>JAYESD010000007.1:187316189-189928936 GCA_036927565.1 Tuctoria greenei | reverse complement strand
CCAATTGAATATAGCCTAGAGGGGGGGGGGGGTGAATAGGCTTTCTGAATTTTTCATCGGAACCTGAAACACCTAGCAACCTGATCAAATACAGAGAAATCGGACTAGTCTGGTAGTGTGCGGACTAAATTGATCGAGTTTAATCAGTGATTTCGATCCAACTACTCTATGCAGCGGAAATTGAGTTACAAATAAAATGTATTGCTTGAATAAAACTAGATGTGGCACAAGTTAACTTTAGATTCAAGGTTTTAACACAAATTGAACTAGATTAAGAAAACCCTAGATCACTATGAATAGATAGAACAAAAGAACAAAGGACACAGTAATTTTTATCCCGTGGTTCAATTCCACAGAGGAAATCTACGTCCACGTTGAGGAGCCCACGAAAGGACCGGGTCTTCACCAACCATACCCTCATCGAATAGCCATGGAGGTCGATTCTCTTACACTAATCACAAAGGGGTAAGATAACCGTGTTCAGGGGGCCTTCTCACAAGTTGAGGGCTCCTCGAGATTTACAATTCAAAGCACCACCAAACACACTCGAAAAGTATGCAATGAAACAACGAGAGTGTGTGAGAGAATCAAACCTAAGAGCTCAAGTCGTGAAGAACGTGTCTCTCATTTGATCTATGGTTAATCCTCAAGGATTTGATCTTTCTTGCATTGGATTGTGTGGAGAGTGTAAGACCTATGTGTGCTGAATACATTGGCTTGTAGTGAATACACTTGGCTTTGATGATAAAAGTTTTTAATATCACCAAAATACCTTTTTATTAAGGTCCGACTCTAGCTCCGAGCTACAGCAAGGTCCGACGATAGGTCCGGCTTGCTTTGGGTAGCTCCGGTTACGTTTGATGCTAGGTCCGACTTCTTGTTAAGGTCCGACCAGCTTTGGTTAGCTCCGGTGAGCTTTATCTTTAGCTCTGGCATATATTTGATAGCTCCGGCATATTTTCGTTAGCTCCGGGATGCTAAGCTTCGACGTACTTTGTCTAGCTCCGGGTTTTGGGTTGACTAGTTCCGACTAAGTTTTGATAAGCTCCGGATCCAGGATCTACTAGTTTTGGTAAGCTCCGGCGCTAGGTTCTACTAGCTCTTGTTAGCTCCGGCTCAAGCTCCAGGTTGCTCTGGCAAGGTCCGGAACTTGACCGCAGTGCTTCTGCTTTGCATTTGCAATGTCTCGTACTTGCTTTACTTGATTGGAAAGATTGCTTAGTTTTCATTTGCTAAGTTTTTGGTGCGTTTTGGATGATACGGTTGATATCGTTTCTACTGTGGTTTTGCAACATGCTTATGTGAGGTTCTCACGTAAGGTGTTGTGTTCGGAACTAACGTGAGTCAAGTCGAGGACTTGGGCTCATATAGATTGGTTGTTTATTCATGTGCAGGTGTTGCTTGAGTTCAAGTCATGGCTGGTGACGGGATCCATTGGACTAGTCTCAGGAGGAGATGAGGTTCCAACAACCAAGTTCAGGAGGAACTGTGGTTGAGCGGGTCAGGAGGTCGCACAGGATGATTGAATCAAGGACAGTGCATATGAAGGTCGAAGGAAGGTGTTCGCACGTATGCATGAGGTGCATGACGTGGCAATATGCTTCTAGAGACGGATTATGGAAGGAAGATCTGATCGGAAGGATCAGATCGTATCGGTTGAAGACTTAGGCTGCTAGCTGAGTCGGTTATGGCTCGGTATGGAAATATCGAGTTGGTTATGTTAGGATTTCGTGTGTGTCACGAATTTGAGTTGTTTAGGAATGTGGGATACGTTCCTAAGATGTTTGGAAGTCTTAAGATTGCTTCTATCTGCGTATAGAAGAATCTTGAGCAGTTATGGAAAGTCAGGATTCGTGATCTGAGTAGGATTGGAGTCCTAGTTTTATTGGGTTGGCCTAAGGGCTGGTTATATAAGCAAGGGAAGGCCAAAGCTCGAGATGCACGACTTTGGGGCTGTTCCTATTGTGTTCTATTGAATAAAATTCATAGTTTGAAGTAACTTTTGTGCCTTGTTCGACCGACTTGTTCCAGACAAGTTTTACTCGTCGAGTTTCTGGACAGCACTAACTTTTGTCGGTGGTTTTATCATAACTCAAGTTTTTCTGATCCAATTGACGTGATTCTTTTTGGGTTGTCTTCACAACTTGACTGTCTATCATCTGTCAAAATTTCACGGTCATTGGATTTGTGGTTTTTGATCTACACGAGTTTCTTTGCAGCACTCCAGAAACTGTTTTTCTCGGGTAGGTCAGATTGACCAGTGTTTGATCTTTTGATCATAACTTGAGTTGTTCTCGACGGATTTGAGTAACTCTTTTTGTGTTGTCTTCGTGACTTGATTCTCTCTGATATGTATCACCTTTTTCACGGTGAAAAACGTTTAGATTAGTCTCATACACGATTTCTTTAACAGATCGTTTTTCTACTGAAGGGATTAGGGTTTTATTGTTTCCGCTGCGTAAGATTTTTAAATCTACCATTCACCCCCCCTCTGGTAGCTTTTCACGTGCTCTTCGATCCTACAATTGGTATCGGAGCCACGGTGCTCTAATCTTTGTGATTTGCACGTGTTTTTGACTAATCATCATGGAGAAGTACTCCGTCAAACCTTGTGTGTTTGCTGGTATTGATTTTCAGGTTTGGAAGGCACGCATGGAGGCTTTTATCCAGGCACAAGGCTTTGCAATATGGGAGAAGGTGTATAAGCCTTATGAAGTGCCACCCAATGATCAAGTCACGGCCACGAACCTCCGGGACGTCGACAACAACAACAAAGCCCGAAACTTGATCATCCAAGGACTCACTCAAAGCGACTTTGATCGTGTCGCGCACCTCCGATCAGCATACGACGTTTGGAGAGCTCTCTGTGATTATCATGAAGGCTCCAACACAATCAAGGAGGTAAAACAAGATATGTTCAAGAAAGAATATATGCGTTTTGAGATGCAACCAGGTGAGTCGATCGATGACCTCTTTGCTCGTTTCAATAAAATTCTCAGCAACTTACGTAGTGTCAATGTAAATTTTTCTGATGCTGAGAATGCTAGACAACTTCTTAGTGCATTAGACATGACAATTTGGGAGATGAAAGTAACATCTATTCGTGAATCAACTGTCATGAGTTCTCTTACATTAGATGTACTTTATTCTAAACTAAAAACTCATGAAATTGACATCCTAGCACGTAAGAACCCAAACAAGTCTATTGCATTTGTCTCACAACGTGATATGTCTAGCTCCGGCCAATCATCATCCTGCAATACTCTTGCTTTGTTGTCCTCACTAACCCTGGAGCAGATCGAAGAAATTCCAGAAGAGGAGTTGGCACTCATCTCTACTAGATTCTCAAAAGCATTGCAAAATGTGAGAACTAGAAGGAGAGGAAGCTCCGGACCTCAACGCTGTTTTGAATGTGGTAAAACAGGACACTTTCGTACAGAATGCCCTAACCTTTCAGGTCCGACCACCCGGGAAGAAAAACAAAGCAAGATCCGGACCTCCTCTGGAAATTCCAACAAGAAGAAGAAAGGTACCATAGGACGCAAGATGATCAACAGCTTCATCACTGCGCTTCAAGAGCTCAGTTCAAGTGATGTAGACTTTGAAAGTGATGAAGATAATGATGATCTGGCCAACTTATGCTTCATGGTGGGCAAAGCAAGATCAAGATCAAGTCAGGAGGAAGCAGAACACAACAGTGACGATGATGAGGTATGTTCTACCTGCAATGAAATGTGTGATGCTATTTCTCGTGCAACTATTATTATCAAGAAAAAGGACAAAAAGCTTAGGGATAGTGCTGCTAAAATTGAATCACTAGAATCTGAAATTAACCGTTTAAAAACTTTGATTCCTAGTGATGATGCATGTCCCTCATGTGACTTAATCTATGAACAATTGTCCACATTAAGAAGTGCACACTCCTCCACTCTAGATAAACTTGATGAAGAAATTAAAAAGAACAAAGAGCTTGCTGCACTTAATGATAAAAACTTGAAAGATGCTAGCTGTTCTACAATTGACTTGCATTGTTCTGCATGTGAAAATCTTGATAAGAAACTGCAAGATGCTATGAATGAAATTTCTATGTTGAACAATGCTTTACGTTCTCATGAAGTTAAATTTTGTTCCAATTGCAAACTAAAAGGAAAAACTTCATGTGAAAACTGCCCAGACTTGTCCAAGAAACTTGATGACATGAATAGGACACTAGGTCGGTTTTGTAATGGGGATAAGAATCTAAACTTGCTGCTGAATTCTTCCAAGTCTAGCAAAGATAAAACTGGTTTAGGTTTTGATTCTCATGTTCATGCTAAGGCACATCCACCTAAAATTGTAAGGTCATTAGGAAGTGGTTTGATTCAAACAGTTCCTAAACAAAAAGAAGTGGTTTTCAAATCTGCAGGAGTGTTGCCTCATTCGGTTTCAAATAAAAATATTGCTTGCTCATCTAGACATGAACACAAAGTTAAATTTCATTGTACCTTCTGTGGTAGAGATGGTCATGTCATAGATTTTTGTTATAGACTAGCTAAACAACAGAAAAAGGAAAGAAAAATTGCTAGATCTTATAACTTTCATGCAATTAGAAAAACACAACCTGCTTTAGTGAGTCATAAATTTGAGAAGGTAGCTTCCAGACCTTCTGGTAAGAAATCCGCAAAAGCAGCTCCGATAGTTCCGATAGCTCCAAGAGCTACCGGATCTTCTGTTGTTCCCTCTGGAGCTTCAGTTTTTGCATCCGGACCTTCTGCTTTTACCTCCGGAGCTACCGGTTTTCACTCTAAAAAAGTAACAACTTCTAAATCAACTGTTAAGAAAAGAAAACCTCAATCTTTGACTCATAAACCTGCTGTTTTATCTCAGCATTCGCGTGTTTTTCCTGGTGCACGTCGCGTGACTCAGTACTGGATTCCTAAATGCCTTTTGACTAACCTCAGTATTGAGTCATCGGCGTATTGTGCTTCTATGTAGGTTACACGCTTGAGGAAGGAGAATATTTGGATTGTGGATTCAGGTTGCTCACGCCACATGACCGGTAACAAAGATTGGTTCTCCTCCCTCACCTTTGTGTCACGTGTAGAGAATGTTACTTTTGCCGATAATTCTTCAACTCCTATAATTGCTAAGGGTTCGGTTAGAGTAAATGATCACTACACTTTGAAGGATGTGGCACTTGTCAAAAATTTGAAATATAACTTGCTTTCTGTTTCACAATTGCTAGATGAAAATCTAGAAATTACTTTCAATAAAAACTGCTGCAAAGTTGTAGATTCAAATAGTGAGCTTATTTTTAACATGTCTCGGTTTGGAAGAGTTTTTAAAGCTGATTTTGATATGTCTTCTTCTAAGCATAGGTGTCTAGTTGCTAATGATTCAAAGGACTTATATTTTTGGCATCGTAGACTTGGTCACGTAGGCTTTGATCACCTAACGCGTGTTAGTGCTCTTGATCGCATACGTGGGCTGCCTAAGCTTAAAGGGGACAAAGAAATTGTGTGCTCTTCTTGTAGACATGCTAAGATGGTTGCAGGTTCACATACTCCTCTCACAATGATCATGACAACTGAACCATGTCAACTTTTGCATCTTGACACCGTAGGACCTTCACGTGTTCAATCCTTCGGAGGTAAATGGTATGCTCTTGTTATTGTTGATGATTATTCTAGATATTCTTGGGTGTATTTTATGGCGTCTAAGAATGAAGTCTTTAGTCACTTTAGAACTTTATTTCTTAGATTATCAATTGATCACCCAGAATCATTAAAAGCAATTAGAAGTGATAATGGAACTGAATTTAAAAATCAATTCTTTGATCACTTTTGTGCTGAAAATAGAATAGATCATCAATTTTCTTCACCATATGTACCTCAACAAAACGGTGTTGTAGAAAGAAAGAACAGAACCCTAGTTGAGATGGCTAGGACTATGCTTGATGAATATCAAACCCCTAGGAAATTTTGGGCTGATGCATTAGCAACCGCTTGTTATGTCTCAAATCGTGTTTTCTTGCGTGCTAAGCTACGTAAAACACCATATGAGCTCCGGTTTGGACATAGGCCTAGTGTTACACACTTTCGGGTCTTTGGTTGCAAATGCTTTGTTAAGAAACATGGTAATCTTGATAAATTTGAACCTCGATCCAATGATGGCATGTTTCTTGGTTATCCATCTCATACTAGAGGCTACCGTGTGCTTTTACTTGACACTAACAAAATTGTGGAGACTTATGAAGTGTCTTTTGATGAAGCTAGCCCAGGTACTAGCTCCGGTGTTGCAGGACCAGATTCATATTCTCAGGGGGAGGGTATTTTCGAAGATGAAGAAGAGCCGGTGATACTGCCTGGTAGTTCCGAAGTTGACACGTGTCCAGCTCCGGACATTGAACAAGCTCCGGCTGTCACCTCTGCTGGTCCTGATCGTCCACAAATCACAAGCTCATCAATCTACAATGAACCTAATGAAAAAGAAGCTTCTGAGACATCTGTTCCCCTACGTTTTTACAAAGATCATCCCCCACAACAAATGATTGGAAGCTTGCATGAACGAGTCATACGGTCCAGGTTTTGCGATCCAAACTCTCATGCTCATTCTGCTTTTGTTGCTTCTTTTGAACCCAAAGATATATCACACGCACTCACTAATGAATCTTGGATTATTGCCATGCAAGAAGAGTTAGAAAATTTTGAAAGAAATAATGTTTGGAAACTTGTACCTCCACCTCAAGGCCACACTTTAATTGGAACTAAATGGGTATATAAAAATAAACAAAGTGAGGATGGGGTTGTGATTAGGAATAAGGCTAGGTTGGTTGCTCAAGGTTTCACTCAAGTTGAAGGTCTAGATTTTGATGAAACTTTTGCTCCTGTCGCTAGATTAGAAGCCATAAGAATTTTGTTAGCTTTCGCAGCATCTAAAGGTTTTAAGCTATATCAAATGGATGTTAAAAGTGCTTTTCTTAATGGCTACATAGATGAGGAGGTTTATGTCAAACAACCACCAGGTTTTGAAAATCCAGATTTTCCTAATCATGTTTACAAACTGTCCAAAGCCTTATATGGTCTCAAACAAGCCCCTAGAGCATGGTATGATAGGTTAAAAACATTCTTACTTGAAAAGGGGTTTACAATGGGAAAGGCTGATAAAACTATTTTTGTGCTTAAACATGGCAATGACTCATTATTCGTTCAAGTGTATGTGGATGATATTATCTTTGGTTGTGCTTCTCATGATCTTGTGTCCAAGTTTTTAGCAATGATGAGTTCCGAATTTGAAATGAGTATGATGGGTGAACTCACTTACTTTTTGGGGCTGCAAATCAAGCAAACCAAGGAGGGTACCTTTGTGCATCAAACAAAGTATACCAAAGATCTCCTAAGGCGCTTCAACATGGACAAAAGCAAGCCTCTTCGGACACCAATGGGAACAGCAACAACACTTGAACTTGATGAAGATGGTGAATCCGTGGATCAAAAAGAATATAGAAGTATGATCGGATCACTTTTGTACCTTACAGCATCAAGACCGGACATACAATTCAGCGTATGTCTTTGTGCACGGTTTCAAGCTTCCCCACGTGTTTCACATCGTCAAGCCGTCAAAAGGATTCTCAGGTACTTACATGGAACTCAAGAATTTGGCATTTTTCTTCCTTCTTCCTCAATCGTTTCTTTGAAAGCTTTTTCGGATGCTGATTTTGGGGGTTGTAGGATTGATAGGAAAAGTACTTCCGGTGCTTGTCATTTTCTTGGTAATTCTCTTGTTGCTTGGTCCTCTAGAAAACAAAGTTCAGTTGCACAATCCACAGCCGAATCTGAGTATGTAGCTGCTGCTAGTGCTTGTTCACAAATTCTTTGGATTGTTCAAACACTTAAGGACTATGGGGTTGATCTAGATAGTGTTCCACTGTTCTGTGATAACACTAGTGCTATTTGCATTGCTAAAAACCCCGTGCAACATTCTAGAACTAAGCACATTGACATTAGGTATCACTTTCTCCGTGATAATGTTGAAAAAGGAAACATTGTGCTTCACCATGTAGATACCGAACAACAATTGGCTGACATTTTTACAAAACCTTTGGATTTCACTCGTTTTTGTTACATTCGTAGTGAAATAGGGGTTATGCATCCTCATGGCTTAAATTGAGGGGGAGTTTTTGAAACTTAGGAAGTCTATGTGTGAATCTGAAATTAAAATAATGTGAGCATATTATTTCATACATATATGACTTTGTGATTCCTTTTACATGCTGAAAGTTCTTATTACATTACTCGTGTTATACTTTTTGTAGTTTTTGCCATGTCTAGTAATTGGAATAATTACTTACACTAAATCTGGTCATGGTCGAACTTTCTTGCTGTTTTGAACTTGTTGCATGCTCACAAATGCTTTTAATCATTAAGAATTTATCAAGTAATCAACTCACATGTTGAGTTTTTATGAACAAATATAAATTGAGAAAAGATCAAGAGAATATGCATGCATCGCACTTCTTCTTTCGAGATGGCTTGTCATTGCACTTAGATATGAACTTGGAAGAAGTTGTGTATGACTAAAACCATGTCCTTAAGCTTCTGATTGTCAAATGACATAGGCTTGGCTTGGTTGGTTAGAATAAGGCAGATGAGCATATAATCTCTTGCAAATATCATATTATCTAAATTTATGCTTTGAAAAATAATAAAATGCAGCAACAAATGTCATGCTTTCAGGTTTTGAAATAGTTGAGTTTGTGAGATCATGACCTGCTAAAATTGAAAATCACACTTGCTTTCTAGCATGACTTACACTACATTATGTATCTCATTGATGTGATAGTGTAAGTTACTTGATAGTATGACTTGGGTGAGCTTTGTTTATATGTATATGTTATAATATGCTCATAACAACTAAAGAAGGAGAGATAATTTGTTTATATCTCATAACAATTAAAATTTCTCTTTTACCATGCTGAATACATTGTCAAAGGGGGAGAGATTAATCACACATTCAAAAAGGAAGAGATAAGCATGAAGAGAATATGTGCATAAGGAAAGTTAATAAAGGGGGAGAGATAATATGGGATATTTTTTTCCTTCTCATTTTATTTTTTATTTAAACAAAAAGGGGAGAAATTTTTTTCAAAACTTTTATTTGAATAAGCCAATGTTCGGAATTTTAAATGGTGTTGCCAATGCATTCATCAAGGGGGAGATTGTAAGACCTATGTGTGCTGAATACATTGGCTTGTAGTGAATACACTTGGCTTTGATGATAAAAGTTTTTAATATCACCAAAACACCTTTTTATCAAGGTCCGACTCTAGCTCCAAGCTACAGCAAGGTCCGACGATAGGTCCGGCTTGCTTTGGGTAGCTCCGGTTACGTTTGATGCTAGGTCCGACTTCTTGTTAAGGTCCGACCAGCTTTGGTTAGCTCCGGTGAGCTTTATCTTTAGCTCTGGCATATATTTGATAGCTCCGACATATTTTCGTTAGCTCCGGGATGCTAAGCTTCGACGTACTTTGTCTAGCTCCGGGTTTTGGGTTGACTAGTTCCGACTAAGTTTTGATAAGCTCCGGGTCCAGGATCTACTAGTTTTGGTAAGCTCCGGCGCTAGGTTCTACTAGCTCTTGTTAGCTCCGGCTCAAGCTCCGGGTTGCTCTGGCAAGGTCCGGAACTTGACCGCAGTGCTTCTGCTTTGCATTTGCAATGTCTCGTACTTGCTTTACTTGATTGGAAAGATTGCTTAGTTTTCATTTGCTAATTTTTTGGTGCGTTTTGGATGATACGGTTGATATCGTTTCTACTGTGGTTTTGCAACATGCTTATGTGAGGTTCTCACGTAAGGTGTTGTGTTCGGAACTAACGTGAGTCAAGTCGAGGACTTGGGCTCGTATAGATTGGTTGTTTATTCATGTGCAGGTGTTGCTTGAGTTCAAGTCATGGCTGGTGACGGGATCCATTGGACTAGTCTCAGGAGGAGATGAGGTTCCAACAACCAAGTTCAGGAGGAACTGTGGTTGAGCGGGTCAGGAGGTCGCACAGGATGATTGAATCAAGGACAGTGCATATGAAGGTCGAAGGAAGGTGTTCGCACGTATGCATGAGGTGCATGACGTGGCAATATGCTTCTAGAGACGGATTATGGAAGGAAGATCTGATCGGAAGGATCAGATCGTATCGGTTGAAGACTTAGGCTGCTAGCTGAGTCAGTTATGGCTCGGTATGGAAATATCGAGTTGGTTATGTTAGGATTTCGTGTGTGTCACGAATTTGAGTTGTTTAGGAATGTGGGATACGTTCCTAAGATGTTTGGAAGTCTTAAGATTGCTTCTATCTGCGTATAGAAGAATCTTGAGCAGTTATGGAAAGTCAGGATTCGTGATCTGAGTAGGATTGGAGTCCTAGTTTTATTGGGTTGGCCTAAGGGCTGGTTATATAAGCAAGGGAAGGCCAAAGCTCGAGATGCACGACTTTGGGGCTGTTCCTATTGTGTTCTATTGAATAAAATTCATAGTTTGAAGTAACTTTTGTGCCTTGTTCGACCGACTTGTTCCAGACAAGTTTTACTCATCGAGTTTCTGGACAGCACTACCTTTTGTCGGTGGTTTTATCATAACTCAAGTTTTTCTGATCCAATTGACGTGATTCTTTTTGGGTTGTCTTCACAACTTGATTGTCTATCATCTGTCAAAATTTGACGGTCATTGGATTTGTGGTTTTTGATCTACACGAGTTTCTTTGCAGCACTCCAGAAACTGTTTTTCTCGGGTAGGTCAGATTGACCAGTGTTTGATCTTTTGATCATAACTTGAGTTGTTCTCGACGGATTTGAGTAACTCTTTTTGTGTTGTCTTCGTGACTTGATTCTCTCTGATATGTATCACCTTTTTCACGGTGAAAAACGTTTAGATTAGTCTCATACACGATTTCTTTAACAGATCGTTTTTCTACTGAAGGGATTAGGGTTTTATTGTTTCCGCTGCGTAAGATTTTTAAATCTACCATTCACCCCCCCTCTGGTAGCTTTTCACGTGCTCTTCGATCCTACAGTGAGACGTGTTTTCTAGGTTCTTGGAAGGTGTGACGGCGTAGGGGGTCGAGAGAGATCATAGTTGGGCTGTGCACCTCTATTTATACTAGGGTTTCCAAAGGTTACCATTAGGGTTTACAAAGTTTGGACTAGTCTATGGTGGACTCCATACTAGTCCGCTGTTCGGCGTGTGGGAAACCCTAAGTGTCATGAATTATCGGACTTGTCTGGCCCTGGGCAGACTAGTCTGATTTTGTCTCTGGAGATGTTTGGACTAGTCCGACACATATCGGACTATTCCAGCGTGGTGAATCTCTTAGTGAATTGATGACAAGTCCGCACTTGGAGAACTTGTCCGATTTTAGTCAGAGAGGTTATCGGACTAGTCCGGTGTCGTGAAATTTTGAGGGGCTAAGGACAAGTCTTTGGAATATCGGACTTGACCGATTTTGATCAGAAGGATTATCGGACTAGTTCGGACTTTATCGGACTAGTTCAGTGCAGACAAGTCCGCACTGGGAAGACTTGTCCGATCCTGGACAGAGAGGTTATCGGACTAGTCCGGTGAACATCGAACTAGTCCGGACCTGTGTAAACTTGTGCAGTGAGAGTGATTTCTTTTGCTTGAGCTCTTGGGGTGTGTTTCTCCAACACACTCCATACACAAAGTATTCTATTCATATTCTTGAGCTCTTTTCAACTTGATCTTGATTTGTCCGTCATGAAGCACAAGTTTTCCAAATCATCTTCATATTCGTCACTTCCGGTGTCCACATCACTCAAGCCAAGTTCTTGAAGTGTGGAAATAAAACTATTTGCCAATTGGCATCCTGTAAAACCTTTCTTTTTCTTGTGTTGTTTGTAGAGGAGTGCTTCATCCTTGTTTGCTTTTCATCATGAGAAGTAGTACCTGAAAGGTTAGGGCAATCCGTGTAAAGATGACTTGTCTTACCACATTCGAAGCAATGTTGAGGTCCGACACTTCCTCTCCTTCTAGTTCTCACATTTTGCAATGCTTTTGAGAATCGAGTAGAGATGAGTGCAAGTTCTTCCTCTAGAAACTCTGCATTCTGTTCAAGGATTAGAGAGGACAACAAATCAAGTGTTTCACAAGATGAAGATTGGCCGGAGCTAGGCATGTCATGTTGAGAAACAAATGCAAGAGACTTGTTGGAGCTCTTACATGAGATTACGTCAATTTCATGAGTTTTCAGTTTAGAATATAGAACATCTAACGTAAGAGTACTCATGACAGTAGATTCATGAATAGATGTGACTTCTATCTCCCAAATTGACATATCTAATGTACTTAACAATTGCCTAGCATTTTCAGCATCTAAAAAATAACATTGACACTACGCAAGTTGCTGAGAATTTTATTAAAGCGAGCAAATAAATCATCGATGGACTCACCTGGTTGCATCTCAAAACGCATGTATTCCTTTTTGAACATATCTTTCGTTACCTCCTTGATTGTGTTGGTTCCTTCGTGGTAGTCGCAAAGTGTTTTCCACACATCGTATGTAGATCGGAGGTGTGCAACACGGTCGAAGTCACTTTGAGTTAATCCTTATAAGATCAAGTTCCGAGCCTTGTTGTTGTTGTTGACATCTCTCAGATTCGTAGCTGTAACTTAATCGTTTGGCGGCACTTCGTAAGGTTTGTACACCTTTTCCCATATCGCAAAGCCCTGTGCCTGGATGAAGGCTTCCACACGTGCCTTCCAAACCTAAAAATCAATACCACTAAACACGCAAGGTTTTGCGGAGTCTTTCTCCGTGATGATTAGTCAAAAACATGTGCAAATCAGAAATATTAGGGAACCGTGACTCTAATACCAATTTTAGGATCAAAGAGCACTTGAAAAGCTACCATACGGGGTGAATGGTTGATTTAAAAAAAAAATTCAGCGGAAGCAACAAAAACCCCTCGGTAGAAAATCAATCTGTTAAGAAATCGTGTGGGTGACTAATCTAAATATGATCAATCATGACAAAATCAGTATATATTATGGAGAATCAAATCGTGAAGACATGACAACAAGAATTATGAAAAACCGTCGAGAAAAAACTCAAGTTACTATCGAAAGATTGAACAAAGGTCAATCTGTTCTATCCGAGAAAAACCAGATCTGCAACACTGCAATGTAACTCGTGTAGATCCAAAAACACAAATCCAATGACCGTGAAATTTTCATAGATTATATATAATCAAGTTGTAAAGACAACCCAAAAATAATCACATCAATTGGATCTATAAAACTCGAGTTATGACAAAACCACCGAAGCAAGGTAGTGCTGTGCAGAAACTTGACGAGAAAGACTTGACGAAAACAAGTCAGACGAACAAGGCACAAAAGTTCCTTTAAACTACAAATTTTATTGATCAAACCACAAGAGGAACAGCCCCAAAGTCGTGCACCACGAGCTCTGGTCTCCCTTGCTTATATAATCAGGCCTAAGGCCAACCCAATCCTAACTAGGACTCAAATCCTACTCAGATTCAACCGAAACTTTCCATAACTGCTCAAGACTCTTCCATACGCAGATAAAAGCAATCTTAAAACTTCCAAACACCTTAGTAACATATCCCACATTCCTAAAACAACCCAATTTCGTGACCCACACGAAATCCTATCATAACCAACTCAAATCTTTCCATATTTGAGTCAAACCCGACTCAACCGCAGCCTGAGTCCATAACCTAGTCGGTTGGACCTTTCCGACCAATTCCTTACGTCCACATCTCTTCATCACGCCTCAAATCCATGTGGACACGTCCATGCACTCCTTGCACACGTGCAAACATCTTCCAACGACATCCACGATACACTCATATGCATTGTTCTTGATTCAAACATGTTGCGCAACCTCCCGATCAACTCAACCACAATTCCTCCCAAACTTGGTTGTTGAACCTCATCTTCTCCCTAAGACTAGTCCAATGGATCCTGTCACCACCTGTGTCTTGAACTCAAGCAACACCTGCACAAGTCCTCGACCTGACTCTCGTTAGTTGTGATAACCACAACACACCTTACGTGAGCACCTCACATAAGCATGTTGCAAACCATAGTAAAACGATATCAGCCATAACCACCAACACACAACAAAAACTTAGTAAAAGAATACTAAGCAAGCTTTAGATAATCCAAAAAGCAAGTTCAAAATATTGCAAGTTAAAAGCAGAATCATTGCAATCTAGCACTAGACCTTGCCAAAGCTAACCGGACCTTGAGACAAAGCTTACCAAAACTAGCAGGACCTAGCGCTGGAGCTTACCAAAGCTAGTCGGACCTAGCACCGGAGCTTACCAAAGCAAGTTGGACCTAGCGCCGGAGCTGACCGAAGTTAGTCGGACCTAACCACAGCAAGTGAGACCTAACCAAAATAAGTCGGACCTAGACAAAGAAATCGGATCCAGCCAAAGCAAGTCGGACCTTGCCGGAGATACCCAAAACAAGCCAGACCTATAGTCGGACCTTTCAAGAAATAGGACCTAGAGTCAGACCTTGATGAGACGTGTGTTTTGGCAAAATTCAAAACTTTTATCATCATAGCAAATGTATTTAGCACACATAGGTCTCACATAGCTGAAAATGAGGGTGTTACAAACCTACCCCCCTTAAAATAAATTTCACCCTCGAGATTCAACATAGAAGGAAAGAGATAGGAACATTCCTTCTTGAGATCATCTTCTAGTTCCCAAGTTGCTTTCGATTATGTATGATGATTCCATTGTACTTTCTACCATTGATTGACCTTGTTCTTGTGACCCTCTCCTTGGTTTCCAAGATTTTGACCGGTTGCTCGGCATAAGTCAAATCTGCCTCCAATTTCAATTCTTCCATTGGCACTTGTTCTTCCGGTACCCTTAAGCACTTCCTGAGCTGTGAAACGTGAAACACATCATGGACATCGGAAAGATGTGCTGGCATATCCAGTTTATATGCTACTTCTCCATGTTTGGGCAAAATCTTGAATGGTCCAATATAGCAAGGTGCCAACTTGCCTCTAACATTAAACCACTTATGACCTCGCATAGGTGACACGTTAAGGTATACAAAGTCTCCCACTTCAAAGGCTAAGTTTCTCTGCATATTATCCACGTAGCCCTTTTGTCTTGATTGAGCAGCCCTCAAATTTTCACAGATTACGTGAACTTGCTTTTCAGCCTCTTGTATCACATCAGGCCCAAACACTTGAGTTTTTATTGTCTCATTCTAAAACAATGGTGTTCTACACCTCCTCCCATACAATGCTTCATATGGTAACATTTTCAAACATGCTAGATAACTGTTATTGTAGGAGAACTCCGCATATGGCAGACTTTTGTCCCAATTTCTTCCATACTTTAACGCACAAGCTCTTAGAATGTCCTCCAAAATCTGATTCGTCCTCTCAGTTTGCCCATCCGTTTGAGGATGATATGCAGAACTGAAATTCAATTGAGTTCCCATCGACTCGTGCAGATTTTGCCAGAATCTTGAGGTAAATTGAGAACCTCTATCGGACACTATTCTCTTGGGTAATCTGTGTAAGCACACTATTCTTCCCATATATAATTATGCAAACTTTGCTCCACCATAAGTAGTCTTGACAGGAATGAAATGAGCTGATTTCATCAACTGATCTACGATAACCCATATCGAGTCATAACCAGACTGGGTTCGCGGTAATCCAACTATGAAGTCCATACCAACTTCTTCCCACTTCCATTCTGGAATCTTCAATGGCTGCAATAATTTTGGCTGGCCTTTGGTGTTTCGCTTTGACCCATTGGCACACATCACACAAATCTACATATTCAGCTATGTCCTTTTTCATGCTAGCCCACCAATAACATGTTTTCAAGTCCTTGTACATCTTCGTACTGCCGGAGTGAATTGAGTAAGGTGAGTCATGTGCCCCCTTTAATATTGTTTCCCGAATATGCTTCACATTTGGCACCACAATTCTTTTCCCAAGGCATAGAGTACCATGATCATCCTCATGAAATCTGAATTCTCTCCCTTCTTGGGTCCTTTCATTGGTTTATTGAATTTTCTCATCCTTGGTCTGACCTTCTCGAATTTCTTGCTCCAAGGTCGGATTTAACTCCATTATTCCCATCTCATTCACAAGTCCAAGATTCAGCCGTTCAAAATCCTTGCATAGCTCGGATGGTAACTCTCGAACCTAAGTTGGTGACTTACTCCTTTCCGACTCAAAGCATCGACCACTACATTAGCTTTCCCGAAGGTGATAGTTGATTCCCACATCATAATCCTTGATGAGCTGCAACCATCTTTTTTGCCTCAAATTCAGGTCAATTTGTCCGAAAATATACTTGAGGCTCTTGTGATCCGTGTAGATTTCACACCTATGACCAAGAACTCCATATCTTCAAAGCGTGCACTACGGCTGCAAGTTCAAGATCATGTGTAGGATAATTCTCCTCATGTTTCTTCAATTGTCTTGATGCATAGGCTACCGCTTGACCTTCTTGTATGAGCACACATCCAAGTCTCTGTCTTGATGCATCGCAATAGATATCAAAGCTTTTGCTCACATCTGGCAAAACCAAGACAGATGTTGTTGTTAACCTCTTCTTTAGCTCCTCAAAGTTGTTTTGGCAAGCTTGAGTCCATTGGAACACTTTTCCCTTCATTAACAACTCAGTCATCGGCTTGGCTATTTTGGAGAAATCCTTGATGAATCGATGGTAATATCCAGCCATTCCAAGAAAATTCCTAATTTCCTTCACATTTTGCAGTGGCTCCCATTTTAGCACATCTCTCACTTTTCCTGGGTCAACCGATACTCCTCCTCTCGAGATGATATGGCCTAAGAACGACACTTCCCTTAACCAAAATTGGCACTTTCTGAAGTTGGCATATAATTGGTGTTCCCTCAATTTCTGCAATGTGAGCCTCAAATGCTCTTCATGCTCCTCTTTGCTCTTCGAGTAGATCATGATATCATCAATGAACACTACCACGAACTTATCCAAATACTCCATGAAGACCTTATTCATGAGGTACATAAAGTATGCAAGCGCATTCATCAATCCAAAGGACATAACTGTGTACTCATAAGATTCATACCGTGTTAGAAAAGCTATTTTGAGGATATCAGACGGTCTAATCTTCATCTGGAAGCAGCCTGACCTCAAATCAATTTGGGGAAAACACATGCATTCTTCATCTGGTCGAACAAATCCTCTATGCGGGGCAATGTATACTTGTTCTTAATCGTCACCTCATTAAGAGCTCGATAATCAACACACGTCCTTTGGGACCCATCCTTCTTATCCACGAAAAGCACTGGGGATCCCCAAGGTGAAGAGCTTGGTCGGATGAAACCCATCTCTAGCTGCTCTTGAATTTGCTTCTTGTGCTCCTCTAATTCCTTAGGAGGCATCCTATATGGCCTCTTAGCTATAGGTGCAGTTCCTGTGTTAATTCAATAATGAACTCTATATCACGATCTGGTGGCATACCTGGCAACTCATCCGAAAATACATATGGATACTCACGAACAACTGGAATGCTCTCCAGTGTCACACTTTCCACATGACTCAGCATTGCTTTATCCGTCATGGGTTGGCCTGTCTCAACTTCAATGAGGATGCCATGCTCACTTGTGAATTGCACAATCCTCTCGGCACATTGAATCCCTCTATTATACTTGCTCAACCAATCCATACAAGGTATTATGTCTATTCCTTGGGAATCCAAGACGATGAGATTCGCGAGAAAGTCTACCCCCACACCCCCTATTTTGATACTTACTCTCGGACACACTATATTTGTCCTCATCTCTCCTCCAGGAGATTTTACCAACATAGTGTGTTTCAAATGAGCTATAGGCATATTATACTTGGCAACATACTTTGATGTTATGAATGAATGAGATGCTCCAGAATAAAATAAAACAGTCGCGGGGTTGGAGTTGGCGAGGAACATACCAATCACGACATCATCCGCTTGTTGGGCATCCTCAGTAGAGACATGATTCACATTGCCATGAGTGATATTCTGCATTCCACGGTTGCCTTGTGGTGCTCCTCCATTCGGTCGTAGGTTATGCCCAGGTGCATTGTTCATTGGTCCATAGCTTCTAATGGGGCACTGACTTGCAAAGTGTCCAGCTTCTCCGCAAATGTAGCATGTCTTGCCGCCCAAAATACCAGGGAAACTCGGGCGCTACTGACCCTGAAGATTATTTACCATACTGGGGCACAGTGCATAAGGCGCAAGCTGGTGAGGCGCTTGCATAACGGGGTGTTGCTGCTGCAGGTTTGGGCGTGGAGGATAAGCAGCTCGATAAGCAGTAGCGGAGGGGTTGTAGTATGGTGCATTTGGCGGCGCAAAGCAAGGACGGACATTCCTCCCTTGTGGGTGCCCTTGGTATGGCATCTTCCTCTTGTTATCTTGTTCTATCTCACGAACCTTGTTTTCCACCACAATGGCCTTGTCCACAAGCTTTTGGAAATTGGCATAGTCGCAGTTGAGCAATTGGACTTGAATACCATTGTTTAAGCCTCTCATAAACAAATATTGCTTGTGGCTGTCCTGGTTTATATCTTCTGGCGCATACCTTGAGTGTTGAGTGAATTTACTAGATACTCACTCACACTTGACTTCCCTTGCCTTAGGTTCTCAAATTCCTGCCTCTTCAGGATCATAACACCTTCAGGAACGCAGTGAGAGCGAAAATTCTCCTTAAATTCAGCCCAAGTAATCCTCTCTTGATTTTCATGGGCGTTACAATGCGAGTCCCACCAATCCGCGGGTGCTCCAACTAGTTGAAGGGAAGCAAAGAGAACCTTCTCCTTGTCATTGAATTGGACAATAGCGAGCTTCTTCTCCACGGATTTCAGCCAATCATCAGCTTTCATAGGATCAGTGGCTTGAGCAAAAGTAGGTGGCCTAGTCCTCATAAACTCTCCCAACCTGTTATGAGGCGGTGGGGGTGGTTGGGTGGAAGCATATGGGGCTGATTTTGATAATTGGCTTGCAGCTATCCCATGGTCTGCATCACGGTTTGCATCAGCTGATTTTGCATAGCCAACAACTGTTGAAGGTTGACAGTCTCAGGTTCAGGTCCATTGTTGTTGTTCTGAGGTGCCCCATTGTTCTCCTCCTCGCCATTGGCATCCCTCTGGTTGCGAGTCCTAGCCATCTGAAGAAAAAGCAAGAGAGAAGAATTTAGAAAATGTCCCCAACTATATGCATCAAGAGATATGAAACTAAGCAACTATCTATACTAGCCTACATGGATGTGACAAGCGCTAAAGCATCCCATAATCCTCTACTAAGCACACAAGCAACATTACATGGCAATCAGCAAGCCAAACAAACCACAACGTTTTTTGAGTGTTCCTATGTGCTCTAAAGTGTCCATTCTATCTAGGCTGCATCATACGGTCAACCCGTGACTCTGATACCAATTTGTGACACCCAGTTCCGAAAATGAACCAAGTGCGATACATATGTGTGCCCAGGATGTTCAACACACATACACGAGTGCATCACAATGATATACAGAAAATTACCATAGTACAAATTAATAAAGAAGTACTTTATTACAATATTCAAATAATCCTCAAGTTACACTCTAATGGTCATTAATGATAATACTATTGTAGCGGAAATAATCTAATTATGAAGCTAAGCAACTGAGCAAACTAAACATATGGGGTAGTGCGGCTCCAAGCAACTCCACAGGCAAGTCGACGGCAACACACAGCCTAGTACTCCGCATTATCATCACGATACTCCCAAACATCACCTGAAACTGTTGGTGGGGGAATTGTAAGGGTGAGTACGTGTCGTACTTAGCAAGTGTGGGAAATAATGACATGTAGCTTAAACAAGTCATTGATAACAAATAATGGCTAATTGTTGAAAAGTACTTTTAAAAATAGGTAAAAAGCATCTTACTATGTCTATGTGAAATAATCCGAGCATAGCCCACATATCATAATATGAAACTAGCATTAATTATTCATCCATACTCCTGATTCTCACTTTCATCAACAACCATATCCATTTATTAAAATTCAATCCATAACCATATCCATAACCATAACCAATACCAAACCATCACAAATACTAAGTTTCCCACTAATCATGTGAGGGTCCAGGTTGCTAATGACAGCTAGCACAACTATCATGATAGTTTTAGACACACTCTGCAGAGGTTGTACCACTTTACCCACATGTTTTTGGTTTCATCATCTTTCAATAACTAAGAACCTCCCTTATGCCGTCTCCCACTTCCTTTGGTATGTGGCCAAGAGATCACAAAAGCTTTTACAAAGGGATTACTAGCATGTATGGACCCACTAAGGTTTCACCAGCAGGCTTGAATCTCCATTCTCCCACCCACGGGTCCCCTCATGTGTCATGCGGATCCCAGGGTATCCCTTCTCGACTCTCATTCCCCGCACCATCCAATGGTCCATACATTACCAGTAGCTCACCTAATTATTTAGCTACGCCGCACCCATAATTGGCCTTATGGTGGCACTGTAAATCCTAGATGATCGCTCCACGAACTGGTCCATAGATCTAAAGCAAGCAAAACCACTATAACATCCAACCCAGTCCACATTCCATGCTTGCTTAGATCTCCCAAGTCTCATGTTTACCAGTTAACCATATTCATTAATTCTCATCATTCATAACTTCATTAATTCACAATTAAGCTATTTGATAGTTCTCCCATCCCAATTAATTAAAGCAATGCAAAAAGGTAAAAAGTCCTTCTCGACTCTCTACAATATATCCCAAGCGACAAGGATGGTCAAACAAGACTAGTAAACGCCTATTTTTGGGTTTCCCATCAATTTGAAACAAGCATGCAATTTTGCAACCAAAATATTTAAAAACAGGATCAATATGATCAAGAACACTTGCCTTGCTCCTGAGCTTGTTTAGGTTCAAAGGCTTCAAAATTTTGGTGCTAGAGGTCCTCGACAGCACCCTTTGGAGTAAAACCTTCTATTCCATGCAACGAACATACAAAATAGACATTAAATCAATAAATGCTCATATATTACTCAACAAGACATGTCATGCATGATTAATGCAATGGTGAGGTAAAACTTCTTAATGAGTTGCTATTAATGTTTACTAAATGGTTCTAATAGTTTTTAACAAGTTTGGACAGGTTTGGAATTGATTAGAGTCAAATCGGAATTAATTCAGCCTGAAATAGTTTTAGATACCAGACAAGTTCTGTGCCAGAGCCGGACTAGTCCGCCCTGATCAAAACTAGAAGTTAGGATTTTCGTGATCTGCAAGAATTGGGGTTGAATTTGCATGGAAAAGGACAAGTAGAAGGTGTACCACGTGTGTAGAACTCCAAGGACCGAGAATTGAGTGCAACACTTGAATCTTGGCGATCTAGGGTTGGTGATGAAGAGTTGATGGAGAGTTGAGGGTGAATTGGTAATGAAGAACGAAAAGTCGATGAAGATCTTGCTTGATTGATCCTCCTTCGTGATCTCCCTTTCCTCCTTGCTTCTGGATCTTTTCTTGATGACGGCTCCCACAAACTAGGGTATGGGGTTTCTTTCAATTGTGAAAAAGAGGTGAAAATTGGGATGTTGGGTTGCTTATATAGAGGTGGAGAGGTGGGGTTTGATGGATTTTGTGTTCAAGGTGGTGGAGGTCGTGTAGCTGTCCCACATGAGCTCCATAGGGGTTAGGCACAGCGTTCTTGGGCCCAATTAAGGTAAATACCCAAAAACAAGTCATGGAGGAAAAGATTGAATCTGAGTCGGGCACACCGGAGAAGTTCGCCAGGGGGTAGGACTAGTCCGATGTTGGTCAGAGACGAAAATGAACAAGTTCGGTAGGAGGTCCGAACAAGTACGGTCTTGTCCAGAGACGAAAACGGACAAGTCCGACATAGATCGGACAAGTCCGAGGATTTGACAACTTATTCGAAAATCATACCAAAGATCGGACTAGTCCACACACAGACACAGACAAGTACGGAATGGAACATACACCTAATTGGACTAGTCCGCAGTGAAAACGGACATGTCCAGAGGGCATTAGAGGGGGGAAACCGGACTAGTCCGGGGTACAAACCTGTCGGATTGTTGATCCGGCAATTCTCCCGGTACTACTGTTAGTAGCCCGCATAGTTTGTAGTTCGGTATTGGGTGCGCAGAGATTCAGAACACGATGGCAAGTAGACATAGGGGTTTACGTGGTTCGGGCCGCCTGACCGTAATACCCTACTCCATGGGGTGTGTAGTTGTTGTATTGAGCATCTCAGAGTCGAAAGCTTCCAGAGAACGAAAGTGTCAAAGGAGTTGAAGAGCATGTGTATCGTTGACCAGTCCTTTTATCGTACAAGAACTGGTCGTTACACCGTTAGCCTGGCCTGACATGTGGCCCTGGCGGTTATTGATGCTTAATACACAATTAATGCAGTTAATTACCCTTAATAGCATGGTAACGGGCCTTGACAGTGCCGTTACTAGTATTAAGGGATTTCCGATCGTGTGTCATTAATATGGTATTAATGACACTTAACCAGGTCTTGAAGTCTCTGATTGCCCCTTGAAGGTCTGAGCCGTTGGAGGGTCCACCAGTCTGATTGTTAAAGCTGAAGGTCCGACGGTTGAACACGTGGCAGCTTCAGAGTTTTCCGTCTGGGACGAGTAGGTCCAGTGTAGATGTACACGTGTCAGTCCCGGAGCTTCCCTCTGTTGGGGGTTAGGTCCGGGGTGTTGCACAGGTGTTTAGCCCGGAGCTATCCCATGTGTGGGATGTAGGTCCGGTTGCTGTATACACGTGGCAGCACCAGGACTAACCATAGAGAGGAAGCAGGTCCGGTCCCGTGTGACACATGGGGCCTTCGCAGGTCTTCAACTCAGACAGGTGAAGTTCCTTTGGTCTTTTTGTAGTCCCAAAGGGTATACGGTCCGCAGGGTACCAACAAAACCGGACAAGTCCGTGCTTCTACAGACTTTTAAGTGATGTTTTGTTTCTAATTCATTTTAGACTTGTTCATTTTTATGTTGCTTAATACCAAACATCTATAAGAATGTATGCAACGCATGATAGATGAAAATGAGGGTGTTACAGACGTAGGCAGATTCATGGAGCTGAACCTCGAGATAAATCTATGTGCCTCTTGTTTCAATTTGCCCTTGTTCTTCGTTAGATCACTTTCAGGTTCTTCGCTTTCTTCGTTTGAATCTTGCGATCTGCCTAGCTAAAGTCGTTTATATCACTTGCGAATGTCATGCTAGACTGGTAGGTTGTTTTACTTCATCTTCCATAAAGTAGATTTTCGGAAAAACACATAAAAGTCTCACCTTTCTTTTGTTTACGCTTACCTGACCAGACTAGTCTGCCCCCTGCATACTAACTAAGTTTTGATTAAGCAAATTTCAAGTCTTTAGCCTATTCACCCCGCCCCTCTAGGAAACATTTAACTTGGCCGTTGTTAATAAGCCATAAAAGATGATGAAGGTCAAGCAAACCGTTGTCAAAAAGCCATAATAAAAGACGACGTGTCACAACCCGAATTTTGAACAAAGATAAAAATCACTCTGAATTAAAAATTTTAATCAAATCTTGAACAAATGTTTATCATTAATAAAAATCAAGGTGAATGAATGTGTAAATACGAACATGCGTACATTTAAATACGAATCAAATAAATCTGAACCAAACAAAAATAAATATGAAAGTGGAAAGGGAATCATAATACACATATACACAAGTATACGTTAGCTCACTACTAATTAAGATAGAAAATAAAGAGAACGGTTTGCTGATTAAATACCAAAGAGGTTTAGCGCAAAGCGATCGAAATTCATTTCTAAAACCGGAGGAAATAATTAAATAATACATATAAGTAACATGAATATATATATATATATATATATATATATATATGTGTGTGTGTGTGTGTGTGTGTCTATATACATATATACATATATATATATATATTAAACAATAATTCAATTAACAAAATGGATTAGAATATATTCAACAAAACAAGCAACGAATAATTAAACAAATTATTTAGAAACAAAATTTAAGCTTAAAATCAAATTGCTAAAGTAGATCCAAAATGGATAATCAATTGATAACAATTTGACTCTAACAAAAGGCTAGAATCTAAAAATTATCTGAAACTAGACTTGAATTCAAATTAATATATTTTATCTACTATGGAAGAATTTCAAAATAAATATACTACAGAATGTGAAGTGAGAGCATATCCGTAAAACGAATCAAACATGAGTTCAAAAATTCAAACGTAATTGAAATGGAGAAAGGAAATAAAAAGAGAAATAAAAACAAATTGGCAAAGCCCACCTTTCCGTGCTGCAGCCCAGCCAGACGGCCCGCTCCCCCTCCTCCTTTCTTTTTTTCCCTGGCGTGCGACCCAGCCTCCTCTTATTTTCCCCCGGCCCGACTTGGCCCAACGAGCACCCCCATCGTCTTCTTCCTCCCATTCCCTCTCGAGCCCGACCGGGTACAGGGAAACCCGCGACGAGACCGCGCCGAGTGCTGCCCTGCGCCTCTGGCGCCCCTGCCGCACCGCCTCCATCAATCCGCCGCCGTTGCCTTGCTCGCCATCATTGCTCCGACGACAAAAGAGAGCACCTGCGAACCGACTCATCTCCCACCTCTATCACCGCGTGCTCGTGCCGCAAATTCTGCCAGTGCTGTCCTCTCTGAGTCCCATCCGTCGTCCTATCGCCAGCTAACACATCCAGGAGGTAAAGCACGCGCCAAGTCTTCTGCACCTATCATCCCATGCGCGCCCGACAAAATGCACGCGCCAAGGAGGCCACGCCACCGCCTCTTTCACCTCCCACGACCCACCTTGCTAACCGCCTTCTCGGGCTATAAAACGGTGCACCCCCTCCATTCTCACGCACAACACACATTGCACACTCTTCTGCAGCCCTTTGAGCACCAAGCCCCCTGCCAAGCGCATCGGAGGCTGGATTTCGAGATTCCCCTGTTTCATCCCCAACTCCAGCGGCCGAAGCGCGTTCTCGCTCTGGTAAGATTCTTTTATTAAATTACTTCATACAGCTGTTTCCTTAGTCTTCTATATCATGAGAACGTGCGTCATATAGGAGTTTAGCACGCCTTAGCATGAATTTGATGTCAACACTAGGTGCGCCGCGTTCCCTGCCGCCCCTCACCGTTGCCAGCCGCCATAGGGTCCCCTCCGGCCAGTCCGAGCTCCCCATAACCTCGCACGAACTCTGGAACACGCCCCGAGCAAACTAGTTCGTCGGATTACTGCGTGCACGAGTGGATCGACGACGCGCCACCGCGCGCGGCTGCCACTGCTCACCGCCGCCAGCCGTTGGCCACGCCACGGCCCGTCCGACACGTCAAACAGCCCCCCACACCTCCATACTCATGCTTAGCACGATTTCACCGAGAGAAATCACATACACGCGGTGCTCCTCGTTTTGCCGCCATTCATGGCGCTGCGGCTCGCCGCCGGCCGCCGAGGGCACACCACCGACCCATCCGAGTGCGCAGAGCACTTGCACATGCCACCGCGCACCTACCGTAGACGGCGGACTAGCTCTGGCCCACCGCTGGCAAATTCCCTGGCCGCCCGCCGCCGCTGTTGCCTCTGGCCGACGCTTCCCACCGCTCCCTTGTATTGCTTGTACAGTGCCTACGTGGCACGCACGTGGCTGCCACATTAGCGCCACCTAGGCGCCACCTCACCCCACCCAGGCACCACGTGATCGTGGTCCGACACCACAGCGCACGGACATTGGGTGCACTCGGTCCACATAGACCAATGCCAACCTAGCCACTGCCTGCGTGGGCCCACCTGCCAGTCTCTGGTCATCGGATGAATCGCCAAGCACGCACACATGTACACACAGCTAGTGCAAAGACCCACTCTCAGCCTCACTGTACATTAGAAAACTGCTATGTCCACCCGCTTGGTGTACACAAAAAAATATAGTCCACATTTCCTGATATGATAAAATTATGGAAAATATACTAAAAACCCCTAATTGATTTTAGAACATAATAGGGGTGTGTCGAGGTGTCTAAACTGACACCTCCCCTGGACCTACTCGGGAGTAGTCCGCGGAGGTTCGATGTATATTCGAGGGGCTAGTCCTAACAAGATCAAGCTCAGAGAATTATAAACACGAGGGATTTACGTGGTTCGGGCCGCCTGAGCGTAATACCCTACTCCATGGTGGTTTTTGTGTAGTATTGTTTGGGTCTGCGAGAGCTTGTCTGGATCTGCGGCCGCTCGGACCTTTTATAGTCCAAGGCCGAGTGGCTTACAGGTGGGGCCCAGGGCCCGACATGTGGCCCCGGGAGTAACCAAATCCATCCTAAGATTTAGGAGTAAATGCTATCCCTGACAATAGTTTCAATGTGCCGACTGGCCTTGCCCTACTGCAGGGCTACCGATAGCCCCTCATCATGGGCGGCCGTGTCTTGTCTATCTTGTCGCGGCCTCTCATTGGTCCGCCGTACATAGTAGTCTGGCTCTGACCAGTCACGACAAGACCGGCCACTGTCATCTTGACTTATGAGTGCAAGCTCCCGCCTACCTAGGGAACATGCGCGTCCTTCTCGCTTAGGCGCACTGAGCAAGCCTCCCTTTACTGCCGCTTCCGATGGAAGGCCCATGCCTAGTGCTGCCTGGCACGTGGCAGCTCCCGGACCTTCCCTCACCGGGATGAAAGGGTCCCAGAGGTCGGGTCCGGAACTGCCGGGTTCGTGGCTGCTCCGGACCTTCTCCCCACGGGGGAGGTCCGGGGCCACTGACCTAGCGAACACGCCAGACCCTTTCTTGGCAAGGCGGTGGGCCCAGTGCTGCAGGCCACGTGGTAGCACTGGACTTTCCCTCGATGGGAGACGTTGCTGCACCGCTTGTCGCGCGGCACCATGGCCCATGTCAGATCTCGCCCCCGTGGGCGGTGGGGCCCAGCGTGCTTTCGTCCCTGTACCTAGGGATACCTGGTTCGCCAGGCACCGACAGTGGCCCATGGGCCCATCTCGGGGAGGGACTTCCTTGGTAAAGTGGTTATACCCGAGGTGGGACCATTTTGAATCTTCGTGCCGCGACTTTAAGGACTTCCCTTCAATGCGGCGGACAAAATCTTTGTGTGCGGATATTGCGCCATCAATTGGCGCCGGTTCCCGTTATGAAACTTGTTTCGGTTCCACGCGCCCATCAAGTCACCGCCCTTGAGATTTAAACTCTCGCCTACAAAAACGGCTACCTTGAGGCGACTACTCGGCATTTCCGCCGATTCAGGCTCTTGACCCACCAGTCATAGTGCGGGTAGCCCCAGCATCTTGGTGCCTGCGGTTTCCTTCCAAATGTCGCGGTCGCATACTTAAGAAGGGGACTAGCACAGGCCCCATGCTCTTCACTCCTCCATTCGCACCCGCGGCTAAGGCCTTACTGCCTCCTCGCATCCTCCAGCACTGAGTCCTTGCCCTTGCACGGCCATCCTCTGTCTGCTCCACCTCACTGCCATAGAGTTGGGCCTCCCCGCTAGCAAGATCAAGACAGAGAAGGGACTGAAGAAGGTCCGAGCTTACATGGAGTGGTCCCACGACTCCTTCAATGACAAGATCTGCTTTGGGGAGCTTCCCTTCGAGAAGAAGAATGCCGGCAACATGGTTTTCTTCCAAGGATACGCCATGGTCAGCCTGCTTCCCCCCTTCTCGTCTTTCTTAATGACCTTGTTGGAGTTCTACGGAATCCAGCTACATTTCCTCGGACCCCACTCAGTTCTACTGGTCGATACCTTCATCCACTTTTGCGAGATGTGGGTGGGGGTGTGGCCTAGTTTAGAGCTCTTCCGGAACATCTTCATGTTGTAGACCACCGGAAAGGGGAACGAGATGGTGGGGATGTATTACTTCGTGAAGCGGAAGCGGTGTCCCTTCAAGTACTTGGACACCTTCTCTTCTGGAAAATGGGACAACTGGAAGAAGGAGTGGGTGATCATCATTGTGGATAGGCACGAGAAGCTGGACCTGCCTGAGAGCCTTCCGAACGTGGATACTGACCTCTGGAATGAGGTCTCGGAGTTGCCAGCAGCGTACAAGCCCGTTGTGGCTAGGATCGAAGGCTGCATCACCAGCGGTGTAACCCCCCAAATGGTCTTCGGGAACTTCCTAAGGAACAGGTGGGCGCCTCTGAAGTTTAGGAAACGGACGTCATGGACATTCACGCCGCGTGATGTCGATACCCAAGTGAAGAAGTTCCAGAGAAAGCCCAGTATCTCACTTGAGTCTCTGGCTCCTCCGGCGTCCTTTTTACCCCTGAACCTGGATCCTGAGTTCTGCCGGGAGCTCCGGAAGCTGATTCCAAGGTTGGATGACATCAGAGTCGTGACGAGGCGGGCTCCTCCAGCAGCCACCACTCCTGGGACCTCCGGGGGATCAGCCCCAGTCCCCCCATGCCCGGGAGATGGAGTCGCCGGCTCCGGCAAGGGTGAGGCCCCAGTGGAACCCTCCAGCCGCAAGATGAAACTTATGCGGGGTGACGGAAGTCACGTCGGTACCCCCAGGGGCCATATCATCCAGTTCTGGGACCTCCGACAGGCACCGGTTCCGAGGGGCCACCTCCCACTACGGCGCCAAGTACGAGACCGAGCTCCGGAGGTCCCCCTCAAACAAGGATCACTCCGGCCGGGGAGGTTCTAACTCTGGCTCCGGTCCAAGCTCCTGGGAGGCTTGAGGCTCCAGCCGCATCGAGTCCTTCGGGTTCCGGCTCCGGCTTTGCCCAGAAGCGGCTCTGTCTCCGCGGTACTTGGGGCTTCCCAAGGTAAGAAACCGAGCTTCTTACTTTGATCTCTCTTCAGGCCAAGGTCACAATTTAAACGTTTCTATCTTGGTTGTTTAGTGCTTCCAAGAAATGTGAGACGACTGTCACACCTCCGGCGACACTGGAGGTTGAGCAGGTAGGCGCTTTAGCTTCATCTCCTGCACCTGCCCAGACGAATGTGGAGGCTCCGGCCAATACGAGGGCGGCTCCAACCCCAGGTGCGATAGCGCCTGAATCAAGGGCCCTGGCTGTTGACGCAGGGACGGCTGGGGCTCCGATGCCGGAGCCAGTGGGTCCTGAGGCCCCGACAGAGGTGCCAAGCGTCGGCCCGGCTCAGGAGTCGGTGGAAGCTCCACCCCTGGTGCCGGGGGCCACCGAGGGATAGGCTCCCGCGCCATCTTCTGAGGAGATTTCGGTGCCCCAGCCGGATCAGGAGTCGGCAGGAGATCCGCCCCTGGTGCTGGGGGGCCCCGAGGGATCGGCTCCCATGCCATCTTCTAAGGGGATTTCGGTGCCCCAGACAGACGTAGCTGGGGAGCCGACCCCCATGCTAGACGCAGAAGAGGCTCCGGTCGGCAAGCTAGGAGTGGTCAAAGAGTCGGCCCCCACGCCAGCTACTGCGAAGGTTGGGGTGGCTGACCCGACAGTCGTCGAAGTACCCGCTACCGCTCCGATGGTGGTTGAGGCTCCAGTGCCTCAGTCAGCAGCGTCCAGTGCGCCCGCATCCGCGCTTCAAGCCATGGAGGCTCCGGGCACACGTCCCGCTTCTCTGACGTCGGAGGCTGAGCCTGGAGCGCCAGGGGCTGGACCGGGAGCGCCTGCGGTTGCACCGGAGGGTCCGGCGGAGGCCCCAGGCTTCTTGAGCCCGCAAGTGCCACCACCTTCGATGGGTAGCCCCTCCCGGGTGACAGCGGACATCCTGGTGGAGACGGGGGAAGGAGCGCTCCTATCCGGTCCGGCGCCAATTCCCTTAGAACTGGCCAACGACAACGCTCGCTCCAGCTTGCAGCAGGTTGTCGTGTCCTTCGAGCACAACCTCAAGGCTCTGGAGGAGGAGCGTAGAAGGCTCCGTCAACATGAAGAATGGGCCAAGGGTGAGCAAACCCGGCTGGTCAAGCAAGGTGAGCTTCTCAACGCGAGAGAGGCTACTCTCAAGGCTCTCGACTAGAAGGCGCAGAAGATCTATGAAGAAGCTATGGAATGCCACAGAGCTGCGGACCAGCGCCAAGGTGGTTTAACTGCTTGGCACGAGACCCTCCAGAAGTGCCGCCAGGAGCTCGACTTGGAGGAGTCCGCCCTCACCAAGAAGCTAGAGGACCTGAGTCAGAGAGAGGAGGAGCTCTCTCATAAGATGTCAGCGGGTGAGCAGAGCTTGGCGTACCGCCGCGAGCAGTTTGAAGCGTGGTGTAAGCTTGAGGCGGACAGGCTCTGGAAACAGGGGCAAAGCCACAACAAGCGGGAGACCGACGTCTCTGCCAGGGAAAATACTGTCTGGGGCTGGGAGGAAGACTTGGCAGAGCGTCGGAACAGTATATTTATCAAGGAGTCGGAGCTCACTGACCGCGAGTGGCAGCTAGCCAAGAGCATCCAGCAGCACGGCAAGGAGGCCGAGCGCCTCGCAAAGGAGGGTGCGGAACTGGTGGTGTAACACCATCATTTTCATGCATCATGCCCCACATACATTCATATACATGTATAACATTAACCAACATAAAGAGGAACAAGTTTAAAATTGATTTGGAACATTTAAAATTGATTTGGAACAAAACCAAACTTAAAATGCTGAAAAGTGCGGACTAGTCCGGTTTTAGTGAGGACTAGTCTGATTTCTCTCTGACTAAAAACGGACTTGTCCGTTTTTGCTGCGGAATAGTCCGATTTTGCCTCTAGAAACTTTCGGACTTGTCCGATTTTGTGCCGACAAGTCCGATATTCCAAGAATCCTTGAAAATTTGCTAAGTCCCTGGACTTTTTCAGACTAGTCCGGTGTTCCAGAAGACTTGTCCGTTTTCCTCTCTGACTAAAGTCGGACTTTCCCGATTTTAGGCCAGACTTGTCCGATTTTCTCTCTGGACATTTTCGGACTAGTCCGGTCCTTTTCGGACTTGTCCGATATTTTGCGACTCCGAGTTGATCTTTCATTTTACGACTTTTTTCTTGGGTTTCATGTTAAGTGGGCCTAGGGACGTCGTGCCTAACTCTTTTAGAGCCCATGTGGGACTCTAAACCGGCCTCTACTCCTCTCAAACTCGAAATCCATCTAACCCTAGCCTCCACCTCTATATAAAAAGCCACACCCCTTGGCTTGACATCTATTCGCCACTTTTCCACCCCACCCAAACCCTAGTTCGTGGAGAGCCACCATCAAGGAGGGAGGAGGAGATCCCAAGCAAGAAGAAGAAGAGGAGGAAATGAAAGAGGATCAAGATCTCCACCAATCTTTCGTTTTGATCACCAATTCATCTCCAAGTTCATCACCAACCCTAGATCATCAAGATCCAAGTGTTACCTTCAAGTTTCTTGATTCATTGGAGTTCTAAACACCTAGTATACATTCTATTCTCTTTTCCTTACGTGAATTCAACCCCTAATCTCCAAATTTACGTCGATCTAAAAAACCCTAGTTCGCTAGTTCTGCGAAGTGCAAACTAGTCTGGCCTTTTGCAGACTAGTCCAATTTTGTTGACTAAATTGTGTTGAATTGATTCTGAAAGTAAATCTAATCAAATCCAAACCTGTATAAACTTGTTAAAATCTATTATAACTAGTTAGTTATCATTAAAAGCAATCTATTAACAAGTTCTACTTTGCATTTGAATAAATCATGCATGTCATGTCATATTGAGTGATATTTGTGCATTCTTTGATTGTGTTTCTTGTCTTGTATGTTTATTGTGTAGATTAGACGGATTTCCGCTAGAGAGTGCCGCGGAGGATCTACAACACCAAGAGTTTGAAGGCTTTGACCCTAATCAATCGCAAGAGCAAGGCAAGTGTCCTTGAAGCATATTGATCCAATTTTGAAATAAATGCTTTGTTTGCAAACTGCATGCTTGTGTCAATTTGATGGGAATCTTATGGTAGGAAGTTTACTAGTTTTGTTGACCACCCTTGTCACCTGGAATATATGGTAGAGAGTCGGGAAGGGCTTTTTACCTTTTGCTTCGCTTAATCAACTAGGATGGGAAAACAACTATACCACTCAATTTAATTATGCATGGATGATATTATGGTTAACATGAACTGGTTAATATGATATGGTAATGGGTGATATAAGCAAGCCTGGTATGTGGATGGGTTGGATGTTATGGTGGTTTTGTTTGCTTTAGATCTAAGGACCGGTTCGTAGAGCGACCATCCAGGATTTACAGTGCCACCATGAGGCCAAGTATGGGTGCGGCGTAGCTGATTAATTAGGGCTTTGCCAGTGCTATTTGGACCATTAAGAATGCTCGGGGAAGGGGTAGTTGGATTGGGTTTGTTGATGATTGGTGGGACTACCCTGGGATCCGAATGGCTCAAGAGGGGGCCCTTGGTTGAAGATGTGCTCAGTTGGAGGCATCGCCACCTGTGAAACCTCAGTGTGGTCTAAATGGGCTTGTAATCCCTTTGTAAAGGCTAATTTGTGATCTCTTGGCCACACACCTAAGGAAGTGTGAGACGACATAATTGAGATTCTATAGTCATCGAAAGGTGATGGAATCACAAATATGTGGGTAAAGCGGTACAACCTCTGTAGAGTGTGTCTAAAACTATCATGATAGCCCTGCTCCCGATTATGAGCAATATGAACCCTCACATGGTTAGAGGAAAATTGGGATTTGGGATGGTTTGGTATTGGCTTTGGGATGGTATTATGGTTATGGTTTGGTAATGGTTATGGCTCATTATGGATTAATTTCTGATATTGAATATGGTTATTGGCAAATGGTGAAATCTGGAATTATTGATGATGGTAGTGAATTTAGACTAGTATCATGATATTACTTATGATTATGATGGGTTTATTTCACATACATATAATATATTGCTTTTCAAATGTTTTAATGTACTTTTCAGTACTCAACCATTATTATTGTCGTCATTTGAATCAGCCACATGTCATACTTTCCACACTTGCTGAGTACGACATGTACTCACTCTTGCAGTCCCTCCAACAGTTGTAGGTCAGGATTGGGAGTTTAATGGTGATAATGCGGAGTTCTAGGCCGTGTCTACCGTCAGCTTGCCTGTGGTGTTTTGGAGCTGCGCTATCCCTTTTGCTTAGTTGCTTATTAGAGTATTTCCGCTGCAATAGTTGAACTTGTCATTAATATTTATTAGTGCTTGTATTTGTGGATAATATAGTTTGTTTAATAAAATTTGGTTAATTAATCTTGTTCTGTTGTAATTTTCTGTATACTCTTTTGTGAATGCACTCGTGTATGTGTGTTGAACATCTTGGGCACACATATGCGTTCACTTGGTTCATTTTCGGAACCGGGTGTCACAGATTGGTATCAGAGCCACAGGTTGACCGTAGGATGCAGCCTAGATAGAATGGACACTTTAGAGCACATAGGAGCACACAGGAACCGATGTGTTTTGTTGGTGTGCTGTTGCTATGTATTGTTTGCTTGTGTGCTTAATAGAGGATTGTGGGGTGCTTTAGCATTGCCATGTCCACGTAGGCTAATTAGTTGTCTAGTTTCATATCCCTTGGTGCATATAGTTGGGGACATTTCCTAATTCTTACCTATTGCTTTTCTCCAGATGGTGAGAACTCGCAACCATAGGGATGCTAATGATGAGGAGGAGAACCATAGAGTACCTCAGAACAACAATGGACAAGGACCTGCCCAAGGAGCTATTAATATTGAGCAGCTTTTGGCTATGCAGAACCATCTCATGCTGACCATGATACAAACTATGGGACAACTGCAGGCTGGCAACATCAACAATCAGCCCCACATGCCTCCACCGCCACCCCCGCCTCCTCATAACCGGTTGGGAGAGTTTATGAGGACTAGGCCGCCAACCTTTGCTCAAGCTGCTGACCCTATGGATGCGGATTATTGGCTCAAGTCTATGGAGAAGAAGTTGGCTATTGTCCAATGCAGTGACCGGGAGAAGGTCTTATTCGCTTCTCATCAACTAGTTGGAGCAGCTGTAGATTGGTGGGATTCATATTGCAATGCTCATGAGAATTAGGAGAGAATTTCTTGGGTCGAATTCAAGGAGAGTTTTTGTTCTCATTATGTGCCCGAGGGTGTTATGATCTTGAAGAGACAAGAATTCGATAACTTGAGGCAAGGAAGATCGAGCGTGGGTGAATATCTCAACAAATTCACTGAACTCTCAAGGTATGCACCTGAGGATGTGAGTCAGGACACCCAGAAGCAATACTTGTTCATGAGAGGCTTGAACAATGAGATTCAAGTGCAATTGCTCAACTGTGATTATGCCCATTTTCAGAAGCTTATGGACAAAGCAATCGTGGTTGAGAACAAGATCCGTGAGATAGAGCAAGACAATAAGAGGAAGGCGCCATATCAAGGACGACAACAAGGAAGCAATGTGTGCTCTCGCTTTGCGCCACCTAATGCGCCATACTACAGCTCCTTTGCTCCTGTACAACACCCTGGATTTGCACCGCGCCCAACTCATTTCGTGCAGCAGCACCCTATTATGCAAGTACCTAGGCCTCCAATGCCTTATGCACCCCGTGCTAATTTTCCTGGTGCAAATGTTCAAAACCAAGCTCCTCCCAATAATTCTGGTGGAGTTAAGAAGTGCTATACTTGTGGAGAAGCTGGACACTTTGCGCATCAATGTCCTAAGTCAGGTCTTGGTCAAGGAAGCAATGCGCCGAGGCAAAACCCAAGACCCAATGGAGGACAGCCGCAAGGAAGCCGTGGACAGCAGAATTTTGCTCGTGGCAACGTGAAACATGTCTCTACGGAGGATGCTCAACAAGCGGATGACGTGGTCATTGGTATGTTTCTCGCGAACTCCAACCCCGCGACTATGTTGTTTGATTCTGGAGCATCACATTCATTCATTGCATCGAAGTATGTCGCCAAGTATAGTTTGCCTATCTCTCATATGAAGTTTACTCTATTGGTTAAGTCTCCTGGAGGAGAGATGAGGACAAATATAGTATGTCCAAAAGTAAGCCTTAGGATAAGGGGGTAGACTTCTCCGCCAACCTTATTGTTTTGGATTCTCAAGGATTGGACATTATACTTGGTATGGACTGGTTGAGGAAGCACAATGGAGTTATTGAGTGTGCCACGAAGACGGTGAAGTTGACCAATGAAGAAAGGATCACCGTAGAATTTGAAGCATTTCAAACCACACCGAAGCAATTGGAGCTGAATCACATGGATGGTACTGCAATTGAGGAAATTCCAGTGGTGTGTGAATTTTTGGAAGTTTTTCCAGACAAGTTGCCAGGTATGCCACCTGATCGAGACATTGAGTTTGTTATTGATTTAATACCTGGAACTGCACCTATAGCTAAGAGGCCGTATAGGATGCCTCCTATGGAATTAGCAGAGCTCAAGAAGCAGATTCAAGAGCAACTAGAGAAGGATTTTATTCGGCCAAGCTTTTCACCTTGGGGAGCACCCGTACTGTTTGTGGACAAGAAGTATGGAACCCAAAGGATGTGCATATATTATCGGGCTCTCAACGAGGTAAAAATCAAGAACAAGTACACCTTGCCACACATAGAAGATTTGTTTGATCAGATGAAGGGTGCTTGTGTCTTCTCTAAGATTGACTTGAGGTCGGGATACTTTCAAATGAAGATTAGACCATCAGACATACCCAATACCGCTTTTAGGACATGGTATGGATCTTATGAGTACACCGTGATGTCTTTTGGATTAACAAATGTGCCTACCTATTTTATGTACCTCATGAATAAGGTCTTCATGGAGTACTTGGATAAGTTCGTCGTCATGTCTACAGATGATATTATGAGCTACTCGAAGGATGAGAAGGAACATGAGGAACACTTGAGCCTTATGTTGCAAAAATTGAGGGAGCATCAATTGTATCCCATGTTCAACAAGTGTCAGTTTTGGTTGGAAGAGGTGTCGTTTTTGGGTCATATAATATCAGGAGGAGGAGTATCAGTTGACCCCGGAAAAGTGAGAGACGTGTTGAAGTGAGAACCGCCACAAAATGTCAAGGAAATAAGGAGTTTTCTTGGAATGGCTGGATATTACCGTCGATTCATCAAGGACTTTTCCAAGATAGCCAAACCAATGACGGAATTGCTAATGAAGGGAAAGGCTTTCCAATGGACTCAAGCTTGTCAAAACAGTTTTAAGGAGTTAAAGAAGAGGTTGACAACAACCCCAGTTTTGGTACTGCCGGATGTAAGCAAGAGTTTTGACATATATTGCGACGCATAAAGACAAGGAATTGGATGTGTGCTTATGTAAGAAGGTCAAGTAGTATCCTATGCATCGAGACAGTTGAAGAAACATGAGCAGAATTACCCAACGCATGATTTGGAACTCGCAGTCGTGGAACATGCATTGAAAATTTGGAGACACTATATTCTTGGACATAGGTGTGAAATTTATACGGATCATAAGAGTTTGAAGTATATTTTCACACAAACAGATCTGAATTTGAGGCAACGAAGATGGTTGGAGCTCATCAAAGATTATGATTTGGGGATCAACTATCATCTGGGGAAAGCCAATGTAGTGGCTGATGCTTTGAGTAGAAAAGGAGTAAGTCATCAACTCACAGTTCGAGAGTTGCCATCCGAGTTATGTAAGGGGTTCGAACGGTTGAACCTCGGATTTGTGAATGAGATGGAGATGATGGAATTAAATACGACCTTGGAGCAAGAAATTCGAGAGGCACAAGCCACGGATGAAGAGATCAAGGAAATCAAGGAAAGGACTGAAGAAGGGAGATAATTCAGATTTGATGAAGATGAACATGGTACCCTATGGCTTGGTAAGAGGATTGTTGTGCCTAATGTGAAGCATATTTGGGAGACGATATTAAAAGAGGCACATGACTCACCATACTCAATTCATCCTGGTTGTACAAAGATGTACAAAGACTTGAATACTTGCTATTGGTGAGCTAGCATGAAGAAGGAACTAGCTGAATACGTAGCATTGTGTGATGTGTGCCAACGAGTCAAGGCGGAACATCAAAGGCCAGCTGGACTATTACAACCATTAAAGATTTTGGAATGGAAGTGGGAAGAACTCGGTATGGACTTCATAATTGGTTTACCACGTACTCAGTCCGGTTACGACTTAGTTTGGGTAATTGTGGATCGGTTAACTAAGTCAGGTCACTTTATTCCCGTCAAGACCACCTATAATGGAGAGAAATTGGCAGAACTGTATATGGGAAGAATAATATGTTTGCATGGAGTTCCTAAGAAGATAGTCTCGGATAGAGGTTCTCAATTTACCTCCAGGTTTTGGAAAAAATTGCATGAAGCGTTGGGAATGAGGTTGAATTTTAGTTCAGCATACCACCCTCAAACAGATGGACAAACTAAGAGGACCAATCAGATTTTTAGAGGATATGTTAAGAGCTTGTGCTTTAAAGCATGGGAAAAGTTGGGACAAGAGCTTGTCATATGCAGAATTTTCATACAACAATAGTTACCAAGCAAGCTTGAAAATGTCACCATATGAAGCGCTTTATGGAAGGAACTGTAGGACACCTTTATTCTGGAATAAGGCAGGAGAAACTCAAGTATTTGGTCCGAATGTGTTGCAAGAAGCCAAAAAGCAAGTCCAAATAATTCGTGAAAACTTGAGGGATGCCCAATCAAGGCAAAAAGGCTATGCGGACAATAGGAGAAGGAAATTAACCTTTGAAGTGGGAGATTTTTTTACCTCAAGGTGTCACCAATGAGAGGTCATAAGAGGTTTAACATAAGAGGCAAGCTAGCACCTCGCTACATTGGACCATTCAAGATTTTGGACAAAACAGGAGAAGTAGCGTATAAGTTGGAGATGCCAGGTCATCTTTCATATGTCCATGATGTCTTTCATGTTTCCCAGCTCAAGAAGTGCCTGAGAGTACCGGAAGAACAAGTGTCAATGGAAGGATTGGAAATAGGGGCAGATTTGACTTATGCCGAACAACCGATCAAAATCTTGGAAACTAAGGAGAGGGTCACCAGGAAAAAGTTTATTAGATGGTGTAAAGTTCAATGGAAGCACCACAAAGAAAAATAAGCAACGTGGGAATTGGAGGATGATCTCAAGAAGGAATTTTCCTATCTCTTCTCTTCCGCGTCGAATCTCGAGGGCGAGATTCATTTTAAGGGGGGTAGGTTTGTAACACCCTCATTTTCATGCATCATGCCCCACATACATTCATATACATGTTTAACATTAACCCACATAAAGAGGAACGAGTTTAAAATTGATTTGGAACATTTAAAGTTGATTTGGAACAAAACCGCACTTAAATGTGAAAAGTGCGGACTAGTCCGATTGACTAGTCCGATTTCTCTCTGACTAAAAACGGACTTGTCCGTTTTTGCTGCGGACTAGTCCGATTTTGCCTCTGGAAACTTTCGGACTTGTCCAATTTTGTGCAGACTAGTCCGATATTCCAAGAATCTTTGAAAATTTGCTAAATCCATGGACTTTTTTGGACTAGTGCGGTGTTCCAGCGGACTTGTCCATTTTCCTCTCTGACTAAAGTCGGACTTGTCCGATTTTAGGCCAGACTTGTCCGATTTTCTCTCTGGACATTTTCGGACTAGTCCAGTCCATTTCGGACTTGTCCGATATTTCGCGACTCCGAGTTGATCTTTTGTTTTACGACTTGTTTCTTGGGTTTCACATTAAGTGGGCCTAGAGACATTGTGCCTAACTCTTTTAGAGCCCATATGGGACTCTAAACCGGCCTCTACTCCTCTCAAACTCGAAATCCATCTAACCCTAGCCTCCACCTCTATATAAACAGCCACAACCCTTGGCTTGACATCTATTCGCCACTTTTCCACCCCACCCAAACCCTAGTTCATGGAGAGCCACCATCAAGGAGGGAGGAGGAGATCCCAAGCAAGAAGAAGAATAAGAGGAGGAAATGAGATAGGATCAAGATCTCCACCAATCTTTCGTTCTTCATCACCAATTCATCTCCAAGTTCATCACCAACCCTAGATCATCAAGATCCAAGTGTTACCTCCAAGTTTCTTGATTCATTGGAGTTCTAAACACCTGATATACCTTCTATTCTCTTTTCCTTACATGAATTAAACCCCTAATCTCCAAATTTACGTCGATCTAGAAAACCCTAGTTCGCTAGTTCTGCGAAGTGCACACTAGTCCGGCCTTCTGCAGACTAGTCCGATTTTGCTTACTACATTGTGTTGAATTGATTCTAAAAGTAGATCTAATCAAATCCAAACCTGTATAAACTTGTTAAAATCTATTAGAACTAGTTAGTGATCATTAAAAGCAATCTATTAACAAGTTCTACCTTGCATTTGCATAAATCATGCATGTCATGTCATATTGAGTAATATTTGTGCACTCTTTGATTGTGTTTCTTGTCTTGTATGTTTATTGTGTGGATTAAAAGGATTTGCGCTAGAGAGTGCCGCGGAGGATCTACAACACCAAGAGTTTGAAGGCTTTGACCCTAATCAATCGCAAGAGCAAGGCAAGTGTCCTTGAAGCATATTGATCCAGTTTTGAAATAAATGTTTTGTTTGCAAACTGCATGCTTGTGTCAATTTGATGGGGATCCTATGGTAGGAAGTTTACTAGTTTTGTTGACCACCCTTGTCACCTGTAATATATGGTAGAGAGTCGGGAAGAGCTTTTTACCTTCTACTTAGCTTAATCAACTCGGATGGGAAAACAATTATACCACTCAATTTAATTATGCATGGATGATATTATGGTTAACATGAACTGGTTAATATGATATGGTAATGGGTGATCTAAGCAAGCCTGGTATGTGGATGGGTTGGATGTTATGGTAGTTTTGCTTTCTTTAGATCTGAGGACCGGTTCGTGGAGCGACCATCCAGGATTTACAGTGCCACCACAAGCCAAGTATGGGTGTGGCGTAGCTGATTAATTAGGTCTTTGCCAGTGCTATTTGGACCATTAAGGATGCTCGGGAAAGGGGTAGTCGGATTGGGTTTGTTGATGATTGGTGGGACTACCTTGGGATCCGAATGGCTCAAGAGGGGACCCTTGGTTGAAGATGTGCTCAGTTGGAGGCATTGCCACCGGTGAAACCACAGTGGGGTCTAAATGGGCTAGTAATCCCTTTGTAAAGGCTATTTTGTGATCTCTTGGCCACACACCTAAGGAAGTGTGAGACGACATAATTGAGATTCTATAGTCATCGAAAGGTGATGGAATCACAAACACGTGGGTAAAGCGGTACAACCTCTGCAGAGTGTGTCTAAAACTATCATGATAGCCGTGCTCCCGGTTATGAGTAACCTGGACCCTCACATGATTAGAGGAAAATTGGGATTTGGGATGGTTTGGTATTGGCTTTGGGATGGTATTATGGTTATGGTTTGGTAATGATTATGGCTCATTATGGATTAATTTCTGGTATTGAATATGGTTATTGGCAAATGGTAAAATCTGGAATTATTGATGATGGTAGTGAATTCAGACTGGTATTATGATATTACTTATGATTATGATGGGTTTACTTCACATACATATAATATATTGCTTTTCAAATGTTTTAATGTACTTTTCAGCACTCAGCCATTATTATTATCGTCATTTGAATCAGTCACATGTCATACTTTTCACACTTGCTGAGTATGACATGTACTCACTCTTGCAATCCCCCCAACAGTTGCAGGTCAGGATTGGGAGTTTAATGGTGATAATGCGGAGTTCTAGGCCGTGTCTACCGTCATCTTGCCTGTGGTGTTTTGGAGCTGCGCTATCCCTTTTGCTTAGTTGCTTATTAGAGTATTTTCGCTGCAATAGTTGAACTTGTCATTAATATTTATTAGTGCTTGTAATTGAGGATAATATAGTTTGTTTAATAAAATTTGGTTAATTAATCTTGTTCTGTGGTAATTTTTTGTATACTCTTTTGTGAATGCACTCGTGTATGTGTGTTGAACATCCTGGGCACACATATGCGTTCACTTGGTTCATTTTTGGAACCGAGTGTCACAGGCAGCCACCAGGAGGGCTCTGGAAGAGTTGCAGGGCTCAAGAGCGACTGAGTCCCAGCGAGTGTGGGACTTCCTGGGGCGGGCAGACAGAGCACTGACACAGTTTGGCTTCAGCCCTGTACGTCCGGCCCACCTGGTGCCAGAGCTACACGACGCGCTCGCGGCTCTTGGCTCTGTTGGCAGTATGTTCGACGCAGTGGTCGACGTCATCGCGGACCAGCTGGAGACGGAGGGGAGGTCCTTGACCAAGACTGTTGCCGAATACGTGCTAACATGCTATCGGAGCCAGGACCCCCACTTCCCCCTGAGTCCAGCAGTCGAAGGGCCGATCCAGGCAGAGCTGGACACTGCCCGGGAGAGTGTTCAGGAGGCCGCCGAAGCCGTTGCCTCAGCTATTCATAGGACTTTGGCCTTTCTTTTCTAGATTCCCCCTGTATGCCTCCAATTTTGTAAGATAATCTTTTAATGAATGAAGTCCTCTTAATCTTTGGTTCTTGATATTTTTGTGTCTCGTTCCCTGGTACATGTACGCAATTCTGATTGTGTACATGTACTAAAAGGAACTAGCACTTGCTTCAGGAACATTGGCCCCTGGGGTTGTCGGAGCTCAGGAGCTCCGACAACACTGATGGTCTCCATAGGAGACAAAACCGCCGGGCCCCCTGGGGTTGTCGGACCTTAGGAGCTCCGGCAATACCCATGGTCTTCTCAGGGGATGCCACTGCCGGCCCCCCTGGGATTTTCAGAGGCGACAATGCCCATGACCTTCGTAGGAGATGCCACGCACCGCCTGGCTCCCTGGGGTTGTCGGAGCTTTAGGAGCTCCAGCAACATCCATGATCTCGATAGTACGTCGACGCTGTGTTTCCTGTAATTGTTGGGGCTCAGGTGCTCCGACATCGCCCATTGTTGGTGTAGAGGGTGCCAACAGTGGGCCCCCGAGCCTGCTCTAGGCGGAGTGTCCATTTGCCATCGGAATCACGGGAATGGCTTTATTTAGCGTTGTACCTTAGGAACCTGTGCACATGACAGACAAAAGGTAATTTCGCTCATCAATCAATCTTTTACCTACACTCTGTTAGTGTCGCTTGTCTTACGATCTGTTGCCATTGCGGGGGGGGTGGCTTTGAGCAGGTACCCAAAGTGACCCGCCGACAAACGGACAACAATGCTCCCACTATTGTATAGACGAAGGGAAGATTGGCCGCACCCACGCTAGGTGAAGAGCTAATGGTAAATGCGTGACATCATTCATAAGAACTAAAGATAATTTCAAATGAACAAGGCATTTCAGGGTAGGGCAAACAAATTTTTCATTATAACGCTCATAGGAGAGAACAGACTTTACGGCAGGAACGACCCGACTCGGGTGACAAGGAGCTGAGTATACCTTCTCGGGGTACCAGACCGTGCCGAGCAAGGCAGACACTCGAAGCTCATTTCCCCGGCCTTAGTTAACCCAAGTGTTGTCTCTAGACACTATGCCGATTTTATAACAAAAGAAAAATAGAATGCCCTTCCACTGGTTATGGATAGAACTTACGGAGGTGTTCGATATTCCATGGGTTGGGTACCGGTTGCCCATCCTACATAGCTAGGTGAACACACCCTGGGTGACAAACCTCTGTAACCCGGAAGGGACCCTCCCACTTGGGGGAGAGTTTGTTTGTCCCTTCACGAGAAAGTAGACATCGCAGGACCAGGTCGTTCATCTTGAGCTCCCTACTTCACGGTCCGCTGATGGTAGCGTTGGAGGGCTTGCCTGTACCGTGCGTTTCGGAGGGCAGCTCGTACGTGTCCCTCGTCGACGAGGTCCATATCTTCATGCCGGAACTGGTCCTGAGTGGCTTCGTCGTACATCCGAACACGGGGGGAGCCCATGGTGATCTCTGGGGCAAGGACGGCCTGTGCCCCGTACACCAGGAAGTACGGCGTTTCTCCCGTATCCCGGCTTGTTGATGTCCGGCTAGCCCACAACGCATATGGCAGCTCATCCACCCAGTTTGCATCATGCTTCTCGAGGCTTGAGTATGTACGAGTCCGGAGGCCCTTGAGAATCTCAGTGTTTGCCCTCTCTACCTGCCCATTGCTCTCGGGATGCACGACGGAGGCATAACAAACTTGGATCCCAAGGTCCTCACAGTATTCTTGGAATGTCGCGCTCGTGAATTGGGTCCCGTTATCAGTGACGATTTTGTTCGGGACCCCGAACCTGCAGACGATCAACTTGATGATCTTAACTGCGGATTGCTTGTTAATGGTGACGACTGGGGTGGCTTCTGGCCATTGGGTGAACTTATCTACGGCGACGTAGAGGTGCCGGAATCCCCCGATGGCTCTTGGGAAAGGTCCCAGGATGTCCAGTCCCCACACGGCGAATGGCCACGAGGGAGGGATCATCTGCGGTGCTTGAGCTGGTGTGTGGATCTGCTTGGCATGGAACTGGCATGCCTTGCATCTCTTAACCATGTCAGCGGCATCCTGGAGTGTTGTGGGCCAGTAGAAGTCTTGCCGAAAGGCTTTGCTGACCAGCGTGCGGGCCAATGCGTGGTTCCCGCACTCACCTCCATGGATTTCTGCGAGCAAGTCGCAGCCCTCCTCCCAGGTAGTGCAGTGCAGTAGGATGCCGTCGGTGCCACGCCGGTAGAGATCCCCCTCTACCAGCGTGTATCTTTTAGCCATCCGCACAATCCGTTCTGCCAGGGCATGTTCTTCGGGAAGGTAGTTGTCTTTCAAGTAGTCCCGAACCTTCGAGATCCATGCATCGGGACCTCCTTGAGCTTCTGGTTCTTGGGCGCCCAGCTGCTCGGAGCTGCTGGAGGCGCATAGGAACCTTGGTGGTCACCATGGCTGTAGATCTGCCGGGGTTGCTAGCTTCGAGGTGCTAACATCACCCCCTTCACCCAGTTCGACAACTCGGGCGGTTGGTCGCGATAACGTCCTTGCAAAGACTCTTTCAGGCACTGGTGTCTCTGTGGAGGCCTTTGCTGATATGTCGTCTGCGACTGAGTTGTCAGCTCGGGGTATACGGCACAGATCCAGGACCTCGAAATCTTTCTCCAGCTTCCTGACATGCAACAAGTATGCTGCCAGCTGGGGGTCGTTGCAGCTGCACTCCCCTTTGACCTGCTTGACAACTAGTTGAGAATCACCTTTGGCAAGGAGTTGGCAGACGTTGAGGGTCAGTGTTGTCTTCAGCCCGTAGATGAGGGCCTCATACTCTGCCATGTTGTTGGTGGCCTTGAAGTCCAGATGCACCATATACTTGAATTGCTCCTCCGTCGGAGCTATGAGCACCACTCCGGCCCCGACCCCCTGTTTCCGGGCAGAACCATCGAAGTAAAGCGTCCACGGGGTTTCAATGAAAATCGGTGCCCCAGACACTGTGTCTCCACTAACTGGGGTTTCGGGGTTGCCAGGCAATGGAGTCCACTCGGCCAGGAAATCTGCTAGGGCCTGGCTTTTGACCGCATGCTGAGGAAGGAACTCGATCTCGAACTCCGCTAGCTCAGCTGCCCACCTGGCGATGTTGCCGGTAGCATTAGGACTGTGGAGGATCGTTCTGAGTGGAAAGGAGGTGACCACTGAGACCTTATGGTCCTGAAAGTTTTGTTGGAGCTTCCTCGATGCTATCAATACAGCGTACAGCAGCTTATGTATCTACTGATACCTTGTCTTTGCCTCATGGAGGACTATGCTGATGTAGTAGACCGGCCTTTGAGTGGTTCGGACTCTGTCCGAGAGGTTCGGTGCTCCTTGCGTTGGATCCAGGTCCTAGGTTCTTGGCTCCCGGGACCCGCATCATACTCTGGGGGCTGGGGGAGGGGCGACGATTTCTTGGCTCCCGGAGCCCTCCTGAGAGAGGTCCATGGCTTGGTCTGGGACTGGAGGCTCGATGCTTGCGCTACAGGCTCCTTCTCATGTATGCTGCAGATGTGGTTCCGATTGCTCTGTGACCAAGACCACACTAACCACTTCGGTTGTTGATTTAACATACAACAACAGGGGCTCTTCGGGCTCCGGTGCCACCATAACTGGGAGGGACATCACGTGCCTCTTGAGCTCCTGAAAAGCTGCTTCCGCTTCTTCTATCCAGGCAAAGGGACCTACCTTCTGCAGAATCTTGAAGAAGGGAAGTGCCCATTCTGCCAACCTTGAGATGAAGCGGCTAAGGGCCGCTAGGCAACCTGCGAGCTTCTGTACATCCTAGATACACGTCGGGGGTGCATCAGCTCTATTGCCTTGATCTTCTCTGGATTGGCTTCGATCCCCCGGTGAGAAACCAGGAATCCCAGCAGCTTCCCACAAGAGACCCCAAAGACACACTTTTCGGGGTTCAGCATCATGCGCGTAAGGCGCAGCCTGCTAAAGACTTGCACTAAGTTTTCCAGGAAGGACGCGCGGTCTTTGATTTTGACCACGATATCATCGACATACGCCTCTACCAGGTCTCTAGTGAGGTCCCCAAATGTTTTATGCATTGCACGTGCAAAGGTAGGGAGAGCATTCTTAAGACCATAAGGCATGGAGACATAACAATATAGGCCATCTACTGTTACAAAAGCAGTATGTTCCTCATCATCTCTAGACATAGGTATTTGATGCAAACCAGAATACACGTCTAGGAAACACAGTAGATCACAGCCTGACGTAGAGTCTACAATTTGATCTATCCTGAGGAGCGGGAATGGATCTTTTGGACATGCCTTGTTTAGGTTGGTGTAGTCGATGCACATCTGAAGCTTCCCGCCAGCCTTGGGGACGACAATAGGGTTGGCCAACCACCGAGGGTGGTGGGCCTCCTGGATGAAGCCAGCGTCAAGCAACTTCTTGATCTCCTCTAAGATGAAGTTTTGGCGCTCAACGGACTGCTTCTGTGGCTTCTGTTGTACCGGGCAGACATCGGGGTAGATCTTCAGATGATGCTCAATCACCTCCCTGGGGATCTCGGGCATCTGCGATGGTTGCCAGGCAAAGACATTGACATTGTCCCGGAGGAAGGTGACGAGCGTGAATTCCTATTTGCTGTCCAGGTTACCCGCTATGCGGGTCGTCTCGGCAACCTCGGAGCCGATCCTGACGACCTTCACTGGGACATCATCTTCGGCAGGCAGCACGTGCGGAGCTGCGGTGGAGGTCCATTGGGACGGGCCTTGACTTGGTTGGCCTTCCATTGCATCATCCAGGTTCGGGGTCCGCCCCGCAGCGAGTGCTTGGAGATGCTCCAAGGATGACACCGCTACGGTGCGATCCCCCCAGACCCTGAGGACTCCGGATGGCGTTGGCATCTTTAGGACCAGGTAGCCATAGTGAGCTATGGCCATGAACTGGTATAGTGTCGTCCTTCCGATGATGGCATTGAAGGGAAGCTCAACATCCGCCACGTCGAATAGGATATTCTCCATGCGGTAGTTCTCCGGGGTACCAAAGGTAGTCGAGAGATGGATACTACCACTGGGAACAATCCGCCCTGGGCCCACGCCTGAGAACGGGCTCAAAGGCGTGAGTCGAGACATAGGTATCTACAACTTCTGGAAGGCAGCAGTGGAGATGAGGTTGAGGTCGGCCCCGCCAGGATCAGCACGTAATGGAGCTTCACATTGGCGATAGTTGGGGCCACGAGTAGTGGGAGCACTCCAGCTCCTGCCATGTTCTTCGGGCAGTCCGAAGCGTCGAAGTTGATAGCCATGTTCATCCACTTGTTGTGGGGAGTCGGGCTTGGCACCGGGGCCACTGCCGCCACGAAGCGTCATAGGACTTTTACTGCATTTCGAGACACAAGGTCCGAGCCCCCCCCCCCCCCCCCCCCCCCCCCCCCGTAGATGACGTAGAGAAGCTTTCGCCGCTCCTGGTCGCAGCTAGTGTCCGAGTCAGCAGCCGTGAACACTGCTTTCACTTCTCTATGGGGCTCCTGGTACCCCATGTCCTCGTCCTTGTCTTCCGCAGGGTCAATATTTTGCTTACCCTCCCTCTGGCGGGAGGGCTCACTTTCTTGACGCTGCTGCTTCTGCCGCTGCTCGCGGAACCGCTCTGTGAGTTTCTTGACTTCCCGGCACTCACTTGCACTGTGACCATTGGTCTAGTGCACCGGGCATCTGAAGTCAGTGTCATCCCTCTCAGGGGACGGGCGTGGGCGCTTATCCTGACGCGAGCTCCGGGCTCTGCCAGGTGCCGCAGCTGCCACCATAGGAGCTCCGGGCCTCGACTTACTCCTACTGCGGCCTCCATTCTTCTTCTTCCTGCCCCCACCTCTAATAGCGGCCTCTACTTCAGACTGTGAGGTCTCCCCGCTTTTTGAGGAGGGTCGGGTGTGCCAGTTACGCCCCTCTGCAGCCTAGGCACATATGTCTGCCAAGGCAAAGAACTCAGAGACATCGCACACGTCATGCGTGGCGAGCTTCTCGAGCATCTTCTTGTCCCTCACACCCTGCCTAAACACAACTATGACAGATGCATTCGAGATGTGGTGGATGGTGTTCCGTACCTGGGAGAATCACTGGATGAAGGCTCGCAGCAGTTCTCCCGATCGCTGTCTAACAGCATGGAGGTCGAGCTCCATGTCGGGGCGCTCATACGAATTTCCAAAGTTCGTCACAAACTGCCGGCACAGCTCCTCCCAGGAGGTTATGGATCCCTGAGGCAGGTTCATGAGCCATGACCGGGTTGGACCGGCCAGAACCACAGGGAAGTAGTTGGCCATGATGACCTCGTCGCCCCCAGCGGAAAGGATGGAGGTGGAGTAGATCTGAAGGAACTCACTCGGGTTGACGCTTCCATCATACTTCTCCGGCGTGTGCGGCCGGAACTTGTGGGGCCGCACCACCCTTCGCAGGTGGGGAGCTAAGGCTGTGCACCCTCCACCTATGCTTGCGGGCAGCAAGTTCGGTGTTGCATGGCTGTAATGAGCTGGCTGCGCTGCGTATGCCGGTTGTTGGGGTATTGCGGCCGGTGCTTGGTGCGGCGGAGGCACACCATATGCCTGCGGTGGGGGAGGTGCAATGTACGCTTGGTGCGGAGGAGGCGTCATGTACGCCTCGTGCTGCACGGGAGGCACTGCGTACGCCTGGCGCGGCGGGAGAGCGTCGTGCGCCTGGGCCCCAGCACCCGACAGGCTGTAGTCAGCTTCAAGGTTGCGGCGCCGCTCCCGTTGTCATTCGATGATGACCCGACAGTCCTCATCGGACCTGCGGCGGCAATGCAACCTTGTCCGTAGGTCAACCGACGAAAGCCTAGTTGAGCGGCTATCAAAAGTCCGTCGATCGACGGTAGGCGTACGTGACAACGAAACAAAAGTTTTTGCCGCTCGTCTTCCGCCTTGCGGAGTCGCCTAGAGTGCAGCGACGACCAGATGGTCGACATTGTTTACCCACTGCTGGGTTGCCCCTTGGGGGGCTCCTGCCGTCGGTGCGTTGCGGAGCAACTCACACGCAGCAAGAAGCGCACTCTCTGGACTTGCCGCCGGTGGTGCCGTCACGGCTGTCGCGGCAGGGGTCCTCCGTGCCACATTGTGCTGACCTGCAGCCGGTGGGGTGGCTGTTCGGCGACGCGACGACCCAGATCTTCCCGCCCTGGAGCGGGACCCATCTTTGAGGTGGGATGAAGCTTGGTCCTCACGTGCCACCTGCTGACGGGATGTGGCCTGGAGGAACTAGCGTTGGAACGGGTGTTCACCATACTGCTGGTGAAGATTCTTGCAGGAGAAGCCCCCTACCTGGCGCGCCAAATGTCGAGATGTCTAAACTGACACCTCCCCTGGACCTACTCGGGAGTAGTCCGTGGAGGTTCGATGTATATTTGAGGGGCTAGTCCTAACAAGATCAAGCTCAGAGAATGATGAACATGAAGGATTTACGTGGTTCGGGCCACCTGAGCATAATACCCTACTCCACAGTAGTTTGTGTGTAGTATAGCTTGGGTTTGCGAGAGCTTGTCTAGATCCGCGGCCGCTCGGTCCTTTCATAGTCCAAGGCGGAGTGGCTTACAGGTGGGGCCCAGGTCCCAACAGGTGGCCCCGGGAGTAACTAAATCCATCCTAAGATTTAGGAGTAAATGCAATCCCCTGACAATGGTTTCAATGTGCCGCTTGGCCATGCCCTGCTGTAGGGCTACCGATAGCCCCTCATCATGGGCAGCCATGTCTTGTCTATCTTGTCGCGTCCTCTCATTGGTCCGCCGTACATAGTAGTTCGGCTCGGACCAGTCATGACAAGACTGGCCATTGTCATCTTGACTTATGAGTGCAAGCTCCCGCCTACCTAGGGAACGTGTGTGTCCTTCTCGCTTAGGCGCACTAAGCAAGCCTCCCTTTACTGCCGCTTCCAATAGAAGGCCCAGGCCCAGTGCTGCCTGGCACGTGGAACCTCCCAGACATTCCCTCACTAGGATGACAAGGTCTCGGAGGTCGGGTCTGGAACTGTCGGGTTTGTGGCTGCTCCGGACCTTCTCCCCACGGGGGGGGGGGGGGGGGGAGGTCTAGGGCCACTGACCTAGCGAACACATCGGACCTTTCCTCGGCAAGGTAGTGGGCCAGCGCTGCAGGCCACGTGGTAGCGCCAGACTTTCCCTCGATGGGAGACGCTACTGAACCGCTTGCCGCGCAGCACCCTGGGCCCATGTCAGATCTCACCCCCGTGGGCGGTGGGGCCCAACGTGCTTTCATCCCTGTACCTAGGGGTACCCGGTTCACCAGACACCGACAGGGTGCCTGATGGTATGAATTGCTTGTATATGTTGTGTTAAATATTTTTGGTTCACAATAAATAAATTAATCGATTAGGAGACAAATGACACATTATGTTTAGGCTCTAAAATGATAAACCTCTTATGAATAGTTTTCTAGGAAATTCCCTAAAAATTATTTAATGACTATTAGAGAATAAACCAATGAAATGAGATGTAAGAAATGTGAGACTTATTATTAACCAATGAAGATCATTTGATTAACTAGGAAATTAGAAAAGTCAATGTTTAGCCTCTCAGCCTGATAAAACCCACCACAAGTGAATATAAGAAAAATATTAGGAATACTAATTGGTATATATAATGTAATTAAAAGTAGTATTCAACAATATACAAAATGAGGTAGTAAACCAATTGTCCTATAGAAAAATGATTAAACTATCAAAGTTAGTGGAAAGCTTGAATAAACAAACTCCCTCACATATAATTACCCAAGAATCATTAGAAATATTGCTAGATATATATAATATATTATAAGTAGTAATGGGCTAATATAAAATATATGATAGGGAATTGATTATAATTCCCATAGGAAAATCAAGTGAATAATCTAAAATAGACATAGAAGCTCCCAATTAATTAGTCTCCTCCATAAATGACCTTCTAATCATTCCTAGGAATATATCACTAGGACTTTGAAACAGTAACGGGTCAAATTAACATATAGGATAATAAACTAAATGGTGTCATTATTGATAAAAAATAATTAGTAGACTAATTTTAATAATAGAACTCACAAGCTAGCTCTAAGTTGAACAGACCCTTCACTAGTAATTCCTGGAAGTCCCAATAATCATACACTATGGAAACTCCATAATAGGTTCGTAACCTTTAAAAGTGTATTAAGAAAATAAGAAGTTAAGAACTTGAATAAGTTGATAGGTCACACACCAGTCTTCACAAAAAATGCTGCCTTAAGTGCAAACACGTTAGGACTCATGCTTATTCTCTAAAATACGTGAGACTCACATTAGTAGAACTTTAGCGAGTATACTATTGAGAAGATAGGATAATTATAAAGACGTCTGTCGAAGGTCGTAAACGACACTTCCCCCGGACCTGCTTAGAGAGCATCCCACGGAGGTTCTTTGGATTCACGAGGGCTAGTCCCAGGAGATCGAACGCAGCAGGATGATGAACACAGAGGGTTTACGTGGTTCGGGCCGCCGGAGCGTAACACCCTACGTCCACGGGAGTGTTTGTGTATTGCCTTGCTTGAGCGTGTATGAATCTTGGTCTAATTTTTTGGATCATTTGTGAAGGTCGTCTGCCGAGTCCTTTTATAGTTCAAGGACTCTGCAGTCACAAGGTGAGCCCTAGGACCTGACAGGTGGTCGCGGGGAGAGCCAAATCCTATACAAGATCTAGGATTAATTGCTATCTACTTTCCTTTGTCAGGGGTGTCAATGCGCCGTCCCGCCGCATCGTGCGCCAAGGCTACACATAGTTGGTGATGATTGTCGTGCACGTCCCGTCCGTCTTGTCCTCGCGGCCCATTCGTCCGTCTTGCGGCGTGGGTCTGTACCGGCTACTCGGACAAGACAGGACACTGGAGCCTTGACCTTCGCATGCGTGACTCAGCTTGCCTGGGGAAGGCGTGCTTACTTAATGCCTATATGAGCAGCGCACGCCTTCTTTTACTGCAGCTTCCTACCGCACTGAGTTGGCCGTCCGCCAAGTGGTTGCGCCGGAGCCTGCCTCTGTGGGGAGTCAAGCACTTGACGGAACAGGCCACGTGGCGCATCTGGAGCCCACCCCTATGGAGGAGTGGAGGCTCAGCCCTGCAAGCCACGTGGTAGTTCCGGTGCCTTTCCCTGCGAGGACGCGGGCCTGGCCCTGAGGTCCCGATTGACCACGTGGCGGCTCTAGAGCCCGCCTCAACGGGGAGGCGATGGTCCAGTTCAGCCGGCCAGGTGGCAGCTTGGGAGCCTCCCCCGATGGAGAGGTAGGATCTGGTCCTTCCCTCCACGATGTGGCAGCCTCGGATTCGTCCTCTTAAGCAGAGGCGGAGCCCTTAGCGGTTTTCTCCCTGTGCGCGGGGACCACGTGGCCTGCAGGGATGAGCCTCCACCCCTCCATAGGGGTGGGCTCCGGATGTGCCACGTGGCCTGTTCCGTCAAGTGCTTGACTCCCCATAGAGGCAGGCTCCGGCGCAACCACGTGGCGGACAGCCAACTCAGTGCGGTAGGAAGCCGCAGTAAAGGAAGGCGTGCGCTGCTCAGACAGGCATTAAGTACGCGTGCCTTCCCCAGGCAAGCTGAGTCGCGCATGTGAAGGTCAAGGCTCCAGTGTCTTGTCTTGTCCGAGTAGCCGGTACAGACCCACACCACAAGACGGACGAATGGGCCGCCAGGACAAGACGGACGGGACGTGCACGACCATCATCACCAACTATGTGTAGCCCTGGCGCACGACGCGGCGGGATGGCGCATTGACACCCCTGACAAAGGAAAGTAGATAGCAATTAATCCTAGATCTTGTATAGGATTTGGCTCTCCCCGGGACCACCTGTCGGGCCCTGAGGCTCACCTTGTGACTGCAGAGTCCTTGAACTATAAAAGGACTCAGCAAACGACCTTCGCAAAGCATCCAGAAAATTAGACCAGGATTCATACATGCTCAAGCAAGGCAATACACAAACACTCCCGTGGACGTAGGGTGTTACGCTCCGGCGGCCCGAACCACGTAAACCCTCTGTGTTCATCATCCTGCTGCATTCGATCTCCTGGGACTAGCCCTCGTGAATCCAAAGAACATCCGCGGGCTGCTCTCTAAGCAGGTCCGGGGAAAGTGTCGTTTACGACCTTTGACATTTGGCGCGCCAGGTAGGGGGCTTTTTCCCCGTCAAGATCTCCACCAGCAGCAATGGTGAACGACCAATCCAATGCCGGTTCATCCAGGGCGCAGTCGCGGCAGCAGACAGTGGTGGAGGATCAGGCGTCATCCCGCTCTTGGGCAGGCTACCGCTCTAGGGCAGGAAGGTCAGGACCTTCATGTCACCCTGCTGTCACTTCGCCGGCTGCAGGCCGACATGCCACTCCGCGGCGTACTCCGGTCGTGACAGCAATCACGGCGCAGCCGGCTGCAAGCCCGGAGAGTGCGCTCGCAGCAGCGCGCGCGCTACTCCACAACCCTCCTGCTGGGGATGCTCCTCAGGGAGCAGCTCAGCAGTGGATCAACGACGTCGATCACCTCTTCACCACTGCACTCAATGCGCCTCCACCGAGGGAGACACATGCTCAGCTGATGCATGTGTCATTGTCGCGGACGCCGACAATTGACCGGTGGACGGCAGACTCGCGCTCGACCAGGATCTCGACAACAGATCTCAGAACTGGGCTGCTGTGCCGCAGGGCCGGAGAGGACTGCCGAGTCACCATCAAGCGCCAGAGGGAGCGTCGGCACAACCTCGAGGCAGATTACAGTGTGTCGGGTCCTGTGCCCCAGGCTCATGCTGCGCCTCAACCACACTAGACGTACGTCGCGCCTCCGCTGCACCAGGCGTACGTCGCGCCTCCCCCACAGGCGTATGCTACACCGCCCCAGCATCAGGTGTACGCAGGCCCGCCTGCTCACCTGGGGTATGCGATGCCGCCGCCGGCACCAGTCAGCCCCAGCCAAGGGTGTGCAGCGCTAGCGCCTCACCTCTGTTTCGTGGTCTGGCCACAAACGTTCCAGCCCCACATGCCGGAGAAGTACGACGAGAGCGTCAACCCGAGCGAGTTCCTGCAGATCTACACCACTGCGATACTAGCTGCAGGAGGCGACGAGACCATCATGGCTAACTACTTCCCCGTCGTCCTGACCGGCCTAGGTCGGTCATGGCTCATGAACCTGCCCCAGGGGTCCATAACCTCCTGGGATGAGTTGTGCTGACAGTTCGTGGCTAACTTCGACAGTTCCTACAAGCGCCCCAGCATAGAGCTCGACCTCCACGCCGTTAGACAGCGCGCTGGAGAGTCGCTATGATCATTCATCTAGCGGTTCTCCCAGGTATGGAACACCATCCCTTATGTTGCTAGAGCATCAGTTATTGTTGCGTTCAGACAAGGTGTGAGGGACAAGAAGATGCTCGAGAAGCTAGCCACGCACGAGGTGCGTGATGTCTCCGAGCTGTTCTCCCTGGCAGACAGATGTGCTAGGGCAGCTGAGGGGCGCAACTAGCACTCCCAGCCATCCTTAGAAGCAAGGGAGGCCACCCCTACTGAGGAAGGAGCCTCTGCGAGGAGCAACGGCAAGAAGAAGAAGAAGGGCGGTGGCAAGAAAAGGCCAAAAGCCCGGAGCCCAAGCAATGGCGGCTGCGGCACCCGGCGGAGCCCGAGCGTCGCGCCGAGATAAGCGCCCTAGGCAGTCGCCTGAACCCGAGGAGCCTAACTTCAAGTGCCCGGTGCACCGTACAAATAGCCATAGTGCTAGCGAGTGCCGGGAAGTGAAGAGGTTTGCGGAACGTTTCCACGAACAGAAACAGAGGCAGCAACGCCAGGAGGGCGCACCCCCTCGCCAGAGGGAGGGCAAGCAGAAGGCTGATCCCGAGAAGGAGGATGACAGCGAAATGGGGTTCCAGGAACCCCAGCGGGCGGTTAAGGCCGTCTTCGAGGGTGGCGACTCCGACTCCAGTAGTGATAAGGAGCGCCGCAAGACCCTCCATGTCATCTACGGGGGAGCCACAGACCCCACGTCCCGAAATGCGGTGAAAACTCTACGACTGGCAGTGGCTGCGGTGGCCCCCGCCCCCAGTCCGGCTCCCCACCACAAGTGGATGAGCACGGCGATCAGCTTCGATGCTTCTGACTGCCCGAAGAACATGGCAGGGGCAGGAGTGCTCCCATTGCTGGTGTCCCCGACAATCGCCAACGTGAAGGTCTTTCACATGTTGATAGATGGAGGGGCGGGCCTCAACCTCATCTCCACGACGGCCTTCCGAAAGCTGCAGTTGCCGATGTCCTGACTCACACCCTCGAGCCCGTTCTTGGGTGTCGGACCTGGGAAAATCCTCCCGTACGGTAACATACACCTCCCGGTGACCTTCAGGACCCTGGAGAACTACCGTACGAAGAGCGTTTTGTTCGACGTGGCAGACGTCGACCTTCCCTTCAACGCAATTATCGGGAGGCTGGCCCTCTACAGGTTCATGGTTGTAGCCCACTACGGCTACCTCTTCCTGAAGATGCCGACGCCTTCCGGTGTCCTCAGGATCAGAGGGGACCGCTCAGCTGCAGTGTTAGCCTTGGAGCAGCTCCAAGCACTTGCAGCGGGGAGGGCTCCGACCCGAGGAGGCTCGAAGGAGAGTCGGCCTGAGCAAGGCCCGGTGCAGTGAGCCTCCACTACTGCACCCCGTGTGCAACCAGCTAGCGACGACGACGTCCCCGTGAAGGTCGTCAGGATTGGCTCCGAGGCTGCCCAGACAACCCGTATCGCGGGGAACTTGGACAGCAAATAGGAATGCGCGCTCATCACCTTCCTCCGGGACAACGTCGATGTGTTTGCATGGCAACCATCACAAATGCCCGGGATCCCCAGGGAGGTGATTGAGCACCATCTGAAGATCTACCCCTACGCCCGACTGGTGCAGCAGAAGTCCAGGAAACAGTCTGTCGGTACCCTGGGTATCGTATACCCCTCGGGATTGCAAAGATCTCAAGGGAATATCATCTACTCGATATGAAGACCTTCGGAGGCCCACATGTCAGGCATAACCGGGCCGCTTCCCCAACTTGGTTAGTCCCAGGGTCACCACGTGTACTATCAAACCGGAGCTACTGCCCACAAGGGGGAAGCTCCGGGCTATGTACCATAGCGGCACCTCCGGACCTAACCCCAGATCGAGGGAACCTCCGGAACTGACACGTGTTAAGTAGCACCCGACCTACCTGTTCCCCACAGTATGCTCCGAAGCTGCCACGTGTCCAACCGTCGGACCTTCAACCTCTAACCTCCGGAAGACTCCACAACGGCTCTGGATCTTCGAGGGGAATCAAGGACTTCAAGACCCGATTAAGTATCATTAATGCTATATTAATGACACACGATCGGACGACCTTAACTACCAGTAACGATGCTATCAAAGCCTGTAACTCGGTTATTAAGGATAATTAAGCGCATTAAATGTGTATCAATAGTAGTAACCGCCGGGGCCACATGTCGGGCCAGGCTAACTTGTAATAGCCTGCCCTTGTACTATAAAAGGACAAGCCGACGATACATAGAGGGAGACTCGACATAGACTCTACGCGCTCACTGGGCACCCTGAACTCACTTTAAGCTCATACATCCAATACAACACCAACACACCCCGTGGAGTAGGGTATTACGCTCAGGAGGCCCGAACCACGTAAATCTTCGTGTCTCTTGTGTCATTCATACTTCACCTTCTTGAATCTCCGCGCGCCCACACCGAACCTCAAACTCCTCTAACACTTTAGTAGTGTCGGGAGATCTGCCGGATCAAAACCATCAACAGTTGGCGCGCCAGGTAGGGGGTGCCTGAGATTTCATGAATGGTGAACTCAGGTGCTGGATCATCCAACGGTTATCCCACTGTTCAAGCTGTTGGGGGCAATCCCTCCAATATGCAGCCACCAGCACGAGCCTCAGTTCCAGCAGGAGTCACGCTGCCACCACCGCCGCCTCCACCAGCAAATCAAGCTGGGCAGCGCGATGGTGCACCGGCGTCAATCACTGCGTCGGCAAATCATGACAACCCGGAACACGCGCTCCATGCACCACGTGCTCTTCTTCAGCGCCCACCACCTCCGAACGCATCCCGGGATGCAATGGAGCAGTGGAGGGCCGATGTGGAACACTTGGTTGCAGCAGTAGCCGACCGCATCAGCAACCAGGGTCCTCCTCCTTCAGGACGGGCCCCGTCGCAGTGACGGACCTTGTCTGGCAGACTTGGTCCGCATGTTTCCAACAACACGAGACGTGCTGCGTCGCAGCAAGTGACATCGTTGCCCTCTGGGGCACGGCGCACTCACACGGTGTTAAGGCTTTAAACTCATGACCTCCGGGCGGAGCTTGATCGCCGATACCGTCAACAAGACGGCCGAGTCCATATTGAGCGTGCTCGTGAAAGACGAGAAGGTCAGGACATTCCTGCTCCTGAAGGAGTAGGAGGAGGCTGTTCGGCCCTGGCCATGCATCTGCGTATGGTCAGGTAGCCACAGAAATTCTGGCCTCACCTGCCGGAGAAGGTTGACGGGACCGTTAATCCCGTTGAATTTCTTCAGATTTACTCCAGTGATATCCTAGCAGCTGGAGAAAATGAGGCTGTAATGGCCAATTATTTTCCAGTGGCCTTAACTGGGACCGCCCAGTCCTGCTTTATGAGCCTTCCACCCAACTCCATCAACAGTTGGGAGGAGTTGTGCCGGCAGTTCACCGCCAACTTTGGGAGTTCATACACCCGAACAGGCACTGAACTGGACCTTTTTGCAGTCGTGCAAAAAGGGGGAGAATCCCTGCGATCATTCATCCAGAGGTTCTCCCAGGTACAAAACACTATCCCTTCTATATCTAGCACTTCTGTCATTGTGGCATTCAGACAGGGTGTACGGGATAAGAAGATGTTGGAGAAACTGGCGATCAAGGAGATTACTAGTGTCACGGAACTCTTCAGCATGGCTGACAAATGTGCCAGAGCTGCGAAGGGCCGTGAAATGCACTCCAAACCACCTCCGGAGGATCACAAAAAATCCTCCAAAGGTGAATCCACTACCTCTGGGAGTGGCAAGAAGAAGAAAAATACCAACGGCAAGAAGAAGCTGTCGGCCGGCGCATCTAATGTTGCAACTGCTGCAGCTCCGGGTGGCCAGGGGCCACGCCCCGAGAAGCGACCTCGACCGTCTTCTGAAGACGGTGGCAAACCCAAGGTGTGGTGTCCAATTCACAAAACGGACAGCCACAGTTTGGAAGATTGCCGGAAGGTCCAAAACCTTGTCGAGCGCTACAACAAGCGCCGGGAAGAATCTCCTTTCCGACAGAGGGAAGGAAAGCAAAAAGTTGACGAAGCTCCGGCTGAAGAGGAGTTAGGTTTTCAGGATCCCAAAAAGTTCCTGAAGGCCGTCTACACCTCCGTCGATGACGATTCTGACGTCTCTGACAACGAGCGTCGGAAGACCATGAACACCATTTTTGGTGGATCATGGGACATCACCTCCCGCCGCATCCTCAAGACAATGCATCGGGACATGGCCGCTGTAGCTCCTACAGCCAGGGCGGAGCCTCATCGGAAGTGGATGGACACAGCCATCACTTTTGATGCTTTGGACTGCCCTCGAAGCATGGTTGGAGCAGGCCAGTTACCTTTGATGGTATCTCCTACCATCAATAACATCCAGCTCCACCATGTTATGGTAGACGGAGGTTTGGGGCTCAACCTCATAAGCTTTGAAGCTTTTACCAAGCTTCAGCTCTGACCTTCGGATCTTCACCCCTCCCGACCTTTCTCCGGAGTAGGTCCGGGAGCCATTACACCACTCGGTGCCATTACCCTCCCTGTTACCTTCGGGACCCGGGAGAAGTATCGCACCGAGAAGTTGGTCTTTGACGTGGCTCAGATCAACTTACCCTTCAACGCCATCTTGGGCAGGCCTGCTTTGTACAAATTCATGGCAGCTGCTCATTATGGCTACTTGGTGTTAAAAATGCCAACACCAGTAGGCGTTCTCCAGATCCGCGGAGATCGCACTGCCAGAGTAACTGCTCTGGAAGAACTTCATGCGCTTACTATGGCGCAAGAGGAGGACTCCAGGCAGGATCAAGCTCCAAAACCTCCGAGCATTCGTCAGCGAGGCTCGACTTCTGCACCTCGTGTGCAGCCAAGCGGCGACACCGACATTCCCGTCAAAGTCGTCCAAATCGGTTCCGATGCTGCACAGACCACTCGTATATCGGGGGGACTGAATGACAAATAGGAACTCGCGCTCATCGCTTTCTTCCGGGCTAATGTCGACGTGTTTGCCTTGCAACTGTCACAAATGCCTGGGATCTCCAGGGAAGTGACTGAGCACAATCTGAAGATCTACCCTAACGCCCAGCCTGTGCACCAGAAGCCTCGGAAGCAATCCATGGAGCGACAGAACTTCATTCAACAAGAAGTGAAGAAGTTGCTCGAAGCTAGATTCATCCGAGAAGTCTTCCATCCAAAATGGTTGGCAAACCCAGTCGTTGTGCCCAAGGCCGGCGGGAAGCTTCGGATGTGTATCGACTACACAACACTAAATAAGGCATGCCCGAAAGATCCATTCCCACTACCTAGAATAGATCAGATAGTGGATTCCACCTCCGGGTGTGAATTACTGTGTTTCCTAGACGCATATTCTGGGTATCATCAAATCAGAATGTCTAGGGAAGATGAAGAGCATACCTCTTTTATCACAATAGATGGATTGTACTGTTATACAGCCATGCCATTTGGTCTCAAGAATGCAGCTTCAACCTTTGTACGAGCTATGTACAAAACTTTTGAAGAACTCATTAGAGACATAGTGGAAGTGTACGTTGATGACATTGTGGTCAAGGTCAAGAACAAGGAGTCGCTCCTTGACACCTTACAGGCTTTCTTCGACAAGTTGTGGGTCACACGCACAAAGCTAAACCCGGACAAGTGTGTCTTCAGGGTTAGCTCTGGAAAACTTCTTGGTTTCCTGGTAAGCCACCGGGGCATAGAAGCTAATCCGGCGAAGATCAAAGCCATCGAAGACATGCGGCCACTAGCCCGCATCTAGGATGTCCAAAAGGTGATTGGATGTCTAGCAGCCCTCAGCCGGTTCATTTCAAGACTGACGGAACGGGCACTTCCCTTCTTCAAGTTATTGAGGAAGTCTGGACCATTCCAACGGTCTGAAGAAGCAGAAAAGGCGTTCCAGGAGCTAAAACAGTTCCTCACCACCCTACCAACTCTGGTAGCTCCGAACCCTGGTGAGCCTTTGCTGCTTTACATTTCAGCAACTGACGAAGTCATCAGTATGGTCCTGGTTGCGGAGAGACCAGAACTATCCCATGCTCAGGAATCCAGACCCCTCCGGGAGGGTCCAGAGGTTCCTGAAAGCGAGTGTGGGTCCCAGCTCCCAGACTTGAGTCCACAAAAAGTTACTTCAGAAGACTCAGACCCCTCCGGGAGGGTCCAGGTCGCTTCTGAAGAAGCTTCGAGTCCCTCCAGCCAAGACCCGGAGGTCCCCGAAGAAGGTCCGGATCCTTCAGGGAGGATCCAGGAAGATGAAGAGGAAGCTCCGGGCCCCTCCGGGAGGATCCGGACCATCCAGCGCCTAGTGTACTTTATGAGTGAAGTACTTCATGATGCCAAGACTCGGTACCTAGAGGTGCATAAGCTGCTCTATGCAGTTCTCATTGCCTCCAGGAAGCTTTGCCATTACTTCCAAGCTCACAAGATTTCAGTGGTGACCTCTTACCCACTTCGAGCAATCTTGCATAATCTCAATTCAACTGGGAATATTGCAAAGTGGGCAGCAGAATTGGCCGAATTCGATCTCGAATTCATTTCAAGGAAAGCAATCAAGAGTCAAGCATTGGCAGATTTTGTGGCGGAATGGACTCCCTCTCCATCAAACCCTGGGGGCCCCAGTGAGAAGAAGCCGGAACACAACGCTCCGATCTTCACCGAGCCTCACTGGACCCTCTACTTTGACGGCTCCATGCAAAAGCAGGGGGGCAGAGCTGGAATCCTTCTCCTCACACCAACTGGAGAGAAGGTAAAATACATGGTACACCTAGACTTCAAGGCGACCAACAACATGGCAAAATACGAAGCACTCATCTACGGACTAAGGGTGGCACTGTCATACGGTGTCAAGCAACTGCTGGTCAAGGGAGATTCACAGCTCATCATTAAGCAAGTGAAGGTTGAATGCTCCTGCAACAATCTCCAGTTAGCTGCTTACCTCCTTGAAGTCCAGAGGCTTCAGAAGGACTTCGAAGTCCTAGATCTCCACCATGTCTAGCGTGCCCTCAATGCTGAAGCCAACGAACTCTCGACGAAAGCGTCAACCGGAGCTCCGGCTCCTGACGGAACTTTTGTCCAGAGGTTGTCAAAACCCACAGCTCAGCCTGCCGAACTGAGCGAAGGGGGCGAGATCAGTATCCCAAAGCTGACGGTCCCGATGGCCCTGTTACCATGGCAGCCATCAAGGGTCGTAGGTGCTGCCGGAAGCTCCGAGCAACCCAGCACGCAAGACTCAAATACTCAAGTTAGCTCTGATGCATGGATCTCGGAGATCCGGAGCTACTTGAAAGACAACATCCTTCCTAACGATGATGTATCCGCTGACCGGATAGTCAGATTGGCTAAAAGATACACGTTGGTAGAAGGGGATCTCTACCGGCACGGTGCCAACGGCGTCCTAATGCGGTGCATCACAAGGGAAGAAGGTTGCGAGCTCCTCACAGAAATCCATGTAGGCGAGTGTGGGAACCACGCGTCTTCCCGCACGCTGGTTGGTAAAGCCTTCCGGCATGGCTTCTACTGGCCTACAGCACTCCAGGATGCAACTGAGCTTGTGAAGAAATGCGAAGCATGCCAATTTTATGCAAAGCAAATTCACACACCGGCTCAGCCTCTACAAATGATACCTCCTACATGGCCCTTCGCCATGTGGGGGATGGACACCTTGGGACCTTTCCCAAGAGCCGTCGGAGGTTACAAGTTCATGTATGTCGCCATTGACAAGTTCACCAAGTGGCCGGAAGCAACTCCAGTTGTGACAATAAGCAAGCAATCTGCTATCAACTTTTTGCACTCCATCATATGCAGATTTGGAGTCCCAAACAAAATCATTACTGATAACGGGACCCAATTCACAAGCTCTGCATTTCAAGGGTATTGCGAAGACCTCGGCATTCAACTTTGCTACGCCTCCGTAGCTCACCCGGCAAGCAATGGACAGGCCGAGAGAGCAAATGCTGAAATCCTGAAAGGACTCAAAACGCGCACCTATGAGCGCTTGAAAAAACATGGAGCCAACTGGATTGAAGAGCTTCCGCCCACTCTATGGGCCAACAGGACAACTCCAAACCGATCAACTGGAGAGACACCCTTCTTCCTAGTGTACGGAGCTGAAGCAATCCTTCCTCCGGAGATCACCTTGGGGTCACTCCGGGTCCGGACCTTCGACGAAGCCACGCAGGACCAGCTCCGGCGTGAAGACCTAGACCTCCTCGAGGAGGGAAGGTGCCAAGCAGCTGTTCGGAATGCCCGCCAAGCCCTTCGGCGCTATCATCAGTGGCATGTACACAACCGACAGCTCGAGGAAGGCGATCTGGTGCTACGGAGAATACAATCCAGAGAAGGGTTAAAAAACTCTCCCCCAACTGGGAAGGACCCTTCCGAGTGATTAAAGTATCCCGTCCTGGAAGCGTTTGCTTGGCAACCGAGGATGGGACACCTCTCCCAAATCCTTGGAACATTGAGCACCTCCGTAAGTTCTACACCTAATATCACGGAGGTGAGTGTGTAGTAACTTGAGGCGTATGTTATAGAGTCATTGTACAGAATCGGGTAGTTCCTCCGGGAGAACAGCCGGACCTTTCGTCGAAGGTCCGCAAAGTTCATGCAACGCTTGTCACAGTCTCAGGACTAAAAGTGTGGCTAGCTACCCTGGGTCAAACGAGAAATGAAACACGCTTAGCATGGTTCTGTACCCTAAGAGTGTACTTGTTTCCCCTGTACCCCGGACCTATAATGAAAGACATCTTCATGTGAAACAGACTCCACGCGCATTTACTCTGTACAGGCTCAACATTTTTTATTTTTCTCTTTCTTGTCTATAACAAGGACGTGCAATTCTTAAGAAATTTTAGTTCGACCGGTTCAAATACAATTTGAGTTGTATTGTCAATTCTTTTGGATTCAAATATTGTTCATGGCCCACTTGCCTGAATGCCGCCAAGCCAATCTAGGGCCGGAGTGTGCTATCGACTTAGCCTGGTCAAGCACCCTAAGTACGCCACTCTACCTACACCCCGGCAGGCCGAAGTAAGGCGGGTCCAAGTACAATTGGATCCAAAAGAAAAAAGGCAATGTGTTCGGTCGCATTCAGAACCGAGTTTGACCTAAAATTTTCTTGAGAATCGTAAGCCACGACGAAGTTATAGGCAAGGAGCGAATTTTACTATTTTTCTTGGCTTCGGTGTGCAGGAAAAATTAAGAACCCACGTTGATGGAGAAAAGCCAGAGCTGATGAAGCCCGACTTCCCCTAGGTGGCTTATAATCGATGTTAAACATTGAAAACGAGCATCACCGAAGCAACCAAGCTCCGGTAAAGCTAGGGGGGCCAGCCGTCGATGCAGAATAAAAGATGGTGAGAAGATTCCACAAACGGAGTCTGCTGCCGAAAAACTACGCGTTGGCAAAGGTCACTGCCGGAGCTACTAAGCTCCGACACCCTGGAGGTCTAACTATCGATGCTCTACGTGTTGATAGGAACTACTGTCGGAGCTACTGAGCTCCGACAACCTCAGGGGGCCTTCACTATCGAAGACTTCGGACCTACATTCTACAAGTTCGAAGCAAACGAGTCTTCAACAAAACACAATATCCTCTTGGTACATGTTCACAATCAAATTTTGTACATCTACCAGGGGGCCAAGTGAAGACAAAAGTGTTGAAGACAAAAAATGAAATTCGCAAAAATTTGGATTTCATTCATCTGGAGACAAGGGATTACAAAATTGGGGAAGAAAAAGAGAGAATACAAGAGAGATGGTCCTAGACCCCATGGAAGAACTGGGCGACCTTCTGAGCAACCTCCGACACGCTGGCTTGGGTGGCTTCACCTTCTCCTTCGATGGGACCTTCAAGCACCGGGTCCATAGGGAAGTGGGGATCCCGGCTGGTGTAGCACGTCAGCACATACTCTGCGACATTCTTCGCCAGGGATTGCCCCTCAACCTCCAATTGGTCCGCGATGACGTCGCCCACCTTGGAGAGTTTGCTGCCCGCCGAGCTCAGCGCCTACAATGCCAGGTCCGGCTCCAGCTCCGGATCATCCGGACGCACGGGACTGAAGCCCATCGGTGTCAGCGCGTCGTTGGCTTTGCTCAAGAACTCCCAAACCTATAGGGAGTCCACAACCCTCACCCTTCAATTCTTCCAAGGATCTTTTGGCCGCCGCCAGTTCAGAATTCTCGCGAGCAAGGCGCTTAACCTCTTTGGCATTTTGCTGAATCCTTTCAGCAACCTGCTTCTCAAGTTTTCCGAGCTCCTCCTCCCAGAGGTAGATCTTGTTTCAGTGGTCAACCTGGTCCTTCTCCCTGCCCCTCACTTTTTTCTCCCTGGCAGCGATGGCACACTCTTGCTCGTAGAGTTCCTGCCCTCGCACCCAGGCCTTCTCCTCCTCCTCAGCGCAGCACTGTTCCAATTTCTTGGCACGCTCCTCGAGGCCCTTGTCAGCCAGAGCCACGTTTTCGATGAGCTCCTCCTCCCTCTTCAGGACGTCATCCCGCAGCTCAAGGAGTTTCTGCTCTTCATCTTCGAGCCTCTTCTCTCTCTCCTCAAGTGCCTCCCGGCGCTTGATGAGAGTAGTGTTAATGGCCTCAAGCCTTTCTTGGCGTTCATCGGTCGCACTATTAGCTGCTTTGGTCTGCCCATAAATGGCCCGGGATTGAGCGTCGAGGGCATGAGTCATACTCTCCCTGTCATCCAATAATTTGCCCCAATATTCCAGGCGGATCTTCTCCCGCTTGATCCACTCTTTGTCATCTGCTAGCCTCGACTGCGCCAGCTTGGTCTCGAAGTAGAGTCGGTTACGCCACCTCCTAAGGGTTTGGCGCTCCTCTTCAAGAGCCTTGCTGTCGTGGAAGAATGCCAGCTGAACTTGACGCAGACTGGATCAGGCGTTGTCAATAGACAATGACAACGGGATAGGATTGGGACCTGCTGGGGTCTCCTCCGCTGGTTCCAGCGGGTTTTCAGTTACAAAAATCGGGTCCCACTCCACAAGAGTGGTCCCCTGAGCCTCCACAGCACTAGGGCCATCCTCCGGGATGACCTCAGTCACCATCGAGGAGGGTCCCGCTGATGAAGTTCCGACCTCCGGAAGTGGTTCCGAAGGCCCCGCCGCCAGGTCTTCATTTGCCCCCTCAGGCAGGGGGCCAACAACTTCGTCTGGGCACTCCGGCTCAGCCGCGGGTACCTCCAGCATCGTCATTCCCGGAGCAGGGGCTGCTTCTGGCTCCGGCCTGGGCACCTCCTCTACTGGGGGCTCGAGCGCTGACGCCTCCGCAGCGACCGGCTCGGGCGCCAGAAGATCTTCAACAACAGCCGGCCCTGCGGCCGGAGCTTCAACGGCAACCGGCTTGGGAGCCGGAAGGTCTTCAACATCAACTGGCCCTACGGCCGGAGCTCCAACAACGACCGGCTCTGCGGTCGGTGCTTCAGAGGTAGCCGGCCCAACCGCCGGGACTTCCTCAACATCCGGCGCGCATGCCGGGACTTCAATTACCTCCGACTCAACCGTCGGGGCTTCAACAATTTCCGGCTCTGGGGCCGGAATTACTGCTTCCTCCGGCTCAACGGCCGGAGCTACCGTCATCTCTGCACCAGGACCCGGAGCTTCAACCTCCGGGGCAGGTGCCGCTGGATCATCTTCTCTCTCGCGGTCCGGCGCTACCACGGGAGTCTCTGGGGATGAGTCGAGGTCCATGACCACGACAGCTGGCGCCGGAGCTGACGCAGCTTCAGCCACCACTTGGGGCGGCGCCTGGACAGGAGCAGAAGCTTCTGCCCTCACAGCTTCAGCTGCTATGGCTGAGGGTGGAGCCTCACTCCTCTTCTTGGGAACACCGCAGATGATGGATGAAGAAACTTAAAAAACAGTTACTACAATAAAACAACTGTCTGAGGTAAAGATTAAAAATTACCTCGGGAGGCTTACGCACCAGCTTGCGCGGAACCTCTTTCCCGGGCGTTCTGGGCTGACCATAGCCGCCGCCGGCGTGGAAGCTCCGGAAGTCCCCCTGGAACTCGTTGCAGACACGGGCATTTCCTTAGTCGAGGCCCCCCTTGACTGGGAAGGACCTCCGGACCTAGAGGCCTCAACCGGCCCTGGTGCTGGAGTTGCATGCCCGGAGCTAGCACCCTGGGAGGACGCCGCTGCGGGTACAGTTGCCGCAGTTGTAGAAGACCTCCCCCTCCGGGGAGAAGGAGCTGAGGCAGAGGTTGCAAGCCTGACAGACCTTCCGTCGGCATGCTGCAGTTTCCTCTTCCGGCTCGAGGGTTCATCTGCCGGCTCCTTGCCCTTGCCGACGACTTCGATCCTTGGCTTCGGGGCAGGGTCGGAGCCACCTTCGGAAGCCCCAGGGATCACCACCCTGGAGGTCGATCTTCTCTCAACGACACCAAGGTCGTCAAGCACAGACATCTTCTGCCGGAGCTCCCTGCTGAACTCTACTTCCACATTCAGAGGGAGAAAAGCTGATGGCGGAGTCAAGTCGTCACCCGCGACGTCGACGCCGTGTTGGAACTTCTTGAGATGAAACTCCAAGGTTGTCCCCGCCATGTTGGACTTCAGCCCGGTCTCGACCCGGTCATCGTCCATCACACTGTTAAGGGCCCAAGCGAGTTTTTCTCTTCTCTTCAGCGGTGCCCACCTGTTGACCAGGAAGTTGCAAAACACCGCCTGAGGAGTTAATCCTCCCTCCACGAAGATGGACACAAGAAGAATGGAGTGGGGGCCAAGGTGGTACAGCTGCAGACCATAGAAGTCTAGCAGCATCAAGAAAAAGGAGGAAAAAGGTGGGATCAACCCCACCATGGCGTACGAAGAGAAGTACACCATTTCGCCGGTGTGCTCCTTCTCGAACGGGAGCTTTCCCTCGGCGCAGACCAGGCGGTTGAAGAAGTCCGGGGACCATCCCATGAGGGCCCGAACCTTCTTCAGGTCACCTTCGGTCTTCAAACGGCTCTCGCGGAGATCCAACTCCATCGCGGCACAGCAAGGCAAGAGAGGAAAAGCGAGCACAAGTTGGGAGTTTGAGCGCAAGATCAGATGAGAGGCGTAAAGAACCCCAGACAGTGCACGCTTTCCTTCTTAAGTAAGCCCTTGCAACGCTTGGATGGAAATCGCAACGAAGTCGAAGATACTACTCAAAAATTCCACCCAACCGATGACAAGAGGGCCCGAGACCACCCGGACGATCAAGTCGAGGTTCTTACCCAGGCGAACGGTTGTCATCATGAGGCGGGAAGCCCGAAGGCGGCGGCCTGACAAGGCGCGCGGAACCGATACGATTTTCGTATCGGGAACCGGCGACCTTCAATTGCGTGAGATCCGCACGCCGAAGATCTCATCTGCCGCACACGGGATATGCCACGCGGCGAGGATTTAACTCCAAACTATCGCCAACTGCACATCCGAAGACCTTTGAAGACTCATTTCAAAAGTCGAAGGATGGACCCACCTCCGGCTAAATGACTTCACCCAAGGAGTCTTCCCCAGAGGTGGGCCCAGGGGGCCACTGTCGGTACCTTGGGTGTCGTATACCCCTTGGGATTGCAAAGATCTCAAGGGAATATCATCTACTCGATCTGAAGACCTTCGGAGGCCCACATGTCAGGCATAACCGGACCCGCTTCCCCAACTTGGTTAGTCTCAGGGTCGCCACGTGTACTATCAAACCGGAGCTACCGCCCACAAGGGGGAAGCTTCGGGCTATGTACCATAGCGGCACCTCCGGACCTAACCCCAGACCGAGGGAAGCTCCAGAACTAACACGTGTTAAGTAGCACTGGACCCACCTGTTCCCCACAGTATGCTCCAGAGCTGCCACGTGTCCAACCGTCGGATCTTCAACCTCTAACCTCCGGAAGACTCCACAACGGCTCCGGATCTTCGAGGGGAATCAAGGACTTCAAGACCCGATTAAGTTTCATTAATGCTATATTAATGACACACGATCGGACGACCTTAACTACCAGTAACGGTGCTATCAAATCCCATAACTCGGTTATTAAGGATAACTAAGCGCATTAAATGTGTATCAATAGTAGTAACCGCTGGGGCCACATGTTGGGCCAGGCTAACTTGTAACGGCCTGCCCTTGTACTATAAAAGGACAGGCCGACGATACATAGAGGGAGACTCGACACAGACTCTACGCGCTCACTCGACACCCTGAACTCACTTTGAGCTCATACATCCAATACAACACCAACACACCCCGTGGAGTAGGGTATTACGCTCAGGCGGCCCGAACCACGTAAATCTTCGTGTCTCTTGTGTCATTCATACTTCACCTTCTTGAATCTCCGCGCGCCCACACCGAACCTCAAACTCCTCTAACACTTTAGTAGTGTCGGGAGATCTGCCGGATCAAAACCACCGACACAGTCCATCGAGCGGCAGAACTTCATCCGTGAAGAAATCAAGAAGCTGCTCGATGTTGGTTTCATCTGGGAGGTTCACCACCCACGGTGGTTGGCCAACCCTGTTGTCGTTCCCAAGGCTGGTGGGAAGCTCCGGATGTGCATCGACTACACCAACCTCAATAAGGCATGCCCAAAGGATCCATTCCCTCTTCCTAGGATAGATCAAATTGTAGACTCAACATTAGGCTGTGATCTTCTGTGTTTCCTAGATGCGTATTCCGGTTTTCACCAAATACCTATGTCTAGGGAAGATGAGGAACACACTGCTTTCGTAACAGTAGACGGCATGTATTGTTATGTCTTCATGCCTTATGGACTCAAGAATGATCTCCCCACCTTTGTACGTGCAATGCATAAGACATTTGGGGACCTCATTAGAGATCTGGTAGAGGTGTATGTCGACGACATCGTAGTGAAAATTAGGGCCCGCACATCCCTATTAGACAACCTAGCCCAGGTCTTCAGCAAGCTGCACACGACGCGCACAATGCTGAACCCCAACAGGTGTGTCTTTGGGGTGTCTGCAGGGAAGCTCCTTGGTTTCTTGGTATCGCACCGAGGGATCAAAGCTAACCCAGAGAAGATCAAGGCGATAGAGCTGATGCGGCCGCATGCCCGCATCAAGGACGTGCAGAAGCTTGCAGGGTATTTGGCAGCCCTCAGCCGGTTCATCTCAAGGCTGGCTGAGCGAGCCCTGCCCTTCTTCAAAATTATGCGGAAGTCAGGTCCCTTTGAGTGGACCGAAGAAGCTGAAACGGCTTTCCAGGAGCTCAAGAAACACCTGACGACGCTACCCATTATGGTGGTGCCAGAACCTGGCGAACCACTCCTGTTGTACATCACCGCAACAATGAAGGTGGTCAGCATGGTCTTGGTTGCAGAGCGGCCGGAGCTACTGCCGCAACAAGCACCAGAAGGAGCCCCAAAGGGGGAGGCTGAGCCTCAAGGCCCGAACCCAGAAGAGACCCCGCCCGCTGTGAGTTCTAGTGACCAAGTGCCTTACGGGTCCCAGCCCCCGGAGGTCCAGCTAGACCTTGGGAGCCACATTCCACTGGATGCAGACGCATTGCAAGGAGCCCCAGACCCCCCAGGGAGGGTTCGAACCTCCCAATGGCCAGTCTACTACGTCAGTGAGGTCCTCCATGAAGCAAAAACAAGATACTTGGAGGTACACAAACTATTGTATGCAGTGCTCATAGCGTCGAGGAAGCTCCAGCATTACTTCCAGGCTCACCGGGTTTCAGTGGTCACCTCCTTCCCACTGAAGATTGTACTCCACAGCCCCAACTCGACTGGCAACATTGCCAAGTGGGCAGCATAGCTGGCCGAGTTTGAGCTGGAGTTCTTACCTAGACATGCAGTCAAAAGCCAAGCACTGGCGAACTTCTTGGTCGAATGGACCCCATCGCCAAGCAACCCGGGGGGCCCAGACAATGGTGAAATGGTGCCCAAGGCTCCAGTTTTCACCGAGACCCCCTGGACGCTCTACTTCGACGGCTCCTCACGGAAGCAGGGGGTCGGGGCCGGGGTCCTGCTCCTCACCTCGACTGGGGAGCAGTTCAAGTACATGGTGCGCCTCGACTTCAAGGCGACAAACAACATGGCAGAGTATGAAGCCCTAATCTTTGGGCAAAAGACTGCCCTGAATCTCAATGTCCGACAGCTTCTTGCTAAAGGTGATTCCCAGCTGATCATCAAGCAAGCCAAAGGAGAGTGCAGCTGCAACGGTCCTTAGTTAGCAGCATACTTGCTGCACGTCCGGAAGCTGGAAAAGGACTTTGAAGTCTTGGACTTGTGCCATGTACCCCGAGCCGACAACTCAGTCGCAGATGACCTGTCAACGAAGGCCTCCACAGGGGCCCCAGTGCCTCAAGGAGTCTTTGCAAGGACGTTACCACGACCAACCGCCCGGGCAGCTGAACTGGGTGAAGGGGGCGAGCCCAGCACCTCGAAGCTGGCAGTCCTGGCGACCCTGCTACCATGGAGTCTGCCAAGGATCGTATGCGCCACCGGGGGCTCCGAGCTACCGGGCGCCCAAGATCCAGAGGCTCAAGCAAGTCCCGATGCATGGATCTCGGAGGTCCGGGACTACTTGAAAGACAATATCCTTCCCGAAGAACATGCCCTGGCAGAAAGAATTGTTCGCATGGCTAAAAGGTACACGTTGGTGGAAGAGGATCTCTACCGGCGTGGCGCCAACGACATCCTATTGCGATGCATTACCCGGGAGGAGGGCTACGACTTGCTCGCAGAGATCCATGGAGGCGAGTGTGGGAACCACGCGTCCTCCCGCACGCTGGTCGGTAAAGCCTTTCAACATGGCTTTTACTGGCCGACAGCACTCCAGGATGCCGCCGAGATGGTAAAGAGATGCAAGGCGTGCCATATCCATGCCAAGCAGATCCACACACCAGCTCAGGTGCTGCAGAAGATCCCTCCCTCATGGCCATTCGCTGTATGGGGGTTGGACATCCAGGGACCCTTTCCCAGAGCCGTCAGAGGATTCCGGCATCTCTACGTCACCGTAGATAAGTTCACCAATTGGCCGGAAGTTGGCCCAGTTGTGACCATCAACAAGCAGTCAGCAGTAAAGTTCATCAAGTCGATCGTCTGCCGATTCGGGGTCCCGAACAGAATCATCACTAATAACGGGACCCAGTTCACAAGTGCAGCGTTCCAGGAATACTACGAGGACCTAGGGATCCAAGTCTACTATGCATCAGTTGCTCATCCAGAGAGCAATGGGCAGGTCGAGAGGGCCAATGCAGAGATCCTCAAGGGCCTCAAGACTCGCACATTCTCACACCTTGAGAATCATGGTGCAAATTGGGTGGATGAGCTTTCGTGTGCGTTGTGGGCTAGCCGGACATCAACCAGCCGGGGCACGGGGGAAATGCCTTTCTTCTTGATATACGGGGCAGAGGTCGTCCTCCCCCCAGAAATTACCATGGGCTCCTCCCGTGCCCGGAGGTACGACGAAGCCACGCAGGACCAGCTTCGGCGTGAAGACCTGGACCTCGTCGACGAGGGACGAGTGCGAGCTGCTCTCCAAAATGCACGGTACAGGCAGGCGCTCCGGCGCTACCACCAGAGGACCGTGCGGAGTAGGGAGCTAAAGGTAGACGACTTGGTGTTGCGCCGCATACTCTCCCGGGAAGGGTCTAACAAACTCTCCCCCAGCTGGGAGGGTCCCTTCCGGGTAACAGGGGTTTGCCGCCCAGGATGCGTCCGCTTGGCTACGGAGGATGGACAACGATTACCCAACCCATGGAACATCGAGCACCTCCGTAACTTCTACCCCTAGACCAGGGCTGGGACAATGTTATTTCATTGTAAAAGTTACATATTGTCTCAGGACAGCACTTAGGCTAGGGGGATGGGGCTCCGAGTGCACATTCCGCTTAGTCTGGTCCAGAACCCTAAGTAGGTGCACTTGACTTCATTCGACACCCAGTCCGGGTTATCCCCCTTGTAAAGACTGCTCCATCTTATGAGACACTACAATGAAAGAATGTTGTCCTGCCTGGTATAGGGTTTGTCAATTCAAAAATTATCTTTAATTTTTATGATGTTGCAGTAAGCCCGCCGTAGCTCGTGATCTATCATGAGCGCTGTCATTTTTCCCCTGCTTTAGCAATAGTGGGAGCCTTGCTGTCTGGATTGCAGGTGGGGTTGCTTGAGGTACCTGCAATGTGCCTGGGGCCTCGGATGTTCCAATACTTGGGGGCCTGTGTCTCCAGATGGTCTCCCCCAGAAAAGGCTTATGCCGAGCGGGAGGTCCAGGGGCACGACCTGCTTAGCCTGGTCTTGTACCCTAAGCCTGTGCGCTCTGCCTCCCCAACGCTGCAGCCGAGTACTGGGGGCCAGATGGACCACCCTTGGGTAGTATGGACGATGAGTCCTAGGTGCAGATGCACTGAATTACCCAAGCCCCACGAGTCAGCCCAGCATCGTAAGTCAAGCGACACTACAAAAAGAGCAGGGGTGAAGTGACCAGTGGACAGAATTACTTCTCTTTTTTGATCTATATAAAGGTCTTTGAGGAAGTTATTCCGGCAATCACCGTCAGAGTACACGCGAAGGCAGTGGGCACCGCTGGACTGGAGCATCGGCGGTACCCCCAGGGGGCCCGCTGTCGACCTCTCACTGAAGATGGCGGACACCGCCGGGCTGGAGCTCTGGCGGTACCCCCAGGGGGCCCGCTGTTGACCTCTCACTGAAGATGGCGGCCACCGCCGGACTGGAGCTCCGGCGGCACCCCCAGGGGGCCCGCTGTTGACCTCTCAACAAAGATGGTGACCACCGCCGGACTGAAGCTCCGGCGGCACCCCCAGGGGGCCCGCTGTCGACCTCTTAATAAAGATGGTGGCCACCGTCGGACTGAAGCTCCGGCGGCACCCCCAGGGGGCCCGCTGTCGACGTACCTGCATACTCAGCTATGGCAATGCTACCTACGCATCCTAGGCTCCCCCTGCACCGGTCCGCCCTAAGTCCTAAGTGTATGACAGGTGTGCCCATAACAACTGGCCACGCCTGTCAGGGGGCCATACTTTGGGGGGCGGCACGTCCTGGAAGCTAAGGAACAACAAGCAGCTAGAAGACATTGCTGGAAATAAAAACAGGCTGAGTATAAAAGGCACCACAAACAGATTTTTTATTACACAAATAAAAAGTTTATCGCCACAACCAACTACAAGACAAAAGCAGAAAGAGAAAAACTTAAACAAGCGCCCGGGGAGCCCTCAGCCGCTCTGCTGGAACCTTGAGGCGATGAGTGCCACCGCATGTGAAACTTCAGACTTGGCGGCCTCTTCCCTCTCGGCGATGGGCCCCTCGAGGACCGGCTGCAGAGAGACGTCGGGGTACCAGCTCCGGTAGCAGGACAGGATGTGCGTCGCCACCTCCTTCATCAGCATCCTCCCCTCTGCCTCCAGCTGGTTGTCGAGGATGGCCCCCAGCGAACGCATCCTCGAGCTGGTGGAGTCAAGCTCCGGGAACACTTGGCTCACCTCCTGCACCGGGTCCCCCACGCGCGTCGGGCTGAAGCCGATCGGCACCAGAGCTGAGTCGGCACCGCCAAGGAACTCCCAGACCTTCTGGGCCTCAGCGGAGCACGCCGCCCGGAGCTCCTCCACCTCCTGCTGGGCCGGCGCCAACGCCCGAGGGCCACCATCCAGGAACCGCTTCTCCTTGGACGCCAGGGCCCTCTCGCGCTCGCCGACCCCCTTCTCGCGGCGGTCCAAGTCAGCCTCCTTGAGGGCGACGTTGAACTCGCGGTCCAGGAGGGCCTGGCGCTCAACGGACTGGGCCTGTTGCGCCTCAGCCACGGTGGCTTCCCGGCGGTCTAGCTCGGCGGCACGGACTCTCGCCCCTTCCCGCTGGAGGATGAGCCTGCGGCAGGTCGCCTCCACCTCGGCCTGCTTTGCCGCCAGCTCCTGCTCCCGTTCGGCTAGAGCAGCCTCTCGGAGGGACAGCAGGTGCTGAAGGTCCTCGCAGGCCTGGAGGCGGGAGCTGGCCTCAGCGTGGATAGCCTCGGCGTCTGCCTTCAGCTTCTGGGTGACGGCGTCCAGCTGGGCGATGAGGTCGCGCTCCTGCTCGAGGATCTTCATCTCCTCCCGAACAACCGCCTCCCGCTGGGCTGCTCGGCTCTTTGCCAGCTGGGTCCGGGCCTCTAGGGTCCTCGCCCATTCCCGGAGTCGGTCGTCCTCGTCCTCAAGCCACCCTTTCTCCCGGGCGAGGGCCGCCTGGGCCTACCGGAAGCCAGAGTAGGCCACAGCCATAGCCTCAGACAGGGGGAGAGGCTCCACCGTAGCAGCGGGCCCCTGCCTCCCCACTTCTTCAATGTCGTCCTCCATTTGGAGGACCACTAGGGAGATAGGGACCAGGGCCCCCTCCCCTATGGCAGCACCCGGGGCGGTGGCGCCAACCGACGTAGCAGTGTCGGAGGGCGCGGCGGCATCGGCCGACACGGAGTAGCTGGTGGATGCGGAGTTGTCGGCGGGTGTGGCAGCGGTCGTCGGCGCGCGCGGCAGGGCTTCGGCAGCCGTTGCTGGGGTCTCGAGCACGGGGGCCCAGGGCACCCCGGCGGCAGCAGCCCGGTGCACCAGAGCAGGGCCCGAGGCTACAGAAGATCCCCGCGAGTCAGCTGGAGCGGCATATCCCCCAGCAGAAGTGCCCGCGGGTGGTGGAGTAGCTGTGGTGGCGCTGAAATCAAGCAAACTAAGATCATAAGATAATGACAGGGTAGGTGCACAGCAAAGAACACCCAAGGTAAAATCTGTGCAAGCTTACCGGGGGACGCTGAAGTTCCACCGCTTCCCTAAAGGGTTGGGGGGGTTCGGACCCCCCGAACCCGCGGCGGGGGCCCCTGAGTGTGCTGGGGGGCCCTGTGGTGGTGGCGTCGGCGGCACCCCCGAGGTCTGGCGCCCCTCCGAACGGAGAGGGAACGCTGGGGTCCTGTCGACGTTGAGGAGCCTCCCCCTCTTGCGCGTGGAGGACTCGAGCGGCAAAGTGGCGCCATCGACGCCCCCTGACGACGAGCGCGGCGGGGCTCCAGAGTCCTGACGAGGGGCAGAAGGGGTCGGCGGTGGCGACTGAGCGCACTTCTTGGGGGTCGGGTTCGGCACCAGAACCGGCACTTTCCCTTTCCCCTTGTCGAGAGAGGCGACGATGCCACCCCATGGATGGTGCTGGGGACCGCTCGAGGAATCGTCGCTTGAAGAACCGTCATCTCTTAAGGGAGCCTCGCCTCCCTCAGCGTCGTCGGCGATGTTGACCCCCCGGAACGGGTCCCTGATCTGGCGCTGCGCCAGCCCAGAGTCGTCGAGGGTTGGCATCGTCTTCAGCAGTTGCCTCCTCAGCTCGGAGTCCGAGCACAAGGGGCGGCAGGCAGACGGAAGAGCCAGTGCCTCAGGGGAGATGTCATCGGGGCAGACCCGGGTCAGCATGTCGAGCAGCTGCTGCTCGCCCAGGTTGGAGTCGGGGCCGGTCTCGAGCCGGGTGCAGTCCGACAGGCCGGTGAACATTGATGTCGTACGGGCGCGGTGCTGGAGCGGAGCTATGCAACGGGACATGAAGTCCCTCAGCACCATGGCATACGACAACCCGTGGTCCGCCAGCATCTGGATCCTCTCCAGCACCGGGTTGAATGCCTCCTCCAGCTCTGGGCGCTCCTCCCAGAATGACCGCTCGGAGTAGGGATCCCGGTGGGGAGGCACATCCGGTCGTGGGCCTCAGCCTTGGCGATCATCCAATCTTCACACCACAGCTCCCACCGTGCAGAGTTGAAGGAAGCAATGTACCTCATGGGGACCTTTGTCCGGCACTGGAAGTAGTAGGTGCCAAGGTGTTCCTTCGAGCTTCTGCCGGTGGCCCTCAGTACAAAAAAGTACCGGAAGAGCTTCACCGACGGCATCACCCCCACGAACATCTCGCAGAGGTGAGCGAAGACCGCCAGCATGGCGATCGAGTTCAGCGCGAGGTGGTGGAGTTGGAGGCCGAAGGTCTCCAGGAGCATGACCAGGAAGGCGGATGCTGGCAGGATGAAGCCGGCCAGCATGTACGACGAGAAGAGGACCATCTCCCCAGCGGAGAGGCTCAGCGGGAGCCTCCCGGGACGGAGCCATGTCTCCCGCTCAGGAGTATGCCAGCTGAGAAGCCGGCGCATGGGGGCCAAGTCAGCGGACCTGGACAGCCTGGACTTGGGCAAGATGCTTGCCATGAGGGTTGAAGGAGGAGGCTCTGGACGGGGAGATTGGGAGCTAGAGCGCAAGAACTGGACTTGAGAGCGCCCTTTTTATGCACCTCTGCAGGCCTACAGGCGCAAAAGTGTGAATCACCGCAACCTCAGTAGAAGAGAAATGGTCTCGCGTAGGCAATAACATGAGGGCCCGGGTCGCTCGACGAAGAAGGCGAGTCGGGTGGCTAGCTATTGGGAGGTAACTCGGCGGTTTCCCAAAGGGCAAAAGCAGCGGAAGTGCAGGAGCCACCATGGGAACCACCGCAGTTAAAGCACGATTGAAGGCAGAAGTCACATCGCGCGGCGCCTGCTCAGCACCCCCACTTACCAGAAAGGGACACGTCGCCACAACGGCAGGGGCGTTTCGCCTGGGGAACTGCCCCGAAGTGGAATCGAAAGTGTTGCGCGGGAAGAAAAGGAAGAAGACCCCACCTGCGGTATCGACGACTCTCCCGAGGTGGGCTTGGGGGCCACTGTCGGTACCCCGCAGACCGGGTACCCCCGCGCACAGGGAGAAAACCGCTAAGGACTCCGCCTCTGCTTAAGAGGCCGAATCTGAGGCTGCCACGTCGTGGAGGGAAGGACCAGATCCTACCTCTCCGTCGGGGGAGGCTCCCAAGCTGCCACGTGGCCGGCAGAACTGGACCCTCGCCTCCCCGCTGAGGTGGGCTCCGGAGCCGCCACGTGGTTAATTGGGACCTCAGGGCCAGGCCCGCGTCCTCGCAGGGAAAGGCACCAGAACTACCACGTGGCCTGCAGGGCTGAGCCTCCACCCCTCCATAGGGGTGGGCTCCGGATGCGCCACGTGGCCTTTTCCGTCAAGTGCTTGACTCCCCACAGAGGCAGGCTCCGGCGCAACCACGTGGCGGACGGCCAACTCAGTGCGGTAGGAAGCCACAATAAAGGAAGGCGTGCGCTGATCAGACAGGCATTAAGTATGCGCGCCTTCCCCAGGCAAGCTGAGTCGCGCATGTGAAGGTCAAGGCTCCAGTGTCCTGTCTTGTCCGAGTAGCCGGTACAGACCCACGCTGCAAGACGGACGAATGGGCCACGAGGACAAGACGGACGGGACGTGCACGGCCATCATCACCAACTATGTGTAGCCCTGGCGCACGACGCGGTGGGACGGCGCATTGACACCCCTTACAAAGGAAAGTAGATAGCAATTAATCCTAGATCTTGTATAGGATTTGGCTCTCCCCGGGACCACCTGTCGGGTCCTGGGGCTCACCTTGTGACTGCAGAGTCCTTGAACTATAAAAGGACTCGGCAGACGACCTTCGCAAAGCATCTAGAAAATTAGACCAAGATTCATACACGCTCAAGCAAGGCAATACACAAACACTCCCGTGGACGTAGGGTGTTACGCTCCGGCGGCTCGAGCCACGTAAACCCTCTGTGTTCATCATCCTACTGCGTTCGATCTCCTGGGACTAGCCCTCGTGAATCCAAAGAACCTCCGCGGGCTACTCTCTAAGCAGGTCCGGGGGAAGTGTTGTTTATGACCTTCGACAGTTGTTATGCTATGAACCACTTGATGTGGTAGCATGAGTTATGTTGATGACTGAATATCCGTGTTAGCTACTAGCCAACGATAAACAGTAACACAGTAGTTACTCGCTATCAATGGCTTGAAACAAGACATTGTATCAGTTACGATAATAGCAGTGACTATCAAAATCCCCTCCTTGACCTTGACAACACAACCCCTTGACAACCTAACAGTTTCATCACTGCGCTATAGCGGTGATGTGAGCACCTCCTTGTTAGTACTATGCTTAGGAACCTCTGCGATGTTTGCATCGCAAACCACTACACATTGTATACATGATTTTTAAATGTGTTAAAAGGTGTTTGGTGGTGTGAGTTAGGATATGGGTGGGTGATTAATGAATTGTGTGTGTGAAGGGGAAGGGTGGTCGAGGCGGGTATGGTGATGGGATGTCGCGGGCTCCCTAAGAGGTATACCAGTTGCGACTGTGTATTCGGTGTAACCCACCGATGGGCACTAAGTACTTCAGTAATAGTCTGATGGCAATGTTTCCTGGACTAGCCTTGTGTTGTGTACTTCAGTTTAGTTCGATGTTGTGTGTTCTGAACTGGTCCTTTTGCCAAGGACGGATGGAGCCGCCTCACCAATACAAGGACCGGTTCATTTGACCTCGACAAAGTGATTTCGTACAACCACAGAACCTGTATGGGCAAGACTCGCCCTACCTTTCTGGTAACTGCCACATGAGAAAACCTGGAGATCCATGGAGGACACGGTGGACCAGGAAATGGCACAAAGACCGAGGGTTGTTCGGTGTCTGGCTGGGTAGTGAATGTCCGAATAGCCCCTGTGCCGGGCCGAGGTGTGAATGTGGGGTTATGCTGGGAAGATGGGATGAGCATCATGTCATACCCTTGCTAGGTGTGCATGGCTTGTGGGTAAAGTGTACAAACTCAACAGAGTCTCAATCTATCCGGATAGTTGTTATCACAGCTTGGCACACTATGTTTGGGCTCCTACTGATTAGCATTAGTACACCTCCTTGAAGTGTGTGTGTGGGTGGTCGAGGCCGCCGTGTTTTGGGAAAGTGTTGGCATGCGTGCCAGAGTCGTGAGGGCCTTGGGTCCGAAGACTCATCTAAAAGTGAGGGAACTGGCGGGATGGTCTGAAACTCCCCCAGGGCCCGCCAACTATAATAATATTGATTCAACTACTTCTTCCTCTTATTGCAAAAACTCTTTTCAAATAGAACCTTGCATAAAATGCTTTTCGACAAAACTAAGCCGTATGGCCTCTCCTTGCTACAGGCCCTAATGCATGAAACACCTCCCCTTGAGTAGTGTTAGGGCTTGCGGAGTACCTTATGTACTCACTCTTGCTTTATATGTGGTTTATCAGAAGACAAGGAAGCTGAAGCGTGTGAGGATGACGATAGGGTCTAGTCCTACTTTCCAAGTTTGCTTGTTGGGCATGGCGTCGTTCTGCTCCGCTGTTTTGAGGATTTTATCTATTTTGGTGGTCATCTCCGACCACATCCAATGTAATATAGATCATGTTTCTAAGACTTATATTGATTATAAATAAATAATCGTTATATGGATCTCGATCTATTCTATTGTGCATACCAACTACTGTTCTAAGGATTGGTACGGGATGCACAAGTGAACCCTCAAAAGGAGGGTCCTGACACGACGACAAGCAAACCGTTGTCTATAAGCCAACTTATAGACGACGACCTGCCTCTGACCGTTGTCAATTAGCCCCACATGTTGCCACATGGCGTGGTGGGCTAATTGAAGACGGGCTCATTTGATCGTTGTAAACTATGTTATTAATGGCAGTTGTCGTCGTGAATAACCTTATAGATGACAAATAATCGAAGACGGCCACAAACTGTCGTCAATAAGTTGTTACCAGTATTAATAACTTATTAATGACGATAGTGTCCTTAATGATGACGGTTTTTGATAGTCGTTTATCATCGGGTTTCCTGTAGTGGTCGCCACCCGGAGACCACACCCATATGGAGATCGGTAGGTCGCGTGCATGCCCACACACACACACAACACACTCCATGACCAAAAGGAGCTCGGACTAAAGCAACCTTTACTCGCCTTGCCTTCTGCATTATGCTGCACACACCGTGGGCCTACAAACAGTCATGTATGCCATTTTAGCAGGTCCGGTGGCTGGAGAACCATAGCGGGGCCTCCAAATCACCCTGTAAAATAGAGGTTTCAACAGGGACGTGGTAAATATAGAGAAGCCTGCAAAAGAAAGAGAGAAGAGGGAAAGAAAACAAAAGACGAGTAAAATATGAGATAAGTGATTGATATAATATAAAATAAGTGATAGTTGATATAGAGGTCCAATTTAGAGGTGAATGAGTGCGTAGAATAAAACTGTAAAATTGAGAATCTTTTGGAGGTTACTGTAAAAAGTGGTATAAAGGATCGATATAGAGGTAACACCACAGAGAAAACAAACGGCGAGAAAAAAAAAACGGAGGATGAAGAGAGCAAGACCATAATAAGTGAGGAGAGAAGTAAGGTGACGATATGAAGGTGAGGGTAGAAAGAAGCACGGTCCCGTGACCGGGGCACTGCCACCCTTTCTCTGAATTTTTTATTAATATATGATTTTTAAACCTTTTTAATATAAAGAACGCACAAAATAAAAAAAATCAAGACTGACCCACCTTCATTCTTGGCATGGACGAAATCTGTCAATGACGGAATTCATTTTAAGCTGACGCAGGTATGTTTTATTGAGTTTTGAACCTCAGTTTTGAAATATTTAGAGGTACAATTGCTACAAATTGTTATATAATTAATTGTAGTGTTAGTTTTGATGAATCTAAGGAATGAGTTTTCAATATATTTTGTTCATTGAATTGAAATATATTGATTTTCGAAGTTGGTATTAAGATCACATAAACTGAACAATTGTGATTGTATTACACAATTCAATATTCAATAACTTTTGGTTTTGAATGCTAAAACAATATGTTCCTCGTTGCATAAATAACTTCACAATCTACTCCAAATTTTGTATTATGGAAAAATTTGCAAATTATTACTCTAAAGATTCATAAAATGAGGTTTAAAATTCAATAAAACATACTTGCGCCAGCTTAAAATGAATTTTGTCCATAACACGGACGAAATTTGAATTTCGTCCATACCAATAACGAAGGTGGGTCAGTTTTGAAACTATTTTATTTTGTGTGTTGTTTACGTTAAAAACGTTTAAAAATCGTATATTAATAAAAAAATCCCCTTTCTCCTGCCAAAAGGGTCGCGTGATAGGGCCAAGTCATGTGCTGGCCCACCAACCATTCCCGGCTCTCTCTCGCTCTTCCTCCGTTATAGGTCCTGTTTGGCACAGCTTCTGCTACAGCTTCTTCATAAAAATAAGCTGATGGTGTGCCAAACAATAAGCTTCTAAAACAGCTTATTAGTTCAGCTGCTTCTCAGAATGAACTAAAAGCGAGACACAAGCAAAAACTACCTTCCACCAGCTTTTCAAACAAGCTGTTTTTGTAACAAGTTACAGCAGTACCAAACACAGCCATAAAGCATGACCGACCAGCTGTGACGAAAAAGAAGCTTAGAGTAGGAGTGATAACCACGACGAAAGCTACAGCCCAATGAGCATGGTACTCCACTTCCAACAGAAACCCAGAAGATCTCACCTAAATTTGACATAAAATAGTTTTTTCCTTTGGGAAATGGCGTCATATGCTGAAGAAGAAAGATAGGCGCTTAGTGCTAGTGTAGCGCTACCATGGAGAGTGTATACCAGGACGCTAACGCGTCTTCTAATTCACGATCAGGACCAATTGTTCGTGATACACAAGACGAATTTGGATGATGTATGCGTATGCTTTGCTCACGATCAATCACAATTATACCAACAGAATTCATTATCTCATAGAATTTGGAAGAGGAAAGTAGTAGGTACCAACAATTTAATAATAAACAAAAGACAGAAGAAAATATCTTGAATACGTAGAAGATCCGGGGAAAAGGAAAAGACAAATAGATAGTAAAACGGGAGAAAATTTGGCAAAAGGATCTCTCAAGCTATGCATGGCCAGCTCCTCCGGACTCCGGCTAGCTAACACACGCCGTAGTCACGGAACATGAGCTCCGGCCTCGGCCCGGCTGTTCCTGCAGCAGCCGAGGCGGCCGCGGCCGCGGCGGCGTCGCGGTGGCTGCCGCGGGTCATGAGGACCTCCTTCTGGCGGCGCAGCTCCATGACCTTGCGGTGCGAGTTGGAGTGCTGCGTCAGCACGAAGGTGGGGCTGGCCGCCGGCCTGTACTCCGGCACCAGCCGCCCGGACTTGAACCTCACGCCGCACGCGTTGCAGAGGGTCTTGGGGCCCAGGGGCCCCGTGCGCCACTGCGGCGTCTTCTCCGACGCGCAGTGCGTGCACCGCCGCACGCCGCCCTCCAGGCCCACCTCTCCCGCGGCCCCGCCGGGGCCCGGGCTCTTCTTGCCGTTGGAGCCGTTCGGCCGTGCGGGCTTCGAGGACTGGAAGTCCGACGACGAACAGGACGACGACGGGGACGACTGCAAGGTCGGGCGCGGCACGAGGGAATGCCACGCCGCAGCAGCCGCGGCGGTCGCACGGGATCGCCTGCTGCGAGCGCCGCGGCCAGGTGCTGCTGTGATGCAGCTGTCTTCACCAGCTGTGTTGCCACCACCGTTGCCGGCCGCAGCCGCCGCCATTGCGGCATGCGCAGCTGACGAGTAATTCGGGACGTCGGAGTAGGAGTCGTCCACGAACTTGGATAACCACTCCAGCTCCGCGGCTTCCTCGCTCTGATGAATCACAGACATCGTCAGTGTTCAGCTCATCGGTTCGGTCTCAAATTTAACTTATAAGTATGCAATAACAGCGGAGCGCCGACAGTATATATGCATATCAATGGATGTGCGATCGATCGTTCGGTGCTTACGGGTATGTAGAACTCATCGGCGAACGAGAGGAGCGACGTCTGGTGATCAGAAGAATCAGCGGTGGGCGAGGGTTCGCCCATGGCCCCGGAGTGTTGCCCGTTGTCAGTGCCCGCGGCTGCCGTGGCAGCGGTGGGGAAGAACTCGTGGGCGCCGGCGTTGGAGAGGTCGAGGAGATCGTCCACGCGCATGGTGTCGGCCATCGGCGGCATCCCGTAGTAGTGGTGCGCCGTCGAGTAGTTGCCGCCGCCGCCGCCGCTGTGGTAGCTGGTCATCGGCGCGGCGGTGATGCTGGAAGCGTTGTGGTGGTGGTGGTACGCGCTCATTCCCATTCCGAGGTCCACTCCCATGGCCATTTCCCACTCCGACGCCATCCCCGGCCGGGCACTAGGTAGCCGTACCACGCGGTACGTGACTGAGCACTAGGCAGTTCCCTGCAGCAACCGAGCAAGTGACAGTGCTCGTTCTAGTACGAGCTAGAAGCTAGCTTGATAGTAGCAGTGACGAGTGTGTGCGTGTGAGAGAGAAGGCGTGGAGTGGAGTGATGAGGGGAGGGGGTGCGAGGAGGGGGAGAAGAAATAGTGCTCAGCTTGAAGGGCTCCAGTCACTCGGCTCACAAGTGACAGGGAAGGGTTGTTGCGAGGTTAATTAATACGGGAATACTAATTTTCAGAAACCTGAAACTTCCCTTCATTTCATGCGACGTTCAGAGCCGTCTATCTGGCTTTAAGATTCGTGCACACTCTTATATCCTCCCCTCACCCCTAAATCCTTAACCTCCAGCCACCGTTTCTCGCGATCATGTTTCTCCCTATCCGAACGCCGTGCGGCGGCGGCGGCAAGCACGGGGCATGGCGGTGGCGACAACGAGGCGACAACGATTGCGAGGGAAATGCAACGACGACAGCAACGGTGGCGCGACGGCGACTGTGTGGGCAACGCGGCGGCCAACGATGGCGGCGGCGCGGCAACAGCAAGCGATGTGCGGCGGCAAGCGACAGCGGCGACAGCGGTGGCCGCAGCACGGGCCGCGCTTGGCGGCGGCGGAGGCGCCGACCACAATCGCCGGGAAAGAAAGGTTAGTTTGTTTTTGTAATTGTTAATTTGTAATTGTTAATCTGTGATTGTAAGTGTTATGTTAATTATAAAATATCAAACAAAATTTCTGTAATTGATTGATCTATAGAATTAAGGAATAATGATTAATTAAAAATAATAGTTAATAACAGTAATTACCAGCTAATTTTCTTAAATTTCAAACACCTGACAAATAAACAGACCCTAATTAATATAGAGTGGCGGGGGTAGCACCGTAGCAACATCAGCATCGCCCGGTACATGTGTGTGCACAAAATTATGTTTGACAAAAGGCGTGCTTTAAAGTGGCGCGATTAGGGGGCGGGGGTAGAATTGGCTTGCATGCAGAGGGGAGAGGAAGCTGCAACCCCAGCACGGCAGCAGGGGCCAACGTGCATGCCCCCATCCCATGCAGTGCGTCCAGCCTCTGCCCACCCCCCCCCCCCCCCCCCCCCCCACCCCCCCTCCCCTCTCTCATAGCTTAATTCGGTTATCTACCACTGTACTGCCAGTAACAGTATCGTCCGTATTTTCTGCAGTGACACAGAGAGGGGAAGATTGAAAGAATCCTGCTGGTGATTACTTTAGACTACTCGCAGTGGTTCACCTCTATATCCCACTTCTATACCTTCTTTTACAGTTATCTCTAAAAGATTTTCTTCTTTACAGATTCGTTCGCAACGCTCTTTCGTCTCTATATTTCACCTCTATAACCGTAGTGCATACACACTCCCACGTGACAGCATGAGCTGTAGCCTGTGCAAGTGTCCATGAATGGAAGCGGATGCCGAAGCATCCTGCGCGGAAATCAATGCTGCTCACCTCGCTGGGGCATTCGTACGCGCAGGCAGAAGGCAGGGGAGAAAATCTGCTACTCGCCGAAAATGGTTAACCGGTCAATTTCTGCCCCTCCCGCCCCAGCGTCGACGACAGAACAGAATGAGGCGACTGCCGTTTCCGGGTGGAGCGCGGCCTTCATTGGCTGCACCCCCCGTCGCTCGTCTTTGCCGCTTTCGGCACCCGCAATAAAGTCCGTCGCGTCGCCGGCCGTTGCCGTGCCGCAGCACGTCGCCGCAGTCCGCTGGCGTTCCCGACGGGTTGGTCACTTCGGGAGCGGAGAGGCAGGGCTCGGAATTTTTTTTATTAATGTACGATTTTGAAACGTTTTTAATATAAACAACACACAAAATGAAAAATTTTCAAAACTAACCCACCTTCATATGTGCCACATACGAAATTTAAATTTCGTATGTGGCACATACGAAATTTGAATTTCGTATGTGCCACATACGAAATTCGTTTTAAGCTGACGCAGGTATGTTTTATTGAGTTTTGAACCTCAGTTTTGAAATAATTAGAGGTACAATTGCTCCAAATTGTTATAACATAAATTATAGTACTTGTTCTGGTGAGTCTAAGGAATAGATTTCCAATATATTTCGTCCATTGAATTGAGAGATATTGATTTTCGAAGTTGGTATTATGATCACAAAAACTGAATGATTGTGATCGTATTACACAATTCAATATTCAATAACTTTTGATTCCCAATACTACAACAATATGTTCCTCATTGCGTAAATAACTTCACAATCTACTCTACGTTTTGTATTTTGGAAACACTTTCAAATTCTTACTCTAAATATTTCAAAACTGAGGTTCAAAACTCAATAAAACATACCTGCGTCGAATTTCGTATGGGGCACATACGAAATTTGAATTTCGTATGTGCCACATACGAAATTTAAATTTCGTATGTGACACATACGAAGGTGGATTAGTTTTGAAAATTTTTCATTTTGTGTGTTGTTTATATTAAAAACGTTTAAAAAACGTATATTAATAAAAAAAATTCGTCCCTCGAGGAATCTTTCTTTATCCGGGACGAAGCAGAGCGGACGCAAAAGGCCACAGCCAATTTACTCACTCCCCACCCTGCAGTCTGCGTACAAGCTTCTTGCTTCGGTATGCCGTGAGCAGCTAGCGCATGTGCCGTCACGGACGGGCGTACCTACGCGCGGGACTAACTGCTAAGGCTAACGTAAAAGCGAGCCTTCCCACGCCATCACACATTGTTTGGGCTCGATAAGTGCAGCGCTGCTCATAACTGGCATGAGTGATCGAGTATCCATCCATATCCGTCCGTCCACAACATTTCGATCGATCGACCGGCGGTGAAAAACCTGCCGCTGTCTCCGCCGGGTTCCATCGTCGCATCGTACGACGAGATGGTCTGGTGGGAGAGGACCGGGCGTGGTGGTACGTCCAGTGTGGTGGATTAATTGAGCTCAATCATTGTTACTGGCTGTAACCAACACGGTGGCCTGGCCCCCGGGCTCTAATTAACCGGCTAGCTAGCTGGCAAGCTGGGTGGGGTAGTACCTGCCTGTGGGGGCAGGGTGTGAAAAGAAAGCTTCCATATGTGTGAGGGTGTATGTGTGTGCATCACGTAGCTGGTTCTCCGACAAAGGCTGACACGGGGACATGCTGACACATGGTGCATCTGACACACGCGGAATATTGATGCGTGGGCTAATGACGCGGTGCTGTCGTTTTACGCACCCCACCCTCATGTCTCTCATGTGAAGAGTACCATAACATTTAGGTGGCAGCAGGAACTGTCAGGCTTATTGATTGACATGGTGGTAACCAGCTAGTACTAGTTAGTTAAAAGCGCTTTGTCCATAAACTGTTTACCTAGTGCTACGAATTTTGTGTTAGATGGGTGAATTTATAATTTCTTTAATAGCTATAATAAAACTACAGACAGATGGGGCTTGTAATAACAGTGGTGGAGTACGTGGCAGCAAGTAATTAATAACATAAAAAAATTCAATAAGTTTATTGGAGTCAAACTTGGGAAACCAAAACCAATGATCATCCCAAGTGCGTGGGAGTGGGATGGCTGGCCACACGCATACATATTCGTCAAAGGGAAGAAAATAAACGGTGTGCGTGCAGAGGCCGGCCACCACTCCGAGCGCTCGCTCGATCAGGCCATCCATCACACGGAGCTCACATGGTTAAAGCGCGCGCGGCGCCCGGCACATAAGATAACCCAACCGGCAGCATGATTCCTATTACTACTGCTACCGGAACTACTCCGCACATAGTAGCTCGGGAGTGAGCTGTCTCGGCTTGACCACAGCTAGCTAGCTTCACTGTCACTCTTGGCTTCGGTCAAAAGGGAGGTAGCTATCCTTAGCTAGCTACTCTATCCTATTCGGCACGCTTCCAACTGTGCATCCAAAGCGAAAGGAAAAAGCGAGCAGCGCACAACACCAGTAAGTACGTGGTAGCTATAGCGGCTAGCTAGTCCCTTGACAATGCCAAACCCTGCACATGAACATGAACTTCAATCGAGCGGCTATTGACGAGTGGACTACGCGCTGCGCGCGGGGCCACGTGACAGCGACCACAAATAAATCCGTCTTCGTATGTTGGTACGGCGAGGGTACCGATGCGGGTACATAATACGGGCGTATGGAGACTAGGAGACGAGCCAATAGGCGAAGGCCGTGTAGCCACTGGAGTGGCATTTACGCTCAGAGTTCGGATATGATAAGATGATTTTACTGTAACACATACGTACGTACGTAATGGATGCCCTAGTCACTTTCACTCTGCGTGACAAACTGACTGACACCTCCGCCTCCCATGCAGTAATCAATGATGAGGTGAAGCGGGGGTGAGCTAGAGTGTGCAGCGAAGAATTTAACGGCGACGGTGGGGCCGGCAGCTAGCTGCCGCTGAATCTGGTTAGTGCGGCCGCCTGCTGCTGCAGATAAGGCAGTAGTAGTGGCGGTGGTAGTTACCGCAGGTAAAGAGCGCCCGGTTGACGTCAGGGCAACGTGGAGTGTCGGCGCTCATGGGACCCTTCGGCCCCGCCACTTGCGTTTACTTTCCTTCTTCCCCACCACTCCCGTTTCCAGTTCACCGTTGCCCGTCCAGTACGTACCCACATCGTTTCTTTCACCTCTTTCTCGTCTTCCCATGAGAGCTCGTTCATTCCTGAGCTTCAGAGAGAAGGATGCACGTTATCCATCCAGGCACATGGTGACATGAACAGTACGCACCGGCCTCCTCCCCTCTTTCACCGCCGCAGCCAGGGGCGATCGAGTACGTCCGTGTATAAAGTAGTAAAACGGTAAAAGCAGCCAGCACAAATGGTGGTAGCCGTAGTCCGTACCACTACCGAGAGAAAAAGAACGGCGTGCGGACGCTTTTGTTGGCAGCGTAATGGCCGTACGACGCGCGACGAGGCTGGGGCCGCGAGTGAGGTCCGTGCGACCGTGCCTGGCTGCACACAGTGAAAATTTCATAACCTCCCTCTCTCGCTCAAGTCACTGTCTGAGCAGGCCAGAAAAGCTGGTGCCACCGCAAAGATGGTGCCCCCGGCCGGATGCAGTTTGTATACTCTCGTTTTTCTCTGGCATGCTCTCCATTGATATGCCATCATCTTATTAGTTGTAGATAAATTAAATATTGTGTTGTGTAAATGAATAAATCAGTAAAATTATGATACATCAGCAGGAGCACGTATGGAAGCATTGAAAAGGAGTATACAAGATGTGTTCCCCCTCCCCCAGTCGACCTCAGGTGCGAGACGTGGATGCCCGGGTGGCCGTTCCCCTCTCGTGCTTCATAGTGCTTCGCTACGCATCACATAGGCTCATAGCTAGTATCTCATGTACTCCATATGCGTATGCACAATAAATCCATAAATATGTTAATTAGTGGTGCCCATGATGCCTTTATAGAATGTATATATGATGAAGCTCACCGACCCTAGTCTAGGAACATCTGACCGAAATTTCGTCAATTTTATGAGATTGTTTGGATTTCAAATTTTATGAGATCATTTTGGAAAGTAGCAGGATAAGACCGTCTGTAGTGGTGTACTGTAAAGCCTATTAGACTATAGATATGCTGGAAGTATAGAATAGGTGTGTAGAGAGAACATACTGTAAGTATAGATGATAATACTATAAGAGTAGAGTATAGAGTATGATTTAGAATACATAAGTGTGAATAGCCTAAGGGCGCGGTTTCTTAGTCTTCTATTCATAAAAGTTAAGGGGATCTTGGTGCTACGACACGCTAGAACAATATTAGATCACTACAGGAATCCCGATCAATTACGATGGTCAGGGCCGAGGTAATTAATGCCTAAACCGACATAAGTTACTTAATTACATCGGTTTTAACTTAATTACCTCGGTTGCCGGCCAACGAAGCTGTTTGAACGTAATTAAGGTAACTTACGTCGGTCGCCGACATAAGTTACTTAATTACATCAGTACCCGTCAACGGACGTAAGTTATTTACCGGGATGGGTCGCGGGCTGGGCCGAATTACTTACGTCGACCGCTGCAGGCCGACGTAAGTTAAGTGGTATATCTTACGTCGGTTGCGTTTAACTGACGTAAGTAAAGTGGCTTAACTTACGTCGATATGGTCAAACCGACGTAAGTTTAACTGTGCTAACTTACGTCGGCCTGACCTTAGACGACGTAAGTTAAGTTTTCGATTTTTTTAAAATAAAAACAGAAACTGACTACCTCGCACGATAGCGAGAACACAGAACAGTCAAAGAATATACACATATATACACAGATACAGCAGGCAGTTTCAAAATATTATTCAAATATCGAGAACAACACAATTCCAGTGCCGGACTACACACTAGCCCCTCCACTACCTCCAGGATCTTTTCGGCGCGTTCCCGAACCCTGCAGAAGAAGCATAAGCTATTGTGTGAAACAGTTAGTAAAACTAGATTAAAAGTGGGTGGTGGATTAAAAGGGAATCATAAACTGGATTAAAAGTAAGTCCTTTTATATGTTCAACAAGCTATTCCTAGCATTGTCTCATTGTTTGAGTTCTGAAAGAACCCCTAGACTATCATTCTTTTGAAACTTGTCTGTAAAAGAAGCCTCAAGCGTGTACAGGAGGTCCTAATGTTCTTGGCTAATTATTTATCTATGACTGAAAGCATTTTCTCATGACTATCATAAATTTGCATGTGATGATCTAATTACTTCTATGGTTTCATCAAAATAATGTGGACAGAGATATTGTACTAAGACTAAAAATAAATTGTCATCAAGGATTATTCTTTTGCGTACAAAATTGTATTTGAGTTACATAGAGGTTTTTTTATTTATTTTGCGAATAACATAGCAATTTTTTAAGAACATAGTTTTTGACCTGTGTTTTATGTCCGTAAGATGTTATTTTCACTGTTCTATTTATCACATTAAAGGAATTGATGTCTCATAGGAAAGATAAGAAACATAGGAATATATATACATGTCTGAAAAGCTTAAGGAGTCCTCTAACATGTTTCTATTCAACACTAAGGCTAAAACTCACAATAACAGGGTGTACAGAAAAAAAAAAAAGAGGGATAGACATATATTACCTGCTCCGGGTGTCTACTGCGGCGGAAGCGTAGGAATCTCGATATCTTGACAGCTGTGTCGAGCAAGAGCTTGCCATTGCAAAATATTAGAAGATATATGTTATTGAAATGCTATAAATTTAACTACAGTACTTTAAATTACTTACTGTCACCGTTGCTTGCATCTGGGCCATCATTAAGGTCGTCCTCCGCTGCTCCTCCCTTGCCTCCGCTCTCGACCTCTCCAGCTCTGCCTGGGTCTGCGTAAGCGTCTCCTTCAAGGCGAGGAGCTCCAGCTGGGTCTACGAGAGACGACCAATGGTGGTCCCAACGGACGAGGCCTGCGATGATGAAGCGCCTCTCAAAGGTGGCGTTGACCTCGAGTCTACAACTCCATCAAAAGTGGCAAACCTGCAAAAGAATGAAAATACTAAGTAGAAGAAGAAAAATTGAAAAAGAAATGAAACACATGAAGAACTCACCGTCCATGGGCCTTCCCACCTCCGCTCGCGTACGCTTTCCCAATCGTAATCCGCACTATGTATCTTCGCGACCTCCTGCGCGTACATTGCCTACAAAATAAAGAAATCTCGTAAGCATGTCAATAATAGTATTAATTATAATGAAATTAATGAATTTCGAAAACTTACCAGTCGGTCGGCTGCGACCTGACTACACTGCCTTGGCTGAGAAGTGTCACTTCCCTTGTGACCTCTCTTCCAAACCTGGGTCGGAGTCGGCTCATGGAAAGCATATTAGAGCCTCCAACTTGCAGAAGTACGAAGCTCTGTACAGACAGCCGCTGCCCCCAAAGGCGATCTCTGCCATCCGCGACATCACTTGCCTCGCTCGTGATGCCCTCACCCGCACTACTGCTTCCTTGGTGGCAGAGGAGCTCGGCGCTCAAGCCGTAGCCTAGTGGGGAGGACTGTCGTCTGAAGAATCCTAATCCACCTATGTTATCAATGTTATTGGCTATCCGTTCTAGGTTTCTGGTTAACTTGTTAGTCGGTCCTAGTTAGTGTTAGTGTATGGCTAGTCTGTGGTTGGTCTGGAGGAGGCCCTTCTTGGGGCTATTGGCAGCGGCCTCCTTCTGTTACTGGTGTCGTTGGATGGTGTCTAGCTTTAAGAGCAGTGTCTGCATTTGGTTAATCAATGGATGAACACCTCATCTTGCTTACTTGGAATGTTCCGGCCTCAACCTTCCAGCGCGGCGTGAAGCACTGCGCCAACAGCTTCTTTAGGCGCGCGCCAATGTAGTCTACATCCAAGAAACAAAGCTGAAGGTCATTGATCGTCGCCTTGCAACAGAGTTCCTCCCCGCCACTCTCTCAGATTTCTGCTTCAAACCAGCCCAGGGCACTCGAGGTGGCATACTAATCGCTTGGGATTCAACCTTATTTCGTGGATACAACACCGAGACCCAGGAATTCTCTCTCTCGCTGAACCTGGAGGATCACTCGCACTTCTCTCAGTTTAAGCTTACAGTGGTATACGGGCCAACGGGGGATGCTCAAAAGGGGCGCTTTCTTCAACAGCTGGTGCAGTCAAGGCCCACACCCGACACCCCTTGGCTATGTGTAGGGGACTTCAATCTGATATATAATGCAAGAGATAAGAGCAACCACATCTATAGCGGCCACTGGATGACATCCTTTCGGGATGCGATTAACTCTGCACAATTGATTGAGCTTCCACTACAGAATAGAGCCTTTACATGGAGCAATGAACGACGGGACCCTACCATGGTGCGCTTAGACAGGGTCTTCTACTCTGGGCTATGGGACCTCAATTTCTCCAGCCATCAACTCCACGCGCTCTCTTCATCACTGTCAGATCACTGCCCATTGCTTCTCGCTGCACAACCAAGGTTCTGCGACCGCCGCTTTCGGTTTGAGACCTTCTGGACAAAATCACCTGGTTTCCTTGATGTAGTACATGACTCTTGGAATCTACACATGCAAGCTGCATCTCCTATGGTATTACTGCACAATAAGATGAAACGTCTAGCTGGCACCCTTAAAAATTGGAGCAGAGAAAATTTTGGTCGTGTCAGGATGCAGCTGCTGATCACAAATGAGGTTATAGAACGGTTGGATAAGGCTATGGAATCCAGGACATTGTTTGATGATGAACACTCCCTCCGAAAGGATCTCAAAGTGTGTGTTCTTGGTTTAGCCGCGCTGGAGCGATCTCGTAGACGGCAGGCGTCCCGGATCCTATGGATGCGTGCAGCGGACGCGACGACCCGTTTCTTCCACCTCAAGGCCAATGGTCGCGCTCGGCGCAATCACATATATCATCTTACAATGGAAGATGGCACAACATTATGGTCTCATGAGGACAAAGAGCAGCATCTGACCCAACACTTCCAATAGATACTTGGTTCAGTTTCTAGACGCACTTGGACACTCAACTGACACGCTCTAGAACTATCCTCGGTTTGCTCAGAATTAGATCACCCGTTCTCTGAGCAAGAGATTCTATGTGCAATCAACCAATCTCCGACGGAAAAATCACTCGGGCCGGATGGCTTCACAGGAGCTTTCTACCGGACGTGTTGGTCCATCATTAAGTCTAACATTGTTGCGGCTTTCTAGCAATTATATAACCTCAATACTGGCTCTTTCGCCCTACTCAACACAGTTGGGATAGCCCCGTTGCCAAAAGTGCCGCCACCAACAAGTGCAATTGACTATCGGCCTATAAGCTTATTACACTCATTTGCAAAACTCATCTCCAAGGTGCTGGATTCTAGGCTATCAGCTGAAATAGGGGATTTGATTCCCGGGGCTCAAAGTGCTTTTATAAAAAAGAGAAGTATACAAGAAAATTATCTGGGAGTCAGAAGCTTGCTGCGGGATCACCAATAGGAGCGACAGTCGATTCTTATGTTCAAACTTGATATCTCCCGCGCTTTTGACTCGGTGCGATGGGATTATCTCTTAGAGCTCATGGAGGACAAGGGATTCCCACCACGTTGGCGAAACTGACTATCCTTGATGTGGTCCACAACAAAGTCATCTGTCCGGCTGAATGGCACCAATGGTCCTGCAATCTACCACGCAAAGGGGTTGCGACAAGGTGATCCTCTATTGTCGTACCTATTCATCCTGGCAATCGACCCGCTACTACATTTGTTCCACCGTGCCACAGAAGTTGGATTACTCTCTCCTCTACGAGGCACGGCCTCGCAACTTCGCCTTTCACTCTATGCAGATGACGTTGCACTTTTCCTCAACCCGGTGAGGGAGGATGTTCATACGGCAATGCAAATTATGTCCTCCTTCGGGGATGCATCGGGTCTGATGGTGAATATGGCAAAAAGCTCAGTCATCCCAGTACACTGTCATCACCTGGACCTTGATAATGTTTTATCAGATTTTCGTGGGCAGCGAGCATGTTGGCCGATAAAATATCTTGGTTTCCCCCTCACCCCTCATAGAATCACACTGCATGATCTACAAGAGCTGCAGGATCGAATGGCAAGTAAATTGGCGAATTGGCAAAGTGGCCTCCTCAGCTTTGCAGGGCGTCGAGAGTTTGTTCACACTACACTGTCGGCCATGGCCACCTACCTCTTATCAGCAATGAAAACGCCCAAGTGCTTTCTCTCTCAAATGGATCGGATTCGCCGACGTTTCCTCTGGGTAGGGGGCCGACCGATCACCAGTGCACAATGCAAAGTCAGCTGGCCCATTGTGTGCAGACCCCTTCTACACGGAGGGCTAGGGTTGAAGGACTTGGACAAATTCAGCAGGGCGCTACGGCTTCGATGGCTATGGCTGTCATGGACAAGGCAAGATGGCCTATGGGACGACCTTCACTTACCAGTAGATGACACATACCTCTCTCTCTTTATGGTAGCCACAACTGTTACGGTGGGCAATGGGAAACGAGCACCCTTTTGGACCACTAGATGGTTAAATGGGGAGGCCCCGGCTCTGCTATTCCCTGATCTGTTCGCTGCTAGCAGAGGCAAGAGATGCACTGTTGCATCGACCATGCAAGAATCCAACTGTATGAAAGATTTGTACCAAAACCTCAAGACTTGGCACATACTGGACTTCCTTCGCTTGTGGACGCTGGTTGCTGAATTCCAGGAGCAGCCCCGGCCAGACGAGCCAGACCAAATCAAATGGCACCTTACTGCAAAAGGGGAATACATCGCTAAATCTGCGTACATGCTCCAATTTGAAAGGTCTCTTCGATCATTCATGCAAGACATGGTCTGGAAGGCTTGGGCTCCACCTCGGTGCAAAACTTTTACTTGACTCCTTCTCCATAACTGAATCTGGACATCTGACCGACTCCTGCAGCACCAATGGCCAAATTCATATTTCTGCCCGTTATGTATGAGGAACCTAGAAACAGCCGTTCATCTATTCAAGGACTGTTGGGTCACAAAGTACATATGGACACAGCTTGCGCAATGGTTAGAAGCAGGCACACTTCTCCCAGCCTCTTGGACTACCGATGGCTTCCTTATCGACTGGTTTAGCAAGTTGTCTCCAGCGGGCAAGGCGTGGAGGAAGTCAGGTTTGCAAACTGTCGTCATCGCAACAATATGGGAGATATGGAGTGAACGCAACGCCCGCATTTTCCGGTCTTCCATGCGTTCGGTGAGACAGCTGTTTTCCGACATCAAATACACCTTGTGCCTCTGGCAGCTTGCTGGAGGACCTTCTTATAAACCAACACGGCTGCAGATGTGGTAGTAATGTTTGACAGGTCACTAATGTAAATCATTGTAATATCTAAACTCTTCCTCTTATAATACATATGAGCGTTCAAAAAAAATCATCTCACCAGCAAGTCGGTATTTCAAGTTGTCACAACCGTAGCAACAATTGAATGTTGACAATTATCAGCGCGAATATGGGTAGGATATCTTTTTGCTCAACTAACACGTACGATCCGAGGCGCCATCATCGTTAGTGGTGCAACGATTTTGTCTTTGCTGATATCGCCAATTCCATAAAACCAGCTTCTTTCGCTTATTAATGATCGTCTAGCATATGAGATATACGTGTATGTGTGGGAACTAATTCGAATCCGGAACATTGCACAAGGAAACCATCGATATGGGCTCTCATAATGGGCGGGATGGTTGCTGTTTTGCGACCCCACATGAAGGACCATGCGGTGGGAGCAGGATGCATGCGTTGTTGTATCGTCTGTCATGGGCTTGAGAAACGTGTACGAGATGGTTTTTTGCTACCCGTGCTTTCACCTCCGGTTCACTCACGTACGGGCTACAGGGACCACTCCTCTTGCTTCCCGATATCCACCAATCAACATTGGCATATGCGTTATTGTGTACCCTGGGAGACAAACACCTATATAAGGGCGTACCAAAAACTTACGAGCGGGACCATTATTTTTATGCAAGGGTCAACGTCTCGGTAATGATTCTTATGTGGCTTTGATTGGAAAGCATCATTCGTCTCACCATGGTATAATGCGCACGGTATGTATATGTATGGTCCCGAGTCCTGACTTATTGTGAAGGTGGATGAAGTTTCACCTACACGTATAAAATACTGGAAGTGTATGTAGTACTTGAATGAGTTAAACAACTGAGAAAGCCAGAGCTTAGGAACGAAATGTCTGACAATGCCATATAGTTTACTGTCAATAATGCCATAATGGCATCCGCGTACTGAGCATACGTACCGCATCAATATTTTCTAGAGTAATATGCGTAGGTAGTACTGCCCCATGAGACGTGAGATACTCATTTCGTTCTCAAAGGCTTATCACTTTGTTGTTGTAAAATAAACTACAAACTAACAAACTTTTAGGAATAGAGAGAGTACGTTATAACATGAAATTTGTTCTACCTGACGCCATGAGCAGTAACCACTACCGGAGTTCATAAAAACATCTGCCTCGACGGAGTGTCACATAATTTTGTAGTTATAGTAACGCTTTATTTAAAAATAATATCACACCAGTTTTCTTGTGGATGGACAGTGCGATGTACAGTTTCCGGTCATTTACGTGTGGATATGGTGAAGCACGGAGCAGCGAGCCAGCCAGGTGTATAGCTGCTCGCCGGTCAAGGACAGCAGCAACGCAGCAAGAACGAGTGTGTGGGTGGGTGGGTGGGGCCGTGGGGGGTGGGGTGGGGGACGAAAGAAAAAACGGAACGCAGCCAACGGGAAGCGGGGCCGTAGGGAGAGAAGGAGGGGGGCAGCGCGCACGCGACGCCGCAGCAAAGAGACGATGGGAGCGGGTGCGCGCGGGGTGCGGGGCATGATGCTGCGTGCGTGGATGCTCGCGAGCGGGGCGGGGGTGTCTCGTGCGCGCCCGTCCTGGCGCGGCAGCAGGCGGGGGCACAACGGCATCGAATCACGTGAGCGCGACGAGGTTCCCGAGGCGAAGGTGGGGTCCGCTGGAATCCCCGCATCACGTGACCACCATGCACGTGATCATCGCCCGGCCGTCCCGCCCTCCTAACTAACTCGTCAGAATCCACGCGCCGAGATTAGTTAACTGATCCCCTGGCCAATCGTCTCCACCACGCCAGGTTGGCGCGGGTCAGGTTAAGTAATCCGATCCATCCGGTGGTGTTTAGCTAGCTGCGAGCCACGCGAGGTTCTCTGACATGGCCGGCCGGGAGAGACTAGAGACGGGGAGGCCTCAACTGCTCTCTGCTGCCTCTGGGCTTCGGGATCGGGCGCTGCTGAAGGCGTGGCCTGTGTCGGTTGGAAACTTCGCAAGTGCCGCGCCGCGCCGCGCCCCGCCCCCGTCGGGGTAGTAGTAGCGTGCGCCGCGCGCGGCAGCGTATAATAAGGCTTGCTTTTGTCGATGGTTGGTGGTGGAGATGTCGACGGATGCGGGGACGCACACTAGAAGAGGCGAAGGGCGCGTCTCTTTCGGGCCTCTGACACCGCCCAGCTGGGCATCACGTGGCGGTGGCTTTCGCAGGGCCCCTGCCATACCTGCCACGTGTCGGTTGGCGGCCGGGCAGCGCGCCATACCTCCGCTCTGCCGACGTGCATCATCGGAAGGTATCGGACCCCTACCGCCAGCCACCACTATCCCATCATGCATCATGAATGGGACGCCTCCTCTCGACCGTCACCACCTTCTCAGCCCCTTGTTTTACGTGCCTGCCTGTAACTTCACTGGTTAGCAAGTTCAGGGGCCGTTTGGTTCATATCCCTGACCCTAGTGAGTCTTACCAAAGCTTAGAGTTACCAACTCGTGGGAGATGCTGCTTGCATCGTTACGTTACCAAATTTCTCGTACCGTCAATTCGTGGGCAAGAAAATGGTGTTTTGGGTTGCAATCACACCAAATGGATCTTATTTTATACGGAGTAGATGTAATTGCAAGAAATTTAATGGTTCCGCTACTAGCACATGGATTTGGCAGCAGGAGGCTCGCGCTGCCGCCAGGCTCAATGATTCCGGATGGGAAAGCAGTTGTTTTCGGGGCCGTGCACCTAATCATTACCCTCGCCTCGCCTCACCTCACCTCACACCGGCGTCGTAGGGCTAGTTGCTCTCGTCGTCGGACCACCATCACGTGGGTGGCCAGCGCCCAGGCGGGCGAGCCGGGCTCGCCGCGGGCAGTGGACTGCTGGTCCTATCCGTTCCTTTGTTTCGCCCTCACCAGCAAGCTGTCTGTGCCGTGGTCCTTCTCCTGTTCCCCCGCACCAACACCAACATATGGAGCAGCTATAGTGGCGGTAATAAACTTGCTGCGATGCTTATCTGCACCGGCGTACCGGAGGTAGCGTTTATCCACTAGCTGTTGGCTCACGTATTATATACGCAAGTCCTGTACGATTGTACGAGTACAAACCATCGAGAGCAAATCTCGGTGCCTTCTTTTCCCTCATGATGCTGCGAGTTTATGCAAACAGGAAACGCTTTTAATTGGGCTCTGAATGTGTGCGGGTAGCTTTCATGTTGGTTGGCCACATTGAATGGATCTTTTCGTTGTTTCCCTTTATGCAGGCTTCGGTTGTGCGTCGCGCTTGGTGTTGCTTGCATTGCATGGGTAACGCTGTTTGGCCAATGTGGTTGTGTAGGTCCGTGCTCACACGTATATAGACACGTAGGTGCAAATTTTTCTTTAGTTTCTCGATTTATTTTCTTGGAGTGGAAGGGATTACACTGAAACTTTTAAAAAGCAGTGCAGTTCCTATACGTCGAGAAATTTGAAGGACACATAAGTTCCATAGAAAACGCGTCTAAGTTGCCTCTGCCATTCATGCATGGCAACTCTCCATTAGACCATAGCAAACCATCGGCCTAAAAAGAATTAAACAAAGCGCCAGAGTTGAAATCAAATCTCCAACCGAATTGGTCGAGACACCAAAAAATTGTAATAATTGCAATTTCAAGTCTGGGAACCAAAATCAAGACGTGTTTGAAGGTGTGAAAGGACATCCACAAACATCCAACTTCGCCGTACTTGGATCTATACCACGCCTGATAACTTAGAAAATGCCATAGTACTTTAAGTTAGGCAAAGATGTCTGCAACATTTATTTCGTTTAGTGGCATACGTTTCCACGTCTTGGAACACTTTTGGTTAGGCGAAAGAATGGTGTTGAAATGTTCGACTCAAGCCAGAAGAAGAAAATAATACTACTTGCTTTGGCAACAATATTTCATTATGAGCTGAAATTTCCTTAAACAAGAATAAAAACAGAAGATTAAAGCTTATAGCTTCTCCCAACATACAACATCGCACATGTTTTGGTAATTACTTGCACCAGGCTTTCCGAGAATCAGATTCTACAAATGTGGTAGGCCATTTTGTACATTCAACCATCCATCGACTTTGCTTTGCATGAAAAAGCTGCCAAAATCTGCTTTCCCCGTTGGGTGAACCTTTAAGAGAGAGCCGGTTTATCGTGCAGGTAAAGCGAATTAATTGGTGTGCAAGTACTCCACCGTGACACGCTGCACCTGAACATGCATCATTGTGGAATTGCTTCCTGCATGCGCCATGACTTTTCTCCTCTGCCTTCCCAGGTCGAAACCAATCCCTTTCGGCACTCGCATTGGCTGCTGTACATAAGCCATGACCTACTACTCTCCAAGGTCCAATCAATAGCTCCTGTAATTATGTCTGCATTATTGATGTCTATGAACAGCCGGTTGCAATACAAGCTTGAAAGGATTGATATGGATCATCATCCATGTACGATACGATGGTTCATGTTCAACATTTCAGCAGTCATGTTCGCCTGATGGTCTAACAGGTTACCAGAGATGCTGCAGTTCCTAAAGTTCTTCCTATAAGGTGAAGCTTGTATAATTGATAAGGTAGCTAGCCAGCTGATTTTCAAGTGACACCTCGTGAATCACTCGACCAGTGTCACCACAGACAACAACTAAACTGCTCATATTGCGAAGCGCTCCGACGGTAAACGTGTAATTGGACTATTACAATCAGCAAACCTGTGAACCAACATGTTCAATCTGCTCGGATTCGGATATGCACATCATCCGGAGCTGGCGCAACTTGCCAGTATGCTTCCTCTCCGCACTGTTCCGGAGCTCCATTTTTGCAGAATGTGGCACGTACGAACTGCTTCTACATGCATGTTTCCACGTCAATTCATGCTCCTCGGCTACGTACGAACCAAGCATGCCGCCAGTTCCGTTGACAGAAGTAATTAGGCTGATCTGATAGCGAGCCGAACCCATTAATTGCTGGTGCTTTTATTTGCAACTGCACGGCTGGTACGTTCAGCTCGCCAACTGTATGAGCGGCCTGCCGGTTTCGTCAGAGTGTGCCTGTCATTTTGTAGCCCCTGCTTAAGCTTAACTAGCTCGTTTCGTTGTTAACCTGTTACTTGCGTTCCGCAGTGCAACTGTGCAAGTCAATCCTTTTCCCCAAGCTTTGAAAAACCCATCAACCGAAGAACGTAATCGGAAGTTGGACTCCACGTTCTTCAGAAAGTTCTGGCATAAAAATGTTCAGTTAAAGGGTACGGCAGTGAATTACGGGTGAAGGAACAGAGAGACTTCGGTTGGCTGGCGACGCTGCAATATGCCTCGGTCCGCCCATGGGGAAAAGCTGCACCGTCCAGACTCCGAGCGCACGGTAGCGAGGCGTTGACACTTGATGACGAGCCTGCTGTCGTGCTGTGCCAGGCGCGCTGTAAATTGCAAAAAACTCACGCCGAGGTGATCGTTAAAGTACAGGCCACGCTAGTTTCCCATGGCATATGCAATGCTGGCGTGCGCGTCTGCGCGAACTTTCGAGGCTCGCGAGTCGTTCATGAATATTGGCTCACGAGTCACGATCATCCTGAATTGCTGTAAACTAGTGCCACTGTGCTGCTTACAACTCCATCCTATCCGGTATTTTTGGTTTACAGTGATAGGAACAGAATAAGTTAGTGGTGCCACATATATAATCTATAATCTAAGAATGAGGCCGTTTGACCTAGCAGCATATTTAATCAACTTAGGTGTGTCGAATTTTGGAGTTGATCTCGGCTTGTCAAAAGGCGAGATTTAGGAGGGCATAGCAACCCATGATCTCGGTGGCAACCTGACCTCACCTTTGCTAGGGCTGATAAAAAGGCCAAATCGGATTTGGAGAGGTCTAAATTTATATTTGATCCTAAATTTATATTGGATTTGGGCCGGTCCAAGCCTTTCCAGACTTATACAAACATAGTAGGAGGAAGAATAGAACCGTGAGGGAGGCATTAACCGGAAACACTTGGATCAAGAACATCTCATACCTCACCGTGGTTCTTATTCAGCATTATGTCTTTCTTTGGCAAGAGATCAACGCGCTACAGTCAAATCTTGAAGCGGAGCAAGAAGATCAGATCACCTTGACAGCCTCCCCAAATGGGCAGTTCAGCTCGAAATCGGCATACCTCCTGCAGTTCACGCGCTCAGTAGCCCTCCCATAAATGAAAACTGATGGGTGCCCTCTCGATGCAAATTGTTACGTCAACTCTGCTTCCGCAACCTTGCGACCGCCGAGCACTTGTTCATTGTCTGCCCGACTGTCCGTTCCATATGGAACGCAATTGCTGTTTGGTTGACAGCTCCCTCGCCGATGCCCGCGTTGTGGGAACAGGAGGACGATCTGACACAATGGTATGCGGAACTATCTAGAGGGACAAGATGCAGGAGGAAGGCGCTGCACTCGATTGCCATCCTAATCTGTTGAGACATTTGGCGGGAAAGGAATTTTTGAAGGCAACTGAGAAGTCATCGCTGGGCTTATTAACGGACATAAAAGAGCAGATGTTCGCCTGGAGGCGAGAAGGAGCTGCTTCTCTCATTCATATTCTCCCAATCGCTGGACTTGCCAGCGGTTAGAGCAGGTGATAGGTCAATCGTGACCCCTTGTCGCATCTCTCTTGTAACAAACTGATTTGCTTCCTTCCTTAATATAATACATATAGTTTTTTCTAAAAAAATCTACTTCCTCTTTTTTTTATTTGTCACGAGTTAGTTCAAAAATAAATTAGCCGGTAACAAATAAAAGGAACAGAGGGAGTAACTTTTAATGAGCATCGAAATAGATTGTAAAAGGGCACACTGGGGCATTGGGCTGAAAGGGCCCTTTGGCTTGGTCTGAACCCACGCCATGTCTACAAGTAAAACGGCCTGCCTTCTAATTTTAATTAACAACATCCAATTACCGAGAGGCAAAACTCTAAACCTCAACTGATCCAGAGACACATCATGGCAGTGGGTTGAAGTCCATGCCCACTGCCGGCCTCAAGTGTCGCGTCCATCTTCTGCATGGAAGATAAAAAGGAGATCGACCAATGCTTGCTTCATCAAGCAGGCACCGGGTCATCAGCTGCCATTATGCATTAGCTCCTAATCCCGTCATTTTTAATTTGTGTTAATCAACAAACTGATGTCTCTGTTACTGGGCTAGGTAGATCCATGAGTTCCATGGCTAACTGTGCCGAACGGTTCAACACAACGAAGTTGGAGGGAGAATCCTTAGCGATCAGGGATGGTGACGATACTGTGGACAAAATTTCCCTGATACAGAATACAAGTACCCACATCGAGTCATTGACCACCCCACAAAATCTGTATTTTTTCCGCGTTTCTAGTCTGGGCAGCTCAACGAGAATCGAGAAATGATCTATAAATATAGATAAGAACTTAGCACACGATAAGTCTGTATGGACCAAATGTTCAAGCATCATTGTTTCCACTTTTGATCCTTGAATTTATATGGGCCTCTACGGAGATGAGGAGGGCAACAGAAAATCAACGGTCCTTTAACTCATTTCAAAGAACTAGTTTGGGTCTATCAATATTTCAGCGTCTGAAACCTGATAGAATTTTAGACGACCTTAATTAACATATAATCACCACCAACAACAATTAATAAAATTAATAACTCATCCTCTCCCAGGTCGGTGACGACACCCGCCAGCTCCACCACGGGCCAATACACGTTTCAGGATTTTAGGCGTCTTAAAAATAGTATTTCTGAATTAGTTTATAATTACTAACTAATTCTGAAACTGTGCCAAACAACCCCTTTATCTACCTTCCGCCATAGCATAAAGTTCATCTGTATATTTGAATAGGGTGAACATCCTTCTCCACCCTAATCTTCATCATTGTGAGCTTTTGGTTCTTAAATATTCTTTATTGGACTCAATGTCACATCCAGTCTCAACGAGACAACCGAATGGATTCTTATTCTTAAGTATTGTCATGTCTTACAGTCCTAGGCTGGTACGCGGGATTTTGGTAATTCTGTGCATTGGCGCTCGGAGTCCGGCTTCCTTCTTATTCGAGGTGTGAGCGTCCTGGCCCTCGTTACTTAGCCACAGCACTGGGAGGCAAAGCGCACACACTTAGGGTTCAGGACCAAGCAAAGCATGATGCACGCTCTGGACCTCCAGCTCAGCGTTGGCCTTTCGCGGGGAACCATTTGGCACCACAGGACCCCAAGTAAGAGGGCAGCCGTGAGGTTCCAAGACACCTTGCAGGTATCTCAAATACATCCGCCTACAGCAGGGTTGCATAACTCTACTAGGGGTGATATAGAAAAAATTTCACCAAGTATATGAAGACAATATACAAAAGACGAGACTAGCTTGATTGATCACAAAATTAACATGTAATTTTAAGTGAACGTAAGAGAAAGCACATGGTAAGACAGTGAATTCTTCTCATTGGTGTTCTCGGAAGTGGATTGGCTTTACAATAAGGCAATGACCTACTCCAGTTGGCTAGGGAGGCAGAGTGCTCATGCTTAGGTACGGAACCAAGCTAAACGGTTGTACACTCTGGACCTCCCCCCCCCCCCCCCCCCACAGCTTGGTTGTCATAAGTGTCGTTCCCTGACACCATGAATCCCTACACTGTCCTACAATTTATGCTTAAGGATAGAACTTACGGAGGTGCTCTATGTTCCAAGGGTTGGGGAGGGGCTCTCCTCCCTTTGTGGCCAGGCGGACACACCCGAGGCGGGATACTTGTATCACTCGGAAGGGGCCTTCCCAGCTGGGGAAAAGTTTGTGTGACCCTTCTCGAGAGAGTATGCACCGCAGCACCAGGTCACCTATCTTGATCTCTCTACTCCGCACAAACCGCTCTTGGTAACGCCTCAGCGTCTGTCGGTAGCTTGCATTTCAAATGGTGGCGTGCCACCTTGCTTCGTCGATGAGGTCGACATCTTTTCGTCGGAGTTGGTCCTGTGAGGCTTCATCGAACGCTCGGACTCTGAAGGATCCCACAGCGATCTCTGGGGGGAGGACATCATCGACCCCATACACCAGGAAGAAAGGTGTTTCTCCCATGGCACGCCTGGGTGACGTCCGACTTGCCCACAGTGCACAGGGGATCTCGTTGACCCACTTGGCACCATGCTTATCCGAGCTAGCATATGTGTGTGTCTTGAGGCCCCTGAGGATCTCAGCGTTGTCCCTTTCGACTTGTCTGTTGCTCTTTGGATGAGCCACAGATGCATAACAAACTTGGACGCCGAGGTCTTCGCAGTAGTCCTGGAAAGTTGCACTGGTGAACTAGGTCCCGTTGTCGGTGATGATCCTGTTCGGAGCCCGGAACCTGCAGACAATTTATTTGATGAACTTGACTGCGGACTCCTTGTTGATGTTGATCACTGGGCCTGCCTCCGGCCACTTGGTGCACTTATTTATGGCGACGTAGAGGAACCGGTACCCTCCGAATGACCTGGGAAGGGTCCCAGGATATCCATCCCCCAAACCGCGAAAGGCCAGGAGGGCGGGAACATCTGTAGTGACTGCGATGGAGTGTGAATTTGCTTGGTGTGGAACTGGCACGCCTTGCACTTCTTGACCAGCTTGACGACGTCTTGTAGTGCTGTTGGCCAGTAGAAGCCATGCCGGAAGGCCTTGCCAACCAGCGTGCGGGAAGCTGCGTGATTCCCACACTCTTCCTTGTGGATTTTTGCGAGCAAGTCGCAGCCTTCCTGCCGAGTTATGCACCGTAGTAGTACGCCGTTGGCGCCACATTAGCAGAGATCACATTCTACCAGCATGTAGCGTTTTGCCATCCTGACGATCCTCTCAGCGGATGTTGGGTCCTCCGGGAGGAGGTTGTCCTTCAAGTAGTCCCGGACCTCTGTGATCCACGCATCGGGACTCTCCTGAGCTTCTGGATCATGGCGGTGATGCTCAAGAACCTTGGCGGCCCCCATGGTTGTAGTGCTACCGTGGTCGCCAGCTCTGTGGAGCTGGGCTCACCTTCTTCATTAGGCCCTGCCAGCCTAGCGGTCAGCCACACCAACCTCCTGCAGAAGACCCCTTCTGGAACAGGGGCTCCTGTGGACGCCATGGTTGACAGGGCATCGGCGATGGGGTTGTCGGCGCGCGACACATGGCGAAGGTCCAAGGCCTTGAACCCAGCTTCTAGCTTCTTGACGTGTATCAGATATGTCGGGAGTTGCGGGTCGTTGCAGCAGCACTCACCCTGGACTTGCTTGATGATCAGTTGGGAGTCTCCCATGACCAGCATCTGCTGGACACCAAGACCCTACGCAGCTGTGAGTTCGAAGATGAGGGCTTCATACTCTGCCATGTTGTTGGTAGCCTTGAAGTCGAGGCGCACTGCATACTCAGACTGCTCCCCTGTTAGTGACATGAGCAGTACACCGGATCCGACCCATTGCTTCCTTGAGGATCTGTCGAAGAAGAGCGTCCAGTGAGGTCAGGTAAGCACCGGAGCCCTAGGCTCCGGCTCGCTGATCTCCCGCCCCACTGGGTTGCTTGGTGAGGGAGTCCCCTAGGCAACGAAATCCGCTAGAGCTTGACTTTTGATTGCATGTCGTGGCGAGAAATCAAGCTCAAACTCCGCTAATTCAGCCGCCCACTTGGCGATATTGCCAGTTGCGTTCGGGTTGCGTAGCTCTGCTCCCAGTGGGAACGAAGTCACCACTGATACTCCGTGTGCCTAATAATAATGGCAGAGCTTCCTTGATGCGATTAGCACCGCATAGAGCAGCTTGTGCACTTCGAGATACCTTGTTTTTGCTTCATGCAGGACTTCGCTGATGAAGTAGACCGGGCGTTGGATGGTCCGGGACCTTTTCGGGGAACCCAGCGCATCTTCTTCCCTCTGCTCCGGGTCCAGCGACTCCATGCCTCCTGGGCTGGGACCCAAAGGCTTCTTGACCTCTAGGGCCCCCTAGGGGTACTCGGACATCCTCTAGGGCTGGGACCCAGAGGCCCCTTGGTCTCCGGGGCCCCCTTTGGGGACCCGGACATCCTCTTAGACTGGGACCCAGAGGCTCCTTGGTCTCCGGGGCCCCCCTGGGGGACTCGAACATCCTCTGGGGGCTAGGACCTAGAGGCTCCTTGCTCTTTGAGGCCCCCTTGGGGGACCTGGACATCCTCTGGGGGCTGGGACACAGAGTCTCCTTGCTCTCCGGGGCCCCCTTTGGGGACCTGGGCATCCTCTAGGGGCTGGGACCCAAAGGCTTCTCTGTCGTTGGGGCCCCCTACAAGCTCCAAGCCCTGGGGCTTATAGTTAGCGGCAGGGGTCCCTTTCTCTCGTTGGGGCTGCTGGGGGCCGGTCCGTTCTGCAACCAAAACCATACTTACCACCTCGGTTGTGGTGGCGATGTAGAGGTACAGGGGCTCCCTGGGCTCCGGGGCCACCATTATGGGTAGCGACGTCAGCTGCTGCTGCAGCTCGCGAAATACCTTCTCCGCGTCTTCGGTCCATACAAATGGTCCACACTAGTGCAGGAGATTGAAGAACGGGAGGGCCCACTCAGCCAACCTAGAGATAAACCAGCTGAGCGCTGCCAGACACCCTGCAAGCTTCTGCACATCCTTGATGCGGGCCAGAGGCCACATCAACTCCACCACCTTAATTTTTTTCGGGCTTGGCCTTGATTCCTCTTTGTGAGACCAATAACGCGAGGAGCTTCCCAGCTTTGACTCCGAACACGCACTTGTCTGGGTTGAGCTTTGTGTGTGTGGTTCGCAGTCTATCAAAGACTAGGTCGAGGTTTTCTTGTAATGATGTATGTGACTGGATTTTTACTACAATATCATCAACATAAACCTCTACTAGGTCCTGAATGAGGTCCCCAAATGTTTTATGAATGGCACGTACGAAGGTGGGGAGGACATTCTTAAGACCGTAAGGCATGGAAACATAGCAGTAAAGACCATCTACGATTATGAAAGTGGTATGTTCCTCATATTCTCTAGACATCGGGATTTTGTGAAACCCTGGATATGCGTCTAGAAAGCATAGCATATCGCACCCCGAAGATGAATCTACGGTTTGATCAATTCTAGGGAGAGGGAAAGGATCTTTAGGACATGCCTTGTTGAGGTTGGTGTAGTCGATGCACATCCGAAGCTTACCGCCAGCCTTGGGGACAACAACCAGATTGGCTAGCCATCTGGGATGGTGGACCTCCCGTATGAAGCCAGCATCGAGGAGCTTCTTGTTCTCCTCGCGAATGAAGTTCTGCCGCTCGATAGACTGCTTAAGGGGCCTCTATTGTTGTGGCCGTGCATCAGGGTAGATCTTCAGACGGTGCTCGATCACTTCACTGGGGATGCCTGGCATCTGCGACGGTTGCCAAGTGAAGACGTCGAAGTTAGCTCGTAGGAAGGTGGTGAGCGCCGATTCCTGCTCGCTGTCCAAACTCCCCGCGATACTGGTGGTCTGAGCTGCATCAGAGCCAATCTGGATTGTCTTGATGGGTACGTCGTCGTCGTCGGAGGTCTGCACTCGTGGTGTAGCGGCGCAACTGTGCGCACGTGGGTCTGGTGAAGGCTTACTCGACCCAGCATCACTCAGGACAGGTGTTGGGGCCGCTGCCAGTGCTCGAAGCTTCTCCAAAATTGTCACCACAGCAGCACGATCTCCGCCGATCTTGAGGACACCGAAGGATGTCGGCATCTTGAGGACGAGGTAGCTGTAATGGGCTACAACCATAAACTAGTGCAGGGCTGGCCTGTCGATAATGGTGTGGTAGGGGAGGCTAACCTCCGCGACATCGAATAGGATATTCTCCATCTTGAAGTTCTCGGGTGTCTCGAGGGTCAGCCAGAGGTGGATGCAACCGTACGGGATAACACTCTCCGGTCCTACCCCCGAGAATGGTCTTGACGGGGCAAGCTCAGACACAGGGATCTTCAACTTGTCAAAGTTCGCACGGCTGATAAGGTTGAGGTTGGATCCACCATCTACCAGGACGTGGTAAAACTTTACATTGGCGATGGTGGGGGCAATTAGGAGGGGCAGCTGCCCGACTCCCGCCATGTTCTCGGGGCAGCCAGAGGCGTCGAAGCTGATCAGTGTCTCCATCCATTTGTGATGCGGCGCCGGGGCTTGCATAGAAGTTGTCGAAGCCATTGCCCGGATTGGGGTCTTGACCGCATTCCTGGATGCGAGTTCCCAAGATCCTCCACAGATGATGTGGAGTGCTTTGCGATGCTCGTGGTCGCTGTTGAGGTCGAAGTTCACAGCCTGGTGAACCGTTTCCACGACGTGTTCCGGCCTTTGGAACTCCATCTCCACGTCTTTGTCGACATGATGGTTGACCTTTTGCGGCTTTATCTCACCACAGCTCGCATGCTTCATGAACACCATGGTGGTGAAAGCACTACCACTTTTTTGAGGGAAAAACCCCCTATCTAGCGTGCCAAATGTCGAAGTGTTAATGCGACACTTCCCACGGATCTGCTAAGGAGTAGCCCGTAGAGGTTCTTGTTCGGCGGGTCTTAGGCTTCAAACTAGTGTTCTAGCGGAAGAGTATGTGACACGGTGGTTTTTATGTGGTTAAGGCCGCAAGGAGCGTAACACCTTACTCCACGGTGGATTGTATTGCTGGTGAGTGTGTATGCGTGTGTGTGTGTATCGGAGATTCTGAGTCTGGTCCTTGTGGCGATGGCGGTCCCGACCATTTATAACCAAGACTGGACGTCTTATAAGTGGGGTCTCGGGGCCCGACAGGTGGTCTCGGGGGATCTCATCCTAAAAGATCTAAGGCTTCCCGCATAAGCTTTTTCTGAGTGTGGTAGTGAAGACTCGTTGTCTTGCCGCCTCCCGTGTCAGTAGCCCATGCGCCGTTGCTAACGGTGGCAGAAGGTGTCCCATCACCCTGTCTTGTTGCCGCAAGCTACCACTTGGCCAAGTGGGATAGGCCTGCAACACCTTCACTGTGATGCGATCAATCATAGCGGTCTCTGACCATTGGCGTGCTCCGCATCGTGCGCCGGTGGCGGGTGCGCGTCTTCAATGCTTGACTTGAGTGGAGTGCACTATCCTTTAACTCCCGCACCTTACCATCTGGGGCAAGCTGTGGGACACGTGGCAGCGTCGGGGCAGGCCGCCGCTGGGGAGGCCAGCCCCGACCCTTTGTGATGCGTGGCAGCTTGGGTGCTCCCCAAGGCACATGGCAGCTCCGTGCCTTTCCCTGAGGAAGGGTACTTGGTCCTACGCTTTATGCTACGTGGCAGCTCCGGAGCTCTCTATCAAGGTTAGGCAAGGTCCCGTCTTAACGAGTGGTGTCCTAGGTGGCCGTCTCTTTGGAGGGTCCAAACCCCGCCTTTCAATCCCACGTGGCAGCACCGGAGCCAGACCTTGTGAGAGGCTAAGGCCTCGGCACCTTCGGGACACGTGGCACCGTCGGACATGCCCTAATATCTTCATCCTGTGTGCGAGGGTACCCCGTCTGTAGGGTACCGACAGCTAGGATTCAAAGAGATTAGATGCATCTTCATATTGTATTTCCACCTTGTGTAGTCGTTTCCTTCAAATTGCGGAGGCTCTCCCATGGGAATAGAAAGATAGTGATTATTTCATTAAGATGATTATAATTGTAAGGATATCGGGAGTAGTCGTGATGACCACTCCCCGTCGTCTTCTCTTCTTCTTTTCCCTTTTGTGCCAGCAGTTTCTTCCTCAGAAGTGCCTTCAATTGACGTACTTCTTCATCATCATGTGGATTTTCTCTTAATACATTTAAGGCTTTAGTTTCTTGCTCTTCCTCAGTGTTGATCACCTTCGGGATCTCGTTGTTCTTCTCAGAGGCCATTGATCTCTCCGAGCGGTGAGTCTGATCGATGGAGAACCTGCTCTGATACCAATTGAATGTGGCCTTGAGGGGGAGTGAATAGACTTTGAATATTTCCTACACACTTAATCAAACGGTCAAAAACTTCATTGACCGGACTTGTTCGGTTGCGTGGGCAGACTAGTCTTAAGATTTTGAGTATGTTCCTAAGGTGTTGGAAGTCTTAAGATTGATTCTATCTGTGTATGGAAGAGTCTTGAGCAGTCATGAAAGGTTTCAGTTGAAACTGAGTAGGATTAGAGTCCTAGATTGGACTGAGTTGGCATTAGGGCTGGTTATATAAGCAAGGGAGGCCAAAGCTCATGGTAAGACGACTTTAGGATGTTTCTCTTGTGTTTTAAATTTGTAGTTTAGAGGAGCTTTTGTGCCTTGTTCGTCCGACTTGTTTCAGACAAGTTTTTCTAGTCGAGTTTCTGCACATCACTACATTGCTTCGGTGTTTTTATCATAACTCAAGTTTTACAGATCCAATTGGCCTGATTATTTTTGGGTTGTCTTCACAACTTGATTATCTATAATCTATGAAAATTTCATGATCATTGGATTTGTGGTTTTTGATCTACACGAGTTTCTTTGCAGCGTTGTGGATCTGGTTTTTACTAGAGTAGAACAGATTGACCTTTGTTCGAACTTTTGATCGTAACTTGAGTTTTTCTCAACGGTTTTTCATGATTATTATTGTAGTATCTTTGCGACTTGATTCTATATAATATCAACTACTTTTTTCACGGTTGAACACGTTTAGATCTGTTGCACCATAGCTTCTTACAGATTGATTTTCTACCGAGGGATTTTTTGTTGCTTCCGCTGAAAAGTTTTAATATACCATGAATGTGGCCTAGAGGGGGGTGAATAGGCTTTGAATATTTCCTGTACACTTAATCAAATGGTCAAAAACATGGTTGACCAGACTTGTTCGGTTGCGTGGGCGGACTAGTCCGGTGTGCCTAGTGTGTGCCGATTTGATTAATTTTATATACACGATTTAAATTCTTTTAAGTAGCGGAAATGTGAACGACAGATAAGATTACTTAAATTCGCAATTGATATAGTGAAGTTGCACGTGAAAAACACTTAGCAATTCAAATTACGATATTGATCAACTATGTGCCCTAATCAAGATGCAAAAACAAAGAAGCACACAAGACACCGATTTTTACCGACATGGTCAACATCTCCTGCATGCCGAACAGGTCCTGTGGCTACGCACCTTATCTGATGTTTATGATTGAAAAGGTCACAGGCATAAAATATGTGAAGGATGTGGAGCATCTTCCCTTGAGACCCCAGAAGCCTCAACAGCCAAGTGTTCAAGCAGCTCCCTCTCCAGCTTCCAGCCCTGAGGCTTCAGTGAGAGCCAGTGGAAATGCTAGGGCTGCTCCCGCTCCTAGGGCCCCTCCTCAAAAGGGGTCCCCGAGTGGAATCTTGAAGTATCTGTCAGCCATCTTCGCCTCTTGCAAAAAGGCCAAAGTAAAAGTGAAAGTGCATCTAGGATCCCTGTGGGTTTTGGATGATTGATGATGACAATTAAGTAACTAATGAGCTCAGTAATCTTAAGCATAGGTGTGGACTCAAGTGGAAACACAAACCCTCAAAAAGGAAAAGGATGAAAATGGCGATGTTGACTCGAAAAGAAGAAACTAGGGTTTCTAGCGTGTCGAGTTTAGAATAGCCATATGTGTATGAGGATGTGTGCGTAAAGTGCATTGAGATCAAGTTGGGAGCTCAAAGCGGTTTAGAGATCAAAACCTGTTGAGAGAAGAGAGTTGGAGAAGTCTGGCAGAAGTGGTCGGACTAGTCCGTGCACGTGGTCGGACTAGTCCGCTCCTGGCCGGCCAAGTCCGTTTTCAGCCGGACTAGAAGGGCCTGACTGAGTTCGGACTAGTCTGTAATGGGACGGACTAGTCCGGGTAGTCATGGAGTGGGTTTACGGGACTAAGTCCCAAAACCATAGACTTGTCCATTTTAGTCCGGACCAAAAGGTCCTGACTGAGATTGGACTAGTCCGCTCCGGTGCGGACTAGTCCGGATTGGTGAGAAAGTTAGTGCTTCAGCGACTAAGTCTGGGAGTCCGGACTAGTCTGTGGTCTCCAGACTAGTCCATTTTCACACGGAACAAAAGGTTCTATGTGAAATCGAACTAGTCCAGTTTGGACCGGACTAGTCCGTTTTGAAGTGACCGTTTGAATTTGAAGTTTGGCGAATAGCGTGACGATTGCCTCGCAGTGCAACAGTTGTTAGGGACGTCAATGGTCCCAAAGGCCGGACTAGTCCGCCCATCTGCTGAAGTCAATAGTATAGGCTGGGAACCTCTATAAATATAGGACCCCTGGGTTCATTTGAACCAACCCTTGAGAACTTTGAAACCCTAGCGCCGCCACAACAAACTTTGAGCCTCCAAAAGCCTCCTTCTTGCCTACCTTCCCTCTAAAACTAATTCTTGCGTGGATTAGGGTTGGTGAGGTGAAGAAGAGGAAGAACACCGCTCTAGGCTCTCGGTTTGATCTCTTGCACTTGTTGAATCTTTGTGATATGTGGCTTGAGTCTTTCTTTGTGATTTGAGATTGTATTTGTGATGGGAGCCTCAGATTGTGAGAAGCCCCAATGAATCTTGTATTCACCCTTGTGATAGTGGAGAACCAAGTTAGGCCCTTGTGGTAAACTTGGTGAGGGAAGGGTTGTTGAACCCGGTCCTTCGTGGACTCCTCAACGAGGACGTATATTCCTGTGTGGGATTGAACCTCGGTATGAAATCATTGTGTCCCTTGTGTTCTTCGCTTTCATTTATCACACATTGCTTCTAGGGTTAGCTTTACCGTTTTTGTTCATCACTCTTGTTTCATTGTGATCCTTAGCTTCATACTTACTATATAACTTGTTACGGTTCACCAAATTATTCTAACACTTTTTGCATCACGAAAATACAACTAAAACTTGTTAGAAACCTTTTTAGTTTTTCCCTGCAGGTGGATCGGACTAGTCTGCCCCTGGACCGGACTAGTCCGCCCCCCTAAGTACTGATCTCGCTTTATTAAGTCATTTCAGGTCGATTAGCCTATTCACCCCCCTTTAGGCAACTTTCAATTGGTATCAAATCAAGGACTCTCCCAAAGAGTCTAACAACTCGGAGAAAAGATGGCCAGAGTGAGGTATGACGAAGTCTCGACCAATGAGATCCAAGCAACCCAAGAGGAGATGTTTGTCTACCAAGACAAACCGACGGATGACGAAGAGACTTGCCAGCTCAAGGCAAAACGTCGAGAGAAGTTGAAGATTCCAAAGGTTGATGCTTCAACCTCTACAACGGGTGGCACGACCAACTACAACCAACAAGGCTACAACTATGAGCGCCTTGTCTCCAACAACCACTACCTTTCCATCCCATTGGGGAAGCCTCCCCAATTCGATGGAACCGACTATGGGATGTGGAAGCACAACATGAAGATCCATCTCATGTCACTCAACCCTTCTTTGTGGCAAATTGTGTTGATTGGGGTGCATATCCCGAAGAATGAAGAAGACATCACTCCGGAGCAAGCCGTGCTCCTTCACCGCAATGCCCAAGCGGCCGGAGTGATCATCTCGTCTCTCTCAAGAGATGAGTTCAACCGAGTATATGAACTTGAGGTGGCCAAAGATATTTGGGACACCCTCAAGACGGCTCATGAAGGCAACCGAGTCGTGAAGGAAGCCAAGATTGAGCTCATTGAAGGAGAGCTCGGGAGGTTTGCCATTATGGATGGTGAATCTCCCCAGGAGATGTACAACCTCCTAAAGATGCTCATCAACAAGAGTAGATCTTATGGCTGCACTAAGTGGACGGACCACAAGGTAGCGAAGAGAATGATTCGGGCATTCATGCCTAGAAACGTCTCTCTTTGCTCCATGATACGAGAAAGCCCGGGGTTTGCTCAAATGACCCCGGAGGAGGTCCTAGGAAGGATCATCAACCATGAGATCATGGAGAAGGAGGCACTCTTCTAAAATGACCTCCAAAGGTTCACCGCCTCGAAGATGAAGAATGTTGCACTCAAAGCGACATCCTCTTCAAAAGAGCTAAAAGAAGATGATGAGGAGAGTCTCGACACCGATGAGGAAGAGGCCCTCTTCATCAACAAGTTCAAGAGGATGATGAGGAGAAGGAAAGGAGGATACAACCACGAGAGCAAGGGCAAGGAAAAAGTAAAGCCCAAAACAAAGAGGGCTTGCTACAATTGTGGCAAGTACGGGCACTTGATTGTGGATTGCTCACGTGAAGAGGGCAATAAGAAGAATGAGGGCAAGCCTCAAGAGAAGAAATACTTCAAGAAGAATAGGCCCTCCAGTCATGCTCACTTGGGCAAGGAATGGGACTCTAACGATGTGTCCTCCTCCGAAGACAAGGAGAAGGTAGCAACCATAGCCATTGGGAGGAGCTTCAAGGGAAGCAAGCTTTTCCCCAACCTCTACGACCACAAGCCAACTTGCCTCATGGCAAAACAAGGAAGGAGAAAGGTTACTTCTAACTCATCCTCTTCCATATCTTCTCATGATAATTTTTATAGTGCTAGTGAAAACGAACACATGCTTAAGGACATAAGTAAGAGCACTTTGCGTAGAATGAAATTGCTCTCGGATGAAATTTTTGAGGAGGAGGAGATCATAGATAGGCAAGAGGACATGCTTATCCATGAAAAGGAGAGATGTAAAGAGCTTATTGAGCTCCTTGAGCTTTAGAGGGAGAATAGCAAGGCATTAGAGCATGAACTTGCTCTAAGCAAGAAAACATGCTCAAGTCTTGAGGAGACAACCATTGAGCTCAAGGACGAACTTGGCAACTTGGCAAAAGTTAACAAGATCCTTGAGACTCAAGTTGAGTCCCTCAAGACTAATGTAGCCTCTTCCTCCAAAAGCTCATCCTCCTCAAAGGTTGCATCCGAAGCAATATATACTTGCAAATGTTCTAACTTGATCCTCAAATTAAAGGATGAGCTTAAATTGACTCAAGGCAAATGAGCACCCAAGGGTGGCATCTTTGACAAAGAGAAGGTGGAGTATGCATGAAATGCATACACCAACACAAGACCTCCCTATGTCAAGGATGGTCTTGGTTATACTATAGGTGGAAAGCAAAATGCTAAAACCTCCAAGTATGGCAAAGACTTGATTGTCTTTGTCAAGGGAAGCTCATCCCCAACTAAAATTGGGAAGAATACTTCAACTAGCACTAACATGCCTAAATATGAACCACATCCTCTCTTTCATGATTTTGATACATCTTATGTTTTAATGAGGAACAAGTATGGCAAAGTATATTCTAGATATGTTGGGCCACTCCGCAAGAGCCCCAAGCCTTGCGTGTGGGTGCCCAAGTGCCTCACTACAAACGTCAAAGGACCCAACTCCGCTTGGGTACCTAAAAGTAAGGCATAATCTTGTTTTGTAGGCATACTCCTCCGGTGGATCCAAATGGGTGCTCGATAGTGGATGCACCAACCACATGACCGAAGAGAGAAAGATGTTCGTGGAGTATGAAGAAAACGATGATCCAAGTGAAGGGATCTTCTTCGAGGACAATAGCCAAGGGAAAATCCTTGGCTCCGGTAAAATTTCTATTTCTCCCCAACATACTCTTTCTCACGTTTTGCATGTTGATTCTTTAGACTATAACCTATTGTCCATATCACAACTATGTGACAAGGGTTATAATTATGTTTTTACTAATGAGGGTGTGAGCGTCCTTAGGAGAAGTGATGACTCAATCGCCTTTAAGGGTGTGCTCAAAGGAAAGATTTATCTTGTGTATTTTACTGCAAATAAAGCCCAACTTGACACATGCTTAATGGTGAAAACCAACATGGGATGGCTTTGGCATAGAAGGCTAGCCCATGTTTGGATGAGGAACTTACAAAAGCTTCTTAAGGGCGAGCACATCTATGGCTTGAAAGATGTTGTGTTTGAAAAACATAGGCCATGTAGTGCTTGCCAAGCGGGGAAGTAAGTGAGAGCTAAACACCCATCCAAGAACATCATGATGACGACAAGACCTTTGGAACTGCTACACATGGACCTCTTCGGGCCAATAGCCTACATTAGCATTGGCGGTAAAAAATATGGCCTTGTCATTGTTGATGATTTTTCTCATTTCACTTGGGTATTTTTCTTACATGATAAGGGTGAGACTCACGGTGTCCTCAAGAGATTTTTGAGGAGAGCTCAAAATGAGTTCGCCTCAAGAATCAAGGCTATAAGAAGCGACAACGGCACCAAGTTCAAGAACACTCAAGTGGAAGAGTTCTTGAATGAGGAGGTCATCAAGCATGAATTTTCAGCCCCCTACTCCCCTCAACAAAATGGGGTGGCGGAACGGAAGAATAGGATACTCATCGAGATGTCAAGGACGATGCTTGACGAGTACAAGACATCGGATCGGTTTTGGGCGGAGGCGGTTAACACCGCTTGCCACGCCGTCAACCGATTGTACCTCCACCGCCTCCTCAAGAAGAACCCCTACAAGCTTCTAGTTGGTAAGAAACCCAATGTCTCTTACTTTAGTGTTTTTGGTAGCAAATGCTATATTCTCAACAAGAATCCTAGGACTTCGAAGTTCGCTTCAAAGTCCGATGAAGGTTTCTTGCTTGGTTATGATTCAAACACCCACGCCTACCATGTCTTCAACAAATCCTCTGGGGTTGTTGAAATAGCACGCGACGTGGTGTTTGATGAAACTAATGGCTCCCAAGTGGAGCAAGTTGATCAAAGTGTGTTAGATCAAGAAGACTCTCCACAAGAGGCTCTTAGGAGGATGGCACTTGGAGACATTCGTCCACAAGAACAACCTCAAAACTCAAGTGATCATCCACTAGATGATGCAAGTCAACCCCCACGTGACCAAGTTGAAGATGGACAAGTGGCACCTCAACATGATCAAGAAGACGAAAGTCAAGAGGGAAGCATACATCAAGGGGGAGACCAAGAAGAAGAAGAGGATGATGATGACTCAAGAGTTCAACCTCCACATCCTCGTGTGCATAGAAGTGTTCAACGGGACCACCCCATCGACAACATCCTCGGAGACATTACAAAAGGGGTAACCACTCGTTCTCGTGTTGCTAACTTTTGTGAACATTACTTCTTTGTCTCTTCTTTGGAGCCCCATAAGGTTGAAGACGCATTGAGAGACCCGGATTGGGTGGTGGCCATGCAAGAGGAACTCAACAACTTTGAGAGGAACAAAGTTTGGGAGTTAGTCAAGCGTCCACAAGCAAATGTTGTGGGCACCAAGTGGGTGTTCCACAACAAGCAAGATGAGCATGGCGTGGTAACAAGGAACAAGGCATGACTTGTGGTCAAGGGGTACTCACAAGTCGAAGGTTTGGATTTCGATGAAACCTTTGCTCCCGTAGATAGGCTAGAGTCAATTTGTATATTACTTGCCTTTGCTACTCACCATGATTTTAAGCTTTACCAAATGGACGTCAAGAGTGTGTTCCTAAATGGTACAATCAAGGAGGAAGTCTATGTGGAGCAACCATCGGGCTTTGAAGACCAAGACTTCCCAAATCATGTCTTCAAATTGTGTAACTCTATGGCCTCAAACAAGCCCCTAGAGCTTGGTATGAGTGCCTTAGAGACTTTTTGATTCAAAATGGTTTTAAGATAGGAAAAGCTGATTATACTCTCTTTACAAAGCACTTTAATGATGATCTCTTTGTGTGACAAATATATGTCGATGACATCATATTTGGTTCTACTAACAAAGTGTTTTGTGATGAGTTTTCTAAGATAATATAGAGAGATTTGAGATGTCCATGATGGGGGAGTTGAAGTTTTTTTTAGGTTTCCAAGTCAAGCAACTTAAAGAAGGCACGTTCATAAGTCAAACAAAGTACACTCAAGACATATTAAAGAAGTTTGACATGGACAAGGCCAAACCCATGAAGACTCCAATGGAAACTAATGGGCATCTAGACCTCAACGAAGATGGTCCAAGTGTGGACCAAAAGGTATATCGTTCTATGATTGGTTCTTTGTTATATCTTTGTGCATCTAGACCCGATATTATGCTTAGTGTGTGTACGTGTGCACGTTTTCAAGCTGCACCTAAGGTGTGTCATTTGACCGCCATCAAGAGAATTCTTAGATATTTAGTTCACACACCTAGCCTAGGACTTTGGTACCCCAAAGGATCCAAGTTTAACCTCATTGGCTACTCCGATGCGGATTACGCGGGGTGCAAAGTTGATAGAAAGAGCACATTCGGGACATGTCAATTCTTGGGTAGATCTTTAGTGTCTTGGTCCTCCAAGAAACAAAACTCTATTGCTCTTTCCACAACCGAAGCGGAGTATGTCGCGGCCGGAAGTTGTTGTGCACAACTTCTTTGGATGCGACAAACTTTAAGGGATTATGGTATAAACTTGCGCCATATTCCGCTCCTATGTGACAATGAGAGCGCCATTAAAATAGCCCATAATCCAGTTGAGCATTCGAGGACAAAGCACATCAATATTAGGCATCACTTCATGAGAGATCATTCCTTGAAGGGGGGTATAGTGATTTCCCATGTAAGAACCGGGAACCAACTAGCCGATATATTCACCAAGCCCCTAGATGAGAAGCGTTTTTGTGAGCTTAGGAGTGAGCTTAATATCTTAGATTCTCGAAATATGGCTTGAAACATGCACATCTGAGTGTTTACTTTACACCCTATTCAAAAGAACGCATGTGTTTGAGAAATTCTTTTCTATCCCAATTTTCTCCAAAAATATTTGAAAAACTATTGACTTTGTGAGTTATGGTCATAGTTTGATTGTTGATTGCTTACTGACTATATTCATAAAGTTTTGTTGTGGCAATATGTCCAAAAGGATCAACAATAGTGCCTAAAACTCAAATATATATGTTTTCAGCCTTGTAGGACCGGACTAGTCCGCCCTATGGCCGGACAAGTCCGGATTTGGTCTGGTCTGGGTATGGTACGCCGACCGGACTAGTCCGGCCCCTACACCGGACTAGTCCATCCCCTGGGGACTTAAACCCCCAGGTGGCGGCCGACCCCTCCTCTTCCTCCCATTTGCTTTTCTCTCTCCCACGCGCACAACTCCACACCCATTAGGTGATTTTCACTTTTCTCCACCAAAAATCATTTCCAATCCGTGCATTGGAATCCCCAGAGGTGTGGGAGACTTTTCCCAATCGCTCCCGACGCGATCCATCCTCGATATCGTCGATTCGTCAAGATTCGAAGAGGTACCCCTCCCTTTTCAAAAACCTACCTCATTCTCGATTCATAGGGTTTTTGATAGGTCCCTCTTCATTAAAGTTGTTCCTGGTACCCTTGTGGTCATATCCTGGGAATATTGCGACTCGATTCAACGATTTCTCGAAAAAACCGTTAGGGTTACGGTTTATCATGTGCAACCCGGACTAGTCCGGTGCCTAGCGGACTTGTCTGCCCCTGGGGCAGACAAATCCGGTGTACACAGGACAAAACCCTAACCTTGGCTATTTCTCGTGATTTCTCTCGCACTATTCCACCTTCTTGACCTTCTATCTCTTGCTTTCTTCTTGTTTCAGCAGCAATGGCAGCTCCTCGCCGATCCGCTTCTCCCCCCACTGACCCCGAGTGGGAGGCTGAGCAGCTTCACCTAGGTGAGGAACAGGCAAGGGAAGAAGTTGAGGCTGCTAAGAAGCACCTCGAGCAACGAGAGAAAGCAAAGGTAGCCAAGCAACTGCAAGCCCTCAGAGCATCTAAGGTCGTAGCTACGGCCTACAATGAAGATGAAGCAATGGCTCGTGCCATTGAGGAGTCCTGCAAGGAACTCCACAAGAAGAAGCGAGAGTAGCGCGAGGCTCACAACTCTCAGACTGCCGCGGCACAAGTCTCCAAAAGGAAGATACTTGTGACAATGGGAGAGAAAGAAAGGGGCAAGGAGCAAGCCCAAGAAGAAGTTGTCGAACGTCGGATCGAGAGAGATCAGAAGAACGGGAAGGAGCCGGCTCCTGTCGAGCCCAAGAAAAAGAAGCCCTACGTGAAGGTTCCGGCTAAGAAGGCCAAGGGCATGGTCATAAAGGAAGGGGTAGGCCAAACCTATTGGTCCCTTGGAAGTTCACACTCTAGAAAGGAACCCTAATCGGCAGCGTGAGTTGGCTGCAAACGTCTTCCATGGGAAAGGAGCAGACAAGGCAAGGAAATTGCGCACTGAAAGAGTCTACAAGTATGAAAGGAGCACCGCCGACCCAATGTTTTGGTGCGACTTTCATTGTGACTACTACCGTCTCGTCTACCACACGATGAAGAAGCCGGTGATTGAAGCTCAATGGGTTGACTGGGACTATATGGCCCAGAAGAAACACTCTGCTTTTGATGCAATCATTGAAGCAGCTGAGCGTCATGAGCTCAAGAACATAATGGGATTCAAGTACAACTGGAATGTTAAGGTCATCCTGCAGTTCTACTCTACCGTCTACTTCACCACTCAAGGTGATAGACGGATCATTTGGATGACTCATGGGGAGGAATACTCAATCACCTTTGCGGAGTTTTCCAAGATTCTCATACTTGAGGCCCATTTGGATCATGAGATCATTATCTCTAACCTCAAGGCCGTAGACAGAGATGAGATGGCCTACATGTATCCCAGTCATGTTCAATATGATGTCGGGCATGCTCGCAACATCAAGCCCTTCTATAGCATCCTGAAAAGGATTCTGAGGAGGACAATAGCACCCAAGGATGGTGATGCAGGGGTGATCCAAGGAAGCCTAAGGCACCTGCTGCTTCTTATTGATGGTGATGAGAAGTTCAACCTAGTTGACTACATCTTCGACGACATATTCAACATCTTGCATACCCCTAACCGTGCATGTGGGTATGCACCATACATCATGTGTCTCATCAAGAAGGTGTCGGGCTTGACCTTTGTCAAGGATGTGACTCATCGCCCACTTCATCCACAGACGCCACCTTCAGAGTCGCCTCCTTCGCGCCGGAAGAATGCGGAGCCTCCCTCTCACTCTGTGATGCCAGCACCTCACCCCGTGGCACCTCCTTCTCCGCCTCCGCCTCCGCCTCACTCGATGAGCACTTTCTTCAAGTGCTTCAAGGCTATCTTCACCTCCTGTCAGAAGCAAGAAATCCGAAATCAACGGGCGCACAAGCGCCAAGAGAAGTACCTCAAGGCGGTGTGTGACAAGCTTGAGGTCCCCATGTCTTCTTCGGAGGAGAGCGACGGAGAGATCACTCCGTTCCCGGACTTCACCGTCGACGAGCTCGCCCAGCTCCAAGAGGACAGGAACTCTTCCCGGGCGGCTCCCTCGGCACGGGTCTCCGACGATGACGACGACCAGAACTTCAAGGACTCGGAGGCCACGGAGAGTGACACCGATGATGAGGCGGCCGATAGTGAGGAAGATGATGACTAGACTTTGGGCCTCGTTGTTCCCCTCTTCTTTTCCTTTTTGGTGTCTTGATGCCAAAGGAGGAGAGTTAGATGGGGAGAGTTAGGTGTGGTTAGAGGGTTGTAGCACCTTATTTTGGATTCTTGGACATGTTGCACTTCTTATTGTAATATTTATGTCATTCGAATGTTTAAATTTGTGCAAGACTATTTTGAATGTTTAATATCAATATGATACTTTGAATGTCTATCTTTTGATCATATTCATATTTAATATGTCTTGTCACAAATATTGAGCACAACACGTAGGCACCCCACCATAACGTGTGTGTGTATGAAGGACTTCCTCAATCTTCTTTTTATGATGCATTAATTGAGGGGGAGATACTCATACACCCGTACGTTATGAAAATCAAGATTTATACTCTTATATGTGAAGATTTAATGTGTTGTCATCAATCACCAAAAAGGGGGAGATTGAAAGTGCATCTAGGATCCCCGTGGATTTTGGATGATTGATGACGACAATTAAGTAACTAATGAGCTCAGTGATCTTATGAACATGTGTGGACTCAAGTGGAAACAAAAACCCTGAAAAAGGAAAAGGATGAAAACGGCGATGTCAACTCAAAAAGAAGAAACTAGGGTTTCTAGCGTGTCGAGTTTAGACTAGCCATATGTGTATGAGGATGTGTGCGTAAAGTGCATTGAGATCAAGTTGGGAGCTCAAAGCGGTTTAGAGATCAAAACCTGTTGAGAGAAGAGAGTTGTAGAAGTCTGGCAGGAGTGGCCGGACTAGTCCGTGCAGGTGGCCGGACTAGTCCACTCCTGGCCGACCAAGTCCGTTTTCAGCCGGACCAGAAGGGTCTGAGTGAGTTCGGACTAGTCTGTAGTGGGACGGACTAGTCTGGGTAGTCATGGAGTGGGTTTTTGGGACTAAGTACCAAAACCACGGACTTGTGCGTATTAGTCTGGACCAAAAGGTCCTGACTAAGATTGGACTAGTCTGCTCCGGGTGCGGACTAGTCCGGATAGGTGAGAAAGTTGGTGCTTCAGCGACTAAGTCTGGGAGGCCGGACTAGTCCGTGGTCTCCAGACTAGTACGTTTTCACACGGAACAAAAGGTTCTGTGTGAGATCAGACTAGTCCGGTTTGGACTGGACTAGTCCATTTTGAATTGACCGTTTGAATTTGAAGTTTGGCGGGTAGCATGACGATTGCCGCACAGTGCGACAGTTGTTAGGGACGTCATAGGTCCCAAAGGCTGGACTACAGTTGTTTGGGACGTCAGTGGTCCCAAAGGCCGGACTAGTCTGTGCCCTAGGCTGGACTAGTCCGCCCATCTGCTGAAGTCAGCAGTATGGGCTGGGGACCTCTATAAATAGAGGACCCCTGGGTTCATTTGAACCAACCCTTGAGAACTTTGAAACCCTAGTGCCGCCACAGCAAACTTTGAGCCTCCAAAAGCCTCCTTTCTTGCCTACCTTCCCTCGAAAACTAATTCTTGTGTGGATTAGGGTTTAGTGAGGTGAAGAAGAGGAAGAACACCGCTCTAGGCTCTCGGTTTGATCTCTTGCACTTGTTGAATCTTTGTGATCTATGGCTTGAGTATTTCTTTGTGATTTGAGATTGTATTTGTGGTGGGAGCCTTAGATTGTGAGAAGCCCCAACGAATCTTGTATTCACCCTTGTGATAGTGGAGAACCAAGTTAGTCCCTTGTGGTAAACTTGGTGAGGGAAGGGTTGTTGAACCCGGTCCTTCGTGGACTCCTCAACGGGGACGTAGATTCCTGTGTGGGATTGAACCTTGGGATAAAATCCTTGTGTCCCTTGTGTTCTTCGCTTTCATTTATCGCACATTGCTTCTAGGGTTAGCTTTACCGTTTTTGTTCATCACTCTTGTTTCATTGTGATCCTTAGCTTCATACTTGCTATATAACTTGTTAAGGTTCACTAAATCATTATAACACTTTTTGCATCACGAAAATACAACTAAAACTTGTTAGAAACCTTTTTAGGTTTTCCCTGCAGGTGGACCGGACTAGTCCGCCCCTGGATTGGACTAGTCTGCCCCCCCCCCCTAAGTACTGATCTCGTTTTATTAAGTCATTTCAGGTCGATTAGCCTATTCACCCCACCTCTAGGCAACTTTCAAAAAGCCCACAAGCTGAACAAGAGAAGAAAGGCCGACATGAGGTATGTCAAAGAGAATGTGAAGCAGATTTGCCAAAAGATGGAGATCGAGCCCATTGGGTCTCCAGTCATTTCCGAGGACTCAGATTTTGACTTCACCGAGCTCGGGCCCTTGACTCCCTCCGAGCTTGCCTATTTTGGCATTGGGGACTCGAGTGGCTCCGTTTCTCCTCCTACTCATCAGCCGTAAAATGAAGATGAAGACGACGACAGGACCGACAACGAGGCTTGAAGACCCTAGGTCCCTCCTCTCCTTCTTTTTGGTGTCTTGATACCAAAGGGGGAGAGATTGAGGGGGAGTCTTAGAGTCTTAGGCTTTAGTTGTAGGATACGAGGAGAGCTCTCTTTTTGCGTCTTTAGTCTATTTGTGGGTTGTAATACTTTTAATATGCTTTTTTAATACTATTGGTCCTGTGATGCAATGTTTTGAACTGTTTGTGAAGATATTGATAAAATTTGTGATTTTGCTCCAAGAATGGCATATATGATTGTTGTTAACATGTTGATGTCAATTATGTCATTCTCATCATGATTATTGTTTCCTTACAATTAGTTCTGCATCCCACCATAAAGATTGCACATATGGATCATGTTTTCATTGCTTAATGTGTTGTAAAACTCATATGTGCACACTTTATGAAAACCTCAACTTTTTATCATATTTTGTGAAATCTCCATTGGTTGTCATCAATCACCAAAAAGGGGAAGATTGAAAGTGCATCTAGGAATCCCTTGTGGGTTTTGGATGATTTATGACAAGCAAATGAGATCATAACCACTTTGTTGAGATGAGCACATGTTCTAATGAGAAAATGAGCAAGGTGCCAAAAAGGAAGGAAAATGAGGAACAGTGTGGAAAAGAGCTCATGAAACAAGTGTAGTTGATCATTGTGTATGGAGTGTGTTAAGGAAACACACCCCAAGAGCTCAAGCACAAATAATCACACACATTGCATATATTTATACAGGACCGGACTAGTCCGACTGACCTCGGACTAGTCCGATATCTTTTTGCACAAGATCGGACAAGTCCGATATCACCACGGACAAGTCCGATATCTCTCTAACTAGAATTGTACTAGTCCTCCCCAGTGCGGACTAGTCCTCCCAACACTTCACAAGTTGCACAAAATCGGACAAGTCCGATATTAGCACGGACTAGTCCGAAAAACCCTCTGACCTAAATCGGACAAGTCCTCCAAGTGCGGACTTGTCCCCAAATTCACTTAGGGTTTCACTTTTCCAGACAACTCCGATATCCATCGGACTAGTCTGAAGATTTCCAGAACCAAAATCAGACAAGTCTGCTTTCTGCCGGACTAGTCCGATATTTCGGGACACCTAGGGTTTGCTACACTCAACACACCGGACTAGTCCGGTGTCCACCACGGACTAGTCCGATCTTTCTAAAACCTAACGGTAACTTTTGGGAACCCCATATAAATAGATGTACACGGCCCATCTTTCATAACTCTCGACCACCTGCGCCGTCACACCTCCCAAGAGCCTAGAAAACACCTCTCTCCATGAAATCAAAATCAAGAAAGATCAATCCCTTGAGGATACACTTTGGATCATTGGAGGGACATGATTCATCACTAATTGAGATCTTGGTTTGATTCCCTAACACACTCCTATGGTTTTCATTGTGATCTTTCGAGTGTGTTCTTGGTGATGTTCATATTGTAATCTTGGGGAGCCCTCAACGTGTGAGAAGGCCCCTTGAATTTGGTTATTTGCCCTTTGTGATAATTGAAGAGGATTGGCCTCCGTGGCGATCCAACGAGGGTAGGGTTGGAGAAGACCCGGTCCTTTTGTGCACTCCTCAACGTGGATGTAGGTTACCTCTGTGGGAACTGAACCACGGGATAAAATCATTGGGTTCTTTCTTAGCGCACATTGTTCTTACACTTCATACATATCTAGGGTTTCAACCAATCTTATTCACTTTACGTTGAAACATTGAATATAAGATTAACTTGTGATACATCCTAGTTCATAATTGTGTAAAACTTCAATTAAAAGTATATTTCTGCTGCATACATCCTAGGAACAAGATAATCAATCAGATTTGATAAACCTAGTTGGTACACACCGGACTAGTCCGCACTCGACCGGATTAGTCCGATATCTCGAGATTTGATATGGTTGTTAAGTGTTGCAGATTCCGACAGAAAATCAAATAGGCCTATTCACCCCCCCCTCTAGGCCACATTCATCTACTACTCGTTGAGAAAGCCCACACAGAGTCGGGTCTCTTCAAACCCTTTCCCTCTTCAAGTCACCACACAAGGCCAACTTGAATCCACTATCACGGGCAATCATCAAGTTTATGGGGCAACCTCACACGTTGAGGGCTCCCACAAAAATTACAACAAAAAGATGATCAAATACACTCGAAAAGATTACAAGAGAGAGTACGAGTGTCAAGAGATCAAACCCCAAGAGCTCATAACGTGTAGACGACGATCTCCCAATCCCAAATCTAAGTGTTCAATTGGTTTTCACCTTTTTAGACTTTAGGTGCATGGGGAGATGTGTTTTTGGCCTCTTGGGACAGGTGGCGGTGCTAGGGTTTATGATTTTGATAGTAGGAATCGAAAGTTGTGTTTGTGGGGCCGTGGATCTCCTATTTATAGGGTTTCCAAAAAGTTACCTTTAGAAATCCCGAGGGCCGGACTAGTTCATACTGGGTACCAGATTTGTCTGGTGTGCTGTGTAAAAGTCGGCGTGGAATGCACACACTAGAAACCCTAATTGTGTGAGGTATACCGGACTGATCCGGTGTATGTCCAGACTTCTCTCGTGCCAGTGTAATTTAACTCCAGAGTGTTGAACGAACTAGTCCGATCCTAGAATGGACTTGTTTGGTACTAAGTGTAATTGGACTCCAGAGAGTTCAACGAACTAGTCTTGTCCCATGGACGGACTTGTCTGGAGTGCACTAAACAGGATTTACAGAGACTTGAATGGACTAGTCTGATGCACTTTGATATTGGGTTCTAGAAAGGTTAACAGACTAGTCTGGTCCGTAGACGAACTAGTCCGGTCTATAAACGGACTAGTCCAGTGCTCATTGAGTTTTTAGGTGTTTTTAAGCCCATACCCCTACGCAAATACTTGAGCTCTTGGGATGTGTCTCTCACACATATCCTATACATTTAAATCTACTTTGCACTTCAGTTGACAGTTGGGCTTTTCTCTTTTGTACACCACTTCATTTTTCACCTTTTTTAGTGCACCAAATTATCTCATTTTGCTTATTCTACACTCATCTCAATAAATTCATTAGGATCTCATTTGCTAGTCATCAATCGTCCAAAACCCACAAGGGATTACCTATATGCACTTTCATACCATTCACCCCCCTCTCTGGCAGCCTTTCACGTGCTCTTCAATCCTACAAAAACAATAATAACTAAGGTTTCATGGGCCTCTTAGCAAGTTTTACATTAATACGTGGCATTTATCTATTTTTAATATCGGTTGGGGTTGTTTCTATTAAGATAGGGTCCTATTCATAATTATATAAAAGCCCACAGTGGGTTATCTGAAAAAGGACAAAGGGGTATGGCCAGATTTAACTGCAAAAGTAGGATTTAAAATGAAGGGCCTGGATTTTATTATTTGAAGAGGTACTTGCTTTATCTATTTTGAGCCGCGGGTTTTATATCCAAGCGCCAGGGCGAGGCCACATCACCTTGGCCGGCACAGAGGCAACACACGAATTTCGGCAAAGACAGGGGCGGCGGCGTCATGGCCGGAGTTGGCAGCTTCACCCAAACTCATGCTACGGTGTGTTAATCTAATCGGAAATTAGTGAAAATGGAGAGGGGGAGAAGGGGAACTCACCCCAGTGGTCGCGCGGTGGGAAATCAATTAGAGAGGAGCGTGCGGCGACGAGGGGCGATGAGGCTCGGTGGCGCTCGACAAGAACGACGACGCGGCCACCAAATCAACGAAGTAATTTGCCCGGCGGCTCCCTGGAGATATGGTGCACAGTTTAGGCAAAACCAAATGGAGAAATGGCGGCAAAATTGTCGGGAACGGAGGCGCCAATACCTGTGCACCGACGACTACGATTTGAGCTCGAGGAGGGCAAAATGAGAGCGTCGGGCCGAGATTTATAGGGGATCGGGGTTGGAGTAATTGGGGAATAAAATACCAATTGAAGGAAGGTTATCCAGGGCCATTAAAGCGAAAGTTTCCCTTGACAGGACTTTACCCCCGGTGGGAATCGCGATGGACGCGCGCGTGGCTCTGGTAAGGGGACGGATCTGACCACCGGGCCCTGCGCGCGCAGTGAGGGGGAGAGGGGAGGGAAGGGCACTGCTCGGGTGGGCTGGCGGGGGAGAAAGGAAAGAGAGGGGGGAGAGAGATGGGTCAGAGGGACTTAGGCCTGTTAAGGCGTTTGATTCTTTTTCTTTATTTCTTTTGAATTTATGATTTCAACTCCAAATGAAATTTTCTAACATATTTAGAAATTCAAAAGCACACAAAACATGATGCAGTTGTTCCAAATAAGTTCTATGATTTTTTTGTAACTAATATTACTATTATATCTTCTTCATTATTATTATTATTTTTTATATACTTGAATCCAAACAAAATAATACACTATTTATAAGTTTATTATCATATTTTTAATACAATTATACACATTATTCACTTATTTTATTTATTTATTCATTACTTAATATCATTATTACCTTATTTAGTTAATCCCAATTCTATTTTATTTATATTTCTCTATTTTGGAAAATGCGGGTGTGACATTAGAGGAGCGGTCGTGTCTCAGATATTTTCTAAAATGAGACACGCCTTATAGTACTCCGTCTCCTTTTATGCTCAGCTAAGCCTTGTCATATCCTCGCTGAAGAGGGCTCATCTCGTTTACCCTTATCAGAGATGACCTTTTTTGTGCCCGCCGTCGATCTTTGTCTCCTATTTGAGTTCTTATGTAACACAAGGTGGCGGCGCACGGTGGCACCTTGCGCCCGCGGTGGCATTCTCACCAACGCCGATCGAAGCGAGACACAAACAAGTGAAATGCTATGCTTCTAGAGTGGAAAAGGGATAGGAGGGCGAGGCAAGCTCACTGAGAGGTGTTGCTAAGTTCGGGATGAGGCGGAGACTCGACGGCGACGGTGAGAAGCGGTGGACTCTGGCGGCGCTTGACAAATTCTACGTCGTGATGGTGTTTCCCCGAAGAGAAGATGTCCGGCGGGCTCCTAACAACATGGCGAACAAGTTAGGCAAGAAATCGTGGTGAGAAATCGGTTGAAACAACAGGAACAGCGGCGCCATTACCGAGCTCGCGACGGCTAGGATTTCGGAATTTCGGGGAGAGGGAAATGAGAAGGTGCGGGCGATTTTTGAAGGGCGAGGGAGGAGCAACGTGTTGTGGGGATCGGAGTCCCGACTTTCCAAGAATCGCAATTGGGTGGTGCCGTGCGATGTGACATCCAATAGCACACAAAAAAAGATACATCATATCACATGAAACAACATAATATTATACAAGCTTTGTCTTTTACAAATAATATACATTAAAACACACTACAGTGAAATATAAGTTCATAGCTCTCGACACTCAATCCTAAGCTATGAAAAGTCATTCCGTTCAGCCCTAGAACAGAATCACACTAGCAGCACATAGAACACATCACAACGGCGTGCAGGGTTCCCACTCGGCCGTGTACCCCGACGGGGGCAACGCCTCACCGGTGAACCCTTCATCATATATGTCATCATCTGCAGCAGGAACTTAAAATAACAACCGTGATCACGAAAGCTCAGCAAGACTTAACCGTCTCCACTAAGCATGGAACTCTATGTGCAGGATATACGTAATTTAGGACAACAGTTTGCAATAAAGGACTCGCCTAAATATTAGTCCTTACTTTCAGCTTTTAGCAGCAAATTAAGGATTCATGAATCTGAAATTTAGTGAGCAATCTATTCTAAACATACAAGTATCAATACATAATTATTTCATAAAACATGATTCAATAATATTCAGCTCCAAATAATTAACTACGTCACGACTAAGTGAACAAGCGGTACTCAATAACCGCGAGGGACGGCGACTCGAATCGATATACACGTGCAGGGATACCCGAATAGCACGGCACATACACCCACACTCAGAGATGTGAAGGCACACTCCACTAATGTTGTATGTGGCAACCTTTCACCCGCTACCTACATGTCGAACCGGTCCCACTGCTATGAGCAGGAGGCCCCCACACGGAGTAAGACGTACCCGCTGACAGGTTTACACCTTGCTGCTCTCAACCCGCACCTATAAGGCGGTGGGGTATGCCTCGATGCTAAGGTGGACAAGTTACATCGGTTTACTGTGTCCCATATATCCAGTATGCCTTCGGTACATTCAAACTTGCTCAACAGGGCTGCACACGGATCGGTCCTTGGCCGACACAGGCACAACTACAGCTCACAGGCCCCTATGTCCTGCTGCTCCTACTCCATGCCCGATCTCATATTTAACCAAATGGTGAATCTCTCACTCGACCAATCCCATGTGAACCCAAATCCTAAACTCGCGAGTAGATTCCAACTACTCGACTTCTACCGAAGTCACCATAACATTAAGCATAGCAGGTACACATCTGTTGGCGTGTTGATCCGGCAGTTCCCGGTACTACCGTTGGTAGCCCGCGGAGTTTGTAGTTCGGTATTAGGCGCGCAGAGATTCAAAAGACGATGTCAAATGGACACAAAGATTTACGTGGTTCAGGTCGCCTGAGCGTAATACCCTACTCCACGGGGTGTGTAGTTGTTGTATTGGGTATCAAAGATGTGTATGGGAGGGTTCAAGAGTCTTCCTTTGTGTATCGTCGACCAGTCCATTTATAGTACAAGGACCAGTTGTTACACCGTTAGCCTGGCCCGACATGTGGCCCTGGCAGTTACTGATGCTTAATACATAATTAATGAGATTAATTACCCTTAATAGCATGGTAACGGGCTTGACAATGTCATTATCGGTATTAAGGGCCTTCCGATCGTGTGTCATTAATATGGTATTAATGACACTTAATCGGGTCTTGAAGTCTTTGGTTGCCCCTTAAAGGTCCGAGCCGTTGGGGGTCCACCAGTCTGATTGTTAAGGCTGAAGGTCTGGCGATTGGACACGTGGCAGCATCGGAGCTGTCCGTCTTGGGATGGGTAGGTCTGGTGTAGATGTACACGTGTCAGTACTGGAGCTTCCCTCTGTCGAGGGTTAGGTCCGGGGGTGCCGCTCAAGTGTTTACCCTGAAGCTATCCCATGTGTGGGATGTAGGTCCGGTTGCTGTATACACGTGGCAGCACTAGGACTAACCATAGATGGGAGGCAGGTCTGGTCCCGTATGACACGTGGGGCCTTCGCAGGTCTTCAACTCAAACAGGTGAAGTTCCTTCGGTCTTTTTGTAGTCCCAAGGGGTATACGGTACGCATGGTACCGACAGTGGCCCCCTTGGCCCACCTCTGGGGGGGACCTTTTGGATGAAGTCGTTCTGCTGGAGGTGGGTCCATCCTTCGGTTTTTGAGCCGTGTCTTCAAGGGTCTTTGGATGTGCCGTTGGCGGTAGTTCGTAGTTTAACCAACGCCACGTGGCATATCCAGGATGCGGCGGGTGAGATCTGAGCGTGCGGATCTCACGCAATCGAAGGTCGCCGGTTTCCGATACAAAAATTGCATCGGTTCCGCGCGCCCTGTCAGGCCGCCACCTTCAGGCTTCCCACCTTTCATGATGACAACCGTTCGCCTGGGGTAAGGACCTCGACTTGATCGTCGGGTTGTCCCCGGGCCCCCTTGTCATTGGCAGGGTGAAGTTTTTGAATTGTATCGTCGAGTCCTCCGCAGTTTCCATCCAAGCGTTGTGGGGGCTTACTTAAGAAGGAAAGTGCGCACCGTTTGGGGATTCTTTACGCCTTCATTCGAACTTGCGCTCAAATCCTCCAAACTTTTGCTTGCTTTTCCTCTCTCGCCACGCTGTGCCGCGATGAAGTTGGGACTCCCCACGTGTCGCATTGGGAGCAAGAAGGAGTTGTCCAGGGTCCGGACCTATATGGGATGGTCCAGTGACTCCTTCGACAATGACATTCGCTGCGGCGAGCTTCCCTTCGAGAAGAAGTGAGCCGGAGATATGGTGTACTTCCTTGGATACACCATGGCGGGTTTGATCCCGCCTTTCTCCACCTTCTTTCTAATGCTGTTAGATTTCTATGCTCTATAGCTCCACCATCTAGGCCCCCACTCAATCTTGCTGGTGGCGACTTTTGTCCACTTTTGCGAGATGTGGGTGGGCATGCCCCCTTGCGTGGAGTTGTTCCGGACCTTCTTCACTGTCCACCCGACTGGGAAGAGTGATGAGTTCATCGGCTTCTACTACTTCGTGAAGCGGAAAAACTCTCCCCTCAAGTATTTGAGGTCCTTCCCTTCTGGCAAGTGGGACGACTAGAAGAAAGACTGGGTGGTCATCACCGTCGAGGGACACGAGAGGCTGGAGCTGCCTGAAGGCCTTCCTCGCGTCGACACCGACACTTGGAGTGACGTGTCAGCGCTGTAGAGGGAGTACAGGCCCATCCTGGACAGAATCCAGGAATGTGTCGAAGGTGGGGTGACCCCACAGATGGTCTTTGGCAACTTCTTGATGAGTAGGTGGGCCCCGCTGAGGGATAGGAGTCGGCATGCCTGGGCCTTCAACAGTGAGATGGATACCAACCGCATTGAAGTCAGCTTGGACACCAACTTGGCCGATGAAGCCTTGAAGACCCATCTCAAGAAGTTCCAGTTTGGGAACATCAGTCATGGCGATGTGTCTCCACCGGCGGCCTTCCTGCCTCTGAATATGATTTCAGAGGAGTGCAGAGAGCTCCGGAGGAAGATGCCGCTGTTGGACGACTTTGGCCTAGTGGAGAGGCAATCAACCTCCAGGGTGGCAATCCCCGAAGCTTTTGAAGGCGGCTCTGCTCCCACCCCAAAGCCAAGAACCAAAGTCGTAGGCAAGGGCAAGGAGTTGGTCGAGCCCTTGAGACGCAAGAGGAAGTTGAAACATGCTAACGGGAGGTCCGTCAGACCTGCTCCTTCCATGACGGCTCCTTCTCCCCGGAGGGGAATGTATTCAACGGCAGCAATCACTCCAGCATCGGCATCTCCCGAGCGCACAAAGAAGTTGGATGAGCGCTGCGAGAAAGAGGAGAAAAAGGCCTGGCAGTGAGGATAGGACCTCCACAGGAGGGAGAATGATGTTGCTGCTAGGGAGAAGAAGGTGTGGGTCCGAGAGAAGGACCTGGTTAACCGCCGGAACGAGATCCACCTCCGGGAGGAAGAGCTCAGCACACTCGAGAGGCAGGTCGCTAAAAAGATTCAGCAGAACGCCAAAGAGGTAGAGCGTCTTACCCAGGAGAATTCGGAGCTTGCGGCGACCAGGAGATCCTTGGAGGAGATGCGAGGCTCAAGGGCTGCGGAGTCCCAACAAGTTTGGGATTTCCTGGGAAAAGCCAACGATGCGCTGATGCCAATGGGTTTTAGTCCCGTGCGCCTGGGTGATCCGGAGTCGGAGCTGGATCAGGCGTTGCAGGCGTTGAGTTTGGTAGGCAACAAGCTTACCAAGATGGGCGATGACATCGCGGACCAGCTGGAAACTGAGGGACAATCCCTGGCAAAGAACGTCGTAGAATACATGCTGACGCGCTACACAAGCCGGGACCCTCAGTTCTCACTAGACCCTGTGCTTGAAGGCCCCATCGATGGAGAGGGAGAAGCTGCCCAAGCCAGCGTATCGGAGGTTGCCTAGAAGGTCGCCTCGTTCTTCCATAGGGTCTAGGATCATCTCTTTGTAGCTCTCGCTTGTATTCTCTCTTCTATTTCTCCAATTTTGTAATCTCTTGTCTCCAGATGAATAAAATCCAAATTTTTATGAATTTCATTTTTTGTCTTCAACACCTTTGTCCCGCTTGGCCCCCTGGTAGATGTACACAATTTGATTTTCAACATGTACCAAGAGAATGTAACGGTTGTTGAAGACATGCGTGCTTCGAACTTGTAGAACGTAGGTCCGAAGTCTTCGATAGTGAAGGCCCCCTGAGGTTGTCGGAGCTTAGAAGCTCTGGTATTGACCATCGTTGGAGCTTAGTAGCTTCGGTAGTAGTCTTTATAAACACGTAGAGCATCGACGGTTAGTCATCTGGGGTGTCAGAGCTTGGTAGCTCCAGCATTGACCTCTGTCAACACACTGTGTGTTGACAGCAGACCCTACTGTAGAGTCTTCCCACCATCTTTTCTTCACGTTCACGGCTGGCTCCCTGGCTTTACTGGAGCTATGTAGCTCCAGCGACGCTTTCTATCAATGTTTGAAACACCGACTACAAGCCACCTAGTGGATGTCGGAGCTTTGATAGCTCCGACTTGATTCACCATCATCGTGAGATCTTTATTTTTCCTGCACACCGGAGCCAAGAAAAATAGTAAAATCCATTTCCTATCTATAACTCGACTGCGACTTACTATTCTCGAGAAAGTTTTAGGTCGAACACAATTCTAAATACAATCAAGTGCACTGCCTTGTTTCCTTCAGGTCCGATCGTTTCTGGACTCGCCTTACTTCGGCTTGCCAAGGTGTAGGTAGAGTGGCGTACTTAGGGTGCATGACCAGGCTAAGTCGATAGCACACTCTGGCCCTAGATTGGCTTGGCGGCATTCAGACGAGTAGACCATTAACAATGTTTGGACCCGGAAGAATAGACGGTGCAACTCGAATTGTACATGAACTGGTCGAGCTAAAGTTTCTTAAGAATTGCACAACTTTGTTATAGACAAGAAAGAGAAAAATAAAAAATATTGAGTCTGTACAAAATAAATGCACGTGGAGTCTGTTTTCACACAATGATGTCTTTCATTATAGGTCCGGGGTACAGGGGAAACAAGTACACTCTTAGGGTACGGAACCAGGCTAAGTGTGTTTTATTTCTCGTTTGACCCAAGGTAGCTAGCTACACTTTTAGTTCTGAGACTGTGACAAGTGTTGCCTGAACTTTGCGGACCTTCCGGGGAAGGTCCGGATGTTCTCCCGAAGGAGCTACCCGACTCTATACAATGGCTCTATAACATACATCACATGTAACTACAGACTCACCTCCGTGATATTAAGCGTAGAACTTACGGACATGCTCAATGTCCCAAGGATTTGGGAGAGGTGTCCCATCCTCAGTTGCCAAGCAAATGCATCCGAGACGGGATACTTTTATCACTCGGAAAGGTCATTCCCAGCTGGGGGAAAGTTTGTTTAACCCTTCTCTGGATCGTATTCTCCACAGCACCAGATCGCCTTCCTCGAGCTGTCGGCTGTGAACATGCCGTTGGTGATAGCGCCGAAGAGCTTGGCGGTATCGGGCATTCCGAACAGCTGCTCGGAACCTTCCCTCTTCAAGGAGGTCAAGGTCTTCATGTCGGAGCTGGTCCTGCATGGCATCATCGAAGGTCCGGACCCAGAGCAACCCCAAGGTGATTTCCCGAGGAAGGACTGCTTTGGCTCCGTACACCAGGAAGAAGGGTGTCTCTCCAGTTGACCGATTTGGAGTTGTCCTGTTGGCCCACAGTGCAGGCAAAAGCTCTTCAATCCAGTTGGCTCCATGTTTTTTCAGGCGCTCGTGTGTGCGCGTCTTGAGTCCTTTTAGAATTTCTGCATTTGCTCTCTCAGCTTGGTCATTGCTTACCGGGTGAGCTACAGAGGCGTAGCTGACCTGGATGCCAAGGTATTCGCAATATCCTTGGAATGCAGAGCTTGTGAACTGGGTCCCATTATCAGTTATGATCTTGTTTGGGACTCCAAATCTGCATGCGGTGGACTGCAAGAAGTTGATAGCTGATTGCTTGTTTATTGTCACAACTGGAGTTGCTTCCGGCCAATTGGTGAATTTGTCAATGGCAACGTACAGGAACTTGTAACCTCCGACGGCTCTTGGGAAAGGTCCCAAGATATCCATCCCCCACACAGCGAATGGCCATGTAGGAGGTATCATTTGTAGAGGTTGAGTTGGTGTATGAATTTGTTTCGCATAGAACTGGCATGCTTCACATTTCTTCACTAGCTCAGTTGCATCCTGGAGAGCTGTAGGCCTGTAGAAGCCATGCCAGAAGGATTTACCAACCAGCGTGCGGAAAGACGCATGGTTCCCACACTTGCCTCCATGGATTTCCGCAAGGAGCTCGCAGCCTTCTTCCCTTGTAATGCACCACATTAGTACGCCGTTGGCACCACGCCGGTAGAGATCCCCTTCTACCAGCGTGTATCTTTTAGCCAATCTGACTATCCGGTCAGCGGATACATTATCTTTAGGAAGGAAATTGTCTTTCAAGTAGCTCCGGATCTCCTAGATCCATGCATCGGAACTAGCTTGAGGATTTGAGTCTTGCGTGTTGGGTTGCTCGGAGCTTCCTGCAGCACCTACGACCCTTGATGGACGCCATGGTAACAGGGCCATCAGGACCGCTAGCTTCAAAGTGCTGGTCTCGCCCTCTTCGCTCAGTTCGGCAGGCTGAGCTGTAGGTTTAGACAACCTCCATATGAAGGTTCCGTCGGGAGCCGGGGCCCCGGTTGAAGCTTTCGTCGAGAGTTCGTCAGCTTCAGCGTTGTTGAGACGCTGGACATGGCAAAGATCCAAGAGGTCAAAGTCCTTTTGAAGCTTCTGGACCTCAAGTAGGTATGCCGCTAGTTGAGGGTTGTTGCAGCAACATTCACCTTTGACTTGTTTTACAACAAGTTGTGAATCACCCTTTACCAACAGCTGCTTGACACCATACGATAGTGCCACCTTGAGTCTATAAATTAGTGCTTCATACTCCGCCATGTTGTTGGTCGCCTTGAAGTAAGGTGCACCATGTATTTAACCTTCTCCCCAGTCAGAGCGAGGAGAAGGACTCCAGCTCTGGCCCCATGCTTCTGCATCGAGCCGTCGAAGTACAGAGTCCAGTGAGACTCAGTGAAGACTGGAACCTTGGGTTCCGACTTCTGCTCACTGCCCCCCCCCCCCCCCAAGATTTGATGGAGAGGGGGTCCATTCTGCCACGAAGTACGCCAATGCTTGACTCTTGATCACTTGTCTTAAAACGAATTCAAGGTCGAACTCGGCTAATTCCACTGCCCACTTTGCAATGTTCCCAGTGGAATTGGGGTTATGCAAGATCGCACGCAGTGGATAAGAAGTTACCACTGAAATCTTGTGAGATTGGAAGTAGTGTCGGAGTTTCCTAGAGGCAATAAGAATTGCGTAGAGCAGCTTATGCACCTCCAGATACCGAGTCTTGGCATCATGGAGTACTTCGTTGATGAAGTACACTAGGCGCTGGACCGTCCGGACCCTCCCGAAGGGGCCCAAAGCTTCCTCCTCATCTACCCGGACCCTCCCGGAGGGTCCGGACCTTGTTCGGGGACCTCCGTGGGCCGGTTGGAGGTACCCAGAGCTTCTTGTGAAGTGACCTGGACCTTCCCGGAGGGGTCTAGATCTTGTTGCTCAGCAGCAGTGACTCCTTCATTTGAAGGAGAGGGATCCTTCGGAGTCTCTCCTTGAGGATCTGGGTCTGGGAGCTGGGACCCAGACTCGACTTCAGTTAGCTTTGGACCCTCCAGAAGGGGTCTGGATTCCTGAACTGGAGATGGTTCTGGCCTTTCCGCAACCAGGACCATGCTGACAACTTCGTCAGTTGCCGAAATGTAAAGCAGGAGTGGCTCACCAGGGTTCAGAGCTACCAAGGTTGGTAGGGTGGTGAGGAGCTGCTTCAGCTCCTGGAATGCCTTCTCTGCTTCTTCAGACCATCGGAATGGTCTGGACTTCCTCAACAGCTTGAAGAAGGGTAGCGCCCGTTCCGCCAGTCTTGAGATGACTCGGCTGAGGGTAGCTAGACATCCAGTCAGCTTCTGGACGTCCTTGATGTGGGCTGGTGGCCGCATATCTTCAATGACTTTTATCTTCGCCAGATTTGCTTCTATTCCTCGGTGATTCACCAAGAAACCAAGAAGTTTTCCAGAGCTAACCCCGAAGACACACTTGTCCGGGTTCAGCTTCGTGCGAGTGACTCGCAACTTGTTGAAGACAGCTTGCAAGGTGTCAAGGAACGACTCCTTGTTTTTAATCTTGACGACTATGTCATCGACATACACTTCCACTACGTATCTGATAAGCTCTCCAAAAGTTTTGTACATAGCTCGTACAAATGTTGAAGGAGCATTCTTGAGACCAAATGGCATGGCGGTATAACAATATAATCCATCTACTGTGAGGAATGAGGTATGCTCTTCATCTTCCCTGGACATTCTGATTTGATGGTACCCAGAATATGCGTCCAGGAAACACAGTAATTCGCACCCGGAGGTGGAATCCACTATCTGATCTTTTCTAGGTAGTGGGAATGGATCTTTTGGACATGCCATATTCAGTGTAGTGTAGTCGATACACATTCGAAGCTTCCCGTCGGCCTTGGGTACAACGACTGGGTTTGATAGCCATTTTGGGTGGAAGACTTCTTAGATGAATCCAGCTTCAAGCAACTTCTTCACTTCTTGACGTATGAAGTTCTGTCGCTCTACGGATTGCTTCTGAGGCTTCTGATGTACAGGTCGAGCGTTAGGATAGATCTTCAGATTGTGCTCGATCACTTCCCTAGGGATCCCAGGCATTTGTGACGGTTCCCAGGCAAACACGTCGACGTTAGCATGAAGGAAAGTGATGAGCGTGAGTTCCTATTTGTCATTCCGACCTCCCGATATACAAGTGGTCTGAGCGGCGTCAGAACCGATTTGGACGACTTTGACGGGAATGTCGGTGTTGCCGCTTGGTTGCACGCGAGGTGCAGAGGTTGAGCCTCGATGACGAATGCTCGGGGGTTTCGGGGCTTGCTACTTTCCAGATTCTTCCTCCTGCGCCGTAGTAAGCGCGTGGAGTTCTTCCAGAGCTGTCACTTTGGCGGTGCGATCTCCACGAATCCGGAGAACACCGGCTGGTGTTGGCATCTTCAACACCAAGTAGCCATAGTGAGCATCAGCCATGAACTTGTATAAGGCTAGCCTGCCCAAAATGGCATTGAAAGGTAAGTTGATATGCGCCACGTCGAAGATCAACTTTTCAGTGCGGTAATTCTCCCGGACCCCGAAGGTCACCGGAAGAGTAATTGCACCGAGTGGGGTTATGGCCCTCGGACCTACTCTGGAGAAAGGTCGAGAGGGATGAAGGTCCGAAGGTCAGAGCTGAAGCTTAACGAAAGCTTCAAGGCTTATGAGGTTCAGCCCCGAACCTCCGTCTACCATTACATGGTGAAGTTGGATGTTGTTGATGGTCGGAGATACCATCAATGGGAGTTGGCCAGCTCCAATCATATTCCGAGGGCAGTTCGAAGCATCGAAAGTGATGGCAGTGTCCATCCACTTCCGGTGCGGCTCCCCCTGGCGGTGGGAGCTACTGAGGCCATGTCCTGCCGCATGGTCTTGAGGACACGATGGGAGGTGAAGTCCCATGAACCACCAAAGATGGTGTTCATGGTTTTCCGACGTTCATTGTCGGAGACGTCAGAGTCATCGTCGACGGAGGTGTAAATAGCCTTCAAGACCTTTTTAGGGTCCTAGAAGCCTAGCTCCTCTTCAGCCGGAGCTTCGTCGACTTTCTGTTTCCCTTCCCTTTAACGGAAAGGAACTTCTTCTCAGCGCTTGTTGTAGCGCTCGACAAGGTTCTGGACCTCATGGCAGCCTTCCAAATTGTGGTTGTTCGTCTTGTGTATAGGACACCACATCTTGAAGCTGCCTTCGTCTTCAGACGACGGCCAAGGTTGTTTTTCGGGGCGTGGCCCCTGACCACCCGGAGCTGCAGCAGCTGCGGCTGTAGGTGTGCCGGTCGACGGCTTCTTCTTGTCGTTGGACTTTTTCTTCTTCTTACCACTCCCGGAGGTAGTGGCTTCACCCTTGGAGGACTTTTTTTTGTCCCCCGGGGGTGGTTGGGAGTGCATTTCACGGCCCTCCGCAGCTTTGGCGCATTTGTCTGTCAAGCTGAAGAGCTCCGTGACGCTGGTGATCTCCTTGGTCGCAAGCTTCTCCAGCATCTTCTTGTCTCGTACTTCCTGTATAAATACCACAATAACAGAGGCGCTGGAGATAGAAAGAATAGTGTTTCGTGCCTGGGAGAACCTTTGGATGAAGGATCGCAGGGATTCTCCCCCCTTCTGCTTGACAGCAAAAAGGTCCAGTTCGATGCCTGGTCGGGTGTATGAACTCCCGAAATTGGCGGTGAACTGTTGGCACAATTCTGCCCAACTGTTGACGGAGTCGGGCGTAAGGCTAATGAACCAGGACCTGGCGGTCCCAGTCAAAGCCACGAGGAAGTAGTTGGCCATTACAGCCTCGTTGCCTCCGGCCGCAAGAATTGCGGTGGAGTAAATCTGGAGAAACTCAGCGGGATTGACAGTCCCGTCAAATTTCTCCGGCAGGTGAGGCCGAAACTTTTGTGGCCATCTGACCATGCGTAGGTGCATGGCCAGAGCAGAACAGCCTCCTCCTACTCCCTCGGGAGCAGGACTGTCTCGGTCCTCTCGCCTTTCACGAGCACGCTCGATATGGACGCGACCGTCCTGTTGGCAGTAATGGCGATCAAGCTCCGCCCAGAGGTCGTGAGTTGAAAGCCTGGTTACTGTATGAGTGCGTCGCACCCCGGAAGGCAGCGACGTCACTTGTTGAGACGCAGCATGCCTCCTATATTTGGAAGTGTGCGGATCAAGTCTACCCGACACAGTCCGATGCTGCGATGGGGCCCGCCCCGAGGGGGGGACCTTGGTTGCTGATGCGATCGGCTGCTGCTGCAACCAAACGTTCCACATCAGCCCTATACTGCTCCATTGCACCCTGGGATGCACCTGTAGGTGGTGGGAGTTGGAGAAGAGCACGCGCGGCTTGGAGCACATGTTTAGGGTTGTTATTCACCGATGTCGTGATCGACGCAGATGCTCCATCCCGCTGTCCAGCTTGATTTGCCGGTGCGGATGGTGGCAGCGGAGGCATGTCTCCTGCTGGAGCCACAACACGTGCTGGCTGCTGCACATTGGAAGGATTGCCCCCAGCAGGTTGCACTGCAGGGTTGCCGTTGGACGATCTAGCAGCAGAGTTCACCATCTTCGAATCTTGGGCGCCCCTACCTGGCGCGCCAGCTGTTGGCGTGTTGATCCGGCAGTTCTCCCAGTACTACCGTTGGTAGCCCGCGGAGTTTGTAGTTCGGTATTGGGCGCGCAGAGATTCAAAAGACGATGTCAAATGGACACAAAGATTTACGTGGTTCGGGCCACCTGAGCGTAATACCTTACTCCACGGGATGTGTAGTTGTTGTATTGGGTATCAAAGCTGTGTATGGGAGGGTTCAAGAGCCATCCTTTGTGTATCATCGACCAATCCTTTTATAGTACAAGGACCGATCGTTACACCATTAGCCTGGCCCAACATGTGGCCCTGGCGGTTACTGATGCTTAATACATAATTAATGAGATTAATTACCCTTAATAGCATGGTAACGGGCTTGACAATGCCGTTACCAGTATTAAGGGCCTTCCGATCGTGTGTCATTAATATGTTATTAATGACACTTAATCGGGTCTTGAAGTCTTTGATTGCCCCTTAAAGGTCCGAGCCATTGGGGGTCCACCAGTCTGATTGTTAAGATTGAACGTCCGACGGTTGGACATGTGGCAGCATCGGAGCAGTCCGTCTTGGGATGGGTAGGTCCGGTGTAGATGTACACGTGTCAGTACCAGAGCTTCCCTCTGTCGAGGGTTAGGTCCGGGGGTGCCGCTCAAGTGTTTAGCCCGGAGCTATCCCATGTGTGGGATGTAGGTCCGGTCGCTGTATACACGTGGCAGCACCAGGACTAACCATAGATGGGAGGCAGGTCCAGTCCATTATGACATGTGGGGCCTTCGCAGGTCTTCAACTCAGACAGGTGAAGTTCCTTCGATCTTTTTGTAGTCCCAAGGGGTACACAGTATGCAGGGTACCGACAACATCGAGGACTTAAACATCTACCCTGCTCTCATGGGTTCTCTGGTCACGCATATTGAAAACTCCAAGAAAACCTAGACCAAATGCACAATACATTCTAACCCCATATAGTGTGATACAGATAAATTTTCAAAATGCTGTTAAATGCAAATCGAGGATTGCCTGGCTGCACGACAGGATTAAATTTAGTCTCCGGGTTGATGACTTCCAGTGGCTCCGGGGTCTCCTCGAGCTCGGCAACTATTCGATATGCAAAGAATAATGCAAGTGAATCAATATTGGTATTAATACATAGCTGAATAGAAACACAGTTAAGTATAAAATAATGGACACTGGTTCTGGAAATTTTACAGAGGACACTAGGTACTATGGGTGAGGTTCTGGCCAAAATTGGTATCAATTCATGGAAGTCTGTTGTCTAAAATTCAATGTAGATAAACACTTCCCAGAATTTTCATGGGAAAACTGGAACTTTAACATGGCCCAAAGTTGGTGTTCTGTTTAGAGGGGGTCAAGAGTGACTCAACAAAATTGGTTTCATATATTTCTAAACATTATACAGTGAGATATTAAATTTACAAGTTTGGACAATTTGCTAAAAAGTTTCTGAACATTTTGGAATTTTTGGGTACTTATAGATTGGAAACACAATTTGGCTATTGAAGTCAACTTAAATGGAAATGAAACTTTTACTCGCACTTAAGAGAATTATTTGTAATGATTTGGCCAAGTTTGGGAATTTTTGAATGAATAGAGCATCATGAATTAATTTCAATACAATTTTGCTTCATGGAATTATTGAGGACAAATTAATGATTTTGTGACACCCGGTTCCGAATATGAACCAAGCGTAACGCATATGTGTGCCCAGGATATTCAACACACATACACGAATGATTCACAAATGATAAACAGAATTTAACCACGTCTTAACTAATAAATAAGTACTTTATTACAATAATCCAATAGTTCACGAATAATATAACTCTAAATAGTTGCAGCGGAAAATAAACTAAACAGCACGACTCCAATCCACAGGCAATTGACGGCGGTACGCAACCTAGTACTCCTCGTGATCCTCAGGGTACTCCCAATTGTCTCCAGTAGCTGTTGGGGGGGATTGCAAGGGTGAGTACATGTCGTACTCAGCAAGTGTGGAAAGTATGACATGTGGCTAAATCAAATGACGACAATAATAATGGCTAAGTGCTGAAAAGTACAGTAAAACATTTGAAAAGCATTATACTATGTCTATGTGAAACAAATCCCATCATATTAACAAAGTATAAACAATATCCAATTATTACTAACATTACCATTATCCATGTCCAATTACCATAACTCAATTTCATAACCATGACCATAATTCATAAACCAACCATAACCATTACCAAACCATAACCATTACCAAACCATAACCATCCCAAATCCCAATTTCCAACTCTAATCATGTAGGTCATCCAGGCGCTCATAACCGGGAGCACGGCTATCATGATAGTTTTTTAAACACTCTGCAGAGGTTGTACCACTTTACCCACATGTTTGTGATTTTATCACCTTTCGATGACTAAGGAACCTCCATTGTGCCATCTCACACTTCCGTAGGTGTGTGGCCAAGAGATCACAAAATAGCCTTTCAAAAGGGACTACTAGTATGTACGGGCCCACTAAGGTTTCACCGGCAGGCTTGAATCTCTATTCTCCCACCCACGGGTCCCCTCGTGTGCCATGCGGATCCCAGGGCAGTCCTCCTCGACTCCCATTCCCCGCGCCATCCAATGGTCCATACAATACTAGCAGCGCTCCTAATTATTCAGCTACGCCGCACCCATACTTGGCCTTGTGGTGGCACTGTTGACCTGGCATATTCTCGCATGAACCGGTCCTTAGATCTAAAGCAAGCGAACCACCATGACATCCAACCCATCCACAAAACCATGCTTGCTTAGATCACCCATCGTATTGACCAGTTCACATTAACCAGAATATCATTGATGCATAATTAAATGTGTAGTGTTGTTTACCATCCCAATTAATTGAGCGAAGCAAAAAGGTAAAAACCCTTCCCGACATTCTACCATAATTCCAGGTGACAAGGGTGGTCAAACAAAACTAGTAAACTTCCTACCATAGGGTTCCCGTCAATTTGACACAAGCATGCAAGTTCGCAAACAAAACATTTAATTTAAAATAGGATCAATATGCTTCAAGGACACTTGCCTTGCTCCGGCGGATGGGGTTGCTCAAGCGCTTCGAAGTCTTGGTTTTGGAAATCCTCGTATGCAACCTCTTGAGCACGTTCCTCTACGCGTGATCATACATACAAGAAAACATATACAATTCAACATAATGCACACAAAATAATCAACATGCAATGACATGCATGCACGCACAATTTAATAATTAATTTACTACGGTCGTTTATTATTTAGATGTGTCTAGTTCATACGTGTTCATATGTGTTTACGGGGGTTTTAGGGTGGATTAATGCCGCTGAAAATAAAATCATGGTGCAGCTAAATTTAATTTACGCCTACTAGATTTAATACGGTCGCAAAAATTCGCATCGGGAACGAACCCTACCGTAGATCTGACGGTGTGACGGTCGCGGAATAAATGCGACGCGAAGACGAAAAAGATGGTGCAGCAGTCCTTCGGCGGCGCGATGACGGCGGCGCGATGTCGGCGACGATCTCCGGCGAACGGTGGTGTCCTCCTCTTTTTCTCCCTCTTCTTCCCCTTCTTTTCCTCCTTTTTTCTTCCCTGGGCGCCTCTGTTTTCTCTGTTCCCGTCGGCTGCTTCCGTCGGCTTTGGCGGCTGCTGGTTCGTGGGGAAAAAGAGCCTAGGCCTGGGTCCTATTTATAGGGGCGGTGCTAGGGTACGGCACCGGTATCCGGCTCGGTTGGGAGTCACGCGGCACCGGGAAACGCGGCAGGGGAGTCGGACGCGGAAGGGAGTCCAGCGGGAGCGGGAGTTTCGGGATAGGACGTTACAGCGCGGGAGAGGGCGGGAGACCGCGCGGGAGACGGCTGCGGTCGGGCGCGTGTCAGGGGGGGCGGGACCCGGCGCCTTGGCGCGCGCGTCGCGCGCGGCGCGGTCAGGGCGGGCAGGCGGCGGTGGGACGTGGCCTCGGGGCGGGCGCGGTCAGCGGGCGGGGCCCGGCGCAGGCGCGCTGCAGCGGCAGGCGCGAGGGGGCGGGCGGCGGTGGGGCCCCCGGGGCGAGCGCGCGCGCGCGCGGCATCGGGGCGTGGTGCGGAGCGGGGCCGGCTCGGCCGGCTGGCCGCTGGCCTGGCCGCCGGGCGGCTCCTTGTTTTTTTTTTCTTTTTTTTTATTCTTTTATATATAAATTATAATATAGTTTATTACTTATATTTTATTTATTATTTTTTTATTCTACTTTATATGTATACATTTATTATATATAATTTATTTATATATATATATATATATATTTTTTATATATATATATATTATTATTTTATATTTATTCCCTAATATATGTTTTAAGCTATAATTATTGGTTTCTTTTCTTCCTTTGCCACACGTATTTGTATATGCATATGTTGTATTATTTTTCTTTCATTCTACTAGTGCTTAATGCATGACCATGTATGCAATGCATGATGCGAAAATTTAGGGTGTTACAAACCTACCCCCCTTAAAGTGAATCTCGCCCTCGAGATTCGATAGCGTGGAGAAAAGATGAGGGAATTCTGCCTTCAGGTCTTCTTCACGTTCCCATGTAGCTTCGGCTTCCGTATGGTGTTTCCATTGCACTTTGCACCAACGGACCCTCTTATTTCTCGTGACTCTTTCTTTCATATCCAAAATTTTGATAGGTTGCTCGACATAAGACAAATCCTCTAACTCGTCCATCGGCACTTGTTCTTCCGGTACCCTGAGACACTTCTTGAGTTGAGAGACGTGGAACACGTCGTGTACATCGGAGAGATACGTCGGCAGCTCAAGTCGATAAGCTACCTCTCCTCGCTTGTCCAGAATCTTAAATGGTCCGATGTAACGCGGTGCGAGTTTTCCCTTGACGTTAAACCGTCGCTGACCTCTGATGGGTGACACTTTGAGGTATACAAAATCTCCAACTTCAAAAGTCAAACTCCTTCGCCTATTATCAGCATAACCTTTCTGTCGAGACTGGGCAGCCTTTAAGTTTTCCCGTATTATTTGGACTTGCCTTTCAGCTTCTTGTAACACGTCGGGACCAAACACTTGATTCTCTCCGGTTTCATTCCAAAACAAGGGAGTCCTACACTTCCTTCCGTATAGTGCTTCATAGGGTGACATTTTCAAACTTGCTTGGTAACTATTGTTGTACGAGAATTCAGCATACGGCAAACTTTTATCCCAACTTTTCCTATGTTTTAAAGCACATGCTCTCAACATGTCTTCCAAAATTTGGTTGGTCCTCTCGGTTTGTCCATCTGTCTGAGGGTGATACGCCGAACTAAAGTTCAGCCTTGTTCCCATTGCTTCATGCAATTTCTGCCAAAATCTGGAGGTGAATTGAGAACCTCTATCCGAGACTATCTTCTTTGGTACTCCGTGTCGGCACACAATATGTTCCATATACAATTCTGCTAGCTTTGTGGTGGTATATGTGGTCTTGACAGGAATGAAATGAGCTGATTTTGTCAATCGATCCACAATAACCCATATTGAATCATAGCCAGACTGAGTTCGCGGTAATCCAACTATAAAGTCCATACCAATCTCTTCCCACTTCCACTCCGGGATCTTCAATGGTTGTAACAATGCGGCTGGCCTTTGATGTTCAGCTTTAACTCGTTGGCACACATCACAAAGTGCAACATATTCGGCTATGTCCTTTTTCATGCTGGCCCACCAATAACATGTCTTTAAGTCCTTGTACATTTTCGTACAGCCAGGATGAATTGAGTAAGGCGAGTCATGTGCCTCCTTCAATATTGTTTCTCGAATATGCCTGACATTAGGTACCACAATCCTCTTTCCAAGCCATAAGGTACCTTGTTCGTCCTCATCAAATCTGAATTCCTTTCCTTCTTGGGTCCTTTCCTTGATTTCTTGTATTTCCTTGTCCTTCGTCTGTCCTTCCCGTATTTCCTGCTCTAATGTTGGGTTGACTTCCATCGTTCCCAACTCATTTATGAATCCAAGGTTCAACCGTTCAAACTCCTTACATAACTCGGGTGGCAGTTCTTGAACTGTGAGTTGATGACTTACTCCTTTACGGCTCAAGGCATCGGCCACTACGTTGGCCTTCCCTGGGTGATAGTTGATTCCCACGTCATAATCCTTGATGAGCTCCAACCATCGGCGTTGCCTCAGATTCAGATCCGTTTGCGTAAATATGTACTTGAGACTCTTGTGATCTGTATAAATCTCACATCGGTGACCAAAAACATAGTGTCTCCATATCTTCAAGGCGTGTACCACGGCTGCGAGTTCAAGGTCGTGCGTAGGATAATTCAACTCATGTTTCTTTAGTTGCCTCGATGCATAAGCTACCACTTGGCCTTCTTGCATGAGCACACATCCTAATCCTTGTCTTGATGCATCACAATATATATCGAAACTCTTGCTCACGTCCGGTAATACTAACACTGGGGCGGTTGTCAATCTTTTCTTTAACTCTTCAAAGCTATCCTGACAAGCTTGAGTCCATCGGAATGCCTTTCCCTTCATGAGTAATTCGGTCATAGGCTTGGCTATCTTGGAAAAATCCTTTATGAATCGGCGGTAATATCCAGTCATTCCAAGGAAACTCCGAATCTCCTTGACATTCTGTGGCGGTTCCCACTTAAGCACATCTCTCACCTTCCCTGGGTCAACTGATACTCCTCCTCCATAGATAATATGGCCTAGGAAAGAAACTTCCCGTAACCAAAATTGACATTTACTGAACTTGGCGTACAATTGATGCTCCCTCAATTTCTGCAGCGTAAGCCTCAAGTGTTCCTCGTGTTCCTTCTCATCCTTCGAGTAGATCATAATATCATCGATGAACACTACAACGAACTTATCCAGATATTCCATGAAGACCTTATTCATGAGATACATAAAGTACGCAGGCGCATTTGTCAATCCAAATGACATGACGGTGTACTCGTAAGATCCATATCGTGTCCGAAATGTTGTCTTGGGTATATCTGATGGTCTAATCTTCATTTGGAAGTATCCTGACCGCAAGTCGATCTTGGAGAAGATACATGCACCCTTCATTTGGTCGAACAAATCCTCTATACGGGGCAGTGAGTACTTGTTCTTAATTGTCACTTCGTTGAGAGCCCTATAGTCCACACACATCCTCTGGGTTCCATCCTTCTTATCTACGAAGAGCACTGGGGCTCCCCACGGGGATGAACTTGGGCGTATAAAACCCTTCTCTAGCTGCTCTTGAATTTGCTTCTTGAGCTCTGCTAATTCCTTAGGAGGCATCCTATACGGCCTCTTAGCTATAGGTGCAGTTCCGGGCATCAACTCAATGGCGAATTCTATGTCACGATCAGGTGGCATACCTGGCAACTCATCTGGGAACACGTCCGGGTACTCGCGAACGATCGGAATGCTTTCCAATGTCACTTCTTCCACGTGATTCAGCATCGCTTTTCCTCTTGCAGGTTGGGCTGCTTCAACTTCAATGCGTGTACCATGTTCACTGGTCAACTGCACAATCCTCTCGGCGCATTGAATGACTCCATTATACTTGCTCAACCAGTCCATTCCAAGTATTATGTCTATTCCTTGGGAGTCCAATACTATGAGGTTTGCGAGAAAGTCTACCCCCCTTATTTTAATGCTTACTTTCGGACATACTATATTTGTCCTCATCTCTCCGCCAGGAGAACTTACTAGCATAGTTTGCTTCATATGAGATATAGGCAAATTGTACTTGGCAACATACTTTGACGAGATGAATGAATGAGATGCTCCTGAATCAAATAAAACAGTCGCGGGGTTGGAGTTGGCGAGAAACATACCAATCACGACGTCATCAGCTTGCTGGGCTTCCTCAGTGGAGATATGATTCACATTGCCACGAGCAAAATTCTGCTGTCCACGGTTGCCTTGTGGTGCTCCTCCATTTGGTCGCGGGTTATTTGGCCTTGGTGCATTGTTCATAGGTCCATTGTTTCTCCTGGGGCATTGATTTGCAAAGTGTCCCGGTTCTCCACACGCATAGCATGTCTTTCCACCCGTAGCATTGGGGAAGTTTGGGCGCAACTGGTTTTGAGCATTTGCCGCCATGTTAGGACGCGGCACAGGTGGCACAGGATTGCGAGGCGCTTGCATGGCAGGGCGTTGCTGCGGTGGCTGATTTGGGCAGGGCGGATAGGCAGTGCGGTATGCAGGAGCAGAGGGGTTGTATTGTGGTGCAGTAGGTGGTGCATAGCGGGGGCGAACATTGCTTCCTTGTTGCGGTCCATGATGTGACATCTTCCTCTTGTTGTCCTGCTCCATCTCACGAATCTTGTTCTCAACCACAATAGCCTTGTCAACCAACTTTTGGAAGTTTGGATAATCAGTATTGAGCAACTGGACTTGAATTTCATTGTTGAGACCTCTCATAAACAGATACTGCTTCCTACTATCAGTTTTGATGTCTTCTGGAGCATATCTTGATAATTGAGTGAATTTGTTGAGATACTCACTCACACTCATCCTTCCTTGCCTGAGATTTTCAAAGTCTTGTCTCCTCAGTATCATAACTCCTTCAGGTACATAGTGGGAACGGAAACTCTGTTTAAACTCAGCCCAAGTGATTGTTTCCTGGTTATCATGAGCGTTGCAAAGAGCTTCCCACCAGTCAGCGGCTGCTCCAACTAGTTGATGTGATGCAAAGAGAACCTTCTCCCTGTCAGTGCACTGGAAAATAGCAAGTTTCTTCTCAACAGACTTCAGCCAATCATCAGCTTCCATTGGGTCTGTAGCTTGTGCAAAGGTAGGCGGTCTGGTCCTCATGAACTCTCCCAAACGGTTGTGATGTGGCGGGGGTGGCGGTGGAGGCAGGTGAGGCTGATTGTTGTTGCCAGCTTGCAGCTGTCCCATGGTCTGTATCATGGTCTGCATGAGCTGGTTCTGCATAGCTAACAGTTGTTCAATATTGATGGCTCCATGAGCATGTCCCTGGTTGTTCTGAGGTACTTCATTGCGCTCCTCCTCATCGTTGGCATCCCTCTGGTTACGAGTTCTCACCATCTGTTGGCGAAGGAAAGGTAGGGATAGAAGGATTTAGAATTTGGAAGGAAACGTCCCAACTATATGCATCAAGGTATGTGACACTAAATAATCCTTTATCAATATAGACCTATATTACGAGGATGTGGACAATTGTCGAGGCATCCCACAACTCTCTACTAAGCACACAAGCACTCAAACAAGCACCAAACAGAATTTACAAAGATCCTAAAAGAAGCAATACAACTCAAGGCCACACAAGTATATCTACATCGCTCTTATTTACTAATGGGGGTGTGCCTATCCTTGAGTCGTGGCATAGGTCGAGGACTAGTCGTCGTCGAGCGGGAACTCATCCGGGTCCTCGTCGTCGTCGTCGTCGTCGTCGGGGTCCTCGGGGTCCTGTGGGTCCTGGGGTGGTGAGGCAGCAGGCGGCGGTGGTGCGGTAGACGCCACACTGGAAGGTTCCTCGTCAGAGGACTCCTCAGAGGATGACTCACGCTGACCGTTGCGACGGTCTGGAGAGTCCGGGGTCCACATCGGGGTGTCGGACGCGTAGTCGTCCGGGTCCTCGTCGGTGATCCGACGATACCTCCTGATTATCGCCTCGTGGCGCTGGGCGAGGTCGCGTCCATCCTGGATCTCCTGCTGCGCCCTCTGAAGTCGGGCACTCAGCTGGGTCACGTCGCCAACAGTCTGACGAGACTGCGGGAGGTCCAGGAGTCCCTCCACGTGCCTGGAGACGAAGCGCGCAGTGCCACTGGGACGCTGCGGGACGAAGGCGTGAACCGTGTCCTCCAGACGGAAACGGCGGGCGTGGCTCCAGAAAGTGGCTGCTTCCCAGCTAGCATCCTGCTCTGCAGATCGGCGGGAGCTCCTCCAAGCAGGGCTGCTGTGGGTCTTCACCAACTCGTCATCGTAGTAGATATAAATTTTGCAGCTCCACTCCTTCCTGCCGGGGCGCTGCACTCCAGTGGTGTGGTAGGAGAGCGAGAGGCTGTGGTGACGGTAGCCAGCCTCACGGAGTAGGGCACGGAGACGGTGTCGCAACTGTCCTGCGGCTCTGCCGTCAGAACGGATCACCACGGGGTGACGGGGGTCGACGGCCGGGGAGCGACTAGCCAACCTACGCGGGGGCACGAGCCCACCGGTCGACTTACGGGGGGTTGTCTTGGTGCGGGCCATCTACAAGAAACAAGAATGCATTAGAAAAATAGTGAAAAACAAATCTGAAAATTTCAGCAGTTAAACGGCGGACAAAAAGCGGTGCAGCGGTTCCAAAAGAACGAAAAATAAAGAGAAAAATTACAGCAACCAACACAATAATTTTACCCACACATAATAGCAGCAAAACACACCGTTTTCGCGAAAATTTATACAGCAAAACAGCAGCACTTAATATTGCTCACTTCTGAAAATTTTTATCAAAAACGCAGCAGCGATCAATACTTTTTGCGGCCGAAAATAAAGGAAACAAAACAGCAGCAAAAATTTTCGAAAATAGCATATTAGAAGAGTGTTCCTAAGTGCTCTAGAGTGTCCATTCTACCTAGGCTTGCGTCCTACGGTCAACGCGGCTCTGATACCAATTTGTGACACCCGGTTCCGAATATGAACCAAGCGTAACGCATATGTGTGCCCAGGATGTTCAACACACATACACGAATGATTCACAAATGATAAATAGAATTTAACCACGTCTTAACTAATAAATAAGTACTTTATTACAATAATCCAATAGTTCACGAATAATATAACTCTAAATAGTTGCAGCGGAAAATAAACTAAACAGCACGACTCCAATCCACAGGCAATTGACGGCGGTACGCAACCTAGTACTCCTCGTGATCCTCAGGGTACTCCCAATTGTCTCCAGTAGCTGTTGGGGGGGGATTGCAAGGGTGAGTACATGTCGTACTCAGCAAGTGTGGAAAGTATGACATGTGGCTAAATCAAATGACGACAATAATAATTGCTAAGTGCTGAAAAGTACAGTAAACATTTGAAAAGCATTATACTATGTCTATGTGAAACAAATCCCATCATATTAACAAAGTATAAACAATATCCAATTATTACTAACATTACCATTATCCATGTCCAATTACCATAACTCAATTTCATAACCATGACCATAATTCATAAACCAACCATAACCATTACCAAACCATAACCATTACCAAACCATAACCATCCCAAATCCCAATTTCCAACTCTAATCATGTAGGTCATCCAGGCGCTCATAACCGGGAGCACGGCTATCATGATAGTTTTTTTAAACACTCTGCAGAGGTTGTACCACTTTACCCACATGTTTGTGATTTTATCACCTTTCGATGACTAAGGAACCTCCATTGTGCCATCTCACACTTCCGTAGGTGTGTGGCCAAGAGATCACAAAATAGCCTTTCAAAAGGGACTACTAGTATGTACGGGCCCACTAAGGTTTCACCGGCAGGCTTGAATCTCTATTCTCCCACCCACGGGTCCCCTCGTGTGCCATGCGGATCCCAGGGCAGTCCTCCTCGACTCCCATTCCCCGCGCCATCCAATGGTCCATACAATACTAGCAGCGCTCCTAATTATTCAGCTACGCCGCACCCATACTTGGCCTTGTGGTGGCACTGTTGACCTGGCATATTCTCGCATGAACCGGTCCTTAGATCTAAAGCAAGCGAACCACCATGACATCCAACCCATCCACAAAACCATGCTTGCTTAGATCACCCATCGTATTGACCAGTTCACATTAACCAGAATATCATTGATGCATAATTAAATGTGTAGTGTTGTTTACCATCCCAATTAATTGAGCGAAGCAAAAAGGTAAAAACCCTTCCCGACATTCTACCATAATTCCAGGTGACAAGGGTGGTCAAACAAAACTAGTAAACTTCCTACCATAGGGTTCCCGTCAATTTGACACAAGCATGCAAGTTCGCAAACAAAATATTTAATTTAAAATAGGATCAATATGCTTCAAGGACACTTGCCTTGCTCCGGCGGATGGGGTTGCTCAAGCGCTTCGAAGTCTTGGTTTTGGAAATCCTCGTATGCAACCTCTTGAGCACGTTCCTCTACGCGTGATCATACATACAAGAAAACATATACAATTCAACATAATGCACACAAAATAATCAACATGCAATGACATGCATGCACGCACAATTTAATAATTAATTTACTACGGTCGTTTATTATTTAGATGCGTCTAGTTCATACGTGTTCATATGTGTTTACGGGGGTTTTAGGGTGGATTAATGCCGATGAAAATAAAATCATGGTGCAGCTAAATTTAATTTACGCCTACTAGATTTAATACGGTCGCAAAAATTCGCATCGGGAACGAACCCTACCGTAGATCTGACGGTGTGACGGTCGCGGAATAAATGCGACGTGAAGACGAAAAAGATGGTGCAGCAGTCCTTCGGCGGCGCGATGACGGCGGCGCGATGTCGGCGACGATCTCCGGCGAACGGTGGTGTCCTCCTCTTTTTCTCCCTCTTCTTCCCCTTCTTTTCCTCCTTTTTTCTTCCCTGGGCGCCTCTGTTTTCTCTGTTCCCGTCGGCTGCTTCCGTCGGCTTTGGCGGCTGCTGGTTCATGGGGAAAAAGAGCCTAGGCCTGGGTCCTATTTATAGGGGCGGTGCTAGGGTACGGCACCGGTATCCGGCTCGGTTGGGAGTCACGCGGCACCGGGAAACGCGGCAGGGGAATCGGACGCGGAAGGGAGTCCAGCGGGAGCGGGAGTTTCGGGATAGGACGTTACAGCGCGGGAGAGGGCGGGAGACCGCGCGGGAGACGGCTGCGGTCGGGCGCGTGTCAGGGGGGGCGGGACCCGGCGCCTTGGCGCGCGCGTCGCGCGCGGCGCGGTCAGGGCGGGCAGGCGGCGGTGGGACGTGGCCTCGGGGCGGGCGCGGTCAGCGGGCGGGGCCCGGCGCAGGCGCGCTGCAGCGGCAGGCGCGAGGGGGCGGGCGGCGGTGGGGCCCCCGGGGCGAGCGCGCGCGCGCGGCATCGGGGCGTGGTGCGGAGCGGGGCCGGCTCGGCCGGCTGGCCGCTGGCCTGGCCGCCGGGCGGCTCCTTGTTTTTTTTTTCTTTTTTTTTATTCTTTTATATATAAATTATAATATATTTTATTACTTATATTTTATTTATTATTTTTTTATTCTACTTTATATGTATACATTTATTATATATAATTTATTTATATATATATATTTCTTTTTTTTATATATATATATTATTATTATTTTATATTTATTCCCTAATATATGTTTTAAGCTATAATTATTGGTTTCTTTTCTTCCTTTGCCACACGTATTTGTATATGCATATGTTGTATTATTTTTCTTTCATTCTACTAGTGCTTAATGCATGACCATGTATGCAATGCATGATGCGAAAATTTAGGGTGTTACAGATTTTCATACAGATCCAACTGCACCACTGGAAAGTATAGAACATCCTAGTTCCAACAAAATTTATTTGGGAATTTTTGGACAAGTATTAGGATATATTGATTTTTAAAGTTGGAGTCAAATCTAGAATTAAATTTAAATGGGAAAGTTTGAATAAAAACAGGGGGCCCATGGGTTTAAAATGGACCAATCAGATTTAAGCCACACAGGCCATAGAGATAATGGGTGTGGACACACTGGATCAAATGCCGCAGCAAATCTGGGGCACAAGCCACAAAGGCTGACGGACGGGCCCCACAGGGCCTTCTTCAACCTCGCGCCCACGGCGCTGAGGCGTGGCGCGCGGCGGCGCCTGGCGGCGGCCACTCGCTGCAGCCCGTCTTAGGCCATCTCGGCCTCCCTTACTTGCTGCCCCCACCTAAAAATCAATGGGGAACACGATGGAGCAGTTACCACCGGTGATAGATGGCCGGAGAGGGACACCTCACGGCGGCAGCGGAACCTAGGGTTCCGGCCATGTTGGCCGGGCCCTACGGTGGATTATTTCGCACGCGGAAACTTCAGAAAGCTTCGTGTAAGCATGGGGAGCATGATTATGGACACAAAAGGAGAGAAAAACTTTGGAGCACGGTGGCCATGATGAACCGACGAGGTGAAAAATTGGCAGTTGAGAAAACTGCTATTCCGGCTTGGTTACTCGATGAAACTCGATGATTCTTCTTCGAGGTGAAGCGCCTGGATGTGTACAAGATAAAGTCTCACGTCCACGAAGAATTGTTACACGTAGAAAGCGAATTTAATTGGAGACCTAGCTAAGTTCATACACGGAGCTCGTCGGAAAAAATGGAAATATGGGGGCTACGGTCCATGGCGTGGGCTCAAATTTTACCAGCAGCTAGAATACGCATAGGCGAACTTTTTTGCTTCAAGGACCAAGGCGAGATGATGGCTGTATCATCAGGGCACCGAGGGAGCAGAGGCACAGCTGGGAAAACAGAGGATGGCGACCACAGTTTCAGTTTCTGGAGTTTCGGGATGGCCTAGCTGCGCAAGAAAATGATCACATAGCTGCGCAAGATGTTGGGGAGTAACTCAATGCAAAGAAAATCGATCAATACCGATGATCCTGGCTGGATTTTGACTGCACAGGAAGAACTTCGACGGAGAGCAAGAAATGGCGCCTGGGTAGTAAAACAGAGAACAGAGCTTTTGTGCTGGGACTTGAAGAAGATAAGGAGGAGCCCTAGGGCTTGCTGTATGCAGCTGGATTCAACTTGGGGAGCAAGCAGGCAAGCAGGTAGCTGCCTAGAATTGCATGGCGTGAGGTGTCCCCCTGGGATGAAAAGAACGGAGCATTCTTACATTGACAGGTGGGTCCCACATTTTGCTCATCCTCATTCTCTCACTGGACAGTCCAATTCACACTCCTATTTTGTTCCAAAATTGCTAGATATTTGTGGGGAGGCCAAATTGAATGCAGAGACTTTGATACTGAAATCAAATTGTTGATTTGCCTAAGTTTCATTCGAATTCAAACTTGAATTTGAATTTGAGTTGAATTCAATGTAGCTACTGAATTAAATAGCAAATTTGCTTCAAAAATTATGAAAGTTTGCAGGGAGACTATTTGAAATATTTGGAATCCAATGGCCAACTCAAATCTTCATGTTAAACTCATTTGAACAGTAGCTAAGTTTATTTTTTGAATTCTCTCTTTTGGAGTTTGAATTACTTTGTTTTTCTCATATCCTTTTTATTTCTTTTTATCATTCAAAACTTTTAGTCCTAAATGAAGTTCGTGTTATGGAAATCAGGGCTTTTACACGGGTGTCGCCATAATGCGGCACTAATCCTTCATTGATTGACTAGAAACTGGCACATTGAAGACGGCGACGTGCGCGGGGAGCGGCGTTTGGCGCTCGGGCTCAGGGGAGAAGAGAGGGGCGACATGTGGGGTCTGGCTGTCGGGGAGAGAGAGAGAAGAAGAGGAGGCGCGGGTGGGCTGAGGGAGTGAGGATGGCCTGGCTAGGTTTAGGCCCAAGTGTATCCTTTTTCTTTTCTTTTTCTGTTGTTGTTCTCTTCTCTTTTCAAGTTTTGAATTCTAAACAAAATTTCTAGCATCTTTTGAATTCAAAAATTTTCACAAATGCATAACATATGATGCACTTGTCTTATATGAATTTTATACTCAAAAGAATTTATTTCCCAAAGCTCTTTGTAATATTCATTTCACATTTTTGATTTTTTTCTTAAAATGTGGATGTTACACTCAAAAATCTATGTGTACAATTTTTTATAGAATTAAGTAAATGCAGGTACAATTTTGTTTCTCTCCAAACCAATTGTAGGAAGCACCTGTCAGCCGACTCATCTGTTCATATCCCCTTCAGGCTTCGTTTAGCAGGAGTGTGCAGGCAATCCTGTGTAAATTTTTCCAAAAGTGGATTAGGTTGATCCACGCCATGCATCCAATCCACGCTGTGGGGTGGCGCAGGTGGCTGCAAATCCATACCGTCATTTGTTTAGCACTTGTATTTGTGTCCACAGCTGATCTGAGAAGTGGATAAATACAATGCAGTTCAGATTGATGTCTAATTAATATAATATTTCACCATTTTTTTCAGTAATAGTACAGTTTTGTGCCTGTTTAACATAAAGTTCCACAGGTGCATATATCACTAGAAAAGGCATCTGACACTAACGGTCACACAGTAAAAAATACAAAAAATTAACTAAATAATACAAAGTCACATTCACGATCATCTCTGAAATTATTACAAAATTCAAGAAAACAAAACTACATTAAAATGATGAATCAAACTTGAAATTCTCGGCATCTGAATATAACTATTAGCAACATAATAATAGTATAGTAATCAATTTTCTGAATAGTTTAGTTCTCATGACGCAGTTTGCCTTAACCTTGCATTATTCTCATGTAGAGCAGTGACCAACAGTGACATATAATCTTTGCTATACTCGAATAGTTGCACATTTCAGATCAATGGTGCAAAAACAGAGAGGTAAGGAACTTATTACTAAAGACAGTAGTAGAGAAATCAGAAAAAATAAAAGGATAATGTCTTTAATTTGAAGTATTATCAACAATCTAAGCAACTGAGTGCCTGATAATTTTTGCCCCGAAAAGAAAAATTGAATGCCCGACAATGGCGAGAGTACGAACGCTCATGCTTAGCTGTATCCCCTTCATCAAAATATAGTTGCAGTGCATATGATGGTGTTAAACATTATAATTTGCAAGAAAAAAATCACAGATAAAGCACTGAGATGATATGATACATTGTTAAGTATAAGATGACTGTGTTTGACACATAAGGACAAAACATTAGTGATTACTTGTTTTGCTTCAAATAGGAGGGAAGTGGCAGCCATCACATATGTCGAACTGGTACACACTTCCGATCAATGCTGAAAAACAAATATGCACAATTCTATGATTTTTTTTCACCCTCTTTATTCTGAAAGACAGAAGATTACACAGGTACACTCTAGTCGGTTTGCGATATCGCATCATGATACACAAACTTAAAAGGAGAAAGGAAAAAAGGTTTCACAGGAAAGGAATGACTTCACCAATTCAACTTCCCTGCAGTTGCTAGCGATAGATAAACTCCAAACTCATTGACGCCATGCTATATCCTGCCGCATAGGCACTCTTATGAATCTACAGAAAAGCAAAAGGAGATGTGAATAACAAAGGGGAGCTCCTAATTGAAGCGAGGCAAGGGAGAAGGAAAACAAGACGTTACGCTGGGAGCCTGGTCCATCCAGCACCTAGCACTAATTTGCTTCAGCATACTGGGAGTGCGAGGCTGCAAGAAGTGCAACTCCGATTCCTGAACCATCATTGGCCAGTTTGACAACAACTGATGAGGAGCCTCCTCCCCTAGTATGTTATATGTTCATAAAGTAAAGTGAAACAAAGTTCTGCAGCAAAGGAAATAATATGAAGTCGATATAATATACTGATATAGGTTCTGTAGGAAAGAAATATCAAGTCAATGTAAACATGTGGTTTGCATTTACAGGATTTGATACCCCTATAGGTGGCCAACGGGCCGTGTCGGGCCGGGCTCGTGCCTTAAAAGCTTCGGCCCGGCACGGCCCGGAAAAAAAATTATGCCAGGCCAAGGGTCCAGGCCCAGGCACGGTCCGAATCCATTTTAAACGTGGTGGACTGTGTCGGGTCGGCCCGTGACTCGTTTTAGTTAAGAAAATACAATAAAACAGCATAAAATCACTATTCGAGCCTAAACGGGCCGTGCCGGCAAGCTCGACGGGCCGGACATCAAGGCCCGGGCGCGGCCCATGTCGTGCTTCGGGCCGGCCCGGGCCCGAATTTTTCAGATCGTGCCGGGCCATTTTGGTCGTACTTCGGGCTGGCCCGACCCATTTGGCCACCTCTAGATACCCCCCTTCCCATGTGCATGTTATCTCTCCATCAAGAAGGGTACAGTAAACATAAATATATGGGAGGTAACTAACATGAAACACATAAACATTTACAGGAAGCGCTATAGAAAAATTAAGCCTGCAAATTTCATAACACTATTTTTTTCAGCCCCTCTTGAAGGACGGATTAGGATCCGGATGGTTGGTATGGAGTTTGGGTCAGCACTATTGATACGCAGCAATCTGATTGGGTCCAAAAATTGCCACAGGTAAGGATTGACGGAGTGAGAATGCCCCAAGCAAAGCAAAACGAGTTCTACAGGGCTCCACGACAACTCTCTCTGCTCGCGCTGACGACCGTCGCCAGCAGTCCTTTTGCGGCAACCGGAGTTCACATGGCCAACAAAGAACAACATTCTAGAGGAGGAGGAAAAGATGCATACCGAGATCTATTGAACGCAACGACCGCGACAATGTCCGAGCTGGCGCGCAAAGACATGTGTTGAGCAGCGTCGAAGCTGAACATGAGCCTCACGGCGTATAGCGATAGCGCGATCTGCCGCGCGGCGGCGGGGTGGCGAGCTGCACCCCCTGCTTCCCCTTGGGCAACCCCAACGGGTCGGTGATCACGATAGGGAGCTCGAATCGGCGCGGGTGTGTCGTCGGCACTCGGGACCGCCGGGGGAGTGGGGGCTCGGGAGTGCGTTGGCGCCGCCTGGGGGAGGGTTCGGGATCGCGTCGGCGCCGCCGTGGGGGAGGAGAGTCGGGAGCGCGTTGGCTCTGCCGGGGGGAGGAGAGTCGGGAGCGCCGCCGTGGGTAGGGTGTCAGGAGAGCTTCGGCACCGCCGGGCCGAGGAGGGTCGGGAGCGCGTCGGCACCGCTGAGGGGAGGGGGCTCAAGAGCGCGTCGGCGGGAGGGGGTGGGGCGGGGGCGAGCGTCATCGAGACGGTTGGAGGGTGAGTGTCTAAGCGAGTCGATGGAAGAAAGGCGGAGATTCCCGACCTCGAGACGAGTCACTCTATTTCCACTCACATCGGAGTGGATCGGGTAGTGGGCCGCCTGATCCAAACCTGAGCCAAATGTATTTTTCCTTTGCGAGTGGAAATTGATCCAGAGGCAGCTGTGGATCCACGTGTAACGTGGAATAGACTTGAGTCCACGTCGACCCGCTCTTTTCCAAACGAAGCCTCACTATTCAGTCCAAGATGACCCATCAGCAGCCCATGGATTAATTTGTTTTCCATTTTTTTCTCTGGCCTGATCCACTAGTAGGAAAACCCTAACCTCAAAAGTCTGAGCCCAATATAGATCCCATAAATCGGCCCATCTGGACATTATCAACAGTAACTGTCCCAGCTCGCACATATACAACCTTCTCCTATATAATCCATTGCCTTCGCCTTCCCCTTTGCAAACCCTTTCCGCCGCCGCCCGCCTCCCGCCGCTAATATCTCACCTACGCCTCCTACGCTGCTTTCGCAGGCGAGGAAAGCCACCGTCGCCGTTAAGCCAAGCTCCACTTTTCTTGCCGTTTCACTGCGAGGAGTCTCACGACGAAAATCGAGTTCGGAGTCGTCGTTTTTCTTTTTCCGGTGAGACTCGATCTGAATACGTTCCGGTCTCCTTCAATATGATTCGTACGCCGTCTTCTTTCCTAATCATGATCTCCCCGTGAGGTCTTCGTGGACGCAGCCGTCCCGTTAGGAGCCCTCGACGCTCTCTGGTCGGACAGAGTTCGTAGTCTCAGCTTGCGTGCCGTTGACGCTAGTCTTCTTCCACGTCGGGGATCTTCTTCCTCCCTGCCAAGCTCGTCTCTGGCGCCCTTTACTCTGTGAGCATCTCCCTCCCGTGCGCCTCCTCCTCCTTTTAGGATTTTTGAGGCGTCCTCTAGTCTCTACCTGTTTGACCAAATGACGCGACGATATCCTGTTGGTCCATGGTTGTGGTTATGTCTGTATTTGGTTCTGGTGGCTAATTAGCCAACCACACACTGCAGCCACTATGGCAGCAACTCCTGTGTGGATGGTCAGTAAGCTCACCTACATTAACTCGTGTTGTTTATGTCAATTGAAGGGATGACTCTGCCTAGTGCTTCCTTCCTTGATACATTGACTCACACTCTATAAAAGTTCTGAAAGTTAAACTTAAAAATGGAGTTTAGTTTGCCTATAGTTCAGGAACCTTTAGATGAATATTCTAATGTCTTATTTATGTTTTGATGATGGGTAAAGTGAAGCACGTGACTCGTTAGCCAGTTGCATATTTTCCAGTGTTATCCTAAACGGTAAACGGTAGACAGTTGGTAGAGCTCTGTTTACCGTTTAGAAGGTTTAGACGGCGTTTAAACGGTATTTAAACGGATAAACGATGTGTACTGTAGCAACATCAACAACAACAACCAAGCCTTTGTTCCAAACAAGTTGGAGTCGGCTAAAAATGAAACCTAACAATTTTGAAGAAAAGTAATAGAAAATAAGATGAAAAGTAATAAAAAAGTAATAAAACCTAATGATGTGTACTGTAGCAGTAAAGAAAAATATTTTTTACTGTCCTGCGCTACGGTAGATGTTCAAATCAAGTTCAAACTCATATTTTGGATCAATTTAACTTCGATATCATATAAAATTAAAGAGATGATCGCAATACCACACCACCAAATAATAATATCGAGACTGAAAAAAGTACATGTAGTGTCCTAAACAAATATTTTAAACTTCTGCTGCTAATGGTTGTTTTATTATATCTTTTGAAACGCAAGTAATATTACTTCTGATGTGTTTATGTGTTTAAGTGAAGCTTAGAAAATAGACTGATTTTAACCAATTTGGTGATATTAATTTTAAACTTGCATTTGACTTAGAAGTGCAAGTTCACTTTTTCTAAACGGTTCTAAACACGTTTAAAATATGTTTCGTTTAGCCCGTATAAACGGGCATTGACCCGTTTAAACGGGTCAACCGTTTAATCCACCGTTTAGGGGCTAAACTGTGCAGTTACCGTTTGTTTAGCGTTTAAACGTGTTTAAACAGACCGTTTAAGCCGTTTAGGGTAACACTGATATTTTCAGTTTTGCAACCGTAGTAGGTTCACCTAGACATGGTTTTCGTGATATGTCTTGTATAACTTCTTATTGGGCAGTTGGCTGACTTGGCCCTTCAGGCTGTAATTGCAGACACACTGGGCATGTTGCATACTTATAATGGCTTCTGTCTCTCTGTCCATGCAATCACATATAACTCTGAAGAGAGCATCGGCTGATGCTAGCTCTATGCCACCTAAATATGGTGCTACCTATGACCCATTCTGGAGCAGTACTCATTTAGATGCTGTGATCCACTGCAGGATGATGTGACCTATAGGTGTATTTATTCCAAACTTATCTGAATTGTTAATTCACTATGGTCAGTTAATAGTGTGTTCCTTGGAAACTTCATTTTTACTCATGGTTCAATTGAAATGTGCATCATAGTTTTGGGTCATTCTGAAGCTAAATGTATTTCAATTGTTAGAATTTAGTCTTAATTTCCTTATCTCCAGTTATTTCACTGCTATGAAAACTTAGTGGAACTATGTAAACGAGTGCATATTATGTTTGTTTTATGTTAGTTTCTCCCTTGAGCAATATGATTCTAGAGTTCCCCTGGTGCTACAGCTGACAAATGATTTCCTTTGCAGTTTACCACAACGATGTCTGGCAGTGCAAAACCTGAAGTTCCACTCCACTCTGCTCCAAAGGCTGCTGTTCATTCTTGTCGGAGGAATATATCCGACAGAACATCATTTGTCGCAGATCTGAGAGATCACATCCATGAGTTCCTCCATGCCTCCATGGATGAGCACAGGACCTGCCTCAGGACCACTGTAAAGAAGTTGTTCTTAATGTCAAAGGCTGATAGATCCGCAGAAGCTCAGCAAGCTGGAGCTGATAGTGTTTTGCCACTTGAGACCAGTGTGTCGCAGTAGAAGTCTCGCTTGTTCTTATTGTGTCAATAGAAATGGGGATAACGTAATGTTAATAGTTTGTCGTGTCACTGTCAGCAAGAAAATTCTCTTGTAGACAACACATTTATTAATCTGATTATGTACAGTCATTCTGTAACAATTTTCCAATGCAAAAAGCCAAAAACGACATATCTGAAGAAGTCTGGAGAGACACATCTCCCTTGGCTGCTGTGTCTAAAACTAAGCTGACCTTCATGAAGAGACGTTTCTCTCTTCTCTTATCCTTTTTGGCTAGTATCACAACCTTCATATGTGCAAGTATGTTACTAAAACGACCAAGACTGCACAGAAAAAACTTAAATAGGCAGCAGTAAGCCAGCTGCACCTCGCCGGCGACATGGAGGCTTCTTGCTCGTAGAGCGAGCTGAGACTGAACCTGGGGTTGGACCCGTACAGCAGCTGGACACCTTCGACATCGTCGACGGTGAGTTCCGCCTTCTTTTCACGGGGGCGGAGGCTTGGGTACATGACCGCCCTGGGCGACGACGAGTGCCCCAGACCCAGGACGTGTCCGATTTCGTGCGTGGCCACGGACTCCAGGTCGACGGCCGAGTGCTCCGTCTCGGCGTTCATGTCCACCGCCCACCTCTCCGCTGCGTCGAGGTGGAGCCGCCCGTTCTTCGGGGAGAAAGCGTGTCCGAGCACGCCGAGCGGCCCGTCGAACGGTATCCCGTCGCCGTGGCTGCCCACGTAAAATCCCACCCGGATGTACGCCGCGTCGTAGTCGTCGGTCTCGACGAAGCCCACGGGGATGACCCGCGCCCACCGTGCGAACGCGCGCCGGAACACCGCGCGCACGGTCTCTGGCGGAAGGTAGTCGACGGTTTCCGTCTCGGAGATGGCGTAGGTCAGCACGAGTGGGTCCGGCTGCGTCCACCGCGGTTGGCCCTTAAAGAAGGTGAACCGGCTGACCGCGCCACCCGGGAGCGACACGGTCACGCCGTGGCCGCCGTCGCCGACGCCGCAGCGTGGCGCCATGATCCGGTCGATCGTGGCGGAGTCCAGCTGGCCGGTGACCGGCAGGCTGAGCGTGGACTGGTACCGCTTCACGGCGGCCTCCAGGTGCTCGTCGAACGCGTCCGACGGGTGGTCATGCTCGTGCCCCGACTTTGGCAAGTAGCCGAACCTCGCCAGGTACCGCTTCAGCTCCCCGAGGCCAGCGACGTGGCTGCCCCGACGCGCGTCCTGCAGCTGCTTGAACGACCCCCACGCCTCGCCGCCGCGCACGCTCACCTGCACGCCCCGCACGGCCGCGTGGGCGCACGAAGCGAGGAGGAGGCCAAGCAGCGGCAGCAGCGCCGGTACGGGACGACATGGCAGCAGCATCAGAACCAGACGCCGCTGACTGCCGTGCCCGTTAGGCTATGCCGAGGTAGCTGTGCGCGGGCGGTTATTCTCGTTGCTCAGACTTGTCCGCCGCGTCAAAGCATTTTTGAGCGCGCGCGGGACAGAGACGGGGCGGAAGCTGCCGCCGCTTGCCGGATAGAGGGAGTGGGGCAGGTGATGGCGCTCCGGCTGGTCACCGGCTGACCTCGTCGTGTCCTCCTCCTGCCCAGTGGCGTTCCTTGACACGTAAACGACGGGTCGCGCGCCGCCCTGGACCAGCTGATGTTACCAATTACTGCTGTGTCGTCAACATGGCATGTCAAGAAGTGTTTTCTTGACGCGTAATTTTGGTGGAATCCTGGTGTATTAGCCGATTGGGTGAGCATACAGAACAGAGGCAGGCTCCGACGAGATCAGTTCCTGTTCCGCTGCAGCTTCTTCTTCACCTTTGCTTATCCGTGCAGAGACTGAGTACGAAACGTAAGTTTTAATTCTATATACGACATATTAGTTGGGGGAAAAGGCGACGCTCTGTTTCCAAGATGACGAAGAGGGCGGCGACGTGGTTCAACACGAGGAAGGCGAGTTCTGGGCGACAGGCTCTGGTCTTCGGATTTGCAAGTACCGGGTATTTGTGGTGGACGAGCTGGTCCAGTGACGGCCGCGACACGTCTACTCCCAAAAGGTGACGCTGGCAGCGAAAGCCAAGTCAGAAAGCGAGAGGGGGAGCCGTTTCCTTTCTCGCCGGAAAAAAATTCTATAGATACAGTATACAAATCTAAGGCTGTGCATACTCTTACAGATATGTGACGTGTGTCTATATAAACGGACGGATGAAGCAGTTGTATGAATTTAATTTTTTTCTCTTCAATGAAGTGCTTTGAGATTGATAAAAAATGACGTGGCGTCAATCTAAATAGGTATGCACCAGTGTTTTAGTGCATACCGTATGCAGAAAATTCGATTTGTTTCTCGCCCCTAGCCCCTGGACTCGCTTTAATTTGTAGACCGAGTAATCAATCCGACGGGAAGAGTATCGTTTCTACTTGGTGTCGCATCCAGTCCACGAATATCGTATCGACGGATAATAAACGCAAGAGGCTCTCGACTTTCCTTCCGATCACCATGATCTCGAGCAACAGCAACATCTGCTACCTGAGCAGAACACGCGATCAATCCTGGAACCGTTAACAACGGAGCTCGACATGGCCATGGAACGGGAACCTCTTTCTCGGGTGGAACGGGACGTGCAGGCCCGAGCGATGACCCCACCGGCGCCGGCCGGTCTCCACCTGTCGCAGCTCGCGATCGCGACGCTCTCGCCCGTAGTCGCCGTCCGACGCCGACCGCTCTGCTCGTCTCGGTGCGCTGTGTCAACCGCCGGAAGCGCGAGCACACGATGTCCTCCACCCGAATCGCGCGAGGGCGGCCATCCGATGGCGACCTGCACCACGCGCAAGAGCGACGGGCTCCGTAACCTCTTGCTCCCACCGAGCAGTCCATCGGTCGCGCCGCGCTGGCGTCGTGCTCCTGTTTTCGGCTTGCTTTCTTTGGTAGCCGCTGATTGTTAGTTAAGCCTTGTACTATCAGTTTGTTAATTTCTTGCATGCATATAGGATCACACGTTGTGCAACGGCGGGCGTGTAGTAGTGGGCTCGGCCACGATCAGCGTGGCGCGAGCGCGTCGTGCAGACGGTTGGGTCGTGCCGCAAGAGTCGGGCGTTCACGCCCTCATCCTAGTTTTTTCGTTGTAGCATCGATGAATATAAGTTTTGCATCGGCGCAAGGCAACAAGCCAGAACGCCACCCGCTCCTCTTGTGTTCACGCTCGTGCTCTGTTGAGCGAACTTCATCGTTAAAGCTCGCCGGAGCTAACAATTGGTATCAGAGCCAGGTTACGGGATGGTCGGCGACGGATCGCGCTCTCCGACTGCCGATGGACGTCGTGGACGCTCTCCAACGCGTAGTCCACGCACTGGTGCCGAGTGCATCGTCGAGCGGATCGTGGAGAAGATGGCACCGGCGGGGTCGGCGAACTACCCCATCTTGACAAAGACGAACTACAACTAGTGGTCGTTGCTTATGAAGATCAAGCTCGAGACCCGTTCGCTGTGAGAGGCAGTGAACAAGGGCGGGGCCAATTTTCAGGCGGACAGAATGGCGCTCGACGCCATCTACAGTGCGGTGCTCGCCGACATGATCGCTACGCTCGCCGTCAAGCCGTCGGCGAAAGAAGCGTGGGACTGCATCAAGACAATGTGGATCGGCGAAGATCGAGTCCGCAAATCCACTCTGCAGAAGGTCCGACGAGAGTACGAGTTGCTTTCCTTCTACGATGGGGAGTCCGTGGAGGACTTCGCAATGCCCCTGAACAACCTCACCAATCAGCTGGCAACTCTAGGCGATCCAGAACCCGATGAGAAGATCGTTGACAAGTATCTTCGCATCGGCGTCCAAGGTACAAGCAGCTTGTAATTTCCATTGAAACATTGTTGGATCCTGCAGAGCTGACAGTGGAGGAGATCACCTGCCGGCTCAGAGCCGTCGAGGACGATGCGGGAGCAAGTGAACTGAGTGAGGGAGGTAAACTCTACCTTGAGGAGGAGTGGTTAGAGAAGTACAAGCTGAAGGAGGGAAACAGCTCTAACCGCGGCGGTGGTTCCGGTGGCCGTGGGAGATGGTGCCATGGAAACAAAGGTGGAAGAAAGAATCCTGGAATTGGCGGGAATGAAAGCGGGAACAGAAGCCGCGCCAATAACAAGTGCCACAACTACAGCAAGCACGACCATTTGGTGGAGGCGGCGGCCGCACATGAGAACTCGCCAAGGCTCGGGGTTACGGGTCACTCTGACCCGGCTAAACCCGACGCAGCGGCAAAGTGCGACTCTTGCATGTTGCTCAACGTTGGCACCACACGGGAGTCTCGACAATGGATCTTCGACACTGGGGCGTCAAATCATATGACCGGCGCCCGCGACGCGTTCTGCAACATAGACACCGACATCGGTGGAGTTGTCAAGTTTGGCGAGGATCATCTGTCCGTGTCGAGGGGTGCGGAACGGTCATCTTCGCCTAGAAAAATGGAGAGCACTACACACTTGGTAATGTGTATTACATTCCCCGACTCACTGCTAACATCGTTAGTTGTGGTCAGTTGGACGAGCTGGGCTTCCAGATTCAAGTGCAGGAAGGAGAGATGCGCATCCGTGATGAGAACATGCGCCTGATCGCTAACATTCATCGCGGACCAGGCAGACTGTATGTGCTCGATGTCGAGATTGCACGTCCAGTTTGCTTGAACGCAGTGGCTGGAGAGGATGCCTCGCATTGGCATGCCCGATTCGGCCATGTCAATTTCGGCACACTCAAGAAGATGTCAAAGCAAGAACTGGTGAGGGGATTGCTGATCATCGATCAAGTGAATCAGGTGTGCGAGGCCTGCTTGGCCGGCAAACACTGTCGGGCGTCGTTCCCTCGCCAAGCCCAGAGATGTGCCACCAAGGTGCTTGACTTGGTGCATGGTTATCTCTGCGGTCCCATCAGCCAAACGACACCCAGTGGGAAGAAATATTTTCTTCTCCTTGTCGACGATTACAACCGCTACATGTGGCTCACCCTTCTGTCCACCAAGGACGAGGCGTCAGACACAATACGCAAGGTGCAGGCGGCAGCCGAAAGAAGAAGCCAAAGGAAGTTGGGTGCCCTGCGCACTGATGGGGGGGGGGGGGGGATAGTTCACGGCGGCTCAGATCAACGAGTACTTTGTCGTGCTGGGAGTTCGATGAGAACTGATGGCACCGTACTCACCATAACAAAACGGCATCGTTGAGAGGTGTAATCAGACCATCGTCAGGACAGCTCGGAGCATGCTCAAGGCCAAGAGCCTGCCCGACACGTTCTGGGGCGAAGCGGTTACCACTGCGGTTTATATTCTAAATCGCACCGTGACCAAGGGGAACGGCGGCAGGACTCTATACGAGCTGTGGACATGGGTCACCCCGGCGGTTCATCACATTCGGACGTTCGACTGCGTGGTTCATGTCAAAACCACCGGGAACGTGACGAAGCTTGACGACAGGAGCAAGCTAGCGATCTTCGTCGGGTACGAAGCCGGCTCAAAGGCGTACCACACCTATGATCCGAAAACTCAGCGTGTCTGTGTCTCAAGAGACGTGGACTTCAATGAATAAAGTGCATGGAAGTGGGATGGCGAGACTCCAGACAGTGAGTTCACCATAGACTACGTGACGGTGATGCACCCATAGGTGGTGATCACACATCATGAGCCTTCAAGCGCCCCCACAGAGCAAGTCTCGCCATCACTGTCGCCCATGATGGAGCAGGGCGATCAAGCTACAACACAAGCTCCGGATAGTCATGCTGCACCAGGTTCAACCCTCCCATCTTTGAGCAAGCTTGATGCTGATCACGATGACACACCATTGCGTCTCCAATCTATGCAAGAGGTACTAGAGGCTGAAAATGTAGCAAACCTGCAAACGGGGGAGCATGGTGATGATCTGCTGATGCTCAATGTCGAGGAACCAGCAAAATTTCAAGAAGTAGCAGTTCACGAGTGCTGGCTCCAGGCAATGCTCGATGAACTGGCAACAATTGAAGCAAACCAAACGTGGGAGCTGGTTAATCCGCTGACGAATTGTCACCCAATCGACCTCAAGTGGGTTTTCAAGACCAAGAAAGATACCGAGGGAATCATCACCAAGCATAAGGCGCGTCTCGTGGCAAAAGGCTATGTGCAACAACCGGGCGTCGACTTCAATGAGGTGTTCGCACCGGTGACGCGTCTTGAGACCGTGAGTGTTCTCTTGGCGTTCGCGGCAAACAGAGGATGGAGAGTCCATCACATGGACGTAAAGTCGCCTTTCTCAATGGCGACTTGAAGGAGGAGGTGTTCGTGACACAACCACCTGGGTTCATCATGGACAGGTCAGGGGAGAAAGTCTTGCACTTGAAGAAAGCGCTGTACGGGCTCTGTCAAGCACCGCGGGCATGGTACGCGAAACTTGAGACAAGTCTTTCTGAACTTGGTTTCCAGCGTGGGGAAGCAGAACATGCTTTGTATACGTGAGGTGACAAGGATCGACGCCTCATCGTTGGTGTGTATGTTGATGATTTGATAATCACCGGCGCAGACAAAGGTGAGCTCAATCAGTTCAAAAGGAAGATGCAGTGCAAGTTTCAAATGGCTGATTTAGGGGACCTGAAGTTTTACCTCGGGCTGGAGGTTTGTGAAACACCAGAAGGAACCTTTGTCAGTCAAGGCGCCTATGCAGTGAAGATACTGAAGATGGCAGGCTTGCTTGGGTGCACCTCATGCCATACGCCCATGGAACCACGCCTCAAACTAAGTAAGTCCAGCACTGCCTCCGCTGTGAATCCCACTGAATATCGAAGGCTTGCAGGGGCGCCTCGTTATTTGGTGAACACCCGACCAGATTTGGCATATGTTGTCGGATACATTAGCAGGTTCATGGAGAAGCCCACAAGTGAACATCTCCAGGCAGTAAGGAAAGTGTTGCGCTATGTCGCAGGAACAGTTCATCTTGGGTGCTTTTACAGGAGGAAGAAGCAGGAACTTGAGCTGATCGGGTATAGCGACAGTGATCTCGCCGGTGATGTTGTTAACTCATCTGCCTCCTCTGCTCAGGGTCGTGTGCATCCAACAAGCCGACTTCCAAGCGACAAGGCTTCCTCTGCTCCCAAACGTAGCTCGTGGCCCAAACAGCCCAGCACTCGAGTGGCCGGCCCAATGTGGACCTCCGAGTGATCTATATGGGCAAGGAATGACCTGAAGAATGGAGGAACACCTGTGAACTTGCTGTTACGATCTTCTTGCTCCCCACGCCGCCGTCTCCTTCCTCCTCTCTTCGACCCTGCTGCTAGCAACTGGTATCAAACTTCGATCCTGGAACCCCACCACCACTATACTCGCCGCCAGAAATCGATGGGTGCCATGGAGCCCAACATGAAGCACCTCTTCGATGTGCTGAAGCAAGAACTCGACAAGCGTTTCAACGAGCAGACTACCAGATTCGATAAGCGTTTCGACGAGATCTCCGCAACAGAGCAGCACCGGGAGGCGCGGATGGCCGCCTTGGAGGCCTCCGCTGAGGATTTCGACAAGCGTTTCGGGGCGTGGCAACCAGAGATCGACGCCTCTGTCGATGCTCTGAAACTGGAAATCTCCAAGTTGAACCGCTTCTTCGACAGAGGAGCGCGTGAGAGTGCGGTGCACCACCCTGGTGTACTCCACAACGAGTCGGTGCTTGAGCGTTCACCCATCGGACAGCCTACCGACGGCCCTCATGGGCACCGCTACGACAACATTCACCGGGACACCGGGTTTGGGTCAGTGTACACCCACACCCATGTCCCGGTCAAGGGTATGCCCATCTCTGACCCCCTTCGTTTTCACCGCCTTATCAACCCCATGAGTGATCCACATGTTGTTCCTTCATCTGGCTCTAAAGTGAATCTCCCCAAACTTAATTTCCCCAAATTTGATGGTGATAGTCCCAAACTGTGGAAGTCTAGATGTGAAAGCTATTTTGACATGTACTCCATCGACTCTAGTTTATGGGTCAAAGTCGCATCACTTCATTTGGAGGGCCCGGCTGCACGCTGGTTGCAATCCGTAGAGCACAAATTGAGCCATGTTGGTTGGGACATGTTCTGTTCTATGCTGAGTGATAGGTTTGGTAGAAGCCAACACGAATTGTTCATACGAAAGCTTTTTCATATTAAACAATCTAGTTCAGTTTCTGAGTACATAGATCAGTTTTCTGAACTTGTTGATCAGTTGAATGCATATGAGCGTCTGACAGATCCTCTTTACTACATTACTCGCTTTATTGATGGACTAAGGGATGATATTAAATCTGTTGTTATCGTTCAACGCCCCCAAGATTTGGATACTGCTTGTACTTTGGCTGCCTTGCAGGAAGAAGTGGTGGATCAGAGTAAAAAGAGATATTACAGAAAGCCTGTTCTGCCCGATGACACAGTTTCTTTGCAAATTCCTCAGGTGATCCCTGTTCTGCCCGATGACACAGTTTCTTTGCAAATTCCAGCTGCTATTTTGCAGGAACGCCATATCTCTCGAGGAGGCACCATGGTGCGCCAAGGACTGATTCAGTGGTCCCGATCACCTAAGGAACTTGCTACATGGGAGGACTACGAGAGCCTGCGCCAAGCTTTCCCTCACGCACCTGCTTGGGGGCAAGCAGGTTCCAAAGAAGGGGGGGATGTTAACTCATCTGCCTCCTCTACTCAGGGTCGTGCGCATCCAACAAGCCGACTTCCAAGCGACAAGGCTTCCTCTGCTCCCAGACGTAGCTCGCGGCCCAAACAGCCCAACACTCGAGTGGCCGGCCCAATGTGGACTTCCGAGTGATCTATATGAGCAAGGAATGACCTGAAGAATGGAGGAACACCTGTGAACTTGCTGTTACAATCTTCTTGCTCTCCACGCCGCCGTCTCCTTCCTCCTCTCTTCCACCCTGCTGCTAACAGATGTGGACACATGCAAGAGCACCACCGGAGTGTTGTTCTTCCTCGGCGATAATGTTGTCTCCTGGCAGTCTCAAAAGCAACGGGTTGTGGCAGTGTCAAGCTGCGAGGCAGAGTATATTGCGGCAGCCACGGCGACATGTCAAGGTGTTTGGCTGGCTCGACTCCTTGCCGAAATCAAAGGAGACAAGGCCGAGCCTTTCACACTAAAGATCGACAACTTGTCAGCCAACTGAGCAAGAATCCTGTTTTTCACGACCACAACAAGCATATAGATGTGAGATATCACTATATGAGGCAGTGCATTGAGGAGGACAGGGTGAAGATAGAAGTTGTCGGTACCAGCGATCAGTTGGCTGACATTCTCACGAAAGCGCTCGGGTGGGATCAGTTCGTCGAACTGCGCACCAGACTCAACATCGTCCGCGCTCAGAAGGAGAACAAGGCTTAGGGGGAGATTTGTTAGTTAAGTCTTGTATCTATCAGTTTGTTAATTTCTTGCATGCATATAGGATCGCACGCTTTGCAACGGTGGGCGTGTAGTAGTGGGCTCGGCCACGATCAGCGTGGCGCGAGCGCGTCATGCGGGCGGTTGGGTCGTGCCGCAAGAGTCGGGCGTTCACGCCCTCATCCTAGTTTTTCCGTTATAGCATCGATGAATATAAGTTTTGCATCGGCGCAAGGCAACAAGCCAGAACGCCACCCACTTCTCTTGTGTTCACGCTCGTGCTGTTGAGCGAACTTCGTCGTTAAAGCTTGCTGGAGCTAACACTGATGAGTGTGGTTTGGTCTAGGTCCAAGAGGCTAATGACGAAGAATGATGCAGAAACAGTGACCATGAGAGAGGAGGCCTTTGCCTCGTCATCATCATTCGTCACCTGTGGTCTGTGGATGCTGGTGGAGGTGGAGCCACGAGCCAGTCAAAACCCAGCTCGTTGCAGGGGCGCGCCCGAAACCTGACTGAAGGCATCTCCGTCGAGCACGCTCACGCGGATGCATTTCAATAAACACCAGCATCCATTGATTTGAGAATCTGTTGATTTGAGAAAGTGGTTGACACATACACCCTCTGTTCTCTTATATTTGATGTTGATTAGTTCAAAATTAAACTAATCACTGTCAAATACTACCTCTGGATTTTTTAATTGACGCTTCCGACAATCAAGTCAACTAAAAGCCAACTAAGGAATTGTGTCCTAACGTCAAATAAAACGAGCGTAAGGAAGTATAAGAGAACTCAGGGAGCATATGTACAAAGGGAAAAAAAGAGAAATGCTAAACCCACGTGGGCAAGAGCCAATAATTCTCTTTATTTTCCCTCAATAATAATAACCGCGCCCAGGCATCGTAAGCTCCCGGTAGAGGGCCTACTGTGGCATGCTGGCGTGGCGTGGGGTGCGGTCCCCGTGAAGTATTACAAATATGTACAGATGATGATCTCATATACTAAAGATTTTTCTATATTGTAAGTCTTGATCTAACCCAGTGGAGAATCCACATGGCCTATTCAAAGTCTAAGTTCCTACAAAGAGCTAGAACAGTGTTTTTCCATGAACAGAGTGGCTGCTGCTTGTATTAAACATTTTTCTAAATAGCAAACCTGAATACCTAAGCAAGTTTTTAATAACATCACTAAGGGAAAAAATGAATCGCCATGACCCCATCTTGCCTCATGTAGCTCCACCGATGCATTAACCCTTCCACAGGACTTGGTGTTGCAAAGATTAATTACTTTCCACCCTTGAGTACGGGTAAACTATCATTTTCAGCCGCCGGTAACAAAGAAATACTCGGTTCCTAGCCAGACGCTTACTACACATAATCAGCCACATTAGTTAGATTCTATATCAACATTCCAAGTTCCAACTCGTATCCTGATTAATGGTTCTGACAGAATGCCCTATTATTCGCCACAGTCATCGCAAATAACAGAAAACCGTCATAAATAAGCAACTTGTGACAGTTTTCCTTATTTACAACGGTTTTAGGCCGTCGCAAGTGTTTTGTCGCAATTAAGCTTATTTACGACCGCCATCGTCACAAATAAGCGTATTTGCGACAGCTTGCGACAGCCGTCGCAAACTATAGCCCAGGCCCAGACGATGGGCCCCACAGGACTATTTGTGATGGCCCGACCGTCACAATTAAGGACCTATTTGTGACGGTCTGGCCGTCGCAAACTATAGCCCGGGCCCAGCCTGACAGGCCTCACAATACTATTTGCGATGATCGGGCCGTCGCAATTACGAACCTATTTGCGACGGTACGACCGTTGCAATAACACAGGTTAATTTGCGACGGCCAGAAGCCTTATTTGCGACGGTACTGTATAAAAAGCCGTTGTAAATAAGATTTAAAAAAACAGAAAATGCTATCTGACTCAATGGCCAGAAACACAGAACAAACATTATTATCAACAATACATCACAACAGACACTATACACATCGTCATTACAACGTCAATACATCACATCATCGTCAACAAACCGAACAAGGGCTCACTCGCCCGTCTGACCTCTGAAGCCACCAAAGTCGTCGTCGCGCCTCACTTCAGGTGGCGGTAATGGTGACGACAGAGTTTGAGCAGCCTTCACCGACCCCTGCAATTCATAAAACTTAGAGTTAAAATAGAAATGCATCAACATCTCTCCCCCTTCCTCTCCCTCTATCTCCATCTACATCTCCCTCTCTCCCTCTCCATTCCTCTCTCTCTATCTCAATCTATCTCTCTCTCTCCCTCTCCATTGCTTCCTCTCCATCCCAATCTATCTCTCTCTCCCACTCTATCTCCCTCGCCATCTCTTTCCCTCCATCTTCCTCCCTCTTCTAGCTCTATCTCTCACTCTATCTAACTATCTCTCACTCTCACTCTCTTTTCTCTCTCTATTTCTAGATAAGTTGAGATAAAACTAAAATTGTTAAGTTGACATAAAAAATTACCTGACTCGCAGAAGAAGGGTCGCCTGGAACGACCAGTAATGATGGTAGCTGGATCCCCAGACCTTGCGTCCGAGCCATGACCTGTCATTGCAAACATAAACCTAAACATAAACAATTTTATCCTAAACATAGACATAAACATTGACTTAAACCTATCTTAGCAAACTTAATCTCAATTAACAAAAATTGGACCTAGGAATAAATAAACCTAAACATAATTAAACCTAAACCTAGCTAAGCATGATTAACATATCAATTTATTATAAATAAATAACCAAAGCATAATCAACATAAATAAATAACCTAAGCATAATTAATAAGAAATTTATATAAACATATCAATTTAACTTAAGCATGATTAACAAGAAATTTATCTAAACATATCAATTTAACCTAAGCCATGGAGGAGGAGAGAGGGGCGGCCATGGAGGGGGGAGGGGGTCATGGAGGGGGGGTGCGGCCATGGAGGGGGGAGGGGGGTCGGCTAGGAGGGAGGTGGAGGGGGGCGGCCATGGAAGGGGGGGTGGCCATGGAGGGGGGGAGGCGGTCGGATATGGAGGGATGGGGAGGGGTGAGGGGGGCGACCATGGAGGGGGGAGACCATGGAGGGAGGGAGAGGGAGGGGAGGGAAGAAACTTACAGAGGCGGCGACATCGAGCGGCAGCGGCGGGCGCACGGCGGCAACGTCGGCGGGTGTGTGCGTGAGTGTGTGAGTCGGGGGCTGAGGGGTCGGGTATATCCCATTTATTTGCAACGGTTAGCTTAATTGCGACGACCCTAGGGCTGACCGTCGCAATTTATGTTATTTACGACAATTTTTGGGCCGTCGCAAATAACCTCCTATTTGCGACGGTAATTGCGACGGCCCTAGGGTTGACCGTCGCAAATAAAAGACTATTTGCGATGGCTTCGGCGACGACCGTCGCAAATAGGTTCCTAATTACAACGGCCGCCCTTTTTGCGACGGCCAGAGGCGGGCCATCGCAATTTAATTTATTTGCGATGACCGTAGCCGTCACAAATGCTCGCGTTTACTGTAGTGTTAGCAAAAAATGTCATATGGGTCTAATGTTACAGTTTTGAGTTGGTTCACGAAAATTCAAACTTTCCCTTCTAATTATAGTGGCTGATTTTTCTGTTTAAATGGTCCGCAGAAATCCCTGAGCATAATTAGTTTGTTAGATAAACACAATTCATGTTTGTTTCACCAAATAGTCATCTTCATTTTCTGCAGGACGTAGAACAAATACATACATAAAATCTTGAGGACAGTATACCAGATATTTAGTTCAAGATAAACAGAAAATAATGCTGTCGTAATACTTTTTTTTTTGACCGAAGCTGTCATAATACTTACTCCCTCAGTTCTGAATATATGACATTTAGGACAGCTAAATTTAGTTCGAATTAAACTAGATTTTTTATCTTAAACATCATATATTTCAGAATGGAGGGAGTACATTATTACATACCACCTAAGGTAAGACAAGGAATACCATATGCAGGAACATAAAAGAGGGTTCACCTCCCTCCAACGATACTCCCTCTGTTTGTTATTCAGCTGCGCATGAAGTCGGACACAGAGACCAAAGCATACGGGCCATGATGCACTTCGTATTCACGTAAACAAACGGCGCTGCTTTAGCTGCCAATCGCACTCGCTCGTGTGCGTCTGGTGTGAGCTGAGAGCTGCTTTTAATCAAGTTGGTAGCTGAAACGTCAGCTGAAACATCTTGCAACGAAGTGTCTTCCAGCCGGAGTAATTAGTAGGATACGGCAGTGAAGCGTTATGCGCGGATGAAACATAGAGAAACGATTTAGACTTACACGCGGCTAAATAACAAACGGAGGGAGTATATCATACGCCTAGCTTCAAGCTCTCCAGGTACCTTCTGCCCTCTAGCTTTGCAGCAAAGTAGCCCTTGGTGAACTCAACACCATCTATTGCCTTGTAGCGTGCCTTGCCTGCTTTCAGCAGATCCTCGAGTGGGCCAATAGTGCAGAAAAGGTTCGCACTGTGGAATGCTGCAACTGTGATCCTCTCTTTGTTGGGGTTAATTACCGCCCTATGCTCAATACTCTTGTACTTGCCGTTGGTGACGATCTATTGGAGATCAATAATGTTAATAGCCTGATAGTTGATATGATCAAATGTGAACTATCAAAACGTTAAAGTATACAGTTATCGTTATTAGGCAATTTCTCTAGAACGTGGGAGTAAATATAGCTAAATGCACCTCAAGAACGTCCCCTATGTTGACGACAAGAGCTCCAGGCATGGACTCCACAGAGAACCATTTGTCATCCTTCTTGATTTGTAGACCTTGTACATCATTTACGTGGAGGAGGAATGTCATGCCAACACCATCCGTGTGCGGCGAGAGGCCTAACACCTTGTCAGCTTGATGACAGGGAGGATAATAGTTGATCCTTACACTCTGAGGTTGCCCTTTGAAGGTACCAAGGAGTGTGTCCTGGTCAGCTTCGAGGTTGTTGGCCATAAACTTGAGTAGTTGTGTAGATACATTTGCCAGTTCCAGCGAGTACTTATCAAGTGTGTCCCTAAAATCAGCAAATATCAGCTACAAAAATGGTTCTAATGCTTCTTTCTAGCATCCATGTAAAAGCACAACCAAAACAATTGGAGGTAGTGTGTCCATATTGAATGGGTTTACAGTTGCTTCACCATCAAGCACGGTTTGATATTACTCTCTAGTGTTATGAATATTTGATCTTCAGATCTTGTATTATTGAGGAGACCGGAAGCCTCTATAAATAGATGTACAAGGGTGACAAATATGCAAGTAAGCCCCTAATACATCATCTAATATCATATCACTATTATACCTCTAACACCTCCTCAAACTCAAGGTGCATCAAGAACGTTGAGTTTGAAGAGATAAAAATCATGCTAAGAGCCACAAAGATGATCCAAAAGGTAGTCTCACTCTGCAAACGTCGATGTAGATGAAGTAGCAAAACAGGAGCCGACAAAACTGGCACGCGCAGCGAAGACGAAGTCAGTCAAGCTCCCAAACATGCTACGAATCACGCCGACGAGGATCAGTACCAACCAGAGATTTTCCATGAGCACTCCCAGAGTCGTAAACCATATATATATAGACGCATCCGAGGAACCCAATCACGACTATTAGTGCAATTGAAAAGCACACCGCATAGCTGGAATTCCGACCGAAGGAGAAAGTCATCATGACGAAGATGACCAAAATGGCAAGATGCAAACATATGCAGCAGCAGGCGACGGCGAGAGCACAAAAGAAGTGGCACAAACATCATTTTTTTAGGTGCAAGCGGAGCTCCCGAATCAACGATGAACCAAGACGACACAGGCAGCCAAAAGAAAGCGCCCAAAAGACATCAATCACATCTTAAATTCGAAGAGGAGCCATCCGCCGCCACCCAATTTTTTTTTGTTGACGAAGCGCAAACAGCAGAATAAAGCCGATGGAGACGAGATCGCCACTGGCGGAACTAAACCGAAGACGTAGACCGAAGAAAAACGACAACCAGCAGCACAAAATGTGGGGCAGCCAACGACGAAGACCCCGAAGCATCCACCGCTGTTTTTTTTATGAATAACTTGTACTTGAGGAGCGAACTGTACTTGTACAGCACCTGTACTTGAGGAGACCCACGAGACATGCCAATCAAGGCCGACGGCTTGACCAGATCGGAGATCACGTGCTGCAAGACCAAGGCAGAGCACAGCAACGCAGCAAACATGAGTCTTTTGGCAAGATCCCAACGACTGGAACATGTCCTGTAGGAATGCTGCAGCATGTAGCAGAGGCAGAACAGCGGCCCGACGTGGATCAACGCACCAAAACAGCAGCCTGTTGGCGTAAAGATCGAGACGGTCTTGGCGATGTAGCTGCCGAACCGGGTGATGCCGACGACTTGGATGAGCGACACCTCCACGGGTGACGGAGACGACACGAAGATGGCGTTCATGGGGTTGTCAGACTGCCCGACGCCCGACAGGTCGAGGATGACGTCGATGCTGAGTGACCGAAGGTGGTTTGCCGGTCCAACGCCGCTGAGCATCAACTGCTGCGGGCTGCCCAGCACCCCGGCCGAGAGGATCACCTCGTTGGCCGTGCCGCGCGATTCAATCGTGGTCGCCATAGGCGCGGCGAACACCCGGATCACGGGCGGCGGCGGCCAACGCGGCACGAACTCCGGGGCCTGCGCGTTGAGGTGGATGTAGAAGCCGCTTCCTTCGCAGTTCGTTCGTCCGCTCCGCTTCCGTCGCCTCCACAGCTTCTTGTTGCGGCATCAACGGGTCTTGCTAGGGTTCTAGAGGATCAGTCGTGCAGTCGAGCAGCGGTGCAGCTCACGCGCTGGGACCGATCGGGACAGCGGGAAATATGCCTTGATCGACGAGGCGAGCGGACGAGTGCGTCGATAGACTAGGCGAGCGGACGAGCGGGCCAATCGACGAGATCCACGAGCCGAGCGAACGAGCTGGCAAGCAGACGGGATCGACCGGCGGCGGCAGGATGGATTAGCCGCCGCCGCCGGAAAACAAAAATAGTGTAGATCTAAAACCTATACTCTGATACTATATTATAAATATTGAATCATCAGATCTTGTATTATTGAGGAGGTCGAAAGTCTCTATAAATAGATGTACAAGAATAACAAATATGCAAGTAAGCCTCCAATACATCATCTAATATCATATCACTATTATACCTCTAACATATAGCAGATCGCAGATATGACAACACCTAGAAGCTTCAGAAAGGCAATTTATATGCCTTATCAATTTCTGGAGTTGCTTAATTTAGATAGAATTTGCACATAAAAACTGTAGATGAAGAACTTAATACTCCTCTTCTTATTGATATCATAAGCATTCCTTAGATGGAAATCTTCCATTAAATCAGAATTATCCCTGGTTATATTAGTAACAGCAAAAAGGCTAATATACTACTCCCTCCGTTTCGAAATAATTGTCACTGGTTAGTCCAAAAATGAACTAACCGGTGACAATTATTTTAAAACGGAGGGAGTATATCAGGTAAATTCTCATTGTTTTTCCCATTTATCTATTGTAAATGCATAATGCATCTATCTATCACCTATAATAAAGGGTAGGAGACTTTGTAATGTTTTACCTTAAAAACATATTGGAATCATGAAGATAGATGTTTCTTTAAAAAGGAGTAGATGAGATGATTATGGAAAAATCCACCTGAACGTGGAAGGTTCTGTAGGCCAGAAGTCTAGGCTCCTTTCCTCGACAGGACGTGTGGCGAGAAACAACAAATCCACCCAGTCCAGCTTCTGTTCTTTGGAAAAGACAAAATGGTGGCCAAACCCTTGGATGCCATTCGGTTGAATCGCAATGGCCAATTTTTCTTCCAGTGGGAGGTCGAAGAATTCTGTGATGTCAGCCTTAATTTGCTCCAGCAATCCTTTGTCCACACCATGGTTCACAAGCTGCAAATCTCACACCAATTTCTTGAGTTTTGTTGTGATTAGTCTGTACTGCGCTTTGACATTATGGAGAGAACTAGTGGGTGTATCTTTACTTTTTATGTGAGAGAAGAAATATAGTTTGAAGTGAGAAATTAAGTGTAAAATCGTCACAAGGATAGACAAAAATACATGGTAAGTTGTGACAGATGGAACTAGCTAGACAAATTTAGTACAGTGCTAGTCTGCCAGAACACGAACCTGGAAGAATCCCCAATGTTCACAGGCAGATCCCAGTTTAGTAGTCTCCCCCTCAGAAAACTCAGGGTTGAGCAATCTTGACATATCTACTACTGGCAGATTATAACCCTCGGTGTCGACAATGAAAGTTTCAGCCTTAATCTCAGGCCTTGCATACCTTTCAGGAATATCACCAACGTTGCGGATGGTGTCTGCAATAACCTGCACACTCACATCTTGGTCGACAAACTCCACTTTCATTTTGTCAAAGATCTCAGCCATCTTGCCTTGCTATCCTTGATTTAACTTTGCCTGATGCAACTAGCCTGATGGTTTTAAGACAACTTTGCCATTAGATCATATGACAGGTTGATGACATATATCTTTTGGGGCAATAGAAGAAAAACAGTTCGCGAGAAAGTCAACACAGTGTTAAGCATTACTAAAGAATTCAAGGTCCAGCTAGCTTGAGAGTTAAGGGAAGCTATCTGATAATAGTTTATGATTAGACAGTACAGTTAATTATTGTTACCACAAAGTCAGCTCAAATCCGCATATAGGTTTACTGCAAACACAGTTTTACGCTTTCAAGCGAAGACTTTGAGTAGTTTGGCTGTAGCAATGCAATCAGTTTCAGCAACATGTCAATAACTTAATACCTCGTCGGCTCCTCCACCAAATAGTTTTTGAGTAAATCACACAAACGTCTAGGCGCTAGTGCGCAGGGTGCAGCGAACCTGGGTATTAGCAAAACTAAAATTGGTCCAGGTCGTTGTCATTGATTGTATTAATGTGATCGTCTATTAGCAAAATAACTCTGCTAAAAAATATTTGTTCATATTCTTCTCAACAATTATCACAGGAAAGAAAAGAAGAGCAAGACTGTAAGCAACTACTCCCTCCGTCCCCATAAACTTGTCGCTTTGTAGTTCAAAAATGAACCACAAAGCGACACGTTCATAGGTGGAGTAACCACGAAGCAACCGTGGACAAAATTCAGCAAGAAAACAATCGCAAAAAAAAAACGGCGATCAACGCACCTTCATTCATGCGCAGACCAGCAGGCTCGCGATTGAGGCTGGGCAAGGCGCGGAGCACAAGGACCGGTATAGGCCACGGGGCGCTCTCGTCCGGGAGTAGCGCCGCGCCGGCTAACCGTGCAAGGTCCGGATAGCAGCAGCCTGCAGTTGTCGGAAGGCCGTGTGTACTGCTTTTGCGCTACCGCAGTGCCCCCTCGCCGACTCAAGCTTTGCCCAGCTTCAAAGTCTTGGCGCGGCGACGGCGCACCAAGGTCGCCGGGGTCGCGAGCGGCGAGCGGTGGCGTGAGGGGAGGAATCGGTGGGCCGTCGGCGCTACTGGTATGAGCTCTTTTGTTTCGGTGCAACTTCAGATGTCAGTCCATCGAATCGCAGCTTGGGTCGTATGCAGTTTCAAGCGGTCGAGAGGTGGGAATGGTGGCGCCTGGCCTGCGGTTAAGTGTTTCGTCAACGGTCACGGGCTTCTTGAGCGAGCTGAGCAGAGGAAGCGGTGCAGGGCGGCGGGGGCTCCCTTTCCTTTGGTCAAGATTATTCAGTATTAATACAGTTAGTAGTTTGTTCAAAGTGAGAAATGGTCAGCAGTCAGGTTTCTAAAGTTTTTAACGTCGACGAGCTAGTACTAGCTCAGCAGGACTTTGATTAATTATTGCATTTTGTACTGATTCTCACTTATGTTATAGCCCATTGGTGTATGTTATCTATACTTTGAGTTCCATATTTATTGGGTCCATCTATTTGTCAGGTGTCTGAAGATTGAGAAAATTTTAGACATCGGATCATTATTACCTAATTACTGTTATTAATCACTAATGTTGTAATTAACTATTATCTCTTAATTTTATAGATTAATCAATTATAAAAATTTCGTTCTATTATTTTATAATTAACATAATCCTATAAATTACGGATTAACAACTACAAGTTACAGATTAACAATTAAAAAAAGAGCTTAGCTTCTTCCTCGGTTTCGGCCGGCCGCCGCCACAGCCACCACGAGCTCCGCGCGCCACGTCGCCTTCATGGCGCTGCGCCGCGCCGGACCGCGCCGCTTGGGCTCCTTGTTGTCGCCGTACTGGTCCGCCGCCGCCACAGCTCCAGGCCGCCTCCGCTGGAGATCCGCGCCGCCATCGCTGGGGATCCGCGCCGCCATCGCCCGAGCTCCGCCGTACTGGGACGCAACCTCCGCTTCGGGAGAACTACATGGGTATCGGGCTTAGGGTTGAGGGAGGGGAGGGGAGGGAAGATAAAAGAGGCAGCACCAATCTTAAAGCAAATCTAAAGATCGTCTAAAAAACTGTTAGTTTCAGACACATGAAATATAGCATTTTTCAAATTTATTCGGTCAAAACTGACATATTTACTTTGATTGTGTGTTTGGATGTGTCAACCAAACACTTAAAAAACAGGCAGCATCTCTGAATTAAAAAAAGAGTATTTTTTACAATACCACTATTTGTGTAGACTTTCAAAAAACGATAACTTTCGGTACCAATTTTAGATATAACATGGTTCTTATATGAAAGGATCAAATCCTTGATTCTTTATCTTTGAGTCTAGTAACCATCACACATAGACCTTTTATACAAGACCCATCTTTTCTTTAAATATATGGGCCACTTTTAGTAAAATAATTCTAAGAATACAATAAGTTCTCAAAATGTAAACGTGCACAAGGAGTAAATAGCTTAGAAATCGTTGCAACACTACTAGAAAATGCATTTTTACAGGCGTCTCCTTATTTTTTTTACAGACGGTTCGTTAAAAGTTACGCCTGTGATGTCAAATGAGTTAATAATCGTCTGTGATAATAGAATATCACAGGCGGTCCATAACAAACAACCGCCTGTGAAAATGTATTGATTTTCACAGGCGGTCCGTAACAAAAACCGCCTGTGATAATAGTCATTATCACAGACGGTCCGTAACAAACAACCGCCTGTGAAAAATATAATGATTTTCATAGGCGGTTCGTAACAAAAAAAACCGCCTGTGATAATGATGGCTCCTGATTGGTCTGCTGCTTCATCCTACGGATCGCTCTTGGACTTCATATCTCCGCCTTTCGCTACTTATCGATCCAACGACTCACAGGGGGTCATCTCTAATATATGTGTCTATAACAGCAGCAACACTGACACCTCACGTCCTTATCCCCAATCTCTGCCTCTCACCGTTCATCTCCCCAATCTCGCCTCTCTTTCCTTCCTCCCCAACCTCGCTCTACCGCAGCTCCGCCTCATCGCTGAAGCGTCGGCAACCCGCTTCCGCCTTCTCACCATCCTCCCATCGCGGAGGCCACACTCCTCGCCGACGCCGCAACCGCGCTCCTCGTTCGTCGTGGCAGCCGTGCTGCTCATGCTCATTGTCATCGTGGCAACCACGCTCCTCGCTGTTGCGGCAGGCACACTCCTCATCCGTCGCAGGTGTCTTGCTTGATGCCGAGGGTCGCAGATCCATCCTTCAGTCGCAGATCCAGTCGCGATCGTTGTTTTTGTTGTAGCCCGGAAGTCGAGCTAGCACGAAGGTGGCGCTACCGAGCTCTATGGGGAGGCATTGAAGAGCGGCTGCAACGGCAGCATCCCTGTCTTCATGGCATTGAGCTGCTGCATGTGGTGCTGCACATGATGGTTGTGATAGATTGTAATTTCTGCGATGTATTGCGTTGTAATTTCTGTTGTGTTTTTTTATTGCATCTCTGCAATGTAATTTTGTCTAAATCTTTTAGTATTTTGTAGATCAAATTGTGTTAGCGCAAATTTTGTCTAAATGTAATCATTTCTTGCCTTCTGATTACGACTAGTCACGAACACAATGCATACAGAATATTCTAAAAACTGTCTATGATAATGTATTATCACAGGTGGTTGGTAGTAAAAAATACAGTATGTGATAATACATTTTCATAGGCGGTTTGCAATAAAAAACCGCCTGTGAAAATGCATTTTTACAGGCATATTTTACCTCCGCCTGTGCCAATCGATCATTTTCACAGGCTCTTCGTTACAGGCGGTTTTTAAAACCGTATGTGATAATATGTTTAGAGCCGCCTGTGATGAAGCCTTTTATAGTAGTGCAACATGGGACGATTTATGAAATTTACCCTCCACAAGTTCACATAGTCAGCAGCTTATCTTTAAACTTCGTACAAGGTTCATAGTTTGCACGGAATATCCATGCATAAGTTCTGAAAATCATTCAAGTACGTAGTTAAAGTTTCAGGACTCACACGCCAGCTAATACCTGACGCTGAAGGAAACATATTTCTGGCGAGGGGATGCAATTTACAGTAAGTGATTAGCCACTCACTCAAACATCATAAACCCCCATCAGAGAAATGATGTCACTATCGATTGTAGCCCCTTCACTGACAGAATGATCACGAGAAACAGACTATTGTCATATGCGTAGCTTCAGGCTCTCCAGGTACCTTCGTCCTTCTAGCTTTGCAGATAAGCAGCCCTTGACAAACTCAACAGCATCTATCTCCTTGTAGCGCGCCACGCCTGCCTTCAGCAGCTTCTGAAGCGGGCCAATCATGCAGAGGTGGTTGACCGTTTCAAATGCTGCAATCGTGATCCTCTCTTTGTTGGGATTTATTACTGCCCTGTGTTCAATACTCTTGTACTTGCCGTTGGTCGGGATCTGTTGGAGATAGCATAGAACAAATGTTAATAGTGTTAGAGATATAAAAGTATATTGTATTTTTTCTATTGTATGGGAGGTTCTCTGCATATTTGTAATCTTATGTACCTCTATATATTTTGACATCTGACATTCAAAATAATACAAGCATCATTCATAACATGGTATCACAACCATCTAATTAGTATTTTTTTTCCGCCGGCCGCTTGTTCTACGGTTGGATCCCAATGCTCTAGGCGCAGCCCCGCGTCTCTCTCCCCGACGTTTTTCTCCGCCGTCTTGCGTCTTCATCTCAGGCAGCGAGATTGGTTCCTCACGCGCTGTTTGGTGATGGCTCCTTCCACCTCATCAGATCCCGACATCGAGTTTACTGACAGTCTCTTCACGTACTGCCTCTTCCGCAAGTCCTCGTCCATTTGGATCTGAAGACATCTCTACGCCTGATTCACAAAGTGCGGCGCCGCCCTGGCAATATCCGTGTCCCAGCTGGCCTCCACACGGGCACCGCTCTCCTCGCTTCAAGAAGCCGCACTCGGCCTCGCTTGGGCGCTGCTCCCCTGCATCGATCTAGGCTCCATGGGCGCAACTCCTCTCGTTTCCAAAGGTCGCCACCCCTGAGTCTGATCGGGTGTTCGTTCACACGGGGCGCCGTTGCCCTCGTTTCAAGAAGTCGCCGCCCCTTGAGTTTGACTGGGTGTGAACAGGGTTTTGTCTAACCCTAAAAAAATAAAAAATAAAACAATTTTTTCAGCTTGCGCCTCTTATTCTCTTGTGCTCTCTCCGTCGTCCGTCGCTGCTTTGCGCTCTAGTCGTCGCCTATTGTCCTATCAGGATGACGTTTTATTCGGGCAGGGTTTCAGTCTTGCGTTGTCTGATGCTTTTCAATGGCACCAACTATCACGACTGGGTTTATTGCATGCGTCTACATATGCGTGACCTGCGTCTTTAGGAGTTCCTTACGGGCGGTTGTAAGGATCGAATGCCCAAAAGGGGGGTGAATTGGGCTTCTTTTTAAAAATTAAGGCAATAAAAACATAACTAGTAAAAGCTCAATTCCCTATGCAAATAACCTATGCATACAAGTGAACAATAAGTTTGTGGTATATGAAATGCATAAGTGTAACGGGAAAGGAAGAGTGTGCAAACTCCCGAGGAGACACGCGGACACGGTGATTTATCCCGTGGTTCGGCAAGATCATCAAGACCTTCCTACATCCACATTGTGGCACCCACCAAAGGGTGTAGCCACTCCTAAGTCACCGAGACCAGAGATCTTCACTAAGAGTCTTCGTTCACCATCTCCGGCAAGATGGAGCTCAAGCCTTGTACAAGTTTGATCTTCTGGGCTTCCACAACCGTCTTGGCAAGCTCCGGAAGGATCTCTCCAATCACCGACTGATACACGGTGAATGCAATCACCAAGAGACACTCCCTTACAGCTCTCACTAGACTAGAGATTCCAATCACCAAGAATGGAAGCACCCAAGCATCATCTCTAGTAAGTTCTAGCCTATCTCTTGGTGTACAAGTGGTGTAAATAATGTGGAAGTGGTTGCTCAACGTCTTGAATGCTTGGTAATATGTATAGTAGCTCTGGGCATCAAGACTTGTCGAAATGAGTGGTTGAAGGGGTATAAATAGCCAGCTTCCACGAGATAGCCGTTGGAAAAGTAGGTTGACATCACTGTTTTGCAAACACCGGATGATCCGATGTTCTCCCTTCAGTTGTCATCGGTCGAATACAAATTAGCTGATGTCACTGTGTCAGATATGACCATTGATCGACCGATGTTGTATACACCTGTACATCGGATAATCCGATGACACCTGATCCAGAATAGTCCAGAAATAATGCTTACTGGAGTGATTGACCGATGTGTTATAATTGTACATCGGATGGTCTGGTGTTACACTTGGTCTAGGGAAATTGCTTACTGGAATGATCGAGCGATGTAACACTGGCTTCATCATTGGATGATCCAGTGTATACCCAAGTTTGAGGTCTTTTTCTGCTGTTGAGCCAACTCGACCAATGTAGTCTTTTCTGGATACATCAGATGATCCGGTGAGTTTATTTTGTCTGCTTCGAGTTGTTCTAAGTGATTCTTTTGGAATTTGTACGAGTGACCTCTTAGACATTGGTTTGAAATGTTCTTCTGATGACGACCAAGTCTCGAGTGCTATCAATTTTGATGGAATAATTTTGATATATGTCCATTTTCTTTTAGTCTTCATGAAAATCGATTGACATCGTAAAAATAGTTTGTTGAGGGGTCTCCAATTGCATCCAATGAGCAGTAGATGATATAGATATAGAGTCCATTAAGTGTGATGAATTATATGAGAGACCTTGCAACTACAAATTCATTAGTGATATCCAATGGTTGTCATTAATCACCGAAACCATACCTTATGGAGGCCTAGATGCTTTCAATCTCCCCCTTTTTGGTGATTGATGACAATACAACGAGTAAAGCATAACAGTAATGAATTTTAGAATACGATACTCAAAAAGGATATGCAACAAGTACAAGATTCAGCACACGAAACTCGAAGGCTCAAAAAAATGATCAATAAAACATGAGAGAATTAAGTAGCACACGGGTACTCAAAGATAGCAAAAGAATATCAAAGCTCCCAAATTACAAAAGCTCCCAAAATAAATACTCCCCCTACAACTAGGACCCCCCTAGGACTATGCTATCCCTCCCCTGACTCTGACTCTTCTCCCCATTTGGCATCAAGACACCAAAAAGGGAAGCCGAGTGCCTAAGGATCCTGAGCGCTCGGGGCGATGACGAACTGGTCGTCGTCAGTGGTGCTGTCGTCGGAGCTACTGCATGCTGCTGCTGAGGCTGGAGTGGAGGAGACCGGTGCTGTGGGAGCTGTTGTCGGTGCTAAGGGTGCCTGCTGAGTCTGGACTGCCGGTAGCGGGGCATTGAGAACCGAAGTGGGAGTCTGCTGAAAGAGTGTCGAAGCTGGCAGGGGAGAGTGAATCGGTGCACCTGGAGCAAGCAGTGGTGACATGCTGATAGTGAGTATTGGCATGGTCGGCACTGGAGCTGAGACTGGTGCTAGAACAGACGGACCAGGAGATAGACCAGGAAGCTGCGAGGGCAGGGCAATCCCAGTCTAAGTGTAGAGGTTGGTGATCAACCCCAGGATGCCCATCATGGCCTGCTGCGTCTGCTGCTGCTGGTCAAGAGAACGCTATGCATCTGGTCAATCAGTCCAGTGAGCCTGTCAGTGTCCTCTCGCCTCTCGCGGGCTATATGACGCTGCATCTCCTACTACTGCTGCTGGAGCTCTATAAGACGCGCAACCTGCTCAGCTCTGGCCTGCTCAGCTGCAAGCCGATCCTGTCGTTGCTGCTCAACCATCTGCTGAAGTAGAGAAGTAAGCTCGGATGGCTGAGAGACCTGTGCCTCGTACACTGGAGGTGGAGTAGGAGGTGGTGGTACAGTCAAGCCTCCAACCTCCGCGTCGTGCTGCCTGGGTGAGGGAGGAGGTGGGAAGTACTCCTCGACACTGTCACTAGTGTCACTCTCTGACCAGATATGTTGTAGATCCCCTCCCTGAGCCTCAGCCTGTGCTAGGATCTCATCTTCCTTTTCTAAGTCTGACTAGTCTTCCTCTGAAAGTCGAGCTCGGACCTGACGCTCAACTGGGTGGCCAAGGCGGCGGTCTCTAGGAGTTGGAGCACGGTAGTGTCCGAACCGAGTGACGCTCTCGTCGGTGAGACTATCACGCACGGTGGACCCCTCTGGAGCCAACAGGTAAAGCAGGTGACTGATCCAGTGGCCTAACACAAGCTGTCTCATCATTCGAACTCCATCCGTGATGACATCCTCCATCTCACATGTGAGGATATCCATGATGTCAAACTGCATCTCGTTCATTACATAGAACAGGAGGGCCTGCTGCAAATTGGTGAAGCCCTCAAGGTATCCGGACATGGATAGTAGCGTGCGGCGCAAGGCAAGGTGAACAATGCGCACAACCGGAGTGAGTAGAGCAGGTACCCTTGGCTGGTTAGGTGAGAAGGGCTGAGCAAACAGTGACCGAATCTCCTAAGAAGGTGGTGCCACACCTCCAGTGAGCGGCCTCCTCGGTAGGCAGGTGTCATGGAGATCCACGCCTAGCAGCTGTCCCAAGGTCTGTCGAGTCATATGGTGATGCTGGCCCATGAACATGAAGTCAATGGATCTGTAGCCCTCAAAAACGTAGATTGTGGCATAGAACACTCGGACCCAGTCCTCCACGTAGGCACCCCGCTGGAAAGACATCATCTCCACTAGCCCTCTGTACCTCTCAAAGAAAGGGCAAATCTCAGTGTCGGCTGCAAGTGCGAGCTAATCCGAGTCAAGGAAGTTGTGCTGGAAAAGCTTATGGCTCCGATGTCTGTAAGTCTTATACAGCGACGCTTGTGTCAGGGTCCAGAAGCGGCTATCCACAAGTGGCTCTCTGGGCTGCGGAAACCACTCCTCAAGCAGAATGCTCCACTTAAGCTTCCTGAGCTGCTTTGCCTTCAACTTCCTGTAGTCGGTCAGGCGGACACCCTCACCAACCCGGACATTGGTGTCCATCTCATAGATGGCTCTCTCGGCCGCTCTGTCCTCCCGAAGCTCAGCTGCAGAAGGTCTCTGTCTCAGGGCTGCAGCTCGATGACCTCCATGGGTCCTGACTGAGCGCCAGCGAACAAGCGGCACCTCAGGCTCCTCTATCTCCTTAGGCACCTGTGGCTGCCTCTGTCGGGTCTCCCGGATCCCCAGAGATACTCCTCGGCCACGCTCTCGCTCCTCAGTGGCGCAAGCGGCCATCAGAGCTTTCTTCATTTCTTTTGATAGCTTCTGCTTCTTAGCTGTCGGCTCCTCAATAGCCTTTACCTTTCCTTTCTTGTCACAGCCCATCTCGATGAGACGAGTGACGAGGGAAAAGATGAGATCGCAGGACAACGAAGCCGGGCGCACGAGACGGCGACACAAAGTACGACGCGACCGGGCGAACCCTAGCGGTGAAGAGGAGTGCGGCGGCTGGGCGCGTGGAGTGGCAGGCGACGAGGGGTGGCGCAGGGCGGCGGCGGCGCTTAGGGCGACGGCGGTGGTGCGATGGCGATGAAGGGCAGTGGCAACACTTAGGGCGGCATCGCTGAGCGGCGGAGAGGGCGAGGGCACGGAGCGGCAGTGGCGGAGAGCGACGGGGAGTGCGGCATCGGGGAGAGAGAAGAGAAGGAAAACGGAGAGGCGCTAAATAGGTGGGGCCCGAACCCTAGCTCAAATTTTAACATTAGATGATCCGACGTCAGATGAGAGGTGCATCAGTCGAGTGGTACAATAAGGGTATTCTAGAGGCATCTTCGGCATCGGATGATCCAACGTGGAAACGATTATTATCGGTTGAATTTGGCACAACTCTAGAAATGTGAACATCGGATGCTCCGATGTTTCTCAGAATGAACTCATCGGTTGATTTGACTTTCTGACTGAGCTGACACTTGTACTTAAGCACAAACTGATCCGATGATGCTTCTGACTAAGCATCGGATAATCCGATGACTACAAAAGATCAGCAACATCCCATATATGTCCTTTGACTTAAACAAACAAAGAGAAACACAAGTCTTAGGACTTTTTGGGCAACCCCTAACCCCTCAAAAAGACTTTAACGCTAGTTGCCAATAACATGGCTAAGCCCTAAAGCAAAGAACACCAGAAAAACCAACAAGGAAAAAAAATCCAAATAAAATGTAAGGCCCATGCTTTGTGAGCTAGAGGATGAAGATTTCTATCTCTTTAAAGCATGTTCCTTTAGGCATTAACGCACCTAACACTTTGTTCTTTCCACATCATATGAGTTGAGATATTGCATTTAAAACAAGTCTCTTTCTCATGAAGTGGGTTCCCCTTTGTGACAATCTACCGTATGCAATGCCAAATAATTTTTTAATGCAAGATATTAAACGTGAATGCAAGTCTATATGGCAAGCATCATGCAAGACATAAATTAAATCTATCTTGCCAAATTTGAACCTTTCAAAGGCTTCTTCAGGGAGAGCCACCCTCCAAGTCTTGGGGATACCCAGAAGAACCTCCATCCCAAGCTAACCCTTGCTCGCTCCTATCCTTTGAAAGTTAGACAAGACCTATATGTGATGCATTCTTACATGACCATGGCAACTTACATGACGTTCGATGCATCTAGAACATTTAATTCACTTCTTAGTCTAGAAAAGGTTTTCTCATCAAGTGGTTTAGTGAAGATATCCGCCAATTGTTCTTCAGACCTAACACCTTGCAAGGAGATGTCTCCCTTAGCTTCATGGTCCCACAAGAAATGATGGCGAATATCAATGTGCTTAGTGCGGGAGTGTTGAACGGGGTTTTTAGCAATCTTAACCGCACTTTCATTGTCACAAAGGAGAGGCACACAACCAAATTTAACACCAAAGTCCAAAAGGGTTTGCTTCATATAAAGGATTTGGGCACAACATGCACCAGCCGCTATATACTCCGCTTCCGTAGTGGGCAAGGCAACGAAGTTTTGCTTCTTGCCAGACCAAGATACTAGGGAACACCCAAGCAAGTGGCACCCTCCGGAGGTACTCTTGCGATCCACACGGCATCCGGCAAAGTCCGAATCCGAGTAACCCAAGAGATGGAATTTAGAACCTTTGGGGTACCACAGACCTACACTTGGGGTATGCTTGAGATACTGAAGTATCCTAAAGACCGCCTTCCGATGCGATTCTTTAGGTGCCGCTTGAAAGCGAGCACACAAGCATACACTAAACATGATATCGGGCCTAGATGCGGTAAGATAAAGCAATGAACCAATCATGGAATGGTAATTACATTGGTCAACAGGTTTACCGTCGTTATCCGCGTCGAGATGACAATTTGTTGCCATTGGAGTACTTCTTGAGCTACAATCTCCCATCTCAAATTTCTTCAAGAGGTCCTTGGTATATTTTTCTTGATAGATGAAAGTCCCCTCTCGAAGTTGCTTGATTTGAAATCCAAGGAAGAATTTGAGCTCTCCAATCATTGACATCTCAAATTCCCTAGACATCATTTTGCCAAACTCATGGCTAAGAGCTTCGTTAGTTGAACCAAAAATAATATCATCGACATAGATTTGACAAACAAATAGTTCTCCATCGATGTCTTTGGTGAAGAGTGTAGTGTCCACCCTCCTGATCTTGAATCCTTGCATGATCAAGAAATACCGTAGTCGTTCATACCACGCTCTAGGCGCTTGCTTGAGCTCGTAGAGCGCCTTGTACAATCTATACACATGATTAGGATTCCTCAAATCTTCAAACCCAGGAGGTTGTTCAACATAAACAAGCTCGTTAATGTAACCATTAAGAAAGGCACTTTTCAGATCCATTTGATAAAGCTTTATATTATGATGTAATGCAAAAGCAAGAAGTATACAGATGGCTTCTAGTCGAGCGACTAGAGCAAATGTTTCTCCAAAGTCTAGTCCTTCAACTTGTGAGAAACCCTTGGCCACAAGTCTTGCCTTGTTGCGGATCACAACACCGTTCTCGTCTTGTTGCGGATCACAACACCGTTCTTTTCCTTGGGTCGCTCCTCCAACACCCAAACTTCATTGCGGATGAAGTTGTTGAGTTCTTCTTGCATGGCCATTACCCAATTTGGATCTTGGAGTGCTTCGTCAATGTGAGTGGGTTCTACACATGAAACAAATGAGTAGTTCTCACAAAACGTAGCAAAATGGCGAGAACATGTACTTACACCCCTTGACGGACTATTAATAATTTGATCAATCGGATGCACCTTGGAGATGCGTCCATGCCTCATAAGTGGTTGTGAAGCACTTGGCGGTGGTGATGCGTGTTGCTCTTCTTGTGGTTGGACTTGATCATGGACTTATTCTTCTTCTTGATGTTGTGTGACTTGTGAATCTTGTGTCAGCAATAGATCATATTTCTCTTCTTCGTCAACTTGAGGTGCCATAGATGTGTTGATGTTGGAACTTGAAGCTCCCCCTTGATCATGGCTCTCCTCAACTTTAGGCTTGATGTCTCCAATGGTCATGTTCTTCATAACTTCTCATAGAGGCTCATCATCTATTTCATCATGAACAAAACTCTCCTCTTGGGAGCCATTAGTTTCATCAAACTCAACATCACAACTTTCCTCAACTAAACCGGAGGTTTGGTTGAATACTCGATATGCTTTTGAGTTTGATGCATAACCAAGAAAGATACCAACATCACATCTTCTTTCAAACTTACCGAGCCTTTTCTTGCGGTAGATATAGAACTTGCACCCGAAGACTCGGAAATAGGAGATGTTGGGCTTTCTCCCAATGAGAAGTTCATACGGGGTCTTTTGAAGTAGTCGATGTAGATAGACCTGATTTGCGGCATGGCACACCGTGCTGATTGCTTCGGCCCAAAACTTCTCGGACGTGCCATAGTCATCAAGCATTGCTCGTGCAAGAGTGATGAGAGTCTTGTTCTTCCTTTCAACAACACTATTTTGTTGAGGAGTGTATGTGGCTGAAAATTCATGTTTCACGCCTTCACGATCACACCACTCCCCAATGTTGTATTTCTTGAATTCGGTGCCATTGTCACTCCGGACCTTGATGATGGGAAGTTGAAATTCCCTTTGGGCACGTTTAGCGAAGGTCTTGAACACTTCCGGAGTTTAACTCTTGTCACCTAGAAATAAAGTCCAAGCATACCGAGAGTAGTCATCAACTATAACAAGACAATAGAGATTACCACCAAGACTTTGATATGTGGACAGTCCGAAGAGGTCCATGTGAAGCAACTCAAGTGGTTTGGAGGTTGACACCATTGTCTTCATCGGGTGGTGTGAAGCAACTTGTTTCCCGGCTTGACAAGCACTACAGAGCTTGTTCTTCTCAAATGTGACATCCTTCACGCCGGTCACCATCCCAAGCTTGAATGACTTCTTGAGCTTGCTCATTCCAATGTGAGCGATGCGTCGATGCCATAGCCAACCCAAACTCGTCTTGGTGAAAAGACAAGTGGTCAAGCTAGCATCCTTGTTGGAGAAGTCTACTAAGTAGAAATGTCCATGCCGAAACCCTTTGAAGATTAGTTCTTTGCTTGTTTCACTAGTCACAACAACATCATTCTTGCCAAAGGTGCACGTTAGTCCAAGAACACATAATTGTGCAATAGAAAGCAAATTGAAACTAAGTGACTTAACATACAACACATTAGAAATAGATAGATCATGTGAAATTGCAATCTTACCCAACCCAATTACCTTCCCCTTAGAGTTATCACCAAAGGTGACTTGTTCATGATTGCTGAGGTTCTCTATGGAGGTGAACATACCATCGTTGCCGGTCATGTGTTGAGTGAACCTGCTATCGAGTACCCAATGCTTTCCTCCAGCTTTGTAGTTCACCTTGGTGTTACCTTTTGCCATGAGGCACATGGGAGGTGGACGAAGGGATGAATCATCATTGTTGGCAATGGCAAGGCCGTCCAAGCTCTCTTCTTCCGCTTCACTCTCTTCATCACTAGATTCTTCGTCGGTGATCCATTCATTTGCCTCACACATGAACACCTTTTGTGGACCTTTTCTATTCTTTGGAAAGAGTTTTGCCTTTTTGTCTTTGTCATGCTTCTTCTTCCCAAAGAATCTTGGTTTGGGCTTGACCTCTTCTTCATCATCCTCACTATCCTCAAGCTTGCGATGCTTGCCCTTGTGGTTCTCTCTTCTTTTGTCTGGTTTTGGACAATCATAGGAGATGTGGCCTTGATCACCACAATTATAGCAAGTCTTGTTGTCATCTTTTCTTGGTATAAATGCTTTCTTTTTGAGATCAAAGGTGTATCCCTTCTTGGCAATCTTGGAGTTCAAGCGAGAGAATTTTCTCATCATCAATGCAAGCTCATCATCGTCATCTTCACTTGATGCTTGCTCTTCTTCACTTGAGCTAGGCTCGACCACATTCTTTTTCTTGAGATTTGTTCTCTTGGTGGAAGCCTTTAGAGCAATTTTCTTTGAAGATGATTCCTCCATCATCCAAGCACACTCATCTCATGAGCGTGAATCTCTCCAATAATTTCCGAAACTTCAATGTGATCAAGATATTCCTTTTGAAGCATGGAGTTGATGATGTTGTACTTTGGCTTAGGAAGGAGCATAAGAATCTTGCGGTTGATGAGTTCCTTGCCAAGAGAAGCAATATCAAGATCATTAACTTCCTCAATGAGAACATTCAAGCGAGAAAACATTTCATTGACATTTTCATGAGGTAGCATTTTGAACTCATAATATTTGGCCTTAAGCATATGATACTTTAGTTCTTTAACACGAGAAGAACCCTCATGAATTTCAATCAAGCAAGCCCAAATTTCACAAGCCTTTTCTTTGCTAGCAATCCTAGCAAACAAATCTTCACTAATGCATTCGTAAATAACATTTCTAGCCTTTGCATCCCACTTGATTTGATCACCTATATAGTTATGCTCACCAAACCCCGCATGGGTCGCTTCCCATACCTCAGGAGCAATAGCCTCTAGATAAGCACACATATGTGCTTTCCAATAGGCAAAGTTATTGCCTCGAAGATGGGAACCGAACCCCCAATCTTGGCCATTTTAGCTCTCTAGTGGTGAAGCTAGAATGATCCAATGAGCAACCTCACTCTGATACCAATTGTAAGGATCAAATGCCCAAGAGGGGGGGGGGGGGTGAATTGGACTTCTTTTTAAAAATTGAGGCAATAAAAACTTAACTACTAAAAGCCCAATTCCCTATGCAAATAACCTATGCATTCAAGTGAATAATAAGTTTGCGGTATATGAAATGCATAAGTGTAACGGGAAATGAAGAGTGTGCAAACTCCCGAGGAGACACGAGGACACAGTGATTTATCCCGTGGTTCGGCAAGATCATCAAGACCTTCCTACATCCACGTTGTGGCACCCACCAAAGGGTGTAGCCACTCCCAAGTCACTAAGACCAGGGATCTTCACTAAGAGTCTCCGTTCACCATCTTCGGCAAGGTGGAGCTCAAGCCTTGTACAAGTTTGATCTTTCGGGCTTCCACAACCGTCTTTGCAAGCTCCAAAAGGATCTCTCCAATCACCGACTGATACACGGTGAATGCAATCACCAAGAGACACTCCCTTACAGCTCTCACTAAACTAGAGACTCCAATCACCAAGAATGGAAGCACCTAAGCATCATCTCTAGTAAGTTCTAGCCTATCTCTTGGTGTACAAGTGGTGTAAATGATGTGGAAGTGGTTGCTCAACGTCTTGAATGCTTGTTAATGTGTATAGTAGCTCTGGGCATCAAGACTTGTCGAAATGACTGGTTGAAGGGGTATAAATAGCCAGCTTCCACGAGATAGCCGTTGGAAAAGTAGGCTGACATCCCTGTTCTGCAAACACCGGATGATCCGATGTTCTCCCTTCAGTTGTCATCGGTCGAATACAAATTGGCTGATGTCACTGTGTCAGATATGATCGTTGATCGACCGATGTTGTATACACCTGTAGATCAGATAATCCGGTGACACTTGATCCAAAACGGTACAAAAATAATGCTTACTGGAGTGATTGTCCGATGTGTTATAATTATACATCGGATGGTCCGGTGTTACACTTGGTCCAAGGAAATTGCTTACTGGAATGATAGACCGATGTAACACTGGCTTCATCATTGGATGATCTGGTGTATACCCAAGTCTAGGGTCTTTTTCTGCTGTTGAGCCTACTCGACCGATGTAGTCTTTTCTGGGTACATCGGATGATCCGGTGTATACCCAAGTCTAGAGTCTTTTTCTGCTGTTGAGCCAACTCGACCGATGTAGTCTTTTCTAGATACATCAGATGATCCGGTGAGTTGATTTTGTCTGCTTCAAGTTGTTCTAAGTCATTCTTTTGGAATTTGTACGAGTGACCTCTTAGACATTGGTTTGAAATGTTCTTCTGATGACGACCAAGTCTCGAGTGCTGTCAATTTTGATGGAATAATTTTTCCATATGTCCTTTTTCTTTTAGTATTCATGAAAATCGATTGACCTCGTAAAAATAGTTTGTTGAGGGGTCTCCAATTGCATCCAATGAGCAGTAGATGATATAGATAAAGAGTCCATTAAGTGTGATGAATTATATGAGAGACCTTGCATCCACAAATTCATTAGTGATATCAAATGGTTGTCATTAATCACCGAAACCATACCTTATGGGGGCCTAGATGCTTTCAACGGTCTCAAATGCCCACATTGTCCTGCTGCTCCTTCACGGCCTGTCGTTTCAGATAAGGCTACTAATGATGAGAAGAAGAAGATGCTTTCAGATCTTAAGACTCGTCTGTCTTTCCACGAGTTTGACTTCAGTGTGTACAAGGCTTGGTTCGATGATGATGCTCGAGCTGGTGCTATTCTTGCTGCTAGTATGGAGTATCGTCTTACTCCAGACATAGTTGAGTTTGAGTATGCACACCAGATGTGGGATTTTCTGCATCATCGTTACGAGCCTACTGGTCAGTCTACTTATCTTGCTACTATTCATCAGGAGAAGCTGTTACGGCAGGGAGATGCTACAGTGAAGGAATTGTTTGGTCCGATGTCTGCTATTTGGCGCCAGCTTGACACTCTTGGACCTCAGTTGTCATCGAATACTTGTCATTCTTTCAGAGTCAGAAAGATGCACTTGAGCTTCGTCACACTTATGACTTCTTAACTCGGCTTCGTGATGAATTCGAGCCTCTTCGTGCTTAGATGCTTACTTGTCACCCTTGTGCCTCTCTTATGGTGGTTCTGGCTAGCGTTCGTAATGAAGAGACTCGTCTTCATGCTTCTGGTCTACTACAATCTTTTTCAATTTTGGTTGATCGTTTTTCGACTCCTCGACACACTGTTCCTGCATGACAGTACCATCTTCAGTCGCTCCTCTTTCTGCACCTGGAGAGCATGTTGGTCTTCATTGTGACTACTGTGGTAAAGATGAGCATGTGGAGACACATTGTTTTAGTAATACCAAGGCTCTTCTTCACAAGATGCTGGTGGTGCTGGTACTGAAGGCGTTCAGGGGGGTTCTGCTACTGCAGATGCACAGTTACTCATGCTTCTTTGTTGCCCCGTTGCCTCTACACCATCAGGAGCTGATAGTTTTGTGACTCAGCATCCTGCACCTTCAGTCTGCTCCTGCTTCTCAGTCTCTCACAGAGGGACCACCTAGCACTTCTACTCCAGGTATCTTTCCATGGATTCTTGATTTTGGAGCTTCATTTTATATGACTCCTTATCGCACCAATCTGTCTCCTTTGAGTTTCTCCTCTCGTTCTCTTACCGTTCATACTGCCAATGGTTCCCCTCTTTCTGTTGTTGGACATAGCACTATTTTATCTGACTCTTTTCAGTTTCCTGATGTTTCTTATGTTCCTGGTCTGACCATGCAACTTATATATGCTGGTCGGTTAATTGATCATGACTGTCGAGTGATTCTTGATCCTGATCTTTGTTATGTTCATAGTCATTGCACGGGTCACCTAGTTGGTACTGGCCTCCGTCGTCGTTACTCACATCGTCTTTGAGAGCTTGACTGGCTTCGTCTTCCTTCTGTTGCGTCTGCTAGTCTTGTTGGCTCCACTTTTGCTGCTTCGTCCACCTCGTCATTTGCTCTATAGCACCATCGTCTTGGTCATTTGTGTGGCTCTCATCTATCAATCCTGGTTCGTAGTGGGTTCTTAAGATCGGTTTCAGATTTTGAGTCTTTAGCTCAGTGTCAGTATTGTCGATTGGGGAAGCAGATTCAACTCCCTTATCATTCTAGTGACTCAGTATTTTAGCGTCCGTTTGATCTTGTTCATTCAGATGTATGGGGTCCAACTTCTTTTGGCTCCAAAGGAGGACATCAATATTACATCATTTTTATTAATGACTTCTCTCACCACACATGGATTTACTTTATAAAATATCATAATGAGTCCTTGTCTATCTATAAAACTTTTTCGACTATGATTCACACTCATTTTAACACGTGTTTTTTTGTGTGTATTCGTCAAGTGCTGTAGGATCAAAGAGCACTTGAAAAGCTATTAGAGGTGGAGGTGAATGGTAGATTAAAACTTTTTCAGTGGAAGCAACAAAAACCCCTCGACAGAAAATCGATCTGTTAAGAAACCGTGTGTGCAACTGATCTAAACGTGTTCAACCGTGACAAAAGTAGTATATATTATAGAGAATCAAGCCGCGGAGGCACGACAACTAGAATCATGAAAAACCGTCGAGAGAAACTCAAGTTATGATCAAAAGATCGAACAAAGGTCAATCTGTTCTACCCGAGTAAAAACAGATCTGCAACACTGCAAAGAAACTCGTGTAGATAATAAAACAAAAATCCAATGACCGTGGAATTTTCACAGATGATATATAATCAAGTTTTGAAGACAACTAAAAAAGAATCATGTCAATTAGATCTGTAAAACTAAAGTTATGATAAAAATACCAAAGCAACATAGTGCTGTGCAGAAACTCGACGAGAAAAACTTGTCTGAAATGAGTTGGACGAACACGGCACAAAAGTTCCTTTAAACTACAAATTTTATTGATAAAAACGCAAGAGGAACAATCCAAAGTCATGTCTACAGAAGCTCTATCCTCCCTTGCTTTTATAACCAGCACAAAGACCAACCTAATCCAAACTAGGACTCTAATCCTACATAGTTTTAACCAAAACTTTCCATAACTGCTCAAGACTCTTCCATACGCAGATAGAAGCAATCTTAAGAGTTCAAAACACCTTAGGAACGTATCCCACATTTCTAAAACAACTCAACTTTGTGATCCACATGAAATATAATCAAAATAAACTCGAAACTTTCCATAAACGAACCATAACCACCTTAGCTGCAGCTTGAGGTATAATCCAACCGGTTGGACCTTTCCGACCAATTCTTTATGTCCACTTCTCCTCATCACGCCTTGGAACCATGTTGTCACGTACATGCACTCCTTTCACAAGTGCAAACACCTTCCAACAATGTCCACGATACCTTCATATGTATTGTTCTTGACCCAAACATGTTGCATGACCTCTCGATCAACTCAATCACAATTCCTCTCGAACTTGGTTGTTGAACCTCATCTTCTCCCTAAGACTAGTTCAATGGATCCTGTCACCAGCCATGTCTTGACCTCAAACAACACCTGCACATGAAAAAACAACCATTCTTCCGAGCACAAGTCTTCGACTTGACTCTCGTTAGTTTGAAAACCACAACACCACACATGAGCACCTCACATAATCATGTTGCAAACATAGCAAAATAATATCCACCATGATCATCCAAAACACATCAAAAACTTAGCCCAAAATACTAAGCAAATCTTCTCATAAGTGTAAAGAAGTTTGAAACATTGCAAATGGAAAATATAATAGCCGCACAAATATTTCAGCAAATGAAAGATCAAACCAGTCAAAAACAGCAGCTATGTATTGTACAAGAAAAGTTCGGACAATGCAAAGTATGTTTCTCAATTATATTCAAAACTTTGCATGTAAACCTACATATTTAACATAATTTTCAATGTATTCAGCACATAGGTCTCACAATCTCCCCCTTGATGAATGCATTGGCAACACCACTTAAAATCCGAACATTGGCTTATTCATATGAAAAGTTTTGAAAATAATTTTATCCCCCTTTTGAAAATCAATTGAGAAATAAATTTCAAAAACAAATATTCTTCCACTATACATATTTCTCCCCCTTTGATAATGTATTCAGCAAGGTTCAAAAGAAAAATTTCAGTTGTTATGAGCATATTATAACATATACATATAAAACAAAGCTCATCCAAGTCATACTATCAAGTAACTTACACTATCACATCCATGAGATTCATAAAGTAGTGTAAGCCATGCTAGAGATCAAGTATATTTTCAATTTAAGCAAGTCATGATCTCACAAACTTAACTATTTCAAGATCTGAAAGTATGACACTTGTTGCTGTATTTTTATTATTTTCAAATCATAAATTCAGATCATATTACATTTGCAAGAGATTATATGCCGCATCAGCCTATTCTAACCAACAAAGTCAAGCCTATGTCGTTTGACAATCAGAATCTTAAGGACATGGTTTTAGTCATAAACAACTTCCATTTTCATATATAAGTGCAATAATAAGCCATCTCAAAAGAAGAAGTGCGATACATGCATATTCTCTTGATTATTTTTTTTATTATTAAAAGCACTTGTGAGCATGCAACAAGTTCAAAACAGCAAAGAAGTTTGATCATGATCATATTTAGTGTAAATAGTTATTCCAATTACTAATCATGGCAACAACTACAAAATGTATAACATGAGTAATGTAGTAAGAACTTTCAGCATGTAAAAGGAATAACAAAGTCATATATATGAAATAATATGCTCATATTATTTTAAATTCAGATTCACACATAGACTTTCCAAGTTTCAAACTCCCCCTCAATTTAAGACATGAGGATGCATAGCCCCTATTTCACTACGAATGAAATAAAAATGAGTAAAATACAAATGTTTTGTAAAATTATCAGCCAATTGTTGTTCGATATCTACATGGTTAAGCATAATGTTTACTTTTTCAACATTATCACGGAGAAAGTTATACCTAATGTCAATGTGCTTTGTTCTCGAATGTTGCATGAGGTTTTTAGCAATGCAAATGGCACTAGTGTTATCACAAAATAGTGGAACACTATATAGATCAACCCCATAGTCCTTAAGCGTTTGAACAATCCAAAGAATTTGTGAACAAGCGCTAGCAGCAGCAGCTACATATTCAGATTCTGCCGTGGATTGTGCAACTGGATTTTGTTTTCTAGAGGACCAAGCAACAAGTGAATTACCAAGAAAATGACAAGCATCCGAAGTATTTTTCTTATCATTTCTACAACCCCCAAAATCAGCATCCGAAAAAGCTTTCAAAGTAACGGTTTAGGAAGAAGGAAGAAAAATGCCAAATTCTTGAGTTCCATGTGAGTACCTGAGAATTCTTTTGACGGCTTGATGATGTGAATCACGTGGGGAAGCTTGAAACCGTGCACAAAGACATACGCTGAATTGTATGTCTGATCTTGATGTCGTAAGGTAAAAAAGTGACCCGATCATGCTTCTATATTCTTTTTGATCCACGAGTTCACTACCTTCATCAAGTTCAAGTATCGTTGCTATACCCATTGGTTTCTGAAGATGCTTGCTTTTTCCATGTTGAAGCTCTTAAGCAGGTCTCCTGTATACTTTGTTTGATGCACAAAAGTACCCTCCTTGGTTTGCTTGATTTGCAGCCCAAAAAAGTACGTGAGTTCTCTCATTGTACTCATCTCAAATTCTGAACTCATGATAGTTGAAAACTTGGAGACAAGATCATGAGAAGCACAACCAAAGATAATATCATCCACATACACTTGAACGAATAATGAGTCATTGCCATGCTTAAGTACAAAAAGAGTTTTATCGACCTTGCCCATGGTAAACCTCTTTTCAAGTAAGTATGTTTTTGACCTATCATATCATGCTCAAGGGGTTCGTTTGAGAACGTACAAGGCTTTGGAAAGTGTGTAAACATGATTAGGAAAATCTGAATTTTCAAAACCCGGTGATTGCTTGACATAAACTTCTTCATCTATGTATCCATTAAGAAAAGCACTTTTAACATCTATTTGATATAACTTGAAACCTTTAGATGCAGCAAAAGCTAATAGAATTCTTATGAATTCTAATCTAGCAACAGGAGCAAAAGTTTCATCAAAATCTTAACCTTTAACTTGTGTGAAATCTTGAGCAACCAACCTAGCCTTACTCCTAACCACAACCCCATCCTCACTTTGTTTAGTTTTAAACACCCATCTAGTTCCTATTAAAGTGTGATCTTGAGATGGAGGTACAAGTTTCCAAACATTATTTCTTTCAAAATTTTCTAACTCTTCTTGCAAGACAATAGTCCAAGATTCATTAGTGAGTGTGTGTGATATAACTTTGGGTTAAAAAAGCAACAAAAGCAAAATGAGCGTGAGATTTGGATCGCAAAACCTGGACCGTGTAACTCGTTCATGCAAGCTTCCAATGATTTTTTGTGGAGGATGACTTTTAAGAACGCGGAGGGGAGTAGACACTTCACAAGCTCCTTCTTCTTTATGTTCATCACATATTGAAGAACTTGTGGTTTGTGAATGATCTGTACCAGCTGCAATAGTTGTTGGTGCTGGTTGTGGTGCAAAATCAGTAGCGTGATCAACATCATGTGCATCTGAATCTTTGGGCAGTAGCACCACTTCTTTGTCTTCTTCGATGAAAATACTCTTCCCCTGCGGATATGGATCTAGACCAGCAATATTAGAGCTATTACCTGGGCTAGCTTCATTAAAAGAAATCACACAAGTCTCCATGATTTTGTTAGTGTCAATTAAAAACACACGGTAGCATCTAGTATGAGATGGATAACCAATAAATATGACATCAACAGATCTAGCTTCAAATTTATAAGGATTACCATGTTTCTTAACAAAGCATTTGCAACCAAAGACCTGAAAGTGTGTGACACTAGGCCTATGTCCAAACCGAAGTTCATATGGTATTTTTCTTAGCTTAGCAAGCAAGAACATGATTTGAGACATAACAAGCGGTTGCAATTGCATAAGCCCAAAACTTCCTAAGAGTTTGATATTCATCAAGTATAGTCCTAACCATCTCAACTAAGGTTTTGTTCTTCCTCTCTGCGACACCATTTTGTTAAGGTACATAGGCTGAAGAAAATTGATGATCTATTTCATTTTCAGCACAAAAGTGATCAAACGATTGTGTAACACCCTAAATCAAAAGAAACAAACAAAGAGAGAAAAAAAAGGAGCAGCCCGGCCGGCCAGGCCGACCGAGCCGCGCCCCGCCCACGAGCCGCGCCCCGCGCGCCCGGCCGACCAGCACACGCCCCACTCGGCCCCACCCGCCAGCGCGCTCCCGCGTGCGCTGCACCGCGCCTCGCGCAGCGCCCGCGCGCCTCGGCCTCCCGCTCGCTCGCCCAAGCCGCGCCGGCCCTAGCGCCTGCCCCGCGCGCGTCCCGTGCCCCGCCGCCTATAACCCCCCCCCCCCCCCCCCCCCCCCCCCCCCCCCCCCGAGGCCCTCGTGTTTTCCCGAAGCTAGAGCCCTAAAACCCTAGCCGCCAGGTAGAGGAAAAAGGGGAGCATCAGAAGAGTCCAGAGGCACCGCCAGGAAGAAAAGGAGAGGAAAAAAAGGGAGGAAGAGGAAGAAAAAGAGGAGGGCACCGTCGTTCGCCGGAGATCATCGTCGCGTTGCCATCGATCTGCCATCTCCGACCGTTTCCCCTAGTGTGCGACCTGTTGGTGAGGATCCACGTAGCCTCCTCTCCATTTTCGTTCATATTTCGAGTAGATCGGGCCACTGGAACGCCGTACCAGCGAGCTCCGACAACGGCCGGCCATGGCGACGCCATGTCCGCTCCCACCGGCGGCCGGACTCGGCCAAGATGGCCCACCACCGTTAGATCACGCATGAACGACTCAGATTAAAAGATGCATACCGGTTGGATTTAATAAAATCTCGTGCATTCATTTAGATCGGACAGTGTAGATTAGAACAACCGAAGGGGTACTCCCTCTGGTCCACCGTGGACCATGAACCGAGCGCTTCCATTCGGTCTACGGGACCATGGACATAATCCATACATTTTCCTTTAGCGAAATAAATCTGAAATCCAGAAAAGAAAAACCATTTTACACATAGGATCCTGTAACTATTAGAATAAATACAAACTGACCCTTGTTTTTATAAAAGTATCCCTGGACTTTATTATAATCATGGTTTTGTTATAAATCAACTAGATTTTATGAAACAACCCCTGTAATTAATAGAAATAGTATTTCAAATACTAGAATAGCCTGAATATTTACAAAAGTGCCCCTGTTGTGCTCTGTGATTGTGTTTAGATCCGCCCAGTTAATGAAAATGGTGTTTTAGCCCCTGCAGTATATTTAATTACTCAATAAAGTTTAAAAATGCATTTAGTAGTGGAAAACATTTATAAATAGTAAAATACATATAGAAAATTAGTTATGAATCTTTTGAGGTTAAAATAAAATTGTACATGCATATAAATTATATTTTGACCATGGAAAATTCAATAAAAATGTTTTTAGTTATAAATAGACATTGGAAATAGAAAATAAATGTAGAAATAGTAGGGAAATTATTTATAAAATCTTTTTAGCTGAAATAAAATTATAAAGTGCATATAAAATATATTTTGACTATGAGAAATCCATTAATAATGTTTTTAACATATAATTAAATACTAAAAATGAGAAATAAATGTAATATGCATTTCTCAGGCCGTGAAAAATAATAAATCACTCATAACTTCTATTTGAATCATTATCGTAACATATTCAATAATAATAATCGTATTGCTTGTATGGTGTATTCTTCTTGATTGCCTTTATTTCTCTTTTAACGGTAGTTTATACGCACTCGTATCTCGATGAAGAAGCTACACGAAGAATATGGTGATCAAGAATTCATTGGAGAAAAAGTGAGCAGCTATATAAATATAGACAAGTGTCCTTGACCATCTTGTGCCTATTTTAAGGATTATAGTTAGTTGCATGCTTAATTAATGTGGATCCTATTCTACTTACCGTTCCATATAATTCCTTGTCGCTTGGGATGGAAAAGGTGGTACTTGGGGTATTGACTTACACTTAGCCATGCATAATAGATGGGGGAAACAATTGATCATATATGTCACCTATGATTTATGATTATTTATTGAGATATGGAAAATGAATTGTAGTGGATAGGAATCTGGCGGGTTGGTTTGAATGGTATTGTGCAGTACGCATGAGACTCGGGATTGGAGTTTGGACCTTGCCGGATTCTAAGGACCGGTTTATGGATGAAGCCACTAAGCTTTATAGTATCGCCACAAGACTGAGTATGGGGCAGCTTGGTCGATTAATTAGGCCTCTCCCGGCGTAGTACTGGTGATTGGATAGTGTGGGGAATTGGTTCAGGGTGTACTGCATTGGGATCCGCATGGCTCAAGAGGGGGCAACTGGGGTGTTGAGACGCGGTGTAGCGGCTCACACTTTTGTACAGGGGTGAAACCTCAGAGGGCTAGTACGCGTCGGGAGAATCCTTTGTAAAGACCTCGTAGTGATCTTCTGGCCACACACCTACGGAAGTGTGTATTGTGGTTGGCCGCCACTGGCATCAGGGAGGTTTACTTAGTCCACCTGGAAACAGGGGATGAAATCACGGCTTGTGGGTAAAGGATGCATTCTCTGCAGAGATTGGAAAACTATCATGACATCCGTGCTCACGGACAAGAGCAGCTTGGTGCCGAATTCATAATTAGACGATGGTTGGGATGATACTTGGGAATGATATTGGTATTATTACATTATTATCATTGTTATGGTTGGGATTATTCACTTAGATGTAGGTTGCTAATGAAAGCTAAGGATAGGTTTAATTCTTAGTGCTTTAGCCACTATCAGCCTTTCTTTTCGATCGGCCTTCATGTCATTTATTTCCCACACTTGCTGAGTACCACGGGGTGGTACTCACACTTGCTTTGTTGTAATTTTTTTTATAAATGCTGCTCAGTGAAGAGAAGATTCAATGAAGGCAAGTTTTTATTGAAGACGGTGTGTAGAAGGTCGCGTTGCTGCCAGTCGATTTGTCTGTGGTTGCTATAGAGTTTTTCCTCTTCCGCTGCTATTCAAAACTCTTTTGAAAGGTATAAATATTGTTTTCATGCGATATAGAGCTGTTTATCACTACTTGTCGTACATGTATGGTGAAACTGATCCTGTCATACATGTATTTTGCAGCTGGTTTTATGCTTAATAAAACCGGGTGTGACAGAGTGGTATCAGAGCTATATATCGACTCTAGGCGCGTGACCTTAGTTAGAATGGACATCTTAGACTTTACATTAACCTTGTTTATGAAGAAGAAGATTTTACTCAACCAACGGAAGCTTCAGATGGACATATGAAGACAACGCACAAGAAAGAAGACTTTGAAGATTATCATATATCACTCGCTTAGATCCCTTTTGTTTAGCGGGTGAAACTCTCGCCTTGTTGATAACGATTTAGAAACACGTTGTTTGATGTATTGCTAAAACAACAAGTAATTATAATATTAATCGTAACAATAATAAAGAGTACACCCATAAAATGATAGGTTTATCTTGTTTAAGCGGGGTAGCCGACCGCTAATAAGTCATATCCTCTTTTCTTCGTTGATGTACTTGAATCTCGAGGGCGAGATTCCTTGTTAGGTGGGTGAGATTGTAACCACCGTATTTAACAAAAGAGAAAAGAAATAATAATAACAATAATAATAATAAATCTATTAATCATGGCCATGCATTTGAAATGGAAGATTTTAAAATTTAGAACCACGATGAAAATTTAGGCAAGTTCAAAATAATAATAATAATAAATAAGGTAAAAGAAAAAATATAGTGTTAATACCTTTCAATTAAACCAATTTAACATATTGCATCCAAAGCGGTTAAGTATGAAAAATGCAGATTCTAAGGGATAGAGAATACGTTTGAAATAAAATCAAGGTACGATAAAGGAAACACTAGCAACCTTTGTATCTCTGTGTTCAATAATAGTGTTGATTTGAAAATCAATATATTAAATAAAAATAAGAAAAATAATAATAACAAGAACAATAATAATATAAGATGTAAAGTTGTGTGGTAATGATAGGTTTCATAAAAATCAATTTAGGACAAAAATTTATTGTGTTTTTACGCATCCTGTTGTGTGAAATCTTAAAACATCTAAAAGTATTGGGATGACATTAGAGAATTCTAAAGAAAATATAATAATAATATAGTTTATCGATTGGTTAAAACCTAGTCCAAATCTTCATCCAACATCTTAGAATCTCGGGGCGAGATTCCGTTTAAGGGGGGGGGGGGGGGGTAGAATTGTAACACCCTAAATCAAAAGAAACAAAAAAAGAGAGAAAAAAGGAGCAGCCCGGCCGGCCAGGCCGACCGAGCTGGCCTGCTCCCGAACGCGCCCCGCGCTGACCCCGCCCGCGCCCACGAGCCGCGCCCCGCCGCCCAGCCGACCAGCGCAGCACCCCGCCAGGCCCCACCCGCCAGCGCGCTCCCGCGTGCGCTGCACCGCGCCCCGCGCAGCGCCCGTGCGCCCCGGCCTCCCGCTCGCTCGCCCAAGCCGCGCCGGCCCTAGTGCCTGCCCCGCGCGTGTCCCGTGCCCCGCCGCCTATAAAACCCCCCCGAGGCCCTCGTGTTTTCCCGAAGCCAGAGCCCTAAAACCCTAGCCGCCAGGTAGAGGAAAAAGGGGAGCATCAGAGGAGTCCAGAGGCGCGTTCCGTGCCCCGCCGCCTATAAAACCCCCCCGAGACCCTCGTGTTTTCCCGAAGCCAGAGCCCTAAAACCCTAGCCGCCAGGTAGAGGAAAAAGGGGAGCATCAGAGGAGTCCAGAGGCACCGCCAAGAAAAAAAGGAGAGGAAAAAAAGGGAGGAAGAGGAAGAAAAAGAGGAGGGCACCGTCGTCCGCCGGAGATCATCGTCGCGTTGCCATCGATCTGCCATCTCCGACCGTTTCCCCTCGTGTGCGACCTGTTGTGAGGATCCATGTATCCTCCTCTCCATTTTCGTTCATATTTCGAGTAGATCGGGCCACTGGAACGCCGTACCAGCGAGCTCCGACAACGGCCGGCCATGGCGACGCCGTGTCCGCTCCCACCGGCGGCCGGACTCGGCCAAGATGGCCCACCACCATTAGATCACGCATGAACGACTCAGATTAAAAGATGCATACCGGTTGGATTTAATAAAATCTCGTGCATTCATTTAGATCGGACAGTGTAGATTAGAACAACCGAAGGGGTACTCCCTCTGGTCCACCGTGGACCATGAACCGAGCGCTTCCATTCGGTCTACGGGACCATGGACATAATCCATACATTTTCCTTTAGCGAAATAAATCTGAAATCCAGAAAAGAAAAACCATTTTACACATAGGATCCTGTAACTATTAGAATAAATACAAACTGACCCTTGTTTTTATAAAAGTATCCCTGGACTTTATTATAATCATGGTTTTGTTATAAATCAACTAGATTTTATGAAACAACCCCTGTAATTAATAGAAATAGTATTTCAAGTACTAGAATAGCATGAATATTTACAAAAGTGCCCCTGTTGTGCTCTGTGATTGTGTTTAGATCCGTCCAGTTAATGAAAATGGTGTTTTAGCCCGTGTAGTATATTTAATTACTGAATAAAGTTTAAAAATGCATTTAGTAGTGGAAAACATTTATAAATAGTAAAATACATATAGAAAATTAGTTATGAATCTTTTGAGGTTAAAATAAAATTGTACATGCATATAAATTATATTTTGACCATGGAAAATTCAATAAAAATATTTTTAGTTATAAATAGACATTGGAAATAGAAAATAAATGTAGAAATATTAGGGAAATTATTTATAAAATCTTTTTAGCTGAAATAAAATTATAAAGTGCATATAAAATATATTTTGACTATGAGAAATCCATTAATAATGTTTTTAACATATAATTAAATACTAAAAATGAGAAATAAATGTAATATGCATTTCTTTGGCCGTGAAAAATAATAAATCACTCATAAATTCTATTTGAATCATTATCGTAACATATTCAATAATAAGAATCGTATTGCTTGTATGGTGTATTCTTCTTGATTGCCTTTATTTCTCTTTTGATGGTAGTTTATACGCACTCGTATCTCGATCAAGAAGCTACACGAAGAATATGGAGATCAAGAGTTCATTGGAGAAAAAGTGAGCAGCTATATAAAAACAGGCAAGTGTCCTTGACCATCTTGTGTCTATTTTAAGGATTATAGTTAGTTGCATGCTTAATTAATGTGAATCCTATTCTATTTACCGTTCCATATAATTCCTTGTCGCTCGGGATGGAAAAGGTGGTACTTGGGGTATTGACTTACGCTTAGACATGCATAATAGATGGGGGAAACAATTGATCATATATGTCACCTATGATTTATGATTATTTATTGAGATATGGAAAATGAATTGTAGTGGATAGGAATCTGGCGGGTTGGTTTGAATGGTATGGTGCAGTACGCACGAGACTCGGGATTGGAGTTTGGACCTTGCCGGATTCTAAGGACCGATTTATGGATGAAGTCACTAAGCTTTATAGTATCGCCACAAGACTGAGTATGAGGCAGCTTGGTCGATTAATTAGGCCTCTCCCGGCGTAGTACTGGTGATTGGATAATGCGGGGAATTGGTTCAGGGTGTACTGCCTTGGGATCCGCATGGCTCAAGAGGGGGCAACTGGGGTGTTGAGACGCGGTGTAGCGGCTCACACTTTTGTACAAGGGTGAAACCTCAGAGGGCTAGTACGCGTCGGGATAATCCTTTGTAAAGACCTCGTAGTGATCTCCTGGCCACACACCTACGGAAGTGTGTATTGTGGTTGGCTGCCACTGGCATCAGGGAGGTTTACTTAGTCCACCTGGCAATAGGGGATGGAATCACGGCTTGTGGGTAAAGGATGCATTCTCTGCAGAGATTGGAAAACTGTAATGACAGCCGTGCTCACGGACCAGAGTAGCTTGGTGCTGAATTCATAATTAGACGATGGTTGAGATGATGGTTGGGATGATACTTGGGAATGATATTTGTATTATTACATTATTATCATTGTTATGATTGGGATTATTCACTTAGATGTAGGTTGCTAATGAAAGCTAAGGATAGGTTTAATTCTTAGTGCTTTAGCCACTATCAGCCTTTGTTTTTGATCGGCCTTCATGTCATTTATTTCCCACACTTGCTGAGTACCACGGGGTGATACTCACACTTGCTTTGTTGTACTTTTTTTTTTATAAATGCTGCTCAGTGAAGAGAAGATTCAACGAAGGCAAGTTTTTATTGAAGACGGTGTGTAGAAGGTCGCGTTGCTGCCAGTCGATTTGTCTGTGGTTGCTATAGAGTTTTTCCTCTTCTGCTACTATTCAAAACTCTTTTGAAAGGTATAAATATTGTTTTCATGCGATATAGAGCTATTTATCACTACTTGTCGTACATGTATGGTGAAACTGATCCTGTCATACATGTATTTTGCAGCTGGTTTTATGCTTAATAAAACTGGGTGTGACAGATTGATTCTTAAATTCAGTTCCGTTATCACTTCTAATCGCTTTTAAAGATCCTGGGTGATCAATTGATAATCTAAGAAATAAAGTTCTAAAGTGACTAAATATTTATTCTTAGATACCATAAAGTAAACCTAAGAGTATCTAGAATAATCATCAACAATCACAAGAACACACCATTTACCTCCAAAATATTGAACACGTGAAAGACCTATGGTGTCAAGGTGCAAAAGTTGTCCCGGTTCAGTTGTCATGGTCATTGTGAGAGGAGCCATAACACACAAAATATAATCAGAACAAACTCGAAACTTTCCATAAACGAACCATAACAACCTCAGTCGCAGCCTGAGCCATAATCCAGTCGATTGGACCTTTCTGACCAATTATTTACATCCACTTCTCTTCATCACGCCTTGGAACCATGTTTCCACGTCCATTCACTTCTTGAAAACGTGCAAACACCTTGCAACAATGTCCCCATTACCTTCATATGCATTGTTCTTGACCCAATCATGCTGCGTGACCTTCCGATCAACTCAACCATAATTCCACTCGAACTTGGTTGTTGAACCTCATCTTCTCCCTAAGACTAGTTCAATAGATCCCGTCACTTGTCATGTCTTGGCCTCAAGCAACACCCGCACATGAACAAACAACAAATTCTTCAATTCCTCGACTTGACTCCTGTTAGTTCAAAAACTACAACACCTTACGTGAGCACCTCACATAATCATGTTGCAAACATAGCAATATAATGTCCACCATGATCAGCCAAAACACGTCAAAAACTTAGTCCAAAAGTACTAAGCAAATATTTACATAAGTGTAAAGGAGGTTTGAAACATTGCAAATGAAAAACATAATAGTCGCCTGAATATTTTAGCAAATGAATGATCGAACAGTCAATAACAGCAGCTATGCATTGTACAAGAAAAGTTCAGACAATGTGAAGTGTGTTTCTCAAGTATATTCAAAACTTTGCACATAAACCTACACATTTAACATAATTGCGAATGTATTCAACACATAGGTCTCATAGGTTCTTTCTGAGCACGACACTCTTGCTCAATTTCTTTGTCCTGGCGCTCATGCACAAAATGATGTGGTCGAGCATAGGCATCGACATCTCCTTGAGACTGCTCGTACTCTTCTGCTTGCTTCCTCTATTATCCCTCACTTTTGAGTCAAGGCTGTTTGTACTACCAGTTACTTATTAACATTCAATCTTTGTCTACTCTTCAGGGTGAGATTCCTCTCCGGCATCTTACTGGTAAGACACCTAACTATATGAGCTTTCGTCTATTTGGTTGTGTGTGATATATGTTGCTGGCACCACGTGAGCGCACAAAGCTCATTGCTTAGTTGGTCGACTGTGTTTTTCTTGGATACAGTGTTGAGCATAAGGGGTATCGTTGTTGGGATCCTATTAGTCAATGAATGAGAATCTCACACAATGTTGTCTTTGATGAGACACGCCCTTTCTATCCTTGTCTTTCTTCGGACACTCCTCCTGTATCTTTGGTTGTCCGATTTTGTTCTTACTCCTTCCAAATACCTCCGTTGCTAGTGTACCTCCCTCACACTTGGTGCCGTGTCGCACCGTGTCTTCTTCGAAGCCTTCTTCTATGGTCCCTGACTATACTATGAAGCCTCCTGTGACACAGATATACACTCGATGAGTTGCACCTTCTTCTAATGAGCCATCTACTCCAGTTGACTCATCTTCGTCTGATGATCCATCTTCTCCTGAGGCACACTCTTCTTATGAGGAATCATCTACTTTTGATGATTTTTCTTCTGAGTAGTCTCTTGGATGTGACCATACCTCTCGTCAACCTCCTGATCGATACTCTCCTTCTAGTTTTGCTACTACTATTCTTTATGAGCCGGCTACATATCGTGATGTTATTCCTCATCTGAAATTGCAACATGCGATGGTTGAGGAGATTGCTGCTTTTGAGTGCACTGGCCCATGAGATCTTGTGCTCTGTCCTCCACGTGTTCGCCCTGTCACCTATAAGTGGGTCTATAGTGTTAAGACTCGCTCTAATGGTTCCCATCAGTGTTATAAGGCTCGACTAGTTGCCCGTGGCCTCCAGCAGGAACATGGTTGTGACTATCATGTGACATTTTCCTCTATTGCTCACATGACCATTATTCATACTCTTTTTGTCTTGGCCTCTGTTCGTGAGTGGTCCATCTCTCAGCTTGATGTCAGGAATGCTTTTCTTAATGGTGAGTTGCGTGAGGATGTTTACATGCAACCACCGTCTGGGTATTTTGTTCCAGAGGGTATAGTTTGTCACCTTTGTCACTCCCTTTATGACTCATGCAAGCTCCCCGTGTTTGGTTTCAGCGGTTCGCGTTAGTGATCACTGTTGCTGGCTTTTCTGCCTGTGCTCATGATCTTGCACTCTTTGTGCATACCACGTCTCGTGGTCATGCTCTTCTTCTTCTCCATGCTGATGATATGATCATCATGGGAGACGATCTTGACTGCATAGCCTTCATGAAGACCTGTCTTAGTGAGCAGTTCCTTATGTTAGATCTTGGTCCTCTTTTTTACTTTCTTGGAATTGATATTTCCTCTACCTCTGAGTAAACTTATTTGTCTCAAGAGAAATACGTTCAGGATCTTTTTGATCGGGATTTTCTTACTGATCGCCGCACTATTGAGACTCCCATAGAGCTCAACGTTCACCATCAAGCCACTGATGGTGAGCCTCTTGATGGTCCTACTCGTTATAATTATATTGTAGTGAGTCTAGTGTATCTTGGTGTCGCTCGTCCTGATATCTCGTATTTTGTTCACATTTCGAGTCAGTCTATTTCAGCTCCCACCTAGGTCCGCTATAGTCAATTGTTTCATTTCTTGTGTTATCTTCGTGGGATTATTTCTAAATGTTTGTTCTTTATGCGCTCTAGCTCTTTACACCTCAAAGCATATTCCGATGCTACTTGAGCTAGTGATTCCTCTGATCGTGAGTCTCTTTCTGCTTATTGTGTTTTTCTTGATGGTTCTCTCATTGCTTGGAAGACTAAGGAGCAGGTAGTAGTCTGTCGTTCGAGTGCACCTATGTAGTTCTCTTGCCAAGTCTCATAATCACTCCTTCACTCTTCCCCAAAAACTTTTGATTTGGACTCAAGTGGGTGAAGAACAAGAGAGGAGGGTTTCTTGAGGGCTTGAGACGACTCTGAGAGTTTTTGTAGAGTTAGGTTTTGATTGGGGATGAAATCCCCACCTATTTATACTCCAAAAGTGTTTTTAGCCGTTAGGTCACAATCCACGTCGAACAAGTCTGACATAACCTTGGAGATGTCTGACTTGCTGACATCAGAGACATTACGGCTAACCACTTTGATTTGAATCTGCGTGCAAAAGTTGCGTTGGACAAGTCTGACTAATCCCGAACATGTCTGACAAGCAATGAGAGACTTTTCAACTCAGACTAATCCAAGGCACTAAGTTAGAAAAGTCTACCTCAGACATGTTTGACCCACTTCGGACATGTCTGAATTAGAACAGAGATATTTTGGACATGTCTGAACGCCCATCTCGGACAATTCCAAGATTCAGACACTTAGAAAATTTTCTAAGTCAAGTACCTCAGACATGTTCGACCTTCTTCGGACATGTTTGAATACCAACAGAGGGATTTTAGACATGTCCGACAAACAGATTCGGACATGTCTGAAATCCACCAGAGTTTTCAGACTTATCCGACCCAAGGCGTGTGACAAGTCCGACCCAGACACTAAGGGTTTTCCTAAAACCTACCCAAGAGGTTGAGCTCCCATTGGATTCACTAAGTTTCAACACGTCGTGTACTTCTTAAGTACGGATTTTTCTATGACTCAAAGAGAAATGATAAAATTATTTCTACTCCACTTTTCACGTCTTTTCTCCTTTTTCGTGAATTTCACTCCGTACTAAAATTTTCTGCACGAACTCAACCAAACTCATTAGCTCTTTAATTGTTTGTCATTAATCAACCAAAACCCACAAGGGACCTAGATGCACTTTCAATCTTCCCATTTTTGGTGATTGATGACAACCAATTAAAGCTTGCAACAATTAAATAAAATTTTGATTTTGAGTATCAAGAGTCTATGAGCTTTCGATTAAGACTGGTTTAAATTAGCTCATATACTCTTGATACTCATGGGGTGCCTACATGCATTTTGTGCGAATGACATTGTGATGAATTATATGAAAGCAAGTGAATAAGCATCGATCACGTGAATCAAACTAAAGCATGTGAATCAAACTAAAGCATTCATAACATGAATCTAGCATAAGCATCACAATCCTTATAAGTAGAATGACAAGCTAAAAATGTGGAGACAAACACCACAAAATAGATAAGTACATGCCAATGTCCATAGCCAAGATACTTCTCCCCCTTTGGCATCAAGGCACCAAAAAGGAGAAAAGCTAAGAGAGCCCTAGTATCTACTCGTCATCGCTCTCTTCGGAATTGCCACTCTCTTGCTCCTCATCATACTCGCTTTGTTCATCATATTCATCATCACCAGAATGAGCAGTTGTGGATGCACTAAAAGTAGCACCTGTCCCTTAGAAGAAGGCAAGCTCTGATGCATACAACTCAGGAAATTCTGCAGACTCTTCATCCTTGCTGTCATCTGACACTCGGGGCAGCTGGGTTGCTCTCTAATTGATGCGAGATCTCTCTTAGTCCGCTTCGCAAACATTTGAACTAATATCTCAGTGGTGCAACACACCGAGAACATAGCTTTGAGAATCTTTAATAGTCCCTAAAAGTGCATCTAGGTCCTTTATGGGTTTTGGTTGTTTAATGACAAACAATTAAAGAGCTAATGAGTTTGGTTGAGTTCTTGCAAAAAATGTAGTACAAAGTGAAATTCAAGAAAAAGGAGAAAAGGCGCGAAAGTGGAGTAGAAATAGGTTTTTTATTTCTCCTTGAGTCATAGGAAAATTCGTACTAGTAAGAGGGACACGACGCGTGGAAACTTAGTGAGTCAAATGGGAGCTCAACCCTTGGGTAGGTTTCAGGAAAACCCCTTATGTCAGTGTTGAACTTGTCCGATGCCTTGGATCAGACATGTCCGAAAACCTTCTGTCTAGAGTCAGACTTGTCCGACACCTTGGGTCGGATAAGTCCGAAATTCCTTTGGTGGAATTTAGACATGTTCGAACTGTATTTTGAACATGTCCGGAACTTCTCTGATCGTTTTCAGACATGTCCGAAGTGGGTCAGACATGTCCGAGGTACTTGAATTAGAAAAATCTAAGTGTCTGAAACTCGGAGTTGTCCGAGATGTGGTTCAGACAAGTCTGAGAAGTCTCTGTTCGATTTCAGACATGTCCGAAGTGGGTCAGACATGTCCAAGGTCGACTTCTCTGGCTTAGTGGTTCGGATAAGCCTGAGTTAAAAAACCCCTCTTTATGTGTCGGACTTGTCTGATGTTAGTCAGACTTGTTCGACGCGGCTTTTGGCGCAGATTCAAATTCGAGTGATTAGCCGTACAGATTCCATTGGCAGTCTGTCGGACTTGTCCGACGTGGGCTGTCAATTAACGGCTAAAAACTCTTTTTGAGCATAAGTTGGTGGGGATTTCGCCCCCAATCTAAGCCTAACACTACAGAAACTCTCAAAGCTGCCTCAATCCCTCAGGAAACCCTCATCTTTTGTTCTGCACCCTCTTGAGTCCAAATCCAAAGATTTTTGGGAAGTGTGAAGGAGAGATTGTGAGAATTGGGAAGAGAAGTCCATAGGGGGTTCAGCAAAGTTTGATTCGCTAAGTTTTTTTGTGATTGCGTGTTTTTATTCCTAGGGTTCTCCCCTAGATGGTTAGGCGTCACCCTGAAGATTTCTTGCGTGATTTCTTGATCTGAAGAAGTTTGTAATCTTTGTGATAGTGGAAGATTCAAGACTTGACCTTTGAGGTGTCTTGGCGAGGATAGGGCTGTTAGACCTGACCCTTTGTGGGTTCCTCAACGGAGACATAGGTTTCTTCGTGGAACCGAACCTCGGGAGAAAATCCTTGTGTTCATTGTCTTTATTTACTTTTCTGAAAAATCCTTGTGCTATGTGTGCTACTGTTCAAAAAAGGATTCATGCCATCGGTGCTCATTGCGATCCTAATATTCCTTGGATCAATGGCAGATTCAGGATTTCGTGAATCAATGTTTCACCACTGTGTGGCATCAATAGGATGTCTTATCATTTCAGCATCCTGCTTATGCTTCTCTTTGTGCCATCGCAACAATTCTGACTCCTTCTTGTTTGCAAAACAACGCTTCAAACAAGGAATGATAGGAAAGTACCAAACACCTTTTTAGGCCCTCTTTTTCTTCTACTGCAGTTCTCGTCATCACCGTTGTCTTTCCTACGATTGAATCTGTCCACTCGACAAATAGGGCATTTCTCTAGGTTTTCGTACTCAGGTCCACGATATAAAATACAATCATTCTTGCACACGTGGATTTTCTCCACCTCCAAACCCAGTGGGCAAATTATCTGTTTTGCCTCATAAACTGTCGTAGGGACTGTGTTGCCTTGGGGTAACATGTCCTTAAGGAGCATCAACAATTCCTTAAAACTACAATCACTCCATCCATTGCTCGCGTTCAACTGGAAAAGTTTTACCATCACAAATAGGCTGGTGTACTTAGCCGCACAACCATGATACAATGGCTTCTTCGAGTCTTCGATCATCTTCTTGTAATTTGCGAGTTCACCTTTACTGTACCGCTTATCGTCGCCATGTCTCTCGACATTGCGTACCATATCCTCTATGTTATGCACCTGAAACTCAATGTCATCATCAGTGAACACTGAGATATCTGGCTCATTCACATCCTCATCGTGATCTTCTTCAACACTGGTATGGACCTCCCTCTCCAGATATGAATTTCTCATCTCTGATTCGTTAAGCCCTTCCTCCCTATGTTTGTTCCAACATCTATAGTCCAACATGAATCCATGCATGATCAAATGTGACCTCAACACTTCATCTGTGCGATATCTCTTCTCATTCTTGCAGTGTTTGCAAAGACAACAAATAGTACCTCTAATGTTGTCCAACATGTCTTTCTTCACGAAAGAGATAAATGCATCTACCCCTTGGATATATTCATTGCAAAGGCGCAGTCCATACATCCAACTTCGATCCGACGACATCTACGTACAAAAAAGAAGAGTTAAATCAAAGAAATTCGAAGCCACTGATAGTCAAGATCTAAAGGTAAAAAAGTAGTAAGGAACAAGAGAGGAGGAGATGACTAACCCTTTTTTTAAGATCCACTAATAATCACCGCAAGACTTTTAGAAGGGCACCTCCAAAGAGGGCAAGAACAGGGCAGATCTGTAGCCACTTGTTCTACCACAACTGGGAGGTCGTAGAAGGGCAACAGAAAATCGAGACAGACCGATATAAAGCATGTCTCTATGAGGGAATGGGAGACGCGTCAGACTGGTGGTTATGGGAGACGCTCCAGATTCAATAAGGAAATGAGACATGCCGCAACCAAAATTCATTTGAGTTACCTAACAAATATGAGTCGCGCTTATTTAAAGCGCGTCTCCCATTTGTCCGAGAGGAGGGCGTGTCTAGGATACCTACTTAATTGAGACGGGTTGTATTGTATCGCGTCTCCTTGTACGTTCAACCAAGCCATGTCAGATCCTCGCTGAAGCGGGCTCGTCTCGCTTAAGCTTATCACAGACGTTCTCCTTTTAGAACGTCGCCCATCTTTGTCTCCTATTTGGGTTTCTTACGTAGTGCTAGCACTTAATCTTATTTCCATCATATACTAGAACTGCTAAGACACATTTCCATTCACTAGGTTGCGTAAAAAACTCTATTTTTATCACTGCCCTGTGAATTCTGTTGGACTTATCCGATCAGGATCAAACTTGTCCGACTTGCGTTGACAGGAAAAATTTTAATTGAGTCTAGATTTTCGATCATTGCCTATTCACCCCCCTCTAGGCTATTTTCAACTGGTATCAGAGTGGGTCTCTCCACCAAGAATCTAACAACTCAAAGAGGAGATGGCCAACATAGGTGACAACCCGGTGATCGTTGATGGAGATGACAAGACGAGGAACGTCGATGTGCTTCCAGATGATCCAAATGATGACGAGGAAGTGTGCCTACTCAAAGCGCGACTTCGTGAGAAGCTGCATATTGCCAAGAAGGAGACCAATGACGCCAAGGGGAGTGGATCACAAGTCTATACTCGATATCCTTACAATTATGAGCGTCTAACTCATAATAATCATTACTTGTCTATTCCTATTGGGAAACCTCCTCAATTTGATGGAATGATTATACTATGTGGAAGCATAACATGAAGATGCACCTCATTTCCTTAAACCCTAGCTTGTGGCAAATTGTTTTGACAGGTGTTTATCATCCCAAGAATGAGGAGGATGTGACCCCGAAGCAAGCCGTCCTACTCCACCGCAATGCTCAAGCATTTGGAGTGATCACCTCCTCCTTGACCCGTGAGGAGTTTAACCGAATTGAAGGGTTGGAGGTGGCCAAGGATATTTGGGACACCCTCAAGACGGCGCATGAGGACAACTGTGTGATAAGGGAGGCCAAGATTGAGATGATCGAAGGAGAACTTGGGAGGTTCCCTATCATGGATGGTAAAACCCCCCAAGATATGTACAACCACATCAAGATCCTTATCAACAAGAGTCGCTCTTATGGAAGCACCCGGTGGACGGACCACGAAGTTGTGAAGAGGATGATTCGGGCATTCATGCCTCAAAATTTCACTCTTTGCTCCTTGATTCGTGAAAGTCCGGGATTCCACAAGATGACTCCCAAAGAAGTGCTAGGGAGAATCATCAACCATGAGATGATTGAGCAAAAGGCCATGTTGTACAATGACCTTCAAAAGCTCTCCTCCTCCAAGAAGAAAGATGTTGCATTCAAGGCAACGTCGTCAAGATCCCAAGAACAAGAAGAGAGTGATGAAGAGAGCTCCAATACTGATGAGGAAGAGGCACTCTTCATAAAGAATTTCAAGAGGATGATGAGAAGGAGGGGGAGCTACCATCGTGAAGGCAAGAGCAAAGACAATCCCAAGACAAGATCAAAGAGGGTTTGCTACAAATGTGGGGAGTATGGCCACTTTATTGTGGATTTCCCACATGAATAAAATAAGAAGAAGAAGGATGGCAAGTCCCAAGAGAAGAAGTAATTCAAGAAGAAGAAGCAATCGGGACAAGCCCACCATGGGAAGGAGTGGGACTCAAATGAAGACTCCTCCCCCAATGAAGAAGAGAAGATAGCAACAATTGCCATGAAGAAATCAACTATGGAGAACAATCTTTTCCCCAACTTGGAAAGCTCAAGGCCAACCTGCCTCATGGTCAAGGAGGGAAGAAAGAATGTTAAATATAAACCATCTTCTTCAATTTCTTCACATGATAACTTTGATAGTGCTAGTGAAAATGAATACATGCTAAAGGACATGAGTAAGAGTACTTTGAAAAGGTTGAAGATGTTTTCAAATAAGATATTTGAGAAGGAAGAGCTCATCAACCGTTAAGAAGACATGCTCATCCAACAAAAGGAGAGATGTTAAGAGTTTGAGGAGCTCTTGGATCTTGAAAGGGAAATAAGCAATTCCTTGAGCGTGAACTCGCTTTGAGCAAGGAAACTTGCTCAAACCTTGAGAACACTACAATTGTGCTAAAGGATGAACTTGTTAGCTTGACAAAAGTTAACAAGATCCTTGAAACACAAGTGGAGTCTCTCAAGGTCAATGCACCTTCTTCCTCTAAAAGCTCACCTTCCACAAATATCAAATCTGAAACACCTCAAGCGTGCAAGTGCTCTAACTTGATCCTAAAACTAAAAGATGAGCTTAAGGTGGCACAAAACAAGCAAGCACCGAAAGGTGGCATCTTTGACAAGGATAAGGTGGCATATGCACGTAGTGCATACACCAACACAAGGCATCCTCTTCTCAAAGATGGTCTTGGCTATTCTAGGGAGATGAAGCAAAATGCTAAGACTCCCAAGAATGGCAAAGACTTGATTGTTTTTGTCAAGTAAGGTTCTAACCACAACAACAAGGAAAAGAACATTGCTACTTCACATGATATGCCTAAAAATGAACCTCATCCTTTGTTTCATGATTTTGATGCTTCATATGTCTTGTTAAGGAACAAGTTTGGAAAGCCTTATGCTAGGTATGTTGGGCCACACCGCAAGAGTCTAAAATCTTGCATGTGGGTGCCCAAGTGCCTCTTGACTAACATCAAAGGACCCAACACCGCTTGGGTACCTAAAGTCAAGGCTTTACTCTATTTTGTAGGAATACTCCTTCGGTGAAACCAAGTTGGTTCTTGATAATGGATGCACAAACCATATGACAGGAGAGAGGAAGATATTTGTGGAGTATGAGGAAAATCCAAGTGAAGGAATCTACTTTGGGGATAATAGCAAGGAAAAATCCTTGGCACCAGTAAAATTGCTATATCCCCTAATCATACTCTTTCAAATATTTTGCATGTTGATTCATTCGATTATAATCTCTTGTCGATATCACAATTATATGACAAAGAATATAATTGTCTTTTCACTAACGAGGGTGTGACCGTCACAAGAAGGAGCAGTGACTCAATTGCCTTTAAGGGTGTGCTCAAGGAAAAGCTTCTTGTGGACTTTTCCACGGATAAAGTCAAACTTGACACATGCTTAATGGCAAAAACCAACATGGGATGGCTTTGGCATAGAAGACTAGCCCATGTTGGGATGAGAAACTTGCAAAAACATCTTAAGTGCGAGCACATCCGTGGTTTGAAGAATGTTGTGTTTGAAGAGGATAGATCATGCAACGCTTGCCAAGCCAGAAAGCAAGTTGGAGATCAACATCCATCCAAGAACATCATGACGACAACAATACCATTGGAGCTTCTACACAAGGACCTATTCGGCCCAATTGCCTACATAAGCATTAGTGGTAACAAATATGGTCTTGTCATTGTCGATGATTTTTCACATTTCACTTGGGTGTTCTTTTTGCATGACAAGAGCGAGACTCAAGGTGTCCTCAAGAAATAGTTAAGGAGAGATCAAAATGAGTTATCCTTGAGGATCAATACCATAAGGAGTGACAATAGCACCAAATTCAAGAACAGTCAAGTTGAAGAGTTTTTGGATGAAGAAGGCGTCAATCATGAGTTCTCGGCCCCTACTCCCCATAACAAAATGGGGTGGCCGGGAGGAAGAATAGTACTCTCATTGAGATGTCAAGAACCATGCTTGATGAATATAAGATGTCGGACTGGTTTTGAGCGGAAGCGGTCAACACCGCTCTTCATGCCATAAACCGGTTTTACCTTCATCGCATATTGAAGAAGATGTCCTACGAGCTCATAATCGGTAATAAAACCAACATTTCTCATTTTTGTGTTTTTGAGAGCAAATGCTATATTCTCAACAAGAAGCCTATGACTTCGAAGTTCACTTCAAAGTCCGATGAGGGTTTCTTGCTTGGTTATGACTCAAACACTTACGCCTATCGTGTTTTCAACAAATCCTCCAGAATTGTTGAAGTAGCACGTGATGTAGTGTTTGATGAGACTAATGGCTCCCAAGTGGAGCAAGTTGATCGTCATGTGCTAGATCAAGAAAAAGCTCCACAAGTGGTGATAGTAAGGGTGGCACTTGGAGATATTCGGCTACAAGAAGAACCTCAAGACTCAAGTGGCCATCCCACACATCAAGCAAGCTCTTCTTCAAACGATCAAGTTCAAGACCCTCAAGTTGCACCTCAACAAGATCAAAATGGTGGAAAGGATCAAGGGGGAGACAAAGATAATGAGGAATATGAAGATGAAGATACGAGACCTCAAGCACCACACTCAAGAGTACATCAAAGCGTTCAACGGGACCATCCCATCAACAACATCCTTGGAGATATCTCTAAGGGGATAACTACTCGACCTCGTGTTGCAAATTTTTGTGAACATTACTCTTTTGTTTCTTCCTTGGAACCTCACAAGGTTGAAGAAGCACTATGAGATCCGAATTGGATGGTGTCCATGCAAGAGGAGCTCAACAAGTTTGAAAAAAAATCAAGTGTGGGAGCTCGTGCAAATGTTGTTGGCACCAAGTGGGTGTTCCGCAACAAACAAGATAAGCACGGGATGGTGATATGGAACAAAGCAGGACTTGTGGCCAAGGGGTACTCACAAGTCAAAAGTTTGGATTTTTATGAAACCTTTGCTCCCGTAGCTAGGCTTGAATCAATTCGTATATTACTTGCCTTTGCTACTAACCATGATTTTATGTTATACCAAATGGACGTCAAGAGTGCATTTCTCAATAGTTCAATCAAAGAAGAAGCGTATGTGAAGCAACCTCTGGGCTTTGAAGATCAAGACTTTCCCAACCATGTCTAAAAATTGAGCAAGGCTCTCTATGGCCTCAAACAAGCCCCTAGGGCTTGGTATGCATGCCTTAGAGACTTCCTAACTCACAATGGTTTTAAAATTGGGAAGGCCGACTACACTCTATTCACTAAGCATTTCAATGATGATTTGTTTGTTTGCCAAATATATGTCGATGATATTATATTTGGTTCTACTAACAAAACTTTTGTGATGAGTTCTCTAAGATTATGACCGAAAGGTTTGAGATGTCGATGATGGGGGAGTTGAAGTTCTTCCTAGGATTTAAAGTGAAGCAACTCAAGGAAGGCACGTTCATTACTCAAACGAAGTGCACACAAGATATTCTCAAGAAATTTGACATGGATAAAGCCAAGCCCATCAAGACTCCGATGGGAACCAATGGGCATCTTGACCTCAATGAATATGGTCAAAGTGTGGATCAAAATGTATATCGCTCCATGATAGGTTCATTGCTTTACTTATGTGCATCTAGGACCAATATAATATTAAGTGTTTGTATGTGTGCTCGATTCCAAGCTACTCCCAAAGTGTGTCATTTGACCGCCGTAAAGAGAATTCTTAGATATTTAGTTCACACACCAAGCCTAGGACTTTGGTACCCCAAGGGCTCTAAGTTTAATCCCATTGGATATTCCGATGCGGATTATGCGGGGTGCAAAGTCGATAGGAAGAGTACATCTGGAACATGCCAATTTTTTAGGGAGGTCCCTAGTGTCTTGGTCCTCAAAGAAACAAAATTTCATTGCTCTATCCACAGCCGAAGCAGAATATGTCACACCCGGGAGTTGTTGTGCACAACTTCTTTAGATGCGACAAACTCTTAGAGACTATGGTATAAACTTGCGCCATATCCCTCTCCTATGTGACAATGAGAGTGCCATCGAAATATCCCACAATCCAGTTGAGCATTCAAGGACCAAGCACATTGATATCCGCCACCACTTCTTGAGAGATCACTCCATCAAAGGAGACATAGTGATATCCCATGTGAGAACGAAAAACAATTGACCGATATATTCACCAAGCCCTTAGATGAGCAAATATTTTGTGAACTTAGGAGTGAGCTTAATATCTTCGATTCTCGAAATGTGGTTTGAGTCTTGCACATATGATTTTTACTTGTATTTACTTAAGAATTCATGCATTCTTGCGAAAAACTCTCCCACCTTGATTTTCTACAAAACTATTTGAAATTATTGAATTTTTGTGAATTATGGTCATAGTTTGGGTAATGATTGCTTACTGACCGTGTTTGCAAAAATATTTTGTGAAAACTTGTCTATAATGTCTAAATTATCTGACCCCCTCCTCGAAACTCTAGTTGCACACTGCAACTATTCAGGAGGAATCATACAAGTCTGACTCTCAAGTGAGACATGTCTAACTAAGTCAGATATGTCCGACAGCTGAGTCGGACAAGTCTGACGTGAGTCAGTTAGGGTTTTGGGAGACTGTCGGACAAGTCTGACTTCTGCGTCGGACAAGTCTGACGTGGGATGTCCGAGGCCCTCCAGAAGAGGTCGACGGCTCTTCTCTCTGTCTCTCTCTCTCTCTTGAGTTCATCCATTCCAAATTGAGTTCCTCTCCATTTCTCTCAAGATCCCCTTCGATCTTGAGCCTCTTACGACGAGTGTGTGAGGTCGATCCATCCAAGGCTTGAAGATCTTCAACTTTTTCGACCTTCTACCATATCTCCCCATTTCAAGGTATGTTCTCCATTCTTACCTCATTTCTTTCGGATCTTGCGGCAAGTTGTTGTTTTTCTTGCTAATGTTTTTGTTCACTAGCATGATTAACAACTTGTGGTAGAATATTGTTGGTAGAAAAATTGATTTGTATGGTTTAAATAGAAGTTAGGGTTAAAACTGTACAGGTCGTATATGTCCAACATGTGCTTCGGACAAGTCTGACTCAGTTTGTCGGATATGGCTGACTTTTAGGTCCGACAAGTCCGATCCTGTATAGCATTAACCTCTTAACTTTTATACAAACTATCAATAAATGATTCTATCCTTCTTGCTTTGTCTCTTACCTATCCTTCATGTCTTTTCTAGCCATGGGTCGTGACAATCAAGGTGCAAAGAGAGGAAAGCAACCCGCAAGCAGTGAAGCATCCACTCAAGACCCGAAAAGGTTCAAGCAGACAGCCCATCGCACTAGCTCCGCTCAGTGAGCCATTGTTGTCTCAAGAGGATTAAGTGGTGATCCTCAAGATGCTCTGAGATTGGACCCTTGGTAGTTCACGCACCGGAGGGTGACCCTCGTCGTCTGGCAGACCGAGTCAATTATAGAAGGAACCTCCTAGAGACACAGACTCAAAAGGATGTCATGTGCTACGAGATGCCTAGGGTTGGGAGAGACCCTCAGTTTTGGAGCTATTTTGTAACACCCTCATTTTCATGCATCATGCATTGCATAAGTTAATATACATGTTTAATATTAAGCAACATAAAAAGGAACAAGTTAAAAATGAATTTGAAGCAAAATAACACTTAGAAGTCTGTAGGAGTACGAACTTGTCTGGTTTGTACCCCGAACTAGTTCGGTTTCCCTCTCTGTTGTCCTCCGGACTTGTCCATCTTAGTTGCGGACTAGTCCAATTGAGCCTCTGATCCGTTCCGGACTTGTCCGTGATTGAGTGCATACTAGTCCGATATTTGGTCCGGTTTTTGAATAAGTTTTCAAATCCTCAGACTTGTCCGTTTTCCTCTCTGGACAAGACCAGACTTGTCCGAACTTCCTACCGGACTTATCCGTTTTCGTCTCTATCCAACATCGGACTAGTCTGGCCCTCTAGCGGACTTGTTCGGTGTGCCCGACTTGGATTCAATCTTTTCCCCCACGACGTGTTTTTGGGTATTTACCTTAATTGGGTCCAAGAACGTCGTTCTTAACCCCTGTGGAGCCCATGTGGGACCTCTACACGGCCTCCACTCACCATAGAATCGAAATCCATCAAACCCTAGCCCTCCACCTTGTTGACGGTCCTTAAGTACCACATTTTGACCGTCAATTTACCTCATAATGTGCATAAAAGAAACACAAAACATAGTGGTAGGGTTATACACTAACCCAATTCCACAAGTGTTGGTGTTTATTTGTATGCAGGTGAATTATTACCCAAAATACCAAAACATGCAGGGATGAATCCATGAAAATGGATTTTAACGAATCAGGCGATGACACGTCTCAACACATGGATCAAATGGCCCACAAACAGAAGAATACGAGGAGATCCACTGGTGTTGCACCCATATATATATCAAGAGGGCCCACCTGGAAGCCACCTGGAGGAAGCACTCCCCGAGGGGAGCCTTGACCAGGTCGGCCGAACCCCCTGGTCGACCGACCTCTTCCTGGCGCCAAACTCGGTCAAACGACATGTGTTGGCTCCTCCAGACTCCCTGGAGTCAATGGTGACTGATTCGCGCGTTAATTGTGGAGGGAACTGACCCTTCTCCACCTATAAATAGACCCCCTCACATCACTTCTCACACACACCAAAAGTTGAGAATAGTGCTACACTCCAAAGGTTTAGAGTAGTCCTAGAGGCTGCCAAAGTAGAAGGAGAGTGTGGTGAAGAGTCTAGGAGAAGGAGGCTTGGACTTGTCAAGTCCCTCTTCTACACTTGTACCCCTACAAAGATTTTACTCAATCAAGTAAGCCTTTGTGAATTCAAAACAAGTTTGATCTTTTATTCTTAGTAGTTCGCACAAGTAGTTACTTGTGGGTTCACTGCTTTAATTCATTAGAGGCTCTAGTTGTAGCTTTGTGTTTGAAACAACTAGAGTAGTGATTTAGAACGTAAGCGTGGTGCTTAGGTTATAAATCATCAGTGGATATCTTGTAGACCCACGGATTGAAGAGGTAGGCAGTAGGTGGTGACAGCCCTATCTGTCCTTCGTAATCCTCCACGTTCGGCTATGCCATAGGCTCTTGGCGGGATCGTCCTAGTATTGCTAGGAGTAAGCCCGTGCCCGAAGCAAGCATATACTGCAAAATACCTTGAATTAGGATCTATACTTTGAATTCCTCTCTGTTCCTTGCCTACCAAACAACTTTGTGTCCTTGGGTGAGCTAGTTCGAAAGATTACCACACACGTTCTTTGGATTCGATACCCTTGGGAATACTCCTAAAGGGGAAGTGCTACAACGGTATTTCCGTGCGATTGCAAATAACTCTGTGGTGTTAAGAAATACCAACAAGCATTTCTGGCGTCGTGCCAGGGAACGGTTGCTTTTAATCTTCAAACCAGGATCACCCTTGTATCATATCCCCCTTATCTATCATCTTACCTTTCTTATTCTTACCTTACCACCACCATAAAAATGGAGCAACCCACCATTCTTTCTTATTCTGCTCTGAAGGGCAAGTTCTGTGAGCCACCGCCTTCGGCGGAACCTATTTGTTCAACCAGCTATGAACTTCGCCCTTGCTTTATAGCCATGGTTCGGGAACAATCCTTCTTAGGAAAAAATAGTGAAAACCCTTACCACCATCTACGAGAGTTCGAACAACTGTGTTCATGCCTTCTAATTAAAGGTATGACACAGGAAACTCTCAAATGGAAGTTGTTTCCTTTTTCCCTCAAGGAAAAGGCCAAACAATGGTACAACCATTACGTTGGGAAGACAAAAGGTGATTGGAGTGAATTACGAGACAAATTTTATCTTGATTTCTTTCCCATTGTCCGAATTGTTTCCTTACGAAAGGAAGTACTATGCTTCCAGCAGATGGAGAAGGAATCCATAGGTGCAGCTTGGGACAAATTTTCTCTTTTGAAAAATTCTGGCCCAGATTTGTTAATACCTGATCCAATGCTTTTGCAACATTTATTCATGGGATTGAACAAAGATTTTGCCCTATATCTTGACATTACGGCTGGAGGATCTTTCCTCCATAAGACTCGAGAGGAAGGCAAGGATATTCTGGACAGAATTCTAGAAAATTCTTCCTTCATTATGGGTCTTAATGAGCCTCCCCAAGAGGAAGTCGTGTCAAGAACAGAGGATACACTCTTGGACAAGGATGAACCCATTTCTTGTTTACCCCAAGCCTTGCAGAGGAATCCTCTCCCGAACCAGAAACTACGAAGGTAGAAGAAATTCAACCCTCGCAGTTTCTATTTTACTTCGAGGAAGAGCTTTTTGAACATTATGGAAATATCTTGAAGTATTGTTGCTATAGGAAACCTTCATTGCCACCAACTCCACCTGAACCACCTGACGGGGTGTTCGTCCGTCAGATGGTCAAGGAGTTGACCTCTATCCTAAGCAGAGAGTGGACAGCCGAAGTCCAGAATTCACCCGAAATTCTTCGGATGACCTCACCTTTGGCTACCATCTTATGTTCTATTAGAGGGACACCAATGAGAATCCTATACAAACCTACCGTTGGAGCAAATCTCATTCCCGATTCTTGTGCTCTCGCCATTCTTGGCGATGTGCCATTGGCACCAACACGCAAATCCTTCCGAGATTCATTCGGAACCATTCTCAAAGGATGTGGGGTTCTGCAACAAGTGTCTGTTAGACACAAAGATGTTGAGGCTCTCCTAGATTTTCACGTGTTCGAAATCCAAGATTTTGACATCATGATAGGGATTCGCATAGAGAAATTTCTCATGGAAGTTCCTTTGGAAAGAAGCCTCAATATCAATCTTGGAGGGAGAAATTTCTCCATGCCTATTCTGCGTTCAAAGAACACATCTGCAAAATCTCCCATCCAAAATGAGCCAATGGAGGAGGTTAGGACTCTTCAATTTTTAGAACCCCCTGAAATTGAAGGAGAAGAAGACTTCGTCCAAGAGGAGGATGAATTTCAGGAGGAAATAGAATTGCCAAAAGAAGAGCGCTCCCCAAAACCTCCTGTTGAGCTCAAGATTCTACCTCCAGGCCTACGTTATGCCTTTCTAAATGGCGATTTGGAAGCCCCTGTCATCATAAGTGACAAGCTTTCAGATGATGAAATGCTCAAACTCATAGCCATGTTAGAAAGGTATAGAGTTGTTTTTGGATATTCACTTCAGGATCTCAAGGGAATTAGTCCAGCGTTATGCACCCATCGTATTCCTATTGACCCTGAGAGTTTCCCTCAAGGGAACCTCAAAGGCGATTGAATAATGCGAGGCGGGAACTTGTCAAGAAAGAAGTCTTGAAACTTTTGCATGTAGGGATTATTTACCCTGTTCCTCATAGTGAATGGGTAAGTCCAGTTCAAGTAGTTCCTAAGAAGGGAGGTATGACAGTTGTTCAAAACGAGAGGAATGAATTAATTCCTCAATGGACCGTCACAGGATGGAGGTTGTGCATTGACTATCGAAAACTTAACAAGGCAACAAGGAAAGACCATTTTCCATTGCCCTTCATCGATGAGATGTTAGAGCGATTGGCAAAACACTCCTACTTCTGTTTCCTTGACGGGTATTCGGGATATCATCAAATTCCTATCCATCCCGATGATCAAAGTAAGACCACGTTCACATGTCCTTACGAGACCTATGCCTATCGGCGTATGTCCTTTGGACTGTGTAACGCTCCTGCCTCTTTCTAGAGATGCATGATGTCTATATTTTCAGACATGATCGAGGATATCATGGAAGTTTTTATGGACGATTTCTTTGTCTATGGAAAAACTTTTGGTTATTGTCTAGAAAACTTAGACACGGTCTTACAAAGATGTCAGGAGAAGGACCTTGTGCTTAATTGGGAAAAGTGTCATTTCATGGTTCGGGAAGACATCGTTCTTGGACACTTGGTGTCCGAGAGAGGGATAGAGGTGGACAAAGCTAAAATTGAAGTTATTGAAAAACTTCAACCTCCTATCAATGTTAAGGGAATCCGCAGTTTCTTAGGTCATGCGGGGTTCTATCGACGATTTATCAAGGATTTCTCCAAAATCGCTAGACCCCTCACCAACCTATTAGCTAAAGAAGCTCCCTTTGATTTCGATGATGAATGCCTTAAATCATTTGATATACTCAAAAAGGCAGTCATCTCAGCTCCAATTATCCAACCTCCTGATTGGACGCTGCCATTCAAAATCATGTGTGATGCCAGTGACTTTGCTGTTGGTGCGGTCTTAGGCCAAACCAAAGATAAAAAGCATCACGCAATAGCCTACGCTAGCAAAACTCTACCAGGATCCCAAATCAATTATGCCACAACTGAGAAAGAGCTCCTAGCAGTAGTTTTTGCTATCGGCGAGTTTAGATCCTATTTGGTTGGAGCAAAGGTCATAGTCTACACAGACCATGCTGCTTTGAAATATCTGCTTACCAAAAAGGATGCTAAACCCAGGCTAATTCGATGGATTCTTCTACTCCAAGAATTTGATCTGGAAATAAGAGATAAGAAAGGAGTAGAGAATTCAGTAGCAGATCATTTTTCACGTATGGAAGTCACACAAACCATGGACATACCTATCAATGACTTCCTACGAGATGATATGCTCCTCAAGGTGATAGACTCTCACCCTTGGTATGGGAACATCGTGGACTTTATGGTCACGAGATACGTACCACCAGGGGAGAACAAAAAGAAACTCATTTATGAGAGTCGTAGACACCTTTGGGATGACCCTTACCTCTATCGAGTATGTGACAATGGCCTTCTTAGAAGGTGTGTCCCATCAATCGAAGGCACCAAAATTATAGAGAAATGCCATGCTGGCCCCTATGGTGGTCATTACGGTGTTTACTATACTCAGGCAAATATCTAGCAGAGTGGATTCTATTGGACTTCAATGTATGAAGATACCAAGGAATTCATTCGCATATGTTGGAAATGCCAGAAGCATGGAGGAATATCTGCTCGCAATGCGATGCCTCTAACAATGCAACGATTCTGTTTCGTTGCATTACGGTCCAAATGCAACTGTTTGCTGATTCGTGGTAACAGATCCTAATGCAACGACTGTGTTCCGTGGCAATAAAGCTGTAACGACACAAACCAGTATTTCATGGCAACAGATCCTAATGCAACGACTGTGTTCCGTGGCAATAAAGCTATAACGCCACGAACCAGTAATTCGTGGCAACAGATCCTAATGCAACGATTGTGTTACGTGGCAATAAAGTTGTAACGCCACGAAGCAGTATTTTGTGGCAACACATCCTAATGCAACAATTTTGTTTTGTTGCATTACGGTCCAAATGCAACTGTTTGCTGACTCGTGGCAACAGATCCTAATGCAACGACTGTGTTCCGTGGCAATAAAGCTGTAACGCCACGAACCAGTATTTCGTGGCAATAGATCCTAATGCAACGACTGTGTTCCATGGTAATAAAGCTGTAACGCCACGAACCAGTAATTCGTGGCAACAGATCCTAATGCAACGATTGTGTTCCGTGACAATAAAGCTGTAACACCACGAACCAGAGTATCATGGCAACACATCCTAATGCAACGATTCTGTTCGTTGCATTACGGTCCAAATGCAACTGTTTGCTGATTCGTGGCAACAGATCCTAATGCAACGACTGTGTTCCGTGGCAATAAAGATGTAACGCCACTAACCAGTAATTCGTAGCAACAGATCCTAATGCAATGACTGTGTTCCGTGGCAATAAAGCTGTAACGCCACGAACCAGTATTTCGTGGCAACAGATCCTAATGCAACGACTGTGTTCTATGGCAATAAAGCTGTAACGCCACGAACCAGTAATTCGTGGCAACAGATCCTAATGCAACGACTGTTTTCCGTGGCAATAAAGCTGTAACGCCACGAACCAGTATTTCGTGGCAACAGATCCTAATGCAACGATTGTGATCCGTTGCACTAGCATCCTGACGCCATGAACTAGTGAATCGTGGCAACAGATCCTAATGCAACGATTGTGTTCTGTGGCGATAGATCCTAGTGCCACGAACTAGTGAATCGTGGCAAAAAGCTAAGCTTACTGCAACGATTTAGTATTCCTTGCAATACAATCGTTGCAACAGGTCGAAATCCTTGTAGTGGGAGGGGTTGTACTTCAGGGTAGTGTCATAGAGGAAGTCCATTTTATCTTTTCCCAAGACACCGATGTTGTGGATAGTCAACTCATTGTCGTAAAGTGGCATAGAACTGAGCAATGATCTCATCATTCTAGTTAAATCTGAAGGCAAACAGCTCCTTCAGTCCATGCCTCTCCACTGCATTTATAACCTCATCAAATGTTGAACAACTCTTCCTCTCAAAGTGATTCCAGTCAATCCACTGGCTGCGGACCACCAGAGTCTTCATGGTAAGGTAAACCGAGCTGTAGAAGTCTGCATGAAAATTGCTCCAAAACCTAGCATCAGCAGCCTTCTTGGGTCTGCTGTAGCAATCCACAAATCTGAGTTTGGAAGCAGTATCGCTTCCCTTACCATTGAACTTCTCCTAGGAGGGATCTATGTTTCCCTGCCTCGGAGCATGCATCTTGAGAGGGTCGACCGGGCCCGAAGCAATTCCCTTTCCTTTGCCCTTCACTTGGCGAAGAGCCGCCAAGCTAGAGCCAGCTGCGTCCTTGGCCTTGGACGCAGGCTTCTTGGCGAGCACCTTGCGTCACACCTGAGGTGGAGAAGGTGCAGGCTCGGAGGGACGCTCTTGCCTCTTTTGAGCGCGAGACTCTGAAGCGCACGGCAACAAGTCTTGTTCCATCTCATCTTCAAAGTCGGAGATGTTATCTTTCGACATTGTCCTGAGAGAGCATTGCACAATGTATGGATAAGAATTGATGGCAAGGAGGTGCACTGAGGAATGACAAATTAGGGTTGAGATCAGTTAAAAATCGGACTTGTCCGATGTACAGGTACGGACTAGTCTAGTGTTCATCACCTCAAACCCTAACTAGACGATAAATGGTGATTCCCAATGCAAAACTAGTTCAAGGTAAAAGTAATACAGCAAGGAGGCATGTATTAACCAAGAGGAACTAGGCTATTTAGTCAACAATGAAGAAAATCACAATTTCTAGGGTTTGGGAGGAGATTTTACCGAATATATTTGATTCTTGGAGATGGAGGGGTTGAAGGTGCGGACAAGTCTGTGGTCTTCAATTCCTATGCAATGGAGATCGATTTCCACCCAAACTTGAAAGGTTTTGATGGAGAACGGAGGAAATTGCCTTGGGAGCACTCGAGCGAGGAGAGAGAGCGTGGGGCGAGTTGTGAGCATGAAGAATATCAGGTTTTGGCGGCAGCTAGGGTTATGGATCCAAAAAAACGGACTAGTTCGTGGTTGGTCGGACTAGTCCAGACTACCGGACACTCTGCGACTAGTTTGTAGTGTGCGGACTAGTCCAGATAACCATGAACTAGTCTGTGGTCACCAGAAAAGATTAGTTTAGCCCATTTGTATATATTCGAAGGTTCTTATAAAGAAAATAGGGGCCAAAACAATCAAGTAATTTTGATGAATATGATCAGTAAGCATACACCAATCAAGCAATGACCATAATTCATCAAGATCAAGTAGTTGAGATAGTTTTTCGGAGAAAATTTAGAGAGATGATTTTCACAACACAATCAACATATATTGAAGAATCCATACAGTATGCAAGTTTTCAAACCACATTTCGGGCATCAAGGATGTTTAGTTCATTTCGGAGCTTGCAAAAATGTTTTTCATCAAGTGGCTTGGTAAATATATCGGCTAGTTGTTTTTCGATGTTGACATGGGAAATAGCTGTCTCCTTTCATTGAGTGGTCTCTCAAAAAGTGGTGCCGGATGTTTATATGTTTGGTCCTAGAGTGATCAACAGGGTTATCAGCAATCTTAATAGCACTCTCATTATCACAAAGGAGTGGAATACGGCTCCAAAGGAGTTGTGCACAACAACTCCCAGCTGCAACATACTCTGCTTCGGTCGTGGATAAGGCAATGGAGTTTTGTTTCTTGGAGGACCAAGAAACTAGGGATCTACCTAGAAATTAGCATGTACCAGAGGTGCTTTTTTTATCTACTTTGCATCCGGCATAATCTGCATCGGAGTATCCAATGATATTGAATTTGGAACCTTTAGGACACCAAAGGCCTAGGTTGGGTGTATGAACTAAATACCGCAAGATTCTTTTTACGGCGGTCAAATGACACTCTTTTGGGTTGGCTTGAAACCTTGCACACAGACATACAACATAATGTTTGGCCTAGATGCACATAAGTAAAGTAGAGATCCAATCATGGAGCAATATACCTTTTGATCCACGCTTGGTCCATCTTCATTGAGATCCAAGTGTCCATTTGTTGCCATGGGAGTCTTTATGGGCTTCGCCTTGTCCATTCCAAACTTCTTGTGTATGTCCTGAGTATACTTAGTTTGGCTTATGAACGTCCCCTCCTTTTGTTGCCTCACTTGGAATCCCAAGAAGTATTTCAGCTCTCCCATCATAGACATTTCAAACCTATCTATCATAATCTTACTAAATTCTTCACAAAAGGATTTGTTAGTTGAACCAAATATAATGTCATCAACATAAATTTGGCAAACAAAGAGATCATTATCAAAATGCTTCGTGAATAATGTATAATCAGCTTTGCCAATTTTAAAACCATTTTCAATTAAGAAATCTCTAAGGCACTCATACCAAGCTCTAGGAGCTTGTTTGAGGCCGTAGAGAGCCTTTCGCAGTTTAAAGACGTGGTCGAGGAACTCTTCATCTTCAAATCCGGGGGGTTGCTCTACATACACCTCCTCCTTGATTGGTCCATTGAGGAAGGCCTTTTTCACATCCATTTAATAGAGCTTCAAATCATGGTGAGTAGCATATGCAAGTAATATTCTAATAGATTCAAGCCTAGCTACGGGAGCAAAGGTTTCATCGAAATCCAAACCTTCGACTTGTGAATACCCTTTGGCCACAAGTCGCGCCTTGTTCCTTGTCACCACCCCGTGTTCGTCTTGTTGTGGAAGACCCATTTGTTGCCGACAACGTTGAATTTGGGTCTTTTGACGAGTTCTCACACTTCGTTCTGTTTGAAGTTTTTAAGTTCTTCTTGCATCGCCACCACCCAATCCGTATCCTTCAACGCATCCTCAATCCTGCGCAGTTCCAAAAAGGATACAAAACAGTAACGTTCACAAAAATTAGCAATTCGGGATCTAGTAGTTACTCCCTTTTGGATGTTCCTGATTATGTTGTCGATAGGGTGATCTCTTTGGACGCATTGGTGTACTCTTGGGTGTGGCACTTGTGGTCTTGAGTCTTCATGATCATATTCTACTCCCCCTAGATGGTTGCCCTCATTGACTTGTTGATCATCTTCGTCTCTTGATGTTGATCTTGTGTGGAAGCCCCCCTTGATCGTTTACCTCCACTTGTGGTTCATCTTCTTCATTTGCATCTGGAGATGGCGCTTGAGGTCGAATATCGCCCAACGTCATTCTTCTCAATGCTTGACATGGAGTTTCTTCTCTATCTAGCACACATGGATCAACTTGCTCTTCTTGAGAGCCGTTAGTTTCATCGAACACTATGTCACGTGCTACTTCAACAAGTCCGGAGGTCTTGTTGAAGACACGATAGGCGTAAGAGTTCGAATCATAACCAAGCAAGAAACCTTCATCGGACTTCAAAGCGAACTTTGAAGTCCTAGGCTTCTTATTCAAAATATAGCACTTAGAACCGAAAACACAAAAATAGGAAATATTTGGTTTGTTACCCGTGAGTAGCTCATATGATGTCTTCTTGAGTAGTCAATGAAGGTAGAGTCGGTTTATGGTGTGGCAAACGGTGTTAACCGCTTCCTCCCAAAACCGATCCGAGGTCTTGTATTCGTCGAGCATTGTTCTCACCATCTCTATGAGGGTTTGGTTCTTCCTTTCGGCAACTCCGTTTTATTGAGGGGAATAAGGTGCTGAAAACTCATGCTTTATCCCTTATTCGTCGAGGTACTCCTCAACTTGAGTGTTCTTGAACTACATGCCGTTGTCGCTTTGTATGTTCTTGATCCTTAATGAGAACTCATTTTGGGCGCGCTTGAGGAACTTCTAGAAAGGTTCCTTGAGTTTCTGACTTATCATGTAAAAAGAAAACCCAAGTGAAGCGCGAAAAGTCATCAACAATTACTAAGCCATATTTCTTACCGACGATGCCTATGTAAGCAATTGGACCAAATAGGTCCATGTGAAGTAGCTCAAGCGGTCTTGTTGTAGTCATGACGTTCTTCGCGGGATGGGGTGCTCCTACTTGCTTCCCGTCTTGACACGCGCTACAAGGCCTGTCTTTCTCACAAACAACATCCGTTAAACCTCGGATGTGATCGCCCTTAAGGAATTTTTGAAGATTCCTCATACCAACATGTGCTAGCCGTCTATGCCCCAGCCAACCCATGTTGGTCTTTGCAATCAAGCATGTGTCAAGTTTGGCTTTATCTTTGTTGAAGTCAACAAGATAAAGCTTTCCCTTCAACACACCCTTGAATGCAACCGAGTCATCACTCCTTCTGGAGACGATCACACCCTCATTAGTAAACAAGCAATTATAACCCTTGTCACATAATTGAGATATGGACAACAGGTTATAATCTAAGGAATCAACATGTAAAACGTGAGAAAGAGTATGTTGCGATGATATTGCAATTTTACAGGTACCGAGCACCCTTCCTTGACTATTGTCTCCAAAATAGATGCCCTCGCTTGGATCCTCATTTTATTTGTACTCAACGAACATCATTCTTTCTCCGGGCATATGGTTAGTGCATCCGATGTCTATCATCCATTTCGATCTACTGAAGGAATAGGCCTACAAAATCAAATCATGCCTTGGTTTTAGGTACCCAAGCTTTCTTGGGTCCTTTGAGGTTAGTTACAAGAGATTTGGGCACCCACACATGAGACTTGGTGTTCCCATGGTGTGGCCCAACATAATGAGCATAAACTTTACCAAAGCTTTTCATAAGAACATATGATGCATCAAAAGTTCTAAACCATAGTTGTTGTTGTTCACGAACAGAACTAGTCCGGGAAACCAGACTTGTCCGGCGGACCGGACTTGTTCGTGCAGGGACCAGACTAGACCGGTTTTCATATGTGTTAACTATCTTGGACTTATTAGTATCATTACTCTTTCTAGCTTGAGAGAAGTTTCCCCTCACAAAGTCAATGCACTCCCTGCTATTCTTATGGCTTCTAGCATTTTGCCTTTCACCATAGGAATACCCAATGCCATATTTGACATTAGGAGGTCTTGTGGCCAAGTATGCACTACGTGCATATTTGACCTTCTCCTTGTCAAATATGCCACTTTGGGAAGGATGCTTGTCCTTGGTAGAGGTTGACTTGTCTTTCAAGCTAGTACCAGTTTTAAGGGGTTGAGAGGGCGAGCTTGAAGAGGATGAAGGGTCACTTTGTTTGAGTGACTCAACTTGCACTTCAAGGATCTTGTTAACTTTGGTTAAGTTAACAAGTTCTTCCTTGATGATTGCATTTGAGTCGCTTAACTTCAAACAAACTTCCTTGCTTGAAGCTAACTCAAGTTCAAGTGATTTGCTTTGCTCCTTTTCAAGTTCAAGGAGCTCATTGGTCTTGAGATAGTCCTCCTTTTGGAGGATGATCATATCTTCTTGACGATCAATCAACCCCTCCCTTTCAACAAGCTTATCCATCAAGAATTTCATTTTGGCAGCAGTTTTCTTGTCTAAGCCAGCTAGCATGTCCTCATCATCACTATAGTTGTCACTATCACTATCAAAAGAATGCGAAGAGGTAGATTTTGTTGTTACCTTTAGTTTACCTTCCTTCGCCATGAGGCAAGTGTCCTTGCCCTTCCATGCACTGAGAGTTGGGAAGAGGGTGGACTTCTTAGTTGTCTTCTCGATGGCTATGCTAGCCATCTCCTCTTCCTCTTCAGAGGAGGACTCATCATTTGAGACCCACTCCTTTCCTAGGTGCGCTTGTCCAGCTTGCTTCTTCTTCTTGAAGAATTTCTTGGTTTGAGGATTTGTTTCCTTGATTTTCTTCATGTTTTCTTCATATGGGCAATCAACTATAAAGTGGTCATATTCACCACAATTATAGCATGCCCGCCTCAACTTTGGTCTTGACTTCTCTTTGTATTTTACTTCACTTGATTTTCCCCCTTGTCTTTTCATCATCATTTTCTTGAATCTCTTCATTAAGAGGATCATGTCCTCTTTGTCATTATCGCTGCTTTCGTCATCGCTTTCCTCTTCTTGTTGAGCTTCTCGAGCTGCTTTTGACAAGGGCTTGCAAGTGGACTTCAAAGCGACCCCTTTCTTCTTTGCCGAGGTGAGGTCGGCGATCTCCTTGACATGTTTAGCTTGCTTCTCCATCATCTCAAAGTTGATGATCTTTCCAAGTAGGTCATCCTGGGTCATTTTCTTATACCTGGGGCTTTCTCTAATCATTGAGCATAGGGTAACATTGCAAGGCATGAAAGCTCTAAGGATGAGCTTCACTACCTCGTGATCATTCCACTTCTTACTTCCGTATGCTCGAACCTTGTTGATGAGAGACTTTAACCGGTTGTACATGTCATGTGGCGACTCATCTTCTTATATGACGAATCTTCCCAATTCGCCTTCAATCATTTCGATCTTCGCCTCTCGCACATGACGATCGCCTTCATGTGCAGTTTGCAATGTGTCCTAGATTTCCTTTGCAATCTCGAGTCCATCCACCTTGGTGAACTCGTCCCGACTTAGTGAAGATGTGATGACTGCTACAGCTTGATCATTTCAATGAATTGCTTGCTCTTGGCTTGGTGTAAGCTCTTCATCGTCATACGGGATATCTATTCCTATACACACAATATGCCACAAGTTGGGATTGAGTGAGATTAAGTGCATTTTCATGTTTTTCCTCCACATTGAGTAATCATTGCTGTCAAAGTGTGGGGCTTTTCATAAAGGAATATACAAATAATGGTTATTCTTGGAATTTAAACGATCATAGTTGAAAAGATATCGGGAGTAGTGGGTGTGACTACTCTCCTTCTTCTTGTCCTCGATCTTAACTTTCCCTTTGGAGAGGGCTTTCTTCTTTAGGAGAGCCTTTAGTTCAAGCATCTCCTCATCTTCATCCTCGAAGTCCTGAATGGCGTCGAGGAGCTTCTCTAATTTTTGAGCTTTTTCGTCTTCAACCTTCTCTTGGTTGAGACTCTTGTGCATGTGCTTCATGTCTGACATGTTCTCTTCAAGCAATTAGTCTTTTGCAAAGAGTTCTGCTCTGATACCAATTGAATGTGGTCTAGAGGGGGGTCAATAGGCCTTTTTGAATTTTAGTCAGAACCTACAACACTTAGCAACTTGATCAAATACCAGGAAATCGGACAAGTCCGGTAGAGTGCGGACTAGTCCGGTGCGTGCAGACTAGATTCATCAAGTTTGATCGATTATCTCGATCCTAGACTCTATGCAGCGGAAATATACTTGTAATTAGAGTGTAATACTTCTATGAAACTGTACGTTGCACAAGTTAACCTTATATTAAACGTTTTAATGTAATATGAACAAGATCAAGTAAAACCCTAGATATCAATGAAAAGTAAGAACAAAATGCACAAAGTGAAGACACAAGATTTTTATCTCGTGGTTCGGTTCCCACAAAGGCAACCTACATCCACGTTGAGGAGCCCATGAAAGGATCGGGTCTTCACCAACCCTAACCTCGTCGAATCGCCACGAAGACCAATTCTCTTTCACTATCACAAGGGTAAATCACCAAGTTCAAGGGGCCTTCTCACAAGTTGAGGGCTCCCCAAGATTACAAATCAAACATCACCAAGAACACACTCTTAAGATCAACAATGAAATAGCAGGAGTGTGTTAGAGATCAAACCCAAGAGCTCAAACGTGTGAATCGTGTCTCTCCTTTGATCCAAGATGAATCCTCAAGAATTTGATCTTTCTTGTGTTGGATTGTGTGGAGAGATGTGTTTTCTAAGCTCTTGATGGGTGTGACAGCGCTAGGAGTCGAGGGGAATAAAAGTAGGGCCATGCACATCTATTTATATGGTGTTTCCAAAAAGTTACCGTTAGAGTTTCGAGGGTCCGGACTAGTCCGAGGTGGAGTTCGAACTAGTCCGGTGTGCAGCGTGTAAGAAACCCTAAGTTCTCAGGAAGATCGGACTTGTCTGGCTTAGGGTGGACTAGTCCGATTTAGGCTTTTGAAAGGTTCGAACTAGTCCGGTTATTTTCGCTCAAGTCCGGTTGTGGTGAACTCCTTAGTGAATTGGCACAAGTCCGCATTTGGAGGACTTGTCCGATTTTAGTCAGAGAGGTTATCGGACTAGTCCGAATATTATCGGACTTGTCCGATGTTTGTGCAAAGTTGTGAAGTGTTGAGGACTAGTCCGCACTGGGGAGGACTAGTCCGATTTTAGTCAGAAAGATATCGGACTAGTTCGTGGTGATATCAGACTAGTACAGTCTGTGTAAACCTGGACTGTGCACACAAGTCTGCACAGGGAGGACTTGTCCGATTTTGAACAGAGGGATTATCGGACTAGTCCGGATATTATCTGACTAGTCCGGACCTGTATAAATTAGTGCAGTGAGTGAGTTTTCTTGTGATTGAGCTCTTGGGGTGTGTTTCTCCAACACACTCCATGCACAATGATCTATTCTATTCAGCTCTTGAGCTCTTTTCCATATAGATCCCCATTCTCCTTTCTTTTTGTGCTTTCTTCATAATTTCTTTTAAGACCTGCGCTCATCTCAACAATTTGGTTAGGATCTCATTTGTTTGTCATAAATCAACCAAAACCCACAAGGGATGCCTAGATGCACTTTCAATTCTCCAAGATTAATTTGAGGTCAGGATACTTTCAAATGAAGATAAGACAGTCGGACATACCTAAGATAGCTTTCAGGATATGGTATGGATCTTATGAGTACACCATGATGTCCTTTGGAATGACCAACGCACCTGCATACTTTATGTACCTTATGAATAAGGTCTTTATGGAGTACTTGTATAGGTTTGTTGTGGTTTTCATTGATGACATTATGATCTACTCGAAGGATGAGAAGGAGCATGAGGAACACTTGAGGCTTACATTGCAGAAATTGAGGGAGAATCAATTGTACGCCAAATTCAGCAAGTGTCAGTTTTGGTTGAAAGAGGTGTTGTTTTTGGGTCATATCATCTCGGGAGGAGGAGTATCGGTCGACCCCGGAAAAGTGAGAGATGTGTTAAAGTGGGAGCCACCGCAAAGCGTAAAGGAAATAAGGAGTTTCCTTAGGATGGTTGGATATTACTGCCGATTCATCAAAGACTTTTCCAAAATAGCCAAACCAATGATGGAATTGTTGACGAAGGGGGAAGCTTTCCAATGGACCCAAGCTTGTCAAGAGAGTTTTGAGGAGTTGAAGAAAAGATTAACAACAACCCCAGTTTTGGTTTTGTTGGACGTAAGCAAGAGTTTTGATATTTATTGCGATGCATCAAGACAAGGACTTGGGTGTGTATTGATGCAAGAAGGTCAAGTGGTTGCCCAATTGAAGAAACATGAGCAAAATTATCCAATGCATGATTTGGAACTTGCAGTCGTGGTCCACGCATTGAAAATTTGGAGACATTAGATCCTTGGTCATAGGTGTGAAATTTACACAGATCACAAGAGTCTTAAGTATATTTTCAAGCAAACGGATCTGAATTTGAGGCAACAAAGACGGTTGGAGCTCATCAAGGATTATGATGTGGGAATCAATTATCATCCGAGAAAAGACAATGTAGTGACCGATGCCTTGGCCGAAAAGGAGTAAGTCACCCACTCGCGGTTTGAGAATTGCCATTCGGGTTATGTAAGGAGTTTGAACGGTCGAACCTTGGATTTATAAATGAGATGGGGATGATGGAGTTAAATCCAACCTTGGAGCAGGAGATTCAAGAGGATCAAACAAAGGATGAGGAAATCCAAGAAATCAAGGAAAGGACCCAAGAGGGAAGAGAATTCAGATTTGATGAGGATGATCATGGCACTCTGTGGCTTGGTAAGAGGATTGTCGTGCCTAATGTGAAGCATATTCGGGAGACAATATTAAAGGAGGCACATGACTCACCATATTCAATTCACCCGGGTTGTACCAAGATGTACAAAGACTTGAAGACTTGTTATTGGTGGGCTAGCATGAAAAAGGACATAGCCGAATATGTAGCTTTGCGTGATGTGTGCCAACGAGTCAAGGCGGAACATCAAAGGCCTGCTAGACTATTACAGCCATTAAAGATTCTAGAATGGAAATGGGAAGAAATTGGAATGGACTTCATAGTTGGTTTACCGCGTACTTAGTTCGGTTATGACTCTATATTGGTTATTGTGGATTAGTTGACCAAGTCGGCTCATTTTGTTCCTGTCAAGACCACTTATACCACCGCGAAGCTAGCAGAGCTATACACGGAGCACATTGTGTGCTGACATGGGGCTCGGAAGAAGATAGTCTCGAATAGAGGTTTTCAATTTACCTCCAGGTTTTGGCAAAAATTGCATTAAGCTTTGGGAACAAGATTGAATTTTAGCTCAGCATATCACCCTCAAACAGATGGACAAACTGAGAGGACCAATCATATTTTGGAGGACATGTTAAGAGCTTGTGCTTTGAAGCATGGGAAAAATTGGGACAAAATCTTGCCATATGCGAAATTTTCATATAACAATGGTTACCAAGCAAGTTTGAAGATGTCACCATACGAAGCACTATATGGAAGGAAGTGTAGTATGCCCTTGTTTTGGAGTGAGACAAGGGAGAATCAAGTATTTGGACTCGATGTGTTGCAAGAAGCTGAGAAACAAGTTCAGGTTATTCGGGAAAACTTGAGGGCTGCCCAGTCAAGGCAAAAGGGCTATGCGGATAATAGGCGGATAAAACTAGCCTTTGAAGTGGGAGACTTCGTATATCTCAAGGTATCACCAATGAGAGGTCATAAGAGGTTTAACATAAGAGGCAAGCTAGCACCTCGCTATATTGGACCATTCAAGATTGTGGACAAAAGGGGAGAAGTAGCATACAAGTTGGAAATGCCAACTCATCTTTCAGATGTTCATGATGTATTTCATGTTTCCCAGCTCAAGAAGTGTTTGAGGGGGCCTAAAGAACAAGTGCTAATGGAAGAGTTGGAACTAGAGGCAGATTTGACTTATGCCGATCAACCAGTCAAAATCTTTGAGACAAAGGAAAGAGTCACAAGAAACAAGGTCATCAGATGGTGTAAAGTGCAATGGAAGCATCATACAGAATCGGAAGCAACATGGGAGTTGGAGGATGATCTCAAGAAATAATTTTCCTATCTTTCCTCTTCCGCGTTGAATCTCGAGGGCGAGATTCATTTTAAGGGGGTAGGTTTGTAACACCCTAATTTTCATGCATCATGTCCTGCATCCATCATTAAATATGTATAACATTGAGAAACATAAAAAAGAACAAGTTTAAAATGAATTTAGAGCAAAACCACACTTAAGAATTGTGGGAAGTGCGGACTAGTCCGATTTTGGTGCGGACTAGTCCGATTTCTCTCTGACTTCCATCGGACTTGTCCGTTTTGTTGCGGACAGTCTGTTTTTCCTCTGTACATTTTCGGACTTGTCCGGTCCCGTGCAGACTAGTCCGGTGTTCCAATTTCTTGGAAATTTTGCTAAGTCCCTGGACTTGTCTGGGTTTCCAGCGGACTTGTCCGTTTTCCCCTCTGGATAAGTTTGGATTTGTCCGATGTCCAGTCTGGACTTGTTCGATATTTCTCTGTCTAAGTTCAGACTAGTCCGACCCTTTTGCGGACTTGTCCGATAAATCACGACTCCAAGTTGATATTTTGTTTCACGACTTGTTTTCGGGTTATACCTTAAGTGGGCCTAGGGACATCGTGCCTAACTCTTTTAGAGCCCATGTGAGACCCTAAAACCGACCCCTACTCATCTCAAACTCGAAAATCCACCCAACCCTAGCCTCCACCTCTATATAAACATCCCCACCCCTTGGCTTGACATCTGTTTGCCACTTTTTCACCTCACCCAAACCCTAGCTCGTGGATAGCCGCCACCAAGGAGGGAGAGGGAGATCTAGAGCAAGAAGAAGAAGATGGGGAAACGAAAGAGGATCAAGATCTCCATCAACTTCGCGTTCTTCGTCAACAATTCACCATCAAGTTCTTCATCAACCCTAGATCGTCAAAATCCAAGTGTTGCCTCCAAAACCCTTGATTCTTTAGAGTCTTAGACACCTGGTATACCTTCTACTTCCTTTTCCTTAGGTGAATTCAACCCCGTTTCTCCAAATTCACGTCGATCTAGAAAACCCTAGTTCCGCGAAGAGCGAACTAATCCGGTCCCTAGCGGACTAGTCCGATTTTCCTAGTTAATTTCTGTTGAATTAATTCTAATTTGACTCGAATCAATTCCAAACCTGACGAAACTTGTAAATAACTATTAGAACTAGTTAGTAAACATTAATAGTAACCCATTTACTAGTTTTACTTCACAATTGCATTAATCATGCATATCATGTCATATTGAGTAATATTTGTGCACTCTTTGATTGTGTTTCTTGTTATGTATGTTCATTGTGCGGTTTAGACAGATTTGCGCTAGAGAGTGTTGCGGAGGATCTCTAGCACCAAGAGTTTGAAGGCTTTTACCCAAACCAATCCCAAGAGCAAGGCAAGTGTCCTTGATCATATTGATCCTGTTTAAAGTAAAATGTTTTGTTTGTAAAATTGCATACTTGTATCAATTTGATGGGAATCCTATGATAGGAAGTTTACTAGCATTGTATAACCACCCTTGTCACCTGGAATTCATGGTAGAGAGTCGGGATGGGCTTTTTACCCTTTTTGCTTCGCTTAATTAATTGGGTTGGGAAAACAACTATACCATTAATTATGCATTTATGAGATTATGATTAACATGAACTGGTTAATATGATGTTGTAATGGGTGATCTAAGAAAGTCTGGTATGCAGATGGGTTGGATGTTATGGTGGTTTGCTTGCTTTAGATCTAAGGACCGGTTCATGCGAGAATAAGACAGGACTACAGTGCCACCACGAGGCCAAGTATGGGTGCGGCGTAGTTGATTAATTAGGGCTTTGCTAGTGCTATTTGGACCATTAAGGATGCTCCGGGAAGGGGTAGTCAGATTGAGTTTGTTGATGATTGGTGGGACTACTCTGGGATCCGAATGGCTCAAGAGGGGCCCTTTGGTTGAAGATGTGCTCAGATGGAGGCATCGCACCGGTGAAACTTCAGTGGGGTCTAAATAGGCTAGTAATCCCTTTGTAAAGGCTATTTTAGGATCTCTTGGCCATACACCTATGTAAGTGTAATTGGCATAAGGGAGGTTTCTTTAGTCACCGACAGGTGTTGAAATCACAAACACGTGGGTAAAGTGGTGTGAACTCTGCAGTCTATAAAAATTATCATGATAGTCGTGCTCCCGGTTATGAGCACCTGGATGACCTACATGATTAGAGGGGTTTTCGGTTTTGGGATGGTTATGGTTTGGTACAGGTTATGGTTGGTTATGGACTAATTCTGGTATTGAATATGGTTATTGGTAATGAGAAATCTGGTATATGGATGATGGTAATGAAATATGGACTGGTACTATGATATAACTACATAGTTTATGATGTATTTACTTCACATACATATAATATATTGCTTTTCAAATGTTTTAATGTACTTTTCAGCACTTAGCCTTTATTATTGTCGTCATTTGAATCAGCTACATGTCATACTTTTCACACTTGCTGAGTACGACATGTACTCACCCTTGTAATTCCCCCACCAACAGTTGTAGGTCAGGATTGGGAGTTTAACGATGATAATGTGGAGTTTTAGGCCGTGTCTGCCATCAGCTTTGCCTGTGGAGTGTTGGAGCTACGCATTCCCTTTTGCTTAGTTGCTTATTAGTTTATTTTCGCTGAATTTAGATCAAACTTGTCATTAATATTTATTAGAGCTTGTATTCGAGGATATTATGAATTTTGTAATAAAAGTAGTTAATTAATCTTGTTATGTGGTAATTTTTTGTATACTCTTTTGTGAATGCACTCGTGTATGTGTGTTGAACATCCTGGGCACACATATGTGTTCACTTGGTTCATTTTCAGAACCGGGTGTCACATCAAGCATGATTCTTGACATCTCAATTAGAGTCCTATTCTTCCTCTCGGCCACCCCATTTTGTTGAGGGGAGTAGGGGTCGAGAACTCATGCTTGATGCCTTCTTCATCCAAAAATTCTTCAACTTGAATATTCTTGAATTTGGTGCCATTGTCACTTCTTATCGTCTTGATACTTAAGGAGAACTCATTTTGAGCTCTCTTCAAGTATTTCTTGAGGACACCTTGAGTCTCACTCTTATCATGCAAAAAGAATACCCAAGTGAAACGTGAAAAATCATCAACAATAACAAGACCATATTTATTACAGCCAATACTTATGTAGGCGATTGGACCGAAGATATCCATGTGTAGAAGCTCCAATGGTCTTGTTGTCATCATAATGTTCTTGGATGGATGTGGAGCTCCAACTTGCTTTTCGGCTTGGCATGTGCTACATAGCCTATCCTTTTCAAACACAACATTCTTCAAACCTCGAATGTGCTCGCCTTTAAGGAGTTTTTGCAAGTTCCTCATCCCAACATAGGATAGCCTTCTATGCCAAAGCCATCCCATGTTAGTTTTTGCAATTAAGAATGTATCAAATTGGGCTTTATCAGCAGAGAAATCCACAAGATAGAGATTTCCCTTGAGTACACCCTTAAAAGCAATTGAGTCATTGCTTCTCCTTGTGACGGTCACACCCTCATTAGTGAATAAACAATTATAACCTTTGTCACATAGTTGTGATATGGACAAGAGGTTATAGTCAAGAGAATCAACATGAAAAACATTAGAAAGGGTATGGTTAGGGGATATAGTAATTTTACCAGTGCCAAGGATTTTTCCTTGGCTATTGTCCCCAAAGTAGATTCCTTCAATTGGATCCATTTAGCTCATACTCCACAAACATCTTCCTCTCTCCGGTCATATGATTGGTGCACCCGCTATCAAGAACCCATTTGGTTCCACCGGAGGAGTATGCGTACAAGAAAGATTTAATCCTTGGCTTTAGGTACCCAAGCGGTGTTGGGTCCTTTGATGTTAGTCAAGAGGCACTTGGGCACCCACACGCAGGGTTTCGGACTCTTATGGTGTGGCCCAACGTACCTAGCATAAGATTTACCAAACTTGTTCATTAATAACACATATGAAGCATCAAAATCATGGAGCAAGGTATGTGGTTCTTTCTTAGGCACTTTGGGTGATGTAGCGATGTTCTTTCCCTTATTGTTGTATGAGCCTCCCTTGACAAAAACAATCAAGTATTTGCCATTCTTGGGAGTTTTGGCGTTTTGCCTCATCTCCCTAGAATATCCAAGACCATCCTTGACAAGGGGATGTCTTGTGTTGGTGTATACACTACGTGCATATGTCATCTTCTCCTTATCAAAGACGCCACTCTTTGGTGCTTGATTGGTTTGTGCCAACTTAAGCTCATCTTTAAGTTTCATAATCAAGTTTGAGCATTTGCAAGGTTGAGGCGCTTTGGATTTGACATTTGTGGAAGGTGAGCTTGTAGAGGAAGAAGATGCATTGACCTTGAGAGACTTCACTTGTGTTTCAAGGATCTTGTTAGCTTGTGTCAAACTAACAAGTTCATCCTTGAGCACAATTGTAATGTTCTCAAGGTTTGAGCAAGTTTCCTTGCTCAAAGCGAGTTCACGCTCAAGGGCCTTGCTTCTTTCTCTTTCAAGCTCCAAGAGCTCCTCAACCTCTTGACATCTCTCCTTTTGTTGGATGAGCATGTCCTCTTGACGGTTGATGAGCTCTTCCTTGTCAAATATCTCATCCGCCAACAACCTCAATCTTTTCAAGGTACTTTTACTCATATTCTTAAGCATATGTTCATTTTCACTACTACTATCAAAATCATCTTGCAAATAAATTGAAGAGGAGTATTTAGATTTAACCTTCTTTCTTCCCTCCTTGGCCATGAGGCAAGTTGGCCTTGATTTCTCCAAGTTGGGGAAGAGCTTGTTCTCCGCGATTGTCTTCTTCATACCAATGGTTGCTATCTTCTCCTCTTCATCGGAGGAGGATTCCTCATTTGAATCCCACTCCTTTCCAAGATGGTCATGCCCCGATTGCTTCTTCTTCTTGAAGTACATCTTCTCCTTGGACTTGCCCTACTTCTTCTTCTTGTTTTCCTCATGTGGGCAATCCATAATGAAGTGGTCATATTCCCCACAATTGTAGCAAGCCTTCTTTGATCTTGTCTTGGACTTGTCTTTGCTCTTTCTTTCATGATGGTAGCTCCCCATCCTTCTTCTAAACATCCCCTTGAAGTCGTTGATGAAGAGTGCTTCTTCCTCATCGGTGTCGGGGTTCTCTTCATCACTCTCTTCCTTTTCTTGTGATCTTGAGGATGTTGCCTTGAATGCAACATCCTTTTTCTTGGAGGAGGGGAGCTTTTGTAGATCATTGTAGAACATAGCTTCTTGCTCCATCATCTCATGGTTGATATTTTCCAAGCACTTCTTCGGGAGTCATCTTGTGAAAACCCGGACTCTCACGAATTATTAAGCAAAGAGTGATGTTTTGAGGCATGAATGCTCGAATCATCCGCTTTACCACCTCATGGTCGGTCCACCGGGTGCTTCCATAAGACCGAATCTTGTTGATGAGAGTTTTGAGGCGGTCGTACATGTCTTGGGGAGATTCACCATCCATGATAGTGAACCTCCCAAGTTCTCCTTCGATCATCTCGATCTTGGCCTCCCTAATGACATGGTTGCCCTCATGTGTCGTCTTGAGGGTGTCCCATATCTCCTTGGCAACCTCCAACCCTTCAATGCGGTTGAACTCTTCTCGAGTCAATGAGGAGGTAATCACTCCAATGGCTTGAGCATTGCGACGGAGGAGGACGGCTTGCTCCGGAGTGATGTCTTCCTCATTCTTGGGAAGATGTACACCTGCCATAACAATTTGCCACAAATTATAGTTTAAGGAAATGAGATGCATCTTCATATTATGCTTCCACATAGAGTAATCATTTCCATCAAATTGAGGAGGTTTGCCAATGGGGATAGATAAAAAGTGATTGCTCGCTGTATGGATATCGGGAGTAGTCTTGTGAACTACTCCCATTGTCGACGTTGATCGGAGCAATTGGCTTGATCTCCTTCCTGGGCACATTGAGCTTCTCACGAAGCCGTGCCTTGATCATACGAACTTCTTCGTCGTAATTTGGATCATCTTGAAGAACATTGACGTTCTTCGTCTTGGTGTCATCAACAATCACCGGAATCTCGTTGTCACCCCTTCTGGCCATTTCTTCTCCGATTTGTTAGACTCTTGGTGGAGAAGCCTGCTATGATATCAAATGAAAGTCGCCTAGAGGGGGTTGAATAGGCAATAAGACATGAAATGTCTTAATCAAACAAGATTAAATTACTGAGGTTGGACTTGTCTGGACAGGGCCGGACTAGTCCGCTCCGCACAGGGTGAAAACCTAAAAACTTGATTTCTACATGTTATTTGCGGAATTTAAGTTCACTAAATATGTATACAATGTATAGTAACCTAGTGCAACTTAGATTGACAATTGTATGCAAATAGGTTACAAGATTTCAACAAGATCAAAGTGAAGAGCAATATGAACCCTAAAAGCAATTCTAGTGATTATCAAATGTAAAGCGATAGGAGAGACACGATTTATCCCGTGGTTCAGCTCCACGAAGAATCATACATCCACGTTGAGAAGTCCACACAAGGATCGGGTCTCACTTGACCCTTCTCTCACCGAACTACCACAATGGTCGGCTTGGTTTCCACTATATCAATGGGTAATCACCAAGTTTGATTGGGGCTGCTCACAAGTTGAGGCTCCCACAAATAAATACAATGAGGAGCACACGAAGCTCAACTCACAAAAGCCACAAAACTCAACACAATGTGCAAGAGATCAAACCGAGAGCCCAAGCGCGATGATCTTCCTTCACTCTCCTCCTCAAACCTTAATCTCTTCAAGATTTGATCTTAGAGGGCTAGTAGGACGAGTGGAAGGCTTTGGAAGGCTCTAGGTCACTTGTGGCGGCGCTAGGGTCCAAAAATTATCAAATGGGGGTTGGGGTTTCCTTTTTATAGGGGTCCCGACAACTAACCGTTGCCACCAGGGCAACCCCGGACTAGTCTGGCCCTGTGCCACGGACTAGTCCGGCCTTCTGGGACCACCAACAATTTTACGTCATCGATCGATAAAACAGATGACGTGTGCGCCAACGTTTGAATTTCAAATGGCCACTTACAACATGGACTAGTCCGGTTCAAAACGGACTAGTCCGAAGTAGGACAGAAAGGTTTCGACCGTCCCAAAACGGATACAGCTGAGTATGGCCGGACTAGTCCGGCCCTATAGGGTTTTCTCTCGGTTTATCTCACTAAGTCTCAAACGGACTAGTCCGTACCATCACGAACAAGTCCGAACTTTTCCAGAGAGCTTTGGTCCGTTCCAAAATGGACAAGTCCGGTTTATGGGGACTTAGCTCAAACTCCACTGAGGGATGAACGGACTAGTCTGTACCCATACGAACAAGTCTGAATTCATCCAGAGACCTTTAGTTCGTCCCAAAGCAGACTTCTCTAACTGGACAGGCTAGTCCGGCCTCCTAGGGTTTTTCCTCATTTTGGCTTCTCACTTAGGTTTTTCTCTCAACCACCACTTTGATCCCTCTAGAATGATCTCAATGCACATGATACATCCACCCTCACACATGATACGGCTCACTTAAGCTCAATACCATAGAAACCCTAATTTCTACGCTTGAGTCTTTGACGCCCGTTTCGATCTTTTCTTTTTGAGGGTTTTTGTCTCATTTCAACCATTACACATGTGCTTAAGATCAACTCGGCTCATTAGTCTCTTAATTGTCGTCATCAATCATCCAAAACCCACGGGGATGCCTAGATGCACTTTCACAAACATTGGTAAGTTGGACTCTAAAACTATTAGTTGTCATTTTATTGTCTATCCTGAAAGGAGTAAGGGATTCCGATTTTACTGTCCAGATCATTCCACTAAGTTTGTAGAAATGAGACATATTGTCTTTTTAGAAGATGTCATGATCAGGGGGGGGCATGGTAAGACGTGAGTTAGATCTTGAGGAGAAACGAGTGTATGCACCCATTCCTATGATTCAAGAACCCTATTTCGAGATATCTACTGATGTTGGACCATCAGTGCCTATCACTTGTGATCCAACACCCGATGTTGTTCCTACATCAGCGACTAAATTAGTGAGGCTTTTGCACTACAGGAACCAGCTCAGCCTTTTGAACATTTTGAGTCAGCTGAGGAGCAGCCACTGCCCCAACCTATAGAAGATGTGCAACTTAGAAGATCTCAAAGAGTGAGACGCTCGGGCATTTCGAGTTAATATGAGGTCTATATGAGTGAAGAAGTTCAAATGGAGGCTGATCCCACCTCATTTGAAGACGCTATGAGGAGACCTCAGTCATCCGAGTGGCATAAAGCCATAGAGGATGAAATGAGGTCTATGGATGTCAACAAAGTCTGAGAATTAGTTTAAATTCCTAATGGAGCTAAAACGGTAGGCTGCAAATGGGTCTACAAGATCAAATGTGACTCTTAGGGAAGATCGAGAAATATAAGGCCATACTTGTGGCAAAAGGATTCAATCAAAGAGAAGGTGTCGATTATAATGAGACGTTATCACCTGTCTCTAGTAAGGATTCTTTTAGAATCATTATGGTATTAGTAGCGCATTTTGACTTAGAGTTACATCAGAAGGATGTAAAAGTAGCGTTCCTCAATGGAGATCTATATGAGGACGTCTATATGACACAACCGAAAGGTTTTGTCCTTGAGAGTAAGGAACATATGGGATGTCGTCTTAAGAAGTCCATTTATGGACTTAAACAGGCCTCAAGGCAATGGCATATCATCGATGAGACGATTAGAAAGTTTGGGTTTAAGGAGAATGAGGAGGATAGCTGCATATATGCTAAGTTTGAGAATGGGAAATACATTTTTCTCGTTATTTATGTAGATGACATACTACTTGCAAGTAGTGATGTTAATCTACTTTTGGAAACTAAGATGTTCTTATCCTCCAACTTCAACATGAAGGATCTAGGTGAAGCTTCCTACGTGTTGGGAATCGAGATTCACCGAGATCGCAGAAAGAGGGTATTAGACGTATCTCAGAAAGCATACTTGGATAGCGTACTCAAGAGGTATAATATGTATGCTTGCAAGCCTTTGCCTGTTCTGATAGTCAAGGGTGATAAGTTTGGGGAATTCCGGTGTCCTAAGAATCAATACGAGCTCGATTAGATGAAATCAGTTCACTACAATTTCCGCCGTCGGAAGCATTCAGTATGCTCAAATGTGTACACATCCTCACTTAGCGTTTGTAATCGGGATGTTTGGCAGATATCAGTCAAATCCAGGGATTGATCATTGCAATGTTGTTAAGAAGGCACTTAGATAAGTGCAAGGTACAAAAGGCCTCATGTTGACATTTAGTAGGTCAGACTCACTAGAAATAGTGGGATACTCAGATTCAGATTTCACAGGATGCGTGGATACTAGGAATTCCACCTCAGGCTATATCTTCACTCTCGCGAATGGAGCTATTTCATGGAAAAGCTCCAAACAAATCATCATGACATTGTGTACAATGTATGTTGAGTTTGTTGCTTGTTATGAAGCCACTGGGCAGGCATTATGGCTTAAGAAGTTTATACCCGATCTTAGAGTGGTCGACAGTATTCATAAACCACTTAAGTTGTAATGTGACAATAAGCCCACGGTACAATATTCTCACAACAACAAATCGAGCACTACTTCCAAACACATCGAAATTAAGTTCTATGTTGTGAAAGATTGAATCCAGGATCACACAATTAGTATTGAGCATATAAGTACTAAGCACATGCTTGCGGATCCGCTAACAAAGAACCTTCCACCGAATGTGTTCAGAGAACACATAGCCGACATGGGTTTAAGGAGAGCTTGTGAACTATCCTAGATACTAAGGGGTCAATTAAGAGTAAGGTTATTTCTAAGCGTGAGACGTATTGTGGTCGTCGAGTCAAACAGTGCGCAAATGATTGTTTTGATGTATCGTGCCCTTTATGTTGATCGTAAGAAGATAAACACTAAGTTTAGCAATTAAGACAGTAAGTTGGTAAATCTTATATCCCGTGATTAAGGGGGAGAATGTTTGTTGTGATCATCTAGATTCTGGTTGGGCAACAACCGTCGGGCCCACAGTCTCCCGCTCCCGACGTGCCCTGATCGAGAGCGTAACCAACTCCCGTTCGATTGAGGCCCCTTCTCGCCCGCGCTATAAAAACATACAGGAGGAAGCTGGAGCTAGCAACATTTTTTATGGCCACGCCCGACGCCTCTCACAATCCCGTGAAATCCGATCGTAAGAAGTGCGGCAGCGAGGGGAAGGCCCTCGACCACCGGGGGCGGTCTACGGCTGTGTGGAGAAGACAATCTTTCCCCAGCCATCTTTGTCACGCTCCTTACGGCGCCATGTCATCATCCTCGTCACAACCTAAATGTATGTCACCCTAATCCCATTGCTAATCATCTTTTAGTTGACGTTGATTAGGATCTTAGGCCACTGTTAGGTGTGATTGTTTGATCTATGTCTAAGTACCTTGATTAGCAGTCCTTAAGATTGATCATTAAGTTGATACTAAGTCTAACAAATCCAACTATCTTTCCCGATGTAGCTAGAATGACGGTTTTGGAGAGAACTTGTCTTTGATTCATAAGACAGCTTATTACTACTCGCACGATACAATTAACTATCTGGATGGAAGTCAGTCAAAGGACATATAGACGAATCCCAACATTACAATTTGCCAGCTAGGTTTGCAAGTTGCTGTTACCTAGCCTCTCTATAGTAACTTCATATGAAGTACCTGCTAAGTTTATTATGCAACCTGCTCAGGCATGAAATGTATGATTTGTGCCGCAAGTTGCCTACGTGCAGTTTCATTGCAGTTACTCTGTCAAGCGATGAGTTGGTACATATTTCGGACGCCTGAGCCTGTGGGTCACGAGCTGCCTGCGAAACACCCCCTATATGACTGCACAAGCTTTTTCCGCTAGTGCGATGGCCGTTGCCCAAAAAGTAAAAAGTAACAAGCAGAGCGAGAGACAAAGCAGAGCAAGATGTCATAGCATCCACTCATATCATATCCAAACATGATACAGCGATGAATTGAGAGCACACCACACTTTCTTTCCCGGTGTGACATAGAAAGGTTCCAAAAGATTAATGACCACTCTACAACACGGATAAGACTTCTGTAAACATGATCCGGCGATGAGTTGAAACCACACTCTTTCTTGGTGCGCCATAGAAACTAAAAATTTTCCAAAAGATTAATGACTACTCTACAACACAGATAAGACTTCTGTCCCGCGAGAAATAAAAAAAAGGAGAAATAAGACAAACTTAAGCTAACTTATAATACATCCGAATACTTGTACTCCAATAGACTTCTACTCCAATCCCATCCTTCCGCTTCCATACTCTGCAAGCTACAGTTATGTACAAAAAGGAGAGTTGCCTTCGCCCAACTCACGATAAAAACAGCACGGTGCCCTCTTTTCTCATCCATGAGCTCTCCCTGTTGCCACGGATAAGTTTGAAAACAGATTGACGGTCACAGAAAAAAAAACTCAGACACCCTAGATTGAAACAAGGAAATAAGTGAAGGGATTTACCTCTTGACGTCGTATTCCTGAAGTGGCTCCTAGAACCCTTCTCACCAGGAACTTTAGAAACTATAAGAGAACTTTGTAGACCCTCTAGTAACTGTAGCACAAAACAGAACAAAATTAAGCGCAATGAACAAAAAAGAGAGACATAGGTCATTTCAGACAAGATTCGTAAGTATCTACATATATAAGTCGCACAGAAGAAACATCAAGCAAAACTCATGGGTATTTCCATACAAAACAAGAAACAAGCTGTGTAACAAGTCTCAGACAGCCCGCAAAATGTAGGATGAAGAAGTATCCAAATTAGTTATGACATTTTGAAAAAGCTAGATAAGATCAAGGAAACAGAATACTTCGAAAGCCAAGTATACTCATGTTTCCTGCAGACTAAGCAAATTTATTGACAGGTAGGAACAATGTTTCTAGAACATAAATATTTCCAACTATCAACATAGATATATTTCCTGATACTTACCCTAGAAGTGGGTTGAATTCGGCGGTTGGACCTTCGGGGTTCCGTGGAATCAGAACTGGCTCTCTGGGATTCAGCAGAACCAGTAGTCCTTTCAGAAGTTTTGCGTATACTTCTATTATCCACAGAAGGGACATGCTTTCTCTTAGTTCTATCAGTAGTTGGCACATCCTGCTTGGAAGTAGAAACAGTAAATGCAGCTTGCATTTCAGAAGAGGGCAGATCTTCAATTCTAGTTACAGGGGCAAGCACAGCTTTATTTTTTTCTACTGTTGACGTTTCAGTGTTGGATGTGCTTGTGCTTCCCACAAGAGCAAAATTCCTTTCAAAAACACTAGGGTTTGGGGCAGGCATGGGTAAAGAATCCTTCTTGATACTAGTATTAACTGCGACAGTCTGAGACTTTGAAGGTTTAGCTGGTTCTCTAAACCTTGTCTCGCCTACCCTCCGTGCACTCTGATCAGTTCTCGAAGTATTGTCCCGTGGTCTTGGCAATGGAGGCACCATACGTTTCCCAACTCTGCGAGATGTCTTATCCTCAGTAATCTTATCAGATTTCCCTGCAACATAATGTTTGCTTACTTCCATAAACTTCTTTTTCTTTCCATGTTTTGGAAGACCATAGACAACCTTTGATCCTTCTTTCTGTAATCCAGGCCGCTTGAATGCAAGAGCCTCAGTTTTATTATCAACTACACTCTTCCCAACATTGAAAATCATGTCCCTCTGGGACAAAGACAGTGGCCTCAGTTCCTCTGGCTTATTTAAATCGTTGGTACTCTTCTCATTACAAGGGCCTCCTGGTTCTCCACAAGGTTTATCGTTACCTGCTTGTAGCAGGTCTACCCTTTGCCGTTTCTCAGGAGGTGAATCACCCTAAGATCATGAAATGTTGTCATTAAGTATCAATGCAAAAAGGCAGAATTTAGAACATCAAAATTGCAATAAGAGAACTAGGTATACAAAGTGAAACCAACCTTGCTTGATTTAGATTTCCTTTCTATGGCTCGGGACCACTCAATCCACTGGCCATCTTTCCAAACAAGTGATGGGCGAAGATTCCAAGCATCAACAACTAAGGAATCAGTGACACCTGCATCTGGAATAAAATGACCAGGAGAAGGTTGAACTTAGATGCATATTACACATTCCAATATAGCACAATAAACGGTTAGAAAATAATCAATAAACTCCCAAGATTTAATATCAGTTTCAACTCAGCGACATGATTGCATTGGTACTCCCTCCATTGAGTCTAATATTTGTGCTGCCTGCAGCTCCAACGAGTCAGTCCAACATAAAAAACCGAACGGGAGTACCTCATTGGTTTAACACCTCTGTGATTCTAGTATTTTGCATAAACTGATACTTATTTGAAAGAAACAAGTTCACAAAGAAATATCAAATGAGCCCTGTTTTTATACCAAATATACGGATGTATTTGGTTCCTCATTTACATACTTTTATTATGGTTATTGCCATAAGATAAATTGCTGCCAAGCGATGACTTGAAAATATAAAGGGTGAATGGTAGTACATCATGCTTAATTGTTAAGAATATAACGTGCATCCTTTTATTGTCTAGTATACTGATAAAGCTGTTCACTTCATTCAAGGGCAGTCTACACTCTCCAGAAGATTTCATGATGCTAGAGAAGCTGAAAAATAACTGAACCACAAGCTGCACTTTCTTAACTTGGTCTAATGTAAAACTGGGAATGTATTTTCTGCCTATTTTGACAGTTGTCATGCACCCCACTACTGTACGCTGTTGAATGTCAAACCAAAGTTCTAGCAAAGTTTCAGGTTGAAAGGAAGGATATAAAAAGGACCTAGAGAACAAAACTACAAAGTACACACATGAAGGACACAATCAGGTAAAAAGAGAATGATGGAAGGCAGATATAAGAAGCACCTGAAAATTGTACAACAAATTTTGCTTCATCGGCTTCAAGTTTTTGAGCAATAATTCCTTCTCGCCACCTGTGGAAATAAATAGGCTTTAGACCATCGGTTTATAACAAAAAGGAATATGACAACACAATGAAGTGCATGGTGGTAGAAACAGCTACTTAAGCTGTTATTGCATGATAAGCAACTGAAAATGGGAGGTACAATGATTCCAAAACAGGTGATAACTAAGCAATTTATATAACTTAGGAAGTTGCATGAAATCTTCAGTTAGATGGTGGGAAATTGAAACCAGAATCTACTTTGAACAATTTGAGAGCCAAATTCACCAGAGGTAGGACAAAACTTCATGAACACCAAAACCCAGGATAAAACTCATGCTGTCAGTAATCATGCGTTGCGGTTTAGAGTCCTAGTCGGTTAAGGGTTGGAGTCCAAGTAGAGCAGGAATGAGTCATAGCAGGATCGTGGGTCAGTCCTAGTCACCGTTCCAAAAGACGCTCACCTAGGCGCTCCGCGCGGGTGGACCGCCTCGCCTTGGGGGGTAGGTGGCCGCAAGGCAGCGGAGGGAGGGGGAGGATCGGGAGGTGAGCCACAGAGGAGGGGCGGCGGGGCTGCCAGATCCGGAGGTGAGCCGCGGAGGAGAGGAAGCGAAGAGGAGCGCCCAGGAGGTGGATTCGCGAGGAAGAAGGGGTGGGGGATTCAGAGTGGAGAAAACAGGTGTCCTGCGTGGAAGGAGACAGACAGCAGTTGGGCTGGGTTTTTACTTGGGACTGTAGAAGCTAAAGCCCCAAGCCTGAAGTGGGTTGCGAAAAATCAGCCATATAGCAGAAATATGAACAAAACGGTAAAGAAAGAAGAGAATAAAATTAGAATAAAAAGAGATTTGTGAGACACGATGAAGAATAAAGAAGAATAAATTGAAAAATAGATTAAAACAAGATAAAGAATAGAAGAATGAAAAAGAATAAACAAAAGAAGAAAGGAGAAAAAGCAGACAACGATTATAAGTAGAAAATAAAAGATAAAAGAAGAAAAGTGAGAAAAAAGCAGAAAAAGAGTAAGAGGTAGAGGTCGACCAAGGTTAACATGGCAGGAGGCGGTGAAACGAGACTTAAAGGAGTGGGGCATACCTAGAGATTTGGCTCATGATAAGACTGTATCGAAATTAGCAATTCATGTGCAAGAATCTTAGTTTATTCGTATTTTCTAAAATAAATAAAATGTAGAATCTTATTTTATTTGTATTTTTTTTACTCTCATCTTATTTTCTATTAATTTTCTTCAAAAATTGTTAGGTTCCATTTCTAGCCGACCCCAACTTGTTTGGGACAAAGGCTTGGTTGTTGTTGTTGTTGTATAATAGAAATATGAATATATTGTAGTATTTTAAGAAAAATTAGAATTCATCACTGCTACAGTGCACACCGCCTTGAAACGCCTAGGCGGCGCCTAGTCACGCCTAGGCTCTAGGCAGACAGTCACCGCCCGCCTATATTGGAACCTTGGTCCTAGTAGGGTTGCAATTATACCCCTATATAAGCAGCCGAATAGACAATAGAGGGGCTACTAAATAGAACCAGCGTAAAATTTACAACACGTGGTACCAGAGCCAGCTGAGATTAGGAAGAAGAGGTGTGATGTGATGGCAGGACTGATTTGCACGACGAGATCTCCTCCATGCACGACGACAAGATCAGTTCTAAGGGCGAGTAGTTTGTGAGGTGAGTAGCAGGACTAGCTACCCCATCCTCACAAAGATCAACTAATTGGATTGGGCACTGATGATGAAAATCAAGCTCAACAGGCGAGCGCTTTGGAAGGTTGTCGAGACGCACGACATCAATGAGCAAGAGAACATGATGGCTCTCAATGTTCTGGTCAGCGTTGCGCCACCGGAGATGGTGGGCACGACTGCTGACAAGAGCTCAATGAAGGAGGCGTGTCAAGCTCCGCATGAGGAAGTCGATGGTGCAACTACGTCGTGAGTTCAACCTCACGACCTTCAAGGAAGGTGAGTGTGGGGCGATACGGAGCATGCGCTCCTTGGCTACATGCGCGCATTCGAGGAGGTGAACCGCATGGCATGAGGACACCACACTTGTTGATTCGCAACGCATGGTCGGCAACGACATATCACGGCTACAGGACATTTGCAGGCTATCACCTAGGCCAACATCATCAAAGTCACTCGAGCTCGCTAGTGTTAAGCTACTATGCACTAACCAGTTATACCAAAAAGTTTAAGCTGATGGGGAAGGGTAGACAATTCACTTATAAACTTCAACAATCCCCCTCACGTGAGGTTCCCTCGGGTCTCAAACGTGAAAAATAGTAGGCTTGCGCCCGCCAGGATTCGAACTCGAGTTCTTTGACTCTGATACCATGTTAAGCTACTATGTGCTAACCAGTTATACCCAAAGGCTTAAGTTGACAGGGAAGTGTAGGCAATTCACTTATACACTCCAACAACTAGAGTCAAGAACACGCGACTCAATGATGTTGCCGAGAAGGACATCGCATTGTTGAGCCTCCGCCAGAAGTACGAGGCCAAGGATGAGGTCGACCAGCTCAAGACAGTGTTGCACACGACCGAGGGGGAGTTGTGTTTCACATCGAGCATATCAGCACACTCACCTCCGAGTGGAAGGATGTTGTAGCGTCATGACACGCGAGCACCCAAGCAACAGAGGATGTCGCCGCCGTGCGGTGCACCAGAGGCTCGACAATGAGAACAGCGACTCTGATAACCCCTTCGATCACGACTAAGATTTGGGCAAGGCTCCAAGCAAGGACTCACCCTCAAAGAACGAAGAACAAACCTGACTAAAATGCGGCTTTGGACGCACTCATGGATGAAGATCACGGGGCAATTGTTGGGGTAGTGGGTGCTTTGCTTATGGCACCTCATATTCTATTCGCAAACGAGCATTATGGTGTTGATGAGAAGCCTAGATGTAGTGCAGATGAACGCAAAGGTGAGCCAAATGTCGATTTTGCCACGATTGAAGTGGTACAATAGGGAGATGGTGGTGGCAGCGTGGGGGCAGGTGAAGTGGTTGAAACACCATCAAGGACTATGCCAAGGAGGTGTATAAGAAGATGGATGAAGGAGGGAGTAGGACAAGCGAAGTTCCAAGGAATAGTGTGGATGCATGGGAGTCATCAATGTCAAACGCAATAATCAGGATTGGGGGGGGGGGGGGGGGAGGGGGGGTGTTAGTAATCATGTGTTGCAGTTTAGAATCCTAGTCGGTGGTTGGAGTCCCAGTTGAGTAGGAATAACGAGTCGGATTGTAGGTCAAATCCTAGTAGGACTACTATTGTACCCCTATATTAAGCAGAGGAATAGAGGGGCTGCTAGAATAGAACCAGCAACAGATTGACAGCATCATAAACCGCTATAACTCAATAACAAAGCCCTAATGCACATAAACCAATAGGAACCAAATAAAAATACAACAGGATAAAGTTTGCTTCCAAATGCAAGTAGCTGAATTCACCAAATTTCAGTTTCCTACGTTTACATATTAAATATATTGCTTCGAGCTTGCATCTGGGGCTTATTCTCTGCCGTATAACAAGATTTCACATCATGGAATAAACATAATAATGAAAATCATGTTCTGCACAATTTTTGCAGGACTCCTAAGAGACCTGAGAGATACCGTCCCCCCACATCTACGTGAAATACAGAGCGCCGATCAGGATATAGTATTGCTCAGGCCTTGGACAAGCCTTTGCCATCCTGTCCACACACATTCATCAACTGCATTTCTATAGAGGATTGGGAGTATCCCCATAAAAAGCCATACTGTTTTCAGACAAAATGTCCGATTATTATAGCAATGTTGCATCATTGCATGAAAATTGTAAAGAATACCAGAGAGCATACCTATCATTAAACCAAGCATCTACATGATCTCCAATAACCCACAAACATTTTCCTGTTGTTTCCCTGCGCCGCTTTCTAGTTTTGAATTTAGAAAGGGTAGCAGGATGAACAAGGCGTATTTGAGGCGCCTTATCCACCCCTAGTTTCAGTGGCACCCATTCCTCACAAGGACGAGTTCCTGAATAACATCAGTTAATACACAGCCTAATTAGCACAAATGTTAACAATTAAACAAGTACAGATAGATGTAAAATGAAATAGTGTATCGTGGAAGAACAAGCATCAAAAAAATGTTGACATGCGAGTCCACAAACGGTTACTCACCTTCGTTGTGGTTGTCGTAGCCGATTAATGCACTATCTTCATTGATATCGACAACCTTGGCAGAAAACCAAGCTACTCCAAACCCACTCACATAAGACGAAACCTGTTAAAATAAAATGAAATAACAATCTTAACAGGATTCATCTTGGCAACTGGAGGCAGAGCATCAGGTTGGATTACCATACAGCTGACATACTCATACAGATAGCAATAGGTAACTAAGGTAAGAACTTGAGCGTACCATGATTGTCTAAGAATGTAGGCAGTCAAGGTACTCCACAAAATTTGAAACATGCATATTAAAAAAATTAAAATAATATTTTCATAAAAATGCACGTGTAACGTTACAAAATTGTCAAAATATATATCATTCTCTCATTTTATTATGATTAGTATTATATTGATATGAATAAGGACACTGTAGTATCAGTACATGTCAGAAAAAAAGGTAGAATATTCAAGCAGCACACAGATTATTATCTAAATCATGACGGGGAGGGAGAATGAAGAACCATATACAAGCCCCGCCACCTTATATTAAAAAAAAAAAAACAGACCTCGACAGCAGATCCCTTTTCAATGCCATTCCAGTTAATGTTTGCCAGTGCTGTATCATTACTTCTACCATCGACTGATGCGGTGGCGGGAACATCATGAACTCCATGTCCTGCGTAAGACAAACAAATCTAAAATAGCTGGAAGTGAACAGCTTGAAATGTCAAATACTGTAACTTTACCTGACTGTCCATCTGGTTGCAATTCTCTGGCACTTGAAGATGGTTCTGAATTCAATAATGATGGATCCAATTTAGGTTTACGGCCACACTTTTTGCCAGGCTTATTAATATCCAAAGGCACATCTAACTGCGATGTTTCTGTTAGCAGATTACCATTGCCATCTCCAGCTTTAATGTTCCTCGCTGGTTCAAACTTCCAGAAACCATCTGGACCAGCTTCCAAAAGGTCACCTAGAGTAAACGGTAGAGGTTCACCCATTCCAATAATAGTTCCAGCATTGAACACTGCCTCTGCGGCAAGCTCTGCAGCTTTCAGGATAGCATCCAAGTTTTCTGCACGTTTTGCAGCTGCAGATGCTTCTTCAACCCTCTTTCTGGCTACCTCTCGTGCTACCGAAACGACGGAACCTGGGGCATGACTGTTGCCTTTAATTTTCCAAGATGACGCAGGTGATGAACTTAACAAGCTAGGCAGATTGGTATTGACATTAAATTCACCAGCTTCAAGATTTTGCAAAGAATTTAAAGATATAGTAGAGTTAAGAGCTTCCTCTGCCATCATTTTCGCCTGCAATGCAGCCTCCGATGCCATCTTGGCAGCTTCTGCAGCTGCCTTCGCAACAGAAGCTGCTGCTTCAGCAGCAGCAGCAGCTGATGTAAGTTTCTCTTCCACTTCTCGAGGTATCTTGTTTTTTGATATCGTGGATAGGTGGCCCCACACGCTTTCCTTGTGCCTGACTGCCTCCATAGAGTGCAATCTTGCACCTTTGGCTTGTCCTGCTGATTGTTCTATTGCACCACAGATCTGTTCCGAAAATATTATTCTTTGCTCAGCGTCCATGCTGCCAGTAATCGGGTAGTTAGGCACAGAGGTGACCTGATCGACATTAGAAACAAGCCTGCTGCCCAAAGCATTGCTGGGAGAATTTGTAGATAAAGTGAAGCTTGATGTCTGCTTAGCAGCAGGAGTAAATGAAACCATATCAGTGAGCTGAGGGGAAGCAATGATACGTTGCTGCTCTGGACTTGTTGAAGCTTTCTTTCTTTTTCTTGGCTTTTGTGATGATGTTCCCTTGGAAGCAGAAGTCGCCACCTTCTGTTTTTCCTCATGTACAACTGCCAATGGGGAGGCAATCGGTGGTGCTGAACTTGGAGGAAATACATCAGCTGGAATAGCATTTGAAACAGATATATTTTTGGAAGATGGTCCCTTTGAAGTTTCATTTGCAGGCACAGTTGGTTGTGTCAATGAATTGAATATTAAATTCCGTGGTTGAACCAGACACGGTGCAGGGCCTGGACCAGAAGAAGGATGCCTCATGCATGAATTATATGAAAATAGTGGTGATACAGCCTGGCTAAAATCCAGGTGAGTGCCTTGTTGAAGATTAAATGTAGAGCTACTAGAAGCCGAAGTTGGTGAGTGCAGAGCTACAGCAGAATGTGCTCGCAACACAGTTTTGGCACCTTTTTTGCTAGTGGGTGCGGTCTTAACTGATGTACCCTTAGTACTTTTTTCAGACACACTACCTGCAAAGTCTTTTAATCAGGAGAAGATCTAGATATGGTGTCAGTATCATAAAGCATACATACCTAAGCGTGAGCTTGTGGGGGTTTCTAAGCCATTATAAACTGATTTATGGTACTGGAATCTTTCGAGGGCAGCTCTCCAAGCTGCTTCCCATGTAGGCTTACCACTACCTGCTGTTCAAGAAACGCAAAATTCAGAAGATATATTAACTAAAGAAATACAAGAAAAAAATGGAAGGAGCATATTCTATAGTGAAGCTAGACAGACCAGGTTCTCCAAAAGCTGCCACCATGTAAGCCTCTCCTGGTGGTGTGCCTTGACTGTACCCAAAAAAAGAATGACTTATGGTAAAATCATAAATGGCGAATAAGTAACTTTAATAAGAGAATTAGAACTCACATAAGAGCTCCGTAAACAAATATCTGTGCACGTAATTGCACATGCTGTGAATCTGTGAAAGCTAGATTCACCACGTCTGCAGAGGAAACTGAAACATTCAGGCCAGCAAAATTTGATGCATCTGAACTTTTGGAACATTTGAAGATACATGCATACCAGAGCACTCAGGGGTGGAATGCTTTAGTGAAGTCTCTGGAGGTGAAATATTAGAGCTGTCGCCAATTTTAGACTTGTCTGAGGGCCCTGCATAACTTTCAGCTGTTTTCCTTTGTGGTTGCTGTTCTTTACCAGCCTCCGCGGCAGAAGTTTTCTTACTATAATCACTGGACTTATTCGATGATTTTCCTGAACTTTTAGGTTGAGGATTTTCTTTGGTTACCTAAAATTAGGTACATAAACCATGACAGTAGGTAAGAGGCAGATAAAAAATATTTTACTACTTATATTATGCAACAAAGATGAATATAATGAGACCTTAGTACTCTGCGAAGCACTGAATCTAGGAAATGGGTTCCAAGCAGGGCTATGAGCCTTCTCAGAAACATTTGGTTGAGCTTCAACCTCAAAAGAGAAACTTTTATCATCTCCTGCAGTATTAGCCTCCTCAGAAACAACAGTAGATCCTACATTTCTTTTAGAACACTGTTCCAATTTCTGGGTAGTGTCAGCTGAAGCTTTACTATCTGTTACATTCTCTGGTGGTTCAACTAGTGTCTGATGAGGCAAAATGCTGCTGCCATGTCCACCTTTTGGGGGAGAGGGCTCAGTGCAACTAATCACTGAGGGGGAGCCACAAGTGGCATCAGCACAGATTCCGTCACCACTTGAGCCTAGCTTGCTCCGGGACAGAACAGAACCAGGGCTATGATCTGTACCATGATTTAACACAGTACCTGTAGCCAAGAACACATTATCTGCATCAGCTACAATCATTCTAGCTCTTGTGTTAGCATGTACTCACATTAACATAAATTACTACACGACTAAAGGTTGAAACTTGAAAAGCACCTTCAAATATCCTATATATTAAGTTGAACTTAAGAGCAGACCTTATATTAGGGTAACTCAATACAAGCTGGGTTTCAATCGCCTGCTTCTACATGGTGAATGCACGACAGACCATAAATTTGCTAAGTTTGGATCATCGAATTTTCTGCTTTCCGTAGTGAAAATGCAGAAAACAAAGCTATTTGGCATCACGCTAATACAAAGTTACAAACTGACCTTGCCCATGTGCATCCATATCTTCCCCTGCATTCAGTGGTGTTTCTACAAACTTTTCAACAGCCTTTTCACTTGAGGTACCTAATACGAATGGTGTGGCTAGATCTATCTGGCATTCAGATTGTATTAAAGATCCACCAGCCTGGCATTTCTCTGAATGAGCATCTGGATTATTGCCTGAATGAAACCAGAAATTATCAGTTCTGTAAGTGAAGCAAGCTCAAAATGTAAATTACTAATTCATACAGCAATTTATACAGATAACTCGCAAATTTAGATCATGGTAGGAAAGAAACTAATATACCCACCTGATTTATCCTGAGTTTCTCCTGTTGTTAATCCACACAAAGGAATAGCATGTTCCTTGTCCTCTTTTGCAACAGAAGCAGCACTACGAACAGCATCAATTTCTGGGTTCATTGACACTGCAGGAATTTCTCCCTGTGGTTTGGAGACAGGTGAAGTAACGTTGTGGTCTTCATCTTCTAAAGCAGATTTAGCATCTCCCTTGAATGACTCCTCATGATTGACAGTTGACATTATAGAATCCTTCACATTAGATAGAACAGCTGAAGAATCATCAGGGTAAACATCTGCTGAACAGTCATCCTTATCCTTGGAACCACTGAAAGTATCAGTAACCATGGTGGAAATAATATGACTGCTTGAACTGATCAATGGTGCTGAAATCTTCTCTTGAGGACCAGAACCAGTTAGGACTAAATGTGTGTTTTCAGGCCCCTGCTCCAAAGCGGGTGTGTCACTGTCACCTTCCTTGATGACCTTGAATGACCCCTCCTGATTTACCAAGGGAATATCTTGATTCTCTGAAGCATGGAAAACGTCAGTTACAATATTGTCTGAAGAGTCAAACTTATCATTTGATGTAGTAGCACCTGTAGCATTATCTTCATGATCTCTCTCCACCATTTGCTCTATGTTTCCTGAAACTGCTGAAATGTCCTCCCTGATTTTCTTTTCCTCCAGTTCACCAACTGAGTTGTCAACATAACCTTCATGATCCCCAATGAACATGTTTGTAATATCAGCCCCAGAATTATTTCTTTCTTCAGGAATACCAGTTACATGATCAAGCTTTCTTTTGGGAGACAGATTCATCTTGCTGCTTTCGATTGATATGTAAGTAATGTGATCTGGACTCTGATTTCTCAAATTTGGCTCGGATTGGTGAGAGAGAGCAGAGTTGGAACCCATACCAATCTCCTTATCGACGACTTCAATGTTCATGTCAACTGAACATCTGAGGCCTGCTGCTGTCTGTTGCAAAGGAGAAAATGATGGTTGAGTACCACTGACTGCCTTAGAAGTATCATTGTTCCTCTGCTGCATCTTCACTGGATTTGTAATGGCCTCTAGTAATCCACCGGAACTTCCTGGCAATAAATGGTCATTACTAATTTCACTAGATAAGCCTACAGCACTGAAGGGTTGACCAGTATGAGACAAATTTTGCATATCATGTTGACCAGCTTCAGCTTTATTTTCCTTGATATGACAAATATTTGAATCTTGAGGTACACCAAACTCCGATTCTTGGTTAACATGCTCAAAGTGATATGAATCAGAGATATAAATGTTCTGTACTGGAGCAAACTCTGGGAAAGGTTCATTATTCAATTTCCTAGATTCTAATTCAGCTGGTCTGTCGAAAGAACGGTCATCTTGGACAGCCTCAAAATAGTTGCCAGCAGCTGGGCGGTTTTCTGAGGTTATGTGAGATGAGGACAACTTTTCACTTACAATGCCCTTCTCATCCATTGAGAAGGGTGCAAAACGGTCAAGCTGCGGTCGAGTACTTGAAGGATCATCTATCATCCTAGAATAAGTGCTATGAGCATGTTCAGGACCAAATGTCATTCCTGAACAAGTGCTCTGCAACTGGTCTTTCTCAGTTGGCACTACAGTGCTATCTGTTGGAACGTTACTGAATTTAGGCTTCTCATCGGATGGATCAATTTGCCTGTCCATACCACTCAACTGATTGTGTGCATTATCATCCATGTCACCAGCCACACTTTCCCCCACTGATTTCAATAGAAATTCCACTGATTCTGTAGATGTTGCCTCTGACCAGACATTATTAGTCTTAGATAAGGAACAAGATTCAGCAGCACTAGAACTAAAATCAACAATACTACTTCCAGTGGACAAAGCCTCAAACCAACTACTGTTGTGCCCTTGTACGCTAAAAAATACCTCTGAGTCTACCAAATTATCAAACCTAGGATGACTCTGCAGTTGGTCATCAATATCAAGTTTTGGCAGTGCAAATGGCCACAAACCTGATGAAAATTTGTTATAATCTTCACCACCTAGTTGAAAGTTTTGGCTCTGAAAACCAGCATCATCATGATCCATGGGTGTATACCTGCAAAATGGAGATGCTTGAAACATAGGGAGAAATCCCAACAGAAAGTAAGACATCAATTAGGAAAGTCGAAGCAGCAAATTTGGAGCAATCACATTTACACATACCACAATTTATATCCAGGCAAAACTGGACCTATCATTTTTCAGATACTAAATCACTGGGAAGAACAACAGTAATGACAACAAATGTCTAAGGGAAAAAATGAATGGCAATATTTCGGACAGCTCTACACCACACAGTGCCCACTGATGATGCTTGCTTTATACTAACAAGTAAGCCCCAAAACAGTTGGGTTTAAACATTCAAATCATATGGTGTATGGCCTTTACGTTTCTTGATTAGCAAATGTAAAAGCACAATTAAGAAGAAATACGCCCTACTAGTAAATATTGTCTGTTCAACGACGATCATAGCCCTCCTGCACGAAGAATTGAACAAGCATGCCAGACATCAGCCTCGGCTACTTGAGTCGGATAACATTTTCTACTTCCAGCAAAAAAAAAAAAAAAAAAAAAAAAACTGTCAGCAAAGCTGCAACTCACCCAAGTCGTATTTGAACCAAGTCACATCTATAACACCTGACTAAGTCTGGTGGCACCGAACATGATGCTATTATGGTACCCATAAAAGGTCAAAACCCTAATTCTCAGTGCACCGCGCAAAACACCCGAGCAGCAGGCGGCCAAGCTCGAGCGCAAGCGACCTGAAACCCTAGCCCCGCCGAGCTACGCAAGACCGGGGAGGGGATAACCCGCCGCAATCCACGGAAGCGAGGCGCGTCGAGCGAGGGAAAAAAGGGAGGATGCATAACAGAGGTCAGATACCGATGGGGATTCGCGCAGGCTTCTACCGCCCTCCATCCGTGAGCGGGGTCGTCAGAACCCTAGATCCTGCGGGGCGGCAGCTGCTGCTCATACCCCGGCGCGCCGCGCCGGAACCCTAGCTCCTGCAGTGGCCGAGGCGGGGACCTAAGCTTGGGAAAAGGGAGGCGGAGCTGCGGCGGCGAGGCGGGTCGAAGCGGAGGCGAGCGGATGGAAACGGGAGAGGTGGGAATGGTGGACTGGTGAGGTGGGGTTTCGTTGTTGGGCTGCGCAGGAGGCACCACGCGGCTCGCGCACCAGGGGTGGGCAGTGGGCTGGATGGAGATGGGGGGCGTTTGGTTTTGGGTCTGATTCCTGACAGGACCTCTGAGTGTCGTGACTTCGTAAGTGGAGGAGCGGCCGGTGAGTGGCTGGCGAGTGGGCCGTGTAGAGCGTGACGTGCTAGTGGTGGGGTTGCTTCCGTGGACTTGCTGTTTAGACCATCCGCATGGTATGCTGTAAAGCATACTGGATATACTGTTTCGCAGTGTAATTTAGAGTATGTACTGTAAAAGCTGAAGAAGTATGCTTTAGAGTATGTTGGGGTGCGTTTGTTTTGAAGTCAAAGTTGAATTGGATTGGATCATCCATGTTTTTCTGTATTGGATGATCCAAGTTGATGTTTGGTTGGATGGATTGGACGACCCAATTTTTTGTTTGGTAGATTGGATAGAACTTGGATGGATTGGATCATCTAAGTTGATAATTTCACATGATACTAATTATTAATATACTATATATCATAATACTAGTAAATATTAATATTAATATTATAATTATATTTATTAATCAACAACAAACAAGTTAATTATTACTAATTATGTTACTAAGAAGCATACTTAGACAAGGTGGACAGACTCATCCAACCAAAATTCCTGGACAACTTCATCCAGCATCTGGAAGGAATATTCCTCGAAGCTGGATGACTCTGTCCATCTGACCGTGAAACAAACACCTACCTGGACCATCCAATCCAGCTCAATCCAATCTAATACAGCGAAACAAACGCACCCTTGGTGCGGATGGTCTTAGGCAAGTAAGCATAAGGATAGATAAATTCACAAAATTAACGGTGTGAAATAAAAGGAGTTGTAACAACACATTAGCGCAACAACAAAAAGATGATAGATCTTGCTGCTTGTTTCATATTCCCTCCTGGCCTCCTTTTCTTTTAATTTAACGTTGATTAATTAGTTCAACTAACCACTGCTAAATAAAAAGAATTGTGGAAGTAATATTAGGAAAGTAGAACAAAGAACATTGACTATTGTAGCATCAATTAACGGTAAGTATTGGAATATAATTTAAATTCTGATCTCGCTAGGGACGTCTAGGAGATGTGAGAGTTGGAATCCTTCACGTTATGAATTGCATTTATTTTGAAAGATTTATTTTCTTTCTTAGCTACCGCTATAAATACATTTTGTAGGCTGTTTAGGAAGAGTAAGAGAGAAGAGACTGTTATTGTAATCCTATTGTAAAACTATCATCATATAGTAAAGGTCGTCGGTCGGCGCTAGTGAGTTTTTTCCAACAAAGATTTCTCACGTAAAATTTGTGTTTCGTATTCGATCTTATTTACGTATTATTTACTAACAAGTAGTATCAAAGTCAGACACGAGATTGATTAAAAAATTAAGGTTTTATTTCATGTTCGTGTCGCCGCCAGCGATTAGATCTGTTCAAGCGTCGTCGCCGGAAGATCGAATATCGCTACGACTTGTCCACAGCATCCGATCGGGTCTCACGTCGCAGGTCGAGTCTCACGTCGCAGATCGTGTGCTTGACTTCTGGACCTCGCTGTTGGACAGGGTTGGGCTGCGCAGATCTCCTCGACCTTTCCTCTAGTATAACACCGGCTCCGTGAGTAGTCCGTCAAGTCAATCTGCCGCAGTATTACCTGCTACCTATCAAATCAAATTGGCAACCGTACGCATAAGTCCAAGCACAGGCCATGACCATCAACTTTCTCGAACTTGGTGCTCTTTTGCTCGTTGCCGTAAGCTGCTTTGTGTGAGGAAGACTCTTCATCAAGATTGGAGTTTTTGCTAAGCATATACGGGAGTTTCTTCCACGATTTTTCCCGTTCCAATTTTTCTACATATCACAATTGTTGTTGATTTTAATTTTTTTTCGGTATGGTTTCTCTCAAACATGATATTTTGCTACTAGATCGTGATACACGGTTCACACTATGTCAAGTCAAGATGAGGACAATATTAGCGCACACAAATCTAGATCATGCGTTTGACGGCTTCTCTAAGAAACAAGATAATTGGACCGATGATGAAAAGTATTGTGATTGTAAGGCTGTTTCACAAATTCATCTTCATCTGTCTAACAATATTTTGCAAGAGGTTTTAGAACAGAAAATCGTTGCTGCTTTATGACTGAAATTGGAATCGATCTGCATGTATAAGGATCTAACCTGTAAAATGCATATGAAGATGAAATTGTTTACTCACAAGTTGCAAGAGGGTGGTTCAATGTCCTCTCATGTTCAGGTCTTCAAGGAGATTATTATGGACCTAGCGTACGTGGAGGTAAAATATGATGATGAGGATTTAGCTTTTTATGTTCTTGTGTTAGTTGCCCCTATCTTACTCAAATTTCAGAGACACTATATTATACAGTCATGATACTTTAACTGTTCAAGAGGTTTATGACGCTTTGCATGCTAAAAAACAGATTGTGTCTGCTGATTCCGCTGGAAATTCTGATAGAGAAAGCTTGTCTATTCGTGGTAGGTCAGAGAAGAAATCAAATAAAAGTTTGAGTGGTCAGAAACACAGCCCTAAAAATTCAAAGGTAAAGTTCTGCAGATATTGCAAAAGGAATAATCATGATATCTTCGAATGTTACAAGTCGCGGAATAAAGAAAAGAGAAATGTTGCTCAAAAATTCACAAATAAATCTAGTGATGATGGTAGTGTATTTGTTGTCTCTTCTGATAGCAGTTCTAACAGTGATGTTCTTGTTGCTTGTGACATCTCGTTCCCAAAATAAACCAAGGGTAATGCATATGTGTGCCCAGGATATTTAACACACATACACAAGTGATTCACAAATGATAAACAGATAATAATCATGTCCCGAATAATAATATTAATAATAGTACCTTATTATAAATCAAATAGTCTTTAATACAAGCTCTAAACAACTGTAGTGGAAAATACTAAACACTAATGACTTCAAACTCCACATGCAGGTTTGACGACAAAAGACATGCCTAGAACTCCTCAAAGACCTCTTGGTACTCCACTTGATCGCATGCGTCTGGATTTTGTGGGGGAAATAACAAGGGTGAGCACATGTCGTACTCAGCAAGTGTGGGAAAGTATGACATGTATCTTAAACAAGGAATGACAATAAAATAGGTTAATTGCATAAAAGTACATTCAAAACAGTTGAAAATACAATTATATCATTATTAAGTGAGGCCCTTCCCAAAATAACCCAAATAACATCAATTTCAACTTAAATAACCAAAACTACTAATAATCATCTATAATCATCTCATAACAGCTCATATGTCACATTTTCATCAATTCCATACACCAAAGCCAATTAATAAACTAAGACCAATTCTTAGTTCAATTTCAGCCATTTAACCAAGTTAAAGTCCAATTTCTAATCATGTAAGGGTCCAGATTGCTCATATCCTGGAGCACGACTATCATGATAGTTTCAGACTGAAAGTGCATCTAGGCATCCCTTGTGGGTTTTAGTTGATTTATGACAAACAAATGAGATCCTAACCAAATTGTTGAGATGAGCGCAGGTTTTAATGAACAAATGGAATAAGCGCAAAAAGAAAGAAGAATGAGGATCTATATGGAAAAGAGGTTGAAAGTGCATCTAGGACCCCCTTGTGGGTTTTTGGATGATTTATGACAAACAATTGAAATCCTAAACTCTTTGTTGAGATGAGTGCAGGATTTTAAAAGGAAAATGAGCAAAGTGCTAAAAAGAAGGAAGAATGAGGAGCAAAGTGGAAATGAGCTCAAGGAAGAAAAATAGTAGATCATTATGTATGGAGTGTGTTAAGAAAACACATCTCAAGAGCTCAATCACAACTTAACACACACATTGCACAAAGTTACACAGGACCGGACTAATCCGACTAACACCGGACTAGTCCGATATCCTTTCTGCACGAAATCGGACAAGTCTGATATCTATCGGACTAGTCCGATATCCTTTCTGACTAGAATCGGACTAGTCCTCCCCAGTGCGGACTAGTCCTCAAAACACTTCACAAGTCACACAAAATCGGACAAGTCCGATCACAACCGGACTAGTCCGATATTCTTTCTGATCCAAATCGGACAAGTCCGATGTTTGCACGGACTAGTTTGAAATACCCTCTGATCTGAATCGGACAAGTCCTCCAAGTGCGGACTTGTCATCCTATACACTTACGGTTTCACATGTCCGAACAAGTTCGATGACTATCGGACTAGTCCGAAGATTTCCAGTAGTGAAATCAGAAAAGTCCATTCCTAGCCGGACTAGTCCGATATTTCGGAAAACTTAGGGTTTGGTACACACAGCACACCGAACTAGTCTAGTGACCACCACGGACTAGTCTGATCTTTCTGAACCCTAACGGTTACTTTTAGAAACCCATATAAATAGAGTTGTAAGGCCATATTTTACAAACTCTCTCGAACCCTAGCGCCGTCACACCTCCCAAGAGCCTCAAAAACCACATCTCTCCACGAAATTAAGTGCAACAAAGATCAATTCTTTGAGGATTCACTCTAGTTCATCGGAGAGACACATTCAACACCACATTGAGCTCTTGGTTTGATTCTCTAACACACTCCTACGTTTTAATTGTAATATTTTGAGTGTGTTCTTGCTGGTATTTTGTGTTGTAATCCAAGGGAGCTCTCAACGTGTGAGAAAGCCCCTTGAATTCGGTTATTCACCCCTTTGAGATAAGTAGAAGAGGATTGGCCTTCGTGGCAATCCGAAGAGGGTAGGGTTGAAGAAGACCCGGTCCTTTTGTGGGCTCCTCAACGTGGATGTAGGTTGCCTTTGTAGGAACCGAACCACGGGATAAATCTCATGTGTTCTTATTGTGTTCATTGTCCTTACTTCATATCAATCTAGGGTTACAAAATGGTCTTGATTACTTTACGTTGAAATATCAAGTATAAGTTTGAATCGTGATACAAACCTGATTCATAACCTTGTGACACTTTGTCTAATCGTATAATTCCGCTGCATATATTGAAGAACAAAGTTAATCGGTCAAACCTAATCAATCTAGTCTGTATACACTGGACTAGTTCGCACTTTACCGGACTAGTCCAATTTCTCTGTTTTTGAACTGCTTGTTAAGTGTTGCAGGATCCGACAATTTTCAAAAAGGCCTATTTACCCCCTCCCCTCTAGGCCACATTCAATTGGTATCAGAGCAGGTTCTTCAAGAAAGAGACTAATCGCTCGAAGGAGATCATGTTGGACATGAAGGACACCCACAAGATCAACAACCAAGAGAAGGTTGATGATGAAAAGAACCTCAAGGTGGAAAAGCTCCTCGAATCTATTCAAGACTTCGAGGACGACGATGAGGAGACGCTGGAGCTTAAGGCGCTCCTAAGAAAGAAGACACTTTCCAAAGGGAAAGTAAAAGTGGAAGAGAAGAAGAAGGGGAGTAGTCACACCGACTACTCCCGATATCCTTTTAATTATGATCGTCTCAATTCCAATAGCAATCATTATTTATCTATCCCACTTGGAAAAGCCCCACACTTCGATGAAAGTGATTACTCAATGTGGAGGCAAAATATGAAAATGCATTTAATTTCCCTCAATCCAAGTTTGTGGCATATTGTGTACACAGGGATAGATATTTCGGACGACGACGAAGAGCTCACCCCTAGCCAAGAGCAGGCAATTCACCGAAATGCTCAAGCCGTGGCCGTAATTACCTCTTCACTCAGTCGGGATGAGTTCACCAAGGTGGATGGACTCAAAATTGCAAAGGAGATATGGGACACACTACAAACTGCGCATGAAGGTGACCGACATGTGCGTGAAGCCAAAATCGAGATGATTGAAGGCGAATTAGGAAGATTCGCAATTGAAGAGGACGAGTCACCCCAAGAAATGTACAATCGATTAAAGACACTCGTCAACAAGGTCAGATCATACAGAAATAAGAAGTGGAATGACCACGAGGTGGTAAAGCTCATCCTTAGAGCTTTTATGCCTCGCAACGACACACTATTCTCCATGATCAGAGAAAGCCCCGGATACAAAAGGTTGACTTCGGATGAACTGCTTGGGAAGATCATCAACTTCGAGATGATGGAAAAACAAGCAAAACATGTCAAGGAGATTGCCGACCTCACTTCGGCAAAGAAGAAAGGGGTTGCTTTGAAGTCCACTCTCAAGCCCCTATCCAAAGAAGTTAGAGAAGCACAACTAGAGGAAAATAGTGACGACGAAAGTAGTGAATTGGATGAAGAAGACATGATATTGTTCATGAAGAAATTCAAGAGAATAATGAAAAAGAGACAAGGTACAAAGTCAAGCGAAGGAAAGTACAAGGAAAGAACGAAGCCAAAGTTGAGGCGGGCATGCTATAATTGTGGTGAATGCAACCATTTTATAGTTGACTGCCCATATGAGGAGAATAAGAAGAAGACCAAAGAAGCCAAGCCTCAACCCAAGAAATTCTTCAAGAAGAAGAAACAAGCCGAACAAGCGCACATCGGAAAGGAATGGGACTCAAATGACGAGTCCTCATCGTCCGAAGAAGAAGAGATGGCTAGCATAGCCATCGAGAAGACATCCAAGAAGTCTACCCTTTTCCCCACACTTGGCGCATGAAAGGGGGATGGCACTTGCCTTATGGCAAAGGAAGGTAAATGCAAGGTAACCATTAAACCCTCTTTCGTGCATTCCTATTCTAGCGATGATGAACTCAATAGTGATAATGAGGACATGCTTATTGGACTAGATAGGAAAACTGCTACTAAAATGAAATTTTTGCTTGATCAACTTGTTGAGAAGGAGAGATTAATACATCGTCAAGAGGACATGATCATCTCCCAAAAGGAGGAATATGCCGAACTTGACAAACTTCTAGAACTTGAGTTAGCTTCGAGCAAGGAAATTTGTCTGGAGCTAACTGACTCAAATGTCACAATCAAGGACCAACTTGCTGATCTGATCAAGGTTAACAAGATCCTTGAAGTGCAGGTTGAGTCACTCAAGCTGAGTGAACCTTCCTCCTCTTCAAGTTCACCTTCTCAACTAACTAAAACTGATTTTGCTCATGCTTGCACATGTAAGAAAAGTGACACTAGTTTGAAGGATAAGCCAACTTCTACAAAGGAAAAACATTCTGCCCAAAGTGGCATATTTGACAAGGAGAAGATCAAATATGCACGTAGTGTATACTTGGTCAAAAGACCTCCAAATGTCAAATATGGCATTGGTTATTCCTATGGTGAAAAGCAATTTGCTAGAAGCCATAAGAATAACAAGGAGAGGATTACCTTTGTAAAAGGAAGGCCCTCTCAAATTGGAAAGTCACAAATTAAGACTCTAACTGCACAGGAACACCGTACTAGTCCGCCCCCCAGACTAGTCCTGTACATAAACAACAACAGCTATTGTTTAAAACCTTTGATGCCTTCTATGTGTTAATGAGAAATAACTTTGGCAAGGTTTATGCTCATTATGTTGGGCCACGTCATGGGAACATCAAGTCTCATGTGTGGGTGCTCAAATGCATTGTAACTAACCTCCAAGGACCCAAGCAAGCTTGGGTACCTAAAACCAAGGCATGATTTGTTTTTGCAGGCCTATTCCTCTGGTGAATCTAAATGGGTGCTAGACAATGGATGCACCAATCATATGACCGGGAAAAGAAGAATGTTCGTGGAATATGAAGAGAATGAGGACCCAAACGAGGGCATCTACTTTGGAGATAATAGTCAAGTAATGGTGCTCGGTACCGGTAAAATTGCAATATCCTCCAAACACAAACTTTATCATGTTTTACATGTTGAATCTCTAGATTATAACATGTTGTCCATATCTCAATTATGTGACAAAGGTTATAATTGCTTGTTCACTAACGAGGGTGTAACCGTTTCTAGGAGGAGTGATGGTTCTGTTGCATTCAAGGGTATGTTAAAGGGAAAACTCTATCTTGTTGACTTCAACAAGGATAAAGCTGAACTTGACACATGCTTGATTGCAAAGACTAACATGGGTTGGTTGTGGCATAGACGGCTAGCGCATGTTGGTATGAGGAACCTTCAAAAACTCCTCAAAGGCGATCACATCCGAGGTTTAAAGGATGTTGTATTTGAGAAAGACAGACCATGTAGCGCGTGCCAAGCCGCGAAGCAAGTTGGAGCACCTCACCCCACCAAAAACGTCATGGCGACAACAAGACCACTCGAGCTTCTACACATGGACTTGTTTGGCCCAATAGCCTACATAAGCATCGACGGTAACAAATATGGTTTAGTTGTTGTTGATGATTTTTCTCGCTTCACTTAGGTTTTCTTTTTGCATGATAAGTCAGAGACACAAGGAACACTAAAGAAGTTCTTCAAGCGAGCTCAAAACGAATTCTCATTGACAATCAAGAATATTCAAAGTGAAAACAGAACGGAGTTCAAGAACACGCAAGTGGAGGAGTACCTTGATGAAGAAGGCATAAAGCACGAATTTTCAGCGCCGTACTCCCACAACAAAACGGAGTTGCCGAAAGAAAGAATTGAACACTCATAGAGATGGCAAGAACAATGCTCGATGAGTAACATCGGATCGATTTTGGGCGGAAGCGATTAACACCGCTTGTCATGCCGTAAATCGACTCTATATTCATCGACTACTCAAGAAGACATCATATGAGCTACTCACCGGTAACAAACCAAATATTTCATATTTTTGTGTTTTCGGTTCTCCATGTTATATCTTGAACAAGAAGCCTAGGACTTCAAAGTTCGTTTCGAAGTCCGATGAAGGTTTCTTGCTTGGTTATGATTCGGACACTTACGCCTATCATGTTTTCAACAAGACCTCCGGACTTGTTGAGGTAGCACGTGACGTAGTGTTCGATGAGACCAATGGCTCCCAAAAGGAGCAAGTTGATCCATCTGAACTAGGTAAAGAAGAAGCTCCTTGTCAAGCATTGAAGAGAATGGCTCTAGGTGAGGTTCGACCACAAGAGCCACCTCCACACGTACATGAGAAAGATGAACCACAAGAGGAGACCAACGATCAAGGGGGAGCTTCAACACAAGATCAACCACAAGAATACGAAGATAATCAACAAGTCAACGAAGGCAATCACTTAGGGGGAGAAGAAGATGATCATGAAGATACAACTCCTCAAGTGCCACACCCAAGAGTACACCAATGCGTCCAAAAGGATCACCTAATCGACAACATCATCGGTGACATCCAAAAGGGAGTAACCACTAGATCTCGCATAGCTAACTTTTGTGAGCACTATTCGTTTGTATCCTTTTTGGAACCACGCAGGGTTGAAGATGCATTGAAAGATCCGGACTGGGTGGTGGCAATGCAAGAAGAATTGAACAACTTCAAGCGGAACAGGGTGTGGGAACTTGTGGCAAGACCCAATGCAAACATTGTCGGCACCAAGTGGGTCTTCCGCAACAAACAATATGAACACGAGGTGGTGACAAGGAACAAGGCACGACTTGTGGCCAAAGGGTATTCACAAGTCGAAGGTTTGGATTTTGTTGAGACTTTTGCTCCAGTAGCTAGGCTTGAATCTATTATAATATTACTTGCATATGCTACTCACCATGATTTCAAGCTGTATCAAATGGATGTGAAAAGCGCCTTCCTCAACGGACCAATCAAGGAAGAGGTGTGTGTGGAGCAACCACCCGGGTTTGAAGACGAAGAGTTCCCCGACCACGTGTTTAAATTGCGTAAGGCTCTCTACGGCCTCAAACAAGCTCCTAGAGCTTGGTATGAGTGTCTTAGAGATTTCTTAATTGAAAATGGCTTTAAGATTGGCAAAGTAGATTATACACTGTTTACAAAGAATCTTGATGATGATCTTTTTATTTGTCAAATTTATGTTGATGATATAATCTTTGGGTTAACTAACCAATCTTTTTGTGAAGAATTTAGTAAAATCATGACAGACAGGTTTGAAATGTCAATGATGGGAGAGTTAAAGTATTTCTTGGGATTCCAAGTACGGCAACAGAAGGAAGGGACATTCTTAAGCCAAACCAAGTACATGTAGGACATACTCAAGAAGTTTGGCATAGACAAGGCGAAGCCCATAAAAACCCCCATGGCAACGAATGGCCACCTAGACCTCAATGAAGATGGACCTAGCGTCAACCAAAAGGTATATCGCTCCATGATTGGATCTCTACTCTATTTATGTGCATCTAGGCCAGATATTATGTTGAGTGTATGTTTGTGTGCAAGATTTCAAGCCAATCCTAAGGAATGTCACTTGACAACCGTAAAAAGGATCTTGAGATATTTAGTTCATACACCCAACCTTGGCCTTTGGTACCCAAAAGGCTCAAAATTCAATCTCATTGGTTACTCTGATGCAGATTATGTCGGGTGCAAAGTAGATAGAAAAAGCACTTCCGGTATATGCTAATTCCTAGGGAGATCCTTAGTTTCTTGGTCCTCCAAGAAACAAAATTACATTGCCTTATCCACAGCCGAAGCGGAGTATGTTGCGGCCGGGAGTTGTTGTGCTCAACTCCTTTGGATGCGACAAACTCTAAGGGACTATGGTTACAATATGAACCATATTCCACTCCTTTGTGACAATGAGAGTGCCATTAAAATTGCCCACAACCCAGTTGAGCACTCTAGAACTAAACACATAGACATAAGACACCACTTTTTGAGAGATCATGCCATGAAAGGAGACATAGCCATTTCACATGTCAACACTCAAAAGCAATTGGCCGACATATTCACCAAGCCACTTGATGAAAAACGTTTTTGTGAACTTCGAAATGAACTAAATATCCTTGATGCTCGGAGTGTGGCTTGAAATGTTGCATACCTGTATGAATTCTTCAAATATGTTGATTGGATTGTGAAAATCATCTCTCTCATTCTTCTCTGAAAAACTATGTCAATTACGAGATCTTGGTGAATTATGATCATTGCTTGATTGTTGTATGCTTACTGATCATATTCATCAAGATTATTTGATGTGTTTTGCCTCTCTTTTATCTAAATATGTACCTTCAAATATATATGAATGGGCCAAAAATTCTTGCCTGGTGACCACGGACTAGTCCGTGGTTGCCCGGACTAGTCCGCCCATGCAGACTAATCCGTAGAGTGTCGGTTAAGCTGGACTAGTCCGGTAGACAACGGACTAGTCCGATATAGCCCCTGGAAAAGTTCGGACTAGTCCGGTCATCTCCGGACTTGTCTGATTTTTCGTGTCCATAACCCTAGCCGCCGCTAAACCCTAATTTCCCTCACCTCCACTCTTGCCTCACACGCTCACTCTCTTCGTGCTCGAGCTCCCTAGGCGATTCCTTGCTCCCTCCACCAAAAAGCTTCGCATTTGGGCGGAAATTAAGCTTGTCCACTTGAGGATTGTAGCTAGCGGACTTGTCCGGCCTTCAACACCCTCATCCCCAAGTTTCAAGCAATTTGTCGGTAATTTTCGCTCAAACCCTAGAAATCCCAAATTTCTTCATTGTTGATCAAATAGCCTAGCATTCCTCGCTATATACATGCTCTCTTGATGTATTACGTGTATGCTAAGGTCGTTCTGCATTAGAATTCACCATTTATCTAGTCTCTTAGGTTTTTGAGGATGAACACCGGACTAGTCCGGTCCATGCACAGACAAGTCCAGTCCCCCGGACTAGTCCGTGCCTGTGCACCGGACAAGTCAGATGTTTCTGAACTCAAAACCTAATTCTTCAATTCCTCAATGCAATTCCTTGCTACCCGTTCACACCTTTGCCTTGTGTCATTCATTATCATTCATACCACTCATTCTCAGGTCATGTCGAGCTCTGGCAATGATGTCTCCGATTTTGAGGCCGAGATGGACCATGAGGTGGCACCTCAGACCTCGACGGGTCTTGGCAAGAAGCGCCAAGAAAGACCGTCCGAGCCAGCTTAGTCTCCTCCACAGGCTCGGAGGAAGGTGCTAGCTAAGAAGCCAGTCTCCAAGGCAGCTGCATCATCGAGTGGCCCTCGCCAAGCAAAGGGCAAGGGCAAAGGGATTGCTACGGGTCTGGTTGGCCCGTTGAAACTTCATGCTCCAAGGGAAGGGGTCCGGGACCCAAATGAAGAGAAGTTCAACGGGAAGGGCAGTGACTCGGTGACCAAGTTCAGAAGCATCGATTAGTATGGCTGACCAAAGTAAGCGGCTGATGGAAGATTCTGGTGCAACTTCCATGCTGATTTCTATAGATCGGTGTACCTCCCAATGAAGACACCAGTTGTGCGCAGTCAGTGGATTGACTGGGCACATTTTGAGAAGAAGGGCTGCTCACCATTCACTGATGTAGTGAGAGCCATTGAGAAGCATGGACTGAGAGATCTATTTGCTTTCAGAAATAACTGGAATGATGAAGTGATTGCGCAGTTCTTTGCGACCTGTCACTTCTCAAGTGAGGATGAGGAGAGTGTCACTTGGATGACTCATGGATCCAAGTACAACATTACTCAAGAAGATTTTGCTAACCTGCTTCACCTTGACACCACAAGATCTGATTGCTTGGTCATACACAACATTGGTGTCATTGACAAGGATAGGATGAAGTTCCTATATGATCCAAACTCAAAGTTCAACCCTCCTTCCACCAAAAACATGAAACCGTTATTTGTGGTGTTGAACAGAGTGTTAATGAAGACAATTGCTCCTAAGGATGGAGATGATGTGAGTGTGCAAGGATACCTCCGGAATCTAATGAGGGTCATAAGCAAGGACCGCCCATTTGAGGTGGCGGAATACATTTGGAATGATATGATGAACATATCCTGCACACCCAACAGATCTTGCGGATATGCTCCTTACCTAATGTTTGTGATTGAGAAAGTTACCGGCATTGAGTTTGTGAAAGATGTGGAGCATCTCCCCTTGAGGCCTCAAATGCCTCAAAAGCCGAGTGTGCAGGCTGCTCTCTCACCGGCCTCCAGTCCCGAGGCACTGGCAAGATCTAGAGAAGATGCTAGGAGTGCCCCTGCTTCTAGTGCAGCCCCTCAAAAAGGTTCAGTCAGTGGAATTCTCAAGTAGCTGGCTGCAATCTTTGCCTCCTGCAAGAAGGCCGAAGTGAAGGCCCATAAGCTCAACAAGAAAAGAAAGGAGGACATGAAGTATATCAAGGCAAATGTCAAGCACATTTGCCAGAAGCTGGAGATTGAACCAATTGGGTCTCCAATAATCTCGGAAGACTCAGACTCTGATTTCATGGAGCTCGGGCCCTTGACCCCCTCTGAGCTTGCCTACTTTGGCGTTGGGGGCTCGAGTACCTCCGCACCTCCTCCGCCTCCTCATCATCAAGCTGAAGATGAAGATGATGAAGACGACGATGAGAGGACCGAAGGCGAAGAGTGAAGACCCTAGGACCCTCCTCTCCTTCTTTTTGGTGTCTTGATGCCAAAGGGGGAGAGATTGAGGGGGAGAGTCTTAGTCTTAGCTTAGCTGCAGTTTGCGAGGATAGAGCTCTATGCTTTGTTTTTCTTTTTAACTCTTTTGTGGCTTGTAATGTTTTAACAATGATCTTATGTTAATATTGGTTATGTGATGCAATGATTTGATCCTTTGAGTAGTATTTATGAAAACTGTGATTTTGCTCTGGAATGACATATATGCTTGCTATTGGGTAATAAATGTCAATTATGTCATTCTCAATGTTTCAGTGCACTTAGTTATGCATCCCACCATAAAGAATGCACATATGGACTATACTTTCTCTACTTGATGTATTTTGGACTCATATGTGCATGCTTTATGAAAATCTCAATTTTTATCATATTTTGTGAAATCTCAATTGGTTGTCATCAATCACCAAAAAGGGGGAGATTGAAAGTGCATCTAGGACTCCCTTGTGGGTTTTGGATGATTTATGACAAGCAATTGGGATCCTAACCTCTTTGTTGAGATGAGTGCAGGATTTTAATAGGAAAATGAGCAAAGTGCCAAAAAGAAGGAAGAATGAGGAGCAAAGTGGAAATGAGCTCAAGGAAGAAAAATAGTAGATCATTGTGTATGGAGTGTGTTAAGAAAACACATCCCAAGAGCTCAATCACAACTTAACACACACATTGCACAAAGTTACATAGGACCGGACTAGTCCGACTAACACCGGACTAGTCCGATATCCTTTCTGCATGAAATCGGACAAGTCCGATATCCATCGGACTAGTCTGATATCCTTTCTGACTAGAATCAGACTAGTCCTCCCCAGTGCGGACTAGTCCTCAAAACACTTCACAAGTCACACAAAATCGGACAAGTCCGATCACAACCAGACTAGTCCGATATTCTTTCTGATCCAAATCGGACAAGTCCGATGTTTGCACAGACTAGTCCGAAATACCCTCTGATCTGAATCGGACAAGTCCTCCAAGTGGGGACTTGTCATCCTATACACTTAGGGTTTCACATGTCCGGACAAGTCCGATGACTATCGTACTAGTCCGAAGATTTCCGGTAGCGAAATCGGACAAGTCCGTTCCTAGCCGGACTAGTCCGATATTTTGGAAAACTTAGGGTTTGCTACACACAACACATTGGACAAGTCCGGTGACCACCACTGTCGGTACCCCGCAGACCGGGTACCCCCGCACACAGGGAGAAAATCGCTAAGGACTCTGGCTTTGCTTAAGAGGCCGTCCGAGACTGCAACGTCGTGGAGGGAAGGACCAGGTCCTACCTCTCTGCCGGAGGAGGCTCCCAAACTGCCACGTGGCCGGCAGAATTGGACCCTCACCTCCCCGCTGAGGCGGGCTCCGGAGCCACCGCGTAGCCAATCGGGACCTCAGGGCCAGCCCCGCGTCCTCGCAAGGGAAAGGCACCGGAACTACCACGTGGCCTGCAGCGCTGAGCCCCTGCCCCTCCATAGGGGTGGGCTCCGGATGCGCCACGTGGCCTGTTCCACCCTGCAGACTGGGTGCCCCCGCGCACAGGAGAAAACCGCTAAGGACTCCGCCTCTGCCTAAGGGGCCGAATCCGAGGCTGCCACGTTGAGGAGGGAAGGACCAGATCCTACCTCCCCGTCGGGGGAGGCTCCCAAGCTGCCACGTGGCCGGCAGGACTGGACCCATGCCTCCCCGCTGAGGCGGGCTCCAGAGCCACCACGTGGCCAATCGGGACCTCAGGGCCAAGCCCGAATCCTCGCCGAGAAAGGCACCAGAGCTACCACGTGGCCTGCAGGGCTGAGCCCCCACCCCTCCATAGGGGTGGGCTCCGAATGCGCCACGTGGCCTGTTCCGTCAAGTGCTTTACTTCCCGCAGAGGCAGGCTCCAGCGCAACCACGTGGCGGACGGCCAACTCAGTGCGGTAGGAAGCTGCAGTAAAGGAACGTGTGCGCTGCTTAGACAGGCATTAAGTACGCGCGCCTTCCCCAGGCAAGCTGGGTTGCGCTAGCGAAAGTCAAGGCTCCAGTGTCCTGTCTTGTCCGAGTAGCCGGTACAGACCCACGCCGCAAGACGGACGAATGGGCCGCAAGGACAAGACGGACGAGACGTGCACGGCCATCATCACCAGCTATGTGTAGCCCTGGCACACGACGCGGCCGGACGGCGCATTGACACCCCTGACAAAGGGAAGTAGATAGCAATTAATCATAGATCTTGTATAGGATTTGGCTCTCCCCAGGACCACCTGTCAGGTACTGGGACCCACTTTGTGACTGCAGAGTCCTTGAACTATAAAAGGGCTCTGTAGACGACCTTCACAGAAGACGAAAAATTAGACCAAGTCTCATACATGCTCAAGCAAGGCAATACACAAACACCCCCGTGGACGTAGGGTATTACGCCCCGGCGGCCCGAACCACGTAAATCCCCTGTGTTCACCATCCTGTTGTGTTCGATCTCCTGGGACTAGCCCTCGTGAATCCAAAGAACCTCCGCGGGCTGCTCTCTAAGCAGGTTCGGGGGAAGTGTCGTTTACGACCTTCGACATTTGGCGCGCCAGGTAGGGGACTTTCTTCTTGGTGTACGGGGCAGAGGCCGTCCTCCCCCCAGAAATTACCATGGGCTCCCCCCATGCCCGGAGGTACGACGAAGCTGCGCAGGACCAGCTCCAGCGTGAAGACCTGGACCTCGTCGACGAGGGACGAGTGCGAGCGGCTCTCCGAAATGCACGGTACAGGCAGGCGCTCCGGCGCTACCATCAGAGGACCGTGCGGAGTAAGGAGCTAAAGTAGACGACCTGGTGTTGCGCCGCATACTCTCCCGGGAAGGGTCTAACAAACTCTCCCCCAGCTGGGAGGGTCCCTTCCGGGTAACAGAGGTTTGCCGCCCAGGATGCGTCCGCCTGGCTACGGAGGATGGATAGCGATTACCCAACCCATGGAACATCGAGCACCTCCGTAAGTTCTACCCCTAGACCAGGGTTGGGGCAATGCTATTTCATTGTAAAAGTTACATACTGTCTCAGGACAGCACTTAGGATAAGGGGATGGGGCTCTGAGTGCACATTCCGCTTAGCTTGGTCCAGAACCCTAAGTAGGTGCACTCGACTCCATCTAACACTCAGGCCGGGTTATTCCCCTTGTAAAGTCTGCTCCATCTTATGAGAAACTACAATGAAAGAATGTTGCCCTGCCTGGTATAGGGTTTGTCAATTCAAAATTTATCTTTAATTTTTATGATGTTGCTGTAAGCTCGCCATAGCTCGTGATCTATCATGAGCGATGTCGTTTTTCCCCTGCTTTAGCAATAGTGGGAGCCTTGCTGTCTGGACTGCAGGTGGGGTTGCTTGAGGTACCTGCAATGCGCCTGGGGCCTCGGCTGTTCCAATACTCGGGGGCCTGTGTCTCCAGATGGTCTCCCCTGGAAAAGGCTTATGCCGAGCGGGAGGTCCAGGGCCACAGCGTGCTTAGCCTGGTCCCGTACCCTAAGCCTGTGCGCTCTGCCTCCCCAGCGCTACAGCCGAGTACTGGGGGCCAGATGGACCACCCTTGGGTAGTATGGACGACGAGTCCTAGGTACAGGAGCACTGAATTACCCAAGCCCCACGAGTCAGCCCAGAATCGTAAGTCAAGCGACACGACAAAAAGAGCAGGGGTAAAGTGACCAACAGGCAGAATTACTTCTCTTTTTTGATCTATGTACAGGTCTTTGAGGATGCTATTCCAGCAACCATCGTCAGAGTACCCACAAAGACAGTGGGCACCACCGGACTGGAGCTCCGGCGGCACCCACATGGGGCCTGCTGTCGACCTCTCACTGAAGATGGCGGGCACCGCCGGACTGGAGCTCCCGCGGCACCCCCAGGGGGCCTGCTGTCGACCTCTCACTGAAGATGGCAGGCACCGCCGGACTGGAGCTCCGGCGGCACCCCCAGGGGGCCCGCTGTCGACCCCTCGCTGAAGATGGCGGGCATCGCCAGCCTAAAGCTCCGGCGGCACCCCCAGGGGGGCCCGCCCTCGACCTCTCAATAAATATGGTGGCCACCGCGGGACTGAAGCTCCGACAGCACCCCCAGGGGGCCCGCTGTCGACGTACATGCATACTCAGCTACGACAATGCAACCTACGCATCCTAGGCTCCCCCTGCACCTGTCCGCCCTAAGTCCTAAGTGTATGACAGGTGTGCCCACAACAACTGGCCACGCGTGTCAGGGGGCCATACATTGGGGGACGGCAGGTCCTAGAAGTTAAGGAACAACAAGCAGCTGGAAGACATTGCTGGAAATAAAAGCAAGCTGAGTATAAAAGGGCACCACAGACAGATTTTTTATTACACAAATAAAGAGTTTGTCACCACAGCCAGCCACAAGACAAAAACAGAAAGACAGAAACTTAAACAGACACCCGGGTAGCCCTCAACCGCTCTGCTGGAACCTTGAGGTGATGAGTGCCACCGCATCCGAAACTTCAGACTTGGCGGCCTCTTCCCTCTCAGCGATGGGCCCCTCGAGGACCGGATGCAGGGAGACGTCGGGGTACCAGCTCCGGTAGCAGGACAGGATGTGCGTCGCCACCTCCTTCACCAGCATCCGTCCCTCGGCCTCGAGCTGGTTGTCGAGGATGGCCCCCAGCGAGTGCATCCTCGAGCTGGTGGAGTCAAGCGCCGGGAACACCTGACTCACCTTCTGCGCTGGCTCCCCCACGCGCGTCGGGTCAACACCACCAAGAAACTGCCAGACCTTTCGGGCCTCAGCGGAGCGCGCTGCCCGGAGCTCCTTCACCTCCTGCTGGGCCGCCGCCAGCGCCCGGGGGCCGCCATCCAGGAACCGCTTCTCCTTGACCGCCAGGGCCCTCTCGCGCTCGCCGATCCCCGACTCGCAGCGGTCCAAGTCACCCTCCTTGAGGGCGACGTTGAACTCGCGGTCTAGGAGGGCCTGGCGCTCAACGGACTGGGCCTGCTGCGCCTCAGCCACGGCGGCTTCCCGGCGGTCCAACTCAGCGGCGCAGACTCTCGGCCCTTCTTGCTCGAGGATGAGCCCGCGGCAGGTCGCCTCCACTTCGGCCCGCTTCGCCGCCAGCTCCTGCTCCCGTTCGGCTAGAGCAGCCTCCCGGAGGGACAACAGGTGCTGAAGGTCCTCGCAAGCCTGGAGGCGGGAGCTGGGCTCAGCGTGGATGGCCTCGGCGTATGCCTTCAGCTTCGGGGTGACGGCGTCCAGCTGGGTGATGAGGTCGCGCTCCTGCTCGAGGATCTTCATCTCCTCCCGAACGACCGCCTCCCGCTGGGACGCTCGGCTCTTCGCCAGCCGGGTCCGGGCCTCCAGGGTCCTCGCCCATTCCCGGAGTCGGTCGTCCTCGTCCTCGAGCCACCCTTTCTCCCGGGCAAGGGTCGCCTGGGCTTGCCGGAAGCCGGAGTAGGCCATGGCCATAACCTCGGACAGGGGGAGAGGCTCCACCGTAGCAGCGGGCCCCTGCCTCCCCACTTCCTCAATGTCGTCCTCCATTTCGAGGACCACTAGGGAGGCGGGGACCAGGGTCCCCTCCCAGATGGCAGCACCCGGGGCGGTGGCGCCAGCCGACATAGCAGTGTCGGAGGGCGCGGCAGCATTGGCCGACACGGAGTAGCTGGTGGACGCGGAGTCGTTGGCAGGCGCAGCGGCGGTCGTCAGCGCGCGCGGTTATGCTTCGGCAGCCGCTGCGGGGGTCTCGGGCATGGAGGCCCGAGGTACCCCGGCGGCAGCAGCCTGGTGCACCAGAGCAGGGCCCGAGGCAGCAGACAATCCCCGCGAGCCGGCTGGAGCGGCAGACCCCCCCAGCAGAAGTGCCCGCGGGTGGTGGAGTAGCTGTGGTGGCGCTGAAATCAAGCAAACTCAGACCATAAGAGATTGATAGGGTAGGCGCACAGCAAAGAACACCCAAGGTAAAATCTGAGCAGGCTTACCAGGGGACGCTGAAGTTCCACCACTTCCCGAAGGGGTTGGGGGGTTTCGGACCCCCCGAACCCGCGACGGGGGCCCATGTGGTGGTGGTGTCGGCGGCACCCCCGAGGTCTGGTGCCCCTCTGAACGGAGAGGGAATGCTGGGGTCCCGTCGGCATTAAGGAGCCTCCCCCTCTTGCGCGTGGAGGACTCGGGCGGCAAAGTGGCGCCATCGGCGCCCCCTGGCGACGAGCGCGACAAGGCTTCGGAGTCCTGACGAGAGGCAGAAGGGGCCGACGGCGACAACCGGGCGTGCTTTTTGGGGGACGGGTCCGGCACTGGAACTGGCACCTTCCCCTTCCTCTTGTCGGCGGGGGCGACGACACCAACCCATGGATGGTGCTGGGGGCCGCTCGAGGAGTCGTCGCTTGAAGAACCAACGTCGCTTAAGGGAGCCTCGCCTCCCTCAGTGTCGTCGGCAATGTTGACCCCCCAAAACGGGTCCCCGATCTGGCGCCGCGCTAGCCCAGACTCGTCAAGGGTCGGCATCATCTTCAGCAGCTGCCTCCTCAACTCGGAGTCCGAGCACAAGGGGCGGCAGGCCGACGGAAGAGCAAGTGCCTCAGCGAAGATGTCGTCGGGGCAGACCCGGGTCAGCATGTCGAGCAGCTACTGCTCGCCCAGGTTGGAGTCAGGGCCGGTCTCGAGTCGGGTGCAGTACGACAAGCTGGTGAATATCGACGCCGGACGGGCGCGGTGCTGAAGTGGAGCTATGCGGCGGGACATGAAGTCCCTTAGCACCATGGCAGACGACAGCCTGTGGTCCGCCAACATCTGGATCCTCTCCAGCACCGGGTTGAACGCCTCCTCCAGCTCTGGGCGCTCCTCCCAGAATGATCGCTCGGAGTAGGGGATCCCGGTGGGGAGGCACATCCGGTCATGGGCCTCGACCTTGGCGATCATCCAATCCTCACGCCACAGCTCCCACCTCGCGGAGTTGAAGGAAGCAATGTACCTCGTGGGGACCTTTGTCCGGCGCTGGAAGTAGTAGGCACCGAGGTGCTTATTCGAACTCCTGCCGGTGGCCCTCAGTACAAAAAAGTACCGGAAGAGCTTCACCGACGGCATCACCCCCACGAACATCTCGCAGAGGTGAGCGAAGACTGCTAGCATGGCGATCGAGTTCGGCGCGAGGTGGTGGAGTTGGAGGCCGAAGGTCTCCAGGAGCACGACCAAGAAGGCGGATGCTGGCGGGACGAAGCCGGCCAGCACGTACGACGAGAAGAGTACCATCTCCCCGGCGGAGAGGCTCAGCGGGAGCCTCCCGGGACAGAGCCACGACTCCCGCTCAGGAGTATGCCAGCCGAGAAGCCGGCGCATGGGGGCCAGGTCAGCGGACCTGGAGAGCCTAGACTTGGGCAAGATGCTCGTCATGAGGGTTGAGGGAGGAGGCTCTGGACGAGGAGACTGGGAACTAGAGCGCAAGAACTGGACTTGAGGCAAAAGCACGAGCGCAGGGATGCAGAGGCAGGAGAAAGGACCCTTAGGGGGAAAGTTCTCTTTTTATGCACCCCTGTAGGCCAACAGGCCCAAAAGTGTGGATCGCCGCAACCTCAGTAGAAGAGTAATGAACCCGTATGGGCAATGACATGAGGGCCCAGGTCGCTCGACAGAGAAGGCGAGCTGAGCAGCTAGCTATGCAGGAGGTAACTCGGCGGTTTCCGAAAGGGCAAAAGCAGCAGAAGTGGAAGAGCCGCCTTGGGAACCACAACAGTTAAAGCACGATTGAAGGCAGGAGTCACGTCGCGCGGCGCGTGTTCAACACCTTCACTTACCGGAAGGGGACTCATCGCCTCAACGGCAGGGGCGTGTCGCCTGGGGAACTGCCTCGAAGTGGGATCAGAAGAGTTGCGCGGGAAGAAAAGGGAGAAGACCCCACCTGCGGTATCGACGACTCTCCCGAGGTGGCTGGGGGGCCACTGTCGGTATCCTGCAGACCAGGTACCCCCGCGCACAGGAGAAAACCGCTAAGGACTCCGCCTCTGCCTAAGGGGCCGAATCCGAGGCTGCCACGTTGAGGAGGGAAGGACCAGATCCTACCTCCCCGTCGGGGGAGGCTCCCAAGCTGCCACGTGGCCGACAGGACTGGATCCATGCCTCACCGCTGAGGCGGGCTCCGGAGCCGCCATGTGGCCAATCGGGACCTCAGGGCCAATTCCGCGTCCTCGCCGGGAAAGTCACCAGAGCTACCACGTGGCCTGCAGGGCTGAGCCCCCACCCCTCCATAGGGGTGGGCTCCGAATGCGCCACGTGGCCTGTTCCGTAAAGTGCTTTACTTCCCGCAGAGGCAGGCTCTGGCGCAACCACGTGGCGGACGACCAACTCAGTGCGGTAGGAAGCTGCAGTAAAGGAACGCGTGCGCTGCTTAGACAGGCATTAAGTACGCATGCCTTCCCCAGGCAAGCTGGGTCGCGCTTGCGAAAGTCAAGGCTCCAGTGTCCTGTCTTGTCCGAGTAGCCGGTACAGACCCACGCCGTTAGACGGATGAATGGGCCGCGAGGACAAGACAGACGAGACGTGCACGGCCATCATCACCAGCTATGTGTAGCCCTGGCGCACGACGCGGCAGGACGGCGCATTGACACCCCTGACAAAGGGAAGTAGATAGCAATTAATCCTAGATCTTGTATAGGATTTGGCTCTCCCCAGGACCACCTGTCAGGTACTGGGACCCACTTTGTGACTGCAGAGTCCTTGAACTATAAAAGGGCTCTGCAGACGACGTTCACAGAGGACGAAAAATTAGACCAAGGCTCATACATGCTCAAGCAAGGCAATACACAAACACTCCCGTGGACGTAGGGTATTAAGCTCCGGCGGCCCGAACCACGTAAATCCCCTGTGTTCACCATCCTGCTGTGTTCGATCTCCTGGGACTAGCCCTCGTGAATCCAAAGAACCTCCGCGAGCTGCTCTCTAAGCAGGTCCGGGGGAAGTGTCATTTACGACCTTCGACAGATGCGTATTCTGGTTTCCACCAAATACCATGTCTAGGGAAGATGAGGAACACACTGCTTTCATAATAGTAGATGGCCTGTATTGTTATGTCTCCATGCCTTATGGTCTCAACAATGCTCTCCAAGAATGCTCTCCCCACCTTTGTACGTGCAATGCATAAGACATTTGGGGATCTCATTAGAGATCTGGTAGAGGTGTATGTCAACGACATCGTGGTGAAAATTAGGGACCGCACATCCCTATTAGACAACCTAGCCCAAGTATTCAGCAAGCTGCGCACGACACGCACGATGCTGAACCCCGACAAGTGTGTCTTTGGGGTTTCTGCAGGGAAGCTCCTTGGTTTCTTGGTAGCGCACCGAGGGATCGAAGCTAACCTAGAGAAGATCAAGGCGATAGAGCTGATGCGGTCGCCGGCCCGCATCAAGGACGTGCAGAAGCTTGCAGGGTGTTTGGCAGCCCTCAGCCGGTTCATCTCAAGGCTGGCTGAGAGAGCCTTGCCCTTCTTCAAGATTCTATGGAAGTCAGGTCCCTTTGAGTGGACCGAGGAAGCTGAAGCGGCTTTCCAGGAGCTCAAGAAACACCTGACGACGCTACCCATTATGGTGGCACCAGAACCCGGCGAATCGCTCCTATTGTACATCACCGCAACAACGGAGGTGGTCAGCATGGTCTTGGTAGCAGAGCGGCTGGAGCTACTGCCGCAACAAGCACCAGGAGGAGCCCCAGAGGGGGAGGCCAAGCCTCAAGGCCCGAACCCAGAAGAACCCCCCCTACTGTGAGTTCCAGTGACCAAGTGCCTTACGGGTCCTAGGCCCAGCTAGACCCTGGGAGCCACATTTCCCAGGATACAGACGCATTACAAGGAGCCCCGGACCCTCTAGGGAGGGTTCGGACCTCCCAACGGCCAGTCTACTACGTCAGTGAGGTCCTCCATGAAGCAAAACCAAGATACTTGGAGGTACACAAACTACTGTATGCAGTGCTCATAGCATCGAGGAAGCTCCGGCATTACTTCCAGGCTCACCGGGTTTCAGTGGTCACCTCCTTTCCACTGAAGACTGTACTCCACAGCCCCAACTCGACTGGCAACATTGCCAAGTGGGAAGCGGAGCTGGCTGAGTTCGAGCTGGAGTTCTTACCTCGACATGCAGTCAAAAGCCAAGCACTAGCGGACTTCTTAGCCGAATGGACCCTGTTGCCAAGCAACCCGGGGGGGCCGAACAATGGTGAAACGGTGCCCAAGGCTCCAGTTTTCACTGAGACCCCCTGGACGCTCTACTTCGACGGCTCCTCGCGGAAGCAGGGGGCCGGGGTCCTACTTCTCACCCCGGCTGGGGAGCAGTTCAAGTACATGGTGCGCCTCGACTTCAAGGCGACAAACAACATGGCAGAGTATGAAGACCTAATCTTTAGGCTAAAGACTGCCCTTACTCTCAATGTCCGACAGCTTCTGGCCAAAGGTGATTCCCAGCTGATCATCAAGCAGGCTAAAGGAGAGTGCAGCTGCAACGACCCTCAGTTAGCAGCATACTTGTTGCACGTCCGGAAGCTGGAAAAGGACTTTGAGGTCTTGGACTTATGCCATGTACCTCGAGCTGACAACTCCTTCGCAGATGACCTTTCAACGAAGGCCTCCACAGGGGCCAGTCTTTGCAAGGACGTCACCGCGACCAACCGCCGGGGCAGTCGAGCCGGGCGAAGGGGGGCGAGCCCAGCACCTCGAAGCTGGCAGTCCCGACGGCCCTGCTACCATGGAGTTCGCCAAGGATCGTATGCGCCATCGGGGGCTCCGAGCTACCGGGCGCCCAAGATCCAGAGGCTCAAGCAAGTCCCGATGCATGGATCTCGGAGGTCCGAGACTACTTGAAAGACAATATCCTTCCCGAAGAACATGCCCTGGCAGAACGGATTGTTCGCATGGCTAAAAGGTACACGCTGGTGGAAGGGGATCTCTACCGGCGTGGCGCCAACGGCATCCTAATGCGATGCATTACCCGGGAGAAGTGTCGCGACTTGCTCGCAGAGATCCATGGAGGAGAGTGTGGGAACCACGCGTCCTCCCGCACGCTGGTCGGTAAAGCCTTTTGGCATGGCTTTTACTGGCCGACAGCACTTCAGAATGCCGCAGAGATGGTAAAGAGATGCAAGGCGTGCCAGTTCCATGCCAAGCAGATCCACACACCAGCTCAGGCACTGCAGATGATCCCTCCCTCATGGCCATTCGCTGTATGGGGATTGTACATCCTGGGACCCTTTCCCAGAGCCGTCGGAGGATTCCAGCATCTCTACGTCGCCGTAGATAAGTTCACCAAGTGGCCGGAAGCTGCCCCAGTTGTCACCATCAACAAGCAGTCAGCAGTAAAGTTCATCAAGTTGATTGTCTGCCGGTTCGGGGTCCCGAACAGAATCATCACTGATAACGGGACCCAGTTCACAAGTGCAGCTTTCAAGGAATATTGCGAGGACCTGGGGATCCAAGTCTGCTATGCATCCGTTGCTCATCCAGAGAGCAATGGGCAGGTCGAGAGGGCCAATGCAGAGATCCTCAAGGGCCTCAAGACTCGCACATTCTCACACCTTGAGAAGCATGGTGCAAATTGGGTGGATGAGCTTCCGTGTGCGCTGTGGGCTAGCCGGACATCAACCAGCCAGGCCACGGGGGAAACACCTTTCTTCTTGGTGTACGGGGCAGAGGCCGTCCTCCCCCCAGAGATTACCATGGGCTCCCCCCGTGCCCGGAGGTACGACGAAGCTGCGCAGGACCAGCTCCGGCGTGAAGACCTGGACCTCGTCGACGAGGGACGAGTGCGAGCGGCTCTCCGAAATGCACGGTACAGGCAGGCGCTCCAGCGCTACCACCAGAGGACCGTGCGAAGTAGGGATCTAAAGGTAGACGACCTGGTGTTGCGCCACATACTCTCCCAGGAAGGGTCTAACAAACTCTCCCCCAGCTGGGAGGGCCCCTTCCGGGTAACAGAGGTTTGCTGCCTAGGATGCGTCCGCCTAGCTACGGAGGACAGACAACGATTACCCAACCCATGGAACATCGAGCACCTCCGTAAGTTCTACCCCTAGACCAGGGTTGGGACAATGTTATTTCATTGTAAAAGATACATATTGTCTCAGGACAGTACTTAGACTAGGGGGATGGGGCTCCGAGTGCACATTCCGCTTAGCCTGGTCTAGAACCCTAAGTAGGTGCACTCGACTTCATTTGACACCCAGGCCGGGTTTATCCCCTTGTAAAGTCTGCTCCATCTTATGAGAAACTAAAATGAAAGAATGTTGTCCTGCCTGGTATAGACTTTGTCAATTCAAAAATTATCTTTAATTTTTATAATGCTGCTGTAAGCCCGCCATAGCTCGTGATCTATCATGAGCGCTGTCATTTCCCCCCTGCTTTAGAAATAGTGGGAGCCTTGTTGTCTGGATTGCAGGTGGGGTTGCTTGAGGTACCTGCAATGTACCTGGGGCCTCGAATGTTCCAGTACTCGGGGGCCTGTGTCTCCAGATGGTCTTCCCCGGGAAAGGCTTACGCCGAGCGGGAGGTCCAGGGGCACAACCTGTTTAGTCTGGTCCTGTACCCTAAGCCTGTGCGCTCTGCCTCCCCAGCGCTACAGCCGAGTAATGGGGGTCATATGGACCACCCTTGGGCACTATGGATGACGAGTCCTAGGCGCAGATGCACATAATTACCCAAGCCCCACAAGTCAACCCAGAATTGTAAGTCAGGGGACACTACAAAGAGAACAGGGGTAAAGTGACCAGCGGACAGAATTACTTCTCTTTTTTGATCTATGTACAGGTCTTTGAGGAAGTTATTCCAACAACCACTGTCAGAGTACCCGTGAAGGCAGTGGGCACCGCCGAACTGAAGCTCCGGTGGCACCCCTAGGGGGCCCGCTGTCGACTTCTCACTGAAGATGGCGGGCACCACCGGACTGAAGCTCTGGCGGCACCCCCAGGGGGCCCACTGTCGTCCTCTCACTGAAGATGGTGGGCACCGCCGGACTGAATCTCCAGTGGTACCCCCAGGGGGCCCGTTGTCGACTTCTCACTAAAGATGGTGGCCACCGCCGGACTGAAGCTCCGGCGGCACCCCCAGGGTGCCCGCTGTCGACGTACCTGCATACTCAGCTACGGCAATGCTACCTACGCATCCTGGGCTCCCCGTGCACCCGTCTGCCCTAAGTCCTAAGTATATGACAGGTGTGCCCATAACAACTGGCCAGTCAGGGGGCCATACTTTGGGGGACGGCAGGTCCTCGAAGCTATGGAACAACAAGCAGCTAGAAGGCATTGCTGGAAATAAAAACAAGCTGAGTATAAAAAGTACCACATACTGATTTTTTATTACACAAATAAAAAGTTTGTCGCCGCAACCAACCACAAGACAAAAGCAGAAAGACAAAAACCTTAACAGGCGTCCGGGGAGCCCTCAGCCGCTCTGCTGGAACCTTGAGGCGATGAGTGCCACCGCATCCGAAACTTCAGACTTGGCGGCCTCTTCCCTCTCAGCGATGGGCCCCTCGAGGACCGGCTGCAGGGAGACGTCGGTGTACCGGCTCCGGTAGCAGGACAGGATGTGCGTCGCAACCTCCTTCACCAGCAGTCATCCCTCTGCCTCCAGCTGGTTGTCGAGGATGGCCCCCAGCGAGCGCATCCTCGAGCTGGTGGAGTCAAGCACCAGGAACACTTGGCTCACCTCCTGCGCCAGCTCCCCCACGCGCGTCGGGCTGAAGCTGAGCGGCACCAGAGCTGAGTTGGCACCGCCAAGGAACTCTCAGACCTTCCGGGCCTCAGCGGAGCGCGTCGCCCGGAGCTCTGCCACCTCCTGCTGGGCCGCTGCCAACGCCCGGGGGCTGCCGTCCAGGAACCGCTGCTCCTTGGCCGCCAGGGCCCTCTCGCGCTCGCTGACTCCCTTCTCGCGGCGGTCCAAGTCGCCCTCCCTGAGGGCGACGTTGAACTCACGGTCCAGGAGGGCCTGGCGCTCAACGGACTGGGCCTGCTGCGCCTCAGCCACGGCGGCTTCCCGGCGATCCAGCTTGGCGGCGCGGACTCTCGCCCCTTCCTGCTAGAGGATGAGCCCGTGGCAGGTCGCCTCCACCTCGGCCTGTTTCGCCGCCAGCTCCTGCTCCCGTTCAGCCAGAGCAGCCTCTCGGAGGGACAGCAGGTGCTGAAGGTCCTCGCAGGCCTGGAGGCGGGAGCTGGCCTCGGCATGGATGGCCTTGGCATCTGCCTTCAGCTTCTGGGTGACGGCGTCCAGCTGTGCCATGAGGTCGCGCTCCTGCTCGAGGATCTTCATCTCCTCGTGAACGACCGCCTCCCGCTGGGCCGCTCGGCTCTTTGCCAGCCGGGTCCGGGCCTCCAGGGTCCTTGCCAATTCTCGGAGCCGGTCGTCCTCGTCCTCGAGCCGCCCTTTCTCCCGGGCGAGGGCCGCCTGGGCCTGCCAGAATCCAGAGTAGGCCACGGCCATAGCCTCGGACAGGGGGAGAGGCTCCACCGTAGAAGCGGGCCCCTGCCTCCCCACTTCTTCAATGTCGTCCTCCATTTGGAGCACCACTGGGGAGACAGGGACCAGGGCCCCCTCCCCGATGGCAGCATCCGGGGCGGTGGCGCCAACCGACATAGTAGTGTCGGAGGGCGTGGCGGCATCGGCCGACACGGAGTAGCCGATGGATGCGGAGTCTTTGGCGGGCGCGGAAGCGGTCGCCGGCGCGCGCGGTTGGGCTTCGGCAGACGCTGCGGGGGTCTCGGACACGGTGGCCCGGGGCACCCCGACGGCAGCAGCCCGGTGCACCGGAGCAGGGCTCGAGGCTGCGGAAGATTCCCGCGAGCCGGCTGGAGCGGCAAACCCCCCAGCAGAAGTGCCCGTGGGTGGTGGAGTAGCTGTGGTGGCGCTGAAATCAAGCAAACCCAGATCATAAGAAAATGGCAGGGTAGGCGCGCAGCAAAGAACACCCAAGGTAAAATCTGAGCAAGCTTATCGGGGGACGCTGAAGTTCCACCGCTTCCCGAAAGGGTTGGGGGGGGGGGGGTTCGGACCCCCCGAACCCGCGGCAGGGGCCCCTGAGTGTGCTGGGGGGGCCCTGTGGTGGTGGCGTCGGCGGCACCCCCAAGGTCTGGCGCCCCTCCGAACGGAGAGGGAACGCTGGGGTCCCGTCGGCGTTGAGGATCCTCCCCCTCTTGCGCGTGGAGGACTCGGGCGGCAAAGTGACGCCGTCGGCGCCCCCTGGCGACAAGCGCGGCGGGGCTCCGAAGTCCTGACGAGGGGCAGAAGGGGCTGGCAGCGGCGACCGGGCGCGCTTCTTGGGGGTCGGGTCCGACACCGGAACCGGCACCTTCCCCTTCCCCTTGTCGGGTTGAACGCCTCCTCCAGCTCTGGGCGCTCCTCCCAGAATGACCGCTCGGAGTAGGGGATCCCGGTGAGGAGGCACATCCGGTCATGGGGCAAGGCGATCACCCAATCCTCACGCCACAGCTCCCACCGTGCAGAGTTGAAGGAAGCAATGTACCTCGTGGGGACCTTTGTCCGGTGCTGGAAGTAGTAGGCACCGAGGTGCTCTTCGAGCTCCTACCGGTGGCCCTCAGAACAAAAAAGTACCAGAAGAGCTTCACCGACGGCATCACCCCCACAAACACCTCGCAGAGGTGAGCGAAGACCGCCAGCATGGCAATCGAGTTCAGCGCGAGGTGGTGGAGTTAGAGGCCGAAGGTCTCTAGGAGCATGACTAGGAAGGCGGATGCCGTCGGGACGAATCCGGCCAGCACGTACGACGAGAAGAGGACCATCTCCCCGGTGGAGAGGCACAGCGGAAGCCTCCCGGGACGGAGCCACGTCTCCCGCTCAGGAGTATGCCAGTTGAGAAGCCGGCGCATGGGGGCCAGGTCAATGGACCTGGACAGCCGGGACTTGGGCAAGATGCTCACCATGAGGGTTGAAGGAGGAGGCTCTGGACGGGGAGATTGGGAGTTAGAGCGCAAGAACTGGGCTTGAGGCAAAAAGCACGAGCGCAGGAGTGCAAAGGCGGGAGAAAGGACCCTCAGGGGGAAAGTTCTCTTTTTATGCACCTCTGCAGGCCAACGGGCGCAAAAGTGTTAATCACTGCAGCCTCAATAGAAGAGCAATAGTCCCGCATAGGCAATGACATGAGGGCACGGGCCGCTCGGCAAAGAAGGCGAGCCGGGCGGCTAACTATGCGGAAGGTAACTCGGCGGTTTCCCAAAGGGCAAAAACAGCGGAAGTGCAGGAGCCACCTTGGGAACCACCGCAGTTAAAGCACGATTGGAGGCAGAAGTCACGTCGTGCGGCGCCTGTTCAGCACCTTCACTTACCTGAAGGAGACACGTCGCCTCAACGGCAGGGGCATGTCGCCTGGGGAACTGCCCCGAAGTGGAATCGGAAGAGTTGCGCGGGAATAAAAGGAAGAAGACCCCACCTACGGTATCGACGACTCTCCCGAAGTGGGCTCGGGGGCCACTGTCGGTACCTCGTAGACCGGGTACCCCCGCGCACAGGCAGAAAATTGCTAAGGACTCCGGCTCTGCTTAAGAGGCCGAATCCGAGACTGTCACGTCGTGGAGGGAAGGACCAGGTCCTACCTCTCCGCCGGAGGAGGCTCCTAAGCTGCCACGTGGCCAGCAGAACTGGACCCTCACCTCCCCGCTGAGGCGAGCTCCGGAGCCACCGCGTGGCCAATCGGAACCTCAGGGCCAGCCCCGCGTCCTCGCAATAGAAAGGCACCGGAACTACCACGTAGCCTGCAGCGCTGAGCCCCCGCCCCTCCATAGGGGTGGGCTCCGGATGCGCCACGTGGCCTGTTCCACCAAGTGCCCGACTCCCCACAGAGGCAGGCTCCGGCGCGACCACATGGCAGACGACCAACTCAGTGCGGTAGGAAGCCGCAGTAAAGGGACACATGCGTTGCTCAGACAGGCATTAAGTACGCGCGCCTTCCCCAGGCAAGCTGAGTCACTCGTGTGGAGGTCAAAGCCCCAATGTCCTGTCTTATCCAAGTAGTCGGTACAGACCCGCGCTGCAAGACGGACGATTGGGACGCGAGGACAAGACAGACGGGACGTGCACGGCCATCATCACCAACTATGTGTAGCCCTGGCGCACGACGCGGCGGGGCGGCGCATTGACACCCCTGACGAAGGGAAGTAGATAGCAATTAATCCGAGATCTTGTATAGGATTTGGCTCTCTCCGGGACTACCTGTTGGGTCCTGGGTCTCACCTTGTAACTGCAGAGTCCTTGGACTATAAAAGGGCTCGACAGACGACCTTCCCAAAGGATCAAAAAATTAGACCAAGACTCATACACGCTCAAGCAAGGCAATACACAAACACCCCCGTGGACGTAGGGTATTACGCTCCGGCGGCCCGAACCATGTAAATCCTCTATTTTCATCATCCTGCCGCATTCGATCTCCTGGGACTAGCCCTCGTGAATCCAAAGAACCTTCGCAGGCTGCTCTCTAAGCAGGTCCGGGGGAAGTGTCGTTTATGACCTTCGACAATCACGGACTAGTACGATCTTTCTGAACCCTAACAGTTACTTTTAGAAACCCATATAAATAGAGTTGTACGACCATATTTTGCAAACTCTATCGAACCCTAGCGCCGTCACACCTCCCAAGAGCCTCACAAACCACATCTCTCCATGAAATTAAGTGCAACAAAGATCAATCCTTTGAGGATTCACTCTAGTTCATTGGAGAGACACATTCAACACCACATTGAGCTTTTGGTTTGATTCTCTAACACACTCCTACATTTTAATTGTAATCTTTTGAGTGTGTTCTTGGTGGTATTTTGTGTTGTAATCCAAGGGAGCTCTCAATGTGTGAGAAAGCCCCTTGAATTCGGTTATTCACCCCTTTGAGATAAGTGGAAGAGGATTGGCCTTCATGGCAATCCGACGAGGGTAGGGTTGGAGAAGACCCGGTCCTTTTGTGGGCTCCTCAACATGGATGTAGGTTGCCTTTGTGGGAACCGAACCACAGGATAAATCTCCTGTGTTCTTATTGTGTTCATTGTCCTTACTTCATATCAATCTAGGGTTACAAACTGATCTTGATTACTTTACGTTGATATATCAAGTATAAGTTTGAATCGTGATACAACCTGATTCATAACCTTGTGACACTTTGTCTAATCGTATAATTCCGCTGCATATATTGAAGAACAAAGTTAATCGGTCAAACCTAATCAATCTAGTCCGTATACACTGGACTAGTCCGCACTTTACCGGACTAGTCCGATTTCTCTGTTTTTGAACTGGTTGTTAAGTGTTGCAGGATCTGACAATTTTCAAAAAGGCCTATTCACCCCCACTCTAGGCCACATTCAGAGGTCAAGAGATGAATAGATTAGATCATTGTGTATGGAGTGTGTTGGAGAAACACACCCCAAGAGCTCAACCACAAGAAAACTCACTCACTGCACTAATTTATATAGGTCCGGACTAGTCCGATGATATCCAGACTAGTCCGATAACCCCTCTGTACAAAATCGGACAAGTCCTCCCAGTGCAGACTTGTCTGCATAGTCCGAGTCTACACAGACCGGACTAGTCCAATAACACCACGGACTTGTCCGATATCTTTCTGACTAAAATCGAACTAGTCCTCCCCAGTGCGGACTAGTCCTCCACACTTCACAGATTTGCACAAAATCGGACAAGTTCAAAATCACCACGGACTAGTCTGATAACCTCTCTGACTAAAATCGAACAAGTCCTCTAAATGTGGACTTGTCCCAATTCACTAAGGATATCACCACAACCTGACGTGTCCGAAAATAATCGAACTAGTTCGGACTTTTCCAGAGCCAAAATCGGACTAGTTTGCCCTAAGTCGGACAAGTCCGATCTTCCTAAGAACTTAGGGTTTCCTGCACGCCACACACTGGACTAGTCCGGACACCACCACAGACTAGTCTGGACTCTTGAAACCCTAATAGTAACTTTCGGAAACACTCTATAAATAGATGTGCAGACCCTACTTTCAACTCTCTCGACCCCCTGCGCTGTCACACCCTCCAAGAGCTTAGAAAACACATCTCTTCACACAATCCATAGCAAGAAAGATCAATCCCTTGAGGATTCACTTAGGATCAAAGGAGAGACACAATTCCACATGTTTGAGCTCTTGGGTTTGATCTCTATCACACTCCTGTTGTTTCATTGTTGATCTTAAGAGTGTGTTCTTAGTGGTGTTTGCTTTGTAATCTTGGGGAGCCCTCAACTTGTGAGAAGACCCCTTGAACTTGGTGATTTACCCTTGTGATAGTGAAAGAGAATTGACCTTCGTGGCGATTCAACGAGGTTAGGGTTGGTGAAGACCCGGTCCTTTTGTGGACTCCTCAACGTGGATGTAGGTTGCCTCTGTGGGAACCGAACCACGAGATAAACTCTTGTGTCAAACTTGTTCTTAATTTTCATATTGCATTCTAGGGTTTTGTCAATCTTGCATAACCTACGTTAAAACTTTGAAACAAGAATTGGTTTGCATTATACTTAGCTTCATTGACTCAATACTTGCAAGTTACATACTATATTCCGATGCGTACTATGCTTGTATTGAAATCATTGATCGAACTTGATCAGTCTAGTCCGCACGCGCCGGACTAGTCCGCACTCTACCGGACTAGTCCAATATCTCGGGATTTGATCAGTCTGTTAAGTTTTGCAGGTTCTGACTAACATTCAAAAAGGCCTATTCACCCCCTCTAGGCCACATTCACAGACACACTCTACAGAGGTTGTACCACTTTACACACAAGTTCATAATTTCATCACCCTTCGATGACTAAGGAATCTCAATTATGTCGTCTCACACTTCCTTAGATGTGTGACCAAGAGATCACAAAACAGCTCTTAGAAAGTGATTACTAGCATATTTAGATCCCACTGAGGTTTCACCGGTGGTGATGTCTCCAACTGAGCACATCCAACCAAGGGCCCCCTCTTGAGCCATTCGGATCCCAGGGTAGTCCCACCAATCTCTACAAACCCAATCCGACTACCCCTTTCCCAAGCATTCTTAATAGTCCGAACAATACTGGCAATACACTAATTAGTCAACAAAGTCGCACTCATACTTGGCCCTGTGGTGGCACTGTAAATCCTGGATGGTCGCTCCACGAACCGATCCTTCTCCTTGCTTCTAGACTTGATTTTGACGTCGGCAACAAGGCAAAGGTGGCAGCAAGGGTTTTCAATTGGGGTGGAGAGGTGTGAGGTATTGGGTTGTTTATATATGGGTGAAGAGTTAGGGTTTTGGGTTGGATTCCAAGTAGAATTCGGTGGGGGATGTGTAGGAGCCATGGTGGGGTCCACTTGGGCTCCTCTGAGGTTGGGCACGAAGTTCTTGGGCTCAATCAAGGCAATTACATGAAAACAGCCGTGGAGAATTAATGGAATCCAAGTTGATTCCCGAAGGCCGGACTAGTTCTCAGTAGGGACCGGACTAGTCCGTTTGGCAATAGAGAAAAATGGACAAGTCTGACCAGATAAATTCAGGGAACATCAGAGAAGAAATCAAACTAGTCTGCACTTTATGTCGGACAAGTCCGGACTCTGAAGAATTGAATTTCTGGACTATGAAAGAAACTGATTCTCTGAATGAAAATAGGTACACCGGATAGTTCGTGGTTTTGGCCGGACAAGTCCGCACTTATGAAGAAACTGAATTTCCTCTAAAACAGAAAGGGAATACCTGACTTGTTCGGGGTTCATAACGGACAAGTTCGCACTCTGTCAGACTGAAACTTCCAGTTTAAGCCTAAATTAATTTTAATCTTGTTCCTTTTTACATAGCTTAATGTTAAACCTGTATGAGGATGTATGCAATGCATTATGCATGAAAATGAGAGTGTTACAAACCTACACCCTTAAAATGAATCTCACCCTCGAGATTCGACGCGAAAGGAAAGAGATAGGGAAATTCCTTCTTGAGATCATCTTCTCGCTCCCAAGTCGCTTCCGATTCTGTATGGTGCTTCCATTGCACTTTGCACCATTGAATCACCTTGTTCCTTGTGACCCTCTCCTTGGTGTCCAAAATTTTGACAGGTTGCTCTGCATAGGTCAAATCTTTCTCAAGATCCAAATCTTCCATCGGTACTTGCTCTTCCAGTACACTCAAGCACTTCTTGAGCTGAGAAACATGAAACACGTCATGAACATTCAAAAGATGTGCTGGCATCTCTAGTTTATATGCTACTTCTTCCCGTTTGTACAAAATCATGAATGGTCCAATATAGCGAGGTGCCAACTTACCTTTGACGTTAAACCGCTTGTGACCTCGCATAGGTGACACTTTGAGGTATACGAAGTCTCCCACCTCAAAAGATAAGCTTCTTCGTCTATTATCCGCATAACCCTTCTGTCTTGACTAAGCAGCTCTTAAGTTCTCGCGGATGGTCTGCACTTGCTTTTTGGCCTCCTGGATCACATCAGGTCCAAACACTTGAGTTTCCCCTATCTCATTCCAAAATAAGGGTCTCCTACACCTTCTCCCATGCAATGCTTCATATGGTGACATCTTCAAACTTGCTCGATAGTCGTTGTTGTAGGAAAATTCAGCATATGGCAGACTCTTGTCCCAACTTCCTCCATACTTTAGCGCACAAGATCTTATCATATCCTCCAATATCTGATTTGTTCTCTCGGTCTGTCCATCCATCTAATGGTGATAGGCAGAGCTAAAATTCAATTGTGTCCCCGTCGATTCGTGCAGCTTTTGCCAGAACCTCGAGGTAATTTGAGAACCTCTATCAGACACTATTTTCTTGGACACTCCGTGTAAACACACTATTCTCCCCATATACAATTCTGCCAACTTGGCTCCACTATAAGTAGTCTTGACATGAATGGAATGCACTGATTTTGTCAATCGATCCACAATAACCCATATTGAATCATATCCAGCTGAAGTGCGAGGCAAACCAACTATGAAATCCATACCAACCTCTTCCCACTTCCATTTTGGAATGTTTAATGGTTGTAACAATCCGGTGTTCATATTTCTTATGCACTACTAACAATTCATCCCTAGCAGGGGTGCCAGAAATACTTGTTGGTAGGTTATGATTCTTAATTGAACGTCCGCAAGCGCATGGAAACTATCGATGTAGCATTTCCCCTTTAAAGAGTATTCCCAAAGGGTGTCATTTATATTTTCCCAAAGGAAGGATAGATGGAAGTAAAACAATCATCAAGTGGAAAGACTTAGGTTGGTCTAGGTAGGGTTCTAGCAGGGATGGGTTAAATGATGAGTTGAGGTAGTGTGACAAACACAAGAGCATTCTATCCTAAGTGGATAAATGAGGTAATAGAGGAACTAGGATAAGAGTTAGGTAGAGACTCCTCCTATGCTTCTAATGTACATACACATAGTCTAAATTAGTTACTACTGATCATATTAACTATGAATTCTCATGCTAATTGGATTAACACATCGGGCACGGGTTTACCCCTAGTAGCACTAGACGGCTCCGGCCAAGAGCCTGTGGCATAGCCGAACGTGGAGGATTATAAAGGACAGATAGGACTGTCACTACCTACTACCTACCTCTTCAATCCATGGGTATACGAGACATTCAACGTTACTCTCTATCCTAGCACCATGCTAGCATATTAAGTAATTACCTTAAGAGCCTAGGCACAAGCCATCCTAAGGCAATGAACTAAATCATCATTGTTCCAATGTTAATTAATAGCATAAGTGATTCATGTTAATATAATCATATCATAGCTAATTAGACTATAGTGGAGGTTTATAGTGTTTATGATAATGTAATGAGGATGGTATAGCACAATCATAAATACTACTTGTCGGTACCCTGCAGACCGGGTACCCCCGCGCACAAGGAGAAAACGGCTAAGGACCTGGCCTCTACTTAAGAGGCCGAATTCGAGGCAGCCACGTCGTGGAGGGAAGGACCAGATCCTACCTCTCCGCTGGGGAGGGCTCCCGGTCTGTCGCGTGGCCGGCAGAACTGCACCCTCGCCTCCCCGCTGAGGCGGGCTCCGAGGCTGCCACGTGGCCAACCGGAACCTCGGGGCCAGGCCCGCTTCCTCGCAGGGAAAGACACCAGAACTATCACGTGGCCCGCAGGGCTGAGCCTCCACCCCTCCACAAGGGTGGGCTCCGGGTGCGCCACGTGGCCTGTACCATCGAGTGCTCGACTCCCCACAGAGGCAGGCTCCAGCGCATCTACATGGCGGACGGCCAACTCAGTGCGGTAGGACGCCGCAGTAAAGGAAGACGTGTGCTGCTCGAACAGGCTTTGAAGTACGCGCGCCTTCCTGTGACGCCCGGTTCCGAAAACTGAACCAAGCTAACGCATATGTGTTCCCAGGATGTTCAACACACATACACGAGTGCAATCACAAAAGAGTATACAGAAAATTACCACAGAAAAAGATTAATTATCAAATTTTATTACACAAACCATATTATCCTCGAATACAAGCTCTAATGAATATTAATGATAAGTTCAACTAATGCAGCGGAAATAAACTAATTAAGCAACTAAGCAAACTAAGCAAAAGGGATAGCGCAGCTCCATGCAACACCACAGGTAAAGCTGACGGTAGACACGGCCTAGAACTCCGCATTATCACCATTAAACTCCCAATCCTGACTTGCAACTGTGGGGGGGGATTGCAAGAGTGAGTACATGTCGTACTCAGCAAGTGTGGAAAGTATGACATGTGGCTGATTCAAAAGACGACAATAATAATGGCAAAGTGCTGAAAAGTACATTAAGACATTTGAAAAGCAATATATTATAATTATATGAATCAAACCCATCATAATCATAAGTAATACCATAATACCAAACTGAATTTACTACCATCATCCATGATTCCAGATTTCACCATTTCCAATAACCATATTCAATACCAGAAATTAAATCCATAACCATTACCAAACCATAACTATTCCAATACCAAATTCTCTCTAATCATGGAAGTTGTCCAGGTGCTCATAACCGGGAGCACAACTATCATGATAGTTTTAATTAACTCTGCAGAGTTTGTACCTCTTTACCCACGTGTTCGTGATTTCATCACCTTTCGGTGACTAAGAATCTCCCTTATGCCCATGACCCGTCAGTCATATTACACACTTCCATTGGTGTGTGGCCAAGAGATCACAAAATAGCCTTTACAAAGGGATTACTAGCCTATTTAGACCCGCTGAGGTTTCACCGGTGGCAATGCCTCCAACTGAGCACATCTTCAACCAATGGCCCCCTCTTGAGCCATTCGGATCCCAGGGTAGTCCCACCAATCATCAACAAACCCAATCCGACTACCCCTTCCCCGAGCATCCTTAATGGTCCAAATAGCACTAGCAAAGCCCTAATTAATCAGCTACGCCGCACCCATACTTGGCCTCATGGTGGCACTGTAGTCCTGGCTTATTCTCGCATGAACCGGTCCTTAGATCTTAAGCAAGCAAAACCACCATAAGATCCAACCCATCCACATACCAGGCTTGCTTAGATCACCCATCGTATTGACCAGTTCACATTAACCAGAATATAATTGATGCATAATTAAATGTGTAGTGTTGTTTGCCATCCCAATTAATTAAGCGAAGCAAAAATGTAAAAAAGTCCATCCCGACGCTCTACCGTAAATTCGAGGTGACAAGGGTGGTTTAGCAAGTCTAGTAAACTTCCTACCATAGGATTCCCATCATAATTGACACAAGCATGCAGTTTTACAAACAAAACATTTATTTTAAAAACAGGATCAATATGCTTCAAGGACACTTGCCTTGCTCCGGCGGATAGGGTTGCTCAAGCTCTTCGAAATCTTGATTCTGGAAATCCTCGTACACGACCTCTTGAGCACTTCCCTCTACTCGTGATCACACATACAAGAAAATACATACAAATCAACATGATGCACACACATTAATCAACATGCGATGATATGCATGCATGCAAAGTTTAATAATTAATTAACTACGGTTGTTTATTAATTAGATGCAACTAGTTCATACGTGTTCATACAAGTTTACGGGGGTTTTAGAGTGGATTAATGCTGCTGAAAATAAAAAGACAGTGCTACTACGATCAAACTACGTCTATTAGATTCAATATGTTCGCTACAATTCGCATCGGAACGTGGCCTACCATAGATGCGATGGCTTCGATGATCGCGGGATGGGGACTACGCGTAGACGAAGTAGATGCGCAAGGTCCTCCGGCGGCACGACGACGGCGACGCGATGGCGACGACGATCTCCGGCGGACGGCGGCGCCCTCCTTTCTTTTTCTTCCTCTTCCTCCTCTTTTCTCCTCTCTTTTCTTCCCTTGCTGCGCAGCCTCTGATCTCCTTTTCCTCTGTACCGGCGGCTAGGGCTGTTTTTGGATCTAGGCGGCGGCGTTTCTGGGATCGGGAAAATTTACGGAGACCTACGGTTTCTTTTATAGGCGGCAGCAGCGATCAGAGACCGGCTCGGTCTCTGGAGTCGGGGTCAGGCGTGGTTTGGCCGGGCGCGCGCGGCAGGGGCATCGGGCGGGAGTCGGGCGGTGCGGGGCCCAGGGCGCGCGAGCGCGCGATTCGGTCGGCGCGAGCGGGCGGATCGGGGCGAGCGCTGGGGTGGGGCCCAGCGCGGGCGGGCGCGTGCGGTGCGGTCGGGCGTCGCGCGCGGCAGGCGCGCTGGCTACGCTGCGGCGGGGTCGCGCGGGGCCAGGTGGCGAGCGGGGCCCAGGCGCGGGGTCGCGGTCGGGTGGCGTGGCGCGTCGGGAGTCGGGCGCGTGGGTTGGGCGAGCGCGTCGGGTGGGTGAGGCCAGCGGTTGGTTTTTGTTTTGTTTTTTTTTTCTCTTTTTTTTTATAAATATATTATTATTTATTTATTCTTTATATTATTTATTTATTTTCTTTTTAATCTTTCTTCTTTTTATTATTATATATTTTATTATTTATATTATATATATGATTATTTATATATATATATTATTATTATTATTATTCTTATGCTTATTCCCTATTACAAGTTTTAGGCTATAATTATTATTTTCTTTTTCTTCTTTTGCTATACATATTTTGTACATATGCTCCATCTTTTATTATTATTATTATTCATCTTCTCCTATAATTTTCTTTTCCAATTACTTTTCTATAGTATAAAATTTCTATTTTGATTTTAATAGATCTAGTTACTCATTTTATACATCTAAATATGAATGCATGTGCATAGACGATTTATTTCTTTTCCTTTTCTTTTTATTTCTTTTTCCCATATTCGTTATGCTAATTTAATTTATTTTAATGTACACTCTGGTAAACAATTTTCTTTTAGCTTATATATTTTGGTAATAAATTTTCAATACATGAGGATGAATGCAAAATGCAAAATGCAAAATGCAATATGAGATGCATATATTTTATATTTTTATTTATAAAAACAGTTTCCTCTCATTATTAACTCTAAATTCCTATTTAAAAATTTTAATTTGTCGAAATTCGAAAATCAGGGTGTTACAATTCTACCCCCCTTAAAATGAATCTCGCCCTCGAGATTCAGATAGGCTGAAGAAGAGATTTGGAAACAGAAAATTTTAAAATCCCTTTCATATTAAAATTAGCCAAGTTTGAAAATTTTGGGATGTTACAAATCTACCCCCCTTAAAGGAATCTCGCCCTCGAGATTCGAACGGATTAAAGAAGAGACGATAAAATCCTTGATAACATCTTCACGCTTCCATGTAGCTTTATCTGGGGTTATGAATCTTCTTGTAGTGTCAATCTTCCACGGAAGTAGAGACAGGAATGAAGATAGAAGGAATCCCAACCTATATGCATGCATCAAGGGATATGAAACTAACAACTAACTATACTAGCCTATATGGACATGGCAACGCTAACGCATCCCAAAATCATCTATTAAGCACACAAGCAAGCAATATATATTGCAAACAACACTCCAAGCAAAAACACATCGATTCCTAAGTGCTCTTATGTGCTCTAAAGTGTCCATTCTATCTAGGCTGCGTCTTACGGTCAACCTGGCTCTGATACCAATCTGTGACGCCCGGTTCCGAAAACTGAACCAAGCTAACGCATATGTGTGCCCAGGATGTTCAACACACATACACGAGTGCAATCACAAAAGAGTATACAGAAAATTACCACAGAACAAGATTAATTATCAAATTTTATTACACAAACCATATTATCCTCGAATACAAGCTCTAATTAATATTAATGATAAGTTCAACTAATGCAACGGAAATAAACTAATTAAGCAACTAAGCAAACTAAGCAAAAGGGATAGCGCAGCTCAATGCAACACCACAGGCAAAGCTGACGGTAGACACGGCCTAGAACTCCGCATTATCACCATTAAACTCCCAATCCTGACCTGCAACTGTGGGGGGGGGGATTGCAAGAGTGAGTACATGTCGTACTCAGCAAGTGTGGAAAGTATGACATGTGGCTGATTCAAAAGACGACAATAATAATGGCAAAGTGCTGAAAAGTACATTAAGACATTTGAAAAGCAATATATTATAATTATATGAATCAAACCCATCATAATCATAAGTAATACCATAATACCAAACTGAATTTACTACCATCATCCATGATTCCAGATTTCACCATTTCCAATAACCATATTCAATACCAGAAATTAAATCCATAACCATTACCAAACCATAACTATTCCAATACCAAATTCTCTCTAATCATGGAAGTTGTCCAGGTGCTCATAACCGGGAGCACGGCTATCATGATAGTTTTAATTAACTCTGCAGAGTTTGTACCTCTTTACCCACGTGTTCATGATTTCATCACCTTTCGGCGACTAAGAATCTCCCTTATGCCCATGACCCGTCAGTCATATTACACACTTTCGTTGGTGTGTGGCCAAGAGATCACAAAATAGCCTTTACAAATGGATTACTAGCCTATTTAGACCCCGCTGAGGTTTCACAGGTGGCGATGCCTCCAACTGAGCACATCTTCAACCAAGGGCCCCCTCTTGAGCCATTCGGATCCCAGGGTAGTCCCACCAATCATCAACAAACCCAATCCGACTACCCCTTCCCCGAGCATCCTTAATGGTCCAAATAGCACTAGCAAAGCCCTAATTAATCATCTACACCGCACCCATACTTGGCCTCGTGGTGGCACTGTAGTCCTGGCTTATTCTCGCATGAACCGATCCTTAGATCTAAAGCAAGCAAAACCATCATAACATCCAACCCATCCACATACCAGGCTTGCTTAGATCACCCATCGTATTGACCAGTTCACATTAACCAGAATATCATTGATGCATAATTAAATGTGTAGTGTTTTTTGCCATCCCAATTAATTAAGCGAAGCAAAAAAGGTAAAAAAGTCCATTCCGACGCTCTACCATAAATTCCAGGTGACAAAGGTGGTTTAGCAAGTCTAGTAAACTTCCTACCATAGGATTCCCATCATAATTGACACAAGCATGCAGTTTTACAAACAAAACATTTATTTTAAAAACAGGATCAATATGCTTCAAGGACACTTGCCTTGCTCCCGCGGATAGGGTTGCTCAAGCGCTTCGAAATCTTGATTCTGAAAATCCTCGTACAGGACCTCTTGAGCACTTCCCTCTACTCGTGATCACACATACAAGAAAATACATACAAATCAACATGATGCACACACATTAATCAACATGCGATGATATGCATGCATGCAAAGTTTAATAATTAATTAACTACGGTTGTTTATTAATTAGATGCAACTAGTTCATACGTGTTCATACGAGTTTACGGGGATTTTAGAGTGGATTAATGCTGCTGAAAATAAAAAGACGGTGCTACTAAGATCAAACTACGTCTATTAGATTCAATATGTTCGCTAAAATTCGCATCGGAACGTGGCCTACCGTAGATACAATGGCTTCGATGATCGCGGGATGGGGATGATGCGTAGACGAAGTAGATGTGCAAGGTCCTCCGGCGGCACGACGACGGCGACGCGATGGCGACGATGATCTCCGGCGGACGGCGGCGCCCTCCTTTCTTTTTCTTCCTCTTCCTCCTCTTTTCTCCTCTCTTTTCTTCCCTGGCTGCACAGCCTCTGATCTCCTTTTCCTATGTACCGGCGGCTAGGGCTGTTTTTGGATCTAGGCGGCAGCGTTTCTGGGATCGGGAAAATTTACGGAGACCTACGGTCTCTTTTATAGGCGGTAGTAGCGATCAGAGACCGGCTCGGTCTCTAGAGTCGGGGTCGGGCGTGGTTTGGCCGGGCGCGCACGGCAGGGGCATCGGGCGGGAGTCGGGCGGTGCGGGGCCCAGGGCGCGCGAGCGCGCGATTCGGTCGGCGCGAGCGGGCGGATCGGGGCGAGCGACGGGGTGGGGCCCAGCGCGGGCGGGCGCGGGCGGTGCGGTTAGGCGTCGCGCGCGGCAGGCGCGCTGGCTGCGGTGCGGCGGGGTCGCGCGGGGCCAGGTGGTGAGCGGGGCCCAGGCGCGGGGTCGCGGTCGGGTGGCGTGGCGCGTCGGGAGTCGGGCGCGCGGGTTGGGCGAGCGCGTCGGGTGGGTGAGGCCGGCGGTTGGTTTTTCTTTTATTTTTTCTCTCTCTTTTTTTATAAATATATTATTATTTATTTATTCTTTATATTATTTATTTATTTCCTTTTTATACTTTCTTCTTTTTTATTATTATATATTTTATTATTTATATTTTTTATATATGATTATTATATATATTATATATATATATATATATATTTATTATTATTCTTATGCTTATTCCCTATTACAAGTTTTAGGCTATAATTATTATTTTCTTTTTCTTCTTTTGCTATACATATTTTGAACATATGCTCCATCTTTTATTATTATTATTATTATTATTCATCTTCTCCTATAATTTTCTTTTCCAATTACTTTTCTATAGTATAAAATTTCTATTTTGATTTTAATAGATCTAGTTACTCATTTTATACATCTAAATATGAATGCATGTGCATAGACGATTTATTTCTTTTCCTTTTCTTTTTATTTCTTTTCTCCCATATTCGTTATGCTAATTTAATTTATTTTAATGTACTTACTCTGGTAAACAATTTTCTTTTAGCTTATATATTTTGGTAATAAATTTTCAATACATGAGGATGAATGCAGAATGCAAAATGCAAAATGCAATATGAGATGCATATATTTTATATTTTTATTTATAAAAACAGTTTCCTCTCATTATTAACTCTAAATTCCTATTTAAAATTTTTAATTTGCCGAAACTCGAAAATCAGGGTGTTACACTTCCCCGGGCGAAGCGGAGTCGCGCATGCGTAAGTCAAGGCTTCAGTGTCCTGTCTTGTCCAAGTAGCCGATACAGACCCACGTCGCAAGACGGACGAATGGGCCGCAAGGACAAGACGGGCGGGACGTGCACTGCCATCATCACCAACTATGTGTAGCCCTTGCGCACGACGTGGCGCGACGGCGCATTGACGCCCCTGATAAAGGGAAGTGGATAGCATTTAATCCTAGATCTTGTATAGGATTTGGCTCTCCCCGGGACCACCTGTCGGGTCTCGGGGCCCACCTTGTGACTGTAGAGTCCTTGAGCTATAAAAGGACTCGGCAGACGACCTTCACAGGGGATCAAAAAATCAGACTAAGGCTCCTACACGCTCAAGCAAGGCAATACACAAACACTCCCGTGGATGTAGGGTGTTACGCTGCGGCGGCCCGAACCACGTAAACCCTCTGTGTTCACCATCTCGCTGCGCTCAATCTCCTAGGACTAGCCCTCTTGAATCCAAAGAACCTTCGCGAGCTGCTCTCTAAGCAGGTCCGGGGGAAGTGTCATTTAAGACCTTCGACATTTGGCGCGCCAGGTAGGGGGCTTTTTTCCCCGTGAAGATTTCCACCAGCAGCAATGGTGAACGGCCATTCCAACGCCGATACATCCAGGCCGCAGTCACGGCGACACGCAGTAGCTGAGGACCAGACATCATCTCACTCTAGAGCAGGATCCCGCTGTAGAGCAGCGAGGTCGGGACCTTCACGTCGCCCTGCTGTCACCTCGCCGGCTGCAGGTCGACACGCCACACCATGGCGTACTCCAGCCGTGACGGCAGCTACAGCGCCGCTAGCAGCAAGCCCGGAGAGTGCGCTCGCAGCAGTGCGTGCACTACTCCACAACCCACCTGCTAGAGATGCTCCTCAGGGAGCAGCTCAGCAGTGGATCAACGACGTCGACCACCTCGTCACCGCTGCGCTCAACGCACCTCCACCAAGGGAGACACATGCCCAGCCGATGCATGTGTCGTTGTCACGGACTCCAACCATCGACCGATGGACAGCAGACTCGCGCTCGACCAGGATCTCGGCAACAGACCTGAGAACTGGGCTGCAGCGCTGCAGGTCGGGAGAAGACTGCCGAGTTACCATCGAGCGATAGAGGGAGCGGCGGCGCAACCTTGAGGCGGGCTAAAGTGCGCCGGGCCCTGTTCCCCAGGCTCACGCCGTGCCACTGCCGAATCCGGCGTATGTTACACCACCTCCATACTAGGGGTACGTCACGCCCCCACCTCCACAGGCGTATGCTGCACCACCCCAGCCTCAGGTGTACGCAGGTCCGCCTGTACACCAGGGGTATGCAGCGCCACAACCAGCGCCAGCCAGCCCCACCCAAGGGTGTGCGGCTCTGGCACCTCACCTCCGTTTCATGGTTTGGCCACGAAAGTTCCGGCCACACATGCCGGAGAAGTATGACGGGAGTGTTAACCCGAGTGAGTTCCTGCAGATCTACTCCACCGCGATACTAGCTACAGGAGGCGACGAGGCTGTCATGGCCAACTACTTCCCCGTCGTCCTGACCGGCCCAGCCCGGTCATGGCTCATGAACCTGCCACAGGGGTCTATAACCTCCTGGGATGAACTATGCCGACAGTTCGTGGCGAACTTCGGCAGTTCCTACAAGTGCCCCAGCACAGAGCTTGACGTCCACGCCATCAGACAACGAGCTGGAGAGACGCTGCGACCATTCATCCAGCGGTTCTCTCAGGTACGTAACACAATCCCTCATATCGCTAGCGCATCAGTTATTGTAGCGTTCAGGCAGGGTGTGAGGGACAAGAAAATGCTTGAGAAGCTAGCCACGCATGAAGTGTGTGATGTCTCCGAGCTGTTTGTCCTGGCAGACAGATGTGCTAGGGCAGCTGAGGGACGCAACTCGCACTCCCAACCTTCCTCAGAGGAAAGGGAAGCCATGCCGACTGAGGAAGGAGCCTCTGCAAAAAGCAGCGACAAGAAGAAGAAGAATGGCAATGGCAAGAACAAGCCAAAGCCCGGAGCCCATGCAGTGGTAGCCACGGCTCCCGGCGGAGCCCGGCCGCCGCGCCGAGACAAGCGCCCTCAACAGTCACCTGAACCCGAGGAGCCTAACTTCAAGTGCCCGGTGCACCGCACAAATAGCCATTGTGCTAGCGAGTGCTGGGAAGTGAAGAGGTTTGTGAAACGTTTCCGCGAGCAGAAACAGAAATAGCAGCGCCAGGAGGGCGCACCTCCCCACCAGAGGGAGGGCAAGCAGAAGGTCGATCCTGAGAAGGAGGATGACAGCGAGATGGGGTTCTAGGAACCCCAGAGGGCGGTGAAGGCCGTCTTCGAGGGCGGTGACTTCGACTCCAGCAGCGATAAGGAGCGCCGCAAGACTCTTCACGTGATCTATGGGGGAGCCACAGATCCCACGTCCCGGAAAGCAGTGAAGACTCTGCGACGGGCAGTGGCCGCGGTGGCCCCCGCTCCGAGCCTGGCCCCCCACCACAAGTGGATGAGCACGGCAATCAGCTTCGACGCCTCTGACTGCCCGAACAACATGGCGGGAGCAAGGGTACTCCCGCTGTTGGTGTCCCCGACCATCGCCAACGTGAAGGTCTTCCATGTGTTGATTGATGGTGGGGCAGGCCTCAACCTCATCTCCACGGCGGCCTTCCGGAAGGTGCAGCTGCTGATGTCCCAGCTCACACCTTCGAGCCCATTGTTGGGTGTCGGACCTGGGCAAATCCTCCCGTACGGTAACATACACCTCCCGGTGACCTTCGGGACCCCGGAAAACTACCGTACGGAGAGCGTTTTGTTCGACGTGGCAAACATCGATCTCCCCTTCAACACAATCATCGGAAGACCGGCGCTCTACAGGTTCATGGCCATAGCCCACTACGGCTACCTCATCCTGAAGATGCTGATGCCTTCTCGCGTCCTCAGAATCAGAGGGGACTGCTCTGCTGCAGTGTCGGCCTTGGAGCAGCTCCAGGCACTTGCAGCGGGGAGGGCTCTGGCTCCGAGAGACTCGAAGGAGAGTCGACCAGAACAGGGTCCGGCGCAGCGGGCCTCCACTTCTGCACCCCGTGTGCAACCAGTCAGCGACGACGTCCCAGTAAAGGTCGTTAGGATTGGTTCCGAGGCTGCCGAGACAACCCGCATCGCAGGGAACCTGGATAGCAAATAGGAACTCGCGCTCGTCACCTTCCTCCGGGACAATGTCGATGTGTTTGCATGGCAACCATCACAAATGCCCAAGATCCCTAGGGAGGTGATTGAGCACCATCTCAAGATCTACCCTGACGCCCGACCCGTGCAATAGAAGCCCAGCAAACAGTCCATCGAGCAGCAGAACTTCATCCGTGAAGAAATCAAGAAGCTGCTCGATGCTGGTTTCATCCGGGAGGTCCACCACCCACGGTGGTTGGCCAATCCTGTTGTCGTCCCCAAGGCTGGCGGGAAACTCCGGATGTGCATCGACTACACCAACCTGAATAAGACATGCCCAAAGGATCCATTCCCTCTTCCTATGATAGATCAAATAGTAGACTCAACATCAGGCTGCGATCTTCTGTGTTTCCTAGATGCGTATTCCGGTTTCCACCAAATACCAATGTCTAGGGAAGATGAGGAACACACTGCTTTCATAACAGTAGATGGCCTGTATTGTTATGTCTCCATGCCTTATGGACTCAAGAATGCTCTCCCCACCTTTGTGCGTGCAATGCATAAGACATTTGGGGACCTCATTAGAGATCTGGTAGAAGTGTATGTCGATGACATCGTGGTAAAAATTAGAACCCGCACATCCTTATGAAACAACCTGGCCCAGGTCTTCAGCAAGCTGCGCACGACGCGCACGATGCTGAACCCAGACAAGTGCGTCATTGGGGTTTCAGCAGGGAAGCTCCTTGGTTTCTTGGTCTCACATTGAGGAATTGAAGCTAACCTAGAGAAGATCAAGGCGATAGAGCTGATGTGGCCGCCTGCCCGCATCAAGGATTTGCATGAACCTTGCAGGGTGTTTGGCGGCCCTTAGCCGGTTCATCTCAAGACTGGCTGAGCGAGCGCTTCCCTTCTTCAAGATTCTACGGAAGTCAGGTCCCTTTGTGTAGACCGAGGAAGCGGAAGCGGCGTTCCAGGAACTCAAGAAACACCTGACGACGCTCCCCATCATGGTGGCGTCGGAGCCCAGCGAACCACTCCTGCTCTACATCACCGCAACAATGGAGGTGGTCAGCATGGTCTTGGTTGCAGAGCTGCCGGAGCTGCCGCCGCAGCAAGCACCCGAGGGAGCCCCTGGGGAGGAAGCTGAGCCTCGGGGCCTGCATCCAGCAGAGGACCCCCTTGTTGTGTGCTCCAGTGACCAAGAGCCCTCCGGGTCCCAGCCCCCGGAGGTCCGACTAGACCCTGGGAGCCACATTCCCCAGGATGCAGACGCATTACAAGGAGCCCCAGACCCCGCCAGAGAGGGTTCGGACCTCCCAACGGCCAGTCTACTACATTAGTGAGGTCCTCCATGAAGCAAAAACAAGGTATCTGGAGGTACAAAAACTGCTGTATGCGGTGCTCATAGTGTCGAGGAAGCTCCGGCATTACTTCCAGGCTCACTGGGTTTCAGTGGTGACCTCCTTCCCACTAAAAACCGTGCTCCACAGCCCCAAATCGACTGGCAACATTGCCAAGTGGGCAGCGGAGCTGGCGGAGTTCAAGCTGGAGTTCCTACCTCGACATGCAGTCAAGAGCCAAGCACTGGAGGACTTCCTGGCAGAATGGACTCCATCGCCAAGCAACCCAGGGGGCCCGGACAACGGAGAAATGGTGCCCAAGGCCCCAGTTTTCATCGAGCCCCCCTGGACGCTCTACTTCGACGGCTCCTCGCAGAAGCAGGGGGCCGGGGTCCTGCTCCTCACCCCGACTGGGGAGCAATTCAAGTACATGGTGCGCCTCGACTTCAAGGCGACAAACAACATGGCAGAATACAAAGCCCTAATCTTCGGGCTAAAGACTGCCCTGACTCTCAATGTCCGTCAACTTCTGGCTAAAGGTGATTCTCAGTTGATCATCAAGCAAGCCAAAGGGGAGTGCAGCTGCAATGACCCTCAGCTAGCAGCATACTTGCTGCATGTCCGGAAGCTGGAGAAGGACTTTGAAGTCTTGGACCTGAGCCATGTACCCCGAGCCGACAACTCAATTGCAGACGACCTGTCAACAAAGGCCTCCACAGGGGCCCCAGTGCCTGAAGGAGTTTTTGCAAGGACGTTACCGCAACCAACCGCCCGAGCAGCCGAACTGGCCAAAGGGGGCGACCCAGCACCTCGAAGCTGGCAGTTCCGGCGGCCCTGCTACCATGGAGCCTGCCAAGGATCGTATGCGCCACCAGGAGCTCCGAGCTACCGGGCGCCCAAGATCCAGAGGCTCAAGTAAGTCCCGATGCATGGACCTCGGAGGTCCGGAACTACTTGAAAGACAACATCCTTCCCGAAGAACATGCCCTGGCAGAAAGGATAGTCTGCATGGCTAAGAGGTACACGCTGGTGGAAGGGGATCTCTACTGGCGTGGCGCCAATGACATCCTGCTGCGTTGCATTACCCGGGAGGAGGGCTGCGACTTGCTCGCAGAGATCCATGGAGGCGAGTGTGGGAACCACGCGTCATCCCGCACGCTGGTCGGAAAATCCTTTCAGCACGGCTTTTACTGGTCGACAACACTCCAGGATGCCGCCGAGATGGTTAGGAGATGCAAGGCGTGCCAGTTCCATGCCAAGCAGATCCACACACCAGCTCAGGCACTGCAGATGATCCCACCCTCATGGCCATTCGCTGTATGGGGGTTGGACATCCTGGGACCCTTTCCTAGATCCGTCGGAGGATTCCGGCACCTCTACGTCGCCGTAGACAAGTTCACCAAGTGGCCGGAAGCCTCCCCAGTCGTCAACATCAACAAGCAGTCAGCAGTCAAATTCATCAAGTCGATCGTCTGCCAGTTCGGGGTCCCGAACAGAATCATCACTGATAATGGGACCCAGTTCACAAGTGCAACATTCCAGGAATACTGCGAGGACCTTGGGATCCAAGTCTGTTATGCATCTGTTGCTCATCCAGAGAGCATTGGACAAGTCGAGAGGGCCAATGCAGAGATCCTCAAGGGCCTCAAGACTCGCACATTCTCACACCTTGAGAAGCATGGTGCAAACTGGGTAGACGAGCTTCTGTGTGCACTGTGGGCTAGCCGGACATCAACCAGCCGGGCCACAGGGGAAACGCCTTTCTTCCTGGTGTACGGGGCAGAGGTCGTCCTCCCCCCAGAAATTACCAGGGGCTCCCCCCGTGTCTGGGTGTACGATGAAGCCGCGCAGGACCAGCTCCAGCGTGAAGACGTGGACCTCGTCGACGAGGGACGAGTAAGAGTGGCTCTCCGAAATGCACGGTACAGCTCCTGCGCTACCACCAGAGGACCGTGTAGAGTAGGGAGCTAAAGGTAGACGACCTGGTGCTGCGTCGCATACTCTCCCGGGAAGGGTCTAACAAACTCTCCCCCAGATGGGAGGGCCCCTTCCGGGTTACGGAGGTATACCACCCTGGGTGCGTCCGCCTAGCTACGGAGGATGGAGAGCGACTGCCCAACCCATGGAACATCGAGCACCTCCGTAAGTTCTACCCCTAGACCAGCGTTAGGACAGTTTTCTTTCATTGTAAAAGGTGCATGGTGCCTAGGAACGGTACTTAGGGCAACTAAGGCTCCGCGCGCGAGGCTCTGAGTGCACATTTCGCTTAGCCTGGTCCGGAACCCTAAGTAGGTGCACTCGACTTCCTTTGTCGCCCAAGCCGGGTCGTTCCCCTTGTAAAACTTGTCCCATCTTATGGGAGACCGCAATGAAAGATTGTTGTCCTACCCTGTATAGGGTTCCTCATTCAAAAAATTATCTTTAATTTTTTATGATATTGCTATACGTTCGCTGTAGCTCGTGATCTATAATGAGTGCTGTCATTTTTCCCTGCTCTAGCAATAGTGGGAGCCTTACTGTCTGGTTGCAGGTGGGGTAGCTTGAGGTACCTGCAATGTGCCTGGGGCCTCGGATGTTCCCATACTCGGGGGTAAGTGTCTCCAGATGGTCTCCCCCGAGAAAAGCTTACGCCGAGAGGGAGGTCCAGGGGCACAGCCTGCATAGCCTGGTCCTGTACCCTAAGCCTGTGCGCCCTGCCTCCCCAGCGCTACAGTTGAGTACTGGGGGCCAGATGGACCACCCTTAAGTAGTATGGATAGCGAGCCCTAGGTGCAGACGCACTGAACTACCCAAGCCCCATGAGTCAGCCCAAGATCGTAAGTCAAGCGACACTAAAAAGGAGCAGGGAAACAATGACCAGCGGACAGAATTACTTCTCCTGTTTTTTGATCTATACGCAGGTCTTCAAGGAGTTATCCCGGCGATAACCGTCAAAGTACCCACGAAGATGGTGGGCACCACTAGACCAAGGCTCCGGTGGCACCCCCGGGGGCCCACCGTCGACCTTTCACCAGAGATGGTGGGCACTGCCGGACCGAAGCTCCGGTGGTACCCCCAGGGGGCCCGCCGTCGACGTTTCACAGAAGATGGTGGGCACCGCCAGACCGAAGCTCCGGCGGCACCCCCAGGGGGCCCGCCATCGACGTCCCTGCATACTCAGCTACGGCAATGCTACCTACGCATCCTAGGCTCCCCTGCAACCGTCCGCCCTAAGTCCCAAGTGTTGACAGGTGTGCCCACAACAACTGGCCACACCTGTCAGGGGGCCACACTTCGGTGGATGACACGTCCTGGAAGCTAAGGAACAATAAGCAACCAGAAGATATTGCTGGAAATAAAAGCATGCTGAGTATAAGAGGCACCACAGGCAAATTTTTTGTTCCAAAATAAAAAGTTTGCCACCACAAGCAACCACAGACAAAAGCTGAAAGAAACACAAAACATAAACAGCGCATGGGGAGCCCTCAGCCGCTCCGCTGGAACCTTGAGGTGATGAGCGCCATCGCATCCGAGACTTCAGACTTGGGGGCCTTTTCCCTCTCGGCGATGGGCCCCTCGAGGACCGGCTGCAGAGAGACGTTGGGGTACCAACTCCGGTAGCAGGACAGGATGTGCGTCGCCACCTCCTTCACCAACATCCTCCCCTCTGCCTCCAACTGGTTGTCGATGATGGCCCCCAGCGAACGCATCCTCGAGCTGGTGGAGTCAAGTGTCGGGAACACCTGGCTCACCTCCTGCGCTGGTTCCCCCACGCGCACCGGGCTGAAGCCGAGCGGCACCAGAGCCGAGTCGGCGCTGCCAAGGAACTCCCAGACCTTCCGGGCCTCAGCAGAGCGCGATGCCCGGAGCTCCTGCACCTCATGTTGGGCTGCCGCCAATGCCCAGGGGCCGCCGTCGAGGAACCGCTTCTCCTTGGCCGCCAGGGCCCTCTCGCGCTCGCTGACCTCCTGCTCAAGACGGCTCAAGTCGCCCTCCTTGAGGGCGACATTGAACTCGCGATCCGGGAGGGCCTGGCGCTCGGCGAGCTGGGCTTGCTCCGCTTCATCCAAGGCGGCATCCCGGCGGTCTAGCTCGGTGGCGCGAACCCTCGCCCCTTCCTGTTGGAGGACGAGCCAGCGGGAGGTCGCCTCCACCTCAGCCTGTTTCGCCGCCAGCTCCTGCTCCCGTTTGGCGAGAGCAGCTTCCCGGCGAGACAGCAGTTGCTGAAGGTCTTCGCAGGACTGGAGGCGGGAGCTGGCCTCAGCGTGGATAGCCACGGCGTCCGCCTTCAGCTTCTGGGTGACGGCGTCCAGTTGAGCGATGAGCTCGTGCTCCCGCTCGAGGATCTTCATCTCCTCCCGAACAACCGCCTCCCGCTGAGCCGCTCGGCTCTTCGCCAGTCGGGTCCGGGCCTCCAGGGTCCTCGCCCATTCCCGGAGCCGGTCATCCTCGTCTTCAAGCCGCCCTTTCTCCCGGGCGAGGGCCGCCTGAGCCTGCCGGAAGCCGAAGTAGGCCACGGCCATGGCCTCAGACAGGGGGAGGGGCTCCACCGTAGCAGCGGGTCCCTGCCTCCCCACTTCTTCAATGTCATCCTGCATTTGGAGGACCACTGGGGAAACGGAGACCAGAGCTCCCCCAATCGGAGAAGGAGGGGGGACCATTGCCGGAAGCAGGCGCGTCGCCCCCAAGGGCCCCCTCCCCAGCGGCGGCACCCGGGGCGGCGGCGCCAGCCGACGTAGCGGTGTCGGACGGCGCGGCGGCATCGGCCGGCGCGGAGTAGCCGGTGGATGCGGAGTCGTTGGCGGGAGCGGCAACAGTCGCCGACGCGTGCGGCTGGGCTTCAACAGCCGCTGTAGGGGTCTTGGGCACGAAGGCCCAGGGCACCCCAGCGGCAGCAGCCCGGTGTGTCGGAGTGGTACCCGAGGCTGCAGAGGAGCCTCGCGAGCCGGATGGAGTGGCATACCCCCAGGCAGAAGGGCCCGCGGGCGGAGAAGGAGTAGCTGTAGTGGTGCTGAAATCAAGCAAACCCGGATCATAAGGAAATGACAGGCTAAGCGCACAGCAAAGAGCACCCAAGATAAAATCTATGCAGGCTTACCGGGGGACGTTGAAGCTCCACCGCTTCCCAAAAGGGTTGGGGGGGTTCGGACCCCCCGAACCCGCGGCGGGGGCCGCTGAGTTTGCTGGGGGCCCCTGTGGTGGAGGAGTCGGCGGCACCCCCGAAGTATGGCGCTCCTCCGAACGGCGAGGGAACGTTGGGGTCCAGTCGGCATTGAGCAACCTCCCCCTCTTGCGCGTCGAGGACTCGGGCGGCAAAGTGGCGCCATCAGCGCCCCCTGACGACGAATGCAGCAGGGCACCGGCGTCCTGACGAGGAGCGGAGGGGGCCGGCGGCGGCGATCGGGCGCGCTTCTTGGGGCTCAGGACCGACACCGGAATTGGCGCTTTCCCTTTCGCCTTGTCATCAGAGGCACCGTCGCCTCCCCATTGACGGTGCTGGGGCCCGCTTGAGGCATCGTCGCTTGAAGGATCTTCGTCGCTTGAGGGAGCCCCGCCTCCCTCAGCGTCATCGAAGATGTTGACCCCCCGGAACGGGTCCCCGATCTGGCACTGCGCCAGCCCGAACTCGTCGAGTGTCGGCATCGCCTTCAGCAGCTGCCTCCTCAGCTCGGAGTCTGAGCACAAGGGGCAGTAGGCCATCGGAAGAGCTAGCTCCTCGGGGGAAATGTTGTCAGGGCAGACCCGGGTCAGCATGTCGTGTAGCTGCTGCTCGTCCAGGTTGGAGTCGGGGCCGGTCTAGAGCCGGGTGCAGTCCGATAGGCCGGTGAACATCCACGCCGGGCGGGTGCAGCGCTGGAGCGGAGCTATGCGGCGAGACATGAAGTCCCTCAGCACCATGGCAGACGACAGCCCGTGGTCCACCAGCATCTGGATCCTCTCCAACACCGGGTTGAATGCCTCCTCCAGCTCTGGGCGCTCCTCCCTGAACGACCGCTCGGAGTAGGGGATCCCGGTGGGGAGGCACATCCGGTCGTGGGCTTCGACCTTGGCGATCATCCAATCTTCGCGCCACTGCTCCCATCGTGCAGAGTTGAAGGAAGCAATGTACCTCATGGGGACCTTGGTGCAGCGCTGGAAGTAGTAGGCACCGAGGTGCTCCTTCGAGCTTCTGCCGGTGGCCCTCAGTACAAAAAAAGTACCTGAAGAGCTTCACCGACGTCATCACCCCCACGAACATCTCGTAGAGGTGAGCGAAGACCGCCAGCATGGCGATCGAGTTCGGCGCGAGGTGGTGGAGTTGGAAGCCGAAGGTCTCCAAGAGCATGACCAGGAAGGCAGATGCAGGCGGGACGAAGCCGGCCAGCACGTACGACGAAAATAGCACCATCTCCCCGGCGGAGAGGCTCAACGGCAGCCTCCTGAGACGGAGCCACTTCTCCTGCTCAGAAGCGTGCCAGCCGAGAAGTCGGCGCATGGGGGCCAAGTCAGCGGACCTGGACAACCGGGACTTGGGCAGGATGCTCGCCATGAGGATCGAAGGAGGAGGCTCTGGAAGGGGAGATCGGGAGCTAGAGCGCAAGAACTGGGCTTGGGGCAAGAAGGCACGAGCGCAAGGATGCAGAAGCGGAAGAAAGGACCCTTAGGGGGAAAGGTCTCTTTTTATTCACCTCTGCAAGCCAACAGACGCATCGTGTGAATCGCTGCAGCCTCAGTGGAAGAGCAACAGACCCGCATAGGCAACTATTCATGCTTTATTAGAGGGACACCAATGAATTTCCTATACAACTCCACTGTTGGAGAAAATATCATTTCTGATTCTTGTGCTCTCGCCATTCTGGGTGATGTGCCATTGGCACCAATATGTAAATCCTTTCGAGATTCTTTCGGAAACAACCTTGAAGGATGCGGGGTTTTGCAACATATTCTTAAAAAGACACAAATATATTGAGGCAATCATAGATTTCCATGTGTTCAAAATCCAAGATTTCGACATTATGATCGGGATTCCCATTGAGAAATTTCTCATGGAAATTCCCTTAGAAGGAAACCTCAATGTCAAGCTTGGAGGGAGAAGTTCTCTATTCCTATTCTGCGTTCCAAGAACACATCCGCAGAATCTCCCATCCAAGATGAGCCTCTAGAGAAGGTTAGAACTCTTCAATTCTTAGCACCCCTTGAAATTGAAGGATAAGAAGATTTCATCCAAGAGGAGGATGAATTTCAGGAGGCAATTGAATTTCCAAAAGAAGAGTTCTTCCTAAAACCTCCTGTTGAGCTAAAAATTCTACCTCCAGACCAACTTTATGCCTTTCTAAATTGCGATTTGGAAGCCCCTATCATCATAAGTGACAAGCTTTTAGATGATGAGACGCTCAAACTCATTGCCATGTTAGAAAAGCATAGGGCTATTTTTGGCTATTCACTAGAGGATCTCAAGAGAATTAGTCCAACGTTATGCACCCATCGCATTCCCATTGACCCCAAGAGTGTCCCCTCAAGGTAACTTCAAAGGCGATTGAATAATGCGATGCGAGAAATTGTCAAGAAGGAAGTCTTGAAACTTCTGCATGTCGGGATTATCTACCATGTTACTCATAATGAATGGGTCAGCCCATTTCAAGTAGTGCCTAAGAAATGAGGTATGACGGTCGTTCAAAATAAGAAGAATGATTAATTCCACAACAAACTGTCACGAGTTGGAGGATGTGCATTGATTACCGAAAACTTAACAAGGCTACAAGAAAGGATCATTTTCCACTACCCTTCATCGATGAGATGTTAGAGCGGTTGGCTAAACACTCCTATTTTTGTTTCCTTGATGGGTATTCGGGTTAATCAAATCCGAATCCATCCCGACGATCAAAGCAAGACCACATTCACATGTCCCTATGGAACTTATGTCTATCGGTGTATGTCCTTACGATTGTGTAATTCTCCTACCTCTTTTCAAAGATGCATGATGTCTATCTTTTCTGACATGATCGAGGAGATCATGGATGATTTCTCCGTCTATGAAAAACTTTTGATCATTGTCTAGAAAATTTATACAAGGTCTTACAAAGATGCCAAGAGAAGGACTTTGTACTTAACTGGGAAAAGTATCATTTCATGGTCTGTGAAGGCATCGTTCTTGGACACTTAGTGTCCGAGAGAGGGATAGAGGTGTACAAAGCAAAAATCGAGGTCATTGAAAAACTTCCACCTCCTATCAATGTTAAGGGAATCCACAGCTTTCTAGGTCATGCGGGGTTATATCGGTGGTTCATCAAAGACTTCTCAAAAGTCGTTACACCCCTCACTAACCTACTATCTAAGGAAGCTCCCTTTGATTTTGATGATGAATGTCTTAAATCTTTTGATACTCTCAGAAAGGCATTCATCTCAGCTCCAATCATTCAACCTCCCGATTGGATTCTACCATTCGAAATCATGTGTGATGCTAGTGATTTTGCTGTTGGTGTGGTCCTAGGCCAAACCAAAGATAAAAGCATCATGCAATAGCCTACGCTAGCAAAACTCTGACAGAAACTCAACTCAATTATGCCACAACTGAAAAAGAGCTATTAGCTGTAGTTTATGCTATCGATAAGTTTAGGTCATGTTTTATTGGAGCCAAGGTCATAGTCTATGCAGACCATGCTGCCTTGTAGTACTTGCTCACCAAAAAGGATGTTAAACCAAGGCTGATTCGTTGGATTCTTCTACTCCATGAACTTGACTTAGATATCAAGGATAAGAAAGGAGTAGAGAATTCCGTGGCAAATCGTCTCTCACATATGGAAATCACTCAAACTATGGAAATTCCTATCAATGACTTCCTACGAGATGGTATGCTTCTCAAGGTGACTGACCTTCACCCTTGGCATGCGGATATAGTGAACTTCATGGTCACGGGATACGTACCACCAAGGGAAAACAGAAAGAAACTCATCTATGAGAGTCGTAGACACCTTTGGGATGACCCATACCTCTATCGAGTTTGTGTCGATGGCCTTCTTAGAAGGTGCGTCCCATCAATCAAAGGCACCAAGATTATTAAAAAATGACATGCTAGCCCCTATGGTGGCCATGACGGTGTTTACTGTACCCAGGCAAAGATCTGGCAAAGTGGATTTTATTGGCCTTCTATGTATGAAGATACAAAAGAATTCATTCGCAGATGTTGGAAATGCCAAAAGCATGGAGGAATCTTAGCTCGCAATGTGATGCCCCTAACATATAATCTCCAAGTGGAGTTATTTGATGTGTGGGGTATTGATTTCACAAGACCTTTCCTTAGGTCCTATGATTGTGAGTACATCCTGGTGGTTATAGATTATGTGTCAAAATGGGTAGAAGCTTTGCCATGCAAAAATGCTGATTAGCAAGCTAGGAAAATGTTCCATGGGATCATTTTCCCACGCTTTGGCACTCCCTCCAACATAACATTGCTACTCCATACCACCCACAAACAAGTGGTCAAGGAGAAACATCTAATAAGAAAATTAATAATATTATGCAAAAGATTGTCTTGTAAATGGGAACGGTATGGAAGCATAAGCTACCCGACGCATTGTGGGTATACCGTACTGCCTACAAAACTCCCATCGGCATGTCTCCTTTCCAACTTGTCTATGAGAAGACTTGTCATCTTCCTGTAGAGTTGGAACATAGAGCCTATTGGGCCATCAAGCGGTGGAATATGGACCTTCATGAAGCAGGAACACACCAATTGAAGCAACTTTCCGAGTTGGAAGAACGGAGAGATAATGTGTACCATAGTGCCAAAATCTACAAGGAAAGAACCAAAAGATGGCACGATCAGAGGATTATGCTTAAAGAGTTCAAACCTGGAGATAAAGTTCTACTCTTCAACTCTAGGGTTAAACTCTTTGGACATGGGAAGCTTAGAAGTAAATGGGAAGGACCCTTCACTGTGGTAGAAACCTCATCCCATGGAGCAATCACACTCCAAGGTGATGATGATCAACTATTTAAAGTGAACGGGCACCGACTCAAGTTATTTCTTGAATCCCAAGAGGAGGAGGCGGAAAAAGAAATTGACATGATAAATATTATTGATTTTCACGATATTTCTTTAAATTTTGTCTAAATTCTCAGCGTCTAATTAATGGGATCATCCAATTATTCATCCATGGGGCCCATTAATCCAACCCACGAAAACTTAGCCCAAATGGAGCCAGGAAGGGTTCAGTCGAACCCTAGGGTCGGCCGACCTCCCCATTGCACTGTCAGCTTTCTGTTTTTTTGTGCGAACTCCCCCGACGTATCACAACAAGACTCTCGATGTTTTCGTACTTTCCCCGCTTAAATATTTATGGAAACAGAGAGGAGAAACTTGCACCATCCATAAAAACCCATCTCCTATTCCTCCCTATCAAAGTCATGACCGACAAGAAACTTGTGTCTCATGCCTCCTCTAGCTCAACCTTCAACCTGAGTGGAGACATCACGCAGGCCAATGACAAGTCCACCCTCGCTTTGGAGTCCATCATGGCGTTGGATGTCGTACCTCTCGCCATGATCCCGCGACCGACGACGACTCCGCATGGGCGTAGCACCATGCTTCGTCGTGTTGCACGGTCGCTATCCCCTTGGAGGACGGCCATGAAGTCGACGACACCTGCGCGTCGTACGACTACGGCTGAACTTAAGTCAGACAAGACCTGTCTTTTTCCTAAAAAAGATGAGTCTCTCCCAAAGCTCTAGCCTGGCGAGGAGTTCATGTACACTCTGAAGACCAAGGACGGTGACATAGTTAGCCACCACTACAAGTCACCTACGTGTACCGCGCATGAGCGTGTGGGAGACCGCCTCATTATTCACGGAGTGCACAAGCCTGAAGGAAGCTATGCAAAAGGCTTTTTTAAGCAAATGGATAATGTGGTGATGTAAGAATCAACGGGCTCGTCACCCTCCAAGATTAGGCGTCACCTATTGCCACCCGCCATCAGAGGGCAGCGACGGGAAATCTCCTCGTGCCCCTAAAGTGGCACAACTTTCTAAGGAGTTAGCTTCTCTCCATTTGGAGAACAAGAAGCTATCAGACTTAGTGGCTGAAGGGCGCATTGAGAGGGCATAACTGAAGGATGAGCTCATATCCTTCAAGGAGGAGATTGATGATGTTCGTCGTGGCATAGGCGCCAAGCTGCAGCATGTATGCAATGCCTTCGGAAAGCCCGACATCTACAACGCTCCTTAGTTTAGATGTCCCGACCGCATAGGATGCTTAATAGCTTAGTTTAGTTTTATTCCAAATTTCTATTTCACTAAATTTATATTGAATAATGTAAGAATCCCCATATTTTGAGTTCAATAAAGTGAACTTACCGGTTCATCTAACCCGGTAAAGTTCTTCCTTTAGTTATTTGTGTAGAATAAAGAATTAAGGGAACAAGTGTGGGGGAGGCACCCCGAATTCGCGAAATCCCGACGTGCAAAAATAGCATCGTATCTCAAAACACATCGCAACCGAACATAAGACTTGACTCGTCGAAACAAAACAATAGAGAGGCCAGAAGGGTGTCGGCCGAACCCCTTGGTCGATCGACCTTTTGTGGGCCCCACATAGCTCCATTTCGCTCCACAAATTCGGTTTGGATCTTCTACCCCTGAATATGCATGCTACGTTACTGTTTGAGTTGATTTAATATTTAATACTAAATATTTAAAAGCAATTCAACTCAACAAATTAAAATGTAAAATTTGGTAGTCAAAATTTGTTTGAGCTGAAAACTTGAATACTCCATATTTCGATTTATTGCCTTGTTTATGATCCCCACAAGCAAAAGTAGGAAAAACACGTCATCTAAGTATTTGAATAGTGTGATATGGCAAATGAGTTATTCGAGGAGATACCTCTTTGCTTGAATTTGATTTTTGGTGTTTGCACAATTTGGAGTCTTGAACTTTGCCTGATTCTCTCATTGGAAATTTAAATACCCACCACGGCCATATGATACAAATTCTTGAAAAACCACATGCATATGCCACTTTGTTTTTCATTGAACTTTGTCAAACTCGTGACCCAATTGAGTGACATGCATGAACTTTTTGACTTAGAAATTCTTGTGCACCTTAGTCATACAAAATTTCTCACATTGAGAATTTGCATGTACCATTCTTCCATCCAATAAAGAAACTCCATACATTTTGATCATCAAAATTCCTCTAGAAAAATAAAAAGGAGTACAAGACATGGCTACGAGAAAAGAAAAAAAAAGAAAGAGAAAGAAAGCAGCCATGTTTCATTCTTAAAGAGAGAAAATCATGGAGTCCACAAAATATCCATTCCATTCATGTGCACAAGAATTTTCTTTGTCAATTTTTTGTTGCATAAGTATCTCATAGGATCAAGTTTTTGACTTAGTATTACATGAATTACAATGTGTGCCACATTTATCCTACCAAGCTCCAGATATAGCCATATTTAGTATAGGGACAAAATTGGCACAACATGCCAAGGTGAGGATGAAAACACTTGAGAGACTTGAGAGATTCCAAATGAGAGATAAGGGCAACTGTTTTTTCGACTTTCCGAATATAGCAAATCTTCATATCATTTCAGCAGGGGAAGATCTAAGAAAACTACATTCCAACCATTCCACTCTTCAAACACCCAAGATTGAAGTGGTAGCCACATTCCACAAAGGGGATTCATGAATTGAGGTATGAGTTGAAATATTTATTATTCTCTTTTTCTAACTTATAGCAAATTTATGACATCACTTTAGTTCTCTTTATTGCCTTCACTCGAGGACGAGCAAAGGACTAAGTGTTGGGGAGTTTGTTGATGGTCCTTAAGTGCCATATTTAGACCGTCAATTCACCTCATAATGTGCACAAAAGAGAAACACAACGTAGTGGTAGGGTTAAAAACTAACCAATTCCACAAGTGTTGGTGTTTATTTGTATGGAGGTGAATTTAGACCCAAAATACCAAGACATGCTGGGAGTAATCCATAAAATTGGATTTCAACAAATCAAGCGATGCCACGTGTCATCCCATGGATCAAATGGCCCACAAAGAGAAGTATCCGAGGCTTTCCAATGGTGTAGCACACATATCAGTCAATGGGACCCACCTGGAAGTCACCCCGAGGAAGCACACTAGAATTGGTCCAACAATATCGTTTGTGCACTTGCGGATCTTATCTCCTACCCAGAGATGATCTGTGGTGTTAAGAAATACCAACAAGCATTTCTAGCGCCGTTGCCGGGGATGATTTGTTAGGAGTCGTCAACAAGCATTTTTGGCGCCGCTGCCGAGGAAGGCAAAACGAGTGAAGGATAACTATCACTTGTGTTTAAGCTATAGGTATTAATAGTTATTAGACAAAATTACCCTTGCTTGTTTTCTCCTTCTGTGAGAAAACAGGGTAGTGTTGGCTAACCCATTTTATGGGATGGCCAACGAGGACGCAAGTGCTCAACTGCATGATGATTCAATGCGTACCTCAACAAATGTCCGCTAGGCAACACCATTTCCCTTCGCGGAAAAATTTCAACTTCCAGCAGGAGCCAAAGACATCCATTCCCAAGCTTGGGGGAGGCTCCAAGAGTTATTCTTCATTTGCCTCCATCATGGGATGGATAGTTGGATCTTCATCCAACACTCATGTCATGGGTTGGCTCCACCAATCCATGACTACATTCATGATGAAGCTGACGGAGCCCTATTCTCATTCGTCATGGATGAGAAGATGGTCTCCACTCAAGGGGTGGATTTAAGAATGCTATAGTTCCCTTAGCTTGGCATGCACACCACTTAACAAGGTGGGCATGCTAGTTATGGAACTACACCTCCTATTGAAGTAACGTGAAGATCAAGTCAATGGTGAAGTGTTTGGATGATCCAAGCCATGGATATTTACATGATTTGTGAAAATCCATGTCAACATGGGACACTTCAGGAATTATTTCTCTAAGACCCATGGGGATTCTTCCTTTCAAACAACAACTCCAATGGCTACCATTCACAAGGAGGTCAAGGGTGGAATTAACATCACCCTTGTAATCAAGGAGGCTATGGGGATTTCAAGGGATTTAAGTTCAACTAGCCTACCTCAAAGTATTTTGTCCATGGCCAAGCAGAAATCAAGACAACATTCAAATGAAGCTCTTGGCCAAGGACAAGAAATTGAAAGAGCATTCAAGATCCAAGATATCACACAATCATTTGATGGGATTCCTACACTTCAACCAAGCCCGTGCAACCTAGGGCAAGTTACATTGTAGATGGAGCGTTTCTTGTTTGATTGTGTAGTCCAGATGTCATCATGCCGAATGAAGTCTTTGATCCATGATCAAAGTATGGGCTAACTCAAGAGAGAATCAAGATCGTCGAAGTGGCACCCCTAAAGAAGGACAAGCCTCACCATGCTCATGAAATAATATCTTCAAGAGGGAGAAGTCGTCGCTACATCAACAAGTCTTCATCAGGATGACGAAGAGGCTAGGGCCATCATGTGGCCCACATGTCCAACTGACATGCCAAAGGAGATTTGGCATGACAAGCAGAAGAAGTTGTCCACATCTTCAACTCCGTGATTGGACAACAAATCATTGCACTGAACAGGATGGAGGTAAGTCCCACTCATTGGACTTCAAAAATTCACTGAGTCCTTGCCAATAGGTTAATTGGTAGTTATCTCATATTTGCTTCCCAATTGCATATTTGAATTTCTCAGTGTTTGCATTGAGCATGTTTGAATTTCCACACTTGCATGTTGGAAGGTAAAATTTCCAACCACCATAAAACTAAAACTTTGACTTAGGAAAGAAATTTAATTGGATATGAACCCTGGGCATGACCACTTAAATTTATTTTTCTAATTCAACCCAAAAAGATTTGCTTTGTTCCTCATTGCATTTGCAAGTTGCTTCAAGGTTGGGCAAGACAATTTGACAATAGGGTTCAATTTTCTTTTGGGCTAACGTAACACGTTTTTGAGTTGTTTTATTTGTTCTTGATTGAATTGCAGCGGGACAAAAATTGTAAAGAGGTAGTTTGGCACGAAAAAGGAGGCCACATCAAGCTCAAGCGACCATTGGGAGGATTTGAGAACACATCTCTCCTTCAAACTCATTTTGAGTTTGAGGTAGAGAAATGTTCAAGATGATGACCCAATGGAGGAGCAAGAAGCAACATCAACCAAATTCATCGCCAAATCCAACCTCAACTTGGCATTTGACGTCAAACACCAAGTCTACGCCAAAATTCAAGGTTGTGAGTTTCTCACACAAAGGCCTTCATCACCAACTTCCCTTCAAATGAGGTATGAGTTTAGCATTTTTCATTGTTTGGTTGGCCTTAGAATTGAATATCCTTGCTTGCATTATGAGGAAGGTTGCCACTTCCTCATCATTCAATTCTCATGCATCCTCACAAGAGTAAGTGTCAGTATTATCTTTTGGATCTCCAAAAGGAAATACCAAGTTACTTGGAAAAAGCTAGAACAAGTTTCCAGAATCCCTTAAGCATTGTTTTATAGACAATCATTTTTGCCTAGGTTTAGAAAACAAAACTTTTTGTGCGTAACTTAATGGGTGAATTGGCATGTAGCAACTTAGGCATAGTGGTGACCTTGATTTTGATTTGTGCCTCATACATATATGGTGTCACTAAATTTTAAACTCCTAGGAGAATAAATGATATCCCTGATCTTAATATTGTATGTTTATGTGGAATCACGAAATTTCAAATTCCTAGAAAAGTTCAAGGGGATAAAATTGAGAACCTTGTTTGCCATGATCTAAATGATAACATGTGCTCTTGTGTAAAAAGCTATGATGGTTAGAAACTGAAAAAGATGAAGGGACTCATATAGTGTATTTATATTAATTGCATTGATATGAGTGGGATCTTATGAAAATGTGCAAATTGATTTATCTATAAAGTCCCACTCTTTTCAATGCATAATATATTGTTCATAGATACACTTGAAATTGGAACCAATGCATCTTTGGTTTTGTTCTTCGCCGTATGTACAAATGAAAATTCGGTTACCTAACCCGAAAATTCATTTGTATAAGTATCGGAAGCTAACCATCACTCTCTATCAAAAAAATGAAGTTTGTAGGAGTAATATTATTGTGCATGCATTCAAGGAGCCGATTGTTGGAACCCCTAGAACCCGGGGGAGACAACACAATATCGACACTAAATCCTCCATTATCAAAGTCACGCTGCAACAAGGATAGGCCAACCTCGTGGCCTACCTCCGTCGCTAGGGATTCAACCCATATCGTGGACCTTGATCAAGAATAAGCTTGGAGGAGGACCCACACTTGATTTAACTTGTATCACAACCATTGCATATTTATTTCCTATCCATCCACCATTCACCTTGCATATAAAAATACTCAAAAATAAGTAATGTAGATTTGCTTTCCATCAAATAAAGATGTGCGGTAAGAATGATTTAGAATTCACATAGATGAAATGATGAATAGTTGCTCTGTTTTATTTTTCCTAAGTCCCTAGTTTACAACTTGCTACTCTCTAAATATTGCTTTCATTGGCTAAAATTAACTTTGCCTTAATTTGGAAATTGTGGGTAGCAAAAGCTTAATGTAATTTTAGGTTGTCGTGAGATTTGAAATAGAGATATAACTATTATTCCTAGTTTGAAAGTGAAACTTAGATTTTTGGAGAAATTCTAACAAGATTTAAGTAACTCTCATTTGACTGGAAATACCTACCAAAGACATATGATGTTTTACATTGATAAACCTTATGCGTATGCTATTTGCTTTCACATTGAGCCTAGTAAAACTAGTATAGTCATATGTGAGAATTTATTAATTTCTTTTTGAATTCAAGACTTCACTTGCACATGCTATACTTCTACACTAGAAGATAGTGAAATCCCATCATATCAACATTCCACAATAAAAGGAGAAACTCCATGTCTTTCATGTTTAGTACTATCTTCAAGTTTATTGCATAAAAAGGAGTAGAAGACATGGCTACAAGAAAAAAATGCATGCTTACATCATAAGCATGAAAAAAACAATAGAAAATGCATGCTTACTCCATAAGCATGAGAAAAAAAAAGAGAAAGTAGTCATGTTTCATCCTTGCAATAAAGAGAGTCCACATCAAAAGAAGTTATCTCAACCACATCCACTTTCACTTACATCACACATGCACAAGTCTTGATTCAAAAGTTTGAATTAATTTCTCATAAGGCTTACTCTTTCGACTTAGCAAAATTATGTGTTGCAAATATGCCTACTTACATTCCCTACCAAGCTCCACATATAAGCCATATTTGGTGGTAGGATTAGTATAGGCAAATGCCTTGGTAAGGACATATTTTCACTACACACAAAGGAGCGATTGAGAGAATCAATTGAGGTACTTAGAATCTAAATTGAAACTCTTCGGAATTTAAGTGGAACTTGATATCTAGGCTATGCTTGCTCCATTTACTGTTTTATCTTTCAACTACTCATGAATAGGAGAAGGCATAAGCCCCATAATGACAGGGTGAAGTACCATAGCCATTTTTGCAATACTAAGTAAAGTATTTTGTTGTGCAATTGGTACTTTTGAAAGTCTAAAACATATAAGCAACTCCTGATCATCAACCTAAAGTTTTGACGTTGCATCGGGACGAGCAAAGGATAAGTTTGGGTGAGTTTATTGGCGGCTGTTATATCCCAATTTCACCCGTCGATATAACTCAAATATGTGAAGGATAAGTCATTTCTTGCACACATCACCTTTCTACTTAACCAATTTTCACTTGTCCCTAGAAAAATAGTGCATGCAGACTTTTTATGCAGGAATTGAGGTAAAAGAGGGGGAGCAATCCTAAAAATTATCATCTCAGCCAATCAAATGACAACATGTGGCATCACATGGATCATATGGCCCATAAACAGACATATCCGAGGAGATCCAATGGTGTATCACACATATCAGTTAATAGGACCCACCTGGAAGTCATCCCGAGGAAGCACACGCGAAACAGAGCCAAGACCAGGTCGGTCAAACACCCTGTTCGGCCGACTAGTTCCTGGCGCCAAACGCGGTCAACTTCCATGTGTAAACTCTCTGTGGTGCCCTGATAACGATAAAGATTGATTCACGCGCTTTTGGTGGCGGGAACTGACCCTTCTCTAGCTATAAGAGGACCCCCTACCCCTCACTTCAACACACACCACTTGAGCATTATTCTATTGTATACACTACTTTTTTTAGTACTTAGTGGAGGTTAGGCTGAAGAGAGGAGCCTCTAGTCCCAAGTCCGAATTCAGAAAGGTATGGCTCATGTATTTTTTCTTGTATTTGTGACTTTATGCTTTATATTAATATTGTTATTCTTTACTTATTCATATACTTGGATAAAGCGTTCCTTGTTTGGTTGTGGAGTCCATGTATGTGCTAGGTGTAGATGTTCTTATGATCTAAATATAATGCCATTATCATGTTATCATAAATATCATACACTGCCACTATAGTCTAACTAGGTAATAATATGATTATGTTAATATGAATATGTTAGTGCTTGGATCCAACATTAGTTCAACGATGTTTAGGTTAGTCATTGCCTTAGGATGAATATTATGTTGCAACTTTTAAGGTATTTACTTAGCATGTAAGTATGGTGCTTTGATAGTTAAGTAGTGTTGGATGCATCGTAGTCCACGGGTTGTAGAGCTAGGCGGTAGGTGGTGATAGCTTTATCCGTCCGTTCTAGTCCTCCATGTTCGACTACGACGTAGGATCTTGGTGGGAGGCACTTGGCAGACCAGGGTAAGCCTGTGCCCAACATGTTAGACCACTAAGCCTTAGTATTCACCATTAGCATACTCATGTGTACTTTACTAGACTATGTATATGTGTATTAGAGCACGGTAGGAGTAGCTCCGTCTCGTAGTCTAACCCTCGCTAGGACAATCTTACCCTTTGTGACACTCGGTTCTGAAAAATAAACGAAGTGCAGTGTATGTGTGTGATGTTGCTTCACACATACACATCAACATCAGAAATGATTATCAGAATTTAACCATGTCACAAATAATATAAGTACCTTAATTATTTTGCAGCGGAAAATAATCTAGCGTAGCCAACTCCAACTCCACATGCAATCGACGGTAGTACGCACGCCTAGTGCTCCATGTTGTCCTCCAAAATAACTTTGTAGCTGAATTAATTGTGGGAATAGCAAGGGTAAGTACATGTCGTACTCAGCAAGTATGGGAAAGTATGACATGTAGCTTAAACAAGGATGATAATAAATGGCTAATTGCAGAAAAGTACATTTTATTTGCAAAAGTAAGAAAATGTGACTTATGATTACTATGTGAGGTCAAATCCCATGATAACCGAAATACCAATAATACCATATCCAATTCCAACATATACCATTACCATCCATTCAATAACCATCTGATATAATTAACTATAATCATCCATAACCATTCATATCCAACTTATCATAACCGAACTGATATCCCGATCCCGATTCCAATCCCAACCATTATTCAAGACTCGGGTCCATAACTCTAATAATGTGAGGGTTCATGTCGCTCGTAACCAGGAGCACGGCTATCATAATAGTTTTACACTCTCCAGAGGTTGCACCACTTTACCCACAAGTCTGTGATTTCATTTCCTGATACCATGCGGGCTAAATAAACCTCCCTGATGCCTGTGACCCATCGGTCACATTACACACTTCCAACGGTGTGCGGCCAAGAGACCACAAAATAACATTTACAAATGGACTAAAAGCATGTGTGAATCCACTAAGGTTTCACCGGAGGTGATGTCTCACAACTGAGCACATCCATCCAAGGGCCCCCTCTTGTGTCGTTCGGATCCTAGGGTAGTCCCGCCATCACTGCAAACCCAACTGACTCTCATTCTCTGAGCCTTCCATATGATCCGTACAATGCTCGCAATATACCTAATTAATTGGCTAAGCCACACCCATATTTGGCCTGTGGCGACAATGTTGTCCTAACATATTCTCGCATGAACCGGTCCTTAGATCTAAGGCAAGCAAAACTATCAAATCGTTCCAACCCATTCCACATAACCGGCTTGCTTAGATCCCTAGGTTCCATGTTGCTAAAGGTCATTATCAATTCGCATAGTTCATATGTTCATTAGTTCATAATTAAGTCATTTGATTATTCCCAATCCCAATTAATTAAAGCGAAGCAAAATTATAAAATATCCTTCCCGACTCTCTACATTATATTCCGAGCGACAAGGATGGGCATACAAGTCTAGTAAACACCTATTCACGAGTTTCCCATCAATTTGACACAAGCATGCAGTTTTCGAAATAAAACATTTCAAAACAGAATCAAAATATTCAAGGACACTTGTCTTACATTCCGCACTTCGATGCTCAATCGAATCAAAGTCTTGCACATAAAGATCCTCGGATATTCGCTTCTTGATCGTAACCTTTTGAGCGTACTCATCTACTCGTAATCATGCACATTTAATCAATACAATGCACACATACTAATCAATATGCAATGGTGCGGATGCATGCCAAATTATAAGTGTAACACATATTATTAATTCACTATTGTTGTTTACTAACTAGGTTCAACTAGTTCTCAAGTGCTTATGTGAGTTTTGAGTCAATTACAGTGGTTTTTGTGATAATTAGAGGTTGCTGAAATTTGAATACCGGACTAGTCCGCAAATAATCGGACAAGTCCGCACATGTCCGGGCTAGTCCGCACGGAATCAGACTAGTCTGGGGCGGTACAACAAGGCACGATAAAATAAGTTTTAGACATGATATGGTTCGAGTGGTACCTTAATTTTCGTCGTTAAAATCTGAGTGAGAGAGACTGCAGTGATGTAGTGGCTTCGTCCGTCGCGGAACAAAATGTAGCGTAAGTTTCTGGCGTCTAGGCTCTGTTGATGAAGAAGATGACAGTGTGATGTAGATGACGGAGATGACGACGGCGAGACGTTGATGAAGAAGATGGCGGCGATGTAGCAATCTCTCGCGAAGAACAGCAACGTCGCGACGATCTCCGACCGAAAACGGTAACTCCACCGAAAAAGGTGACTCCTCTCTTTTCTTCCTCATCTTCCTACTTTGTTCTTCCCTTCTTCTCTTCCTTTTTCTTCCGGCGGCTATGCTCAGTTGGCTCTTTTCTTCTAAGGACGGCTGCTGCCCTAGGCTTTCCTTTCTTCTGTGGATGGGCTCACGGTGTGGGCGACAGGGTCTTACCCATTTTTTTTCTAGCTGCACCGGTTCTAACGGGAACAGAGGGCAGGGGCGGCAGCGTTTTACGGGAGCAGGCGGCAGGGTTTTATAGGTTGGCGGGGGCTCACGGAGTCAAGGTATCAGGGCATCGCACCTTTTTTCTCTGCTTCTGATTGCTATTTACGTGGACAGAGGAGAGGCAGGGGCGTGGGGGCTTTTCACGGGGAGACCACGGTCTTTTATATGCGGGCAGGGGCACCGAGCGGGCACTCGGACTCGGTTCCGAGTCAGCAGCCTGGCCGAGCGCTGGCTGGTGCTCAGTTGACTTTTTACTTTCTTTTTTTGTTTAGGGTTTTTGGTGGTGCGGCCAGGTTGTACGGCCAGGGCTCTTTGTGCGGCAGGACTCGGCCATGGTCGACTTTGTTTTTCTTTTCTATTTATTTGTATTATATTTTTTCATATATTTCTTTCTCTCTTATTTTTCTTTATTATTTAGTAATTTCTATTCTTTTATTTTTGTTTATTATTTATACATATTTAGTGTGGTGAAAATTACAATGCGATTTAATTCTAAGTATCAGACTAGTCCGTTTTGTACCGACAAGTCCGTTCTGATACAGAGAGGTACATCGGATAGTTCTGGTGTTGGGTCAGACAAGTCCACTAATTTATAGTGAATTGGTCTGGACTAGTTTTGTGTTTTTTTGATGAATCTGATATGTTCCAGTAATATTTATCGGACTTGTCTGTTGTTGTAACGGATAAGTCCGTGGTGGGGAAAATTTGATTAAGTCTGTGCATACCGGACTAATCCGAGGTCCGTCCGGACAAGTCCGTTGTTGTCTAGTGAAGACATTCAGGCTAGTATGTTATTTTTCGGACTAATCCGGTGCTTGACTCAATTTTTTACTTGCATGTTTAATTCTAATTCTTTTACGTGTGTTCCTTTCTATCCTACTTAATGATTTTTGCATGAATTCATCATATTATTAAAATGCTATATATATATATATATCTTATTTTTCTTTATTTCTTTTATCTCATATTTTTATGGCAAATAAATTACTTTTGGCGTATTTATTTTGGTAATTAATTTTCAATACTTGAGGATGAATGCAAAATGCATGATGAGATGCATAAATTTTATATTTTTCTTTATAAGAATAATTTCTTCATATTATTAACTCTAAATACCCATTTAAGTTTTAAATTTGTCAAAAGCCAAAAATGAGGATGTCACACCTTTAGAGTAGATTGCTTAGGTGTATGTCACACTACCCATATTATAATCTTACCCATGTTCTGATAAACAATTAGTACCCTCTACTTTGATCATAAGAATAGTGTTTACTTTACTTCACCGCCTTCCTTTGAGATAAATATGATACCTTTGAGAATAATCTTGGGTGAAATGCTACAACGGTATCTTCCGTGCGCTTGCGAATCTCATCTCCTACCGGAGATGATATGTGTGTTAAGAAATATCAACAAGCATTTCTGGTGTCGTCATTGGGGATGATTTGTTAGTGTTTCTTAGGAGTCGTGGACACTCTCTGAGGGGTTAGTCTCTTGATGGAGAGTCCGGATCCGATACCAATTGAGGTGGCTCTTGACGGCTGTTATATATCAATTTCACCTATCAATATAACTCAATTATATGAAGGAAATATCATTTCTTGCACACACCACCTTTCTACTTAACCTATTTTCACTTTTCCTTGGAAAAATAGTGCATGCAAACTTTTTATACAGAAAATGAGGTGAAAGAGGGGGGGCAATCCCAAAAAGTATCATTCCAACTAATCAAGCGCCAACACGTGGCATCACATGGATCAAATAGACCACAAACAAGCGTATCCGAGGAGATCATACGGTGTATCACTCATATCAGTCAATAGAGTCCACCTGGAAGTGACCTGGAGTAAGGACACGTGAAATGGAGCGAAGACCAGTTCGGCCGAATAGGGGGTTCGATCAAACCCTTCCTAGCGCCAAACTCGGATAACTTATACGTGTCGACTCCCTATGGTGTCCTGATAATGATGAAGACTGATTCGTGCACTTTTGGTGGCGGGAACCGACCCTTCTCCAACTATCAATAGGACCCCCTACCCCTCACTTCAACACACACTACTTGATCATAAACCTATTGTATACACTACTTTTCTTAGACCTTAGAGGAGTTAGGCTGTAGAGAGGAGAGTCACTAGTCCCAAGTCCAAATTGGGAAATGAGTAGAGGGAGTCTCTCTTCCCGATTCCAAATTGGGAAAGTTATGTCTCATGTATTTCTTCTTGTATTTGTGACTTCATGCATAATAAAGATATTATCTTTAGTCTTCCTTTATACATATACTTGGATGAAGCATTTCTTATTTGATTGTGGAATCCATGTATGTAGTAGGAATAGTCTTTATGATTATGTCATACTGATCTTATTCTATCATTATGACACTATAAACCACCACTATAGTCTAAGTAGTTATGATATGATCATGTTAATATGAATAACTTATGCTATGTCTCAACATTGGTTCAACGATGTTTAGGTTAGTCATTACCTTAGAGAGGTACTTGTACTCGAGCCTATAAAGTATTTACTTAACATGTAAGTGTGGTGCTTAGATAGTTAAGTAGCATTGGATGTCTCGTACACCTACGGATTGAAAAGGTAGGAAGTAGGTGGTGACAGCCTTATCTGTCCTTTGTAACCCTCCACGTTCGGCTACGCCACATGTTCTTGGCGGGAGTCATCCTAGTATTGATAGGGGTAAACTCATGCCCGATGTGTTGAACAATTTAGCATATGGATTCACCATGAACATGCTCATTAGTACCTAACCTAGGCTACATATATGTATATTAGAGGCATTGTAGGAGCAACTCACCAATCTTAGTCTAGTCTCCATTGGGACGCATTTACCCTTTAGAATAGATTGCTTAGGTGTGTGTCTCACTATCCATGTTATCAACTTACCCATGTCATGATAATTGATTAGTATCCCTAGCTTAATCATAAAAATAGTGTTTACTTTACTCCATTGCCTTCCTTTGGCATAAATATGATACCCTTGTACTCATAGGTGAAATGCTACAACAGTATCTTCCGTGTGCTTGCAGATATCATCTCTTTCGAGAGATGATTTGTGGTGTTAATAACCGTCAACAAGCATTTCTGACTCTGTTGCAGGGGAAGGCAAAGGAAGTGAAGGATAGATATCACTTGTGATTAAGCTATAGGTACTAACAGTTATTAGATAGGATTACCCGAGTTTGTTTTCTCTGTTTGTGTCGAAACAGGGTAGTGTTGGCTAACCCATTTCATGGGATAGCCAACGAGGATGCAAGTGCTCAATTGCAATATGATTCAAGGCGTACCTCAACAAATGTCCCCTAGGCAACACCATTGCCTTTCGCGGAAGAATTTCATCCTCCAGTAGGAGCCAAAGTCGTCCATCCTCAAACTTGGGGGAGGCTCCAAGAGTTCTTCTTGGTTTGCCTTCATCATGGGTAGACAGTTGGCCATTTATACAACACTCATGTCATGGGTTGGCTTCACCAATCCATGACCACACTCATGCTAGAGCTGAAGGAGTCCTATTCTCATTCATCACGGATGAGAAAATGGTCTCTACTCAAAGGGTGGATTGAAGAATGCTCTAGTTCCCTTAGCTTGGCATGCACACCATTTGACAAGGTGGACATGCTAGTTGTTGAACTACGCCTCTCATTGAAGTATCATGAAGATCAAGCCAATGGAGAGTTGTTTGGAATGATCCAAGTCAAGGATATTCACATGATTTGTGAAAATCCATGTCAACATGTGACACTTGGGAAATATTTCCCTAAGACCCATGAGGATCTTTTAAACAACAACTCCCATGGCTATCACCTACAAGGAGGTCAAGGGTGGAGTCAACACCACCCTTATAGTCAAGGAGGCTATGGAATTCCAAAGGACTCAAGTTCGACTAGCCTACCTTGAAGTATCTCGTCCATGGACAAGTAAGAAATCAAGACAACATCCACATGAAGCCCCTGGCCAAGGACAAGAAACATAAATAACATTAAAGATCCAAGATATCCCACAATCACTTATTAGGATTCCTATACTTCAACCAAGCCCATGCAACCTAGGGCAAGTGACATTGTGGATGAAGTGTTTCTTGTTTGATTGTGGAATCCACAATTCAGCAAGCCCAATGAAGTCTTTGATCCATGATCAAAGTATGGGTTAACTCAAAGGAACATCAAGAATGTCAAAGTGGCACCCCTAAAGAAGGACAAGCCTCACCATGCTCATGAAAGAATATCTTCAAAAAGGAAAAATCGTCAACAAGTCTTTATCAAGGCGACGAAGCGGCTAAGGCCACCATGTGGCCCACATGTCCGAATGACAGTCAAAGTGATTGTGGCTTGTCAAATAGGAGAAGTTGTCCACATATTCAACTTTGGGATTGGACAACAAATAATCGAACCAAACAGGACGGAGGTAAGTCCTCCTCATCAGACTTCAAAAATTTTGTGAGTCCTTGCCAATAGGTTAATTGGTAGTTATCTCATATTTTTTCTCGATTGCATATTTGAATTTCTCATCATTTGCATTTGCCATGTTTGAATCTCCACACTAGCATGTTGGAAGGTAAAATTTCCAACCATCATAAAACTAAAAACTTTGAATTAGGGAAGAAAATTAATTGGATATGAATTTTGGGCATGACCACTTAAATTTATTTTCCTAATTCAAACCAAAAAGATTTGCTTTATGCCTCATTGCATTCACAAGTTGTTTCAAGTCGGGCAAGACAACTTGACAATAGGGTGCAATTTGCTTTTGGCTAACGTAGCTCGTTTTCGAGTTGTTTTGCTTGTTCTTGATTGAATTGCAGCGGGACAAAAAAATTTAAAGAGGTGGTTTGGCAAGAAAGAGGAGGCCACATCAAGCTCAAGCCACCATTGGGAGGATTTGAGAACACATCCCTCCTTCAAACTCATTTTGAGTTTGAGGTAGAGAAATGTTCAATATGATGACCCAATGGAGAAGCAAGAAGAAGCCTCAACCAAATCCAACCTCAACTTGGCATTTGACGTTGAACATCAAGCCTACGCCAAACTCGAAGGGTGTGAGTTTCTCACACAAATGCCTTCATCACCAATTGCTCTTCAAATAAGGTATGAATTCATGATTTTTCATTGTTTGGTTTGCTTGGAATTGAGTTCTTTGCTTGCAATTATGAGGAAGGTTGTCACTTCCTCATAATTCAATTCTCATGCATCCTCACAAGAGTAAGTGTTGGTATTATCTTTTGGATCTCCAAAAAGAAATACCACCTTTGGAAAAACTAAAAACCTCTTAAGCATTGGTTTATAGACTTAGTCATTCTTCCTAGGTCTAGAAAACAAAACTTTTTGGTATAGTTTAATGGGTGAATATTCATGTAGTAACTGAATAGTGATGACCATGATTTTGATTTGCGCTTTGTGCATATATGGTGTCACTAGATTTCAAACTCCTAAGAATAAGTGATATCCTTGATATTAATTTGAATTGCATGTTTATGTGGAATCACTAAATTTGAAATTTCTAGAAAATTTCAGCGGGATAAAATTGATAATCTTGTTTGTCATAATCCAAATGATAACATTTGCTCTTGTGTAAAAAGCTATGATGGATAGAAACTTTACAAGATGAAGGGATTTGTATAGTATATTTATATCACTTGCATTACAATGAGTAGGAGCTTTAGAAAATGTGCAAATGGATTTATCCATAAAGCCCAAGTCTTATCAATGAATAATATATTGCTCATGTATACACTTGAAATTGCACCCAATACATATTTGGTTTTGTTCTTCCCCGTACATACAAATGAATATTCTGTTACCTAACCCGAAAGTTCATTTGTACAAGTATCGGGAGCTAACCATCCCTCTCTATCATAGAGGGGAAGTTTGCAGGAGTAATATTACTATGCAGGCATTCAAAGATCCGATTGTTGGAAACTCTCCATGAGCAACCAATGGGCTGCTACGAATATGTGACAACATTATGCTCTCAACTATTCTAAGTACTCATTCAAGCTCTATAGAATTGCCACCATTATTGGGTGTAAGTTATTCCTTTGTGGCTAAAAGGTATGATGTGCTTTAACCAAGGAATGACAAGATCACACCCAGTGTATATTGGGTGCAAGTTGTTCCTATGTGGCTAGAAGGTATGTTATACCTTAGCCAAGGAACAACGGATCACACTCAACCCATGTTAAGTGGACGTCATCCCTTTGTGTTATAGGTATGTTGTACCTTAGCCAAGGAACAACATATCATATCCAACACATGTTGGGTACATGTCACTCCTTTGTGGCTAAAGGTTATCATTACCTTAGTCAAGGAATGACGGATCACACCCAATGCATGAGAGGTACAAGTAATTACTTTATGGCAAGAAGGTATGATACACCTTAGCCAAAAAATGACGGAACACACTTAACGCATGTTGAGTGCACGTCATTCCTTTGTAGCTAAAGGTTATCATTACCTTAACTATGGAATAACTACACTCAGTGCATGGGATATCTTGAGGTGCAGATAAGAGAAATCAATGACACTTTCTTCAACCACACTCATGGTACCCGAGGGAGGCAATACAACATCGACACTCAACCCTCTATTGCCAAAGCCACTCTGCAACAAGAATTGGCCGACCTCATAGCCTACCTCCATCGTTAGGGATTCAACCTCTATCTCGGACCTTGATTAAGAATAAGCTTGGGGAGGACCCCCACTGAGGTAACTTGTATCACACCCATTGCATTTTAATTTCCATCCATTCATCCACCTTGCATCTAAAAAAATTAAAAATATAGAAATAGCAATGTAGATTTGCCTTCCATCAAATAAAGATGTGTGGTAAGAATGATTTAGAATTCACATAGATGAAATGATGAATAGTTGCTCTGTTTTATTTTTTTATGACCCTAGTTTACAACTTGCTACTCTCCAAATATTTGCTTTCATTGGCTAAAATTAACTTTGCCTTTCTACTTAATTATGTGAAGTAAAGATCATTTCTTACACACATCACATTTCTACTAAACTATTTCCACTTGTCCTTGGAAAATAGTGCATGCAAACTTTTTATACAGGAAATGAGGTCAAAGAGGGGGAGCAAAACCAAAAAATTATCATCCTGGCCAATCAAGCGCTGACACATGGCCTAACATGGATCAAATGGCCCACAAACAGACATATTCAAGAAGATCATACGGTGTATCAACCATATCAGTCAATAGAGCTCACCTGGAAGTGACCTGGAGAAAGCACATGTGAAACGGAGCGAAGACCAGCTCAGTCGAACAGGAGGTTTGGTCGAACCCTTCCTAGTGCCAAACTCGATCAACTTCCATGTGTCGACTCCCTGTGGTGCCCTGATAACGATGAAGACTGATTCGCGTGCTTTTTGTGGCGAGAACCGACCCTTCTCCAGCTACAGATAGGACCCCCTACCCCTCACTTCAACACACACCACTTGAGCATTATTCAATTGTATACACTATTTTTCTTAGTACTTAGAGGAGTTAGGATGTAGAGAGGAGAGTTTCTAGTCCCAAGTCCAAATCAGGAAAGGAGTAGAGGGAGTCTCTCTTACCAATTCCAAATTTGAATAGGTATGGCACATGTATTCCTTCTTATATTTGTGACTTTATGCATAATAAAGATATTATCTTTAGTCTTCCTTCATACATACGCTTGGATGAAGTGTTTCTTGTTTGATTGTGGAATCCATGTATGTGGTAGGAATAGTCTTTATGATTATGCCATAATGATCTTATTATGTAACACCCATAATTTTTGAACAAAAGTGCTCAAAACCCTTGATCATGAGTGTATGCATTTTTGGGTGAATTTTAGCAATTCAAGCGTGTAGCAAACGTTCAAATTTGAATTTGAATTCAAATCAAAAGAAAAGAATTGAAAAAGAAAAAGAAAAAGGTTTAAATCCCCTTTTGGGCCAAATCTTCCCCTCTGGCCCATTTCCCCTCTTCTCTCCCTGCGGCCCAGCCGAGCCTCCCCTCTCTCCCTCTCTCTGCCGGGCGGGGCCCACCTGTCGGCGCCAACCCCTTCTTCCTCCCTCTTCCTTCTCCCGCGCGCGCCGCGCCAACCGCCTGCCCCGCGCCCACGTTCTGCACCCCGCGCCCACGATCCTTCCCCCTCGGAACCACCTCCCCCGCTCCCATTTCGGCCGAGGGAACAACCGCACACCCCCCCTCCGCGTTAAAGAGGAGCCGGCGCCCCCATTTTCCCCTTCCCCGAGCCTCCCCGGAACCCTAGACCTCCATCGCCGGTGAGCAGCCTCTGCGCCCGTGTTCCCGACGATCCTTCCCCCTCTCCTCCTCCATTTTCGGCCTAACTTGATCACCGCACCTCCAGGAACTCGCCAGACACGTTTGATCGGGGAGATTGCCTCTGCGCCGTCGACTTCACCGTGCACCGTCGAGCTCCACCGCCGTTCCTCGTCGCCGACCATCCTCCGACCGATTTCGTGCCTCGGCATCCCCCTAGGTGAGTTCCCCTACTTCTCCTCTCTCGATCTGTACTGGTGGCGTGTAGAATAGCCGTCGGCATCGCCGGTTGGGCGATCTCCGGCGAGGTCGCCGCCGCGGGGGCTTAGCGCCGCCGCGCTGTGCGCCGCCGGCGTCGCCAGAGGCGACGTGGCCGCATCTCGGCCCTCGGTTCAAACCGAACGGCCGGGATTAGATCTTCATACCGGTTCGGTATAATAAAATCCCAGCCATTCATCTCGGATCCGACGGCCAGCATTCAAAGCCCATTTCCCGCCGCCAACTTTGCACCCAGGCCCCTGGAATCTCATTAGCTACCCCCTGGACTTTTCTGCAATTCGGATCTAGCCCCTGGAAATTGCAGACTAGCCCCTGGATCCCTAAAAATGGTTTTTAATCATTTAATTAAGCATTCTAACCCCTGTAATCTTGTGGATTCATGTAAATGGTCCCTGTACAGTATAGTAAATTATTTATATAGCCCCTGGACTTTTATTTAATTGCTGAATAGAGTTTTTAATTGCATTTGAGGTGTAGAAAATGGATAAAAATGGTAATTAGGTGTAGAAATATTAGGAAAAATTGTTATAAACTATTTTTATGCTGTAAATTAATTATAGTGTTCAGATAAAATGTATTTGGTCTCTGGAATATTTATTATAAATGTTTTAAACTACATTTTTGCTATAGAAAATTCAATAAAAATGGTTTTAGGCTATAATAAAATCCCAAAATTGTAGGAAAATTATGAAATGCATATTTTGACCATGTTAAGTGATAAATACCTCGTAGGGACGCATTAGTGTAGGATTTTGTGCCTATGTGTATGTGTGATGCATTGATTTGCGTGCCTTTACTTATTTAGCTTTATTCTATTCTTGCCATTGCTTGGGAATATATCTAGAGTCGTTCTACGACCCTAACCTCAACTTCCAAGACCAAGACTTCGTCAATTCTCAAGTCTCCAACGAAGGCAAGTGCCCTTGACCATCTTGTACCTATTTTAGGAATTTAGCTAGTTGCATGCTAATTAATTTGATGTCCTACTTCATGTTTACATGCCCTGTTCCCTACCATTCCTTGTTACCTGAAATGGGTTGGGAAGTAGATAGGCTTTATTTATGCTTAGCCATGCTTAGATGTTGGGATTGGGAATTCATACAAATGTTCTATGCTTAACTTTATGGTTACTTTAATTTGGTGATGAATATACATAATGATAGTGGATAGGAATCTGGTGGTTGGTTAGTTTTGGTATGGTGCATTTTGCACGAGACCCGGGATTGGGGTTTGTTACCACCGGATTCTAAGGACCGGTTTATGGAGGAAGCCACTAAGCTCTATAGTACCACCACGAGACTGAGATGGGGCAGCTTGGTCAATTAATTAGGTTTCTCCCGATGAACTGCTAGTGGTTGGATGGTGCGGGGAATGATGCGGGTGATCTGCTCTTGGAACCGCAAGGCTCAAGAGGGGGCTCTGGGGCGGAGGGTTACTCCGAGAATCCCCAGTGGTGGAAACCTTAGAGGGCTAGCACTAGTCGGGAGTACCTTTGTAAAGACCATGTAGTGATCTCCTGGCCTCACACCAAAGGAAGTGTGTAATGTGGTTAGCTACCACGGGCATTCAGGGAGGTTCACTTAGTCCACCTGGCAACGGGGGATGAAATCACTGCTTGTGGGGAAAGGGTACACTCTCTGCAGAGATTTGGTAAAACTGTCATGACAGCCGTGCTCACGGACAAGAGCGGCTTGGGGCCAGTTCATAATTAGACTATGGTTGGGAAATGATGGTTCATTATGATGCAAGTACTTTCATTATCATTAATCATGTGTTATTTATCTATTGAATTATGATATTGATAATTGGAAGCTAAGGATAGGTTCTAAGCATAGTGCTAAGCCATATTTGGCCTTTCCTTGCTCTAGCCAATCATGTCATTCTCTTCCCGCACTTGCTGAGTACTTTATGTACTCAAGCGTTTAATTCTCCTTTAGAGTATGAAGAAGAAGAAGCTGCACCGGAGGACTTCTACGTCAACCCGGAGGACTTGGTCTAGGCTGACGACCTCACGCGCAACGGCTGCCTGTGGAGACGAAGCCCGCTTTCCTATCTTGTTTCCTGTAGTGTTGAACTGTTTAGTGTTGTGAATATTTGTGGTGTGTATTTGTAGACCTTCGGGTCGTTCTGTAAGACTATTTATGTAATCGAACATGGCAATGTAATGGTATTTCACTTTCGTCAACGCATGTACGATTCAACTGATCCTGGCGTACATGTGATTAGCGTCTGTTCATCTTTACGATGACCGGGCGTGACAAAGTGGTATCAGAGCCGTGTTGCCCGTAGGACGCAAGCCTAGTTAGAAATGGCCGAAAATTAAGGACTATACTATTTTCATATAGTATTTCCAAAACTTTGTGCTCTCCATCTCAACCCTTGTGCTTCTTACCTTACTTTGCTTATTGTTTTTATTCTAAATTGATTTATTAATTATTAATCTCACTCTCTTCTTTTCAAATGTTTGTAGATGGCGCGGACCAAGCAGACGGCCCGTAAGTCGACTGGAGGTCGTGTCCCTCAGCACGCCCTAGCCAGTCGCTCCGCACCTTACACACCCCGGAGGGAGACGACTCTGCTCTCCAACGGGAGTGCTGCTTCGAGGATGCGCGTCCGTCTTCGTTCTCTTCTTCGAGCTGCGGGGTACCGTGAGTACCGTGTCCGCTTAGTCTACCACACCACTAGGGTCTTTGCACCCTATACTGGTGAGCTGGAGTGGACTTCTCAGCTGGCCGTCTACTACGACTCGGAGTTGCTGCACTCGCACTTCTCTCCGGCCTGGAGGAGCTCCCAGCGTGCAGCTGAGGAGGACGCCACGTGGGAGGCGACCACCTACTGGAGCCACGCCCACAGGTTCCTTCTTGGGTGCACGGAGCACGCGTACACCCCTCAGCGCCCTAGTGGCACAGCCGCCTTCACTGGACGTGACGTCGAGGGACGCTTGACTCACCCCCAGTGCGAGAGGCTGGTAGACGACGTTGTGGAGTTGTCTTCACGACTCCAGCGTTGTCAGCAGGAGCTGCAGGACAGCAGGGACTTGGTCGACCGCTACGAGCGACTTCGACGACGCTACACGAGGATCACTGGAGTTGATCCTAACTCTCCGCAGTACGCTTCGGACGTGGAGCCTTGGGACCCGAACTCTCCGGATCGCCGCATGAACTCCCCCGAGAACTCAAGAGAAGACTCAGAAGAAGAAGACCCGGAGATGGAGGTTGAGGAGGACTCCGACGAGTAGGAGTGGACTCGTTTCCCCGCTGGACGACTCAGGACAGTTATCCTTAGTTTGTAGGAGCGTGTAGCTACGCCCTCCCTAGTCTTGAGTTGTACCTTTTATGTTGTCATGCTAGTAGTTTGCTTTATGTTGTGTGTGTTGATTGCGACATGAGTTGTGGAATGCTTCAGCATCCTGTCCACATCCATGTCTTTAGTCTTGTTTATGTGTCGTGTGAGTGGTGGAATGCTTAGGCATCTTGTCCACCTCCACACTAGTTGGTTAATGAGCTTGCTTTATGTCTATTACCCTTGATGCATATAGTTGGGACCGTGTTACCCTAGCATATCCTTTCTCATCTCATCTATTATTCTAAGACCTCAATGAACTTCTCTATCACAGATGGCTGGACGAGGAAGAGGTAGAGGCCGTGGTCGTGGTAACCCACCCCTGGATGAAGGACTTGGAGGTGTCCCTGGATGGAATGCAAGGGGTGCTCGAGGAGCCCCAGCCTCTCAACAAATGCAACAGATGATGGCTCTTCAGACCCAGTTGCTTAACAACCTCACCCAGATTGTCACCAACCTGCAACAAGCCCCACCCCCACCACCACCAAACTACAACCTTCCGCCACCACCACCTTTTCCACCTAGGTCCTTCCTTAGGGACTTCCTGAACACCCATCCACCCACTTTTGCCACCGTTACCGAACCTATGGACGCCGATGATTGGCTCCGTACCATTGATAGCAAGCTGAGGCTCATCCACTGTGAAGGGAGAGAGAAAGTGCTACTAGCCTCTCATCAACTTCAAGGACCAGCAGCTGACTGGTGGACCGCCTTCACCGAAGCCCACCGGGACCCGGAAAATATTACATGGGAAGAATTCCGTACCAACTTCCGCAATCACTTCGTACCTGAAGGAGAGATACAAGCCAGGCGTGAAGAATTCCTGATGCTAAAGCAAGGCCGTATGACTGTGAGGGCCTACCTGAATGCCTTCACCCAGCTGTCCCGCTATGCCCCAACAGACGTGGATACCGACGCCAAGAAGCAATTCCGCTTCAAGAATGGGCTGGACAAAGAGTTAAAGTTTGCTATGTCTTCCAGCGACTACGGCGACTTCCAGAAGTTAGTGGACAAAGCTTTTGAAGTGGAAAGGACTAAGAAGGAACTGGAAGATGACGAAAGAAAGAGGAAGTTGACTATAGCAGCACATGCCTCCAGCAGCAATGTACGCCCTCGTCTCAACCCTCCGCCTACAACCCACATGACTCGTCCCATGAACTACTCGGGACAAAGGTACCCCAACTCCAACTACAGGCCACCCACCCCTTACAACCAGCCAATGCGCCAGCAGCAGCAGCAGCAGCAGCCACCACGCCAGCCAATGCAACCCCCACGCCAGCAGATGCAGCCACCCCGCCCTTCAGCCCCAGCTAACCGTCCAAGTGGCCAACCCCCAAGAAACCAGTCAGGAGGCAACAAGGGCCCAAATAATGCTGCAGGAGTACAATGCTACAAGTGCGGAGAATGGGGACACTATGCCAGCAGTTGTCCAAAGAAGCAGCAGAACCCAACTGGCCGTGTCAACCATGTGACTCTGGAGCAAGCACAGGAAGCACCTGATGTGGTGATCGGTACGTTCTCTGTCAACTCCCACCCTGCCACCATATTGTTTGATTCGGGTGCTACACATTCATTCATATCCAAGGATTTCATAAAGAAGCATGACATGGTAGTTACATTCTTGAATGGGCCATTATTGATAAACTCTCCTGGAGGAGAGATGGTGGCAAGGCATCTATGCCGAAAAGTGAGTATAAACATAAGGGGGGTAGTCTTTTGGGCCAACCTAATAGTGTTGGACTCACAAGGATTAGATATCATTCTGGGAATGGACTGGTTGACAAAGAATCAAGGAGTAATTCATTGTGCAACTAGAACAGTCTGCTTAACACACCCGGATGGCACCACAGTGGAATTCAAGCCAGATCAGACACAAGAATCAATAGTGCAACTCAATCACCTTGAGAGTACCAAAGACATCAGGGTTGTGAAAGAATTTCCGGATGTATTCCCAGATGACTTGCCAGGTATGCCCCCTGATCGAGAGATTGAATTTATCATTGAATTAGTACCTGGAACGGCCCCAATATATAAGAGGCCATATAGAATGGATGCTAAACAACTAGCTGAACTAAAGGATCATATTGAGGAATTATTGGCAAAAGGATATATTCGACCTAGCTCATCGCCTTGGGGAGCACCAGTCATATTTGTACCTAAGAAAGATGGAACTCAAAGGTTGTGTGTGGACTATCGAGCCTTAAATGAGGTAACCATCAAGAATAAATACCCACTACCAAGGATTGAAGATTTGTTTGATCAGTTGAGAGGAGCTTGTGTGTTTTCCAAGATTGATCTTCGTTCGGGCTACCATCAACTGAAGATTAGACCGTCGGATATTCCCAAGACAGCATTTGTCTCTCGGTATGGATTGTATGAGTATACAGTCATGTCATTTGGATTGACCAATGCTCCGGCGTATTTTATGTATCTTATGAACAAGGTTTTCATGGAGTACTTGGACAAGTTCGTAGTGGTATTCATCGATGACATACTTATCTACTCCAAGACTGAAGAAGAGCATGAGGAGCACCTCAGGATGGCCTTACAGCAGCTTCGCCAACATCAACTGTATGCCAAACTTAGTAAGTGTGAGTTTTGGCTAAAGGAGGTATCATTTTTGGGACATGTCATATCTGAAGGAGGTATAGCAGTGGATCCAGGCAAAGTGGCCGATGTCCTTAAGTGGGAAACACCTGAGAGTGTACATGATATAAGAAGATTCTTAGGTATGGCAGGTTATTACCGTCGATTCATCGAGGGATTTTCAAAGATCTCGCGACCATTAACCAAATTGCTTGAGAAAGGAGTTACTTTCAAATGGACCCCCGAATGTGAAGTGAGCTTCGCCGAATTGAAGAAGAGGTTGACCAGTGCGCCGGTATTGGTGATGCCTGATATGCAGAAGGAGTTTGTGGTCTATTGTGATGCATCTGGTCATGGTTTAGGATGTGTCTTAATGCAAGGAGGACATGTTGTGGCCTATGCTTCAAGACAGCTTCGGAAACATGAGAGGAATTATCCAACACATGACTTAGAATTGGCAGCGGTTGTTCATGCCTTGAAGATATGGAGACATTACTTGATGGGAAAAAGGACTGAGATATATACAGATCATAAGAGCTTGAAGTACATATTTACACAGCCGGATCTTAACCTCAGGCAACGTCGCTGGTTGGAGTTAATCAATGATTTTGATGTGGGAATCAACTACCATCCAGGCAAGGCAAATGTGGTCGCTGATGCTCTAAGCAGGAAGGGACAAAGCAATAACTTGTCAGTACAAGCTCTTCAACCCCAGCTCTGTGAAGAGTTTGCAAGGTTAAATCTATGTCTAGTGTCTAGCACTGAAGCAGTTGCTATGGAAGTGGACTCAACCCTCGAGCGTGATATACGAGAAGGGCAGAAGAATGATGAGAAGGTCAAGGAGATCAAACAGTTGATGAAGAAAGGGAAAGCTCCGAACTTTAGAGAGGATGAACAAGGAACCTTATGGCTTGGAAAGAGGATTTGTGTCCCAGATGTCAAGGAGATTAAAGAGTTGATATTAAGAGAAGCTCATGACTCATCGTACTCCATTCATCCCGGAAGCACAAAGATGTATCAAGACCTTAAAGATCGATATTGGTGGCATGGAATGAAACGGGATGTAGCCGAATATGTGGCTATATGTGATACATGTCAATTGATTAAGGCGGAACATCAAAGACCAGCAGGGTTATTGCAACCAATCAAAGTGCCAGAATGGAAATGGGAAGAAATTAGTATGGACTTCATTGTGGGACTACCAAGAACACAGTCTGGATATGATTCTATATGGGTTATTGTGGACCGTCTAACTAAAGTGGCTCACTTTATTCCTGTGAAAGAGACCTATAATGGCCCCAAGTTGGCGGAACTGTACATCTCCAGGATTGTGTGCTTACATGGAGTTCCTAAGAAGATCATTTCAGACAGAGGCACCCAATTCACCTCAAGATTCTGGCAGAAGTTGCATGAATCAATGGATACCCGTCTAAATTTCAGTTCGGCGTATCATCCTCAAACTGATGGCCAGACAGAACGCACCAACCAGATATTAGAAGACATGTTGAGAGCGTGTGCTTTAAAGAATAGCAAGAGTTGGGACAAGAATCTGCCATATGCCGAATTTTCTTACAATAACAGTTATCAAGCCAGTTTGAAGATGTCTCCTTTTGAAGCATTGTATGGGCGAAAATGTAGGACACCGTTGTTTTGGAATCAAACTGGGGAAAGTCAAGTCTTTGGGCCTGACGTATTACAAGAGGCTGAAAGACAAGTACAAGAAATTCGGAAGAATCTTAAGGCGGCTCAAACGAGACAGAAGAGTTATGCGGATACTCGAAGACGCGATCTCACATTTGAAGTTGGTGACTATGTATACTTGAAGGTGTCACCTATGAGAGGATTGCGAAGATTCAAAGTAAGAGGCAAGCTGTCACCCCGATACATTGGTCCGTTCAAGATACTCGAAAGACGTGGTGAAGTGGCTTATCAGCTTGAGCTTCCGCCACACCTGTCAGACGTACACAATGTTTTCCATGTGTCGCAGCTTAAGAAGTGCCTAAGGGTGCCTGAAGAGCAATTACCAATGGAAGCAGTGGATGTACAAGAAGATTTGTCTTATGTGGAGCAGCCTGTCAAGATACTTGAGACACTAGAAAAGATCACAAGAAACAAAGTCATTCGCATGTGTAAAGTGCAATGGAAGCATCATTCGGAGGCAGAAGCAACATGGGAAAGAGAAGAAACTCTCAAGGCGGATTTCCCTCATCTATTCTCTTAGGACGTCCGAATCTCGAGGGCGAGATTCCTTTTAAGGGGGGTAGAGTTGTAACACCCATAATTTTTGAACAAAAGTGCTCAAAACCCTTGATCATGAGTGTATGCATTTTTGGGTGAATTTTAGCAATTCAAGCGTGTAGCAAACGTTCAAATTTGAATTTGAATTCAAATCAAAAGAAAAGAATTGAAAAAGAAAAAGAAAAAGGTTTAAATCCCCTTTTGGGCCAAATCTTCCCCTCTGGCCCATTTCCCCTCTTCTCTCCCTGCGGCCCAGCCGAGCCTCCCCTCTCTCCCTCTCTCTGCCGGGCGGGGCCCACCTGTCGGCGCCAACCCCTTCTTCCTCCCTCTTCCTTCTCCCGCGCGCGCCGCGCCAACCGCCTGCCCCGCGCCCACGTTCTGCACCCCGCGCCCACGATCCTTCCCCCTCGGAACCACCTCCCCCGCTCCCATTTCGGCCGAGGGAACAACCGCACACCCCCCCTCCGCGTTAAAGAGGAGCCGGCGCCCCCATTTTCCCCTTCCCCGAGCCTCCCCGGAACCCTAGACCTCCATCGCCGGTGAGCAGCCTCTGCGCCCGTGTTCCCGACGATCCTTCCCCCTCTCCTCCTCCATTTTCGGCCTAACTTGATCACCGCACCTCCAGGAACTCGCCAGACACGTTTGATCGGGGAGATTGCCTCTGCGCCGTCGACTTCACCGTGCACCGTCGAGCTCCACCGCCGTTCCTCGTCGCCGACCATCCTCCGACCGATTTCGTGCCTCGGCATCCCCCTAGGTGAGTTCCCCTACTTCTCCTCTCTCGATCTGTACTGGTGGCGTGTAGAATAGCCGTCGGCATCGCCGGTTGGGCGATCTCCGGCGAGGTCGCCGCCGCGGGGGCTTAGCGCCGCCGCGCTGTGCGCCGCCGGCGTCGCCAGAGGCGACGTGGCCGCATCTCGGCCCTCGGTTCAAACCGAACGGCCGGGATTAGATCTTCATACCGGTTCGGTATAATAAAATCCCAGCCATTCATCTCGGATCCGACGGCCAGCATTCAAAGCCCATTTCCCGCCGCCAACTTTGCACCCAGGCCCCTGGAATCTCATTAGCTACCCCCTGGACTTTTCTGCAATTCGGATCTAGCCCCTGGAAATTGCAGACTAGCCCCTGGATCCCTAAAAATGGTTTTTAATCATTTAATTAAGCATTCTAACCCCTGTAATCTTGTGGATTCATGTAAATGGTCCCTGTACAGTATAGTAAATTATTTATATAGCCCCTGGACTTTTATTTAATTGCTGAATAGAGTTTTTAATTGCATTTGAGGTGTAGAAAATGGATAAAAATGGTAATTAGGTGTAGAAATATTAGGAAAAATTGTTATAAACTATTTTTATGCTGTAAATTAATTATAGTGTTCAGATAAAATGTATTTGGTCTCTGGAATATTTATTATAAATGTTTTAAACTACATTTTTGCTATAGAAAATTCAATAAAAATGGTTTTAGGCTATAATAAAATCCCAAAATTGTAGGAAAATTATGAAATGCATATTTTGACCATGTTAAGTGATAAATACCTCGTAGGGACGCATTAGTGTAGGATTTTGTGCCTATGTGTATGTGTGATGCATTGATTTGCGTGCCTTTACTTATTTAGCTTTATTCTATTCTTGCCATTGCTTGGGAATATATCTAGAGTCGTTCTACGACCCTAACCTCAACTTCCAAGACCAAGACTTCGTCAATTCTCAAGTCTCCAACGAAGGCAAGTGCCCTTGACCATCTTGTACCTATTTTAGGAATTTAGCTAGTTGCATGCTAATTAATTTGATGTCCTACTTCATGTTTACATGCCCTGTTCCCTACCATTCCTTGTTACCTGAAATGGGTTGGGAAGTAGATAGGCTTTATTTATGCTTAGCCATGCTTAGATGTTGGGATTGGGAATTCATACAAATGTTCTATGCTTAACTTTATGGTTACTTTAATTTGGTGATGAATATACATAATGATAGTGGATAGGAATCTGGTGGTTGGTTAGTTTTGGTATGGTGCATTTTGCACGAGACCCGGGATTGGGGTTTGTTACCACCGGATTCTAAGGACCGGTTTATGGAGGAAGCCACTAAGCTCTATAGAACCACCACGAGACTGAGATGGGGCAGCTTGGTCAATTAATTAGGTTTCTCCCGATGAACTGCTAGTGGTTGGATGGTGCGGGGAATGATGCGGGTGATCTGCTCTTGGAACCGCAAGGCTCAAGAGGGGGCTCTGGGGCGGAGGGTTACTCCGAGAATCCCCAGTGGTGGAAACCTTAGAGGGCTAGCACTAGTCGGGAGTACCTTTGTAAAGACCATGTAGTGATCTCCTGGCCTCACACCAAAGGAAGTGTGTAATGTGGTTAGCTACCACGGGCATTCAGGGAGGTTCACTTAGTCCACCTGGCAACGGGGGATGAAATCACTGCTTGTGGGGAAAGGGTACACTCTCTGCAGAGATTTGGTAAAACTGTCATGACAGCCGTGCTCACGGACAAGAGCGGCTTGGGGCCAGTTCATAATTAGACTATGGTTGGGAAATGATGGTTCATTATGATGCAAGTACTTTCATTATCATTAATCATGTGTTATTTATCTATTGAATTATGATATTGATAATTGGAAGCTAAGGATAGGTTCTAAGCATAGTGCTAAGCCATATTTGGCCTTTCCTTGCTCTAGCCAATCATGTCATTCTCTTCCCGCACTTGCTGAGTACTTTATGTACTCAAGCGTTTAATTCTCCTTTAGAGTATGAAGAAGAAGAAGCTGCACCGGAGGACTTCTACGTCAACCCGGAGGACTTGGTCTAGGCTGACGACCTCACGCGCAACGGCTGCCTGTGGAGACGAAGCCCGCTTTCCTATCTTGTTTCCTGTAGTGTTGAACTGTTTAGTGTTGTGAATATTTGTGGTGTGTATTTGTAGACCTTCGGGTCGTTCTGTAAGACTATTTATGTAATCGAACATGGCAATGTAATGGTATTTCACTTTCGTCAACGCATGTACGATTCAACTGATCCTGGCGTACATGTGATTAGCGTCTGTTCATCTTTACGATGACCGGGCGTGACATATTATATCATCATAAAACTATAAATCCCCACTATAGTCTAAGTAGTTATGATATGATCATGTTAATATGAATAACTTATGCTATGTCTCAACATTGGTTCAACGATGTTTAGGTTAGTCATTGCCTTAGAGAGGTACTTGTACTCGAGCCTCTAAGGTATTTACTTAACATGTAAGTGTGGTGCTTAGATAGTTAAGTAACATTGGATGTCTCGTATACCCACAGATTGAAGAGGTAGGCAGTAGGTGGTAACAACTCTATCTGTCTTTTGTAATCCTCCACGTTCGGCTATGCCACAGGCTCTTGGCGGGAGTCGTCCTAGTATTGCTAGGGGTAAACCCGTGCCCAATGTTTTGAACAACTTAGCATAAAGATTCACAATTAACATGCTCATTAGTACCTAACCTAGGCTATGTATATGTATATTAGAGGCATTGTAGGATCAACTCACTAACTCTTAGTCCAATCTTCATTAGGACCCATTTACCCTTTTAGAATAGATTGCTTAGGTGTGTGTCACACTACCTATATTATCAACTTACCCCTGTCATGATAATTGATTAATTTCCCCTAGATTAGTCATAAGAATAGTGTTTACTTTACTCCATTACCTTCCTTTTAGATAAATATGATACCCTTGGAATACTCAGCATGAAATGCTACAACAGTATCTTCCGTGCGCTTGCGGATCTCATCTCTTTCAAGAGATGATCTGTGGTGTTAAGAACCGTCAATAGTGGCCTATAGGGGGTGAATAGGCTTTTGAAAATTTACCTGAAACACTTAGCAAAACTCTTCAAATCCAGGAAGGTCGGACTAGTCCGGTGTAGGGTACGGACTAGTTCGGTGTTGTCATAATACTTGCAGGAATCTAAATCTTTTTGGTATTTTCTTCATGTAGTAATACAATGGAATACGTAAGGATACTTTAATGTAATTAACAAGTGTGTTTGACAGTAAATTTCACAAGGATCATGAGATTAATGCCAAATAGGAGATTGATTGATCCGTGCCCTAGCTAGTTGCAAATATGAAAGAAGTAAACAAGAGTTACAGGACACGGCGATTTTTACCAAGGTTAAATCAAAAAAAAAGTGATCTACGTCCTTGTTGAGGAGTTCACACAGAGTCGGGTCTCAACCAACCATTCCCTCGTCAAATAACCACGAAGGCCGACTTGATCTCACTATCAACGTGGTAATTACCAAGTTAATGGGGCTACCTCACAAGCTGGGGGATCCCACAAGTTTATAGCAGAAAACTTGATCAAACACACTCGAATAATGTACAAGAAACAGAAAGAGTGTGATAGAGATCAAACCCTAAGAGCTCAAGATTGCGTGAAATGTCGCTCTTCTTTTCCCAAATCTCAAATCCCAAAAGGTTGAACTTTTTTGGGCCTAAGATGTGTGGAGACGAGTGTTTTTGTGCTCTTGGGAGGTGTGACGGCGCTTGGGTTCTTACTTGGGGGTTATATGGGGGTCGTGGATCTCTTATTTATAGACATTTTGAAAAGTTGATGTTTGGATCTCAATGCTCGAACTAGTCCGCTATGGTACACTAGACTAGTCCGGTGCGCTGTGTGTAACATGCTTGAAGTTGTACAACACACTATGAAACCCTAATTTTTGTAAGGATATCACACTAGTCTGCATAGGACCGGACTAGTCTGTTTTGTATCTAAAGAGAAATTGGACTAGTCCAGCCAATATCGGACTAGTTCGGTGCTGATGGAGATCGAAGAGTATAGGACAAGTCTGGTGTGTAGGATTTGTCCGATTATGCACCAGTGACATATCGGACTAGTTCGGACAATATCAGACTAATTCGGTGCACGTGAAATGTGAAGGGAAGGACTAGTACACATTTGTGGACTTGTCCATTTGAACACCAGAGGAATATCGGACTAGTACGGACAATAACAGACTAGTATGTTACCTACTCAGAGAGGAATCGGACTAGTTCGCACATTTTGGACTAGTCCGATGGTTGGCTAGGTTTTCAGTTATGTTTTAGCCCTTACTCTCATCACAAAGACTTGAGCTCTTGAAGGTGTGTCTCTCACACACACCCTATACATTTAGGACTACTTTTTGCATCTATTATCCACTTGTGTTCTTCCCTTCTTGATTCTCAATTTTCACCTTTTGCACCTTTGGTTCTATTCTTCGAAACCTGCTCTCAACTCAACAAATTTTATTAGGATGTCACTTGTTTGTCATCAATCATCCAAAACCCAAAAGGGTGTGCCAAGATGCACTTTCACATCCCCACCTAAAGAACCGCCTGCACCGACTGCAAGACAGGTGAGACCGCGATCAGCTTTCGCGACAAGACAGTTGCACCGACCTCGTAGCTCCTACATCAAGAAAAAGCATAAGGATCACCACCTAAAGAAGAATGTTGAGGGCCGAAGAACAAGACAAACCTAGATGAAATATGATGCCCCACACGCGGTGCTCGACTCGACGACAACCCGACGTCCTAAGCCTCGAGAGGCGAAGACATCGCCTAGGCACCAGGGCCCCGAACATCAGGACTCGATGTCTGGGTGGGGGAGGGGACGATGACCCCCGGCCGGCGTCCACCCTCGCCCCCTTAGTGGGATTGACAGGTCAGACACTGCCTCCTTCTTTCGGTCTACGAGGGCCACGGCCGGCCAGTTGGAGCCGAACTCCGCCTCGAACGTCTCTGACTCAGAAGCATCATCCAAATCAGAGAATCGGGCTCCAAAGTGGGGCTTCGACTTTCTCGCTCCACACCCGTAACCTCCCTCTACCACCGCAGGCAGGTCTCCTCCCGAAGGATCCGTTGGGCCCTCTCACAGTCCTTCCTCGCCTTCTCCTCCAATATCCGCATTGCTTTCTCTTCCCTCTCTCCCTTGCCCTCTGACGGCTTGGGGAAGAAGTTGGTACAAGTGAGATTATGCCCGGGGGGACGCTCCCAGCACGCTGGGAGAGGACTGCTCGCGATGCTACTCGGAGCCCCTCCCAAGAGTTCTATCACCCACTACAAAACCTGGGAAAACAATAGCTCCTCCTGCAACTCCCTCGTCGGGTCACCGATCAAGGCGTACTCCCACATTTTTCTAGCCCTGTCCCGAAGCGACAAGACCCTGCATTTGAAGAGGACCCAGAGGGCGTTCTCGCTGGTAAGGCCCTCCGACTCCAGCTTTTTCATTACCTCCAGGAAGGCGGCACTATTCTTTCCTTAGGCATCCCAGCCCCAAGGATTCGAGGGCGCTGGCACCCTACAGGTGAAGTTTGGCAGACCAGGCTCCATGTTCTGAATATATAACTGCTCTCGATTCCAGTCCTCGGTGGAGTCCGACAACGAGAGATGGAAGCACTATGTTAGCCGCGACTAGGCCTAGACGCACATAGAGCCGAAGGATGGAGTCAGAGTCTAGGAAGTACGGAAGGAGAATAAATGCCCACAAAGAAGTAGTGGGGGTTTGTTTCAAGGAAGACCTCACACAAGGTGATGAATGCCAAAATGTAGAGCACCAAGCTCGATGTTAGGTTTTGGAGCTCCAGATGATACTCACCGAGAAGCCCCAGGAGGAACCACATCAACAGCAACCCCAAGCCTCGACGATGGTAGGACAGGAAGGACACCACCTCATCGCCCCACGATCATTGGACGCGCTCGCCATCGGGACAACGGGCACGACGGCGATCATCGGGTGACATCAGGCCCTAAGAGAACAAGTCATCCGACTTCTTCGGGCACACGGAGGACAGACTCCACCTCACCATCAATCAAGCAGCACTGCGAACAAAGGCGACAATAGGGGAAGTTTCTTTCTTTTTTCTCTCAACAACGCGGGTTTAACCCTCCGACTATTTTAGGAAGAATGACGGAGCACGGGGATCGAAAGACAGAATAGAAACGTGAAGGAGGTAAGGGTTATTGATGCCAGAACCTTTTGTAGTGCCCGACGGGGAGGTTACGGGTGAGAGTTTTTTGGAACACGAACGGTTGTCGAGGACTTATGTGGGGCATTAGGACACATCGCCTCGGCAACCATATCATGGTGGACTAGAGCACTGAAGAGCGTGCCACGGGCCCTCGACTGCTCGTAACCGGCGCCGCTTCGAATCGATGACATCTTCAAAAAATGGCGATTAATTAAACTGGCATGGCGGCCCCCCTTTCTTCTAAGTCGTATCAGCGCTGACTCCAAGTCGTGCGGTGCCTCCTCGTCTCCCGCAGTGCTACACTCATAGGCCAGCGGGCTTAGGTAAGATGGATAAGTTTTTTGGCTCACTTTTGGAGCCCGTATATTTCGGGTTCCCACCTGTGGGCAGGTCGTATTGTTGCTACCCCGAATGAACAAGAGTGAGGGATGGATGACTTGAGGTGGCCAACGGTTGGGTGTACTCGGGGTGTTGCTCTCCCCGACATCTCCAATTATCCATGTCCATGTCTTAGCTTTGCGACTCCTTAGTATATTCGTAATGGGTTGGTTCCTGAGCCACTCGGGTCTCTCGGTGGACCCGGGAACAATGTAGATGTCCCCGGCGAATTTATGAAACGCGGGCATTCGTGTCCCGACATACAGCTATCACTAACGAACAGCGATGGATGCGTTCCAGTCACCCCAAACAAACTGACTCGACCTGGTTTTACCTGGATTATCCGTTAGATAACTCGCCGAGTGCGGGATTTATACCCTACCCTCAGAGCTTCCTGGCCTACTCACCCCTCTGAGCAAACGAACGGCTCGTCAGCGGGGTGCAAACAAACTTGCGGCTAACAACCTGACCTCATGAGACTCTCGATGTCTGCCATGCAATCTCAGGTAACAACGGCAGGGTGTCTGCGTCTCGCCAAAATTAGTTCGAGCCGCTAGTGGTCAGTCGTGTAATCGAATCGATACTAACACGTTTATTTAGCTCTTGTTTATTAGGGTCCCCGATACGAGTGCAAGTTCAACCTACGACCAACTCCACGAAGACTCGGTCGAAGGCTCAGGGACTACTGATGGAGTTCCGTACTCAGAGTACCAAACATACGAGTCCCATCGGTACGTGACCATTACGTGGCTATGGAGTGAAGCTACCTCTGCTTGAGAAGGGGCCCACCACCAATGCCTTGGTCTGTCGAGATCGGGGTATCCAGCGTGTCCAAGTCCCAACTGAGAGGTCAGGCGGACGATTCCTCTCGGGCTCGGGCTCGAGAGAGGCAGGTGGTTGGGGGCATTTATGACGGGCGGTGGGCGCGGTATCTTCGGTAGGTGGGATGAACCCACAATGTGACCCGTTGCAGGATAAGCCTATCATCCACCCATCCATCGTAAGAAAGATGACAACCTCACTCACAAGACGGTGCCTTGGAAACCAAGAAGAAGCCAAGACTAAAGCTTCTGCACCCAGACAGACCGGATGCATAAAATGAACACTGTGAATCCGGCTCCACTATGAGGAATGTAGGTTAGATAGGACCGCATCACCCCTCTATAAAAAGACCCCAAGGCCTTCCGCGAGGGGGGCAAATTCACTTTGTATTCGTGGTTACTACACGCATTTTACCTTACACACTTTTTCTTTGATGCACTTGCGTCCTTTTCCTTTGACGCACTCGCGTTCGTGCCTTGCTTTATACCTCCGTGTGCGTTTTCGCTTACGCGTTACTTCCATAAAAGTTATTATTTTTTAGAGTTCATATACTCGAGCAAGACTCTCTTGTAATCTGTTCTCTCGCCTTTTGAGCTAATAAAGATCATAGATAGACTCTCTCTCTAGACGTAGGGCCTTTTTTGCCTGAATCAGGAAAATCTCTTGTTCTTTGCAGTCAACCATACGAAGACGAACGTGACTCAATACAAATTTACTAGTCGGTTTCCGAAACGCCGACACATGGATAAATCATAAAGTCTGAATAGAACAGATGTACATTCGTAGGATATCTTGTCTTTTTACAGCTTATTTTGACACGTCTAAGTGCCTAGAACATAATAGGAGGCAACTTGTAGCTTTATTTTTTTCAAAAAAGGATCAAATTATATAAATTCTAAAAGACAAGAATAAAATCATAATTGATATTTGAACTTTTTTGTCACTTTATTGATTAAGTAACATCATTACATAGTTCATCAAGAATACAAACCAGATTTAGACACTTGATATTTTACAAATCATAGAAGTGGTTGTGCGAGCCAACTTATGTGCTATTACATTTGACTCACGACTGGAGAAAGTAATAGAGCAATACTCGAATGCAGAAGTCATAGATTTGATATCTGCAACAACAGCTCTCATAATTGACCGATTCAGAACAGCGGAATTAATTCTTTGAACCATGGAAAGGAAATTCGAGAATAACTTTATTTTAGAGAAACTATGATCTTTTAGGATCAGTAGAGCCTGATGGATTGCAATGCGTTCAGCTAACTCAGGAGATGGGAACACATTCATGCGCTCATTACAGGAAAGGGGATGGGATCTTATATGATCACGAATCACCACTCCCCATCCCATCTGATTATCTCCCCATCCCATCTAATTATCTGAGAGAAATAGAGCAGCATCGACATTGACGCATACATGATCTTCTTGCATAGCATGGGAACAAAAAGTAGACGAGTGTCTCTCATGTGAGATGACCCTCTGTGCTTGAAAGAATGCTGACACATCATGTTCACATAAGCAATGATTTGTAGCCACTCTAATGGAGTTAATGAATGTACCATTATTTTTTGCCTGATTCCGAGCCTCCAAAATATGCCATATTGTAGCAGCCATGACGAAAATATTTAGCTATGATTCTGTTGCGAGGGCATCAAAAAACTATTACTTTGCATTAGACATATGTTTTACACGTAAACTGATCGAGAAACGATCTTTTATGTGTTTCCATATTTCTTTTTCATAGGAGAACATAAGGAAAATATTTTCAACTTTTTCCTCTTGGCTACAAAAAATGCAACCATTTTCTTCCTTTGTAATGTGTCTATGCAACAGCTGCTCACCCGTAGGTAGGCAGTTATGTATCATACGCTATAAAACAATTTTCATCTTGTTTGGAATCTGGATAGACCATGGTCATTTCCAAACTTTTGTATCATCATGCCAGTTTGAACTAAACCCTTTTCTAGACCTGCCATGTGTAGAGAAGAAAAATTGAACTCTTGCTAAATTATAAGTGGATTCACCAAATTTTGCATGTGGTCAGAACACAAAGTCTTCGCTGCCATATATGCTAGCAGAGATATGTGGAATGGTCTCTACTATTTCAGTTTGAAAAAATGTTTTCACCAGGTCAACATTCCAAGATGACCCATTGTTATTGAGCAATAATTTTATCTTTGCATCGTCCGACATTGGTAATAATGGTTGAAACGTACCAGTCTGAAAATTGAAGACTCAATTATCAGTCAATATGTTGACTTTTTCTCCATTGCCAATGCCCCATCGAAGACCTCTAAGAACAAGATCATTGCGAACAGAATTGATCGCCATGTGTATGATAATTTACGACGATTACTAGAATTCAAAAAATCTAAATTCGGATAATATCGTTCCTTCAGGACTCTTACACATAACAATGTTGGGTCTGTAATAAGCTGCCAACATTGTTTTCCAAGCATAGCTTGATTGAAAAGAACAAAATCACGAAATCTCATTCCTTCCAATAGATTTTGGTGATGACATCCATTCCCATGAGCACCAATGCATTTTCTTCTTTCCATTTTCAAAACTCCACCAGTGGTCAGAAATACATGATTTCATTATCCACACAAGCATTTGGAAACAACTCATAGTATAAGTTATAATTGATTGTGCTACAGAATTGATATTTCAACTTGAGACAGAGGGAGTATGTCAGTAGCTAAAGGTCAAACCCCACAGTATATTTTTTTTCAGCCTTGCTCGGTGCACGAACCAGGTCCATGAGCTGCGAATCTGCAGCAGAACGGAGCGGAATTTTGCGCGCGCGCGTGAGGCGGGGTCCTGAGGGTCAACGTGCACGTCTGCGTTCTCGCTGACGCAGTGACGCCTCCCTCCGGAAGCCGGATCGAACCATCTCGCCCTGACGCTGTGCACCTGCGTGGTTCGGTTGGTCTGCTTGGCGTTTCTACGTCGTAAATTCGCACAAACGCTGTGCCGAACCCGAATGTATTCGAAAGTGACAAGCGTTCCCGCTCAGAACAAAGTTCGACAGAAGTGCATGTTCAAACACTCACCCCCAGCACCGAACCATTCCAATTAATCGATACAGCCTGCCTGACAGAGTACCAGTCTTTGTACAACAGCATGAATAATCAATCGGTAGACCGTAGACTCCTCGTCCTCCCTGCTTGCTTGAGTGCTAGTACTACTACGCAAGCTCATCCATATAATTTCAGTGATTCAACCACAAAACGTAGCATCATCGAGACATTTACATCGGCAATCGCAGCATCGGCATCGACGCCAGCAACTACTTCCGGCAGCAACGGCCGAGGGCATCAGGTACGACGAAGAAGATAACGCAAGACGAAGCTAGCACTGCGGCTTGTCGACCATGCTCCTGGCGAAGGCGTAGCGGAACCTGACGCTGTACGGCAGCCACTCCACGGCCTGCGCAGCCTTCCGCCGGCTCCCGGTCCCGGAGGCCCGCTGGTGGGCGGTGTCCTGCTGCTTCCGGCCGTCGGCGACGGCCCCCTCGCGCTGCGCCCACGGGAGGACATCGTCGGGGCCGAGGCACGCCTCTCGGGCGTACCGCTCGACGAGGCGAGGCAGGAACACCTTCCTCTTGGACTTCCTCACTACCACGGTCGCCTGCAGGAACTCCAGCTTGGCACGCTCCAGCTCCTCCATGACGTTCTTGGCCGTGTACACCCGCAGCTGCGATGGGATGGTTGGTGGAGCCAGAGCAAGGAGCTGAGTATGACAGACGTGCAGGTGCTGTGTGCTGAAGTGGAAGCAAGGCTAGTAGTACCATGGGGTCAGATGACGCGCCAGTGCATAGGGCGAACAGGGCCAGCGGCTGGCAGTCCGGTAGGCCAAACTTGAGCTGGACCAGCTGCTTCTCATCCGCGCATTTCTTCCGCATTGCCGTTGAGAGGATGGACTCGAACCACTGCTGACAAATTCATCCGATAAGCAATTTAGCAGATGCTTATGTTACAGTAAAATGATCGCTGATTCCCAGCAGAAATTTGGGAGTGTGGTTTAACTCAAAGTAATGTAGTTATGAGGTGCAACAACAAAAAAAGTATATTCCATTTAAAAATATTTAGTTTCCACCTTTTGAAAGGAAAATCAAATCGAAATCTAAACTTCTGTATGGCATTGTAGATCTACATACACGGCCGATCCGTGGAGATTTGAAGCACAACAAGGCTTGTTCAATAGAATTGGCGGTAACCGCATGTCCTCCAATATTGTAGGCAGCCTGCAATGGGGGGAGTTGCTTATTAACAACATTAACATGAAACATGTTCCTTTTGAAAAAAAAAAGGACCCTGGAAACAAAATGAAGCATGTTGGGGTACTGTACTCCAATGACAAACCAGATATCTATATAGTACATCATTTGACCTTGTGAAATAGTGTCATTCTTTTCAGGGAGCTGTTAGGAATTCCGTATGCTAGATATGCCTGCAAGTGAATGAAACATGGATTATTAAGGGCGGTAATATCATAAAAAACATGAAGCAAAGTCACTGTGTAATTGGCATTACATGCATGATAAGAGAATTGTACACATTAACCCAAAAGGCCAATTTGATGTTGTCTTCTGACATGCTCAGGTCAACTCTTTCAAGCTGCTCCACAAGCAACCTAAACAAGAAGAAAATTGTTACATTCGACTGACATGACTTGATGGTATGTTTCTCAGTAATATGTTCTGGACTAACCTATAGTGAGTAATTGCGTAAGGAACATCTGGCATCTGATTCATGTCAGCAGATATTGAAGATACCTCCACTATGCATTTGTTGTTTAATGAACAATATCCCTCTCCGTTTACCCTCCGAGGAAGAATGACATTTGTCGATGATCTTGACAATAATGGTGAACGAGCCTTTTCAGGCTTTTGTGGTGCCTCAGTGCACAGAAGATTGTATATAGAGGCCATGCATCTAACCATTTCTTCAGATATTTTGCTTGGACATTGATAAAGGTGTTCTTTCAGAGTGCGAGCCAGAGAACTACTTCCAGAATAACGTAACTTTTTGTAAAGAGAAGAGTCAAAATTAGTCCACTGCATGATAAGGCACATATAAGTACCATATACTCTGTTGAAATCATTAGGTAGGTATAAGAGGCAGAAGTTCAGGAAAAACAATGTAGCAATGCTGCATGCTTTTCAAATTAACAAAGTGACTATGTGCAGCACAATTAGGTTTCAAGCTGAATGATAAACTAATATTATTGTGCGTTTTTAGCATACACAATGATTAATTAGAATTGAGCATTATTAATCTTTTCCTCGCACGTGGCATACACAATGTTTCCTGTAAGATCATACTTTCTTGATTGTGTTACCTTCTTTAGATCTGGTGGAAAGGATGTAGGATGGATATCCAACGTTTCACTTGAGAAAGAACCATGCTTGATCTTGGCCTCAAGCATATTCTTGGGTCTCCCAGACTCTGACACCGACGCCATGATGCGTAAAGGCTGAAGCGGGAGCTTCTTGGATGAACAAAATGCACTAGATATTATGCTTGGCTGCCGTCTTGTTCTGGAACTGATACTCTTTGTGTGCGCAGGGGAAGAAATACCAGAACTCTGCCCCGACGATGGAACAGACATGCACTGATCAAAGATTCTTCTGTAGAGTGTAAGAACGTGCTGCTCTCGGTTGGCGATTTCCTCTTCGAGCAATTCAATCTCTGCTATCAGTTCCTTTGTCTGCAGGAGGAATAACAGCCGGCCTTCAGAACACCATTAAAATGAACAATTAGTATAATAGCAGGGATGCAACATTTTCCCTTGCATGGCAATTGATTTTCCTTTCTTTAGATGGCATCACTCTAGTTATAAACAATTCAAAACAAGGAAAAGATATGTCTGTATATAGATGCCCATGGAGAAGTTTTGTTAGATAACTGCATGTTCATGCGGGTAGCAGGAGTATTCAGTCCAGGTGAAATCAATTACTGTACTGAATGCAAGCAAACATTCAAGCTGGCACGGCACCGCTTACGCTTAGAAGCAACACAACATGATAATGCACGCCCTATTTGGTCTTTGTTCATATGGAAAATAAGCTTTGTCTCTGGATCATTTGATAATCAAAGAGCAGTAAACAGGTCAATTTCATGCTGAAGATTGCACACACATCAAGACTGCTTTCAAGAGGGCAGAATTGGTTTTTTGATTGATCGCGATGTCCACGTGCGCGTCTCCGACAATGCCACTCACGAGCGGGCGTAGCGGGACCTCCTCCCAGATAATCGACGTGGATGAATCTGGTTTGATTGTTCCTAGGAAAGTTTATCGGGCGCCATCCAGCATGTTGGGGATCCCACGGTTGAGTGGAGGAGCAATGGAGATGAGGACACGGGTGCTGCTACGGAAGCAATCAACGGTGAAGATCGAGTGGGCGTTCGTCCATTGATGGCACGGATCGAGCACTGAGATTTCTCCAGCCGCAGGTATGTAGAAGAGTGTAGAATCCTCAGAAAAAAAAATCGGAAATCCATGGCGAGCGGATAGGGTTAGGGTTTCGGCTTCCTCCACCAGTCCCACCTACAATCCACACTCAAACGTAACGACGGTTGTTGGGACACATCTGGGAGGCGAGAGCTAGTCCCCCTAGATCCTACGCCCAAGTTGTTCGTTCAAGCGCGGCTCCAACAGTCACGGTGATGGAAAGAGAAGGCCGTGGAAGGGGGAGAGGGGGATTTGGGGCAGGTCGGTCATGCAGAGGAATCGGGAGAAGCAGAGGTCGCGGCGGAAGAGGTTTCAATCAAGATCGTTGGGAACCGAATCCGGATCACAACCAAGGGGAAAGTTCAATCCAGGGGAGCGAGACGTCCATGTGGGATCACATACCTGAACCGAATGAAATTTTGCAGGAGGAGGAGATGGAAATGGAGAAAACTCAAGAGGAACAGAAGCCCGAGAAATCTGCTGATGAAGAAGGTGAGTTTCCTGATGCTCCTAAGGATACTATGGAATGTTTTCGTTGTGGTAGCAAGGATCATTTAGTGAATGCATGCCCTAGAGCTGTTTGTGAGCATTGTGGTAGGGTTGGACATGAAGCAGCAGAGTGTTACACCAAGTCGCTGAGTGAATATGTTGCTCCACTATGTGCTGCACAAGTTGAGGGCCAAAGCTTCTTCAATATTCCTGATTGTCCGTCAGATATAACTCTCAAAGAACGTCTAACTACTGCTGTCATAGTGGTTGTGACTGGAAGCGTTACTGCTGAACAAATCGAACAGGAGTTCAAAGGACATATGGGTGCAAATGTGTGGAGGTGGATAGCTAGACCGATTGATGAGAAGAGCTTCATTATGAGGTTCCCTTCGGCCAAGATGATCAAGGACTGCAGTCATTTTAATTTGGTCATGAGGACTACTGATGCTCTAATCTCGGTTAGACCTTGGTCACCAGGTATTGGAGCAAAAGGAGAACTGCAGTCCGCTTGGTTCCGAGTCAAGGGGATACCATACGACAAAAGAAGCGCTAAAACTCTGGCATATGTTGGGTCACTTGTGGGTGTGACGTTAGAAGTTGATGAAAGATCTCTAACTAAGATAGATTATGTTAGAATGAGGATTGCTTGCAAAGATGTCACAAGAGTCCCCCATGTGGCTGAAGGTGTGATTGTCCCCTATGTCTATGACTTTTTGTTTGAGAGAGAAGTGGTGACCCCTCCTCAGCCTCCCATGGCTACTACTACAGTCCCTGCAAGCAACACTGAGGTTCAGCCTACTCCAAAAAGGCCAAGAACTGATATACCTCCTACAACTCAGGGGAGATCGGTTCCTGCTCAAATACCTGCGAAGATGAGTGGAGAGGCTTGTGCACCTCCGAAACTGAGAATGGAAGAGACAAACGAGAAGGGGAGTTTCACTGGAAATTTGAAGGTTAACAGTGGTAAAAAGCAAGAAGATGTCAAGGGGAAAGAAAAAGTAAAGGAAAAAGATGACGAAAAAGTGGATGTGTCCTGGGATCCAAATGAAGATGATATTTTATATGATGAAGAGGTTGAAGAAGTTGTTCCTCACATAAATAACACAAAAAATGGAAGGGTCAGATGTACATCTGTTACTTTGGACAAAGACATGATCAAAGACATGGGTGCTCAAGCTAAAACCTCTTCATATGAAAAGGCCAAGGTGGTTGAAATTGAACAAGTAGGGGAGATAGAGGATAGACTGTCACACAGAGAGGAAGTCAGACCGAATGAAAGACATATCATTCCAGTCACAAGGCAGAGTGGTAGGGTTCAAGAGAAGATGTATCGCCAGCTGGAGGATGGCAATGGACAAGCGTCAAGGAAAAGGTCAGCAGAAGGTAATATAACTACAAATTTAAATTCCTTTGTTATGCTTGATAATAATGCCATTGTCAATTTGGCATGGAATATGAGGGGTGCATATTAGTCCTTCTGAATTTGGAAAAATAGATATAATGAGAGACTTAGAATTAGCTAGAGCAGCACTTAATTGTAAAATGAATGCTATGAGTAATCTGGAAAATGTAGAAATTCAGATTGAAAATAATGACAATAGGGGCAAGATAACGTTAGAATGGAATAAAGGGGATTCTGAAGAAGAAAAGTTTAATATTGTTGAAACAAAGAGAAAAAGAAGAAGAAGAAAAAAGACAGCTTAAGGAGATCGTTATATCATCCCCTATGTATAGGAGGACTAAGATATCTGCTCAACCTATATGTAGGAATAAAGGGATACAGGAAAATCTTGCTCCTGAATTACCTAAACAATAAAAAACCGAAAATGAAAGGCCTATTTTGCCATTGTAGAGTGATTAGGAAAAAAGCAAAATTATCCTTTGTTAGAGATCTGATAAGGGATAATAATTTGGATTTTATGTGCCCAGGAGACAATGCAAAAGAATTTTCTGAGGCTTTTTGAGGTCTATAGATCCTGTGAATAAATATTTCTGGCATTCGATTCCAGCAAGAGGGAAATATGGGTGTTTAATCAATGGGATTAACACTGATTTTTTTTATATATGCAATGTAAAAGAAGGGAAATACATTTGTAAATTTGACCTTTGCGATAAAAAATTAGAGTTAAACTGGAACCTTATGAATGTATATGGAGCTGCTCAGGAGGAACAAAAAGAGGAATTTTTAACTGAGTTAGCTATGTTATGCTCTGGCAAGATATTGCTGGAGATAAATATATAAAGGACAAGCCAACTGGCTCAGTCAAGCATAAGCAGTCTTGACTCCCTAATTTGGAGGGATTTGTTGAAAGTAAGACACATATATATTAGTGGTGGAAGGTTTATTTTGGGGAATGGTGAGAGAATTAGATTTTGGTTAGTTGCATGGTTAATGGATAGACTACTTAACCAAATTGTTCCTGCTTTTTATGAATTCAGTACCTTCAAAGACCTTACTGTTGCACAATGTGCGGCAGAAGGATGGGTGCTAAAATTTAACATGATATTATCTGCTTTTCTTTACAATCATTGGTACTCCCTGGCAACAAAAATAAATGAACAACAGATTCTAATGAAGTTGATAAAGTGTATTGAAGATGGAATAATTCTGGAAAGTTTTCTGTCAATTCAGTTTATAGGCATTTAACTGCTAGAGATCAGGGGTATGTTTCAAGCACACATGGAAAGAAAAAATTCCTCAGAAAATTAAGGTGTTTATATGGCTCTTGGAAAATAATGCGGTCCTTATAACATGGTCAAGAGAAAGTAGAGGGGAGATACCTCATGTCTAATTTGTCAGGAGTGTGAAAATGTTATTCATTTGGTGTTTAGTTGCAAAAGTATGAAGGTAGTATGGAGTCTTGTGGCACATTGCTTTAACTTTTCAACCAGGCCAAATTGTCTTGCACAATTCTGGTGCTGGATAAAAAATGCCCTGCCAGGTGGTGAGCAAGTTTATACTATGGGGTTAGCTGCGATCTGCTGGGCTACCTGGAAGGCCAGGAATAAAGCCTGTTTTGATAATAAACCTCTTAAGCACCCATGTGAGATTATTTACCATGCTTGCTTGTTCATTCAATATTGGGCAGCTCTGTACAAGGAAGAGATGCAGCAAAATATCAGAGCTGTAGCAGACTAGATGGTGCATGCGGCAATGGTAGTTTTGAAGAACAGCCTACAGCTGACTGAAGGCGACGATCAAGAAAAGGCTGACACTAAGGAGGAAGCATGAGGGGGGGGGGGGGGGGGGGGGGGGGGGGGGGGGGCTGATTCAAGATGGCTGTTTCCAGAAAAACTTGCGTCTGCTATTCAATAGTCGTGACTTTTGCATTTCAAGTTGTTCATGATTATCGACGATCTGGGTATGTGTCTTTCGGAGACTAGTAAATCCGGGCCATGTGGCCGTGGGATGGTGTGTAGAGAGACCTGGTGATCGCGTAGACATCAAATTTACTTTATGAATGATATCTGGTTCGGTAGAAATAGGCATAGAAGTGGAATTTATTCCGGTCCAAAAAAATCAGGTCAATTTCGTGGGGAAAGAAATTGCACCGGCAAATAGCAGATCAGTCACACCTGAGCTGGGAAGTGCCTGTGGCCAGGAGATAGAGTGCTGGATGCCCGTCCGATCGCCTGATCAAGCATGAGCCTGATGGACCTCTCCTGATGCAGATGCAGATGCAGTTGCCTAACCTGCCAGAATTCAGCATCAATTTGTTCATAAGAAACGCACCACGCCACAATAAAACTGTGAAGGCCGTTAGCATTTTTCCTCTACTCACATCGTTCTCCAGCGATACGCGGTGGTTGGGCGACGCGTTCAACCGGTGATCCCTCGGCACCTGGTGAACCGAGCCTCCGGCGGCGGCCGCGTAAGACGTCCTCGGGTCCGGCAGGTTCTGACAACAGAGAGTTTGCAAAGCCAGTCAGTACTCTGTACGATTCACCTCGTTCCGTGCTGCGAAAAGCGTGCAGGAATCTGCGACCTTCGCTGATAATGGAGCTACGGGAACCGGCGCTTGGCTCCAGCGCTGCTCCACGGCGACATGGGCCGCCGCGTGCTTGCATGGCTCCACGGTCCTCTCGGACGATGCACTGAAACACAAACAGCGACGCCGGCGAAGTTAAAAGAATCGAAATTCGAACAAATGTGAAGGAAGGTAGAGCAGAGAGGAGGGATCCGTTGAGGCTTGTCGGCGGAGTCTGACCTCCTGGACCGCCTATGGCGCGGCAAGGCGGCGGGCACCGCGGCGGTGGCCTTGAGCGCGCACGTCGACGCCGCCTCGGGCACGCCGTTGTTAGCTTCGTCTTTTTTGCCCGATTCTTGTCCACCGGTCGCCGCCTTCTCCGTCATTCCTTCCCGACCTGTCATAGAGCTCGGCGCTGGAGGCATAGCTAGCAGCTAGCCAGCACCTCTACCAGATACCAAGCCCTATACATCGCAGTTCGCAGGCACCGCTCCGGATGCTGCTCGCCGCGCGCTATATGTACGTGAACAGTGGCGAGCAGAGGCAGAGGAGGCAAAGAGCACCTGACGCGTGCCCACTGCCACGCCGACGATTTAATATTACGGCGAGCGCGTGGTGGTGGCAACTGGCAACTCCTGGCCTGCTGCAGAAGCGTGTATGGTGGTCCTGGCAGCGGTGGCGCAGTGGACTGCACTGGCGATGGATGCGGAGGAATTGGAAACGAGGGCGGCACGCACTGCGCCGAGCAGAGCACGCGGAGGCGCGGAGGCGGGTGGGGTGGCGAGGTAGTGGAGTAACTGCGCTGCCGCCGTCGCCGTGGGGTCCGGCCGGCCGGACGAGGCGAACGGAAGGGAATGAGTTGAGTTGGTGGGTGACACGCGTTAATGCCTGCCCTGTGCGGCTGTGCCCACTCGGCTCTTTGAGTCAGCGACGGCCGTAGCTAGCTCGTACGACGGCCGTTGTGGAATCGGGGCCATGCTACTGGCACGGGAATACAGGATCACGACATGATCACGCGGCCGGTCGTTGGCGGTATGAATGCCGGCGTTAATGCGCCTCCGCCTACATCTCTGTCCGTTCCAGTGTCTGTATGGTCCGGTCCGGAACTGATAATGTTGACTTTGCTGGAGCATACGCGTAGTACGAGTAGGACTGCCGGAGTAGTATTTCCTTTCTCCATGGTAATACTACTATATTCTGTACGTATACTGCTTAAAGTGTACTGTACCACCGTAACTACTGTCACGGGGGGCATGCCTGCCGATCGCTTGCCTCGTCTCCGCGACTCCGATTTATGTCGCGCCGCGGTTTGAATACGTTTTTGCAAGGCCAACAACCGATACTGAACAAGGTAGCAGGGGCGCGCGCGCGTAACAGTAACAGAGGCATGAAGGAAATGAGATGCTGCAGAAGCAGAACAGAAGTGTGCAATCCGTGCGACCCAACGCTGGTATTGCAAATCTGGGTGAAGAGTAGAGTCCTACGCCGGTCGGACGTGTAGTGTAGGTGTAGCGGTCCTGACTCCATGAACAAAGATTGTTGCGAGTGACGTAGTCGGCGTAGCCATGGATCGGCCAACAGCTGATGGATCCAGCAAGCTAACCAACGCATTGATTGCTGGATTCCTCCTCGACCGGACCGAAGGCCCGGTGCATTTTGCTTGGTCATTGGTTCGGCTGGTCCATCCATTGGTATTGCTAGGTCGTATTCAACGTTGACGATGTGTCCGCCTTCGGTTCGTTGACGATGTGTCCGTCGCCCGCCAATGAAGTGTGGCGACACCAGCGACCCGTAGACGGCGGGCGGACGACGGCCAAGGAGAGGAGAGGACGCGCCGACGCTCCGGTCTATTATGGATTCGTCAGGGTTTCGGGGCCGGGCCTTGGAGCTAATTGTTAAAAGGAAAGGCCTGCAACTACTAAGCCTACCTGCAGCTTTCGCAGGCTTTCATTGGAGATACGGCCCATCAAAAAGGGCCTCTCGGCCCGCAGGAGACACGGCCCACAAAGGCGATGAAAATCTGCCCTGACCGTATTCCGTCCAGTGCGCCGCCTCCGCACGTCCCCGTTTGGTCCAGCGCCCGCCCTCTGGCTGTCGGCAACCGGCAGTCGGCGACAACCTTCGGCCGTACTCCCCTCAGCCTCTCCTCAGTGGTGGCGCGGGGACGCGCCGCCGGCAAGCGAACGCAAAGGGCGACTTGACGCTCGTCTCCCTCGTCCTCGTCGCTGCCGGTCGAGGTGAGTTCTCCCTCCACTGCCGCCGCAGGCCCAACCTCTTGGTTCGACCCCAGCCTCCTACAGACCGTAGCCCCACCCACCAGCCACCACCTCGATGTATCCCTCAGCACCCCATCCCCGAACGCTCATTTTCCACCAGTCCCCATCCTCCTCCAGTCCCTCCATTCCTGTGTAGATCCGTCCAATCTGTTTCTGTTGTTATGTGCTTTCATGTCACGCTTCATGTGTAGATTACACCCGTAGATACAAGCGTCCTGCCAATTTTATTGCGTGCCGGTGATGCTGTTGATTGAACTGTAGGTTACTTACCTAGGTACTGGTTATCATGCTTTTTTTTCCCCAAAAACTCTGAATCGAAACAGCACTCAAACTGAAGATTTTTTATCCAGTTGAATGATTAATTCGACTCAGGTCGAATCTGGTCTTGATAAGTTTTAAGCTGCAATAGAACCTCTGTTTCTTACAGATTGACCTGGAGGCTTGGCCACAAATTGCTCCTATTTGTTATTTTCGGAGCACTGCAAAGTGTTGAGGTAAAGATGCTGAAGAACATCTTGAGTCAGTCTTGGAGCAGAGGAGCTCATGCTCTGCAAGAGGGAAATCTTGCACCTGCATTGTATACTTGCTGGAGTCAGTTCCACAGTGGGAAGGTAACAAATATCATAACCTGACAGCAACAAATTTAAGCTTCCAAGGACTATGAATTCTATTCATGTTTGACGTTAGATGACTGCGGATGCCAGAGCTTCCATTGCATGCATGAACATTTTTTCTTTTTTCGGCAAGAACCAGAATAAACATTTTATGGTAAATGGTGACGAATAAAAGAAAACCATACTTTCAAAGTTCAAACTAATCCTGTGGGTGGGCAATTACATCATATATTGGCAACTGACAAGCTAATAATGTGTGACCAATTTGTTTGCCAAAGATGCAATAACACTGACAGTAACACATGATACAATGGTACACCCCAAATCCATGTCTGCATTTCATTGACACTAACTGCACTGGTATTCAGTGATCATTAGTTTTACCTTACCTTTGCAGATTCACTTACTGATGGTAGGTGTCATTCTGTAGTCAACTGCATTTGTTTGGACTGTATTCAACTGAAATTCTACAAGGTTCAGTTGCTGAATTGTGCATGCTCCTTTCCAGAACTTCTGTTCTTCCAGGAGTTTCTTTTATGACTGCATATTGGGGTTGTGGTGCTAGTGACTGTTTTTAAGTTTGACCTGTAGGCTTGTGGATTTGAGACGTGAAAGTTTGACATTATGTATACCTCCTGGTTCAAGCGACAATCATATCTCCTTGCTTAAGTGACCATAGGATAGATATTGACAACAAGTTTCATAAGAACTAAGATAATCCCAAGATTTCTTGTCTAATGATAAGAAGCTGCAGATACTGTAGCTTGGATTGTCTTCCTGCATATAAACTCTTGGAGAAGCCAAAATGAACCTTGTATTTTCCTTGGAATTTAGACTACACTGGCACATGCAATCTGTTTGTGCAATTATTTTTACTGATTGCAATGTCATCAGCTGTCTCAGTTTTACATTCTTTTTAAGTTTCTCATGCTGATGTTCCTTGAATTGTGCCTTTTCATCCAGATCTTAAGCTCTTCCAGGAGCTTCTTTGGCGTGGAGGATTTTGTAGACGAAGACAACAGTAGACCATACACATACAAGAAAGAGAAAAAATCAAAGAATCCACACAAACACATTTCTTTCAAGCAGCGCACCATCGCACACATGGAACCCTTTACCCTCGACGTCTTCATTTCCAAGCGCTTTGTCTCGGCATCCCTGACACATCGCTCGACATGCAGGCAGGTCGCAGTCGCTGGGACCAATTCAAAGGACGTCAAAGCAGTCCTCCAGTCGAGGTCCGACATACCCGCTTGCCTATCCGTGGGGCGTTTCCTGGCAGAGAGGGCGAAGGAGGCTGACGTCTACACCTGTACGTACACGCCGCGGGAGCGAGACAAATTTGAGGGAAAGATAAGGGCGGTTGTGCAGTCACTTATTGATAATGGGATCAATGTGAAGCTTTATCTGGATTGAGTTTGTGTTGTATGAATGACCCGTTTGTGAGTAAACTGCTGCATCATTTTATGATGTACTGTTGTGGACATATGCTATGTTTCTCGTTTTCTTGTGAGCCTGTTAATGACCATGGAGACTCCGGATTCAACACAGATTCCGCTTGAAGAATCCGGATTCAACACAGATTCCGCTTGACATATTGGGTAATGTGCATGCACTTTCTTTTTGCAGTGTAAGCATGATGGCAAGCTACCATGCACCGAAGTAAAAATCGATCTGATGGGCCGGTGAAACGTAGAGGAGGGCTCAGTGACACCGTTGGCTATCGCCTGAGTAGCGGAGGTGCTCGACTGGTATATCTCACGCCTATTTCGGCTCTCTTAACTCTTAAATCGCTGAACCTTAAGCAGGGAATGCAAGTTTTTTTTTTGGCAAATTCGGTGTTGTACAGAACTTACAGGAAGTCAAGGGTACACAAAAATGAGAACCTTGACGGACTCTTTGATTGTGCATTCATTTTACAATAGACAGGCAGAAGTTTGTTCTAACGTATGGCTGTATGTAGGTGATGACGCATGAAATGTTGGTCCGCACACGCATCAGTCCGGCACGCGCGCGCCTACATCACCGTGCCCTTGCCTCCCCGATTGCCGGGCGCTGGTCATCATGGCCAGGACCTTCTAGTGTGCAAAGTGCCTTTTGCATGGCAAACGATCAGTGTAGATGCTGGTTTCAATCCTCGATCAGCCAGAATGTCAGGACATGGGCTGATCTGTGAGGTGATGCGAGCGCGGACGAAAGCCAAGTTTACGAACGAAGAAAACGACGTAGGGATGGCCGACGCGTCGGCGTCGCTTCCACCGGAAGGAAAGCGAGCGAGACGGGGAAAGAAAGCGCCGCCGGGCCCGGGGGTGAGAAAGCGACGTGGTCCTTATTCAACATCCATGGCCGGCTGCTAGGCAGAGCGGATCGCGCCGCACCACGAGCCTGACCGGACATGAAAAGAACATGGCCACGGCAACACGTATTCACAAATCGCTTTGAGAGCCGACAAGAAACCATTTACCCGAAACCATTTATCTTGAGTTTCATCTGAAACCATCTCATCAGCGTTACGATGCACATACACAAACGTATACAGTCCCATGGCCGTTCGCCGTCTCTTCGACACCCCTTACCATCATTTCTTCCCATCCTTTCGAGTACTAAAGCCGCATGATGACCTCACTCACACTCGCCACTCGGTCGCCGCCAGGCCAAAGAGATGCTGCCGGCCGGCTCTCTCGCCTTCATGACCATCACCTGCCCAGCTATCAAAAAGGCGACCTCTGCAGAGATTCCACTTGGCCGGAGCACCGATCATTGTTCTCGCCTCTCGTCACGCCTGGCCTTCAAGGGTTCCTCTGCTTTGCTTGACTGCTCCACTAAGTTTGAATTGAACCCGGCAGCTGCTTTAATTTCCCTTGTTAATCGCCAAGTTCATTGGAGATCTCGACCCCACGGGCACCCACACTATGATGGAGCAAAGTACATCACACTGGAAAGTATAGTAATAAACACTGATATACCGTCCAAAAAGACTGTCGTTTTGTAGTTCGAAAATAAACTACAAAGTGATATTTTTTTCGGGACAAATAGAGTACACAACATTGCTACAAGTAGTACTCCCTCCTTTCTTTTTTAATTGTTGTTTAGACAGCAAGTCTAAATTCATTTCTAGTTCATAGCTTTGTGCGGAACGACAAATAAAAGAATAAGGAGGGAGTACTTATTGGCATGGTTGCTTAGGAACGACAGCCGGATGCCTGCAAGCGTGCTTATGACGAAACTAGCTTCAGGTGGCCGTGTATGATGGATGTAGACATGCGGCGCCCATTTTCTCTGCTAATGTTCTTACAAGCGTTGTGTTGCCCATGTGGGCATGATCATCTAGCTTATCAACACCTGCTTCTGCTTTTACCTGCGTCCATCGATGGAAGCCTTACCGTTGCTTCCACTACTCGGTGGGTCACCTGCAGACAAATTAAAAGCGACGCCTCTTACTCATATCATTGTATGCCCTACTACAGCTACCCGACTGCACAAGACAGAGACAGCATTACACCAAAAGGCATCAAGCCCCACACCTGGGAAGACGCACAAGAAAGGAACAAAACGAGGTCGATAAACAAGACGAGTGAGCACGGACGAGCGACCAAGACCAGAAGACAGCGCCCTCCAGCTCCTTGTCCTATCGATCCTAAGAACCGCGAAACAGTGAACGGCAAACACTGCCCAGCTTCCACGGGCCCCCTTCTCGTCATCACGCAGTCGCAGTACCGACAACTGACCGGTCTCCAGAATACAGATGCGACCGTACCGTAAACATGGAAGCCCCATATCGTCTCTCTCGCCAACGGAAATCGCGTTTCGTTCGTAATGTGGGGTCCGTGGATTTTGCAAACGAAAAACTAAACGTGATAGCGCCATAGCGGAAAAGGAGGCACCACCGCCACCGATAATAATACACCACGAAGACAAGGCGAGTCGCTGCAAATGCAAACGATTCTGAATTTCTAATGATGAGGTTGCTTAAATGAATATCTGACGATGAACATATAATACAGGTGCTGTCTCTATTTGAGGCCCTACTCGTGCAGCGTCCTCCTCTCCAACAACCGTCGAAATGCTAGTCGAAACGTCCAATGCCCTGGTTCCTTCAAAGCTTCTCCATGTCGTGACCGTGAGCCATCCATGGTCCGAGTCTCCGAGATGGCTCACCTGCTGGGAACAGACAGCTTGAGAATGGCGAAACTGTATTATACTACTGGTATTAGTATAGTACCACACCACCCCAGGTAGTGGAGAAACTCGGGGACAGAGCAGAAAAGGAAGCCAGGAACCTGTCAGCCTCGTGTTCCCTTTCGTCGCTTCTGTCCTGCCGGCCATAGCACGGTGGCTCCACACCCCTGGCCTTGTGCTTCACGCCTTCGTGTCATGTGTGCCTCCCTCCCTATAAGTACATACAGTACGTAGCAGTGTCTCAGAGCAGAGCCGTCAGTATTTGTTAGCCGTACCGTAACGACACGAGACAAACTCGAGTAGCTTGGTGCTTGGAGGCAGGCCATGGAGAAGAGCTGGAAGGCGAGAGACGTAGCTTGGGCTCTCAGCGTTGAGGTGGTAGACGAGGAGGACGACGCGGTGCCGGCGATAACGCCGCCGCAGACGCCGCTGGAGCCCATGGAGTACCTGTCGAGGTCATGGAGCGTGTCGGCGTCCGAGATTTCCAAGATTCTCGTCGGCGGGAGCAAGAAGAGCAGCGCCGCCGCGAGCTGGCTGCCAGAGATGGGGATGACCATACCGGAGGAATCCGTGCATCCGAAGGCGGCCATCGTTCCTCTTCCGTGTCATCAGCAGCATGTAATCCACGGCACACTTCATCTATTTTTTTATTATCTTTTCGGTTGAATTCATGTGCCGCTGAAAAATCTGTGCAGAGGGATGCAAGATGTCATTCCATGAGCAGCATCAGCCACCACCAATCGATCGGCAAATGGTTCAAGGTCCACCACCACTGGGAGACATGCCGGGTGGCGAAGCGGGGCATCAAGGAGAAGCAGCGCTCCGAGAAAGCCCACGTCCACGCCATGGTGTCCGTGGCCCGAGTCGCGGCCGCGGTCGCCGCCGTCGCAGCGGCCACGAGCTGCGACATCCAGACGTCCAAGATGGCCGCGGCCATGGCGTCAGCCACCGAGCTGCTGGCTTCGCACTGCGTCGAGACGGCGCAGCACGCGGGCGCGCGCCGTGAGCAGGTGGCCTGCGCCGTGCAGACCGCGGTTGGCGTCAGGAGTCCCGGTGACCTGATGACGCTCACGGCGGCAGCAGCGACTGGTATGGAATCTGATTGTAACGGTGCCATCGCCGCCACGTTGAACAAAGACCATATTGCCGTTTCATGACATAATATGCTAAGGTCGTGAGAATTTTGGCTGCCCTGACCATCAGCTCTGCGAGGGGCTGCGACACTGAAGCAGAGAGTGCAAAGAGAGACGAGGAGCAATGCCAGTGTCCTTCCATACGAGAAGGGTCATTTGTGGAGCCCTGAGATCTGGTGCAAAGAGGGGGAATTGCTGAAACGCACGAGGAAAGGTAAAATCGTCTCGTCTCGTTACCTTATTTTCTTTTATTTTCAGAAAATTCAGTTACAAATTTGGATACGGAAGCGTGGATACTCTAGTAAAAAATTTCATTCCTGATACAGGAGATTTACGCAGGACACGAGTATCTATCTACATAAACAAAAGGTCTCAGGTAAGAATATAAAACAAATCATTATTCAGATCTTATAAATGCTGGTAAGACTATGAAGAGATGCAGAGTTAATAAAACCTTAGCTGAATAATAACAGGTCATACTGAAGCTGAAAAGCAAACACATAGGAGGTGCCCTATCGAAGAACAACAAGAGTAAGTTTTTAAATCCACTATATCTCTGATTCCAACAATGTAGTTTCGATATTTTAATTTACATTTTCAAATACTGAACTTAATGCAATTTGCTGCAGGTGTGATTTACGGAGTATACACTGAGCTTCCAACTTGGGCTGAGCCAGGGAAGGACAGGGAGGAGACATGCTGCTTGGGCCTAAGCACGGCACGAGGCCTGGTAGAGTTCGAGTGTGAGAGCAGCATTAGTAAACAGAAGTGGGTAGACGATGTGCAGAGCCTCCTACGCCAAGCATCCGTGGACAGTGCATTAGGACATAGTCTGGGATCATTAAAGCTGAATTAGTACATCAGTTCAGGTTTATTTGCGTGATAGCAGACGGTATGTGTTTGTAGAAAGTGTCTTGTGTTATCGGTTCAAGGGCTACATACTGATAGTACTCTTGTCAGGTGTTTGTACTGTACTACATACAAAATGAGTATACGGAGTAGATTGTATCTACAGTATAAAATGAGTATACGGAGTAGATTGTATCTACAGTATAGGTTCTGTTTGGGACAGCTTCTGCTGCAGCTTATTCATAAAAATAAGCTGAGGGTGTGCCAAACAGGAAGCTTCTGTAACAACTTATCAGTTCCGCTACTTCTCGGAATGAACTAAAAGCGGGATATAAGCAGAAGCTGTTTTCCACCATCTTTTCAAACAAGCTACTTTTGTAACAAGTTTCAACTGTATCAAACAAGGTCATAGTCTGTTTCTCAATTAATTTTTTTTCGAGAACGCTATTAACCGGTATGCACATTAGCTAATAGGTGGTTGGCTAGCTATTAGTTGAGTTAGCTGGATTGAGCTAGTTAATGGGATAATAATTGTCTAGGGGTTACCTAACTATTAATTTTGTTAGAATTTGTGGTTGTGTATTGGGTTAGGCCGATGTACCAGCTCTCTATGAGGCCATATATATGTGTACACTACTGTAATATCACGAATATTTAGGAAAAAAAGTCACACAAGAAATAATAAACAATTGACCAATCTTTGACTCATAGAACCATTCCTTCGACGGATGATTGGAGACCGTAGATGCGTAGAGCTCGTCAAGACGATTCTGTTTTACTACTTATATACTTGATTCAAAGACCGCATGAGATGATTGACAGTTGATTTAATTTGAACCGTTGGATAAGATGAGCGTGAGGGTTGAAGGAAGTTTTTGTGGGACGTAATACTTAATATAAGACGGTGATGGGAAGAAATCCTCCCACCACAAACATCACGAAAATTGAGGATCGTAGGAGTATGAAGACCTAGTTGTGGTTTACAGTTCTATAGTTGAGACATAGAAGGAGTTTGGCGGTTGCGATCAAGGGTTCACTAGTTAGAAGAGTCTGCTCAACATCTCCCTTCGAGAAGTCTAAGGAAAACCAGTCCTCTCAACAATCCTACAAATCTAAGCACTCATGGGCTCAATATTTGACAGGACAACATGCTTTGAGTGGCCCATTTATGCGTCCAGTTCTAGATCAGGTTTTGATTTGTTTCAAGTGTGGAAAGCCCCACTGTGCCGCAAAGTGTTTTTTTTTCGGGACATGTAAGGTTTGTGAGAGAGATGAACATAAGGTTATAGTTTGCAAGACACACTCAGATTCTATTATCAAGTGGCAAAGTTAAAGTAATTTTCCATCAAGACCCGTTTCAATAGCTCCTATAGTCAGTACTCGTCGTAGCACGGTTCAAATCAAGACCGATCCTCCACCTCCAAATAATCAACTTCTTCTGTAGTACTCTTATCCACAAGGCTACTTTTGCCCCGTGCCTAAGCTTGCTACCCATATGTTCCACTACAACTATCTATCCTCCTGCTCCTCATGCTCAACATCCTATAGGTGGATCTACTTTCATTCCTGCTATAGTCTATACCATGCCAAGAGAATCTTCTTTGAGCCACTCAGATGTAGTTTCAGGTACTCTCACTGTTGACTCTCATGGCGATCATGTTTTATTTGATTCGGGTGCCACATTTTCGTTCATTTCACTTGGTTCGTAAGAAGGGAAGATATTTCTAGTTAGGAGATCTCAGTCGATTTGTGTTAGCCCTTCTGCTAGCTTGGTTTCTAGTTCTGTGGTGTGTCATGGTGGCACTGTTTCTATACGTGATGAAGATTCCATGGTTACTTTAATGGTGATTCCATTACCCATTTTCGATGTCATCCTTGACATGGATTGGTTGTATCACTATGAAGCACTTATATCTTGTTTTTGGAAGACCGTTACGATGGAGGCACCACGTGGGAAGATTATCACTTTTCAAGGTGATGCACCTTCCTGTTCTTTATCTATGTTGGCAATTTTTTTCCCGAGTTGTTCTTCCTGGACGCGGCTTGCCTACTCCCAATTTCTACTCCCATGCCTAATCCCGCCACGTGTCAATATTTCATTGGTTTGCATTTATTCTCTTCCACACATCAACAAACGGCAGGTGAAGGCACTTCCCACAAAACTGACACCGCACAACGCGCGACAGGCATGCACGTAGTTACTCACATTGGTGCGAAATAAAACAATCACTCCCGCCATATCTATTAACTTCCATCAGTGACCATGGAGACTTTCAGCGCTAGGGAGAGAATGCCCCATACCCTTGAATAGATCTTGCTGCAGGACAGGAGTTCCGCGCTGGAGAGAGAAGACCCCATACCCTTGAATAGACCAGAGAGAGAAGACCCCATACTCTTGAATAGACCTGCTTCTGCTCCTACGGGCATCCTGCTGATGCTGGAGGTGACTCGTCATTGAGACCAGTGCAGGAGCTGCCGCACATAATAGACCCATCCCGTCAGGTCTGTTTCACCAGCTGAAAGGTAAACCATTCATAAAGTAACTGCTGCACAATGTGAAAAAAAAAAATTGCGTTGAAAAATTTAGGATGCTTATTTACAGTACCTATACCTATACGTGTTTTTATTGACATTGTAACGAACAACTTATGTTTGTCAATAGATATAAATGGAAAATTGTCCAGACAATATGATGCCCAAAATTGGAATGACATTTAAATCAGAACAAGAAGCTTATGATTTTTACAATGCTTATGCTGGAAGGATTGGTTTTAGTATCCGAAGAAAAGGATGTCACTATGTGGGGAACTCTTCTGTAATAAAGACTAGAACATTGGAAGTCATGTGATATTTTCACCGATCGTAAGAGTTTGAATTATATAATCACTCAGAAGGACTTAAGTTTGAGGCAATGGAGATGGTTGGAGTTGATCAAAGACTCTGACTTGAACTCCAGTAGACACCTGGTAAAGTAAATGTGATGGCTGATGCATTTATGCCGCAGAGCTACTCCCTCTGCTATGAATTCCTTAATAGTTGATTTTCAGCAGATGGATATTTCTTATTGTTATGGTGGAGTTGTGGAGGTAGAGACTCAACTAATCCTATCATCAGATATCCTAGAACGAGCTTAGGGGCACCACAACAAAACCGCTTGTTGCTATATGTTAAGAAACGAATTCAAGAAGGAAAAGTAGGAGATTTCACTTTGGACGCCGTTGGGGCCGTTCGGTTTCGTGGTCGCTTATGCATGCCACAAATATCTCAAGTTAAGGAAGATATTCTTAAAGAGGCACATCTAGCTCGTTATACTGTGCATCCTGGAGAGAATAAGATGTACCATGATTTGAAGAAGATCTATTGGTGGAAGAGAATGAAGGTTGATGTAGAAAAGTATGTGTCTTCATGTGGGGTTTGCAAACAAGTGAAGGCTGAACTTAAGAGTGTTGCTAGGAAATTACTGTATCTTGAGGTCCCCGTGTGGCTGTGGGAGGATATCGCTATGGATTTTATTATTGGCTTACCACGTTCTCCAACAGGACGAGATACTATTTGGATGTAGTTGATCGTCTTAGTAAGGTTGCCCACTTCATTTCTATTCAGTCCATTAGTTCAGCGAATGATTTGGTGCCTATTTAAATGAGGGAAGTAGTGTGACTGCATGGTGTACCTCGCACCATTGTTTCACATAGAGATGCTAAGTTTGTCTCTAAGTTGTGGGAGAGCTTACAGTTAGCGTTGGGCACAACACTAAGGATTAGCACCGCTTTTCACTCTTAAACAGATGGACAGTCTGAGCGTACAATTCATGCCTTGGAAGATATGCTCTGATCATGTGTTCTATCTTGGAAAGGGAGTTGGAAAAACAACTTATCGTTGGTGGAGTTCTCTTATAATAGCATCTATCACTATAGCATTTGATGTGCGCCATATGAGGCTCTTTATAGACCGAAACGTAGGTCGCCACTTTGTTTGGACGCAGTTGGTGAGAAAGTTGTTTTGGGTCCATATTGGGTACAACAATCGACTCAGCGAGTTGCTGAAATTTGATAACATATGCTGGCAATACAAAGTAGACAAAAGAGCTATGTCGATGTTAGGAGATGAGACTTGGAGTTTCAAGAAGGTGACGAGGTTCTTCTTAGGGTCTCGCCATCTAATGGTGTTGTAAGATTTGGTACTAAAGGAAAGCTTAGCCCAAGATATATTGGACCTTCCGTTATCAAGCAATGAGTGAGAAATTGGCTTATAGATTAGAGCTACCAGATTCAATGAGAGGAGTTCATAACGTATTCCACATCTCAATGTTAAGGAAGTATCTGAGAGATCTATAGCAACACATAGTCGTAGAGCCAGCGACTATTGAACAAGATCTTTCAGTTCAATCTCGTTCTGTGAGGATTTTGGAAGCGTCTGAGAGAGTGCTTAGACGCAAGTCATCAAGTTTGTGAATGTTATGTGGACAAATCAAACTGAGTGTGAAGCCACCTGGGAGCTTGAGTCTGAGATGCAGAGAAATACCCGAAACTATTCAACAACGGTGAGCATGTATAGCTTTATTAAAATTAACAGTTTCATATCATTTTCACTATAGTGACAATAAAGAATTCGAGGTCGAATTCTGTTGAAGGGGGAAGAATGTAATATCCAGAATATTTAGGAAAAAATGTCATACCAGAAATAATAAATAGTTGACCAAACTTTGACTCATGGAAGCATTCCTTCGATGGACGATCCAGACCGTAGATACGTAGAGCTCGTCGAGACGTTTTTGTTTTACTACTCATATGCTTGATTCAAAGACAACATTAGCTGATTATGAGTTGATTTAATTTGAACCGTTAGATAGGGTGCTAGGTTAATGTAAAAGCCCGTTTTTCGGAAGAACAAAAACGCAAAAATTCGAACTTAAAAATTTTGAAAATGGAATTGGAAATCCAAACTCACATGAACCATATGAGTTAACCAATGTTCACTTAAAATAGGGACTTGTTAAAATTTTACATACAGAACATGTTTGCTAATGTATTTTGGAACTTAAGGTGTAAAATCCTTAATTTCCAAGTATTCACATTTTCAATGAAAAATTAAAGGAGAAAAGAAAACAAAATAGAGAGAAAGAAAAAGGAATTATTCCAACCCTAAAATGGGACATCCAAAAATATTCAAATCTCATGCTGTAAATTTTTCCATGGCCTTCAAATATTCCAAATAGACTCTCGGTAAAGTTTCAAAATTTTTGAAGTACGTTTCCCATTTATTGGACACGTACTGAGAGTTTAATCAACATCGACTTCAAATTTAAACTTTGTGCTCAACCTTGTCCAAATCAACTCCAAATTTTTCCTGAGGTCCTTTATGGTTCAAAAAGGTTAACTTCAAAGTTTCAGGATTTTTGAACCTAATCTACTATTTATTTCCTTGAGTCAAGTATCACCACTTGAATTTAAATTCAAACCTGAGTTCAAATTCAACTTGCTCAGTTTTGAAATTTGATTGCACCATAAAATTCTCCACATTTTATTTAGTCATTGGGCCAAAGTTGAATATTTTTGAAGCATGTCTGCTAGCTCCATTTGAATTTTGAAAAGAGAAGGGAGAAGAGAATGGGACCCACATGTCATACTTATCCTCAGTTCTAGGAAAAAGGTGGGCCCCACTGGTAAGCTGCTCAATGGATTGAGATATTTTGCATATGGAATGAAGTGGATAAAGGGAAAAATTGGAGTGGGTCCCACATGTCATGTCTATCCTCATGGCCACAAAACTGACTTCGCTTCTTCCTCTCCCGGTCTTATCTACAGCACCGACTCCCTCCGGCGCTCAACACCGGCTGCGCCCCACTCCCGCACGTCCCTCCTCTCCCGGCCTGGTCGCGTCCCCAGCCTCCGCACCGGCCGCCGCGCGCCTCCCCCGCCAAGCTTGCCGGTCGCGCCTCCTCCCAGCCCTGCTCCACGGCACCTCTGACCGAGCACCCGGCCGCCCACGGCGCCGCCCCAAGCCAACCACCGTCTCGGCTTCCATGGACCGCTGTCCACCGCTAGCTGCGCCATGGCCATGTCCCGACCCTGGCCAGCGACGGCAGCACGTGGCCGCTTGCCGCCCTGCGCGCCGCTCGCCGCACGGCCGCGCTCGCCCCGGTCGCGCCGTTCCCGGCCTCTGCACGCCGCCATCCCCTCTGCTCCTTGCCGCCGCCCTGCTCCTGTGCAGCACCTCATCCGCGCTTGCGAGCGCCGTTCCAACTCTGTATGCCATGGCCGTGGCCGCTCCAAGCCGCCCGCTCGCCGTGGTCCTTGCTGTCCAGGCCCGTTCCTTCCGCGGCGCCAATCATTCGCGTCGTCGCCGTCGTATCTCCACCTCACGACACTACTACGGCATGTTCCAAGTCCACCTCTAGGCAACCAGCAAGGCTATGCCCGTGTTCAAAGTTAGGCCACATCTGCTATGCATCACCGTCGTCGCCTTTCAGTCGTCGTGGCGTTCTGCTCATAGGTCCTGTTCTAGCAGAGCAGCAAGTGATATGAGTGATAGAGGGTATCCAGGAACACACCTTTGAAACCATGGTATCGACAATTGGTCCAAGGTTAGCTTTGATTTTGCAAGATTGATTGGATCAGTAACTGAAGCCAAGGTGTTCGACGAAATGGTTACAAGGCAAAACTAAGTGTGTTGCTGTTCAATGCTGGTCTATGGATGCAGGTTTACTGTGGGTTGGCAATCGACCAAGATATGTGCCAAGATGCTTTTTGAAGGGTGATGAAGCGACGGAATCAAGTGCACACCCAAGATGTTCGGCAAAATGCCTACAAGGTGAGCCTTGCCCGGAATTGCCTTGCTTGATGCACCGAAGTCTGTTCATCATAATCGCTAAGGGTACTCATATGTCGTCAAGTCGTACGTCCAGTTTCTGCATTGATATCATTCCTATAGGAGTTCCCAAGTTGACCTTCTTTGTCTTTTGGATCGCGTTAACTTGTCCGTGTGTGCTCGTGATGCTCCACCATGAGCCGCGTCGACGTCGTTGACCACATGAGGTCGTCGTGACGTTCCGAGCCATCATCGTGCCCGAGCATCGAAATGAAGGATGCCTGTGATGAGTGTGGTGCTAAAACACAAGCACGACTCGTCAGACAGTAGTTTTCAAGCCAAATTAGGTTTTAGTCGTTGTGAGAGCAATCGAGTCCTAAGTGTAGCCAAGGTGCTCGATAAAAGGCCTTCTAGGTCAACCACGGGTATTGGTGATCATCGATCACCTATGGTTGAGTAATGCAAGAACGTTGCGACCAGCAAGGAAAACTAGACCAAGGGGAACCTTGGATAAAAGTTCCTTGGTTGTGTCGAGGATATTTCCTAACCGATCGCAGGATTGGTTAACTTGGTGTACCACTTCTTCGATGGCAGGTTCGTCGAGTCGCTTATCAACAACCGAGTCGACGCCACTAGCCTTAAGACTCACAAGGTGGTGTTCCGGGTTCTGCTCACCCCATTGACGAGTCCGGGTTGTTGTCGACGTCGCTAAGACAATCTTCTCGACATGGCAAATGCATGCCTTCACGGCAAGGTCTCGCATCATGTTTAAGTCACGATAGCTTACCAAGCTCACCTGGACAGGCTTGCGGGAGACACTACATTAGTGTCGTCGTGTAAGCACTTGAACGATGCTCGAGAAGCTTGTCGTAGAAACTACTTTACCTAAAAGTCATTTGAACGTTGTCTTGGTACTCATGCTAGGTTAACAGTGCTTGTAATGACTTCTTAAGTCCAAGCCATGTTGATCTCAATTCAGTCCCAAGTGTTGTTAGGTTCCATCATGGTTCATCCTAAGTGAGGACCCTACGACAGCACTGCTCACTTAACTAGGTTTACTCCTTTATGAGTTAAGTCAAGTTCAGTGGTCAATTGCTAAATCGCGACCTTCGTCTTGTACACCACTCATACTCAAGCTTTCGATGCCACCTTGACTCTTAGGTCATCCTTACACTACCAGTCCAACACTTCCACACCATTCAGCTGTATCGTCCTTGAGTGGCATAGCGTCGAGTGTTGAGTGCCAAGTTGCAATGTGTGCTTACATTGCACCTTTCAATTCACATCTCGATACTACTATGACCACTTGACTCGATCCTTTGTTTATCCACACAACAGAGGCATATCTGTCCTTCCTAGTCAAACTCCTCGTTCTTAAAGTTTACACAACCCCATAGAGTCTATTATTAAATTACTTAATTACTTAATCACTTATATGCATATCATGTCGGTAGGAACGTGATGATAGGTGATCGACGAGAAGTTTCGCTTGGAGGAGAAGGCCAGGGTGTCCACTTGAAGTCCTTGGCGGAGTCTGCACAGAAGGACCACTAACAATTGACATTTATTCGAGTCGCAAACTAAGGCAAGCCCCGGTTTGCATTTAAGAGCTTTTCAAGTTTTCCAGTTTTATTCACTTACGTCTCCAGTTGATATTGTGCATTACGTATAAGGTGTTTGATACTCCACTTGCATGACCACAAATCCCACGGTTTGGTTGGAACGAGTTACAGTTTGACCTGTAGTAATTGCTTTGCTAATGCATAGGAAATCCGGTAGAAGTCGAGTAGTTGGAATCTACTCGCGAGAGATGTAGGACATATCTCACAGGATTGGTTAGATAGAAAATGGCATAATATAATGAAATGGAGACCGGGCAGGGGATGGATAGGAAGCGGCGAGAATTGAGTCTCGATCGCATAGCCCTGCCTGTGTCGCTTGAGGACCGTGCCGTATGCGACACCGTTGGGCAAGCTTGAACTGTACCGGTTGCATAATGGTATATGGGACCCATTAAACTGATGTAACTCCAGACTGTAGTGTGGAGACTCCTCGGTTGTCCTTGAATGGAGATGCGAAGGCATAAAGGTGTAAATCTTCTAGCGGGCAACTTCGATGTGTCCGTGTAGGGGACCTTTTGCTCGGGATGAAGAGGTTTGTCGACATTGGGGTCTTGGGTGAAAGGTGGCCACGTATGACGCGGGGAGGAGAGCACATATGTGTCTCCCACGCGGGTGTGCGTGTCGTGCAGTCCGGGTGTGTCCTGATTGCAATCACCATCCCTTGCGGTAATAGAGTATCACTTGCTCACTGTGTCGTGACATAGTAAATACTAAAGAAGCCAGAAAATTATATTATATTGAATTATAATTGCTTTGCAACCTTGTATGATTTATAGATAGTACAATTAAGAGTTTACAGTTTCTCCATACTTTAGCTGTAATAGCATTACGTGCTTTGGGCATGTCATATCATCGGCAAAGTGTTTCTTGTTTGATTGTGGAGTCTATGATGTGTCGTGCCCGAAGAATGTCGTTTGCTACTTAAAACATGATTATAAGGATCCACTTATAGGCGAGTCTATTTATGCTATTCCTTACCTATGTGTAGTGTCCCCTTGCATATGTCTAGTGAGACGGGTTAGTCTTGCTGAGCCTTATGCTCACGGTTGCGCTTTAATGATTTTGCAGGTATTAGTTTTATTTCTGATGTTCAGGTTGTACATGAGACTTGAGGTGTCGAGATAAATCTCATGTGAGCCACGCTGCTGCTGAATGTTCTTCATGTTGCTAGTGAGAAGCGTCCTAGGGCATGAACGTCTTCTCTTCTGCTTAGTTAGGTGAGATTATGAGTATGTATTTTTCCGATGCGTGTGTACCCCTGTGGTACACTCTTTTGTAAACTCTTCTTATTATGAAATGAAAACTTTATATGTTTTGGTATCCTTTCCGTGTGTGCTGTCAGGTGCCGTATCGCACGGCACCACCCAATGAGATCCTCGGAGGTGTGGACTCCAGTCTCACAGACATGGTATCAGAGCTTCATTGGGAATAGCACGCTCGAAAAGAGCCTATTTTCGAAAACTCTGAAGTAGTCGAGTGAGGATTAGCTATATGCCCATTAAGAATTATTACTAGTTTAAGTTATAAAGGTGGTGAACTAACTTGTTATATTATTTTTGTAACGACGCTCCGTCTTCAAGGTAAGAGGTAAGGTACGCAGCCGAGAGCGGATCAATCTCGGTAAGCTCTGCATACGAGATGTGGTATGTAATATTTCCGTGGCTTGGCACGGAAAGTCAATATGAGTCTCTGAAAATTTCCATGTTTCTGAGAACATATGACACGTGGTACCCCAGCGTGACACAAAATTAGTGGGAGCCCCCGTCGGGTGGTGTATAACCCGATAGTATGCATCTCTAGAACTACTCATGTTCTATGAGAGCATGCGAAACACGTATGCCCGAGCGTGTATAAGCCGATTCGTGCGGGAGTCTTTGCTGTACAGACGTATTTACAGCCATGTACCTCGAGACATGACTTCGCTCGAGGGCGACTCACTCCAGAGTCGTATGCATTTACTTTCATATATATTATTGTGACTGCCTGTCGTGTTTCCCCGTGCCGCCCTTGAGGTGTGAAGGTATGAAAGGGGATTGTTTGTCTTCTGCAGGTACACTAACTCTGGTAGCAACCCGTGTAGAATACGTTTGTGAGTGACCGATATTAGAACCACCTATAGACGTATCCGGATATACCGGGTTAGACTTTTCTTTTAGTAAGGCACGTAGTACCGTCAGTATCCCACTTGATACTTTGATCATCCTCCACAAAAGAAATGGCTTCATATTCATAATTAGGTCCAAGTATCAGTTGTTGATATCTTATGGATAAGGTAAAATGTTTCTCTTCAAGAGTAGGTGAACCAAAGTCCTTTGATCCTGGCGAGAGTTTAGCTCGATTTCGCCGGAGTAAGATTTTCGTTAAGCATGAAAATCCATAGTGATATGCTATGGATAAGAAGGTCATCAAGTCTCTTTTAAGATTCCATCTGGTTCCAAAGAAAATGATTTATTGTGAATCAAGTTCTAGCCATCGGACTTGAGTTTTGAGCTAAGTTTCAAAATTTGAGTTTGTTTCAAAATTCTTGTGTTTCGAAGCCGGTGAGTTCTGTTTTCGAACAGAATTGACCTGACTTTGAAATTCCATATCTCTTCAACCTGGAGGGCTTTGGAGGCAAGTGAATACTTTTTGGAAATCTTTTGAAGTCTTATATAAGTTTCCAATTGACCTCCAAGCCAAAAGATGCTTTTATGGTGATGAAAATGCACCATTATCACAGCAGCTGCTGTTCTGAAACTACATGGACCAGCCTCTGAATTTTTGCTATATTTCCTTGTAGAAAGCTCTTTTATTCCATTATGATACATTTCTGGAAGGTGGAAGAGCTGTTCTACAACTTTGTTATTCAGTGTTACCTCAAATTCAGTTTAGAACTAATTAGAAACTGGAGTTGAAGATAGTACATGTATATAGGTGCTATCTGAAACAGTCAAAAAAAAATTTCTAAACTTTGAACGGCCATAACTCTTAAACTAGAAATGCAACCTATGCATGTTTATACATGTATGGAAAGATTAAAGAGTCCTCTATCAAATTCCTATTTAACACAAAGGCTAAAACTCGCAATAACATGGTCTAAATTGAAGTGTCGTTTAAGAGGTTCTGGCAGCCCGGAAGAGAAGACAGAATCTGAACTCTTCACCAATTGAATCATAACTTTTTGCAAACTTCACCTATGCAGGACTACTTTATGTGGTTGGAAAGTGTAGAGAGTCCTCTACAACGTCTCTATAGAACTCCAAAGCAGAATCCATTTCTAACATACTAAAAACATCAAATTTCTAAACTTGATCAAATCTGGACAGCGAGTGGACAGTCCTGTGTACAGTTACTGTTTCTCGCATAACTCGCTGTAGAATTGTCGTATGACTTCTTGTGATGCATTTCTGGAATCCTGAGAATGTATGCAACCAGTTTGCTATGTGTTATTTTTGCAATTGTGATATTTGTATATCTGAAAATGGTGGACAAAATCATCCTTAAACAAAGTAGGTACTGTCCAAATTTTCAGAAAAACTGTCAAGTTGCAAATGCCATATCTTCTCAACTAGAAGTGCTACGAGGGCAAGTAAATACTCTTTAGAAATATTTGGAAGTCCTATGCAAGTTTTCTGTTCAGCTCAAGACCAAAATCCTTTTCTAGGTGGGTGAAATTTGGATAATCGCAGAGACTGTCCAGGCATACCCAAACTGGACAGCAATCTGTACACCTCTGAATTTAATCCATAACTCGCAGACCCTTGATCCACTGGTGTCGCGCGAGTAACAGTTGGAAAAGTTAGAGAGTCAGATACAATTTTTACAATTGGTTCCAGACCTGAATCGGTCATCTACCTATTCCAAATCAAGTTTGAATACAGAGTGGTCAATCTGAACTGAATTCAATTCTGAATACTGAAATTTTACCCAACTTCAAAAATTCATATCTTTTGAAACATAACTGATATGAAGACAAGTAAGTACATTATGGAAAGCTTATTACATTGGCTACAACTTTGTAAATAAGAATATTTCCAGATTTCCATCAGAAAAGTCTGAAAACTGTAGATAAAAACTGGTACTTTTTAAGCAGGTTCTGCTGAAAGTGCAGAAAATTCTGTTAACTTTAAAATAGCATAACTTGCAAACCAAAGATGATCTAGAGGCAAACCAATACTTTTTGGAAAGGTCTTGAAGTGTACTTTAACTGTGTTGTTTACCTCAAGATCTGATTTTGCCACTAACTGGATAAAATCGAGTTTGCGTCCAGGCTGGTCGTTTGTCACTATAGTCTGGCCAGTTTGAACCTTTTGGTTTTTATTAGGCATTCGGCTCTCGATTTCAATTCGAGGAGTGTCGTAACCAACCAAGAGTTAGGACTCAACTAATTACCATGTTGAATAGAGTGTTTAACTCATTTGAAGCCTTTTCCCTTGGATAGAAATAATAGTGTCTGATTTATGTGACTTGCCACATCATATCTTGTGATGTTGAACGCATGTCGCAATTACTCGAGTTGCATCTCGTCTTATCATGAGGATTGTTTGAAGTACGCTTCAACATCTTGGTTTGGAACTTTAAGGGGGAAGGCTAGCACTCAAGTAAATGTGATGTTCAACCATCAACCTTGGTTACAACGAGTCGTGTCAACAAGAAGACGATCAAGTAAGATTACATCTTCAAGAGGATCCAACATCCACCACCAGATTGAGTTACTCAAAGAAGAAGTGTGACTTCAACTCCACTAAAGTGATCACTAAGGATATCAATTCCTCTTGCCAGATCGAAGCGAAGGTTAAGTGAAGCATCACTAGAGACATATAGTGAGTTATTTTTCTTCTGATGAAGATACAATCAAGTTGAGTAGAACATGCACAAGCTTTCAAAAGGTCGAGGTAACATGGTAAATTTCCCACATTCCTTGTCAATCGTTCCGTTATGAATTCTTTAACTGTGGTCGAGTCATGAAGGTAACGCTACTCATTGAGTGTCTTTCACGACCACGATATCCAATCCTTGCAAATCATCAGACAATACTTGAGTTTTGTGGGTGTTGTTCATTTAGTCTTGCTCAAACTATAAAAACTACTGCACCATGCATGTGCACCATTTGCATCATACATATGCATCATTTGCACCATATATATGCACCATTTGCACCATACCATATGCATATTTATTGCACCATACAACATATGATGCATCATGAAGCATCATTACTAATGTAACACCAATGATGGAATGCATGATAATACTAAAATTTAGAGCAAGATTGTGTACCCCATTCAAACTATTCTAAGGTGTCTAATGACTACGGTCATTTCACCATATTCATCTGACTTCTTACATTGCTGATCTTCTTTCTATTGAGTGAGACCTGGGCAACCGATCACTCAACCCCCCTTGCAACTAAACAAACACTTGAACTTCCATTCTTGACTTGTTTTAGTTCAAGTACCTTGATTGTTGCAACTATATCGTTCGTCATCGAGTAGTCATCAGTTCGATGATCAACCTTGTAAAATCCATGAAATCTCCTTCCTCGCGAGGATACCGTTCAATTGTCAACCTCGTGAAACTCTTTGGGTCCATCTAAGATCTTGCGTTGGTATATGGTAACCTTGATACTCCAAGAACCTTGTAGTTACCATATAATTGAGTTATTTGCTGTGTTGAAATATATGAGGATGCTGAATCTTTAAATCCTCGTGTGCCACCGCAAAGGGTCTTCATCTTCTGTTTCTATTGTTTGAAGACGTTGATATACCCAAAAACTTTGTAGTCGTCATATCTTCAGTATTCCTGTTGTTTTGGTTACATAAGAGTGTTGAATGCTTTGCTACTCTTATGATACAGCTAAGGGATCCTATGGTTGACTAAACATCAAATGAGGTTAATGATTGTTGTTTAACCTCGTAAACCATCTTAACTCATGTCAAGGGAAATACCACATTAAGTTATAAGGACCTATGCAAAACCAAGCAAGCAACCAAGAATCAATGCACAGATAGTTTTAAACTGTCATGGTAACTTAGAGAAGCAAAGAACAAGTGTTGATTCTTCAAGTTAAGACTAGGACAGAACAGGATGTCACACCAGTGTAAGAGTACAACAATAAAGGTTCAGTAACAGACGTGAAAGTTTTACGATGTGATATTGTCAATCGAGCTTCTTGTCAAGGTTATCAACCTAAAGACTGGAATCACTTGAAGCAGACTTTAGAATTTCTTAAGATGCCTGAAGATAATCACTATTTCGTAAAACCCAAGTCTTTAAGGGCATTGTCATTTTCCTTAGTCAATGACCCTCTTTTACGGATCGTCCCCTCATCGTTTCTGTTATTCTACTTGTTAGAATCTCGGGACGAGATTCCTTTAAGGGAGAAGGATTGTAAAAGTCCATTTTTCGGAAGAACAAAAACGCAAAAATGCGAACTTAAAAAATTTGAAAATGGACATGGAAATCCAAACTCACATGAACCATATGAGTTAACCAATGTTCACTTAAAATAAGGACTTGTTAAAATTTTACATACAGAACATGTTTGCTAATGTATATTGGAACTTAAGGTGTAAAATCCTTAATTTCCAAGTATTCACATTTTCAATGAAAAATTAAAGGAGAAAAGAAAAAAAAATAGAGAGAAAGAAAAAGGAATTATTCCAACCTTAAAATGGGACATCCAAAAATATTCAAATCTCATGCCATAAATTTTTCCATGACCTTCTAATATTCCAAATAGACTCTCGATAAAGTTTTAAAATTTTTGAAGCACGTTTCCCATTTATTGGACACGTACTGAGAGTTTAATCAACGTCGACTTCAAATTTAAACTTTGTGCTCAACCTTGTCCAAATCAACTCCAAATTTTTCCTGAGGTCCCTTATGATTCAAAAAGATTAACTTCAAAGTTTCAGGATTTTTGAACCTAATCTACTATTTATTTCCTTGAGTCAAGTATCACCACTTGAATTTAAATTCAAACCTGAGTTCAAATTCAACTTGCTCAGATTTGAAATCGCCAAAGTTGAATATTTTTGAAGCATGTCTGCTAGCTCCATTTGAATTTTGAAAAGAGAAGGGAGAAGAGAATGGAACCCACATGTCATACTTATCCTCAGTACTAGGAAAAAGGTGGGCCCCACTGGTAAGCTGCTCAATGGATGGAGATATTTTGCATATGGAATGAAGTGGATAAAGGGAAAAATTGGAGTGGGTCCCACATGTCATGTCTATCCTCATGGCCACAAAACTGAGTTCGCTTCTTCCTCTCCTGGTCTTATGTACAGCACCGACTCCCTCCGGCGCTCAACACCGGCTGCGCCCCACTCCCGCTCGTCCCTCCTCTCCCGGCCTGGTCGCGTCCCCAGCCTCCGCACCGGCCGCCGCGCGCCTCCCCCGCCAAGCTTGCCGGTCGCGCCTCCTCCCAGCCCTGCTCCACGGCACCTCTGACCGAGCACCCGGCCGCCCACGGCGCCGCCCCAAGCCAACCGCCGTCTCGGCTTCCAAGGACCGCCGTCCACCGCTAGCCGCGCCATGGTCATGTCCCGACCCTGGCCAGCGACGGCAGCGCCTGGCCGCTTGCCGCCCTGCGCGCCGCTCGCCGCACGGCCGCGCTCGCCCCGGTCGCGCCGTTCTCGGCCTCTGCACGCCGCCGTCCCCTCTGCTCCTTGCCATCGCCCTGCTCCCGTGCAGCACCTCAGCCGCGCTTGCGAGCGCCGTTCCAGCTCTGTATGCCATGGCCATGGCCGCTCCAAGCCGCCCGCTCGCCGTGGTCCTTGCTGTCCAGGCCCGTTCCTTCTGCGGCGCCAATCATTCGCGTCGTCGCCATCGTATCTCCACCTCACGGCACTGCTACGACATGTTCCAAGTCCACCTCTAGGCAACCAGCAAGGCTATGCCCATGTTCGAAGTTAGGCCACATCTGCTATGCATCACCGTCGTCGCCTATTTTCCGTCGTCGTGGCGTTCTGCTCATAGGTCCTGTTCTAGCAGAGCAACAAGTGATATGAGTGATAGAGGGTATGCAGGAACACACCTTTGACACCATGGTATCGACAACTGGTCCAAGGTTAGCTTTGATTTTGCAAGATTGATTGGATCAGTGACTGAAGCCAAGGTGTTCGACGAAATGGTTACAAGGCGAAACTAAGTGTGTTGCCGTTCAATGTTGGTCTATGGATGCAGGTTTACTGTGGGTTGGCAATCGACCAAGATATGTGCCAAGATGCTTTTTGAAGGGTGATGAAGCGACGGAATCAAGTACACACCCAAGATGTTCGGCAAAATGCCTACAAGGTGAGCCTTGCCCGGAATTGCCTTGCTTGATGCACCGAAGTCCGTTCGTCATAATCGCTAAGGGTACTCATATGTCGTCAAGTCGTACGTCTAGTTTCCGCATTGATATCATTCCTATAGGAGTCTCCAAGTTGACCTTCTTTGTCTTTTGGATCGCGTTAACTTGTCCGTGTGTGCTCGTGATGCTCCACCATGAGCCGCGTCGACGTCGTTGACCACATGACGTCGTCGTGACGTTCCGAGCCATCATCGTGCCCGGGCATCGAAATGAAGGATGCCTGTGATGAGTGTGGTGCTAAAACACAAGCACGACTTATCGGACAATAGTTGTCAAGCCAAATTAGGTTTTAGTCGTTGTGAGAGCAATCGAGTCCTAAGTGTAGCCAAGGTGCTCGATAAAAGGCCTTCTTGGTCAACCACGGGTATTGGTGATCACCGATCACCTATGGTTGAGTAATGCAATAACGTTGCGACCAGCAAGGAAAACTAGACCAAGAGGAACCTTGGATAAAAGTTCCTTGGTTGTGTCGAGGATATTCCCTAACCGATCACAGGATTGGTTAACTTGGTTAATTTGGTACACATGATACCTGTTTGCATAGGTAAGGCTGTCTAGAAATAACCCTTCCTCAGACCCCATAATATGTAGGAGCCTTTGGCACTGGGTGCACCATTTTTTATGACTCCTGCTTATGTTGTGGCTTGTACCAAATATGGTGTACTGAATCTATAATTCTTACTTAATAGAACTTGCCACAAATTTTCAATTTGCTCATTAGCTTGGCAACTTTGATGAAGCTATGAACATTTATCAAATTTGAACAAGGTGTGAATTCTGTTATGTGCAGCTGAAGATGGAAAAGAATCTGCAATGGTGCCCAAAATTCAACAACCTTAGGACCCTGACACTTGGTGAATGGTGCTTGCATGAGAAGGACTATGCATTAGTAGTATTCCTTCAGAACTCACCTAATCTGGTGGAGCTAACTCTGAAGACCGAACGGGTACATATCCTTCTTTCCACACTATTGATATCTCTGTGAAAGTTATATGCCTATGCCATCAAGGTAATGGTTGGACGATTTGTGTTGTAGGAGTATGAGGGCACATATCATAGGTTCCTCGGCAAGCTAGAAGAAAGATCGTTCACTTCCAAGCACCTTCAGACTATTTGCCTGGACCTGGGTGGTTCAAAGGATGATCTTGTGATAAACAGCCTGGTGGATTTTTTCGTGACAATGGCATAACCTTTGATCGGATTCATATCATACACAGAATCTAGCTCAGGTTTCATCCTTACCGATGTGAAGAATAGGTTGCCATTGGCTCATTTCTTGAATGTTTAGTCGTCTTTGTGTCATACCTAGTAGAAAGTAGCTCAGTTCCACTCCATCCTAGTCTCATTTTTGATGGATGTTTGTTTTGACAAAATGATAACCTGTCTGATGACACAGCTGCTATTGAAATGATGTTATGGCCATGCTGATGAGACCGACAGTGCCATGTCGGAGGGCTTGAAGATGCTTCTATGCGGACATGTCAAACTTGTGTTGTTAGTTCTTTTTTGTAATTATATCTCCTATATTCATCTATGCATATAGGGAATGTGGATATCATTTTTCCAAATTTCAAAAAAAAAACACTGTCTGCAAATCACGGAAAAATGAATTACTGTGACAGGGTTTTGGAGAGATCTCTGAGACTGACGAATGGATATCTGGTGCTAAAAGGTAGCGTGTCAGTGACAGAAGTTAACATGAACTCTACACTAAAGTTTGAGCTCTTGAAACACTTGCAAAAATCTTTAAGCAAAACAATGTTTCTGAAAGGAGATGATTGATGTTTTTCCTCTCAATCGTTGTATTGCGTGACACTTGTCCCGGGTATATATGGTTGTGTAACTTTATGCACGACTTAGTTCATTTAGTTTGATCTTACGGGGTGTCCTTTCTCGGAATGGATTTTACTGTTCTATGTTTTTCTTATGCCTGTGGCATTTCAGTATTTGATACCCAATTTTCGTTCACGTAAATCTCCATCTCTCCACCTTACTGCGTGCCTGAGCAGCACCTATTGAACGAAACATCCCTGTGAACCCATGGCAGAGGCGCCGCCACCGCGTGCCACATCAACGTGCTGCCTGGAACCTGGCGGACCTCCTCCCCTCCTCTCCTCTCCTACCTGCACGTCCGCCAGGTTCCAGGTCGTGTCGCGGCATCTGGCTGGTGCTCTGTGCCTCTTGATGTTGAAGGCGTTTCTCAGCTGGTTCCTGATGCTCCGTAGCCCCACTGCCCTGGACGTGTTCAATCTCGGCAAAGCGTGTCGCTCCATACTTTAACGTGTTGTTGTGTTCCCTTGTTTCTTTAAGGAGCCTTCAAACGAGTTGAACACAGTTAGAACGTCTGCTCTTAAGTGTCTAGCATTTATCGAACACACCCAAGGTTCAGATCATCGATGATTACTTCAAGGAGCCTTCAAATGAGCTTGAATGAATCAGAACTGGAAAAGTAGAATGAGATGCTTCTGTCCTTGCGACGAGTTAGATAAATGAAGACGAAGATAAAGTGGCGTGAGCTTGTTCCCTGTTCTTCTCTGAGACGGTGATGTTCTTGTGCTTGGCTGGCTATCCGTGGACGTCGTTTTCCCCGACGTTCTGTGAACCAAATCGAAAGAAGAGCTAGGAACAAAGGCACTGGGGCATCACGATGGAATAGATGATCTATCCATCCAGCAGCTTTACAGCATTCCTGTATGCTCGATCGTCCCGTGACTATTCCCGGATTTTTCATAAGTGGATGGTTCAATGCGTATTCCCTATACTGAACCATATGCATGATCACCACTACAGGAGTCCCAATGATTTACGACGGCTTTCCTTATTTGCGATGGTTTTTGGCCATCACAAATTATTCGTCACAATTAAGCTTATTTGCGATGGCCACCGTCACAAATAACGCTATTTGTGAGGACTTACTGCAGCCGTCGCAAGTTATTGCGACTTTGCGAGGGGGCTGGTGGGCCCCACGCCTGTATTTGCGATGACCAGACCGTCGTAATTAAGGTCATATTTGTGACGGCTAGGACATCGCAAATAAGTGCAGCCGACAGGACCCACGCGGCCATCCAAGGGGACCCATGTCAGACGACTGTGAGTGCTCCATCCGAAAAACATGTCGTATGCCGGCGAATCATGGACATACCACAAATAAGTAGCTCGAAGGTTGAATTTCTGCTTCTTGTAACTGTCGTACGCTTCGACTCCTGTCCACAAGACTTTCGATTCTTCCATCAGCGGTTTCAACATCACATTGAGACGTGACTCGGGATGATCAGGTTCAGGTACAATGAGGCTGAGAAACATAAACTCGTTCTTCGTACAAAGAGCCGGTGGCAGGTTGTACGGAATGACAAAGATGGCTCAACAGGAGTATGGTGTGGCGTTTGTAATAAACGGTGAGAATCCGTCTGTCGCTAATCCGATGCGAACATTCCTCGCATCACGAGAAAAATCTAGATCGAAATGGTCCAGCGCCTTCCATGCATCACCGACGGACGGATGCGTCAAGAATTCTTTATTCTCACGTTTACCTTCTTTGTGCCATCTCATGTGTCTTGCGGTTCTTTTTGAAAGAAACAACCGCTTCAAGCGAGGTGTCACAAGCAAGTAACGAAGCTGCTTATGTGTGATATCTGTCATCACATTATCGCCATCGTCATTAACAACTTTGACATACCTCAGTTTACCACATTTCAAGCACATCTTCTCATTGGCGTGCTCTTTCTAGAATAGCATGCAGTTGTTTGGGCACACATCGAATTTCTCACAGTTCATACCGAGACCAGATATCTTGATCTTTGAGTGGTACATATCTTTAGGCGCTTTGTGAGGTTGTGGAAGGATATCGCAGATCAATTTCATGAGATCATTGTAGCATTTGATGGAAAAAAATTACTTGAACTTAATTGCTATAAATCTGGTCAAGAAAGCAAGTACGGTCACAACTGTGTGTTCATGCAACGGCTCTTGTGATTTCTTCAGCTCCTCGAAGAACTCCTCTGCCTCATTTGTAAGAGGATCCTCCGCTTCCAGAGCTTCTAGTATCTCATCCATCCTATCAACCTCTGTTATATCATCATCCTCATCCACTTCTGCTATGACTCGAGGTTTAGTCTCGCCGTGGAAGGTCCACACTTCATAATGTGGAGTGAAACTGTTTCAACATAAGTGAAACAAAAGCACTAATCTTCTCAAAAACTTGATGTTCCGGGATTTTGTACATGGGCACCGTACCATATCTTCCGTTGACAATGAAAATGCTCGATCAAAAAATTTATCTAACTTGATGTACCACTCATCCGAATGACCACCAGTTTTGCTCTTCCAGCCAGTATACATTCAATTGCGGACTTCACCCATGTTTAGCTCTGCAGTTTAAAACGAAAGAAATTATCGTTAATGTATGCAGGATAGGTCCTAAAATTTTAACAGTATAACACTGCCTATTTAACACTACACCCCCAATCTGGTGCAATTCTTCAAGTAAAAATGTCATGACTATAGAGTTATAGTTGATATACGTATGTCAGCAGCTTGCCGGCGGGCACCAAGGCGTCCATGCGTAATTTTACAACCCAGGTTTAGACGCATACTTTAACTTCCAACTAAATGGGCCTTGTCAGGTCCTAAATAGGTTGTGTCGGGTCAAGCCAACCCGAATCTCATTTCGATACATATAGTAACACTCAAGCAATCAAATTAAAAATTATATCCATAATATAAAAAACAAAGCAATTCAATCAAATGTAAACATGAGAATTATTAAATTGTAATTTATCAATTAGTAAACATAAACCTACATATAAACAATTGTATTATAAACATAAACATAAGCATTGACCTAAACATAAACAATTTAATTCTCAATATAAACATAACCATAAACTTAAACATAAGCATCAATTCAATTCAGTTATATTCTATTCATAAGTATCAAATCAATTTTCAACATAAATTCAATTCAAATCAATTCTACGCTTGAATTCGATTGTATCACAATTCTAAGAATTACAATTTCAACATAAGCATCATCTAAACATAAGCATCACATCACCTAACATAAGCTCATAATTGCAACACTCTAAGCATAACAATTGTAGATGACAGCGCACAATTTACAACATTGCATCACCTAAACATAACTAGTAATGAAGTGGGAATAGAGAAGAAAGAAAATTTAACAACAATTCATCACAACTGCTTCACAACATTGCATCATACCTACATCGAGGGAGGCCGGTGGGGAGGCGTCGGAGGAGGTCGGCGACACTGGAGGAGGCCGACGGCGTCAGACGACGCATCCGGGGCGGCCTGCGGCGTCGACAGGCACAACAGGGGCAGGGGCGGCGAGGGCGGGGGCGGCAGGGGCGCGCGCGGGGGCGGGGGCGGCGGGCGCGGCGTCGGGGGCTGTGACGGGCGCGGCAGCAGGCGCGGCGTCGGCGGGAGTTTTAGGGCGGTGTGAGAATGAGCTATCGGGGACCGATGGAGCAGATATTAGCCCTTATTTGCGATGACTGCATTAATTGCGACAACCATAGGTTAAGGTTGTCGCAATTAATGTTATTTGTGGTGGTACTTTTTATAGTTATCGCAAATAAGGTCATATTTGCAACGACTACTTTATTTGCGACGATCCTAGGGTTGGCCGTCGCAAATAAGACTTATTTGCGACGGCTTAGTCGGCGGCTATCGCAAATAAGTGTTTATCTGCGACGGCTTCCACCTTTGCGACGGCTCGAGGCAGGCCGTTGCAATTTATGTTATTTGTGAAGGCAGGCCGTCGTAAATAAAATTAGCCGTCGCAAAAGATCATATTTCCTGTAGTGCACAGTCAGATTGTTGACAACATGATACGTGACAGAGTGGTCAAATACGTCAAATCAAAATGAATCGGGGTTGTCGCCACGGCCCACCGCACGTGCGCGACCGACGCCTTATCGCCGAGGTTGCACCAGGCGTTTGTGGAGAGGACACGTAGGCGGGGCACGTTGTGGCCCCGCACTCAAGATTGTGTTAAAATCGAAATTGAGAGAGAGAGAGAGAGACAATGATTCTAACTTATTTTATTCATTCACTTGTCTTCTATTTATACATGTGATGGTGGCTATTGGAGAGGAGACATGACTCTTGGATGGAGGAAGATATAACTGCATATAACTCTTCAAGTGATCACATGTCAAAATTGTATTGCAACACTCCCCCTTGAGCACTTGAACTCCTTGTCAATGGCTATAATCTTCGAAAAACCCAGTGGGAAAAATTTGAAGATATATAATTGAATGCTTGTGTAAAAACTCCTGAAAATATTATTAAAATAGGAGAAAACACAACATTTAAATGTCATATATGTTTTTATATAAAAACCCCTATGGGGAAAATAAGAAAACTAACATTATCTTACATTGTCATTGCCCCATTAAAACTTATTGTGAGAAAACTAAGTAAAAACTCACATAAGAAAAGAGTACAATTTGATGCAATAGTCATGAAGCTCTTATGATAAAGCTCCCCCTAAACCTTATAAATCTCTAAGTCTACGCATACCAATATCTGCAACACATTTAGAAAATGTAGAGTATGGTAGGGATTTAGTGAATAAATCAGCTAAATTATCACATGACTTAGTTTGTTAGAGATCAATTTCTCCATTCACCTAAAGTTCATGTGGGTAAAATAGTTTAGGAGCTATGTGTTTTGTAACATTAGTCTTTACATAACCTGATTGCATCTGAGCAATGCAAGCTGCATTATCTTCATAGATAATGGTTGGTGACTCAATGGGCCCAATGTCACTTGAGACTTGGATATGATTAATCACTCTACGTAGTCAAGCACATTCACGTGCGGCCTCATATAATGCTATGATTTTGGAGTGATTAGAAGATGTAGCAATTAGAGTCTGTTTAGAAGACTTCCAAGAAATTGTCGTCTGTTCGTGTAAAAACACGAACCCTGTTTATGATCTACCATTGTGGGGATCACTTAAATAACCTGCATCGGCATAGCCAATGATATTTAGATCTTATTTCTTTGGAAAGAATAGTACAAGATCTTGTGTACCTTGAAGGTATCTTAAAATATTATTCACTCCATTCCAATGACGTATGGTAGGAGCGCTACTATATCTTGCCAATAAATTTACTGCAAAAACAATATCAGGTCTTGTGTTATTTGTAAGATACATAAGTGCACCAATGACATTAAAGTAAGGGTATTCTGAACCCAAAACCTCTTCTCCTTCTTGGCATGGCCGAAACGGATCTGTATCCCTTTCTAAGCCTCTTACTACCGTAGGAGTTTTAGATGGATATGCTTTGTTCATATTGAATTTCTCCAATACTTTTTGAACATAAGTTGATTGGTGTACGATAATGCCCGTATGAAGGTGCTCTAGTTGTAAACCCAAGCAAAATTTAGTTTTATCTAAATCCTTCATCTCGAACTTCCTTTTAAGATGATTTTGTGCCTCTTTAATGTCATTTTCAGTGCCAATAATATTTAAATCGTCAACATACACTGATATGATACAAAAACCAGTTGAAGATCTTCGAATGAAGACACAAGAGCAATCATCATTAGTAGAGTAGCATTTGTTTAAAAATGAACTCCTTTAGTCGGTTATACCACATCCTTACAGACTGTTTCAAGCCATATAATGACTTGTTAAGTTTAACACAAAACATGTTGTGATCTACTTTTCCATTCGGTATGGGTATCCCATCGGGAACCTTCATATAAATATCTGAATCTAGTGACCCATATAAATATGCAAGCATGACATCCATCAACTGCAAAGATAGATGTTTTTGTGTTGCTAGAGATATCAAGTATCAGAAAGTTATTTCATTCATAACAGAAGAATATGTTTCATTGAAATCAATGTCGGGTCTCTGCGTAAACCCTTGTGCAACTAGCCTTGTCTTGTATCTCACAACCTCATTGTTTTCATTTCGCTTTCGAACGAAAACCCATTTGAACCCAACATGATAGGTTCAAGAAGGAGTAGGTATTATATTACCGAATATCTCTCTCTTTTTAAGTGAGTCAAGTTCTGCCTTGATTGCTTCTTTCCATTTAATCCAGTTCGAGCATTGTCTACACTCTACCATGGTCTTAGGATCAGGATCTTGGAGAAGATCAGCAATCATGGTTGAAAAGCATGAGTTGACGACCATTGTATTACGGTCGAATAATTCTCCAGAACTAATATAATTGATGGAAATTTCTCTTATCCCCTGTAATTCTTCTTGACTTCCCAACATAGAAGAATCAGGGTTTTCCGATTGTCTAGCCTGCTCTACAGTGCGCACTTGAGGGCTAGATAAAGGATTTAAAATATTTCTTTGATTTATGCCAACATTTTGTTGACTTGCATTTACTTTCCTCGAGGAAGGTCTAGTCTTTGGACGCTTGCTTGAAGCATCTATTCCCTTACTTGCTCTCCCCCTTTTCGGAGGTTGAGTGGTTTTTATTGGTACCTCCACTTGGCAAGGTGCATTTACTGCAGGATTCAAAGACTTTGTGACATTATTATAGTCAGTAAATGCATCTGGCAGTTACTAGCAATTTGTTGTAACTCTATAATTTTCTGAACTTGAAGTTCAGTTTCCTTTGTACGTGGATCAACATTTAGGATGGATTTGTCATCCCAATTTATTTCTCGGCGATCATTGATAAATTTATTATATCCCCCTAAAGCCGGGAAATGATCCTCATTAAAAATAGAATCAGCGAACCGGGTCGTGAATAAATCTCCTGTTAAAGGCTTCAAATATTTAATAATAGATGGGGATTGATATCCCACGTATATTCCTAATTTCCTGTGAGGGCCCATAGAAGTTCGTTTATGTGGTGAAATTGGTGTGTATACAACACAACCAAATTTCCGCAGATGGGAGATATTGGGTTGATCTCCACGTACAAGTTGTAAAGGGGAGGTAGTATGATATGCAGTTGGTCATAATTGTAGAAGATCAGCAGCGTGTAAAACCGCATGACCCCAAAAAGATGTTGGTAAATTGCATCCTTGCAATAATGGCCTAGCTATGAGTTTAACCCTCTTTATGAGAGATTTCGCCAAACCATTTTGTGTGTGAACATATGGAACAAAATGTTATACTTCAATTCCTTGAGCCATACAATAATCATTGAAGGCCCTAGATGAGAATTCAGCATCATTGTTCATACGGATACTTTTAATCCTATATTCAGGATAATTCACTTTCAACCTTATAACTTGTATCATAAATTTGGCGAAAGCATGGTTCCGTGTAGATAATAAACACACGTGCGACCATCTTGTAGATGCGTCTATTAAAACCATGAAGTATCTAAATGGACCACACATTGGTTGTATGGGTCCACAAATATCATCTTGAATTCTTTCAAAGAACTTTAATGGTTCAGCATGGATCTTAAGTGGAGAAGGCCGCAAGATCAACTTGGCCATAGCACATGAAGTACATACAAAATTATTAGATTTTGGAAATTTAGTATTCTTTAAATCATGGTCGGTGCAATTTCCAATAATTTTCTGCATCATCCCTATTCCGGGGTGGCCTAGGCGTGAATGTTAGGTCTTAAATGTATCAACATTCTGGAAAATCACCTTGTATGCAACATGAGGTACGGGTTTTATGTACGTGAAGTACAGTCTAGATGGAGTAGAACGAATTCTTTCTAGAACTTCTTGGCCATATTCGGAAGATTTTAAAATAAGAAGAAATTCTTCTTTATTTTGTTCATGGGTATGAATATGTAACCAATTTTTCCGAATATCTCTAAAACTTACGAGAGTACGAGTATGTCGGTACCCTGGGTACCATATACCCCTTGGGATTGCAAAGAACTCAAGGGAATGTCATCTACTTGGTTTGAAGACCATCGGAGGCCCACATGTCAGACATAACCGGACCCGCTTCCACAATATGGTTAGTCCCAGGGTCGCCACGTGTACTATCAAACCGGAGCTACCACCCACAAGGGGGAAGCTCCGGGCTATGTACCATAGTGGCACCCCCGGACCTAACCCCAGACCGAGGGAAGCTCCGGAACTGACACGTGTTAGGTAGCTTCGGACCTATCTGTTCCCCACAGTATGCTCCAGAGCTGTCACGTGTCCAACCGACGGATATTCAGCCTCTAACCTCTGGAAGACTCCACAACCGCTCCGGATCTTCAAAGGGGAATCAAGGACTTCAAGACCCGATTAAGTGTAATTAATACTATAGTAATGACACTCGATAGGACGACCTTAATTACCAGTAACGGTGTTGTCAAAGCCCGTAACTCGGTCATTAAGATCAATTAATCATGTTGAATGTGTATCAATATTAGTAATCGTTGGGGCCACATGTCGGGCCAGGCTAACTTGTAACGGCCTGCCCTTGTACTATAAAAGGACAGGCCAACGATACATAGAGGACACGCTGGAGACACGCTCACTCTACATTCTCAACTGACGTTGAGCTCATACATCCAATACGACACCAACACACCCCGTGGAGTAGGGTATTACGCTCAGGCGGCCCGAACCACGTAAATCTTCGTGTCTCTTGTATCACCTAACACTTCACCTTCTTGAATCTCCGCGCGCCCACACCGAACCTCAAACTCCTCTAACACTTTAGTAGTGTCGGGAGATCTGCCAGATCAAAATCACCGACAGTTGGCGTGCCAGGTAGGAGTGCCTGAGATTTCAAGAATGGTGAACTCAGCCGCTGGATCATCCAATGGTCATCCCGCTGTTCAAGCTGTTGGGGGCAATCCCTCCAATATGCAGCCACCAGCAGGAACTACGGTTCCAGCAGGAGTCACGCTACCACCACTGCCGCCTCCACCAGCAAATCAAGCTGGGCAGCGCGATGGTGCACCGGCGTCAATCACTGCGTGGGCAAATCATGACAACCCGGAACACGCGCTCCATGCAGCACGTGCTCTTCTTCAGCGCCCACCACCTCCGGACGCATCCCAGGATGCAATGGAGCAGTGGAGGGCCGATGTGGAACACTTGGTTGTAGCAGCAGCCGACCGCATCAGCAACCAGGGTCCTCCTCCTTCAGGACAGGCCCCGTCGCAGCGACGGACCTTGTCTGGCAGACTTGGCCCGCATGTTTCCAACAACAGGAGACGTGTTGCATCACAGCAAGTGACGTCGTTGCCCTCAGGGGCACGGCGCACTCACACGGTGTCAAGGCTTTCAACTCATGACCTCCGGGCGAAGCTAGATCGCCGATACCGTCAACAAGACGGTCGAGTCCATATTGAGCGTGCTCGTGAAAGACGAGAAGCTCAGGACATTCTTGCTCCTGAAGGAGTAGGAGGAGGTTGTTTGGCCCTGGCCATGCATCTGCGTATGGTCAGGTGGCCACAGAAATTCCGACCTCACCTGCCGGAGAAGCTTGACGGGACTGTTAATCCCGTTGAATTTCTTCAGATTTACTCCACTGCTATCCTAGCAGCTGGAGGAAATGAGATCGTAATGGCCAATTATTTTCCAGTAGCTTTAACTGGGACCGCCCAGTCCTGGTTTATGAGCCTTCCACCCAACTCCATCAACAGTTGGGAGGAGTTGTGCCGGCAGTTCACCGCCAACTTCGGGAGTTCATACACCCGACCAGGCACTGAACTGGACCTTTTTGCAGTCGTGCAAAAAGGAGGAGAATCCCTGCGATCATTCATCCAGAGATTCTCTCAGGTACGAAACACTATCCCTTCTATCTCTAGCGCTTCTGTCATTGTGGCATTTAGACAGGGCGTACGGGATAAGAAGATGTTGGAGAAACTGGCGACCAAGGAGATCACCAGTGTAACGGAACTCTTCAGCTTGGCCGACAAATGTGCCAGAGTTGCGGAGGGTCGTGAAATGCACTCCAAACCACCCCCGAAGGATCACAAGAAATCCTCCAAAGGAGAAGTCGCTACCTCCGGGAGTGGTAAGAAAAAGAAAAAGACCAACGGCAAGAAGAAGTCGTCGGCCGGCGCATCCAATGTTGCAGCTGTTGTAGCTCCAGGTGGCCGGGGCCACGCCCCGAGAAGCGACCTCGACCGTCTTCTGAAGACGGTGGCAAACCCAAGGTGTGGTGTCCAATTCACAAAACGGACAGCCACAGTTTGGAAGACTGTCGGGAGGTCCAAAACCTTGCTGAGCGCTACAACAAGCGCCGGGAAGAAGCTCCTTTCCGACAGAGGGAAGGAAAACAAAAAGTTGACGAAGCTCCGGTTGCAGAGGAGTTAGGTTTTTAGGATCCCAAAAAGGTCCTGAAGTCCGTTTACACCTCCGTCGACGACGATTCTGACGTCTCTGACAACGAGCGTTGGAAGACCATGAACACCATTTTTGGTGGATCATGGGACATCACCTCCCACCGCGTCATCAAGACTATGCGTCGGGACATGGCTGTTGTAGCTCCTACAGCCAAGGCAGAGCCTCATGGAAAGTGGATGGACACAGCCATCATTTTTGATGCTTCGGACTGCCCTCGAAGCATGGTTGGAGCAGGTCAGTTACCTTTGATGGTGTCTCCTACCATCAATAACATCCAGCTCCACCATGTCATGGTAGATGGAGGTTCGGGGCTGAACCTCATAAGCTTCGAAGCTTTTACCAAGCTTCAACTCCGACCTTCAGATCTCCACCCTTCCCGACCTTTCTCCATAGTAGGTCCGGGAGCCATTACCCCATTCGGTGATATTACCCTCCCCGTTACCTTTGGGACCCGGGAGAAGTATCGCACCGAGAAGTTGGTCTTTGACGTTGCTCAGATCAACTTACCCTTCAATGCCATCTTGGGTAGGCCTGCCTTGTACAAATTCATGGCAGCTGCTCATTATGGTTACCTGGTGTTAAAGATGCCAACACCAGTAGGAGTTCTCCAGGTCCGCGGAGATCGCACTGCCGGAGTAACTGCTCTGGAAGAACTTCATGTGCTTACTACAGCGCAAGAGGAGGACTCCAGACAAGAACAAGCTCCAAAACCCCCGAGCATTCGTCAGCGAGGCTCGACTTCTGCACCTCGCGTGCAGCCAAGCGGCGACACCGACATTCCCGTCAAAGTCGTTCAAATCGGTTCCAATGCCGCTCAGACCACCCGTATATCGGGGGGATTGAACGACAAATAGGAACTCGCGCTCACCGCTTTCCTCCGGGCTAACGTCGACGTGTTTGCCTGGCAACCGTCACAAATGCCTGGGATCCCTAGGGAAGTGATTGAGCACAATCTGAAGATCTACCCCGACGCCCGGCCCGTGCATCAGAAGCCTCAGAAGCAATCCGTGGAGCGACAGAACTTCATTCGACAAGAAGTGAAGAAGTTGCTCGAAGCTGGATTCATCCGAGAAGTCTTCCATCCAAAATGGCTGGCAAATCCAGTCGTTGTGCCCAAGGCCGACGGGAAGCTTCGGATGTGTATCGACTACACAACACTAAATAAGGCATGCCCAAAAGATTCATTCCCACTACCTAGAATAGATCAGATAGTGTATTCCACCTCTGGGTGTGAATTACTGTGTTTCCTAGACGCATATTTTGGGTATCATCAAATCGGAATGTCTAGGGAAGATGAAGAGCATACCTCTTTCATCACAGTAGATGGATTGTACTGTTATACCACCATGCCATTTGGTCTCAAGAATGCAGCTTCAACCTTTGTACGAGCTATGTACAAAACTTTTGAAGAACTCATTAGAGACATAGTGGAAGTGTACGTCGATGACATTGTGGTCAAGGTCAAGAACAAGGAGTCACTCCTTGACACCTTACAGGTTGTCTTCAACAAGTTGCGGGTCACACGCACAAAGCTAAACCCAGACAAGTGTGTCTTCGGGGTTAGCTCCGGAAAACTTCTTGGTTTCCTGGTAAGTCACCGGGGCATAGAAGCTAATCCGGCGAAGATCAAGGCCATTGAAGACATGTGGCCACCAGCCCGCATCAAAGATGTCCAAAAGCTGACTAGATGTCTAGCAGCCCTCAGCCGGTTCATTTCAAGACTAGCGGAACGGGCACTTCCCTTCTTCAAGTTATTGAGAAAGTCCGGACCATTCCAATGGTCTGAAGAAGCAGAAAAGGCGTTCCAGGAGCTAAAACAGCTCCTCACCACCCTACCAACTCTGGTAGCTCCAAACCCTGGTGAGCCTTTGCTGCTTTACATTTCAGCCACTGACAAAGTTGTCAGTATGGTCCTGGTTGCGGAGAGACCAGAACTATCCCATACTCAGGAGTCCAAACCCCTTCGGGAGGGTCCGGAGGTTCCTGAAAGCGAGTCTGGGTCCCAGCTCCCAGACTTGATTCCACAAAAAGTTACTTCAGAAGACCCAGACCCCTGTGGGAGGGTCCAGGTCGCTTCTGAAGAAGCTCCGGGTTCCTCTAGCAAGGACCCAGAGGTCCCCGAAGAAAATTCGGATCCCTCCGGGAGGATCCGGGTCAATGAAGAGGAAGCTTCGGTCCCCTCCGGGAGGGTCTGGACCATTCAGCGCCCAGTGTACTTCATCAGTGAAGTACTTCATGATGCCAAGACTCGATACCTAGAAGTGACTAAGCTGCTCTATGCAGTCCTTATTGCCTCCAGGAAGCTTCGTCATTACTTCCAAGCTCACAAGATCTCAGTGGTGACTTCTTACCCACTTCGAGCAATCTTGCATAATCCCAATTCAACTGGGAATATTGCAAAGTGGGTAGCGGAATTGGCCGAATTCGATCTCGAATTCATTTCAAGGCAAGCAGTCAAGGGTCAAGCATTGGCAGATTTCGTGGCAGAATGGACTCCCTCTCCATCAAACCCTGGGGGCCCCAGCGAGCAGAAGCCGGAACACAAGGCTCCGGTCTTCACCGAGCCTCACTGGACCCTCTACTTCGACGGCTCCATGCAAAAGCAAGGGGCCGGAGCTGGAATCCTTCTCCTCGCACCAACCGGGGAGAAGGTAAAATACATGGTACACCTTGACTTCAAGGCGACCAACAACATGGCGGAGTACGAAGCACTCATCTACGGACTGAAGGTGGCACTGTCATACGGTGTAAAGCAGCTGCTGGTCAAGGGAGATTCACAGCTCATCATTAAGCAAGTAAAGGGTGAATGCTCCTGCAACAACCTCCAGCTAGCTGCTTACCTCCTTGAAGTCTAGAGGCTTCAGAAGGACTTCGTAGTCCTAGACCTCTACCATGTTCAGTGTGCTCACAACGCTGAAGCCGACGAACTCTCGACGAAAGCGTCAACCGGAGCCCCAGCTCCTGACGGAACTTTTGTCCGGAGGTTGTCAAAACCCACAGCTCAGCCTGCTGAACTGAGCGAAGGGGGCGAGATCAGCATCCCGAAGCTGATGGTCCCGATGGCCCTGTTACCATGGCAGCCATCAAGGGTCGTAGGTGCTGCCGGAAGCTCCGAGCAACCCAGCACGCAAGACTCAAATGCTCAAGTTAGCTCCGATGCATGGATCTCGGAGATCCGGAGTTACTTGAAAGACAACATCCTTCCTGACGATGATGTATCCGCTGACCGGATAGTCAGATTGGCTAAAAGATACACGTTGGTAGAAGGGGATCTCTACCGGCGAGGTGCCAACAGCATCCTAATACGGTGTATCACAAGGGAAAAAGGTTGCGAGCTCCTCGTAGAAATCCATGGAGGCGAGTGTGGGAACCACGCGTCTTCCCGCACGCTGGTCGGTAAAGCCTTCCGGCATGGCTTCTACTGGCCTACAGCACTCCAGGATGCAACTGAGCTGGTGAAGAAATGTGAAGCATGCCAATTTCATGCAAAGCAAATTCACACACTGGCTCAGCCTCTACAAATGATACCTCCTACATGGCCCTTCGCCGTGTGGGGGATGGACATTTTGGGACCTTTCCTAAGAGCCGTCGGAGGTTACAAGTTCCTGTACGTCGCCATTGACAAGTTCACTAAGTGGCCGGAAGCAACTCCAATTATGACAATTCAACAAGCAGTCTGCTATCAATTTCTTGCAGTCCATTATATGCAGATTTGGAGTACCAAACAAAATCATCACTGATAATGGGACCCAATTCACAAGCTCTGCATTTCAGGGATATTGCGAAGACCTCAACATTCAAGTTTGCTACGCTCGTAGCTCACCCAACAAGCAATGTCCAGGCCGAGAAAGCAAATGCTGAAATCCTTAAAGGACTCAAAACGCGCACCTATGAGCGCTTGAAAAACATGGAGCCAACTGGATTGAAGAACTTCCGCCCACTCTATGGGCCAACGGGACAACTCCAAACCGGTCAACTGGAGAGGCACCCTTCTTCCTGGTATACGGAGCTGAAGCAATCCTTCCTCCAGAAATCACCTTGGGGTCACTCCGGGTCCGGACCTTCGACGAAGCCACGCAGGACCAGCTCCGGCGTGAAGACCTAGACCTCCTCGAGGAGGAAAGGTGCCAAGCAGCTGTTCGGAATGCCCGATATCGCCAAGCCCTTCGGCGCTATCATCAGCGGCATGTACACAACCGACAGCTCGAGGAAGGCGATCTGGTGCTACGGAGAATACAATCCAGAGAAGGGTTAAACAAACTCTCCCCCAACTGGAAAGGACCCTTCCGAGTGATTAAATTATCCCGTCCCGGAAGCGTTCGCTTGGCAACCGAGGATGGGACACCTCTCCCAAATCCTTGGAACATTGAGCACCTCCGTACGTTCTACACCTAATATCACGGAGGTGAGTCTGTAGTAACTTGAGGTGTATGTTATAGAGTCATTGTACAGAGTCGGGTAGTTCCTCCGGGAGAACAGTCGGACCTTTCCTGAAAGGTCCGCAAAGTTCATGCAACACTTGTCACAGTCTCAGGACTAAAAGTGTAGCTAGCTACCCTAGGTCAAACGAGAAATGAAACACGCTTAGCCTGGTTCCGTACCCTAAAAGTGTACTTGTTTCCCCTATACCCTAGACCTATAATGAAAGACATCTACATGTGAAACAGACTCCACGTGCATTTATTTTGTACAGGCTCAACATTTTTTATTTTTCTCTTTCTTGTCTACAATAAAGTCGTGCAATTCATAAGAAATTTTAGTCCGATCGGTTCATGTACAATTCGAGCTTTGTATTGTCAATTCTTTTAGATTCAAATATTGTTCATGGCTCACTCGCCTGAATGCCGCCAAGCCAATCTAGGGCCGGAGTGTGCTATCGACTTAGCCTGGTCAAGCACTCTAAGTACGCTACTCTACCTACACCCAGGCAGGCCGAAGTAAGGCGAGTCCAAGTACAATTGGATCTAGAAGAAAAGACAACGCATTCGGTTATATTCAGAATCGCGTTTGTCAGTACCCTGAGTACCATATACCCCTTGGAATTGCAAAGATCTCAAGAGAATATCATCTACTTGATTTGAAGACCTTCGGAGGCCCACATGTCAGACATAACCGGACCCGCTTCCACAACATGGTTAGTCCCAGGGTCACCACGTGTACTATCAAACCGGAGCTACCGCCCAAAAGGGGGAAGCTCCGGGCTATGTACCATAGCGGCACCCCCGGACCTAACCCCAGACCGAGGGAAGCTCCGGAACTGACACGTGTGAGGTAGCTTCGGACCTATATGTTCTCCATAGTATGCTCCGAAGCTGCCACGTGTCCAACCGACGGATCTTCAGCCTCTAACCTCCGGAAGACTCCACAACGGCTTCGGATCTTCAAAGGGGAATCAAGGACTTCAAGACCCGATTAAGTATCATTAATACTATAGTAATGACATTCGATCGGACGACCTTAATTACCAGTAACGGTGCTGTCAAAGTTCGTAACTCGATCATTAAGAGCAATTAATCGTGTTGAATGTGTATCAATATTAGTAACCGCCGGGGCCACATGTCGGGCCAGACTAACTTGTAACGGTCTGCCCTTGTACTATAAAAGGACAGGCCGACGATACATAGAGGACACGCTGGAGACACGCTCACTCTACATTCTCAACTGACGTTGAGCTCATACATCCAATACAACACCAACACACCCCGTGGAGTAGGGTATTACGCTCAGGCGGCCCGAACCACATAAATCTTCGTGTCTCTTGTGTCACTTAACACTTCACCTTCTTGAATCTCCGCGCGCTCACACCGAACGTCAAACTCCTCTAACACTTTAGTAGTGTTAGGAGATCTGCCAGATCAAAACCACCGACAGAGTAGAATCAGAATACAATAAAGCATCCTCAATCATCACTTGTGTCCCATTAAGAAGAGTAATAGTGGCTTGTCCAGAGCCAACTATTGTCGCATCGCGTCCTGCGATGGTCAAAACATTTCCTGACCTCCTAGTAAGGGTCTGAAAATATTTTGTATCCCTAAGTATAGAGTTTGTGGTGCAACTATCCACAAGACACATTTCTTCTTCCATCGGAAATTTCCTGTGAAATCTTTGATCTTGGAATTTCTTCTCTCTCGTTCTTAGAGCAAAGTGTTGATAACATGTTAAAATCGAAATTAAGATAGAGACAATGATTCTAACTTATTTTACTCATTCACTTATCTTTTATTTATACATGTGATGGTGGCCATTGGAGAGGAGACATGACGGTTAGAAGGAGGAAATTACAACTGTATATGACCTTTCAACTGATTATATGTAAAAATTGTATTGCAACAGATTGATAGGCAATGGTACGGAGCAACACCGCCCCGTTCTCGGATTGACACCGATGGATGCCCGGCGGCCGTGGCCCGCCTACGTGGCGCCGTGTCGTGCGGCTCGCTAGCACTCTCATGCGAACACCAAACCAAATGCATACGGTATTTGGTGCATACCTATCTGGATTCACGCCGCGTCATTTAACGAATCCTTAACAGAAGACCGGAGGAGCAAGGAGATCGTGGCATCTATCGAAACCTTGAACAGAAGACCGGACGAGCAAGGAGATCCACGGAGCTGTCACTAAGTTGTTGTGGACCCTGAAGATGGCATGTGCCACTGATCCCGTTTTCCCATGTAGTTCTTAGGAAAAGGGTTTGAATCCATTGCGGATTCGATGATTACATGGTGTTTAACCCAATCTACGAGTGGGGCAGGTTACGCATGAATAATTTCCCCGACCAGCCAAACGAGGGCGGCGCAGCGCCGCGTTATATGGTTGAATGAGAAAGTTCATGGACTGTGGCACTCTGCTACAAGAAGGCTGCCCAGCCCATAACAGAGGCAGCAGAAAGCCAGAACATGAACTGAATGTTGCGATGCTATGCCTACCTTAATATCAAACGTGGCGCCACCACAAGTTTCCACCGATCGAGGCGGTGACATTCACCTTTATTTTTTACCAGATGCACCCAGCGATAGATGGATCAAACATGAAAGGAGGCTATTTCCAATAATACACATGTAGCGTTAGAATGTACAAGGAGGATCTGGCTTTGAGCTTTCATCACTGTTCAACGTTCACAATCCCAATCCAAAGGAACCAACACATGCACATATACGTTGAACAATAAATAAGCAATTAAGCCACTGCGTGCCTTCTGGAGGGTTCTTTGTCTTCCTGTGAGAACCATCAAACGTGTACTTGTTATCAACGTCAGTGCAGAAACGAGATAAATGCCACACTTATTTAGCAAAGCGTTAATGATCTGTACAATGACTTGGCTCCTTGAGCAATTACGGGAAGATTTATTGCTATATATGATGCGGAAATACAGACGCAGGGTGATAAAGAGGTTTCCCGCGTACCTTAAGTAAACAAATCATCAGCTTGTACTGCCCAGATCAAAGTCCATAGTGTAGTCATACTCGATGGTTGGGATGACAGAAGCTATGAATTTCAAAAATATGAAAAGGTACCTGTAAGAAGAGCCATAAGTTAGACACCTGTAAAAAAGAAGGGTGACGTGTTTGTTGTGCCTGAGCAAATTGAATCAACAAAAAGAATATCACCTGTCAACTTCTGGCTCAACTCCTCGGGACATAAGCACATCAACTATCTTTTTCATCACGGCTGCATGCTTGCAGGGGTGTACTGAAGCATGCTTTCCGACCAATATGTGAGGATGGTCTTCAATAGTCACCTGTACCATGCAATGTGATATGTTAGCACTTTTACCATCTATGTGCAAATCAATGGAAGACATCTTCATTGTTTCACTGTTGTAAAAAAAGACCTCTGTTTTGCTCTAAATAATCACTGTCAATGACAGGATGGACATAGCTTGAACACATGAATATTACGGCAAAAATACACTTATGAATTCTGATGCAAAAAGGATACAGGAAACCATCATGGAAGAACCTATTGCCTAAGAACAAAATTAACAAGCAAACTATATATTTTCACCAAAAAGGCTACAGGTGTGTAACCTATGGAATCAAATTGCTCTGTTTTCTGAAAATGTAGCAAGTCACAACACACATACACAGAAAAAAAAAACTACCTTTACCACCATAAAGCATGCTGACTAACTTGTACTGTACAAGTTGGGTTCTCTATGAAATTCATTTGACATGGCAGATAATCAATACTCACTCCATTTCTTTTTATTTGTCACCGGCTAGTTCATTTTTGAACTAGCCGGTGACAAATAAAAAGAAATGGAGAGAGTATAATAGAAGGTTAAAGAATAATAATCAAAATAAACAGAAGGATAAAGCAATAATAATAAACATAAATAGAAGGATAAAACAATAATAATCAAAATAAATAGAATGTTTACTGTTTTCCGTGCGTGGTCTTGGCTGATATCTTCAAACACAAGTTCGGGCTTTAGTGGCATTCTCGACTACAGTGGAAATTTTTTAACAAATCAAATCAAGACGCATAAGACTACAATACAAGCACTTCGTATGTACAGAAACTTACCTCATCATATCCAGTAAGCCAAACACGTGGAGTTTGGTAGTACTTGTCATACCTGAAACGGGACAATTACTTATATTCTTTCCAGTTAGGCTTACATAACACTTCTCTCAAAGCAAATAGAAAATAGTCCAGCTGATCGTCCACCAAACGTGTACCATGCATATTTCTACCATTGTACCAATTATTCATATTTAGATGTAATTTTGAAATCAGATTATACTAAAAAATTTCCCACGTTGGATTGATTTTTTGGAAATTGTTCATAAGTACATCATGTAACCAGCACGCAGACAATAGAAACCACATAGATACCAAATATGTACTGCCGTGGATACATTTGTATGGAACAATGACCAGGCAGGTTACTAGTATGAATGATTGGATGTATGAACAATTCCAACTGCAGAAACAAATCAACAAATCCGTGCAGACAGATAAAATAACTCACGTGATGCTAACATCATATGTTCGGGTACGGAGAATGTTGTCGTCATCAGGCTCTTCTGCAACAAAGTATGAGGGCTCAGCAACAGCCTGCAGTAAGATCATCAAGGCAGAGTTAGAATAAAAGGAAAAATTCATTTTACTACCAACAAGTATCTACATGTTCACTTAACCCCTAAACAAAATTTTAGTCCAACTGCTCCCTCAAACTATTTAGATTGGTTCGATTCACCTCCCAATGAAAATTTTGTTTTGTTTCTCTATGTATGTGCCATGTTTGAAGGTAAAATTTTGTGAGATTATAAGTTACAACATACCGTATGTCAGAAAAATAATTAATATTATTTTGTGATTTTTTGGAATGTTGGAAACACGTAACACATATCTGACATAGGTGATGGAATAATGCAAGAAAACATTTATGGAAAATCCTGGAAGAATTTTTTTAGCATTGTGAAATATGTCATATACCATCCTACAAAATTGGCACTCCAAACATAACCTATACAAAGAGAAACAAAAAATAAAATTTTCACTAGGAGGCAAATTGAACAAATCTAAATAGTTTGGGGGAGTAAATTGGACTAAAATTTTGTTTAGGGGGTTAAGTGAACAACATAGATACTTAGGTGTAGTAAAATAGACTTTTTCCTAGAATAAATAGCATTATCATCCTTGCTTAGACCTATCAAAATAGAGAAATCATGCTAGACCTACCAAATTATCCCATGTATCTTCATAAGTGTCCATATCAGGTATATCCTCCTCATCTTCCTCCTTACCACCGCCAAAGTAAGAAGGGATAGATTTTATCCCATCACCTTTACCTATATCCAACGTATCCATGGAGGGTATGTCTTCCTCCTCTTCCCCGTTTGATGCTAAACATTAGAGAACAAAAAACAGTTCAGTTCAGTTCAGATCAAACAAAGCAGCCAGTGCAAAACCAAGAAGCAATGAGACAAACCTTGCACCCCATGTGTTGCAAGCCATCCTTCGCCATCTTCATCATCATCTAGGACAACCTCAGCACCTGCTGCATCATACTCTTCCTCAACAGAGATAGCGCGTCTTAAACAAGGCACTGGGAGCAATGCAAAATTCATCAGTCTGAATGTATGATTCCGCTAGGAGAAAGTTTCTTTGAAAGCTTTTAATAGCCTTTGATCAGTAAATCTCTACTTTTGTCTTTTTTCCTAGTAGGTTCAACACTCCATGAATTTCCCAAACTTAAAATGTTTGATCCCAACTAAGACATGGTAATTTGGGGAAGAAACTTACCAATTATGCCCACAGTAATGCAGGACTCACCGGAATTGAATTCAAACAGATAGGGAGATTATAATCGTGCCTTAATTAAGCATAAGGTGAGTAACATACCGTTCCTGGTGACGAGGAATTGCTTGTCGGCGGGGAGATACGGCTTCCGCTTGCTCGGATCGCCCGCCTCCCTGCGCACGCACGACTCACCCACCAACCAGATCAGCCAACCATCCAACCACCAGCGAACGGGGGAGGGGGGGAGGCGGGCAGCGTACCAGGACCAGGTGGGGCACTTGGCGACGAGGTTGTCGCCGGCGAGGATGAACTCCGGGACGGAGAGGACGCCCTTCTCGAGGAACGCCGACACGGTGCGCGGCCCCGTGACCCGCTCCACCGTGCCCTTGTAGAGCTCGTATAGCTTCTGCTTCGCCTGCATGGCGCCCTGCCGCTCGCTTCCTTCCCGCCGGAGACGAAGGGAGGGAGGCGGAGAGAGAAGAGCTGGTGGGTCGTTTGCCCAGAGCTGACGGCACCGGCGAGGCTATGTGGTACGCCACTACGCCACCGGAGTTGGAACACGCATCGGACTCCAGGAGAGGAGTCCTCCTCGTTTGGCTGGGCTGGAGTGGGCTACCTGCGGACCCGGCCCAGTGACCTTACTGATTCTCACAAGTCACAACTTGGGCCTACCGGGTTTGTCCAGTCTGATTCGGCTTTCACAAATTTGGTTCCTTTGCTCGATTTAAATTTAGGCAAGTATGTTCATCGTTATAAGCATGTAGGACATGGCCCCCCTAACTAGCACAAAATTACACTGGGTAAATAATTCATTAAAGTTTCTGATCAATTAGTGAGGCCAACCCCCCTGATTGTTCGCTTAACCTGGCTTTTGAAAAAAAAATCTTCGCTTAAGCTTCGCCCCCCTGGCTAGAACAAAGGAACGAGAATGTAAGATTCAGGGAGCGTATGATCTGATGACTGCGATCTACTCCCTTCATCTATGTGACCTTGTCGCTTTGTAGTACATTTTTGAATTACAATGAACTACAAAGTGACAAATTTATAAGAACGGAGGGAATATCTAAAAGGTAAACAGACTTCAGATCCTTCCTGTGATTATTTTAGACAACATCGTAGCTGAAGTTGACGCTTGTGCGTTTGTGTAAGCTTCTGCCTTCGGGCTTGAGTAACAATGAAGTTGAAGTTGGCACTGCTTGTTGATTGACTTTACCAGAAAATGAAATGAATGGTTGGCCTGGAAGCTATACCATCTCATCAATAAAAAGTACTCACTCTATGCTTAAAATTTTGTTACTTGTTAGTTTATTTTTTACTTAACAAGAGGTAAAATTTTGGTAATTAACTATGGAAGTACCTCCTATGTTTATTTTTATTCACTATAGGGATCGCGATAATAGACGAATGCTAAACTGATAGACGACGATACTGTCGTCTTTTAAATGATTGACGACGGCAATTAGCCCGTAATTGACGACGGTTACCCTACAACTGTCGTTTATTATTTAAAAATGACAGTTGACTGTCGTCAATTAAGGCCCTTCATCAATACGGATCGAAGCCGGGCCCACCCGAGCTGTGATAGACGACGGCTGAAGCCCACCGTCGTCAATTAGACCTTAATTGATGACGGTTTTTGTAGGACGTCATCAATTAGAGCAATTAGGGACTATTTCCCGATCGTGCGCCGCTTCGTCCTCATTTCGCACCCGACTCCTGCCCGAGCTCGAGGAATCGCTGTTGCCGCTGCTCCGCGCCGTGTCGTTGCCCCTGCGTCGCGCTGTCACCAACAACTGAGAAGGACCCGACAAGTCGAGGTACGCCGCTGCCACTCCCCGTTGCCCCCTCCCCATGTTGTGCCGCCCCTCCCTGCCACCTCCGCCCCCTGCACGTCGCCCCCTCCCCGACCGCTCCTCCCACTCCTCCCACCGACCCTCCACTGCCCTTCCACCGCCCTACTCGGCTTCCACCACCTCTCCTCATCGTCCACCGCCCCTCCACCGCCCTCCCTGCCGTCCACCACCGTTCAGTGCCCTCCACCGAGCCTCCCCGTCGTCCACCACCCCTCCCAGCCGTCCACCGCCCATCCACTACCCCTCCACCGCCGTCCAACACCCTCCACCGCCATCCAGCGCCCTCCACCGTACTCCAAAGGAATTTTCTCTTTATCTCCATTGCAACCTATATATGGGCTTGATATAATGTTGCACAATTTCAAATTTCAATGCAATTCCCCATACCATTGTTGACAAATGCATTGCTCATTTTAGTTAAGGCTTAATTCAGATCAGCAGCTGAGATCATTGGATGTCAAGTAGGTCAGATTTTGGGTGCCAATTTCAGCCTAGATAGTAGTGGCAATCAAGTAGCTAATAGTAGTTGAAATTTAATGTATGCAAGTGGTAGTACGACCTTGGTATGGTCTAAACGCTTTGTACAGCCATGCAGCGGCTGATGTATGGCATGAATAGTGCCTTATAGTATACATTTGCTATATAATCATGAAGAGGCTTTCCTCAAGTAGCTGTTAGAAAATCTGACATTGGTTCTCATTGTCCAAGAGCCTCGCTATTCTTTTTCGTGTATAGGCGTACATTGTGTAGTCCTATTATAATTTGACCTATAGTTTGACTGCTGTTCTCTAGTGTAACTTTTCAAAACTTGCTGTTATTCTCTCATGCTGCCTCACTCTTCCTTCTGCCTTTTCTCTCCCCCCTTCTCTCTTTCACTCCCTCTCCCTTCGTCTCCCTCTCTTTCAATAAGACTGTATAGCTTCGCCTTCACTAAGCCAAGGCGAGCATCACCATCTCTCCTTGCTGCCCAGTGCTCCGTGGAGCTCCAAGCTGCGCCTTGCCTCACTCCTCCTTCCCAGTTGCTCCCAAGTCTTCATAGACAACGATTTCTGTCTGACTATCGTCTATAAGAGTCCTTATATACGACAGTTTCTCGTCTACTGTCGTCTATAAGAACTGTTATAGACGACGATTTCTCACAAGCCGTCGTCTATAAGGACTCTTATAGACGACGGTTCGGGCAACCGTCGTCAATAAGATTTCTCCGCGCCACGTGGATGGAGTTAACTTATTGACGACAGCTAAATTTAACCGTCGTCAATTAATTTATGGACGACAAATAATCATAAATGGCCAGAAACCGCCGTCTATAAGCTTATACCGTTGTCTTTAAGTTATAGATGACACTATTGTCCCTATGGACGACAGTTTCTAACTGTCGTCTATTATCGCGATTACTGTAGTGATTAGCACAGTTGATTTTTTTAATTTTCATTTAACTATCCGTTTTATTTAAAAAATAAAAAATATTATATATTTCAATAAATTTTTGTTATTTAAACCATTTCAAACATAATTTATAATTATAAAACATTTAACTTAAATGTGATAGATGGTAAAGATAATGCTAAATATCAATAGCAGCAAAACAAAAAGTCGAATCGAGAGAGTACGAACAACGTCATCGTTCTAAATTACTGACAAGATCAGTTTGGTCAGGTCACGTCCACAAATCGCGCGTCGCTGCCACGGCACGCGCTTTCCTAACCGTCTAAACCCGGCAACCATTTGTGCCGTGTACGTTCTTTCCCAAACCATCTGCACGCACAAGGCACAAGTAGTTGCTGACATTCCGCACCAGAGAAGCTTTCCCATTCCCTCACCCGCAGCTAGGGCCCACATGTCATGGAGTAAAACGTGATGCTCTCGAGTAGTGGGAACGTGCTCATTCCGCAGAGCGCCAATTCGAAATCTTCGGAAGCACCGGCACACTTGGATTCCGTTTCAAATCATCCCCTCGGCGGCGAGCGATTCGAGGTCGAAGCCCCCAGAGCGACGTCTCCGACACGCCGGCGGCCCGGCCCTGCCCGCCTTCCCCGCCTCAAGCCCCCCTCCCCATAAACCCTACGCCGCCCCGCGCCCGCGAGATGCCGCCGGAGGCCGACGCGGCCTCCCTCGCGGCGGCCGTCCTCGCCGCGTCCACGCCGAAGGCCGCGGCGGCGGCCGTGTCCTCGGTCGTGGACTTCCTCCGACGCCACGCCGCCGACCGCCCGCGCGCCTTCTTCGCCGACGCGCTCCCGCCCCTCCTCTTCCGCCTGTTCGTCGCCTCGCCCTCGTCGCCGTCCTTCATGGACCTTGCCGCCGGCGACGCCGCGCTTGCGGACGCCCTCACGTCGCTCCTCCGTCCCTCTGGGCCGCTCCTGGAGGCCGCTTTCGACGCGGATCGCTCCACGCTCCTCCGGTTCGCCTTCCCACCGGAGCGGCTGCCCGGCTGGCTCCGCCTCGCCCTAACGTCTGCCGAGTCCGATGAGGTGGTCTCGCCGCTCCTCGCCGGTCGCATCGGTTCCGAGCTTCACCTCTCGGTGTTTGAGTATTACCTCTTCTGGTTCGCATACTACCCCATCTCGGCAGCCTCCGCCACCACCACCGCCGCTCTCGCCGGCACCCCAAAAGCATCGCTGTCCACTTCAAAACCATTTCTGAGGTCGCGTAGCTGCCTGGAGAGTTGGGTGTCCACCCTCGCCTCCACGGCCGGCCGCAGTTCGAAACAGAAGGCGAAGAGACCGCTATACCTGAAGCTTCTGTACGCGTACCTTAAGGAGTTCGTACCGGGCGAGTGCGTGCCGCCGCGCGGTGGCTGTGGCACACTGCTCCGCCGAACTTTCAGTGAGGCTGCTGATGCTGCTGTGTCCTTCAGACGGGCTGAGTTCTTTGTGCACACCCTCGTCCAGTTTTGGCTCGTTGGAGATGACTTCTCTCCCTTGCCTGTGCAGACTCGCGGTGCATATGGGCTTCCTTTACAATCTCTTCAGTCCCGTGCACAGAATACAGTCACAGAGAGGTCTCCGTCACCAGGGCTTGGCAATGCGGTGAAGCTGCTGGTGATGTATCTGAACAAGAGCTGTGACACCATTGTGGATGCAAGCAATGCGTTCGAGGGAATGCATGTATGCATGTCTTTGGATGTTCCTTTTGGGTACTGGAACCAGTTCGTACAGAGACCGATGTACCGTTTTTTGTTGAGGACGTTCTTGTTCTGCCCCATGGGAGCAGATATGGAACATGCTGCCCAGGTTTTCTCTGCGTGGATGGTCTATATGGAGCCATGGAAGATTCAACAAGAGGATTTTGATGAATATGATATGCCTCAACCGGGTGCACGAAAGGTGCATCGAGTTGGTGACAGGGAGAGGCATTTGGGTGAATTGGCATACTCTCCAGCATGGCAGGGCTATATTTTGTCCAACTATTTGTTCTATAGTTCATTGGTGGTGCATTTCTTGGGCTTCACACATAAGTTTCTCCATTCTGATGTGGCCCTGGTGCTGCAGATGGTCTCAAAGGTTACTACAGAGTTCTTTCCTCTATTTGTACATCACATGTTCAGAATTATATTGTTAGATGTGTTTTATTTTAGTGTTTGACTTGCTCCTTGATATGCATTGTTTCATTTTCATTAGACCTTAGCTAGGTTGAAGGCCTGAATTTGCATTGCTGCAGTGATTATCGGTGTTGTGTAATTCTATTAATATGTTTCCAAACTAGGTCGTGCTCTGAAGCTTCAAAATAAAACACTAACTCAGGTACTAGGGTTTCCCTTAAATTTAAATACGAATACCTGCCCCGCGTCATGCCGAGTTAATGTTATAGTACTTGAAAATGGTATATGTTGCTAGTTAGTTATATCACCATCTATGATGAAAATATCACATTATCAGTTATTATGCATCTATTTTGTTTTGTAATGCTCCTGTCAAAGGTTACTTATCTAGGATTCAGGATAGTTTTATGGACCATGATTTATGAATCATGATGCAAACTTGTCTGAATAATTGGTAGTCATATGCATATATTAGTATTAGTATATAGCCACGTAACCTTTGATCAGAAGCTTCGTAGTTTAGCATTGACCCCCTTATCCTATGATTTTGTTTCTTTAACTCCATGTCCATAGAAGAATGAAATAGCTTTTTTTACACAATTTCTCATTGTTTTAGTTATAGTAATACCACTACTACTAAGTAATCAAAGGGACATTCTGCCTCAAAAACCCAAGAGGATGAATTAAGAATCTCCACCAATTTATATTTATTTTGAAATAGATATCCTGATAGCATAGAAAACAGAAAGTAATCTATGTATAATGTATAGCTATTGGATCATGATGATTTTCTGTAACTCTATTTTGGATGTTTTAGTATATTTTTATAATCTACTTCTAAACCGGAAGATAGTCCAGATTCCATTTGTCATTATTTGTCTCACATAATGTTTTTCAATTTTAATTATGTTCGATATTTCATGGTTTGTGTTGCATACTTTTACCAATAGCATGATTTTTACCCAACACTATCAGGTTTTTCTTGCATGATTGACCTGAGTATTGCTAAATGTTGGTGACGATATGGTGACCTTGCGTTAGTTAAGGTCTAATTAAGATGTGTTCTGTACTTCTGTTTGTGCATAGAACGTCATCTAGAAGTAGTTAATATAATACAGCAAGGCGAGCAAGAAAAGCCGAACAGTATTGTGGCAGCAATTGTCACTATTGACTCTACGTGACTTGTTGATTTTTTATTGTTTTGATTAAGGACGAGTTAATTTGTTTCAGGTGTCTGTGGTTCAGAAATCAAGAGTGAATTGCTCCCTTGATTCAAATGACTGAGTGCCATTCATGAGCGGAATAAGGAACTTAATCATTTTTTTTTGCATATCTATAATCTAATGCTTGCCCTCTCAAAATAAATATAAATCTAATTCATGCACTTAAGGACACTTAAAATAATCGTATGAAATTAAGAATATAAATGTATAGCTTATAATGTTTTGGTCATGCTCCTTGGGCAGCTCCCTTTGCATATCTAGCATCTTTATGTCGTTTAAATTATGAAGCATTCCTTGATCGGCCATGGCTGTTTCATGCATATGGATCCTGTTTCATAATTAGTTAGTTATTAATTAAAAACTGTATCTAATATTTAGGTTTATGTATAGTATTTTTGTTTTCATGCATTAGTTTTTGGTCAACTGGGTCTACTAGTCTTATTATTCAACTTCTGTTTAATAATTACTTGTTTACTTATTATTACCTCCATAGTTTTTTTGTCATTGCTTAGCACAAATTGCCAACGACAAAAAAGAAATGGAGACAGTACCTTTTATTTGAGAAGTATTACATTGTACTAGTACTTATGTGATATGTGCACATAATTGATACTGGCTTATTACTTTGGAAGGATGGGGGAATGAAACTAGATATTCACTACTTACAATTGTTGCATAATCACCATTTAATATTTTTTCTGAACACATGATTGCTTCAACTGTTTAGGTACTAGAAGTTTTGTGTTCCTCCAATGAATTACTGGAGCTTATCCAAAATGTTGATGCTGCCTACCATTCTAGACAATCCACATGCAAATCATACTCATTGGATCATTTGCTCAAGTATGTACCATCAATCCGTGAGCAGCTACAGGTAGGTAAAGCCGTAAAGGAATACGTGGACTATCTTTAGCCATTTTATATGAAAGATACCTGATGTCCTGATGTTCTGAATTTTACATGCACTGCAGCATTGGAATTCAACGCAAAAGTCCAGAAATGACAATCATACCATAATGCAGAGGCGTATTTCTAACTTTTTATATATTGTGGCATATTGCAGGACTGGGAGGATGGTCTGTCAGAGAGTGATGCTGATGGATCACTCTTGCACAAGCGTAGGAATTCTGAAATTAGGATTTTCAGTGTTGGTGAGGAAGGGGCTTACAACTTGCTTCAGGTAGTATTCTTATTTCTCTAGGTTAGCACTACCAATTTACCAGTGAGACCAGAGTCCTACAGAGTGCAGTTTCTTTACCTTTGGCAATGAATATTTCACATGTAACACACAAAAGATCATTTTAACATCTTTATTCTTTAGACATCGAGTCTTACAATTCTTAGATTTCAAAGGAAGTTTGTCAGATAATTTGTTTATTTATCTGTATTTATATTATCTCTACTATCTTGAAAATGGAGTTGGCGGTGATGGTCTGTCTACCATCACCATAACTCTACCCTTGCACTTTACTTACCCGACCGCTGCTGCAACTATATGCATATTTAGTCGGACGTGCTGTCACTACTTGTTTGGTTGCTTGATTCATGATACACCAGGCCAAATTAGAAGTTTATTACTCATCTTGATTCTCACAGTAATGGCCTAATCACGTGTAATTATTTGGTTTGTTATACCGTGGCAACACATTTGCGCGGCTAGTATTAGTAATCTATATGCTTCTACTGCACAACTAGTATCAAGATTAGAATTGTAGCTAATATGATATTGTCCAGGTTGTTCCACTAATTTTTCCTAATCATCTCTTTTTTGTTATCACAATTATGCCTTTCATGTGCCGACATTTCATTTATTTGACCCGGAAACAGCGAGGGACCCCCCCCCCCCCCCCCCCCCGCACGCACACACGCACAATGTTAAAATAGAGAAAGGAAAAATACCCTGACCCTAAATCCTTCCGACATTTTAGTATGTGGTCACTATCATTTTTTGCTCAATGTTGTTTAAATCCAGCTCTAAAATGGTGGTGATGGCAATTTAAATATCTATAAGGTATTCCGAGCTAATTGCTTTCGTAATGATATTGGTGCGCGGTTTACAAACTTGTATAGTGGCATTTTAGACTTTGTAATGGCAATAGTGGGTAATTTTCATGCATAGCTTAATTTAGGCTATTTATTTATAATGACAGTGTTTGGATTTTTTTCTTCAATTAACTTAGTAACCAGGAAACAAAAGAAAAGGAAAAATATCCAAACATGTCAGCTCCTTTTCTTGATCAAATATTAAGATGATAGATTAGCACATGTGACTATGAACTAGGTCGTTTCCATAATAAAGGTTGATGTATACTGACTTACTGTTACTTTCCTTTTTCTTAAGCTGTTGTTGCTGCGGGCAGAGTCAGAGATTCAATGTTTTCGAGGCGATGCCATGCAAACTCTCAAGACTTTGGATTTGATCAAATCTCAGATGAAGAAAGTATTCGACATGCATGCTGGAAGCTTACAGCCGAAGAGCTTGCCAGGACGAGAATACAGTCAGGGTCATATGCATACTGGGGTGTTTGCACCTAAGCATCCGAATTTGGGGAAAAGACCGTTGGCTGATGCAAAAAACATAGGTGATTGGATGACTAGGCCAATCTCTGACGCTGAAGTGGGCTGGCTTGCAACACTGCTGATTCGTTTTTCGGCTTGGCTGAACGAGACCCTTCGGCTTGACGGTGTTGGTGCAGGTGCTACTCACACGGGTCTAGATTACATCAAGATCGAGTGCAATGAACTGAGCAGAGTTGGAGGCCCAAAGGATGCTGCCAGAATGGTGCTTGCTGGTGCCTGGGCATTGATTGTGCTGGTGGGACAATCGATCCTGCATTTCATGAGGACACGAGGGATCAAGATCAATCTGAGATTTCTTGCATCCAAAAAACTTCTAGCAGCTGGAATGTTGTACTTAGTGTTCTCTGTGGCAAGAATTGTGTTGTCTTGAGCTCTGCATGTCGTTCCTACTGATGCCACTGTTGCTTTTGCCAGTAATTTCTGAACAGTAAAATATCAACCTTAAAGGACATGGTACATAGGCTGTACAGGAACTCATAGGATAGAGGAAGTTACCGGGATACTTTCGGCCGTTCATGCAACCTTTGAACTTATTTTGTTCAGTTCTCTTTACTGCCTCGTCTGCACTTTCATGGTCATGGTAGACCTTACTTTTATCTGGGCAATTGTCCTGGGGATTGCGCTATGTAACAAATCAGCACTTGGTTACATGATTTAAAATGACCACTGTTAGCATAGTTGTTTTCATGGCCAATTACAATTTGTGTAAGTTTTGTGGCAAAGAAATTGGTCAGCTCATCTGGTTTGTATTCAGTTTTTGGACGGTATTGTGGATTTGTGGTATTCGGCATGCCTGGAATCGGGGGTATGGTGATGTCTCGTGCTGCTACTCTTCCGCGTAACGTTCAGCTTGAAGTCAGTTTATATGTTTCAGTAAATCACAAGTTTTTTATCAAGTCATTTCAGATTTAAGGGCTTGTTTGGCAAGGGGACTCGTTTCCGATTCTACGCAGAAACAAGCAAAGCGCTGCCAAACGCCGAAACTAGCAACTGTTTCGTCAGTGCAACTGGGTCGAAATCTAGCAGTCCAGGTTTGGAGGAGGAACAGCACGGCAACAGTCCGGGTCCAGTGGAAGCTGGTCTGAGAAGCGGAAGCCGCACCCGAAAGCCTAGTGTGCGCGTATGTGGGCTGGATGGGGTCCAGCCGTCTAGCCCATGGTGCCTGCGCGTGCCCGTGGCGGCCCAGCTGCTATACTAGTTAACGGGAGCGTGAGCGAGTGAGAATCAATTTTAGACAACTACTAGAATGCAATTGTGTTATAGTGCAATCATACAATTAATTATTCTTATTTATTGAGTATGTATCTTACAGTTGTTGCATTTTTCCTTAACTCTCTCCATCTGAGTGCATCAGGTGGAAGATGTTAAGTAAAAAAATGCAACAACCATAGGATACAGATTCAATGCTTCAAAAGAAATGTAGGCTCTTTCTGGTAGAGAGACATACTTGAAATCAATGCTTTCAAAGAAATTTTGCACTGTAAATTGGGAAAAGGATCCACAATGGTTGGATAACTGGCTCTCTAGTAGTCTTCAAGCAGGACTGCCTCATCTGCTCTCGTTTTCAACTAAACAAGATATATCAGTCAAGTACTTCTTCCAGGAAGAAAGGCTTGAAAAACTCTTTTATCCCCCTCTTTCTCCATAAGCTTTCAAGGAACTAGAAACACTGAATGGTCTTATTTCGAATGATGCCTCCTACGAAAATCATGTATGGACGTATAAATGGAACCCTAGATATTCTTCAAAAAATTAAATAAATTATGAGTCAATTTTTCAGGATCTCTCCCCGCCAGCACATTTAAAGAACATATGGAAGGCAAAAAGCAGCAACAAGCTAAAGGTATTTTGTTGGTTGCTTATGATGGATGGGTTGAATACAAGGAGAATTCTTAGAAGTAAAAATATTCAACTACCGGGAAATGACTTCACTTGTGTTCTATGCACAAGATATGCTCAAGAGACAACATTGCATCTCTTTTTCAAATGCACATTTAGTCGAGGCCTATGACACTAGTTAGGGATTGATTGGAGTATGGAGTTGAGCTTTTCTGACATGATTTCAGAGGCTTGGAATTCATTTCATAAAAGATTCTTCATGGACATTGTCGGTACCCTGCAGACTGGATACCCCCACATACAAGAAAGACAAGACGCTGAGTTTCACCTCCCAAAAAGGGAAATACCTAGAAGCTACCACGTGTCCCGCAGCTTCAGACATGCCTCCCTACTAAGGGTGGCTCTGGTGCTGCCACGTGTCCTGCAGCTCCAGACCTGCCTCCCTACTAAGGGTGGCTCCGGTGCTGCCACGTGTTCCACAGCTCCGAACCTGCCTCCCTGCTAAGGGTGGCTCCGGTGCTGCCACGTGTCTTGTAGCTCCGGACCTGCCTCCCTACCAAGGGTGGCTCCGGTACTGCCACGTGTCCCGTAACTTTGGACCTACCTCCCTGCTAAGGGTGGCTCTGGTGATGCCACGTGCTCCGCAGCTCCGGACCTTCGATGCTGCCATGCGACCCGCGGCTCCGGACGCAACCTCCCCTCCGAGGAAAGGTCCGGTGCTGCCACACGTCTCGCGGATCATGAAGACGACCTGTGCACTCAAGACAACATTAGTGCATCATCAAGAACACGACTTCAAGACACCCATAATGTGTCATCAAGACACATTAATACACCATGAAGACCCATCAAGACCATTAACGTGACATTAGGACATGTTAGTGCACCATCAAGTGCTATTAATGTGTTATTAAGGCACGTTAATGCGTTTTCATGGCTAGTTAACCCGGGGCCACCTGTCGGGCCCCTGTCACAATATAAGTTATCGGCCTTCACCTATAAAAGGACCAGACAGCCACGACAGAGAGGAGAGCTCTCGGACACTGCTCATATAATACAACACAACCCCCTGCCCCCCGTGGATGTAGAGTATTATGCCTTTCGGCAGCCCGAACCACGTAAATCCTCTGTGTTCGTCTAGCTTGTCGTTCCAAGAAATTTCGCCCCGCCTAAAAAGAACCTACACAGGCTGCTCCTTAGCAGGTCCGGGGGAAGTGTCGCAGTTACTCTTTGACATTTTGGCACGCCAGGTAGGGGGGCACTTTTTTGGATCGACGAGCCTCACCTCGATGGTGAATCCTTAGTCCATCGCTGGCTCTTCTAGACCCTCGCGCCATGAAGGGAGTAGGGAAGATGGTGCCACTTCTCGCTCCATAGCGGGCTGACCTGGCGGACACAGGCTCTGTGTTCCGGTGGCTACCGCTGTCATCACTTGACAGCTTTCTACCGCCACCACCGCCAGTGGGAGGTCCAAAGTGCACAACCTACTTAGCGTGGTCTGGCACTCTGAGCAAGTGGCACGTGACCCTAAGCCTGTACACTTTGCCTCATGGCTACTTCTGCCACCACACGATGACTACCTGCGACTACGACAATAATGATGCCACCAAGTACTTGTGACGTATCCGGTCTCCTTGGTTATTGTCCTGTTTGGAGTCCCATGGCGCTCAACAATGACTTCCATGAAAAGCTAATGCCAATAGAGGGTCCGGAGTGTTGTCTGCTTAGCCTGGTCCTACACCCTAAGTATGCACATTCTACCTTTCTTGCGGCTGAATATTGGAGGTCCGGAGTGTGCTACCTGCTTAGTCTGGTTCTGCACCCTAAGTATGCACACTCTACCTTTCCAACGCTGTGGCTGAGTACTAGGGTCGGACGTCTCCCGAAAGACTAATGTCAGTGGGAGGTCAAGAGTGTGCAGACTCCTTAGTCTGGTCGTGCACCGAAAGTCGTGCCCTGTGATCCTAAGCCAGCGCACTCTTCCTCCCCAGCACTGCGGTTCAGTACCGGGGACTGAAAGGCACATGCTCCTCGATAAAGCAATAACCAAGATCCGGATACTGTCACTATGTTCACATAATTATGCTTAAATATTATGCATATTATTCTCCTTTTTGCTCCATTACATCTTTCTGTTTCCCACAGTGAGAGTTGTGCTATCCTGCTGCAGACGGACAGGCTGAAGTACCTGTGATGTCTTTGGGTATTTTTGGTAGTTTCTCATTTCGGATCTCGTGCCCGCTGAATGACCTACCCGCCTGAAATACAATGCCAACGATAGGTCCGGAGTCGGCTAAAGACTTAGCCTGGTCCAGCACCCTAAGTACGCCACTCTACCTATTCTGGTGTTGCGTCACAGTAAGGCGGATCCAGACAGCCACATTCCTGAGTGAGGCGGCAACCAGAACCCGAATACTATCACACTCAATTACTCAGGCCCCGTAGCCCGGCTAAGGAGCGTAAGCCACAACAAAACTGAGGTTAGGAAGATTGTAACCAATGAACATTATTACTCTTTCTGCTGTCACTCTTGTGCAGGACTTCACCCTTCGTTGAGCTCCGCCGTCGGACCTCAAGCTCCGACATCGGGACCTCCCAGGGGGGGCCCGCCATTGATGTTCTTATTATCGATGGTGGACGTTCCGCACCTTCACCAAATTCTCGCACCTCCGAGGAAGCCCGCCGTCGACGTTGATGATGGTGGCCCCACCTACTGGATCATCGCCTCTCCCCAGGTTGGCCCGGAGGCCACTGTCGGTACCCCGCAGACCGGGTACCCCCGCATACAAGGAAGACAAGACGCTAGGTTCCACCTCCCAAGAGGGGAAATACCCAGAAGCTACCATGTGTCCCGCAGCTCTGGACCTGCCTCCCTACTAAGGGTGGCTCCGGTGCTGTCACGTGTCCCGCAGCTCCGGACCTGCCTCCCTACTAAGGGTGGCTCCGGTGCTGCCACGCGTTCCACAGCTCCGAACCTGCCTCCCTGCTAAGGGTGGCTCCGGTGCTGCCACGTGTCCCGTAGCTTCTGACCTGCCTCCCTGCCAAGGGTGGCTCCAGTGCTGCCACGTGTCCCGTAGCTCCGAACCTGCCTCCCTGCCAAGGGTGGCTCTGGTGATGCCACGTGCTCCGCAGCTCTGGACCTTCGATGCTGCCATGCGACCCTCGGCTCCAGACCCAACCTCCCCGCTGAGGAAAGGTCCGGTGCTGCCACACGTCTCGCAGATCATAAAGACGACCTGTGCACTCAAGACAACATTAGTGCATCATCAAGAATGCGACTTCAAGACACACATAATGTGTCATCAAGACACATTAATACACCATGAAGACCCATCAAGACCATTAGCGTGTCATTAGGACATGTTAGTGCACCATCAAGTGCCATTAATGTGTTATTAAAGCATGTTAGTGCGCTTTCATGGCTATTTAACCTGGGGCCACCTGTCGGGCCCCGATCACAATGTAAGCTGTCGGCCTTCACCTATAAAAGGACTAGGCAACCACGACAGAGATGAGAGCTCTCGAACACCGCTCATATAATACAACACAACCCCCCGTGGATGTATGTTATTATGCCTCTCGACAGCCTGAACCACGTAAATCCTCTGTGTTCGTCTAGCTTGTTGTTCCAAGAAATTTCATCCCGCCTATAAAGAACCTCCACAGGCTGCTCCTTAGCAGGTCTAGGGGAAGTGTCGCAGTTACTCTTTGACAGACATAATTTTGATAGCTTGTTGGTCTATCTGAAGCCAAAGGAATGGGAAATTTTTTGAAGGGAGACGACCAAATTTGCAAAGATGTTAAATCATTTTCGTCCAAGTGTGCAAATTACAGATGTTAAGATGTAATTTAGACTATAGATTAGAGTGGGAAAACTAGCTAGACTCGCTGATCTAATGTACACCCTGGGAATGCTTAAACTTGGGTACAATGTACCTAAAATAAGTGTTTTTCCCTTTTGTATTATCCTTTTATAGGTTAATGCAATTATAACAAGGTCTTCCTGCTGATTGTCAAAAATGAATAGGAATAACTGATTGCACTATTGCATCATAACTCAGATTGCATTCTAATATTTCCCTTAATCTATTTCTCTCCCAAGCGAAACTATTTCCATCCTATCTCTGTTCTTCTTCCCCAATCTCCTACCTCGATCCCTCTTTGATCCTCGATTCCTTCCAAAGGATTGCTCACACGTTTTGACTACGAATCAGAGTGAAACTTCTTGATATTTTGTACAGCGAGCTTTGAATGGTGAAAATCCAATTTCGGAAGAGAAATGCTTCACCCGATTCCTGCCGACCCTTGCTACCCCAAGAACTACATGATTTTCCCATTGAGGTTCAAAGTCAAGCATTGTCAATGTTGTAACCGATTAGAGCAGCTGCCAAATCAATTGGCATACGACACAATGGAGTCGCGACAGATTTTGGTAATACTTGTGGGTGTTGACGTACCAGGCTAGCCTAGAATGAGCCCGATCGGTTTCGTGCCTAGGAAACCCCGGTCGGGCACAACATGATTATTAATCGGGTCAGGTTGTGTCGGCACGGGGCCCTCGTGTAAAAAAAGAGTTAACTCCACGAGCATTAGCAGAAGTATTGTCAAGGATAACAGATAACACTTTAGAAGTCATACCATACTCAGAAACAACATCAAAAATGCGCTCAACTATGTTCAAACCTGAACGAGAACAATCAATCAACTTCATACCAACAATTCTCTTTTCTAACTCTTATGAAGTAGTAACAAAATGAAATAGTACACTAATATAGTCCTCCTTAGCATTAGCAGATCATATATCAGATGTTAAACAAGCACAAGTAGCTTCATTCAATAGATCAGTAACAATAGATTTTTTTTTATTTTAAAGTATGTTTCAAGATCTCTAGTAGTAAACTGCCTAGAGACATGTTTCAAACTAAGATTATGTGAATTCTTAATATAATCCTCAAATGTAGTAGTAACATTGATATTTAATGGCAAATCTAGTCTAGCAATCATCCTAACAAGTTCTCTTCTAGCAACATCAGGATCATACCGTGTATAGGAAGGTGCCAGAGCCTTCCTCTTACATGCTGTTGCATGACTAAGCAAATGACCAGTGCCACACTACTTCTAGCACTTAATTTAATCTTACAATAGTTACGTCTCACTCCGTACCTGATCTTCTTTTCATCCACTATGTTTGTGAGCGCTTATCTTGCCACACATCAGAGGTGCTCATTCAGTCCTTACACAACATATTAAGTAAGTAATAGACTAACAGGTAAATCAAGTAAGTAACATATCAAGTAAGCAACAGACTAACATGTCAATCAAATAAGTCTAGCAGATCACTCTAGTAACATTTTAACAGATCAAATATTCAAATAATAGATCAAGCAGTATTCCAAGAACAGTCTAACAGATCAAGTAACAGACTAACAGGTCAATCAAGTAAGTAAAGGATCAATTAAGTCATAGATCAAGTAAATAATAGACTAACAAGTCAATCAAGTAAGTAACAAATCAAGTAAGTCAAACAAACCATTCAAGTAACAGTGTAACAGATCAAGTATTCAAGTAACAGTCTAATAGATTAAGTATTCATCGAGTAATAGTCTAACATATCAAGTATTCAAGTAACATATCAAGTAGTATTCAAGTAACTGATCAAATATTCAAGTAACAGGTCAAGAAACCAAGTATTTCAATTATTCAAGTAAGAAAGTAACAAATCAAGTATTCACCTATTTGAGTAATAGAACAACTCAACTGATCAAGTCATCAAGTAACAGATCAAATATTCAAATAATAGTAAGAGATAAACTGATCAAGACATCAAGTAACAGATCAACTGATCAAGGCATCAAGTAACAAATCAACTGATCAAGGCATCAAGTAATAGATCAACTGATCAAGGCATCAAGTAACAAATCAATTGATTAACGGAAAAAAAATTAGGAGAGCGGGAGACCTGGGCCTCTTATTGCGGTGCTCAATGTTGGGCTGAGGCTGGCTTCGACTACTGTCATCAGCATCGTCGACCTTGCATGTGAATATCTTCATTGATAGAGCCCTCCATCGGAGCAGAAAAAGAGTCCTGCTTTTATTTCCTTCTTTTTGCTTCTAACGTGAAGTATTATTTCTGGAATAGGAAAATTTAACATGGATTTAATTTTAGATGGATGATTCAGCTGATTGGTCAGATGAACAATATGCTAGAATTTGTTTATGACCTGGTTGATTGGTCAAAAGGAAAAAGGCCAAAGACAAGTGGAGAGGACAGTGATATTTTATATGTTGTAATAACTTATTAGCAACAACGTACAAGGGTATATGGGTCAATTCGATCCCCATATTCCTGTTGAAGAATGTTTTTCAGGACCATGATATCATTTACTCTGAACTCTGAGTACAAATTCGAATGGCCTAGAAAATATACGCAAAAAAGGAGACATTGCAAGTTCGGCCAATCATTCAATGGGAAACACACACACCTACTTGAGCCCACAGTCTACTACAATGTTGATGCTTTGGTCACGCATTAACGATTCCATAGGTTGGGTGATGCGTTCCTTTCCTCCCCACATGCCATTCGTGATCGTTGTCCCTTCCCCCATAAATGAACAAAAAAGTGGAAGAAACCAACTAAATAGTACATTATGAATTACTTGTTCGGATTCTTTCTTGATCAAGGTCATCTGCTGCGAATATGCCGACTCAGTTATTATGGCTTTGTTTGAGAACAAAATATTTCAATACTAAAGTTTTAGTAAACTACAGTTTTTAATATAGCATGGCAATACCAAAGTATTCCAATACCACATTTTTGTAATATCACGGTTTTACAATACACATGACTATTTGGAAGCATAGTATTTTACCACAGTTTTATGTTAATATATAAGTACAGTCATTCAAATCACACTTGTACTCGTGTGTCCTTTGACTCTAAGTAACCGATTTACAAATTAAAGATATAAAAAGAAAATTCAATCCTAAAACAGGAAGATGACAACCGAAGAACATTGTCTACTCTTAGGCCCTCTTTGGCAGAGTTTCACAGAGCTGATTCTCAGGCATAATCAGGGAAGCTGTGCTAAATACTGTTTTTCAGAAGAAGTGATTCTTGGCTAATTCTATGAGGTGATTATCTAAAATGAACTAAGAGGTTGAAAGCTGAAAAGAATAACTTCTCCTGATTCCGTGAAGTGATTCTCTGTCCTGATTCTAAGATTTATTCTAGAGAATCATAGAGAATAATTTTTAGCCACAGAATCACTTCACCAGAGAATCAGAAGTGAATCCAGAGAATCAACTTTGTGGAATTGTGCCAAAGGGGGCCTTAACCACTACCTGAATACTGCCATGTCCACCTTCTTCGTTAGTCAACTACAAAGTCATCCAAAGCACCAAAGCACAATGGATCTAATCGAAAAAACGGGAAACTAATTGGCGGATCATACACTAATCAACCAAAAACCAATTCTTGCTAATCTCATCCCAAAAAAGGAAACTAATCACGCGGCAGCAGCAAGCATCTAGAGCAAGCAAGCATAGGTGGAGAAAAACTTTGGTTCAAACCAAAGTTTTCTATACCAAAAAATACTGTAGTATAGACACCACTGTAGTTTTAAATATAGAGTTTTTGAGTTGGTTACCAAACACCATTCTGTAAAAAATACCATAGTAATTTCAAATACAAAAGTATTGCTTTAAAACTCCAAAAATATTAGATTTCCAAACATAGCCTATAATGTATTACTTATGATTACACTGCATTCAGCGGCAGGGACCAACAAACGGGCATCATGAAGTGAGGAAGAGGTTTCTGAAGTCTGAACTCAGGTCTGTTTGGCGCAGCTTCTGCTGCAGATTCTTCATAAAAATAAGTTGAGGGTGTACTAAACAAGAAACTTCTGCAACAAATTATTAATTCAGCTGCTTCTCAGGGAGAAGCTGGCTTCTCTTAGTCCGCCTAATGGCAGCGCCAGGTGACAAGTGTCCCCTTCGATTTGTGCAGTGCGATCAACGTGAAAGCATCTGAATTTATCCCCCTCTCCTCGTATCCCGTGTGCGCACGCCAAGTTTGCGTCGCTACTGGAGCATTGGATCATGGCTACTGCTACTACTAGAGATCGCGCGGAGTACTGTGCGAAGGAGACTCAACACCAACCTGTCGTGAGATCCTCTTGAATATTCTGGTAACGAGAGCAGCTAGGTGGCGGTTAGACAGGTTAGTGATCAACGTGGCATGGAATTTTAGCAGAGCTCTTTATCGTAAAAATATGTAATAACGCGTTTCTTTCGTCTAAGGGAAGTTTTGGGCCATGGAAATACATCATGCACATGTACAAGCTGTGATGGGGAGAATCTCCGGCTACACCATTGAGCGTGCCATGCATGTCACCTACAGTTCCCAACAGTAAGTATCTCTCTCTCTCTCCTCCATCACTGGAGGAGCATACCGTATTCTTATCACTTCAGAACATAAGTATACATAACAATGCATCAACGAACATTCCATATGGAGGTATACGTATCTGCTGCTAGGCTTTAAACACAACAGTACTGCTATCCGCTTCTCTCATTGAATCAAAGAGGTTTTTGTCACATCCATCCAGTGTACGGCACGGGACGACGGGACCTCTTCGTCTAGAGTCCAGGCTGTCATCGTCGTCGTTTGCTCCCCTGTCACTTCCTGCCGCCTCTCCACGTCCCGTAAACGAATGGAAAATTATCTCAAGCCTACTTGCATGAAAAAAGAGAATGAAAATACATGATGGATCGATTATTCATGGCCCTGCTTGTTCGTGAGGCTTTCTTGTCTGCTTGCTGATCGTTATGCATCCTCCGATACGTCGACATGCATGCTCTTCTTTCCCAATTCGCCATATGTTTCGTTTTACTTCGTCTTCAAGATGGAGTAGAAAGCGCGATCTGGTTTTCTACTACGCTTTCTGTCCATGTTTCATACACGCATCTGTTAGAATAGATCTCCAACTGGACTCGGTCACGTGGACCGTCTCGAGCCCCATCACCCTGATTGGGGGTAGTGCTTTATTATCTGGTTGTGAACCCCTTGTCGTACAACACCACCATATATAAGAAAATGGAGTTCCCTCACAAGGTTGACGGGTAATTCCCTCATTATCAGAAAGGGACCGATCCCCTTCGGTGTTGGAGCGACAGGATGGCTCACGTACCGCCGCAACTCCATTGTCTAACAACCAAAGTACGCTCACCGAGGTATGTGATCATCTACTCTTTACATGTTTCCTCATCATGATTAGGATATTAGGCCTCTGTTAATCTCGCATGATTAGAACATTATACCTCTGTTCGTACTTGTTTTAGTTATATTATGATTAACGACCCGATTAGATCAGTGGCTAGTAAGATTAAGAACCGATATATCCAACAATGGTATCAGAGCCAAGTTGTGCACTATCTAATTCGAGTCTTTAGTTTTGATTATACTTCAAATTCACAACAATCAGAATTGAGGAGATCAAATCTCAAATTCCATGCACAAATCCTGAATCAGATCCCTAACCTTAAGACTAATCTCGATTCGGATGATCGAATTAGTCAAGAAAAGCGGTAAGAAAGTAAGATCAGAACTCAGATGGGGAAAATAAGAAAGAAAGAGGTGGATGCAAGGGTTCTGACCGCAGCTGCGGGCAAGAGGTCGCACGACTAGTGCCACTCCGGGCGCATGCGCCGCCAACTGCCTTAGGCCTCCGCGCGTGCATCTGCAACCCCATTGAGGACACATTGCGTCAGCTGTGCATGTTCCGCGCGCTAGTTCCCTTTCAGCAGCAGATGCGCCCCGCGCGCTTGGTGCCGGACCCGCCGCTCCTCCAGCAGCGCGGGGCTCCGCTTGGCCCACACGTGCTCAGAGCGCCTTTGCCCCCCCCCCCCCCCCCCCCCCCCCCGCCCGCCGCTTCCACCCGCCTACGCCCCTCAGATCTGGCAGGTGCTAGTCGTTGCCGGTGTCCGACCTCAAGGCGTCGCACGCCGCGTGCCGCAGAGCACCCCTCTCAGATCAGCACGACGCGTGCCTCTGTGCTACGCGATTTTCGCGGATAAAGTGGATCAGTGCAGTTGCACGCACATGCGGGAATCTCGCCCACTCGCCCACGTGCCTCGCGCGCCCGCCAGAGTATCTGCTCGACCTGATCTTCCAGGAGGAAAGAGGAAGGGCGAATAAGGAACTAGTTGGGGGCTAGGGTTTCAGACCCGATTCAAAGGATCCTAGCCTCTCTCATTTGATCGATGGCCCAGATACATTTGGGATTTAAGTGGGTTGCAGACCTATCAGACCTCGTGTTCCCGCTGGACCAACTAAGTGGGCCATGCTTAGTTTTGAGCCGAGCCAATTTTAAGCAGGCCTTGGGTTGTTTTAGTTTGCCAAACAAGAAATTACGAGCAGGCAGACAGTGGGCCACGTTCTGCTATTCTGGCAATCTTCAGCAGCTAAATTTCTCTTATTTTTCAGAATCTCTTGCGTGGACCGTGGGCCAAATTTTTGCTGCAGGCCTTCTCATTCTAAGTGTTTTTTTGGTCATTCTTTCGTCTTTGGGCTGAAAAATAAAATTGGGCCTCATAGAATTACCCAATGGGTTGAGAAATCATTAAGCTTTTCTAGATTTCTATTTCAACTTTATTTTCCATCATATTAGTGATTTTGCTACTATATACATAAATAAATAAGTATTAATTAAATACATTAGCTCCTGCTATCAAGTGTTAAGTTTATGACTTTCTGGTTAAACCCTTTTCACCAACGTGAGAAATTTTAATTAGAATACTTTGAGTAAGCTTTCACTGTGTTTAAGTACTTAGTTATAAGTTTAAGACATTAAGTGCCCAATCTTGTTTAAAGTAATTAGTAATTTATATAAGTTTATTATTTAGCTAATTAGTGTAAGTATAAGATTAATAAGATTTAACATTGTAATTTTAAGTATTTAGCTACAAGTTTAAGTATTTAGTCATCATTTAAGTAGTTAGTCACTGTTTTAAGTTTTTAGTATTTCGGGATTTGTGTTTCAGTATGAGGCAATTTTCTTAACTTTAAGTAAGATTTCATGTTATGAAAATCTAATTTAGATAGTGATTAAATAACTGGTCAACATGATAATTTATGTTGCGATCAACACCGCTGATAGAATTACTATGGCACTGTAATAAGTTATTTTGAGCATTTTTTGCTACTTTTGTAAAGTGACGTAAATTAATGTTTAATCTTATTAAGTAATTATATTTTGCCTCATATTAGTTTGTATTAAGTAACATGATGATTCAGTCACTGTGATTAAGATTAGTAAGTCCTCATTAAGATTCAGATGTATATGGTATAAATATACATATAAGTTTAGTAAGTTCATCATTAAGCTTTTGTTGTTCTTGCAAGATAAATTAGTTTAAGTATTCTTTTATTTAAATTGGATCTGACATGAATATTTATTTAGAAGAATCTATTTATTAAGTTGTCTCATTAATTAATTCAGTTCTAATAATGAAGCTTCTTAAGACTTAAGCTTCCGCTGTCATCTTTGGTGCGGTAAATTTATTGAGTAACCAACGTGAAAAATAAATTTACTCTATATTTAAGTTTATTAAGATCATTTGTATTAGTGTTTGAAAATTGTGTTGAGTAACTAACGTGAAAAACAAAATTTTCATACTTTAATGTTGTGTTTTGTCAAGTAATCTATGAGAAAAATAGAACACACTTTTAAGTAATTTTTTTTTAGTTCGTAAAGAATTTCGTTGAGTAACCAACATGAAAAACGAAATTTAGTACGTTTTTAATGTCTTGTTTTATCAAGTAACTATGTGAAAGAAAAAACACATATCTTTTAGTTGTTTAAGTAATTTTTAGTTCATAACGAATTTCGTTGAGTAACTAACTGAAAATCAAAATTTGTTATGTTATGAATTTAGTGTGTTTTTGTCAAGTAACCATGTGAAAGACAAAACACAATGTTTGTAGTTCATGAAGATAATTAAGTTATTGAATATTTTGTTGAGTAACCAACGTGAAAGACAAAATATTCCATGTTGATTAAGGTGCATTAAGTTATTAAATATTTTGTTGAGTAACCAACGTGAAAGACAAAATATTCTATGTAAATTAAGATGTATTAATATTATATTTTGTTGAGTAACCAACGTGAAAGATAGAATATAATATCTATGTAGTCGTGTATGTTTTATTAAGACTATGATCAAAATGTTGCATACTTAGTAAATGGGACCAACTTTATTTAAGTAATTAAGTTTAAGATTAATTCAAATTTATTTTTGAATATATATTGTCTCGGATATTAAAAGTATTTCTCATGCCTTAAATTTTATTCTAGTAATTAAGTTGCTTCATCGGGAATTATCTCGCGTGATGAGCAAATGAGGTTTGTCTTTTGTATGTCATTTTACATTTTAATTAGTTTTTCATGTCGATAATATCTTAAGTAAATTAGAAATTTTATAAGACCATCCACATTGTATCATTAATACTAAAATAACTATTAAGAATTGAACATTTTCAGTTAAATGTATATTCAAATACGTATTTTAGCACTTGTTACAATTGTTGTCTTACGGTTTATTTAGTAGTCGTATATCATGATAGCATATTCTTGAAATGTGCAATTATGTTATTAAAATTAAGTTATTTGACATGTAATTAGAGAGTAAGAATTAAATATGTTAAGCATATCGTTTAGAACCATTAGATGATGGCATGGAGAAACTTCTATATTCTAGAAAGAGGTGATGTACTCCCATTAGTATTAAGTGATGTTATTAGGATATAAGTTAGTAATATAATTATCTCCTCATAATAAGTATTGTAAATTATCTTCGAAATTATGACACTATTATATATGCCATATTTCAAGGGGGAGGATTGTAGATTTATCATTAAGATGATGAGTGAGATCATTAAGTAATAGATTTTCACCTCATACTTTTTAGTTTTTATATAATGCTTTGTGTGCATTATAATAAGAATGATCTATACAATAAGGGGGAGTACAATATATATTATCGTCTAATAGCCCAAATTAGAAATGTACGACTATTTCCTTACATTTTATTAAGTTTATAATGAATATAACATAATTAAGAGAGTGATATGGTAAGATCAAATTTTAGTATTTTCACTCTCTCTTTCCTTAATCAATTTTAGATTAATTAAGAGGATTCTTAAACATCGTATAAGTTATATAATTAAAGTTACCCATATAATTTTAAGTATGATATTAATAAGATAAGATTATTATTAAGAAAATAAGTTATGATTTTGTTGGCCTTTTGATAAGATTTAAGATCCCCATTTTGAAATGAGGTATTATAGTCTTCTTAAGCGATGACTAAATCAGGGGGAGTTTGACATCTAAAGATACTATCTTGAAAATAAGTGGTTTGTGTAAGCATTTTCATTTTCAAGATTCATTCTTTATGATGTCTTACCGATATTGTGTTAACAATGCTAGACATTGTTCTCACAATACTTGCTATTGGTTTTTCATCATTAGTGGTCAATAATGATGAAGAGTGAAAGCAGCCTCATTTTAAGATCACAAATAGGTCAATAAATGTGTTAAGAAATTCAGATGATGATGACCACACTTCATATGAATAAGTTGTGAATGATTGTCACTCATTTGAATGACGTAAGAATTTTAGTTTTCAGATGGAGTCAAATTAGTGGACTGTAATGAGTCTATAAAAGCTAACGTGATTCTAAAAGGAATAATAAATGTTTTGATGTAAGTGTCATCGTAAGATGTTCATAGGTGAGACATTTCTCAATGAGTTCATTTGAGAATGTTTTAGATAATTCAAACTATGAGTTCTGTCATGTAAGTTATTGAAGTGAGATATCTTAAAGTAAATCTATTCATGGATTGAAATAAGAGTATCTAAGTTAAGAATATCTCATGTTCAATAAATTCACAATAGATTTTGAGTATTATAAGATATTGATAAGAACAATTAGTGTTTATATTAAGTTTAAGATAATAAAGTTAAGTATATATTAGAGGATGATGTACTGCAGTAAGTAAATAATGTTGATCAACTATTAATGAGCAAGTATATTGTCCTCATCGTTATTAAGTTAAGATCTTGGTGATGTTTCTTATTTGTTAGTATGTAAGTTTCACCAAGATATAATAAGGGAGTACTTAGATCATTAGATAAAGAATATATACTATAATCATAAGAATGACTATTATGCATGGATTAAGTTCACGTCTGCTCTTAAGGTCAAGGGTGATAAGGATGGGAACCAATCAAAGATTGATCGAATAAAATCGGTTCCATGTACTTCTGCTGTCGGAAGTTTTTAAGTTTGCTCAATTAATGATACACACTGACATAGTTTAAAGTAACCGAGATATTTTGGCATAAGTAAATTTAATCCAGATATAGATCACTAGTTTATAAATAAGAAAAGTTTTAAAATTCTATAAGTGACTCAGGCCTCATGATAACATGAGTAAGAATTAATGTCATTTAGTTTTAGTAAAATCCAGTTTTATGAGATGTATAGTAAAATCTACAATCAATTGCTAACACTCGTATTTTGGAGTTCTATTTTGGAAAAGCTCCAATCAAGTGGTCACTACATCATAAGTGATGTATACCGAATGTCCTTTAAGCATGTGGCCGTCGAGCAGACACTAGAATTAGTTTACCTGATTTAAGAGTGGTAGACAACATAAAACCACTTAAGTAGTTTTATATGAAGTGCAACAAATCAAGTGTGAGCCAAACACATTGATATTAGGTTGCAAATGATAAAATCTAGGATCATACTATTATTTTGAGCAAATCAGTGACAAGCGATTGCTTACGGTACCGTTTACAAAAGGTCTTCCACCTAGGTGTTCAGTGAACACAAAGTCGACATGGGTTTAAGGAGGAATCTATGATCAACTGGATACTAAGGGGCCATTAAGGGTAATGTTACTTTTAAGTGTGAGATGTATCGTGGTCGTTCGAGTCAGATAGCATGTAACTGGTTATTCATGATGCGACATGCCCTATATGTCAAACATGAAGAAGCTAACACTAAGTTATAATTAAGTATAAGTTTTGAAATTAAGTATTAAGTTAGTCTTGATCCTTGGAGATCAAGGGGGAGAATGTTGGAATTGATCTCCAACTGGACTCGATCATGTGGACCGTCTCCAGCCCCATCACCCTGATTGGGGGTAGTGCTTTATTACCTGGTTGTGGGCCCTCTGTCGTACAACACCACCATATATAAGAAAAGGGAGTTCCCTCACCAGGTTAGCGGGTAATTCCCTCATTCTCAAAAAGGGACCGATCCCCTTCAGTGTTGGAGCAACGGGATGACTCACGTACCGCCGTAGCTCCATTGTCTAACAGCCAAGGTACGCTCACCGAGAAATGTGATCATCTACTCTGTACATGTTTCCTCATCATGATTAGGATATTAGGCCTCTGTTAATCTCGCATGATTAGAACATTACACCTCTGTTCATACTTGTTTTAGTTATATTGTGATTAATGACCCGATTAGATCAGTGGCTAGTAAGATTAAGAACCGATATATCCAACAGCATCATCATATGACCAAGTCTGCGTTGCGATGAAAAGAGGGGACGCATTAGATGCCCACGCTAATCTGCTGCATCTTTTCTCTATCCCATCTTTTATATATTGAAACAAGCTTTGTTGGGAGATGTTAAGATTGATGTTTGTATTATTATGAGGGCCAAAAGCCAGAATATATAGAGGTACATGATGTTACAAAAGTGCAAAAACCCCCTTATACAATAGGAAAAATACAATAAACTCCCTATATCTCTAACACCACCCCTCAAATTCAGGGTGCATCACGAACATTGAGTTTGGAGAGATAAAATCTGTGCTGAACCCGAGTTTGTGCTTTCGTGAAGAAATCAGCCAGCTGAAACTCTGAAGGCACATACTGAAGATCAACAACACCATTCTGGACTTGTGCTTGTGTATAAGAAGCATCAACATCAATATGCTTGGTAAGCTCATGCTTGACCGAATCACGAGCAATGCTGATAGCACCTGTACTATAAGACAAAAGACGAGTCGACATAGAAATAGGAACACCAAAATCCTCAAGCAACTACCGTAACCAAGTAACCTCTGCAGTCACAAGAGCCATAGCAGACAACTCAGCCTCTAAACTCGAACGAGAAACTACTACCTACTTCTTAGTCTTCCAAGCAATGAGGGAACCACCAAGAAAAACACAATAAGTAGAAAGAGATCAACGATCAGAGGAATCACTAGCCCAAGTATATCACAATATGCCTTGAGCTGTAAAGAGCTAGAGCGTGGAAAGAACAAATGTCTAGAGATAGTCCCACGAAGATAACGCAAGACTCAAAGCAAGTGACTATAGTGGACTTGGGTGGGAACTAATACAAATTGACTCACAATGTGAACAAAATATGAGATGTCAAGACGAGTGACACCAAGATAGACTAGACTCCCTAATATATGACGATATGAGTAGGATCACCAGGAGGGTCGCCATCAGTAGGTCGAAGGTGAACATTGAGCTCCATGGGAGTCTCAACAATCCGATGATCAGTAAGAGAAGCTCAATCAAGAAGATCACGAATGTACTTCTCCTGAGACAAATAAATTCTCTTAGAGGTAGAGGAAACCTCAATCCCAAGGAAGTAACAAAGAGGACCAATATCTGACATAAGAAACTGCTCATTGAGGCGAGCCTTCATGAATGCTATGTACTCAGGGTCGTCTCGAATGATGATCATATCATCAACATAGAGAAGAAGAGTACGACCACGACAGTGTATGCACAAAGAGCGCAAGATCATGAGCACTAGTAGAAAAGTCAACAACAGTGACTACGGACGCAAACTGTTGAAATCAAGCACATGGAGCTTGCTTGAGGCCATAAAGTGAGCAACAAAGGCGACAAATCATACCCTCAGGAACAGAATACCCAAGTGGTGGCTGCATGTAAGCCTCCTCACACAGCTCACTATTAAGAAAGATATTCTTTACATCAATATGAGAGACGGACTACGCACGAACAGAGGCCACGACAAGAAGAGTGCAAATAATAGTCATATGAGCAACAAGAGCAAAGGTCTCATCATACTCACGATCGAGTTTCTGCTGGAAGCAGCGAGCGACTAGACAAGCCTAATATCGCTCAAGAGAACCATCAAAACGGGCCTTAACCTTATAAACCCACTTACAAGTTATATGACGAACACGTGGGGGATAGGGCACAAGATCCCACGTGTCAGTGCGCTCAAGAGCAGCAATCTCCTTAGTCATCGCATGTTGCCATTCCGAATGAAGAATAACGTCACGATACGTATCCTACTCAGGGAGAACGGTATCAACAAAACTAAATGGAGAGTACCGATCAGGAGGCTGACAAGAGTGATGGCCACGTCTAAGAGGCTGCTCAGGAGAAGAATTATCAGAAGGAGATGATTACTCAGGATAAGACGGGTCATCAGGCGAAGATGACTCAACTGGAGTGGATGGCTCATCAGAAGCAGGCACAACTCATCGAGTGTAGATCTGTGTCACAGGAGGCTTCATAGTATAGTCAGAAACCATAGAGGAAGACTCTGAATAAGACACTGTGAGATGCGGCGCCGAGTGTGAGGGAGGTGCACTAGAAACAGAGGTATCTGGAAGGAATAGGAACGAAATCGGATCGAACAATATAGAAGTAGTATCCAAAGAAGGACGAGGATAGAAAAAACGTGTCTCGTCGAAGAAAATATCACATGAAATCCTTATCTGTCGACCAACAGGATCCCAACAACAATACCCTTTATGCTCATCACTGTGTCTAATAAAAACACACTCGATCGACTGAGCAGTAATCTTAGTGCGCTCACGGGGTGCGGGCAACGCATAGGACACACAACCAAAAATATGAAAGTTGGTGTAGTTAGGCATCTTGCCAGTTAGATGATGGAAAGGAATTTCACCCTGAAGAGTAGATGAAGCTTGAATGTTAACCAGGTAAGTGGTAGTAGAAACAGCCTCGGCCCAAAAGTAAGGAGGAACAAAGGAAGCAAGCAAAAGAGTATGTGCAGTCTCAAGGAGATGTCAATGCTTGTGCTTGGCCACACCATTCTGTGTATGAGCACCAGGACAAGAAAACTGAGGAAGAGTGCCTTGCTTAGAAAGAACCTGATGAAGAGCATTAGAAAGGTACTCACCAGCAGAATTAGCACGAAAAACACGAATAGACATGTCAAAATGAGTGCGAATCATAGCTGAAAAAGTTTTATAGATAGACATAGCCTCACTACAATGTTTCATAAAGTAAATCCATGTGTGGTGAGAAAAGTCATCTATAAAAATGATGTAATATCGGATGTCCTCCTTTGGGAAAAAAAGGAGTTGGACCCTATACATCTGAATGAACAAGATCAAATGGGCGCTCACACACCGACTCACTAGAAGGATAGGGAAGCTGAATCTGCTTCCCTAATCGACAACCCTGACACTGAGATAAGGATTGAGAATCTAAAACCGATCCTAAGACACCATGACGAACTAAGGCAGATAGGCGAGAGCCACAAAGATATCCTAGACGATGATGCCACTAAGCAAAAGATGAGGTCAACGAAGTAGCAAAAGTGGAGCTGACAAGACTAGCAGGTGTAATGGAAGGAAGTCTAAGCCAGTCAAGATCCCAGAGGCATTGGGAATCACGACGACGAGGGCTAGCGCCAACCAGCCAACTCGTACGATGATCCTGAACATAACAAGAATCAGGATCAAGAATCACCCAACAATCATGATCAGTGAGTTGCCCAACAGACATAAGCTGCATGGTCAGGTTGGGAACGTAGGAAACATCATGTACATCAAAAGAGTTAGATAAAAGGGTGTCATGTCGAACCCTCGAAAGAGGAGAACCATCAACAGTATGAACAATAAGAGAACGAGGGGAAGGACTCAAAGGAGATAAACAGGTGGAATAAGGAGTCATATAAAATGAAGCCCCAAAATCAAGAATCCATGGACGAGTACCTGAACAAGAAGTGAAAGGTGGTCTCTCAGAGGAAGACTGAGAAGTAGCAGCACCTGAAGGTGCATAATGCTTAATCACAAAACTAGCAGCTCCTGATGATGCAGAGGCAACAAGATAACGAAGTAGCTCAAGCAGCTGAGCATCCATAGTAGCAGAACTCCCCTAATATCCTTCAGTACCAGCACCACCAACATCGTGTGAAGAACGACAAGTCTGAACACCAATAGTGTGTCGAGAGGTAGAAGAATGAGCAGCTAAATCTAAAGAGGTCAGCAACAAGCCAGCAACACGGAGAGGTGTATTCTCGTTACAGACAGTAGCTAGAGCATCCATAAGAGAGACACAAGGGTGACAAGCAAGCAACTGAGCACGAAGCGACTCAAACTCATCACGAAGTCGGGTCAACAAGTCGTAGGTGCGTCGAAGCTGAAGTGCATCTGTCTGACTTTGACAAGACTGACAAGTGTCCGATGACAACTGCCGATCAAGAGTGTTAAGCTGACACCAAATAGCAGACATATGATCAAATAACTCCTCCACTATAGCATCTCCCTGTGATATCATGTTAAGATTGATGCTTATATTATTATGAGGGCCAGATGCCAGAATATATAGAGATACAGGAGGTTACAAAAGTGCAGAAAACCCCTTATACAATAGGGAAAATACAATAAACTTCCTATATCTCTAACAGGAGACATGCACACCTCTTTAATTAATCTTTTCCTGAGGATAACAAGAATAAAAGGCACATGCGTAGCGGTAGTAAGTTGTGACAATTTTTACAACGTGTCTGTAATTAATTGAGCGAAATACGCTTAACCTAGTGATTAAGTATTGGAAGTATCATTACTCAGATCTTGAGTTCAATTTCCCGTGCATTTTAATTTGTATTCAGTTTTAATAAGTTGATCATAACCTTTTTAGAAGAAAATGTCGGAATTTACCCATCATATTAAAAAAATTAATTACTTCGACACACCAATACCCATCCTTTCAAATTCAGCTCCAGTTCCATGCAATTAAGGCTCCGAAGAGTAAACAACGGCTGGGCAAGGAATACATAAACAAAGACAAGCTCGGAGCCCAGCAACCTGTCTGTATCGCGAGATCGGTCCTGGTCCTGGAAGACGACGATTGCAATGTAATGGGGCCAATGCCAGCAATCAACGACAGCATCAATGAAATATTAATCAGGCGGCTATTTATGATTATGGTACATGCAGCGTCGTACTCCTTCATTAAGCCACGCGAGCGAAATGCATGAGGGCACTCGTAATCTCGGGGCCACCACCAGATGAACTAGCGTGGTCCTGACTCTAATATTCAGATCTCCGGTAATTCCAGTATCGATCAGGGGGCACCACAACCACAAGCAGTCATGTTTCCGTTTCTAGAACGCTGCGGTGTGCCTAAAATGGTAGTTGCTGAACACCGTGCATGTACAGCATGCGGAGCCTGTGGACTCGATCGTGACATTTTATTTTATTTTTTCTGAATTAAAGGATGATGAGACGGTTCAGTTGACGAGTAGGATGGTCCATACCACTCCATAACCTAATTCGATGCAGTAGTAGTTACCACCCGTCACCTGTAAACTCGTGAATGCAGTGATTTGCTGAATGGATGGATGGATCGATGGATTAGACAGCAATGGCTTACCGATCGAATCTACCAAAACCTGGCGTCCTGGTAGCTCACTAGACTGAATCTTGTATGGTTGTCATGCCACACTTACTTTGGCATGTGACTACACCAGAACCAATTAGTTTTTCTGAAGTCTTCTCTTCTTAGTTTGAGTGAATTCTTGGTATAGTAAATTAACCCATGAATTCTGATTCTAACTCTGTTCAATACCTGGCTTGCTGATTAGCATTTTCATCCGCTTGCCAATTTCTTGGCTGGACCAGCAGCTTGCAGCTGTTGTTCTTTGTGCCCAACTGCAAATTGCCGCTGCATTTGCGCGCGTGGTTTTCGTCTAGTGCATACGCATGGGTCGTGTACAGCTGGTAGGCGGTATGGCGCTGTTGCTCGGGTGCCCCGGTGCCAAGGGAACCGACCTGTCTTGCTCGCTCTCTCGCTCTCGATCTCCCTCTCAATTATGGGAGCTAGTACAAATCTCGGATATCATCATCTCGCCGTGATGGCGGATTCGAGCAGGGACAAGAACGAGATGAGTATATGGGTGATGGTGGAGCCTTTTGTAGCTCTCTTGTAGCTGAAGAAATGGACTAGCGATTCAATTTTTTTCTCACTAAAAAGTGAATTACTTTAGGTCGCCCCATCACTGTCCCTAGAGAGATGAATTAAGCAGAAGTGACAGGAGCAAATTTTGATTATCTGCTCGAGAGAAATGATCTGACAGTACTGTGGACGACTCATGCACAGTAATACAAGACAGCAACAACAACGTTCCATCGCCTTTCCTGTCATCAGGTTGGTTGTGACATTGTTTTCTAGCAGGACTAACCTCTCTCATGTCCGTGCTGCTGCAAAATTCAACAATTCCCAATCCATACTCCTAAAACATAATTTTTGAGAACACACCATGCACTTCAGGAAACGATCAATAAGCCGTCAGTAAAAATACATACGTCGGGGCCGTCACATTTATCAGACATATAACACTCGGTTTCAAAGAACCGACGACTATAACACAAAACCGTTGGCTGAGGCGAAAAAAAACGACGGTTGTAGTATAGCCGTCAGTTGAACCAACAACAGCCAACAGATATACTTGTAAGCGTCGGCCAGAACACGCAGGCCGTCGGATCTAAAGTGGGCCCCAGGCCACACGCAGTAAGATCGTCGGTTGTGTTAGGGAACCGATGGTTCTAAAGTGGGTCACACACGACACACAAGTAAGGCCGTCGGATGGAACCGACGGTTCTAAAGGGGCCCACAAAATGGTGAAAAATTTCCCCTTGTGCCCGTGAACCCTAGCTCTCGCGCCCCCCGTGAACACTCTATCGCACTGCCTCCCCGCCACAAGGCTCGCGCCGTCGCCCCATCGCCCACCTCCTAATGCCGCCCGTCGCCGCGAGCGTGCTGCATTGTCGTCGCCTGACTCCCGTCGTCGCTACACGCGCCTTCTCCCCGTTCCTTACCGTGCACGCGCCACCCGTCGTGCCGCCGGCCTAAGTCCGCCACCGTCACCGTGCTAGTTGCTCAATCCTGTTGGCGCCGTCCTACCCGTGCGCCGTCAAGGTGCGGCCCTACCCGTGCACCACTGGTCCAGGGCGCCCCCGCCCTACCCTTGTAGTGCGAGCTTAGTCCGTCCACCAACGAGCTCATCTTAGGTATATAATGATTTACTCAACTCAAATTCGTATATGTTCCTTATTGTGTGTATTAATTTGTAGTGTTGCTTATCTCCTCTAAATTAGTGTAATTGAATTGCATTGCGCATGTAGAACTTAGTTTTTTCATGCGCAGTTGGGATGTCGATTGGGTTGATGTAATTGGAGGCTTGTAGTAGCATTATAGCGCGCACACATGCACACACAAAATACGAATGATGCTAAGAATATCTTTGAAACAAAATACACATCCTAAAATGATGAAACTTGTGTCCCCATACAGGTTTGCTGCCGTCTTCTCCGCTTCAAGTCCGGTGCAGGTTCGCCGCCGTCTCGTCCGCCGTCATCCCATCCAGGGCAAGGTACAATCTTGCTAAATACTTGTTAAATTTACTTGCAAATATGTGTGACTTGTTAGTGTAGATTTTGCTGCTCAAATGATGGTGACGTCTAATGTTACTTGCAAATGATTTTATTCGTGCTATCTTTAAAGTTATAGGCAATGCAATTGACATCTATAATTTGCTTCATCATTTTTTGCTAAGTAGATACTGCTTTCTGTTTGATTCTTTTGTTCCTAGACTCTTATTAGGATAGTGCGGTTATTCTTGTGCTGGTTCTAATAGTAACTTGGTAGATTATTTGTGTGTTATGTTCACTAGGCAATGTAGTGAGTTTCTGTGTCGTTATCTGTTGATGTTTCTTATGTCTTAGATTAAAAATCCGCAAGCTCACGAAAACTATCGTGTAGCACTTCCCTTTAAGGAGTATTCACAAGGATATCGAATCCAAGGAACGTATGTGATAATCTCGCGAAATCGCTCACCAAGGACACAAAGTTCTTCTGTAGGCAAGTAACATAGATGAATTCAAAGTATTGATTCTAATTAAAAGGAATTTGCGGTAGCTACTTGCTTCGGGCACGGGTTTACCCCTAGCAATACTAGGATGACTCCCGCCAAGAGCCTATGGCATACTTGAACGTGGAGGATTACAAAGGAAAGATAGGGATGTCACCACCTATTGCTTACCTGTTCAATCTGTGGGTCTACGAGATATTCACTGGTGATTTCAACCTAAGCACCACGCTTACATTCCAAATCAGTACTCTAATTGTTTCGAACACAAAGTTACAATTAGTGCCTCTAATAAATTAAAACAATGAACCCACAAGTAACTACTTGTGCAAACTACATTGAATTGAAAATCAAAGTTCAAATGAATTCACAAAGGCTTACTTAATTTTGAATCAATCCTTTGTAGGGGTACAAGTGTAGAAGAGGGACTTGACAAGCCCAAGCCTCCTCCTCCTAAACTCTTCACCACACTCTCCTTCTACTTGGTAGCCTCTAGGACTACTCTAAACCTTAGGAGTGGTATTCTATTCTCAACTTTTGGTGTGTGTGTGTGTGTGTGAAGTGAGGTGTGAGGTGCTATTTATATGTGGAGAAGAGTCGTTCCCCGCTACCAAATGGGCACGATTCAGTCATCCCTGCCACCAAGAAGTCAGGAGGAGTCGACACGCGTTGATTGACTGAGATTGGCGCCAGAAGCACTTCGGCCGAACCACCTGTTCGGCCGCACTGGAATTGTGACCAATTCCAGTGTGCTTTCTCGGGGTGACTCTTAGGTGGGTCCCATTGACTGATATGGGTGACACACCATTGGATGACCTCAAATACTATTATTTGTGGGCTATTTGATCCATGTGATGACACGTGGCATCGCCTAATTTTTCAGAATCTAATTTAATGGATTACTCCCTGCATGTCTTGATATTTTTGGGTATTAATTCACCTGCATACAAATAGGCACTATCATTTGTGGAATTCGTTAGTATCTAACCCTACCAATATGTTATATTTCTATTTTGGACACATTATGAGGTGAATTGACGGTCTAATTATGGAACTTAAGGACCGTCAACAAACCCCCACACACTTAGTCCTTTGCTCGTCCTCAAGTGAAGGCAAGAAGAAGAACTAAAGTGTTGTCATAAATTCGCTGTAAGTTAGAAAATGAGAATACTAGACATTTCAACTTATACTTCAATTTATGAATTCCCTTATTTGGAATGTGGCTACCACATCGATCTTGGGTGTTTGAAGAGCAGAATGGTTGGAATGTAGTTCCCTTGGATCTTCTCCTGCTGAAATGATTTGACAATTTGCTATATATTTAAAAGTCAAAGAAGCATTTGCCTTTATCTCTCATTTGGAATCTCTCAAATGTCTCAGTGTTTTGATCCTCACCTTGGCATGTTTTGCCGATTTTGTTCCTATGCTAAATATGACAATATCTGGGGCTTGCTAGGGATAAATGTGACACACATTGCAACTCATATATCACTAAGTCGAAAACTTGATCCGATGAGAGACTTATACAATAAACAATTTGACAAAGAAAATCCTTGTGCACATGAATGGAATGGATAAATGTTGACTCCATGAATTTTCTCTCTTTAAGGATGAAACATGGCTACTTATTCTTTCTTTTTTTAGCATACTTCATCTTTTTTGAAGAGTAGATGCTTTTTATTTTTGGAGCCATGTCTTCTACTCCTTTTTATTTTTCTAGAGAGATGTTGATAATCATAATGTATGGAGTTTCATTATGGATGGCTGAATGCTGGATGCAAATTCTTAACGAGAAATTTTGCATGAATGGTGTGCACAAGAATTTCTAAGTCAAAAGTTCATGCATGTCACTAAATTGGGTCACGAGATTGAAAAAGTTTAATGAAAAACAAAGTGGCATATGCATGTGGTTTTCAAGAAATGTCCATATGGCCTTGGTGGGTATTTAAATTTCCAATGAGAGAGTTAGGAAAAGTTCAAGACTCCAAATTGTTGCAAACATCAAAATCAATTTCAAGCAAAGAGATATCTCCTAGAGTAACACATTTACCATATAACACTAGTCAAATACTTAGATGACATGTTTTTCCTACTTTAATTGTGGAAATCATAAACAAGGGCAACAAATTGAAATATAAAGTATTCAAATTTTTAGCTCAAGGAAGTTTTGACTACCAAGTTTTAATTTTAATTGTTGAGTTGATTCATTTTAAATATTCTATTTTAAATAGGAAATCAACTCAAACAGTAGGGTAGCACGTATATTTGGGGATAGGAGGTCCAAATCGAAGTTGTGGAGCAAAACGGGACTGTGTGGGGCCCATAATAGTTCGGTTGAACAGGGGGTTCGATTGAACCCCTTCTGGCCTCTCTGATGCTCTATTTCGACGTGTCAAATCATATGTTCGCTTGCGACATGTTTCGGGATGCAATGCTATTTTTGCACGTCGGGATTTGGCAATTTGGGGTGCCTCCCCCATACTTGTTCCCTGAATTCTTTATTCAAAAAAATAAACTAAAAGGAGGAACTTTACCGGTGTTAGATGAACTGGTAAGTTCACTTTATTGAATTCAAAATTTGGGGATGTTTACACTATTCACTCTAAACTGATAAAAATAAAAGTTTGAAACAAAATTAAACCTAAACTAGTAAGCATCCTATGTTGTCGGGATATCTAAACTATGGTGCCTTATAGATGTCGGGCTCCCCAACAGCATTGCATAAACGACGCAGCTTGGCGCTCATGCCACGTCGAACACCATCAATCTCCTCCTTGAGGGAGATGAGTTCATCTTTCAGTTCCGCCCTCTTGATGCGCCCTTCAGCCACTAAGTCAGATAGTTTCTTATTCTCCAAATGGAGAGAAGCTAACTCCTTAGAATGTTGTGCCACCATAGGGGCACGAGGAGATTTCCCATCATTGTCCTCAAATTGTCCAGGTGGCCCCCTGATGACAGACAGCGAGAGGTGATGCCTAATCATGGAGGGTGATGAGCCTGTTGACTCCTCCATCGCCATATTATCCACGCGCTTGAAAAGCCTTTTGCATAGCCTCCTTTAGGATTGCACACCTCGTGGATAATGAGGCGGCCTCCCATACACTCCGACGAGGTATGCGTGGGTGACTTGTAGTGGTGGCTCACTATGTCACCGCCCTTGGTCTTTAGAGTGTACAATAACTCCTCGCCGGGCTGCACCTTTCGGAGAGACTCATCTTTTTCGGGAAAAATACACGTATTGACTCGTGGCTTAATGCCAGGCACAATCGTATGATGTGTAGGCGTCGTCGACTTCATGGGCGTCCTCCGAGGGGAGAGCGACTGAGCAGCATCACAAGGTGTGGTGTTACGCCCACGTGAGTCTTCGTTGGTGGCGAGATCATGGCGAGTGGTACAGCATCTAATGCCATGACGGACTCCAATGCGAGGGTGGTGTTTGGATAGCACGATGTATCCACTCGCATTGAAGGTTGAGCTAGAGGAGGCATGAGGTACAATTTTCTTGTTGGCCATGACTTGGATGGGAGGAATAGGAGATGATTATTTTTCTGGGAGGTGCAAGGTTCCCCTCTCTGTTCCCGTCATTAAATAAACGGGGAAAGATACAATAGCATTGAGGATATTGTTGGGATAAGTCAGAAGAGTCCGCACGAGAAAATAGAACACCAACAGCATGAAGGAAGCTTCAACCGAACATTGGGTTCAGCCGAACCCCTTCTGGCTCCGTTCGGGCCGAGTTTTCATGGGTCATCTAAATGGGCCCCATGGATGATTATTTGGATGGGCCCATCAGTTGGACGCGAAGAATTTAGACAAAATTTTAAAGAAACAACGTGAAAATCAATAAGATTTATCACGTCAATGTTTTTTTTTGCCTCCTCCTGGGATTCAAGAAATAATTTGAGTCAATGTCTATTCACTTTAAATAGCTGATCATCATCACCTTGGAGTGTGATTGCACCATAGGATGAGGTTTCTACTACAGTGAAAGGTCCTTCCCATTTACTTCTAAGCTTCCCATGTCCGAAGAGTTTAACCCTAGAGTTAAGGAGCAAGACTTTATCTCCAGGTTTGAACTCTTTTGGTGTGATCCTCTTATGTGCCATCTTTTGATTCTTTATTTGTAGATTTTGGCACTATGATACGCCTTATATCTCCACTCTTCCAACTCAGAAATTTGCTTCAATCGGTGTTTTTCGGCTTCATGGAGGTCCATATTCTACCGCTTGATGGCTCAATAGGCTCTATGTTCCAATTCTACAGGAAGATGACAAGTCCTCCCATAGAAAAGCTGGAATAGAGACACACCGATGTGGGTTTTGTATGCAGTACAGTATGCCCATAATGTGTCAGGTAGCTTATGCTTTCATCTTGTCCCCGTTTCCAAGATGACCTTTTGTATAATATTCTTAATTTGCTTATTAGATGTTTCTGCTTGACCACTTGTTTGTGGTTGGTATGGAGTAACAATATTATGCTGGACATCAAGCTCCTTCAAAAAGTCTCAGAAAGTCTTATCTATGAAATGAGACCCTCCATCACTTATGACCATACGGGGAGTGCCAAAGCGTGGGAAAATGATCTCATGGAACATTTTTCTCGCTTGCTTGGAATCAGCATTTTTGGATGGTAAGGCTTCTACTCATTTTGACACATAATCTACGACCACCAAGATATACTCGTAATCATAGGACCTTGGGAAAAGGTCCCATGAAATCAATACCCCACACATCGAATAGTTCCACTTGGAGATTATATGTTAGGGGCATCATATTGCGAGCGGAGATTCCTCCATGCTTCTGGCATTTCCAACATTTGCAAATGAATTCCTTTGTGTCTTCATACCTAGAAGGCCAATAGAATCCACTCTGCCAGATCTTTGCCTGGGTACGGTAAAAACCGTAGTGACCACCATAGGGGCCAACATGACATTTCTCAATAATCTTGGTGCCTTCGGTTGATGGGACACACCTTCTAAGAAGGCCATCGTCGCATACTCAATAGAGGTATGGATCATGCCAAAGATGTCTACAACTCTCATAGATGAGTTTCTTTTTATTTTCCCCTGGTGGTAGTATCTTGAGTAGCATATCATCTCATAGGAAGTCATTGATAGGAATGCCCATGGTTTGAGTGACTTCCATACGTGAGAGATGATCTGCAACGGAATTTTCTACTCCTTTCTTATCCTCAATTTCCAAGTCAAATTCATGAAGTAGAGGAATCCACCGGATTAGCCTAGTTTAGCATCCTTTTTGGTGAGCAAATACTTCAAGGCGGCATGGTCTGTGTAGACTATGACCTTGGCTCCAACCAAATAGGATCTAAACTTATCGATAGCAAAAACTACATCTAAGAGCTCTTTCTCGGCTGCGGCATAATTGAGTTGAGCTCCCTTCAAAGTTTTGCTAGCATAGGCTATTGCATGATGCTTTTTATCTTTGTTTTGACCTAATACCGCACCAACAGTAAAATCACTAGCATCACACATGATTTCAAATGACAGCATCCAATCAAGAGGTTGGATGATTGGAGCCGATGGGAGTTCCTTTTTGAGTGTATCAAACGATTTAAGGCATTCATCATTGAAATCAAAGGGATCTTCTTTAACTAATAGGTTGGTGAGGGGTCTAGCGATTTTTGAGAAATTTTTGATGAGTAGCCGATAGAACCCCGCATGACCCAAAAAGCTACGGATTCCCTTAACATTGATAGGAGGTGGAAGTTTTTCAATAACTTCAATCTTTTCTTTGTCCACCTCTATCTCTCTCTCAGACACTAAGTGTCCAAGAACGATGCCTTCACGGACCATGAAATGACACTTTTACCAATTAAGCACTAGGTCATTTTCTTGACATCTTTGTAAGACCTTGTCTAAGTTTTCCAAACAATGATCAAAAGTTGTTTATGGAAGAAGAAGTCGTCCATGAAAACTTCTATGATATCCTCAATCAAGTCGAAAAAGATAGACATCATACACCTATGAAAAGAGGCAAAATCAATACACAGTCCAAAAGATATATGTCGATAGGCATAAGTCCCGTAAGGACATGTGAATGTGGTATTACTTTGATCGTTAGGATGGATTGGGATTTTATGATAACCCGAATTCCCATCAAGGAAACAAAAGTAAGAGTGTTTTGCCAACCGCTCTGACATCTCATCGATGAAGGGCAGTGGAAAATGATCCTTTCTTGTAGCCTTGTTAAGTTTTTGGTAATCGATGCACATCCTCAAACCCGTGATGGTACATTGAGGAATTAGTTCATTCTTATCATTTTGAACGATCGTCATACCTCTCTTCTTAGGCACTACTTGAAATGGGTTGACCCATTCACTCTGAGGAACAGGGTATATAATCCTGACATGCAGAAGTTTCAAAACTTCTTTCTTGACTACTTCCCGCATCGCATTATTCAATAGCCTTTGAGGTTCCCTTGAGGGAACACTCTTAGGGTCAATAGGGATGTGATGGGTGCATAATGCTGGACTAATTCTCTTGAGATCTTGTAGTGAATAGCCAAAAACAGCTCTATGCTTTTCTAGCATAGCTATGAGTTTGAATGTCTCATCATATGAAAGCTTGTCACTTATGATGATAGAGGTTTCCAAATCGCCATTTAGAAAGGCATAACGTAGGCCTGGAGGTAAAATTTTGAGTTTGACAGGAGGTTTTTGAGAGAACTCTTCTTTTGGCAATTCAATTGCCTCTTGAAATTCATCCTCCTCTTGGATGAAATCTTCTTCTCCTTCAATTTCAAGGGGTGCTAACAATTGAAGAGTCCTAAGCTCCTCTATTAATTCATCTTGGATGGAAGATTCTGCGAATGTGTTCTTGGAACACAGGATGGGAATAGAGAACTTTCTCCCTACAAGTTTGACATTGAGGTTTCCTTCCAAAGGAATTTCCATGAGAAATTTCTCAATGGGAATCCCAATCATAATGTTGAAATCTTGGATTTCAAATACATGGAAGTCTAGGAAAGCCTCAATATTGTTTTGTCTTACAGACACCTGTTGTAAAACCCCACATCCTTCAAGGATGTTTCCAAAAGAATATCGGAAGAATTTTTGTGTTGGTACCAACATCACGTCGCCTAGAATGGCGAGAGCATAAGAATCAGAAATAAGATTTGTTCCAAAAGTGGGTTGTATAGGACTCTCATTGGTGTCCCTCTAATGAAACATAGGATGGTTGCCAAAGGTGAGATCATCCGAAGGATTTTGGGTGACTGCTCAACTTCCACAGTCCATTCTCTGCTTAGAATAGAAGTTAACTCCTTGACTGTCAGTTGGACAAACACTCCGGGTCAGGTGGAGTTAGTGGCAATGATGGTTTCCTATGGCAACATTATTTCTAGGTATTACCAAAATCTTCGGATATTTCTTCCTCGATGTAAAAGGGAAACTCTGAAGGTTGAATTTCTTCTTCCTTCGTAGTTTTTGGTTCGGGAGAGGATTCTTTCGGCAAGGTTTGGGATAAGCAAGAAATAGGTTCATCCTTGTCTATGGATTTATCCTTGATTCTTGACACGACTTCCTCTTGAGGAGGCTCATTAAGACCCATAATAAAGGAAATTTTTTCTATAATTCCATCCGGAAGATCCTTGCCTTCTTCGGGTGTCTTATGGAGGAAAGATCCTTCAGTCGTAATGTCAAGATGTAGGGCGAACTCTTTGTTCAATCCTATGTAGAAGTGTAGCAAAAGCAACGGATCAGGGATGGACAAATCTGGGCTGAAATTTCTCAAAAGAGAGAACCTATCCCAAGCTGCACCTATAGATTCCTTCTCCATCTACTGGAAGCATAGTTCTTCCTTTCACAAGGAAACAATTCGAGCAATTGGAAAGAAATCAAGACAAAATATGTCTCATAATTCACTCTAATTTCCTTTTGTCTTCCCAACGTTGTGGTCATACCATTGTTTGGCTTTGTCCTTGAGGGAAAAAGGAAACAACTTCCATTTGAGAGTTTCATGTGTTATACCATTGATTAGAAGGCATGAACACAGTTGTTCAAATTCTCATAGATGGTGGTAAGCGTTTTCACAATCAGTTCCTAAGAAGGATTGTTCTCGAACCATGGCTATAAAGTCAAGGCAAAGTTCATAGCTAGTAGAACAAATGGGTTCCACTGAAGGCTGTGGGTCACAAAACGTGTCCTTTGGGGCAGAATAAGAAAAAATGGTGGACTGCTCCATATATGTGGTGGTGGTAAGAAAAGGAAAAGAAATGTAATAAGATAGATACGAGGGTGAACAAAGTTTGAAGATTAACAACAACCGTTCCCCGACAACAGTGCCAGAAATGCTTGTGGACATTTCTTATGTCACAAATAAAAATCCACAAGCGCACGTAAGCTGTTGTGTAGCACTTCCCCTTAAGGAGTATTCCCAAGGGTATCAAATCCAAGGAACGTCTGTGATAATCTTGCGAACTAACTCACCCAAGGACACAAAGTTGTTCTGTAGGCAAGGAACATAGAGGAATTCAAAGTATTGATTCTAATTAAAAGGAATTTGCAATAGCTGCTTTCTTCGGGCACGGGTATACCTCTATCAATACTTGGACGACTCCCGCCAAGAGCCTATGGCATGGCCCAACGTGGAGGATTACAAATGACAAATAAGACTGTCACCACCTACTACCTACCTCTTCAATTCGTGGGTCTACGAGATATTCACTGGTGATTTCTAACCTAAGCACCACGCTTACGTTCTAAATCACTACTCTAGTTGTGAGAACACAAAGCTACAACTAGAGCCTCTAATAAATTAAAGCAATGAACCCACAAGTAACTACTTGTGCAAACTACTTTGAATTGAAAATCAAACTTGAGATGAATTCACAAAGGCTTATTTGATTTTGAATCAAACCTTTGTAGGGTACAAGTGTAGAAGAGGGACTTGACAAGACCAAGCCTCCACCTCCTAGACGCTTCACCACACTCTCCTTCTACTTGGCGGCCTCTAGGACTACTCTAAACCTTAGGAGTGATATTCTATTCTCAACTTTTGGGGTGTGCGTGAAGTAAGGTGTGGGGTGCTATTTATAGGTGGAGAAGAGTCGGTTCCCGCCACCAAATGCATGCGATTTAGTCATTCCCACCACCAGAAAGCCAGAAGGAGTCGACACACATCGATTGACCGATTTTGGCGCCAGAAGCACTTCGGCCAAACCACCCGTTCGCCCGCACTGGAATTTTGACCAATTCTAGTGTGCTTTCTCGGGGTGACTTCCAGGTGGGTCCCATTTACTGATATGGGTGATGCACCATTGGATGGCCTCGAATAGTACTGTTTGTGGGCCATTTGATCCATGTGATTACACGTGGGGTCGCCTGATGTCGGAATCCAATTTAATGGGTTATTCCTTGCATGTCTTGGTATTTTTGGATATTAATTCACCTGCACACAAATAGACACTAACACTTGTGGAATTGATTATTATATAACCCTACCATTATGTTATGTTTTCTTTTGGGCACATTACGAGGTGTATTGACGATCTAATTATGGCACTTAAGGACCGTCAACACCATCCATGAAAGAATGATACATCTCATATATATTTATATGGTTTTGGCTTATCATATATTAGACTTTTTACATTGACATATATCGATTTATGGTACGCATTAAATGTGTTCGTACTGTAGAAGATGATTCTAGTCGTAAGTATGTGTCAAGACGAGCACGGAGGCGTACGACGACAACGAGGACAGCCAATTACCCACGCGCGAATTGTAGACCCGGACTTGGAATGTTCAACTTTGACCAACTTTCTCCCTCTCTCTCTCATTCTTTCCTCTCTCGTGAATGACTTAATAACAAAAAATGAGCAACATAACCTATAAAATTTGATTACCCATTTCGAATTGGCACGTTTTACATGCGATAGGCATGTGAGGCGTGCAGGTTTGAAATTATCCCTTTTTGGACAGCCTGTGAGTGACCGACGATGTGCTTTTGACGAGCTAGGTATGGGGTCTGAATTCTGACATGATTTCAACAACATAACCCTAATGTTCTCTGCTGCACCATTTTTGGGTGTGAAGTGGATAACAACGGGGTTATGCTGCCAAAATTTCGTCTGGATTTGGATGCCGTGTCTCGTCATAAGCACGTTTACTCGCTCACTCTTGAGTGGGTTTAGGACCTATCTGCCTAGTTGTAGGGGCCGTCACATAACATAAAAATAAACTAATAGTGAATTGTCTGCTTTGAAGGTATAAGCTGAAAAATGACTGACGATTGTAAGGCGATGTATGATGGTTGGAGTTCAACTGGTGCACACACTATGGCATGGGCTCGTATCACATATATTTTCATTAACCAAGCCTTCACTAGTGGTGCTCGCGTGAGCAAGTGTCAAAATCGCCGACATTTGTATAAGTTTGTAATTGAGGTGCACCTTTGCAAGCACGGATTTATACTTGACTACTTAGTGTGGCACGAGCATGGGGAGATGGATCATGCCAGTGAGTCAAACGGAAACGAGGATGAAGATCGGATGGATGAGATGATAGGGGATGTTGCTAGAGAGTACGAAGAGCGTTCACCACCGGAGGAGGTGCAGAAGTTTTGCAGCCTTCTTGTCGCCTCAGATGAACAAGTGCATGAGGGGACCAATGTGACCATTCCTACAGGTGATGACACGACTTATGGCGTTGAAGTCCAGGTACAATTTCACAAACAATTGCTACAATGGTATCTTAGAACTGATTGTGATCTCCTTCCATCAAATTATAATATGCCAAAAGGCATATACCAATCGAAGAAGCTTTTGGCCGGTCTGGGCATGAATTATGAGAAAATTGATGCGTGCGAGAATAATTGCATGCTGTTTTGGAAGGAACACAAGAACAATACTCATTGTATGCATCGCAAGCCATCTAGATATGTGGATGTTTTGAACGATGATGGAGAGGAAATAACTACGAAAGTACCGATCAAACAACTTTGGTACATGTCTATCACATCAAGGTTTAAACAGTTGTTTCTGTCCAAAGAAACAGTGAAGCGGATGAGTTGGCATTCTAAAGAGATACGTGAGAGCAATGATAGAGATATTATGATGCATCCTTCTGATGGTGCGGCTTGGCTAGCTCTTGATCATTTCGATACGGAGTTTGCAAGAGATCCTAGAAATGTTCATCTTGGGATGTCAACACATGGTTTCACTCCTTTTAGCACCAGTAGCAGCCCATACTCTTGTTGGCCTGTATTTATCATGTCATACAACCTACCTCTCAACATGTGCATGAAAGAAGGATACATATTCCTCGCGGCCATCATTCTTGGTCCTAAACATCCAGGAAAGAAAATCAATGTATGTAGCTGTTGATTGAAGAGTTGAAAGAGCTATGATAAGGTGTAAAAGCATATAACAATTATCTGAAATGTGAATTTACCTTATGTGTGGCGTATGTATGGTCGATCCATGTTTGTTGGCATATGGCATTTGGGTTGGTTGGTGTGTCCACAAACAATTGTGCTGCCCCATATGAATGGCTAACACTAATGCCATTAGGTTGAAGTATGGAAAATGTCAGCTTCTTTGATTGTCATCGGCGATTCCTTCCTTCAAACCATCCTTTTAGGAGCGATACATAATCATTCCAAAAATGGCATGGCATACAAAGTTAAAAGAGTCTGTAGAAGGTGGTTTCGAAGGGTATGGTACATGACACAACTGGACTCATATTTCTTTTATATGGGAGCTACCATACGCAAAAGCACTATTTTTACCGCACAACATAGATTTGATGAACCAGGAGCATAATGTCGCTAAAATCATCATAAGTACATGTTTTGATTTTACTGATCAAAGCAAAGATAATTTGAATGCGAGGAAAGACTTAGCTGATCTTTGCGATCGTCCCTGGCTTGAGGTTTTAACAAATACAAGTGGAAATGAAAGTAGGACATGAGCTCCATATTGTGTCAAGACAGAAGAAAGGAGGCAAATACTTAATTGGTTGAAAATATTGAAGTTTCTATATCACTATGTAGCTAACATAAAACGATGTGTCAATATTAGTATCAGTAAATTGAATGGGTTGAAGAGTCATGATTACCATATAATGATGGAGATACTTGTGCGCGTAATGTTCCGTGGCTACTTGAAACTTGATTTGTGAAAGATATTTGTTGAACTTAGCTACTTTTATTGGCAAATATGTGCTAAGGAAGTGCCCAAGAAGATGATGTGGCAGTGGGAGAAAGAAATCATTGTGCTTGTATGTAAGAAGGAAAAAGTCTTCCCACCTGGATTTATGAATGTTATGCAACATTTGTTGGTACATTTACCTTATGAAGCGTTAGTAGTGGGTCCTGCAGAATTTATGTGGATGTATAGTTAAGCAAGAGAATTGAAGAAACTTAGAGCTATAGTGCGCAACAAGGCAAGAGTTGAAGGATGTATTGCTGAGGCATTTGCAGCTAACGAGATTACAAACTTCTCTAGCAAATATTTTTCATGTGCCAACAACGTGAATGCATCTACGACACGATATCATGATGTAGATAAGCAATATACGACTGAGCCTAAGATTTTTCATTGGAAGGGTAAAGGTGTTGGGCTGCCACTTCTCATTATATTTCAGATGAAGAGAGGAACTACACCTTGCTTTACATGTTTTTCAACATGAGGAGGTGTTACCATATATTGAAATGTTTGACAAGCTGTATTGGACATCTTCCCGAAGACCTACGCTAAGTCAATTGGATAAGCTACGTCAGCATGACATAAATGGTGGACCAAGCTTTGCGACATGGTTCCGTGGTCATGTAATATTTCTATCCGTCTTTTTTTTTTCAATCATAGTTCACACGCTTGTCATAAGATGCTAACTTTGTCTATTTATGTTGTGTATGCAGGATCGTAACATCCCATATGACTTGTGTCACATGGTCAATTGAAAGCAAGGGAATTTAACTGATGCGATATCAACGATATCATTCTCGAACGGCAAGTTTAGAAGCAAGCCGCCCACTTACAGCCACAACAAATAGTGGAGTAATGATAACGACAGCGAAGGATAGTGGTGAAGTGAATGCATACTACAGTGTTCTTCAAAAAATAATTGAGTACACATTTGACAGTCCGAAAGAACTGAAGTTTGTGATTTTCTACTGTCAATGGTTTGACCCAACATCGGGCATGTGAGTGGATGATTTTTGAATAGCGGAGGTCAACCACAACTTGCGGTACATATCCTATTACAACAATGTTGTACTTGCACATCAAGTGGAAAAGTGTACTATTTAAGTTATCCTCACCCAAGTTTGAAAAATTGGTGAGTTGTATACAAAGTTAATCATGAAGTGCACCCTCGTTGTTATGATGAGTACATAGAGAGTCAGCAAGATAATGATGGTGGTGTCTACCAAGATGAAGTCGAGGAAGTAGAAGATTTTAGGATATCTTGTGGGACATGAATTGCAGAAATAGCTAGTGGTACTCTAGAGTTAATGCTTCAAGAACAAGTCGGCCCTTCGAGAAAACGTTCGTCAGTCACAAATGATTATTGTAATGCAGAAAAGGATTATTGAAGATCAAGAGATATTTGAGCAAGACTGTGAATGTGAAGAGTTTGAAGAAGAGACGGAAGAACAAGAGATACACAAACATCTTCATGCACGTGTGGTTGAAGCAGATTCTGATGCTGATGATTTTTTATTCTTATTGTTCGCGTTTTGTTAGATTTTGATTCTTATGGTATGCATCTTGTGATTCTTATTCGGATTATTATGTGTTTTTTATACTAATTATTAATTTTAAATTTATGCAGATGTTGAGACATATCAAAGTTGGCAGGAAAAAGCAGAGTCGTACTTCATCTTCCACATCTCACCCGAGCAGTAGTTCAGACCACACAGAGTTAATTCAGGTAATTGTTTTTAAATGCATTTCAATATTGTATTTATCTATCTAATATTTCTTGCATGTTTATTTTTATTTGCATGGTACAAGCGCGAATGTGCAATGGCAGAGGCAGCTCATGGAGTGTGTGACAGAGATAGAGCAGACACCAAGCCAGCCTGCACGAGAGCCGAGTACGTCACAGGTGGCGGATTGCTGCCCAACGTACGTGGAGTTGAACGAGGAGATAGATGTTGTGAGGCAGCCGTCAGAGCAGGGAGGAGACTCTAGTGCAAGCTCGAGAGACTGTACGATGGCAGATGTCTTTGGGTGGTCCTCCTCTGAGGGTGGTGATGAGGGGGGTGACGAGGGCGGCGATCACGACGAGGGCGATGATCACGCACGAGATCAGAGGTTGGCAAGATTGGCGGAGCTACGTGAGTCAAGAGAGAGGCCACCCGTTGGATGCCCCTTCAGGTACTATTTTGGATTAATTGATAAGCTATCTTTATATTGGTTTTATTATCAACTAATTAACTAATATTATTTTTACAGGCTACGAAGGCACCTTTTATGTGCTCCAAGTAATATAGTGGACGAGCGGACGGTTATAAATTAAGCCGAAGGGTACTAGGGGCTGGATCAAGCCTGGTTGGAGTGGCAAGGGGCGTCAACGAGTATTTAACACGGAGTTAGGGAATGCCATCCAGTATTGCTACCCTGAGATGGTTGTAGCGGGCGACCTAAGAAATTCGGCGCATAGTTGGGATCACTATGCGCTGAAACAGTATGGCACTTCGGGTACTTGTGAGGACCAATTTCGAAGATCATTTGGGCAAGTTTGTTTTTATTATCTCAATCATATTGCATCTTGTTGCATCTTGTTTTGATTTACACAAATTGTTGCTTCTGTGTAGGGTTTGTTTTGTTTTGAGGAGGGTACGAGTGAGGCATATACAAGAATAGTTTACCAGGAGTCAGCGAAAAGATGTGCAAATGACTCCTTTTCTGATGCATGGAGCAAAGTTGTGACCGTGTACTACAAGACAAAGTTGTTTGAGCCCATGACAAACAAGGAAGCAGCCAAAATGCATCTAACTAAGGAGGACTACTTGGGCAGCTACGTGGATTGGATCTGTGCGGATACAGAAGCTTCGGAATGGTTATGTGAGTATTGGGCGTCGAATGAGTTCAACCAAGTTTCGGATAGAAACAGAAAAAACCAGAAGAGCAAGTCTGGAAAGCACAACTATGGCCTGGATGGACATGCTCGGAAAGAACAAAGAATGGTATGAATTCTTGCAATTATATTAGATTGCTTCAAATAATTGTATTGATTAAACTTTTGCATTTTGTTTTGTAGGAAGGTGAAATTGGTGTCGCACCTACATTTTTCGAGGTTTACCTTAAGGGGCATAGAGGTACAGACCCGAATCGCTCGAAGCAGTTGTGTGACGAGGCAACGACGCAAAAACTAGTAAGTATGATCATTGTTTGTTATATCTATCTATCTATCCATTCAATTTATCTTTTATTCTATCTATTCATGAACTAAATGTATGTACGCAAGCAAAATATGTTAAGTGTTTCAAAAAGTATCATGGAAATGATGCGGATTACGTAAGAGGCTGTTAGATGTGGGTGCAATGTACAAAGCCGACGGAGGTCTACCGCATGGGAGGTATGTGTAAAAATATTAATATTCTATATATTAATGAATGTCAAACCACAACAGTTGTATTTTTTGTAGACTTGTGTTTTGCAACGGGTATGTGGAGCATGATGCTTATGCTAGACGACGACGGTCCCTCACGACCGGTTCTAGTCGGCCCCGGGCAATTGCGGAGAACGAGGAGTTAAAAGAAGAAGTGAGACGCAACCAAAAGCAGATGCAACAACAACAAGTGCAGATGCAACAATGCAACAACAATTGCAATATCTCTATATGGCACATGTAACAGGTAATATTAACAATAGAAAAACTCATTCAATTCTAAAATACTCCTATTTAAGATCGCACAAATAAATTGATTGATGCAGTATCTATCTCAAGGCGACACCGGCGATTATCAGTTCTATATGCAAGAAGAGGTGCATATATTTTATATTTTTCTTTATAAAAACAATTCTTCCTATTATTAAATCTAAATTCCCATTTAAGTTTTAAATTTGCCAAAACTCGAAAAATCAGGGTGTCACAATTCTACCCCCTTAAAATGAATCTTGCCCTCGAGATTAGGATGAGTTGAAGAAGAGATTTGGAAACAACAATTTTAAATTCCCTTTTCTATTTGAATTAGCTAAGTTTGAAAATTTCAGGATGTTACAATCTACCACCTTAAAAGGAACCTCATCCTCGAGGTTCGGATGGATTGGAGAAGAGATGAGAAAACTCTTGATAACATATTCACGCTCCCATGTAGCTTTGTTCGGGATAGTGATTCTCCTAGTGGTGACCATCTTCCGCGGGAGTAGAGGCGAGAATGAAGGAAAATAGAAATTATTTCAACCTGCATGCATGCATCAAGGTATATGATCCTAAATAATGCATTATTGGATGAGGACGTGGATATATATAAAAGTGTTCGACATTCACATCCAAGCACACAGACATACAAGCAATCAATCAAATAGTCATCGCACCACCAAACCTAGCGTACTAACGAACTAAGTGTTTAGTACATATTAGTCAAGATTAGACTTAAATCCTAATTTAAGAGTTATAAATTTATCGAGTTATGAAAGGGTGAAGGCATTCTTTTTTTTTTCTACGAGCTTGGGACAGGATCAAGGTGGCAATCTAGGTGGGGTGAGGAGCGATTTCGGCTTGCCGGATCTTCACGAGCGGCTCTCTAAGCAGGTGACGTGCTTCACATAAACTTGATTGCCGGCGAAGATGCAACCTTCGATTCTCCATTCTTCGCGTCCAGAAGGTCTTCATCTTGAAGTGTATGCTTCGCAAGTCCTTCTTCAATTTTACTTCTTCTATGTCTTCGTTGGAAGAGCTAGCTGGGGTGCGGTCATCCATATGGGTTAGTTGTTCATGCTCTATGTGTATCGGTGCAAGATGTGCACGATATGAAAATTTCAGCACCAAGGAGGGACAAGAAAAGAGAATAGAGCAGCGAGGAAGAAGCGGAAAAATCAATTTCAACGCAGTAGCAAACATATGTGAGAATAAGAAAAATATTAAGTGGCAAGTGTTTTAAAATGCAGCAACAAAGAGGAGAGAAAAATAGAGAGTGTGCATCAGCAAATAAAGATGAAAAAGGATGGAGTTTCAGTAGTTAGCAAAATTGTTTACTCACAACTAGCAGCAGAAAAACTATACATTTTTACACGAAAGTATTAGCAACAATTGCAGCAGCAAGTGCATAAAAGCATGACTGAAATTGCATTTAAAAAGCAGCAGCAAAAGAGATGAAAAACGGAAAAATGCAGCAGCGAGTAAAGAAGCAAATATTTAAGGTATTGCAGCAGCAAAACACATAAATTTTGCGAGAAGATATTAGTAGAGAAAGTTTTGAACGCAGCAACAAGCACTTTAAAACGCAGCTGGATTAGTAAGAAAAGCAGCAGCAAGCAGCTCAAGGTGTAGCTGAATTAGTAGGAGAGATGCAGTAACAAACAAAACTTTATAGTGGCTAAATCGGCAAAAATAAAATGCAGCAGCTATTCAAAAATAGCTTTTTAGAAGATAGTTTCTATGTGCTTTGTAGTGTCCATTCTACCTAGACTTGCGTCCTATGGTCAACACGGCTCTGATACCAATTTGTGACACCCGGTTCTGAAAAACGAATCAAGTGCAGTGTATGTGTGCCCAGGATGTTGCTTCAACATACACATCAATATCACAAATGATAATCAGAATTTAACCATGTCACGAATAATAAATATACCTTGATTTTGTTACAGCGGTAAATAATCTAGTGTAGGTGACTCCAACTCTATAGAAAATCGACGATAGTACGCATGCCTAGTGCTCCATGATGACCTCTAAAATATATCTTGTAACTAAATTAATTGTGGGAATAGCAAGGGTGAGCACATGTCGTACTCAGCAAGTGTGTGAAAATATGACATGTAGCTAAAAACAAGAAATGATACTAAATAATGGCTATTTGTTGAAAAGTATATTTAAAACATGTAAAAACATACTAAATGTCTATGTGAATTTAATCCCATCATAACTTAAATAATTAACATAATATGAATCCATCATCATCATTTACCAACATATCGCATTTATCAATAATTATCCATCCAAATATCAAATTCTTGTCATCATCATTAACCATGTCCATTTATCACCATCCAATCTATAACCATAACCAAACCATCCAGAATCCTAAGTTCCACTCTAATCATGTAGGTCATCCAGGTGCTCGTAACCAGGAGCACGACTATCATGATAGTTTTTAACATTCTGCAAAGATTGTACCACTTTACTCATGTGTTCTTGATTTCATCACCTTTCGGTGACTAAGAAACTTTCTTTATGCCCGTGACTCGTCGGTCACATTACACACTTCCGTCGGTATGCGGCCAAAAGATCACAAAATAGCCTTTACAAAAGGAATGTCTCCAACTGAGCACATCCAACCAAGGGTCCCCTCTTGTGCCGTTCGGATCCCAAGGCAGTCCCGCCACTATTGCAAACCCAATCGGCTCTCATTCCCCGCTCCCCCAAATGATGCGAACAATGCTGGCAATACACCTAATTAATCAGCTAAATCGCACCCATACTTGGCCTTGTGGTGACACTGTTGTCTTGGCATATTCTCGCATGAATCAGTCCTTAGATCTAAGGCAAACAAACCACCATAACATCCAACCCAATCCACAAACCATGCTTGCTTAGATCTCCCAAGTCCCATATTACCAATTAATCGTGTTCATCAATTTACATCACCCACAAGTTCATTAATTCATAATTGAGTATTTTGGTTGTTTTCCCATCCCAATTAACTAGAGCGAAGCAAAAAGGTAAAAATATAGTTCTATGATGTAACCCAAGCAATAAGGATGGTCAAACAAATCTAGTAAACACATATATTAGATTTCCCATCAATTTAACACAAGCATGCAGTTTTACAAACAAAACATTAAAAAATAGGATCAAAATGGTCAGGAACACTTGTCTTTATGTTCCACACTTCGATGTTCAAAGTCTTGCACATTAAGATCAACGGATATTCGCTCCTTGATCGTAACCTCTTGAGCATGCCCGTTAGTCAAAATCAAGCACATTCAATCATTACAATGCACACAAACTCATCAATATGCAATGATGCAAATGTATGCACAATTTTAAGTTTAACACATGGTATAAATTCACTACTGTTGTTTACTAATTAGTTTCAACTAGTTTGCAATTGCTTATGTGATTTTTGAGTCAATTATAGTGGTTCTTGTGACAATTAGAGGTTGCTGAAATTTTAATACCGGACTAGACTACAGTGGGGCCGGACTAGTCCATGGTTGTTCAGTGACACACAAAATTTAGGCTTGATCGTGTTGTTTTTTGAGTAGGGCTTAGTTTCAAAATAAAAACCTGAACCTAGAGTGATTATTGCAAGGTGGAGGGCTTTTAACGATCATGGACGAGTGGCCTGTACCTCCGGCGTCTAGATCTCATGACAATGAAGATCGGCAGCGCAATGTAGATGAGAAGACGATGGTGACTTGTAGCCGAAGAAGAACACAGCAGCGGCGGTGATCATTCTAGCCTCCTCCTTCTTCCCCTTCCCTCCTTTCTTCCCTTCTCCTCCCTTGCGGTTAGGTCTTTCTCCGGGCGGCGGCTTGCGGCAAAGGCAGGGCGGTGGGGTTTCTTTACGTGCAGAAATTTGGGTGGGATGTGGCTTATATATAGGGGTAGGGGCAGCCTAGAGTTGGAATCCCAATATGATTCGGGGGGGATAGGGGTGGTCAAGGTGGGGTCCTACTCAGACTCAAATAGACGTGGGCACACGTCCATCTATTTTTATTTCCCTAAAACCCCATAAAAACGGTGTGGTGAAATTTAGAATCCGATTCGAAATCATAGGTACCAGACTAGTCCGTTATAAACCGGACCAGTCCATTCTCGTATAGTAAGGGACTTCAAACTAGTATGATGTTGATACCAGACAAGTCTGGTGTTGGATCAGACTAAATTAGGTGTCTTCAGACAAGTCTAAAGTGTTACAGAAAGGCTGACCGGACTAGTCCGGTGTCATAAAGGACTTGTCTGTTCTGGTCCACCAAGGCTGATAGGACTAGTCTGTGGTGATAAAGGACTAGTCCGATGTTGTCCAGTAATGACATTCGGACTAGTCCCCTCTTTTTTGGACTAATCCGGTGTTTGGCTCAATTTTTACTTGCATCTTTATTTCTAAATCTTTTACGTTTGTTCCTTTTCATCCTACTTAATGATTTTGCATAAACTCATGATATTATTAAAATATTATATATATATATATATTGTTTCATTTATTTCTTTTATCTCATATTTGTTATGGTAAATAAATTACTTTTGGCATATTTATTTTGGTAACAAATTTTCCATGCTTGAGGATGAATGCAGAATGCAAGATGAGGCATATATTTTATATTTTTCTTTATAAAAACAATTTCTGCCTATTATTAACTCTAAATTCCCATTTTAGTTTTTAATTTGCTAAAACTCGAAAAATCAGGGTGTCACAATTTATTTGTCGCAGGGTTCCCGTCAAGAAACGTCTGACGATTGCGATGATTTTCTCAATTTCAACAGCAGAGGTGTGAGTGGCGGAGGTTCACACAACAACAACAACATAGATTGACTTCGCAATGTCGTTTCAGTTGTGTTTTCTTTCGTACTTAAATATGTCGTTTGCATTGTGTCATGTGTTCAGAACTGTGCTTGTCATTCCCATTCATGTTTGTTTTGTGTCAACTATGTGCTGTTTGAAGACTTTGAATGTGCTCAATGAAAATGTATGAAGTGATGTTTTGTGTGAACTATGTGTTGTATAAACTGAAACATGTGCTCTATAAATTGCTGGCTCGGAGGCTCCCCACCTGGGGAGGCAGCACGAGCAGCAGTCGCTTAAACAAAAAAGCAAACTATGGTCATCGGTCCCTTGTGAACCGACGACCATATCGTTAAATGCATCAGTTTAAGATGAGAAGCCGACGGTCATACCGGCCATAAATCCGTTGGCTTAACCGCAAGGGCCGACAACCCTAGATCCTAAAGTTGTCGGTTCCCGCGATGCCCGACGGCTATAACACTACAGGAAACCCAATCAATTACGCTGGCCAGGGCTGACATAATTAAGACAAAAGCCAACGTAAGATACTTAATTATGTCGGTTTTCCCTTAATTATGTCGGTTATCGATCGACATTGCAATTTGGTCGTAATTAAGCTAACTTACGTCAGCCGCTAACATTAGTTAGCAACTTACGTCGCCCGCCGACGTAAGTTAGTAACTTACATAGGCAACCAGCAACCGATGTAAGCAACTTCTCGGGCTTGGCTGCGGGCTGGGTCAGATAACTTACGTCGATTACGGTGAGGCCGACGTAAGTTACATGGGCTAACTTACCTTGGCTATGGCTGGACCGACGTAAGTTCCATGGTCTAACGTACATGGGTATGGCCGAACCTCGACCTCTCCTACTCTGCCCTCGACCTCTCCTGCTCCACCCTCGACCTCTCCAACTCTGCCTGGGTCTGCGCCAGTGTCTCCTTAAAGGCAATGAGCTCCAACTGGGTCTACGAGAGACAACCACTTGATGGCCTAATGGGCGAGGCCTGCGTCGATGAAGCACCTCTCGGAGGTAGCGCCGACCTCGAGTCGACAACTCCATCAAAAATGACAAACCTGTAAAAGAATGAAAAATACTAAGTAGAAGAAGATAAATTGAAAAATAAATGAAACAAATGACCAACTCACCATCCATCGGCCTTCCTGCCTCCGCTCGCGTGCACGGCTTGGGGGTCGATCAGCGCGTTTTCTCAATCGCAATCTTCGCTGTGTATCTTTGCGAGCTCTTGCACATACTTTTCTTGAAAAACAAAGAAATCTTGTAAGCGTGTCAATAATAGTATTAGTTATAATGAAATTGATGAATATTCAAAACTTACCAGTGGATCGGTCGTGACCTGACTGCATCGCCATGGCTGAGAAGAGTCACTTAACTTGTGACCTCTCTTCCAAACCTGGGTCGGGGTTGACTCCTAAACAGTCTCTCGCTCCTATATAGTCGTGTTAGTGAGACAAATATATTATGAACACATAAATGAACTTTAAAAGTACTTACCATGCATTTAGCCAAACGCAAGTAGCTATCGCCGCTGCAGTTGTGCTTGCCCTCGGACCCCAGGTGGCATTGTCTTCCCTTTATGGAATTAGCGATTAAAGCATCGCTAACCCAGTGCCGATAGAGAGCTGCGTACACCCTGGGTCGACCATGTAACCAGGAAAGACTAACCTGCACATATTTTATATTTCACCAATGTAGTTAACATACATAGGTGTTGTAAATATTTAACAATAAGAACTTACCTCTGCATACTGTTCCTCTGTCAAGTCCGTGTCAGAGCCCTTCCTAAATGGACCCCTTTCCTATTGCTGGTCCCGGAGGTGCAGCTTGTGGTACGCGTTGACAGCCTGGATCTAGGCGTTCGACAATGCTGCTGTTGCGAGCTCTGAGCGTTGTAGTGGAACACGCGTCTCATGTGCTCCTTCATGCTCGGTTCCTATACCTAGTACCTCAGCTTTAAGCAAACAAACATTTAAGTGATATGCATTAACAATTTAAACAAGTTGAAAAAAATTAAATAGTTAAATTTACCATAAAATCGTTCCACACGGCTCACTGAAGGGTGTCGTGGACCTCGCGAAAGACACGAGCGTAGTCATCTCACGACAAGGCAGGGAAACCGTCGATGACACCGGAGTAGTGCAACTTAACTACAGCCCCAAGACACCGTTAACCTGCCTGTGGTGTTTCTGGGCCCCCGTGAATTAAAAGTCATACCAACATCTGCATAATATGTTAACTCATTAAGTAACGGAAGACAAGATCTAACATTTAATATACTATACACTTTTTTTACCTTTCTCCGATAGGATGGATAGTGATCCGCTGAGCAGGAACCCAAGGAGGAGCCGCAAAGTGGGTCCTCCTTGTCCATCACCTCTGTGGCGCCTCCGCGTTCTGTGACCCGGAAGGCTGGTCACCACCGAAGCCCGAAGGGAGGCTAGCCGACTCTAAAGGGAGGCTAGTCGACTCCTGTGGCGGCCCCCTAGCCTCTAACTCTGACTCAGATGACTGTGAGTCAGACTGCAAAAATAAAAAGATTGATAAGAAATAATTATTTATAAGTGCAATTTAAATAACTGAAATTTACCTCCATGCGCTGTAAGCACACGTCACATGACTGGACTCGAGCCGCAAACTCTGAAACATGCGCCAGCAGCTTGGAATGTATACTCCCAGCTGTCGAGGTACTTGAGAAAGGGTCTTGTGCCGGCGCAAACCCTCTCAATACATTCCTTCCCCTTCAACGAGATCTTGTTGTAAGGAATAATTGATTAATATGCTAAGATAATATACAAAATTCATGTTAAGTTAGTGAAGAAGACGTTACTTAATAAATTTAAAAATTCATCAATGTCGCGGTCACGCACCCTACTCTTTAAAGTAGCCCATCGATCTTCTTCTTCTCTGACCGTCTCGATTGCATTTCGCTTTTGTTTCTGCATAGCTGCAGGCTCGGCTAAGTCATCGATATCTTTATTTTGTATCTGTTTTCGTTTTCATGCCCGTCTCGATATCTTGAGCTTCTCCAACTAAGTCATTGAGTCTTACACCAGGCTCGACTGAGAATGAGTCTGGTAACTCTTCCTCTTGGTAGACCTCATCAACATTAGCTTCCGCATGGTAATCATCATGTCCTGTAGCGTATAATCGCTCACGAGGATTCACCTTTTGTACCATCCACCAAGCTTTGAGTTCATTGCATGGATAAGGTAGATAGTACACTTGCTTCACATCGTGTGCAAGAACTAGTGAATCGAATCCTTTCAACCGTTCCTTAGGTTTTACTTCGACCATGTCAAATTGGTTTAGTTGAATTCCACGATTGGCATCAAACCATTCACAGTCAAAGAATACTGCTCAAATTTCCTTGTTTCTAACAAAAGAAAATTCAAGGATTTTTTTAATAATCACATAGTAATAAGTTTCACGTTCTTGAGAATCGACTGCCCTCATCACAACTCCGTTTTTACATGTTGCCGTGAGAGGACAAAGAGATTCAAATTAAGTTGTACGGAATCGAAAGCCGTTTACGTCATATCGACCATAGCTTCTAACTTTAACCACTCCATAGGATAGTTGTCACAGATCTTCATGGATGTTGACATCTTTATCGCACTGTCCAAGATATGAAGTTATTATGAAACTTTGTAAATATTTGTAAGTTATAAGAAAACATTGTTAATACTGATAAGTTAACGAGAAAATGTTACATAATCTCAAAACCAGGAAAGAAAATTAGGTCATTCGTTTATTCCTTCCCGTCGCATCCCTTCTATTTGTTTGCTCGTAGGTTGATTTCTATGTCTCCAATTTTTCTTGTCGAACTCACTGTATGAAAAGAGAACCTTTTAGAATAGATGTATTGCATAATATGCTGATTAGCATAAATGTAGGATATACACTTAGTCGAAATATTTCCCCATCTCATCCATATTAGCGTACATGTAGAAGAAAGTAGCACGCCTTTCTTTTTCACTAATGTCGTAGGAAGTGTAACTACCAACAGTAGTGCATCTTGCTGCAAAAATGGAGATATCACTACAAGGAGGTTTCTCATCCATATTGTACCGCATTGTCGAAGTATTGACAGTGTGTTCCCCTGCAAAGTAGACACTTGAGAAGTATCATACTTCCTTAAGAGTAAAAACTTCGGTGATGCATCCTTCAACCCTTGCCCTGTTACCAACCATTGGTTTCATATATCTTAGTGCTCTTTCAATATGATACATCCACCTATATTGCACGAGACCGCCCACTTTCGCTTCAAATGGAAGATGGATTAGGAGATGTTGCATTGGATTGAAGAACCCTAAAGGAATTTTTTTTTCCATCTTACACAATAGTATCTAAATATCCTTCTCCAACTTACTCATCACCTCTATCGCGATTTATTTAGCACAGAGTTGTCTATAGAAGTGGCTAAGGTCAACTAACACCTTCCACACTGCATCATCAAAGTAGCCCTGAAACATAACAGGCAGAAGTATTTCCATGATTATGCAATAATTATGACTCTTCAACCTAATGAACTTTCCCATTTTCACATTCACGACTCGTCTTAGACTAGCTGCATAACCGTCTTGGAATTTCAAACTTTGCAAGCATTCGAGAACTTCTTTCTTTTCTTTAGGTCGAAGACAAAAAGAAGCGCGTGGTTTACTACCATTTTTGGAGAGCTCAAGAGTTGGAAGGTTACAAAGCTCAGGAGATCCTTTCAATCCTTTAACTTGTCTTTTGTTTTGTCCATGATGTCCATGCATGTGATTATGATACATTCGACCATGTTATGCTCTTGATGCATGACATCAATTTTGTGTCTTAGAATCAACAACTTCACATACAGTAGCTCTCAAAGTCCACATATGTGAGTACAATTGTGTTCGTCTCTGTAACATTCAAAATATCCAAGACGACCTTCATCTGGCATCAATTCTTCCAACATCTCAGATATTTCTGACCCATTAAGACATTTTGATGGTCCTTTAGTGACAACGGTATCCTTTCTGAAGACATTCCTCTATTGCCTAAACACGTGATTCAGAGGCAGTCAACGTCTGTGACAATCAAAGTAAGATAGCTTGCCTCCATGGGTAAGTCGAAAGCAATCAGTGTTCGAAGCACATATTAGATACGTCAACCGACCGTGAGTGCTCCATCCAGAAAACATGTCATATCCCATAAAATCATGGACAAACCACAAATAAGCAACTCGAAGGTTGAATTTCTGCTTCTTGTAACAGTCGTACGCTTCGACTCCAGTACACAACATTTTCAACTCTTCGATCAACGGTTTTGACATCACGTTGAGATGTGACCCAGGATGATCCGACCCAGGTACAATGAGGCTAAGAAACATAAAATCATACTTCATGCAAAAAACCATGGTAGGTTGTACGGAATAACAAAGACAGACCAACAAGAGTATGGTGTGATATTTGTGCTGAACGACGAGAACCCATATGTCGCCAACCCAATGCGAACATATCTCGCTTCATGACCAAAATATGGATCGAACTGGTCCAACGCTTTCCATGCCTCACTGTCAGACGGGTGCGTCATGACTCTGTTGTTCTGACGTTCACCTTCTTTGTGCCATCTCATGTGTCTAGCGGTTTTTTTTGAAAGGAACAACCGCTTCAACCTAGGTGTTGAAAGTAAGTAACGAAGCTGCTTATGTGTGACTTACGTCATCACGGTGTCACCATCATTATTAACAACATTGACAATCCTCGGTTAACCACATTTTAAACATTTTTTCTCATTAGCATGCTCTCCCAAGAAAAGATACAGTTGTCCGGACAAACATCAATCTTCTCATAGTTCATACCGAGACCGAAAAGAATTTTCTTTGACTTATACATATCTTTAGGCAATTTGTGGGGATGTAGAACGACATCGTTGAATAAGTTGATGATGTTGTTGTTACAGTTATTAGAAAAGAAGTACTTAGACTTAATTGACATAAGTCTAGTCACAAAAGTGAGGATTCTCATTTCAGTGTGTCTATGCAGCGGTTGTTCGGATACTTTGAGAAGGTCGAAGAACTTTTTAACCTCCGATGTAGGAGGATCCTCCGTAAGCTCAGGTTGTATAGCTTCCAGCATCTCACCCATCATATCAACCTTCGTGTCATCATTATTGACCGCTTCCACTTTTTGTACAGATTGAGAAGATGTCTCGCCGTGGAAGGTCCACAACTCATAATGTGACATGTAACTGTTTTGACACAAGTGCATATAAGTTGCACTTTGTCCAAAAACGTCATGTTCTGGCATTTCGTACATGAGCACTTCGCCTTATCGCTATTTGATAATGAAAAAGCTTGTTCTACAAACACTTCTGTCTTGGCGTACTACTCATATGAGTGACCACTAATTCTACTCTTCCAACCAGTATACATTCAACTGCGGTCTTCAGCTATGTTTGACTCTGCAGTTTAAAGCCAAAGAAATTATGGTTACTTTATACTTTGGTAAATATCACGATCCTACATCTATTAGAAAGGATAGGTCCTAAACCCACCCAAGAGTGACCGAGCGGAGCGTGCTCATGACGAGACACGCGGTCTAGATCCGGATAAAATTTCGGCAGCATAACCCCGTTGTTCTCCAACTTCACGCCCATAAATGGTGCAGCAGAGAACAACAAGGTTATGTCGTCGAAATGTCGTCCAGATCCAGGCCCGCGTCTCGTCACAAGCCACGCCCCTCGGTCACTCCAAGGCTGTCCAAAAAGGGACAATTCCGAACACACACGCCTCACATGCGTAACACATGTGAGACGAGTCGGTTCGAAACGGATAAAGCATTTTGTACATGTTATGTTAATTTTCATTTTTGAGTCATTTTCGAGAGAGAGAAAAGAACCAGAGAGGGAATGAGGAAAGAACAAGAGAGAGCCAGAGAATTGGGTCAGCCATTCTAAGTTATAACTATCTAGGCCCGCCTTTAACAGTCGAATAGCTTCACGAGACAGACGTCGTACTTTATGTTTCGTCGGATCCAACTGCCCACGCGCGGGAGCTTGCTGTCATCACCGTCGCTTTTCGTCTCCGTGTCGTCTATACGCATAAGTGACTACTAAATAATCATGTCGGGCCATAAATGGGCCCTGTCGGGTCGAGCCAACCCAGGGCCTGTTTATATACATATCATAAATAAACACTCAAGCACTCAAAATATTTAAAAATGAATTAAATAATTAAACAACTAATTAATAAATAAAAAAGAGTTAAGCAATTAAACAACTAAATTTCATCAGTCATCAAATTTTGAATGTAATTGCAACTAATTGCTAAACAATTGAATGTAATTGCAACTAACTGAAACTAATTAAAACTAATATACAAACATTGGGGAAACAATTGAATGTAATTGCAACTAACTGAAACTAATTACTAAAAAATTGACTGTCACAGCTAAGTGCTCACTAACTAACAATTGACAGTTGCAAAAAAATAGCAATACAAACAGTGGCAAAAAGGGGACGGGCTCACTGACTTCGGTGCCGCTCGGTGGAGACAGCCGGCCGGGCTCGGGTGTGGTAGGCAGCACTCTAGCTCGGGGCGGCGCTCTGGCTCTTGGGCGGCGGCGCGGTGCGGGCGGCGCGGTGGGGCGGCAGCGCGGTGCGGTGGGGCGGCGACACGGTGGGGCGGCAATCCAGTGCGGGTGTCGCGGTGGTGCGAGCGGCACAGTGGGGCGGCGGAGCGATGCGAGTGGCGCGGTGGGGCGGGCGGGGCAGTGCGATGGGGCAGCGGCGCAGTGGGAGGCGGCGCGGTGCGGTGGGGCGACGACTCGGGTGCAGGCACCGCAGTGGGAGGAGAAAGAGGCGCACATCGTGGAATGAGTTGCCCGCGCGGCCCACGCGGGTAGGGTTAAGTCCTCTACTTACATTGGTCACTGTAACTTACTTTGCCCTAGGGTTGAGCCAATGTAATTAGCAGACAACTTCCATCGGTCAACTTACTTACGTCGGCCCAGGTCCCAGACCAACGTAAGTAGTGCGATAATGTTGTCGGCCCAATGACTTTTGTCGGCTGCGTGCCCGTGGTCGACGTAAGTTATGAAACTTATGTCGGCTTCCAACGGCCGACGTAAGTTAAGTGACTTACATCGGTCGATCTACGTAAGTTACTTTGGTCGACGTAATCTTTTGGGTTTCCTGCAGTGTAAGGCCATAAAGCCAACGGCCCATGGCCGACGGTCATAGTTGGGAAAGACAGTAAAAGCTTCGGGTACCTGGGGCCAACGGTTATAATTGTTAGAGCCGTCAGGGCCGACGGCTATAGTTGTTAAATAAGTCAAATAAAGGACATCTGCTATAGCCGTCGGTACCTTAATGCTTTTACAGTGTGATCGTCGGTTTCTGTAGAGAACCGACGTTTATATTGCCGACGTCCTATTCGCCGATTCCTGTAGTGATGAAACTACACCTCCAACCATTCTTAATATACACTTTCTAAATTTACACACTTCATTCGATTGTCAGATTTACATCCTTTTCGAGGAACTACTTCTGTTCAGGAAAGGTTAGTTTAGGCACTCCATCCCTGAGGGCTGCATCAGCTTATATTTATAGAAATCCCAGCTATAAGCTAGATCGAGAACTCCCAATCCTAAAATATTTTCATATTTGCGACCCATACTGCCATACGTGTCCTTCCACTACATGTCCTCTCATTCGCACTCTATGGCCCTGATCGCTGGAGATGGCTGTGGCTGCAGCTACAACAGCCAAAAGCAAGGGCTGCTAGTGCAGCACCAACCAACAACCACAAATATCTCTTGGGGAATGGTATCTTTTTTGCTCCTATTTTCTTTTAGAAAAAAACAGTTTTTAGAGTTATTTTTTATATAATTGTTGGGGATGCTAGTAGCTCTTGCAATACATATTGAATAAAATATTTGGAAATGTTATTAACAAAATTCAGAGCCTGTTATAAAAAAACAATTTTGGGTAGTATATTCACTTTACCTGTCCAAGTCGAATTGAATCGTTGGCTATATATATGATACTGTACGGGTAAATCATATTGTGTGTTGCTTCTTTTTAGATAATGAGTACTTTATTAAACTTGAAATCATATTGATTGTTGCTTTGTTATTTGTCTCTAGTTTAAACAAAACTTTTTTTTTCATCCTTCATCAATACACTAGCTAGTACAGCTGTGGATTTTGTACATTTAAACGTACAGTGTTTACGTCATTCATGATTTGCTGCCAGAAGTATTGAGTCCGACATATACAATTATATTATATTTATGAAGCCAGCTACCATGCATGTTCCTACAATTATTTATTTATTTATTTGCATGTTCAAGAATTTTCCAATTCAATCTGGAGGCAACATAATGCCCTAGAGATCTAGATCTAGAGAAGCATATTTCTCGGAAGGGTTCTGATTTCTGGTAAATAGATCTGGAACGAGAATTTTCCAATTTCCTCTATTTGCTTTATATTGTTCGGGCCAACTAAGAACATTCAGAGTAATCCCATTGCCACGTCGTTTTGATATACTTGTGTAGTATTCTTTTGTTGAATTAATTGATCCTCCTTACTTTTGCCTCTTTTCATATTTCAACGATTTGTTTGATATAAACTTTCTTTTTGTGAAACACTCTAGAAGTGCAGATACGTAGAAACAAGAATACACTAAGTAAGAAAGGCTCACCCGAGATATGCCCAGACGAAGATGGGAGATCAACAAACCGTGCGTCTACGTTGTCGCGTCTCGCATTACGTTGTCATCAGAGACAAGTTGCTGGTGCGTCGCCGATTAGTTTAAGTGCGAGATAAACTCAAAGATAGAGTGTCTCGTTTCTTTGAGTAATAACAGTCATGCTTTACGGGGTCATTGGAGACGTGAGTCGCGCGCGTCGCTCATCAGCATACATGTGAGATAAGCTCTACTGATCTGAGACATGCATTGTTACAGCTCATCGCGGATTGTTTACACACTGGATCTCTTATTAGATGTTCCCCACTCCTGATTATCCTGGTTGCGGGTTGCATCCTGTAGCTAGCCAGGATTTGTCAGCCATATTGCCAGTGTCAGCAACATACACATATATGAACATATGTATAGTCAAAAAAATCATACTTAAATTATATTGACCAATCAAATATTAACAAAGTGTCAATCATGGTTATCAAGTATACCAATTACACAAAGAATACCTCATGTTCATCCTAATTACAAAGTAACTAATTCCACACATTATAACTGTCATCATCTAATCGATATACAAAGTGTCAATCGTGGTTATCAAGTATACTAATTACACAAAGAATGCCCCATGTTTATCCTGATTACAAAGTAACTAATTACACAGCATAACTGTCATCATCTAATCCTGTATACCGTAATGAAAATTCTCCCGATCAATGATTTTATTAACAATTAGCCTTCATAATCTCTAATGCTCCGACTGAGGCAACCTCCAATTCAATAAAATCACTCAAATCATATAAAAAATTATCAAATTATAGCCACATTCGCTTAAACAGTCACATAAGAGAGCAAATATCTAAAAACTTAGGAACAAATTGGTATACAATTGTAATAAATACAGAAACTGTTAGTGAATGAAGAATCGAGCTTAGTTGTATCATAGGAAGATGGTGAGCATCTGCAAAACATCAGCGGAGAAGTTGTTCTCATCAAGGACATGGTAGTGAGCTGGTGTGCTTGACCTCTGAAAAACAAACAATTTACATTCCACTGATGCATTAATAGCCTGATATAAAAAACTAGTGAGAGCAACACCAATAATGCATAGGTACCTTGATTCCAGCATGGCTGCAGAGGTAGAAATCAAACTCACTGGGATGGCAAATGCTAGTGTCAACCACAGTTTCTGCAGTTTCAAAGGTTTGTGAATCAGAATTCATAATATACATTGATAGTCAAAACAAACACATTGCTTCTGCATTGGACATAAACAAGAAAGATGAATGTGTTTCAGGACACCAACCATAGAGAACATTTCCACTCATGTGAAGGCGGCTGCGTGCTCATACTGATTACCCTGGTCGGGGTCGAGGCGGCGGTGTGCTCCGGAAATAGGGGACAAGGTGGCGTGCTCCAGTGTGCTCAACTCTTTGATGACGAAGGTCGGAGTCGACGGCGGGGTCAGAGTTGACAACAACAATGCAGCAATGACGAAGAGCGAGTTGAGGAAGGGGGACGACAGCGGCGTGCTCAAGAGCTGCGGTTTCTAGGTCAAGAGAGCACACGAGAGCTAAAAATATTCGCCAAGTGTTGGGAGAGAGAGAGCGTGAGAGATAAAAATAGCAAAACTCGGAGACGAGCCTCTACAACACCTGCATCTCATTTGAGCGTCTCCCTTAGGTCGAGAGAGCGTGAGTAAGTTTTGCGCGAAAATTTTCGTCAGAGAGCGTGCGAGAGCTAAAAATAGGTTAAAAATCAGAGCCGAACTTGTATAATGCCCGTCTCTTATTTGCCTGTATACCTTACGTCGGAGGTCAAAATCGGCGAGGGCCTTAATAGAGCATGTCTCTCATTCGCCTGTCTCCCTTTTACCGGAGGTCAAAATTGGAGACGCTCCTGTTTAATGTTCATTTCTCATGTGCTGATCTCCCTTTTACCACTCGCACGACATCGTGAGCGTCCGTTGCCACTCGCGCGCAGAGTTAACATCGTGAGCGTCTGTTGTAGGGATAAACAAACGCAATGACATTGCAATTCAAGGATATAATTAGAATTTAGGAATAAACAAACGCAATGACATTGCAATTCAGAGATAATTTGCAACTCGACAAATTTCATAGTTCATACACATTGCGTGCCCTATAAACTATACATATCGATTCTAAACTTATTCCTATGAAGCTTCCATCGATCAATTTAAATTGTATCGTCCAGCTTGCTCCTGAACATGTCTCTTATATTCTCCTGGATAAATATTGACATTCTTTAAATTAACAAATGTCGAATGAGGAATGATATATAACCTACGTTGGTCACTAACACAAAGTTACTAACCTTGATAAGTAGATTATAGTAATCATTTTCAACATTGGGTGCATTTGGCTGATGAAGTAAACGCAACTTCAAGTAGTATAGTTTTGATTGTAAAGCCAGACCATTACCCCTAAGAAATATCAATTTAAGCAATATAAGAAACCAGTTCAAATAAGTTCGGCAACAATTACTAATTACTTGAGCAAAATAAGTATATCTTACAGTCTCTTGATCAAGAACCCCAAGGCAGAGTGCTCTGAGCAATGGACATTCGGGTGGAAGAAACCACGTGGAAAGGCGCATATTCGAGGCACCAATGGATAGTCCTCTGAGAAGGAGATTGTTAGGGAGTAGTAACCACCTTCTTAGTCAGTCTACAAAGGAAATTTGTTAATAAGGGGACGATATTATACTGGATATGATTATGCTTGTTCTTCATGACTTACCCTTTTTTTACCAGGGATGATGTGCCTCCACTTCAATAAATCTCCTTACTCAGGCTTTGCAGAGAAACCCTTAGTCAGTTACACGCCAAGCAGATATTTAACCCAACCATGAACAGTGCCGACAACGAGGACGGCGACGACGACGGCGACGATGGCGAACAGAGGCGGCAGTCGCACTGGAGTTGGTCAAATAGAGGCGATGGTTGGATTGGAGTTGGTCAATTTGTAAAGGAGCACCAGTGGTGAAGAGACACGGGAGATAAATGCGAGATGCGTGAGACTGAAGCCAGACGAGCGAGCTATGAAAGCGTGTCTTCCATCATTGACAAAGAGAGGCGCGCGACACGAGGACGGCAGAGAACTTAATTACAGCGACAGTGGTGCAGAGACGCGTGCGACCGGCATGCATGAATTTCATTTCCCCAAGGCGGTATTGATACGTCCCATCATCCCATCAATTCGCGCGAAACCAACCGCTCCATCGTCGACTCCGCACAAACCTTATATAAGACACGCCATCACCTATCAGCTATCCACAAGGGTGTCACTCCTTTTGCATCTATTTCTTCTTTGTCTTCTCCGTGCCGACGACCCACCACCACCATGGCCAACGTTTTGCCGTCAAGCCCGCCGAGGAAGCCACCCTGCAAGAGACAGTGTTGCAGCTCCCCCGAGAGGCTCAACGCCGAGCGACGCCTCGTTTTGGTGCAAGAGGCGTACAATATTACGTCTCGCGCCATGAGTTATTTGGGTTTGAGTACCCTTCCAAACTTTACTGGAATGGGTACCATCGGCCACTACCTCTATGCCTCATGGGAGTGGGCGGTCATCTCGACATTATGTTCGAGACGATGGCCCAGGTGCTCGATGTCGAGGGCTGCAGTAACCTGGTGGCAGCGACGGATAGGAACCTCGGTCGTGAGATTTCACCGCTGGTACAGCCGGAGCAACCAACGCAGTCGGCCAAGGCTCTTGTTACACCGACACTGGAGTCGCCGCTGGAGGAGGAGGAGTAGGAGGAGGAGGACGAGAAGCAGGAGTAGGATTTATTTTTTTCTTTGTTGTTTTTAGTTGATATTTTTCTCTTATTGTGCCTTCTTGTACTTTTTCTTGTATTTTGTAATATATTGTGTTAATGAATGAAATTTATTTGTGTTCATATGTGTAAATGAATATTATTTTGTATGTTAAACTGTGTGAATGAATGAATGTGCGATGTGTTCATTGTGTTCCTCAGGAATCATAAGGAAGGATTTGATTATTTTCTGGACAAATGAATGTGCTCTAAGTTCAGTGATGTGTGATATAAACAGTGAACCGAAGTAAAATGGAGAAAATTACGAAGCTAAAGGAGACGTGGGGAATAGGAGACACACTTTTCAGTTAAGAGCGTCTCCCTTTTAGCAGAGGAGAGGGAGACGTCAAGCCTAGGAGACACACTTCACTGCTAAATGCGTCTCCATTTCGCATCTTTACACAGACCTTATATAAGGTGTGCCATCAGTCTCTCCTCTTCTCTTCGTTCATCTTTTCCGCGCAGACAACCCACCATTACCAACGTTCCGCCGCCAAGCCCGCTAAGGGAGCCACCCTGCAAGAAATAGTGTCACCTCTCCCTTCGAGAGGCTCAACAATGAGCTGCTTGAGACGACGGCCCAGGTGCTCGACATGTTGTTTGATAGGCTGTTTGATAGGTTCCAGAGGCCGCTCGAGACGATAGCCAAGGTGCTCGACGCTGACGGCCGCAGTAAGTGTTGATGGCTGTTATATACCAATTTCACCTGTCAATGTAACTCAATTATGTGAAGGAATTTTCATTTCTTGCACACATCACCTTTCTATTTAACCTATTTCCACTTGTTCTTGGAGAAATAGTGCATGCAGATAACTATTGAAGGAAATGAGGTAAAAGAGGGGGAGCAATCCTATAAAGTACCATCCCAACCAATCAAACGAGGACATGTGGCACCACATGGATCAAATGGCCCACAAAAAGAAGTATATGAGGCCATCCAACGGTGTATCAGCCATATTAGTCAAGGGGACCCACCTGGAAGTGGCCTGGAGGAAGCACACCGCAAAAGAAGCCAAGACCAGATCGACCGACCCCCCTAGTCGCCCGACTAGGTCCTGGCGCAAAACACGGTCAACTTCCATGTGTGGTCTCCCTGTGGTGCACTGATAACGATGAAGACTGATTCACACGCTTTTGGTGGCGGGAACCGACCCTTCTCCAGCTATAAATAGGACCCCTACCCTCACTTCACACACACACACCACTTGAATATTCATTCATTATATACACTATTCTCCATAGGTTTAGAGGAGTGTAGGCTATAGAGAGGAGAGTCTCTAGTCCATAGTCCAAGTAGGAGAGGAGTAGAAGGAGTGTCTTCCCAATTCCTAATAGGAAAGGTATGACTCTCATATTCCTATTTGTATTTGTGACTTTGCTCTTAATAAAAATGTTATCTTTAGTCTTCTATTTTTCATATACTTGGATGAAGCGTTTCTTGTTTGATTGTAGATTCCATATATGTGGTAGGAGTAGTATTTACGATATGCTATACAATTCTCATTGTATCATCATAAACACTACAAACCCCCACTATAGTCTAATTAGCTATGGTATGATTATGTTAATGTGAGTCACTTATGCTATGTATTAACATTGGTTCAACGATGATTTAGTTCATTGCCTTAGGATGACTTGTGCCTAGGCTCTTAAGGTAATTTACTTAATATTCTAGCATGGTGCTAGGATAGATAAGTAGTGTTGAATGTCTCGTAGACCCACGGATTGAAGAGGTAGGCGGTAGGAGGTGACAGTCCTATCTGTCCTTTGTAATCCTCCACGTTCGACTATGTCACATGCTCTTGGCGGGAGTCGTCCTAGTGTTGCAAGGGGTAAATCAGTGCCTGATGTGTTAATCCACTTAACATGAGAATTTATAATTGATATGATCATTAGTAACTAACTTAGTATCTACCTAACTCTTAGTCTAGTCCCTCTTTACCTCATTTACCCCTTGTGTGTGTCACACTACCTCCAAACTATCAATTATCCATCATTACTAAAACCCTACCTAGACTAACCTAGCCTTTCCATTTGATGATTTCTTTGCTTCCACCTAACCTTCCTTTGGGAGAATATAAATGACACCCTTTAGGAATAGCCTAAAAGTGGAAATGTTACATCGATAGCTTCCGTGCGCTTGCGGATTTACATCTGCGATTTAAAAACTATCAACAGGCATTTATGGTACCCTTGTTAGGAATGAATTGTTAGTAGTGCATAGGAAATATCAATAGTGACCTGGTGGCAGCGATGGCGAGGAACTTCGGTCGCAAGGTTGCACTGCCGGATCCAGACCAGCCAGAGCAACCAGCGGAGCAGCGGGCTAGGACTCCTGTTGCACCGACGACGGATGGTCGCTAGAGGAGGAGGAGGAGGAGGAGGAGGAGGGGGAGGAGGAGGAAGATTTAGGCTTTCTTTTGTTTTTTAGTTGATGTTGTTTTTCTTTTATTGTGTCTTGTACTTTTTTGTTTTTTGTAATATACTGTTAATGGATGAATGTGTTATCTGTGTTCATCCGTGTGAATTTAATATTATCTTGTATGTTTAACTATGAAATAATGAATGTGTTCATCGTGTTCCTTAGGAATGACAATTCATAAGGAAGGATTTGATTATTTTTTGGATTTAAAATACTATAGTGTAGGTATTATACATTGGAATAATTATTTAGTTATCAAGTGAATGAGATCTACATTCGTTGAGCGATGTGTTCATGTCTGGCTGTAACCGAAGCCAAAGGAGACGTGCTTTCTATAAATTTCGTCTCATTTCTTTCGCAAATAGGAGACAGACTTTGTTAGATGCGCATCTCATGTTTTTCAAGAGGATTGGACTCGTCTTGGATATTTCATTAAATGAGACGCGCCTTATAGTACCTCGTCTCCTTTTACGCTTTCTTTCGTGAACCAACATCCTCGTTGAGGTGGCCTTGTCTCGTTTATCCATATTAGTGACGATTGCTTTTGCGCTCGTCTCTGATCTTTGTCTCCTATTTGCGTTTCTTACATAGTGAAATTCACCTTTATGAATAAATACACGTACAAGCTACCCTTATATCTTATAAGTGTCTTTGAAAAACTGGGCTGACTGATCTTTTGATTTATGAAATGACATAAATGTTTAGCTGTTGACGTGGACGTCACCTCCCATGTTGAAAGAAGAAATACCGTAAATACACACTACAGGAATCCCGATGGCTAATGTCGGTCTAAAACCATCATTCATAAGGGCACTACCTTCGTAAATAAGCTATTTACGATGGTACGGCCTTATTTATGACGGTTTTAGTCTGTAACCGATTATTAGTCGTAAATAAGATCATATACAACGGCATCCCTCATAAATAGTCTTATTTACTACGGTAAGAGCTGCACTTCGAAAATTAGGCTCTCCTGCCACGTGGTAGCTCGGAGGGCTTATTTACGACGTCCATGAACCAGGCCATCGTAAATAAGGGATCCTATTTATGATGGTCAATTATAGTTGTCATAAATAAGAGTGGCTTATTTACATTGATTTGTTATGGTCGTCGTAAATAAGAGTGGTTTATTTACGACGGTCAAGTATTAGAAACCGTGTAAATAAGAAAAGTAGTTTAAAAAAAACAAGAAATGCGGTCTGGCTTCGAGGCCAGCCCTGGCTCGACGTCCAGCTCACATAGGCAATGATAATAGCACAATAAACACTATCAACCGTTCACAAAACACTATATCAAAACACTATACACACACAACACACGCCACGCTACCTCGCCCGTTAGCTCCGGAGCCCGGTAAGTCATCCTGGAGCCATTGTCCGACTCCCGGTAGTTGTGGTGATGGAGTGTGAGCCTCCGTAGCCGATCCATGTGATGTACAACTGTAGTTAGACAAGTTATAAGTTTACAAGTCCATATTTGAGTAAATTTGCTTATTACAGGCTAGAATTGAGCAAGTTTAACTAGGTTTTGCTATATTTGACTAAGTTTAATCATATTTAGCTAAGTCCAGCTAAATTTGATCGAATATGGTTGTGTTTGTTTATGTTTGAGTAAGTTTTTACCTGTGCTCATGTAGTCGGCACCTGTAGCTCGACCACCGGCAGCTCCCATCGAGGAATGATGGTTTGTTGTCGAGTCGTTATAGCCTGCAAACAAAAAGCATTATTACATACATGTCTTTTATATGTTAGAAATATTAAGTACAACGGTTAGTACTTACCTGCATAGCTGTTTGCATCTGTAGCATGAACGAGACTTGATACTCGTCCCTAACCCTAATAGCCGTTGCTTGCCTCTCCCGATTCTCCCTTTCTAGTTAGAGCTCCTCTTGTGTCCTCTGGAGCTCCTCCTATATACTCTGGAGCTTCAGGTCTCTGACTGGACGGCTGCTTGATGCAGCCTGCTACAATGAAGAGGTTCTCAAGGAATGTCGTGCCTCTCTCGAATCGATCACTCCATCGAAGATGGCTAACCTATAAAAAAGAAGATTATTAAATTTTCGTATCTCAAAGTCCGTGAAAATAAATAAATAAAAAAAGAAAACTCACCTTCTGTGAGGTTTCTCACCTCCGCTTGCGTACCGGCTTGAGGGATGATTGGCGCGTTCTGCCAATCAAACCCTTCACCGCGAAGCCTCTCTGCCTCCTACTCATACCTTGCCTAGAAAGACAAAGAAATGATGTCATCAAAACTATTTACGACAATTCAATATAAGTAAAAAGATGACTTACCATCGCCTTCGAGAAAGAGGGAGGAAAATTGGTCAGGGATGACACTTCCACGACCGGATCCCCCATCCACGCGCGGGCGCTCTGCGTCTGCCCCGTCGCCGTTCGCTTTCGTGCCCGTCTTGACACATACGTTACCACTTTATCTCGACGGTCCCTAACGAACCGTGTCAGGCCGGGCCCTAAATGGACCGTGTCGGGTCGGGCTCTAAACAGGCGAATTGACTATTTATATACTAATTAAGCAATTCATCAATCAAAGTAATAATTAAACAACTAAATGAACAATTCAACAATTAAACAACTAAATGAACAATTCAACTACTAAATTACCATCTTAATCAAGAAATTAAACAACTAATTCAATTAAATGAATTATCATTTACACATGTAATTAATCAAGAAATTTAACATTTACATAACAATTAATCAACATTTCAACAATTTTTAACTAAATGAAGAATTAAACAATTAAACAAGCAACAATTAAATATTTGCCCACTACACAAATTAACAACTAAAAGCAACAAATTAATACCTAAATTAAACAAATTGACAACTTCACTAACCTAATTAACAACTACAACTATACTATACTAAAAAATAAACTAATAATGAAAAGAAGCACCATGGGGTCCATGCTCACGGTGGAGAGGGGGGAGAGGGGTGGGGGAGGAGCCCGATGGAGGAGGGAGTGGGGGGCTCGGGGGGGGGGGGGGGGGGGGGGGGGCTTGGAGCTCGGTGGAGGGAGGCGGCGAGGAGGAGCCCTCGACCGTGGAGGAGGGGGAGAGGATCTCGGTGTAGGGGGGGCAAGGTGGGGAGGCGGCACCGGAGACAGCGCGGGGGACAGTCTGGGCGATGATGCGGCAATGGAGGTCGACACACGGTGATGGCATGACGACGGCGGGCAGCGCGGCGCTCGAGTTGCGTCAAGCACAAGAGTCGGCGAGATGGTGTTTGCTCGGGCGCGTGAGCCAGGTATAAGGCCTGTATTTACGACAGACCTAGATCAACTGTCAGAAAATAAGACGCTAATATACGACGGTCTTGTGCTATTGTCGTAAATAAGTTACTTATTTACGACGGCTGTCCCCACCCGTCGTGAATTAATTAAAAAACGATGGTACCGTCGTAAATAACTTTGGCCGTTTTTTATGACATGTTTTCCTGTGTATTGATTCCCTTTGAAGAAGCAAATATTACTATGCTACGTGGACTTCCAATGCAACCTATGAGTAGGTAGCCAGATTTTGATCACTGACTAGGCGATTAACTGTCTGGTTCATTATTCTGCTTGGAGGCTTCAAATCGGACACAACGATTTTTTTAGATAATGGAAATATTCCAAATTTTACCTCAAGGAGGCTACAGCAAAATATTACAAAGAAAAATATCCCTGCGATGAACACAGGACTGACCACACAAAAAAAACAATAATCCAAAGGTGTCAACCTACAACGAGGTTGTGCCTTATTAAGATTCAATTCTATTAATGAAACTCCACCCATTAGCAGCTAAGATTTGCATGACAACGGACTCCATATCTTGACATGCCTTCGTCAACAATGTCTTCTGAACGTCATGCTTTTGCAGGGCTTCCCAAGTTCGACACCAGTGAGCCCCGCAGAAGATTACCTGCAAATAAGATTTCATCGGACTTTTGTTAAAAATGATTTCATTCTTGGAAATCCATAATGCCCAAAATGCAGTTGCGCATGCTACTAACACTGTTTTCCTGTCTTAAGCTGTAAACATGTATATTCAGGAATCAAAAAAGTTATCACTTGAGGATGGAACAGTAATATTAAAAGTGATCTCAATAGCTCTCCAAATGAACCTGGCATAATGACATTCAAAGAATAGGTGTTGGATGTTCTCATCCTTATAACGAAAGACACATTTTTTTCTCCTTTCCGATTCCTCCTCAACAAATTGGTGATTAGTTAAAACAACACCTCTCTTTAAATACCACAATTTTTTATTTTTAATGGTACATGCGCCTGCCATAGTATCTTATCATGACCAATATTATGATGTGTAATCATGCAACTATACATGGACTGCACAGAAAAAATATCGTTTTGTGTTAGCGACCATCTAAAGACATCATCCCGCTCATTTAGTATAATATGAATCAATTCTATTACCAGCCTGATTCAATTAAATATATTTGCACCTGTCAAGCCTCTTCTAAAAGAAATATTCAGAGGAGTCGAACTAAACACTGCAGCCACAAAATATCGATAGAGCAGGATATCAATTAAATATATTGTTTATTCCTTGCTATATTGTATAGAGCAGGATATCGATACTTTAAAGCAGTGTTCCCAAGCCATTTGTCCTCCCAGAATCTAGTAATTTTTCCACTATTCATCTGGAAGTAACAATAGCTTAGAAATGTTTCTTTTACGGTCATAAGACTTGACCAGAAATGTGAGTCTCCTGCTCTCTTTTGTACCTGACCAAGCGTTTTATGTTGCAGATATTTCCTTTTCAAGATTGTCTGACAAACGCTAGTTTCTTTAATCATCTTGAATATCCATTTACTTAGCATGCATTGATTCTGCACCTTTAAATTCTTAATACCCATAACAACACATTCTTTTGGTTGGCATAGTATATTCCACTTCGCCAGCCTATACTTTTTTTCTTGTGGTTGTCCCCTTGCCAAAAAAATCTAGGTCTAAAGAAACCGAGTTTCTCAAGCACACCTCTAGGTATCTCGAAAAAAGATATCATAAACATGGTTATACTTGTAAGTACTGAGTTAATGGCTATACTCGTAAGTACCGAGTTAATCAATATCAGCCAACCCCCAGCCGACAGGTGCTTTCCTTTCCAACTACTAAGCTTTTTCTCAAACTTTTTCTCAACCACTCTCCAGTCACTATTATTTAATTTCTTGTAATTCATTAGAATGCCTAAATATTTAAAAGGGTAGGTGCAAACTTTACATCCAAACACCTGAGAGTATTGGTGCTCATACTGCCTTGCATCACCGAAGCAAAAAAAAACTCGCTCTTATTGAAGTTAATCTTGAACCCGGATAACTCCTCAAACGCACATAAGAGCAGCTTTAGATTCTTTGCTTGGTCCAGACTATGATCAATAAAAATAATAGTATCATCCTCATATTGTAATGTTTATAAACCTTCATCAACCAAATGCGGTATTATCCCTGTAATTAGACCTGTCCTTTTTGCTCTATTTATTTAAATGGCTAACATGTCTGCCACTATGTTGAATAAAATTGGTGACAACGGATAGCCCTGCCTCAACCCTTTTTTGTGATAAAGTTTTGTCCTACTTAGTCATTTATCTTAATTCCAACACGTCCGCCGTGTATATACACATCTATCCATTGGCACTATTGGTTTTTGAAAAGCCTTTCATTAGTAGAGTCTGCTTCACTAAAGACCACTTCACTTTATCATAGGCTTTCTCAAAATCTATTTTAATAATAACGCTATTTTGTTTCTTTCTGTGTAATTCGTGTATTGTTTTGTGTAGAATAATTACCCCCTCTATAATATTTTTCCCAAATATAAACGTTGTCTTATAGCATAATATAATCTGACACAATGGTAGCAAATTATATTCTTTACTTCGATTGCATAGACAGAGAGACAGTCGTTGCTGATCACTTGGTCAATCAGAAGATAAAAATCGATCTCTGCACAAGGCAGGAATATTCTTCTGAGCACACACATGACTAGTTATTTTGTCAATATATTGTCCATTTATAGGTCATAGGTGATGAAGCAAGACTGACTAGCTAGGGTAGTGAGTAACATGCTACGAAGCAATATTTTTTAGTTCTTCTTAATCAGTTGTTCATTTTTTGTCTCAAAAAAATTATTATTCGTTCAATTCACATAATTAAATTACTAACAGTTTCTTGTGGGACCTAACTGCTTCACGGTCTCTCGAAGCTTTACAAAAGCGTCACATGTGAGAGCACGCAACGTCACACCTGGTAAGCATCTAATCATGGCGAGTGAAAGTTAGCCAGAACATCAGCTGACCAGCTTGAATCCATATGACGAGCTCGACCGCTTTTCCCACACTAATTAACAACTGTCAAGGCTGCTGACTGTGCTTCAGAGGGTTCAGCCGTGCGATAGATCCATCTCCTGTGCCTTGCAAAGATGGTTTCCTTCAGCAGTGGAGCATGCAAAAGCCAAGAGGCACAAGCACAACCCTCACTACTACAAAAAAACATTTTTACAGACGCTTCTATATTTTTTTTACAGACGGTCCATTAAAAGTGCCGCCTGTGATGTCAGATGAGTTAATAACCGCCTGTGATAATAGAATATCACAGGTGGTCCGTAACAAACAACCGCCTGTGAAAATGTATTGATTTTCACAGGCGGTCCATAACAAAAACCGCCTGTGATAATAGTCATTATCACAAACGGTCCGTAACAAACAACCGCCTGTGAAAATATAATGATTTTCACAGGCAGTCTGTAACATAAAAACCGCTTGTGATAATGATGGCTCCTCATTGGTCCGCTGCTTCATCCCATGGATCACTCTTGGACTTCGTATCTCCGCTGTCTGTTGCTTATCGATCCAACGACTCAGTTTAGAAGCCGCACGATAGATGTGTCTATAACAGCAGCAGCCACGGTTCAGTCCGTGATCCTCCGTCAGCCTCCCAAGGTACGGCTTCCGGCGGCATCTCCCAAGGCGCGGCTGCTGGCGGCCTCTCTCAAGGCGCGACTAAGGCGCGACTTCGGTTGCTCCAGACCTCGGCGGCTCCGGCGCGGCCTCCCGACGAGTGCGAGCCCTGCCGACGCGAGCACGGGAGCGGATCTGGCACAGTCTACCTCGGGCTCCCGGCGGCGCGGCTGCCAGCGGCCTCTCTCAAGTCGCAACTAAGGTGCGACTTCGGTTGCTCCGGACCTCGACAGCTCCGGCGCGGCCTCCCGACGAGCGCGAGCCCTGCCGACGCGAGCACGGACGCGAATCTGGCACAGTCTACCTCGGGCTCCCGGTGGCGCGGCTCCGGCGCGCCTCCTGACGAGCGCGCGCCCTGCCGGCGTGAGTGTGGGCACAGATCCGGCGCGGTCTACCTCGGGCACCCGGTGGCGCGGTCTACCTCGGGCTCTCGACGGCGCGGCTCCTCCGGCTCCAAGCGGCACGACCTCGTCGAGCTTCGGGCGGCATGGCTCCTCCGGCTCTCGGCGGTGCGACCTCCTTCGACACTTGGCGGCGCTCTTTCGGCTCCCGGCAATGCGGCAGCCTCCAGGCGGTGCGGCCTCTTCTGACTCCCGGCAGCACATGTGAATTTTTTTTTGTTTCACTAGCCATTTTCACAGGCGGTTTTTAATTAAAAACCACCTGTGAAAATCTATTTTCACAGGCGGTTTTTTATTACCGACCGCCTGTGAAAATGCATTTTCACAGACGGTTTTTTTATTACCGACCGCCTGCATTTTCACAGGCGGTTTTTAATAAAAAACCGCCTGTGAAAATGTAGTTTCACAGGCGGATTATGTCACCGCCTGTGTTAATCGATCATTTTCACAGGCTCTTCGTTATGGGCGGTTTTTAAAACCGTATGCGATAATATGTTTAGAACCACCTGCGATGAAACTTTATAGTAGTGTCTTCTATTAAGGCCCAGGTCTCTCGTGCCTTTGCTTGCTTTATTCCTTGCTTGTAGGCGCAGCACAGTGCTGAATCTCCCAGGCTTCTTGTTCGTCTCCACAGCTTCTGTTCTTTAATTTTCTTTTTCATCCCAAAGCAACCAAGTCAAGGCAAAAAATAAAATAAAATAAAATGCGCCCTTTTGTTGCTGGCTGGTCATTGGTAAGGCACTTTAAGGTTGCTTCTTTTTTTTGCAAGGCTCTACATCTTGACTAATCGACACATTATCAAGGATGTCGTTCATCTTTGCAAGCATAATATTTCCTTTCGCCAAAGAGAGATGGTATTTAGCTTTCTTTTGACTGTCCAATGTTGCATGGCGTTCTTACATAGCCATAGCTAGCCTACCAGTGACGATTGGTAGCCTTTCCGAGCCTGAGCCATGATGAGGTTGTGATCACAACGACTTTGCAACCAACACTGGTTCAGATTCGGAAGTCTGCCTAGCTTAATTGCTGTCATGAGCTAGGGACAGCGCTGTACTGCTAAGCACGTGGTTTTCCTGATGAACTCGATACGAAGAAGCGCAGGTTGGTGTCATCTCCAGTTCATCTCGTGGGGAAAAAGGAAAAGCAGGCCTGCTGCGTCTGAAGAAAAGACGAGATCAACATGCAGTACCACTCTCGATTGCGTTGAAATTAATAGTTAATGCAGTGTGGCTGTTACTTTGTACCATCCAGTTCGGTAATTAGCTCTGAAATAATCAGAGATACGTTAGTTTAATAATTGTTGATGGGGGTTTCTTAGGTGAGCGTGCGCTTTCGGCAAACTAATAATCGATCATGTCCTAACTAAAACAAATTGTTTGAGGCTTTCCTCTCTGCTTGCTTCGTAGAAGAGGCAGGCACAGGATAATATCTAGCTGTCCTGGTCTTAAATCTTCCTTATATTGTTAATTAAAGATGGACTTTTACAAACAGGTACATCATAAAACGGTAACCTCATTTTGTCTAAGACATTGAGATATACTTTAACCTCATATTTCGACAATAAAAACCTTTTCATGTGCCTGTAAGCCATTTTATCTAGCTATGAATAAACAAATGGTGAGCCCTACTAGCTATTCCATAAACAGGAGTGGAATTAGTAGGATTCGACCCCACCTCGAGAGGGAGCTTTCAACATTGGGTCTATCTTTTTTTTTTTGACAGACATATTTCAGCAGGAACAATATTCTCGCGTCACTGGTCCTGAAGATCAAATTGTGAGCCGATAGGTAATTCAAATCATCGTCTGGTGGCTTACTTCCCTTTCAAGATCACGGTGCGTGAAAACTGTTTTTAAGTCCATGCAGTTTCCTGTAGCTAGCTAGCAGCTTTATATCAATAGTGAACCGTCCTTGTTGAAGCTTTTGCCTCACAACAAGAGGAAATGACTCCTCGTAACCAAAATCCGTATGACCCGTGAGTACTGTTCAGCCGTCGCTGATATGAACCAGACAGTTTACTAATGACTTGCTTCATCAGTTACTCCAGTTTATGTCGTGCATAGAAGTTACCTATGTGACTTTCGGTGCATCACATTGGTCTCTGCCTGTAAAGATTATGGAATGGAACAGTGACCGGTCAGTTTTTTCACGGTGAATTTTCCATCTACCGAGAAAATGCCACATTTTCACCGCAAATTTACGTGGCATTTCCCATCCCAAATTTGTCTGACATATAAGCCATATGATAGACCAAGGGCCAACTATTGGCCCACACTACTTGGCCCACACTACGTAAGAAACCCAAATAGGAGACAAAGATGGGCGACGAGCAAAACGGTGAACGTCTCTGATAAGCTTAAGCGAGACGAGTCTACTTCAGCGAGGATCTGACATGACTCGGTTGAACGTATAAGGAGACGCGTTACAATATAGCCCGTCTCAGTTAAGTAGATATCCGTGACGCGCCCTCCTCTCTGACAAACAGGAGACACGCTTTAACTACGCGCGACTCATATATTTTAGGTAACTGAGACGGACTTTAGTTTCAGACCGTCTCCTTTCATTATGGAATAAGGCACGTCTCCCATAACCACTGGTCTGGCTCGTCTCCTTTAGTTGTGAAAGCGAGCCCATCTCCCATTCCCTCTATAGAGAGACGTGCTTTATATCGGTTCGTCTCGAATTTCTGTTGCCCTTCTACGACCTCCCTGTTGTGGCAGAACAAGTGGCTATCAGATATGCCTTGTTCTTGCCCTGTTCTTTCCCTCTTTCATTCTAAAAGTCTTGTGGTGATTATCCATAGATCTTAAAACAAAAGGGTTAGTCCTCTCCTCCTCTCATGTTCTTTACTATTTTTTACTTTAGATCTTCTTTGATTGAAGTTGGCTTGCGGTGATTATCAGTGGCTCCGAATTTCTTTGATTTAACTCTTCTTTTCTGTACGTAGATGTCGTTGAATCGAAGTTGGATGCATGGATCGCGCCTTTGCAATGAATATATCCAAGGAGTAGATGTATTTCTCGCTTTCGCGAAGGAAGACATGTTGGACAACATTAGAGGGACTATTTGTTGTCCTTGCTGACGCTGCAAGAATGAGAAGAGATATCGCACAGATGAAGTGTTGAGGTCACATTTGATCGCGCATGGATTCATGGTGGATTATCGATGTTGGAACAAACATGGGGAGGAAGGGCTTAATGAAGCAGAGATGATAGATTCATATCTGGAGAGGGAGGTCCCTACCAATGTCCAAGAAGATCACGACGAGGATGTGAACGAGCCAGATATATCAGGGTTCACTGATGATGACATTGAGTTTCAGGTGCATAACATAGAGGAGATGGTATGCAATGTCAAGAGACATGGCGACGATGATCGGTACAATAATTTTGAACATGCAAATTACAAGAAGATGATCGAAGACTCGGAGAAGCCATTGTATCATGGTTGTGTGGCTAAGTACACCAGACTGTTTGCGATGGTAAAACTTTTCCAGCTGAAGGCGAGCAACCGATGGAGTGATTGTAGTTTTAAGGAATTGTTGACGCTCCTTAAGGACATGTTACCCCAAGTTAACACAGTCCCTACAACAGTTTATGAGGCAAAATAGATCATCTGTCCACTAGGTTTGGAGGTGGAGAAAATCCACGTGTGCAAGAATGATTGTATTTTATATTGTGGACCTGAGTACGAAAACCTCGAGAAATGCCCTATTTGTGGAGTGGACGGATTCAATCATAGGAAAGACAACGATGATGACGAGAACTGCAATAGAAGAAAAAGAGGGTCTAAAAAGGTGTTTTGTTACTTTCCTATCATTCCTCGTTTGAAGTGTTGGTTTGCAAATAAGGAGTCAGAATTGTTGCGATGGCACAAAGAGAAGCATAAGCAGGATGCTGGAATGATAAGACATCCTGCTTATGCCACACAGTGGCGAAACATTGATTCACGAAATCCTGAATTTGTCATTGATCTGAGGAATGTTAGGATCACAATGAGCACCGATGGCATGAATCCTTTTTTGAACAGTAGCACACATAGCACATGGCCAATTGTGCTTACAATTTTGAACCTTCCTCCTTGGTTGTGCAATAAACGGAAATATATTATGATGTTAGGACTAATACTGGGGCCAAAACAACCTGGGAATGACATCGACACTTATTTCAGGCCTCTGGTTGAAGATTTGAAGCAATTGTGGTACAACGACGGAGTGCAGGCCTGAGATGACCACAAGCGTGAGTACTTTTGCCTCAAAGTCATTTTATTTGTGACTGTTAGTGATTCTCCAGTGGCACGTAGCTTATCTGGATAGAGTAAGAAAGTAGGTTACGGATGTCTACATTGTTTGAGAGAAACAGACTCACAGTACTTGAGCGAGTCACGAAAAACAGTGTACATGGGACATCGATGCTACATTCCAATAAAACACTCGTTTCAGAGTATGAAAGATAATTTCAATGGTGACACTGAGAAGAGGCATCCTCCACCTCACATCACGGGTCATGAAGTTTATGAAATGGTCAAGGATATCCATGTTGTCCTTGGTAAGCGCAAAAGGACTGGCAAAAATACTGGCGAATATGACATGTGGAAAAAGAAATCGATTTTTTTGGGGCTACCATATTGGAAAGACTTAGATGTCCGTCATTCGATTGATGTGATGTATGTTGAGAAGAATGTGTACGAGAGCCTACTCGGAACATTGCTTAACATAGACAGGAAAACTCGGGACCATGCACATGCACGGGCAGATCTAAAGAAAATGGGAATTAGGCCTGAGTTGTTGATCGATGACTCTTTAAAAGGAACGAAAATACCCACATCATGCATCACCCTTTCAAAAAAATGAAAAAAAAAGTTTTGTGGGTTCTTAAAAAATGTGAAAGTACCATTCGGCTACTCGACGAACGTCTCAAGGCTTATTTCATTTCCAGATCTAAAAGTAGCTCTAGGTGTGAAGTATCATGATTATGATGTATTGCTTACGCAGATGATTGCTGTTGGAATTCGGAATATCCTACCAGTCAATGTTCGGGAGGCTATAATGAACTTTTGCTTTTTCTTCAATGCAATTGGTCAAAAAGTACTATGTGAAGAAGATCTCGAGTCATTGGAAAAAAGGCACTATGAAACTTTATGCTTCCTTGAGATGTACTTTCCACCTGCCTTTTTTGACATAAGCGTCCATTTCACAACTCATCTTATTAAGGAGATAAAGCTACTTGGCCCTGTGTTCCTTCACCATATGTATGCTTACGAGAGATTCAATGACATACTGAAGTCCTTCATTAGAAATCGAGCTTACCCTGAGGGCAGCATGGTACAAGGATACTCTACAGAGGAAGCTGTGAAGTGGGCTCTAAACTACACTCACCCGAGTAACCCAGTTGGTGTTCCCAAGTCTTGTCATGAGGGGAGGCTCACAGGAAAAGGGACCATTGGGAAGAAGGTTATAACTCCATATTCACATTTATTCTTCTGCGCTTATTTCCACATGTTACAACACATGTCCATTGTGCCAGAGTACCTCGATGAGCACAAGGAGGTGGTTCTTAGAGACAATCCTGGCTGCAATGAATCATGGTTAGCAAATGAACACAGGAGAAAATTCATTGGCTGGCTCCAGGATCGGATTTCTCACTCATCGGATACTCAAACAAGTGAATACCTAAAAAAGTTGGCTCGTGGTCCTATATTCACAGTTATTACATATCAAGGGTACAACATAAATGGATACACATTCTACACTGTATAACAAGATAAGAAAAGCACGTATCATAATAGTGGTGTCTGTGTTAATGCTTATAATGTTGCAGGTCGAGACAAAGAAATGTACTATGGTCAAATACAAGAGATCTGGGAGCTTGAATTTCAAGGATTCAAGATTCCTCTTTTCCATTGCAACTGGGTTGATAGAATCAAAGGTGTTGTACAAGACAAGTACGGTTTCACTAGCGTTGATCTTAACCGTCAAGGATATAAGTGAGAGCCTTTCGTGTTAGCAGAACACGTTACTCAAGTGTTCTATATTCCAAACACAACAAATAAAAGACTTAAGTTGGTTATACATGGAAAACAACGAATTGTCAGAGTCGAGAATGCCATCAATGAGGAAGAGTTTGACCAATTTGATGAGATTCCTCCTTTTGTCACCTCGATGATCAAGCTAAGAATACCATCGGCCAACAAAATTTATTACTTGCAAAACGGTCACCATGAAAAAGTTAAGAATTTCAAAAAACCAAGACCGCAACGTAAAGTACCAAATTGATCGTGTGTAAATATATTCAAATATGTGAAAATATGGTCGATTGAGTGTAAAATGGACTTCCATTTGGATATTTGTGTGATATATGCTCAAATGTGTGAAAATATGACATGTGCTCTGTTTCTTATGGAGAAGTATTGATGTCTTGTGTTCTGTTTATTAAGGAAGCAGTAGCGAAATATAGCACTTTCTTTGCCCTCAAAAATTGGTAAAGTTATGCGAGAAGCGGCTCACAAGTTAATGTGCTCTGCCTACAAAAGTGATACGAGACACGCCTCATGAAGATGCGTCTATCAGGAAAGATAATGCGAGATGTGTTTACAAAAAGCGCGTCTCCGATTTAGGCCCTTGCTCTGCCTATGAAAGTGATGCGAGAGGCGCCTCATGAACACGCGTCTGCCAGGAAAGATAATGTGAGACGTGTTTCCAAAAAGCTCGTCTCCGATTTAGACCCTTGCTTTTGTCCCACCTCGGTGCTCCAAGCGCATTGCAACGAGCATATAAGGTGTGGCATTGCAACGTTTGCGTGAAGTTTTGCGTGGACGGTCCCTGACAAAGACGATCCACACAAAACTTCTCTTTTGTTATTTAGTTTTGGCACGGTCCCACATGTCATCGACAATGAGGTCGGAGTGCTTTGAATTCTGTGCGAATGGCATTACGGCAACAGAAGCACATTAATTCAAAAGAAAAGAGACGCTCTTTCCGAAAGTGAGACACGCTTAGCGGTGGGTCTTCTGAGGCATTTTTACAATAGTTGCCCTTAGGTACTTTTACCTCTCTCGCATGCTCTCTTCGCAACACTTAGCACAACTTTTCACTTTTCGCGCGTGCTGAGCACTTCTCGCCCAAGAAACCGTGGTCACGTCGTCCCCTTCCCCGAAGCACGCCGCCGCGTAGATCCGCTTCCCCGAAGCTCGTCGCCACCTTGACATTGCCCTAAGGTAATTTTAGCTCTTTCGCACGCTCTCTTCGCAATACTTAGCAAAACTTTTCAGTTTTCACGCATGCTGATCACTTCTCGCCCTAGAAACTACCACGACGTCGTCCCCTTCCTCGGATCACGCCGCCGCATCGGTCCGCTTCCCCGAAGCTTGTCGCCGCCTTGACAGGTACTTTTAGCTCTTTCGCATGCTCTCTTCGCAACACTTAGCACAACTTTTCACTTTTATCGTGCACGTTAATCACTTCTCGGCCTAGAAACCACCGCCGCGTCGTCCCCTTCCCCACAACACGTCGTCACGCTGTACCCTTCCCCGGAGAACGCTGCCGCGTTGGTCCGCTTCCCCGGAGCTCGTCGCCGCCTTGACACTGCCATCTTGATCATTGTCGCGCTGCCGCCGTCGACCCTCGACTCCCTGTCGACCAGCTTGACACTGTCCTAATAAGGTTTCTTCGCGCTTTGGTTCGAGTCAAAATCGCGCTTTGGTACAAATGCCATGAGAGAATTTTCTCCCTTATGTGACCGTTTGTGCGAATGTGACTGAAATTTGATAATGTTTTACAGGATTTCAGTGTTTTTTGTGAATTTGAAGATGTCTCAGTAGGAGCATCAGCAACATATTGAAGAGGAGGCTTAGCAGCAGACACATGAAGAGGATGCATATGCCTCTGGTAACACAAGAAAAAAAAAGATCGCGGACGACGTGTCCGACAGACGTTGTGACTGTTGATGAGTCCAATGATGAAGGCGTACCTCTGGACCATGATGTGAATACAAGACTGTCCAGAATTTGTGGTCTAGCTGCTCGGGAAAGGGTACCGCTAAACCTGGAGAGATTCGATTGCTTGACCAAAAATCAAAAGGATGAACTCTTCAAATGCTCTATCCAAACCATATCTTCAATATCCGGAACATATGAAACAGAAGGGGAAGAAACTATCTATGAAGATGATCTCTCATGCTTGGAGGACCTACAAAACTAAGATTTGCGAGTTTCCAAAGAATCGTGAAACCCCCTTCAATAAGTATCCACATGTGTCAGAAGACGACTGAATGAGATTTGTTGAAATGTGTGAATCACAGGAATTGGCCAAGAGGAGTGAACATACAAAGTGGCTCTAATCACGTAACAAGCTTGACCATCACCTCAGCAACACCGGTTATGCCGGTACAAAATGATTTGTGAAGAACAGGATTCAACATTGGCCGAGCTAGGTTATCAGAATCCATACGATATTTTTAGTGGATGGCTGAAACCATTTATGCATGCTCGTTCACAGCTGTCTGACTCAGGCAGTATCATCTTCTATAATCCGAGCACTGCAAACATCGCTCAAAAAGCCTGGAACCTAAGCAGCGAAGAGGCAAATGGTGAGAGGGAAAATGATGCCCTAACCAAGGCCCTGCAAAGACCGGAGCAACGAGGCCGTGTTCGTAGTGTTTCCAGTAAGTTGACCTGGAGGGAGAGTTTTCCGGAACACAAAACTACTTATCGGAAGCGGAAAACGGCCTCGAAATCACAGGTTGACGTCGAGTAGTTGAAAACACAGCTAAGAAGGGAGCTCCTAGGAGATGTTAAGCAAATGCTGGAGGGAGCAGGTATACCAATCCCTGCAGGCCCTCACCGCTTCTCGGACCAGAGTCGCCCGTCCGGAACTGGCACCACCGGAGGGACCCATCACAGGAACAGCTGCACTCCGGGAGGATCCCACCGCCGGAACAGTAGCGCTTCGAAAAGACCCCACCACGGGGACAGATGCTACAGCGGCGGATGATCTTCCTTCCTGAGGACGGGGAACTGGCGGTGAAGTAGCAAGCCCGACGGACCTTCCGTCAGCATGTCGCAGTTTCCTCTTCCGGTTCTCCGGCTCCTCCGCCAGCTCCTTGCCCTTGCCGGTGACCTCAGCTCTTGGCTGAGAGACAGGGGCGGAGCCGCCTTCCGACAACCCGGGAATCGCCAACGGGGCGGTCGATCTTCTCTCGACGACGCCAAGGTCGTCAAGCGCGGGCATCTTCCGCCGGAGCTCCCTGCTGAACTCAACTTCCTCGTTCAGGGGGAGGAAAGTCGGTGGCGGAGTCAAGTACGCTCCGTCTACATCGATGACGTGCTGGAATTTCTTGAGGTGAAACTCCAAGGACTTCCCCACCATGCTGGACTTCAACCCGGTCTCAACCCGGTCTTCGTCCATCACGCTGTTGAGGGCCCAGGCGAGCTTCTCCCTCCTCTTCAGCGGTGCCCACCTGTTGAACAGGAAGTTGCAGAACACCGCCTGGGGAGTCAATCCTCCCTCCACACATTGGCGGATCCTGGATAGGACGGGATCGAAGGCTGCCGCCAGCACCGGAACTTCGCTCCACACCGACGTGTCAATGCCGGGCAGACCTTCAGGCAGCTCCAACCGCTCGTGCTCCTCCACCCGGACAACTACCCAATCTTTCTTCCAGTCATCCCACTTCCCGGAAGGGAACGACCGGAGGTACTTGAACGGGCACTTCTTGCGCTTCACAAAGTAGTAGAAGCCAAGGTACTCGTCACTTCGGCCGGTGGTTTGGACGGTGAAGAAAGTGCGGAAGAGCTCGATGCAGGGAGGAATGCCCACCCACATCTCGCAGAAGTGGACAAAGATGGACACAAGGAGAAGGGAGTGAGGGCCAAGGTGGTATAGCTGCAGACCATAGAAGTCCAGCAGCATCAAAAAGAAGGAAGAAAATGGTGGGATCAGCCCCACCATGGCATACGATGAAAAGTATACCATTTCGCCGGAGTGCTCCTTTTTAAAGGGAAGCTCCCCTCCGGTGCGGATTGAACGGTTGAAGAAGTCCGACGACCACCCCATGAGGGCTCGGACCTTCTTCAGATCGCTCTCCGTCTTCAAACGACTCTCACGCAGACCCAACTCCATCGCAGCACAGCTAGGCGAGAGAAGAAAAGCAAAGCACGAGTTGGGAGTTTGAGCGCAAGAACAGATGGAAAGCGTAAAGAACTCCCGACGGTGCGCTTTCCTTCTTAAGTAAGCCCTCGCAACGCTTGGATGGAAACTGCAGGGGAATCAAGCATACTACTCAAGAATTCAACCCAGCCGATGACAAGAGGGCCCGGGACCACCCCGACGACCAAGTCGAGGCTCTTACCCAGGTAAACAGTTGTCATCACGAGGCGGGAAACCCAAAGGCGGCGGACTGACAAGGCGCGCGGAACCGATACGGTTTTCGTATCGGGAACCGACGACCTTCAATTGCGAGAGATCCGCATGTCAAAGATCTTATCCGCCGCCTGAGGTGCGCCACGCGTCGGGACTCAACCATAAAGCCCCGCCAAAGGCACCTCCGAAGACTCTTGAAGACCCAGTTCAAGAGTCACAAGTATGGACCCACCTCCGGCGGAACGACTTCATCCTGTTAGCCTTCCCCGGAGGTAGGTCCAGGGGGCCACTGTCGGTACCCTAAAAACCATACACCCCCTGAGGTTACAAAGATCTCAAGGGAAGGACATCAACTCAAATTGAAGACCCTCGGGGGCCCACTCGCCAGACGTGACCGGACCCGCTTCTCCAACATGGTTAACCTCTAGGTTGCCACGTGTACTGTCAGCCCAGAGCTATTACCCGCAAGGGCGAAGCTCCGGGCCAAGTACTGAAACGGCACCTCCGAAGGTAGCCCCCGACCGAGAGAAGCTCCGGACATGACACGTGCCAGGTCACCCCGGAGCTTCCCGCTTCTCCCAAGTAAGCTCCGGAGCTGCCACGTGTCCACACGTCAGAGCTAGCTGCTTAAAGCCCCCGGGAGACGTTGTAACGGCTCCGGATCTCCAAAGGACAGCCGCAGACTTCAAGATCCGATTAATTACCATTAATTCCACGTTAATGATAATTAATCGGACAACCTTAACACCTGTAACGGCACTGTCGGAGCCGTTACAGGGTTATTAACAACAATTAATCTCGTGTATCAATACTAATAACCGCCAGGGCCACATGTCGGGCCAGGCTGACTTGTAACGGTTGGTCCTTGTACTATAAAAGGACAAACCGACAATACACAAGGGGAGATTCTTCGAACACTCTGAAGCTCACAAGTTAATACAACATACACACCCGTGGAGTAGGGTATTACGCTCAGGCGGCCCGAACCACGTAAACCACCGTGTCACTAGTGTCCAAATCGCATTTCACTTTCTTAGATCTCCGCGCGCCCAGACCGAACCACAAACTCCTTCAAACACTTTCATAGTGTTAGGGGATCTGCCGACTCCAACAGTCGACAGTTGGCGCGCCAGGTAGGGGGGCGCCTGAGATCTTCAAGAATGGTGAATTCTGCAGCTGGATCATCCAACGGGCAACCTGCTGCTCAGACTGTCGGAGGCAATCCCTCCAACATGCAACCACCGGCAGGAGCCTCAGTTCCAGCGGGAGTCACACTCCCACCACCACCATCTTCTCCGGCAAGACATGCCGAACGACATGATGGTGCACCGGCGTCACATTCTGCGCCGGCAAGTCGTGACAACCCAGAACACGCGCTCCATGCAGCGCGTGCTCTCCTTCAGCGACCACCACCTCCGGATGCATCTCAAGGTGCCATGGAGCAATGGAGAGCTGATATTGAGCATTTGGTCGCAGCAGCGGCCGAACGCCTCAACAATCAGGGTCCACCTCCTTCAGGGCGGGCCCCGTCGCAGCGACGAACGTTGTCTGGAAGACTTGGTCCACATGTCTCCAACAACCGGAGAAGAGCTGCGTCACAGCAAGTGACATCGTTGCCCTCTGGGGCACGACGTGCCCATACTGCATCTCGGCTTTCGACACACGACCTCCGGGCGGAGCTTGATCGCCGATACCGCCAACAGGATGGCCGTGTCCATATCGAGCGAGCTCGAGAAAGACGAGATGCTCAAGATCTTTCTACTCTGGAAGGAGTAGGAGGAGGCTGTTCCGCCCTAGCCATGCACCTGCGCATGGTTAGATGGCCACAGAAGTTCCGGCCACACTTGCCGGAAAAATTCGACGGGACTGTCAATCCCGTAGAATTTCTACAGATATACTCCACTGCGATCCTAGCAGCTGGAGGAAATGAGGCTGTAATGGCCAATTACTTTCCAGTGGCCTTAACTGGGACTGCTAGGTCCTGGTTTATGAGCCTTCCGCCCAACTCTATCGACAGTTGGGAGGAGCTATGCCGCCAGTTCACCGCCAATTTCGGGAGTTCATACACCCGTCTGGGCACCGAGCTGGACCTTTTTGCGGTCGTGCAAAAAGGAGGAGAATCTTTGCGGTCATTCATCCAGAGATTCTCTCAGGTACGTAACACAATCCCTTCTATCTCAAGCGCTTCTGTCATTGTAGCATTCAGACAGGGTGTACGAGACAAGAAGATGTTGGAGAAACTGGCGATCAAAGAGATCACCAGTGTCACGGAGCTCTTCAGCCTGGCTGACAAGTGTGCCAGAGCTGCGGAGGGCCGTGAAATGCACTCCAAACCAGCCTTGGAGGATCATAAAAAATCCTCCAAAGAAGAAGCCGCTACCTCCGGGAGTGGCAAGAAGAAAAAGAAGACCAACAGCAAGAAGAAGCCGTCGGCCGGCACATCCAACGTTGCAGCCACTGCAACTCCTGGTGGCCGGGGGCCACGCCCCGAGAAGCGACCTCGACCGTCTTCCGAAGACGGTGGTAAATCCAAGATGTGGTGCCCCATTCACAAAACGGGCAGCCACAGGCTGGAGGACTGCCGGGAGGTCCAAAACCTTGCCGAGCGCTACCACAAGCGCCGGGAAGGGTCTCCCTTCCGTCAGAGGGAGGGAAAACAAAAGGTCGATGAAGCTCCGGCTGAAGAGGAGTTAGGGTTTCAAGACCCCAAAAAGGTCTTGAAAGCCGTCTACACCTCCGTCGACGATGATTCCGACGTCTCCGACAACGAACGTCGAAAAACCATGAACACCATCTTTGGTGGATCATGGGACATCACCTCTCGTCGCGTCATTAAGACCATGCGACGGGATATGGCTGCTGTAGCTCCTACAGCTAGACCGGAGCCACATCGAAAGTGGATGGACACACCCATCACTTTTGATGCTTCGGACTGTCCACAGAGCATGGTCGGAGCTGGCCAGCTGCCCTTGATGGTATCCCCCACCATCAACAACATCCAGCTCCATCATGTCCTGGTAGATGGAGGTTCGGGGCTTAATCTCATCAGCTTCGAAGCTTTCACTAAGCTTCAGCTTCGACCTTCGGACCTCCAGCCCTCTCGACCTTTCTCCGGAGTAGGTCCGGGGGCCATAACCCCACTCGGAGCTATCACTCTCCCTGTTACATTCGGGACCCGGGAGAAGTATCGCACCGAAAAGTTGGTCTTCGACGTCGCTCAGATCAACTTACCATTCAACGCCATTTTGGGTAGACCTGCCCTGTACAAATTCATGGCAGCTGCTCATTATGGATACCTGGTGTTGAAGATGCCGACACCAGTAGGCGTTCTCCGGATCCGTGGAGATCGCACTGCCGGAGTAACTGCTCTGGAAGAACTCCATGCACTCACCACAGCGCAAGAGGAGGATTCCAGACAGAAGCAAGCTCCACAACCTCCGAACATTCGTCAACGAGGCTCGACCTCTGCACCCCGTGTGCAGCCAAGCGGCGACACCGACATTCCCGTCAAAGTCGTCCAAATTGGTTCCGATGTCACTCAAACTACCCGCATATCGGGTGGCTTGAACGACAAATAGGAACTCGCGCTCATCACTTTCCTCCGGGCTAATGTTGACGTGTTTGCCTGGCAACCGTCACAAATGCCTGGGATCCCCAGGGAAGTGATTGAGCACAATCTGAAGATTTACCCCGACGCTCGGCCTGTACACCAGAAACCTCGGAAGCAATCTGTAGAGCGACAGAACTTCATCCGACAAGAAGTGAAGAAGTTGCTCGAAGCCGGATTCATCCGAGAAGTCTACCATCCAAAATGGCTGGCAAACCCAGTCGTTGTGCCTAAGGCCGGCGGGAAACTTCGGATGTGCATCGACTACACCACACTGAATAAGGCATGTCCAAAAGATCCATTCCCACTACCTAGAATAGACCAGATAGTGGATTCCGCCTCTGGGTGTGAGTTGCTGTGTTTTCTAGACGCATATTCAGGATATCATCAAATTCGGATGTCTAGGGAAGATGAAGAACATACTTCATTCATCACAGTGGATGGATTGTATTGTTACACAGCCATGCCTTTTGGTCTCAAGAATGCAGCTTCAACTTTTGTACGAGCAATGTACAAAACTTTCGAAGAACTCATCAGAGACATAGTGGAGGTGTACGTTGATGACATTGTGGTCAAAGTCAAAAACAAGGAGTCCCTCTTGGATACCTTGCAGGCTGTCTTCGACAAGCTGCGGGCCACCCGCACGAAGCTAAACCCAGACAAGTGCGTCTTCGGGGTTAGTTCCGGAAAGCTTCTTGGTTTCCTGGTAAGTCACCGGGGTATAGAGGCTAATCCGGCGAAGATAAAAGCCATCGAAGACATGCGGCCACCAACCCGCATCAAAGACGTCCAAAAATTAACTGGATGTCTAGCAGCCCTCAGTCGATTCATTTCAAGACTGGCGGAAAGGGCACTTCCCTTCTTCAAGTTACTGAGGAAGTCCGGACCATTCCAATGGTCTGAAGAGGCAGAGAAGGCATTCCAGGAGCTGAAACAGTTCCTCACCACTCTACCAGTCTTGGTAGCTCCGAACCCTGGTGAGCCTTTATTGCTTTATATTTCAGCAGCTGACGAAGTCGTCAGTATGGTTCTGGTTGCGGAGAGACCGGAACTACCCAATACTCAGGAATCCAGATCCCTTCGGGAGGATCCGGAGGTTCCCGAAAGCAGGTCTGGGTCCCAGCTCCCAGACTTGAATCCTCAAGAAGCCACTTCAGAGGACCCGGATCCTTCTGATGGGATCCAGGTCATTCCTGAAGAAGCTCCGGGTTCCTCCACCCAGAATCCGGAGGTCCCCGAATATAGTTTGGACCCCTCCGACAGGGTCCGGATCAATGGAGAGGAAGCTCCGGACCCCTCCAGGAAGGTCCGGACCATTCAACACCCAGTATACTTCATCAGTGAAGTGTTACATGATGCCAAGACTCGATACCTAGAGGTACATAAGCTGCTCTACGCAGTTCTTATTGCCTCAAGGAAGCTTCGACACTATTTCCAAGCTCACAAAGTCTCGGTGGTAACCTCATATCCACTTCGAGCGATTCTGCATAATCCCAATTCAACTGGGAATATAGCGAAGTGGGCAGCGGAACTGGCTGAATTCGACCTCGAATTCATTCCAAGACAAGCAATCAAGAGTCAAGCGTTGGCAGATTTCGTGGCAGAATGGACTCCCTCTCCATTAAACTCTGGGGACCCCAGCGAGCAGAAGAAGGAACCACAAGTTCCGGCCTTCACTAAGCCTCACTGGACCCTTTACTTCGACGGCTCCATGCAGAAGCAGGGAGCCGGAGCTGGAATCCTTCTCCTCACACCAACCGGGGAGAAGGTAAGATACATGGTGCATCTTGACTTCAAGGCAACCAACAACATGGCGGAGTACGAAGCACTCATATATGGATTAAAGGTGGCACTATCCTTTGGTGTCAAGCAGTTGCTGGTCAAAGGAGATTCACAACTTGTTATCAAACAGGTGAAGGGTGAATGCTCCTGCAATAATCTCCAGCTGGCTGCTTATCTCCTTGAAGTCCAGAGGCTTCAGAAGGACTTCGAAGTCCTAGACCTTCACCATGTTCAGCGTGCTCACAACGCTGAAGCTGACGAACTCTCGACCAAGGCGTCAACCGGAGCTCCGGCTCCAGACGGAACCTTTGTCCGGAGGATGTCAAAACCCACAGTTCAGCCTGCCGAGCTGAACGAAGGGGGCGAGATCAGCATCCCGAAGCTGACGGTCCCGATGGCCCTGTTACCATGGCAGCCATCAAGGGTCGTAGGTGCTGCCGGAAGCTCCGAGCAACCCAGCACGCAAGACTCAAATGCTCAAGTCAGTTCCGATGCATGGATCTCGGAGATCCGGAACTACTTGAAAGACAACATCCTTCCTGACGATGATGTATCCGCTGACCGGGTAGTCAGATTGGCTAAAAGATACACGTTGGTAGAAGGGGATCTCTACCGGCGCGGTGCCAACGGCATCCTAATGCGGTGCATCACAAGGGAAGAAGGCTGCGAGCTCCTCGCAGAAATCCATGGAGGCGAGTGTGGGAACCACACGTCTTCCCGCACGCTGGTCGGAAAAGCCTTTCGGCACGGCTTCTACTGGCCTACAGCGCTCCAGGATGCTACTGAGCTAGTGAAGAAATGCAAAGCATGCCAATTTCATGCAAAGCAAATTCATACACCTGCTCAGCCCTTACAAATGATACCTCCTACGTGGCCTTTCGCCGTGTGGGGGATGGACATCTTGGGACCCTTCCCAAGAGCCGTCGGAGGTTACAAGTTCCTGTATGTCGCCATCGACAAGTTCACCAAGTGGCCGGAAGCTACTCCTGTTGTGACGATCAACAAACAATCTGCAATCAATTTTCTACAATCTATCGTGAGCAGATTCGGAGTCCCAAACAAGATCATCACTGATAATGGGACTCAGTTCACAAGCTCCGCATTTCAAGGATATTGCAAAGACCTCGGCATACAAGTTTGCTACGCCTCCGTAGCTCATCCTGCCAGCAATGGGCAAGCCGAGAGAGCAAACGCAGAGATCCTTAAAGGACTAAAAACGCGAACTTATGAGCGTTTGAAAAAGCACGGAGCTAATTGGATCGAAGAGCTTCCGCCCACTCTATGGGCTAACAGGACTTCTCCAAGTCGGGCAACCGGAGAAACACCCTTCTTCCTGGTGTACGGAGCAGAAGCGATCCTTCCTCCGGAGATCACCCTGGGTTCCTTCCGAGTCCGGACCTTCGACGAAGCCGCGCAGGACCAGTTCCGGCGTGAAGACCTAGACCTCCTCGAGGAGGGAAGGTGCCAAGCAGCTGTTCGGAACGCCCGATACCGCCAAGCTTTACGGCGCTATCATCAGCGGCATGTACACAACCGACAGCTCGAGGAAGGCGATCTGGTGCTACGGAGAATACTATCCAGAGAGGGGCAAAATAAACTCTCCCCCGGCTGGGAAGGGCCCTTCCGAGTGATCAAAGTATCCCGTCCCGGAAGCGTTCGCTTGGCCGCCGAGGATGGGACACCTCTCCCAAACCCTTGGAACATCGAGCACCTCCGTAAGTTCTACACTTAATTCCACGGAGGTGAGTCTTAAGTAACTTGAAGTGTATGTTATAGAGTCATTGTACAGAGTCGGGTAGTTCCTCCGGGAGAGCAGCCGGACCTTTCCCGAAAGGTTTGGAAAGCTCATGCAACACTTGATACAGTCTCCAGACTAGAAGTGTAGCTAGTTACCCTGGGTGAAACAAGAAACCGAACACACTTAGCCTGGTTCCGTACCCTAAGAGTGTACTTGTTTCATCTGTACCCCGGACCTATAATGAAAGACATCTTCATGTGAAATAGACTCCACGTGCATTCATTTTTGCATAAGGCTCGACATTTTTATTTTTCTCTTTCTTGTCTATAACAGAAACGTGCAATTCTTAAGAAGTTCTAGTTTAACCGGTTTATGTACAATTTGAGTTGAATTGTCAGATTTTTTAGATTTAAATATCGTCTGTGGCCAACTCGCCTGAAAGCCGCCAAGCCATTCTAGGGCTGGAGTGCGCTATCGACTTAGCCTGGTCAAGCACCCTAAGTACGCCACTCTACCTACACCCCGGCAGGCCAAAGTAAGGTGGGTCCATGGACAATTGGATCTAAAAGAAAAGACAATTCATCCAATTATACTAAAAATCGTGTTCAACTTGAAATTCTCTTGAGAACCGTAAGCCGCGACGAAGTTATAGATAAGGAACGAATTTTACTGTTTTTCTTGGCTTAAGTGTGCAGGAAAAATAAACCCGATATTGATGGAGAAAAACCGGGGGTAACCAAGCTCCGACTCCCATCGGCGCTAACTTAAAGATGGTGAGAAGATTCTATCATTAGAGTCTGTTGCCAGCCAGGCGTGGCAAGGGTCATTGCCGGAGCTACTAAGCTCCGACACCTTGAAGTATTAACTACCGACACTCAACGTGTTGGTAGAGGCTCCTGCCGGAGCTACTAAGCTCCGACGATGGACAGTGCCGGAGCTTCTAAGCTCCGACGACTTCAAGGGACCTTCACTATCGAAAACTTCGGACCTAAACTATACGAGTTCGAAGCAAATCTGTCTTCAACAAAAATCAACATCCTTTTGGTACATGTCCACAATCAAATTGTGCACATCTACCAGGGGGCCAAGTGAAGACAAAGATGTTGAAGACAAAAAATGAAATTCACGAAAAATTGGGGATTTCATTTCATTGGAAGACCAGAGATTACATCTGGGGACAAAGGATTACAAAATTGAGGAAGAAGAGAAAATACAAATAAAGGCTAAGAAAGATAGTCCTAGACCCTATGGAAGAACTCAGCGACCTTCTGGGCGACCTCCAACACGCTGGCTCGGGTAGCTTCGCCTTCTCCTTCAACGGGGCCTTCAAGCACCGGGTCCAGAGGGAATCGAGGGTTCCGGCTAGTGTAACACGTCAACACATACTCTGTGACGTTTCTAGCCAGGGATTGCCCCTCGACCTCAAGCTGGTCCGCGATGACGTCGCCCACCTTGGAGAGCTTGCCACCCGCAGCGTTTAACGCCTGCAATGCAAGGTCCGGCTCCGGCTCCGGATCATCCGGAAGCACGGGGCTGAAACCCAACGACGCTAGCGCATCGTCGGCCTTACTCAGGAACTCCCAAATTTGCAGGGAGTCCGTCTTTCTCAGGCCCTTCATCTCTTCCAAGGACCTCCGGGTCGCCGCCAGCTCCGAGTTCTCGCGGGAGAGGCGCTCAACTTCTTTGGCGTTTTGCTGAATTTTCGCAGCAACCCGCTTTTCGAGTCTCCCGAGCTCCTCCTCCCGGAGGTGGATCTTGTTCCGACGGTCGACCAGGTCTTTCTCCCTAGCCTCTATTTTCTTCTCCCGGGCGATGAGGGCACACTCATACTCGTAGAGTTCCTGCCCTCGCACCCAGGTCTTCTCCTCCTCCTCGAGGCAGCGCTCTTCCAATTTTTTAGCGCGCTCCTCGATACCTTTGTCCGCCAGAGCTGTCTTCTCGGCAAGCTCTTCTTCACGTCGCAAGACGTCATCCCGTAGCTCCAGGAGTTTTTGCTCCTCATCCTCGAGCCGCTTTTCCCTTCCCTCAAGCGCCTCTCGGCGCTTGATGAGTGCGGTACTGATGGCTTCGAGTTGATCGAACCGAGCGTTGGCCGCATCATTGGCAGCTTTAGCTTGGTCGTGGTACTCCCGGGATTGGGCGTCGAGGTTGTGAGTCATGCTCTCCCTCTCGTCCAGCATCTCACCCCAGAGCTCCAAGCGGACCTTCTCCCGCTTGATCCATTCCTTGTCCGCAGCGATCCTCGACTGCGCCAGCTTGGTCTCGAATTAGAGTCTATTACGCCACCTCCTAAGGGTTTGGCGCTCCTCTTCAAGAACCTTGCTGTCGTGGAAGAAGGCTAGTTGGACTTGGCGCAGACTGGAGCAAGCGTTGTCGATGGACATCGACAGCGAGATGGGCTCCGGACCTTCTGGGGTCTCCTCCGCTGATTCCAGCGGGTCTTCATTTACGAAAATTGGGTCCCACTCTGCGAGAGCGGAACCCCGAGCTTCCAAGGCACTAGGGCCCTCCTCCGGGATGGCCTCAGTCGCCACCGAAGAAGGTCCCGCCACCAAATCTTCATTCGCCCCCTCAGGCTGGGGGCCGGCGACTTCGTTCAGGCACTCTGGCTCCGCCACGGGTACCATCGACGTCGTCGCCTCCAATGGCTCCGGCCGGGACGCTTCTTCTGAGGGGAGCTCAAGCTCCCCCGCCTCCACCACCACCGGCTCTGCAGCCGGCGCTCCAATAACTACCGGCCTTGCGACCGGAGCTTCAGAAGTAACCGGCTCAATTGCCGGAACCACTTCAACTTCCGGTTCGCTCGCCGGGGCTTCAGCTACCTCCGGCTCGACCGCCGGGGCTCCAGCATTTTCCGGCTCTGAAGCCGGGACCGCTACTTCCTCCGGCTCGACAGCCGGAGCATCTACTTCTGCAGCACCAGGGCCCAGAGCTTCAACCTCCGGAGCGGGTGCCACTGGCGCATCTTCAATCCCGTGGTCCGGCGCTACCACGGGAACTTCTGGAGACGAGTCGAGGTCCATGACCACGACAGCCGGCGCCGGAGCTGTCGCAGCCTCTGCCTGGGGCAGCACCGGAGCTGGAGCAGAAGCCCTCGTAGCCTCAGACACTGTGGCTGAGGGCGGAGCTTCACTCCCCTTCTTAGGAACGCTGCAGATGAAGAATGAAGAAATTGAGCAAACAGATGCTATAATTAAAAGTTAATTGAGGTAAGCAAGAAAAATTACCTTGGGAGGCTCACGCACCAGCTTGCGCGGAACCTCTTTCCCGGACGTTCCGGGCTGGCCACGGTCGGCGTAGGAGCTCCGGGAGGACTCCCAGGACTTGCCGTAGCCACGGGCGTTTCCCGGGTCGAAGCTCTCCTTGACCGGGAGGAACTCCTAGACCTGGAGGCCCTCACCGCTTCTCGGACCAGAGTCGCCCGTCCGGAACTGGCACCACCGGAGGGACCCATCACAGGAACAGCTGCACTCCGGGAGGATCCCACCGCCGGAACAGTAGCGCTTCGAAAAGACCCCACCACGGGGACAGATGCTACAGCGGCGGATGATCTTCCTTCCTGAGGACGGGGAACTGGCGGTGAAGTAGCAAGCCCGACGGACCTTCCGTCAGCATGTCGCAGTTTCCTCTTCCGGTTCTCCGGCTCCTCCGCCAGCTCCTTGCCCTTGCCGGTGACCTCAGCTCTTGGCTGAGAGACAGGGGCGGAGCCGCCTTCCGACAACCCGGGAATCGCCAACGGGGCGGTCGATCTTCTCTCGACGACGCCAAGGTCGTCAAGCGCGGGCATCTTCCGCCGGAGCTCCCTGCTGAACTCAACTTCCTCGTTCAGGGGGAGGAAAGTCGGTGGCGGAGTCAAGTACGCTCCGTCTACATCGATGACGTGCTGGAATTTCTTGAGGTGAAACTCCAAGGACTTCCCCACCATGCTGGACTTCAACCCGGTCTCAACCCGGTCTTCGTCCATCACGCTGTTGAGGGCCCAGGCGAGCTTCTCCCTCCTCTTCAGCGGTGCCCACCTGTTGAACAGGAAGTTGCAGAACACCGCCTGGGGAGTCAATCCTCCCTCCACACATTGGCGGATCCTGGATAGGACGGGATCGAAGGCTGCCGCCAGCACCGGAACTTCGCTCCACACCGACGTGTCAATGCCGGGCAGACCTTCAGGCAGCTCCAACCGCTCGTGCTCCTCCACCCGGACAACTACCCAATCTTTCTTCCAGTCATCCCACTTCCCGGAAGGGAACGACCGGAGGTACTTGAACGGGCACTTCTTGCGCTTCACAAAGTAGTAGAAGCCAAGGTACTCGTCACTTCGGCCGGTGGTTTGGACGGTGAAGAAAGTGCGGAAGAGCTCGATGCAGGGAGGAATGCCCACCCACATCTCGCAGAAGTGGACAAAGATGGACACAAGGAGAAGGGAGTGAGGGCCAAGGTGGTATAGCTGCAGACCATAGAAGTCCAGCAGCATCAAAAAGAAGGAAGAAAATGGTGGGATCAGCCCCACCATGGCATACGATGAAAAGTATACCATTTCGCCGGAGTGCTCCTTTTTAAAGGGAAGCTCCCCTCCGGTGCGGATTGAACGGTTGAAGAAGTCCGACGACCACCCCATGAGGGCTCGGACCTTCTTCAGATCGCTCTCCGTCTTCAAACGACTCTCACGCAGACCCAACTCCATCGCAGCACAGCTAGGCGAGAGAAGAAAAGCAAAGCACGAGTTGGGAGTTTGAGCGCAAGAACAGATGGAAAGCGTAAAGAACTCCCGACGGTGCGCTTTCCTTCTTAAGTAAGCCCTCGCAACGCTTGGATGGAAACTGCAGGGGAATCAAGCATACTACTCAAGAATTCAACCCAGCCGATGACAAGAGGGCCCGGGACCACCCCGACGACCAAGTCGAGGCTCTTACCCAGGTAAACAGTTGTCATCACGAGGCGGGAAACCCAAAGGCGGCGGACTGACAAGGCGCGCGGAACCGATACGGTTTTCGTATCGGGAACCGACGACCTTCAATTGCGAGAGATCCGCATGTCAAAGATCTTATCCGCCGCCTGAGGTGCGCCACGCGTCGGGACTCAACCATAAAGCCCCGCCAAAGGCACCTCCGAAGACTCTTGAAGACCCAGTTCAAGAGTCACAAGTATGGACCCACCTCCGGCGGAACGACTTCATCCTGTTAGCCTTCCCCGGAGGTAGGTCCAGGGGGCCACTGTCGGTACCCTAAAAACCATACACCCCCTGAGGTTACAAAGATCTCAAGGGAAGGACATCAACTCAAATTGAAGACCCTCGGGGGCCCACTCGCCAGACGTGACCGGACCCGCTTCTCCAACATGGTTAACCTCTAGGTTGCCACGTGTACTGTCAGCCCAGAGCTATTACCCGCAAGGGCGAAGCTCCGGGCCAAGTACTGAAACGGCACCTCCGAAGGTAGCCCCCGACCGAGAGAAGCTCCGGACATGACACGTGCCAGGTCACCCCGGAGCTTCCCGCTTCTCCCAAGTAAGCTCCGGAGCTGCCACGTGTCCACACGTCAGAGCTAGCTGCTTAAAGCCCCCGGGAGACGTTGTAACGGCTCCGGATCTCCAAAGGACAGCCGCAGACTTCAAGATCCGATTAATTACCATTAATTCCACGTTAATGATAATTAATCGGACAACCTTAACACCTGTAACGGCACTGTCGGAGCCGTTACAGGGTTATTAACAACAATTAATCTCGTGTATCAATACTAATAACCGCCAGGGCCACATGTCGGGCCAGGCTGACTTGTAACGGTTGGTCCTTGTACTATAAAAGGACAAACCGACAATACACAAGGGGAGATTCTTCGAACACTCTGAAGCTCACAAGTTAATACAACATACACACCCGTGGAGTAGGGTATTACGCTCAGGCGGCCCGAACCACGTAAACCACCGTGTCACTAGTGTCCAAATCGCATTTCACTTTCTTAGATCTCCGCGCGCCCAGACCGAACCACAAACTCCTTCAAACACTTTCATAGTGTTAGGGGATCTGCCGACTCCAACAGTCGACACATGTCTTCTGAGGCACGTCTGCTTCTGCATCCAAATCCAGAACAGATGGGGTTGTCTCCAATTCCAGAGCTATTGTTGCCTCCAGTTATAGAGAAGCAGCAGAAGTCTCCAATTGGAGAGCAGTTGCCTCTAGTTATAGAGAACCCGCATCTGTCTCTAGCTGTAGAGCTGTCGCAAAACTCTCCACTTGAAGAGCAGCCGCATCGGTCTCCACCTCGCACTCGAAGTGCCCTGCACCCTACACCTGATCAGCCGCCGGCAAAGCGTGTCCACAAAAAGGGTGTGCCGCAGCGGCGAGTATCGACGAATGAAGGTTGGAAGAAACTAGTGAAACAGTCGGAACCTAACCCGAGGGTGCCAAAAGCTATGACGCATGCAAACCCGAAATATGAAATAGGAAAGCCGATGTTAAATTCGGTCGCACTTAAATAACTTCCTAAACCTTGTGTTCGGATTCATCAATACTACATGGAAAATTGCAATACGTGTGATACCATACTAGTGTCATTGAAGGATAAACAGTTTCTCTCGGGTGATGGCGTTTTTGTCATCGCATGGTCCGATCTCTACGACCTTTTCAACCTTGACGTGTTGGATATCTCCCTAATACGCTGCTTCGCATTGTAAGTCTCCTCAAAACTAGGTTCTCCAATACATACTCAATACAAGTGTTATATGTGACAAAATTGGCATTTTGCATGTAGGCAACAGCAACAACATGTTCACCATAACACGCGAAACGTGTCTGCTGCATATATTGACCCGCAAATACCATCACTTTTGCAAAGGTCGAGCGACAGAAAAGAGGTTATTCAATATTTGGTGAAGGCAATGAAACAGTATTGTGATAAGGACCCCCTAGTCCTACCGTTCAACAAGGGTAACCATTGGGTTACCATAGCAATATCTACACGGTACGAGCAGGTCTGGTACTGTGACTCCTCAAGGCCAACAGATGAAAAAACTGGCCAACGAAAGACCTGATAATGGAATGATATCTCTTCTTTTATTGACGAGTAAGTTCCTTCTTCACTTTAGTTTTCTTCCATGATAATTTTACATTAACTGTGAATGTTTTTGTTTAGGGATTTTGTGCGAGTAAAAGGAAAACGCCGACATCTAACACATCATACTGCATTCGACGTCCAACAACAAGCTCCGGGCAACACGTGCGGCTTCCACGTCTGCTTACACATGACTTTATTTGGAGAACAATCTAATTGCAATGTATGTGTAAGTGTATTTATTTTACTTTATTACTAATCTTTTGCTAAGTCTCATTTTATTATGTGGCAGGACTATGGACCCGCCTTCAGGAACGTTGAAGGTCGTAGCATTGAGCATGTTAGAGACGTCCTATGCAGGTTCATTGTTTCTGAAATCATTAATTCTAACGGAGAATTTTATTACCCACTAGATGATTATGTGACAGTTATTCTTTGTGTAAATTAGTTACATGTAGCTGGGTGAACAGGGGAATTCTGTGTAAATAGTTACTTGGTAATCACGATTTACACTTGTTAATATTTAGTTGGTCAATGTGTGTACACTTTGTTTATTTGTTAACATTTGATTAGTTACATGTTAAGCTGAATAAACAGGAGACATTTGGCTACATATATTTCTATATGTGTATGTTGCTGACACAGGCAATGCGGCTGCCAAATCCTGGCTAGCTCCAGGATGTAGCCAGGAACCAGCATAATCACGGGCGGGGGCACCTAATAGGAGACGTTCGTCTAGCAGGGAGCGTCTCCTGTGAGTGCCGCACTGAAGTTGCCTGTATACAGTCTGTGACGCGCTGTAACAGAGATTGTCTTGGATTACCTAAATAAAGGAGACAAGCTTTTTAATAGCTCGTCTCAGATCAGTCAATGAATGTGCGACGAGCTGTAATAAAGAACGTCTCGGATCAATCAACATATCTGCGACGCGCTTCATAAGAGTGTCTCTCTCATTTAGAATGATGGGCGTCTCCAATGACCTCGCAAAGCCCGTCTACTATGACTCATCGAAGGGAGACACACTACTTTTGAGCGTGTCACACACCTAGTATGATCGGCGACGATCTTGCCGCTCGTCTCTGATAACAACCTAATGCGAGATGCGACGACGGAGACGCACAATTTGTTCGTCTCCCTTCTTCGTTCGGGCGCGTCTCGTATGAGTCTTTTTACGTAGTGCCAGCTTTATACTCTATCTCTATTTACAGGGTCAAATAAAAGGGAATGGGAGAGTAGAAAAGGTAAATAAACCGACGTCAACTGGGGATACCAATTTACATACAACATTGTAACACTCTTCGGTGTTGTACCAAACTGTAAACTATCCCTCATGTTAGCTGTGATGTCACAACATGAAGAAATTGAAGATACAGCACTGTATTTTAGATGCTCCATGTTCCCTGTTCTGTTGGTTGGTGACCGATTTAATGGGTGACAACGGTATCCAGCGAGACAGCCGCGAACCGCGATCCACAACTCGGAAACGATCTCCCCGCGGCCGCGTGACACGTACAGTACGCATTTAGCAGATGCGTGGAAACCGCATATTTAGTCTACGCATCCACGTACGCAGACCTCGTGACGCCCACGCAGATCAAACGACCTGAGCTGGCCGCACTGAGCTAAGCACACCGTCTGAAGCGCGGTGCAGCTGGTAAACACTGAGCTAAGCACACACTGGATTCGAGCGGCGTGCAGCTGGTCACCACCAGCCCTAGAAGCGAGACCAGGTCGCTGACGCGGCGAGCGCCGGTGCGCCGCTCCAGCCGTCCAGCGTGCCGCGTCCAGGGCCAGGCTCGTGCACCTCAGCAGCTGAGTTGAGCTGGGCCCCGCTCGCCGGCTACTTGCCCTGTTCCGGCGAAGGGGCAGAGCGTCTACGCTACGTCACGAGGGAGGCAGCGTTAGACCATCCGCACCAGCTTACTCTAAAGCATACTGTATACACTATTTTCCTTCAGTTTTTACAGTACATACTCTAAATTACATTGCGAAATAGTGTATCCAGTATGCTTTACAGTACACCACTGCGGATGGTCTTAGCTTTTTCTGCGGAGAACGGTGGCCGCGCTTAAAATAAACTCACCGCCACCACTGAGCATCTTCGGCATCAGCATCTCCGGGAAAAGGAGCCTTCCAAAGCTGCAGCCGAACTGCAGATGAGATGGATGGAGAGATGCTGCAGCTAGCCACATGAGGAATGCTGCCTTTTGTCACCATTTGATCTCTCTCATGCAGAGCAAGGGCTGGCCACACGAATCCATTCGGAGCCACTTGCTGGCTTGCTGCTGCTTAATTAACAATAACTCAACTACAGTTCAAGATAGAAAATGATGTGGAGAAGGAACATGTAGAGGCTGGAGTAGCTGGCTCTTGTTAACGCCAGTGATGCGTTAACTGCAGTTTGTTAATTGAAAAGTAATAATTACTATATATATAGTCCTGTGATGTTAAGAGGGGTACATTTCGAGGTCAGCAGCAAGCAAGTTAGGTCCTTCATGGTTCCATTCGTCTGATACGGTCTTTCCTTTCTTTCTTTTTTAATATTTCGCTCGGAAGGCCAGAGGTAGAGTACACATGGGCAGTGGAGGAAATACAGAGCAACTAGTAGAATCTAGCAAGGTCAAACATTACAGCAGTTCACGCATTAGACTGTCCGCTGAGGAAATACTGAAAAGCGATAGTGTAATTTTAGAGAATTTAGAGTAAGATACGATAGCTTTTGTAACTAGTATTAATAATAGTATACGTAATAATTAACTGATAGAGTTGGTACTTACTCTGGTACATGATCTGTATCTCTCATTTATATATTTTTGTATTTATTAACTCGAGAAAAAAAAAGGTAAAAACTGTTTTCCCAAAGGTAAACTAGAAGAAAAAAAGAGACAGAAGAAGAATTGAGCTAGAGTACTAGTACTATTGTTTAGAGTACTTGCAATGCAAGCATCTCTGACTGCTACTCCCAAAGCAGCGGCTCCTCGAGGCGCAGCTCAGCATTGACCTCCTCCACGTCGGCGAGCGGAGTCCAAATGGCCGGGAAGCACCCGAACCCGTCCCGGATGTCGAGGAGCAGGTCCGGCAGGTCGAACAGCTGCCGCTCGTCCTCGATGACGCTTGAAGACGACGGCGTCGCGGGCTGAGAAGCAGCAGGCGGTGGCACCGGTGCCGCCTCCGCCTCGACGGCGGAGTCATCTGGCGCGGAGGCAGATATGTTCTTATCAGAAGGCTTTTCTTGGGCGCGGCACAGCGTCGTCGCGGCGGCCTCCGGCGCCGAGGACGGCGACGTCGTGAACGCAGCGGCCAATGCGGCGGCGGCCTGGACGTCCTTGGGCGCCGGGGACGCGGCGCGTGGGAGCACCCCGGCGAGGCCCGGGAAGTTGAGGTGCGCGGCGCGGCCCTTGATGGCGAGCGCGGCGACGTCATGGGCGCGGGCGGCCATCTCGGCAGTAGGGAACGTGCCGAGCCAGATGCGCGATTTCTTGCGCGGCTCGCGGATCTCCGACACCCACTTTCCCCACGCTCTCATCCGCACGCCGCGGTACGTCGGGTGCTTCCCTTCGCTGCTCCGCTTCCGCTTCTTCGCCGTCGCCTTCCCGGCGCGCAACCCGTCCTCCTCCTCCCCCTCTCCCTCCGCACCACCAGCCTCGACCTCGGCCTCCACCGCCTGCCGCTTCCGTGGCGCGGGAGCGGCATTGGCCTCCGCCGGCGAGGAAGACGAGTCCGTGACGGTGGAGGAGCAGGAGGCCGTGGAGCTGGTGGTACAAGACGAGGAGGTGGCAGAGGAGGAGGAGGTTTCTTGGACCTCTTGAGCCATGGCGAGCTCGCGTGCTCTGTGCAGTGTACGCAGGAGGATGAGGTGATGATGGTAAGGAAGGGGTGTGGGTTGCTGCTCCTGTGGAAGAAGCCTTGGAGTGGTGCCTCTGTTTGTATGCGGAGTGAGGGCCTTTTATTACGAGTGCCAAATGAGGGAGGATGGAGGAAAGTTTTACTTGGGGAAAATAAACAAGGTCATGGGATGTCATATATGTTATTCTAGGTACACCCCGGTGTCCCCCACTGTTTTTACTTGATCTTTGCTTTTTCTTGACGTGTGATAGCTTGTACCATGTGGTTTTCTGATTGCTTGCACTGTTGAATTCGTGTACATAAGTTTCTTAATTGCTGTGTTAAGCTTCAAGGTACAACGCGAGTGGTTAGCATCACGACAGTAGATTAGTGTTGATGTACCCATAACTTCTTTTATATATTTGCCTAACTGCGTGTCGTTAATATATGGCAAATGATTGATAGATTCACCTTTAACTATGTGACATTAGACGTGTAGCGTCATTTCTTACTGACCTTTCTATGCATGGGTAATTTTTGTGTAGATTTTTTAATGTTACCTATTGTGATGCACAGTTTTTAGCAGGAATCATTTTTATATGTGATGACATCACATACTAATGATGCTTCTTATATATCTTCTAGTGCCTCGATAATTTTATTCATGTAGGCCTTGGATTTTGTATTAAATTACAAAAGAAAAATACACCACCCTTGCTGCATCAAGGGACTTTGAGTATAATGTTTTTTATGAACTTTTCTTGTTGGGTTGATCCGCTCAGTATGGTTTGATCCACACCGAGTCAAACTTCTTCTCGTATCCTGATCAAGGGCGCCAACCGACTCAAGGTCAGAGCTATAGGTGGCTAACGGGCCGTGCCGGGCCGGGCCGGCCCGAGCCCGGCCGGGCTCGTGCCTAAAAAACTTGGGCTCAGCACGGCCTGAAAAAAAATCGGGCCGTGCTGGGCCGGCCCACGGGTCGGGGGTCCAGACCCAGACACAATCCGAATCCATTTTAAGCGTGTCGAGCCATACCGGGCCGTGCTGGGCCGGCCCACGGGTCAGGGGTCCAGGCCCAGACACAACCCGAATCCATTTTAAGCGTGCCGGGCCATATCGGGCCGTGCCGGGTCGGGCTGACCCGTAGCCAATTTTAGTTAAAAATATAATAAAAATAACCGAAAAAACACTATTCGGGCCTAAACGGGCCGTGCCAGGCCGGGCCATCCGGCAGGCCGATCGTACCGGGCCTAATCGGGTCGTGCTGGCAAGCCCGACGAGCCGAAGATCCAGGCCCGGGTACGGCCCGTGTCGTGCCTCGGGCCGGGTCGTGCTCGTGCCAGGCTATTTTTGTCGTGCTTCGGGCTGGCCCATTTGGCCACCTCTATCAGAGGCACCCTCTCACGTTCGAACACAATATATAAGGGGGGGGGGGGGGGGGGGCAACCGGTGGTTAAGGAGTTCAGCAATGGTGACTACCTGCTCCCAAATCTCTGGGCGGTCCGATCTAGCGTGTGTGGGACGAAGTGACAGAAAGTACACCGACCATCAATCTCAACCACACCGCATGGCCGCCACCTCTGGCGGCCTCAACTTCGACCTCAACCTCGCAATTGTCGTCAACCCTAACTCCTATGAAGGTACGCTTAATTCTCATATGTTACTTTCCTTACTTGTTAATCCAATTAGAATTCTAGGTGAATGTGAACTACTTAGATTGATTGTTGATTAAGCCTAAGCCAATTTAACTAAATGACCTGATTAGGTTAATGCCTAGATTAAGATTAAGAACCCTAAGACCTAACATTTCTAAGATATTATTTCTTAGCATTTACAAGATTTCAGTAAAACTTATAAATCTTTGACTATCAATAACTTTAAAAAGTATTTAGTTTGAAGAACTGGTAACTCTTATGCAAGTATTTTTCTTGAAGAATATTTCAGTAACATCATACATTTTTTATTTTGAAAATATATTCTAATATAAAGTCGCAAATAAAGTTTTTTTAGACTTTATGACTGTCCAAAACAATAAGTTCTTAAAGTCTATAGATAGATCTTGTTGGACTATCCCCATATCGTTTAGTTGCATAATGTAAAGTTATACTCCCTCCTAGTTCAAAATATTTGTCGCCGGTTAGTTCAAAAATAAACTAACCAGTGATAAATATTTCGAACCAGAAGGGAGTATTAGAAAAGAAACCATTACTTGTGGAAATTAGAAAGCGTGTTCCTCCTATATAATGATAGGCGCCACAGGTGAATTGTCCTTGTTGTGTGCCTACTTTGTTTCCTTCTTGAGGTGTAGTGTCATTGTTTGTACGGTTGAAACAGAATGATAAAAATGTTTTACTTGTTGCATTGAGATTCGTCATGCTGCAATTCGAGTGGTTGGAGCTAGGAAAATGCGTTGCTGCTGATGCACTCGTGACTTGTCTTATGCTAACCGCGTGGTGCTGTCTATTTGCTCAAGAGATTCAAGTTGCCTTTAAATTAGTTAAATTGCCTTCTTTACCTTTTATTAATGCATTGATGAACTTTTTCTTCTGACATTTATGTTTGGTGAACTTCCGTGTGATGCTACCTATCACAAAGATATATGGAGTGTCTTGCTAAATTAACCCATCCATGTCGTCTTTTGATTCGACAGATCAGTTTTTCGCAGTTTGCACTGCAGTTCCTAATAGCACGATGCATTATACTCACTCCGGTTCATTTCAAATGACGCTATGAACCAACCAACATCATTTACAATGAAATGGAGGGAGTACACTATATTCAACAAATAGTTATTAAATCAACTTTGTTAAATAAAAGGACTAGATATAAGCCAAAGCTTATGCATATCATTGCTTGTGCAAGAACACGCAATACCTGTGGTAGGCCACTGTGGTGCAAGCACCATGAGGGCACCTATCAGGATAACAGTAAGGTGATGATGGTATGGACCCATGCAAGGAATAAGAAGGCAATGCAGTACAATTATGATTGCTAAATGCCTTTCACAACTCCTTCGGTTGCCTTTGTTTTGTTGTTTTGAAGAAATCAAAATGTCATGTCATCTAATCCTGGACAAAATAAATCACTGGCACCCCTTTGCCGCCACATGAGAAAAAACACTGACAGCAGGCCCCAGGGGACAGAGGGAACCATGGGGCTGCCCGACACCCATTTTTTAATATACATATTAAAAATCAAATTTATATTGATAACCCCGGAGATCCATAAATTATAAAAATAACCCACGATCCGTACACGACGAGGACGAGGGCCGACGTGGCAAGCTGTGTGGGATACCCGTCGTATCTGCTGTGGACGATGGCTTCCCTGGCACGCCATGCCGTGTCACGGTGGAGCCACGGTGCCACGCAGGGACACCGTGGAACCTGGCCCGCCCCCCTGCGCTCCCTTCGTCCACGGTGCAAACGAATGTGGCCCACACTCCCAGCGCTCCCTTCGTCCACTACAGGGATGACGGTTGTTTTTTTGTCTTTCTGATTTTCAAGCTTTGTTTTGAAATATCTTAAAGAACCCGAGTTTTGAAACATAATTATGAAACTTTGAAGCAGAGCTTTGTACATACAATTTTAAATGTTGAAAACTATATTTTCTTCTATTTGGATGGTAAGTTTTGAAATAGTTAGAAGTAAAATTGGTACAAATAGTTATATTACAAAATAGAGTATAGATTGTGATAATTATATGCAATGAGTTAAATAAACTCGTAACGCTTAAATGTTAGAGATATTAAATTATTTAATATGCATTACGACAATATTAAAAAGCTCAATGATTACAGAGTTCAAATATGTGTATGTTGTTCGTCTCTCTACTACTACGGTACATAAGACGAAGCACACCTATTTTTCGGAAATAACACAAATTGAACAATATAAATGGCATGTGGACGATGCACTTAATAGGTAATCTACGTGCATCAACATACTACTAACATGCCTTAATTGAATATAACGTCGAGCATGGCGCACTCAAAACCTATTGAGTGCAACGAGGGTATTTCTCCTTACGGATAGTATCAGGTTCGACTTCCCTTGCGCGACGAGCTCTCTCGTGCATGTGCTCGCGCTCAGCCTCTCGTGCCTCTCGTGCGATGTGCTCCTCATCTTGAGCCTTGCGACAGGCTTGTTCCTCCCGTTGTTGACGTTCTTCTTGAGCGTTGTGACAACACTCCTCCTATTGTACCCTCTCCCTCCTATCTCGCATGATCCTTTCATCCCATTCTCGTTCGTAAAAGAACTTCTATGTTGCTACTTTTGCCTTCCTCTGCACATACTTGATGTCTTCTTGTGATTGTTCTTGATCGATGTACTACCTAAACTCGCAGAGAGGCGGTGGTGCCTGCATGATTTGTTGTTATGAAAGGTTAGAACTGAAATATGCATATGACATTGATAAAACCATGAAGTTTACATGTTACTTGTTTTGTACCATCTAGAAAAATGGGCATGGTCCTATGAGAAGGAGCGTACTCATAGTTGGCGCACATCTAAAGTCTCATACCATAAGAGTTCCCGAATCTAAGATCTTTAACAAACCGACAATCAGTGACACACAAACACATTGGGGATTATAATCCTTTGGGGATTTGAGCTCTTTCTTTGATCGTGGGTGGTGAGAAACGTTCGTCCATGATAACAAGGTATATCCATTGATTGTAGTGAGCGTGTGAGGTGAGGGTGGTAACGGACTGGGTGTTATATAGACGAACGAAGGCATTGATTCGTCCATGAGGTGGACGAGATTCGCCTGACATTGTTGTCCATGACGTGGACGAGATTCGCCTGACATTGCAGACATCAATTTGTCAGACATTGCAGACATTAATTGGTATGACATTGATTCGTCCATGACATGGACGAGATTCGCCTGACATTGTAGACATCAATTCGCATGACACTAATTCTCCTTAATGTGGACGAGATTTGCCTGACATTGTGAGTTTTTTTGTCATTGACGTCCATTATGCATCATATTTACATAATACAAAGACATGAGAATATGATATTCATAGAGATGCCGAATTATTTTAATTAGAAAACTCGACGATTACATAAATGGAGGTAGACAACACATACATATGATGCGAAATTTGTTTAAAACTAGGTGATTACATAACTTAAGGTCGACAACACATACATATAATGCAAAATATATTTAAGAACTAGGTTTTGGCTTGTGATGCGGACAGGTACAAAACATGTTATCGCACACAACATTGTGGTCATTCTCGTGGCTTGTGCTACCAATGTTCTCCAACTGTTGAAGCTCCATATCAGCTAGTTCACCAACTAAGTCTTGGTTGCGGCGCTGTACATATTTGATGTACTCTTGAGTAGGCTTAATAGGCGGTGGGTTAACTCATAGTGTATATCCACAACTATCATCATCGTAGTAGCACTATAAGAATGCAAAGGTGTAGTAAATATGCATAGATGGACAACGTGAAATAAAGATATTGTATACTTACTCCACCAAATGGGCAGCAAAAGAAGCGACGACCACTATCCTCTCCTCCATCCATCATTTGGACTACACATTCCCACCCACAATGATACTTCGGCCACTCTTGTTTGCTGCTATCGTATGGTCGAAGAGGATTAAAGGGCCCAAATTTGCTCTTTGTTTGGATTGGAAACTCATCAAGTGGTTCCTCCCACCACGGTGGACCACTCATCAAATAGTTCTCCGACATTGGTCTAATGTTTCTCCCTCCCAGCGAACCATGACCTCTACTCGCCATTGTTTTTGTGCTGCATTGGTTGAAGAAGAGGAGTCCAATTTATAGAGGATGGATGGTGGTGTTTGCTTTTATTTGAAACATGGAAACGACAATGATTTTTTTACTTTTCAGAGTGATGGTGACAACACGATAACAGACTGACAAAAAAGTAACAACACAACGAATAGTGACAACAAAATGACATAATACTGACAACACAATGACACAATAGTGACAACACAATAGTGCAACAGTAACAACAATGATATTCATACATAGCACCGCTGTAGTACATGTATACAAAGAACTAACGAACTACCACGCTTGTGTCTCCTACGTGTTGCATTGACGTGCTCCGCGGAGTACGTCACACTACGTAAGAAACCCAAATAGGAGACAAAGATGGGAGAAGAGCTCAAAGGCAATCGTCTCTGATACGGTTAAGCGAGACGAGCCCGCTTCAGCGAGGAACTGACATGGCTCGATTGAACGTACAAGGAGACGCGTTACTACACAACCTGTCTCAGTTAAGTAGGTATCCGAGATGCATCCTCCTCTCTAACAAACGGAAGACGCACTTTAATTGAGCTCGACGCATATTTTTTTTGTAATTGAGACGAGCTTTTCTTGGTGCTCGTCTTCTTTCATAATCAAAGTCGGCACGTCTTTCATACCCATCGATCAGGCGCGTCTCCTTTTGTCATGGAAGCGGGCTCGTCTCCCATTCCCTATATAGAGATACGTGCGTTAAATCGGTCCGTCTCAATTTTCTATTGCCCTTCTACGACCTCCCAATTATGGCAGAACAAGTGGCTGCCAGATCTGCCCTGTTCTTGCCCTGTTCTTTCCCTATTTGGAGGTGCCCTTCTAAAAGTCCTGCAATGATTATCAGTGGATCTTAAAACAAAGGGTTATCATCTCCTCCTCTATTGTTCCTTACTATTTTTTATCCCTTTAGATCAATACTATCAGTGGCTTCAAATTTCTTTGATTTAGCTCTTCTTTTCTGTATGTAGATGTCGTTGGATCGAAGTTGGATGTATGGGTCGCGCCTTTGCAATGAATATATCCAAGGGGTAGATGCATTTATCGATTTTGCGAAGAAAGACATGTTGGAAAATATTAGAGGGACTATTTGTTGTCCTTGCAAACATTGCAAGAATGAGAAGAGATATCGCACAGATAAAGTGTTGAGGTCAGATTTGATCACGCGTGGATTAATGGTGGATTATCGATGTTGGAACAAACATGGAGAGGAGGGGCGTAATGAAGCAGAGATGAGAGATTCATATATGGAGAGGGAGGTCCCCATCAGTGTCGAAGAAGATCATGACAACGATGCGAACATGACAGATATGTTAGGGTTCACCGATGATGACATTGAGTTTCAGGTGCATAACATGGAGGAGATGGTACGCAATGTCGAGAGACATGGCGACGATGATCTATACAGTAATGGTGAACTCGTAAATTACAAGAAGATGTAGGAAGACTCGAAGAAACCATTGTATCGTGGTTGTGCGGTTAGGTACACCAGACTGTTTGCGATGATAAAACTTTTTCAATTGAAGGCAAGCAACAAATGAAGTGATTGTAGTTTTAATGATTGGTTGATGCTCCTTAAGGACATGTTACCTCAAGGTAACACAGTATCTACAACGGTTTATGATGCAAAACAAATAATCTGTCCACTGGGTTTGGAGGTGTAGAAAACCCACACGTGCAAGAATGATTGCATTTTATATCATGGACCTGAGTACGAAAAACTCGAGAATGCCCTATTTGTGGAGTGGACCGATTCAATCGTAGGAAAGACGAAGGTGATGACGAGAACTGCAATAGAATAAAAAGAGTGCCTAAAAAGGTGTTTTGGTACTTTCCTATCATTTCTCATTTGAAGCATTGGTTTGCAAACAAGGAGTCAGAATTGTTGTGATGGCACAAAGATAATTGTGCTAAAAAATTTGAACCTTCCTAGTTGGTGTGCAACAAACAGAAATATATTATGATGTCAGGACTGATAATGGGGCCACAACAACCTGGGAACAACATCGACACTTATTTCAGGCCCCTGGTTGAAGATTTGAAGCAGTTGTGGTACAACGACGGAGTGCAGATCTGGGCCACAAGCGTGAGTACTTTGGCCTCAAAGCCATTTTATTTGTGATTGTTGGTGATTCTCCAGCGGCACGTAAATATTTTAAACGGAGTAAGAAAGTATGTTATGAATGTCCACATTGTTTGAGAGAAACAAACTCATAGTATTTGAGCGAGTCACGAAAAATAGTGTCCATGAGACATCGACACTACATTCCAACGAAGCACCCGTTTCGGAGTATGAAGGATAATTTCAATGGTGACACTGAGAATAGGCATCCTACACCTCATCTCATGGTTCATGAAGTCTATGAAATGGTCAAGGATATCCATGTTGTCCTTGGTAAGCGGAAAAGGACTGGGAAAAATACTGGCGAAGATGACATGTGGAAGAAGTAATCGATTTTTTGGGAGCTACCGTATTGAAATGACTTAAACGTCCATCATTCGATTGATGTGATGCACGTTGAGAAGAATGTGTGTGAGAGCCTACTCGAGACATTGCTTAACCGAATGAAAAAACTAGGGACCATGGACATGCATGGGAAGATCTAAAGAAAATGGGAATTAGGCCTGAGTTGTGGATCAATGACCTGGTAAAAGGAATGGAACTACCCACATCATGCATCACCCTTTCAAAAAATAAGAAGAAAGAGTTTTGTGGGTTCTTGAAAAATGTGAAAGTACCATCTGGCTACACGACGAGCGTCTCAAAGCTTATTTCATTTCTAGATCTAAAAGTAGCTGCCGGTGTGAAGTCTCATGATTACCATGTATTGCTTACACAGATGATTGCTGTTGGAATTTAGAATATCCTATAAGTCAATGTTTGGGAGGCTATAATGAAGTTTTGCTTTTTCTTCAATGCAATTGGTCAAAAGTACTATGTTAAGAAGATCTCGATTCATTGGGAAAAAAAGCACTATGAAACTTTATGCTTCCTTGAGATGTATTTTCCAACTGCCTTTTTTGACATCAGCGTCCATTTCACAACTCATCTTATTAAGAATATAAAGCTACTTGGTCCTGGTTCCTTCCCAGATGTATGCGTACGATAGATTCAACGGTATACTGAAGTCCTTTGTTAGAAATTGAGCTTACTCTGAGGGCAGCATGGTACAAGGATACTTTATAGAGGAAGATGTGAAGTGGGCTCTAAACTACACTAACCAGAGTAACCTGGGGTTTTCCCAAGTCTCATTATGAGGGGAGGCTCAAAGGAAAATGGACCATTAGGAAGAAGGCTATAACTCCAAATCCACATTTATTCTTCTGCGCTCATTTCCACATGTTGCAACACATGTCCATTGTGTCGGAGTACTTCGATGAGCACAAGGAGGTGGTGTTTAGAGACAATCCTGACTGCAATGAATCATGGTTAGCAAATGAACACAGGAGAAAATTCATCGGCTCGATCCGGGATCGATTTCTCACTCATCGGATGCTCAAACAAGGGAAAGTTAGCTTGTGGTCCTATATTTCCAGTTATTACATAACAAGGGCATAACTTAAATGGATACACATTCTACACTGTAGAACAAGATAAGAAGAGCACGTATCAGAATAGTGGTGTCCGTGTTGATGCTAATAATGTTGCGGGCCAAGACAAAGACATGTACTATTGTCAAATACAAGAGATCTAGGAGCTTGACTTTCAATGATTCAAGATTCCTCTTTTCCGTTTCAACTGAGTTGATGGAATCAAATGTGTTGTAAAAGACAAGTACGGGTTCACTAGTGTTGATCTTAATCGTCAAGGATATAAGTTGGAGCCTTTTGTGTTAGCAAAACACGTTGCTCAAGGTTCTATGTCCCAGACACAACAAATAAAAGACTTAAGGTGGTTATACCTTGGAAACGACGAATCGTCGGAGTTGAGAATGTCGTTGATGAGGAAGAGTTTGACCAATTTGATGATTCCTCCTTTTGTCACCTTGATGATCAAGTCAAGAATACCATCGGCCAATGAAGTCTCTTACTTGCAAAACGTTCGCCATGAAAAAGTCAAGAATTTCAAAAAACCAAGACCGCAACGTAAAGTACCAAATTGATTGTGTGTAAATAATCTCAAATATGTGAAAGTATTGTCAATTGAGTGAAAATTGACTTCAATTTGGATATTTGTGTGATATATGCTCAAATGTGTGAAAATAGTGCCATTCGAGTGAAAATTTGACTTTCATTAGTCATATGTGCTCTGTTTCTTATGGAGAAGTACTGATGCCTTGTCTTATGTTTCTTAAGTAAGCACTACTGAATATGGCACTTGCACTGCCCTGGAAAATGGGAGATGAACATTGTCGGTACCCATCATACGGGGTACCCTCACATACAGGCTGAAAGCACCTAAGTAGCTTGCCTCCCCACCGAGGCAGGGTCCGATGGCGCCACGTGTCCAGAAGGCATCAGACCCCGGCCTTCCTCAAGTACGAGTTCCAGCGCTGCCACATGGACCTCAAAGACGGGGCCTAACTCCCACAGTGAGACGGGCTCCCGAGTTGCCACGAGTTTAGCGGGATGGGACCCCACTCCACCGTAGGAGTGGGCTCCAGAGCAGCAACGTGTCTCGAAGCACCAGGCCAGACACCTCCCGCGGAGGCAGGCACCGGCTCCACCATGTGTCCTGCAGTCCTGGGTTCCCATCTTACCTCAGAGATGGGCTCTAGGGCTGTCACGGATCCCAAAGTATCGTACCTGACCTCCCCCACAGTGGTCAACTCTGACACTGCCATGTGTCCTGCAACTTGCTCTAGACGGTGGGTTGCGAGAGTTTAAGGCTGGTGCGCCATGTCTAAATCAAGCATTGAAGACATGCACCCACCCCTAGCGCATGACGCGGCACACACCGACGGTCAGGGACCCCTGTGCCCAATCACATCACAGTAAAGGCGCCACAGGACTACCCCTCTCCGCCAAGTGGGATAGCTTACAGTGACAAGACTGATGGACGGGACATCCCCTGCCATCGTCAGCAACTACGCGTGGGTCACTGGTAGTGGAGGAAATAAGATGATGAGTCTCCAAGCCAAGGTCAGAGACAACGTAGCAGAGAAGCCTTAGATCTTTAGGATAAGATCGCTGTGAGGCCACCTGTCGAGCCTCGGACCCTACTTGTAAGGCGTCCGACCTTGTCTATAAAAGAACCAGACCGCCACCATTACAAAGGATCTCGACTCACACACACTCAACACATGCATTCACACCAGCAATACAACTCACACCATGGAGTAGGGTATTACGCTCCAACGGCCCAAACCACGTAAAACCACCGTCTCACCATCTTTCATACGCGCAATCTCTCCCGAGGACTAAGCACTGTCGATCAAGAATCTCTGCGGGCTGCTCGCATAGAAGGTCCAGGGTAAGTGTTGCAAGAACACTTCGACAAACATGATGCGAGACAAGCCTCACAATGGAGTGCCTCGCATTCAAGGTAATGGGAAACGAGTCTTTCAAGAGCCCATCTCCGATTTTGACGCTTCGAATTCTACGCGAATGACATTATTGGCAACAACTCGCACTAATACAAAAGAAAAGAGATGTGCTCTTACAAAGTGCATCTCTGATATGGGCTTACATACGTGTGGGACCAAATTATTCTTTTTGTTGGAGCGAAAGAGAGACGCACCCGACGGTGGCTCTTCTGAGGCGCGTCTCCGATTGTTACCCTAAGGTACTTTTAGCTCTCTCGCACACTCTCTTCCCAACACTTAACAAAACTTTTCGACACTTTAGCCATCGCTCACTTTTCTCCCTAGAAACCGCCGCCGCATTGTCCCCTTCCCCGGAGCAAGCTTCCACATTGGTCCCTTCCCCGAAGCTCGTTGCCGCCTCAACACTGCCCTCTTGATCATTGTCGCACTGCCGCCATCGACCCTCGACCCCCCCTCGATCAGCTCGGCACTGCCCAATTAAGGTTTGTTCGTGCTTTTGTTAGAGTCGAAATGGTTCACGCTTTGGTGATTCATCGGTCAATATTTAGTATATTTTCGGAGTACTATGCTTAGAGTATTACGCTTTGGTTGGAGTCAAAATGGTTCGCACTTTGGTGGTTCACCGGTCAATGTTTAGTATATTTTCGGAGTCCTAAGCTTAGAGTGTTACGCTTTGGCTAGTACCAGTCAATGTTTAGTATATTTACAAAGGTCTCGCGGACCTGTAACTTGTGTGATAGACTTATTACAATCTATTATTTAATGATTGCTTGGTTGGGATTGTCCTTAAACTTGGCACATATCTGAATGTGGCCTAGAGGGGGGGTGAATAGGCTTTTGAAATTTTTCCTAAAACACTTAGCAAAATTGTTAAAACCAGGAAGGCCGGACTAGTCCGGTGTGAGTAAGGGCTAGTCCGGTGTGTGTAATCACAACTGTCAAATCGAGATCTCTAATATGTTTTCTTTGAATCTCTCGTAGCAGAATGTAGTAAACTGTACTAACAACTCTAGTAAGTGTTAATGGTAAATGATTTGCATGTGGAATACAAGATTAACACAAGTTGTAAGTATGATCAAGTCTGTGCCCTAGATAGTGATGATAATGAAAAGTATGGATCAAGAGCACATGAGGCAAACGATTTTTACCAAGGTTCGATCTCACAAAAGAGATCAAATCCTCATTGAGGAAGCCCACACAGGGTCGGGTCTCTTCAAACCGTTTTCCCTCATCAAGTCACCACACAAGGCCGACTTGATTCCACTACCACGGGTAATCACCAAGTTAGTGGGTCAACCTCAAACGTTGAGGGCTCCTACAAAATTACAAACGAAATGAGCAATCAACACACTCAAATAATTACATAATAATCAACATGAGTGTGTGAGAAATCAAACCCAAGAGCTCAAAGTCGATAAGATCATCACTTTCCCTTTCCCAATTGCCAACTCCCAAAGATTTGACTCTTAGGGCCTTAGAATGTGTGGAGAGGAGTGTTTTTGTGCTCTTGAATGCAGTGGCAGCCCTAGGGTTCTTGGTTGGGTGTCATGAGGTCATGGATCACCTATTTATAGATATTTAGAAAAAAATACTATTTGGATCCCGACGACCGGACCAGTCCGTTGTGCTGAGTGATTTATGTGTGGAGAAATGCGACACACTAAGAAACCCTAACTTTTGTGAGTTTACCAGACTAGTCCGTTATGGATCGGACTATTTCGTTTTTGTCCAGAAAGGATATCTAACTAGTCCTCTCTACCACCGGACTAGTCCTCTTTTGGAACTGTGAGAAAATGGACTAGTCTGCTATGAGACCAGACTAGTCCTCTATGAGGTACTGTGATAGAACAGACTAGTCCTCTGTGAAACCGGACTAGTCCTATTGTGATAATGTGAGAGACCGGACTAGTCCTCTCTGGGGCTGGACTAGTCCTTTATTCCTGCAACTTGAATTGTGTTATAGCCCTAATTCTTTCCGCAACGACTTGAGCTCTTGGGGGTGTGTCGCTCACACACACCCTACACATTTAGGACTACTTTTGCATCTTTACTTCACTTGTTTTCTTCCCTTTCTTGATTCTCATCTTTTCACCTTTTTGCACCTTTTGTTCACTTGTGCTCTTCCCTTTCTTGAAATTCATTTTTCTTCTTTTTGTACCTTCAGTCAATTCTTCAAAACCTGCTCTCATCTCAACAAACTTGATTACGATCTCACTTGTTTGTCATCAATCATCCAAAACCCACAAGGGTGTGCCTAGATGCACTTTCAATCTTCCCCTTTTTGGTGATTGATGACAACCATTTTGAGATTACACAAATAAGAGTAAAAACTTGATTTTCATGAAGTGTGCACATATGAGTAACAAAAGTTGTGAGCATGAATTACTTCTCATATATGCACTCTTTATGGTGGGGTGCCTATCAAGTGTGTGTGAGCAATAATTGTGATGAATATAAATAACAATATGATGAGCTTAATCAACAATTATTATGGAGATATGATAATAAGCATCACACATGAACATTGAACCATAATAGGCACGTATATAGAGATGACCAAGTGTACAAGTGAATAAGTATAAGAATATCACATTATGACCATTTGGCATAAGCGCAAACATAATGAACATGTAAACGAGATAACATGGTGCATAGAAAATGCAAAGTCTTACACAAAGCACAATAGGTCTTATATAAAGTATAATAAGACTCCAACATGAACATTACAAGTTTTTAAAATATTCCTCCATGACCAACCAAATCTAAGGATAACGACTATGATGAGACCCTACTCCCCCTAAATCTCTCCCCCTTTGGCATCAAGACACCAAAAAGGGAAAAACTAAGAAAAGCTACTCGTCATCTTCATCTTCTTGTTCCACATTTCCCTCACTCTATGTCTTCTCACTGTCTTGCTCCTCATCAATATTATCATCATTGTCACTTGCTTGAGGAGCAGTAGGTCGAATGGAGGGACAAATACCAAAGAAAGCTAGCTCATCATCTGTAAGTGTTGGCATCTCAGTAAAATCTTCATATAAATCTTCTGAAACTTCTAGAGAGCCAATAGGTGAGATTTCAAGCTTCTGACATATGGCAGTCACATTCTCCTTCACGTATTGAGAGTGTCTCTTCCTTGCATGCCTCTCATTATGTTGCTTCACCTCCACTTTGCAGAAAGAGGTAAATATGACACGTAGCATCTTGATAATGCTGCTGTTAGAGCCTCTTGAGGATGAGCGGATTGTAGTAGATGAGGCACCTGCTGGAGTGGCACGAGTGGACCGCTGTCTTGTAGAGGAGGGTAGTGGAGGAGGAGCTGTAGGAATCTAAGGTCTGAGCCTGGTGTGAGGAACATCCTTGACAAAATCCAATCCTGTTACCTTCTCAATCATGAACATAATGTAGAGGGCATATCCACAGGACCAATTTGGAGTGTGAGCAATGTTGAATATATCATTTTAGATATAATAAAACACATCGAATTCTTCATATCCACTAATGATTTGCATCAAGTTGCGGAGGAATTCCTGAATGCTTCCCGCATCACCATCTTTGGATGCAACAGTCTTCCTTAGCACCCGGTTCAAAACAACAAAGAAGGGCTTCAAATAGTTGGTGAATGGAGCCTTGAACCGATAGGCAGTGTCATAGAGGAAGACCAGCTCATTCTTGTCTAGCACCTTGACATTGTGAACTTTGAGCTTGTTGTTAAGAGACCAACCTAATTCAAGTATCTCTGCAAACTTCTCATAACCAATTGAGTACTTCTTTCCATGAGTCATCCATGTGATCTCATCAGCTCCTGACTTAGATAAATAGCAAGTGGCATAGAATTGAGCTATGACTTCATTGTTCCAATCATATCTGAAGGCTAGAAGGTCATTCAAGCCATGTCTGTCAACTGCTGCAATCACTTGATGAAATGCCTCATTCCCTTTGCCCTCCATTTAATCCAATTCAATCCATTGATTCTTAGCTACTGGAGTTTTCATGCAGAGGTACACAGTTTGGTAATAATCACAGTGAAACTCGCTCCAAAATTGTGGATCTGTTGCCACCTTCTTGTGACTGTATACATCAATCTCCCTCAGCTTTTTGTCTTTGTCAGCTCCCTATCCAGTGAAAGCATCAGCACTGAGACGACGGTTACGATGCATTGGGTTAGCCATTTCAAGTGGCCCAATCGGGCCCGAGAACCTCGCGGGACCTTTGCCCTTGTCCTTACTCTTTATGGCCTTGTAGGTTTGAGTGACCACTTGTTTGCTCTTTTCAGTAGCTTTCTTGGCTGGGACTTTCCATTGAGAGCTTGTGCCTGATGCTCTGGCATCCTTGTCATGTTGAAACTTAGTCCTTTGTTGTTCCTCGATCTCCAATAGGCGTTTTGAGGCTAGACGTGCCGCCTCAAGCTCTGGGTCACTAAACATGCTTTCATCTGAGCTCGACATGATGCCTGACACTGTAGAAGAGAATAAGAATAGAGATACAAGATTGATTCAAAGAACTTAATGAAATCGACATACTAGGCTTAATGCTGTTAACAATCGGACTTGTCCGTGGTTTATGCGGACTAGTCCGGTGTTCATCAGCATGAACCCTAGGTATTCAAAAATCATCAAATCTTTGAGGACAAGGATCAATGTGCATGACAATAACAATGTAGGATACCGGAGTGTATTGAAACCTTGATGAATGAAAGATATGGCCTGAACCCTAGAAAATAAATGAATATAAGTGTTAGGTCTAGGGTTTACCAAGAGAGGATCGATGCACGAAGCCGAGCGGATCCTGAGTGCGGATAAGTCTGGGGTGGACTTCCCTTCGAAGCTCCAAGCCTCCCCCTCGATGAGCCAAAGATTTTGTGGTGTAGATGAGAAATTGCCTTGGGAGCTCATGAGAAGGAGAGAGAGTATCGAGAAAGGAGTGAGGAGGAAGAAGAGTGACTCGGGGAGCATGCAACAGTTAAGTCACAGGAACACCGGACTTGTCCGGAGCAGCGGACCAAAGGCGAACTAGTCAAGACATCGGACTTGTTCGGTCCAAACCACGGACTAGTCCATAGCAAACAGAGAGTTGTGGTAAGTTTGACAAATTAAAATTGAGATTTGACTTTTGGATGATGATTAGTACATGATTGTAGAGAATGTTCTTGAAGTATATGATCAACAACCACTTAATCATCAAACTATGCTTAAAAGTTCAGAATTGACAGGACACCGGACTAGTCCGGTTGATGTTCGGACTTGTCCGATCGGACAAAGAATGCAGGTAAAAATTTTGAAGTGAATTTGAATGAATTCCTAGTGTTAGTCATAAGGACATAGTTTTAGCAAATATTCTTGGTAAATATGGTCAGTAAGCAAACAAAAATCATACTATGACCATAATTCACCAAGACTTAATACTTGAAATAGGTTTAGAGTGAAAATGAGATAGGAGATTAATTTTTGCAATCATGCTGGTATTTTGAAGTTCTATACTACTAGCAATCAGATATGCAACGTTTCAAGCCACATGTCAGAGCAGATTGACGCCTTGCATACAAAACATATACTTGACATGATATTATGCCTAGATGCACACAAGTACGATAATTTACCAAACAAAGGTGATATACCATTTTAACATGACCCACATGGACCAAGATATACAAGAGCCAAAAATAGAACGATATACCTCCTTCTTCATTTTCTTTGACTCCCCCTTGATCATTGCCTCCATCACTATATTGATTATCTTGATGTTTTTGAGGTTGATCTTGTACATGTTGAGCTTTTTCTCTTGTAGAGGCTCCCCCTTGATTATTGCTCTCTTGTTGTTGTACACTTTGAGCCTTGTAAAGATGGTTGGGGTGGAGATGAACTTGGACTTTTCATTGTGCCCCATGAATATTTTCTTTCCTTCGGTCATGTGGTTTATGCCTATCAAGCATCTCTTTGGATCCACCGGATGGGGTACACCTGCAAAATAGAATTATGCCTTGCTTCTAGGTACCTATGCTTGCTTGGTCCTTTGACGTTAGTGATAAGACATTTGGGCACCCGCACACAAGATTTTAGACTCTTGTAGAGTGGCCCAACATACATGGCATAAACATGGTTAAATTCATCCTTCATAAGAACATATGAGGCATTAAAATCATGATACATAATGTTTGGTCCATTTTTACCTTTTTCATGAAAGGAAGGAACATGTTTGGTGTTCTTAACTTGATTTGAGCTTTTCTTGACAAAAGCAATCGATTCCTTGTTATTCTTGGGGTTTCTAGCATTACGCTTTTCACCTCGAGAATATCCAAGGCCATCCTTGACATTAGGAGCTCTAGTAACCGAGTATGTACTTCGTGCATACTTCATTTTCTCCTTATCAAAAATGCCACCTTTGGGTGAATTATTGCTTTGTGCCACTTTAAGCTCATTTTTCAAGTCAAGAACCAAATTAGCACAATTACAAGTTTTAAGTGGAATGGACTCAATATTTGAAGAAGGCGACCTCTTAGAAGGTGAGGAGGAAGAACTTTGCTTGAGTGATTCAACTTGTACTTGAAGGTATTTGTTAACTTTTGTCAAGTTAACAAGCTCATACTTAAGTACAACATTCAATTTTTTTAGATTTGAACAAGTTTCCTTGCTCAAAGCTAGCTCACACTAAAGCGCTTCTCTCTTTTCCTTTTCTAGGTCAAGAGCCCTTCAACCTCAGAGTATCTCTCCTTTTGAAGGACGAGCATATCTTCTTGTCGGTTGATAAGATCTTCCTTCTCAAATATTTTATCCGTTAAAATTTTCATTTTAGCCAATGCAGTTTTACTTAATTCCTTAAACATGTGTTCATTTTCATCACTGCTATGAAACTCATCATCAAAGTAATTAAGTGAGAGAGGTGTGAGTCAAACCTTTTTCTTGCCTTCCTTAGCCATGAGGTAAGTATGATTAAGAGTCTCCCGTCCTCCCATGTTCGAGAAGAGCGTAAACTTCTTGGTAGGCTTCATGATGGCAATGGTAGCCATCTCTTCTTCTTCATCGGAGGAGGACTCATCGTTTGAGTCCCACTCTTTGCCGATGTGTGCTTGATGAGCTTATCTCCTTTTATTGAATATTTTCCTCTCTTGAGGCTTCACTTCTTTCTTCTTCTTATTTTCTTCATATGGACAATCAACTATGAAGTGCCCATATTCACCGCAGTTATAGCATGAGCGTCTAGATCTAGACTTTTTTTATTCTTATCATCATTGGAATTGTTGTCTTTTCTCCTTCTCATCATCCTCTTAAATTTCTTCATGAAGATGACCATTTCTTCTTCATCCATGTCGGTGCTCATGTCGTCGCTATCTTCATCCTCTTTCACCTTGCGGACTTTCTTGTTATTTGGTTTGCTGGCCACCTTGAGAGCTACCCCTTTATTCCTTGATGAAGTCAGCTCAGCAAGGTCCTTCACATATTTTGCTTCCTTCTCCATCATCTCGTGGTTGATTATTTTGCCCAATAGATCATCCGGAGTCATTTTATGGAATCCCGAACTTTCTCGGATCATCGAGCATAAAGTGACATTTGGGGGCATGAATGCCCTTATCATCCTCTTGACGACTTCATGATCAGTACATTTCTTACTTCCATAGGCCCGAATATTGTTGCTGATTGCCTTCATCTGATTGTACATCTCTTGGGGTGATTCACCTCCTCAATGTCAAACCTCCCCAATTCCCCTTCAAGCATTTCAATTTCCGCTTCACGAACTGAGCGAGTTCCTTCATGTGTGGTCTTGAGTGTATCCCATATTTCCTTGGCACTTTCCAGTCCATCAATCTTGGTGAACTCTTCCCGGCTCAAGAATGAAGTGAATACCGCAACGGCTTGTGCGTTGTAGTGAATTTATTGCTCTTGCTCCAGAGTGAGTTCATCATCAGTATCCAGGATAGCTACACCTGTACACAAAATGCCAAAGATTGGGTCTAAGGAGATAAGATGCATTTTCATGTTATACTTCCACATCGTATAATCATTTCTGTCGAAATGCGGAGGTCTCCCCATGGGAACAGAAAGATAGTGATTGTTGGAATTAAGAAGATCATAATTATAAGGATATCGAGAGTAGTCTTGACGACCCCCCCCCCCCCCCCCGTCTCCTTCTCATCTTCCTCCTTGCCCTTTTTGTTTAGGAGTTTTTTCCTTAGAAGCGCCTTGATTTTACGCACTTCTTCATCATCATGTTTGTTTTCCTTGAGTACATCGAATGCCTTTGTGTCATGTTCATCTTCGGTGTTGGGCACCATTGGGATCTCGTTTTTATTGTCAGAGGCCATTGATCTCTCCAAGCGGTGAGTCTCGTAAATGGAGAACCAAGCTCTGATATCAATTGAATGTGGCCTAGAGGCGGGGGGGGGGGGGGGGGGGGGGGTGAATAGGCTTTTGGAATTTTTCCTGAAACACTTAGCAAAACTGTTAAAACCAGGAAGGTCAAAATGGTTCGGTGTGAGTAAGGACTAGTCCGGTGTGTGTAATCACAACTGTCAAATCGAGATCTCTAATATGTTTCCTTTGAATTTCTCGCAGCAGAATGTAGTAAATTGTACTAACAACTCTAGCAAGTGTTAATGGTAGATGATTTGCATGTGGAATAAAAGATTAACACAAGTTGTAAGTATGATCAAGTCTATGCCCTAGATAGTGATGAATTGAAATGAAAAGTATGGATCAAGAGCACATGAGACAAACGATTTTTATCGAGGTTCGATCTCACCAAAGAGATCTACTCCTCGTTGAGGAAGCCCACAGAGAGCCATGTCTGTTCAAACCCTTTTTCCTCGTCAAGTCACCACACAAGTCCGACTTGATTCCACTATCACGGGTAATCACCAAGTTGGTGGGGCAACCTCACACGTTGAGGGCTCCCACAAAATTAGAAATGGAATGCGCGATCAACAAACTCAAATAATTACACAATAATCAACACGAGTGTGTGACAAATCAAACACAAGAGCTCAAAGTCGATAAGATTGTCGCTCTCCCTTTCCCAATTGCTAACTCCCAAAGATTTGACTCTTAGGGCCTTAGAATGTGTGGACAGGAGTGTTTTTGTGCTCTTGGATGCAGTAGCGGTGCTAGGGTTCTTGGTTGGGTGTTGTGAGGTCGTGGATCACCTACTTATAGACATTTAGAAAAGTTACCGTTTGGATCCCGACGACCGGACTAGTCCATTATGAACCAGACTAGTCCGTTGTGCTAAGTGGTTTATGCGTGGAGAAATGCGGCACACTAAGAAAGCCTAACTTTTGTGAGTGTACCAGACTAGTCCGTTATGGACCGGACTAGTCCGATTTTGTCCAGAAAGGATATTGGACTAGTCCTCTTTTGAAACTGTGAGAAAATGGACTAGTCCGCTATGAGACCCGACTAGTCCTCTATGAGGTATGGTGATAGAACGGACTAGTCCTCTGTGAATCTGGACTAGTCCTATTGTGATATTGTGAGAGACTGGACTAGTCCTCTCTGGGGCCGGACTACTTCTTTATTCCTGCAACTTGAATGTGACACCCAGTTCTGGGAATGAACCAAGTAAATGCATATGTGTGTCCAGGATGTTCAACACACATACACGAGTGCATTCACAAAAGGATATACAAAAATTTTTCACAGAACAAGATTAATTAAGCAATTTTATTACACAATTCATAATATTCTTGAATGCAAACTCTAATGAATATTAATGACAAGTTTGAACTAATGCAGCAGAAATAATCTAAATAAAGCAACTATGCAACTAAGCAAAATAAGCAGAAGGGTAGCGCGGCTCTAAACAACACCAAAGGCAAAGCTAACGGCAGCACACGGCCTAGAACTCCACATTATCATTGTTATACCCCCAATCCTGACCTGCAACTGTTGGTGTGGGAATTGCAAGGGTGAGTACATGTCGTACTCAGCAAGTGTGGAAAGTATGACATGTAGCTGATTTAAATGACGAATATAATATAGGCTAAGTGCTGAAAAGTACATTAAAACATTTGAAAACCAATGTATTGTACTTATGTGAAGTAAACTCATCATAATCCATGTAGTTATCATAATATCAGTTCATATTTCATTACCATCATCCATATACCAGATTTCTTATTACCATTAACCATATCCATTGCCATAGACCACAATACCATCCCATAACCAATACCCAACCATAACCAAACCATCTCAAATCCCAATTTCCTTCTAATCATGGAAGTTGTCCAAGTGCTTTTAACTGGGAGCACGACTATCATGATAGTTTTTAACACACTCTACAGAGTATGTACCGCTTTACCCACGTGTTTGTGATTTGATCACATTTCGGTGACTAGAACCTCTATTACGCTGTCTCACACTTTCGTTGGTGTGCGGCCAAGAGATCACAAAATAGCCTTTACAAAGGGACTACTAGCATGTATGGACCCACTGAGGTTTCACCGGTGGTGATGTCTTCAACAGAGCACATCTTCAACCAAGGGCCCTCTCTTGTGCCATTCGGATCCCAGGGAGTCCCACCTCAAATCCAAACCCAATTCGACTCCCCTTCCTCGGTGCGCAAAATGATCCATGCAAAACTAGCAATACCCTAATTAATCAGCTACGACACACTCATACTTGGCCTCGTGGTGGCACTGTTGTCCTGGCTTATTCTCGAATGAACCGGTCTTTAAATCTAAAGTAAGCAACAACCATGACTTACAACCCATCCACATATCCAGGCTTGCTTAGATCACCCATTACCATATCACAATAACCAGCTCATATTAACGATAATCTCATTAATCCATAATTAAATGGTATAGTTAATTTCCCATCCCAATTAATTAAGTGAAGCAAAGGGTAAAAAGTCCTTCCCGACTCTCTACCATGTATTCCAGGTGATAAGGGTGGTTAAACAAAGCTAGTAAACTTCCTATCAAAGGATTTCCCATTAAATTGACACAAGCATGCAGTTTTGAAAACAAAACATTTATTGTCAAAACAGGACCAATATGTTCAAGGACACTTGCCTTGCTCTTGAGCTTGATTGGGATCAAAGACTTCAAACTCCTAGTGCTAGAGGTCCTCCACAACACTCTCTAGCGCAAATCCGTCTAAACCACACAATAAACATACAAGACAAGAATTACAATCAATAAGTGCACATATATTACTCAATATTTCAAAACATGCATGATTAATGCAAATGTGAAGCAAAACTAGTAAATGAGTGGTTAATGATGTTTACTATTTAGTTCTAATAGTTTTTAACAAGTTTGGATAGGTTTGGAATTGATTTGAATCAATTTAGAATTAATTCAGTAGGAAATATACAGCAAAATCGGACCAGTCTGCTGTAGGGCCGGACTAGTCCGCCCTTCGCAGAAACAACGAGTTAGGGTTTTCTAGATCGACATGAATTTGGATAAACGGGGTTGAATTCACATGAGAAAGAGGAAGTAAAAGGTGTACTAGGTGTTTAGAATTCTAAGGAATCAAGGGTTTTGGAGGCAACACTTGGATCTTGACGATCTAGGGTTGATGAAGAAGCTTGAAGGTGAATTGTTGATGAAGAACGAAGACTTGATGGAGATCTTCATCACTTGATCCTCTTTTGTTTCCTCCTCTTCTTCTCCTTGCTCGAGATCTCCTTCTCCCTCCTTGGTGGCGGCTCTCCACGAACTAGGGTTTGTGGTCTTTCAATTGAGGCAAAAGGATGTAAAGTGAAAGGGTGGGGTCGTTTATATAGGGGTGGAGGGCTAGGGTTTGATGGATTTTGAGTTTGGGGAGGGTGGAGGCCGGTATGGGGTCCCAAATGGGCTCAAAAAAGAGTTAGCCACGATGTACTTAGGCCCACTTAAGGTAAAACCCGAAAACACGTCATGGAACAAAAGATCAACTCGGAATCGCGATCACCGGACAAATCCACAAAAGGTCGGACTAGTCTGAAGTTAGTCAGAGAGATATCGGACAAGTTCAAACTAGACATCAGACAAGTCCGAACTTAGTCAGAGGAAAAAAGACAATTCTGGCCAAAATCAGACAAGTTCGATTTTAGTCAGAGAGGAAAACAGACAAGTCCGCTAGATGTCGGACAAGTCTAGGGACTTGGCAAAATTTTCAAGGTTGTGATGACCGGACTAGTCCACTATGGACCGGAAAAGTCCGAAAGTTGTACAAAGAGAAAAACGGACTAGTCTGCAGCAAGTAAGGACAAGTACGAAGAAGGTTAGAGAGAAATCAGACTAGTCCGCACCAAAAACGGATTAGTCCGCACTCCTTAGAACATTTGAGTGCGATTTTGCTCTAAATTCATTTTAAACTTGCTCATTTTTATATGGATTAATGTTAAAGATGTATATGAACTTATGTAATGCATGATGCATGAAAATGAGGGTGTTAAAAACTACCCCTTTAAAATGAATCTCACCCTCGAGATTCGACGTGGGAGAGAAGATGTAGGGAAATTCCTTCTTCAGATCATCCTCCACCTCCCAAGTTGCCTCTCATTCTGTATGATGCTTCCATTTAACTTTGCACCATCTAATAATCTTGTTCCTTGTGATCCTCTCCTTGGTTTCCAAGATCTTGACCTGTTGCTCGGGATAAGTCAAATCTGCCTCTAGTTCTAATTCTTCCATTGGCACTTGTTCTTCCGGTACCCTTAAACACTTCTTCAGCTGGGAAACATGAAAGACATCATGAACATCCAATAAGTGAGCTGGCATCTCCATTTTTATGCTACTTCTACTCTTTTGTCCAAAATCTTGAATGGCCCAATGCATCGAGGTGCTAGTTTGCCTCTAATATTAAACCTCTCATGACCTCTCATTGGTGACACCTTGAGGTAAAAAAAATCCCCCACTTCAAATTTTGCATATGGCAAGCTTTTGTCCCAACTTTTTCCATACTTCAAGGCACAATCCCTTAACATATCCTCTAAAATCTGATTGGTCCTTTCGGTTTGTCCATCCGTTTGAGGGTGATATGATGAGTTGAAATTCAACCTTGTTCCCAATGATTCATACAATTTTTGCCAGAACCTGGAGGTAAATTGAGAACCTCTATCCGACACTATCCTCTTTGGAACTCCATGTCAGCACACAATATGTTGCATATATAGGTCTGCCAGTTGTATTGCAGTATACTTGGTCTTGACAGGGATGAAGTGAGCTGACTTGGTCAATCGATCCACAATGACCCTTATGGAGTCATATCCGGACTGAGTACGTGGCAATCCAACTATAAAGTCCATACTGATTTCTTCTCACTTCCACTCTGAAACCTTTAATGGCTGTAATAGTCCAGCTAGTCTTTGATGTTCCACCTTCGCTCGTTTGCACACATCACACAACACTACATATTCAGCTATGTCCTTTTTCATGCTGGCCCACCAATAACATGTCTTCAATTCCTTGTACATCTTCGTACAACTGGGGTGAATTGAGTATGGCGAGTCATGTGCCTCTTTTAGTATTGTCTCCTGAATATGCTTCACATTAGGCACGACAATCCTCTTTCCAAGCCATAAAGTACCATTGTCATCCTCATCAAACCTGAATTCCCTTCCTTCCTGGGTCCTTTCTTTGATTTCCTGAATTTCCTCATCCTTTGTTTGACCCTCTCGAATCTCTTGCTCCAAGGTCGGCTTTAACTCTATTATTCCCATCTCATTCACAAATCCGAGATTCATCCATTCAAACTCCTTACATAACTCGAATGGCAATTCTTGAACTGTGAGCTGGTGACTTACTCCCTTCCGACTCAAAGCATCGGCCACTACATTAGCCTTTCCTGGATGGTAATTGATTCCCACATCATAATCCTTGATGAGCTCCAACGATCTTCGTTGCCTCAAATTCAGATCCGTTTGTGTGAATATATACTTTAAACTCTTGTGATCCGTAGAAATTTCACACCTATGTCCAAGGATGTAATGTCTCCAAATCTTCAATGCATGTACCACAGCTGCAAGTTCCAAATCATGTGTTGGATAATTCTTCTCATGTTTCTTCAATTGTCTCGATGCATATGCAACCACTTGACCTTCTTGCATGAGCACACATCCAAGCCTTTGTCTTGAGGCATCACAATATATATCAAAACTTTTACTTACATCCGACAAGACCAAAACTCTGGCTGAAGTTAACCTTTTCTTCAACTCCTGAAAACTTTCTTGACAAGCTTGAGTCCATTGGAATGCTTTACCCTTCATTAGCAACTCTGTCATGGGCTTGACTATCTTGGAAAAGTCCTTGATAAATCGACGGTAATATCCAGCCATTCCAAGAAAACTCCGGATCTCCTTTACGTGCTGTGGCAGTTCCCATTTCAACACGTCCCTCACTTTTTGTTGGTCGACTGATACTCCTCCTCCCGAGATGATATGACCCAAAAATGACACCTCTTTCAACCAAAACGGGCACTTGTTGAACTTGGCATACAATTGATGCTCCCTCAATTCCTGCAACATAAGCCTTAAGTGTTCCTCATGCTCCTCCTCGCTTCTCGAGTAGATCATAATATCATCAATGAACACCACTGCAAACTTATTCAAGTACTCCATTAAGACCTTATTCATGAGGTACATAAAATACGCAGGTGCATTTGTCAATCCAAAGGACATAATTGTATACTTATAGGATCCATATCGGGTCCAAAAATTTGTTTGGGGTATATCCGATGGTCTAATATTAATTTGAAAGTAACCTGACCTCAAATCAATTTTGGAGAAGACACAATCACCCTTCATCTGATCAAACAAGTCTTCTATGCGTGGCAAGGTGTACTTGTTCTTGATGGTCACCTCATTGAGATCTCGGTGATCCACACATATCCTTTGGGATCCATCCTTCTTGTCCACAAAGAGTACGGGCGCTCCCCAAGGTGAAGAGCTTGGGCGAATAAAACTTTTCTCTAGTTGCTCTTGAATCTGCTTCTTGAGCTCCGCTAACTCCTTAGGAGGCATCCTATATGGCCTCTTAGCTATAGGTGCAGTTCCAGGTATTAAAACAATAACAAATTCGATGTCACGATCAGGTGTCATATCTGGCAAATCATACGGAAACACATCCAAGAATTCACACACCACTGGAATCTCCTCAATTGTGGCACTGTCCATGTGATTCGGCTCCAATTGCTTCGGTGCATGTTGAGATGCTTCAAACTCTATGGTGATCCCTTCCTCATTGGTTAACTTCACCATCTTTGTGGCACATTCAATGACTCCATTGTGCTTCCTCAACCAGTCTATACCAATTATAATGTCCAATCCTTGAGAACCCAAGACAATGAGGTTGGCGAAGAAGTCTACCCCCTTATTCTAAGGCTTACTTTTGGACATACTATATTTGTCCTCATCTCTCCTCCAGGAGACTTAACCAAGAGAGTATACTTCATATGAGAGATAGGGAAACTATACTTGGTAACATATTTCGATGCAATGAACGAATGCGATGCTCCAAAATCAAATAACATAGTCGTCGGGTTGGAGTTTACGAGAAACATACCAATAACCATGTCATCCGCTTGTTGAGCATCCTCCGTAGAGACATGGTTCATGTTGCCACGAGCAAAATTCTACTGTCCATGGTTCCCTTGCGATTGTTCTCTATTGGGTCTTGGGTTTTGTCTTGGAGCATTGCTTCCTTGACCAAGGCCTGACTTGGGACATTGAATTGCAAAGTGTCCTGCTTCTCCACATGTATAGCACTTTCTAACTGCACCAGATTTATTAGGACAAACTTGATTCTGAACATTTGCGCCTTCCTCTTGGTGTCTTGCTCCATCTAACGGACCTTGTTCTCCACAACAATTGCTTTGTCCACTAGCTTCTGGAAGGGTGCATAATCACAAATTTAGCAATTGTAATTGGATTTCATTGTTCAAGCCTCTCATGAACAAGTATTGTTTCCCGCTATCTCGGCTCACATCCTCAGGCGCATACCTTGAGAGTGGAGTGAATTTATTGAGATATTCACCCACACTCAATCTTTCTTGCCTCAAGTTTTCAAACTCTTGCCTCTTCAAGATCATAACACCTTCTGGCACATAATGAGAACGGATGCTCTCCTTGAATTTGGCCCAAGTAATCCTCTCTTGATTTTCATGGGCGTTGCATAGTGAATCCCACCAATCGGCAGCTGCTCCAACAAGTTTATAAGATGCGAATAACACCTTCTTTCGGTCACTGCATTGGACTATCGCAAGTTTCTTCTCCACGACTTGAGCCAATCATCGGCATCCATAGGGTTAGTAGCTTGAGAAAAAGTCGGCAGCCTAGTTCTCATGAACTCTCCCAATCGGTTATGAGGCGGTGGGGTGGCGGTGGAGGCATGTGGGGTTGATTGTTGTTGTTGCCAGCCTGCAGCTATCCCATAGTTTGTATCATGGTCTTCATGAGATGGTTTTGAATAGCCAATAGCTGTTCAAGGTTGATAGCTCCCTGGGTAGGTCCTTGTCCATTGTTGTTCTGAGATGCTCCATTGTTCTCCTCCTCATCATTGTATCCCTCTGGTTGCGAGTCCTCACCATCTGAAGAAAAGCAAGAGATAAGAATTTAGAAAATGTCCCCAACTATACGCATCAAGGGATATGAAACTAAGCAACTAACTATACTAGCCAATGTGGACATGTCAATGCTAAAGCATCCCAAAATCCTCTACTAAGCACACAAGCAGCAAAACATAGCAAACAACACACCAAGAAAAAACACATTGATTCTTGAGTGCTCCTATGTGTTCTAAAGTGTCCATTCTATCTAGGCTACGTCCTACAGTCAAACTGTGACTCTGATACCAATTTGTGACACCCAGTTCCGGGAATGAACCAAGTGAACGCATATGTGTGCCCAAGATGTTCAACACACATACACGAGTGCATTCACAAAAGGATATACAAAAAATTTCCACAAAACAATATTAATAAAGCACTTTTATTACACAATTTGGAATATTCTTGAATGCAAGCTCTAATGAATATTAATGACAAGTTTGAACTAATGCAGTAGAAATCATCTAAATAAAGCAACTATGCAACTAAGCAAAATAAGCATAAGGGTAGTGCGACTCCAAGCAACACCACAGGCAAAGTTGACGGCAACACACGGCCTAGAACTCCGCATTATCATCGTCATACTCCCAATCCTGACATGCAATTGTTGGTGGGGGAATTGAAAGGGTGAGTACATGTTGTACTCAGCAAGTATGGAAAGTATGATATGTAGTTGATTTGAATGACGAATATAATAAAGGCTAAGTGCTGAAAAGTACATTAAAACATTTGAAAAGCAATGTATTGTACTTATGTGAAGTAAACCCATAATAAAACATATAGTTATCATAATACTAGTCCATGTTTCATTACCATCATCCATATACTAGATTTCTTATTACCATTAATCATATCTATTGCCATAGACCACAATACCATCCCATAACCAATACCCAACCATAACAAAACCATCCCAAATCCCAATTTCCTTCTAATCATGGAAGTTTTCCAGGTGCTCTTAACCGGGAGCACGGATATCATGATAGTTTTTAACACACTCTGCAGAATTTGTACCGCTTTATCCATGTGTTTGTGATTTCATCACCTTTCGGTGACGAGAACCTCTATTACGCCGTCTCACACTTTCGTCGGTGTGCGGCCAAGAGATCACAAAATAGCCTTTACAAAGGGACTACTAGCATGTATAGACCCACTAAGGTTTCACCGGTGGCGATGTCTCCAATAGAGCACATATTCAATAATGGGCCCCCTCTTGTGCCATTCGGATCCCAGGGAGTCCCGCCTCAAATCCAAACCCAAACTGACTCCCCTTCCCCGGTGCGCCAAATGATCCATGCAAAACTAGCAATACCCTAATTAATCAGCTATGTCGCACCCATACTTGGCCTCGTGGTGGCACTGTTGTCCTGGCTTATTCTCGCATGAACCGGCCCTTAGATCTAAAGTAAGCAACCACCATGACTTCCAACACATCCACATATCCAGGCTTGCTTAGATCACCCATTACCATATCACAATAACCAGTTCATATTAACCATAATCTCATTAATACATAATTAAATGGTATAGTTGTTTTCCCATCCCAATTAGTTAAGCGAAGCAAAGGGTAAAAAGCTAGTAAACTTCCTATCACAGGATTTCCCATCAAATTGACACAAGCATGCAGTTTTGAAAACAAAACATTTATTGTCAAAACAGGATCAATATATTCAAGGACACTTGCCTTGCTCTTGAGCTTGATTGGGATCAAAGACTTCAAACTCCTGGTGTTGGAGGTCCTCCGCAGCACTCTCTGGCACAAATCCATCTAAACCGCGCAATAAACATACAAGACAAGAATTACAATTAATAAGTGAATATATATTACTCAATATGTCATGACATGCATGATTAATGCAAATGGGAAACAAAACTAGTAAATGAGTGGACAGGTTTGGGCAGGTTTGAAACTGATTTTGAATCAATTTAGAATTAATTCAGCAGGAAACATACAGCAAAATCGGACTAGTCCGCTGTAGGGCCGGACTAGTCCGCCCTTCGCAGAAACAGCGAGTTAGGGTTTTCTAGATCGACATGAATTTGGAGAAACGGGGTTGAATTCACGTGAGAAAGATGAAGTAAAAGGTGTATTAGGTGTTTAGAACTCCAATGAATCAAGGGTTTTGGAGGCAACACTTGGATCTTGACGATCTAGGGATGAAGAAGCTTGAAGGTGAACTGTTGATGAAGAACGAAAACTTGATGGAGATCTTGATCACTTGATCCTCTTTCACTTCCTCCTCCTCTTCTTCTTGCTCGGGATCTCCTTCTCCCTCCTTGGTGGCAGCTCTCCATGAACTAGGGTTTGTGGTCTTTCAATTGAGGCAAAAGGATGTAAAGTCAAGGGGTGGGTTCGTTTATATAGGGGTGGAGGGCTAGGGTTTGATGGATTTCGAGTTTGGGGAAGGTGGAGGCCGATGTGGGGTCCCACATAGGCTCCAAAAAGAGTTAGACACGACGTCCTTAGGCCCACTTAAGGTAAAACCGAAAACACATCATGGAACAAAAGATCAACTCAGAATCACGATCACTGGACAAGTCCGCAAAAGGATGGACTAGTCCTAAGTTAGTCCGAGAGATATCAGACAAGTTTGGACTAGACATCGGACAAGTCCGAACTTAGTCATAGGAAAAACAGATAAGTCTGGCCAAAACAAGACAAGTCCGATTTTAGTCAGAGAGTAAAACGGACAAGTCTGCCAGATGTCGGACAAGTCCGGACAAGTCTAGGGACTTGGCAAAATTTTCAAGGTTGGGATGGCCGAACTAGTCCGCTATGGACCGGGCAAGTCTGGAAGTTGTACAGAGAGAAAAATGGACTAGTCCGCAGCAAGTAAGGACAAGTCCGAAGAATGTCAGAGAGAAATCGGACTAGTCCGCACAAAAAACGGACTAGTCCGCACATCTCAGAACTTTTGAGTGTGGTTTTTTCTCTAAATTCACTCTAAACTTGCTCATTTTTATATGGATTAATGTTAAACATGTATATGAACTTATGCAATGTATGATGCATGAAAATGAGGGTGTTACATTGAACTATGTTATAGACCTAATTCGTTTCGTAACGACTTGAGCTCTTGGGGGTGTGTCTCTCACACACACCCTACATATTTAGGACTACTTTTGCATCTTTTATTCACTTGTTTTTTCCCTTTCTTGATTCTCATCTTTTCACCTTTTTGCACCTTTTGTTCACTTGTGCTCTTCCCTTTCTTGAAATTCATTTTTCTTATTTTTGTACCTTTAGTTCAATTCTCCGAAACCTGCTCTCATCTCAACAAACTTGATTAGGATCTCACTTATTTGTCATAAATCATCCAAAACCCACAAGGGTGTGCCTAGATGCACTTTCAAGATCTTTTTCTTATTAAGGTACAAATGCCATGAGAGATTTTGCTCCCTTATGTGACTTTTTGTGCGAATGTGACTGGAATTTGATAATGTTTTATAGGATTTCAGTGATTTTTTTTGAATTTGAAGATGTCTCAGTCGGAGCATCAACGTCATATTGAACAGGAGGCTCAACAGCAGACTCAGCTTCAAACTTATGAAGGGGATGCATCTGCCTCTAGTAATACAAGAAAGAAAAAGTCGCGGATGATGTGGCCGACAGACGTTTTGACTGTTGATGAGGCCAATGACGAAGGCTTGCCCCTAGACCATAATGTAAATACAAGACTGCCCAGAGTTTGTGGTCTAGCTGCTCGGGAAAGGGTGTCGCTAAACCTGTAGAGATTCGATCACTTGACCGAAAATTAAAAGGATGAACTCTTTGAAAGCTCTATCCAATCGTACGTTCAATATATGAAACATATGAAATGGAAGGGGAAGAATCTAGCTATGAATATGATCTCTCATGCATGGAAGACCTACAAAAGTAAGCTTGTGAATCTTTGGAGGCACCATGAAACCCCCATCCATATGTATCCACATGTGTCAGAAGATGATCGGGCAAGATTTGTTGAAAAGTGCAAATCACAGGATTTTGCCAAGAACAGTGAACATATGAAGTGGCTCCGATCGCAGAACGAGCTTGACAACCACCTCGGTAACACCGGTTATGCTGAGAAAAAAAAGGATTTGGAAAGAACAGGATGAAACACTAGCCAAGCTAGGTCTTGAGAATCCATACGAAAGTTTCAGTAGATGGCTGAAACCATTTATGTGTGCTCGTTTACAGCTGTCTGAGTCAGGTCGTATCAGCTTCTACAGTCCGAGCACCTTACATGTCGCTCAAAGAGCCTGGACCCTAAGCAGCAAAGACTCAAATGGTGAGAGTGAATACAATGCCCTCAACAAGGCCCTGCAAAGACTGGAGCAACGAGGCCGTGTTCGTGGTGTTTCCAGTAAGTTGAGCTGGAGTGAGGGTTTTCCGGAATACAAAAAAATGTATCGGAGGCGAAAAATGACCTTGACAGCACAAGTTGGCGTCGAGGAGCTGAAAATACAGCTGCGAAGGGAGCTCCTAGGAGACGCAAAGCATATGCTGGGGGGAGCACGTATACCAATCCCTAACGCGTTTTTTGTCTTAAGTAACGACAAGGAGCGTAGGAGCAGCTTTGCTTCTACAACAGCTGGAGGTGGACAACCACAGGAGGATCTTCAGGCACTAGCGTCTGGACCTTCAATTGAGCCAGACACGATAGATAACTTCACTCAACCAACAACATGCAGCCTTCTGCTAATGGTCGCAGAAATCGCTCGAATGGAGTTTGGGAGAGGGCATGGTACATGAAAATATGAAAAACATGGAGCTCGAAGTGTCATCGGATGATAAAACGCTGACTATGAGGGATGCATTTACTAGAAGGGTTCAGTGGAGATGGAGCCTTATTGTTGTTGACCCAGCAGCAACAGCTTCCGCGTCGACCTCTAATGCTTCGATGTCTCCTGAGGCACATCTGCTTTTGCACCCAAATCCAGATCAGATAGATCTGTCTCCAATTCCAGAGCTATTGTTGCCTCTAGTTATAGGGAAGCAGAATAAGTCTCCAATCAATGAGCAGTTGCCTCTAGTTATAGAGAAGCTGCATTTGTCTCCAACTCTAGAGCTGTCGCAGAAGTCTCCACTTGAAGTTGAGTCGCGTCGGTCTCCACCTCGTACTCAGAGTGCCCTGGTCCCGTGCGGAGAACAAGAGTCAGCTGCAGCGACAACTATCGTCGAAGGAAGCTTGGAAGAAACCAATGAAAGAGTCAGAAGCTAACCCAAGGGCACCGAAAGCTATGACGCATGCAAACCTAAAGTTTGAAATGAGAAAACCGATGTGAACTGCGGGCGCACTCAAACAAGTTGGTAAACTTTGTGCTCAACTTCATCAATACTACATGGAAAATTACATAAAAATGTCAAACCATACTAGGGGCATTCAAGGATAAACACTTTCTCTCAGGTGATGGCGCTTTTGTCATTGAATGGTCCGATCTCTATGACCTTTTCATCCTCGACACGTTGGATATCTCTCTATTATGCTGCTTCACATTGTAAGTCCTCGAAAACTAGGTTCTTAAATACATATGCTCAATATAAGTGTTTTATGTAACAAATTTGGTATTTTGCGTGTAGGCACGAGCAACAACATACTCGTCATAACAAAGAAATATGTCTCCTGCATATCTTGACCCGCAAGTATCAATGAGAACTTATATTCAAACGTCGAGTAGCTGAAAAGATGTTGTTCAATATTTTGTGAAGGCAATGAAACACTACAGTGATAAGGAGCTCCTAGTCGTACCGTTCAACCCGGATAACTATTGGGTAACCATAGCAATTTCTACAAAGTACGACTAAGTCTGGTACTGTGACTCCTTAAGGCCAAAAGATGAAAAAAAAACTGGCGAGCGAATAACCCGTAAATAGAATGATATCTCTTCCGTTATTGATGAGTAAGTTCCTTCTCCACTTTAGTTTTTGAATGTTTCGTCCTTGCACGATAATTTTACATTAATTGTGGATGTTTTTTTAGGGCTTTCGTACAAGTAAAAGGAAAACGCCGACAACTTAAGCAGCATACTGCATTCAACGTCCCACAACAAGCTTCGAGCAACATGTGCGGCTTTCATGTCTTCTTACACATGGCTTTATTTGGAGAGCAGCCAAATTGCAATGTATGTGTAAGTGCATTTATTTTACTTTATTACTAATATTTTGCTAAATCTCATTTTATCGTGTGGCAGGACTACGGACCCGCCTTCAGCAGGACTACGGACCCGCCTTCGAGAATGCTGAAGGTCGTAGTCTCGAGCAAATTAGAGACGTACTATGCAGGTTCATCATTTCTAAAATCATTAATTCAAAGGGGGAATTTTAATACAAACTAGAGGATTAGATGACAGTTGTTCTTTGTGTAATTAGTTACTTGTTAAGCTGGATAAACAGGGGAATTCTTTGTGTAAATAGTTTCTTGGTAACCACGATTGATACTTTGTTAATATTTGATTGGTCAATGTGTGTGACCTCCATTTGGCTATACATAAGTTTTTATATGTGTATGTTGTTGACACTGGCAATGCGGCTGCCAAATCTTAGCTAGCTTCAGGATGCAGCCGGCAACCAGGATAATCAGAGGTGGGGGGCACCTAATAGGAGATGCGCGTCTAGCAGGGAACGTCTCCCTGTTAGTGCTGCAGTGACCCTTCCTGTAAACAATCTGTGACGTGTTGTAACAAAGATCGTCTTGAATTACCTAAATGAAGGAGACACGCTTCCTTAAAGTACGTCTCAGATCAGTCAATAAATTTGCGATGGGCTAACATAAAGCCCGTCTCAAATCAGTCAATAAATCTGCGACGCGCTGTATTAGAGCATGTCTCGCATGTATGCCGATGGACGACGCGTGCGATGCTCGTCTCCAATGGCCTCGTAAAGCCCATATGTTATGACTCAAAGAAAGGATATGCGCTATCTTTGAGCTTGTCTTGCACTTAGGCTGATCGGCGACGCACCACCCGCGGTCTCTGATGACAATGTAATGCGAGACGCGACGACGAAGACGCACTGTTTGTTTGTTTCCCTTCTTCGTTCGAACACATCTCGAATGAGCCTTTCTTATGTAGTGCCAAAACATCAGGAGGCTACGTGACGACTAGGATGCTGTGGAGGTGTCTCAAACTTCTGCGCCAGTTGAGCTGGAATGGTTGCACGATCCAACTATGAAGCACCAATGATATGTTACTGCTGCAGAAAGTCCACCATCAAGTTCTCGAGCTCAATGGGCAACGGTGACCGACAACTGTACCAGTACGCTTCAATGGGAATTGATTCTGAAGTGGTATTCAAGTCATGTGTCTCAATACTTACAACAAAAATTAAGTTATGTTTGATAATGTTTACATTCAATAATGTTAAAACAAAGGAAGACATACCTGGTTCCATACAAGGATCATACGTGGACGGGCCTACAAAGTGTGCCATAGACGGCCATACAAAGTCAGGCGGAGGGGCCCAAGTAGGAGCATGCACAGATAGGCCCGCAGAGTGTGGAGGAGGAGCTGAAGTAGGAGCGTGCATAGACAGGCCTGTCAGTCACAGAGGTTGACATTAGTTAACATTCAAGGGAAAACAAAATTCTTAAATTCGTACCTGTTGTGCTGCTCTCGGCCTAGCAGTCCTTGCTGTCATCACAGTACTATCTCGCACACATGACTGTACAGAACGCCAACTTTAAACCCTCTACGGCATGGTCGTATATCTTCTGAAGCAAGTGCACTATCTCCGAAGAAGTCACTGCAATACTCCGTCTCAAACGATGCAGCCCTGCCGAATTCTCCGCGACAACGTCTTTGAAGCGCTGCATCTAGAAACATGGAACGAGTTGCACATATTGCTTAAATTGATTACTTCACATAAGAAATGTACAAAACCAATTGAATCTTACCGCCATTGATGTGGCTCGATCTCTATGCCGCGGATAGGTGTCAGCCAGAGATGGTATATGTTGGTCTTGATGCACAGGTGTGTGTGCGATCTTTGCTTGTGTCTGAGGCAGGTACCACTGTAGGTACTCCTCGTACACATTTGAGGAGAACGATTGTGTCTCCTGAACAACCTCCAACATAGACGCCATTGCAACACCCACGGATGCAGACGCTACAGCCAATAGCATTTCTTGTAAGTATGTCCAGTTTGATTGCACTTACTACATGTACCCTGCAATCTTCTTATTTCTTACTCATCCATATCATTTCTAATACGACGAGTCTTCCGACGTCCTCTCTTCTGCTTGAACTTCATAATGTCAGGACCTCTCAAATAGTCTGGTCCCGGGTCCATAGTAAATGTGCCAAATGTAGCAAAGGCGTATATTTTCGCATTCTAGGTTGTGACTATGAGCTCTTTGAAAAAATAGAAGGACACATAATTCCTCGGAGATAGGTTGGTAACGAAACATGCTGCAATAACATGTGAACAAAGTCATGAAGGAGTTGTGGCTTTATACACATGCATGTGCAATGGTCGTTATGAAGAATGCACTCTTGCATTGGTCTTTCATGGTTGCCACCACGACGATTCCTGTCCCGACAAAGAATCTCAAATCTATGTTGAGCGGTACCCATAGATCGAACAGATGAAAACTAGCCTTTGTAATCTTCTTCTGCATGTAGTTGGACATGAATGGAGAATATCCCAGGTTCATGTCATCCCTAGTCTTCATAGCTGTTGTGTAGCGCTCTTGAGAATACTTGCACGTTTCATGTAAAATCCCTTCAACAATTGCAACCAAGGGTAATCCCCTCAAACCACGTATAACCCAATTATAAATCTGGATTTCAAGACATTTAATTAGAATAAAATAAATATACAATATTTTCTAAAAATATTGTGAACAAACATAATTACCTCCCCTAAATTTGTTGTCATGATTCTGTATGTAACCCCATGAGTGTCATAAAGCAAAGACCATTTCTCTTTTGGTTCAGCCAAATCTAATTTGAGAAGTTTCGACTACGTGAACTCGTACTTCCAATGTTACATGGCACAGGTAATTCATTAAGGTTGATCTCAGTAGATGATTCATCACTTTGTTTGCTAGTCAACTCATCAAGTCGTTCACATAGAGCATCAAACTTTTTTTGTTGATTCTGACTACACAACATCTTGAATAAGTTCATAAGTTGTTTATTCTTGAAGTGACTGAAAAAGTTTGTACCTAAATGTCTCATGCAATACCATGATTCTATGTCCACCCGACATGGTCAACGCCACGATCAGCACAACCATGTTTCATATCCGATGTAGCCTTAAGCAATCCGGCATGACGATCATGTATGACACAAACATTGGGACGCTCTTGAACTACATTCATCTTTAACCGACTCAAAAACTAGTACCAACTATTACTGTTTTCACTTTCAACAAATGCAAAAGCCACCGACAACACCTGTTGATTATCATCTACTCCAATTGAAGTGAGAATTTGACATTTGTCCTACTAGGAACGTACCATCAATGCAAAGAATAGGTCAATAATGCCTGAAAGCATTTATACATTGACTGAACACACAAAGAATGCACGATGTAGATATAACTTTTCAGGCATCCTTGGATTCAGCATATCCATAATGTCAAAAAAATTTCCGACATTTCTTTGTTGGATGGTCTCAAGCAGACATGGAAGATTTTCATAAGATGCTTCATATGATCCAAATCTCTACTCAATAACTTTCTGATTTGCCTTCCAAGCCTTTGAGTAACTTATGGTGTATTTGAACTCCTCCTCCATGGTGTTGATTATTGATTTCGGCTCGAACCGAATATTAGACACAATACGAGCATACATGTGATTTGCTATAAATTGCGAGGTGAGAGCACTATTGAACTTCTCTAATTCTTGCAACTCACATGTGTCGTCTATAAGTTTAGACACTCTCCATAATTTAGTCCACTTCTCCTAAAAAGCGTTCAACTGAAATGAACAACATGTAAACATACACTTCAAATCATAATATTTCTCGCTTTATTTGTAAACTCTAAATGATCTATGCATTGCGAGATTCCAATATTTAACAGCACCCTTTAGAGCATATTTATCTTTGAAAATAGCTCCTTCCGTTAACTCATTCTCATGGTACTACAATGATGAAGTATATCTTTCTCTCACTACTAAATTATCAAAATTTATATTATTCCACTCTGCAAGAATAGGAATTTTGTTCTCCTCATTTGAAGAATCAAATTCTAGAAGATTCTCATGTTCCATATCTTCCACTCTAATCTGTTCAACTATGTCTTCAATGTGCTCTCCCTCATCTGTTGCACCTGTTTCTTCAGTAGGAATCGTGTTTTCTTCGTGCTCCTCATTTACTGCTTCGTTACCTACTCTTTCATCACTTTCTTCTTCAACACTAAATTCATCCTGCACTGCATCATCAATATTTCTTTCATCCAACATCTTCATTTCTGCTTTAGCAAGAAGATTTAGAGGCCATCCCCGATCAACAACCATATCTACATATTTCCTCCAAATCCTTGTTCCATTCAGATCAATTAATGCTCAGTAAATCCCATTTCTTGCATGATTAATTACCCCTTTAACTTCATTTGTTGTTGTTGTGCGTCGAGATTGAATGTTTTTATCAACTATTTCTCAACAACACTAAGTAATTCCCCGTTCACGCAAGCTAAAAGCTGATAAGTCAACACCATTTGGACCCTCCATAATTTGCCCGTCTCCATAAAAAAATTGAAATACTAATTTCTCTGTCATTCCTAATCATTTAAAAAATCAACTATATATTATTATAATATATATTATTTTTAACATACAATAATATTATATAACCACTTCTTAAACTAAACTAAAATAATAAAAAACTACACTTCAACTATACAATTACATATTAACATAAGTATATATTAACTATACAATTACATATTAACATACAATTACTATAACTACATATTAAAACTACTTATTGAAAGTAATACATATTAACATAAGTATATAACTACACATAAACTACAACTAAAACAATACCTAAACTAAACAACACAAAAAATTACAACTAAAAGACAACATAAAATAAACTACAACTATAACTAATTAAAACACTAATGAAATTCAAGTTAAACTACAACAAAACAATAGCCAAACTAAACTAAATTACACTACACCTACAGATACAACTTGAATGTGGCCTAGAGGGGGGGTGTAGGCCTTTTTGATATTTAGTTGGAACTTGCAACACTTAACAGACTCATCAAATCCCAAGATATTGGACTAGTCCGGTAGGGTGCGGACTAGTCCGGTGCGTGTGGACTAGATCGGTCAAGTGTGATCAATTATCTCGATCCTAGACTCTATGAGCGGAAATATACTTGTAAATAGAGGTAATACTTCTATGAAACTAAGTGTTGCACAAGTTAATCTTATACTCAATGTTTTAATGTAATATGAACAAGATCAAGTGAAACCCTAGATAGCAATTAAAAGTAAGAACAAACTGCACAAAGTGAAGACACACGATTTTTATCCCGTGGTTCGGTTCCCACAGAGGCAACCTACGTCCACGTTGAGGAGCCCACGAAAGGACCGGGTCTTCACTGACCCTAACCTTGTCGAATCGCCACGAAGACCAATTCTTATTCACTATCACAAGGGTAAATCACCAAGTTCAAGGGGCCTTCTCACAAGTTGAGGGCTCCCCAAGATTACAAGTCGAACACCACCAAGAACACACTCTTAAGATCAACAATGAAACAACAGGAGTGTGTTAGAGATCAAACCCAAGAGCTCAGACGTGTGAATCGTGTCTCTCCTTTGATCCAAAGAGATTGATCTTTCTTGTGTTGGATTGTGTGGAGAGATGTGTTTTCTAAGCTCTTGGAGGGTGTGATGGCGCAGGGGGTCGAGAGAATTGATAGTTGGGTCGTGCACATCTATTTATATTAGGGTTTTAAAAAGTTACTGTTAGGGTTTCGAGGGTCCGGACTAGTCCTGTGTGCGGTGTGTAGGAAATCCTAAGTGTCCAGGAATATCGGACTTGTCCGGCTAGGAGCGGACTTGTCCGATTTTAGTCAGAAAGGTTTTCGGACTTGTCCGTGGTGATATTGGACTAGTCCGGTGTGGTGATACCCTTAGTGAATAGAGGACAAGTCCGCACTTGGAGGCTTGTCCGATTTTAGTCAGATGGTTTTTTCAGACTAGTCCGTGGAGAGATCGGACTTGTCCGTTTCCATGCAAATATGAATAATTGAGGATTAGTCCGCACAAGGGAGGACTAGTCTGTTTTTAGTCAGGGGCAATATCGGACTAGACCGGACACTATCGGACTAGTCCGGTGCGGACAAGTCTGCACTACCAGGACTTGTCCGAACCTATACAAAGAGGATATCAGACTAGTCTGGTTTACATCGAACTAGTCCGTTTTTTCCTGTGAAATGTGAAGTGTGTGAGGATTTCTTGTGCTTGAGCACTTGGGATGTGTTACACCAACACACTCCATACACAATGATATATTCTATTCAGCTCTTGAGCTCTTTTCCGAATTAATCCTCATTCTCCTTTCTTTTTGGCGCTTTCTTCATTCTTTCATTAAAACATGCGCTCATCTCAATAATGTGGTTAGGATCTCATTTGTTTGTCATAAATCAACCAAAACCCACAATGGATGCCTAGATGCATTTTCAATCTCCCCCTTTTGATGATTGATGACAACCAATTGAGATTTCACAAAATTATTATAAAAATTGAGATTTTCATAAAGTGTGCACATATGAGCTTGAAACACATTTAGCAATGACAACATAAGTCATATGTGCACTCTTTATGGTGGGATGCAAAACTAAGTGAGTGTGAGCAGTAGTCATGATGACAGTGAAATAATTGACATCAATATATCAACAACAAGCATATATTTTAATTTCAGAGCAAAATCACAGATTTCATAATTATGAGCACAAATAGTTCATAGCATTGCATCACAAGATCAAAAGTATCAAAAGAGCATAATATGAAGTCTTACAACCCAAAAGAGACAAAAAGATGCATAAATGAAGCTCTCGTCTCTCAACCTACAGCTAAGACCTAGTGACTCCCCCTCAATCTCTCCCCCTTTGGCATCAAGACACCAAAAATAAGGAGAGGAGGGATCTAAAATCTTCAACCCTCGCTGTCTGTCCTCTCATCATCTTCATATTCATTCTCGGGCTGAGGAGGAGGAGGAGGAACAGATCCACTCGAGGTGCCCCCAATGCCAAAGTAGGAAAGCTCGGAGGGAGTCAAAGGCCCGAGCTCTGTGAAATCCGAGGCTAAGTCGTCAGAGATGACTGGGGATCCAATAGGCTCGATCTCCAGCTTCTGGCAAATGTGTTTGACATTTTCTTTGACATATCGCATATCAGCCTTTCTCGCCTTGTTCAGCTTATGAGTGTTCACTTTGGCCTTCTTGCATGAGGTAAAGATTGCTGCCAAGTAATTCAGGATTCTACTAGGAGACCCTTTTTGGGGAGGGGCCCTAGTGGAGGGATCAGCCCTTGCATATCCTCTAGCTCTCCTCGGAGCTTCTTCACTAGATGCAGGAGAAGGGGCAGCTTGGATAGAGACTTGGGGAGGCTTTTCGGGCCTCAATGGAGTGTGCTCCACATCCTTCACAAACTCGATCCCTGTGACCTTCTCAATCATGAACATCAAGTAAGGTGTGTAGACACAGGATCTGTTAGGAGTGCAGAAGATGTTGACCATGTCATTCCACATGTAGTCAAAGAAATCGAACTTCCTGTCTTTGCTTATCACCTTCATCAGTGTCCTGAGATAGCCTTGGACACTTCCTGCATCTCCATCCTTCAGGGCAATAGTCTTCCTTAGGACCCTATTGAGGACCACAAAGAATGGCTTCATATTCTTGGTGGAAGGAGGGTTGAAAGTCGAGCGGGTGTCATAAAGAAACTTCATTTTTTCCTTCTCAAGGACACCTATGTTGTGAATGATCAAGTTGTCGCTGCTGGAGCTCTCAAGATGTAGCAGCCTTGCAAACTCGTCATAGGTAATGGTGTACTTGGATCCATGAGTCATCCAAGTCACCCGCTCTTCCTCATCACTTGCAAAGTAGCATGTAGCATAGAACTGAGCGATGACTTCGTCGTTCCAATAATTCCAGAAGGCAAACAGATCCTTCAATCCATGCTTCTCCACTGTCTGAACTACCTCATCAAAGGCTGAGCAGCTCTTCCTTTCAAAGTGCACCCAATCAATCCATTGATTGCGCACCACTGGAGTCTTCATTGTGAGATACACAGACTTATAGAAGTTCGCATGGAAGTTACTCCAGAATCTTCCATCGGCTGCTTTCTTGGACCGGCTGTAGCAATCCACATTTCTGAATTTGGAAGTCGTGTCGCTTCCCCTGCCATTGAACCTCTCCTCCGAGGGATCTCGGGTCCCTTGCTTTGGAGCTGTCACCTTGAAAGGGCCGACTGGGCCCGTGGCAATCCTTTTGCCCTTGCCCTTAGCTTGGCGAACATCCGTCGAGCTAGGGCCAACACCTGCTGAAGCCTTGGAGACAGGCCTCTTGGCAAGGACCTTGCGTCGAGCCTGTGGTGGAGAAGGTGCCGGCTCGGATGGGCGCTCTTGGCGCTTCTTGCCTTGGCCCGTTGAGGGCCGAAGCAAGGCTTCTTGGTCCATCGGCCTCGAAATCGCGGATCTTGTCTTTGGAGCTCAACATTGTCCTAAGAATGGATTACACAAGGTATGGATGAGAATTGATGGCAAGGAATTGCACTGAGGAATGGGAAACTAGGGTTGAGTTGAGTCAAAAATCGGACTTGTCCGGCGTACAGGTATGAACTAGTCTGGGTGACTAGACTTGTCTGTACATGGACCGGACTGTCCGGTGTTCATCACCTCAAACCCTAACTAGACGATCAATGGTGTTGCTCAATGCAAAAATAGCTCAACATCAATGTAATACATCAAGGAAGCATGTATTAGGTGAAGGGAACTAAGATATTTGACCGACAATGAAGGAAATCAAGATTTCTAGGGTTTGGGAGGAAATTTTACCGAAATCCCTCGATTCTTGGAGATGGAGGGGTTGAAGGAGCGGACAAGTCCGTGGTCTTCAATCCCTATGCAATGGAGATCGATTTCCACCCAAACTCGAAGAGTTTTAACGGAGGAATCGCCAAATCGCCGTGGGGAGCTCGAGTGAAGAGAGAGAGTGTGAGGAGAGTTGTGAAGGTGAAGAAGATTAGGTTTGGCGGTGGCTAGGGTTATGGAGTCGAAAAATCGGACTAGTCCGTGGTCGGTCGGACTAGTCTGGACTACCGGACACTCCGTGGACTAGTCTATAGGGGCGGACTAGTCCGGGTAACCACGGACTAGTCCGTGGTCACCAGAACAGAAATGCTTAGACCATTCGTATATATTTGAAGGTACTTATTAAGAAAATAGGGGGGCAAAACAAATCAAATAATCTTGATGAATATGATCAGTAAGCATGCAACAATCAAGCAATGACCATAATTCATCAAGATCAACTAGTTGAAATAGTTTTTGGAGAAATTTGAGAAAGATGATTTTTGCAACTCAAACAATATATTTTGGAGAGTCCATACAGGTACACAAGTTTTCAAGCCACATTCCGAGCATCAAGGATATTTAGTTCATTTCAGAGCTCGCAAAAGCGTTTTTCATCAAGTGGCTTGGTAAATATATTGGCTAGTTGTTTTTCAGTGTTGACATGGGAAATAGCTATGTATCCTTTCATTGAGTGGTCTCTCAAAAATTGGTGTCGAATGTCTATATGTTTGGTCCTAGAGTGTTCAACAGGGTTGTGCGCAATCTTAATAGCACTCTCATTATCACAAAGGAGTGGAATGCGGCTCATATTGTAACTGTAATCCCTTAGAGTTTGTCGCATCCAAAGAAGTTAAGCACAACAACTCCCGGCTGCAACATACTCTACTTCGGCCGTGGATAAGGCAATGGAATTCTGTTTCTTGGAGGACCAAGAAACTAGGGATCTACCTAGGAATTGGCAGGTGTCGGAGGTATTTTTTCTATCTACTTTGCATCTGCCATAATCTGCATCGGAGTATCCAATGAGATTGAACTTGGAACCTTTGGTATACCAAAGGCCTAGGTTGGGTGTATGAACCAAATATCTCAAGATCCTTTTAACGGTTGTCAAGTGACACTCCTTGGGATTGGATTGAAATCTCGCACACAAACATACACTCAACATAATATCAGGCCTAGATGCACATAAGTAGAGTAAGGATCCAATCATGGAGCGATATACCTTTTGATCTACACTTGGTCCATCTTCATTGAGATCCAAGTGTCCATTAGTTGCCATGGGAGTCTTGATAGGCTTCGCCTTGTCCATCCCAAACTTCTTGAGTATGTCTTGAGTGTACTTGGTTTGGCTTATGAATGTTCCTTCCTTTTGTTGTCTCACTTGGAATCCCAAGAAGTACTTCAACTCTCCCATCATAGGCATCTCAAACCTATCTGTCATAATCTTACTAAATTCTTCACAAAAGGATTTGTTAGTTGAACTAAAGATAATGTCATCAACATAGATTTGACAGATAAAAAGATTATTGTCGAAGTGTTTTGTAAATAATGTATAATTTGCTTTAGTAATCTTAAAACCATTTTCAATTAAGAAATCTCTAAGACACTCATACCAAGCTCTAGGAGCTTGTTTGAGGCCATAGAGAGCCTTACGCAAATTAAAGACGTGGTTGGGGAACTCTTTATCTTCAAATCCAGGAGGTTGCTCCACGTACACCTCCTCCTTGATTGGACTGTTGAGGAAGACACTTTTCACATCCATTCGATAGAGCTTGAAATCATGGTGAGTAGCATATACAAGCAATATTCTAATTGATTCAAGTCTAGCTACGGGAGCAAAGGTTTCATCGAAATCCAAACCTTCGACTTGTGAATACCCTTTAGCCACAAGTCGTGTCTTGTTCCTTGTCACCACCCCGTGTTCGTCTTGTTTGTTGCGGAAGACCCATTTGGTGTCGACGACGTTCTCTTTGGGTCTTTCGACGAGTTCCCACACCTCATTCCGTTTGAAGTTGTTCAGTTCTTCTTGCATCGCCACCACCCAGTCCGGATCTTTCAATGCATCCTCAATCTTGTGTGGTTCCAAAAAGGATACAAAAGATAGTTCACAAAAATTAGCAATTCAGGATCTAGTTGTTACTCCCTTTTGGATGTCACCGATGATGTTGTCGATTGGGTGATACCTTTGGACACATTGGTGTACACTCGGGTGTGGCACTTGCGGTCTTGTATCTTCATGATCTTCTTCTTCTCCCCCTGAATGGTTGCCCTCATTGACTTGTTGATCATCTTCGTCTTCTTGAGGTTGATCTTGTGTGGAAGCTCCCCCTTGATCATTGGCCTCCACTTGTTGTTCATCTTCCTCATGCACATGTAGAGGTGGCTCTTGTGGTCGAACATCGCCCAACGCTATTCTTCTCAATGCTTGACAAGCAACTTCTTCTCTATCTAGCACACATGGATCAACTTGCTCCTTTTGAGAGCCATTAGTTTCATCGAACACTACGTCACGTGCTACTTCAACAAGTCCGGAGGTCTTGTTGAAGACACGATAGGCGTAGGAGTTCGAATCATAGCCAAGCAAGAAACCTTCATCGAACTTCGAAGCGAACTTTGAAGTCCTAGGCTTCTTATTCAAAATATAGCACTTGGAACCAAAAACTCGAAAATAAGAAATATTTGGCTTGCTACCGGTGAGTAGCTCATAGGATGTCTTCTTGAGTATTCGATGAAGATAGAGTCGATTTATGGCGTGGCAAGCGGTGTTAACCGCTTTCGCCCAAAACCGATCTGAGGTCTTGTATTCATCGAGCATTGTTCTTGCCATCTCTATGAGGGTTCAGTTCTTCCTTTCAGCAACTCTGTTTTGTTGAGGGGAATAAGGTGCTGAAAACTCATGCTTTATTCCTTCTTCGTCTAGGTACTCTTCAACTTGAGTGTTCTTGAACTCCATGCCATTGTGGCTTTGAATGTTCTTGATCTTCAATGAGAACTCATTTTGAGTACACTTGAAGAACTTCTTCAGGGTTTCTTGAGTCTCTGTCTTATCATGCAAAAAGAAAACCCAAGTGAAGCGCAGAAAGTCATCAACAATTACTAAGCCGTATTTGTTACCGCCGATGCTTATGTAAGAAATTGGACCAAAAAGGTACATGTGAAGTAACTCGAGCGGTCTTGTTGTAGTCATGACATTCTTTGCGGGATGAGGTACTCCAACTTGCTTCCCTGCTTGACACGCGCTACAAGGCCTGTCTTTCTCAAAAACAACATCCTTCAAACCTCGGATGTGATTGCCCTTGAGGAGTTGTTGAAGATTCCTCATACCAACATGCGCTAGCCGTCTATGCCACAGCCAACCCATGTTGGTCTTTGAAATCAAGCATGTGTCAAGTTCTGCTTTATCTTTGTTGAAGTCAACAAGGTAAAGCTTTCCCTTTAACACACCCTTAAATGCAATGGAACCATCACCCCTTCTATGGACGGTCACACCCTCATTAGTGAACAAGCAATTATAACCTTTGTCACATAATTTAGATATGGACAGCAGGTTATAATCTAAGGAATAGACATGTAATACATGAGAAAGAGTATGTTGAGACGATATAGCAATTTTACCGGTACCGAGCACCTTTCCTTGACTATTGTCTCCAAAATAGATGCCCTCGCTTGGATTCTCATTTTCTTCATACTCAACGAGCATCCTTCTTTCTCCAGTCATATGGGTTGTGCAACCACTGTCTAGCATCCATTTCGATCCACCAGAGGAATAGGCTTGCAAAACAAATCATGTCTTGGTTTTAGGTACCCAAGCTTGCTTGGGTCCTTTGAGGTTAGTTACAAGAGATTTGGGCACCCACACATGAGACTTGGTGTTCCCATGGTGTGGCCCAACATAATGAGCATAAACTTTACCAAAATTACTTCTCATTAGAACATAGGATGCATCGAAAGTCCTGAATACTAGTTGTTGTTGTTTATGAACAGGACTAGTCCGGGCAACCGGACTTGTCTGGAGGACCGAACTTGTCCGTGTTGATACCGGACTAGTCCGGTACTCATATGTGTTGACTTTAGGCTTTCTATCTTGAGAGGAGTTTCCCTTCACAAAGGCAATGCTCTCCTTGTTATTTTTATGGCTTCTAGCATATTGCTTTTCACCATAAGAATATCCAATGCCATATTTGACATTAGGAGGTCTTGTGGCCAAGTATGTACTACGTGCATATTTGATCTTCTCCTTGTCAAATATGCCACTTTGGGAAGGATTCTTGTCCTTGGTAGAGGTTGACTTGTCTTTCAAGCTAGTGTCAATTTTAGCACATGAACAAGTAATAGCAGCTTCAGTTTTAAGGGGTTGAGAAGGTGAGCTTGAAGAGGATGATGGGTCACTTTGTTTGAGTGACTCAACTTGTACCTCAAGGATCTTGTTAACCTTGGATAGGTTAGCAAGTTCGTCCTTGATGGTGGTATTTTAGTCTCTTAACTTCAAGCAAGCTTCCTTGCTTGAGGCTAACTCAAGCTCTAATGACTTGTCTCACTCCTTTTCAAGTTCGAGAAGCTTGTCAAGTTCAAGATATTCCTCCTTTTGGGAGATAATCATATCTTCTTGACGGTTGATCAACTTCTCCTTCTCAACAAGCTGATCAAGTAGAAATTTCATTTTCGCAGTTGTTTTCTTGTCTAAGCCAACGAGCATGTCTTCATTATCACTAGCGACTTCACTATCGCTAGAATAGGAATGCAAGGAAGAGGATTTGGTTGTTACCTTTCGTTTACCTTCCTTTGCCATGAAGCAAGTGTCGTTGCCCTTCCATGTCCTGAGATTTGGGAAGAGGGTTGACTTCTTAGTTGTCTTCTCGATGACTATGCTAGCCATCTCCTCTTCCTCTTCGGATGAGGACTCATCATTTGAGTCCCACTCCTTTCCTAGGTGTGCTTGTCCAGCTTGCTTCTTCTTATTCTTGAAGAATTTCCTTGGTTGGGGCTTGTTTCCTTGGTCTTCTTCTTGTTATCTTCATACGGGCAGTCAACTATAAAGTGTCATATTCACCACAGTTATAGCATGCCAGCCTCAGCTTTGATCTTGATTTTTCTTTGTATTTCCCTTCACTTGATTTTCCCCCTTGTCTTTTCTTCATCATTTTCTTGAATCTCTTCATAAAGAGGATCATGTCCTCTTTGTCAATATCGCTGCTCTCAATATCGCTTTCCTCTTCTTGTTGAGCTTCTCGAGCATCTTTTGACAAGGGCTTGCATTAGATTTAAGGGCGACCCCTTTCTTCATTGCTGAGGTGAGGTCGGCAATCTCTTTGACATGCTTCGCTTGCTTTTCCATCATCTCGAAATTGATGATTTTCCCAAGCAGCTCATCCGGAGTCATTTTCTTGTACCGGGTGCTTTCTCTAATCATCGAGCACAAGGTGATGTTGCAAGACATGAAAGCTCTAAGGATGAGTTTCACTACCTCGTGATCGTTCCACTTCTTGCTTCTGTATGCTCGAACCTTGTTGATGAGCGTCTTTAACCGGTTGTACATGTCTTGTGGTGACTCATATTCTTCTATGGCGAATCTTTCCAATTCGCCTTCGATCATTTCGATCTTCGCTTCTCGCACATGACGATAGCCTTCATGTGCAGTTTGCAATGTATCCCAGATTTCTTTTGCAATCTCGAGCCCATCCACCTTGGTGAACTCGTCCCGACTTAGAGAGTATGTAATGACTGCTGCAGCTTGAGCATTCCGATGAATTGCTTGCTCTTGACTTGGTGTAAGCTCTTCATCGTCGTCCGGGATATCTATTCCTGTACACACGATATGCCACAGGCTGGGATTGAGTGAGATTAAGTGCATTTTCATGTTCTGCCTCCACATTGAGTAGTCATTGTCGTCGAAGTGTGGGGCTTTTCTTAGAGGAGTAGATAAGTAATGGTTATTGTTAGAATTAAGATGATCGTAGTTAAAAGGATATCGGGGGTAGTCGGTGTGACTACTCCCCTTCTTCTTGTCCTCGATCTTCACTTTCCCTTTGGAGAGGGCTTTCTTCCTTAGGAGCGCCTTGAGTTCAAGCGTCTCCTCATCATCATCCTTGAAGTCTTGAATAGCGTCGAGGAGCTTCTCCAATTTTTTAGTTTTGTCATCTTCAACCTTCTCTTGGTTGAGACTCTTGTGCACATCCTTCATGTCCGACATGTTCTCTTCGAGCGATTAGTCTATTACGAAGAAACCTACTCTGATACCAATTGAATGTGGCCTAGAGGGGGTGAATAGGCCTTTCTGATATTTAGTCGGAACCTGCAACACTTAACAGACAGATCAAATCTCGAGATATCAGACTAGTCTAGTAGGGTGCGGAGTAGTCCGGTGCGTGTGGACTAGATCGATCAAGTGTGATCAATTATCTTGATCCTAGACTCTATGCAGCGGAAATATACTTGTAAATAGAGGTAATACTTCTATGAAACTAAGTGTTGCACAAGCTAATCTTATACTCAATGTTTTAACGTAATATGAACAAGATCAAGTGAAACCCTAGATAGCAATTAAAAGTAAGAACAAAATGCATAAAGTGAAGACACACGATTTTTATCCCGTGGTTCGGTTCCCACAGAGGCAACCTACGCCCACATTGAGGAGCCCACGAAAGGATCGGGTCTTCACTGACCTTAACCTCGTCGAATCGTCACGAAGGCCAATTCTCTTTCACTATCACAAGGGTAAATCACCAAGTTCAAGGGGCCTTCTCACAAGTTGAGGGCTCCCCAAGATTAAAAGTCGAACACCACCAAGAACACACTTTTAAGATCAATAATGAAATAACAGGAGTGTGTTAGAGATCAAAACCAAGACCTCAAATGTGTGAATCGTGTCTCTTCTTTGATCCAAGATGAATCCTCAAGAGATTGATATTTCTTGCGTTGGATTGTGTGGAGAGATGTGTTTTCTAATCTCTTGGAGGGTGTGACGGCGTAGGGGGTCGAGAGAATTGATAGTTGGGACGTGCACATCTATTTATATTAGGGTTTTCAAAAGCTACCGTTAGGGTTTCAAGGGTCCGGACTAATCCGTGGTGGAGTCCGGATTAGTCCGGTGTGCGGCGTGCAGGAAACCCTAAGTGTCCAGGAATATTAGACTTGTCCGGCTAGGAGCGGACTTGTCCGATTTTAGCCAGAAAGATTTTCGGACTTGTCCGTGGTGATATTGGACTAGTCCGGTATGGTGATACCGTTAGTAAATAGAGGACAAGTCCGCACATGGAGGAATTGTCCGATTTTAGTCAGAGGGTTTTTCCAGACTAGTCCGTGGAGAGATTGGACTTGTCCGTTTTCGTGCAAATGTGAATAATTAAGGATTAGTCGTACAAGGGAGGACTAGTCCATTTTTAGTCAGAGACAATATCGGACTAGTCTGGACACGATCGAACTAGTCCGGTGCGGACAAGTCCGCACTGGCAGGACTTGTCCGAACCTATACAAAGAGGATATCGGACTAGTCCATTTTTTCCTATGAAATGTGAAGTATGTGAGGATTTCTTGTGCTTGAGCTCTTGGGATGTGTTACACCAACACACTCCATACACAATGATATATTCTATTCAGCTCTTGAGCTCTTTTTAGAATTAATCCTCATTCTTCTTTCTTTTTAGCGATTTCTTCATTCTTTCATTAAAACATGTGCTCATCTCAATAATGTGGTTAGGATCTTATTTGTTTGTCATAAATCAACCAAAATCCACAAGGGATGTCTAGATGCATTTTCACAACTATAACATTATTTACATTAAACTACAATATAAAATATAACTAAACCTAACACAGAACTTATTCAGGGTTGCCTTACCGCAAGCGCGCGCGGAGTAGAGGGAGGGCGCCTGCCAGGCCGAGGGTGAGGGAGAGGAGAGGGACAGGGCAGTGGCCCTGTGACACGCCGAGCGCGACGGAGAGGAAGCCCTCCGGCTGTCTACCAGGCCGCCGAGTGTGAGGCAGAAGGCGCCAGCCGTCTGGCCACGCCCAACGCTAGGAGAGGAGAGCAAGCGGGTGAGTGAGCGAGCGGCGATGGCGAACTGAGCAGAGGGAGAGGGAGTGGCCGCATTTTTTGTAGAGGGTGGCAGAGTCACAGGCGCGCATGCCGCAGGTCACGGGCAGCCCACGACAAAAAAACATGGCTTCGCGTGCCCGTCATAGGAGGCACCCGTCGTCCACACCACAAACGACAGTCGCGTAGAGTGGCGGGTCCCTCTGCTTCATATGCGCCGCAGACGAACGGAGCGCAGAGGCGGGCCCCCGGCGAATCTTTGGTCCATCGTGGCGGGACCGTGCGACGGGTAGCTGACGTGGCGCGCCACGGAAGCCGTCGTCCACGGCGTGTACGACGGGTATCCGATGTGGCGCGCCACGTATACGTTCGTCCATGGCGTGAGCGAACTGTGGGTCATTTTTCTAATTTATGGTTTCTGGGGGTTATTAATGTAAATTCGAATTTTAATGCGTATATTAAAAAAAGGAAAAAGTGTACTTACCCCTTTAAAGTACATGCTAGAGACTAATTTACCCCTTAAACTACTAAACCAGTTATTTAGCATCCTAATGTATATAAAACCATCTAATTAGTCCTTACAGTAGTTTTGCTGACTGGTTTTGCCACCTCAGCTGCTGACATGGCATGGTTTTACATGTGCTTACTTGTGGACCCCGCATGTCATTGTCAGAAGTTGAATCATCGCGTAACACCTGATACACAAATCGATCGTGCAACACCCAACGGCGGCGCACAACTTTTTTGCTTTCGCGCCTATCTCCCGGCGGCAGTGTGCAGTCCTGGTTGCGGCACTTTGCTCCAGGCATTTACGCTTTCCTCCAGGCGGCGGCGCCCTCCTCCCGCGGCAGCGCACAGGTCACGGCGACGGCCCGCAGATCCCAGCGGTAACATGCAGGTCCCAGCAGCGGTGGGGACATCCAGTCACGGCGTGCACGTCACGGCGGGAGGTGCTGATCGTCCTGGGCTGGGCTTCCTCTGTCTGTTCTCTTTTGTTTCTGAAGGAATTCTGATCGGTACTGATTGAGAATGTCCAAGAGCTCGTGGATGATACTGATTGAGCAAACCCGGAAGGCCATGAACATTGTGCTGGTTGGAGCGTGAACGGAGCTCTCAAATTTTCCTACAGTAATTAGTGTCATTGCCGCATGTAGTATTTTCTTCTAATTCCGGATCAGTGTTAGAATGCTACGCACGTTCAATTTCACGTTTGGAAGGCAGAAGTAATGTTAATTTCTTGTTCTATGGCTGACATGTGGGCCCACCTGTTTAGACATGCATATCCAGTGGCGGACCTAGGTTTTTGTTAAAGGGTATGCCACATAAAAAATTACTTATTAAAATCACTTATTAAATAATTATAAACTTTATAATGTAAATTGACATATAGACAATAAATACCATGATAAAATTTTCAATTCAATAAGTTACAATATAAAGAGTTTAAATGCCATACTTAAAAATTCAGCCTATGCTTTTCAATTCACTAAATTATAATAAATTAAATCATTAATTATAATATAAATTCAGTCGATACTTATACATTTTCAAATCAATAAATTACAATATAAATTCAGTGGATGTTTTCTAAATAACATAAGTATCATAATTATATCATCTTTATCCACTTCAAAAAATGTATTCAATGCGTTATAAAAAGTTTATTGTTTTGTAGTTCAAAATGAACTACAAAACAACAATTTTTTTAAGATGCTGGGAGTATCACTTAGTGATCAGATAATTATATAAAGATCATCACCCATCTTATTCAAATTCGTCAGAGCAATCTTCAGAGCAATCCAAAGAGCAGTTATTTATAATGAACTGTTTCGATAGGTTTGATTACCAAAATTCAAATGATTGTAGTTTAATTAATATTCCTCTGATTTAAATTAAATGAAAAGAGTACTAAGATAATAAAAACAGCGTGATTATATTTAAGGTGTCTCAACAAGCAGTTTTTTTCTATCCGAGTTGCGTTGTGCCATGGAGAAGTAAAGAGATCTACTACTATTAAATCAATTGTTGCCAGTCAATGCAGAATGGAACCGGTAGCTGTCATTATGGATCGGCAGCAACACGCGAAGGTAAACTGGTCCTACTGTCGTCATGAGAGGATTTGTTTCCACATCTACGTGTTTCCATCGATTAGTGACCGTCACCGTGCAACTGCTGGCCCAGGGTATGCCGGGGCCCACCCGGCATACCCTCTGGTCCGCCCCTGTGCATATCATGCCACATCAGCTGCCAACGTGGCAAAAACCACTCTAGGGGGATCATTACCTGGTTTTGTATAGATTAGGGGGTTAATTGCCCGGTTTTAAACTTTATGGGTTAATTAGACCATAAGTCATAATTTGAGGAGGTAAGTATACTTTTTTTCCTTAAAAATATTCGCCCGACACCATGAGGTTCTCCCACTGCTCTGTTGCTTTCAGCGCCCTCCTGGTGTCTTGCTAGTGACACACACCAGACACGACAACACACAACCCAGCCCGGCACGCGCCCCAGTTGAGTTAAAACCCAGGTCATGTGTTGCACCAGTGCCGGATGGCTGATTTACAACTCATCGTCCAGGCAAAGGAGGAGCACGTCGACGTCGCTGTCCACTCCACGCCGCACAGGGCTTGGCTGCAAAGGACGATGCGATGCGACCACGACTTGCAGAGGCAGGCAGGCTGGTTAAGATGTGAAAATGGCAACTAAACGCAAGTGGCAAAGCGCAGCTAGCGACCTGCAAAGCATATGGCTAAGCACGTCGCCGAGGGATTGCGGCACATGGATACGCTTTGCCCTTTCGAACGCCCTGCTGTCACTGAAAGAGGGGAAAAAACGACATGCTGGCGGCCTCCGCTTCCTTGTATTTTTGCGCGGGGAGCGATGAATGGAGCTAGCCGTCCATGATTAGGGGCGTCGTCATTGGATTCCCGGAACCGGCGTGTTGTACGCGGCCGTCTGGACTCCGGTCGCGGCTGGCACGTTGGCGCCACATGCAGGAAGATCCTCCGATTCCTGTTTCGTTTCGGGACGATTGCCAGGTCGATCGCATCCCAGAGCAGGTTGTCCTGATACGTCGTATCTGGTGGTATAACTCTCCTCCCCTCTGCTCTGCGGCTCTGCCCATGTCCGTTGAGTTCGTTCGTCCACTCGCTGCAATGTATTTGATCTCTGGTTTTGATTTGACCAGGAACGTGCTTCATGCATGTGGGATGGAGCTCGAATCGATCATCTGATCCGACAATGCCATGCCGTTCCATTTCCTTCGCCTTGTGCGTGATGCGTGCAGCGAGCGCAGCAGGGAAAAAAAATATCAGCGGTATGTCTGGTGCGACGTACTAGTACTTACGTGTTGGTTGACACTGCGCGGCTGGCGGCGCAGGCTCCTGGCGCCGCGATCTGGTGCGCGCCGGTGCGGGAACAGCGGCGGAGCACCAGGGAATGGATGGATTGATTGACGGACGACGGCATGTGCGGGTTAAATTGACCGCCCGTTGCTCGCCCGTCCCTCGGCGACGCGCGTTCAGCATTCGGGTCCGGGCCCCCATGTGCGCGCGGCACGTTCCGTGTGCGCCACGCCCGCGCGAGCAACAGCAAGCCACGCCCAGACGGCCGCCGGCAGCACGGCGCCGTCGTGGTGCGGCTGGGCCACGGCGCTCGATCGCTCGCTCACGGCACGGCAGGTATGACGCCGGGCGGCCTTCGTGAAACACACACGCGCCACTGGTCGGACCATGTATCTCTCTCCATTGGCTGTAGATACACTATGACACAACAACGACGAGCCGCGCCCGTTGGTCACCGCCTCCATTTCTCCCGTCCCAGTCCGGATCATCGATCGCCTCGGCCTCGTTTCGGTCCAGCTCCGATCCGTACGGATACCCATGGCCTTCGTCGTCTTCCTATCTATGCCTTCTTTCGTGTTGCTGCGCTCGTGCTCCGCCATTAACTCGCTCCACAAGGGCGTCGCACGGCGTCTGTTACTACTACTACTAGTACACCTCGCATCAGCAGCTAGTGGCCACTCCGCCCTGCACGTCTTTACTTCCCTGCCCTTTTTCATCAATGAACACCGAGCAGGGCCCGTACGTACAGCCCGCGTCGTACCACGATCGCGCGATCCGTGGTGCTGCACGACACAGAGAGGCCGGAAAAGAGGCAACCCAACGTGGAAATGGCTCTCCGTTGCCTTGCAGGTTAACGCATCTTCACTATTGCCGTGTGCAGGCATCGCATGCATAGGATTGCTTCAGTCTTTAGCAGCTTTGCGGAATACCTTACCGTACCGGTCTTTACTCTCGTCGTACCGATGCTAATTTGAAGTCGTTGAGTGCCTTGTTCATGCACGAGAGATACTAGCCGCGACGCAAGAGAACTGGGTTTACTCAAATGCGCACACATTTATTAAGCTCATGAAGGCCCAAACTAAACATTGTTCCCTGGATTGTCCCCAATAACGAAGCCTTATTGAATTGGGCCATCTGATTAGTTAGTTCTGGGGTCCACTAATCATGGGCCTTTTTTGCAAATGCTCATAATGGGCCTTCGATAATTTAAGCTTTGGACTGTCCAGCCCATTAAGTACTGGTCCACAGACGATGGGCCCACTGTCCGCGAAGTGGACCAACCCATTATCTGGCACTCTCTCCAGTGCCCACGCTGGCTCAGTCGCTCACCCTCCTCACCAAACCAAACCGTTGCTACTTGTGGTCTGCCGCCTGCTGCACGTCTGTCGCTCCCCTGCTCAGCTCTGCCTCCGCGCGCTCCTTCGCCGTCCCTCCCGCCCCCCGCCGCCCGTTCGACGAAATGGCGCAGTGGGACACGCTGGTAGACGCCGCGCTTGCAAGGCTGGCGGCCAGGAGCCTGCTGCGCGCCACGCGCCCCATCGCGCTCGCACCGCCGCCCGCCGCCCCGCGGACCTTCCCGGGACCCGGGCCCTGGGACCGCGCCGCCGTCGAGATCCGCCTCGACCGCGCCACGCTGCAGGAATGGCTCGCCGAAGGTCAGTGCCAGGCGTCGTTCTTCACCCTAGCTGCTGGCGCGTGCCAAAACCGTGGTCTCTTTTGGGCTCCTCAGTTCTTAGAATGGAACAGCCTGGCGACCTGCCAAAAGCTGTTCTACTCATGGAATACGTTTGATTTTGGTTAGGTGGTGAGGCGAGCCTCAAGAATGAAGAGCCTGACGGGAATCTGATTCTTTTCTCCGGGAATGACTACATTGGCCTCAGTTCGCATCCTGCGATCCGTGAGGCTGCAGCGAAGGTGTGCTAATCCCGAGCCCTTGGTAATTTTCTTTCTCTTATCTAGTACACCCTTCTGAGATGGTTTATTCACGTAGGCAGCTCAAAAGTATGGCATGGGACCTAGAGGCTCTGCGTTGATCTGCGGATACACCACTTATCACAAATTGGTAGAGGAATCACTGGCAGAACTGAAGAAAAAAGAGGTCTGATCTCATGTTCAATGTCCGAATGCCTGTCATTTCTCTAGCTTGCATCCTTACTATATGGCAGTTCCACAGGATTGCCTTCTTTGTCCAACCGGATTTTCTGCCAACATGGCAGTGATGACTGCCCTGGGGAGCATAAGCTCTCTTTTGGCTGTTGGGAGAAAACCAGCAGCGGATGAGAGAATTGCCATTTTCTCAGATGCACTGAACCATGCTTCCATCATTGATGGGCTTCGCCTTGTGGAGCGACAACATGAAGCTATAGTGTTTGTCTATAAGCACTGTGACATGTCCCATCTTGATTTTCTGCTGTATGTTTCTTTTTTCAATTTGTAGTCATAATATGCAACACATTAACCACATTTTTAATTTCTACATCTATGTTTTAATTAATGGGTGCAGGTCCAGTTGCTCGCTGGATAAGAAAGTCGTTGTCACGGATAGGTAAGTCATCATTGAACAAGTCTTTAGCTTTTGTCAATACTAATGACTAGTATTTGCTCATATGTGTATATTGTAACACTCCAAACTGAAGATTTTTTTCATTTGTAAAATGCAGCCTGTTCAGCATGGATGGCGATTTCGCTCCTTTTCCTGAACTCGTCAAATTACGCAGGAAGTATGGATTTTTGTTGGTCATCGATGATGTTAGTGTTTTTTTTTCTCCTGTCAAGTACATCTTTACAGATCTTGGTGGTAATGAAATTATGTTTGCAATTTATTTTTTTAAGGCACATGGAACCCTTGTTTGCGGTGAGAATGGTGGTGGTGTACCTGAGCTGTTTGAATGTGAAAATGACATTGACATATGTGTTGGCACGTTAAGCAAGGCTGCTGGCTGCCAAGGTGGTTTTGTTGCATGCAGGTAATCTTATGACATGGTCGTTTTTGGTTTCTATGGTAAAAGGTAAATCAGACATTTGCTGTGCATACTAAAATGCAGGGGCAAAACTAGAGGGAAGGGTGGTGCACCACTTGGTAATAAATATAGAAACATGTCTTGTCAAGCAATATCCAACAACAACAACAAAGCCTTTGTCCTAAGGACGTTGGGGGTAGGCTAGATATGAAACCCAACAATTTTATTTTAAAAAAGAAGTAAAAGAGAGAGATAAGAGTAACAAAATACAAGAAAGGTAAGATTCTGGCATATGAATTGCTACTTTCTATGTAGTCCTATCCAAGGTTCTAAATTACCGCTTGGATGCCTAGGCGCATGCCGGGCGCTAGGACACCCATCAGCGGCGGGTCGAGGAGGTCACGAGGGGTGGCGACGATGGGTTGAGGAGGGGAGACGGCGACGGTGGATCAAGGGGGGAGGCGGCAGCATTGAGGCGAGGCTGAGGTTGGAGGCGTGTTGGGTCTTGATCCTAAGGGACTCGGTCCTGTTCATCTCAACTGTCGAATGTTTCAGATCGGGTATATAAAAACCCATCCTGCACCCAACCCTAATCATTTTCTTTCCTCTCTTCTCATCTCCCATGAGGGTGGCAGCGACCTAGCGGCTGCGGAGGCAACCTGGCGGCAACCTAGCGGAGGTGGCGACAAGTGGCGGGGGCGACCTGGCGGCGTGCAGAGGCGGTGGCGACCTGGCAGCGACGACCTGGACCAGACGAGGCGAGTCGACCGACCATGGCGTCCAGGCCAGACCTCCTGGACGCCTAGACGACGCCTTAATAGCACTGGTCCTATCATGAGCTAAGTCTTGTACATTCCAATCACTGTAGTGTCATTTTACGCCTCCTCCCAAGCAATCTTGGTCATCCTCTACCCCTCATATTATTTTCACTACCCTTTAGAATCCAGCTGTTAACTGATGCTTCTTTAGGCCTCCGTTGGATGTGTCCAAACCACCTTACTTGATGTTGGACTAGCTTCTCTTCAATTGGTGTCATCCCTACACTATCACGTATCACATCGTTCCTAATTTTCAATATTTTCTTGTGTGATCGCCATCCATTGTACCATATGCGTCTCTGTGAAACTCATTTGTTGGACATGTTGCTTTTTACTTGGCCAACATTCTGCCTCATATAGCATCAATATTGTCCATGCATTGCCTAGGCGGCGCCTAGGCGTCCAGTCGCTCCAGTGTCACACCCGGTCCCAACAAGACAACCGGATAGCTTCCACATGTATGTCAGGATCGGTTCATATCATACATGTGTAGACAAAAGTGTAATATCATTTATTACAAGCCATGTTCGAATACATAAATGTCTTACAATAATGACCTGTAGGTCTAAAATAAGATTATAAAGCAAAGCAGCGGAAAAGTAAACTAGTGTGGCTCCATGCACAGGCGTTGCCCGGGGGTTGCGCCAGCCTAGAACGTCTCTTCCGGATCAGCGTAGAAGTCTTCATTCTCCGCCTCTTCTCCATTGTAGACTGAGGAAATATAAGCAACAAGCAAGTTTGAGTATCAACGGTACTCAGCAAGTGGGGAAGAGATGACATGTAGGTTTTTAGAAAGGAAGGCCAAATTTGGGTTAGCACTATATCATTACATCCTATCCTTAGCTTTCATTAGCACCTACTTCTATGTGTATGAACCCAACCATAACCCATTTATAATCCAAGTCCCAACCAACCAAACCACCGTTCCCATTCATTGACTAATTATGAATTGGACACCAAGCCGCTCTTGTCCGTGAGCACGGCTATCATGACAGTTTCTAAATCTCTGCAGAGAATGTACCCTTTACCCACAAGTCGTGATTTCATCCCCTGTTGCCAGGTAGACTAAGTAAACCTCCCTGTTGCCAGTGGTGATCAACCACCTTTCACACTTTCATAGGTGTGTGGCCAGGAGATCACTACGAGATCTTTACAAAGGCACTCTCGACTAGTACTAGCCCACTGAGGTTTCACCGCTGAGACATCTACTAGAGTACCCCTCCGCCAACAAAAGCCCCCTCTTGAGCCTTGCGGATCCAAGGGCAGTTACGTTGAACCCATTCCCCGCACTATTCAAACACTAGCACTAAGCCGGGAGGAACCTAATTAATTGATCAAGTTGCCCCATACTTAGTCTTGCGGTGATACTAAATAGCTAGGTGACTTTCTCCATAAACCGGTCCTTAGAATCCTGCAAGGTCCATACCCCAAAACTCGGGTCTCGTGCAAACTGCACCGTACCATACAAACCAACCCGCCAGATTCCTATCCACTACAATTCATTCCACAATTCACAATAAATGATCATAACAATTAATAATATAACATGTAAGTAGAGCATTTCCCTCCCAATACTAAGCAGGGCTAAGCGTAAAGTAATAATAACATACACCCAAACCAACCCGGTAACAAGAAATTATATAGAAGGGTAAAGTAAATAGGATTCAAATTATTAAGCATGCAACTAACTAAAACTTAATAAAACAAATGCAAAATGGTCAAAGAACTTGCCTCCTTGGAAGTGTGGGTCGCAAAAGTAGAAGTCCTGAGGGTTGTATGCCGGCTCGGGAATCGACTCTAAATACGTCATCGCATGTGGAACGAAAAATAGCAACACACAATAAGGAGCAAGAAAACATAGGCACATCACAAATAAGTAATCACAAAAGAAAACCTACGCAATTATGTCGCCATTTACTATGCCCTTGGTTATAATTTTAATTAGTGATGTGAGTTGAAGTTTGAGTTTTAGTGCCTTTATGTGCTTAGCAAAGATCCAGCATGAAATATCACTTTAAATAAATTACTTTGTCCTATTCAGATTAGAAAGTGCTAACAAATAATATCCTAAGATAATGGGTGCAATAAAGAGTGTAGAAATATGATTTTATGTAATTATCTACTAACACGGGGTTTTTTATGCAAAACAGACATGAACATGGGCCTAAAAATATTTTATAACATAACCAGGGGTTAATTACAATTTACAGAGGCTAAAAACATAATTAATGGTTAAAACAGGGGTTAAAATACCATATTTATTCATTTTAAAAGTGTTGACATAAATTAATTAAAGCCCAGGGGCTAGTTCATAAAATACAGGACCTATGTGTAATTATTTTTAATTTGCGCAGGGGGCTACGTGCAAAATGGGCAACGGTTTAAACGTTTTTGAATTTGGGCCATTGGATCTAACGCGTGCGGCCCAGATTTAAAACACGCGAAGGGGTACGCCCCTTCTAATCTCGGCTGTTGGCCCTAGATGGGCGGCCGAGATCGGGCCACGTCGCCCCAGGGGTGGCACGCACCAAGGGCGCGGCGGCGCACGGCGGCCACGGCGGCGCGCCTCGCCGGCGATGTCCAATCGGCCAAAAATCGACGCTCATGCGAGCGTGCTAACGCGCAAAAGGGGGAGGGGGAAGAGGGGAGCTCACCTTGGGGGGTCGCGGTGCTCGGATCGGGGCGGAGAGGAGATGGCGACGACGGAGCTTGGTGGAGGTCGTCGGCCTTCGGCGAATCCGGCGAAACGACGGCGCAATTCTTGACTAGAGGTGCCCGGCGTGTTCGTGGAATCATGGCGCACGCGTTAGGCCAAGAGGGAGGGAGAGAACATGGGCGAGTCGACGGGAACGTCGGCGACACACCTTGCACCGGCGGTGGCTAGGGTTTGAGCTTCGGGGTGAGGAAGAACGGGGGCGCCGACCGGTATTTATAGGGGGACGAGGGCGGCGAAGCATGGAAATGGATTTCCTGTCGATGGAAGGTGATCGGGGGCCATAAAAGCGGCGATTTCATGTCGGCGTTTGAAACCGGGGCGAAATCAACGGGAGCTGTCGGGCGCGCGCGACGGAAGGAAGGGGAAGGCCCTGACGGGCGGGTCCCAGTGTGCAGAGAGAGGGAGGGAAAAGGAAGGGATGGTGCTGGCTGGGCTGACTTGGGCCACTACGCGGTTTGGGTCGACGGGGAAAAAACGAAAAGAGGGAGGGGAGAGGAGATGGGCCGCAGGCAAGGTTAAGGCCCAAGCGGGTTTCTCTTTTCTTTTCTATTTTTCTTTTCTCTTTTCTACTCATTTTTGTTACAATTTGAATTACTTTTTAAATTCAAACGATTTTCTAGCGCATTTTGAAATCAAATTTTCAATCAAATGCAACCATACATGATGCACTCCTAATATAATCCCCTTTATTTCAATCTTGAACATTTTGGGTGTTACATTCGGGTCGGACGCCATGGCCGGTCGCCTCGCTTGGAAGGAGTGCCGCCCCTGTCCGCCGCTGTTGCCGCCATCGTCCACCGTCCGCTGCTGTTGCCGCCGTCCGCCGCCCATGCCGCCTCTGCCTCCGCCGTCGTCCCCATCTGCCACCGCCACCTTGTTGTCTGCGGCCGCCGGTTGTGTTGAGGAGAGGGAGAGAGAGGACAATATGAGATAGGGTTAGGGTTAACAACCTTTATATGCCCCAACTAAAATGTGGACCGTCAGATCTCATCCTACGGTCTAGATTAATTGGGCCGAATCTTTGGTCAGTCCAACCGCCGGACGCCATCAGCCATCCGCCCCGCCCCGACGCCATCCGCCTTCGCCCCGACGCCAGGGCTGGCCGCTGCCGGAGATGGTCGGTGCTGCCGCTGCCGCCGGCGGTGGCGCCTGGGCATCCAGGCGCCATTTACAAGCCTGTATAACATCGCAGATCTGATCATAGTCCTATAGAACTTCAGTTTTAGCTTTTGCAGGATCTTATCACATAGGATATCATATGTGTGTCACCACTTCATCCACCCTACCTTGATACTGTGGCAAACATTCTCGCCAATATGGCCATTGCTTTGTAACACTGATCCCAAATATCGAACGAAGTCTCTCCTAAATACTATTTGTCCATGTAGGTTAACATTTCACTCTTCACATCAAAAACCACTAAAGTTACACCTCACAGTCTTGGTCCTACTAAGCCTAAACTCCTTAGACTCTAAGATATTCTTATCAACACCATCGCCGTCTCTTGTTTCATCTACCAGCACTACATCATCAGCAAAGTACATTCACCAAGGGAAATCCTCTTTTATATTTCTTGACACCTCATCCATCACTAAGAAAAAGATGTATGGCCTCAAGGTTGATCCTTGTCAGGCAATATCCAACTAAATATTATTTTATTGTCCTTTTTGGACAATGGTTTATGTGCACCGCAGTAATGAACATAGTTTGCCTTTCCAAAATTGTACAAATGGAGCATATGCACATCTATGAAAGTATACCGTCAAAGATATTTGAGGCAAGTCTTATCGCAAATTCGCAATTATATGAATGGGATAACATACATACCAAAGCAAATATAAATGTGAGAACGAAGTTACAATTATGTAATGTCAGACTATGAATGCATCATAATATTTAATATCCACTTTTGTCATTTATTTATCAACTACCGACTTGTCTCAATGTTGCAACATGTTGTCATTATTATGACTTACTGATGTGAGCTACACAATAAACAGTTTTCTTTTGAGCTACTAATGCATGATGTTAGTATAAACTTTGGAGATCAGATATCATGACATTGTAGGTCATGTTGTCCAACCTTGTTGTCACAAAATCGCACTCCAGTCTCTGATGCTCATAATTCTGTGAACATGACATCTTTTTGTTTTCCTGGGAAATAAGAATGTCAGAAGCAAAACTTCATTGCTAGATTTATAACTAACAGGTTTCAATTTGTTAAGCAGCAGTAGATGGAAGAAGCTAATTCAATCGTGTGGTCGCTCATTCATATTCTCAACCGCTTTGCCAGTACCAGTAGTTGCTTCTGTGCATGGTAAATACGACTCACCACCTGTATCAGTTATTTTAATCTAAATGTTGCTTTGCCTGCCTTCAGGGGTATTTTGTTTAAGAATATTGAACTGTCCGTCCATTGTTCAATTTTATCAATATTTCCTTTCACATGTGTATGAGAACAAGTAACATGCTGTTTAATGGTTTCACATCAGTCTAGAAATATGTAACAATTTGTATAATATTTTTGCTATAGTATAATATAAAGTAGTTGATTAACAAGTACACTGAGTTATACATCAGGATATTTTCTAAAAGAAACTATTGATTTCAGCGGCTCTCTATGTCTCGAGAAAGGAGAAATGGCGGAGATCAGTTATCTGGAGGCACGTGCAGCATTTTGCTTCTCTTACCAAACTCAACATAACTAGTCCCATAATTTCCATTATAGTTGAAAGTGAAAAAGCAGCGCTCCGGGCTGGCAGGTCCCCCTTTCTCCCGTTTTCTTAAGCTCCTTTATTGATGGTCTCATTCCTTGATGCTTTCTAATATTCTTTAGTTTGGAACTGCAGGCATTTGCTAAGATCTGGATTTCATGTTACACCAATCCGACCACCTACAGTTCCACCCAATTCTTGCAGGTTCCTAATCCTTTTATCATTGTTGTTATTTTTCCATCCCTTTGCCCTCTCTTAAACTTACAAGTTACAACACCAGCCTGAAATTTGCATTGAGCGGTTATTAACCTGAGTAACTTGATTATGACTCAATGACATTACAATAGCTAGCATAAATTACACACTATTTTGCTTGCTATAAACAGAATTCCTCATAGGATTTGATGTACACGTCCTTGTTGTGACCAGTGCTATGAACGTTTCAGGGACCGGCTCAATAAGATATACTGATGCTGAATAATTTTGGCAGGTTACGAATTACTCTTAGTACTTCTCATTCTTCAGATGACATCAAAAGGTTGGTCGATGCACTCACACCCTGGCTCCCTGTCGAACATGGTAGGCAAAGCTATGCTACAGCATCAAAACTCTAAGCGATAATCCATCCGGGAGTTCAGCTCCAAACTTGAGGAAAGGGAATATGCTGAGATGATATCCATCTCAGTTATACAAGGGGAAGAGGCCGATAAGTTGAATTTGATTGAGATGATATCCATCTCAATTATACAAGGGGAAGAGGCCGATAAGTTGAATTTGGTTAACACAAGTATTTACGCTAAGCAATATTAGTTTGGATCATGACACGAACGTTTCTAAGATTGACTCGGCCCTGTGTCCTCTAGCGGCATGCTTGTTAGCCCTTTGCCTGTTATAAGTGGCCTGATACGTATCACTTCATTCAGTAGTAGAAATGAGCATCGGTTAATTCTCCACTTGGAATCAGAGGCCATTCATATTGTACTGGCTTGTTAATTTGTCCTTGCCAAGAGACACCACAGAAATGTATAGCAATGGCTTTGTAACTCGGGAACGACTAGAATGCAATCAGTACTCTGGTGCAATTATGTACTACACGATTTTCATTTAATGGCTATTGTATTTTTTACACTCAAACTCTCTCACCTAATAATATAAATGCAGTGTAAACACTATTGTTAGGTGAGAGATTTAAGTGTATAAATGCAGTAAATATTGAATGTAGATCGTGTGGTTCAAATTTAATTTTTGCACAATTGTACTAGAGTTCTGACTGCATTCTAGTTGTTCGCTTGTAACTCCAAACATGCTATGCAAGGAGACCATTTGTGAACATAGTAGCTAGGTTCATATAGATAGAACTGCAAACAGATTTATAGAGTATCACATGGACTTATCATGTACTTAACACACTAGGATTATTACACGAGACAAGCAAGGATGTGCTTGTTTATTCACTTGGACATGAGTGGCATTGCGCTATGCTTCTGCTGTAATCAGGCGTATGTGGCATGGTGGGCATACGCATCAGCGTAGAGGTCTTCGTCCCTGGAGTTTGGGACGTAGACCCTGGCCCAGACGTGCCTTCCTTTGATCACAAACTTGGCAGTCTGCTTACCCCCCAGCACCACCGGTATCATCTCTGCGCTGCGCAGCACCACTCGACCGTACACCGGCATCTGTCCCGGCTGCACCTTCTCAAGCATCACAGCCTCCACGCATGGCCCGAACATCCTGCAAGTTCAGGAGCAAAATTATCATCCTACTAGGCATCCCTCTGATTTCAATAAGTGATCAACACAAACAAATTAAAACTAGAGGGGGTATACAAATTTTATATTGGAGACGATAACATTAAATTGACAAAACATGCATACCGATATAAATATGGAAATCCGTGTTCGCTGTTAGACCGGAGTTTGATCCACTGTCACGGTACATGACACCACATACACGGGTTGTTTATGTTAAATAAAAGATTTTAAAAAATCTATCAGGTTGCTTTGGATCCATTGTACGTGACATTGCACACACGGGTTGTTTATATTACTTATGAAGCGACAAACTTTTTATGTAAGGTCGCGCTACTTTTTAACGGATTTTCAAAATCTATGAGGTTGCTTTCAGTCTATTGCACGCGATACCACACACAAGTTATTTATGTTACTTATAAAGCGACAAATTTCTTGCGTAAGCTCGGGCCACTTTTCTAACGGATTTTCAAAATCTACGGGGTAACATGATTCGACTTAGGTTCGTTCTATAAATAGAGGATGCACACTCACCACCGCGTCCGCGGGTTTGTGAGTGAGGAATGTTGCCTAAGAACATGTACACCCACCATATAAATATGAGAGGAGGGAGGGAGAAAGGGCTTACAACTCGAAGAACTCCAAGATGTCGTCCCTGCTGACAGGGTAGCCTCTGGAGAAGGTGACGAACAGGGATCTGTAGTTCTCCGGCAGAAAGCTCGGCATCTGCATCGGATCCCACGGCTGCGCCATCGGGTTCAGCATCGACGATGGCATCGACGGCGCGGGGAGCCATGTTGGGCTCATCATCAGCGGGGCGGCCTGGCCAGGCCAACTCATCATCGAGGCGGCGGGGCCAGGCGAGCTCAACATCATCTGCGCGGCGCGGCCAGCAGGCCAGCTCATCATCAGCATGGCCGATTGGTCAGGGGAGTTCACCATCAGCGGGGCCGGGCGGGCAGGGGAGCTCGTCGTCAGCGGCGCCGGGCGGGAAGAGGAGTTGATATTCAGCGGAGCGGCGCGACCAGCAGGCCAGCTCATCATGAGCATGGCCGCCTGGTCAGGGGAGCTCGGAGTCGCGTGGTCAGGGGACCTCACCATCAGCGGGGCCGGGCGGGCAGGGGCGCTCGTTGTCAGCGGCGCCGAGCGAGCGGGGGGGCTCGTCGTCAGCGGCGCCGAGCGGGCGGGGGAGCTGATTTTCGGCGGAGCGGCTCGTGCAACACCCGTCGTGTTGCCAACGCACACGACGAGGCAGACGTTCTGGTACATGTAGTTGACGTCTTTCAAGATCTTGTCGCGGCGGTCGACGAAGTATCCCACGTCGTCGATGGGCTCGGCGAGGAAGGCGTTGGTGCAGGGCAGGCGCGTGACGCGGCTATCTTCGCCGTCGTGTCGCTCCCCGGCGAGGCAGCGGAGGCATACGATGGCCTCCTCGACGATCCTGAGCACGACGGGTCCCGGCATCGCGTAGGCGCGGCGAACGAAGTTGTGGTGGCCGACGGACTCGAGCCAGAGCCAGAACGCGATCACCCACCGCATGTTGGTCGGGTCTTGGCCGAGGTCGTGCACCAGCCGGTGGAAGAAGTCGCCTTCCAGCTTGTGGAAGTTGAGGATCAGGCGCTCCTTGTTCACCACGCCGGCCATGGTGATGGACGACAGACGACGAGCGAGCGAGCTCCCTACCCCGGAACCGTCAACAATGCCTACGCGACCAGCTCGCCGGATGGATCACTAAACCCAGGCGAGAGAGAGCATGCGACCCGAGCCGGGTGAAGGTGAATAACGTAAGGCACCTCGCGTCTTCCTCGTTCACCGTGAGAAAAGCAAGCATCCGTCCAAGGTTTCTGTTGAATGGTGGCTACGAGACAAAGCTGATGCGCGCGGGGGGAGCAGGCATTCCGTTCGCGGCCACACGAGACAGCGTGCACGGTCCGGTCCGCGGGCACACCACTCTCCCTGCCTGTTCGACGAAATGGCTTTCGGCGCGAGGACCGGACCCTCCTGCGCGCCACGTACCCCATCGATCGCGTGCCGGGACAGAAACCGAAAAGATAGCGCCGGGCAAAACCCTCGCCGCGGCGCTCCGCCGGGAAACGCGTATCGGCTCCGTCACGGCCATCGTCGGGGACAAGTTGACCATGCACCGCAACCTTGATAACTGAACCCAGCAGAACAGCACGGAATCCGGGCGAAACTGCAAGACCACTGAGAGAAAAGCAAGCAGGAGTCCGAAGGATGATGTTGCTTCGTGGCGACTACAGGACACAGGCTGCACACCAACACCAGATAGCTAGCGTGCGTGGTTGTTGCTTCGTCGTGACCTGACTTCGGGACTGGCCGGGCTGCACACCAGAGAGCGTGCACCGGTGCACGGCGTTTGAGGAGAAACACGAGAGAGAGGGTGCACACACTCCTGTGTGCACGTCAATGTACCTAACACGTTGTGCCTCAAACGAGAGGTCCAGCACTAACCTCCGAGTTTTAGTGACGTAGGACTTAACCTCTTGTGTATACATCTGTACATGTTCTTTTCCTTTTTGTTTTGAATTTTTTTAGTTACTACCAAAGTTTTTTATATTTATTTTTCAGGGTGTTTTTCAGTTTTTTTTTGCGAGTATGGGATTTTTTAGTTTTTTTTTGCATGTAAATCTGGATCTGACTCCAGCTCCTGGAATAATACTACCTCCCTCCCATTCTAACCATATTTCTAGAAATAGTCAAAGTGAATCTTTTAAGTTTGACAAAGTTTATATAAAAAATATAAATATTTATAAAACAAAATAAATATTATATGGAAATATATTTCATAGTGAATCTAATAGTAGTAATATGGTGTTATGAAAGTTAACATTTTTTTATAACATTGGTCAAAGTTAGATTTGCTTGACTTTGACCAATTCTAGAAATAGACTTAAAATGGGATAGAGGGAATATCTTTTATTTTTTCATTGCACAGATGTTCTTGACAATGGTGAAGGGATCTCTTAACGTTTGATCAACAAAACTAGCTACCACATCTACTCTCCAAAGCTATAATTACCGCATTACAGAAAAAATTGTGCCATGCTATTAATTTTAAAGATCTAGCAATTAGCTGGGTTTATATTAAAACTCTGTTTGGCACAATTTCTAGCATACCTTATTATTCATAGAAATAAGCAGAAGTTGTATCAAACAACATATTTATGTAGAAGGTTGTTGGTCAAGTTGCTTCTCAGAATGATCTAAATGCAAGATATAAGCATAAGTTGTTTTTATCAGCTTTTTAAATAAGTTGCTTTTTCAACAAGCTTAAGCTCTACGGTAAGATCTCCAACAATTAGCTGGCTTTATGTTAAGATGTTGAAGAGAATGAACGAGCTACAACACTACGGTCAGGAGAACGGCTCACTGGCATTGCACATAAACAGAAGAGAGAAAAAACTACTCCCCCCGTATTTATATATTTGTCACTTCTTAATGAACTAAGAAGTGATAAATATTTAGGCAAAATGCTATTTGCAGTTGCCTGAAATTAAGAAAATTTTTAGGCGACCGTTGGATCAACATTGAGATTTGTGCACAGTCAACATATCTTCTTCTTCCTACCCTAATCCTCTTCCCAGATTCATTCCCGATGGGTGACGGTGGTTCTCGATGTGTGGCGGCGCGCTCCCGGTGACGGCATGGCACACCAGCGACAACGCATCCTCTGGCGGCAGCGACGTGTCCTCTCTCGATGGTGGCAGAGCATCTTCCCCGACGGCGGCGCATCCTTCGGCGGCGACAACGCCTCCCTACAAGCAGCGACGGCGGCGGAGGCCGTCGGGCTGCGCTCGGCGGTGGCGGCGGCGGCTGCGCCGGCCGCCGACGCCGGAGAAGAAGGTAAGTTTTTGATTTAATTATTAATTGGAAATTAGTAAATTGTAATTGTCAATTCATAATTTTAGGGTTATATTAATTGTAAAATAATCAAACAAAAAAATTTTGTAATTGATTAACGTATAGTATTAAGGGTTAATGGTTAATGGCAATGATTAGTGACTAATAATTGTAATTAACTCTTAATTACCTGGTGTCTGATTTTTTTCCCAAATTTTAGGCAACTGAAGAAGAATAGACATGCTCATATTTAGAGACGGAGGGAATACTATCTACCAAAACGTCAACCTAGGGCCATTTAGCAAGTTGAAATATTCCCCTTTTCTGCCTAGAAACAGAGAAAATGTTATCAAGCGCCACCACCGACGTTTGTTCCAACCTCAAAATCGAGCTAAACATATCGGTTATTTGTATTGCAAACTCAAGCATGTCAAAACAGTAGATTGGTAGCTAAAACGTTCGAACCAAGCCATTTTCCAATGGTACAAAGCCAGGAACAAATTCAAGAGGGGCTGTTAGGCAACATAAGCTTGATAACGTTCTACATAATCAAACATATTTATTCATTGTTTGATCGACTAAGTCCTGCACCATGCATGGTACTTGATTTTTAACCCTCTTCTTTGCTAGATTTTAAGTTAGCCTAATTGGTCAAAGAACTTTGGTTATTAGTTAATGTACTGAGCGATAGTACTTAATAGCTACTCACTCTGCTTCAGAATATAATTTTTTCTGGATTTGATTAAAGTCAAGTAGAATGAAAAATTATGATGGTTGATCAAGTATACATGGTATTATTCGGTTCAACATAAAACCAACTGTTACAATATGTAATCTTTATATTTGAAATATTTTTTAAGATAATAAATAAATATATAAAGGATTTTTTGATCAAACCTATAAGTGCTTATATTATTAGGCGGAGCGAGTAAATTTCCGAAGTTCATTTTGTTGAACACTTTGGGGGGGGGGGGGGTCCTGTCTAGAGGTGGCAAATGGGCCGCGCCCATTTCGGGCGGCACGAAGCACGCGATTTCGGCTCTGGGATAGGCTCGGCCCGGCACGGAATTTTTTTGAGCCGTGCCAGGCCTGGTTCTTGGTTACAGTGGGCAGCACGGACCGACACGAAAATGGGCCGTGTTCGTGCCGGCACGGCCCAAAACCAGCACGACGGGCCGAGAACAGCCCGACAAAAATTAGGACCGCGTACAGGCCAAACAACAAGCAGCCCAGGACGCTTAAATGGAAGGTAGACGGAGATAACGGACGACAGACGAAGTTCGTAAGGGCGCGCACGTCCGTGTATATATGTTGGTTGTGCCCACAACAAACTAGCGAGGTGGGACAAATCACCAACAAGGGTGAGGCGCAGGCGCGAGCGGGCAGTGCACACGGCTGCTGCGCGGCGAGGCCCAGGTGCACGCGCGGGCGGGCAGCAGGCACGCGCGCACGAGCTGCGCAGCGGCTGGCAGGCTGGGCCAGTGCATTGCGGACCCAGGTGGCCAGGCGGGCAAGCGCGGCCACTGCCAGCAGGACCAGTGCGCAGGCTGGAGTGGGAGGGCGCGACGCACCGCCCTTGCTGGGCCGACGGCCTGGCTAGGTCGAGGCTGGCCGCCTCTATTTTTTATTTAAATTTGACGCAATCACTGACAGGGGGCCCACTAGGGCTGTTCTTCAACTTTCAACTTCTTTTTTATTTTGATTCTAATTGAAGTATTCATGCTTGTATATATTCCGCAAATTATTTCCAAATTCGTTGATTCTTTTTTCTATATTTTCAAAATAAATTCTTTATCACTTGAAAACATTATTTTCAAACTTATATATGTAATTTTTGTATGTTTAGATAAATCTCAAATTCATTCTTATGCACATAATTTTCATTTATATCTCTTCAAAATAAATTGATCTTCAGCTGAAATTTGTTTTGTATGTATATATTCTCTACTTCTACATGTATGAATTTTGTAAGAATTTTTGGAAAGCTCCAACATGTGAAAATTCAAATTACTTCTCATTTCATTTAAACTCTATTGACATATGAGCCATTTTATAAATTTTGAACACACATTGATGCAAACATAAATAAAAAAATCTCAAAAAAATCATAGAGGTTCTTATTGTGATTTAACAACTGCACCAAAAAATTCATTTCGAAATTTGTTTTGCTTTTTGAGATACAAAAAGACAAAATTGCTTTTTCTTTGTTTTTTATTACCAACAATATATTATGTTTTTGAATGTCAAATTTTGTAACAACATGTAATTCAATATTTTATTCCTTCCCTAATATTTTCATATTTCTTGAAGTTTTTTTGTCTGTGTACTCTAACAGATTTTCTCTCAATATCAAATTTGAAACATGTTGGGCCAGGTCTGCTGCTGCTCCTGCTGTAGTATTTTTTGAATTATATTCAAACTTGAAATTATAAACATTTATAGTTCACTTAAATTTGGTTCAAATTTGATGTTTTTTCGAAATTCTTCAAACAATATTTGTATCACTTTCCAATTTTTCTATATGTTTTTTGCAATTTTTTACATTATAATGTTTTTTTGGGCCAAACCAGCCTTGTGGACCGTGCTTGAACAAACACGGCCCGAAGCCGGCCCGACGTGCTTAGGGTCGTGCCTGGGCTCCATTTTTCCGCAGTCGGCCCGACCAGCTCGGCATGAGGCGGCCCGTCGTTCTTCCGGGACGCGGGCTGTTTCGGCCCGAAGCACGAACGGCCCGATCGCCACCTCTAGTCTCGTCTAGCTATGCCTGACTCCGCTAGTGTATTATTTCCCACTAAAGGTCTTTTTGGTGCAGCTTTACGTAATAAATTTACTGACCATAATTTAATATCCCAACCAAGGGCTTTACCTACGAACCAAATTCTTTAGAAGATGTAGATTTTTCCAACATAAGTTGAAACATACTCTCACCCTAAATTTCTCATTCAACTATTAGAAAAAATTACCAACTTGCCACCGGTTACACCCCCGGAACATTTTTCTTTCAACTCACAACATTTTTTTTTCAGAATTCGCAGCTAAAATCAGATTTTAAAAATCCACTCATGACACTTCAACTCTGGCCCGCCCACATACACATACATGGCCCCACACTTAAAAATGATCATTGTTTATATTTTTAATTGTATTAGAGAATCTGAAAGTGCATCTAGGATCCCCGTGGGTTTTGGATGATTGATGAGACAATTAAGTGACTAATAAGCTCAGTGATCTTAAGCACAGGTGTGGACTAAGTGGAAGCACAATCCCTCAAAAAGGAAAAAGATGGAAACGGCGATGTCAACTCGAAAAGGAGAAACTAGGGTTTCTAGTGTGTCGAGTTTAGACTAGCCAAATTTGTGTGAGGATGTGTGTGTAAAGTGCATTGAGATCAAGTTGGGAGCTCAAAGCGGTTTAGAGGTCAAACCAATTGAGAGAAGAGAGTTGGAAGTAGTCTGGCAGTAGGGCCGAACTAGTCCGTGCAGGTGGCCGGACTAGTCCGCCCCTGGCCGGCCAAGTCCGCTTTCGGCCGGACCAGAAGGGTCTGACTGAGATCGGACTCGTCCGGGTAGCCGTGAAGAGGGTTTTGGGTACTAAGTCCCAAAACCACGGACTTGTACATTTTAGTCCGGACCAATAGGTCCTGACTGAGATCGGACTAGTCCGCCCTTGGGGCCGGACTAGTCCGGGTGTGAGACGAGTCCGTGTTTCAGAGACTAAGTCTAGGAAGATCGGACTAGTCTGCCCATGGGGCCGGACTAGTCCGTGGTCTTCAGACTAGTCCGTTTTCACACGGAACAAAAGGTTCTGTGTGAGATCAGACTAGTCCGGTGAGGGTCGGACTAGTCCGTTGTTGAAGTGACCGTTTGAATTTGAAGTTTGGCAGGTAGTGTGATGATTGCCGCGCAGTGCGACAGTTGTCAGGGGCGTCAGTGGTCCCCTAGGCCGGACTAGTCCGGGCTGTAGGCCGGACTAGTCTGCCCATCTGCTGAAGTCAGCAGTATGGGCTTGGGACCTCTATAAATAGAGGTCCCCTGGGTTCATTTGAACCATCCTTTGAGCAAACTGAAACCCTAGCGCCGCCACAGCAACCTTGAGCCTCCAAAAGCCTCCTGCTTGCCTACATTCCCTCTAAAACTAATTCTTGTGTGGATTAGGGTTTAGTGAGGTGAAGAAGAGGAAGAACACCACTCTTTGGCTCTCGGTTTGATCTCTTGCACTTTGTGAATCTTTGTGATCTGTGGCTTGAGTCAATCTTTGTGATTTGCAATTGTAATTGTGGTGGGAGCCTTAGATTGTGAGAAGCCCCAACGAATCTTGTATTCATTCTTTGTGATAGTGGAGAACCAAGTTAGGCCCGTGCGGTAAACTTGGTGAGGGAAGGGTTGTTGAACCCGGTCCTTTGTGGACTCCTCAACGGGGACGTAGATTCCTTGTGTGGGATCGAACCTCGGGATAAAATCCTCGTGTCACTTGTGTTCCTAGCTTTCATTCATCACATATTGCTTCTAGGGTTAGCTTTACCGGTTTTGCTCATCACCTTTGCTTCTTTGTAATCTTTAGCTTCATACGTGCCATATAACATATTAAGGCTCACTAAGTTATTCTAACAAACTTTGCATCACAAGAATGGACTAAAACCTGTTAGAAACCCTTTTTAGGTTTATCCCTGTAGGTGGACCGGACTAATACGCCCCTGGACCGGACTAGTCCACCCCCTGTGTATTAATCTCGTTTTATTAAGTCATTTCAGGTTGATTAGTTCACCCCCCTCTAGACAACTTTCAGAATCTCGTGGTCACACATTGCCATCTTTCTATGCATTTATGATGAAAATAGATCAAATGATCTAGTACAGAATACATTCAGGTACTAAGAGGTAATATGTACAAAATTTGAGGATGTAATGCATTATCTGTCGGAATGGCTAAGGAATACATTTGACCGCTGAATCGTATTACCACCAATGTGCCCAATAGCATTAATAATAATCAAATATTGTGCAATAGCAGCATTAATAATGATCAAACAATGTGATTGTACCTTAACTTTTGTATTAAAGCTATTCATGGCACTCACATCTTAGCAACACTATATACATCAACACATTGGGTACATCAACCAATTGAAAATGTGATGGTACTCAGTAAGTGTGGGAAGTAAATGTCATGAAGGTCAAATCAAAGGAAATGTTGATAGTGGTTTAAGTACTACGCAGTAAACTTAACCTTAGCTTTCATTAGCAACCTTTAAATCTAACCTTAGCTTTTATTAGCAACCTGCATCTAGGTGAATAATCCCAACTATAGCAGAATAATAAATAAAGAATCAATCCCAATGTCCATTTTTAACCACCATTCCAACCATTGACTATTTATGAATTCGACATCAAGCCGCTCTTGTCCGTGAGCACGGCTGTCATGACAGTTTCCCAATCTCTGCAGAGAATGTATCCTTTACCCACAAGCCGTGATTTCATCTCCTGTTGCCAGGTGGACTAAGTAAACCTCCCTGATGCCAGTGGTGCGCAAACCACATTACACACTTCCGTAGGTGTGTGGACAGGAGATCACTACGTGGTCTTTACAAAGGTCCTCCCGACTAGTAACTGGCCCTCTGAGGTTTCACCGCTCCGGCTCCTAGAGTCCATTTTACCTCCGTTAGGAGAAGCCCCCTCTTGAGCCATGCGAATCCCAAGGCATATACGCTGAACCAATTTCCCGCACCGTCCAATTACCAGCACTAAACCGGTAGAGGCCCAATTAATTGACCAAGCTGTCCCATACTCAGTCTTGTGTCAATACTGTAGAGCTTAGTGGCTACTCCATAAACTGGTCCTTAGAATTCGGCAAGGTTCAAACCCCAATCCCGGGTCTCGTGCGTACTACACCGTACCATTCAAACCAACCCGCCAGATTCCTATTTACTACAATTCATTTTCCAACATCATAATCATAATCATAATAGTAAGTCATAAGTAACAAATATGGTCAATGTTTTTCTCACCCATCTATTATGCATGACTAAGCGTAAAGTAAATCTTGTATACCACCCTTCCATACCCCAAGCGACAAGATAATAAGGTAAAGCAATAGGGCATAATATAGGATTCATATTAATTAACATGCAACTAACTAAACTCTTAAAAAGGTGCAAGATGGTCAAGGGCACTTGCTTGTTTTTATATAGTTGCTCAGTTCTTCTTCGTTGAACTCTTGGTCTCCATATTCTTCGTGTTGCTTCTTGATCGTGACACGAATGCGTGTAAACTACCATCAAAAGAGTAATAAAAGCAATCACTAGCAGTACACCATACAAGTTATATAAATGCTACCATTGATTATGTTACAATTATAATTTAAACCAAAGTTATGAGTGATTTATTATTTTTCATAGCCAAGGAAATGCATTTATCATTTATTTCCTATTTTTAATATTTATTTATAGGCTAAAAACATTTTTAATATATTTTTCTTAGTCAAAATATATTTTATATGCATTCTACAATTTGCTTTCTAGCCTAAAATAATTTATAACTAATTTTACTATATTTTTCTATGTATTTATACTTTATTTTATGCTCAAAACATAATTTAGTGGATTTTTCCTACTCAAAATATAATTATTTATTTTTATATATTATTTCAGCTTAAAGTAATGTATTAAATAATATCTAATGTTATGCGATATTTATTTCCATTCTTAAAAATAATTTTATACTCATAAATATCAATTTAATATATTTTCTGCATAATTTTTTGTGGCAAAAATGAATTATAGAAATTTAAAAAGAAAATAAATATACTTTACACTTTATAAATAATTATTCTGGAATTTCATAATATTATATACACTTTTCTACATTTATTATTACTTATAAATATTTTTCTGTAAATAAATAGAATCAATATAAAGTCCAAAACAATTTTTAATAGTGTTGAGGGCCTTTCTGTGATTTTATTATTAAACGGAGGCTTAGAACATTATTTTTGTTTAGTCCAGGGGCTTAAATGCAAGTTTTATACATTTACAGATGGTTTGCATAATTATTCCCAATAGCTAGGTCTTTTTCATAAAAGTGAGGACCTATTTGTAATTTAAATAAACTGCATAGGGATCAAACTGCAAAATCTGTTTTCCTTTTCTTTTCTCATTTATTTTTCTATGTAAAATTTTGTGAACTGAGTCCAAGGCACTGTGGACCGGGGGAGTGGGTGTGGTCCACGGGTCCATGATGGACCAGGTGCGTACCCCTTCGGGGCCTTTTAATCCTGGCCGTCGGACTTGATCTGACGGCTGGGAGGGGGTCCGACGGGAGCAGGCAGCGGCCGACGGCCATTGGCGGCGGCGCCATGGCCGGAGCTCGCCGGAGGCTCACTCAAACAGCTTCCGGTGCTCCAAACTTGACGATAAATTGACGGGGAGAAAGAAGAGAGGGTGGGAAACTCACCTATGGTGCTTAGAACGTGGGAAATTGTCCGGGGGCGACGGGTGACGGTGATGGCGGCAGCTCGGCCTTCGGTGTCGTCGGGGAAGGGCCTCGAACAGTGGATCTCGTCCATTTGGGGTCCTACGCGGGCATAGGGGCGTGGGGATCCTCGGCAGGTCGTTGGTGAAGGCCGGGAGGGCTCCTACACGCGGCATCGAGCCCCCATCGTGGGTTATGGCGGCAGCTAGGTTTTTGGTGTGAGGATGGGGATGAACGGGGGTGCGGCCGGTGATTAAATAGGGGAGGGCGGTTGATGGAGCCTGAGTGAGGCAAGGAAGGGGCGCGGATCGTGGGCGCGGTGCCGGCGGTTGCCGTGCGGAAGTGGGCAGCGGTTGGAGGAAGAAGAAGGTGATGTCGTGTGGGGCCCACGATATAGAGAGGGAGAGGGAGGAGAGGAGGGCGCTATCGGGCTGACGGCTGGGGCGCAGGCTCGTCGAGGCAGAGGCGGCAATCGCGCGAGCGTGGCTCGCGCTGGCGCGCTAGGATTGGTGGGGGGGGGGGGGGGGGGGGCGGGCTGGCAAATGGGTCCCACCGGACAGTGAGAGAGGGGGGAGAACAAAGGGGCGCGGTTGGGCCGGGCCTTGGCGCAGAGAGGTGGGCCAGGCGGGTGGGAAAATAAGAAGGAAGGGAGTTGGGCTCCTGGATTGGTTTAGGCTTATTGAGGTTTTTTTCCCATTTGATTTATGTTCAAGGTTCCCAACTACACATTTCAAATTCAGATTTCCACACAAATGCAAAGTCATGATGCAAATTCTATTATATTTTTCCAATTTTTAAAGTTTCAAAAATATGGGTGTTACAATTTTGACATGCCTTGCATATATTCATATGTTGGTCAATCAGGGTCCATACATGACAAAACACTATATGACATGTAAATATTTTTGTTCCTATCTTTCTTGTTCTTTCTTCTTTACTTAGATTGATTACTATTAATGTATTTGAGAAAATGTCGACAAAATTGCAATGTTCCTTTATTAGATATAGATGTACATGAATGTTCGTATCTCTATACTCAACTCACCACAATGTCTACCATTGAGCACATCTTCACTTCATGAACAATAGACCAAATAATTCTTCTCAAGATACCATTTCATCCACTATCCAAGCAAAAGATGGCACGAGTTGCTAAGATGCAATTGTAGCTATTAGATCTGAGGTACCCCCTCGCTCTCCATGGTCAAAGTCGGGACTTGAAGTCCACTTATCTCGGAACATCTCACCGTAATAGTAGCTTTTCACCGTTTTCCATCCTCTCAATAAAATCTTGACTATCCTCCTTCTCCCTTCCCAGTGGCTTGCCTACATCGATTTGGAGGGATCCTACCATGTGGTAGTGCTATTAATAACTAGATATCCTTAGTTTTGAAGTATTTTGTGCCTCGCCAATCATTTTCCATGGTTGTTTCTTTCCGGCGTGCAATTTATAATCAACAAGATTTGTATCATGCCTTGTTGTGATGTTCGCAAGATGGCATTTGACCTCATCAACCTCCTCTGTGGTGAGTGTCTCCTTCCCCATTTTTCTTTCTCTATCGCTCTTCCATGGTACCATGGAGATGATCCACCTACCAGTTCTTTCTCTCTAGTGGTGTTCTTCAGTGAGTGATGCTCTTTTCTGACTAGGGTTGATCGCTTCTCATTGATCTCCAGCCTCACCTGGAGATAGGTCATGTAGCCTAGCTCGGTGATGCAAAACCTAGATCTATGGCTGGAGTTTCCTCTAACTCTTAAGATGCGAATGTTGAAGTGAGTTATGGGTGGACCATCGTTCAATGAAACTACATGCATTAGATGGCTCCTTTGAGTCCATGGCGCAATTGCAATGTTGACTTTGTGTTATCTGATTCGCCTCGTCCTGTCTAAGGAAGTTGTTATAGTAGTGTTGGTCTTAGTCTGTCCATACTCGTGGATCTCTATGTCTCCCTCTAAAAGATTATTCTAATATTTTACATGGAGCACTCAATGTTCTAAGCTTTACAGTTCAATTCTCTGCACTTGTTAACATCTAAATCTAACCTCTAAATCAACTACTGCATATTATATCATGTCATCTCACTCTTGTTCGCATGCTATTCCAGACAAGTCCCTGCCTTCGTTTTTCATTTTTTCTATCTTTTCCCAGTTTTCCTTTTTATTTTCATTTTTTTCTATTTTCTCCACCCATCTTTTTCTTTCCATCCTTCCCTTTCCAAGCTACAGGTGAATGGTTCGGCCGGTGCTGGTCTGGACTAGAAATTTGCCGGGCAGCCGGTGCTAGCACCCTTACCCCCTCGCCGGTGATGACAATTTATAGTATTCCTTTCATCCCAGCTAATGTTATTTCCAGGCAAAAATTTTTGTCCCAGCTGAACCTTAATGCTAGCTTGAGTAGCTGTCAGCTCCCTGTCCTTTGCACAATTTTGCTCTGATTTCATTACTCCAGTCTCATGCTCCTTCATTCCTCGGTGTAGTAGTATAAAGTAAAACAGTAAAAGCAGACAGTGCCAGGAGGTCGCTATTAAATGAAACTGTAAGGGAGTTGATGTCTTTTTGCTTCTCTACCGATGTGTTTGCTTGAATCATAGAAGGGAATAACTACAATCAACACTGTATTGCAACTGTGCAAAAATTATATCTGAACCCCACAGATCTTCATCCAATGATTTTTTCATTTTTGCACTTAAACCCCTCCATCTAAGAGTGGTATTTACATTGCATTTATGTTATCAGATGGGAGAGTTTAAGTGTAAAAATGCAGTAATATTTGGATAAAAATTGTGTGGTTCAGACTTAATTTTTGCACGATTGCACCAGTGTGCTGATTGCATTCTAGTTGTTCTTATCATAGAAATAAGGTTCAACCAGGTCGGAGGAAGTAACGAATAACCTTATGTCCTCCTAGTCTGAAGCCTACTTAGGGCCCATTTGGATGGCCAAAATTGTCTCGTTTCTTAAGTGAATCCATTGGAACGGTGCCAAACATGTTTTCTTGGAACATTCTGCATGCTGAATCATGAGAACCGTTTCCGAAAAATGTATAGCTGACGCAAAACGATGAAAAAGATGTTCCACACACCGAATCGCTAAAATCTTTCTTACCTCGATGGGATGTTTGATCAAAATTACCCACACTGCCACTTCGTCCCTATCCTGTCGCGCCACGGAGTTTTCTCTAGCCCAGGAGTGCTGCCAAAAAAGGACTCGATCGAGTCACCGCCCCATCCCAAAACGCCGGATCTCACTATCACCGGCGGCACCGTGGACGGGCTCCCTCCCGTGGCTCGCGACATGGGCTTCCCCCGGCGACTCCCAGCACGGTCTTCCACCGGCGGCGCCTAGGACGAGATACAAAGCAGTAGCGCCCCGAACGTGATACGCAGCAGCGGCGGCCAGCACAAGCTTCCTTCCGACGTCTCCCAGCACGCGCTTACTTCCGGGGACTTCCAGGACAGGATCCAAGGTACGAACCTCACCGCTGCTAATCAAGTTCTTGCTAATCATTCTATCCCTCCATGGTAATCAATCTATGCTGCCTCTTATAATGTATCTGTTTATGTGGCTTCCAATGAATTGATTTATGCGTATTTTGCTATCTGTTGGTAATCAATTTGTTGAATGCACAAGTATTTTTATAATGTTCATGCATGTATCGATCAGAATCTTCATGTCTGTCCTTCCAGTAGAGAGATCAAGTTGTATTATCCTCTTGTGACAGCCAACATATATAAATTTTTTTTGTTGCAATCCTACAACACACATGACCTCAGGAGAATGAAATCATTGTGCAGTTTTGTTTGTTTACATGAATTGTCTTTTATCATCTCAGATTAGAACAGAGCAGTACCAATATAATCTGTTTGCATTGTCAGAAAATTGATTCATGCCTACTGTCACACAAGTGTAAAATGTTGGTACATGTGAACGATAATTGTATTTTCATGATGTTATCATTACTCTGTATAGATGGCTGACACGACTGATTGGTCGAATGAGGATCATGTAAGAATTATTTTTGAGCTTTTTGTTGAACAATTGAAAAGTGGAAATCGATCAAATACTCACCTCAACAATGTTGGATTCAACAATGTTATTGAAAAGTTCAAAGAGAGGACCGGTATTGAATACACAGGAATGCAGTTTAAGAACAAGTGGTCAAAACTGAAGACTGGTTACACTTGTTGGAAGACGTTGCTAAAACAGACGGGCATAGGTTGGGATTAGAGGAGGCAAAATATTGACAAGTCCGAGAGTTGGTGGAAAAAGGATAGAAAGGTGAGTTTTTGTTTCTAGTGACATTACTTATTGATATGCGCTCCACTTATGCATCTGTTGGATAACCGGGCTCTATGCATGATACAAGTGTGTTATTCCATGCTCTTGAACATTACACTTTAGTATTCCCACATCCTCCACATGGTAAATATTTTTTAATGATGAATAGATACTACAATTGTACCAATAGAGAGACATCAAAAAATAACTTTTAATGTTTTTGTTGTAATTTTTCTTCTGTTTATTGGAAGATTTGTTCATAATTGTTTTTGTAGGAAAATACTATATGGTGGATGTGGGTTATCCAAATAGGCCAGATTACATGGCACCTTATAAGAGACAAATGTATCATGTTCCTGATTGGAGGAGAGGTGCTGCTCCTAGTGGTAAGCAAGAAACATTCAACTTTTTACACTCAAGTATTCAGAATGTAATTGAGCGCACTTTTGGTGTATGGAAGATGAAGTGGAGAATTCTTTTGAAGATTCCAAGTGAAAGTTGCCTAGAGAGGGATGAATATGCAATATGACCTGAAATTACTTAATCAAACGAGATTAAAACTCTGAGGCTGGACTAGTCTGGTATGGGCCGGACTTGTCCGCTCAGCACGTGGTGAAAACCTAAAAACTTGATTTCTACAAGTTATTTGCGGAATTTAAGTCGACAAAGGATAGATGCAAGGTCTAGCAACCTAATACAACTTAGATTAACATGTGTAAACAATTAGGTTGCAAGATTTCAAAAAAGAACGATGTGCAGAACGATATGAACCCTAAAAGCAATTCTAGTGAATACCGAAAAGTAAAACGAGAAGAGAGACACAGTTTATCCCGTGGTTCAGCTCCACAAAAAAGCTTATATCCACGTTGAGAAGTCCACACAAGGACCGGGTCTCACTTGACCCTCTTCTCACCAAGCCACCACAAATGACCGACTTGGTTTCCACTATCACAAAGGGTAATCACCGAGTTTTTGAGGATGCTCATAAGTTGAGGCTCCCACAAAAGAATACAACAAGGAGCACATGAAGTTCAACTCACACAAGCCACAAAACACAACACCAAGTGCAAGAGATCAAACCGAAAGCCAAAGCACGATGATCTTCCTTCACCCTCTTCTTTCATGCTCTCGGGGGGGGGGGGGGGGGGTACTTGTCCGACCGCTGAGACGGACAAGTTCGACCTCCCACGACATAGCTTCAGGATCTCACACTAAGGCACAACGGACTAGTCCGCACACAAATAGACAAGTCCGAATGGGGACAGAAACCTTTAGTTTGATGCAAAACGGACTACTCTGGGGGTCCGGACTAGTCCGACCCCTATGGCAGACAATTTCGGCCTCCCAGGACTTAGCTCCAGAAACTCTCACCAACGCAGAACGGACTAGTCTGCACCCACACAGACAAGTTCAAACTGGAACATAGACCTTTAGTCTATCCCAAAATAGACTATTCTGGCCAACCTGGACTAGTCCGGTCATGCGACACGGACAAGTCTGGCCAACTGGGGGTTCTCTCATAAAGGCTTCTCACTTAGATTTTTTCTCTCAACCACCACTTTGAGCCCTCTTCGATGATTTCATTGCACTTGATACACACACCCTCACACAAATGTGGCTAGTCTAAACTCAACACAATAGAGACCCTAATTTCTATGCTTGAGTCTTTGACGCCCGTTTTAAACTTTTCCTTTTTGAGGGATTTTGTCTCTTTTCAATCATCACATCTGTGCTTAAGATCAACTCGACTCATTAATCTCTCGTCATCAATCATCCAAAACCCACGAGGGTGCCTAGATGCACTTTCAATCTCCCCCTTTTTAGTGATTGATGACAACACATTAAGCTTCAACAAAAAGGATTTTAATTGGTTTTCATAACATGTGTGTGTATGAGTAACTCCCCCTCAATGTGTGCATTAAGAATGAAGAATTTGAGAGAGTTATCATATATATTTATGTTATGGTGGGGTGCCTAAGTGATGTGTTCATAATTTGTGATAAGACAATGAATATGAGTGGTAAATAAGTCATTTCAAGCATCACATCACAATTAAGAAAAGCAAACATTATAAAGTGCATACAACCCATAATATAGATTAAGTCTTACACAAATTGAAATGCGAGAGTTTTAAAACATAATACAAGTCCATAGAAGGATCAAACGGGACAACAACTTTAAAACTCTAAGTACCCCCTTCCAATCTCTCCCCCTTTGGCATCAAGATACCAAAACGAAATAGAGAGGAGGAGAGCAGTAATATCTACTCTTCATCGTCGTCATCGTTGTTGTATTGTTGCTGCTCATGGTCACTCTCCATAGCCTTCAAATCTTTGGCGTCTTCATCATCGTCTTCTTCTTTGGAGGGTGCTGCCGTGGAGGTGCCAACTTCACCAAATTGAGCGAGTTCTTCGGCGGTGAACTTGGGACACGGAGTAAACTATCCATCACTCTCCGCGGCGGGAGACATGGGAACCTCGAGCTTGTCACACATCGCATTGAGGAACTTCTCTTGGCGAAGCTCCATGCGATGAGTCCGAACTTCCACCTTCCGCCAAGAGGCGAAAAGTGCCTTGAAGCACTTGAAGAAGCCACTTACAGAGTGTGATGGAGGAGGAGAAGGAGGAGGAGGAGGAGGTGGTGGAGAAGCCACGAGATGATAGGAGGAGGCGGGAGGATCAACATTCTTCCTTCTTAGTGCAACAGGATTTGGAGGAGGAATCTGAGGACGGAGTCTTCTATGAGTAACATCCTTCTTGAAGGTCAGCCCGGACACCTTCTCGATCAAGTACATAATATATAGTGCATAACCACATGATCGGTTGGGGGTGTGAGAAATGTTGAATATGTCATCAAAGATGTAGTCCATCACATTGAATTCGACATATCCATCAATAAGAACCATTAAATGTCTTAGATTGCATTGAATGATGCCCGCATCTCCATCCTTGGAGGCTATCGTCTTCCTGAGCACACGATTGAGCATACTGTAAAAAGGTTTGATATTCCGAATGTGTCCCGCCTCATAATGAACTCCATGACTTGGATACATGTAATCCAATACATCTCGATCAACTGCCTTGAGGATGGAAATGATAATATCATTCTCAAGTTGACTTTCCAAATCAAGGATCTGGGCAAACTCCTAAAAAGTAATAGTGTATTGCTCTCCATTTGTCATCAAAGTGATCCTCCGATTTCCATCGCTGTAAAAGTAAACGATTGAGTAGAATTGCACAATGACTTCAACATTCCAATCATACTTGAATGCCATAAGTTTCATTAGTCCATGGAACTCTATGACCTCAGTCATATCATTGAATGCAACATGGTTCTTCTCTGCCATGTAATCTCAATCAATCCATTGAGCATTGGTTACTGGAGTTTGCTTGGTCATATAGACTGTCCGATAGTAATCACAATGGAAGTCACACCAAAAGTGAGGGTCGGCGGTGTGCTTCTCACGTTGATACACATCAATCAATCTGAGTCGTTTGGCCTTCTCAGCCCCTCTGCCTCTGAATATATTTGCTTCAATAGTAGCTTGGCGATTGGGGTTTCTTGCAGGTGAATACATCCTCAAGAGACCTATGGGTTGAGAGGATCCCTTCTTAGCTTTGCTGGCTGGCTTCATAACAGCAAGTGCTTTCTTCTTTGGTACCTCCTCAACTGGTGCTTTGCCCTTGTCCATTGATCCCCTAGCCTCTTGATTTCTTGTTTTCTCACCTATGGTCACAAGCCTCTTCTTTATTGGGGCTATCTCAGATGCAACTGAGTTATGAGCCTCTCGTTGCTGTTACTTGGCCTTCCTTGCTTCAGACATCGATTCAAGGAGAGCTATAGCAATCTCTCGCTCCTCACGAGCACGCCGGTAGGTTGCTTGCCTTGCTGCCTCATGCACAGGATCAGATAGAGGCAAGTCGTCAGGGTTTGATATCGTCCCTAAGAAGGGATACACAAGCGAGTATATGAGTCCAAGGAAGTGTAACATCGCGTTAGAATTCACAAAAACCATCAAGGTTATGGTTTTCGCTATGAATACCAGATTTATCCGCCAAGGGCCGAACTAGTCCGCGTGAGCCGGACTTGTCCGCCATTGTCCAGACTAGTCCGGTTTACACAGCAAGAACGCTAATATTGAGGATTTTTGCAAAAACTATGGATCCGGGCACAATATTCCAAGGATAGGATCACATGACATATCGAACAATTTTGTGGAGAGGTTTATATGAAAAGACCTAAAATATTTGAGTTTCGAAGTATTTAGGGTTAGGTCAATAATACCTCTTCAAATCTTCAAATCGATGAAATGTGGATGAATAATCAGCCTAGGATGCTTGGGGAATAGTTCCCACACACCTTGGGACTTCAATCCATGGATTGGAATCGATTTTTGGTGGATGGAATCGAAAATTGCCGATTTGGGGTGCGGTTTTCTCGTTTTGAGGAGAGAGATAGGTTGGAGTGAAAGTGAGGGATCGGGGGGGGGGGGGTCCCTGAGGAGGTTAAGTCTTCAGGGGCCGAACTAGTCAGGTTGGAGACCCGGACTTGTTCGGCCTACGGACTAGGTCCGGACTACTCGGACGTGTCGTACTTGTTCGGCCCGAGGAAGGATAAATCCGTTTTGGACTTGTCCATCAGAGCCCGGTGAAGCTGGACTCTGGACTTGTCCGAAAATAGGGGCGGACTAGTCCGGTTGAAAGGCTAAAAACATATATATATATAAAGAGAGAGAGAGAGAGAGAGAGAGAGAGAGAGAGATTTCACCGGAGATTTGATCCTTTTGGACTATTTTTTCACAAAAAAAATACTTGCAAACATGTTCAGTAAGCAATCAAGAACCAAACTATGACCATAATTCACAAAGATCTGATAATTTCAAATAGTTTTGTAGAAAATCTAGGAAGATGAGTTTTTTGCAAACATGCATCAATTTTGGATCAAGTACAAGTAACAATCATATGTGTAAGACTCAAGCCACATTTCGAGAATCTAAGATATTAAGCTCACTCCTAATTTCACAAAATATTTTCTCACCTAAGGGTTTGGTGAAGATATCGGCCAATTGTTTTTCGATTCTCACATGGGAAATCAATATGTCTCCTTTGATGGAGTGATCTCTCAAGAAATGGTGACGGATATCAATGTGTTTGGTCCTTGAGTGTTCAATTGGATTGCGGGCTATTTTAGTGGCACTCTCATTGTCACATAGGAGAAGGATATGACACAAGTTTATGCCATAGTCCTTAAGAGTTTGTCGCATCCAAAGAAGTTGTGCACAACAACTTTCGATGGAGACATACTCCGCTTTGGCCGTGGAAAGAGCAAGGGCATTTTGTTTCTTTGAGGACCAAGACACTAGGGATCTACTCCAGAATTGGCAAGTCCCGGAGGTACTCTTTCTATCAACTTTGCACCCCACATAATCTGTATCAGAATATCGAATGAGATTAACCATAGAGCCCTTGCGGTACCAAAGTCCTAGGCTTGGTGTGTGAACCAAATATATAAGAATTCTCTTAAAGGCGGTCAAGTGACACACCTTAGGAGCAGCTTGGAATCGAGCACACATACAAACACTTAGCATTATATCGGGTCTAGATGCACATAAGTAAAGCAATGAACCTATCATAAAACGATATACCTTTTGGTCTACACTTGAAACATCTTCATTAAGGTCAAGGTGCCCATTGGTTCCTATTGGAGTCTTGATGGGTTTGGATCTGCCCATGTTAAACTTCTTGAGTATGTCTTGTGTGTACTTCGTTTGACTAATAAATGTGCCTTCCTTGAGTTGTTTCACTTGAAAGCCTAGGAAGAACTTCAATTCCCCCATCATGGACATCTCAAACCTTTCAGTCATTATCTTGGAAAACTCATCACAAAAAGTTTTGTTAGTAGAACCAAATATAATGTCAACGACATATATTTGGCAAACAAACAAATCATCATTGAAATGCTTGGTGAATAAAGTGTAATCGGCCTTCCCAATTTTAAAACCATTTTGAGTTAGAAAGTCTCTAAGGCACTCATACCAAGCTCTAGGAGCTTGTTTGAGGCCATAGAGAGCCTTACGCAATTTGTAGACATGGTTTGAGAAGTCTTGATCTTCAAATCCGGGGGGTTGCTCCACATACACCTCTTCTTTGATTGGACCATTGAGGAATGCACTCTTGACATCCATTTGGTATAGCTTAAAATCATGGTGAGTAGCAAAGACAAGTAATATTTAAATTGATTCAAGCCTAGCTACGGGAGCAAATGTTTCATCGAAATTCAAACCTTTGACTTGTGAATACCCCTTAGCCACAAGTCATGCTTTGTTTCTTGTAATCACCCCGTGCTCATATTGTTTGTTGTGGAACACCCACTTGGTGCCCACAACATTCACGTTTGACCTCTTCACGAGGTCCCATACTTGATTTCTTTCAAAATTGTTGATCTCTTCTTGCATAGCCATCATCCAATCCAGATATCAAAGTTCTTCTTCAACCTTGTGAGGCTCCAAAGAAGAAAAAAAAGAGTAATGTTCACAAAAAATTGTAACATGAGATCTAGTAGTTACCCCCTTGGAGATGTCTCCAAGAATGTTGTCAACGGGATGGTCCCATTAAATGCTTTGATGTACTCTTGAGTGTGGTGCTTGAGTTCTTAGAGCTTCATCATCTTATTCCTCACTTTCTTCATCTCTCCCTTGAATGATGCCTCCATTTTCATCTCGTTGAAGTGCATCTTGAGAGTCTTGAGCTTGACTATTTGAGGAAGAGTTTGCTTGGTGTGTGGGATGATCACTTGAGTCTTGAGTTTGTTCTTATGGTCAAATGTCTCCAAGTGCCATCCTTCCTATCACCACTTGTGAAGCTTTTTCTTGATCTAGCACATGACGATCAACTTGCTCTACTTGGAAGCCATTAGTATCATCAACCACTACATCACGTGCTACTTCAATAATTTCAGAGGGTTTGCTGAAAACACGATAGGCATAAGTGTTTGAGTTATAACCAGGTAAGAAACCCTCATCGGACTTTGAGGCAAACTTCGAGGTCCTATGTTTCTTGTTGAGAATATAGAATTTGCTCCAAAAAACACGAAATAAGGAAATATTAGGTTTGTTACTGTCGAAGTGTTAAAGCGACACTTCTCCTAGATCTGCTAAGTAGCAGACCGCGGAGGTTCTTTGTTCGGCGAGGCTTAGGCCTCAATCAAGTGTTCTAACAAATGGAAATATGAGACAGTGGTTTTTATGTGATTCGACCCACAAAGAGCGTAACACCCTACTCCACGGTGAGTGTGTGTGATGTTTGATGTAGGGGTCCTTGTAACGGTGGCAGTCTGGGCCTTATATAGACAAGGTCGAACGCCTTACAGGTGGGGTCCTGCGGCCTGACAGGTGGTCCTGACGCGATCTTATCCTAAGATCTAAGGCTTCTTTCGTAAGCTTGCTCTAATCGTGGTCTTCAAGACTCGTCGTATTGCCGCTTGCGTCGTCAGTAGCCCATGCGCCGTTGCTGACAATGGCAGAGGATGTCCCATCCAACTGTCTCTGTCGCCGTAAGCTACCCACTTGACGGAGTGGGATAGGCGTGCGACGTATTCACTGTGATGTGATTGGTCGCAGCGGTATCTGACATTAGGCGTGTGCCGCGCAATGCGTCTGTGGAAGCCGCGTATCTTCAATCCTTGACAGGGACAAGGCGCACCGTCCTCTTAACTCTCGCGTCCCTCCGTTCAGGGCAAGTGGCTGGACTATGTGACAGATCGGGAGCTCACCTTTGCAGGGGAGGTCAGGTCCCGTCTTGTGAACCACGTGGCAACTCGGGAGCTCACCTATGTGACGGAGGTCAGGTCCTGCCTTGCGGGCCACGTGGCGGCTCGGGAGCTCACCTCTGCGGGGATGGCTAGGCCTCGTCCTCCTGGACCTGTGTCGGTGCCGGGAGCTCACCTCCGCGGTAGAGATTAGGTTCTGCCTTGCGAGACACGTGGCAACACTGGAGCCCACCCATTCGGGAGGTGCCCCGTTTGATGTCTCTATCCACGTGGCTGCTAAGGAGCCCTGTCTCACGGAGAGGAGGGATCCTTACCTGTTGGACATGTGGTTTACCTCGGGACTCGTCTCCGAAAGGGGGTGTCGAGCTCCTCCATCGGGTTTCTTGCAGATATTCCGGACCTCCCATCTGTGGTTGATAGATCCGGTTCTCTTGAACACGTGGCTCCTATCGATGAAAGTAGGATGGGCTGCGGCGGCCCGCCCCGTCGCCTGCATCCGCCGCTAGCTGCAAGCGGGCACATCCCGCGTAGGTCCCGCGAGTTTTTGCGGCGGCTAACGGCACCCGTCAGCCCGCATAGCTTGACCGCTTGAGCATATCGCGGCCGAACGTCACCCGCCTGCACGGCCGCATGGCCTCTCACCCCCTCGCATGGCCGCGTCCGCTCGAGTCAGGCTTTAACTTTGATCAGCAGGATTAGAAACTTGACAAGTCTTGGCATCGCTGGCCTCAATAAAATTTGTGCATGTCCCAACTAAACTGTGGTGCAGATTACCTATCAAGAAGCGCCTAGTATTCCCGACAAACACCAAGAAGCAGAAGAAGGTGACCCCAAAACTAGAAGACCCGGAAACTGAAAATGCTACTGGTAAGCCAACTCCATCCAGACAAGCAGATGTACTTGATGAATTCGAGACTGGGAAGACAATCAGTAAATCAACCAAATTTTAGAAGGGAACGAGTTTTCACAGCACTACAGTAAATTTTTGCAATACATGCTTGCATTTCATATCCTTCTGGAAAACATATGGCCTAATTCCTCAAAAAAGAAAGTAGGAAGCACATCATAAAGTTCATACCTAGGTCTCCTACAAACGATTGATTCCAATACTGCTTTACAACAACATAGCATGTCACTAATATATGTCTAGAATATAGGTGAGTCCTTCCTCGTTTCTTTCGCTACAGGGCATCGACATGACAAAAAGGGCTAAATATCATGAATCTTCAACTATCTCTGAAACTCAGAGTTGCAAAACAGGTACAGGGTAGTAGGGCTGCTCCAAACATTGTATGGCATGATGAAGATCATCTGAATACTGACAGCTTGTGTAGGAATCAACGCAGAAGGCAGAAAGAACCTAACAGCAGCAAGACCTAAGGACAATTTACAATATAATCGGCCACTGAGATTAGGATTCTCACTAACAAGTCTGAAAACCGAGCAGTGCATGGCGGAGTTGGTGGAGCATGGCGGAGGCGGTGTCATCGTGGAGCTCGAGGCACATTGTGGAGGTGCCTATCTTGCGCCAGAGCTTGTAGTTAGAGCCTCGACGGTAATCTGTTGGGAGACTCGGATCTTTGCGGCGAAGGTGGAGACCGGAGAGGTTGGAGTGCGTGACGAGCTGAAGGACGTTGTCGTCCGCTGGGAGCTGGAGCTTCGACATCCTTGCCTGGGGAGGCGGCCCATGTCACCATGTGAGACTTCCATTGCGACTCGGTGGCGGCAGAGCGGTGGGTGGCGGTGGAGCGGGTTGAAGCGGCGCCCGGCGGACGCGCGCGGTTACTCTAGCGGTGCCGCAACACTTTTGGGATGCGACGCGGCTCAGTCTAGCGGGCTAGCGGTGTGGCCCACGCCACTTTCATCCCTAGTAGCGTTATATGGTCCGTCTCTGCTGGAGACGAGGTACCTAGGCGGCTTTAGCCTGTGCGCAAGGGTACCCGGTATGCTGGATATCGACAGTTACCGGTTAGGAGTAAGACGTCTTCTTTAATATGCGATTGAGATACAACCGGTTTATGGCATAGCAAGCGGTGTTAACCACTTCCGCCCAAAATTGGTCCGACGTCTTGTATTCATCAAATATAGTTCTTGACATCCCAATAAGAGTCATATTCTTCCTCTCGACCACCCCATTTTGTTGAGGGGAGTAGAGGGCCGAAAACTCATACTTGATGCCTTGTTCATCCAAAAACTCTTCAATTTGATTCGGTGCCATTGTCACTCCTTATATTCTTGCTTCTCAAGAAGAACACATTTTGAGCTCTCCTCAAGTATTTCTTGAGGACACCTTGAGTCTCACTCTTATCATGCAAAAAGAACATTCAAGTGAAACATGAAAAAACATCAACAATTACAAGGTCATATTTGTTACTACCAATGCTTATGTAGACGATTGAACCGAAGATGTCCATGTGAAGAATGTCCAATGGTATTGTTGTTGTCACGATGTTCTTGGATGGATGTTGAGCACCAACTTGCTTTTTGACTTGATATGCGCTACATGATCTATCCTTTTCAAACACACATTCTTTAAACCACAAATGTGCTCGTCTTTAAGAAGTTTTGCAAATTCCTCATCCCAACATGGGCTAGTCTTCTTTGCCAAAGTCATCCCATGATGGTTTTTGCAATTAAATACGTGTCAAGTTGGGCTTTATCTGCGGAGAAATCCACAAGATTGAGCTTTCCATTGAGAACATCCTTAAAAACAATTGAGTCATTACTTCTTCTTGTGACAGTCACACCCTCATTAGTGAAAAGACAATTAAAACCTTTGTCACATAGTTATGATATGGACAATAGGTTATAATCAAGTGAATCGACATGTAAAACATTAGAAAGAGTATGATTAGGGGATATAACAATTTTACCAATGTCAATGATTTCCCTTGGCTATTGTTCCCAAAGTAAATTCCCTCACTTCGATCTTCATTTTCCTCATACTCCACAAATATCTTCCTCTCTCCAGTCATATGATTTGTGCATCCACTATCAAGAACACACTTGGTTCTACCGTAGGAGTATGCCTACAAAATAGAATTAAGTCTTGGCTTTAGGCACACAAGCGATGTTAGGTCCTTTGATGTTAGTCAAGAGGCACTTGGGCACCCACATGTAAGGTTTTGGAATCTTACAGTGTGGCTCAACATACCTAGCATTAGACTTTCTAAACTTGTTCCTTAACAAAACATACAAAGCATCAAAATCATGGAACAATGGATGATGTTCCTTTTTAGGCATGTCATGTGAGGTAGCAATGTTCTTTTATTTGTCATTATTATATGAACCTCCTTTGACAAAAACAATTAAGTCTTTGTCATTCTTGGGAGTTTTGGCGCTTTGCCTCTTCTCCCTAGAAAAGCCAAGACCATCCTTGACATGAGAATGTCTTGTGTTGGTATATTCACTACGTGCATATGCCATCTTCTCCTTGTCAAAGATTCCACTTTTTGGTGCTTCCTTGTTTTGTGCCACTTTAAGCTCATCTTTTAGTTTTAGGATCAAGTTAGAGCATTTGCAAGCTTGAGGTGTTTCAGATTTGACATTTATGGTAGGTGAGCTTTTAGAGGAAGAAGGTGCATTGACCTTGAGAGACTCCACTTGTGTTTCAAGAGTCTTATTAACTTTTGTCAGCTAACGAGTCCATCCTTTAGCACAATTGTAGTCTTCTCAAGATTTTAGCAAGTTTCCTTGCTCAAAGCGAGTTCACGCTCAAGTGCATTGCTTCTTTCTCTTTTATGCTCCAAGAGCTACTCAAACTCTTTATATCTCTCATTTTGTTGGATGATCATGTACTCTTGACGATTGATGAGCTTTTCCTTCTCAAATATCTCATCTAACAATATCTCCAATCTTTTCAATGTACTCTTACGCATATCTTTAAGCATGTCTTCATTTTCACTACTGTCGGTACCCTGGATACCAGGTACCCCCTGATACCGCACTTAAAACCAAGGAGTTCCTATGTACGAGTTGAAGACTTCCGAAGGCAACACACGTCTGATAGCACTGGGCCCACATACCTCATTTGGGTAGCTCCGGTGCTACCATGTGTCCTACGGGACCAAACCTACCTCCCTTCATAGGGAAGCTCCAGTCCCGCCACGTGTCCAGCAACACCGGACCTAACCCCCAGTAGAGGGAAGCTCCGGTGCCGCCACGTGTCAAGACACTCCGGACCTCCTCCCACAGAGGGAAGCTCCAGAGCTGCCACGAGTTGGACCTCCAGACCTAAGCCTGCAACGACTACATGATCTCCAATGGCACGGACATTCAAGAGGCTATTAAATAACCATTACAAGACTTATTTAACATGCAATTAATTTAACATTAATGACACATGATCAAAGAACCATCAAGACGGGTAACGATGCCATTAAGGCACGTTATCACACCGTTAATCATGATTATGCATGTAGATCGTGTATAGGTGGATTATTACAGCCAGAGCCACCTGTCAGGCTAGGCATATACTGTAACGGCCAATCCTTAGCATATAAAAGGGATGTGTCGCACAGTAGAGGACAACTAAGCTCACACGCATACAAGCAATCACGGACACTCACCACAGACACACATACTCAATCAACAACCACCCCGTGGAGTAGGGTATTACGCTCAAGCGGCCCGAACCACATAAAAACTCTCATGTCACCACCTTGTTCTTGATCTTATGTGCCCCATCCGAATACGAACCTCTGCGGACTACGCTTTAGTAGTACCAGGGGAAGTGTCGTTGCAACACTTCGACAACTACCACTATGAAAATTATCGAGTGAAGAAATTGAAGAAAGTTGTTTAGATTTAACCTTCTTTCTTCCCTCCTTGGCCATGAGGCATGTTGGTCTTGAGCTCTCCAAGTTGGGGAAGAGCTTGTTTTTCGTGGTTGATCTCTTCATGGCAATTGTTGCCATCTTCTCTTGTTCTTCATCGAAGGAGTCTTCATTTGAATCTCACTCCTTCCTGAGGTAGGTTTGTCCCAATTGCTTATTCTTCTTGAAGTATTTCTTGTCTTGGGACTTGCCCTTCTTCTTCTTCTGGTTTTCTTCATGTGGGCAATCCACAATGAAGTGGTCATATTCCACACAATTATAACAAGCCCTCTTTGATCTTGTTCTGGGCTTGTCCTTTTTCTTGCTTTCATGATAATAGCTTCCCCTTCTCCTTCTCAACATTATTTTGAACTTGTTGATGAAGAGCGCCTCCTCCTCATCAGTGTTGAGGCTCTCCTCATCACCTTCTTCTTGTTCTTGAGACCTTGATGATGTTGCCTTGAATGCAACATCTTTCTACTTCTAGGAGGTGAGCTTTTGGAGGCCATTGTAGAACATGGCCTCTCGCTCCATCATCTCATGGTTAATGATTCTTCTTAGCACTTCTTCCAGAGTCATCTTTCAAAATCCCAAACTCTCATGAATTAAGGAGCAAAGAGCGACATTCTGCGGCATGAATGCCTAAATCATCCTCTTTACCACTTCATGGTCCGTCCATCGAGTGCATCCATAAGAGTGGCTCTTGTTGATGAGGACTTTGAGGCAGTTGTACATGTCTTGGGTAGGGGGGGGCTCACCATCCATGATAGTGAACCCCCAGGTTCTCTCTCGATCGTCTCGATCTTTGACTCCCTAATAACATGGTTGCCATCTTGTGCCATCTTGAGCGTGTCCCATATGTCCTTATCCACCTCCAACCCATCAATCCGGTTGAACTCCTCTCGAGTCAAGGAGGAGGTGATCACTCCAACCGCTTGAGCATTGCGATGAAGTAGGACGGCTTGCTCCGTGGTAACGTCTTCCTCATTCTTGGGAAGATGAACACCTGTCAAGACAATTTGCCACAAACTAGGGTTTAAGGAAATGAGATGCATCTTCATGTTATGCTTCCATATGGAGTAATCATTTCCATCAAATTGGGGAGGTTTCCCAATAGGAATAGATAAATAATGATTGCTAGAAGTTAATCACTCATAATTGTAAGGATATCGGGAGTAGTCTTGTGACCACTCCCATTGGTGTCGTTGTTCTCATTCTTGGGAAGATTTAGCTTCTCACGAAGTCGCATCTTGAGTAGACGCACTTCCTCTGATACCAATTGAAAATCGCCTAGAGGGGGTGAATAGACAATATGACCTGAAATTACTTAATCAAACGAGATTAAAACTCCGAGGCCAAACTAGTCCGCTCAACACGTGGTGAAAACCTAAAAACTTGATTTCTACAAGTTATTTGCGGAATTTAAGTCGACGAAAGATAGATGCAAGGTCTAGCAACCTAATACAACTTAGATTAACAGGTGTAAACAATTAGGTTGCAAGATTTCAATGAAGAATGATACGAAGAACGATATGAACCCTAAAAGCAATTCTAGTGAATACTGAAAAGTAAAACGAGAAGAGAGACACGATTTATCCCATGGTTCAACTCCACAAAGTAGCCTATATCCATGTTTAGAAGTCCACATAAGGACCGGCTCTCACTTGACCCTATTCTCACCAAGCCATCACAAATGGCCGACTTGGTTTCCATCACAAAGGGTAATCACCAAGTTTTTGGGACTGCTCACAAGTCGAGGCTCCCACAAAAGAATACAGCAAGGAGCACATGAAGCTCAACTCACACAAGCCAAAAAACACGATGAGAGACAAAGCACGATGATCTTCCTTCACTCTCCTTCCAAAACCCTAATCTCCTCAAGATTTGGTCTTCGAGAGCAAGTAGGCGAAGTAGAAGGCTTTGGAAGGCTCAAGGATGGTTGTGGCAGTGCTAGGGTTCCAGATATTGCAAATGGGAGCCGGGGGTCCCCTTTTTATTGAGATTCTGACAACTAACCATTACAACTACCAAAGCCCGGACTAGTTCGGTCGCTGATCACTGACTAGTCCGTCCCTTTTGGACCACTGACAACTGGACGTCACACCTCGACAAAATAAGTGACGTCCCCGCCAAACATTTGAATTTCAAACGGTCATGGCAACCCGGACTAGTCTAGCCAAAAATGGACTAGTGCAAAGTGGAACAAAGAGGTTTAGTCCGGCTAAAAACGGACTGCTCTTGGGGGGCCCGGACTAGTCCGGCCGCTGAGGCGGACAAGTATGGCCTTCCAGGATTTATCTTCTGGATCTCACACTAAGGCACAACGTACTAGTACGCATACAAACGGACAAGTCTGAACTGGGACAGAAGCCTTTAGTCCGGTTCAAAGCGAACTACTCTGGAGGGTCCGGACTAGTCCGGCCCCTATAGCGGACAAGTCTGGCCTCCCAAGACTTAGCTCCAGAAACTCTCACCAACGCAGAACATACTAGTCCGCACCCACACGGACAAGTCTGAACTGGAACAGAGACCTTTAGTTTGTCCCAAAATGGACTATTCTGGCCAACCTAGACTAGTCTGGCCATGCGGCTCAAACAAGTCCGACCAACTGGGGATTCTCTCACAAAGGCTTCTCACTTTGGTTTTTCTCTCAACCACCACTTTGTGCCCTCTTCTATGATCTCATTGCACTTGATACACACACCCTCACACAAATATGGCTAGTCTAACCTCAACACAATAGAAATCCTAATTTCTATACTTGAGTCTTCAATGCCCGTTTCAATCTTTTCCTTTTTGAGGGATGTTGTCTCATTTCAATCGCCATACCTATGCTTAAGATCAACTCAGATCATTATTCTCTTAATTGTCATCATCAATCATCCAAAATCCACGGGATGCCTAGATGCACTTTCACCAAGTTATCCAATGATAATGAAAAAGATGATAGTAGATGCAACAATGTGTCTTCATACCTTCATCCGTGAGAATCATGCACTAGATAAGCATTTTCAAAGATGTGATTGGGATCCTAAATATGTTCCTACAACACCTCACAGATATGCAAGACATGCACCACCATCAAATGCATCTGACGTGTCCACGTCTTCAAATAGTCATAGGAGTATGGATAGATTTTGTGATGAGTTTGTAACTGCTATCAGTGGCGGAGCTAGGATTTTTATTTAGAGTATGCTCATAATAATAATTCAGTAAACAAATTTTCACAATGATCTTTCAACACAAGATTTTTTGTGCAATTGACCATATTGTTGAGGAAATATGTACATAGGATCGTGACGTTTTGAGAATGAATAATGATAAAAAAATAGTATCATCAAGCCATGATGGAGTATGGATCACCACAAAACAACTACGATGAAAACAAAAAATAATTCTTACAAAACTTGTTTAACATGAGGATTAGATAAGGAATGAATTCTCATCATGCGAGCGTCATAAATATTAACAGACAACATATTTTTCAGATTTTGTGACATATCTGAAATGTCACATGTTATTAAACTTTTTTTTGTGCCAGCACCAACACATGAATATAATTATGCGTCCAAGATGTCAAAAAATTAGACAATATTAACGAACGAGATTCAGATCTTCTTCCGAATCCATGTACAAGCACCATACCCCTTGATTAGCTGAGACATGTAGCATTTTTTTCCCGTACACATGGTTTATGTCGGATTTCAATGTTTATAGGGTATGTCATGGCATATGTGACATACCATGTAGCTACGCCACTGGCTGCGTTAATGCAATCTAGAGCGTAGTTGTAGGACATACAAAATAAATTTGTATTTTCAAACCATATCATCCAGTGTGTTTCATTTTTTTTAAGCATGCTCATGTTTTTTTAGTCAACATATACTCTTACAGTGCATTTGAAGCGTGCTGCTGTTGCAGCCTGCACACACACACATACTTGATTAGCAGCGGAAACGAACAAAAAAATTGGTGCTGGCAGAAACGAATAAAAAGTTGCCGGCAAACGGATACACCAGATTAGATAAAATTTATAACTAAAGGGCAGGAGTAGATAAGTCAATTCACTTCTTCTACTCTTTTTTACTGAAATACAAAAACTAGTCAAACGGATTCTACGTGATTCCGTTTCATATTCTGAACTATTATCTAGGTTGGATCTGAAACGTTTCTAATTGTCTAGGAGCCATATCAAACGGACCCTTAAAGATGTATAGTTTGTGTATCTGTACAGTTCTTTTTATAAAAAGCATGCACCTGCAGGTGTAACCGATAACCTTCTATGGCTATGGGGCGTTCTGCCTTTGGAAAAAAAGTCGACTGTCGCATGGGGGTGGCTCGGCGTTTTGTTCTCAGTCTGTGATGGAGGAGGCGACGAGAAGCGCAAGGAACCGCCGGACTGCTCTCAATTGAGGTACAAATTTAAAATTTTCCGTCGTTAGAATTACATTAGGATTGAATGATTTTTTGTTACATTGTTTACACCTTCTCATCACTCAATTCTTATGCATCCTCACGAGAGTAAGTGTTGGCATTGATCTTTTTTATTCTTCAAAAATTGAATGTCATCTTACTTAGGAATAATTTTAAACAAGTACCTAGATTTTCATAAGCATTGCTAAAATTTACTTAAACATTTTCTGGCTAGATAATGCTTATAGAATTACTTAATGGTTGAATTAGTATGTAGCAACCTAGGAATAGTGATGTTCATAATTATGATTTAAAACTCATTCATGCATGGATCACAAAATTTCAAATTCCTTGGCAAGAAAATTAAAAATGTTCAGGGGGAAAAATTGAGAATCTTGTTTGGCATGATCTAAATAATAAACATTTGCTCTTGTGTAAAAGGCTATGATGGTTAGAAATTTTATAAGATGAAAAGGATCCATATAGTGTACACTTGCATTGTTATGAGTAGGAACTTTAGAAAATGTGCAACTTGATTTATCCATAAAGCCCCACTCCTATCGATGATTCATACATTGTTTATGGATACACTTGAAGTTGGACCCAATGCATCTTCGATTTTGTTCTTCCCCATATGTACAAATGAAGATTCGGTTACCTAACCCGAAAATTCATTTGTGCAAGTATCGGGAGCTAACCATCCCTCTCTATCATAAAGGGGAAGTTTGCAGGAGTAATATTACTGTGTAGGCAATCAAAGATCCGATTGTTGGAAACCCTAAGAGAATTCCATTTCAACTTCTCTTGGCCAAGGAGTAAATTAGGATGGTTGCCACCTATTGGAAATTAAGCCTGAAGGTCAACCATAACTATACGAGGCCGGAGATTTGACATGAAAACCCTCCATGAGCAACCAATGGGCTGCTACGAATATGTAAGAGCATTATGCTCTCAACTATTCTAAGCACTCATTCAAGCTCCAAGGAATTGCCACCATCATTGGGTGTAAGTCATTCCTTTGTGGCTAAAAGGTATGAAGCACCTTAACCAAGGAATGACAAGATCACATCCAATGTATATTGGGTGTAAGTTATTCCTATGTGGCTAGAAGGTACTTTATACCTTATCCAAGGAAAAATGGATCACACTCAACCCATGTTGAGTGCACATCATCCCTTTGTGGTTATAGGTATATTGTACCTTAGCCAAGGAATAACAGGATCATACTCAACATATGTTGGGTACATGTCACTCCTTTGTGGCTAAAGGTTATCATTAACTTAAGTCAAGGAGTGATAGATCACACCCAATGCATGAGAGGTACAAGTTATTTCTTTATGGCAAGAAGGTATGATACACCTTAGCCAAAGAATGACGGAACACACTCAACCATGTTGAGTGCACGTCATTCCATTGTAGCTAAGAGTTATCACTACCTTAGCCATGGAATAACCAAGTATATTCAACCTATGGTAACCTTGAAGTATGGATGAGCAACATCGACAACACTCTCATCGACCATACTCATGAAACTCATGGAAGGCAATCCAACATCGGCACTCAACCCTCCAATGTCAAAGCCATGCCGCAACAAGGTTAGGCCAACCTCATGGCCTACATCTGTCATTAGGGTTTCAGCCCCTAGTGCGGACCTTGAACAAGAACAAGCTTGGGGGAGGACCCCCACTTGAGGTAACGTAACTTTTATCACATCCCATTTGCATCCCATTATTTTATTTATTTCTTTCCACCACATTTGCATCTAAAAAATGAAAAAAGAAAGAGATTAATAATAATAGTATAGGTTAGGTTAATAAAATAAAAGATGTGCGGTAAGAATGATTTAGAATGCACATAGATGAAATGATGAATAGTTGCTCTGTTTTAATTTTCCTAAGTCCCTAGTTTACAACTTACTACTCTCCAAAATATTGATTTCATTGGCTATATTTACTTTTGCCTTGATTTAGAAATTGTGGGTAGCAATAGCTTAATCCAATTCTAAGTTGTTGTGAGATACGATATAGTGATAGGGTTGCTATTCCTAGTTTCAAAGTGAAACTTAGATTTTCAGGGAAATTCTAAAAATATTTAAGATACTCTCATTTGATTAGAAATACCTACCAAAGCCATAAGATATATCACACTGATAGACCTTATGCATATGCTATTTGTCTTCACATTGAGCTTTGTCAAACTAGTATACACCTATGTGAGATTTTATTCATTACTTTTTGAATTCAAGACTTCACTTACACTTGATATACTTCTACACTGGAAGTAAGCAAAATTCCCATCATACCACCATTCAACAATACAAACAGAAACTCCATATCATTCATGATTAGTACTCTCTCCAAAATTTATAGCATAAAAAGGGAGTAGAATACATGGCTACAAGTAGCGGAAAAAAATGCATGCTTACATTGTAAGCATGAGAAAAAAAAGGTAGTCATGTTTCATCCCTTTAAAATAAGAGAGTCCACTCAAAAAGGAGTCATCTCAAATATCCACATCCACTCCATTCCATCACACATGCACAAGTCTTGAATCAAATTGTTTTGAATTGATTTCTCCTAAGGCTTGCTCTTTTGACTTAGCAATATTATGTGTCACAAATATGCCTACTATATTCCCTACCAAGCTCCACATATAAGCCTTATTTAGTGGTAGGATGAATTTAGGAAAAATGCCTTGGTGAGGATATATTTCCACTATACATAAAGGAGAGACCGAGAGAATAGAGTTGAGGTACTTATAATCTAAATTGAACTCTCCGGAATTTGAGTGAAACTTGATTTCTAGGGTATGTGTGCTCTATTTGTTGTTCTATCTTTCAACCATCCATGAATAAGAGATGGCATAAGCCCCATAATAACTTAAGATGGGTGAAGTACCATGCCAATTTTTGTAATACTAGGTAGAGTATTTTGTTGTGCACATGGTACTTTTGAAAAGTAAGAACATTGTAGCAACTCCTGATCATCAACCTAAAGTCTTGACTTTGCTCGGGACGAGCAAAGGATAAGCTTGTGAGAGTTTGTTGACGGTTGTTATATACCAACTTCACCCGTCAATATAACTCAATTATGTGAAAAAATATCATTTCTTGCACACATCACCTTTCAATTTAACCTATTTCCACTTGTACTTGGAGAAATTGGTGCATGCAGGCATTTTACACAGAATTGAAGTGAAACACGGGGATGGATCCTATAAAATACCATCCCAACGAATCAGGCGTCGCCACATGGCACCACATGGATAAAATGGCCCACAAACAGAAGTATTTGAGGCCATCCAACAGTGTAGCACCCATATCATGGAATGGGACCCACCTATCAGACACCTGGAGGAAGAACTGGTTGTTTGGAGCCAGGACCAGGTCGGCCGACCCCCTAGTCGGCCGACTAGTTCTTGGCGCCAAACACGTTCAAAAGCCACATGTTGGCTCCTCCCGGCTTGAAGAAGTCAGTGGTGACTGATTTGCGTGCTTTTGGTGGCAGGAATCGACCCTTCTCCAAGCTATAAATAGGACCCCTCACCCCTCACTTCAGCACACACCACTTGAGCATTCACTCTCTTGTATACATTAGTTCTCTAAGTCCTTAGTGGAGGTTAGGCTGTAGAGAGGATCCTCTAGTCCCAAGTCCAAATTGGGAAATGTATGGCTCATGTATCTTCTCTTGTATTTGCGACTTTGTACTTTATAATAATATTATTATTAGTCTCTATTTACTTATATACTTGGGCAAAGCATTCCTTGTTTGGTTGTGGAGTCCATGTATGTGCTAGGTGTAGATGTTGTTATGATCTAGACATAATGTCATTATCATGTTATCATAAACATCATACACCACCACTATAGTCTAATTAGGTAATAATATGATTATGTTAATAAGAATATGTTAGTGCTTGGATCCAACTTTGGTTCAACAATGTTTAGGTTAGTCATTGCCTTAGGATGAATATTGCGTTGCAACTCCAAGGTATTTACTTAGCATGCAAGTGTGGTACTTGGATAGCTAAGTAGCGTTGGATGCATTGTAGTACACGGGTTGTAGAGGTAGGCGGTAGGTGGTGACAACCCTATCCGTCCATTGTAATCCTCTACGTTCGGCTACAATGTAGGCTCTTGGCGGGAGTCGCCTGGCAGACTAGGGTAAGCCTGAGCCTGATATGTTGGACTACTAAGCCCTAATATTCATCGTTAGCATATTCATGTGTACTTTATTAGGCTATGTATATGAGTAATTAGAGCACAATAGGAGTAGCTCCATCTTGTAGTCTAACCCTTGCTAGGACAATCTTACCCTTAGAGTAGATTGTTTAGGTGTGTGTCACACTACCATTATTATCATCTTACCCCTGTTCTGATAAACACATAATATCCTATACCTTGATCATAAGAATAGTGTTTACTTATTCCATTGCCTTCCTTTGGGGTAAATATGATACCCTTGGGAATACTCTTGGGTGAAATGCTACACGACAGTTTCCGTGCACTTGCGGACCTCATCTCTTTCGAGAGATGATCTGTGACGTAAGAAACGTCAACACGTTATCGCACTGTTAGTCACGATTATGCATGTAGATAATGTATAGGTGGATTATTACAGTTGGGGCCACCTGTCGGGCCAGACATATACTGTAACGGCCAGTCCTTAGCATATAAAAGGGTTGTGTCACATGGTAGTGTACAACTAAGCTCACACGCATACAAGCAATCATGGACACTCACCACAGACACACATACTCAATCAACAACCACCCCGTGGAGTAGGGTATTATGCTCAGATGGCCCGAACCACGTAAAAACTCTCATGTCACCACCTTGTTCTTGATCTTACGCGCCCCATCCGAATACGAACCTTCGCAGACTATGCTTTAGTAGTACCGGGGGAAGTGTCGTTGCAACACTTCGACATTTGGCGCGCTAGTAAGGGGCGCTAAGATCTTAAGATGGTGAACTTCGCTGCCGCCTCGTCCAATGGTTTGGTTGAGCAGCCTGCCAGAGGAAATCCCTCCAACGTGCAGCAGCCAGCTAATGTCGTTGTCCTGGCAGGTGTCATTTCACTCCCACCTCCACCATCGCAGCAAGATGGTGTGTTTGCGTCGGTCACTTCATCAACGAACAATTCTGAGAACGCGATGAATGCAACGCGGACTCTTCTTCAGCATCCACCAGCACCCGGAGCACCTCAGTGTGCTATGGAACAGTGGCTCGCTGATTTGGAGCATTTGGTTGTAGCCGCAGCCGATGCTATTAGCAACCAAGGTCCGCCCCTTGTTGGGCATGCACCTTCAAGGAACAGGACCTTGTCTGGTAGACTTGGTCCTCAGGCATCACAACACAGGAGACATGCGCCCTCCCAGCATGTGACGTCACTGCCCCTGGAGCATGCCACACTCATACAACGTCGAGGCTCCCGACGCAGGATCTTCGGTCGGAGCTCGACCGCCGATACATGAGGCAAGATGGCCGCGTCCTTATGGAGCGCGCCAGCGAGAGGCGGGAGGCTCGGAAAAATCCTTCTCCTTTGGGAGTGCGGGGCGGCTGTTTGGCCCTTTCCATGCATATTCGTATGGCCAACTGGCCACCTAAGTTTCAGCCTCTTCCAGAGAAGTACGACGGGACAGTCAACCCCATCGAATTTCTTCAAATCTACTCCACCGCCATTGTCGCGGTTAGAGGCAATGAGGCTGTGATGGCCAACTACTTCCGTGTGGCTCTAACAGCGACAACAAGGTCTTGGTTCATGAGTCTCCCTCATGAATCCATGTATAGTTGGGGGGAACTTTGTCGCCAGTTCACTGCCAACTTCGGGGGCTCCTACACCCGACCTGGCATAGAGCTAGACTTATTTGATGTACAGCAGATGGCAGGAGAATCGCTATGATCATTCATCCAGCGGTTTTCTCAGGTATGGAACACTATTCCTTCTATCTCCAACGCCTCTGTTGTTGTTGCATTCCAAAAGGGAGTTAGAGACAAGAAGATGTTGGAGAAGCTGGCAACCAAAGATGCCAGCAGCATCACGGAGCTCTTCAGCCTAGCTGACAAATGTGTTAGGGCGGCAAAGGGCCATGACATGCACTCCAAACCAGTTGTGGAGGCTGGTAAATCCTCCTCCAAAGATGAAGCTACTGCCTCCGGTAGTGCGAAGAAGAAAAGGAAGTCTGGGCAAGAAGAAGTCGTCGGTTGGCACACCTACTGCTGCTGCAGCAGCTGCAGCTCCTGGTGGTCGGGGGGCCGCGCCCTGAAAAACGACCTCGACCATTGACTAAGGATGGTGACAGTGAGAAGATGTGGTGTCTTATCTACAAATCAAACACCCATAACCTCGAAGATTGTCGTGAGGCCCAGCGGCTTATTAAACGCAGCAATAAGCGCAAAGAAGAAGCCCCATACCGCCAACGGGAGGGGAAATAGAAAGTCAGAGAAGATCCTTCAGAGCAGGAGCTTGGCTTCCAGGATGCCAAGAAGTCCCTGAAGGCCATCTACAACACTGTGGACGACGACTCCGACATCTCCGACAATGAGCGTCAGAAGACTCTCCATATGATATATGGAGGGTCCTGGTACATCACCTCCCGGCATATCCTCAAGACTATATGTCGGGAGATGGCTGCTGCAGCTCCCACCACCAAGGCAAAACCTCATCGGAAGTGGATGGATACTGCCATCACCTTCGATGCTTCGGATTGTACGAAGAACATAATCGGAGCTGGTCAGTTGCCTTTGATGGTATCTCCTACCATCAACAACATCCAGCTCTATCATGTTCTAGTGGACGGAGGCGCAACGCTCAACCTCCTCAGCTTCGTGGCTTTCACGAAGCTCCAACTCAGCCTATTAGACCTTAGGCCCTCACGTCCTTTCTCCAGAGTAGGTCCGGGAGCTATCACTCCTCTCGGATCAATTACACTCCTGGTGACCTTCGGAGCCAGGGACAATTATAGGTCCGAGAAGCTAGTTTTTTATGTGGCACACATTAGCCTTCCTTTCAACTCCATCCTAGGCAGGCCAAACCTGTATAGGTTCATAGCCATAGCTCATTACAGCTATCTGGTGTTGAAGATACCGACTCCTTCAAACGTATTCCGGATCTGTGGGGATCGCACTGGTGGGGTCACTATGTTAGAAGAACTTCATGCGCTCTCAACAACACAGGAAGAAGAATCTGGCAAGGAGTGATCATCTCAACAACCCTCGAGCTCACGTTAGGTGGCTCAACTTCTTCACCTCGTGTGCAACCAAGAGGTGACACCAAGATTCCCATCAAAGTCATCCAAATTGGTTTCGATGCTGCTCAGGCCACTCGTATATTGGAAGGTCTAGACGACAAATAGGAACTCGCGCTCGTCACTTTCCTCCGGGCGAATGTTGATGTGTTCGCATGGCAACCATCACAGATGCCTGGGATCCCTAGGAAGGTGATCGAGCACAGCTTAAAGATATACCCTGATGCACGACCAGTACATCAGAAGCCCCGAAAGCAATCAGTCGAGCGGTAGAACTTCATTAGACAAGAAATCAAGAAGCTGCTCGACGCTGGTTTCATCTGGGAGGTTCACCATCCTCGGTGGTTGGCAAACCCAGTCGTTGTACCAAAGGCTGGCGAGAAGCTTCAGATGAGCATCGACTACACCATCTTGAATAAGTCATGCCCAAAAGACCCATTTCCACTTTCTAGAATAGATAGAATAGTGGATTCTACCTCCGGGTATGAATTATTGTGTTTCCTAGATGCGTATTATGGATATCATCAAATACAAATGTCTAGGAAAGATGAAGAGCATACTGCCTTCACTACATTAGATGGGTTATATTGTTACACTACTATGTCTTTCGATCTCAAAAACGCTGCTTCAACTTTTGTGCGAGCCATGCACAAAACATTTGGAGAGCTTATTAGGGACTTGGTGGAGGTCTACGTCGATGACATCGTCATCAAGGTGAAAACAAGGAGTCACTTCTTGACAATCTGCAAGCTGTCTTCAACAAGCTGCGATTGACGCGTACGAAGCTCAACCCGGACAAGTGCGTCTTTGGTGTCAATTCCGGAAAGCTCCTCGTTTTCTTGGTGACTCACAAAGGAATTGAGGCAAATCCGGCTAAAATCAAGGCCATTGAAAAAGATGCGGCCCCCAACCCGTGTCAAGGATGTCCAGAAGCTAACTGAGTGTCTAGTTGCGCTCAGCCGGTTCATTTCAAGACTGGCAGAGCGCGCATTAATCTTCTTCAAGCTATTGAAGAAGTTCGGGCCATTTCATTGGTCCGAAGAAGCAGAGAAGGCGTTCCAAGAGCTCAAGCAGCTCCTCACCACACTACCATTTCTGGTAGCTCTGGAGCTTGGTGAGCCTCTTCTCCTTTACATTTCGTCAACTACGGAGGTTGTTAGCATGGTCCTAGTCGTGGAGAGACCGAAGCCATCTTCAGCTCAGGAGCCTCAACCCCTCCAGGAGGGTCCGGAGCTACCTGAAGGCGAGTCTGGGTCCCAACCCCTAGACACGGATCCTAAAGGCAAGAGGCATGAGGATCAGTCTCTCTCAATCGAGGGAGTTCCCGCAGTACAAGAAGAAGGTCCAGACCCATCTGAGGAGGTCTGGGCCGATGAAGAACAAGATTCGGATCCCTCCGGGAGGGTCCGAGTCACTCAAGAAGAAGATCTGGACCCCTTCGGAAGGGTCCGGGTTGGTGTAGAAGAAGCTTCGGGCCCCTTCGGGAGGGTCCGGACCCGTCCAACAGCTAGTGTACTTCATTAGTGAAGTACTACATGACGCCAAGACTCGCTACATTGAGGTGCATAAGCTGATGTATGCAGTTCTTATTGCCTCAAGAAAGCTATGTCACTACTTCCAGGCCCACAAAATATCAGTGGCAACTTCCTTCTCACTACGTGCTATATTACACAATCCAAATTCTACTAGAAATATCGCCAAGTAGGTTGCGGAGCTAGAAGAATTCGATCTCAAATTTTTGCCTTGACATGCTATCAAGAGCCAGGCGCTGGCTAATTTTGTGGTGGAGTGGACTCCTTCATCATCAACTCCATGGGGGATCAGTGAGCAGGAGCCGGAACCTAAGGTCTCGGTCTTCACTGAGCCTCATTGGACACTCTACTTCGACGGATCCGTACAGAAGCAAGGGGCCAGAGCTGGAATCCTTCTCCTCGCTCCAACCGGGGAGAAGGTCAAATACATGGTACACCTTGACTTCAAGGCTACCAACAACATGGCGGAGTATGAAGCTCTCATCTACGGACTCAAGGTGGCGCTATCATATGGCGTCAGGCAGCTACTTGTGAAGGGTGACTCACAACTCATCATAAAGCAAGTAAAAGGTGAATGCAGTTGCAACAGTCCCCAACTTGTTGCTTATTTACTTGAAGTCCAGAAGTTGTGGAAGGACTTCCACGTCCTGGATCTCTGTCATGCCCAGCGTCTCAACAACACTGAAGCTGATGATTTCTCAATGAAGGCTTCAATAGAAGCTCAAGCTCCGGATGGAGTTTTTGTCAGAAGATTGTCAGGACCTGCTACTCAGCCTGCCGAACTGAGTGATGGGGGTGAGACTAGCACCTCGAAGCTGGTGATCCCGGTGGCCCTGTTACCATGGCGCCCACCAAGGATCGTAGGTACTGCAGGAAGCTCCGAGCAACCCAGTGCACCTGATCTAGAAGCTCAAGATAGCTCCGATGCATGGATCTCGAAGATCCGAAGCTACTTGAAGGATAATATCCTTCCTGAAGACGGTGCTTTCGCTGATCGAATTGCCAGATTGGCTAAAAGATACACGTTGGTAGAAGGGGATCTCTACCTGCGTGGTGCTAACAACATTCTAATGCGGTGCATTTCTCGGGAAGAAGGCCGCAATCTTCTCGCAGAGATTCATGGAGGCGAGTGTGGGAACCACACGTTTTCCTGCACGTTGGTCGGTAAAGCCTTCCAGCATGGCTTTTACTAGCCTATAGCACTCCAGGATGCAGTTGAGTTGGTAAAGAAGTACGAAATGTGCAAGTTCCACACAAAGCATATTCATACACCAACTTAGTCACTGCAAATGATACCTCCCACATGGCCTTTCGTTGTGTGGGGGATGGACATTTTAGGACATTTCCCAAAAGTCGTCGGAGGTTACAGGTTCCTGTATGTCGTTGCCGACAAGTTCACCAAGTGGCCCGAAGCTACCCCAGTTGTGACAATCAACAAGCAATCTGCTATCAAGTTCTCGAAGTCCATAGTCTGTAGATTCGAAGTTCCGAACAGAGTCATTACTGACAACGGAACCCAATTCACAAGTGCAGCATTCCAAGAATACTGCAAACATCTCAGCATACAAGTCAACTATGTATCAGTAGCTCACCCGGCAAGTAATGGCCGAGCTGAGAGATCTAATGCAGAAATACTCAAGGGAATCAAGACGTGCACATATGAGTGCCTGAAAAAACATAGTGCCAACTGGATAGAGGAGCTTCCGTCTGCATTGTGGGCAAGCAGGACAACACCTAGCCGGGCAACTGGAGAGACATCTTTCTTTTTGTTGTACGGAGCTGAAGTGGTCCTTCCTCTCAAGATCACCACGGGTTCTCTTTGAGTCCGGACCTTCGACGAAGCCACGTAGGACAAGCTCTGGCGTGAAGACCTGGACCTTGTAGACGAGGCAAGGTGCCAAGCGGTTGTTCGAAACGCACAATACCGCTAGGTGCTCAGGTTCGTGTGCAACCGACAGTTAGAAGAAGGCGATCTGGTGCTATGGAGAATGCTAACTCGAGAAGAGATGAACAAACTCTCCCCAGGTTGGGAAGGTCCCTTCTGAGTTATAAAAGTTTCCCGCCCTAGATGCGTTCACTTGGCAACAGAGGATGGGACTCCGCTTCCCAATCCATGGAATATCGAGCACCTCTGTAAGTTTTATGCTTAACAACATGGAGGTGAGTCTGTTGTATATCTCTCGTAGTTCATGGACAGAGTCGGGAAGGGTCTTAGAGCACTTAACTTGGTCAGGTACTTTATGTGTGACTTTACCCTCCTTGAGATAGATCAAGACGAATAGCACACTTAACTTGGTCATTGTACATTAAGTGTGTCATTGTCTTCCCCTGTAAATAGGACCTTAATGAGAAACATTTTATATGGGAAAACTCTTCGTGCATTTTAATTGTACAAGCTCAATACTTTTATTATCTTTTACCTTCTTGTCTATAACAAAGTATTGCAATCCTCTTAAAATTTAGTCCAAGGTATTTATGTAATATATAAGTTGTATTAGTAATATTCTTTTGGGTCTTAGCATTGCCGCATGGTCTACTCGCCTGAAAACCAAATCCAATGACTCGTCCGAAGTGTGCTATCGACTTAGACTGGTCAGGCACCCTAAGTGCGCCACTCTACCTTTATCTTGGCAGGTTCCAGTAGGATGGTTCTGGAAGGCATTCGGACCTAAAGAGATTAATTAATACATTTATGTCATCATGTTAAATTTCTTAGGATCTAAAATTCTAGGAAGGACAATAATCCGCAAATAAGTTGTAGATAAGAGGACGAATTTTACTGTTTTCCTTGTTCTTCATGAGCAGGAAAAATGAATATTCGATAGCAATTCGCTCGGTGATGGTGGATGATGCCCGAGCACTAGATCTGACAACCTGCAGGGGGCCCGCCGTTGACATTCTAAGCGTTGATAGTGGGTGCCGTCAGACCTACCAAGCTCCGAGAACACCCAGGGGCACGCCGTTGACGTTCTAAGCATTGACATTGGGCGCCATCGGACCTACCAAGCTCTGATAACTGTATGGGCAGCTTCTTGAATTCTAACCCTGACGGCTTGTTCCTCCTCGGCAACGGGTCCTTCAAACATCGGAGCTAAAGACATCTGGGGGTCCTGACTTTTGAAACATGCCAATACATCTTCGGCAACGTTCTTGGCAAGGGTCCTTCCTTCAGTCTCTAGTTCATCAACGACTACGTCACCCACGACGTCAAGCTTCTTGCCGGCAGAGGTCAACGCCACCGACACCTTCTCCATCTCTGGCTCCGGGTCAATCGGACGTACGGGCTGAAACCAAACGGCACCAGAGCTTCGTTGACGTGCCCTAAGAAATCACAGACTTGCTAGGACTCAATTGCTCTCAAGCTCTTTAGTTCCTCCAGTGACTTCTTGGCAGCCGAAAGTTTCTCAGAACCTTCATTGGAGAAGCGCTCGAGTTCCTTAGCGTGCCGTTGAATACTTTCATCCATCCGCCTTTCTTGGTTGATGAGCTCTTTTTCCCGGAGGTGGATACGGTTCCTTTGCTCCGCCAAGTCCTTCTCCTTCGCCTTCACCTTATCCTCCCTGGTGGAGATATCAGTCTCTCTTTTGGAGATGTCTAACCCCCGCTTGCCATATCATATCCTTCTGCTGACTGCACCACAGATCAATCTGTTTGGCGCGATCACCCAAGCTCTGGTCTCCCAGCAACAACCTTTGGGCGATCTCCTCTTCCCTCTTCATGAGGTCTTCCTCTTTCTCCAGGAGCTTATCCTCCTTTTGATCGAGGGCTTCCCGACGCTTGAGTAGATGCACATTCAGCTCATTGAGGTTATCCGAATGGTTGTCGGCTGCCTCATTGACTTCCTTAGCATGATCAAATATCTTCTAGGTCTTGTCATAGAGGGCCTTAATCATGGCCTCTCTCTCATTTAGTGTGCGGTCCAACCGTGTCATCCAGGACTTCTCCTTGGCCACCCACTCTTTCTGGTCAGCCAGCTGGGACTGCATCAGCTTTGCCTCGAAATGAAGTCTGTTGCGCCAACGCCTTAAGGTTTTGCGCTCTTCTTCAAGAGTCTTGCTTTCATGGTCGAAGGCGAGCTGGACCTGATGAAGACTTGAGCAAGCGTTGTCGATAGACAACGCTAGGGGGATCGGCTCCGGGCCCGCCTAAAGTGCCTCAGCGGGCTCCAGTGGGTCTTCCAAAATCACAATCGAATCCCACAACGTGAGCATGTTATCCAAAAGCTCCACATCGCCAGGGCTGACCTCCAGGAGCTCATCGATATTCACTGTGATAGAAGAAGGTTCCACTACAGGAGCTTCAACCTCCAGGTTTGATGAAGAGGGCCCCTCAGCCGGATCTTCAATCGTTGGCTCAAAATATGAAGGACTCGGAGCCCGATCTTTGGGTTGCGCCAGCTCAGACTTAATCACCTCCGGAGCTGCCACTTCTGGAGCTGACACTGAAGCATTGGCTGGAGGTTCACCCTCTTTCGGCACCGATGCCGGAGCTTCTACAGCAGGCTCCGGGACTACTTGGAGCTTTAACAAACTCTTCCTAAACGTGGTCCGGCGCTACCACGGGAGCTTCGGTTGCCGGCTCTGGACTTGTTTCCACGACAGCTGATGCCGGAGTTGTCGTGTCATCTGCCACTTCCACTGGGGGAGAGGATGGAGTTGGTGCGGGAGCTTCAACTGATGCAGCCTCCAGAGCTGTAGTAGGCACTGGAGCTGCTGTGCTTGTTCTCGACATTCTGGAAACAGAAAATAGGTAATTTAAGACAAAGCAAGGAACAAAATCAAAATGAAAACTAAAGAGTTGATCCTTACCTAGGAGTATTGTCGCTCCAATCGGCACAAATCCTGTTCTTCGGGCACTGGGAGCTAGATCCCGCGCGTCGTAGGTGTGGCAGATGCTCCATGACCCGAACCTGGAGTTGAGGCAGCCACAGGCGCTGCCACCTCTAGGATCTCTGTCATCAGAGGTTGTACTCCAGACCCAGAGCCACCAGCTGGCATTGGGGGCGGGAGTTGACTTGCGAGAGCCAACACCCTCTGCAGGTACTGGAGCCGAAGAACCAGCCGGAGATGGAGGCACAATCACCACGGACCTAAGCCAAGATTGAGGAGTCACTTCTGTCAGAGCTTCCCTCACTCTGCTCCCATCGCTCCTCGTCGGCTTCCGCTTGCGACTCGGAACTTCGACGGGAGCCTTCTCCTTGCCTCTGCTGGAGGTAGATTTCTTTGGAGGGGAAGCAGCGGGACCTTTGCCTTTGCCACTAACCGGCGCAGGTCAGGAGCTTTCATGGGAGCAAGGAGCCCTAGGGATAACAATCTCGGCTGGAGGAGTGCTCCGATGCTGGTCCACGAGGCCCAGATTGTCAAGAGCTAGCAACTTCTTCCACAGCTCCCTCCTGACCTCGGGACCATGTTTAGAGGCAAGAAATGTGCCAAATGAGTCAGATCATCGGGGCGAATGACTCCGTGCTGCAACTTCTCGAGATGGAGCTTCAAAGCTCCTTCATTCAGATTGGATCCAAAGCCCGCCTAGATCTAGTTGTGATGGTGCTATCCACCGAACGCCCAGACGGGCCACTCCCTCGTCTTCAGCAGAGCCCACCCATTTGTCAGAAAGTTGGCGATGACCATCAGAGGAGTCACCCCTCCCTCGAAGTACTCTCGGATCCTTGTCAAGATCAGGTTGTACTCCTCTAACAGCGTCGGAGCTACCTCCCAAACGTTAGTGTCGACGGTTGGAAGGTTGTTAGGCAACTCCAACATATCATGGCGATCCACCGTGATGGCCACCAAATATTTCTTCCAGTTGTCCCACTTCCTAGAAGGGAAGGTCTTCAGGTACTTGAGAGGCGAGTTCTTGCGCTTCACGAAGTAGTAGAAGCCAAGGTACTCGTTGCTCTTCCCAATTGCATTGACTGTGAAGAAGGTCTGAAAGAGCTCGATGCAGGGCGACACACCCACCCACATCTCGCAAAAGTGGACGAAGGTCGCCACTAACAAGAAGGAGTGGGGGTCGAGGTGATGAAGCTGCAGACCGTAGAAGTCCAGCAGCATCAGAGGAAGCTTTAGAATGGTGGGATGAGCCCCACCATGGCATATGACAGGAAGTCAACGATCTCGTCAGGGGTTCTCCTTCTTGAAGGGGAACCTGCTGACGCGGATTGGGTTGTTGAAGGAGTCGCTGGACCACCCCATGTAGGTGTGGAGCTTCGACAAGTCTTTAGGTTTCTTGATCCAGCTCCGAGGAAGTCCCAACTCCATCGCTGCAAAGTGGAGCAAAGGAGGAACAAAAGTTGCAAGGGCGGAGAGCTCTAAGCGCAATGTCAGATGAAGGCGTAAATAGTTCTCTCCCCCAATGGACTTCCCTCTTTAGTAAGGCTCCACAACATTTGGATGGAAACTACCTTCGGCCCCAAATCGCAGATGACCTCGTCAATGACAAGGTGGTTCGGGTCCACTTTGCTTAAAAAGTTACACACGTCGAACCGTTGTCATGATGAGAAGTTGGAAGCCCGATGGCGGCCGCCTGACAGGGATACAAAGATTACGTTGGGAACCGATATGAATTTCATATTGGAAACTGGCGACCTTCAATTGTGTGAGATCCGCACACAAGGATCCCTCACGCTGTGTCAAAAAGGGCCACGTGGCGATGGAATAACTCTTTGTCGTCGCCTCAACCACCCAGAGAAAGACTTTGAAGTCGCAGCGCGAGAATCAAAGATGACCCCACTCCTGGTAGCACAACTTCACCCAGAGGGTTTTCCCAGAGGTGGGCCCAGGGGCCACTATCGGTACCCTGGATACCAGGTACCCCCTGATACCGCACTTAAAACCAAGGAGTTCCTATGTCCGAGTTGAAGACTTCCGAAGGCAACACACGTCTGATAGCACTGGGCCCGCATACCTCATTTGGGTAGCTCTGGTGCTACCACGTGTCCTGCGAGACCGAACCTACCTCCATTCATAAGGAAGCTCTGGTCCCGCCACGTGTCTAGCAACCTCGAACCTAACCCCCAGTAGAGGGAAGCTCCAGTGGTGCCACGTGTCAAGAGGCTTCAGACCAGCCTCTCCACAGAGGGAAGCTCCGGAGCTGCTACGAGTTGGACCTCCGGACCTAAGCCTGCAACAACTATAGGATCTCCAACGGCACGAACATTCAAGAGGCTATTAACAACAGTTACAAGACCTGTTTAACATGTCATTAATGACACATGATTAGAAGACCATCAAGACGGGTAACACCGCCATTAAGGCGCGTTATCACACAATTAATCACGATTATGCATGTAGATCGTGTATAGGTGGATTATTATATCTGGATCCACCTGTCGGGCCAGGCATATATTGTAACGGCTAATCCTTAGCATATAAAATGGTTGCGTCACACGGTAGAGGACAACTAAGCTCACACGCATACAAGCAATCACGGACACTCGCCACAGACACACATACTCAATCAACAACCACCTCGTGGAGTAGGGTATTATGCTCAGGTGGTCTGAACCACGTAAAAACTCTCGTGTCACCACCTTGTTCTTGATCTTACGCGCCCCATCCGAATACGAACCTCTGCGTACTATACTTTAGTAGTACCAGGGGAAGTGTCGTTGCAACACTTCGACAACTACCACTATCAAAATTATTGAGCCAAAAAATTGAAGAAAGTAGTTTAGATTTAACCTTCTTTCTTCCCTCCTTGGCCATGAAGCATGTTGGTCTTGAGCTCTCCAAGTTGGGGAAGAGCTTGTTTTCCATGGTTGATCTCTTCATGGCAATTGTTGCCATTTTCTCTTCTTCTTCATCGAAGGAGTATTCATTTGAATTCCACTCCTTCCCGAGGTGGGTTTGTTCCGATTGCTTATTCTTCTTGAAGTATTGCTTGTCTTGGGACTTGCCCTTCTTCTTCTTCTTGTTTTCTTCATGTGGGCAATCCACAATGAAGTGGTCATATTCCCCACAATTATAACAATACCTCTTTGATCTTGTTCTGGACTTGTCCTTTTTCTTGCTTTCATGATGATAGCTTCCCCTTCTCCTTCTCAACATTCTTTTGAACCTGTTGATGAAGAGCGCCTCCTTCTCATCGGTGTTGAGGCTCTCTTCATCACTTTCTTCTTGTTCTTAAGACCTTGATGATGTTGCCTTGAATGCAACATCTTTCTACTTGTAGGAGGTGAGCTTTTGGAGGTTGTTGTAGAACATGGCCTCTCGCTCCATCATCTCATGCTTAATGATTCTCCTCAACACTTCTTCCAGAGTCATCTTGTGAAATCCCAAACTCTCATGAATTAAGGAGCAAAGAGAAACATTTCGCGGCATGAATGCCATAATCATCCTCTTTACCACTTTGTGGTCTGTCCATCGAGTACATCCATAAGAGTGGCTCTTGTTGATGAGGACTTTTAGGCGGTTGTACATGTCTTGGGGGGGGGGGGGGGGGTCTCACCATCCAAGATAGTGAACCTCCCAAGTTCTCCCTCGATCATCTCGATCTTCGACTCCCTAATGACACGGTTGCCCTCATGTGCCGTCTTGAGCGTGTCCCATATGTTCTTATCCACCTCCAACCCATCAATCCGATTGAACTCCTCTTGAGTCAATGAGGAAGTGATCACTCCAACTGCTTGAGCATTGCGATGAAGTAGGACGGCTTGCTCTGGGGTAACGTCTTCCTCATTCTTGGGAAGATGAACACCTGTCAAGACAATTTGCCACAAGATAGGTTTAAGGAAATGAGATGCATCTTCATGTTATGCTTCCATATGGAGTAATCATTTCCATCAAATTGGAGAGGTTTCCCAATAGGAATAGATAAATAATTATTGCTAGAAGTTAATCTCTCATAATTGTAAGGATATCGGGAGTAGTCTTGTGAACCACTCCCATTTGTGTCGTTGTTCTCATTCTTGGGAAGATTTAGCTTCTCACGAAGTCGCATCTTGAGTAGACGCACTTCCTCGTCGTTATTGGGATCATCTTGAAGCACATCGACGTTCTTCGTCTTGTCATCGTCGATGATCACTGGACTATCACCCTTGTTGGCCATCTCCTCTCTGAGTTGTTAGACTCTTGGTGAAGAGACCTGCTCTGATACCAATTGAAGTCGCCTAGAGGGGGGTGAATCGACAATATGACCTGAAATTACTTAATCAAAGGCCAGACTAGTCTGGTATGGGTCGGACTAGTCTGCTGAGCATGTGGTGAAAACTTAAAAACTTGATTTCTACAAGTTATTTGCGGAATTTAAGTCGACGAAAGATAGATGCAAGGTCTAGCAACCTAATATAACTTAGATTAATAGGTGTAAACAATTAGGTTGCAAGATTTCAATGAAGAATGATGCGAAGAATGATATGAACCCTAAAAGCAATTCTAGTGAATATCGAAAAGTAAAACGAGAAGAGATACATGGTTTATCGTGTGGTTTAGCTCCACAAAGAAGCCTACATCCACGTTGAGAAGTGCACACAAGGATCTGGTCTCACTTGACCCTCTTCTCACCAAGCCACCACAAATGGCCGACTTGGTTTCCACTATCACAAAAGATAATCACTGAGTTTTTGGAGATGCTCACAAGTTGAGGCTCCCACAAAAGAATACAAAAAGGAGCACATGAAGCTCAACTCACACAAGCCACAAAAACACAACACCAAGTGCAAGAGATCAAACTGGGAGCTAAAGCACGATGATATTCCTTCTCTCTCCTTCCAAAACCCTAATCTCCTTAAGATTTGATATTAGAGAGCAAGTAGGCATAGTAGAAGGCTTTGGAAGGCTCAAGGATGGTTGTGGCGGCGCTAGGATTCCAGATATTTCAAATGGGAGCTAGGGGTACCCTTTTTATAGAGATTTTGACAACTAACTGTTACAACTACCAATGTCTGGACTAGTTCAGTCGCTAACCACAGACTAGTCCGACCCTTTGGGACTACTGATATCTCAACATCACACCTCAAAAAAAAAAAAATAGGTGACGTCCCTACCAAACGTTTGAATTTCAAACGGTCATGGCAACCCGGACTAGTCCGACCAAAAATGAACTAGTGGGACGACTAAAAACGAACTACTCTTAGGGGGCCCGGACTAGTCCGGCCGCTGAGGCGGACAAGTACGGCCTCCCAGGACTTAGCTTCGGGATCTCACACTAAGGCACAACGGTCTAGTACACACACAAACGGACAAGTCCAAACTGGGACAAAAACCTTTTGTCCGTTCAAAATGGACTACTCTGGGGGTCCGGACTAGTCCGACCCCTATAGCGGACAAGTTCGGCCTCCCAAGACTTAGCTATAAAAACTCTCACCAATGCAGAACGGACTAGTCCGCACCCACACGGACAAGTCCGAACTAAAACATAGACCTTTAGCCCGTCTCAAAACGGTCTATTCTAGCCAACCAAGACTAGTCTGGCCATGCGGCTAGGACAAGTCCGGCTAGCTGGGGATTCTCTCACAAAGGCTTCTCACATTGTTTTTTTCTCTCAACCACCACTTTGTGCCCTCTTTGATGATCACATTGCACTTGATACACACACCCTCACACAGATATGGCTAGTCTAAACTCAACACAATAGAAATTTTAATTTCTATACTTGAGTCTTCGACGCCCGTTTCAACCTTTTCATTTTTGAGGGATTTTGTCTCATTTCAATCGCCACACCTATGCTTAAGATCAACTCAACTCATTAGTCTCTTAATTGTCATCATCAATCATCCAAAATCCACGAGATGCCTATATGCACTTTCACCAAGTTATCCAATGATAATGCAAAAGATAATAGTAGCTGCAACAATGTGTCTTCATACCTTCATCCGCGAGAATCATGCACTAGATAAGCATTTTCAAAGATATGATCAGGATCCAAAATATGTGCCTACAACACCTCACAGATATGCAAGACATGCACCACCATCAAATGCATTTGACGTGTCCACGTCTTCAGCTAGTCATAGGAGTATGGATAGATTTTATGATGAGGTTGCAACTGCGATCAGTGGCGGATCTAGGATTTTTATTTAGAGTATGCTAATAATAATAATCCAGTAAACAAATTTTCGCAATGGTATTTCAACACAAGATTTTTTGTGCAATTGACCAGATTGTTGAGAAATATGTACATAGGATCGTGACGTTTTGAGAATGAATAATGATAAAAAACAGTATCATCAAGCCATGATGGAGTATGGATCACCACAAAACAACTACGATGAAAACAAAAAAGATTCTTACAAAACTTGTTTAACATTAGGATTAGATAAGGAATGAATTCTCATCATGCGAGCATCATAAATATTAACAGACAACATATTTTTTAGATTTTGTGGCATAACTGAAATGTCACATGTTATTAAACTTTTTCTGTGCCAGCACCAACACACGAATATAATTATGCATCTAAGATGTCAAAAAATTAGACAATATTGACGAACGAGATTCAGATCTTCTTCCGAATCCATGTACAAGCACCATTTCCCTTGATTAGCTGGCACATCTAGCATTTTTTTCCCGTACACATGGTTTATGTTGGATTTCAATGTTTATAGGGTATGTCATGGTATATGTGGCATACCATGTAGCTAGGGCACTGGCTGCGATAATGCAATCGAGAGCGTATATTTTCAAACCATATCATCTGGTGTGCTTCATTTTTTTTTAAGCATGCTCATGTTTTTTAGTCAACATATACTCGTTACAGTGCATTTGAAGCGTGTTGCTGTTGCAGGCTCCACACACGCACATACTTGATTAGCAGCGGAAATGAACAAAAAAAATTGGTGCTGGCAGAAACGAATAAAAAATTGCCGACAAACGGATACATCAGATTAGATAAATTTTATAACTAAAGGGCATGAGTAGATGGATCAATTCACTTCTTCTACTCTTTTTACTGAAATACAAAAACTAGTCAGACAGATTCTAAGTGATTCCGTTTCATATTCTGAATTATTATTTAAATTGGATCTGAAATGTTTCTAATTCTCTACGAACCATACCAAACGGACCCTTAAAGATCAATGTATAGTATGTATATCTGTACGGGTCCATTTATAAAAAGCCTGTACCTGCAGGTGTAATTGATAACCTTCTATGGCTATGGCGCTCTGCCTTCGGGAAAAAAGTCGGCTGTCGCGTGGGGGCGGCTCGGCGTTTTGTTCTCGGTCTGTGACGGAGGAGGCGACGAGAAGCGCGAGGAACCCGCCGGACGGACGCCACAAGGTCGCCCGGCACGGACCACCACCGCTGCCGCGAGAGAGAACGGAAGCCCGGCGACGATCTGGTCAGTTCACCTACTCGCCTTTTCATTGATTCCGTCGATTTGATTCCAACATGAACATTCAAGTGTTTAATCATGATAAATTTGCAATGGAGTCTGCTCCTGTTGAATCTAGCCGTAGACAAAGCACCTCCTGATAGCAGAACTACACTCAAAATATGCCCATGGTGTTACCAGGACGCAGAGGTGTATTCAAGTACAGGAGACTGACTGGTTCCAGGGGATGAGGGTGAAGGCAATAAGGGTCCACAAAATTAGCGGGCCAGAAGTTAGTGTTTTCCCGAATGTTGCACATTAGATCCTTGGATGTGAAAGCTTCAGATTTATTGTTTGTCCCCTCCATGGCCCAACAGGTACTAACTTGGGAAGAAGTTGAGGTTGGGGAGCCCAATGAAGGAGAGATCCGGATCAAGAACAAGGCCATCGGTGTCAACTATGTCGATGTGTATTACCGTACGGGGCTGCATCGAGCAACCCTGCCATTTATTCCTGGTATTGACTATACTACCATCTTGTCACTTGATTAGCGGTCCATAATAAGCTCATTCTAGTTTGGCTGGATTCTTTCAGGCCTTGGGAACATATGTTGGTTCATTAAAGAGTTTTTACTTTTGTCTGGAGAAACTTGTGTTGGCCTGAACTTATAAACATAGTAACAGTATGGTTTAAGAATGTGACATACAGCTGTAGAGGGAAGAAGTTTTCAGTAGGCTGCTATGAATCGTGGTGGGAGTAGTGTCATCGGGGCTGGGCTGGTCTCCAGCCCAGTAACCGAAGGTAGAGACAACTCTCTAGGGAAATTTCTTTATTCTTCGATGCATTACATGAGAGGGGGAGGGGCATATTATATAGGAAAGGTGTCATGTGCCCCTTCCAAATCTAGGCTCATGGGATTGGAGGAAAGTTCAAGCATCTCTATTTTTTATTTCTATCTATAACACATCATATTATTTATTTCCAGATTATTTCCCCTAATCCAGATCATATCGAATTTGTTTCCATTTATTCTTTCGGAAGACCTGTGCCTTATCTGCTTCATTTAGCTGACGTCCCTGGTGGACCCAGTCCACAACATTTCCTCCCTCCCCAACATCGACGGGGCGAGGATGAGGAAGTCAGTTGCCGGTGGGGGCCATGAGTTCGGTTGGTCGTCGGGGATGACATAGGTGGAAGAGCCAGTGTAGTGCGTGTGCCCGATCGTGGCCGCCACTTTGATGAGGCATGCGAAGTCGTAGGAGCCCAAAAACGCGATCCAGGTGAGGCCGTCGCGGTAGACACCATATAGGAAGAATCCAACAATGAAGGCGTCAGAGTCAGTGCTAAACCGCTGCAGCGTGGCAAAATTCATGCCTTGCGCCTGGAGCATGGTGACGGAGACTTCCTTGGTGCGGTCGTCGGCGTAAATCTCGGCGTTGTTGAAGACGCCAGCGTCATGGCACGCTTGCAGCAGCACCTTGATCTCCTTGACGTTGACGAGGTCGAGGCTGAGCTTGGCGTCCACATTGGCATCCGCGGCCACGACGAGGTCAGAGGCTAGTGTGGGGAGGAACACGCGCTCCACGGTCGCGGCCACCGCCAGCATCTCACGCTCCACCGCCGGTTCCTTGATGTAATTAAGCATCACAGGGCCAGCAGGTTGCCGGGAAAAACTAGAGGTGCCCGCACGGTGTCAGGGCATTCGCCGCCAGCGGTGCAGACAACCGTGTTCGTGTCAAGGTCGCCTGCGATGTCTCTGGCCTTCTCCAATTTGTCGAGACGCCGATCATGATCGTCCAGACGTGAGATCACGATGTCCACCTGCGTAAGAGGCGGTCGATGGGGGCCGTGAGGTTGGATTTCATGGCCTCCAATTGCTTGGCGAAGTTCTTCACGAAAGCCCCAAGATCTTGTACAGCGGCGGCCACGAGGACGATTCGCTGTTAGGTCCCTGATACCAATTGCTATGAATTGTGGTGGGAATAGTGTCACCAGGATTGGGCTGGTCCCCAGTCCGGTGACCGAAGGTAGGAACAACACTCTAGGGAAATTTCTTTATTCTTCGATGCATTACATAAGGGGGGAGAGGCACATTCTATAGGTCAGATGTCATGTGCCTCTTCCAAATCTAGGCTCAGGCTGTTGGAGGAAAGTTCAACCGCCTCTATCTTTTATTTCTATCTATAACACACTATTATTTATTTCTTTCCCTAACAGATTATTTCCCCTAATCTCGATCATATCTAATTTGTTTCTATTTATTCTTCCGGAAGACCTATGCCTGATCTGCTTCCTTTAGCTGACGTCCCTGGTGGACCCTGTCCACGACATTGGCAGCTTGCAGTACAATGATTGGTTAAAGAAATCATAGAAACTGACAGATAATGAGTATACACTTTTGGTCGCAAAAAAAGAGTATACACTTGAACTGAGTTAGTATCACTGCTGTAGAAAAGGATTGCACTTATCCCAGTTTTCCATGACAGATCATCAATACTTGACGCTCCATACCTTCTTTTATTTTGCCTAAAATTAGGGGGAAGGGGTATCCCTGAGATTGACACCCTGTATCCTAATTTCATTATACCTTCATTATCGATTCTGTAAGATAACTTCTAAGCTAATGAACTATAGAGGTTACCAAGAAAATTTATGTCACTCTTCAATCACTTCCATTTGTTAGCGATGTAGAGGTATATTTGTATTTTTCCTTTTGCATAAGGGTCTTTTTGTATAATTGTTATTCCTGTATATCTATTTATAGAGGCTTCTGACTCCCTCAATAATACAAGTGCTATTCATAACATGGAATTAGAGCCAGGTTGGGTTTCGTTTCTACCCTAGCCGCACTTGGCGATTTTTTTTTTCGCCGCAGCTGCCGCATTTTTTTCTCTTCGGCTTGGCTGCTGTTCACGTTCGGCGCTCCTGTCTGCGTTGACGCAACCGCCTGGATCAGCGCGCCTTCAACTTGCGCGTGGTGCCGGCGCAACGCTCTTCCTCGGTCATCCCGCTCTCCGGCGCAGCGTGTCCGTCGCCCTTTGGTCATGGCGAGCATGCGTCTTTGTCCGTCTGCTCCTGGATCGGGCTCCATTGGTCTCTCACGTGGGTGCTTTGCACCAGGTCCCACTAATTGCTCCCGTCCGTGGGCGCCGGATTCATACTAATCCTCCACCCCCACGTGGATCTGTTGCAGCAGCTCAAATGAGTTGTGCTGCCGCTGCTGAGTTGAGCCTGTGGCCTCTCTAGTCCCTTTAGGGTTCAACAGCAAAAAAAAAATCTCTCCTTTCTCTTTTTCTTTCTTTTCTTTCTTTCTTGCAGCTTGCGCCGCTTATTCTTATGTGCTTTTGTCGTCGTCCGTCGCCGCATATTTTGCGCTCTAGCCATCGCTAGTTGTTCTGTCAGGATGACTTCTTCTTCGGGCAGGAATCCAGTCTAGCGTTGTCCGCTGCTTTTTAATGGCACCAACTACCGCGACCGGGTTCCTCGCATGCGTCTCCATATGCGTGGTCTACGACTCTGGGAGTTCCTTACGGGTAATCTTAAATGCCCGTCCTTTACTTCAGTTCACGGGAGTTCTTCACGAGAGTTCAGTATGTACATGGCATGGTTGGATAAGGATGCTTGCGCTGGTGTTATTCTTGCTGCTAGTTTGAAGGATCATTTGGCTGCTGATATTGTTGAGTTTGAGTACTCACACCAGATGTGGGCTTTTTTTCGTCGTCGTTATGTGCCTACTGGCCGGTCTACCTATCTTACTGCTTTTCGTCACGAGCAGCTATTACGACAGGGAGATACTACGGTGGAAGAGCTCTTTGATCAGATGGAAGAGACTCGTCTTCGTGATGCTGGCTTCTTACGGACCTCTACCGTGTTGCCTGCTCGTTCTTTGACTTCTCGACCCACTGCTAGTGTTTAGGCTTCCCTTTTTCATAGGATGCTCGTGGTGCTGGTACTGAAGGATGTCAGGGGAGTTCTGCTACTACAGATGCCCAATTGCTTATGCTTCTTCGTCACATTGCTGCCTCTACACCGTCAGGGGCAGACAACACAGGCGTTGCCTAGACGACGTCTAGGCAGCGCCTAGGCGTCCAGTCGCTCCAGACCGGATGCCATGGTTGCTCGCCTCACTTGGAACGGTTCATGCGCCCGATTGCGACGCCTTGGCGTCTCCTGGCGTCGGGAGAGACAGGGGTAGACGTGGCCGGAAAAGGGGTAGATGCGGTCGGGATGGGCAGAGCAGAGGCGCAGGAGAGGGAGAGGATAGAGGGGAACCATGGAGCAGGTGCCGCTCTGGGAGATAGAGGCAGACGCGCCGTCTGGACTTGGGAGAATGAAGCAGTTCGAGCCTTCAAGGGAGAGAACGGGTGTGCGGCTGGATAGACGGTTGGATGGGACTGGGTTGGGAAATTTAGGGTTAGGAGCTTATTGGGCCTAACTAGGCCTCAAATTTCACCGTGCAGCTGCTTCTCAGCGCCTCTTTCTTCTCACGTCTCCCAGCGCGCCTGCTTCTCCCATCTCCCAGCGCGTCTCCTGCCTTCGCCTCCGCCTGCCGCCGTCCGACACTCCGGATCCTGTCTCCCCCCCCCCCCCCCCTCGGGCCTTCCCCAACCCCTTCAGCACTAGGCGCAGATCTACCTGCTTCTCGGGTGCCTCCCCTGCTGCGCCGACGACTGAAATTTGTTGCTCCTCTCTCGCCTAGGCGTCTCAGCGGTCGGCGGGTGCCTAGGCGTCCAGGCGTTGATTTACAACCTTGGTCAGAAGTTGCTGGTATTGTGACTTAGCCTTCTGCACCTTCAGATTCTGCTGCTACTTCTTCGTCTTCCTCTGAGGGACCACCTTCCACTTCTCATTCAGATAATCGCCCATGGATCTTTGATTCTAGAGCTTCGTTCAATATGAATCCTTACTCCACATGTTTATCATCTCTGAGTCATTTGTCTCGTTCTCTTACTGTTCATACTGTTGATGTTCTCCACTTTCAGTTCTTGGACAGAGCACCCTTTTATCTGACTCTTTTAATATTTCTGATGTCTCCTATGTTCCTAACCTGATCATGCAACTTATGTCTACTGGTCAACTCACTGAGCATGGTTGTCGGTTGATTCTTGATCCTTATTCTTGTTCTGTTGTGGATTTTTGTACGGGTCAGCTTGTTGGCTCTGGTCCTCGTCGTCACGATTTCCAGTAACTTTGGGAGCTTGGCTAGCTTCGTCTTCCTTCCGCTGCGCCTGCTAGTCTTATTAGCTCCGCTTTTGCTACTCCGTCTACCTCGTCTTTTGCTCAGTGGCACCATCGTCTAGGATATATTTGTGGCTCTCGTCTATCTGTCTTAATTCGTCGTGGTGTCTTAGGATCGGTTTCAGGATTTTAGTCGTTAGCTCAGAGTCAGGGTTGTCGATTAGGCAAACAGATCCAACTTCCCTATCCCTCTAGTGAGTCAGTGTTTCAGCGTCCTTTGACCTTGTTCATTTAGATGTATGGAGTCCTGCTCCTTTTGTTTCCAAAGGAGAGTATCGATACTTTATTATCTTTATAGATGATTTTTCTTGCTACACATGGGTTTACTTCATGAAACATCGTAGTGAGACATTGCCTATCTATAAATCTTTTTTGGCTATGGTCCGCACTCATTTTGACACTCCTATCCGTGTCTTTCGTGCTGACTCTGTTGATGAGTACCTCTCTGATGCTCTTCATGACTTTCTTTCTAAGCAAGGTACCATTGCTCAGTTTTTTTGCCCTGGTGCTCATGCTTAGAATGGTGTTGCTTAGCGAAAACATTGTCATCTCCTTGAGACAGCACGTACACTTCTCATTGCTTCCTCCGTTCCGTCTCATTTTTGGGCCGAGGCGTTTCTGCTGCCACTTACTTGATTAACATTCAACCCTCGTACGCTCTTAAAGGCGGGACTCCTTTTGAGCGTCTTACGGGTAAGACGCTTGACTACACCAACCTTATCTTTTTGGTTGTGTGTGCTACGTGTTGCTCGCACCACGTGAGCGCACTAAGCTGACTACTCAGTCGGTCGAGTGTGTCTTCTTAGGGTACAGTTCAGAGCATAAGTGTTATCATTGTTGGGATCCGGTTAGTCGACGGATGAGGATTTATCGAGATGTTGTTTTTGATGAGACACGTCCTTTATATCCATGTCCTTCTGATACTTCCTCTGTGCCTGTAGTTGATCCTATGTCGTTTCTTTTCTTTCCGGATGTGCCCGTTGCTAGTGTACCCCCTTCACACTCTGTGTCGCGTTCTACAATCTCTCCTTTGGAGTTTTGTTCTTTGGTTCTCGATTATACTTTGAAGGCTCCCGTGACGCAGTTCTATACACGACGAGTTGTACCCCAGTTGTACCCCCTCCAGATCTGTCATCTTCTTCTGATGAGTCGTCTATTCCAGTTGCGTCATCTTCTGATGAATCAGCTTCTCTAGCTCAGCCTGCCTCTCCGGATACGCCTTCTTCTCCTGAGGGATCATCTCATTCCGATGATTCTTCTCACGAGCAGGCTCTTGGACGTGGTCATCGTCCTCGCCACCCTCCTGATTGGTATTCTCCTTCTAGCTTTGCTACTACTGCTCTGTCTGAGCCGACTACATGTTGTGATGTTGTTCTTGATTCAGAATGCAGCATGCGATGCTTGAGAAGATTGCTGCTCTCGAGCATACCGACACGTGAGAACTTGTTTCTTGTCCCCCACGTGTTCGTTATATCATCTGTAAGTCGGTCTATAAGGTTAAGACCCGCTCTGATGGCTTACTTGAGCACTATAAGGCTCGATTAATCGCCCAGTAGGAACATGGTTGTGACTATGATGAGACATTTGCTCCTGTCGCTCACATGATCACTATTCGCACTCTACTTGTTGTAGCCTCTGTTCGTGACTGGTCCATCTCTCACCTTGATGTGAAGAATGTCTTTCTTAATGGTGAGCTGCGTGAGGAGGTTTATATGCAACCACCACCTGGGTATTCTGTTCCTAAGGGTATGGTTTGTCGTCTTCAATGCTTTCTTTATGGTCTTAAGCAGGCCCCTCATGCTTGGTTTCAGTGTTTTGTGTTTGTGGTCACTGCTGTTGGTGCTTTTTGTGCACACTTCGTCTCGTGGTCGCACTTTTCTTCTCTATGTTGATGATATGATCATTACTGGAGATGATTCTGAGTACATAGCCTTTGTGAAGGCCGCAGTGGTCCTCTTCACTACTTTCTTGGGATTGAAGTTTCCTCCCCCTCTGAGGAAATTTATATATCTCAGGAGAACTACATTCAGGATCTTCTTGATCGGACTTCTCTTACTGATCACCGGACTGTTGAGACTCCCATAGAACTCAATGTCCATCTTCGAGCCACTGATGGTGAGCCTCTTAATGATCCTACTCATTATCGTCATATTGTAGGGAGTCTAGTGTATCTTGGTATCACTCGTCCTGATATCTCATACCCTGTTCACATTCTGAGTCAGTTTGTTTCGACTCCCACCCAGGTCCACTATAGTCACTTGCTTTGTGTCTTGTGTTATCTTCGTCAGACTATCTTTAGATGTCTGTTCTTTTCACGCTCTAGCTCTTTACAGCTCAAAGCATATTTTGATGCTACTTGGGCTAGTGATCCCTCTGATCGTCGATCTCTTTCTACCTATTGCGTTTTTCTTGGTGGTTCTCTCATTGCTTGGAAGACTAAGAAGCAAGTAGTAGTTTCTCGTTCGAGCGCAGAGGCTGAGTTGCATGTTATGGCTCTTGTGAGTGCAGAGGTTACTTGGTTACGGTGGTTGCTTGAGGACTTTGGTGTTTCTATTGTTATGTCGACTTCTCTTTTGTTTGACAGTACAAGTGCTATCAGTATTGCTCGTGATCCGGTCAAGCATGAGCTTACCAAGCATATTGGTGTTGATGCTTCTTATACACGAGCGCATGTACATGATGGCCGTTGTTGATCTTCAGTATGTGCCTTCAGAGCTTCAGCTGACGGATTTCTTCACGAAGGCACAGACCAGAGCTCAACATAGTTTTTATCTCTCCAAACTTAGTGTTTGTGATGCACTTCGAGTTTGAGGAGGGTGTTAGAGATGTAGAGGTATATTTGTATTTTTATTTTTGCATAAGGGCTTTTCTGCACAATTGTTATCCTTGTACATCTACTTATAGAGGCCTTTGACCTCCTCGATAATACAAGTGCTATTCATAACACCATTTACATCATAGAACGACCACAATTGATCCTCAACAGCTTCTATCTAAAACAAGTCACGAGTGGCAATTTCTCTGTGCATATGAACTGTTAGACTTGGTGTATGCAGTATTTAAACTTGAATTTAACAATATACCCACAAAAAATATGCTCCTTGTCTTTTTCAAACACTTGAACAATGTTCTCTGTGACTATCAAATACTATTTTTAGTCGTCTTGATCTTATTCTGGAATTTTCGAAAATATGGACTACTACTTATCCAGGCAAAGAAGCAGTTGGGGTTGTGTCTGCTGTGGGTTCTGGGGTTGTGACCATCAAAGTTGGTGATGTTGTTGGCTATGTTGATAACCCAATGGGCTCTTATGCTGAAGAGCAAATTATCCCAGCAGATGTGGCTATTCCTATACCTCCTGCAATGGACTATAAAACTGCAGCGTCTATTCTGCTGAAGGGAATGACTGCATATGTTCTCGTACTACAAGCCTTTAAGGTTGATTGCTATTCTTATTCATTAAATTAATTGAAGCAGCCGTGCTGAAAAACAACATATGACTTTTGATTTCAGAATCCAGCTTACTAACACCTCCATCTTGTCCTTTTGTGCAGGTTCAGAGAGGCCACACTGTTCTAGTTCATGCTGCTGCTGGTGGAGTCGGCTCTCTGGTCTGCCAGTGGGCACACGCTCTTGGTGCCACCGTCATAGGCACCGTTTCAACTGAAGAGAAGGCCGTCCAAGCTACCCAAGACGGGTGCCACCATGTAATAGTATACACTAAAGAGGATTTTGTTGCTCGGGTTTCTGAGATCACATCAGGGAAGGGTGTTCATGTTGTTTACGACGCTGTGGGGAAAGACACATTCCAGGTACAAAAAAGTTCCCCTTCCCTAATTTGCATCATCTATCATCCTACCAATACCCGATTCGTTATTCTTGAATCTTGATGTGGAGTTGTGGACTAGCCACAATATTTTTAAATCAAAGCCTAATCAGAAGTCTATTACTCTACTTCATGGCAACAGAAATTTTATGGGGATCGCCTCAATTCATGTGGGAATAGGGAAACTTTCCCGGTGTTCACGGGGCCTTGGTTCTTGTCTAAAACTCTGTTACGCAGGGATCGCTGGCCTGCTTGATGCCGTGCGGATGCATGGTCTCCTACGGCCAGTCTTCAGGAAGACCAAACCCTATCTCAGTGAGCGAACTGGCTCCAAAATCGTTGGTCCTGGCCCGGCCTGGACTAATGCACTACACCACCACTCGCGACGAGCTGCTGCAGGCTGCCAGTGAAGTATTCGCGGGCGTTGCTGCTGGAGTGCTGTGTGTGCGCGCCAACCACGTGTATCCGCTATCAGAGGCTGCCTGTGCCCACAGGGATCTCGAGGCGCGGAGAACGTGTGGTTCCGTTGTGCTAGTACCTGACATCTGACTTGCCAAGTTGCTACTTTTGATTATAGATTCTTGATTCTTAGCTCATAATGTTACCTTGACATGTACTTCTGATGAATATATGCTCACTATTCAGGTGAGCGCTGGTATTCCTACTTCAGCAAAAGGGGAGTCATGTGAACTGATGAACTTGAAAGATTATTATGGAGCACTTTTACCATGGGTGCTCACGATATGGCTAGCCTGGTCACCTAAAGTAGGGTGGATGTACCGCTGAATTAGCACGTGTGAAGTAAGAAAGCTTGGACAAGGGTGCCTCGTCATGCAAGTATACCCGTCAGAGTCAGCTATGGATCTGGCATACCTAGACGCAAAACAGGCAATCTTGATTACAATTACAACTCCAACAAAGCCAATTGTAGATTTGGCATTACCATAAGCAGGACACGCCACGCTGGTTGCAGAACGATATGTCGATCACTGGTCTAGACGGTAGAGCCTAAGAGTTCTTAACTGGTTTCAGAACCCGACGAGTGTTTCCCATGGTCTTGAACGTGACATGGCAAGCGCACCTTCAGCGCAGAGACAGGGTAGGATCATACCTACTAGTTACAGGGTAGGATCATACCTACTCGTTACCTGGCCTAGCTACAGCTACACATCAACGAAACTCCCCACCCAGGATCTCATGTGTGTAGAAGGCGACATGACGTTTAGTATCTAACTGGAGGGACAAAGTCCTCTTGTAGCTCAACCCCACCTCTCTTCCTTGGTCATCTTCGTCGCGCCTATTCACTGCCACCCTCGCCTCCGTCGAACTACCGCTGCCCCAGCATCCACCAGTGCCTCTTCTGACATTACGGCTGCCAATCACATACCATCCCTCCCCCCTCCACCTCCCGCGGTTGGTGGCGTGCCTGCCACCTCTCGCCGCGTTGGCAACCTCTTGCCGTTCACTGCCTCGACCTCGCCCGTCGCAAAATCCCCACGATGTGACGCTCCTGTCCTAGCCTAGCGCCTACCATCGATGATCAGTACTCTACTCGTGGCCTGCGGCGGATCGCTGCCTCACCGCCCTGCCGGCACGGCCCTACCGCCGCTGGTCCGACCTTGCATCCCGATTCTATGTTCGGAGGAGGAGAACGAGCATTGGGGGATCTAAATCCATGGGGCTAAGGGATTCTACGGCTGCAGCGGCGGCGGCGTGGCGTGTTAAGCTCGTCCGTGTCGCTTGGGAGTGAGGACGAAGAAAAAGGAAGGGCGGGTAGTTGTCGGCTTCGTGCCCCCTTGGGCCTGGGCGTAGGTGCGGGTAAGTCTTGCGCGCGGGCCGATGGCCACGGCAGAGGTGGGGGAGGGCGACAGAGTTAGGGTTTTGAGACTGTCGAGTAGGATATTCAATCTCCATGGACTCAGAGGGAGGGGTTTGGGAGTCGGTAACCGTGACACGTCTGTTAGAGGCAGTGCGGCGAGGTGGTTGTAGCGCCGCCGGAGCCATGAACGGCAGGCATGCAGTGGGCGGGGTAGGTCACGGCCGAGTGACATACACTCACAGTACTAAAATCGAACAGCATAAGATTCTTCTCAGATCAAATATAATAACAAAAAAGTGGTCAATGTTTTCAAGCGTGAGGAGGTATAAATAAGCGAAAGCTTCAAGCTGCGCCTGTTTAAGTGGGGGGTGGGGAAGTTGGAGCTGGAGCTGGAGGGTCCACCGATGGCGATCGAGGGGGTGTTTGCGGCCGCGGGTGCTGCTCCGGCCGCCAGCGGGGTGGAGTACAGCGGCCGCATGACGCCGTTCGTGGTGCTGTCCTGCGTCGTCGCCGGCAGCGGCGGCCTCCTCTTCGGCTACGACCTCGGCATCTCCGGTTCGTTCCCTGCTTCCGACTACTGCTTACACTCATATGCTTGCAGCTCGTTAGGACTTACTCCTAGGTATAGTAGATTAGTCAATCAGGATCAGGACTGGTAGGTTGATTTTTTGCATGAGGGTACTGGACATCCTGCCTAAATCAGGCATGGCCCGATGGCCGTGATCGATGGCTCATTCTGGTTCTAGCAAGGTGCATGCGTTAAGTAGTGTTTGGTTCAAATTTTGTAATGCAAACGTATTTGGAATATAATTACACTGATAATTGAAATGGGCTAAGCGCATAGACTTTGTTTGGTTCAACAAAGGAATGCCATTATATTGTATGGCCACAAGAACAGATGACTGAGCGAGATCTGAAAATGAATAAGCAGAAATCGAAGAGGGTCTGTCAATTCCAAAGGACCAAAGGAAGATTGAGTGACGCGTAAAACTAAAAGGGACCTGTCTGCGCCAAACAACAAGCCAAAATCATCATATGCTGCATCTGAAGATTGGCAGAAACAAATCCATTCCAAGCAAAGGCAGAAACAAAGCGGGGAAGAAGCCAACCAAATGGCGGGCCAGCATCGGATTTGCACCCGCGCCCGCATCTGCACCGGTGTTGAGAAGGTTCGGACAAAGCGGAAGCTGAAGACGCCAAGGACGTGGTCGCCGCTGACGCCGCTTGGGCACAGAGGATGGTGCGCCAGGCGAGTTGGCGAGGGAGCGCAGACCGGTGATGGCCTGGAAGAGACGTTGGCTGTCATAGGCACTTGCGGCGGCGGCGGTGTTCGTGAAACGAGCGGGAGAAGCGGAAGATTTCAGCTCAGATCGACGGGCCTTCTTCAGCTTGTTTGCTAACTTGGTCTGGTGGAGGGAGAGGACACTTCCCTCACCAATTCTTTGCCTGGAAAACGGCTCTTTCTTCTTCTTCTTTTTTTTTTTCCCATGGAAAACAGAGAAGTTTCACAACACTATTGATTTTTTTTCCGGTCGTGGAATTGGTGAATATATGTCCTAAATTATTTGCAAACATAAACGTTTTCGTTCAAAATCATGTACTTCCTTTGTCAGGCGGTGTTACCTCAATGAACTCCTTTCTCAAGAGGTTCTTCCCGGAGGTGTACCGCCAGAAGCAGGAAAGCAAAGTGAGCCACTACTGCCAGTTCAACAGCGAGCTGCTCACCCTGTTCACTTCGTCACTCTACATCGCTGGCCTCGTCGCCACACTGTTTGCGTCGTCCGTCACGAGGAGGTTCGGCCGACGAGCGTCAATGTTGATAGGCGGCAGCATCTTCATTGCAGGCTCGGTGTTTGGTGGCGCAGCCGTCAATGTACCCATGCTCCTCCTAAACCGGATCCTACTGGGAGTTGGTCTGGGATTCACTAACCAGGTAATATGTTTGACTCTTAAGTTAGTAAGCTATATTGTAAATATGTACTCCCTCTGGTTCATAAAATATAACATTCATTAGTTTAATTTTAAACTAATCAACGGTAAATATGTACTTCCTACATTTCAAAATAAATGACACTTGTTAGTTTAATTTTGAACTAACCAGTGTCGTTATTTTGAAACAAAGAGAGTAATTAGAAAAGAATAATAAATTAGTAGCACGTTACTTCATCCAAGATGTGTTGAGTACTTTTGGAATGATCAGCCATCTATTTAAGTAACAAACTGCTATGAACTAGGTCCGCAGCAGAATGTCAAGCACAAGAACTCTTCTAGAAGGCAGCAGCATCACATGAATAATCTAAAAAAATTAGATTTGAGAGAAATAATTTGGATTAGGGAGAAATAATATGTTAGATATGTAAATAAATAATATAGTGTGATATATATAGAAATAAAATATAGAGATGGTTAGACTTTTTCCAACCCCCTGGGCGCAAATTTAGAAGGGGCACACTAATATGGCCCCTCCCCTCCTGTAAGATCATTGAAAAATACAAGTTTTTTTCAAGATGGTGGTTCCTACCTTCGTGGACTTGGGGCTAGCGAAGCATCAGTGACATTATTTCCACCATGATCTACACTAATTGGTATCAGAGCCATTTCAGCGGATCACTTTTTATGGCTGTTGCTGAACAAGATCATGTTCAAGCCTTTTGGTAGAGATTTCAACAACATTTATATCTCATCAATAGGCGCCTGGAACAACTCGAAAAGGCCACTACATGGAAGCCCCAGATTCAACCGACGGTGTTCGGATCTATGACAGTTGCGCTTCAACCACCTCTCCAACGGCGACACTACTATCACGAGTTGCGTTCTCTTCAGGGGGCACAATCGCGACCCCCCCTCGCCTCCACTTCGGCTCTGCTCCACCGCGATGTGCCCGATGAAAAAGAGGCAGAGACTGTTGTAGAAGAGGATCCGATCGGGGATTATGTGGAGGAGCTCTTATACGACGACGCTCGTTCCAACTCGAGCGTGTTTTCAACCTCGCGCGCTCAAATCCCGCTCCACTCGCCTTCATTCCGGCTCTAGCTCCAACCCTGGCGGATCCGAAGATTGCAGTGAGGGGAACAACTTAATGCTCTCTCATGCCCGTCGCTCCATCCGCATCGCAACCGCCGGCGCCTCCTTCCCTAGGTTTCATGCTGCTTCATGCCAATTCCCTCCAAGATTCGCATCCGCTCCGCGCTTTCATCACCTCAGATCCGACTGAAAAACATTGATTCGAGCTAGATTCAACCGCCTCCTTCAATATCCATCGTCGAATCATGGATTTTGCCACTGTGCAGCTCCGATTGGTTGAAATTCGCAAGCATTCGGGCTGGTCGCGCACGATTCTCCTCGATTCGCAATGGATTTGGTGGAATTACGTGCACCAACGATGGATTCGGACCAGGGCAAGCTCTTCATCAGCGGCATCTCGAGGTAAACAAAGAGCAAGCTGGCCAAGCACTTCTCCACCTACGGCGAAGTCACCCATGCCACTTTCATGTGTGACAAGCTCACGGGCCGCCCACGCGGTTTCGCCAACCCGACCATCGTCGACCGTGCGCTTTAGGACCACACACCTTTGATGACCGCATGGTCGATGTGCAGCAGGCGCTCTCGCGGGAGGAAGATCAGACCTCCAAGGTGGCTAACCCTGGTGGGCGCCTTTCCCGCACACGCCGCACACGTACCACCTGCCATAAAGGGTGGATCAGGACAGGGCTTTGTGCCACGACGAACTCGACCACGATAAAGCTGCATTGACTACCACTCCCGCATTGCATCTTCAGGCACACCGGCTCCCCCACCTTTGTCATCTTCAACGACCACCCCAGTCTGCGGCCCCCACCGGCAGCCAACTTCCTCGTACTCGCATCTCCACGTCTAGCTGAGAGACGTGGCCACTTCTCTCGCAACGGGGAACATCCTTCTCGATATCATTGTCGGCGCCAACACCGGACATGTTCTATTCCTATCTGAAGACCTAGCTCGTAGATAAGCTGATGTTGGGGAGGGGGAAATATTGTGGACTAAGTCTGCAACAGAAGACCAAGGACAAGAACTCTTCTTGAAGGCAGTAACAGCACATGAAGAATATAAAATGTTGGATTTGAGGAAAATAATCTGGATGTTGGGGAAATAATCTGTTAGGATAGAAGTAAATAATATAATGTGCTATAGATAGAAATAAGAGATAGATGCAGTTGAACTTTCTCAACCGTGTGGGCCCAGATTTGGAAGGGGTGCATGATCCCTGACCTATATAATGCATCTCTCTCCTTTCTGTAATATCATCGAAGAATAAAAAAATTTCCCCAAAAAAGTAGTTCCTATGTTCGATCACCGGGCTTGGGACCAGTCCAGCCCAGGCAATATCCCCACCACAACCTACAGCACAAATGTTGAATGTTGTTGGCAGGATCACAACGTCATGACAGGCATGTCTAGCATGAAACAGCCGAGTCTATCATTGGGTTGGACTGACATGTTCGTATCCGTCTCAAATTGACAAAAATAAACAACTTGAACAATAAGAAATGACATGGTGATATTCCAGTATTCACTAGTTTCTAAATACTGTATATTCCAATAGTTGTAGAGCCTACAAGATGCATGCTTTCTTTTTAAAACTGGTTCCTTTACCCCCAAATTATTGTTGGAACGTACTAATATCAGATTGGAAAATTACATTTACAGTCGATCCCATTGTACCTGTCAGAAATGGCGCCACCGCAATACCGTGGGGCAATCAACACTGGCTTTGATCTTGCCATCAGCCTTGGCGTTCTCTTCGCAAACATCCTCAACTATTTCGTTGTGAGAATTACAGCTGGATGGGGATGGAGGATATCCCTATCCATTGCTGCGGTCCCAGCCACATTCCTAACCATCGGTGCATTCTTTCTCCCTGAGACACCGAGTTTCATAATCCACCGCCACCAGTGGCGGAGCTGGCAATTTTTTTCAATAGGTTCATCTGAAAATATATGTGCGAATTAAATATAAATCAACTGAATTTAATGGGTTCAAACTCATAGCAATAGGTTAATCATCCATGTTTTACATAAATTTATTGGGTTCACCTGAACCCAATAGGTATATACCAGCTCCGCCACTGACCGCCACAGCGACACCAACAAGGCCAGGATCCTGCTCCAAAAGCTGCGTGGAACAACGTCAGTCCAGACAGAGCTTGATGACCTGGTCGCTGCTAGCAAGCTCTCAAATACAACGCGGTACCCACTCACAAACATATTCAAGAGGAAGTACAGGCCACAGCTTGTGATAGCACTGCTGATCCCGTTCTTCACTCAGGTCACCGGGATCAATGTCATGAACTTCTATGCTCCGGTCATGTTCAGGACAATCGGCCTCAAGGAGAGCGCGTCCCTCTCTCCGCGGTGGTCACACGCCTCTGCGCAACACTCGCAAACATCGTGGCCATGATCGGGGTCGACAGGTTTGGACGCCGGAAGCTCTTTTTTGCCGGTGGTGTCCAGATGATCCTGATGCAGTTCGCCGTCGGCGCAATCCTAGCTGCGAAGTTCAAGGACCATGGGGATATGGACAAGGACTATGCGTACTTACTGTTGGTCATGATGTGTGTGTTTGTTGCAGGGTTTGGATGGTCTTGGGGGCCTCTCACATTCTTGGTACCTGCCGAGGTTTGTCCCCTGGAGGTCAGATCAGCAGGCCAGAGCATTGTGGTTGCCATGACTTTCTTGACGACTTCTGTAATCGGCCAGACGTTTCTCGCGATCTTATGTCGGATCAAGTCTGCAGTGTTTTTCATCTTTGGTGCGTGGATTTGCTTGATGACGTTGTTTGTATACTTGTTGCTTCCGGAGTCAAAGAAGCTGCCAATGGAGCAGATGGAGCAGGTCTGGAGGAGGCATTGGTTCTGGAACAAGGTTCTAGGGGAGGAAGAGAAGAAACACGCAGGGAAACTGCCAGACAGTGTTATTAGTATTTAAATTATTATCGGTAGGGATTTCTGTCCCTCCTGTTCTGTTAAAAAAAATGGCTAGGCCAAGGCGCCAAGCTCCTAGTGCTTGTGTGTGTTATAAGTGTATTCCATGTATCAAACCTTAAAAGTAAGAAATAATATCTAGATTGTTATGACTGTTAGGTGTGTCCAAAAGTTGAACGAAGGCTCATGTAGAAAGATCCATTATTTATACTATAAATAATAGATGGTTGTTCCCTAACCCAAATTCTAAGAGAGACTTTACCACAACAGCCGCCGCACACAAGCTGTTGCCCCTCACGTGTGAGATTGCTGCTGCAAGGAGGATCTGCTCCACATCTACTTTCGCATCAAAAGTTGACGGTGGAATCTGCATCCGTGTTACGAAACGCTAACACGTTCTGGCACGAGATTTGCCTCTTCGTACGTGTGGACGTTCATATAGGTGTTGTTGCGTTGCGCACTTCCTCAGGCCGGATGACTACCTCCCCTCGGCTACGAGTCTTTCGCTGCGCCGCCTGATGGGAAGGTATATCTATAATCATCACATCTAAACGTTCCTGTTTAACGCAGTTAATTTTATTGTGTGCTAGCGAGTAGCATCCCGCATATTACCGAACAGTGGCATCAGAGTTGTGCTTGTGATGTTTTTGGTCATAGCATTACGCGTAAATCGGATTGTTTTATTCCGTTCTCGCCTCCTCATTAAGTGACTGGCTAGATGACCGTATTCATGACAACGTGTAAGCATTACGCGGCTGACCACGAGATTGGAAGTGCGTTGAGTAAATTAGTTTGATGCACGTCGTGAACTATTAGCGTGTAACAGCATGTGAACAATTTATTCTATCCGTCACCGGCTGATGGGGCTAAACGCGTGTTTTGCGAAAATACGTGTCACATGCATTCCGTAGAAACGTCTAACTTGTTTTTGCAGAGAATGATGTGACAGTATGACCTTAAAATTGTATGAGATGATCCATATAATTATTTATGTGTTCTGCGTGACACAAGTTAATTACAGTCGGGTTGAAGCTGTTCGCTTATTGTATTCGGTTTGCGTGCTGGTCTGTGGAGTACCCATGCGATGTAATTTTATATACTTCAATTGTTATTAGTGTGTAATATCCGATTAAATGATATAGTTCATCGACATGAGGCGAGCGCGAGATGACACAACTATCACCAGACGGACGAGGAGTGACGTCTAAGGAGTAGACACCTACGTTGTGGATGTTTTCATATGTTGATTTTCGTTGAACGAAGAAAGGCCTTGCTATCACATTAATTTGATTATTTATGATATTCATATTTATACAATGCCTGTGATGAATGTGAAAAACCCCTCGCAAAAAAATAAGTTTTTTAAGCTCTTCCAATAGCTGCACCTATTAGATCACGTTATTTGATGAGGGGTCTGTCAAAACAGGATCTAATTTCCTACCTTGGCTATAGGATGGTGTTGGACACCACAACATTGTATTGTTTTGCTTGACGAAGCTATCAAGTCGAACTTGGACTCTGAGGCATAAACGTTGGGAGCCGAGACATATGATGTCACCCAACAAACGAGAGTCGCATAGGATACGATGGCAATTGTTGCCTACCTTGTTCGCTATGATGCTAGCGATGATCCCAAATCTCACAAGTTTCATAGAAATAGTTGGATCTCCTCCCACTATGCAACGCCGGGGGGACGTTAACAAAACATACTGGGGTTTCATTAAAATTGTGAGACCTATGTGCTGAATACATTGGCAATTATGTTAAACGTGAAGGTTTAAACGCAAAGTTTTGAATATAGTTAAGAAACACATTTTACACTGTCTGAACTTTTGCTGGACGTGAGCTGCACGCGTTTTGCATTTAGGAATATCCGAACTTTTATTGTACAATGCATAGCTACTATTTTGGACGGTTCGATCTTTCTATGTGCTAAAATAATCGTGTAGCTGCTATGTTTTTCATTTGCAATGTTTCAAACATGCTTTACACTTATAAGGCAAATTTGCTTAGTATTCTTTTACTAAATTTTTGATAAGTTTTGGCTGATCATGGTGGACATTATCTTGCTATGTTTGCAGCATGCCTATGTGATGTGCTCACGTAAGGTGTTGTGATTTTTAAACTAACGAGAGTCAAGTCGAGAACTTGTGCTCGGAAGAATTGGTTGTTTCTTCATGTGCAGGTGTTACTTGAGGTGAAGACATGACTGGTGACGGAATCCATTGAACTAGTCTTAGGGAGAAGATGAGTTCAACAACCAAATTCAGGAGGAATTGTGGTTGAGTTGATCGGAAGGTTACACAACATGTTTGGGTAAAAAACAATGCATATGAAGGTATCGTGGACGTGTTGGATGGTGTTTGCAGGTGTGCAAGGAGTGCATAGACATGGTAACATGGTTCCAAGGCGTGATGAAGAGAAGTGGACATGAAGATATGGCCGAAAAGATCCAACCGACTGGATTATGGACTCAGACTGCGGCTGAGTCGGTTATGGCTCAAATATGTAAAGGTTTGAGTTGGTTTTGGTAAGATTTCATGTGGGTCACGAAGTTGAGTTGTTTTAGGAATGTTTGGTAGGTTCCTAAGGTGTTTGAAAGTCTTAAGATTGCTTCTATCTGCGTGTGCAAGAGTCTTGAGCAGTTATGAAAAGTTTAAGTTGAAATTTAGTAGGATTAGAGTTCTAGTTTGGATAAGTTGGCCTTAGGACTGGTTATAAAAGTAAGGGAGGTCAGAGCTCGTGGTGAGACGACTTTGGGCTGTTCTTCTTGTGTTTTAATCGATAAAATTTGTAGTTTAGATTAGCTTGTGTGCCTTGTTTGTCCGACTTGTTTCAGACAAGTTTTTCTCGTCGAATTCTGCACAACACTATGTTGCTTCGGTGTTTTTATGATAACTCAAGTTTTACAGATCCAATTGATGTGATTCTTTTTGGATTGTCTTCACAACTTGGTTATCTTTTATCTATAAAAATTTCATGGTCATGGGATCTGTGGTTTTTGATCTACACGTGTTTCTTTACAATGTTGCACATCAGGTTTTTTACTCGGGTAGAACATAATGACCTTTGTTAGATCTTTCGATCATAACTTGAGTTTTTCTTGACGGTTTTATGTGATTCTTGTTGTTGTGCCTTTGTGACTTGATTCTCTATAATATCTACTAATTTTGTCCCGATTGAACACGTTTAGATCAGTTGCACACACGGTTTTTAACAGATTTATTTTCTGCTGAGGGGTTTTTGTTGCTTCCGTTGAAAAAGTTTTAATCTACCATTCACCCTCTCTCTTGTAGCTTTTCACGTGCTCTTCGGTCCTACAATTGGTATCAGAGCCACAATGCTCTAATCTTTATGATTTGCACGTGTTTTGACTAATCATCATAGAGAAATACTCTGTAAAACTTTGTGTATTTAATGGCATTAATTTTCAGGTTTAGAAGGCATGTATGAAGGCATTCATCTAGGCGCAAGACTTCGCAATATGGGAAAAAGCGTACAAGACTTACGACGTTGAAAGCATTTAGACCCTCATGAGGTATGGTTTCGATAATTAATGACAATCGTTGGATATTACTAATAAGTTTGTGGATGCAAGGTCTCTCATATCACTCATCACACTTAATGGACTTTATTTTTATATCATCTACTGCTCATTGGATACAATTGGAGACCCCTCAACCAACTATTTTACGAGGTCAATCGATTTTCATGAAGACTAAAAGAAAAAACATATATGTCAAAATTATTCCATCAAAATTGACAGCACTCGAGACTTGGTAGTCATCAGAAGAACATTTCAAACCAATGTCTAAGAGGTCACTCGAACAAATTCCAAAAGAATCACTTAGAACAACTCGAAGCAGACAAAATCAACTCACCAGATCAACTGATGTATCCAGAAAACACTACATCGGTCGAGTTGGCTCTGAGCAGAAGAAGACCTCAGTCTTGAGAATACACCGGATCATCCGATGATGAAGCAAGTGTTACATCGGTCGATCATTCCAGTAAGCAATTTCCCTGGACCAAGTGTAACATTGGACCATCCGATGTACAATTATAACACATCGGTCAATCATTCCAGTAAGCATTATTTTTGGACCATTATGGATCAAGTGTCACAGGACTATCCGATGTACAGGTGTATACAACATCAGTCGATCAACGATCATATCTGACACAGTGACATCAACTAATTTGTATTCCACCGATGACAACTGAAGGGAGAACATCGGATCATCCGGTGTTTGCAGAACAGTGATGTCAGTCTACTTTTCCAACGGCTATCTCGTGGAAGCTGGCTATTTATACCCCTTCGACCAATCATTTCGAGAAGCCTTGATGCTCAGAGCTACTCTACACATTACAAAGCATTCAATACGTTTACACCACTTGTACACCAAGAGATAGGCTAGAACTTACTAGAGATGATGCTTGTGTGCTTCCATTCTTGGTGATTGGAGTCTCTAGTGTAGTAAGAGCTGTAAGGGAGTGTCTCTTGGTGATTGCATTCACCGTGTATCAGTCGATGATTGGAGAGAGCCTTCCGGAGCTTGCCAAGTCGGTTGTGGAAGCCCGAAAGATCAAACTTGTACAAGGCTTGAGCTCCACCTTGCCGGAGATGGCGAACGGAGACTTTTAGTGAAGATCCCTGGTCTCGGTGACTGTGGAGTGGCTATACCCTTCGGTGCGTGCCACAACGTGGATGTAGGAAGGTCTTGATGATCTTGCCGAACCACGGGATAAATCACCGTGTCTTCGTGTCTCCTCGGGAGTTTGCACACTCTTCCTTTCCCGTTACACTTATGCATTTCATATACCGCAAACTTATTACTCTCTTGAATGCATAGGTTGTTTGCATAGGGAATTGGCTTTTAGAAGTTAAGTTTTTATTGCTTTAATTTTTGAAAAGAAGCTCAATTCACCCCCCCTCTTGGGCATTCGATCCTTACAATTGGTATCAGAGCAAGGTTGCTCATTGGATCATTCTAGCTTCACCGCTAGAGAGCTAAAATGGTCAAGATTGGGGGTTCAGTTCCCATCTTCGAGGGTAAGAACTTTGCCTATTGGAAAGCACGTATATGTGCTTATCTAGAGGCTATTGCTCCTGAGGTATGGGAAGCGACCCATACGAGGTTTGGTGAGCATAACTATATAGGTGATCAAATCAAGTGGGATGCAAAGGCTAAAAATTCTATTTATGAATGCATTAGTCAAGATATGTTTGTAGGATTACTAGCAAAGAAAAAGCTTGTGAAATTTGGGCTTGCTTGATTTAAATTCATGAGGGTTCTTCTCGTGTTAAAGAACTAAAGCATCATATGCTTAAGGCCAAATATGATGAGTTCAAAATGCTACCTCATGAAAATGTCAATGAAATGTTTTCTCACTTGAATGTTCTCATTCAGGAAATTAATGCTCTTGATATTGCTTCTCTTGGAAAGGGACTCATCAACCGCAAGATTCTTATGTTCGTTCCTAAGCCAAAGTACACCATCATCAACTCCATGCTTCAAAAGGAATCTCTTGATCACATTGAAGTTTCGGATGTTATTGGAGAGATTCACGCTCATGAGATGAGTGTGCTTGGGATGATGGAGGAATCATCTTCAAAGACAATTGCTCTAAAGGCTTCCACCAAGAGTTCATGAAAAAGAAAGTGGTCGAGCCTAGCTCAAGTGAAGAAGAGCAAGCATCAAGTGAAGATGACGATGATGAGCTTGCATTGATGATGAGAAATTCTCTCGATTGAACTCCAAGATTGCCAGGAAGGGATACACCTTTGATCTAAAAAATAAAGTATTTCTACCAAGAAAAGATGACAACAAGACTTGCTATAATTATGGTGATCAAGGCCACATCTCCTATGATTGTCCAAAACCGGACACAAAAAGGCAAAACTCTTTCCAAAGAAGAGAAAAGGTTCACAAAAGGTGTTCATGTGTGAGGCAAATGAATGGATCACCGACGAAGAATCTAGTGATGAAGAGAGTGAAGTTGAAGAAGAGAGCTTGGCCGGCCTTGCCATTGCCAACAATGATGATTCATCTCTTCGTCCACCTCCCATGTGCCTCATGGCAAAAGGTAACACCAAGGTATGTGATGACTCTAGCGATGATGAGCTTTCCCCCGATGACTTAGCTTCATTGATAAATGAATACCATACTATCATTAAAAGGGAAAAGAGTAAGGTCAAGGCTCTTGAAGAAGCTCGTGCTAAGCTTGAGAGTGCTAACCTCGATTTGCTTGACAAGTACGAAAGCATACTTAAAGAGCATGACACGCTCAAATCTCATGTCAAGCAAGTTGAGAAGGATAAGGCTCAAATCAAGCTAGATCATCATGAGCTTGACGTAGCACACCAAACACTCTTGGGAAAGCACAATGAGTTAATCCAAGAGCATAAAGTACTTAACCTTTCTTATGAAGTCCTTGATCAAGAATTGAAAACTATAAAGAAATAAACCCTTAATGATAAGGCATCTATTGTTTCTCATGCCACTAATGTCTTGCATAAGTCTTTGCCTTTGAAGGAGAATGCTAGGGAGAAGGATTTGTTTGATGAAATTGAAGGTAATTGGGTTGGGTAAGATTGCAATTTCACATGATTTATCTATTTCCAATGTGTTGTATGTTAAGTCACTTAGTTTCAATTTGCTTTCTATTGCACAATTATGTGATCTTGGACTAACGTGCACCTTTGGCAATAATGATATTGTTGTGACTAGTGAAACGAGCAAAGAACTAATCTTAAAAGGGTTTCGGCATGGACATCTCTACCTAGTAGACTTCTCTGACAAGGATGCTAGCTTGACCACTTGTCTTTTCACCAAGACGAGTTTGGGTTGGCTATGGCATCGACGCATCGCTCACATTGGAATGAGCAAGCTCAAGAAGTCATTCAAGCTCGGGATGGTGACCGGCGTGAAGGATGTCACATTTGAGAAGAACAAGCTCTGTAGCGTTTGTCAAGCCGGGAAACAAGTTGCTTCACACCACCCGATGAAGACAATGGTGTCAACCTCCAAGCCACTTGAGTTGCTCCACATGGACCTCTTCAGACCGTCCACATATCAAAGTCTTGGTGGTAATCTCTATTGTCTTGTTATAATTGATGACTACTCTCGGTATGCTTGGACTTTGTTTCTAGGTAACAAGAGTGAAACTCCGGAAGTGTTCAAGAACTTCGCTAAACGTGCCCAAAGGGAATTTCAACTTCCCATCATCAAGGTCCGGAGTGACATCGGCACCGAATTCAAGAACTACAACATTGGGGAGTGGTGTGATCGTGAAGGCGTGAAATATGAATTTTTAGCCACATACACCCCTCAACAAAATGGTGTTGTTGAAAGGAAGAACAAGACTCTCATCACTCTTGCACGAGCAATGCTTGATGACTATGGCACGCCCAAGAAGTTTTGAGCCGAAGCAATCAACACGACGTGCCATGCCACAAATCGGGTCTATCTACACCGACTACTTCAAAAGACCCCGTACGAACTCCTCATTGGGAGAAAGCCCAACATCTCCTATCTCCGAGTCTTCGGGTGCAAGTGCTACATCTACCGCAAGAAAAGGCTTGGTAAGTTCAAAAGAAGATGTGATGTTGGTATTTTCTTGGTTATGCACCAAACTCAAAAGCATATCGAGTATTCAACCAAACCTTTGGTTTATTTGAGGAAAGTTGTGATGTTGAGTTTGATAAAACTAATGGCTCCCAAGAGGAGAGTTTTGGTCATGATGAAATAGATGATGAGCCTCTACGAGAAGTTATGAAGAACATGACCATTGGAAACTTAAAGCCTAAAGTTGAGGAGAGACATGATCAAGGGGGAGCTTCAAGTTCCAACATCAACACATCTATGGCACCTCAAGTTGACGAAGAAGAAAAAGATGATCCATTGCTGACATAAGATTCATAAGCCACACAACATCAAGAAGAAGAACAAGTCCATGATCAAGTCCAACCACAAGAAGAGCAACACGCATCACCACCGCCAAGTGCTTCACAACCACTTATGAGGCATGGACGCATCTCCAAGGCGCATCCGATTGATCAAATTATCGGAAGTCCGTCAAGGGGAGTAAGTACATGTTCTCGCCATTTCACTACATTTTGTGAGCACTACTCGTTTGTTTCATGTGTAGAACCCACTCGCATTGAGAAAGCACTCCAAGATCCAAATTGGGTAATGGTCATGCAAGAAGAACTCAACAACTTCATCCACAATGAAGTTTGGGTGTTGGAGGAGCGACCCAAGGACAAGAACGTCATCGGGACAAAGTGGGTGTACCGCAACAAACAAGACGAGAACGGTGTTGTGATCTGCAACAAGGCAAGACTTGTGGCCAAGGGTTTCTCACAAGTTGAAGGACTAGACTTTGGATAAACATTTGCTCCGGCCGCTCGACTAGAAGCCATCCGTATACTTCTTGCTTTTGCATCACATCATAATATAAAGCTTTATCAAATGGATGTGAAAAGTGTCTTTCTTAATGGTTACATTAACGAGCTTGTTTATGTTGAACAACCTCCCGGGTTCGAAGATTCGAGGAATCCTAATCATGTGTATAGGTTGTAAAAGGCGCTCTACGGGCTCAAGCAAGCACCTAGAGCGTGGTATGAACGACTACGGGATTTCTTGATCATGCAAGGATTCAAGATCGGGAGGGTGGACACTACACTCTTCACCAGAGACATCGATGGAGAACTATTTGTTTATCAAATTTATGTCGATGATATTATTTCTGGTTCAACTAACGAAGCTCTTAGCCATGAGTTTGGCAAAATGATGTCTAGGGAATTCGAGATGTCGATGATTGGAGAGCTTAACTTCTTCCTTGGATTTCAAATCAAGCAACTTCGAGAGGGGACCTTCATCTATCAAGAAAAATATACCAAGGACCTCTTGAAGAAATTTGAGATGGGAGATTGTAGCTCAAGAAGTACTCCAATGGCAACAAATTGTCATCTCAACGCGGATAAGGACGGTAAACCTGTTGACCAATCTAATTACCATTCCATTATTGGTTCATTGCTTTATATTGCCGCATCTAGGCCCGATATCATGTTTAGTGTATGCTTGTGTGCTCTCTTTCAAGCGGTGCCTAAAGAATCGCATCAGAAGGCGGTCTTTAGGATACTTCGGTATCTCAAGCATACCCCAAGTGTAGGCCTGTGGTACCCCAAAGGTGCTAAATTCCATCTCTTGGGTTACTCGGATTCGGACTTTGCCGGATGCCGTGTGGATCGCAAGAGTACCTCCGGAGGGTACCACTTGCTTGGGCGTTCCCTAGTATCTTGGTCAAGCAAGAAGCAAAACTCTATTGCTTTGTCCACTGCGAAAGCGGAATATATAGCGGCCGGTGCATGTTGTGCCCAAATCCTTTATATGAAGCAAACCCTTTTGGACTTTGTTGTTAAACTTGGTTGTTTGTCTCTCCTTTGTGATAATGAAAGTGCGGTTAAGATTGCTAAAAAACCCGTTCAACACTCCCGTACTAAGCACATTGATATTCACCATCATTTTAGCGGGCCATGAAGCTAAGGGAGACATGTCCTTGCAAGGTGTTAGGTCCGAAGAACAGTTGGCGGATATATTCACTAAACCACTTGATGAGAAAACCTTTTCTAGACTAAGGAGTGAATTAAATGTACTAGATGCATCGAACTTCATGTAAGTTGCCATGGTCATGTAAGAATGCATCACAAATAGGTTTTGTCTAACTTTCAAAAGATAGGGGCGAGCAAGGGTTAGCTTGGGATGGAGGTTCTTTTGGGTATCCCCAAGACTTGGAGAATGGCTCTCCCTGAAGAAGCCTTTGAAAGGTTCAAAGTTGGCAAGATAGATTTAATTTATGTCTTGCATGATGTCTGCCATATAGACTTGCACTCACGTTTAATATCCTGCATTAAAATTGTTTGGCATTGCATACGGTAGATTGTCACAAAGGGGAACCCACTTCATGAGAAAGAGACTTGTTTGAAATGCAATATCTCAACTCATATGATGTGGAAAGAACAAAGTTTTAGGTGTGTTAATGCCTAAAGGAACATGCTTTAAAGAGATAGAAGTCTTCATCCTCTAGCTCACAAAGCATGGGCCTTACATTTTATTTGGATTTTTTCCTTGTTGGTTTTTTTGGTGTTCTATTTGCTTTCGGGCTCCCACAAATCAAATACAATGGGGAGCACACGAAGCTCAACTCACACAAGACACAAAAACACAACACAGTGTGCAAGAGATCAAACCGAGAGCCAAAGCGTGATGATCTTCATTTACTCTCCTCCCCAAATCCTAATCTCTTCAAGATTTGCTCTTAGGGGGTTAGTAGGACGAGTGGAAGGCTTTAGAAGGCTCTAGGATGCTTGTGGCGGCGCTAGGGTTCGAGTCATGTTCAAATGAGCCCAGGGGTCTCCTTTTTATACAGGTCCCAAGCTCCTTTGGCTTATATCAGCAAAGGGGCGGACTAGTCCGACCTCACACCCCGGACTAGTCCGGCCCTATGGGACCACTGACCCCTGGTCAGTTCCCGACAACTGCCACACTAAGTAACGATCGTCACGCTACCCACCAAATTTACAAATTCAAACGGTCACTAGACAATAGACTAGTCCAGTCAACAACGGACTAGTCCGAAGTGGAACAGAACCACTTGGTCCGTTCCAAAACGAACTTTTCTGGGTCCGCCCGGACTAGTCCGGCTACAGGAGCGGACTAGTCCGGCCCCCTAGGGTTTCTCTCGGTCTGTCACACTAAGTCTCCAACGGATAAGTCCGTACCCAAACGGACAAGTCCTAACTACTCCAGAGAGCTTTGGTCCGTCCAAAAACGGACAAGTTCGGACTTCCCGGACTTAGCTCCAAATTCACTCAGGTACACTCCAGAGACGTTTTGTCCATCTAAAAACGGACTTGTCTGCAATGGTCGTACTAGTCCGGCCCTGAGGCCCGGACTAGTCCGACCTCCTAGGGTTTTTCTCATTTCAGGCTTCTCACTTGAGTTTTTCTCTAAACCACCACTTTGAGCCCCTTGGTATGATCTCAATGCACATGATACAACCACCCTCTCACATGATACGGATCATATAAGCTCAATGCCATAGAAACCCTAATTTATACGCTTGAGTCTTTGACGCCCGTTTTCTCCTTTTCCTTTTTGAGGGTTTTTATCTCATTTCAATCCTTGTACCTGTGCTTAAGATCAACTGAGCTCATTATCCTCTTAATTGTCGTCATCAATCATCCAAAACCCATGGGGATGCCTAGATGCACTTTCACTTATGTACCTCGTGCCAACTTTCCTGGTGCCAATGCGCAGAATCAAGTCCGTACAAATTCTGGTGCAGCAAAGAAGTGCTATACTTGTGGAGAAGCTGGACACTTTGCACATCAATGTCCTAAGTCAGGCCTTGGTCAAAGAAGCAATGCGCTGAGGCAAAACCCAAGACCCAATGGAGACAGCCGTAAGGAAACCGTAGACAACATAATTTTGCTTGTGACAACGTGAACTATGTCTCTACGGAGGATGCTCAACAAGCGGATGACGTGGTGATTGGTATGTTTCTTGCAAACTCCAACCTAGCGACTATGTTATTCGATTCTGGAGCATAGCATTCATTCATTGCATCAAAATATGTTGACAAATATAGTTTGCCTATCTCTCATATGAAGTTGACTCTATTGGTTAAGTCTCCTAGAGGAGAGATGAGGACAAATATAGTATGTCCAAAAGTAAGCCTTAGAATAAGAGGGTAGATTTCCTCGCCAACCTCATTGTTTTGGATTCTCAAGGATTGGACATTATACTTGGTATGGACTAGTTGAGGAAGCACAATGGAGTCATCGAATGTGTCACAAAGACGGTGAAGTTGACCAATGAGGAAGGGATCACCATAAAATTTGAAGCATCTCAAACCGCGCTGAAGCAATTGAAGCTGAATCACATGGATGGTGCTGCAATTAAGGAGATTCCGGTGGTGTGTGAATTTTTGGATGTGTTCCCGGATGAGTTGCCAGGTATGCCACCTGATCGAGACATAGAATTTGTTATTGATTTAATATCTGGAACTGCACCTATAGCTAAGAGGTCATATAGGATGCCTCCAAAGGAATTAGCGGAGCTCAAGAAGTAGATTCAAGAGCAAATAGAAAAATGTTTCATTCGCCCCAGTTCTTCACCTTGGGGAGCGCCCATTCTTTTCGTGGATAAGAAGGATGGATCACAAAGGATATGTGTGGATTACCAAGCTCTCAATGAGTTGACCATCAAGAACAAGTACACCTTGCCACGTATAGAAGAGTTGTTTGATCAGATGAAGGGTGCTTGTATCTTCTCCAAGATTGATTTGAGGTCAGATACTTTCAAATGAGTGGATCTTATGAGTACACCGTGATGTCCTTTGGATTGACGAATGTGTCGGTGTGTTTTATGTACCTCATGAATAAGGTCTTCATGGAGTACTTGGATAAGTTCATTGTGGTGTTCATTGACGATATCATGATCTACTCGAAGGATGAGAAGGAACATGAGGAACACTTGAGTCTTACGTTGCAGAAATTGAGAGAGCATCAATTGTATGCCAAGTTTAGCAAGTACCAGTTTTGGTTAAGGGAGGTATCATTTTTGGGTCATATCATCTCAGGAGGAGGAGTATCGATTGACCCAGGAAAAGTGAGGGACGTGTTAAAATGGGAGCCCCTGCAGAATGTAAAGGAGATTCGGAGTTTTCTTGGAATGGGTGGATATTACCGTAGGTTCATCAAGGACTTTTCCAAGATAGCCAAGCCAATGACAAAGTTGCTAATGAAGGGGAAAGTGTTTCAATGGACTCAAGCTTGTCAAGAGAGTTTTGAAGAGTTGAAGAAGAGGTTAACAACAGCCCCAATTTTGATATTGCCGGACGTGAGCAAGAGTTTTGATATCTATTGTGATGCATCAAGACAAGGAACTGGATGTGTGCTTATGCAGGAAGGTCAAGTGGTCGCCTACGCATCGAGGCAATTGAAGAAACATGAGCAGAATTACCCAACACATGACTTGGAACTTGCAGCCGTGGTACATGCATTGAAGATTTGGAGACACTATATCCTTAGACATAGGTGTAAAATTTATACGGATCATAAAAGTCTCAAGTATATTTTCACACAAATGGACCTGAATTTGAGGCAGCGAAGATGGTTGGAGCTCATAAAGTATTACAATTTGGGAATCAATTATCATCCAGGAAAAGTCAACGTAGTAGTCGATGCCTTGAGCCGGAAAGGAGTAAGTCACCACCTCACAGTTCGAGAATTGTCATCTGAGCTATGTAAGGAGTTTGAACGGTTGAACCTTGGATTTGTAAATGAGATGGGGATGATGGAGTTAAATACGACCTTGGAGCAAGAAATTCGAGAGGGTCAAACAAAGGACGAGGAAATCCAAGAGATCAAGGAAAGGACCCAAGAAGGGAGAGAATTCATATTTGATGAGGACGAGCGTGCACTCTATGGCTTGGTAAGAGGATTGTCATGCCTAATGTGAAGCGTGTTTGGGAGACAATATTAAAGGAGGCACATGACTCACTGTACTCAATTCACCCGGGTTGTATCAAGATGTACAAAGACTTGAGACTTGTTATTGGTGGGCTAGCATGAAGAAGGACATAGCTGAATACGTAGCCTTATGTGATGTGTACCAATGAGTCAAGGCGGAACACCAAAGGCCAGCCGGACTATTGCAACCATTGAAGATTCTGGAGTGGAAGTGGGAAGAAATTGGTATGGACTTTATAGTTGGATTACCGCGAACTCAGTCCAGTTATGACTCCATATGGGTAATGTGGATCGGTTGACTAAGTCAACTCATTTCATCCCTGTTAAGACCAAGAATACAGCTACACAATTGGCCAAAATATACATGGAGCATATTGTGTGCCGACATGGGGTACCAAAGAAGATAGTATCGGATAGAGGTTCTCAATTTACCTCCAAGTTTTGGCAAAAATTGCATGAAGCATTGGGAACAAGATTAAATTTTAGTTCAGCATATCACCCTTAAACGGATGGACAAACTGAGAGAACCAATCAGATTTTAGAGGATATGTCAGGAGCTTGTGCCTTAAAGCATGGGAAGAGTTGGGACAAGAGCTTGCCATATGCATAATTTTCATACAACAATAGCTACCAAGCAAGTTTGAAGATGTCACCATATGAGGCACTATATGGAAGAAAGTGTAGTACACCTTTATTTTGGAATGAGACAGGAGAAACTCAAGTATTTGGTCTGGATGTATTGCTAGAAGCTGAAAAACAAGTTTAGGTAATTCGTGAAAACTTGAGGACCGCTCAATCAAGGCAAAAAGGCTATGCAGACAATAGGAGAAGGAAACTAGGCTTTGTAGTGGGAGACTTTGTTTACCTCAAGGTGTCACCAATGAGAGGTCATAAGAGGTTTAACATAATAGACAAGCTAGCACCTCGATACATTAGACCATTCAAGATTTTGGACAAAAGAGGAGAAGTAGCATATAAGTTGGATATGCCAGCTCACTTATAAGATGTTCATGATGTGTTTCATGTTTCCCATCTCAAGAGGTGTTTAAGGGTACCGGAAGAACAAGTGCCAATGGAAGAATTGGAACTAGAGGCAGATTTGACTTATGTCGAGCAACCGATCAAAATCTTGGAAACCAAAGAGAGGGTCACAAGGAATAAGACTATTAGATGGTGTAAAGTTCAATGAAAGCATCACACAGAATCGGAAGCGGCATGGGAGTTGGAGGATGATCTCAAGAAGGAATTTCCCCATCTCTTCTCTTTCGCGTCGAATCTCGAGGGCGAGATTCACTTTAAGGGGTGTAGGTTTGTAACACCCTCATTTTCATCCATCATGCATTGCATAAATTCTAATACATGTCTAACATTAACCCACATAAAAAGGAACAAAAATAAAATTGATTTAGAGCAAAACCGCACTTAAGAATTCTTAAAAGTGCGGACTAGCCCGTTTTTTATGCGAACTAGTCTGATTTCTCTCTGACTTCCATCGGACTTGTCCGTTTTTCTACAGACTAGTCTGTTTTTCTCTCTGAATAGTTTCGGACTTGTCCGGTCCTATGCATACTAGTCCGGTATTCTAGGAATCCTTGAAAATTTGCTAAGTCCCTAGACTTGTCCGGACTTGTTTGGTATTCCAGCGGACTTGTCCGTTTTTCCCTCTGACTAAAGTTGGACTTATCCGATTTTGGCCAGACTTGTCTGTTTTCTCCTATGGATAAGTTCGGACTTGTCCGATGTCTAGTCCGGAATTGTCTGATATCTCTATGTCTAACTTCGGACTAGTTCGACCCTTTTCGGACTTGTCCGGTAAATCGCGACTTCGAGTTGATCTTTTGTATCACGACTTGTTTCTTGGGTTTTACGTTAAGTGGGCCTAAGGACGTCAGGCCTAACTCTTCTAGAGCCCATGTGGGACTCCAAACCGACCCCTACTCATCTCAAACTCGAAATCCACCCAACCCTAGCCCTCCACCTCTATATAAACAACTCCGCCCCTTGGTTTGATATCTATTTGCCACTTTTCCACCACACCCAAATCCTAGCTCGTGGATAGCCGCCACCAAGGAGGGAGAAGGAGATCTAGAGCAAGGAGAATAAGAGGAGGAAATGAAAGAGGATCAAGATCTCCATCAAGTTTTGTTCTCCATCACCAACTCACATCCAAGTTCTTCATCAACCCTAGATCTTCAAGATCCAAGTGTTGTCTCCAAAACTCTTGATTCTTTGCAGTCTTAGACACCTGGTATACCTTCTACTTCTTTTTCCTTACGTGAAGTCAACCCCAAATCTCCAAATTCACGTCGATCTAGAAAATTCTAATTTGTTGTTCCCGCGCAGTGCGGACTAGTCCGACCTCCTGCGAACTTGTTTGATTTTGCAATCTATTTCCTATTGAATTAAATCTAAATTGTTTCAAATCAATTCCAAACCTGTTCAAACTTGTTAAAAAATATTAGAACTAGTTAGTAAACATCATTAAGAACTCATTAACAAGTTTTACTTCGCAATTGCATTAATCATGCATGTCATGTCATATTGAGTAATATTTGTGCACTTTTTGATTGTAATTCTTGTCTTGTATATTTGTTGTGTGGTTTAGACGAATTGCGCTAAAGAGCGTCGCGGAGGATCTCCAGCACCAAGAGTTTGAAGTCTTTGATCCTAACCAAGCCGAAGAGCAAGGCAAGTGTCCTTGACCATATTGATCCAGTTTTTTTAAAAGTAAATGTTTGTTTTCAAAATTGCATGCCTGTGTCAATTTGATGGGAATCCTATGATAGGAAGTTTACTAGATTTGTTGACCACCCTTATCACCTGGAATTCAGGGTAGAGAGTCGGGAATGGTTTTTCACCTTTTTGCTTTGCTTAATTAATTGGAATGGGAAAACAACACTACACAATTAATTATACATTAATGATATTTTGGTTAATATGAATTGGTTAATATGATATGATAATGGGTGATCTAAGAAAGCATGGTATGTGGATGGGTTGGATGTTACGATGGTTTGCTTGCTTTAGATCTAAGGATCAGTTCATGCGAGAATAAGCCACGACTACAGTGCCACCACGAGGCCAAGTATGCTTGCGGCGTAGCTAGTTAATTAGGGCATTGCTAGTATTGTTTGGACCATTAAGGATGCTCGGGGAAGGGGTAGTCGGATTGTGTTTGTTGATGATTGGTGGGACTACCCTGGGATCCGAAAATGGCTCAAGAGGGGGCTCTTGGTTGAAGATGTGCTCAGATGGAGGCATCGCCACCGGTGAAACCTCAGTGGGGTCTAAAAAGGCTAGTAATCCCTTTGTAAAGGTTATTCTGTGGTCTCTTGGCCATACACTTAAGGAAGTATAATTGGCATAAGAGAGGTTTCTTTAGTCACCGACGGGTGATGAAATCACAAACACACGGTTAAAATGGTACAAACTCTGCAGAGTATTAAAACTATCGTGATAGTCGTGCTCCCGGTTATGAGCACCTGGACAACTTCCATGATTAGAGGGTACTTGGGATTCGGGATGGTTATGGTTTGGTAATGGTTATAGATGATTTATGGCTTATGTTTGTGGATATGAATTTGAGTTATGGTAACTAAACATAGATAATGATGATGATAACAATAATTGGATATAATTTCATATTATGTCAATATGATGGATATGATGGGATTATCTTACATAAACATAGCATAATGCTTTTTACTTGTTTTAATGTACTTTTCAGCACTTAGCCATTATTATATTCGTCATTTGAATCAGTTACATGTCATACTTTCCACACTTGCTGAGTACGACATGTACTCACCCTTGCAATTCCCCCACCATTAGTTACAGGTTAGGATTGGGAGTAGTACGATGATAATGCGGATTTCTAGACTGTGTCTACCGTCAGCTTTGCGTGTGGAGTGTTGGAGATGCGCTATCCCTTTTGCTTAGTTGCTTATTAGTTTATTTCCGCTGCATTAGTTTAAACTTATCATTAATATTCATTAGAGCTTGTATTCGAGGATATTATGAATTGTGTAATAAAAGTGCTTAATTAATCTTGTTCTATGATCATTTTCTGTATATCCTTTTGTGAATGCACTCGTGTATGTGTGTTAAATGTCTAAAGAACACATATGCGTTCACTTTGTTTATTTTTGGAACCGGGTGTCACACTTACAGATCATCCTGATATAAAGTAGACGATGAAATTGACGAATTTGATGAAGATGTAGAGGACGCAGGAAGTGTGACGAGCGGTCGTGCGAGTGCACTACCCAGAAACCTGTGCAGTTCTTCAGATCAGCGGCGTCGGTTCGGAGACACCGCTCTCCCTTAATCTGTTGCACGACGAACGGAGGGACGACAAGACGAAAAATGGCGGCACTGAGTAGTTTCTGAGAGGCGAGTTTCTGTGTGGATCATCTCCAGTATACATGATGTTTCCTTATATACTCGAGTCTGCTAACAACCTCAGATTCGATCTGCCATAATTCCAGGAAATCGCCCTCTAAAATCCCTCAACGTGCAACTAATAGGAGCAGTTATGAGACATTACATATATTAAACGTGTGCTTGCAGTTATGCCTCAAATTACTCCTGATGTTGATCTGACAGTCTAGATGTTGATGAAATATCCAAATTATATATGTGGCGGAAAATAAAGGCTTAGTAGAATACAACTCGACATGGTGCGAACGCGCAACATCGCAAGTCACAAGTCACACCATGAACACGCGAAAAATCGTGAAACGCGCGTGTGCATGTGTGTTTGTATCTATAGCAGCTGTCTTCATCTCTCTTATTATTCTTATGTTGAGAACCACTATAAGTGCAACTATATATGTTGGGGAACACCTATTTAAGTGGACAATGTAGGACTAAATATCTCAATCATCTCACCCACCACCTTGACTTTCCAGAGAGGTTGCCCCAAATAAATAAGACCACAAGTAGGCTCTACATAAAGGTCAAATCCCAATAGAAGATGGATATGTAGTGACGCGACAACTATAATAAAGCCTTGATCTACATGTCATGTCAGCCAAGCATCCAGCGATGCATCATTGACCCTTTAAAACAGCTCCCCATCAAATTGTTCCTGTTCAAATTATTTCAGGATGAAACTTAAGGACTCGAACCATATGGACATTGGCTACAGGAATATTCCGATTCGTCATTGTTGGAATGTTTCATTCCAGCAACGCCTTGAATCCTTGACTTTTTAAAACAGTTCCATGTCAAACGGCTGCTGTTCAAAGTGAACCTAACAACATGCATGGGTATTGGCTCCAACAATATTTGAATGTGAACAGTGATTTCATCGTAATGTCACACTGACTTCGTCTAGATCAACAATCAATTCAAAATGCAAGGGTAGGCATGCTTAGTCTGGGAATTGAGCCGGGCCAAACTCGGTCGACCAGGCGACACAATCCTTGGCCCGACCAGGCAGCACAATCCTTGGCCCGACCCGACATGAAAGCCTTTCGGTCATGCCGGTCCGACACGACACACCAGGCCATGTCGTACCTGAATTTTGTGCTGTGGGTGGCATGATCCGAGACGAGATTTGGACGGTGCTCGGGCTAGGCACGGCCCAATTATGGCACAAAAAATTTGTGGACTGCCACAGCCAGTCGACAAGTACTCAAGACCATCGGGCTATGAAAACTGGCCCAACAGGCAAATGACGGAGCGATGCCCGTGAGCGCAGTGCGCATAAAGGAACTCGCTAAGAATTGAATGACGGGTCTAATATGCTGGTTGGATGCGCCCGGCTAAGCGCTGTGGGATTATTTGCGTGCAGGCAGGTGCGTTGCGCACACTTCCTAGGTGTACGGCCAAACAACGCTCGGTCGAGCGCGCTCTGGGCTGTACGCGCGCCCCACTCGTTTCACTGCCGTGCAGGGCCCAAGTCGGCTATTTTTTTTTAATTTAGATTCAAAATTGAACTTCAACTTGTAAAATTTCCTGCAAATTTGGTCCAAATTTGATGATTCTTTTTTCTAATTTTTTCGAAAAATATGCTCCGTCACTTGTAACTATTATTATCAAAATTCTATAATTCAGTTTGTATATTTATGCAAATCTCCAAATTTGGTGTGTAAGTACATATTCACTTTTTTGTATGTCTTCAAAAAAAATCTTCAGCTGAAATTTGTTGTGTATGTACACATTATACATTTATACACATTGGAAATTTTGTAAAATTTATTTTCAAACACTCACACATGTGTAACTTCTCATTGCTCACCATTTAACTCAAAAGCTCATATCAAATATAGTATTCACTAAAATTCAGACACACATTCATTCAAACAATATTTACAAAATCTCCAAAAAACATAGAGGGTTGCATTATCATTCAAAAATCTCACAAAAAAATTCACTCACAAAATTAGTATATTGTGCAAGATATAAAAATAACAAAAAATCCTTTTATTGTTTTTTTATGTTCCCATCAATTTATGAGGTTTTTCAAAGTCAAATTCAATTATCACATATAATTCAACTCCCTTAAGTTTTAGTAATATTTTCATATTTCTTGAAATTTTTTTGTTTATGTATTCCCTAAAAAATTGACCTTAGTTCACATGTTCATGTCAGCGGATCAAAATCAGCTGGTATTAGGCTGTTCTCGAACCAGACACAACCCAAAGGAGGCCCACCGTGCCTCAGGCCGTACCTGGGCTGTGATTCCGCTGGGTCATGCCAGTCGGCCCGGCACGAAGTGGTCCGACGGGTTGCTAGACCACGTGCCATTTCGGTCCGAGACACGACTGTGCCGTGCCGGCCCGAATCCCAGCTCTATTGCTCCCTGGGGAGCCTCCGACCTGCTGGTCGTGGTCATCGAGGATCCGCAGCAACATGCGAAGAATTTGGTTGAGCTAACGGGACTGGGTAGTGGTTGGTCCGGAGTTCATCGGGGAGGGGCCTCCTGATCCCTGAAGCTGGACAATGGCTTTCGGGCACTGGTCTCGGAGCCACCGTTCCCGCTATCAACGTTACCCTTTGAGGAGATACCATGGCTCGTGGCCATCTTTGTCAGGGCAATGACTGGAAAGAGAGGCGTGAGTGGTGGCGGCGGGCGGAGTTGGCGAAGAACGGAAGCTGAGATTTCTAAAGGCTCCATGCTTTGAGCCTTTTGAGTTTGGCTCGACTATATTTTTGGGCTTGTGTTCCCCCTCGTGCACTCAAATAAGATTTTTTTTCTTCCTCGGCGTGGAAGAAAACAAAGAATTTTTTTTAGTAGATCTTCAATCAGTTGAAAATAGTAGGTATTTTTACTCAAGGCTCATGACCCTTATATCTAGATCTAACAGTTACAACTTATAATTTTTTTCTGTAGTTAATACTTTAATAATTCTTTCCATAGTCAATACATAATTTTACAAAAATAACAATTAACAGCAAGGGAACACATTAAAATAGATCGGACATCATATGTGTTAGTGAAATCACTCTAAAATTCAGCAGATTAAAAATATAGCATTCCCGATTTTCTTATTCATCCATCCAGGAAGCTACCAAATTTCGAATAACTGATTGAACGAAAGAAAATGTACTAGTAGAAACTACGAACCACCTGTCGTTGAGTGCCTGGAGCTTATGGTCCTATACGGCTACCTGGGCAGGGATCAGTACAATGAACCCAACAACATAGATTACACTACAAAATTTGCAGAATTCCCGAATGGAATTGGCGGACTGGTTCAGCAAGCTGTCGTCGATACCAGAACCAGCAGATAGAACAGCTAGAACGTTATCCATACTCGTGTGCTGGATCATATGGAGGGACGTAACTCGAGGGTATTCGAAGACAAACATCAGAGCAACAGGCAGTTCAAGAATGATGGACAACGTGCCCTTGTGGATGCTAGCCGGCGCCAGACGCCTCACCAACCTCACCTCACTGTGTAACCGATTGTCAGTAAAAAGTTGACGTACTCTACTGTAGAACGCGGTTGTAACAAACAATTTGATTCTTCTTATATATATTGATGCCCAGCAATCGTTCCGGGTTTTCGAAAAAAAAAAAAGCAAATTCCACTTAAGCAAAAAGGAGATTGATTTACAATTGACTGGCAGAAGATAAAGATTATTGGTACACGAGAAGAAACTTGTCGGACATAAAGCAAAAGTTTTTTTGATAAAGATGGTAAAGTGAGATGCTGTCGTGTGCTTGCAATGGACGACCAAAATGATCTCAAAGAGACTGGCCAACTTGGTACAACTGACGGCAACTGTTGGTGCAGAATGCAGGTGAGGCCGCCAGGATGAATCCCAAAGAATATGCTATATTGCATACGAGAACCTATTGGTTAACAACGGCTGGTGAAACATGCTCCCCCATAACTAATTCCCACTGTAGGCAATATGACAGCATAGTTGCATATCCAGCGATTTATCAGATTCGTCTCCACAGACATCAGGTAGAGAACTGAGAGCACCTAAAACAAGCTGACTAATACTTATTTTCTTACACAAAGTTTACAACATTACAACCATAAAGATCAGCAGTAACATTAATGACTTTGTTAACATAGTGTGATATCATGCGTGCCAAACAAACAACATATGCATCCATAAATAGCATAAATTACATCACATGATACAAGTTACAGAGCACGGTTAAAACTTTAATAAAGAGGCAAAGCTTATTTTGCCGGTAACTAAATGCAGTTGGTGTGCTGACGGGAATCATGCCCGAGCCCTAGTTTGGGGATTTGCATGGAATGCAGACTGTCTATTTTGACCTCCTAGCAAATTTAATGAAAGAGAAGTAGATACTGCCTCTTGATTTGATTCCCCTATGCTTAGCTTCGACATGGGTACAAGCTCATCAACATTAATCGGCTCCTTCGAATGAACTGGGATGGGTTTGACAACCTCATGTGTTTCTTGTGGCAGATCATCTCCATCTTTCTGATTTGACCAGAAAGGAAATGAGAATTGCAAGAATGGTGAGAAATATGCTGGAAGAATCACAGGATAGCTCGGCAGCAAATTCTCTTGCATGAACATAGAAGCTGAGGAACTCTCTGCAACCGCAGAAGTATCTGACTCCATAGATTCTACCTCCTCCTCCCTAGGTGGCAGTAGCGGTGGTGGATCTAATACTTGGGCCTCAGATTCTTGATTTCCAGGAAGAGGTGGAAGATCCATGGACTGAAACAAACAGAACATAGTTTAGCTCCGAATAATATACAAAGCACGAAGCAAAAGGCAAAAGCTACCTAAAGAGATTCAGGATGGAACAATGTAAACAATTGTTTATGCCATACATAAGCTGCGGAATTATTTCCAAAAGTTGTGCTACCATAAGTAATATGATATCTATTATTAGCAAAAAAAAATAAAAAAAAATAAAAGAGTCATCATACAGTTACAAATATTGTTACTAGTACAAAAAAAGGCTATCTTAAACAACTTTTGTGTGATAATCGACGACAAATAGTTACAAGATCAAGCAAGTTACCTCATCAGGCACCATGTCAAAAAGGCTAGACCTCCTCTTCCTTCTGCTCATATTTGATTGACGTATGAAATATTTTTGAGCATGACTAGCTACTTGAGTAGGTGTTCTGGAAACCACAAAGTTACGAGAGATTCCCCGCCAATCACCTTTACCAAGCTTTTGTAATCCAAGCAAAAACCTCCGGTGTTCTTCTTCAGTCCAGGGAACACCTGTCCAAGAAATCTTAATCAGAAACATTGCATATAAAGCGCAGCGTGCAGCCACTTAAAGTGCAAGAAGCTAGTGAAGAAAAATTGACAAACAGCACAACATTAACAGAAATAAGGAAAGAGTTAGAACGACATTATTTTACTAAACGAAACATATAGGGACAGCACCATCACTAAATGAAGGGTTACCAGAAACATTCTGAAGTCAGAACAGTTTTAACAAAGAGTAGCATGATCATATAATGACTGTCTCTTGGGTCCAGAAAAGAAAAACACCTACACCAATAACCAAGTTTGAGTTGAAAAATAGCTATGAAGAAGATTTCAGGAAAAAAAAATAGCACTGTAAATGGTCGAAGCAGTATAAAGACTGGCAAGCTTTTGTTATGCTCCCAACCTCTTAAACAACTTGTTTACTTATCATGTACAGGTAACATAATTTAGCTGTGTACATACATAACAATGCATCACTGCGCACTAGCGCATTCACACAACACATTGTCTAATGGAGAATAAGGCAGATGTATGCATCCTTTCAGAAAACACGGCCTTTTGCAACCCTTGACCTTTGCAATGTTTTCAAGTCACCTAATCGACCCTAGTCGCCTAAGGGGCGATAAGGTCGACTAGGACGATTAGTCGTCGATTAGGGCGACTAATCGGACCTAGTCGACGTCTAGTCAATGTCCGATCGTCCACTAACTTTTTACTGCAGTACCAAGTCGATGGAGCGGAGGTGGCGCACAGGGAGAGGCAGCGCACAAGGGAGGGGCGTCCAGGCCGCGGCCAGACATCAGCGGAGGGGAGTCAGCAAAGGTTGTACGCGGCAGGCGTCGGCGAAGGCCGTCGGCGAAGGCTGCAGGCAGCGGCCATCGGTGAAGGCTGTAGGCAGCGGCCATCGGCGAAGGCTGGAGGCGGTGGCCGTCGAGCAGCGGCAGAGGCTGGAGGCGGGCGATAGAGGTGGAGGCGCGGCGGCGTAGCACAAGGCATGCGCCTCCCAGCGACGATGGAGCGACGGGTGGCCCGACGGTTAGAGCTGATGAAATCAGGGCGGAAGAAGGGGTCAGGCATCTTGAGTCAGGCGGACCACCATTGAGCTCGGCCTGGGCCGCTTGAAGCCCAATTTACGTGAACCGTCGGATCTGTAGATCAGCTATATAAAATCACACCCGACTTTACCCTAACCCTAAACTTCTCACTCCTCTACGGCGGCGGCCACCAGGCGCGACGGCGGCGACAGCGTTCAAGCGCAGCGGCGGCGATGGCGCTAGGCGCGACGACATCCAGGCACAACGCCACACGACTAGACGCGACACGACGACATTCATGCGCTACGCCACAACGGCCAGACGTGGCGACATTGGCCAGCCGCGGCGAAGACGTCTGATGTCCTTGATCGACAGTCCCCCTAGTCGGACGATTAGTCGCCCGATCGGGATGACTAGTCGGGACTAGGTTTCTAGTCGCCCTGATCGGGTCGACGGCCCTAATCGTGAAGGGAGTGATAAGGACGATTAATCGCGACTAATCGGACGACTTGAAAACACTGGACCTTTCACAGTCATGGATCAAGATTCAAGGACGGGTTTCTGCCAGATAACTGACGCCCCTTATCCTAAACAACATACCTGAGGCTTCTCTATAACATCATCCTTAATCACTTAAACAGTATAGGTCTTCCATAGGACCAGAGGTTGTCCATGTACCAATTATTGATCAATATGGAGTTGAATTCGAGTATCAAATTCAGTACAGTACCATAGTATCATTAATGCTTGACTATAAACCTATGACAGATCCAATCAGCCAAATTAACATTCGCAACCTGGAATGGACTTAAAAACAGAAGAGAAACTAAGCTGAACTTCTCCCAAAATCCTCATGATCCAATCAAAACTAGAGGTGGCACAGGTTGTCCTTGCACCTACTATTGACCGAAATGGAGAGTGCGGAATGTATCAACTCAAGTACTGTCCCAAATCCGTGCATTAGTACAAACTACAAATAACCCATGAATTGAATGTTTATCATAGGTGAACTATCGCTAGGGACAGGTACAATCTATCCGTTTCCTAAATCCACCTACACGACGCCTAATCAGTAAGCACTAAAAAGGGGGAAGCGTATATACTAAGTGATAAAAGCTGGGAGGATCTACTCTCGAGCTGGGCATCAGCTAGGGGCTGGAGCGGGACGAATGATCGATCATAGGGAAGAGCAGGGAGAGGGATCGACCGGGCGGGAGCTCACCCTTCTTGCGATCGCGGCTGGCGGACGACGACCCCTGGACGAAGTCGTCGGAGGCGTAGCCGCCGGCGTCGGCGAGGCCGTCGGCCGGGGATGCGCCGCCGCTGGTGGATCCGGCGGAGAGGAGGGAGAGGTTCCCCATACTGGCGCTCTTGCGGATGGCGGCGCCATCGGTGAGGCGCACACCGAAGATCTTGACCCCGCGGTTGGGACACGTCCGCGAGTTGTGCCCGTCGTGGCTGCAGTGCGAGCACCGCCGCGTCATCTTTCTCACCCGGCCGCGGCCGTCGCCGCGGTGCTTCGGGGCTAGGACGGCTCGCGCGCTTGCGTCGCGGCTTTCGCGTGCGTGTCGTGAGAGGAGTGGTGGTAGCGGTGACGGTGGTGACTGGTGAGGAGGAGAGAGTGGGTGAGCGTTGGCGAGAGCAGAGGGCAGGAGAGGTGGAGAGGAGGGGGGGATTTACTCAACTGTATTAGTGGAGCTTGGTTAAGGTGGTCGGCGATCGTGGGCCGTCCACGTGGCGGATATTCCCGCGGGAAGATACGTGGTTCCGGCTTGCGGGGCACGCCGCCTCCTGCTGCTTTTATCCGTGGACACGGTTGAGGGGTGAGGGCCGCCTTCCTCTCCTTTCTCTTTCGTCACGCCGGGTCCTCGGATCTTCCCGTCCACATTTCCATGGCGCGTGTGTGGCGAACCATGCCAGGCCACTCGTCTGTCGCTTCCGTTTCTCATCTGCTCAGGACTCGGGATTGTAGTGTTTCTTGCCAAACATGTGTGCGTCTTTCACGGGTTACCCCAGTTTAGTATATTTGGACTGCTCAGTTCCACCAAACCCATCGCGTAGAGTAGGTCCATCTTAGATATGCAGATCCAGCATAGAGCGTTTGCAGTTTAGCTCTAGAAATTAAAGGTTTTGAGGGAATGATCTCGATCTTATACCCCTACGATGATGTATGATTGTTTCTTTTGCATTTCTTTTTTTTATAGGTAAAGTCTTAACCTTCATCTCCAAGTAGGTTATAGTCAATTTATTACAATCGAGTACAAATGCAGATATTTACAACATATTGTCTAGAATAAGACGACGATAACTGAAAGGTTAAGCACACGATTGTGGACCGAACTTCGTAAATCAATATTACAAGAGATTCATCCCTTCACATTTTTCGTAAATGCACCACAGATCTAGCGCACATGACTTCTTCTGCATTTAGTACTGCCAGATCCAGTGCACGTGATTTTTTCCGTATAGTACATGCATTTAGTACTGTGAAATTCAGTTTGAAATTTGTTTCCACCGAAAATCAAACGTAGGATCTGAGTAGTGCTACTCAGAGTACTTAACTCAGGATCATTTACATTTCTAGCGTACATAAAATTGATTAATTTATATCGTCAAAGTTTAGAATATTTTCTATTTATTTATAGTACTACATATACGTTGCAACCTCCAAACGAGCAGGCGATCAATTGCGGCAACACAACATGTGGGCTCTTATCTTGATGCACTACGACTATATAAAATCAAGCAGGAAGGAAGGAAGGACTGAAACGGGCATTGGTGCCAGAGTTATATGTTCCGGAACAGATAACGATAGACGAGTTTGAGAGACCCTGCAAGTCAAAGAAAATCTAATCCACCCATGACGCGAACTCACCAAGAAACGTTGTGAAGCCGAGTACGAATCATGTCCAACTAACCACGTTCTGAAGCCGAGTACGAATCCTGTCCAACTAACCAGCGTGATACTTCAAGCAGGAAGCAACGAACAGCTTATCAAACAAACAATGCTATCAGCTCAGAGCTATTAAAATAATCTCCCTGGAGTTGAGCGCAGCCGTCCAACTAGATAACTTTTTTTATTTGAAAAAAATGTCCTTGGATAAACACGAAGTCGGCGTGGACCTTTATTCCTGCTGCAACCATTGTCGTGGCAACCACTAAATGCAAGGTAATTAACCACTGACACAACCAACAGCAAGACAAAAAGAAAATGAATAAGGTAGGTTGTGAAATCTTTGATTATGTGTTTCGGTTCGGATAAGAGCATAAACATTCAGGTGTTCTAAGCCATTCTTTATACTTTCAATGTGCACTCTGTAAATTTATTTTAAAATTTTCAGTAATCTTTTTAGTGGTCTTTTTAAGTATACCATTGCGGATAGTTTAAGTAGAAGAGAGCGCAGGCACTGACAAGCTAAAAATTCCATTCTCTTTTCATCGAGGAAAATATAAAAAATTTCAAACGAAATCTCGCAAATAACTCCTAAATGTTATACATCATGGGAGTTGTACATATGTAGAGAAAGGTGCTTTCCAGCTTCCAAATCTCCAGGTGTATTGTTTTGCTGATATAGTTGGGTAAATGATCTCTTACGAGATATCCACATATCTCAGTTCTTCACATTATTTTAACAGTACTGTTTTAAGGTCACACCAATCTTCACACATTTAATAAGGTTGTAGGTTCATATGATACTCAAACTGCCAAAAACAACCTCACCCAAATCGTTTGATGATGGAGGCCTTTTCGTACGTATGATGTAACTCTTGATTTCTCATTTAAGCAGTCAAATTTTGCAGAATCCAGTCGTTCTCCCACTCAAGATTCAAGGTATGGGAATCAACAAACCTGCCGTGCCAATGGGCTGGGTTTAAAGATGTAACGGGCCCAAATAATACTACTGCATGAGATGCGTGTCGGGCCTCTTTTCAGTCGCCAAAAACCTGCACCAGCCTCCCTGTGGATTCCATAATGTCATGTTAACTTGACCATTGGCGATTTATTTCCATTTTAATATCAATTTATAATAATTTATATTATTAGCTATCAAAAAAATCTTTTTTTCCATTCTAACCACCCTACCATTCATCGTCCACACCGTAGACGATTAGCATCGTGTCACTCTCAGACGTCTCAAAATTTATAAGTCATATTCATTTTTGAGAGGCTATTTTAAAATACGTACATACATACTTTGCAAATATAATCATTGAGGAAACTGTAGTACAAAATGTGTACTACACTTTCCTCAATAACAAAATTCCCAAAACATACCTCTAGGTATTTTAAACTAGCTGTACAAAAGTAAATAAAACTCAAGAAATTTGAGCTGCAGAGGAAAATTTGCTGAGTTTAGTCACTTTTAGACGGCTATTTTGAGATATCTAGGGACATATTTCGGAAATGCTGTTATTTAAGTAAATGTGGAACACAATGTGTACTACATTTAATTAAATAAATAAATTCACAAAATATGTATGTAAGTATTTTAAAATATCCGTTCAAAAGTGATTAAAACTCAAAAAATTTATGCTATGTCACTGAAACGTCCAAATTTTCTGAGTTTTAGTCCCTTTTAAACTGCTATTTTAAAAATACTTAGAGACATATCTTATAAATACTATTATTAGTAAAAATGTAGTACACATTGTGTTCTACATTTATTTAAATAACAATATTTCCAAAAGATGTCTCTATATGTCCCAAAATAGCCGTCTAAAAGTGACTAAACTCAACAAATTTTCCTCTGCAACTCAAATTTCTTGAGTTTTGTTTACTTTTGTACGACTATTTTTAAATACCCAGACACATATTTTGAGAATTTTGTTATTGAAGAAAGTGTATACACATTTCTTACTATAGTTTATTCAATAATTACATTTCCTAAACATTTCTCTAAGTATTTTAAAATAGACGTCCAAAAATGAATATGACTCAGAATTTTTGATACGTCTCAGAGGCTGACACGTGGCCAATCATCCATGGTGTGGACGACATGTGGCGGTTCACACCGTGGACGGTGGTTAGAATGGCAAAAAAAATTTTGATAGTTAATGATGTAAATTCATTATAAATTGATATTAAAATGGAAAAAAATTCACCATTGGCGGGGAAGGCGGTAAGCCATGACTAGGGCCTTTTCCTTTGTCAAGTGAGTTTGGGCCCATGTGGGCGCTGGCGCGTGTGCCTGCAGTGCCGCCGATTCCGTTATTGTTCCGATGAGAAATAGAACTTAAACCTCCCCAAACCCTTCCGTGTTATTCCTTTTTCTCTTTTAGAAAGGCCCGTGTTCTTCCTTTTTCGCTGCTGCTCCTTCCCCATTCCAATTCTTCTCGGAGTTGGCTCTCGGTTCGTCCGGGACACTACAAGCCAGCAGCGCCTCTTCCTCTTCCTGGTGAGAGCCGAGTTCTCCTCCCCGATCATCTAGAGAATCCTCCTCCTTCCTTTTGCAGATGACATTTAGGTTGGATGTAGCGAGGATGGGTCGATCCCTGCAAGAGTGCGAGGTCGAGGACGGGAACGGGGACGGGAGATTTTATATCAATTGGGAATGGGAATTATGAGGAGAGGAGAGGGTCACTCCGCTAGCGTTAGGTAGGGCGGCTGCGCTTCCTCGGGCCCTGTTGCTCGGGTCCGCCTCAATGTGTGAGAGGGTTGGTGCGTTTCAGTATTTGTGCTCCTTGCTTGTTCATTCCCGGCTCGGTTCTCCTGATGTGATTGCGATATTCTTAGGTTTTCGCTCGCTGATTGGCTACAATAACTAGTTCCCCGCTGTAGTCTGTTGTAACGGTTGGGAATAGCTGCAGATGATAATCGTTTCCTTGGGATCACTGATGTATACTTTTCACAATGTACCAATCCGTTGTTTCTGTGATTTGATGCCCAAGTAAACTTAACAGGGTGATACAAATACTGGCCTCAGGTTCCAACTGCTAAACTGTTGATTATGCAATGTTGCTTTGTGCAGGGCTCTTGTGCAAGGTTCAGGCAAACAAATCGTGAGGCCATGGCCACCCAAGAAGAAGCTGAAGTCGCTGAATCAATAGCGTCTAGTGATCCATTTATCACAATTGGGTTGGCTGTGAGTAGCTCCAAGTCCAGCAAGTATGCAGTGAAATGGGCTCTGGAAAACTTTGTGGTCGGAGATTGGACAAGGTTCATGCTTATTCACGTCCGGCAAAAGGTCACTCTTATCCCGACCCCAAGTGAGTGGGCCTTCTGTCTATTCAAATGTACAGGTTACATTGCGTCATTGGTGTAATTCAGCTTTTGGTTTTTTGTAGTGGGGAACCATGTCCCAGTCGATCAAGTGAGGGAGGATATTGCTAGTGCATATGAAAAGGAAGTCGAATGTCAGGCCCAAAATATGCTTCTTATGTACAAGAAAATGTGTGACAAAAAGGTATGATGCTGCTATTTAATACGATTCTATTGTTCTCTAGTAAATTTCACATTGTAAAGTACAAACTGGAGCATAAGAAAATGAGATAAATCGAATAAGTAGAATTGCCAATAATATTTGGGTACACAATTTCAAAATTGATTTGGTTACTGCTTCTTAATATGAATCATAAACTCACCAACACATGAAAATGATGTAGTCAGTAATGATAATATGCATTATGCATATGTAAAGCTTTACAACTGCGCACCTCCCCCACCCGCGAGCAACAAGTGTACATTGTTTGATGTCTTGTTATTCAGGTTGAATCTGACGTACTGGTTGTCAAAGGTGACGATGTGGCAGACACAATTTCAGGTGTTGTCTCAGCATGCCAGATCAACAAGCTTGTTGTTGGTGTCTCTTCTCAAGGCAAACTTGTGAGGTAATATAAATTTGCTCTGTTCTAATTAATCATAAACTGCGTACATGAAAATGATGATGGTTTGTTGAAATGTACTAGGAAGTTGACAGGGGCCAGGACCTCTTCTCGAATATGCAAAAGTGTTCCAAGATTTTGCACGGTGTATGCTGTTTCAAAAGGCGGCTTGTCAATGGTTTATTCTCCTGTATCAGAAGGTAGCAACAGTTCTGAGATATTCCAATTCAACGAGAGTTCTAATAGTGGGCTTCATTCAGATGATAAGTCTTCTGTATCAGGTAAAGTTCTCTGACTGTAAAATTGATGTTGGAAAATTTCACGGCATCAGCAGCATGATGAATTGTTCCGACTTTGATATTTTTTGTTCCTACCTAGATATTCTTTGTTCTATTTTGACGACCAGAGTAGTTGTGTGGACCATCCTTGTACTCGTGAAGTTTGGAGCACCTAGTTTCCTTTTTGTGACATATGATGGTGTATAATTGGCCCCTTGGATTCAGAGAGAAAAGAACGGGAAGTCATTTTATTTGAGCAAAACAGTCCAAGACATTTATCCTTTTCGTCCCATGCAGATAATACACCTTCCAGAACTTCTGGATCCAACTTGTCCGGGGACAATCTGGACAGTTCCTCTTTTGCAGATCATAATCGGCCACAAACTTTGCATGAATATCTCACTGGAAGCAGTTTAACATCATCAATTCCTGGCAAGAATCAAAGTAGCAGTGCTTGTGCGAGAAGTCAGATCGCTGCATGTAGTAACTTGCCCATCTCAGAGAAAACTCCAACACTGAACATTGCACTGCAGAAACTGATGATCTCAGTGGACAAGGTTTAGTCGTGCAACTTTCTTTAGTTTACCTTTGTATAAATTACAGATGCTGCATCTCATTGAATTATGATATTGAACCATCAGGCGTTACAGTCCATGTCAGGCATGTATCTCCTGCAAATAGGTGCCCATAATAAAGCAACTCTGCAATCACATATTGCAATCCTGTACATTAATTACCCATATTTGTGGTTTCTCAAATTGAATTTCTGATGAATATAACTCTTGGGCTGCTTAAAATTTTGTGACATTCAAATTTCATATCTAGGCAATCACTCCTTGTGCTAGTGGTCAAATACCTGGATACAGTAATTTTCCCATTTTGGACAAAGCTCCAACTGGACCCATTGCGTTGCGAGAATTGATGCTTTCAGAAGACAAGGTTAGTCCTATAATTTCAATAAAACTGTAAAAGTGCACCTTTTATAATTTTACAGGTACTGTATCTTATTCAGCAATAGTGTCTGCACTAAAGACACTGCAATCACATATTGCCATTTTTTATGCAGTGCTTATTTTTGGTTTCCCAATCGATCTTTAGTTGTATGAATATCAGTAGGGTTACTTTTTTCTTGGAGAAAAGTTAGGGAGGACCTACTGGATAACCGTTCTAATATAAGGGTTACTGTGTAAACACATGAGTTGTTTCACTTATCTGACCTGGTGAAGTTTCTTAAATAGGCAAGCAAGGACCTGTTTTGTTGATATATTTTTGAGCTTCCAATAATATGTTTGTTTCCAACGCAGGATGATATCAATACTGAACTTGAAAAGCTGAGGCTTAAACTAGGACATATTAAAGGATTAAACAAACTCGTCCATGATGAGTCTACCATCACTGCTCAGCAAGTAATTTAGAATTTTTTTTTTAAATACAAGCTGATAATTACTTATGTCCCACTTCACATCATCTTACATGTCTTCCACATATGTTAGATAACTGAATTAACTGAAAGACGCGCCGAAGAAGAAGCTAGGCTGATGGAGGTCCACTCCAGGATCAACAATGCCATTGAGGAAGCACGGCAAGCGAGAGTGCAGGGGCAAGCTCTAGAGGAGCAAGCCAAGCAATTCAGAGACCTTGCAAAAAAAGAAGCTTTGAAAAAGAAGAATTTGCAGCTGAGAGCTGCAAGGGAGGCTGCTACTTTGCGAGACCTGGAAAAACTTCTTGAATGGGCAAGCAAGCCACACTCAGTATTTACATGGGAAGACATGGTTTCTGCTACGTCATCATTTTCAGAAGCACTTAAGATTGGATCAGGATCTGTGGGGACAGTGTACAAGGGCAACATCCACCATACAACTGTTGCCATAAAAGTGCTCAATTCTAACGACAGTTACATTACTAAACATTTCATGCAGGAGGTATCCCTCACATCATTACAAGGTGGACATGGGTACTGAGACCATAATAGTACCAGGGATTAAATTAAATCTCTATTAACATTAAAGAATTGAAGCTGCGGTCTGCAATATTGTTTATGTGCTGAGATTCTAACATGTTAGGTCGCTTTCTATATAGTACATATAACATACCATCAGCCTTCTTCGTTGTCCAATGCTGGTTCATTATATATTTAGGAAATTCTTACAGGATATGCTCTTATGCAGATTGAGGTTCTGGGTAAGACTCGTCACCAGCATTTGTTGCTGCTTCTTGGTTACTGTCTGGACAGACCCTGCTTGGTATACGAGTACATGGAGAATGGCAGCCTTGAGGATCGGCTACAGTGCAAAGGAGGCACAGCCCCACTTCCGTGGTACCACCGTTTCCGCATTGCATTTGAAGTAGCATTGGCACTTGTCTTCCTCCACAGATCTAAACCAAAGCCGATCATTCATCGTGACCTCAAGCCTGCAAATATACTCCTTGATAAGCATTTGACTAGCAAAATTGGTGATGCGGGTCTTGCAACATTGCTTCCATCAAGGGACGCCTCCTCAACACGCACAATTTACAAGGACACAGATCTAGTTGGTACACTGTTTTACATGGATCCAGAGTATCAGAGAACAGGACAAGTTTCATCTAAGTCTGACACATATGCCTTGGGCATGGTGCTATTGCAACTGCTGACTGCAAAGCCACCTGTGGGGCTTGCAGACACTGTAGAGCGATTAGTGGAAGAGGATCACCTTGTTGACATCTTGGACCAGCGTGCAGGAATGTGGCCTGTGCAAGAAGCACATGATCTAGCTCAACTTGGCCTAAGTTGTTTGGAAATGCGTAGTAGGGATCGGCCTGACTTAGAGGGCAATGTTCTCGTAGAGTTGGAGAGGCTCAATAATATTGCCAGCACAGCCTTTGACCAAGTGCAGCCAGTCCCAACTCAACCACCGATCCATTTCATCTGCCCTGTACTCAAGGTACCTGATGCATTGCATCATTTTAATCATAACTAATTGCATCAAGGCCTTTAATCTATCTTGAACTTTGAAGAACGCTGTGGTGTATGGAACTATAGTTAGACTGTAGGGTTATCTGATGGTATCTCGTATTACCCATATTTTGCAATCTGCATTATTTTACTTGAAGGGTTTGAGGTGAAACTTCATCTGTTTTGCTCTGCAGAGGGTAATGCAGGATCCATGCATTGCATCTGATGGTTACTCGTATGACCGAGCTGGGATCGAGATGTGGCTATGTGAGAATGAGGTATCACCAGTGACAAAATTGCAGCTTCCTAACAAAAACTTGATACCCAATTACGCTCTGCTAAGTGCAATTAATAGCTGGAAGGCAGCAGCAGGAGTTGATGGGGCTCACTGACTGAGCTAACTGCACATGGATACAACACTGGATTCTAATGTTAGACAGGTTTGTCTTGATAACCTTCAGGTGGAAGGCAGCAGCAGGAGGTGATGGGGGGCTCACTGACTGAGCTAACTGCACATGGATACAACACTGGATTCTAATGTTAAGACAGGTTGGTCTTGATAACCTTCAGATTTTGTAGATACCGTGGCAATGTGAGTTCTTTGTAAGTAGCAATTTTGCGGCATCTCTTCCATCATTATATGTGACAAATTTTGAAGCTTCCCCAAAATGATAGTTTTGACTCTGCCGGTTGTCAACCAGATCCTCTTTCCCGCATTTAACTAACTAGTGGGTACTTTCAGTAATGTTACAGTGGAATATTTTCTTGGATGGCTTACGTGACCTTGTAAACATGGTGGGACTTCCCCTCAATGCCTTTGCATTTAGTTGTCCGTAATTGTTGAGGTTAGAGATCCATTCCTGACATGTGCAGCTGTGACTTTAAATAGTGTAATTGGAATGTGCAGACTGCTGTTCTGGATCATTGCGGCATGCTTGAGCATATATTGTGTTTCTTAACTTGAGTACGACTATATGACTTTGCAAGTAAGTGTGAAATTATGGACTGGCACTCAAGGCAGATACATAGAGGATGGGATTAGGGGGTCATTGCACGTGACGTGTATAACAGTGTCAGATCTACTCGTCCAAGACAGTAATCTCCGGAGCTGCCATGCGTCTAACCGTCGGACCTTCAATCTCAACAGGTAGTTTGGTGGATCTCCAACGGCTCGGACCTTCAAGGAACATTGAAGACCTCAAGACCCGATTAAGTGTCATTAAGACCCGATTAAGTGTCATTAATGGTATTTTAATGACACACGATCGGAATGCACTTAATATCAGTAACGCCATTGTCAAGGCACATTACCACGCTATTAAGGGTAATTAAGCATATTAACTGTGTATTAAGCATCAGTAACCGATAGGGCCACATGTCGGGTCAGACTAACGATGTAACGACCAGTCCTTGTACTATAAAAAGACTGGTCGAGCGATGCATCGGAGGGGACTTCCACACACACACACGCCCACGAACACTGAGACGAGACACTCTAATCTTTCACACTCAAGCGCTTAGGCGCTCAATACAACAACAACACACACCCGTGGAGTAGGGTATTACGCTAAGGCGGCCCGAACCACGTAAATCCTCGTGTCAACTTGCCATCTTATTCTGAATCTCTACGCGCCCACAACCGAACTACAAACTCTGCGGGCTGCTAACGGTAGTACAAGGAGAATTGCTAGAATCACACTCTGACAGTTGGCGCGCCAGGAAGGGAGTGTCCGAGATTCACACATGGTGAACTCTGTTGCTGGATCATTCAACGGTAACCATGTTGTGCAACCCACTGGAGGCAATCCCTCCAACATGCAGCAACCAGCAGGTGTCGTGGCTCCAGCAGGAGTCATGCCACCGCTGCCACCGTCTGCTCCCGCGAATCAAGCTGGACGTCGAGATGGGGCGTCTTCGTCGGTCACTGCATCGGCGAACAACAATCCTGAACACGCGATTAATGTCGCACGTGCTCTTCTCCAACGTCCACCACCTCCAGGAGCACCCTAGGGTGCGATGGAGCAGTGAAGAGCTGATGTGGAACATCTGGTTGCAACAGCAACCGATGGCATCAGCAATCAAGGTCCCCCCCCCTCGGGGTGGGCCCCATCGCAGCATCGGACCTTGTCAGGTAGACTTGGTCCGCATGCTTCACAGCACAGGAGGCATGTTGCGTATCAACAGGCGACATCGCTGCCTTCCGGGGCGCAACGTACTCATACGATAATGAGACTTTCGACTCATGACCTCCGGGCGGAGCTCGATCGCCGTTACCGTCAACGGGACGGCCGTGTCCACATCGAGCGTGCTCGCGAGAGGCGAGAGGCTCGGGACAGCCCTGCTCTTGAGGGAGTAGGAGGAGGCTGTTCTGCCTTGGCCATGCATCTACGCATGGTCAGATGGTCGTAGAAGTTCCGACCTCACCTGCCACAGAAATTTGACGGGACAGTCAATCCCACCGAATTTCTCCAAATCTACTCTACCGCTATTCTTGCGGTTGGAGGCAACGAGGCCGTGATGGCCAATTATTTCCCCGTGGCTTTAACTGGGATCGCTAGGTCTTGGTTCATAAGCCTTCCGCCTAACTCCTTCAACAGTTGGGCGGAGTTGTGCCAACAGTTCACCGCCAATTTCGGGAGCTCATACACTCGACCAGATACGGAACTAGACCTTTTTGCTGTCAAGCAAAAAGGAGAGAGTCCTTGCGATCTTTCATCCAAATGTTCTCCCAGGTACGAAATACCATTTCTTCTATCTGAAGTGCTTCTGTTATTGTAGCATTCAGACAGGGTGTTCGAGACAAGAAGATGCTAGAGAAGCTGGCGACCAAGGAAGTCACTAGCATCACGAGACTCTTTAGCTTGGCAGACAAGTGTGCCAAGGCTGCGGAGGGCCGTGAAATGCACTCCCAACCACCTCTAGAGGACAACAAAAAGTCCTCCAAAGGTGAAGCCGCTACCTCCGAGAGTGGTAAGAAGAAGAAAAAGTCCAACAGCAAGAAGAAGTCGTCGGCCGGCACACCTATAGCCGCTGCTGCCGCTGCTCCGGGTGGCCGGGGGGCACGCCCCGAGAAACGACCTCGACCGTCGCCTGAAGACGGTGGCAGCTCGAAGATGTGGTGTCCCATACACAAGACGAACAGCCACAACCTGGAAAACTGCCGAGAGGTCCAGAACCTTGTCGAGCGCTACAACAAGTGTCGGGAAGATACTCCTTTCCGTCAAAGGGAAGGCAAACAAAAAGTCGACGAAGCTCCGATTGAAGAGGAGTTAGGCTTTCAGGACCTCAAAAAGGTCTTGAAGGTTGTTTACACCTCCGTTGACGATGACTCCGACGTCTCCGACAACGAACGTCGGAAAACTATGAACACCATCTTTGGTGGTTCGTGGGACATCACCTCCCGCCGTGTCCCCAAGACAATGTGGCGGGACATGGCCTCTGTAGCTCCCACTGCTAGGGCGGAGCCTCACCGGAAGTGGATGGACACTGCCATCACTTTCGATGCTTCGGACTGCCCTCGGGACATGATCGGAGCTGGCCAAATTCCACTGATGGTATCTCCGACCATCAATAACATCCAGCTCCACCATGTAATGGTGGACAGAGGTTCGGGGCTGAACCTCATAAGCTTTGAGGCCTTCGTCAAGCTTCAGCTCCGACCTTCGGATCTTCGCCCCTCCCAACCTTTCTCCGGAGTAGGTCCGGGGGCCATAACTTCACTTGGTGCCATTACTCTCCCGGTGACCTTCGGGACCCGAGAGAATTACAGGGCTGAGAAGTTGGTCTTCGACGTGGCGCAGATCAACTTGCCATTCAACACCATTTTGGGCAGGCCAGCCTTGTATAAATTCATGGCTGCTCTTCATTATGGCTACTTGGTGTTGAAGATGCCAACACCCTCAGGTGTTCTTCGGATCCGCAGAGATCGCACCGTCGGAGTTACTGCTCTGGAAGAACTTCACGCGCTTGCTACAACGCAGGAGGAAGAATTCGGAAAGGAGCAAGCTCCAAAACCCCCGATCATTCGTCATCGAGGCTCAACCTCCGCACCTCGTGTGCAACCAAGCGGCGACACCGACATTCCCGTCAAAGTCGTCCAAATCGGTTCCGATGTCGCTTAGACCACTCATATATCGGAAGGTCTGAACGACAAATAGGAACTCGCGCTCATCACTTTCCTCCGGGCTAATGTCGACGTGTTTGCCTGGCAACCGTCACAAATGCCTAGGATCCCTAGGGAAGTGTTTGAGCATAATCTGAAGATTTATCCCGACGCTCGGTCTGTACATCAGAAGCCTCGAAAGCAATCAGTAGAGCGACATAACTTCATATGTCAAGAAGTGAAGAAGTTGCTCGAAGACTGATTCATTCGAGAAGTCTTGCACCCAAAATGGCTGGCAAACCCAGTCGTGGTACCAAAGGCCGACGGGAAACTTCGGATGTGTATCGACTACACTACACTAAATAAGGCATGTCCAAAGGATCCATTCCCACTACCTAGAATAGATCAGATAGTGGATTCCACCTTCAGGTGTGAATTATTGTGTTTCCTAGACGCATATTCTGGGTATCATCAAATCAGAATGTCTAGGGAAGATGAAGAGCATACTTTCTTCATCACAGTAGATGGATTATACTGTTACACTGCCATGCCATTCGGTCTCAAAAACGCTGCTTTAACGTTTGTGCGAGCTATGTACAAAACTTTTGGAGAGCTCATCAGAGATGTAGTGGAAGTGTACGTCGATGACATCGTCGTCAAGATCAAGAACAAGGAGTCATTCCTTGACACCTTGCAAGCTGTCTTCGACAAGTTGCGAATCACACGCACGAAGCTGAACTAGGACAAGTGTGTCTTCGGGGTTAGCTCCGGAAAGCTTCTTGGATTCTTGGTGAACCACCGAGGAATAGAAGTGAATCCGGCAAAGATTAAAGCTATTGAAGACATGCGGCCACCAGCCCGCATCAAGGACGTCCAGAAGCTGACTGGATATCTAGCTGCCCTCAACCGGTTCATCTCAAGACTGGCGGAACGAGCACCACCCTTCTTCAAATTATTGAGGAAGTCTGGACCATTTCAATGGTCTGAAGAAGCAGAAAATGCTTTCCAAGAACTAAAGCAGCTCCTCACCACTCTACCAACTTTGGTATCTCCGAATCCTAGTGAGCCACTTCTGCTTTATATTTCAACAACTGACGAAGTTGTTAGCATGGTCCTGGTTGCGAAAAGACCAGAACCATCTCCAATTCAGGGAGCCAGACCCCCCCCCCCCCCGGGAGAGTCCGGAGCTACCTAAAGGCGAGTCTGGGTCCTAGCCCTCAGACCTGGATCCTCAAGGCGAGATGTCAGAGGATCAACCTCCTCCAAGTGGAGGAGTCACTGTTGCCGAACAAGAAGATCTAGACCCCTCTGGGAAGGTCTGGGTCACTTCAGAAGAAGCTCCAGACGTCCCCAAACAAGGTTCGGACCACTCCGGGAGGGTCCGGGTTGATGAGGAGGAAGCTTCGGGCCCCTCCGAGAGGGTCCGTACAGTCCAACGCACAGTGTACTTCATCAGTGAAGTACTTCATGACGCCAAGACTCGATACTTAGAGGTGCATAAGCTGCTCTACGTAGTACTTATTGCCTCTAGGAAGCTTCGTCACTACTTCTAAGTTCACAAGATTTTAGTGGTAACCTCTTATCCACTGTGCAATCTTGCATAACCCCAACTCTACTGGGAATATTGCAAAGTGAGCAGCGGAATTGGCCGAGTTTGATCTTGAATTCGTCCCAAGACAAGCAATCAAGAGTCAAGCATTGACGGATTTTGTGGCAGAATGGACCCCTTCTCCATCAAATCCTGGGGGCCCCAGTGAGCAGAAGCTGGAACCTAAGGTTTCGGTCTTCACTGAGCCTCACTGGACTCTCTACTTCGACGGATCTGTGCAGAAGTAGGGGGCCGGAGCTGCAATCCTTCTCCTCGCTCCGGCCGGGGAGAAGGTCAAATACATGGTTCACCTTGACTTCAAGGCGACCAACAACATGGCAGGGTATGAAGCATTAATCTATGGGCTCAAGGTGGCACTATCATATAGTGTCAAGCAGCTGTTGGAAAAGGGTGATTCGCAGCTCATTATAAAACAAGTCAAAGGTGAATGTTACTGCAACAACCCTCAATAAGGTGCATACCTACTTGAAGTCCAAAAGCTTCAGAAGGACTTCAAAGTCCTGGATCTTTGCCATGTCCAGCGTCTCAACAACGCTGAAGCTGACGAACTCTCGACGAAAGCTTCAACCGGAGCTCCAGTTCCCGATGCAACCTTCATCCGGAGATTGTCAAGACCAACAGCTCAGCCTGCCGAACTGAGCGAAGGGGGCGATACCAGTACCTCGAAGTTGGCGGTCCCGATGGTCCTGGTACCATGTCGTCCATCAAGGGTCGTAGGTGCTGCAGGAAGCTCCGAGCAACTCAGCATGCAAGACTCAAATGCTCAAGTTAGCTCCGATGCATGGATCTCGGAGATCCGGATCTACTTGAAAGACAACATCCTTCTTGAAGACAATGTATCCGCTGACCGGATAGTCAGATTGGCTAAAAGATACACACTGGTAGAAGGGGATCTCTACCGGCGTGGTGCCAACGGCATCTTAATGTGGTGCATTACAAGGGAAGAAGGTCGTGAGCTCCTCGCGGAAATCCATGGAGGCGAGTGTGGGAACCACACGTCTTCCCGCACGCTGGTCGGTAAAGCCTTCCGACATGGTTTTTCCCGGCCTACAGCACTCCAAGATGCAACCGAGCTAGTGAAGAAATGTGAAGCATGTCAGTTCCATGCAAAGCAAATTCACACACCAGCTCAACCCCTACAAATGATACCTCCTACATGGCCATTCGCTGTGTGGGGGATGGATATCTTGGAACCTTTCCCAAGAGTCATCAGAGGTTACAAGTTCCTGTACGTCGCCATCGACAAGTTCACCAAGTGGCCGGAAGCAACTCTAGTTGTGACAATAAACAAGCAACCAGCTATCAATTTTTTGCAGTCCATGGTATGCAGATTTGGAGTCCCAAACAAGATCATAACTGACAACGGGACCTAATTCACAAGCTCTGCATTCCAAGGATATTGTGAAGACCTCGGCACTCAAGTCAGCTACGCCTCCGTAGCTCACCCAGCAAGCAATGGCCAAGCTGAGAGAGCAAATGCAGAAATCCTAAAATGACTCAAGACGCGCACATATGAGCACCTGAAAAAAACATAGAGCCAATTGGATTGAAGAGCTTCTGCCCACCTTGTAGGCAAACAGGACAACTCCAAACCGGTCAACTAGAGAGACACTCTTTCTTCTTGGTGTACAAAGGTGAAGCAGTCCTTCCTCCAGAAATCACCTTGGGGTCACTCTGGGTCCCGACCTTCGACAAAGCCACGCAGGACCAGCTCCGGCGTGAAGACCTTGACCTCGTTGAAGAGGGAAGGTGCCGAGCAGTTGTTCGAAATGCACGATACCGCCAAGCGCTCCGGCGCTGTCACCAAAGGCATGTGCATAATCGACAGCTTGAGGAAGGCAATCTGGTGTTACGGAGAATACAAACTCGAGAAGGGTTAAACAAACTTTCCCCCAGCTGGGAAGGACCCTTCGGAGTGATCAAAGTATTCTGTCCCAGATGCGTTCGCTTGACAACTGAGGGTTGGACACCGCTCTCTAATCCTTGGAACATTGAGCACCTCCGTAGTTCTACGCTTAATATCACGGAGGTGAGTCTGTAATTACATAAGATGTATGTTATAACGTCATTGTACAGAGTCGGGTAGCTCCTCCGGGAGAACAGCCGGACCTTTCCCGGAAGGTCCGCAAGGTTTAGGCAACACTTAACACAGTCTCAGAACTAAAAGTGTAGCTAGTTACTCTGGGTCAAACAAGAAATGTAACACACTTAGCCTGGTTCCGTACCCTAAGAGTGTACTTGTTTCCACAGTACCCCGGACCTATAATGAAAGACATCATTATGTGAAAACGGACTCCACGTGCATTTATTTTGTACATGCTCAATATTTTTTTCTCTTTCTCGTCTATAACAAAATTGTGCAATTCTCAAAAAACTTTAGCTCGAACAATTCATATATAGTTCAAGTTGCTTTGTTAATTCTTTCGGGTCTTAACATTGTTGAATGGCCTACTCGCCTGAACGTCAAGCCAATATAGGTCCGTAGTGCACTATCGACTTAGTCTGGTCCAACACCCTAAGTACGTCACTCTACCTACACCCCGGTAGGCCTGAGTAAGGTGAGTCCAGAAAACAATCGGACCTGGAGAAAACAAGCAAATGCACTTGATTGTATATAGAGTTGCGGTCGACCTAAAACTTTCTTTCGGGAATAGTAAGTCGCAAACGAGTTATAGATAAGAAATGGATTTTACTGTTTTTCTTTACTTCAGTGTGCAGGAAAAATAAAGATCTCATGATGATGGTGGATGCCGCCAGAGCTATCAAAGCTTCGACAGCCCCTAAGGTGGCCCGCTGTCGATGTTTTAAACATTGATAGTAGGCGTCGCAGGAACTACCAAGTTCCGGCAAATCCAGGGAGCCAGCCGTCAACGTGAGAAAAGATGATAGAAGGACACCCATAATGGGGTCTACTGTCGACGCTCTACGTGTTGACAGTGGATGCTGCCGGAGCTACTAAGCTCTAACAACCTCAGGGGGCCCTGCTATCGACGACTTCGGACCTATACTCTATAAGTTCGAAACACTCAAGTCTTCAACAAAATGTTACATCCTCTTGGTACATGTCCGCAATCAAATTGTGTACATCTACCAAGGGGCTAAGTGAGACAAAGGTTGAAGACAAAAAATGAAATTCATAAATTTGGATTTCATTTATCTGAGGACAAGAGATTACAAAATTGGAGAAAAGAAGAGAAGATACAAGTGGGAGCTGCAAGGGGAAAGTCCTAGATCCTACGGAAGAATGAGGCAACCTTCTGGGAAACCTCCGACACGCTGGCCTTGGCGGCATCTCCCTCTCCATCGATGGGACCTGCAAGCACCGGATCTAGTGGGAAATTAGGATCCCGGCTTGTGTAGCACGTCAGCATGTACTCTGCGACATTCTGCGCAAGAGATTTCTCTTCAGTCTCCAATTGATCCACGATGACATCGTCCATCTTGTTGAGTTTGCTGTCCGCCGAGCTCAACGCCTTCAACGTTTGGTCCAGCTCCGGCTCCGGATCATCCGGATGCACGGGACTAAAATCCAGCGGCGTCAGCGCGTCGTTGTCTTTGCCCAAGAAGTCCCATACTTGTTGGGACTCCTCAGCCCTTTAGCCTCGCACCTCTTCTAAGGACCTTTTGGTCGTCGTAAGCTCCGAATTCTCTCGGGCAAGGCGCTTAACCTCTTTGGCGTGCTGCTGAATCTTTTCAGCAACTTGCCTTTCGAGTTTACCAAGCTCCTCTTTCTGGATGTGGATCTTGTTCCGGCGGTCGACTAGGTCTTTCTTCTGGCTCCGCACTTTCTTTTCCCAGCAATTTCATTCTCCCTCTTGGTGAGGTCATGTCCCCGCTGCCAGGCCTTCTTCTCCTCGCTCTCGCAGCGCTCCTCTAGCTTATTGGTGCGCTCCGCGAGGCTCTTGTCACCCAGAGCCAGCCTCTGAGTAAGCTCCTCCTCCCTCTTTACGAGGTCATCCCGCAGCTTTAGGAGTTTTTGCTCTTCATCTTCGAGCTTTTTCTCCCGCTCCTCAAGAGCATATCGACGCTTGACGAGGCTGTCGTGGATAGCACTGAGCTTCTCCTGGCGATCATTCGCCGCCTCATTAGCAGCCACGACTTGCTCATGGATAGCCCGGGACTGGTTATCGAGGGATCGCACCATGCTTTCCCTCTCGTCCAACAGCTGGCCCCAGTACTCCATTCGGGCTTTCTCCCTTTTCACCCACTCCTTGTCGTCTGACAGCCTTGTTTGCGCCATCTTGGTCTCGAATTGGAGCCGGTTGCGTCACCTTCTAAGGGTTTGGCGCTCCTCCTCGAGGGCCTTGTTGTCGTGGTAAAAGGCCAGCTGGACCTGACGAAGGCTGGAGCAGGCGTTGTTGATGGACAACGACAGGGGGATTGGCTTCGGACCTGCCGGGGTCCTCTCCGCTGGCTCCAGCGGGTTCTCCATAACAAAAATCGGATCCCACTCTACAAGAGCGGTCCCCTGAGCTTCCGCGGCACTAGGACCGCTCTCCGGGGTAGCCTCGGTCGCCGCCGAGGAAGGTCCTACAATGGAAGATCCTACCTCCGGAGTCGGCTCTGAAGGTCCCGCTGCCAGGTCTTCAGCAACTGCTCCCTCTGGCAGAGGAACGGTCGCTTCGCCTTGGCACCCTGGCTCAGGCGCGGGCACCTTCGGAACCACCACCTCCGGGGCAGGCGTTGAAAATTCGGCCGGAGCTAAAGCCACTTCCGGCTTCGGTGCTGGCGCCTCCTCCACTGCCGGTCCAGGCGCCGGCGCTTCTACCTCCACCGGTTCGGGCGTTGGCACCTCTGCAACAACCGGCTCAGGCGCCGGAACTTCATCAACCACCGGCTCTGCCGTCGGGGGCTCAACAACATCCGACTCTAGGGTCGGAACTGCAGCTACCTCTGGCTCCGAGGCTGGAGCGTCCGTCATCACAACATCCAAAATTGGAGCTTCAACCTCCGGAGCCGGTGCCGCAGGTACATCTTCATTCTCGTGGTCCGGCGCTACCACGGGAGCTTCAGGGGATGACTCGAGGTCAAGGACCACGACAGCTGGCGCCGGAGCTGCCGCGTCCTCAACCACCACCTGGGGCGGCGCTGGAACTGGAGCCGGAGCCTCCGCCTGTACAACATCAGTCACTGTTGCAGGAACCGGAGCTTCAGCCCCTTTTTTGGGTACCCTGTGGATGAAGGACGAAGAAACTCAAAATATGATTACAACAAAAACAATCAGCTGAGGTAAAAAATCAAATTTACCTTGGAAGGCTTTCGCTCCAGCTAGCGCGGAACCTCTTCACTGGACGCTCAGGACCGGACCCTGTCGCCACTGGTGTAGTAGCTCGAGAAGGCTCCCCGGAGCTTGCTGCCACCGTTAGCGACGTCTTGGTTGAGGGCCCCCTCGACTGAGAAGGACCCTCAGACCTAGAGCCCTTAGCAGACCCTGGTACCGGAGTCACATGGCCGGAGCTGGCATCCCGAGGAGACGCTGATGCTGGAGTAGGTGTCGCCGTTGAAGACCTCCCCCGCTGGGGAGAAGGAGTTGTTGCGGAAGGAGCAGGTCTGACGGACCTCCCGTCAGAGTGCTTCAACTTCCTCTTGCGGCTGGAGGGCTCGACCAACTCCTTGCCCTTGTCTACGACTTCAGCTCTTTGTCTCGGGGCGGAAGGGGGACCACCCTCGAAAGCTCCGGGGATCGCCAACTTGGTGGTCGGACGCATCTCAACTTCACCGAGGTCGTCAAGCACTGGCATCTTCCGCCGGAGCTCCCAGCTGAACTCTGCCTCCATGTTCAGAGGGAGGAAAGCTGCCGACGGAGTCAAGTCGTTTCCCTCGACGTCGATGTCGTGCTGGAACTTCTTGAGATGGAGCTCCAAAGCTGCGCCTTCCAGGTTGGACTTCAAGTCGGTCTCAATCCAGCCATCGTACATCACACTATTGAGGGCCCAGGCGAGCTTCTCCCTCTTCTTCAGCGAAGCCCACCTGTTGACCAGGAAGTTGCAGAAGACCGACTGGGGGGGTGGGGGGGGTCACTCCTCCTTCCACACATTGGCAGATCCTGGTCAAAGGAGGGTTGAAGGCCTCTGACAGCACCGGAACTTCGCTCCAGGCTTCAGTGTCGACGTTGGGAAGGCCTTCGAGCAGTTCCAGCTTCTCGTGCTCCTCTGCTGTGATGACAATCCAGTCCTTCTTCCAGTCGTCCCACTTGCCGGAAGGGAACGACCTCAATTACTTGTATGGGCACTTCTTGCGCTTCATAAAATAGTAGAAGCCAAGGTACTCGTCACTTTTTTTGGTGGTGTGGATGGTGAAGAAGGTGCGGAAGAGCTCAACGCAGGGGGAATACCCACCCATATTTTGCAGAAGTGGACGAAGGTTGACACCAGAAGAATGGAGTGGGTGCCAAGGTGATACAGCTGCAGACCATAGAAGTCGAACAACATCAAGAGAAAAGTGGAGAAAGGTGGGATCAATCCCACCATGGTGTATGAGGAAAAGTACACCATGTCGTCGGTGCGCTCCTTCTTGAACGAGAGCTTGCCGGCGCGGACGAGGTGGTTGAAGGAGTCGCTGGACCATCTCATGTAGGTCCGGACCTTCTTCAAATCATTGTTGGTCGTCAGACGGCTCTTGCGGAGACCCAACTCCATCACAACACGGCGGGGCGAGAGAGGAAAAGCAAGCGAAAGTTTGGAGGATTCGAGCGCAAGTTCAAATGAAGGCGTAAGGAATCCCCAAACGGTGCACGCTTTCCTTCTTAAGTAAGCCCCCACAACGCTTGGATGGAAACTGCAGAGGGGCCGATGATACAGTTGAAAAACTTCACCCTGCCAATGACAAGGGGGCCCAGGGCCACCTAGACGATCAAGTCGAGGTCCTTACCCCAGGAAAACAGTTGTCATCATGAGAGGCGGGAAACCCGAGGGCGGCGGCCTGATAGGGCGCGCGGAACCGATACGACTTTTGTATTGGGAACCGGCGACCTTCAATTGCATGAGATTCGCACGCGCAGATATCACCTGCCGCATCCTGAAGATGCCACGCGGTGGTGGTTTACCTGCGAACCACCACCTCAACGGCACATCCAAAAGTCCTCGAAGACACGGCGCCAAAATCAAAAGATGGACTCACCTCCGACAGAATGACTTAATCCAAAAGGTCTCTCTCGGAGGTGGGCCCAAGGGGCCACTGTCGGTATCCTACGTATCGGATACCCTTTGAGACTGCAAAAAGTGCAAAGGAACTCCACCTGTTTGAGTTGAAAACCTCCAAAGGCCCCACGTGTCATACGGAACCGGACTTGCGTCCCTTCTTTGGTTAGTCCTAGTGTCGCCACGTGTATCATAAAACCGGAGCTACATTCCATACATGGGAAAGCTCTGGTCTAGATACCTGTGTAGCACCCCCGGACTTAAACCCCGACAGAGGGAAGCTCCAGTACCGACACGTGTACAACAGCGCCGGATCTACTCGTCCAAGACAGTAAGCTCCGGAGGTGCCACGCGTCCAACCGCCGGAGCTTCAACCTCAACAGGCAGATTGGTGGACCTCCAACGGCTAGGACCTTCAAGGAACATTGAAGATCTCAAGACCTGATTAAGTGTCATTAATGCTATCTTAATGACACACGATCGGAGGGCCTTTAATACGAGTAACCCCATTGTCAAGGCGCGTTACCACGCTATTAAGAGTAATTAAGCACATTAACTATGTATTAAGCATCAGTAACCGCCAGGGTCACATGTCGGGTCAGGCTAACGATGTAACGACCAGTCCTTGTACTATAAAATGACTGGTCGAGCGATACACCGGAGGGGACTTCCAAACACACACACGCCCACGTACACTGAGACGAGACACTCTAGTCTTTCACACTCAAGTGCTTAGGCGCTCAATACAACAACAACACACACCCGTGGAGTAGGGTGTTACGCTCAGGCGGCCCGAACCACATAAATCATCGTGTCAACTTGCCATCTTGTTCTGAATCTCTGCGCGCCCACAACCGAACTACAAACTCCGCGGGCTGCTAACGATAGTACCGGGAGAATTGCCGGAATCACACTCCGACAGCTTGATTCGTCGAAACCAAATTTTATGGATTACTCCTTGCATGTCTTGGTATTTTGAGTCAAATTCACCTGCATACAAATAAACACTAACACTTGTGGAATTGGTTAGTTTTTAACCCTACCACTACGTTGTGTTTCTCTTTCGTGCACATTCTGAGGTGAATTGACGGTCTAAATATGGCACTTAAGGACCGTCAACATATGGGCAGCTTCTTGAACGCTGGCCCTAGCGGCTTGTTCCTCCTCGGCAATGGGTCCATCGAACACCGGAGTTAAAGACATCTGGGGGTCCCGGTTTTTTAAACATGCTAGCACATATTCAGCAATGTTCTTGGCCAGGGTCCTTCCTTTTGTCTCCAGTTCGTCGACAACTACATCACACACAGCGTCAAGCTTCTTGCCAGCAGAGGTCAACACCACCAGCGCGTTGTCCATCTCCTGCTCCAGGTCAGTAGGACGTACCGGGCTGAAACCAAACAGCACCAGAGCTTCGTTGGCGTGCCCTAAGAAATCCCAAACTTGTTGGGACTCAGTTGCCCTCAAGCTCCTTAGTTCCTCTTGTGACTTCCTGGCAGCCAAAAGTTCTGCAGAACCTTCCTTGGAGAAGCGTTCGACTTCCTTAGTGTGCTGCTAAATACTTTTAGCCATCCGCCTTTCTTGGTCACTAAGCTCTTTCTCCCAGAGGTGGATACGGTTCCTCCGCTCTGCCAGGTCTTTCTCCTTTGCCTTCACCTTATCCTCCCTGGTGGAGATATCAGTCTCTCTTTTGGAGATGTGTACCCCCACTTGCCATATCCTATCCTTCTCCTGACTGCACCACAGATCAAATTGTTTGGCGCGATCAGCCAAGCTCTGCTCTCCCAACGACAGCCTTTGGGCGAGCTCCTCTTCTCTCTTCATGAGGTCTTCCTCTTTTTCCAAGAGCTTATCCTCCTTTTGATCGAGGGCTTTCTGGCGCTTGAGTAGATGCTGATTTAGCTCATTGAGGTTGTCCGAACGGTCGTTGGATGCCTCATTGACTTCCTTAGTATGCTCAAATATCTCCCAAGTCTTGTCATCGAGGGCCTTAATCATGACCTCTCTTTCATTTAGCGTGCGGTCCAACCGTGCCAGTCGGGTGTAACACCCCGATTTTTGGGTTTTGGCAAATTAAAATTCGAATAAGAAGTTGAAATTTAAATACTAGGAAGAAAATTATTTATAAAATAAAATATAAAATATATGCATCTCATCTTGCATTTTACATTCATCCTCAAGTATTGGAAATGTACTACTAAAATAAATACTATAAAAGCTATTTATTTGCCATAACAAATATGAGATAAAAGAAATAAATGAAACTATATATATATATATATAATTTTTTAATAATATGATGAATTCATGCAAAGTGATTAAGTACGATGAAAAGAAACAAACCTAAAGAATTAGAAATAAAGAAGCAAGTAAAAATTGAGGCAGGCACCGGATTAGTACAGAAAGTAACGAAGTAGTCCAAATACCCTCATTGAACAACAACGGACTTGTCTGGTACAATACCAGATTAGTCCGGTATGCATAGAATTAATCAAATTTTTCCTCACCACATACTTGTCCGTTACAACAATAGACTAGTCTGAAGTCCCTTATGGTACAACCTCGGACTTGTCCGGCACTACACCGGACTTGTCCAATATACCTCACTGAACCGGAATGGACTTGTCCGGTATTAACGGACTAGTCTGATACTCTACATTTTGGGCTCCCTTTGGATTGAAGGAATGACAAAGTAATTTTGAAGGATATGATTTTTAAAGGATTTTTTCCTACATGACCATTTGGCTCACAGGAAAAACAAAAGGTAGTTTCTATAGAACTGGATTTATTTGCTAATTTTTTTCTTTCCTTACTCATGTTACAAGTTCCCATGTTTTTTCTACGATGTTGTCAAAAGGCTTCTTATCTCAATTCCTATATTTTCAATTCCTATAGGATTGCAAAAGCATACAATCCCCCTATGTTTTTCCTATTGGTGTGTTTTTCAATTCCTTCAATCCAAAGGGAGTCTTGGTGTATTTTAACACTTCACTACACCATATATATAAATAATAAACACAAGTAACTGTTAGTCTGATCACCGACCGCACAAAAATCATGGTCGTACGATAAAAGAAAATAATAATAAAAAGATAGCAATAAATAAATATATATATAACAATAATAATAAATAATAAATGAAACAAAAGAAATAGGAAAGAGGAAATAATAATAAAAATAAATAAAGATAACCAATATAGGTATATATGTATAAATAATCAATAAATAATATGAAAAGAAAAAGGGAAAAGGAAAGTCAAACAGGCCCAAGCCGCACCAAAAAGATCGAGGAAATCAAAAAGGGAAGAAAATAAAAACAAAAAGAGAAAAGGAAGTTAACCTTCACAAAGAGCTCTGGTCCTGGCCGCACAAATGGAAATAAAAAAAGGGCAAGAAAGAAATCCACCGCTGGCCAGGGCACTCGATCGGGACTCCACCGATCTAAGTGCACGCGCCTGCCTCAGGCCACGCCATAACCGAGTCCAACCGGAGTCAGTGCTCCACCAAAGGACGCGTCTGGCTCTTAGTCGAACTAAACTCGAAGTTCCGAAGTCCCAGCGCCACCGCCCGCCATAAACAGGCACCAATGCCCTGTACCGTGAGCCAATGCCAGAGGAAAAAAACCTACCACACGCAGCCGCAGGAGCCAAGGAACATGCCCAACGGGCCAGCAACCACGCAACAAAAAAAAAAAAAAAAGCTAGCCGTCAGAGAAGGGGAAGGAACGAAGAAAAGAGGAGGAAGAAAAAGGAGTCGTTGTTTCAGCTGAGAATCGTCGTGATGTCATCGTTCTTCGCAGCGGATCGCTATATTGCTATCGTCTTCTTCGTCAACACTATATATTGCGGGATATTAAGGCAAGTGTCATTGTCCATATTGAACCTATATTTTTAAATATTTTGTTTGCAAAATAACATGTTTGTGTTAACTTGATGGGAAACCTATTCGTAGGAGTTTACTAGTATTGGTTGCCATTCCTTGTCGCTCGGGTTATGGTGTAGAGAGTTGGGAAGGGTATTTTACACTTTTGCTCTGCTTGCTAAATTCGGATTAGGAATAATCAAATGGCTTAATTATGAATTATTGAACACTTGAATTATGTGGACTAATGATGATGGAATAATGGTGAATCATTTTGGTAATATGGCATTTGGGTGATCTAAGCAAACATGGCATAGTGGAATGGGTTGGATGAGATGGTGGTTTGATTGCCTTAGATTTAAAGACCGGTTCATGCATATATATGCTAGGACAACAGTGTCACCATAAGGCCAAGTATGGGTGCGGCGTAGCTGAACAATTAGGAGCGCTGTTAGTATTGTATGGACCATTAGATGGCACGGGGAATGGGAGTCGAGTAGGGATACCCTGGGATTCGCAAGGCACACGAGGGGGCCCGTCACTACAGGAATCTCGACGATTTGCGACGGCCATGTCCGTCGCAAATAAGCCAAATGCCGTCGCAAATAAGCGATTTGCGACGGTTTTCTTTATTTGCGACGATTTTCAGCCGTCGCAAATAAATCGTCGCAATTAAGCTTATTTGCGACGGCCACCGTCGCAAATAAGCTTAATTGCGACGGCTAGGAAGGGCCGTCGCAAGTTATTGCCGCGGGCCGGTGGGCCCCGCAAGCTTATTTGCGACGGCGGTGCCGTCGCAATTAAAGCTTATTTGCGACGGTCGGGCTGTCGCAATTAAGTGCATCTATTTGCGACAGCCCGGCCGTCGCAAATAAGTCCAGTGGGCAGGGCCCACGGGTCCTCCTCCGGGACCCACACAGCTATTTGTCATGGCCAGACCGTCGCAATTAAACCTTATTTGCGACGGTCAGGCCGTCGCAAATAGCAGTGGCCTAATTGCGACGACCTGGTACCTTATTTGCGACGGTACTGTATAAAAAGCCGTCGCAAATAAGGTTTTTATTAAAAAAAACAGAAAAAACTACCCGGCTCGATGGCCAGAATCACAGAACAGATTCAGTATACACAGTATATACACAAAGCAAAGATCATCATCACAGAGCAAACATCATCACAATCACAAACTAATAAATTTCAATACATCTCACATCGTCATCAACAAAGCAAACAAAAGGGCTCACTCGCCCATCTGACCTCCGTAGCCACCTCCGGAGCCACCTCCGAAGTCGAAGTCGTCCGCGCCTCATTCCAGACGGCGGTAGCAACGGCGACGGCGTTTGTGCAGCCGTCGCGGATCCTTGCAATTAATGAAACTTAGAGTTAGAATATAAATGCATCAACATCTCTCTCCCTCCCTTCCTCTCCCTCTATCTTCATCTAGATCCCCTCTCTTCCTCTCTCTCTTTATTTCTCTCTTTGTCTCTCACTCTATCTTTCTCTCTCACTCTATCTCTCTATTGCTATCCTTTTACCTCTATCTTCCTCCCTCTATCTCCATCTACATCTCCCTCCCTCTATCTTCCCCTCTCTCTATCTCCATCTACATCTTACTCTCTCTCTCTCTTCATTCCTATCCTACTCTATCTATCTTTCACTCTTTCTTTTGTCTCTCTTTCTTCTATCTCTATCATTCTTCTATCTCAATCATTTTCTTCTATCTAACTATCTCTATCTTTCATCTATCTAACTATCTTATTACGCTGGAGAAGAAGGATTACATAGAAACTTACCTGACCCGCTGAAGAAGGATCGCCTGGAAGGACCGGTGGTAGTACCGATAGCTGGATTCCCAGACCTTGCGCCCGAGCCATAGCCTGTCATTGCAAACATTAAATGCTACCTATTAGTAAGTCATTTACGTTGAATTAATAAGAATTTTAATTTTTATTTTGTTACCTCCATTGCTTCCCGCATCTGCGCCAATGCTGCTGCCTGGGTTTGGATCGTGGCCTCCATCACGATCCTTTGGCGTTCCGCCTCCCTCCTTTCCTCCTCATGTCGCCTTTCGTTTTCTTCTACAATTTCTCGGAGGGACTGCATCTCAATGTCCCTGTGCGATACGCGGCGACCTCCCGTGCCCACCGACGAAGCCTGCGAGGAGCTGCCTCTCGCAGGTCTCCCCGCCCTCGAGTCGACAACTTCATCGAATATGGCGAGCCTATAAAAAAGAGAGTCAGTAATATGAAATTGAAATATCTTGAATACTTTGAATTGAAAACGATAAAATGACTTGTAAACTCACCTTACATGTGTTTTTCCACCACTGGTTGCATACGCGGCTTGAGGATCGATCGGTTGACGTTCTCAATCGAAATCCTCGCCGTGTATCTTCCTAGCCTCCTCCCCGTACTTAGCCTGCAAAACAAGAAAACCGTGTAAGTTTAACAATCTATATAGTTATATTTAATATGAATGATTTCTAAACTTACCAACCGCTCAGCTGCAGCCTGACTGCACCCCGTCGGCTGAGAAGGGTCCCTGTGACCTCTCTTCCAGACCTCAGCAGGGGTGGGCGGCACCCCCGTCTCGCGCTCCTGTCAATACGTGTTAGTACGAACAATATATTATTAATATATAAACATAAGTTACACACACTTACCATGCGTTTAGCTAAACGCAAGTGGTTATCTTGCCCGTGCCTGCTCTTCCCCTCGAACCCTCTGCAGTCTAAAGCCTTCTTAGACTTAGCTTTAAACTCATCGCTAGCCCAGTAGCGACAAAGGGCCCGAAATGCATCGGTCCGACCCTGCAACCAGCTCACGTGGCCCTGCACATAGTTGGAAGTCGTTAAAAATACCATCGAGGCAATTATCAAAAAAAAAATACTTACTACACTCCACGTACCTGCGCGTACTCCTCCCCCGTCAGGTGCCTCTCGCTCTCTTGCCGGAAGTGTAACACGTGCTGCTGGTTCGCCTTCAAGTGCTCATTAATAATTTGAACACGGGCATTCGACAAAGCTTGTCAAAGCGCCTTGGCAGTGTTGAAGTGAAACACTCGCCTCGCATCCTCAAACAGGCGACGGCTCCGGGGCTGGCCATCGCAAATAACCTGTTATTTGCGACGGTCGTGTTATTTGCGACGGCCAGAGGTGGGCCGTTTGAAAGATTGTTTTGTGATCTCTTGGTCACACACCAACGGAAGTGTGAGACGGTATAATGGAGGTTCTTAGTCACCGAAATGTGATGAAATCATGAACATGTAGGTAAAGTGGTACAACATCTGCTGAGTGTAAAACTATCATGATAGTCGTGCTCCCGGTCACAAGCACCTGGACAACTTCCATGATTAGAGTTGGACTTGAGATTTGGAATAGTTTGAGTATGGTTATGGTTTGGGTTGTGATAAATGAACATGTTTGATGATAATGGTAAGAATCTGGTTTATGGATGGATAAATATTGATGGATGTGATATGATGGTAAATGATGGTGATGGACTCATAATTGGTAATTATTTGGAATATGATGGGATTAATTCACATATACATTGTAGGATGCTTTTTACATGTTTTAAATGTACTTTTATGCAATTAGTCATTTATTATCATCCTTGTTTTAGCTACATGTCATACTTTTCCACACTTGCTGAGTATGACACTCTTGCTATTCCCCCACTTAATTCAGCTACAAGTGATATTTTGGAAGACAACGTGGAGCACTAGGCGTGTGTACTACCATTGATTGCCTATGGAGTTGGAGTCGCCTATGCTAGATTATTTTCCGGTGTAATAGAAATAAGGTATATTTATTATTTGTGACATGGTTAAATTCTGTTATCATTTGTGATGTTAATGTGTATGTGTGAGAACATCCTAGGCACACATACACTGCACTTGGTTCGTTTTTCAGAACCGGGTATCACACCGGGCCTGCTCCTTGGCCACCCACTCTTTCTGGTCAGCCAGCCGGGACTGCGTCAGCTTCATCTCGAAATGAAGTCTGTTGCGCCAACACCTTAAGGTGTTGCGCTCTTCTTCGAGAGTCTTGCTTTTGTGGTCGAAGGCGAGTTGGATCTGGCGGAGACTTGAGCAAGCGTTGTGGATAGACAACGCCAGGGAGATCGGCTCTGGGCCTGCCTGAAGTGCCTCAGCGGGCTCCAGCAGGTCTTCCAAAATCACTATTGAATCCCACGGCGCGAGCATGTTATCCAACAGCTCCACCTAGGGCCGACCTCCGGGATCTCATCAATATTCACCGCGGCAGAAGAAGGTTCCGCCGCATGAGCTTAAACCTCTGGGGCTGATGAAGAGGGTCCCTCAGCCGGATCTTCAGTCACTAGCTCAGAATATGAAGGACCCACGACCGGATCTTCGGGTTGCCTCGACTTAGACATAACCACCTTCGGAGCTGCCGCTTCTAGAGCTGACACTGAAGCATTGGCCAGAGCTTCACCCACTTCAGGCTCCAGAATTGCCGGAGCTTCAACAAACTCTTCCTCCGCATGGTTCGGCGCAACCACGGGAGATTTGGTTGTCGGCTCTGTACTTATCTCCATGACAGCCGGCGCCGGAGTTGTCATGTCATCTTCCACCTCCACTGGGAGAGAGGCAGGAGCCGGTGCGAAAGTTTCAACCGATGCAGCCTCCGGAGCTGCAGTAGGCACTGGAGCCGCTGTGCATGTTCTCGACATTCTGGAAACTGAAAGTAGAGATTTCAAGACAAAGCAAGGAACAAAATCAAAATAAAAACTAAAGATTTGATCCTTACCTAGGAGTATTGTCGCTCCAATCAGCACGAATCCTCTTCTTCGGGCGCTGGGAGCAAGAGCCCGCCGTCGTCGGTGTGGCGAATGCTCTAGGACCCAAACCTGGAGTTGAGGCGGCCATAGGCGATGCCACCTCTGGGACCTCCGTCGTTGGAGGTTGCACTCCGGACCTAGATCCACCAGCTGGCATCGGGGCAGGAGTTGACTTGCTGGAGCCAGCGCTCTCTGCGGGCACTGGAGCCGAAGAACCAGCCGGAGCTGGAGGCACGATCACCACGGACCTAAGCCAAGGTGGAGGGGTCACTTCTAGCGGAGCTTCCCTCAATCTACTCTCGTCGCTCCTTTTCATCTTTCGCTTGCGACTCGGAACTTCAATGCAAGCCTTCTCCTTGCCTCAGACGGAGGTAGACTTCTTTGCAGGGGAAGCGGCAGGACCTTTGCCTTTGCCACTGACTGGCGCAGGTCGGGAGCTTTCTTGGGATCAAGGAGCCCCGGGGATAACAATCCCGACTGGAGGAGTGCTCTGACGCTTGTCCACGAGGCCCAGATCATCAAGAGCTGGCATCTTCTTCCGCAGCTCCCTCCTGACCTCTGGCACCTTGTTTAGAGGCAGGAAATATGTCGGAGGATTCAGATCATCGGGGAAAAATTACACTGTGCTGAAACTTCTGGAGATGGAGCTTCGAAGCTCCTACATTTGAATTGGATCTGAAGCCCATCTCGATCCGGTTGTGATTGTACTCTCCACCGAACGCCCAGGCGGGCCACTCCCTCGTCTTCAGTGGAGCCCACCGGTTAGTTAGGAAGTCTGTGATGACCATCATAGGAGCCACTCCTCCCTCGATGCACTCCCGGATCCTTGTCAAGATCGGGTAGTACTCCTCTGATAGTGTCGGAGCTACCTCCCAAACATCGGTTTCGATGACTGGAAGGCTTTCGGGTAGTTTTAGCATATCATGGCGATCCACCGTGATGGCCACCCAGTCTTTCTTCCAGCTGTCCCACTTCCCAGAAGGGAAGGTCTTCAGGTACTTGAGCGGCGAGTTCTTGCGCTTCACGAAGTAGTAGAAGCCAAGGTACTTGTTGCTCTTCCCAGTTGTGTGGACCGTGAAGAAGGTACGGAAGAGCTCGATGCAGGGCGGCACGCCCACCCCCATCTTGCAAAAGTGGAAGAAAGTCGCCACTAGCAAGAAGGAGTGGGGGCCGAGGTGATGAAGCTGCAGGCCGTGGAAGTCTAGCAGCATCAGCAGGAAGCTTGAAAATAGTGGGATGAGCCCCACATGGCATACGATAGGAAGTAGATGATCTCGCCAGGGTTCTCCTTCTTGAAGGGAAACTTGTTGACATGAATCAGGTTGTTAACGGAGTCGCTTGACCACCCCATGTAGGTGTGGACCTTTGAAAAGTCTTTGTTTTTCTTGATCCGGCTCTGAGGAAGTCCCAACTCCATCGCCGCAAAGTCTCTGAGGAAGTCCCAACTCCATCGCCGCAAAGTGGAGCAGAGGAGGAAGAAAGATTGCAAGGGCAGAGAGCTCTAAGTGCAATGTCAGATGAAGGCGTAAAGAGTTCTCTTCTTCTCCGTACTTCCCCCTTTAGTAAGCCTCTACAACGCTTAGATGAAAATGACCTTCGGACCCGAACCGCAATTAACCTCGTTAATGACAAGGGGGTCCGTGTCCACTTTGCTTAAAAAGTTACACCAGACGAACCGTTGTCATGATGAGAAGTTGGAAGCCCGAGGGCGGCCTCCTGACAGGACTACAAAGATTACGCTGGGAATCGATACGAATTTCGTATTGGGAACCGGCGACCTTCAATTGCGTGAGATCCGCATGCTAGTATCCCACGCGCCGTGTCAAAAAGGGCCACATGGCGATGGCATAACTCTTTCATGTTGCCCGTCGTGTCCATGCATGTGCTTATGATACATTCGCCCATGTTTGCTCTTAATGCATGACATCAATATTATGCCTTAGAATCAACAACTTCACATACGGTAGCTCTCAAAGTCTACATATGTGAGTCCAATTATGTTCGTCTCTGTAACCTACGAAATATCCAGGACGACCTTCATTTGGCACCAATTTGTCCAACATATCAGATATTTCTAACCCGTTAATACGATTTGGTGGTCCTTTAGTGACAACAGTGTCCTTTTTGAAGACATTCCTTTATTGCCTAAACACCTGATTTGGAGGCAGCCAACGTCTATGACAATCGAAGATCTTGCCTCCATGAGTAAGTCGAAAGCAACAGTGTCCGAAGAACATATCGGACACGCCAAACGAATGTGAGTGCTCCATCATGAAAACATGTTGTATGCTGGAAAATCATGGATGGACACAAATAAGCAGCTCGAAGGTTCAATTTTTGCTTCTTGTAACAGTCGTACGCTTCGACTCCTGTACACAATATTTTCAATTCTTTGATCGACAATTTCAACATCACATTGAGACATGACCTAGGATGATCTAGTCCAAGTACAATGATGCTAAGAAACATGAATTCATACTTCACACAAAAAGTCGGTGGTAGGTTGTGCGGAATGACAAATACAAACCAACAGGAGTATGGTGTGGTGTTTGTGCTGAACGGCAAGACTCCATTTGTCCCCAAACCGGTCCGAACATTTCTCGCTTCATGACCAAACTATGTATTGAACCAGTCCATCGCCTTCCATGCCTCACCGTCGGAAGGATGCGTCATGACTCCATTGTTCTGACGTTCACCTTCTTTGTGCCATCTCATGTGTCTAGAGTTTTTTTTTAAAAAAAGGAACAACCGCTTCAACTTAGGTGTCACAGGTAAGTAATGAAGCTGCTTACGTGCGAATTCTGTCATTATAGTATCACCATCGTTATTAACAACTTTGACAAACCACAGTTGACCACATTTTAAACATTTGTTCTTATTGGCATGCTCTCTCCAGAAAAGCATGCAGTTGTACGAACACTCATCAATCTTCTCATAGTTCATACCGAGACCGGAAAGAATTATCTTTGACTGATACATATCTTTAGGCACTTTGTGGAGATGTGGAATGACATTGATGAACAAATTGATGAGATCGTTGTAGCAGTTATTAGAAAAGAAGTACTTAGACTTAATTGTCATAAGTCTAGTCACAAAAATGAGGAGTGTCATTTTAGTGTGTCCATGCAGCGGTTGTTCTGAAGCTTCGAGAAGGTCAAAGAACTTTTTAACCTCCATTGTAGGAGGATCCTCCGTAAGCTCTGGTTGTATAGTTTCCAGCATCTCATCCATCATATCAACCCCCTGTGTCATCATCATTGTCCGCTTCCACTTCTTGTACAGCTTGAGAAGTTGTCTCGTCGTGGAAGGTCCACAACTCATAATGTGACACGTAACCGTTTTGACACAAGTGCATCAAAAGTTCCACTTTGTTCAAAAATGTCATGTTCCTGCATTTCGTACATGGACACCGCGCCTTATCGCTAATTGACAACAAAAAAGCTCGTTCTACAAAAGCTTCTGTCTTTGCGTACCACTCATCTGAGTGACCACTAGTTCTGCTCTTCCAACTAGTATATATCCTACCGCGGTCTTCAGTCATGTTTGACTTTGCAGTTTAAAGCCAGAGAAATTATGGTTACTTTATACTTTGCTTAATGTTATGGCCCTACATCTATTGGAAAGGTTAGGTTATAAACCCACCCAAAAGTGACCAAGCAGAGCGTGCTCATGACGAGACGCGCGATTTGGATTTGGACGAAATTTCAGCAGCATAACCCTGATGTTCTCCAACTGCATGCCCGTAAATGGTGCAGCAGATGATAACAGGATTATGCTGTCGAAATTTCATCCAGACCCGCGTCTCGTCACAAGTCACGCCCCCTATGTCACTCCCAGGTTGTCTAGGCCGATTCGAAATGGGTAACGCATATTGTACATGTTATGTTAATTTTTTTATTTTTGTGTCATTATTGGGAGAGGAAAGAACGAGAGAAAGACAGAAAACTAGGTCAGCCATCCTAAGTTACACCCATCTATGCCCACCGTTAACTGTCGAACAGCTTTACGAGACATTCTTCGTAGTTTATGCTCCATCGGATCCCGCCGCCCACGCGCGGGAGCCTACCGTCAACATCGTCGCTTTTTGTCTTTGTCCCGTCTATACGCATAAGTGACTACTAAATGGTCGTGTTGGGCTATAAATGGGCTCTGCCGGGTCGAGCCGTTCGGAGCCCGTTTATGTCCATATCATAAATAAACACTCAAGTAATAAAAATATTTAAAAAAGAATTAAACAATTAAGCAGGGAGAGAGGAGAAGACAGAGGTGGGATGGGGTGGGTTTATTTGATGTCGAGCGGAGCGGAGGGCAGTGCAATGCCGTTCGCCATCAGCCTGTTCGAGGATGTGGCGTGGATTGTGATCTGCGGGCTGCACTGCACTGCAGCTTGATGCAGGGAAGGGGAGTGGAGTGGGTGGTGCCGAGCTTGTTGTAGAAACTACAAGAAAACGCATATAGGGTGTCGGCCTTGTAAATGTCGGTTATGTAATAAAACTGACGTATATCAGCTATAAACGTCCGCTGGCCGACGCATATATCCGACGTCACAATAGGTTGAACAAATCATTGCACAATTGCTAATAATTGCGAAAGAATTATTGCTAAACAATTGAACAAATAGTTGCTAAATAATTTGAACAAATAGTTGCTAAACAATTAAATAAATAGTTCAACAAATAATTCTTAAACAATTGCTAAACATGGCTATAAATTGAACAAATTATTGCACAAATAGTTGCTAAAGATGGTTGCTAGAACAAATAATTGCACAAATAATTGAAAAAAAAACCTCGATAGCCGTCGGCGTGGGGACGCTGGCGGCCGGCCGCGGTCGACGGGGAAGGGGAGTGGAGGCGTCATACCTCCTGGCAGCAGTGAGGAAGACCGGTGAGGGCGACGCGCAGTGGGGCGGTGCTGCGCGGTTGACTCAGGCGGAGCTCGGGCGCGGGCGTGGAGGCCGTCAACGTGGGGGCCGGTGGCTCCGGCAAGGGCGGCCGGTGAGAGCAGCTCGGGCACGGCAGCAACGGCTCGGGCGCAGCGGCGGCAGCGGCAGAAGCTCTGGATTGGCGGTTGTGGGAGCTCAGGCGCGAGGAGGAGCAGGTTGTGCGCGTGGAATGGGCCACGCGTGCTGCCCGCGGGATTTAGGGTTAATACCCTAACGTATGTCGGCCAAGCCGTACGTTACTGATGTACGTTGTTTGGTAAATGTCATCGGTCCACTTACTTACATTGGCCTGGACCCAAACCGGCGTAAGTAGTGGGCTTAATACCGTCGGTCCATTGACCTACGTCGGCCACGGGCCCACAACTGACGTAAGTTATTGAACTTACGTCAGCCCACAGCAGCCGGTGTAAGTTCATTTACTTACGTCGGCCGGCCCACGTAAGTTATTCTGACCGACGTAATTGTGCCAGCTTCATGCACTTAACAGCCATACAGTTGCACAACCATACAATTGCACATACATAATTCAACACATATTTCATTATCAAAGCAGCAACACAATAGAGTATACAAATCAGCCAATGTATTGATATGTACAACATTAGCCAACTAAAAATATATTGTATTTACAGCAGAACTTCTTTCTCACAACACCTGTTAACCCACAATGCAATGTAATTATTTCCCTAGGTGATTCCATATTTCTATTCCTAGACTGAATAATCAATGCCATCAGCCCATCATTGAAAGTAAGAGATTTGCAGCAGCCACATATATCAAAATATTTGCCTTGTACTCCATCTACAACGATACACATGTCAAATTTCATGTCAGTACACTTCACAATTTTTTCTAGATACTAAACAATACATTAAGAATCCAATTCGCAGTACACTCAAGTGAGTAGAAAATTCAGATTAGCTAGCTGTAGAAAACAAATCTTGTGCTGAAGAAAAGATGAAGTCAACTTCTGGACAGATTTTTCCAGATTACCTACATCACACTATCAAAACATGTTTTCAGAATAAACAATGCAAATAATGAACTCAATTAAAATCACACAACTGAATCAACCATGATTTTTGTAAAAAAATAAAGCAACTATGGAGCAGGACTGGCAGGGCGAATGGGCGATGGCCGATGGGCAGCGAGGGAGCCAGGGAGTCGCCGCGGGAGAGATCTGCGGGAGGGCGCTCGGCTCGCACTGGGAGGGAACAGGGAGGGAGCTGCCGCGGGAGGGATCTGCGGAGAGGAGCCGCTCGGTTCAGCCGCTTGGACCCGGCGAAGCCATAGGCGCTCGGTCCGGAGAGATCCGCCGGCGGAGGTAGCCACCGGCGCTCGGCAACAGAGGGACCAGCAGGACGGGGGTTGCGGGTTCCGAAGAATGTACCTGGCGGCCTGACTTCGTCGCCTTCGATAAAGACCGCCGTTGTGCGTTGTGTCTCTGGAAAGAGAGAAAAGAATCACTCAGAGGTAACCCTAGCGTGGCGTGGGATGGTTTCACAGACGCAGGCAGCGCTGTCCGGCTAATTTGGTTGGACCGCCTCATCCAGCATATTTGACGAATATTTCTTAGATGGGATCAGTCAGTACAGCCTAACTTTGAAACAAACCTGCTCTGAACAGGTCTATCCAACCCAATCCAAAGCAGTCCAGGCAACCAAACAAACCCTTAGTGTCGGCGTTGGGTCAACCTAAGTAACACAATTTGATCCGACTCTCCGATGAGTTCAGTCTGTCTACGCTTTGTTGTCCATCGATAATTAACATCACTGCGTAATCCACTAACCATAATATCCTATCAGTTTTATTCACGGTGAATCGGTGACGTCTTTGGACCGCCTGCGAATATAGAGTGAATCGTGAGAATGTAAGTTATTCTAAATGTCGATATTGTATTTTTCTTACTTTTGAGTTTCATTTTCTTGTCACTAGCGTATTTTAATACTTATATTATGTTTTTATTGTCACCAACACATTTTAAACTTTGTTATATGTTTGCAGCACAAGGATGTGATCCAAGAATGACCGGTTTCTAGAGATATGTCTGGTGGAGGAGTTGTAAGGACCGAATGCCCAAGAGGGGGGGTGAATTGGGCTTTCTTCAAAAACTTCTAAGCAATTGAAACTTAATTTCTAAAGCCCAATTCCCTACGCGACTAACTATGCATTCTAGTAGATAGAAACTTTGCGGAATATAAATGCATAAAAGAAAGGGAAGGAGAAGGATGCAAACTCCCGAGAAGACAAGGATTTATCCCGTGGTTCGGCAAGATCGTGAAGATCTTCCTACATCCACGTTGTGGCACCCACTAAAGGGTTTTGCCACACCCACGTCACCGAGACGAGGGGTCTTCACTATTCCTCTCTGTTCGCCTCCTTGGCAAGGTGGAGCTCAATTCTTGTACAACTTCGACCTTCCGGGCTTCCACACACGCCTTGGCAAGCTCCAGAAGTCTCTTCACGATTACAACACCAAGGACACTCCCTTAAGGCTCTCACACTAACCTAGAGAGTCCACTCACCCAGAATGGTGGCACACAAGCTCTCTCTCTAGCTAGTTCTAGCCTAAACCTTGGTGTAGAGATGATCAAAATAGTGTGGAAGTGATTGCTCTTGGCCTTGAACACTTGTGGATGTGTGGATAGCTTCAGGTGATCAAGACTTAACGAAATGACATGGTTAGGGGGTATTTATAGCTAGCCTCCCCGAAATAGCCGTTGGAAAAGTAGGCTGACAGAACTTTACTGTGAACACCAGATGATCCGATGTCTCCCCTTTAGTTATCATCGGTCTAATTACTTTGGCTGACGTCATCGTGTCAGATATGACCGTTGTTAGACCGATGTTGCCCCTGTCTTCTCATCGGATGATCCGGTGGCTCTTCCTCCAGAATTTGCTTAATCTTGATGTTTACTGGAGTGATCGACCGATGTGTGTAAGTCTGCACATCGGATGATCCGGTGCTTCACTTGGTCCAATGATATTGCAAACTATACTGATGGACCGATGTCACTGAGCCATTCACATCGGATGATCCGGTGAGTACATTTGTCTGAGGTCTTCTTCTTCAGTTGAACCAACTCGACCGATGTGCACATTTCTGAAAGCATCGGTTGATCCGGTGAGTTGATTTTGTTTGCTTCGAGTTATTTTGAGTGAATCTTTTGTGTCTTGCTCATATGACTTCTTAGACATTTGTTCCACAAGGCTCTCTGATGATCTTCAAGCATTGTATGTTGTCAACTTATGGTTGAGTGACTTAGACATAAGAGCTTTCACTTCGTGTCTTTATCTCATTGATTTGATCTCAAAAGTTGATTGTATATGGGTCTCCAATGACATATTCATTTCATTTTATGAGTGATTTGGGGTCCTTGCATTCTCAAATTTATCAGTAAAGTTCAATGATTGTCATTAATCACTGAAACCATACTTCATGAGGGGCCTAGATGCTTTCAATCTCCCCCTTTTTGGTGATTGATGACAACACAATAATCAAAGCGCAATAGTAATGAATTTGATAGAATGAAATTTAGAAGAATATGCAATGAATATAGGATGTCATACTTGAAACTTAAGCAACAATTAATAACTCAAGTGAAAAATAAGAGATTAAAAAACATAGATAAACACCAAATTATCCCAATCGATTAACAACTCATGGAAATAAGTTCATTAGAGCTCAAAAGTAGCAAATGAGTAGCAAACACACTGAATTACAAGAATGATAAACGATAAATGATAAAAGAGACTAGACTCAAACTCCCCCTGACGATAAATGATAAAAGAGACTAGACTCAAACTCCCCCTGACACTAAGACGCTCCCCCTGACTCCTAACTCTTCTCTTCTCCCCCTTTGGCATCAAGACACCAAAAAGGGATCCGAGCGCCTAAGGGCCCCGAGTGCTGGGCGCGATGACGAATTGGTCACCGTCACTATCGTCGAAGTTGCTGGCTAGAGTAGTGGTGGAGGGAGCTGCCGGAGCCGAAGGAGCCACCGTCAGTGCCTACTGTGGAGGAGCTGCTGGAGCAGGGGCACTGACGACGGAAGCCGGCGTCTGCTGGAACAAGGTCGTGGCCGGCAGCGGGGAGTGAAGTGGAGCACCAGGAGCCAGAAGAGGAGAGATGCTGAAGGAGGGAATCGGGGTAGAAGGTATTGGGGCCACTGGAGCGGCAGCTGGAGCCAAGAATGGAGGTGGTGGAGCGACTCCTGGCAGCTGCGACGGGAGGCAATCCCGGTCTGGGTGTAGAGGTTGGTGATCAACCCCAGGATGCCCATCATCGCCTGCTGCGTCTGCTGCTGCTGGTCGAGGGTGCGATGGTGCATCTGGTCGATGAGCCCCGTCAGCCTGTCAGTGTCTTCACGCCTCTCACGGGTGATATGACGCTACATCTCCTGCTGCTGCTGCTGGAGCTCAAGGAGACGGACAGCCTGCTCCGCTCGGGCCTGCTCGGCTGCCAGCCTGTCCAGACGCTGCTGCTCAACCATCTGCTGGAGAAGCGACGTCAGCTATGACGGCTGCGTGACCTGCGCCTCAGTGACGGGAGGTGGAGTAGGTGGTGGCACTGTGGAGCCTCCAGCCTCCGCGTCGTGCTGCCTGGGAGAGGGCAGAGGAGGGAAGTACTCCTCGCCACTGTCGTCGGTGTCGCTCTCAGACCAGATATGCTGCAGGTCCTCCCCCTGTGCCTCAGCCTCGGCAAGCCTCTCATCCTCCTTCTCTAGGTCAGACCAGTCCTCCTCAGACAGTCGGGCCCTGACCTGACGCTCAACTGGACGGCCAAGACGGCGGTCTCCAGGAGCTGGGGCACGGTAGTGTCCGAACCGTGTCACACTCTCGTCAGAGAGACGGTCGTGCACGGCGGACCCCTCGGGAACCATCATAGTAAGCAGGTAGCTGATCCAGTGCCCATATACTAGCTGCCTCATCATGCCCACACCGTCTGTGATCACATCCTCCATCTCACATATGAGGACGTCCACGATGTCGAACTCCATCCCGTTCATGATGTAGAACAGGAGAGTCTGCTGCAAGCTGGTGAACCCCTCCAAATAGCCAGACCTCGGCAGGAGCTTGCGGCGCAAGGCGAGGTGCACTGTGCGCGCAGCTGGAGTCAACAGGGCTGGAACTCTCGGCTGGTCAGGAGAGAAAGTAGGACCGAACAAAGAACGGATCTCCTGCAGCGGCGGTGCCATCCTCCAATGAGCGGCCTCCTCGTTGGATCTGCCTGACCGTAGACCCTCTCATGTACACAGGTGTCGTGCAAGTCTACTCCAAGCAACTGTCCCAGCGTTTGCCTCGTCAGGTGGTAGTGCTGACCCATGAACATGAAGTCAATGGATCTTCTGCCCTCCGAGACATAGAGGGTGGCGTAGAAGACGTGGACCCAATCTTCCACATAGGCACTCCGCTCATATGCCATCAGCTCCACCAAGCCTCGGTACCTCTCAAAGTAAGGACGGATCTCCGTCTCTGCTACCAAAGCTAGCTGTCCCCAATCCAGATAGTTGTGTTGGAACAACTTGTGCCCTCGACGCCTGTAGGTCTCGTAGAGAGACGCCTAGGTGATAGTCCAGAAGCGACTATCCACCAAAGCTTCCCAGGGCTGCGGGTACCACTCCTCAAGTAGCACATTCCATCTGAGCTTGCGAAGCTGCTTGGCCTTCATCTTCCGGTAGTCGGTCAACCGGACTCCTTCAGCGACATGGACAGTGGTGTCCATCTCGTAGATAGCACGTTGGGCCTCCCTGTCCTCACGACGGTCGGCAGCCGTCGGTCTCGGACGAGGAGCAGCCTCGGTGTTACCCCCACGTGTCTGGGCTGAGCGCCGGCGTACGAGAGGCTCAACCGGCTCCTCTTCGGCCTCGGAGTCGTAAATCACGGGAGGTTGCCTCGGACGAGTCTCACGGATCCTTAGCGACCCTCCTCGGCCACGCTCACGCTCCTTGGCGGCGCGAGCGGCCATCAAGGCCTTCTTCTCCTCCTTTGACAACTTTTGCTTCTTCGCGGCCGGCTCCGCGATAGCCTTGACCTTGTTCTTCTTGTCGCGAGCCATTGCGATGCGCGAGAGCTCAGAGTCAACGAAGGAGATGACGTGGAGATCAACGGGGTTGCAAAACCCTAGCGGCGATGAATGCACCGCAACGGCAATGTATGCGCGGGGCGGCGGAGGCGCTGTGGCGATGGGGAAGAGCGGTGGCGGCGCTTGGATGCGGTGGCAAGTGGTGGAGGCGGCGATTGGTGAGGCGGTAGCGCTTGGAGGTGAGGCGGCGGCGCGGGTGTGCGACAGCGGGATGGAGGCGGCAGCGCGGCGAGCGGCGGCGGCATTGTGGTGATGGCGGTGGCCGGAGACGGCGGCGGCAGCCTGTGCGCGGCAGCGGCGGCGTCCGGCGGCGGCCTGTGCACAGCAGCGGCGGCGTCCGGTGGTGGTGGAGGTGGCGGCGCGACGAGAGGGAGGCGGTGGAGGCGTCGGGATCGGGAGAGAGGAAGGCGAAGGGGGTACGGCCGGTTTAAATAGTGGGTCCTAAACCCTAGCCAAAATTTTAACACCGGATGGACCGATGTTAGAAGGGATATACATCGGTCGAATGCCACAGTAAGGATATTCAAAAAGTTGTCGTTGACATCGTATGGACCGATGTTTAGGGTCTTGATCATCGGTCGAATGGCACAGTAAGGTTGTTCAAAAGAGTGATGTTGACACCGGACGGTCCGACGTTGGAGGAAGTAACATCGGTTGAATTGACCACAGCTCCAGAATAGAGAACACCGGATGGACCGATGTTTTTCAGGATGAACGCGTCAGATCATTTGAGATTCTGACTGAACTGGCCCTTGAAGATTGAACACCTATTGATCCGATGAGGGATTGACCTAGGCATCGGATAATACGATGACTACAGAACAATAACATCCCATATATATCCTTTGACCAAACAAACAAGCAAAGAGAAACACATGTCTTAGGACTTTTTGGGCAACCCCTTACCCCTCAAAAAGGCTAATATGCCAATAACTTAGCTAATCCTTAAAGCAAATGGAACACCGAGAAAAAAAATAGGAGAAAAATATCCAAATAAAATGTAAGGCCCATGATTTGTGAGGTAGAGTATGAAGATTTCTATCTCTTTGAAGCATGTTCCTCTAGGCATTAATGCACCTAACATTTTGTTCTTTCCACCTTATATGAGTTGAGATATTGCATTTCAAACAAGTCTCTTTCTCATGAGGTGGGTTCCCCTTTGTGACAATCTACCGTATGCAATGCCAAACATTTTATAATGCAAGAAATAGTAAGTCTATATGGCAGGCATCATGCAAGACATAAAGTAAATCTATCTTGCCAAGTTTGAACCTTTCAAAGGCTTCTTCAGGGAGAGCTACTCTCCAAGCCTTGGGAAACCCAAAAGAACCACCATCCCAAGCTAACCCTTGCTCACCCCTATCCTTTGAGAGTTAGGCAAGACCTATATGATATGCATTCTTACATGACGTTTGTTGCATCTAGCACATTTAATTCACTCCTAAGCCTAGAAAAAGTTTTCTCATCAAGTGGTTTAGTGAAGATATCCGCCAATTGTTCTTCGGACCTAACACCTCGCAATGAGATGTCTCCCTTAGCTTCATGGTCCCTTAAGAAATGATGGCGAATATCAATGTGCTTAGTGCGGGAGTGTTGAGCGGGGTTTTTAGCTATCTTAACCGCACTTTCATTGTCACAAAGGAGAGACACACAACCAAGTTTAATACCAAAGTCCAGAAAGGTTTGTTTCATATAAAGAATTTGGGCACAACATGCACCGGCCGCAATGTATTCCGCTTCCGCCGTGGACAAGGCGACGGAATTTTGCTTCTTGCTTGACCAAGAAACTAGGGAACGCCCAAGCAAGTGGTACCCACCGGAGGTACTCTTGCGATCTACGCGGCATCCGGCAAAGTCCGAATCCGAGTATCCCACAAGATGGAATTTTGCACCTTTAGGGTACCACAAGCCCACACTAGGAGTATGCTTAAGATACCTAAGTATCCTAAAGACCGCCTTCCTATGCGATTCTTTAGGTGCCGCTTGAAAGCGAGCACATAAGCATACACTAAACATGATATCGGGCCTAGATGCGGTAAGGTAAAGCAATGAACCAATCATAGAACGGTAGTTAGATTGATCAATAGGTTTACCGTCCTTATCCGCGTCGAGATGACAATTGGTTGCCATTGGAGTGCTTCTTGAGCTACAATCTCCCATCTCAAATTTCTTCAAGAGGTCCTTGGTGTACTTCTCTTGATAGACGAAGGTCCCCTCTTGAAGTTGCTTGATTTGAAATCCAAGGAAGAAGTTGAGCTCTCCAATCATTGACATCTCGAATTCCCTAGACATCATTTTGCCAAACTCATGGCTAAAAGCTTCGTTAGTTGAACCAAAAATAATATCATAAACATAAATTTGACAAATGAACAAATCTCCGTTGATGTCCTTGGTGAAGAGTGTGGTGTCCACCCTCCCGATCTTGAATCCTTGCATGATGAGGAAGTACCGTAGTCGTTCGTACCACGCCCTAGGTGCTTGCTTGAGCCCGTAGAGCGCCTTGTGCAACCTATACACATGATTAGGATTCCTCGGATCTTCAAACCCGGGAGGTTGTTCAACATAAACAAGCTCGTTAATGTAACCATTAAGAAAGGCACTTTTCACATCCATTTGATAAAGTCTAATACTATGATGTGAAGCAAAGGCAAGAAGTATACGGATGGCTTCTAGCCGGGCGACCGGGGCAAATGTCTCCCCAAAATCTAGTCCTTCAACTTGTGAGAACCCTTTAGCCACAAGTCTTTCCTTGTTGCGGACCACAACGCCATTCTCGTCTTGTTTGTTGCGATACACCCACTTTGTTCCGATGACGTTCTTGTCCTTCGGTCGCTCCTCCAACACCCAAACTTCATTGCGGATGAAGTTGTTGAGTTCTTCTTGCATGGCCATCACCCAATTTGGGTCTTGGAGCGCTTCCTCAATGTGAGTGGGTTCTACACACGAAACAAAAGAGTAGTGCTCACAAAACGAAGCAACGTGGCGAGAACGTGTACTTACACCCCTTGACGGACTTCCAATGATTTGATCCATTGGATGCGCCTTGGAGATGCGTCCATGCCTCATAAGCGGTTGTGAAGCACTTGGCGAAGGTGATGTGTGTTGCTCCTCTTGTGGTTGGACTTGATTATGGAATTCTTCTTCTTCTTCTTGATGTTGTTGTGCTTGTGAGTCTTGAGTTGGCAATGGATCATCCTTCTCTTCTTCGTCAACTTGAGGCGCCATAGAGGTGTTGTTGTTGGAACTTGAGGCTCCCCCTTGATCATGGCTCTCCTCAACTTCCGGCTTAATGTCTCCAATGGTCATGTTCTTCATGGCTTCTCGTAGAGGCTCATCATCTATTTCATCATGACCAAAACTCTCCTCTTGGGAGCCATTAGATTCATCAAACTCAACATCACAACTTTCTTCAACTAAACCGGAGGTTTGTTTGAATACTCGATATGCTTTTGAGTTTGATGCATAACCAAGAAATATACCAACATCACATCTTCTTTCAAACTTACCGAGCCTTTTCTTGCGATAGATGTAGCACTTGCATCCAAAGACTCAAAAGTAGGAGATGTTGGGCTTTCTCCCAATGAGAAGCTCGTACAGGGTCTTTTGAAGTAGGCTATGTAGGTAGACCCTATTTGCGGCATGGCACGCTGTGTTTATTGCTTCGGCCCAAAACTTCTCCGACGTGCCGTAGTCATCAAGCATTGCTCTTGCAAGAGTGATGAGTGTCTTGTTCTTCCTTTCAACGACACCGTTTTGTTGAGGGGTGTATGTGGCTGAAAACTCATGTTTTACTCCTTCACGGTCACACCATTCCCCAATGTTGTAGTTTTTGAATTCGGTGTCGTTGTCACTCCGGACCTTGATTATGGGAAGTTGAAATTCCCTTTGAGCGCGGTTGGCGAAGGTCTTGAACACTTCCGGAGTTTCACTCTTGTCACCTAGAAACAAAGTCCAAGCATAGCGAGAATAGTCATCAACAATAATGAGACAATAGAGGTTATCGCCAAGGCTTTGATATGTGGACGGTCCGAAGAGGTCCATGTGGAGTAGTTCAAGTGGCTTGGAGGTTGACACCATTGTCTTCATTGGGTGGTGTGAAGCAACTTGCTTCCCGGCTTGACAAGCGCTACAAAGCTTGTTCTTCTCAAATGTGACATCCTTCACGCCAGTCACCATCCCAAGCTTGAATGACTTCTTGAGTTTGCTCATTCCAATGTGTGCTATGCGTCGGTGCCATAGCCATCCCAAGCTTGTCTTAGTGAAAAGACAAGTGGTCAAGCTAGCATTCTTGTTGGCGAAGTCCACTAGGTAGAGATGTCCATGCCGGAATCCTTTGAAGACTATGTCTTGGCTAGTTTCACTACTCACAACAACATCATTTTTGCTAAAAGTGCACGTTAGTCCAAGATCACATAGTTGTGCAATAGAAAGTAAATTAAATCTAAGTGACTTAACGTACAAGACATTAGAAATGGACAAATCATTTGAAATAGCAATTTTACCTAACCCAATTACCTTTCCCTTAGAGTTATCACTGTCGGTACCCTAAAAACCATACACCCCCTGAGGTTACAAAGATCTCAAGGGAAGGACGTCTACTCAAATTGAAGACCCTCGGAGGCCCACTTGTCAGACATAACCGGACCTGCTTCTCCAACATGGTTAATCCCTAGGTTGCCACGTGTACTGTCAGACCGGAGCTACTACCCACAAGGGTGAAGCTCCGGGCTGGGTACCGAAACGGCACCTCCGGACTTAACCCCTGACCGAGAGAAGCTCCGGACCTGACACGTGCCAGGCCACCCCGGAGCTTCCCGCTTCCCACAAGCAAGCTCCGGAGCTGCCACGTGTCCATACGTCGGAGCTAGCCGCTTCAAACCTCCGGGAGACATTGTAACGGCTCCGGATCTTCAAAGGACAGCCGCGAACTTCAAGACCTGATTAATTGTCATTAATTCCACGTTAATGACACTTAATCGGACGATCTTAACACCTGTAACGGCACTGTCGGAGCCGTTACAGGGTTATTAACAACAATTAATCTCGTGTATCAATACTAGTAACCGCCAGGGCCACATGTCGGGCCAGGCTGACTTGTAACGGTTTGTCCTTGTACTATAAAAGGACAAACCGACGATACACGAGAGAGAGGGACTCTCGAACGCTCTCAAGCTCACAAGTTAATACAACACACACACACCCGTGGAGTAGGGTATTACGCTCAGGCGGCCCGAACCACGTAAACCACTGTGTCTCTCATGTCCAATCGTGATTCACCTTCTTGAGTCTCCGCGCGCCCAAACCGAACTACAAACTCCTTCAACACTTTAGTAGTGTCAGGGGATCTGCCGACTCCAACAGTCGACAGTTGGCGCGCCAGGTAGGGGCGCCTGAGATCTTCAAGAATGATGAATTCTGCGGCTGGATCATCCAACGGGCAACCTGCTGCTCAGGCTGTCGGAGGCAATCCCTCCAACATGCAGCCACCGGTAGGAGCCTCAGCACCAGCAGGAATCACACTCCCACCACCACCATCTTCTCCGGCAAGACGTGCCGAGCAACATGATGGTGCGCTGGCGTCACATACTGCGCCGGCAAGTCGTGACAACCCAGAACACGCGCTCCATGCAGCGCGTGCTCTTCTCCAGCGACCACCACCTCCAGATGCATCTCAAGGTGCCATGGAGCAATGGAGGGCTGATGTTGAGCATTTGGTCGTAGCAGCGGCCGAACGCCTCAACAACCAGGGTCCACCTCCTTCAGGGCGGGCCCCATCGCAGCGACGGACGTTGTCTGGAAGACTTGGTCCGCATGTCTCCAACAACCGAAGACGAGCTGCGTCACAGCAAGTGATATCGTTGCCCTCTGGGGCACGACGCACCCATACTGCATCTCGGCTTTCGACACATGACCTCCAGGCGGAGCTTGATCGCCGATACCGCCAACAGGATGGCCGCGTCCATATCGAGCGAGCTCGAGAAAGACGAGATGCTCAAGACCTTTCTACTCTGGAAAGAGTAGGAGGAGGCTGTTCCGCCCTAGCCATGCACCTACGCATGGTTAGATGGCCACAGAAGTTCCGGCCACACTTGCCGGAAAAATTCGACGGGACTGTCAACCCCGTAGAATTTCTGCAGATATACTCTATTGCAATCTTAGCAGCTGGAGGAAACGAGGCCGTAATGGCCAACTACTTTCCAGTGGCCTTAACTGGGACTGCCAGGTCCTGGTTTATGAGCCTTCCACCCAACTCTATCGACAGTTGGGAGGAGCTGTGCCGTCAGTTCACTGCCAACTTCGGGAGTTCATACACCCGACCGGGCACTGAACTAGACCTTTTTGCGGTCGTGCAAAAAGGGGGAGAATCTTTGCGGTCATTCATCCAGAGGTTCTCTCAGGTACGTAACACAATCCCTTCTATCTCAAGCGCTTCTGTCATTGTGGCATTCAGACAGGGTGTACGAGACAAGAAGATGTTGGAGAAGTTGGCGATCAAAGAGATCACCAGCGTCACGGAGCTCTTCAGCTTGGCAGACAAATGTGCCAGAGCTGCGGAGGGCCGTGAAATGCACTCCAAACCAACCTTGGAGGATCATAAAAAATCCTCCAAAGAAGAAGCCGCTACCTCCGGGAGTGGCAAGAAGAAAAAGAAGACCAACGGCAAGAAGAAGCCGTCGGCCGGCACATCCAACGTTGCAGCCACTGCAACTCCCGGTGGCCGGGGGCCACGCCCCGAGAAGCGACCTCGACCGTCTTTCGAAGACGGTGGCAAATCCAAAATGTGGTGCCCCATTCACAAAACGGGCAGCCACAGGCTGGAAGACTGCCGGGAGGTCCAAAACCTTGCCGAGCGCTACCACAAGCGCCGGGAAAGGTCTCCCTTCCGACAGAGGGAGGGAAAACAAAAGGTCGATGAAGCTCCGGCTGAAGAAGAGTTAGGGTTTCAGGACCCCAAAAAGGTCCTGAAAGCCGTCTACACCTCCGTCGACGATGACTCCGACGTCTCCGACAACGAGCGTCGGAAAACCATGAACACCATCTTTGGTGGATCATGGGACATCACTTCTCGTCGTGTCATCAAGACTATGCGACGGGATATGGCTGCTGTAGCTCCTACAGCTAGACCGGAGCCACATCGAAAGTGGATGGACACACCCATCACTTTTGATGCTTCGGACTGTCCTCAAAGCATGGTCGGAGCTGGCCAATTACCCTTGATGGTATCTCCCACCATCAACAACATCCAGCTCCATCATGTCATGGTAGACGGAGGTTCGGGGCTTAACCTTATCAGCTTCGAAGCTTTCACTAAGCTTCAGCTCCGACCTTCGGACCTCCAGCCCTCTCGACCTTTCTCTGGAGTAGGTCCGGGGGCCATTACCCCACTCGGAGCTATTACTCTCCCCGTTACCTTCGGTACCCAGGAGAAGTATCGCACCGAGAAGTTGGTCTTCGACGTCGCTCAGATCAACTTACCATTCAACGCCATCTTGGGTAGACCTGCCCTGTACAAATTCATGGCAGCTGCTCATTATGGATACCTGGTGTTGAAGATGCCAACACCAGTAGGCGTTCTCCGGATCCGCGGAGATCGCACTGCCGGAGTAACTGCTCTGGAGGAACTCCACGCACTCACCACGGCGCAAGAGGAGGACTCCAGACAGGAGCAAGCTCCGAAACCCCCGAGCATTCGTCAACGAGGCTCGACCTCTGCACCCCGTGTGCAGCCAAGCGGCGACACCGACATTCCCGTCAAAGTCGTCCAAATTGGTTCCGATGCCGCTCAAACCACCCGTATATCAGGAGGGTTGAACGACAAATAGGAACTCGCGCTCATCACTTTCCTCCGGGCTAACGTTGACGTGTTTGCTTGGCAACCGTCACAAATGCCTGGGATCCCCAGGGAAGTGATTGAGCACAATCTGAAGATTTACCCCGACGCTCGGCCTGTGCATCAGAAACCTCGGAAGCAATCTGTGGAGCGACAGAACTTCATCCGACAAGAAGTGAAGAAGTTGCTCGAAGCCGGATTCATCCGAGAAGTCTTCCATCCAAAATGGCTGGCAAACCCAGTCGTTGTGCCCAAGGCCGGCGGGAAACTTCGGATGTGCATCGACTACACCACACTGAATAAGGCATGTCCAAAAGATCCATTCCCACTACCTAGAATAGATCAGATAGTGGATTCCACCTCCGGGTGCGAGTTACTGTGTTTCCTAGACGCATATTCTGGATATCATCAAATCAGGATGTCTAGGGAGGATGAAGAGCATACTTCATTCATCACAGTAGATGGATTGTATTGTTACACAGCCATGTCGTTTGGTCTCAAGAATGCAGCTTCAACTTTTGTACGAGCTATGTACAAAACTTTCGAAGAACTCATCAGAGACATAGTGGAAGTGTACGTCGATGACATCGTGGTCAAAGTCAAGAACAAGGAGTCCCTCTTGGACACCTTGCAGGCTGTCTTCGACAAGCTGCGGGCCACCCACACGAAGCTAAACCCAGACAAATGCGTCTTCGGGGTTAGTTCCGGAAAGCTTCTTGGTTTCCTGGTAAGTCACCGGGGCATAGAGGCTAATCCGGCGAAGATAAAAGCCATTGAAGACATGCGGCCACCAACCCGCATCAAAGACGTCCAAAAGTTAACTAGATGTCTAGCAGCCCTCAGCCGGTTCATTTCAAGACTGGCGGAGAAAGCACTTCCCTTCTTCAAGTTACTGAGGAAGTCCGGACCATTCCAATGGTCTGAAGAAGCAGAGAAGGCATTCCAGGAGCTGAAACAGTTCCTCACCACCCTACCAGTCCTGGTAGCTCCGAACCCTGGTGAGCCTTTATTGCTTTACATTTCAGCTACTGACGAAGTCGTCAGTATGGTTCTGGTTGCGGAGAGACCGGAACTACCCAATACTCAGGAATCCAGACCCCTTCGGGAGGGTCCGGAGGTTCCTGAAAGCGGGTCTGGGTCCCAGCTCCCAGACTTGAACCCACAAGAAGCCACTCCAGGGGACCCGGATCCCTCCGAGAGGATCCAGGTCATTTCTGAAGAAGCTCCGGGTTCCTCCACTCAGAACCCGGAGGTCCCCGAAGAGAGTCTGGACCCCTTCGAGAGGGTCCGGATCAATGAAGAGGAAGCTCCGGACCCCTCCGGGAGGGCCCGGACCATTCAACGCCCGGTATACTTCATCAGTGAAGTGTTACATGATGCCAAGACTCGATACCTAGAGGTGCATAAACTGCTTTATGCAGTTCTTATTGCCTCAAGGAAGCTTCGACACTATTTCCAAGCTCACAAAGTCTCGGTGGTGACCTCATATCCACTTCGAGCGATCCTGCATAATCCAAATTCAACTGGGAATATTGCAAAGTGGGCAGCGGAATTGGCTGAATTCGATCTTGAATTCATTCCGAGACAAGCAATCAAGAGTCAAGCGTTGGCAGATTTCGTGGCAGAATGGACTCCCTCTCCATTAAACCCTGGGGGCCCCAGCGAGCAGAAGACGGAACCTCAAGTTCCAACCTTCACTAAGCCTCACTGGACCCTTTATTTCGACGGCTCCATGCAGAAGCAGGGAGCCGGAGCTGGAATCCTTCTCCTCGCACCAACCGGGGAGAAGGTGAAATACATGGTACACCTTGACTTCAAGGCAACCAATAACATGGCGGAGTACGAAGCACTCATCTATGGATTAAAGGTGGCACTATCATATGGTGTCAAGCAGTTGCTGGTCAAAGGAGATTCACAACTTGTCATCAAACAGGTGAAGGGTGAATGCTCCTGCAATAATCTCCAGCTGGCTGCTTACCTCCTTGAAGTCCAGAGGCTTCAGAAGGACTTCGAAGTCCTAGACCTTCACCATGTGCAGCGTGCTCACAACGCTGAAGCTGACGAACTCTCGACCAAGGCATCAACTGGAGCTCCGGCTCCTGATGGAACCTTTGTCCGGAGGTTGTCAAAACCCACAGTTCAGCCTGCCGAACTGAACGAAGGGGGCGAGATCAGCATCCTGAAGCTGACGGTCCCGATGGCCCTGTTACCATGGCAGCCATCAAGGGTCGTAGGTGCTGCCGGAAGCTCCGAGCAACCCAGCACGCAAGACTCAAATGCTCAAGTCAGTTCCGATGCATGGATCTCGGAGATCCGGAGCTACTTGAAAGACAACATCCTTCCTGACGATGATGTATCCGCTGACCGGGTAGTCAGATTGGCTAAAAGATACACGTTGGTAGAAGAGGATCTCTACCGGCGCGGTGCCAACGGCATCCTAATGTGGTGCATCACAAGGGAAGAAGGCTGCGAGCTCCTCGTAGAAATCCATGGAGGCGAGTGTGGGAACCACGCATCTTCCCGCACGCTGGTCGGAAAAGCCTTTCGGCACGGCTTCTACTGGCCTACAGCGCTCCAGGATGCCACTGAGCTGGTGAAGAAATGCAAAGCATGCCAATTTCATGCAAAGCAAATTCACACACCTGCTCAGTCCTTACAAATGATACCTCCCACATGGCCTTTCGCTGTGTGGGGGATGGACATCTTGGGACCCTTCCCAAGAGTCGTCGGAGGTTACAAGTTCCTGTACGTTGCCATTGACAAGTTCACCAAGTGGCCGGAAGCTACTCCCGTCGTGACGATCAACAAACAATCTGCAATCAATTTTCTACAATCCATCGTGAGCAGATTCGGAGTCCCAAATAAGATCATCACTGATAATGGGACTCAATTCACAAGCTCCGCATTTCAAGGCTATTGCGAAGACCTCGGCATACAAGTTTGCTACGCTTCTGTAGCTCATCCTGCCAGCAACGGGCAAGCCGAGAGAGCAAATGCAGAGATCCTTAAAGGACTCAAAACATGCACTTATGAGCGCTTGAAGAAACACGGAGCCAATTGGATCGAAGAGCTTCCGCCCACTCTATGGGCTAACAGGACTTCTCCAAGTCGGGCAACCGGAGAAACACCCTTCTTCCTGGTGTACGGAGCAGAAGCGATCCTTCCTCCGGAAATCACCTTGGGTTCCCTCCGGGTCCGGACCTTCGACGAAGCCGCGCAGGACCAGCTCCGGCGTGAAGACCTAGACCTCCTCGAGGAGGGAAGGTGCCAAGCAGCTGTTCGGAATGCCCGATACCGCCAAGCTCTACGGCGCTATCACCAGCGGCATGTACACAGCCGACAGCTCGAGGAAGGCGATCTGGTGCTACGGAGAATACTATCCAGAGAAGGGCAAAACAAACTCTCCCCCGGCTGGGAAGGGCCCTTCCGAGTGATCAAAGTATCCTGTCCCGGAAGCGTTCGCTTGGCTACCGAGGATGGGACACCACTCCCAAATCCTTGGAACATTGAGCACCTCCGTAAGTTCTACACTTAATTCCACGGGGGTGAGTCTTAAGTAACTTGAAATGTATGTTATAGAGTCATTGTACAGAGTCGGGTAGTTCCTCCGGGAGAGCAGCCGGACCTTTCCCGAAAGGTTCGAAAAGCTCATGCAACACTTGATACAGTCTCCGGACTAGAAGTGTGGCTAACTACCCTGGGTCAAATGAGAAACCAAACACACTTAGTCTGGTTCCGTACCCTAAGAGTGTACTTGTTTCCCCTGTACCCCGGACCTATAATGAAAGACATCTTCATGTGAAATAGACTCCACGTGCATTCATTTTTGCATAGGCTCGACATTTTTATTTTTCTCTTTCTTGTCTATAACAGAAACGTGCAGTTCTTAAGAAGTTCTAGTTTGACCGGTTTACGTACGATTCGAGTTGAATTGTCGGATTTTTTAGATTTAAATATCGTCTGTGGCCAACTCGTCTGAAAGCCGCCAAGCCATTCTAGGGCCGGAGTGCGCTATCGACTTAGCCTGGTCAAGCACCCTAAGTACGCCACTCTACCTATATCCTGGCAGGCCAAAGTAAGGTGGGTCCATGGACAGTTGGATCTAAAAGAAAATACAGTTCATCCAGTCGTATTAAAAATCGTGTTCAACTTAAAATTTTCTTGAGAACCATAAGCCGCGACGAAGTTATAGACAAGGAACGAATTTTACTATTTTTCTTGGCTTAAGTGTGCAGGAAAAATGAACCCTACGTTGACGGAGAAAAACCGGAGCTAACCAAGCTCCGACTCCCACCAGGGCGTCAACCGTCAGCGTTGACTAAAAGATGGTGAGAAGACCCTATCACTAGAGTCTGTTGCCAACAAACCAAGTGTGGCAAAGGTCATTGCCGGAGCTGCTAAGCTCCGACACCTTGGAGTATTAACTATCGACGCTCAACGTGTTGATAGAGGCTATTGCCGGAGCTACTAAGCTCCAGCGATGGACAGTGCCGGAGCTTCTAAGCCCCGACAACTTCAGGGGACCTTCACTATCAAAAACTTCGGACCTAAATTCCACAAGTTCGAAGCAAATTCGTCTTCAACAAAACTCAACATCCTTTTGGTACATGTCCACAATCAAATTGTGCACATCTACCAGGGGGCCAAGTGAAGATAAAGATGTTGAAGACAAAAAAATGAAATTCGCAAAAAACTGGGGATTTCATTTCATCTGAAGACCGGAGATTACATCTGGAGACAAGGGATTACAAAATTGAGGAAGAAGAGAAGATACAAGTACAGGCTAAGAAAGACGGTCCTAGACCCTATGGAAGAACTCGGCGACCTTTTGGGCGACCTCCGACACGCTGGCTCGGGAAGCTTCGCCTTCTCCTTCGACGGGGCCTTCAAGCACCGGGTCCAGAGGAAATCGAGGGTTCCGGCTGGTGTAGCACGTCAACACATATTCTGTGACGTTCCTAGCCAGGGATTGCCCCTCGACCTCCAGTTGGTCCGCGATGACGTCGCCCACCTTGGAGAGCTTGCTGCCCGCAGCGCTCAACGCTTGCAACGCAAGGTCCGGCTCCGGCTCCGGATCATCCGGGAGCACGGGGCTGAAACCCATCGGCGCCAGCGCATCGTCGGCCTTGCTCAGGAACTCCCAAATTTGCAGGGAGTCCGCCTTCCTCAGGTTCTTCATCTCTTCCAGGGATCTCCGGGCCGCCGTCAGCTCCGAATTCTCGCGGGAGAGGCGCTCAACTTCTTTGGCGTTCTGCTGGATCTTCGCAGCAACCCGCTTCTCAAGTCTTCCGAGCTCCTCCTCCCGGAGGTGGATCTTGTTCCGGCGGTCGACCAGGTCCTTCTCCCTAACCTCCACTTTCTTCTCCCGGGCGATAAGGGCACACTCGTATTCGTAGAGTTCCTGCCCCCGCACCCAGGTCTTCTCCTCTTCCTCGAGGCAGCGCTCTTCCAATTTCTTAGTGCGCTCCTCGAGGCCCTTGTCCGCCAGAGCTGTTTTCTCAGCAAGCTCTTCTTCCCGTCGCAAGACGTCATCCCGTAGCTCTAGGAGCTTTTGCTCCTCATCCTCGAGCCGTCTTTCCCTTCCTTCAAGTGCCTCTCGGCGCTTGATGAGTGCGGTGCTGATGGCCTCGAGCTGATCAAACCGAGCATTGGCCGCGTCGTTAGCAGCCTTAGCTTGGTCATGGAACTCCCGGGATTGAGCGTCGAGGGCGTGAGTCATGCTCTCCCTCTCATCCAGCAGTTCACCCCAGAGCTCCAGGCGGATCTTCTCCCGCCTAATCCATTCCTTGTCATCCGCAAGCCTCGACTGCGCCAGCTTAGTCTCGAATTGGAGCCGATTACGCCACCGCCTAAGGGTTTGGCGCTCCTCTTCAAGAGCCTTGCTGTCGTGGAAGAAGGCCAGTTGGACCTGACGTAGACTGGAGCAGGCGTTGTCGATGGACATCGACAGAGAGATGAGCTCCGGACCTGCTGGGGTCTCTTCCGCTGGTTCCAGCGGGTCTTCACTTACAAAAATTGGGTCCCACTCTACGAGAGTGGAACCTCGAGCTTCCAAAGTACTAGGGCCCTCCTCCGGGATGGCCTCAGTCGCCATCGAAGGAGGTCCCGCCACCAAGTCTTCATTTGCCCCCTCAGGCTGGGGGCCGGCGACTTCGTTCAGGCACTCTGGCTCTGCCACAGGTACCATCGACGTCGTCGCCTCTACTGGCTCCGGCCAGGACACTTCTTCTGAGGGAGGCTCAAGCTCCCTCGCCTCTTCAGCCGCCGTCTCTGCGGCTGGCGCTCCAACAATCACCGGCTCTGCGACCGGAGCTTCGGAAGAAACCGGCTCAACTGCCGGAACTACTTCAACTTCCGGCTCGCATACCGGAGCTTCAGCCACCTCCGGCTCAATCGCCGGGGCTTCAGCACTTTCCGGCTCCGAAGCCAGGACTGCTACTTCCACCGACTCAATAGTCGGAGCTTCTACTTCTGCAGCACCAGGACCCGGAGCTTCCACCTCCGGAACGGGTGCCGCTGGCGCATCTTCAATCCCGTGGTCCGGCGCTACCACGGGAACTTCTGGAGACGAGTCGAGGTCCATGACCACGACAGCCGGCGCCGGAGCTGTCGCAACCTCCGCTTGGGGCGGCACCGGAGCTGGAGCAGAAGCCCTCGCAGCCTCAGACACTGTGGCTGAGGGCGGAGCTTCACTCCCCTTCTTGGGAACGCTGCAGATAAAGAACGAAGAAATTGAGCAAACAGATGCTACAATTAAAAGTTAATCGAGGTAAGAAAGAAAAATTACCTTGGGAGGCTCACGCACCAGCTTGCGCGGAACCTCTTTCCCGGACGATCCGGGCTGGCCACGGTCGGCGTAGGAGCTCCGGGAGGACTCCCAGGACTTGCCGTAGCCGCGGGCGTTTCCCGGGTCGGAGCTCTCCTTGATCGGGAGGAACTCCTGGACCTGGAGGCCCTCACCGCTTCTGGTGCCGGAGTCGCGTGCCCGGAGCTGGCACCTCCGGAGGGATCCATCACGGGGACAGTCGCACTCCGGGAGGATCCCACCGCCGGAACAGTAGCGCTCCGGAAAGACCCCACCACGGGGACAGCCGCCACGGCGGCAGAGGATCTTCCTTCCTGAGGAGGGTGAACCTGAGGGGAAGCGGCAGGCCCGACGGACCTTCCGTCAGCATGTCGCAGCTTCCTCTTCCGGCTCTCCGGCTCCTCCGCCAACTCTTTGCCCTTGCCGACGACCTCAGCTCTTGGCTGAGAGACAGGGGCGGAGCCGCCTTCAGGCAACCCGAGGATCGCCAACCGGGTAGTTGATCTTCTCTCGACGACACCAAGGACGTCAAGCGCGGGCATCTTTCGCCGGAGCTCCCTGCTGAACTCAACCTCCACGTTCAGAGGGAGGAAAGCCGGCGGCGGAGTCAAGTAATCTCCGTCAACATCGATGTCGTGCTGGAATTTCTTGAGGTGAAACTCCAAGGACTTCCCCACCATGCTGGACTTCAACCCGGTCTCAACCCGGTCCTCGTCCATCACGCTGTTGAGGGCCCAGGCGAGCTTCTCCCTCCTCTTCAGCGGTGCCCACCTGTTGGACAGGAAGTTGCAGAACACCGCCTGGGGAGTCAATCCTCCCTCCACACATTGGCGGATTCTGGTCAAGACAGGGTCGAAAGCTCCCGCCAGCATCGGAACTTCGCTCCATACCGACGTGTCAATGCCGGGCAGACCGTCTGGCAGCTCCAACCGCTCATGCTCCTCCACCCGGACGACTACCCAATCTTTCTTCCAGTCATCCCACTTCCCGGAAGGGAATGACCGGAGGTACTTGAATGGGCACTTCTTGCGCTTCACGAAGTAGTAGAAGCCAAGATACTCATCGCTTCGGCCGGTGGTTTGGACGGTGAAGAAGGTTCGGAAGAGCTCGATGCAGGGAGGGATGCCCACCCACATCTCGCAGAAGTGGACAAAGATGGACACAAGGAGAATGGAGTGAGGGCCAAGGTGGTACAGCTGCAGACCATAGAAGTCCAGCAGCATCAAGAAGAAAGAAGAAAACGGTGGGATCAGCCCCACCATGGCGTACGAGGAAAAGTACACCATCTCGCCAGAGTGCTCCTTTTTAAAGGGAAGCTCTCCGCCGGCGCGGACCGAGCGGTTGAAGAAGTCCGAAGACCACCCCATGAGGGCCCGGACCTTCTTCAGATCGCCGTCTGTCTTCAAGCGACTCTCACGCAGACCCAACTCCATCGCAGCAAAGCTAGGCAAGAGAAGAGGAGCAAAGAACAAGTTGGGAGTTTGAGCGCAAGAACAGATGGGAAGCGTAAAGAACTCCCGACTGTGCGCTTTCCTTCTTAAGTAAGCCCTCACAACGCTTGGATGGAAACTGCAGGGGAGTCAAGGATACTACTCAAGAATTCAACCCTGCCGATGACTAGGGGGCCCGGGACCACCCTGACGATCAAGTCGAGGCTCTTACCCAGGCGAACAGTTGTCATCACGAGGCGGGAACCCAAAGGCGGCGACCTGACAAGGCGCGCAGAACCGATACGGTTTTCGTATCGGGAACCGGCGACCTTCAATTGCGAGAGATCCGCACATCAAAGATCCTATCTGCCGCCTGAGGTGCGCCACGCGTCGGGACTTAACCGTAAAGCCCTGCCAACGGCACCTCCGAAGACCCTTGAAGACCCAGTTCAAGAGTCGCGAGTATGGACCCACCTCCGACGGAATGACTTCACACCGGTGACTTTCCCCGGAGGTAGGTCCAGGGGGCCACTGTCGGTACCCTAAAAACCATACACCCCCTGAGGTTACAAAGATCTCAAGGGAAGGACGTCTACTCAAATTGAAGACCCTCGGAGGCCCACTTGTCAGACATAACCGGACCTGCTTCTCCAATATGGTTAATCCCTAGGTTGCCACGTGTACTGTCAGACCGGAGCTACTACCCACAAGGGTGAAGCTCCGGGCTGGGTACCGAAACGGCACCTCCGGACTTAACCCCTGACCGAGAGAAGCTCCGGACCTGACACGTGCCAGGCCACCCCGGAGCTTCCCACAAGCAAGCTCCGGAGCTGCCACGTGTCCATACGTCGGAGCTAGCCGCTTCAAACCTCCGGGAGACATTGTAACGGCTCCGGATCTTCAAAGGACAGCCGCGGACTTCAAGACCTGATTAATTGTCATTAATTCCACGTTAATGACACTTAATCGGACGATCTTAACACCTGTAACGGCACTGTCGGAGCCGTTACAGGGTTATTAACAACAATTAATCTCGTGTATCAATACTAGTAACCGCCAGGGCCACATGTCGGGCCAGGCTGACTTGTAACGGTTTGTCCTTGTACTATAAAAGGACAAACTGACGATACACGAGAGAGAGGGACTCTCGAACGCTCTCAAGCTCACAAGTTAATACAACACACACACACCCGTGGAGTAGGGTATTACGCTCAGGCGGCCCGAACCACGTAAACCACTGTGTCTCTCATGTCCAATCGTGATTCACCTTCTTGAGTCTCCGCGCGCCCAAACCGAACTACAAAATCCTTCAACACTTTAGTAGTGTCAGGGGATCTGCCGACTCCAACAGTCGACAATCACCAAAGGTGACTTGTTCATGATTGTCGGGGTTTTCTATGGTGGTGAACATACCATCATTGCCGGTCATATATTGAGTGCACCCGCTATCGAGTACCCAATGCTTTCCTCCGGCTTTGTAGTTCACCTACACACATGAATTCAATTTTTGACTTTAGGCACCCAAGCCAACTTAGGTCCTTGTATGTGTGATAAAAGTGTTTTTGGGACCCAAAGTTGCTTGGGGAGCTTCCCCTTCATGCCCTTCATGTCTTTGCCAATGAACCTAGCCTTCACCTTGTCACCTACTTTACTTAAGAGATAATAATGATCATTGAAAGTAGATTTATAGTTAGTAGGCAATTTAGGAGAAGGTCGGTTAGGAAGAGGACACTCCCATGTGTGGTGACCGGTGACCTCACAATGTTGGTAATAAGAACCAACTTCCTTGATGAAGCTTGTTCTTAGCTCCGGTGAGGGCACCTTTCCTTTGTTAGGCACCGGGAAGGATCCAAGTCCTCTCTTGTTGAAGGCCTTTGCTTGTTGGAAGAGAATTTCCTTGTGCTTGACTTCTCCTTTTGAAAGTCTAGCCACACTAGTGCGGAGACTCTCAATTTCTTCCAACAAGTCCTTCTCCCTAGCATTAGCTTTCAAAGGCAAAGACTTGTGCAAAGCATTAGTGGCATGAGAAGTAATGGATATCTTATCATTAAGGGTTTGCTTCTTCATATCTTTCAACTCTTGATCAAGCATGTCATGAGCAAGGTTAAGTGTTTGATGTTCTTGTATTAACTTGTTGTGCTCTTCCAAGAGTGTTTGGTGTGCTAAGTCAAGTTCATGATTATCTATCTTAATATTAGCCTTTTATTCCTCAATTTGCTTGACATGGGATTTGAGTGTGTCATGCTCTTTGAGTATGCTTTCATACTTGTCAAGCAAATCAAGGTTAGTACTCTCAAGTTTAGCACGAGTTTCTTCAAGCACTTTAACCTTACTATTTTCCCTCTTAATGATAGCATGATATTCATTTATCAAAGAAGTTAAATCATCGGGGGAAAGCTCATCATCGCTAGAGTCATCACATACCTTAGTGTTACCTTTTGCCATGAGGCACATGGGCGGTGGATGAAGAGGTGCATCATCATTGTTGGCGATGGCGAGGCCGGCCAAGCTTTCTTCTTCCTCTTCACTCTCTTCATCACTTGTTTCTTCATCGGTGAACCATTCATTTGCCTCACACATAAACACCTTTTGTGGGCCATTTCTCTTCTTTGGGAAGAGTCTTGCCTTCTTGCCCTTGTCATGTTTCTTCTTCCCAAAGGATCTTGGCTTTGGTTTGGCTTCTTCTTCATCATCATCGCTTCCTTCAAGCTTGTGATGCTTGCCTTCGTAGTTCTCTCTTCTTTTGTCCGGTTTTGGACAATCATAGGAGATGTGGCCTTGATCACCACAATTGTAGCAAGTCTTGCGATCATCTCTCCTTGGTAGAAACGCTTTCTTCTTGGGATCAAAGGTGTATCCCTTCTTGGTAATCTTGGAGTTCAAGCGTGAGAACTTTCTCATCATTAATGCAAGCTCATCATCATCGTCTTCACTTGATGCTTGTTCTTCTTCACTTGAGCTAGGCTCAACCACCTTCTTCTTCTTGAGGCTTGATTTCTTGGTGGTGGCCTTTAGAGCAATTGTCTTTGATGATGATTGCTCCATCATCCCAAGTACACTCATCTCATGAGCGTATGTCGGTACCCTAAAAACCATACACCCCTTGAGGTTACAGAAATCTCAAAGGAAAGCCATCTACTTGGTTTGAAGACCTTCGGAGGCCCACTTGTCAGACATGACCGGGCCTGCTTCTCCAACATGGTTAATCCCTGGGTCGCCACGTGTACTGCCAAACCGGAGCTACTGCCCACAAGGGGGAAGCTCCGGGCCAGGTACCGAAACGGCACCTCCGGACTTAACCCCGGACCGAGAGAAGCTCCAGAGTTGACACGTGACTGGTAGCCCCAGAGCTACCTGCTTCCCACATCAAGCTCTGGAGCCGCCACGTGTCCAATCGTCGGACCTGCCAGCCTCTAACCTCCGGAAGACCTTGTAACGGCTCCGGATCTTCAAAGAAGAGCCAAGGACTTCAAGACCCGATTAAGTGTCATTAATGCCATATTAATGACACTTAAACGGACGATCTTAATACCAGTAACGGCACTGTCAGAGCCTGTTACAGGATCATTAACAGCAATTAATCGTGTATCAATACTAGTAACCGCCGGGGCCACATGTCGGGCTAGGCTAACTTGTAACGGCCTGTCTTTGTACTATAAAAGGACAGGCCGACGATACACTCAGGGACGTTCACAGACGAATTCACACACCCTATACACTCGTGACAAGCTAATACAACACCAACACACCCGTGGAGTAGGGTATTACGCTCAGGCGGCCCGAACCACGTAAACTCTTGTGTCTCCTGTGCCAAACTCCTATTCACCTTCTTGAATCTCCGCGCGCCCACACCGAACTTCAAACTCTCCAATCACTTTAGCAGTGTAGGGAGATCTGCCGGCTCCAACAGTCGACAGTTGGCGCGCCAGGTAGGGGGAGCCTGAGATTTTCGAGAATGGTGAACTCCGCGGTTGGATCATCCAACGGCCAACCTGCTGCTCAGGCTGTTGGGGGTAATCCCTCCAACAGGCAGCCACCAGCAGGAGCCTCAACACCAGCAGGAGTCACACAGCCACCACCGCCGCCTCCTCCAGCAAACCAAGCTGGACAACGCGATGGTGCATCGGCGTCCATCACGGCGTCGGCGAGTCATGACAACCCGGAACACGCGCTCCATGCAGCGCGTGCTCTTCTTCAACGTCCACCACCTCCGGATGCATCTCGAGATGCAATGGAGCAGTGGAGGGCCGATGTGGAGCATTTGGTCGCAGCAGCGGCCGAACGCCTCAACAACCAGGGTCCTCCTCCTTCGGGACGAGCCCCGTCGCAGCGGCAGACTTTGTCTGGTAGACTTGGTCCGCACGTCTCCAACAACAGGAGACGAGTTGCGTCACAACAGGTGACGTCACTGCCCTTCGGGGCTCGACGCACTCACACGGTATCCAGGCTTTCGACTCATGACCTCCGGGCGGAGCTTGATCGCCGATACCGCCAGCAGGATGGCCGTGTCCATATTGAGCGTGCTCGTGAAAGACGGAAAGCTCAGGACCTTTCTACTCTGGAAGGGGTAGGAGGAGGCTGTTCAGCCCTAGCCATGCACCTGCGCATGGTTAGATGGCCACAGAAGTTCCGACCACACCTGCCGGAAAAATTCGACGGGACTGTCAACCCTGCCGAATTCCTTCAGATATACTCCACTGCAATTTTGGCAGCTGGAGGAAACGAGGCCGTGATGGCCAATTACTTTCCAGTGGCCTTAACTAGGACCGCCAGGTCCTTGTTTATGAGCCTTCCACCCAACTCTATCAACAGTTGGGAGGAGCTGTGCCATCGGTTCACTGCCAACTTCGGGAGTTCATACACCCGACCAGGCACTGAGCTGGACCTTTTTGCGGTCGTGCAAAAAGGAGGAGAATCTTTGCGGTCCTTCATCCATAGGTTCTCTCAGGTACGCAACACTATCCCTTCTATCTCAAGCGCTTCTGTCATTGTGGCATTCAGACGGGGCGTACGAGACAAGAAGATGTTGGAGAATCTGGCGATCAAAGAGATCACCAGCGTCACGGAACTCTTCAGCCTGGCAGACAAATGTGCCAGAGCTGCGGAGGGCCGTGAGATGCACTCCAAACCAGCCTCGGAGGATCACAAGAAATCCTCCAAAGAAGAAGCTGCTACCTCCGGGAGTGGCAAGAAGAAAAAGAAGACCAACGGCAAGAAGAAGCCGTCGGCCGGCACATCCAACGTTGCAGCTGCTGCAACTCCAGGTGGCCAGGAGCCACGCCCCGAGAAGCGACCTCAACCGTCTTCTGAAGACGGTGGCAAACCCAAAGTGTGGTGTCCCATTCACAAAACGGGTAGCCACGGTTTGGAAGACTGCTGGGAGGTCCAGAACCTTGCCGAGCGCTACAGCAAGCGCCGGGAAGGATCTCCTTTCCGACAGAGGGAAGGAAAACAGAAGGTCGACGAAGCTCCGGCTGAAGAGGAGTTAGGGTTTCAGGATCCCAAAAGGGTCCTGAAGGCCGTCTACACCTCCGTCGACGATGACTCTGACGTCTCTGACAACGAGCGTCGGAAGACCATGAACACCATTTTTGGTGGATCATGGGATATCACCTCTCGTCGCGTCATCAAGACTATGCGGCGGGATATGGTCGCTGTAGCCCCTACAGTCAGGCTGGAACCACATCGAAAGTGGATGGACACAACCATCACTTTTGATGCTTCGGACTGTCCTCGAAGCATGGTCGAAGCTGGACAGTTACCTTTGATGGTATCTCCCACCATCAATAACATCCCGCTCCATCATGTTATGGTGGATGGAGGTTCGGGGCTGAACCTCATAAGCTTTGAAGATTTTACCAAGCTTCAACTCCGACCTTCGGATCTCCATCCCTCTCGACCTTTCTCCGGAGTAGGTCCGGGGGCCATTACCCCACTCGGAGCTATTATTCTTCCTGTTAACTTCGGGACACGGGAGAAGTATCGCACCGAGAAGTTGGTCTTTGACGTTGCTCAGATCAACTTACCATTCAACGCCATCTTGGGTATACCTGCCCTATACAAATTCATGGCAGCTGCTCATTATGGATACCTGGTGTTGAAGATGCCAACACCAGTAGGCGTTCACCGGATCCGCGGAGATCGCACTGCCGGAGTAACTGCTCTGGAGGAACTCCATGCACTCACCACGGCGCAAGAGGAGGACTCCAGACAGGAGCAAGCTCCGAAACACCCGAGCATTCGTCAACGAGGCTCGACCTCTGCACCCTGTGTGCAGCCAAGCGGCGACACCGACATTCCCGTCAAAGTCGTCCGAATTGGTTCCGATGCCGCTCAAACCACCCGTATATCGGGAGGGTTGAATGACAAATAGGAACTCGCGCTCATCACTTTCCTCCGGGCTAATGTTGACGTGTTTGCTTGGCAACCGTCACAAATGCCTGGGATCCCCAGGGAAGTGATTGAGCACAATCTGAAGATTTACCCCGATGCTCGGCCTGTGCATCAGAAGCCTCGGAAGCAATCCGTAGAGCGGCAGAACTTCATCCGACAAGAAGTGAAGAAGCTACTCGAAGCCGGATTCATCCGAGAAGTCTTCCATCCAAAATGGCTGGCGAACCCAGTCGTTGTGCCCAAGGCCGGCGGGAAGCTTCGGATGTGCATCGACTACACCACACTGAATAAGGCATGTCCAAAAGATCCATTCCCACTACCTAGAATAGATCAGATAGTGGATTCCACCTCCGGGTGTGAATTACTGTGTTTCCTAGACGCATATTCTGGGTATCATCAAATCAGGATGTCTAGGGAGGATGAAGAGCATACTTTATTCATCACAGTAGATGGATTGTACTGTTACACAACCATGCCATTTGGTCCCAAGAATGCAGCTTCAACTTTTGTACGAGCTATGTACAAAACTTTTGAAGAACTCATCAGAGACATAGTGGAAGTGTACGTCGATGACATCGTGGTCAAGGTCAAGAACAAGGAGTCCCTCTTAGACACCTTGCAGGCTGTCTTCGACAAGCTGCGGGCCACCCGCACAAAGCTAAACCCGGACAAGTGCGTGTTTGGGGTTAGCTCCGGAAAACTTCTTGGTTTCCTGGTAAGTCACCGGGGCATAGAGGCTAATCCGACGAAGATAAAAGCCATTGAAGACATGCGGCCACCAACCCGCATCAAAGACGTCCAAAAATTAACTGGGTGTCTAGCAGCCCTCAACCGGTTCATATCAAGACTGGCAAAACGGGCACTTCCCTTCTTCAAGTTATTGAGAAAGTCCGGACCATTCCAATGGTCCGAAGAAGCAGAGAAGGCATTCCAGGAGCTGAAACAGTTCCTCACCACCCTACCAATTCTGGTAGCTCCGAACCGTGGTGAGCCTTTGTTGCTTTACATTTCAGCTACTGACGAAGTCGTCAGTATGGTTCTGGTTGCGGAGAGATCGGAACTACCCCATACTCAGGAATCCAGACCCCTTCGGGAGGGTCCAGAGGTTCCTGAAAGCGAGTCTGGGTCCCAGCTCCCAGACTCAAACCCACAAGAAGTCACTTCAGAAGACCCAGACCCCTCTGGGAGGGTCCAGGTCATTTCTGAAGAAGCTTCGGGTTCCTCCAGCCAGAACCCGGAGGTCCCCGAAGAGAATCTGGACCCCTCCGAGAGGGTCCGGATCAATGAAGAGGAAGCTCTAGACCCCTCCGGGAGGGTCCGGACCATTCAACGCCCGATATACTTCATCAGCGAAGTATTACACGATGCCAAGACTCGATACCTAGAGGTGCATAAGCTACTCTATGCAGTTCTTATTGCCTCCAGGAAGCTTCGCCATTACTTCCAAGCTCACAAGATTTCGGTGGTGACCTCTTATCCACTCCGAGCAATTTTGCATCATCCCAATTCAACTGGGAACATCGCAAAATGGGCAGCGGAATTGGCTGAATTCGATCTCGAATTCATTCCGAGGCAAGCAATCAAGAGTCAAGCATTTGCAGATTTCGTGGCGGAATGGACTCCCTCTCCATCAAACCCTGGGGGCCCCAGTGAACAAAAGACGGAGCATCAAGCTCCAACCTTCACCGAGCCTCACTGGACTCTTTACTTCGACGGCTCCATGCAAAAGAAGGGGGCCGGAGCTGGAATCCTTCTCCTCGCACCGACTGGGGAGAAGGTGAAATACATGGTACACCTTGACTTCAAGGCAACCAACAACATGGCGGAGTATGAAGCACTCATCTACGGACTAAAAATGGCACTGTCATATGGTGTCAAGCAACTGCTGGTCAAAGGAGATTCACAGCTCATCATCAAGCAGGTGAAGGGTGAATGCTCCTGTAATAATCTCCAGCTAGCTGCTTACCTCCTTGAAGTCCAGAGGCTTCAGAAGGATTTTGAAGTCCTAGACCTCCACCATGTTCAGTGTGCCCACAAAGCTGAAGCCGACGAACTCTCGACGAAAGCGTCAACCGGAGCTCCGGCTCCTGACGGAACTTTTGTCCGGAGATTGTCGAAACCCACAGCTCAGCCTGCCGAACTGAGTGAAGGGGGCGAGATCAGCATCCCGAAGCTGACGGTCCCAATGGCCCTGTTACCATGGCAGCCATCAAGGGTCGTAGGTGCTGCCGGAAGCTCCGAGCAACCCAGCATGCAAGACTCAAATGCTCAAGTCAGTTCCGATGCATGGATCTCGGAGATCCGGAACTACTTGAAAGACAACATCCTTCCTGACGATGATGTATCCGCTGACCGGATAGTCAGATTGGCTAAAAGATACACGTTGGTAGAAGGGGATCTCTACCGACGCGGTGCCAACGGCGTCCTAATGTGGTGCATCACAAGGGAAGAAGGCTGCGAGCTCCTCGCAGAAATCCATGGAGGCGAGTGTGGGAACCACGCGTCCTCCCGCACGCTGGTCGGTAAAGCCTTCCGGCATGGCTTCTACTGGCCTACAACGCTCCAGGATGCAACTGAGCTGGTGAAAAAATGCAAAGCATGCCAATTTCATGCAAAGCAAATCCACACACCGGCTCAGTCCCTACAAATGATACCTCCTACATGTCCCTTCGCCGTGTGGGGGATGGACATCTTGGGACCTTTCCCAAGAGCCGTCGGAGGTTACAAGTTTCTGTATGTCGCCATTGACAAATTCACCAAGTGGCCGGAAGCAACTCCAGTTGTGACGATCAACAAGCAATATGCTATCAACTTTCTGCAATCCATTGTGAGCAGATTTGGAGTCCCAAACAAAATCATCACTGATAATGGGACTCAATTCACAAGCTCCGCATTCCAAGGATATTGCAAAGACCTCGGCATACAAGTCTGCTACGCCTCCGTAGCTCACCCAGCCAGCAATGGCCAAGCCGAGAGAGCAAATGCAGAAATCCTTAAGGGACTCAAAACGCGCACCTATGAGCGTTTGAAGAAACATGGAGCCAACTAGATCGAAGAGCTTCCGCCCACTCTATGGGCCAACAGGACTTCTCCAAACCGGTCAACCGGAGAAACACCCTTCTTTCTGGTGTACGGAGCTGAAGCAATCCTTCCTCCGGAAATCACCTTGGGTTCGCTCCGGGTCCGGACTTTCGACGAAGCCGCGCAGGACCAGCTCCGGCATGGAGACCTAGACCTCCTCGAGGAGGGAAGGTGCCAAGCAGCTGTTCGGAATGCCCGATATCGCCAAGCTCTACGGCGTTATCACCGGCGGCATGTACACAATCGACAGCTCGAGGAAGGCGATCTGGTGCTACGGAGAATACTATCCAGAGAAGGGTTAAACAAACTCTCCCCCAGCTGGGAGGGGCCCTTCCGAGTGATCAAAGTATCCCGTCCCGGAAGCGTTCGCTTGGCTACCGAGGATGGGACACCTCTCCCAAATCCTTGGAACATCGAGCACCTCCGTAAGTTCTACACTTAATACCACGGATGTGAGTCTTGAGTAACTTGAGATGTATGTTATAGAGTCATTGTACAGAGTCGGGTAGTTCCTCCGGGAGAGCAGCCGGACCTTTCCCAAAAGGTCCGCAAAGCTCATGCAGCACTTGTCACAGTCTCCGGACTAAGAGTGTGGCTAACTACCCTGGGTCAAACGAGAAACCAAACACACTTAGCCTGGTTCCGTACCCTAAGAGTGTACTTGTTTCCCCTGTACCCCGGACCTATAATGAAAGACATCTTCATGTGAAATAGACTCCACGTGCATTTATTTTGTACAGGCTCAACATTTTTATTTTTCTCTTTCTTGTCTATAACAAAAACGTGCAATTCTTAAGAAATTTTAGTTTGACCGGTTTATATACGATTCGAGTTGTATTGTCAGCTCTTTTGGATTCAAATATCGCTCATGGCCAACTCGCCCGAAAGCTGCCAAGCCAATCTAGGGCCGGAGTGTGCTATCGACTTAGCCTGGTCAAGCACCCTAAGTACGCCACTCTACCTACACCTCGGCAGGCCGAAGTAAGGCGAGTCCATGAACAGTTGAATCTAAGAGAAAAGGCAACGCATCCGGTTGTATTTAAAATCGCGTTCAACTTAAAGTTTTCTTAAGAATCGTAAGCCGCGACGAAATTATAGACAAGGAACGAATTTTACTATTTTTCTTGGCTTAAGTGTGCAGGAAAAATAAAGTCTACGTTGATGGAGAAAAGTCGGAGCTAACTAAGCTCCGACTCCCCAAAGGGGGCCAACCGTCGATGCTGAATATAAGATGGTGAAAAGACCCCGTAAATGGAGTCCGCTGCCAACAAACCAAGTGTTGGCAAAGGTCACTGCCGGAGCTACTCAGCTCCGACACCCCGGAGGACTAACTATCGACGCTCTACGTGTTGATAGAGGCTATTGCTGGAGCTATCAAGCTCCAGCGATGGACAATGCCGGAGCTTCTAAGCTCCGACAACCTCAGGGGACCTTCACTATCAAAGACTTCGGACCTAAATGCTACAAGTTCGTAGCAAATGAGTCTTCAACAAAACACAGTATCCTTTTGGTACATGTTCACAATCAAATTGTGTACATCTACCAGGGGGCCAAGTAAAGACAAAAGTGTTGAAGACAAAAAATGAAATTCGCAGAATCGCAAAATGTGGATTTCATTCATCTGGAGACAAGGGATTACAAAATTGGAAAAGGAAAAGAGAGAAGACAAGTAAAAGGTACAGGGATGGTCCTAGACCCTACGGAAGAACTGAGCGACCTTTTGGGCAACCTCCGACACGTTAGCCCGGGCAGCTTCGCCTTCTCCTTCAATGGGACCTTCCAGCATCGGGTCCAGAGGGAACTGGGGATTCCGGCTGGTGTAGCACGTCAGCATGTATTCTGCGACGTTCTTCGCCAGGGACTGCCCCTCAACCTCCAGCTGGTCCGAAATGGCGTCACCCATCTTGGAGAGCTTTCTACCTGTCGAGCTTAACGCCTGCAGCGCCAAGTCTAGTTCCGACTCCGGATCATCCGGAAGCACGGGACTAAACCCCATCGGCATTAGCGCGTCGTCAGCCTTGCTCAGGAACTCCCAAATTTGAAGGGAGTCCGAAGCCCTTGAGCTCTTTTGTTCTTCCAAGGATCTTCTGGCCGCCACTAGTTCTGAATTCTCGCGAGTAAGGCGCTCCACCTCTTTAGCATTTTGCTGAATCTTTTCAGCAAGCTGCCTTTCGAGTCTTCCGAACTCCTTCTCCCGGAGATGAATCTCGTTCCGGCGGTTGACCAGGTCCTTCTCCCTGCCCTTCACTTTCTTCTCCCTGGCAACGAGGGCACATTCTTGCTGGTAGAGCTCCTGTCCTCGCAGCCAGGCCTTCTCCTTCTCCTCGGCGCAACGCGCATCCAATTGCTTGGTGCGTTCCTCGACGCCCTTGTCAGCCAGAGCTACTTTCTCGGCGAGCTCCTCTTCCCTCCTCAGGACGTCATCCCGCAGCTCCAGGAGTTTCTGCTCTTCATCCTCGAGCCGTCTCTCCCTCTCTTCAAGTGCCTCTCGGCTCTTGATGAGTGCGGTGTTGATGGCCTCAAGTTGTTCGTGTCGAGCATTGGCTGCGTCGTTGGCAGCTTTGGCCTGATCGTGGATCTCCCGGGATTGAGCGTCGAGGGCATGAGTCAGACTCTCCCGATCATCCAACAATTTGCCCCAATACTCCAGGCGGACCTTTTCTTGCCTGATCAATTCCTTGTCGTCCGCCAGCCTCGACTGCGCCAGCTTGGTCTCGAAGTAGAGACGGTTACGCCACCGCCTAAGGGTTTGGCGCTCCTCTTCAAGAGCCTTGCTGTCGTGGAAGAAGGCCAGTTGGACCTGACGCAGGCTGGAGCAGGCGTTGTCGATAGACAATGACAACGGAATAGGTTCCGGACCTGCTGGGGCCACTCCCGCTGGTTCCAGTAGATCTTCAGAAACAAAAATTGGGTCCCACTCCACTAGAGTGGTCCCCTGGGACTCCGCGGCACTAGGGCCGTCCTCCGGGATGACCTCAGTCGCCATCAAGGAAGGTCCCGCCACCAGGTCTTCATCCACCCCCTCAAGCAGGGGGCCAGCGACGTCTTCAGGGCGCTCCGGCTCGACCGTGGGTACCTCTGACGTCACTGCTTCCGGAGCAGAAGCCGCCTCTGGTCCTGGCCTGGGCATCTCCTCCGATGGGGGCTCAAGCACCGAAGCCTCATCAACAGCCGGCTCGGGCGCCGGAAGGTCTTTATCTCCAACTGGCTCTATGGCTGGAGCTCTAGCAATAACCGGCTCTGTGGCCGGTGCTTCTGAGGTAACCAGCTCAACTGTCGGGACTTCATCAACACCCAGCTCGCCTGCCGGGATTCCAACCACCTCTGGCTCAACCGCCGGGGCTTCAACAATCGCTTCCTCCGGCTCAACCGCCGGAGCTTCCATCATCACAGCATCAGGACCCGGAGCTTCAGCCTCCGAGACAAGTGCCGTTGTCGCATCTTCTCTCCCGTGGTCCGGCGCTACCACGGGAACCTCAGGGGATGAGTCGAGTTCCATGACCACGACAGCCGGCGCCGGAGCTGTCGCGGCTTCCGCCACTGCCGGAGCTGGCGCCGGGGCAGGAGCAGAGGTTTCCGCCCTCGCAGTCTCAGCTGCTGCGGCTGAGGGCAGAGCCTCGATCTTTTTCTTGGGAACGCTGCAGATGATGGATAAAGAAACTCAAAAAACAGATACTATGACAAAGTGACTGTCCAAAGTAAAGTTCAAAACTTACCTCGGGAAGTTTCCGCACCAGCTTGCTCGGAACCTCTTTCCCGGATGCTCCGGGCTAACCACCGCAGTCGCTGGTGTAGACGCCCTGGAGGACCTCCCGGGACCTGATGCAGCAGCGGGCGCTTCTTTAGTCGGGGCCCCCCTCGGCAGAGAAGCACCTCCGGACCTAGGGGCCCCAACTAACCCTGGCGCTGGAGTCACGCGCTCGGAGCTGACATCATGAGGAGGCACCACCGTGGGCACCATCGCAGCGGCCGCAGGAGACCTCTCCCTCCGGGGAGAAGGAGGAGACGCCAAGGCTGCAGACCTGGAGGACCCTATGGCAGCCGGATATTTCCTCTTCCGGTGCACGGGTTCCTCTGCCAGCTCCTTACCCTTGCCGACGACCTCAGTCCTGGGCTTCGGAGCAGGGGGGACCACCTTCGGGGACTTCTGAGATCACCACTTTGGTGGTCGATCTCCTCTCGACGATACCGAGGTCGTCGAGTTCCGGCATTTTCCGCCGGAGCTCCCTCCGGAACTCTACTGCCTCGTTCAGGGGGGGGGGAAGCCGATGGCGGGAACAAGTCATCACCCGCAATGTCGATGCCGTGCTGGAATTTCTTGAGGTGAAACTCCAAGGTTTTCCTCGCCATGTCGGACTTCCGCCCGGACTCGATCCGGTCGCTATCCATCATGCCGCTGAGGGCCCAAGCAAGTTTCTCCCTCCTCTTCAGCGGTGCCCACCTGTTAACCAGGAAATTGCAAAACACCGCTTGAGGAGTTAGACCTCCTTCCACGCACTGGCGGATCCTGGTCAGAGCGGGGTTGAAGGTTTCCGCTAACACCGGAGCTTCACTCCAGATTGTCGTGTCGATGCTGGGGAGGCCTTCGGGCAACTCCAGTCTCTCGTGCTCCTCCACCCGGACCACTATCCAATCTTTCTTCCAGTCATCCCACTTCCCAGAAGGGAACGATCGGAGGTACTTGAATGGGCATTTCTTGCGCTTCACAAAGTAGTAGAAGCCAAGATACTCATTGCTCCTCCCGGTGGTATGGATGGTGAAGAAGGCCCGGAAGAGTTCGACGCAGGGGGGAATGCCCACCCACATCTCACAGAAGTGGACAAAGATCGATACGAGGAGAATGGAGTGGGGGCCAAGGTGATACAGCTGCAGACCATAGAAGTCCAGCAGCATCAAGAAAAAGGAATAAAAAGGTGGAATCAACCCCACCATGGCGTACGAGGAAAAGTACACCATCTCGCCGGAGTGCTCCTTCTCAAACGGAAGCCCTCCTCCGGCGCGGACCGAGCGGTCGAAGGAATCCGAGGACCACCCCATGAGGGTCCGGACCTTCTTCACGTCGCCTTCGGTCTTCAAATGGCTTTCGCGGAGACCCAACTCCATCACTGCACAGCAAGGCGGGAGAGGAAAAGCAAGCACGAGTTGGAGGTTTGAGCGCAAGAGCAAATGAGAGGTGTAAAGAACTCCCGACGGTGCGCGCTTTCCTTCTTAAGTAAGCCCTCGCAACGCTTGGATGGAAACCGCAGGAAAGTCGAAGATACCACTCAAGAATTCAACCCAGCCGATGACAAGAGGGCCCGGGACCACCCCGACGATCAAGTCGAGGCTCTTACCCAGGCGAACGGTTGTCATCACGAGGCAGGAAACCCAAAGGCGGCGGCCTGACAGGGCGGGCGGAACCGATACGGTTTTCGTATCGGGAACCGGCGACCTTCAATTGCGTGAGATCCACACTTCAAAGATCTCATCTGCCGCCTGAGGTGCGCCACGCGGCGGGATCTAACTGTAAATCCCTGCCAATGGCACCTTCGAAGACCCTTGAAGACCCAGTTCAAGAGTCGCAAGGATGGACCCACCTCCGATAGAATGACTTCACCCCAGTGATCTTCCTCGGAGGTAGGTCCAGGGGGCCACTGTCGGTACCCTAAAAACCATACACCCCTTGAGGTTACAGAAATCTCAAAGGAAAGCCATCTACTTGGTTTGAAGACCTTCGGAGGCCCACTTGTCAGACATGACCGAACCTGCTTCTCCAACATGGTTAATCCCTGGGTCGTCACGTGTACTGCCAAACCGGAGCTACTGCCCACAAGGGGGAAGCTCTGGGCCAGGTACCGAAACGGCACCTCCGAACTTAACCCCAGACCGAGAGAAGCTCCGGAGTTGACACGTGACTGGTAGCCCCGGAGCTACCTGCTTCCCACAGCAAGCTCCGGAGCCGCCACATGTCCAATCGTCGGACCTGCCAGCCTCTAACCTCCGGAAGACCTTGTAACGGCTCCGGATCTTCAAAGAAGAGCCAAGGACTTCATGACCCGATTAAGTGTCATTAATGCCATATTAATGACACTTAAACAGACGATCTTAACACCAGTAACGGCACTGTCGGAGCCCGTTACAAGATCATTAACAGCAATTAATCGTGTATCATTACTAGCAACCGCCGGGGCCACATGTCGGGCCAGGCTAGCTTGTAACGGCCTGTCTTTGTACTATAAAAGGACAGGCCGACGATACACTCAGGGACGTTCACAGACGAATTCACACACCCGATACACTCGTGACAAGCTAATACAACACCAACACACCCGTGGAGTAGGGTATTACGCTCAGGCGGCCCGAACCACGTAAACTCTTGTGTCTCTTGTGCCAAACTCCTATTCACCTTCTTGAATCTCCGCGCGCCCACATCGAACTTCAAACTCTCCAATCACTTTAGCAGTGTAGGGAGATCTGCCGGCTCCAACAGTCGACAGCGTGTATTTCTCCAATGAGCTCTGAAACTTCAATGTGGTCAAGTGACTCTTTTTGGAGCATGGAGTTGATGATGTTGTACTTTGGCTTGGGAAGGAGCATGAGGATCTTGCGGTTGATGAGTCCCTTGCCAAGAGAAGCAATGTCAAGAGCATTTATTTCTTCAATAAGCACATTTAAGCGAGAGAACATTTCATTGACATTTTCATGAGGAAGCATTTTAAATTCATCATACTTGGCTTTAAGCATATGATATTTTAGTTCTTTGACACGAGAAGAGCCCTCATGAATCTCAATTAAGCAAGCCCAAATTTCACAAGCCTTTTCCTTGCTAGCAATCCTAGAAAACACATCTTGACTAATACATTCATAGATTGCATTCCTAGCTTTAGCATCCCATTTTAGTTGATCACCAACATAATTATGTTCTCCAAACCCCGCGTGGGTCGCTTCCCATACTTCGGGGGCAATAGCCTCAAGGTAAGCGTGCATGCATGTTTTCCAATAGGCAAAGTTCTTGCCCTCGAAGGTAGGTACCGAACCCCCAACCTTGGCCATTTTAGCTCTCTAGCGGTGAAGCTAGAATGATCCTATGAGCGACCTTGCTCTGATACCAATTGTAAGGACCGAATGCCCAAGAGGGGGGGTGAATTGGGCTTTCTTCAAAAGATTCTAAGCAATTGAAACTTAATTTCTAAAGCCCAATTCCCTACGCGACTAACTATGCATTCTAGTAGATAGAAACTTTGCGGAATATAAATGCATAAAAGAAAGGGAAGGAGAAGGATGTAAAATCCCGAGAAGACAAGGATTTATCCCGTGGTTCGGCAAGATCGTGATGATCTTCCTACATCCACGTTGTGGCACCCACCAAAGGGTTTTGCCACACCCACGTCACCGAGACGAGGGGTCTTCACTATTCCTCTCCGTTCGCCTCCTTGGCAAGGTGGAGCTCAATCCTTGTACAACTTCAACCTTCCGGGCTTCCACACACGCCTTGGCAAGCTCCGGAAGTCTCTTCACGATTACAACACCAAGGGCACTCCCTTGAGGCTCTCACACTAACCTAGAGAGTCCACTCACCTAGAATGGTGGCACACAAGCTCTCTCTCTCTCTAGCTAGTTCTAGCCTAAACCTTGGTGTAGAGATGATCAAAATAGTGTGGAAGTGATTGCTCTTGGCCTTGAACACTTGTGGATGTGTGGATAGCTTCAGGTGATCAAGACTTAACGAAATGACAGGGTTAGGGGGTATTTATAGCCAGTCTCCCCGAAATAGCTGTTGGAAAAGTAGGCTGACAGAACTTTACTGTGAACACCGGATGATCCGATGTCTCCCATTTAGTTATCATCGGTATAATTACTTTGGCTGACGTCATCGTGTCAGATATGACCGTTGTTAGACCGATGTTGCCTCTGTCTTCTCATCGGATGATCCGGTGGCTCTTCCTCCAGAATTTGCTTAATCTTGATGCTTACTAGAGTGATCGACCGATGTGTGTAAGTCTGCACATCGGATGATCCGGTGCTTCACTTGGTCCAATGATATTGCAAACTGTACTGATGGACCGATGTCACTGAGCCATTCACATCAGATGATCCGGTGAGTACATTTGTCTGAGGTCTTCTTCTTCAGTTGAACCAACTCGACCGATGTGCACATTTCTGAAAGCATCGGTTGATCCGGTGAGTTGATTTTGTTTGCTTTGAGTTGTTTTGAGTGAATCTTTTGTGTCTTGCTCATATGACTTCTTAGACATTTGTTCCACAAGGCTCTCTGATGATCTTCAAGCATTGTATGTTGTCAACTTATGGTTGAGTGACTTAGACATAAGAGCTTTCACTTCGTGTCTTTATCTCATTGATTTGATCTCAAAAGTTGACTGTATATGGGTCTCCAATGACATATTCATTTCATTTTATGAGTGATTGTGGGGTCCTTGCATTCACAAATTCATCAGTAAAGTTCAATGCTTGTCATTAATCACCAAAACGTACTTCATGAAGGGGCCTAGATGCTTTCAGGAGTCGATAAGATTGCGAGAAAACTATCTCATTTCTTGCGCCGCGAAATTTTTCACCGAAAATGGTTGTTCTTCGACAATGCAGGTGTAATTGCTAATGTGCCAAAACTTAGGCAGTATGAACATCGAAACAATACTTAGTGAAACTTGTAAACTATGAATTGAGATGTATTGTATTGTACAGTACTTGCATTGTATATATATGAGATGATATATATTTTATGATATGAGTGTCGATGTTGTTTGTCAGAATATATTGTTTGTACTGTGTGTGTAAATGTGCATTTGAATTTGAGCTGAAAAATGGAATTAACGACACGTAGTACTGATATGGTATATATTTTTCACAGGCGAATCCTCGTAGCTAACAAACCGCTTGTGATAAGACATTTTTATAGGCGGATACTCGTAGCTAAATAATCGTTTGTGATAAGATATTTTTATAGGCGGATCTTCGTAGCTAAAGAACCGCTTTTGATAAGATATTTCTATAGATAGATCGTCGTAGATAAAGAACCGTCTGCAAAAATTATTTTATCACATGCGGTTGACTAAAGAAAGGATATGCATGTGATAATGAGTCTTCACAGTCAGGCTTTGATATCCGTCTGTAAAAATTGTATATTATCACAAACTCTTGATTTCATGTGGTTTTTAATACTGCATGCTATAATATCTTTATAGCCAATGTGAAAGCGCTTTTCCTAGGAGTGTACTAATCATGATATTCGTCGCTAGTGGTGCGTGAGGCCGCCTGCATGGAGTAGCGGAGCACACGAGCAGAGTGAAGGGGGAGACGCGGGGCACCTCGCGCTCACCGACCGGGGATCATGATCCCTGGACACGACTGCCGGGTGTCCGTGTCAGTGTGCCACCACACATTTTCCTGCCTGCTGCCACCATACTTGTTGCGTATGTACTGTACTCCGTTGTATACTAGGACTGCTTCTGGATCGTACTGCCGTTATTGTCGATGTCGTAGTCCCGGTGCAAATCGATATCAATACCGTGGCAGGCCTTGGACGAAGTAATATATCTAAGTTCTTGTCCATTTTAGGATAATTAAACTACAAGTATTAGCTATATGCCTGTATAGATCCTCTATGACCATTGACAGCGCAATCTGATCAAACTGATGATTGACGGACCTGCCACGTAGTCCCAGGTGCAAACTAGGAATGCGCGCATTTAATTGCCGCATCGACGGGCACACTATGACGGAAAATTATATGCAGCAGTGCTGCAAATTGCCCACTTTACAGCACCTCCTAGATAACCGACACGTGGCTTCGCTCGCATCTCGAGGCAACGCCGCCCCACCCCCACTCGGCTCGTTCACGCGGCTCGGCCGGAGCGATTCCCCGTCGCTCCCGGCTCGGTCAGGACGATCGTCCACTGGCTTCGCCCGTCCCCATCTCCCCGCGTTCGCCGCGAGCCTCGGGCCGGCACCTCCGTCGCCTCCATCGCGTCCACCGACAGCCTCCCTCGTGGTCGCCCACGAACCTCGCCGCAGAAGCCCACCTCCGTCTTCGCGGCCGTCCAGCTCTGTCGCGTCCGCCGCCGACAGCCTCCCTAGCTGGCGTCGAACTCCATCGCCGCAGCCGGCCACCTACCTCGCCGTCCGCCGCAGCCAGTATCACTCGCGTCCGCACTCGCCTTCCTCCCTCGCCCACGTCCCTCGCCGCGGCCGCTGATGCTGAAATATAGTGTTGAGGTCTAGAAGCTCAAGAACAAACACATGGAATCAATTCCGTCTCGGTAAGTTGTCCATCTTTCAAGTTAAAATTTGCCAGATTTTAATTTGATGATTGACACTAGAAATCTTTCAAGGTAAGTTGTCTGCACTCAGATTTCATGATGTTGGAATCTGCTTCAAAAAAGCTTGAGAAATAGAGATAAACTCCAATTCCATGATAACCAATATTAAGAGTAATTACAGCTTAGAAGATATTTATTTATATTGACACTGGAAAACAATAGGGTTCAATTCTAGGCGCCGAGGTTACTATTGGAAGAAGAGCATATAATACTCAAGTAATTGATCTTGGGGAACAGACCATGATGAATTCTGCAAAAACTGAATGTGGCAGCCTTCTGAAGCGTGGGTGTTTTTCTTGACAATACCACAGGTATGTGCTCCTTAATCCCAGTACCTAGTTTTCATTATTGGAAGTGCTATCATTCTTGCCGATTGACTGCTTCTGTATTTTAAATCAAGGTTGATGGTGGGGCTGATAGTTTCGCCTTTGGTCTCAGAAGTTACTTTATGAAAGTGGGAACTTTTCTGTTGAGATACCCTTCTGTTTTCCATACTTTTGTTAGAAAAATAAGAGGCAATTTACTGAATAATTCCGGAAAAACACGAGAAAAACAGCAGCGATCGGCAGACAGACGGGACGAGAATTAACGCGTACTGGTTTGGAGTCGAACGCACCGCTGTAGATCCGACGGCGAACAGCCGCTGCAGGCGTTGGTGACGACGTTGAGCAGCAGCGCCCGATCTGGTCGGTAGACGAGCCGTGGTGAAGAGCGGGAGCAGTCGCGCAGAGCGCTTCCTAAAAACCTTATTCGCCCTCTCCTGGTGCAGGATCGCAAGGGCGAGCGGTTCCGGAGACCTGCTCTCCCGATCGTCGGTGCACGCCGGCGCTCGGGATGGAGTAGACTAGAAGGCGGCGTAAGGAACGCGAACGTGGGAACGATATGATCGTGGGATACCCTGCCGTACCGCGGACGCCCGTATTTATAGAGTCCCAGGAGGCGGTTCGTATCCGATCCGGAGGGTCCAGATCCGAACCGACTCCGCAGTCGTAGACGCGTCCATCTCTAACGACTTGGACTCTGACTCGGTAGCCCCAGAAATTCGGAGGTCCAAAAACCCAATTTAATTTTCTGAATCTGGGCTCGGCTCGAATTCACACGAACACACGCGCGCGCGCGCGCGTGTGTGCGGGGCGAGGCGAGCGAGCGAGGAGGAGGAGGAGGAGGAGCGCGCGTGGGCCACCCCTCTCTTCCTCTCTTCTCTCTCACTCAAGGAGTGGAAGAGCAACCTCCCTTATATGTAGGGGTTGCTCCACTTCTACTTCCCATGTGGGACTAAACACTTAGCACCACTCCCTCTTACCCTAATGGGCCTTTGAGATTTTCTAGGATTTATTTCTGAATTAATATTGGGCCAAGCCCATTAATTCCAACAACTTTGTCAACCCATTACCAAAGTATTCATGAAGAAGAAGAAAATTCAGTTCACTGTGAACAATGGCTTCTGTAAGGAGGTTCTATTGTAGGGAACAAGCCACCCACTGAAGGTGATCAAGTTTATTTTCTATATCAGTAGTTTTTTATATGTACAAATTTTGGAGCATTAGACCTTTGGAGAGGTTTACGTTTCTTAATTTTCTTTTGCAGGAGAAGGGTATGCAAGGTGTCAAATTGTCTTTCAGGCATGAATCCATTGTTGACATAGGATCAACAGAGAACAGCAATGACATATGAGACTAAGAGTTGTGAAAAATATAATTTACAATTACTGAACTGCTCTATTCCTGAAATGTTGTATCATCTGCACCTTCATCAAAATGTAATCTTCGTGCAGCTGAACTATCTGAACTATCTCCAAGCAAAAGATTTGTATATCCTCCTTGCATCAAATTAGGCATAGCATTGATCATTGTATTAGTGAAATTGTTTGGTCCCTCCATAATGGTAACACTATTATCTTCAACGTTACTTGATTCTGCACCTACAATTTGGATGTATAACAATGAATCAAAGTATATTAACATGTGCATTCAAGAAATAATAAAATGATACTTTAAAGTAGTTACCATTATTTTGTTTTCGGGCATTTTTTTTCCTGGTGCCTTTCTTCTTTTCAAGCACACTTTTCTTTCTTTTACCCATCGGACCTTTGATAACAGGGGGAATTTTAAATGAAACTCGACCTTTTAAAATGTGATCCTCATTTTCAGTACCACTTTGTGAAACTTGTAAACAGTCTGTAGAATTATTTGTCAGACACTTATCCGCCTCAATGTCCAGCTTATCAATAGTTGTCTCCAAATCTTGAAGAAGCTTTTTTGAAACTGAGCATTTTAATGCTACGGAAGTCGCCTTTCGTGATATCCGTGCAGCATGTATTTTCAAAGATTCTTTACCAACTATAATTTTATCGGACTGTAACCCCCTTTTTGCATATTTGGTCCACCTGTTTAGGATGTACTTATGTGGCAAGTCAAAAATTTCATTGATGTTGAGTACCCGAAAAGCATGCTTGCACAATATACCTACAATGACAAAAATATTTAAATATAAGCTGCAGGGAAAAGTAAATAATCTAAAATCAATTATACATACCAATGCATTCGTATTTTCTGCAAGAACGTAATATACTTTGGTCTTCCGTGTTAAATATGACAATTGCTTCATCTTGACGTTCTATAGGCATAACATTGTAAGTCTTGATTGTTGCTTCGGTGTGTATCAATTTACAGGAGACATAAAGCTGCGATTTAAATTGCTCCTCAAATTCCAAATAAATTATTCTCGTGTATGCTTCCGCAACAGTCTTTAACATTGGTAAATCTTAGTTGTAACAAACTGGATTGGAGCGGCGTGACTTAAAATCTTCATCCAACTCATTTTCTCTAAGACTTACAGCACACTTGTCACATTCTTCTAATAGTTCTGAGATACCGAGTTTCCTGCGGATCCGTTTTTTAAAAACATTGTTCATGCCTTCACTCCTTTGTGTTGAAGACATATCAGCGGTAAAAGAATCTCGATATACAACAGCCCAATGCTCTCGTAGGTTGTACAAATTTTGCAGCCATGCATTATCTTGAAGTTTATATTGAATCAGTAGTGTCTCCCATAACTCATTAAACCATGTCAATGATCTTTCCTCATACACACACCTCTTAAAATCAGCCATAAAATCCTTGTTATCAGCAATAACATGACTCAGATGTTTGTTTGCATTTTGATAGATGTGCCACAGACATAGACGGTGTCGTGTGTTTGGAAAGACAATACTAATCGCCGCTGATATAGATGCGCATTGATCAGTAAAAATTGTAATCAGATGCTTCCCCGCCATTACTGCTAAAAAAGTTCTGAAAAGCCATACAAACGATTCTTTTGTCTCATAATATATCAATGTTGCCCCAAAAATAATAGTCTGCTTGTGATGATTCGTTCTAAGGAGTGGTGCAAATGGCATCTCAAATTTGTTTGTCTGAAAAGTGGTGTCAAAAGTGATAGCATCACCAAAACATGCATAATCCATAATAGATTGTCCATCTGCCCAAAAAAAGTTAGCTATCTGACCATCATCTTCGTGTAGTTCTATAGCCCAAAAGAAAGAAGGATCCTCCAACTGTTTATTCTTCAAGTATTCTAACAAAGTTTTTTGCATCATTCGACGGTAAATACTTTCTTCGCTGACCACCAATTTGATTATTACAATCCTGTCGTGTGAATGGTACATTCTCGGCTCCACCATACCACTGTTTAAAAAAATCATATATTTGCGCTGGGCTCATTCCTGCCTCTCATATTGTATTGATTAAAAATTTATCTGCCTTTGTAACACTTCTTTGTGACCGTAAGTTGTGCACCTTATTTGGGCTAATAAGGTGATGATTATGCTCAAGTTCAACTTTTTGAACTGTCCAAATTCCCTCTCGAGAAACACTAAATTGAACACGAGCTTCGCAACCCGTTCTTGTAATAGAATTCTCTTTCAAAGTGTCATGTGATGAGTGTGATCCTCGTTTTCCCTCATTGCTGCAAACAATATGTATCTGATATATAGTACCATCTGGTCTTCGTCTTAAAGAAGTTTTTCCTAATACTGAAACCAACCGTTCTCGCATAGGAGTTATACATGTCATATGCATGATTCTCTGATTTGAAGCTCATACCTACTTCATGAACAATTACAGTTTCACATCGTGCATCATTCTCCTACGATGTAATACATGCAATTAAATTAAAGATTCTAATTTTGAGCAAATTATGCAAGTGGAGAATTACCTGAGACTTTTCACCGTCGCGAGAAGTATCGGTGTTCATCACTGTAGAACTGCTCCCGTATTTCTGCGCTCGCCCCTCACCATCGGCGTCCATCTTCGATCCCGTTGTCTGGACAGATTACGTTGATTTTCTGTGGATTACGTCGGCCCTTGATGGTGAGAAGTCGTCGATGGATTCAGTTGACTACTTTTCGTTCCAACGTGCCTTACGTCGCCGTGTCTGCTGATTAAATAATCTGTCAAGCAGTCGACATCGACCGGGATTCAGCCCGTGTGACCGATCCGAAATCCAGATCGAGCCGCGTCTTCTAGCCGACAGGAGAGCGAGTCAGTCCCGTGGGTCACCGAGCCGTTGGGTCAGCGCGTCTTAGACCATCCGCACCAATATACTCTAAACCATACTCTAAAAGTGTGGACCCCGCAGAATTTCCAGCGTCCTTTCCAGCGCACTCTAAATTTCCAGCGCCCTCCTCTGCGCTCATCATACTCTATAACATACTCTATATCAACTAACTTTTCAACATCAACTACCATCCTAATATATATATATATATATATATTTACATTTGTTTTGTTGCCATAATAAAAAACAATGCCGCTTACAATATTATTATTGTTAATTTTGTTTCTCGGTAAATATTTATGAAAAAATGCAGAACAAATACGATACGTAATAAAGTTGACAATATTTTACAACTACGATACAACTCATAGAAATATTTTACATCGGAGTACAAAAAGTTGAAAACAAATACAACTTGGAAAAAAATATGATAGAACACATACAACTATTACAATATTACAAATCATCGTGCAGTAAATAGATTCCAATTGTGTTCAATAAGGTCACGTTTAAGCCTAAGGGCTGTCGCTTTGTCTTTAAGCGTATGATGAGTGTTCACAAAGCCGGACCTCGCGGACACACTTCCGAGAGATGGATCCACTAACTGTTCCGGCTCACCTGTTACGGATATGAAGTTTACATCTGTTGAAAGACCTCTTACTTCGCGCTCATCCTCGATGATCATGTTATGTAATATTATACATGTTATCATAATATCATGGAGGTTGTCTCGATTCCAACCGTATGCCGGGCCTCGAACGACCCCCCACCTAGCTTGTAACACTCCGAATGCCCTTTCAATATCCTTCCTCGCACCTTCTTGTACCTGTGCGAAGTGTTGTGACTTCTGATCATATGGATGACTTACAGTTTTAACAAAGGCTGGCCAGTCGGGATATATACCATCAGCAAGAAAATATCCCATGTTGTATGTGTTGCCGTTGACGGTAAATGTCACCTGAGGTCGTTCACCGGCCAAGTAGGTTTGGAACACAGGTGATCGGTTCAACACATTTATATCGTTGCAACTACCTGGCAAACCGAAATACGCGTGCCATATCCACAGGTCATGTGTCGCTACAGCCTCAAGGATCATGGACGCATGCTTACCACGACCTGTGAACATGCCCTTCCAAGCAGCTGGACACTTAAGCCAAGTCCAGTGCATACAATCAATACTGCCTAACATGCCCGGAAACCCGCGTCTCGCATTTGTGTTTAATATTCTAGAAATATCCTGTTCGTTAGGCTCACGTAGGTACGTTCTGCTATAAACTCTAATTATAGTTTTGCAAAACTGAATGAGTGCCTCACGAGCAGTCGTCTCTGCAATTCCAACTGCGTCATCCAAAAAATCTCCAGGAACACCAGCTGCTAGCATTTTCACTGAAGCAACTACCTTTTGAAGAGCAGATAATCCAAGTTTCCCAGATGCATCACACCTCTGTTGGAAGTACGGATTATGAGCTTCTACGTCATGAAGAATACGTTCGAAAACATGTCGGCGCATGCGAAACCTATATATGATGTCACACTATTAGTTATGAGTACGAATAACTATAGTAATTGACTTAATTGAAACGTACCTTCTACGAAACATTTTGTCCGTATACACCGGATTTGGACCAAAGTAGTCTCGACGAATCTTTGCATCATAGTGGGCATGATCTCTTCTACACATTGTTTTAGCATCACTTGTACTCCTACGACGAGAGCTCTCACCCTCTAGCCGTGACATGTGCCACTGAGCAGCCATGTCGAAGTCTTCATCCATCTCCCTAATGTAGGCGTCGGCATCTTCATTTGCTTGTTGATGCCTCTGCCGATTTCTTTTGAAACTTTTGAAGAGTGAGGAACTAGAACCGAAGAAATTCATTGTGGAGATTGGTTTCGTGGAATAGAACCGTCGGCCATCTATATAGCCCGTCGGATCGAATTAGAATAAAACTTTATGTCTAAAAAAGCAAAAGGAATAAACTTTATGTCTCACAAAGCAAATGGAATAAACTTTATGTCTCATAAAGGAAATGGAATAAACTTTATGTCTCATAAAGCAAATGGAATAAACTTTATGTCTCACAAAGCAAATGGAATAATCTTTATGTCCTACACAGCATGATCAGCAAACCATAAAGCAAAGCTAATGGAATAACGATTAAATAATTTTCACTTGCTATTGTAGCGCTCTCGCATAATTGCGGCCTTCCGAAACCTGAGGTACTCTTGACTGCACTCATCAAGCTTGCTTGGGTCCATAAACATGATACGATCATCCTCCGCTAGCTTCCTTGCTTCAATGTCCTCCTTTTGGAGCCGCATCTGTTCCCTCTGCAATTCAGTATTGAGTACCATTGCCTTCTCTTCATTTTCCACACTTCTCTGTTGCCATTTGTTCCTTGCCTCTGTATCCTTCTCCCAGTGGTCCAGCCTCTTCAAATTCAGCTCATGAAATTGTCCTGCAAGACAGTGTTTAAAACCAAAGGTAACACATCATTCAAACATAGAAAAAAGCCTACCACCTCAGATTGTAATAACAAAAACATAAATGGTACTTTTTAGATTGTCCTGCAGTTCAAACATAAATGTATTAAGAAAATATTGCCCTGCAGTTCTGGAAGATCTCAGCTACGACATTCTTGTTGACGTGGGAAGCTAACGGGCAAGAACACTGAACATAGGACAAAAAATTTACAGTCACGCAGGAGTAGTATGTACAGCAGGTTCCCAATTTTCCATCAGGGCATTGTTGGGATTGGGAGGTGTGAACTAAATATTCCAGAACAACTGTCATGTGCTGGTGTCATGTGCAAAAGACAACATATCAAGTATTGGTTCGGTTGTTCAGATATTGTTAAGTTGTTAGCACTGATTAGCTTAGTTTGTTACAGATCGTGATCAGGCTAGCCCTATATAAGAGAAGCAACCACTATGGGCAGAAGCAGGTTCATTCTCCAATTCCTCTCATATTATCTGCTTATTGTTAGAATGAAATAATACTGAAAAGCAATATTCCTAAAAAAATGAAATAATACTGAAAAGCCATGACCTAGAAGTTTACATACTAGCTGGATTCAATATTTGTAACTACTAACTATGAGCTGGTGTCATGTGCAGAAGACAACATATCAAGTATTACACAACTGTGAAGTAGTTGAGACAATTAAGTTGAACTTACCTGCAAATTGTGAAGATTCTGTTGCGTTGCTGCTGGATTTCTTCTTAGCAGCAGCCTTCGAGGAATCCCTCCCAAGCGGCCGCTTCATCCCAGTTGATGGTGGACTCGGCTGTGTCACTCCATCAATTGTGTTAGAGTCAATGTTCACCTACAAAAAATGTGGTGTCATATTAACATAGAAAACAGTCACTTAAAACAAAAACAAAACAGTACATTTCTCACCTCTTCATCAAGGTCAATTGTCTTCGGATCTGCCCATTTTGGTTCGTCTTTCATTATCATCCAACAATGCATAAGTTGGAAAGCTGCAGCCTCATACTTTGCATATTCAGCTAGAGCTCGAGTTGCCTGCACCCAGTAGTGAACATAAGATATGGACAAACTATACAGGGTTGTGAAATGTTGAACACCAATTGTAAACTGTCTTACCGTGTCAACATCTGTGGTACCACTCCGTTTCTTCCTCACCTCCGCGCTGTAGTAGTCGCAGAACTTGGTTACATCTTGCCTAATGTGGTCCCAGCGACTTTGAAGAGATCGCACAGTCCGATCAGGGTATGCACCTCTTTCAGTCGTGTACCTCTGGTGCACTCGTGCCCACATGCTATCGAACCGTTGTCCCGTGTTTATAACAGCATCACAACTAACTTGGAGATATGAGTTAACAAGCAATATGTCCTCACAAGGGTGGAAGTTAGAGTTCTTCACCCGAGATGGCACAGCCTTGGCCTTGCCCTTTTTCTGTGCAGGAAGGTTAGAAGGGCCGCTGTTTGGTATAGGTTCATTGCCATGTTGGCCATACATAGGAACCTCTTCCATAGGGTGGGACTGGTAAAAAGCCCCCATGTATTCATGCACAGCAGGGTTGTAATTATAAGGGTTTGTAGGATCCATCCTATGAAAATTTTGGAACATAAGACTTTCATTAATAAGAGCAACTGCAGTACTTAGGACATACACACAAGGACACCTACAACAGCACTTAACTAGAAATTAAGGGAAGAAGGACATGCCTTACATTACACATTTTAAAACCACCTACCATGCCTTAGAAAACAGTACTTATAAGGACATACACACAAGGACTCCTAGAACATGCCCGACTGTTCCGAAGACGCGTTGGAGTCGAAGGAACTTTCAGAGAAAGTGTGTTCCCCCTGTCCAGGAGTTGGAGACCAATCAATTGGAACCAAGTCCTCCGGGGGGACCTTTGTGTCATCAGAGAAGGAGGGTGTCGGTGCCTCGTTGGCGACCTGTTCAGACTCTATAGCCATTATGTGGAGGTCATCAAGCACCTCTGCAAGAGTAGTCATGACATCCCGCACATCTCTTGGAAGGCCGTCGGGGTCATTACTTAAAATGTTCTCAATGGGACCTCTGACTTTGTGGTACGACGAGTCGACGACGTCGGTCAACGAAAGCAATGCTTTCCTAAGCTTCTCAGCTTCACTGGACATTGTAACTATTACCACAAAGGGAAAGCTAATTGGAAAATGGTAGTCCAGAGCAATAACAGTTTAACAAGAACTTGGAACTAATCTACAATATCATTTGGTCTATGAAACAAGAAGTAGAAGGTGCAAGGATGTAAATATACAATAAAATGTAAACACTCTAGGAAACAGAATAGTACAAACATTGTAAACACAACTGCTAGATCTCATGACCCAAGTAATTGATGTATATTTTGTAAAACTGTGAAAAGGTCAGGAAAAAAACATTCTTCACCCATAGCTACATCACAATCAAGTAACATGTTCAAGTAACAAGTAACAGAATAAGAAACATATTAACATACTAAGAATCATAGTAACATGACCAAGCATTTTCAGATTTTTCATATTTGCTCTGACTTATTAAGCACTGTCCGCAGACTGCAGTTGTGTTAAATGGGGACTTCAACATTCCTGGGAAATGGGGACTTCAACATTCCTCCACTTGTCCCAGTACTTCAACATTCCTCCACTCCCAGAACTTGAGATCTTCTTTGTATTTGAACAGGGGACTGCAACATTCCTGGGAACTCAACTCTTCTATACGACATTCTAACATACAATCTAAAAAGACCACATATCTAGTAAAGAAATATGCATCCACATATTAAATCATAGAACCATTTACAAATGAAGGGAGTGACACTTTATGTGTCGCTACTGAAATTTTAACCAAGATTGACGCTGAGATACTTATGCAGTTTCCCTAGAAACCCTAACCCATTTCACCGCCCTCCCCTCCCCTTCACCCTCCCGGCGGAGAGAAAAACCGAGAGGAAAAGGCGGCGCCACCGATGCGGCTTGGATCCGCCGACGGCAGGTGGTCCCCGGCGCTGCCACAGTCCGTCGCCGGTGTGCGCAGGTACACCGTACGGTGCTTGCGTCACTTGGCATGGGCTTGGAGGCCGGAAGCCGAGAGGGGAGCATCGTCACCCTAGCCGGACACTCAAACCCTAACCCTAACAGGAGAAGAAAATAGGGGACTGGAGTCGGAGATGGCCAGACCTGTTCCGAGATGACGCAGTGGAGTCGGAGATGGCCGGCGACGTCGACCGCACCTCCCGCTGTCGCTTTCTTCCTCGGGATCCAACCGGCGACAACCTCTTCGTCGGTGTCAATCCGCCAAGTCGCGCCGACCTCCGCACCCCTACGTCCGTCACCGCCCTCCGCCCCCGACTCCCGCGGCTCCCGTGCCCCGCCGTGATGCCGGCCGGAGGCTACCTCGCTGCAGACGACGAGAGTCGTCTTGCGAGAGAAGCGAACGAGAGAGGGCGAGAGCGAGAGTGTCGGCCGGGGGAAATGTTCCCGTGACTTCCCGATACTTCAGCGGTCGCGTATGGTTTCGCGTACAGCCGCTGCGGGACATTTGCTGGGACCCACCGCTACCGATGGCGTCGCGTATGCTTTCGCGTACACCGGTGCGGACGGTCTTAGATGCGGGCGTGGGTCAGCGGAAGCGGCCGTAGGGGTGGGGCGGCGTTGCCTCGAGATGCGCGCAAAGCCACATGTCGGTTATCTAGGAGGTGCTGTAAAGTGGGCAATTTACAGCACTGCTGCATAGAATTTCCTTCCCACTATGACCCTCTGTGCGACAAGTACGTGGCACGCGCGGCGTGGTACCGACGCGCCAACTACCACCGTGGAACGTGGATTAGCCAATGACGCAACCGTCCTGACACGCACGACGGTCGTATCTAGAGCTAGCTCATCATGCACCCGAACTCAGTTCACACGGCGGGATGGCTAGGTGTCCGTGCCGTGCCCCGTTGACGGGAGATGACGTGGAGCAATCGGCACATGATCGCACGTGCGGCCCATTACCGTATCACATGGGATGGGAACGTGAGGAAGCTAAGCTAGCCCGCGCAGCCATGTCATGCATGCATCGGCATGGGAGGAAGCCATCGCCATGTCCCATGAGATTATTCGGTCGTGCATGCGCGCGAACGTGGCGGCGCCAGGATCCTCACGAGGCCGAGGACGATCGACGTCCGCTCTACGTGTCCGGCTGTGGGCGCTCCGAAGATAACCAGTAAGTAACGTGCATCCATACGCTGCCTGCCGGAGACTTGCATATGGACGACGATGAATTTCAAGTTTCGTTCGATGGTGTTTCTGATAAACAGATCAAAATGAGCTTTTTTGCTCGAAAAAACAGAGCACAGCTATTATCATTTTTGGGATCATGCGAGTGGATAAGGGTTTCGTCTCCGGCGACGAGAATGTCAATGATTGGCGAAGGCGGATGCTGTCGGGGCCGCGCCGGGCAGCCGCGCGTGGCTTTGGTCGCCTCTACGTGACACGAGTCGTCGCTTCTCCTGCTTTCCCGCGGCCGTTCCACGTGACGCTGTCTGCCTACCGCACGAGCGTAGGAGAGGTCAGCACACTAGCAGCGACTCGGCAGCTCTGGCACATTCAGCTCTCACATTTGTGAGCAGTTCTGCTACAGTACAGTACACTGTGTACGTACACTAGGCTAGCTGCTAGCCGATCACACTTGGCGGTTGGCGCCAATGGCGCGGCACGAGCCAATCCGTCGACACCGAGCGTTCCAGTACCGTATCGCCGCGGAACGGAGTTTATCTCCTTTGTGATTACGCCAACCCCGGTTCCAAGTGAGACAAACTAACGGCTAAAAAACGGACGGTCAAACATGCTACAGTACATGATCATTTTTCACGTCTGCATTTTTTCTGGGGCGACTAGTCCCGAAATCGTGTCGTGGCCAAGGAGGTTCCATTTCGACTTTTGGAACCCACGAACGGTGGCGTCGAACGGAACCGGACCGGAGTTTCGGCGCCATCGGACGCCGGTCGACCCGGTCCGTCTTCTCCGGGAGAAGAGATGTTCCGGCACGACGATATATAGTAGTTTCCTCACTGCCCTTCCTCATTCCACACCAACACCACGGTTGGTCCAAAGCAGTTTTCCCTCCTCTGGAACCGGAAGAACCCGTCTGGTTTCCGAGTCAAGGAATCATTGATCCATCGATGAAGATGATGGTTGATGCGAGATGGGGTGAGGAGCAGTACGGCGGGCACCACAATCCCGGGCTCGGGCTCAGCCTCAGCCTCGGCATCGCCACCGCGGCGGCTCCGGTCGACGAGCCATCTCCGCCGCAGCAGCACGCGCTCTGCGTCGCGCCCATCTCATCCCTCCCCGCGCCGCCGCAATGCTGGAACGGTTTCAACGCCGGGTCTATCTTCTCCCCGTCCTCCGGTGAGCAACGACCGCTCTCCCTACGGCTAGGCGGCCGGCCGACCGGCGCGCGTGCATACATGCATGTCGTTTTGAGGTCGATGACGCGGTGTGTTCTTGTTCTAACCGTGATCGCGCGTGCATGCAGGGACGGATCGGTCTTCAGAGAGGAAGCAGCAGCAGCAGCAGTCGGAGGCGGCGTGCCACGGCCACGAGATGCTGTTCCTGCGGGGGATCGACGTGAACCGCGCGCCGGCCGGGGAGAGCCGGAGGGGCGGCAGCTGCAGCGAGGACGAGGAGCCCGGCGCGTCCTCGCCCAACAGCACGCTGTGCAGCCTCAGCAGGAAACGTAGCGCGGCGGTCAGACGCGGCGGTGATCCCACACCGAGGGCCGGTGGCGGAAGCGACGATGAGGACAGCGGCGCCGGCGGCGGGTCGCGCAAGAAGCTCCGCCTGTGCAAGAACCAGGCCGCCGTCCTCGAAAAGAGCTTCAAGGAGCACAACACCCTCAACCCCGTACGTATCATTCGGCTCCTAATCATCCAACCAAGACTTGGCATCACAAAAATCTTGAGAGAAAAAAAGCTTATCTTTTTTTTTCTTGTACCGTCATCTCTTGCTCAGAAGCAGAAGGCGGCGCTGGCGGAGCAGCTGAACCTGAAACCGCGTCAGGTAGAGGTCTGGTTCCAGAACCGCAGAGCAAGGTAGATAATTACTGAATCATTTCCTTCCACTCTTTAATTGACGCATTTATCTTGAGGTATGTAAACCCGATGAGTTTGATGAACCGCCTTCCTTCAAAACTATTCAGGACGAAGCTGAAGCAGACTGAAGTGGACTGCGAGTTCCTGAAGCGCTGCTGCGAGTCCCTGAAGGAGCAGAACAGGCGGCTGCAGCGGGAGGTGGCGGAGCTGCGCGCCCTCAAACTCGTCGCGCCGCGCTACGGTCGCATGCCGCCGCCCACCACGGTCATCATGTGCCCCTCCTGCGAGCGCGTCGCCTCCTCCGCCGACGACGCTAGCCGCGCCGCGCGGCATGCGCCCACCGGGCCCTGGGGCTCCGTCCCCATGCGCCCCGTGTTCGTCGACCGCTCGGCCCGGAGGTCATGACCTGGTTAGTAGCGAAGTGGTTTCAGTGTAACCGCCATAGCTGCGTTCTGTTGGGTGGTTTGGTTAGTCATTAGCGCCATAGCACCTCTGCCAGTAATACGGCATGATTAGGGTTGGTTTTCTTATCTTCCCAGTTATATAATTCTACTGGGTGTTTTTTTTGGCATCGTTTATTTGCTATAAAATGCTACTAGCTAGCTAGTAGTGTTTTCTTTCCTGTACTCAAAATCTCAAACAAGTGATGCACTAAATTTTAGTACCAATACTCGTGATGCATTTGCCTGTTTGTCTACTCGTGTGTTTATCTACCGCATCGAGATGGGTTGATTTGTTCTGTTCGTGGGCCATGCTTGTCAAACGCAATTCCTGAAAAGTGTGGTTCATTAATTGTACAATGATTAGGAATTCCAACGTCCAATCAATCATTGGATTAGTGCAATGATCATTACGTGCTCCCAAGAAAATTTCACTTGCCCTTTCGTATTCCTCAAGAGGAAATTTGCTGCGTCCTGTGTTGTTCCCCGTGATGTTAGTACTACAGTATGAGGGTTGGTTTTGGTCGTACTCAAAGGGGACACATATCCTCTACAGTAACTGCACTGCAGCTGACATATGGGCCTCATGCCTCACTGACCCACATGTCAGTCGCAGTAACTGTAGTGCAGTTACTGCAGAGAATGTGAACGCTACTCAAAGCAGCACCACTAAAAAACACATGCGTTGTCGCTGGTTAAACAGGCAGGAAAGTACCGTCGGATGGCGCCGTCTGAAATGGGCAGGCGACAGCAGCTTTGAGTCAAGTTTCAGCCTTCTCTGGTCTCGTTTCCCCGTAGTGGCGTGTAGTACGGTGCATCCGGATAAAAGGGACATTGAGGGCTCATGTTTCATGGAGCCAGTAACAAGCACGAGTTCGGCAAATTACTACTCCCTCCATTCCATAAAAAAATTCGTTTTGGAAGATACTGGTGTTTCCAAAATACAGTTCGTTTCCTTTGGTACAGGCTGAGTTTAGACGATACTGCCCCAGACTCTTCGTTTCCAGTGCTAGCTCTTTAGTCACTCTCGACCCAACTCTTGGCTCCTAGCTACGATCCTTTATAACTCAAAAGCGCGCCGCGCTATGCAGCTACGCGGTACGCACGCGAGCAGGGAAAAAAAGCGGCATGCAGCACTAGGCAGCTAACGGGCGCGAGCAGGAAAAAAAAGGCGCCAGGACTACGAGCACCATGCAAAACTACGCGGAACGTGCGCGAGCAGGGAACAAAAAAGCGCACAGGAAAAAAAAGGCTCCTACGCGGCTAACGGGCACCATGCAGAAAAAAATGCGCCAAGACTACAGTCGGTTGCAGGGATCGAACTGGCGTCACTCGGGTGTAAGTAGAACACGGTAACCAATCAAACAAATAGATATACTTGTTGCATTGATATACACGATGCCATTTAATAAGGGCAAACAGGGAAAAACATACTGAAATTAATCACTCCTTGGTATCTTAAAACATGTCCAAAACGAATTTTTTTATGGAACGGAGGGAGTATACTACCTCCGGATTTATTTATTTGACGTTCCGACCAGTTAGTTGAATTAAAAAACAACTGCGGAATGTGTCCGGACGTCAAATAAATCGAGCGAGAGGGAGTATTTAGGATTTTAGGTAAATAGATTTGTTCCGGAAATATATATTAAAGTGAGGGTTCCTATATGTTCCAACTCCGGTCAGAGCACAGCTAATTCATGAAATCAGCATAAATTACCTTGCCTGAAACCTGATTAATTCGTACAAGGTCCTCGTGAAACGCCCGCGCACCAAACAGACATGATAATTTGCGCGGCAAACAAGAGTTAGTATACAACTAGCACTACTCATCCCCGCATCAATGCACCCATCGCCAGTATTAAACTAGCTTAATCAGAGGAGTAGTTGGTGCAAAGCATGATGATCCAGCTACTCGTCACAGTGAGGCAACGCAATCTTGGTTAGATCCGGGCGTGCGCATGGTCACTGGCCCCTGATGGCCTATCAGTCTAATTAGTGCAGTAGTAAACAACGCGCTAACCTAATCATGTAATCATCGCCCAACATCCCATGTGCTCGTGGCCAGTAAACAACGCACTCCCGCACACGCGTACCCAGTCGCCTACCCTAATCATTCGCCTTCGCCGGAGACAGGATCCCCCGGTGTTTGGACCCGGGGAGCCCACGCGGAGCACCTCATCAGCTTGAACTCCAGGACCGGGGGTGACGTTGGTGGCCAGGGCAACTGTGCTCAGACTACGAAATGCTGGCCTCGGGGGACAGCTTGCTCTCCCGCTTCACTGCTTTCGCGCGGGCGGCCCTCTCCTGGACTTTTTCTTCTCCATGGGTTTCTGGGATGAATGGCTAATGGTAGCAGGAGTGTCACTTTACTGATGCGGCTGTACGGTGTGTGTTATGATGTGTTCCCAGCACAAATTCCCACAGAATGGTGGTAGTAACAGTTGAACTAAATCTCGTTATCGTTATTATACTGTTATATTGGGACCAGCTGTGTACCTCTTCTAAATTTCTTATCTCTCTCCTCTTCTCTTTTTTTTTTCCTTTTCAAGATTTCGTAGTAAAGTGTATGCCAAACATACAAACGTAGCTAGCCAGGCCATGAGCACACGCCAGATCAAGCTTTTCAACCGCCACCCGTACGCATATAAGCCCGAAGGAAGGTATTTCCTCTATTTTGAAATAAATAACGTTTGGAACAACTAATTAGTTCAAATTAAATTAATTTTTTATCATAAACGTTATATATTTCATAATTGAGGGTGTAATTGCTGTCACGCCTAAAACTATTTGCACTCAATTCCTCTAAAGCATACTATATATACTATTCTCATTCTACTTTTCTAGCATCTTCTCTAAATTTATATATATTCAATATGTTTTAGTGTAGGACACTAAGGACGTGTTTGGCATGGCTCCAGAGCCGAACTCCGTGAGAGAGCAGAAAAAAATGTTGCCAAACATCCTAACTCTAAAACTCCATGAGGGGGTCCAACTCTACAGAGTTTTTAGAGTTCTAGTTCATTTTTTCGGAGTACATCTTTTCCTACTCAGAACTGACCCATATAGAAGTAGACGTGGAGTTGTGGGTAATTACCCACAATTTCACTTGTTACACAAAGCGAATCGTTTTTTTTTTTTTTTTGCTTTTTTTCTTCTATCAGGCATACGCACGGGAGGGCGCCTAGCGGCTGGGAGAGAGGCGCGGCCCTGGCGCCGATCGCCGTCGACCATCGCGCCTGGAGAGCGGCAGGGAGAGCAGCATCGGCGGGATCTCCCTCGACGGTAGCATGAGCCCTCAGCGCTGGAGGGGACGCAGGTGCTCCAACGCCTTAACCCTAGGGCAGCGCAGTCGACGAATCGGGCTCTGGTTTGCCGAGGTGAGCGACTGACTTTTTTTCCTTGTAACCATCCAGTGCTTAGGATTAATCGATCCACGTTGGTAATTACATCTAATCCACCCTCAATTGATTTGTTTCCTTGGCTCCTCACGTTTTGGATCTTCCGCCGTTAGTAGGTGTCCAAGTTCGGTTCTTCCAATTCATCAATGTATCAATGCCTTTAGTGGCACAGACCGCCAAAGTGTCGTGCAACGAGTTTTGCTCTAGATTCCTGGCTACTGCTTTCGGCTCTGCAGGCAATGATAGAGCGATGCATTTTAAGCAAAGTCTGAAGAATCCTTTGCTTTGAGAAGAAAATACTGCTCCAAAACTTCTCCATACATTACCTCTGTTCCTTGAATCATATTTCCATCATTGTTGAAAGAAACAATATCATGAGTTGTTATTGCTGGATGTGGCACTCACAGTCAAGAGGTAAAGCATTGAATTACAAGAAGATGGTTCCTAGAAGCAATGGATAAGCTGCAGGCCGGCCAAAATTTTTATTTGGGAGGACTCTTCTTGCCCACCTGATGAACAGATAACCACATGCATCAGAGAGTTGCTTTGATAAAGTGCAATGTATCTGTCACTTATGCTCTTCTGTTTTTGTGCAGAACACGTTCTGAACTGGACTAGTGTTGCACTACATTGTTCCAACAACAACGGTGCAAGGATTTATTCAACAACAATTAGTTGGTAATATTCATGTAATAATTTCCATATTGTATCCAAATATATCAGTTTATAGATTTATGCTTATTTTTGTTTCAAAAGACACCACGTTCAACAACTAGGTAACTGGACACTATGTACAACAGTAATGTTGGAAGGAAAAAATGAAAATAAAATAAAGTGATGATGTTCGTATCCCTTCCAGGCACTTCGTGTAGTACACAAACAAAATAAAAAGAACGTGACCACCAGCATATGTAACAGCAAACTTGCATAACAATTCAGTCCACTACAGGCCCAACAAAGATGGGATAAAACTGACATCTCATCCTAACATTCCTCCTTTCCAGAGCTGAGAACCATTTTCTAGCCAAACATCACTAGTGACAGTTCCTCCACCACAGTAGAGTTGCTCCACCTCAGCATTTTGGAGTAGAGTTGTTCCACTGCAGAGTGAAGCCATGCCAAACACGCTCTAAGGACGTGTTTGGCATGGCTCCAGAGCCGAACTCCGTGAGAGAGCAGAAAAAATGTTGCCAAACATTCTAACTCTAAAACTCCATGAGGGGTTCCAACTCTACGGAGTTTTTAGAGTTCTAGTTCATTTTTCCGGAGTACCTCTTTTCCTACTCAGAACTGACCCCTATAGAAGTAGACGTGGAGTTGTGGGTAATTACCCGCAATGCCACTTGTTACACAAAGCGAATTGTTTTTTGCTTTTTTTTCTTCTATCAGGCATATGCACGGGAGGGCGCCTAGCGGCGGGGAGAGAGGCGTGGCCCTGGCGCTGATCGCCATCGACCATCGCGCCTGGAGAGCGGTAGGGAGAGGAGCATCGTCGGGATCTCCCTCGACGACAGCATGAGCCCTCAGTGCTGGAGGGGACGCAGGTGCTCCGGCGCCTTAACCCTAGGGCAGCATAGTCGACGAATCGGGCTCTGGTTTGCTGAGGTGAGCGACTGACTTTTTTTCCTTGTAATCATCCAGCGCTTAGGGTTAATCGATCCGCGTTGGTAATTACATCTAATCCGCCCTCAATTGATTTGTTTCCTTGGCTCCTCACGTTCTGGATCTTCCGCCGTTAGTAGGTGTCCAAGTTCGGTTCTTCCAATTCATCAATGTATCAATGCCTTTAGTGGCACAGACTGTCGAAGTGTCGTGCATCGAGTTATGCTCTAGATTCCTGGCTACTGCTTTCGGCTCTGCAAGCAATGATAGAGCGATGCATTTTAAGCAAAGTCTGAAGAATCCTTTGCTTTGAGAAGAAAATACTGCTCCAAAACTTCCCCATACATTACCTCTGTTCCTTGAATCATATTTCCATCATTGTTGAAAGAAACAATATCTTGAGTTGTTATTGCTGGATGTGGCACTCACAGTCAAGAGGTAAAGCATTGAATTACAAGAAGATGGTTCCTAGAAGCAATGGATAAGCTGCAGGCCGGCCAAAATTTTTATTTGGGAGGACTCTTCTTGCCCACCTGATGAACAGATAACCACATGCATCAGAGAGTTGCTTTGATAAAGTGCAATGTATTTGTCACTTATGCTCTTCTGTTTTTGTGCAGAACACGTCCTGAACTGGACTAGTGTTGCACTACATTGTTCCAACAACAACGGTGCAAGGATTTATTCAACAACAATTAGTTTGTAATATTCATGTAATAATTTCCATATTGTATCCAAATATATAAGTTTATGGATTTATGCTTATTTTTGTTTCAAAAGACACCACACCATGTTCAACAACTAGGTAACTTGACACCATGTACAACAGTAATGTTGGAAGGAAAAAAATGAAAAAAAAAATAAAGTGATGATGTTCGTATCCCTTCCAGGCACTTCGTGTAGTACAGAAACAAAATAAAAAGAACGTGACCACCAACAAGGAAGGCACTTCGTGTAGTACAGAAACAAAAAAAAACGTGACCACCAGCATATGTAACAAGAAACTTGCATAACAATTCGGTCCACTACAGGCCCAACAAAGATGGGATAAAACTGACATTTCATCCTAACATTCCTCCTTTCCAGAGCTCAGAACCATTTTCTAACCAAACATCACTAGTGACAGCTCCTTCACCACAGTAGAATTGCTCCACCTCAGCATTTTGGAGTAGAGTTGCTCCACTGCAGAGTGAAGCCATACCAAACACGTCCTAGAAAACCTCGCCAGCGTCCTCCATTGCGGCCCAACTGCCAAACAATAGAAGGAGCGGCGGTTCTGAGATTTCTGAGATGGATAGCAGGCTACCAACACTACCAAACGTCCAGTAGCCCATTGCCGGATTGGTCCAATATACAAAACCAAGCCCATGTCCCATCGTTAGTTGTCTCCCTTCTTTGGACACAAACGCAACATACAACACACGGCAGGCATGGACAGTAGCATCGTGGTCATGTGACAGGCGCCAGAGCTCTAGGAGGGGCAAGAGGTACTCGGCCGCGCGGGGAGGTTAGGTATGCCGACTGTCTTACTATCGAAGCGTGCGATTGACACTTTCGACACTTTACTCGGTACTACTATAAAGTAGTCCGCGGAGATTCTTTTATAAGAGGGAGCGTAAATTCAAGAACTCAGTAACAGGGTGACATAACAATTTTACGTGGTTCGAGCCGCCTGAGCGTAATACTCTACTCCACAGAGATGTGTTGTATGTATGATCGAGTATGCGAGTGAGCTAGTCTGAATGACATTGGACTTCTACCGTGCAGCGCAACCCTTTTATATGACAAAGAATGGTTGTGTTACAATGTATCCAAGACCCGACAGGTGGTCGCGATGATATAAACATCATGTACACGATCATGATGCTTAACAACGGTTTATTACTGTGATAACGTGTCTTGATGGCAGCGTTACCACGTTGATGGTCCACTAATTGTGCATCATTAATGCGGAATTAATGACGTGTTAACCAGGTCTTGTAACAGCTGATTTATAGCCTTTTGAATGTCTGCGTCGTTGGAGATCCCGATGTTCTTCCCATTGAAGGGGTAGGTCTGAACACGTGACATAAGGCAGCGTCCGAGCTTCTCTTAGCAGGGACACAGATCCGACGCCGCGGGACACTTGGCAGCACCGGAGCTTCTCTTATCAGAAAGCAGATCCGATGCTACAGAACACGTGGCTGTGCTAGAGCTTTCCTTTGCAAGGAAGCAGGTCCAACACCACGGGACACGTGGCAGTGTTGGAGCAACCCTTAGCGGGGAGGCAGGTTCAGCACTGCGGAACACGTGACAGCACTGGAACCACCCTTAGCAGGGAGGCAAGTCCAGCACTATGAGACACGTGTTGGCCTTCGAAGGTCCACTTTACTGGAAAGTGAGACTCAACACATCTTCTTCTAGTACGAGAGGGTATCTGGTCCGCAGGTACCGACACTTACCTTGCCCTATTGGAAGATCTGCTTCTGCAATGCGCGAGCGAGCAAGGAGCCAATTGCTATTTTAGCTTTCTAATCGAGTAGCTTCGACAAGATGACACTAGTTTGTAGACTTTGTTAAAATAGCACTTATAGGGGTTGTCTGGTTTATATGCTAAGGTTGCCATAATTTACCACAAATTTTTGCCTAACTTGACTAAGGTTAGGTGCTCAAATTTTCAGCCACAACTTGGCAAGCCTAAGGGAATCTTGCCACACTTTTTTGAGACCTTGACATGTGGGATCGAGTTAGGTGGCAAGGAATCTTGCCACAATTGTGGCTATGAACCAAACACGTGACTAAGGTGGTCAAACTTGACTAACTTTAGGTGTGGTAAAGTGTGGCAAATTGTGACTCCAAACCAAACATCCCCATAATGTTAATGCATTGTTAAAAAAACATTATAGCATATTTTAACTATTTTTATTTTCTTTTCTTCTCTGATTTTATAACACTCAAAATGAACAAAATCCCCAACGTACGCCAAGAAGATAGAAAATACCCCTTAATCTAGAGGGTATTTTGGTCATTTTGGATATTATAAAAACAGAAAAGAAACAAAAATAAATAAATAATAGTTAAAGTATTTTATAATGCTATTTTAAAGGTGCGTTAACGTTATATGTTATGTTTTTTACGAAGTCAGCGATGTAAGTATCATTTTGTCGACCATTCGATTAGAATGCTAAAATGGCAATTGGCTCGATGACGGAAGAAAATCAGATGTAGATCCATAAGGCATGAAACCTACGTGTCACCTGCAGATGATTAAATAGACATCGGATCCGTGACAGAGCCTGGCGCTTGCCACATGGAAAGTGTATTTCATCGTGGCATTGGTTATCCACATTGTCAGCCTACCACCATCCGCACAAATGTACTCTAAAATATACTATATCCTCTAAATCATACTTTATATACTCACTATCTACACAAATGTACTCTAAATATACTCTATTTTCTAAATCATACTCTATATACTCTATATTTCCAGTATATACAATCTGTAAAATTTTCCAGTGACTTTAGACTTTAATGGTCTATGGTCTAACCACGTCAGAGACGTCGGTGCAAGACTGGTCAACTTGGGGGCGGAAATAGAAACAGTTTCTTTTACAATCCAGTTGAGACGCTGGTGCTTTGAACTTTTCTAACGGAAGGTACAAGGATTTGTGCAAGCTTGGAGGTAGACACCTTGAACTCGTTCTTTCTTATATTATTTATATTCTAGGCTTCTTCAGGTTTTCTAAATTACTTCTCATTCTCACTTACCAGTCCACATTCATCTTTTTCTAATATAACTCTTACCTACCTCATTTCTTGTTCACCACATTTTCTACCTCTCCATAGTTCCTGTGCCCAAAATTAAATTAACCCCTCAGGCAACGTCCTGTTTACGTTATAAAACACATAAATTCGCTGCTTCATAGTTTCATATCACTGATAATGCAAGCAATAACCCAATAATACATCATGCTCAAGTAATTTTCAACAGGCGCCAAGAACATCCCAAGAGCATACACAAGCTCACAGCAATCCCAAGATCATAACAACGAAAACTGCTAAATGACATTCGTGACTACAACACAAATGTTTGAACCAGGTCACCACTACGCACAAAATAGAGGCAAACCAAACAAACAAAAACTAACATACCCTCAAGCCATGCCAAGGCAAGGGGGTAATTTAAGTCGGTTTCCTCATGTTGCGGCCTGCCCTGATCACTTCATCCACGAGCAGTAGCTGTGAGGCAATGATGGGGCTGCACAGAACCATTAACTGGCACGTTAGCAGGAACCTTTCTTATCCTTGTAGAAGATAATAAAGAAAAAAAAAGTTGGCACACGTACCCAGAATTGATGATTTGGCGTTTCACATTGTAATTGTCAAAGATGCCTTCCATCTGAGGATCAATTGGTTCTCCAGTGTGATGGTTCAATCCCACGACCAACCCACGATCATGCTCATTCTAAAGATGGGACAAGAAGAAATAATCAAAACCTACTGACCTCAGCATTAAAATAACTCATAAAACAAAGAGACGCAACATAAAACTAGATGCATATAAACCTGGAGGGAGACGAGGACATCTTGGGTATCCAGACCAGAATTTTCTGCTAGGGTCTTAGGGATAACTAGAAGAGCTTCCGCAAAAGCCTCCACGCCAAGTTGTGCTCGCTGTAGCCAAGATTCCCATGTTAGCAGTAGATTGATGTTGCACCAGTAAATGTAAAACATATCCATGTGTTAGCAAACTTACTCCTTTGACAGTTTTCTTCACGTTCTCAATAAGATGCTTCTTAGCAGCAATCTCAAAGGCACCAGCTCCCTACATTTAACAAAAACAAGAGGGTAAGGATAGAATCACAAATGTGCTGTGCAGGAGCTTATGGATGACAGAATAGGCAAATCCAGTGTAAATAATCAAAGGCCGCAAGTCCATAAGTCAGGCAGCTGAACTATGAAAATCATAGGGTACACATGCAAATTTAATTAAGCTTATTAATATGCACAGGGAACCCAAATAAAGTTAAAACTTCCACTGGGATTAACAAATGATCAATTTGACTCAATCACTCAACTACCATTAAAAAATTTCCAATCCCACATCTTAAACTTGATCGCTGCAACTATTTTATTAGGGGAAATGTACAGATCTTACCATCACAACAGATTCATCCTCGACAGTGTTCTTAACAGACCTTAAGCCATCGCGAGCAGCATCTTTGATTTGTGCAATGGTATGGTCATTGGGTCCTGAAGATGTTGAATGAACATTAAGTTCAGTGCCAGATAAGGATACAAGATAACATTACTTCCAAGGAATAAACTAACCTTTAATCAATATGGTACATGAGTGAGGATTTTTAACATTCTCCACAAATGTATACTTCTCTTCTCCAAGAACATGCTCATAGACAAGCCCAGCCCAACCAAGACAATCTTCAGTCAAGTCATCAACTGAATTAACAGCTTCACCGCCACATGCTAGCACAAGCCTCTCCATGTTTCTCCTCTTTGCCCTTCGGAGAGCAATAATCTGTAGCATGCAATATTGTGTTCAATTACATGCCCCAAAACAGTAAAATTATTTTAACAGCATAAGTTATGTTGACTTCGTGAAAAGAGGTTTGACAGTTCAGATCACTTTCAAGCAATCACCTAATACATAAATCAAGTCCTTGCCAAAAACAAATGATTCCTTGTAAACACCAGTAAATGGGTTGTTTTAAACCTTATTTTACTATTTTCTAGCTTAGCAAGCACTTGAGCAGAAGCATCATATTGCCAATCTGGTTCTGAATTCAAATTGTAACTTCCATGAGACAAAGATTCTAGCTGCAGATCTAAAATTGTAAGGTTGGGGAAAAATAGCTCCGAACCACCAGCCATATGTCATAAACTCATAACTTACTTACCCCAGCTCTAGCAAGGAGATCCAGGGACGGAGGGTCAATGCCCTTTTGATTGATTACCACAAAGTTTTTGTCACTTCCTGAGCAAACCTGCATACGGAGGAAATAATTGATGAGTTTTTTCATGTACAGAAAAGTAAATTGGATTCAGGGCACAGCAAGCAAATTACCTCATTTTTCAGCTCAATAATCTTCATAACACGTTCATCAACTTGACGTCTTTCTGCAGTAACCATCTTTTCTCTTTGTTCTGCGTTCGAGTAGAAGAATCCTGCATTTATTTCACTGAGTAATTTGCATGTTAGTTAAACAGTTCCCTCCAGTAATGCATAAAAAGGGGAAACAACTTTAACTATATGTCAACCGTGAGCCAAAACGATAAGGGTTAAGGGTAGTTAACAAATTACAATACGCGTCACTTTAATCATCCAATCAAACAAAATAAGAGTGAGCGACAACTATTATGACTAAAGACATCTATACCATTTGACCAACTAAAAGAACGCAAATATGCTTGAATTATGAACCTTCTATCACATTAAGTGCAGCAAAATCCAAAAGGTTAGGGGAAAAACTGGCATGCAATCAATGTTATGGTGCAATCGTGCAATCAGCCATTCCAATCCATTGGATTTGTATCTTATGGTTGTTGCATTTTTTTCTTAACACCCTGCACTTAACGCATTCAGATGAAGGGGATTAAGTGAAAAAATACAACAACCATAGGATGTAGATCTAATGAATAGGAATAGTTGACTGCACGATTGCACCGTAACACAAATTGCATTCTAGACGTTGCCAAAGGTTAGAGTCACATACACACTAAAGTATCTCAAAAAAGTGAATGAAAAGTATGCACCTTTTCTCATATTCTAGTGAGACATTACAAGTCAAGATGTAACAGTTTTCCGCTCTGCGCTTCATGTCAGGGTGTCGAGAACCATGATCCAAGACCAGACCCTCGATCTACAATGAAAACACAACAAAATGTAAGCAATCTGACATCAAATAACCTGAGATCATATATTCATGTGGCAAATCACACATCTATGCGTGATACAAGAAATGAGGAAAATGAATTTGCAAGGTGCAAGTGAGTCTAAAATCTCGTATATATAAACAAGGTGGTCAAGTATTCATTTAAAAAAATATGATGCTAAGCAAGAATGCTGAGCAAAGTATGAAAAAGTTAACACATACCAGACGAGTGTCAACATCAAATTTGTGCCGCATGTGCATTATTTCCACCATAAAAAGATCAATTGGTTCCTCTGGTTTGCGGATGCATAGAACCTATAACAAAAGACGTGGAATTCAAATATGGTCCAGATGGAGTCACATAAACATCCAGACAAAGCAGTACATGTGAAAATATCAAACGTACTGCATTCACAACAATGTCTGTCAACTGGTCAGCCAATCCTTCGTATAACTGCAAAATAGTTATTTCATATCAAACTTGGAAGGAGGAAAGACATGCATAAGTAAATTTCTTATTGGGTGAAGGATGAAAGACTGCAACTACCTTTGTCCTAAGAGCTGTTCTTGCTATCATTTTCAACATATCTCTGTCAGGTTCATCACCTATAATAACTGGAGTCTTGAATTTCTCGAGAAATTCAAGGGTTGCTCTCTTGGCAACATCGAAGCCATCAACCAAAAATCGTGGATGAGTACCTATGAGAATATTAATTGGTTAGTGTATAGTCAGAATAATAGCATATTACCCTAAAACATAATGATTTTATCCGGTAAGAACAGCTTTATTGTCGGTCGTTGCAAAATTATGTTCTTAAAGACTATCTTGGCTTCTGAGGCCATTGTTTTTAGCTATGGTACGTACAGGTTTTGTATTTCATTTTTGTCTGTTTTTTTTATTTTAATAATAAGATCCAAGTAAACTTGTTAAAATACACTATTAGTGTTCACAAAATGCAAGGGGCGTGCAAGCAGTTTCGAGCATCTCCCTGCTCACTTAATCAAGACCCTGTGTCCAACTATGTTCCTTTAGTTTTTGGCATGGATACAAAGTACAGTCATTGAGTTCTAATAGAAATAGGACCAATTAATAGTCGTGGTTGGTAACGCGACATTGTATGCAACTGCCAATCTTTTATATCATACCACTAGGAAGTGTTTAACTATTACATATAGGAGCTTTTCTTTATCTATAAATGAAGATGCATACTTAGCATTAATGGCAAAGATTTCCCCGAAGTCGAACACGACAGAAACAACAACCTAATCACAAATAATAACAAAATGATTTACTAGCAATTGTCACAAGTTTTATAGCTGACAGAATAGCAATGTGTAACTTAAGAAAACTGCCTTGCATAAACATGCGTTTACATCAATCATAGATGCCAGAACATATCTTGGAATGGAGTCAGCTAATATCATGGAATCAATCATATCTGATACAGGTTCTGATGAAATGATAACCAAACCTTCATCAATGCACCGCTCAGACTGCTTCATGAGCTCCCCGATAAAAAGCACAGTGGAGGTTGTGCCATCACCACTGGTATCATCCTGTGCCACGGCAGTCCTTGCAATCATGATTGCCGTTGGGTTCTGGATTTGCTGCAAGTAATGACAAAAGATCTCAAAATCCACACCACCACAGAACATACAACATTAATATGTTGTCACACATGGAAATATGAAAAGTAAAGCATACCATTTCCTTCAAGAGGGTGTTCCCATCCTTGGTCAGCTTGATGTCACCAGCTCCACCCACAAGCCTGATCACCACAAAAACAAAATGGCATTCAGATGACGCAACTGATACAGCAGCCAAAGGATATGTCAAATCAACATGGCAGATTGATTATACAACATAAACCGCACAAACAGTTACGTGCTACACTTCTGAACATCACCATTTCAAATATACGCTCTGAATCAAAGCCTGTACAGCACCAGAATTCGCGAATCTAGAATAACCAGATGAGCAACCAACATTTATCTGTAGACCCACAAAAATCGCGAAAAAAAAAAGGTCGCAGAACCTCACAAATACACAAAACATCACGCACGTGACCCAGCAACCCTCGCTACAAACCCTGCATCTAGCGCCGCCGCCTACAGGGAGCTAGCAAGCGAGCGGAGTGGCGGATGGGAGAGGGAGGGAGATGCGGACGCTTACATCTTGATGGTACCCTTGGGTCCGAGGTTGGTCTTGAGCACGTCCTGGAGGCCCTTGGCGGCGTTGATGTTCATGTGCAGCGCCGCCGACTTGTTGAGCACCTCCGCGTTCGGGTTCAGCACGCGGATCGACATGGCTGCTGGACCCGGAGCGCTTCGCCCGCGCGCTCTCGCACTACCAGGGATCTAGCTGGAGACGGCGCCGGAGAGGTGGCAGAATGGAGGCGGGAGGTATAAGGGACTACGGGAGAACTGAGCGGGGGCTGTAGGGTTTACGGGAGAGGTCGAGACTCAGCCGGTGGTTGCTGTCAAATGGGCCGTAGAGTTTCTTGGGTTGGCCCTGTGGTTGCTGGAACTTGGGAGCCCTAAGGAATATGCCGTTTCGTTTTTCTTTGGATTTACGTCTTGATAATAATTTTTTTTTGGAAATTTGCAATTTGACAAATTGTGTCAATGGCACGCGGGGCACATATTTTCCTGGTGGCAAATTTGCAAAATCCATTCTCATTTCTCATCCACCTTAAGCTTCACAGACATAACTAGCAGTGGCGGAGCCACACGGAGAACGGGAAAAATAATCAACAAATTTATGATGTTTCAATATTTTCTGTGGCTTTTGAAGACTTTGATTCATATTTGAAAGAAAAATCAAGTAAAATTACTTGTAGAGTGTGCTCTGGACATAGACCGGTTGGCTCAGATGCTAGGTTCAAGAAATTTTGTGCAAGAAATGGAGCCACGGCTTCGGGCTGGCTGAGCAGTGGGTTGTGGCTCCGCCAGTGATAACTAGTGTGAGTGATAAGGTTTTCAGCGAAGCCTAAAGAGACCAAGACTGAAAGATAAAATATTAATCAGTCCTATGATCTGCTCAACAACAAACTTGCACTAATTGTCATAAAATGATTGAGGGCTTTGGTGTACGGGCCTTCTGCTTGTTTACTTATGGCCCAAAACACAGACCAAAGGTGAAGGCCTTGTGAACAGACTTATGGTATTGTCTTGAAAAGAAAATGGACTGGATAAATAGAACCTTCGCCACCATTTCCGAGACTCGGCCATGCATGGATCGGCCGTCTACAAACTTTAGGCCTGGTTGGATTTATATGTTATGATAAAGCCTGAAATTAAGCCTAGTATGTGTTAATGGGATGGATATATATGTTCTTCTGATAAAAATGTTTTCCAGAATCTCGCCAATCCTCGTGAAAGTGACCAAATATGTCAAGATCGTCAAGTGATCAAACATGTCGCTACTAGACCTAAGAAGGAGGCAAGTAGGGGAGGCGAAAAGCGAAGGAATGGGTCTGCAAGAGATCAAGACCCGGCATGCTAACAACAATTAAAGAAAGTGACGATGCTGGCGTAATTCTACAAGAAAAAAAAAAGAAATGAAAATAATGTGGCTATTATTAACCGAAATCTCACCCAAAATTTCATGTTTCCAAACTTGTCCCTTTTTGTTTTTGAAGGATCAGGTTTCCAAATTCTAGTGTAAACCTTCATATTTCTAGTCCTTTTCATGTTAGAATCCCAAAGCAATTCCGGCGAATTCCAGAACGACGGTGAGCAATTGGGAGGGGCGGGAGGAAGAAGCGGAACAGGGGATCGAGGGATTTCGGTGCACAAACACCTGCAGTGCCAAACGCCGTCGTGAACTCGTGTTCCACCATCCCAATCGACGATTACAACTCCCAATTTATACCCGCACCACACACACGAAGGAGCAACGGACTCCCGATTTTGCCAGTCGCCACGATCCGCACATCGCGCTCACCGCGCCCCGCGAGCTCTGACTCGCGCGCACCACAACACACGATGTACTGACTCGTTCCACGACCTACGAGCTGCCACTCAACAGTCAACGGCTCGCACACAAGCCGGACACGATCACACTTTGAAACACTCACACACGCTCTCGTCGCTCGCCGGCGCACTCCTACTTGGACATGACCACGCCCTGGTGTCGCCATCGAGTTATTTCCAACAGTGAAAAGCGAAGGAATGGGTCTGCAAGAGATCGAGACCCAGCATGCTAACAACAATTAGAGGAACTTCGCCGATGAAGATGACAATGCTGGCGTAATTCTACAAGAAAAAAGGAATGAAAAGAATGTGGCTATTATTAACCGAAATCTCACCCAAAATTTCAGGTCTTCAACCTTGTTCCTTTTTGTTTTTAAAGGATCAGGTTTCCAAATTCTGGCATAAACCTTCATATTTGTAGTCCTTATCTTAAAAGAAATGTAAATTCTTGTCACTACACTGTGATATTAACATATTTTCCGTCTCTAGAATGTACAAATGAAAGCTTACACATGTTTGCTTTCTTAGAACAAAAAAGATAATATTTTGCTCATTACACTGTTAAGTACTCTCTCCGGTTTTTTATAGTTGTCGTTCCCAACAAAGAAAACAAATAAAAAAAGTTACGGTGCCATGTCCGGACGACAAATATTATAAAACAGAGGTAGTATAACATATTTTATATTTCCTCCATTCTTTTTTATTTGATGCTGGATTGCAATACCATAATGACATCATTTCTGTCGCCGGAGCGTGTAAACCATCCCGACGGAAAAAAAAGAGAACAACCTTGCGTCTCCGTTAGCCAGCAGGAATCGTGAATCTGGATACCCTTTTCTTATATTTTCCCTACCAGATCGTTCGCGTGGATCCTACGCGATCGGTACCGTCTGGCCAGTTCCAGTTCATCCCGCGGTGGCGCGGTCAGGAACCTGCGTGATCACGAGGCGAAACCTCTGCTCTGCTCACTATCGGAATCGCACTGAAGTGGCCTACCACTTCTTCCTTTTCAGTAAGAGGATTAGCACTATGCATTCGAGCATGCGTGTTCGTGACGCGGACTGATTCTCTCACGGCCGTGTTTAAGGGATTACTTAATTTTTTTGACAGTATAAAGGATTAGTTAATGAATGTGTTGTTTATTTATGCAGTTAGGATAAGCTTCTATCGGCTCTAATAGCGCCCGCCTCTCATTTAGCAAAGATTCGCTGACTAGGGTACACACCGTGGCACGTCTGATTCTGATGGCGATAAGAGGCTCAAAGTTCGTTCACTAGTAGTAGAAACTTGAGCTGTAAGACATAGTTTTAGCACCTCTGCTTTTATGAGTTCACGAGGGGCGTCGAATTACGCATGACAGAAATCAAGTTTGATCCTGTTGTAACACTAGCGTCAGTAAAAAGACTATAACTACAGTGCAATCAGAGTTTTGGTGCAATCATGCAATCAATCATCTACAACCGTGGGATCTGCTTCCTACGGTTGTTGCATATTTTTATTTAACCCCCTTCACCAAGTGAAGAGGTGGTGGAGGGGTTACATAAAAAAAATGCATTGATCGTATGATACAGATCTAACGATTGAGTATGATTGATTGCACGATTGCACTAAATATCTGATTGCATTCTAGTCGTTCTCTAGTAAAAATGAGCTAGTGAAGAAGCCAAACTTTTCTTTTTCTTTTTTCTTTTTTGGGGGAATGTGATCAAGAATTTGTGTGCTGGTGACCTGACCAACGGGGACCAGAATTTTCAGTTCAGACCATAGGAAAAACATAAAATAAGGTGACTCTAAAAAAGGAGGGTAACATCGAATCTCATGCTCTCCTCAACGGGATCAACCGGGGTAACCCTGGTGCACTAGCCCATCTGTCATCCGTGCTTCGGATCCGCCTCGCCATCCCACCACACCGCATGGAAAGGCAACACGAGCGAAAGCTCTTTTACCTAGCGTTAGCGTACGCGGTCCGAAAGGAGAAATCTTTTGGTGTCAGAAGTGGCGAAGCTAGGTTCAGTAACCCTGGTGCACTAGCCCCAGGGTAAATGGAGATTTCTTCTTGTTATTATCTTACATTTAGTTAAATATTAGCTGAAATTTATATGATAATGAAGTGAGGCGCCATGAAGTTTTCACCTCTAGTTTCGCCTATTAGTCTCTCACCATAGTGCCGCACATCTGTGTGATGTGGAGACTGAAGTCTGTCCTCTCTCATGCGTGTGTCCGCTGTGATATGGTGACCAGTGATCCGGCAACTGATCACTTTTCCTGTGTTTCTGGTTATTGTATTGTGTAGAACAAAATGCTTCACGCGTGCTGACCTGGTGGGTCCATCTTTAGGCTTTGTTTATATACATTCAATCTAAGTGGATTGGAGTGGAAAATGAACTAATTTTCTCCTCAATCCACCTCAATCCACTTAGATTGAAGTGGATCAACTTCTATCCAAACAAGCCCTTATCGAGATTGTTATAAGTCAAATACAATCAAAGCAGGAAACTTGAGCTAAGACCTATTAGTCTTTTAGGCCCAGATAGTCATCCAATTTACTTTCCTGGACTCTTCGTTGTACTATATCAAAGTACTTCCTCCATCCATTTATGAACTAACAAGCGCCAAAATTTTTAGTACGAAGAATGAACGGATTGATGAACCTTTCCTATATTATATTGTGTCATTGTCTCCACAATCTCTACTTCTACTTCTAATACGGATGACGGATGTGTTGTGGCTCAGCAGCATGCACGTCCTAATCAATTTGGCCATGCGCGTCGCTACTGGTATCTTTTTAAAGAAATAAAATTACATTCTTTTTTCGAAAAACCGGTTCGAGCCGGCATTATATTATAGGAGGTGTATCATTTTGTTACAGTGAGAGTTTGCACCAGAGATGCAAATGATGACGGAAAAGGTTACAACAAGGATTTGCACCTGGCACAAAGCGAATTATCCTAGATCTAGCTCCGACACCTTTCTAGGATCAAGGCGAGCTGTTTTGAGCTCGCAGAACTCCACAGTCGGGCCACCTCTTTGATGGCTGCAAATATCTTTGCCGATGTACGCTCCGTGGACTGAAAGATGCATTGATTGCGCTCTCGCCAAAGAGACTAGGCAACTAGGAGGGCCAGCGATCTGATTCCTTTTCTTTGTTCAGTAGACGCCTGAAGGGCGATGCCTCGGAGCCAGTCTTCAATTGTGGCAAACTGTGACCAGGAGACAGGGTGAAGAGACGGTTGTGAGACCCAATTGCTGACCAAGATCCAAATGAGCCTCAAGAAGGGACATTAGGTCAGCAAGTGAAGTATTGTCTCTAGGCTCCGGAAGCAAAGGGGGCAAAAATAGTTATTTTGCCAGCCTCGTCGTTGGAGTCTATCGGAAGTCCAGAGGCGGTCTTGAGAGGCGAGCCAGGCAAAGGTCTTACAACGCGGAGGAGCCCAAGAACGCCATAGCACTGTCTTGAGGGATGTTAAGATTGAGCCCTGGAACTGGATCGCGTAAGCCGAACGTGCATAGTAGCATCCATCAGAAGTGAGGCACCAAATGATCGAGTCTGCCACCTCTGATCTTAATGTAATCTGCGATTCCTCGATCATAGTCCAGAGGTTGATGAAGTCATGTATGTGACCTGCAGTAAAATTCCATCTTAAGTCCCTCAACCAAGTGTGGTTAGTCAGCGCTTCCGCGACGCTCTTCTTTTTTCCTTTGCTGATTTGGAAGAGTTTAGGAAAGATTACGCCTAGACTTTGTCCCTTCAACTAGTTGGAGGTCCAGAAGGACGCCGAGCGTCCGTCGCCTATGGTCACACAGGCGGCTGCCGCAAATAGCTCCGTAGTAGAGTTGTCGACCGGGAGTTCTAGTTTTGCCTAAGGCCGGTTTGGATGTTTCCAGGCAACCCAGAGCCAGCGGGTCTTCGGCTCGGCTGAACCTCTCCAAGTCGACTAGCATTTGTGTGTCACACATACAAATCTAATTTATTACATAAATAAAAATAAGAGAAATATATAAATTCAGTGTACGAATATTTGTCCCAAAGGTCATATGCATCTAGTGTTTGATGAATTCTTTATTTCTTCTGTCATCTTCATAAGTGGTTGCTACTAAACACACTACCAAGTTGTTAATGTATCCAACAACTTGTTATACGTGAATCTGACCATTGGTCACTTAAATCAAATGTTCAATGGTGAATAATAGTGTCAAGCGGACCAGACGAAATATCGGTCCGCAAATTCCATTTGAACATGAAGATGAACACAAGTAAGATCTATTTGTGGTACAATGTGATGACAAGGAGACCTCCAACTACACGGAGGGTTGTCAAAGCTACGGTCACGATCCATCGTTTGAAACTTATGGTCCGAATGGTGTGTTTTTACTGTGGTAAAAGCATCAAATTGGTGTCTAGTAAGTGTGGAACATAATGGCTTCATCTAGTACTACTTCTGTCTTGAAAAGTTTGTACAAAACAACAATTTTTTTAAGATGAAAAAAATATTATGTTAGGTCCTAATAATGACATGTGCCTTTTGAGTCATGCAACTAACCAAGCACACAGCCAGCTCGTGACATGGAGGCGCCACCTGTAAGCTCGGGCAAGCACATTCTTGTAACATCCAGGAACAAAATAACTAAAGCAAACGCAGCAGTGGCGGAAGAACCGATGCTGGTAGCAGAAGACGATAAGCGCGATTAGAGGTGGCCAAATGGGCCGGGCCAAACAGGCCAGCCCGAAGCACGACAAAAATGGCCCGGCACAAGCACGATCCGACCCAAAAAAATCGGGTCCGGGCCGGCCTGAGGCACGACAAGGGCCGTGCTCGGGCCTGGATCTTCGACCCGTCGGGCTTGCCGGCACGGCCTGATTAGACCCGGCACGGTCGGCCCGCCGGGTGGCCCGGCACGGCACGGCCCGTTTAGGCCCGAATAGTGATTTTCGGTTATTTTTATTATATTTTTAACTAAATTTGTCTACGGGCCGGCCCGACCCGGCACGGCCCGGTATGACCCGACACGACCCGACACGCTTAAAATGGGCTCGGGCCGTGCCTGGGCCTGGACCCCTGACCCGTGGGCCGGCCCGGCACGGCCCGATTTTTTTCTGGGCCGTGCCAGTCCCAAGTTTTTTAGGCACAGGCCCGGCCGGGATCGGGCCGTGCCGGCCCGGCCCGTTGGCCACCTATAAGCGCGACTCCTGAGTCCTGACATGTGACATCCGTCCGTGCTCGCGTTGCCACTAGTAGTGTTGTTCATGAGCCCCCTCAAAAAAAAACTCCGACCTCGGAGTATTATCTTGGTCGCTTGCCCGGCCACCGAAAATTCCTCCCTTCCCCGCTAAGCAATTCTCCCCTCCATCCTGCCGCGGCTGAACCTCTCGTTCCCGCGAACACAATGCAACAAAGATTCCGATCGCCAATTCCACGCACGGCGGCAACACAAGCGCATCGCATCGGCGGGCCAAAAGCAAGCGAGCCCAAGAGGAATCGATGCACCGGAACGAGGTCAAGTCACTTTTTATTTGGCGTCACAGCGTTGCAGGGCACCGAGCAGAGGAGACCATACCGACCACCACCGCCACCGTGCTAAAGCGATCGTCGGCGCCGGCAAAGAGAAAAGCTTAAAAGAGCGCGGCGGTCACCTCTCCTTTTCCCTTGCTGCGTCCCGGCACGGCCCATGACAGCGCAGCAGCAGCAACAGCGGCCGGCCGCCGCCTCGGTGCTGCAGAGCTTTCCGTTCAGGGCGGCCGTGCTCGCGCTCTGCGTCGCGCTGCTGCCGCTCCTCCCCGCGCAGGCGCCCGAGGGACTCGCCACCGCGGGAGTCGGGCACGCGTTCCTCGCCAAGGCGTGGGAGCTGGTCCACCTGCTCGTCGTTGGCATCGCCGTCTCCTACGGCCTCTTCAGCCGCAAGAATACCGCCGAAGATGGCGGCAACAGCGCTCCCGAGAAGGAGGACGCAAGACCGGCGGACGCGAGGTACGTATCGCGGATGTTCCGGGACTCGCTCGCGCCGTTCGACGACGACGACGAGGTGTCTCTGCCGGACAGCCCTGGTGGTGGCCGGGAGGACGAGGCCGGCGGCGGCAAGGTGCGGTCCTGGAGCGCGCTGCACCGTCCCGACGAGCCGGTAGTCGTGGTGACCAACGGCGGACGCGGCTCCGAGACGCTGTCCCTGCCCGTGCGGATGCTCAAGCCGCAGCCCGCGCAGGACTCGGCGGCCCGCTGCGGCCGTGACGAGACCGTGCTCCCCTCGCCGATCCCGTGGCGGTCGCGTACCCGGATGTTTGACACGACCCGGCCCGCGTCGCCGAGCCCCTCTCGCTCACCTGAACGGCTCTCTCCCGCGTCGTCCTCTTCCAGGGAGACGCTGGCCAAGGCCCCCGAGGAGTACTACAGCAAGCGAAGAAGCCCGCACACGTCTTCTTCTTCCACCATCTCCTCCCCGCCGCCGGCGCCGCCTCCGCCTCCGCCGCCGTTCTTTGTCCACGGTTACCACCCGGCGGCCGAGCGCCGGACTACGGCGGCGGCGAAGAGCTTCAAGGAAGAGCTGCAGGACCACAGCGTGAGAGGTCGACAAGGAGACGGTGATCATTTCTCGCCCAACACAAGCAACTTCGACATCTCTGCTTACAACACCACCAGCTCGTCGCCTTCGAAGCCAAGAAGCTCTTTTGACAGCGGCTCGTCTTCCTCGTGGATTTCAGTTGGTAAGTCAGTGAGAACGTTCAGGGCAAGAGAAGCTCCAGTGTTCCAAGGCCAAAGCCAACAAGTACCTGACGACGTTGGTGATGGTCGGGATGCAGCACAAGAGTTGCACGGATCAGAGGAGCCGTACGAGTACAGAGCTTACCAGTCCATTCCCAGGTTCCAGTACGAGAGATCGGTGAGAGATCCTATCCTGGGCGGAGTCGCTGTCTCCTCTGACGAGACCGAGAGCAGCGACGACGACGATGATGTCGGGGGAGGCGCTTACTCCACCAGGGAGTCGACGCCGGAGGTGGACGAGAACGAGGTGGACAAGAAGGCGGAGGAGTTCATCGCCAGGTTCAGGGAACAGATCAGGCGGCAGAGAATCGAGTCCATCAAGAGATCCGCAGGGCCGCGCGGCGTCAAGCACGGCAAGTAGCTCGCCGGCCGGTGATCGCCGCCGACGGCATCCGCGCCGCCTGCTGTTCACTTTTGCTTTCGTTATGGTAAAGTAGTTGGTGTCATCGGGGACGCCAGAGATGAAAGATGCTGCATATGATAGGTGCTAAGAACCACTTGTAAACATTCATGTAGGTGATGCACGGGGGTGTATGTATGCTCATGCAATCCGTGGCTGTATTTTCCGGCCAGGAGATCGACCGACTTTTGCAGCCGACCTCTTAGGTTCTTGAGTAGTCATTTGTTTTGACTTAATCCACTACCAATGTGTTGGGAAATCGGCGGTCTAGTAACTCTACCACATCACTCAGGAAACATGCGAATACAGAGGTTGTCGACTGTTGGAGTCGGCAGATCTCCTGACACTACTAAAGTGTTGAAGGAGTTTGTAGTTCGGTGTGGGCGCGCGGAGACTCAAGAAAGTGAATCACGATTGGACACGAGAGACACAGTGGTTTACGTGGTTCGGGCCGCCTGAGCGTAATACCCTACTCCACGAGTGTGTGGTGTTGTATTAGTTTATGAATGAAAGCTCACGTCAATGCGTGTGTGCCTGAGAGTGTTCCCTCCAGCTTCTTTCGTGTATCGTCGGTCTGTCCTTTTATAGTACAAGGACAAACCGTTACAAGTTAACCTCGCCCGACATGTGGCCCCAGCAGTTACTAGTATTGATACACGATTAATTGTTGTTAATAACCCTGTAACGGGCTCCGACAGTGCCGTTACAGGTGTTAAGATTGTCCGATTAAGTGTCATTAACATGAAATTAATGACAATTAATCGGGTCTTGAAGTCCGCGGCTATCCTTTGAAGATCCGGAGCCGTTACAATGTCTTCCGGAGGTTTGAGGCGGCCAGCTCTGACGTTTGGACACGTGGCAGCTCCGGAGCTTGCTTGTGGGAAGCGGGAAGCTCCGGGGTGGCCTGACACGTGTCAGGTGCGGAGCTTCTCTCGGTCAGGGGTTAAGTCCGGAGGTGCCGTTTCGGTACCTAGCCCGGAGCTTCACCCTTGTGGGTAGTGGCTCCGGTCTGGCAGTACACGTGGCAACCTAGGGGTTAACCATGTTGGAGAAGCAGATCCGGTTATGTCTGACAAGTGGGCCTCTGAGGGTCTTCAATTTGAGCAGATGTCCTTCCCTTGAGATCTTTGTAACCTCAGGGGGTGTATGGTTTTTAGGGTACCGACAGTGGCCCCCTGGACCTACCTCCGGGGAAAGTCACCGGGGTGAAGCCATTCCGTCGGAGGTGGGTCCATACTCGCGACTCTTGAATTGGGTCTTCAAGGGTCTTCGGAGGTGCCGTTGGCGGGGCTTTACGGTTAAATCCCGACGCGTGGCGCACCTCAGGCGGCAGATAAGATCTTTGACGTGCGGATCTCTCGCAATTGAAGGTCGCCGGTTCCCGATACGAAAACCGTATCGGTTCCGCGCGCCTTGTCAGGTCGCCGCCTTTAGGTTTCCCGCCTCGTGATGACAACTGTTCGCCTGGGTAAGAGCCTCGACTTGATCGTCAGGGTGGTTCCGGGCCCTCTTGTCATCGGCAGGGTTGAATTCTTGAGTAGTATCCTTGACTCCCCTGCAGTTTCCATCCAAGCGTTGCGAGGGCTTACTTAAGAAGGAAAGCGCACCGTCGGGAGTTCTTTACGCTTCCATCTGTTCTTGCGCTCAAACTCCCAACTCGTGCTTTGCTCCTCTTCTCTTGCCTAGCTGTGCTGCGATGGAGTTGGGTCTGCGTGAGAGTCGCTTGAAGACTGACAGCGATCTGAAGAAGGTCCAGGCCCTCATGGGGTGGTCTTCGGATTTCTTCAACCGCTCGGTCCGCGCCGGCGGAGAGCTCCCCTTTGAAAAGAAGCACGCTGGCGAGATGGTGTACTTTTCCTCGTACGCCATGGTGGGGCTGATCCCACCGTTTTCTTCTTTCTTCTTGATGTTGCTGGACTTCTATGGTCTGCAGCTGTACCACCTTGGCCCTCACTCCATTCTCCTTGTGTCCATCTTTGTCCACTTCTGCGAGATGTGGGTGGGCATCCCTCCCTGCATCGAGCTCTTCCGAACCTTCTTCACCGTCCACACCACCGGCCGAAGCAATGAGTATCTTGGCTTCTACTACTTCGTGAAGCGCAAGAAGTGCCCATTCAAGTACCTCCGGTCATTTCCTTCCGGGAAGTGGGATGACTGGAAGAAAGATTGGATAGTGGTCCGGGTGGAGGAGCATGAGCGGTTGGAGTTGCCAGAAGGTCTGCCCGACATTGACACGTCGGTATGGAGCGAAGTTCCGGTGCTGGCGGAAGCTTTCGACCCTGTCCTGACCAGGATCCGCCAATGTGTGGAGGGAGGATTGACTCCCCAGGCGGTGTTCTGCAACTTCCTGTCCAACAGGTGGGCGCCGCTGAAGAGGAGGGAGAAGCTCGCCTGGGCCCTCAACAGCGTGATGGACGAGGACCGGGTTGAGACCGGGTTGAAGTCCAGCATGGTGGGGAAGACCTTGGAGTCTCACCTCAAGAAATTCCAGCACGGCATCGACGTTGACGGAGATTACTTGACTCCGCCGCCGGCCTTCCTCCCTCTGAACATGGAAGTTGAGTTCAGCAGGGAGCTCCGGCGGACGATGCCCGCGCTTGACGACCTTGGTGTCGTCGAGAGAAGATCAACCACCCGGTTGGCGATTCCCGGGTTGTCCGAAGACGGCTCCGCCCCTGTCCCACAGCCAAGAGCTGAGGTCATCGGCAAGGGCAAGGAGCTGGCGGAGGAGCCGGAGAGCCGGAAGAGGAAGCTGCGACATGCTGACGGAAGGTCCATCGGGCCTGCCACTTCCCCCCCCGGTTCCCCCTCCTCAGGAAGGAAGATCCTCCGCCGCCGTGGCGACTGTCCCCGTGGTGGGGTCCTTCCGGAACGTTACTGTTCCGGCGGTGGGATCCTCCCGGAGTGCGACTGTCCCCGTGGTGGATCCCTCCTGTGGTGTTAGCTCCGGGCGTGCGACTCCGGCATCTGGAGCGGTGAGGGCCTCCAGGTCCAGGAGTTCCTCCCGATCAGGGAGAGCTCCGACCCGGGAAACGCCCGCGGCTGTGGCAAGTCCTGGGAGTCCTCCCGGAGCTCCTACGCCGACCGTGGCCAGCCCGGATCGTCCGGGAAAGAGGTTCCGCGCAAGCTGGTGCGGGAGCCTCCCAAGGTAATTTTTCTTTTTTACCTCGATTAACTTTTTAATTGTAGCATCTGTTTGCTCAATTTCTTCGTTCTTCATCTGCAGCGTTCCCAAGAAGGGGAGTGAAGCTCCACCCTCAGCCACAGTGTCTGAGGCTGCGAGGGCTTCTGCTCCAGTCCTGGTGCCGCCCCAAGCGGAGGTTGCGGCAGCTCCGGCGCCGGCTGTCGTGGTCATGGACCTCGACTCGTCTCCAGAAGTTCCCGTGGTAGCGCCGGACCACGGGAATGAAGATGCGCCAGCGGCACCCGTCCCGGAAGTGGAAGCTCCGGGTCCTGGTGCTGCAGTAGTAGAAGCTCCGGTTGTTGAGTCGGAGGAAGTAGCAGTCCCGGCTTCGGAGCCGGAAAGTGCTGAAGCCCCGGCGATTGAGCCGGAGGTGGCTGAAGCCCCGGCATGCGAGCCGGAAGTCGAAGTAGTTCCGGCAGTTGAGCCGGTTACTTCCGAAGCTCCGGCCGCAGAGCCGGTGATTGTTGGAGCGCCGGTCACAGAGCCGGCGGCTGAAGAGGCGAGGGAGCTTGAGCCTCCCTCAGAAGAGGTGTCCCGGCCGGAGCCAGTTGCGGCTCCTGCTCCGAAGGCGACGACGTCGATGGTACCTGTGGCAGAGCCAGAGTGCCTGAACGAAGTCGCTGGCCCCCAGCCTGAGGGGGCAAATGAAGACTTGGTGGCGGGACCTCCTTCGATGGCGACTGAGGCCGTCCCGGAGGAAGGCCCTAGCGCTTTGGAAGCTCGGGGTTCCACTCTCGTAGAGTGGGACCCAATTTTTGTACGTGAAGACTCGCTGGAACCAGCGGAAGAGATCCCAGCAGGTCCGGAGCCCATCTCGCTGTCGATGTCCATCGACAACGCCTGCTCCAGTCTACGTCAGGTCCAACTGGCCTTCTTCCACGACAGCAAGGCTCTTGAAGAGGAGCGCCAAACCCTTAGGCGGTGGCGTAATCGGCTCCACTTCGAGACTAAGCTGGCGCAGTCGAGGCTTGCGGATGACAAGGAGTGGATCAAGCGGGAGAAGATCCGCTTGGAGCTCTGGGGTGAGCTGCTGGACGAGAGGGAGAGCATGACTCACGCCCTCGATGCTCAATCCTGGGAGTTCCACGACCAAGCTAAGGCTGCTAACGACGCGGCCAATGCTCGGTTTGATCAGCTCGAGGCTATCAGCATCGCACTCATCAAGCGCCGAGAGGCATCTTGCGACGGGAGGAAGAGCTCGCCGAGAAAACAGCTCTGGCGGACAAGGGCCTCGAGGAGCGCGCTAAGAAATTGGAAGAGCGCTGCCTCGAGGAGGAGGAGAAGACCTGGGTGCGGGGGCAGGAACTCTACGAATACGAGTGTGCCCTTGTCGCCCGGGAGAAGAAAGTGGAGGCTAGGGAGAAGGACCTGGTCGACCGCCGGAACAAGATCCACCTCCGGGAGGAGGAGCTCGGAAGACTTGAGAAGCGGGTTGCTGCGAAGATCCAGCAAAACGCCAAAGAAGTTGAGCGCCTCGCCCGCGAGAATTCGGAGCTGACGGCGGCCCGGAGATCCCTGGAAGAGATGAAGAGCTCGAGAAAGGCGGACTCCCTACAGATTTGGGAGTTCCTGGGCAAGGCCGACGACGCGCTGACGCCGATGGGTTTCAGCCCCGTGCACCCGGATGATCCGGAGCCGTAGCCGGACCTTGCGTTGCAAGCGTTGAGCGCCGCAGGCAGCAAGCTCTCCAAGGTGGGCGACGTCATCGCGGACCAGCTGGAGGTCGAGGGGCAATCCCTGGCTAGGAACGTCACAGAATATGTGTTGACGTGTTACACCAGCCGGAACCCTCGATTTCCTCTGGACCCGGTGCTTGAAGGCCCCGTCGAAGGAGAAGGCGAAGCTACCCGAGCCCGCGTGTCGGAGGTCGCCCAGAAGGTCGCCGAGTTCTTCCATAGGGTCTAGGACCGTCTCTTTTAGCCTTTACTTGTATTTCTCTTCTTCCTCAATTTTGTAATCCCTTGTCTCTAGATGTAATCTCCGGTCTTCAGATGAAATGAAATCCCCAATTTTTTGCAAATTTCATTTTTTGTCTTCAACATCTTTATCTTCACTTGGCCCCCTGGTAGATGTGCACAATTTGATTGTGGACATGTACCAAAAGGATGTTGAGTTTTGTTGAAGACGAATTTGCTTCGAACTTGTGGAATTTAGGTCCGAAGTTTTTGATAGTGAAGGTCCCCTGAAGTTGTCGGAGCTTAGCAGCTCCGGCAATGACCTTTGCCACACTTGGTTTGTTGGCAACAGACTCCAGTGATGGGGTCTTCTCACCATCTTTTAGTCAACGCCGACGGTTGACGCCCTGGTGGGAGTCGGAGCTTGGTTAGCTCCGGTTTTTCTCCATCAACGTAGGGTTCATTTTTCCTGCACACTTAAACCAAGAAAAATAGTAAAATTCGTTCCTTGTCTATAACTTCGTCGCGGCTTACGGTTCTCAAGAAAATTTTAAGTTGAACACGATTTTTAATACGACTAGATGAATTGTCTTTTCTTTTAGATCCAATTGTCCATGGACCCACCTTACTTTGGCCTGCCGGGATGTAGGTAGAGTGGCGTACTTAGGGTGCTTGACCAGGCTAAGTCGATAGCGCACTCAGGCCCTAGAATGGCTTGGCGGCTTTCAGGCGAGTTGGCCACAGACGATATTTAAATCCAAAAAATCTGACAATTCAACTCGAATCGTATGTAAACCGGTCAAACTAGAACTTCTTAAGAATTGCACGTTTCTGTTATAGACAAGAAAGAGAAAAATAAAAATGTCGAGCCTATGCAAAAATGAATGCACGTGGAGTCTATTTCACATGAAGATGTCTTTCATTATAGGTTCGGGGTACAGGGGAAACAAGTACACTCTTAGGGTACGGAACCAGGCTAAGTGTGTTTGGTTTCTCGTTTGACCCAGGGTAGTTAGCCACACTTTTAGTCCGGAGACTGTGTCAAGTGTTGCATGAGCTTTTCAAACCTTTCGGGGAAGGTCCGGATGCTCTCCCGGAGGAACTACTCGACTCTGTACAATGACTCTATAACATACATTTCAAGTTACTTAAGACTCACCTCCGTGGAATTAAGCGTAGAACTTACGGAGGTGCTCGATGTTCCAAGGATTTGGGAGAGGTGTCCCATCCTCGGTAGCCAAGCGAACGCTTCCGGGACGGGATACTTTGATCACTCGAAAGGGCCCTTCCCAGCCGGGGGAGAGTTTGTTTTGCCCTTCTCTGGATAGTATTCTCCGTAGCACCAGATCGCCTTCCTCGAGCTGTCGGTTGTGTACATGCCGCTGGTGATAGCGCCGTAGAGCTTGGCGGTATCGGGCATTCCGAACAGCTGCTTGGCACCTTCCCTCCTCGAGGAGGTCTAGGTCTTCGCGCCGGAGCTGGTCCTGCGCGGCTTCTTCGAAGGTCCGGACTCGGAGGGAACCCAAGGTGATTTCCGGAGGAAGGATCGCTTCAGCTCCGTACACCAGAAAGAAGGGTGTTTCTCCGGTTGCCCGACTTGGAGAAGTCCTGTTGGCCCATAGAGTGGGCGAAAGCTCTTCGATCCAATTGGCTCTGTGCTTTTTCAAGCGCTCATAAGTGCGTGTTTTGAGTCCTTTAAGGATCTCTGCATTTGCTCTCTCGGCTTGTCCATTGCTGGCAGGATGAGCTACAGAAGCGTAGCAAACTTGTATGCTGAGGTCTTCGCAATATCCTTGAAATGCGGAGCTTGTGAATTGAGTCCCATTATCAGTGATGATCTTATTTGCGACTCCGAATCTGCTCACGATGGATTGTAGAAAGTTGATTGCAGATTGTTTGTTGATCGTCACAACGGGAGTTGCTTCCGGCCACTTGGTGAACTTGTCGATGGCGACGTACAGGAACTTGTAACCTCCGACGGCTCTAGAGAAGGGTCCCAAGATGTCCATCCCCCACACAGCGAAAGGCCATGTGGGAGGTATCATTTGTAAGGACTGAGCAGGTGTATGAATTTGCTTTGCATGAAATTGGCATGCTTTGCATTTCTTCACCAGCTCAGTGGCATCCTGGAGCGCTGTAGGCCAGTAGAAGCCGTGCCGAAAGGCTTTTCCGACCAGCGTGCGGGAAGATGCGTGGTTCCCACACTCGCCTCCATGGATTTCTGCGAGGAGCTCGCAGCCTTCTTCCCTTGTGATGCACCGCATTAGGATGCCGTTGGCACCGCGCCGGTAGAGATCCCCTTCTACCAACGTGTATCTTTTAGCCAATCTGACTACCCGATCAGCGGATACATCATCGTCAGGAAGGATGTTGTCTTTCAAGTAGCTCCGGATCTCCGAGATCCATGCATCGGAACTGACTTGAGCATTTGAGTCTTGCGTGCTGGGTTGCTCGGAGCCTCCGGCAGCACCTACGACCCTTGATGGCTGCCATGGTAACAGGGCCATCGGGACCGTCAGCTTCGGGATGCTGATCTCGCCCCCTTCGTTCAGTTCGGCAGGCTGAACTGTGGGTTTTGACAACCTCCGAACAAAGGTTCCGTCAGGAGCCGGAGCTCCAGTTGACGCCTTGGTCGAGAGTTCGTCAGCTTCAGCGTTGTGAGCACGCTGAACATGGTGAAGGTCTAGGACTTCGAAGTCCTTCTGAAGCCTCTGGACTTCAAGGAGGTAAGCAGCCAGCTGGAGATTATTGCAGGAGCATTCACCCTTCACCTGCTTGATGACGAGTTGTGAATCTCCTTTGACCAGCAATTGCTTGACACCGTATGATAGTGCCACCTTTAATCCATAGATGAGTGCTTCATACTCCGCCATGTTGTTGGTTGCCTTGAAGTCAAGGAGTACCATGTATTTCACCTTCTCCCCAGTTGGTGCGAGGAGAAGGATTCCAGCTCCGGCTCCCTGCTTCTGCATGGAGCCGTCGAAGTAAAGGGTCCAGTGAGGCTTAGTGAAGGTTGGAACTTGAGGTTCCATCTTCTGCTCGCTGGGGCCCCAAGGGTTTAATGGAGAGGGAGTCCATTCTGCCACGAAATCTGCCAACGCTTGACTCTTGATTGCTTGTCTCGGAATGAATTCAAGATCGAATTCAGCCGATTCCGCTGCCCACTTTGCAATATTCCCAGTTGAATTGGGATTATGCAGGATCGCTCGAAGTGGATACGAGGTCACCACCGAGACTTTGTGAGCTTGGAAATAGTGTCGAAGCTTCCTTGAGGCAATAAGAACTGCATAAAGCAGTTTATGCACCTCTAGGTATCGAGTCTTGGCATCATGTAACACTTCACTGATGAAGTATACCGGGCGTTGAATGGTCCGGACCCTCCCGGAGGGGTCCGAAGCTTCCTCTTCATTGATCCGGACCCTCTCGGAGGGATCCAGACTCTCTTCGGGGACCTCCGGGTTCTGGGTGGAAGAACCCGGAGCTTCTTCAGAAATGACCTGGACCCTCTTAGAGGGGTCCGAGTCCTCTGAAGTGGCTTCTTGTGGGTTTGAGTCTGGGAGCTGGGACCCAGACCCGCTTTCAGGAACCTCCGGACCCTCCCGAAGGGGTCTGGATTCCTGAGTATTGGGTAGTTCCGGTCTCTCCGCAACCAGAACCATACTGACGACTTCGTCAGTAGCTGAAATGTAAAGTAACAAAGGCTCACCAGGGTTCGGAGCTACCAGGACTGGTAGGGTGGTGAGGAACTGTTTCAGCTCCTGGAATGCCTTCTCTGCTTCTTCAGACCATTGGAATGGTCCGGACTTCCTCAGTAACTTGAAGAAGGGAAGTGCTCTTTCTGCCAGTCTTGAAATGAACCGGCTGAGGGCTGCTAGACATCCAGTTAATTTTTGGACGTCTTTGATGCGGGTTGGTGGCCGCATGTCTTCAATGGCTTTTATCTTCGCCGGATTAGCCTCTATGCCCCGGTGACTTACCAGGAAACCAAGAAGCTTTCCGGAACTAACCCCGAAGACGCACTTGTCTGGGTTTAGCTTCGTGCGGGTGGCCCGCAGCTTGTCGAAGACAGCCTGCAAGGTTTCCAAGAGAGACTCCTTGTTCTTGACTTTGACCACGATGTCATCGACGTACACTTCCACTATGTCTCTGATGAGTTCTTCGAAAGTTTTGTACATAGCTCGTACAAAAGTTGAAGCTGCATTCTTGAGACCAAACGGCATGGCTGTGTAACAATACAATCCATCCACTGTGATGAATGAAGTATGCTCTTCATCCTCCCTAGACATCCTGATTTGATGATATCCAGAATATGCGTCTAGAAAACACAGTAACTCGCACCCGGAGGTGGAATCCACTATCTGATCTATTCTAGGTAGTGGGAATGGATCTTTTGGACATGCCTTATTCAGTGTGGTGTAGTCGATGCACATCCGAAGTTTCCCGCCGGCCTTGGGCACAACGACTGGGTTCGCCAGCCATTTTGGATGGAAGACTTTTCGGATAAATCCGGCTTCGAGCAACTTCTTCACTTCTTGTCGGATGAAGTTCTGTCGCTCTACAGATTGCTTCCGAGGTTTCTGATGCACAGACCGAGCATCGGGGTAAATCTTCAGATTGTGCTCAATCACTTCCCTGGGGATCCCAGGCATTTGTGACGGTTGCCAAGCAAATACGTCAACGTTAGCCCGGAGGAAAGTGATGAGCGCGAGTTCCTATTTGTCATTCAACCCACCCGATATGCGGGTGGTTTGAGTGACATCGGAACCAATTTGGACGACTTTGACGGGGATGTCGGTGTCGCCGCTTGGCTGCACACGGGGAGCAGAGGTTGAGCCTCGTTGCCGAATGCTCGGAGGTTTTGGAGCTTGCCCCTGTCTGGAGTCCTCCTCTTGCGCAGTGGTGAGTGCATGGAGCTCCTCCAGAGCAGTTACTCCGGCGGTGCGATCTCCACGAATCCGGAGAACGCCTGCTGGTGTTGGCATCTTCAACACCAAATATCCATAATGAGCAGCTGCCATAAATTTGTATAGGGCAGGTCTACCCAAGATGGCGTTGAATGGTAAGTTGATCTGAGCGACGTCGAAGACCAACTTCTCGGTGCGGTACTTCTCCCGTGTCCCGAAGGTAACGGGGAGAATTATAGCTCCGAGTGGGGTAATGGCCCCCGGACCTACTCCGGAGAATGGTCGAGAGGGCTGAAGATCCGAAGGTCGAAGCTGAAGTCTGGTAAAAGCTTCAAAGCTTATAAGGTTCAGCCCCGAACCTCCATCCACCATAACATGATGGAGCTGGATGTTGTTGATGGTGGGAGATACCATCAAGGGTAATTGGCCAGCTCCGACCATGCTTTGAGGACAGTCCGAAGCATCAAAAGTGATGGGTGTGTCCATCCACTTCCGATGTGGCTCCGGTCTAGCTGTAGGAGCTACAGCAGCCATATCCCGCCGTATAGTCTTGATGACACGACGAGAAGTGATGTCCCATGATCCACCAAAGATGGTGTTCATGGTTTTCCGACGCTCGTTGTCGGAGACGTCGGAGTCATCGTCGACGGAGGTGTAGACAGCTTTCAGGACCTTTTTGGGGTCCTGAAACCCTAACTCCTCTTCAGCCGGAGCTTCGTCAACCTTCTGTTTTCCCTCCCTCTTTCGGAAAGGAGACCCTTCCCGGCGCTTATTGTAGCGCTCGGCAAGGTTTTGGACCTCCCGGCAGTCTTCCAGCCTGTGGCTGCCCGTTTTGTGGGGCACCACATTTTGGATTTGCCGCCGTCTTCGGAAGACGGTCGAGGTCGCTTCTCGGGGCGTGGCCCCCGGCCACCAGGGGTTGCAGTGGCTGCAACGTTGGATGTGTCGGCCGACGGCTTCTTCTTGCCGTTGGTCTTCTTTTTCTTCTTGCCACTCCCGGAGGTAGCGGCTTCTTCTTTGGAGGATTTTTTGTGATCCTCCAAGGCTGGTTTGGAGTGCATTTCACGGCCCTCTGCAGCTCTGGCACATTTGTCTGCCAAGCTGAAGAGCTCCGTGACGCTGGTGATCTCTTTGATCGCCAGCTTCTCCAACATCTTCTTGTCTCGTACACCTTGTCTGAATGCCACAATGACAGAAGCGCTTGAGATAGAAGGGATTGTGTTGCGTACCTGAGAGAACCTCTGGATGAATGACCGCAAAGATTCTCCCCCTTTTTGCACGACCGCAAAAAGGTCTAGTTCAGTGCCCGGTCGGGTGTATGAACTCCCGAAATTGGCAGTGAACTGACGGCACAGCTCCTCCCAACTGTCGATAGAGTTGGGTGGAAGGCTCATAAACCAGGACCTGGCGGTCCCAATAAAGGCCACTGGAAATTAGTTGGCCATTACGGCCTCGTTTCCTCCAGTTGCTAAGATTGCAGTGGAGTATATCTGCAGAAATTCTACGGGGTTGACAGTCCGGTCGAATTTTTCCGGCAAGTGTGGCCGGAACTTCTGTGGCCATCTAACCATGCGCAGGTGCATGGCTAGGGCGGAACAGCCTCCTCCTACTCCTTCCAGAGTAGAAAGGTCTTGAGCATCCCGTCTTTCTCGAGCTCGCTCGATATGGACACGACCATCCTGTTGGCGGTATCGGCGATCAAGCTCCGCCCGGAGGTCATGTGTCGAAAGCCGAGATACCGTATGGGTGCGTCGTGCCACAGAGGGCAACGACGTCACTTGCTGTGACGCAGCTCGTCTTCGGTTGTTGGAGACATGTGGACCAAGTCTTCCAGACAACGTCCGTCGCTGCGACGGGGCCCGCCCTGAAGGAGGAGGACCCTGGTTGTTGAGGCGTTCGGCCGCTGCTGCGACCAAATGCTCAACATCAGCCCTCCATTGCTCCATGGCATCTTGAGATGCATCCGGAGGTGGTGGTCGCTGGAGAAGAGCACGCGCTACATGGAGCGCGTGTTCTGGGTTGTCACGACTTGCCGGCGCAGTATGTGACGCCGGCGCACCATCATGTTGCCCGACACGTGTTGCCGGAGAAGATGGTGGTGGTGGGAGTGTGACTCCTGCTGGTGCTGAGGCTCCTGCTGGTGGCTGCATGTTGGAGGGATTGCCCCCGACAGCCTGAGCAGCAGGTTGCCCGTTGGATGATCCAGCCGCAGAATTCACCATTCTTGAAAATCCCAGGCGCCCCTACCTGGCGCGCCAACTGTCGACTGTTGGAGTCGGCAGATCTCCTGACACTACTAAAGTGTTGAAGGAGTTTGTAGTTCGGTGTGGGCGCGCGGAGACTCAAGAAAGTGAATCACGATTGGACACGAGAGACACAATGGTTTACGTGGTTCGGGCCGCCTGAGCGTAATACCCTACTCCACGGGTGTGTGGTGTTGTATTAGTTTATGAATGAAAGCTCACGTCAATGCGTGTGTGCCTGAGAGTGTTCCCCCCAGCTTCTTTCGTGTATCGTCGGTCTGTCCTTTTATAGTACAAGGACAAACCGTTACAAGTTAACCTGGCCCGACATGTGGCCCCGGCAGTTACTAGTATTGATACACGATTAATTGTTGTTAATAACCCTGTAACGGGCTCCGACAGTGCCGTTACAGGTGTTAAGATTGTCCGATTAAGTGTCATTAACATGGAATTAATGACAATTAATCGGGTCTTGAAGTCCGCGGCTATCCTTTGAAGATCCGGAGCCGTTACAATGTCTTCCGGAGGTTTGAGGCGGCCAGCTCCGACGTTTGGACACGTGGCAGCTCCAGAGCTTGCTTGTGGGAAGCGGGAAGCTCCGGGGTGGCCTGGCACGTGTCAGGTGCGGAGCTTCTCTCGGTCAGGGGTTAAGTCCGGAGGTGCCGTTTCGGTACCTAGCCCGGAGCTTCACCCTTGTGGGTAGTGGCTCCGGTCTGGCAGTACACGTGGCAACCTAGGGGTTAACCATGTTGGAGAAGCAGGTCCGGTTATGTCTGACAAGTGGGCCTCTGAGGGTCTTCAATTTGAGCAGATGTCCTTCCCTTGAGATCTTTGTAACCTCAGGGGGTGTATGGTTTTTAGGGTACCGACAGAGGTCATGAATCATTACCACTAGACGCGCATCGCAACGGAACGTAGATGCGCGTCGATGTAGGGGAATAGACGATCTCGTTCGTCTCCTCGTCCTCGTCACGACAGCAGGTAGACGATCACGATCGTCGTAGCCGATCAGCGCAGCAGTAGTAGCAGCGCCTCCACAGAGTCCACACGTACGGAGAGGAACACCATACGCCGGTGTGATAACACCGCGCGCGAGGCAAGGGTCTCGGCGTGAGGCCTTCGAGGGGTGGCGGCTAGGGCTGTCACGTGGTAGGATGATTAGCCACTAATCCTACTCCTCATATTTATAGGCGTACTAATGGGCTTTTAGGTCGCACGCCTATTAGTATTCTAATTGCTTATGAATCAAATATCCAATAGGCATTAACTCGAATTGTTATGATTGCCTCTTGGGCACATCACCAACAATCTCCCACTTGCACTAGAGACAATCATCTAGCCAAGATTTTCGATATTCCAACTCCTTAAATGTGTGACCCGTTAGGTTCATGTGCAGTCGGTTGTGAATGGAAACCGTTTCCAACCACAAGTCAGTAGAGGTATCTAGCAGGACATACTGACTTCCGAATGTATATAAAGATCATATCGGCCGAACCTAGATACATTCAACATGCTAATACCTTTACCCCACGATACCAGTCAAGCTCAAGGCGAGATGTGTGTCATCCTTGTGATAGCTCGACCATTCACTCGATCAAATAGTGGATTCATTCCATGACTAACTTTTAATTACTATGATTAACCTTTAATCACCTTGGCATGATCATGCACTTTCAAATCCAACTATCTCAAGGGGCCCAAAGATATCTCTCCTGTTATTAAGGAGGGGCAAATTCCATCTTGATCCGCGCACATACCATTCTATGTTTCATTATATATCCGAAGACTACTTTTATGACTACCCAGTTACGGAGTAGTGTTTGGTAGTCTCAAAGTACACAACTATGCATAGTGAGAAACAATGATGATCTCAGGTCTAAGGATCTAGCAGGTGTATCACTCAAGACCAACTGATGGCACATATGAAAATAACAATCCCAACAGCGTCTCGGAGTGGGTCAATCCAACACCATGTTAACTAACATGTGTTCACATTATTAATTCCATATCTCTGTATCTATGATCCGTGAAACGTGATCATCAATTAATACATGTGCTAGTCTATATGCAATCATTATCTCATATAATGATATAGACTAGGGATCATCTAGAGTAACATTACTTTTAACAAAGAGTTTCACGAACAAGTCACATACTTGATGATCAATGTAAATAATGATTACTCATATAACAATTTATTTAATAGTATATAAACATAGCTGTGACACAAGTCTCCCACTACACACTATGATCACTGATGTAAATATCTAATACCCATAGATCTCGTGTGTGGCTCATGCTTTGATTGTGGAAGAGGCTTTGTCAACGGATCTGCAATATTCAAATCCGTGTGCACCTTGTATATCTTCACATCACCTCGGTCGATGATCTCTCGAATGAGGTGATAGCGTCGTAGTATGTGTTTGAATCGTTTGTGTGATCTAGGCTCCTTTGCCTGTGCGATGGCTCCACTATTGTCACAGTAGAGATCCACAGCACTGGACGCGCTAGGAACAACACCCAACTCAGAAACAAAATTTTTGATCCAAACAGCTTCCTTTGCAGCTTCAGAAGCTGCAATGTACTCCGCCTCTGTGGTTGAATCTGCTACGGTATCTTGCTTGGAACTTTTCCAACTTACCGCCCCTCCATTGAGGCAGAACACAAATCCAAATTGCGATCTAAAATCATCCTTACCAGTTTGGAAGCTGGCATCGATGTAACCTTTTACAACGAGCTCTTCTTCACCTCCAAACACTAAGAACGCATCCTTAGTTCTTCTCAAGTACTTAAGGATGTTTTTGACAACGATCCAACGAGTCTCATCATAATCTGTTTGATACCTGCTTGTGATACTTAAAGCATAAGATACATCTGAGTGTGTACATAGCATGTCATACATGATGGATCTAATAGCCGAAGCATAAGGAATCACCCTCATTCTCTTTTGCTCATCAGGTGTTGAAGGACACTTACTCTTGCTTAGAGTAATGCCATGTGACATTGGCAAGAAACCTTTCTTGGAATCTTGCATATTGAACCGATTCAATATCTTGTCAATATATGTATCTTGGCTTAATCCAATTAGACTTTTAGATCTATCTCTATAGATCTTTATCCCCAAAATATACGCTGCCTCTCCTAAATCCTTCATTGAGAAACTTTTTCTTAATGAGGATTTAACATCATCAAGCATTGGAATGTCATTTCCGATAAATAATATGTCATCTACATATAAGACCAGAAATACATGTGCGCTCCCACTAAACTTCTTGTAAATACAAGGTTCTTCTACGTTCTTGATGAAACCAAACCCTTTGATTACTTCATCAAAACGTAGATTCCAACTCCGAGATGCTTGCTTCAGTCCATAAATTAACTTCTGAAGCTTGCATATTTTATTAGCATTTTTAGGATCGACAAAACCCTCAGATTGTGTCATGTACACATCCTCAGTCAGACTTCCATTAAGAAAGGCTGTTTTGGCATCCATCTGCCATATTTCATAATCAAAATATGCAACAATTGCTAGAAGAATCCGAACAGACTTAAGCATTGCAACGGATGAGAAAGTTTCATCATAATCAACACCTTGAATTTGTTTGAAACCTTTCGCCACCAATCGCGCTTTATAGATGTGATCATTTCCATCCATATCAGTCTTTTTCTTGAAAATCCATTTACAATCGATAGGTATCACACCTTCGATTGGGTCAACCAAGTTCCAAACTTGATTTTTATGCATGGATTCAATTTCGGATTCCATGGCTCCAAGCCACTTCTCAGAGTCGGTTCCCATCATTGCTTCGGTATAGGTTGTGGGCTCATTATTGTCCAACAATACCATGTCATGCTGCTCCGTGGTTAGAAGCGTTATCTTTTCAATCGCACGACAAACCCTCGTAGACCTTCGTGGGGCTGGTGTTTCATCAACTGGTTGCACAACATCTTGTACATCCTGTGTAGGATCAGTGGATGCTGAAACATTTTCAGGTATTTCTTGAATTTTTTCAAGATGCACCTTACTCCCACTAACTCCTTTTGAGAGAAACTCTTTCTCCAAGAAGACACCATTGCGAGCGGTAAACACTTTACCCTCTGTTTTATTATAAAAATAATATCCTTTGGTTTCCCTAGGATATCCCACAAAGAAGCATTTGTCTGATTTGGGAGTGAGTTTGTCCGACGTCAAACGTTTGACATAAGCATCACACCTCAAAACTTTGAGGAAAGACAATCCGGGACGTTTCCCTGTCCATATCTCATATGGTGTCTTCTCAACAAACTTAGTTGAGACTCTGTTCAGTGTAAATGCAGCTGTTTCAAGAGCATAACCCCAAAAGGATAGTGAAAGATCTGCTTGGCTCATCATCGACCTAACCATGTCCAACAAGGTTCGGTTCCTCCGCTCAGACACCCCACTCTATTGAGGCGTTCCAGGTGGAGTCAACTGTGAAACAATTCCACATTGTTTTAAATGATCATAAAATTCATGGCTCAAATATTCACCCCCACGATCAGATTGTATAAGTTTAATTGTCTTGCCCAATTGATTATGTACTTCATTCTGAAATTATTTGAACTTTTCAAAGGATTCAAAGGATTTAGACTTATGCCTCAGTAGGTAGACATAACCATATCTACTAATATCATCGGTAAATGAGATGAAGTACTGAAAACCACATCTGGCAATTGAACTCATTGGTCCACATACATCTGTATGTATAAGTCCCAACAAGTCAGTCGGCCTCTCACTTTGACCAGTGAAGGGTGATTTGGTCATCTTCCCAAGCAAACAAGATTCACATGTGTCAAGTGATTCAAAATCAAATGAGCTTAGTAAACCATCTTTATAGAGTTTTTCAATGCGTTTCTCACTTACATGACCTAAGCGACAATGTCAAATAAAAGTGTGACTCAGATCATTTCATCGAGCCCTTTTGGTATTAATGTTACATACAGTTTTATCCTCAAGATCAAGGACATATAATCCATTCACCAATGGACCTTGAGCATAGAAAATATTATTGTAATAAATAGAACAACATTTGTTCTTTATTAGAATCTCATAACAATCAACTTCTTCTAAACACGAAGAAGAGATAATGTTCTTGCTCAAAGTAGAAATGCAATAACAATTATTCAATTCCAAAACTAATCCTGAGGGTAATGACAAGTGGTAAGTTCCGACAGCTATGACTACAACCTTTGCTCCATTGCCGACACGAACATCCAACTCGTCTTTTGCAAATCTTCTAGTCTCACTTAGACTCTGCAACGATTTGCAAGTGTGAATCATCGATCCGATATCAAATACCCATGATTCACTAGAAGATAATGCAATGTTAATTTCTATTATATTTATACCTGAAGCGGAAGTCTTACTTCCCTTTTTCTTCTTCATATCCTCCAAGTACTTCTTGCAGTTCCTAGACCAGTGCCCCTTACCATGACAGTAAAAGCATTCATCATCAGGAGAAGGGCCAGATTTGCCCTTTGGCTTAGACTTTGAGCTTGAGGGCTCATCGGGAACCTTTCCCTTACCTTTGCCTTTAGGATGCGTCACACTCTTCCTCTTTTTATTCTCCTTTTTCACCATCATCACATGAGTGGTGTTTTTCTTAATGCTTTCTTCGGTTGTTTTAAGCATCCCATGCAATTCAACCAAAGTTTTCTCCATGCCATTCATTTGAAAATTCAATATGAATGGCTCGTAGCTCGGTGAGAGCGACTGGAGAACAACGTCAATAGCCAGATCATCCTTGAGTTCAGAACCAAGTTTGCCCAATGTTTCAATGTAACCAATCATCTTGATTACATGAGGGCTGACCGGACTACCCTCCGCCAGCTTGCATGAGAACAAGGACTTTGAGATGTTGTATCTCTCAGCCCTTGCTTGATTCTCAAACATTTCACACAGTCCCTCAATCATAGAATAAGCATTTGTATGCTCATACTATTTTTGCAGATCAGAGGACATAGTGGCGAGCATGAGGCAGCTTACATTAAGCACATCATCGCAGCGCTTCGTATAAGCTCTACATGCTGCATTAGTTGCATCAGCTGGGAGGTCATCAGGGTAAGGCTGCAGAAGAATGTACTCGGTTTTCTCTTGCCTAAGAACGATTCTCAGGTTGCGGTACCAATCGATAAAGTTAGCTCCATTGAGCTTTTCTTTTTCAAGCACAGATCGCAAATTGAAACCATAATTGTTACTAGCAGACATTATCTATAATAAAAAAATGCAAGGTTTAGCACTATGTTATGTACCAATCTTTTATTAACAGTTTAATAAAAGATATCACCATTATATGATTATCGTCTTCCCTCTAACGACATATAGTGGTACAAGATACATATTCACTAATTCCTAGTGAGCTTTGGTTTCACTGCTAGGAAATTAGTGACATAGGTAAACAACCATTGTTAATCATATCCCTATATGACTCTTGTTTGTTGGGTGACATCCAATGTCCTGGCTCCCAACTCTATGCCATAAAGCCCAAAACCGTTTTGATAGCTATGTTGAGTAAACCAATACTATGCATGTGAATGTCCAACATTCATCCTATGAATTATGATATATGATAGTACTTTGCTTTGGCAAACCTACCACACAACGATCAAAATATCATAGGTGCAGCTACTGGTAAATGGCATCAAATGCTCAACTTTTGTGAGGGAAGCTATTCTATCATGACAAAACATCCACCATATGAAAAGCATGAAAAGAATAGTAATAAGCATCACAGACATATGATCATATCACATTGTGAATAGTATGGTCTTTAGAATCATAATGGTCTCCATCGCTACGGTTCCATCAAGATCTGAGCTGCCATGCCTCTCTTCTTGTGGTGATCACCATCTCCACCATGCTTGAAGATATCTCCATGATAATAAAAGAAGTTAATACAACTAATAGCTACCAAATAAATTACATGGGAGATCAAGCATCACAGATCGACACGCAAGTCGTTATACAATTATGTAACAACCTCAACCCAGTTGTGTTAAATTTGCAACACGCAGGCTGCACGAATTTACACAGAGATCATCACATCACACTAAGGCCATACCATTCACATCATTCCCTGCAAAAACAAGTTAAGTGTAGAACGATTTCTAGCGCGAAACTATATTGTGTAATCGCTATAGCAGACAACAAAACGGCGGTCCTGAACACCAAACGGAATTACATAAATCGCATCTATGAAATCACTATGAAAATCTCACTGGATTGATCAAATCAACCCGAATCCGAGCCATTCAGAATGCCTCAATTTTCAATGTGACCGGTTATTCATGAGTAGATCGCGACTCATGACCGTGGTCTGTTGGGTCAATCTGTTAGCTATGTACGCAATTAGTTCCGATGGTGATTCCATCCGGTAGGGACAGGTTGCGCACACAGCAGAGAAGGAGCACGAACTGACCCTTTAGTCATACACGATCACAATCTACTCTAACCAATTCCAAACCTAAAAACCGTGCGATAAAATTCATCGTATGAATATGTCTGCAGTAGATCTCATCTACTAACAAGATCCAGACCAAAACCTATGCAAGTCGGATCTGATGCCACTGTTGGGAAATCGGCGGTACACTACTCTAGCAACTCTACCGCATCACTCAGAAAACATGCGAGTACAGATGTCATAGATCATTACCACTAGACGCGCAGCGCAGCGGAACATAGATGCGCGTCGGTGTAGGGGAAGTAGACGATCTCGTTCGTCTCCTCCTCGTCCTCGTCACGACAGTAGATAGACGATCACGATCGTCGTAGCCGATCAGCGCAGCAGTAGCAACAGCGTCTCCACGGAGTCCACACGTACGAAAAGGAACGCTGTGCGCCGGTGTGCTAGCACCGCGCGCGAGGCAAGGGTCTCGGCGTGAGACCTTCGAGGGGTGGCGGCTAGGACTGACACATGGTGGGATGATTAGCCTCTAACCCTACACCTCATATTTATAGGCGTACTAATGAGCTTTTAGGTCGTAAGCTCATTAGTACCCTAATTGCTTATGGATCAAATATCTAATAGGCCTTAACCCAAATTGTTATGATTGTCTCTTAGTCACATCACCGACACAATGTGCCTATCTTTTCTTCAATTGCCGCTGAAATACTGCGGAATTATTTCATCTCACCATCCCTTCAGCAAGCGTGGAACCTGATCCTACTACCTTTTATTCGCCCGATTGATTCGAATCACCTGTTTGCATGACTGGTCCGAAGGAGCCTACTATAGCATTGTCGGGTTGTAGCTTCATTCTTTCTTTTTCACCGTCTACCTCGTATTTAGCTAAATAGCCTGCCAATCCGTGCAGTATCCAAATGGTAGAAGATTGTGATGATATCTTTTGTATGACAAAGGTCTAAGATTACAAATTAGACAAATCAAAACTACTTAATCTTTATCTAACTCCAAAACTTTATATGTTTTTTCACTTTCTCCCTTTTCTTTTATGTATCACTATTCACTAACACATTCATCTACCTTGAACAGATTTTGTTATATCTATATCGATGGCCTCCATGTTGTTGTTCTATTATGTTTATATCAATGGCTCCCATGTTTTGTTACTTAATTTGTTGGAAAATATGAGTATGAAACAACGGCTCTTCAGTAGTTCTTCTGTTTCTTTTTATTTGAAGGTGATTTAGGAACGAAAAAAAAGAACAGAAGAAGTAATAATATTATGGGTCTTTTGAAAAACAAAGTAATCATATTATGCATTCTACCTAATACTGAAAACTAACACGATACTCAGGAACTGGAAAGCCAAACCTGGCTCCTCACGGTGTGTCACGTTCATATATATAGTGTGCTTACAAATCCGGTATGCAAGAAGATCGTGACCACTTCTAACGATGAGAGCGCTAACCGCTCTGACGGATTCACCACACGCAGGTGGTTGTTAACAAAGAAGAGTTCAAACAAGAGTACAATATTCAAACACTAATATAATTCTTAAGAGCCTACCCCAATCTCAAGCTGGTTTTGTTAGATTGAGATTGTTGCAAATAAAGTCAAATGGTGCTCTTGACAGGGGCTTTGTGAATATATCTACAAGTTGATCCTTAGAAGATAAACCACACCTTCATAGCTTTCCTTGCTACTTGTTCTCTCACAAAGTGGAAATCTATCTCAATGTGTTTTGTGCGTACGTAAAACATTGGGTTAGCAGTCAGATAAGTAGCTCCAAGGTTGTCATACTACAAGATTGGTGGTTTGTATTGTGGAATCTGAAGTTCTTTCAATAGAGATTGCAGCCAAAATATTTCTACAGTAACATTTGTCAGCTCCTTGTACTCTGCCTCGGTACTCAATCTCGAAACAGTTGATTGTTTACAAGAGCTCCAAGACACTAGATTAGATCCCAAGAACACTGTAAAGCCGTTTGTTGATCGTTTGTCATCAGAGCAGCCATCCCAATCGGTATCTGATAAGCCACTGACAGTGAGTCTTGAGGATCTCTGAACTTTTAACCTCCTGTCCAAAGCGCCTTTAACATATATTAGGATCTCTTTACTGCACGGATATGGCACACCTTGTTAACTGAAAATGACAATTCAAGTTTAGTGATAGTGAGATATTGCAAACCACCGACTATGCTTCTATATTGGAACTCATCGAAGTGTGTGATCGACACTTCCCCCAGTACTACTAGATCGTAGCCCGCGGAGGTTCGTAATTGGTTGAGGCGCGCACGAGATTATGAATAAGACAGTGACACGAGAGATTTTTATGTGGTTCGGGCCGCCTGAGCGAAATACCCCACTTCACGGGTGTTTGTTGTATGTATGAGTGTGTAGTTGCGTGGGGTTGATTGGACTTGTCCTTTGTACCCGCACGGCTTTATAGACGAAGGAGATGGCGATGCGATCATCCGGCGGCATGATGACGGCGACGACATAGCGATCTCCCATGAAGAACGGTGACGATGCGATGATCCCCGCGGACAGCGACTCCTTTCTTCCTTTTTTTTCACCCCTTTTCTTCTCTCTCGCGGCGGCAGCCTCTGGTGTTTTTTTCTCTACATTGCTAGGGTTTCTGGTGTCGGCGGCACTGCGGCGTTTTCTGTCGACGAGAACTACGGTTCCTTTTTATAGCCTGCGATCGCTTGGCCAGAGGCCGACTCGGCCACGACAGCGAGTCCCGTCACGCGTGGGCGCGTTGACATGGGCGCGCGGGGCGGCGGGAGTAGCCGCGCTGGAGCAGGCGCGCGAGCGCGGGAGCGCGGCCCAATAGGGCTCGGCCAGGGCGCGGGCGGCACGTGGCAGCGGGGCCGGCGGGGTGGGGCCAAGCGGGACGCGCGGGAGCCGCTCGGTGCGGGGCGCGCGCTGGGGCGCTTGTGCGGCACGCGAGCGAGGCGCGGGGCGGGGCGCGCGGGAGCGGGCCGGCCGCTCGGCCTGGCTTGCGGTGCTAGCCTTGCTTTTTTTTCATATAAGTTTGTTGTTTTTTATTTTTATTTATTATTTATTATTTATTTATTTATTTATATTTTCTATTATTTTTATTTCATATTTTTTATTTTATTATTATTCATTTTATTTATTTATTTTGTATTATATATTTATATTTATATATTTATTTGTATTATTATTAGTATTTATTTTTATTTATTATTTACTAATTCCTTATTCCTTTTTTATTTAATTTACTTATTGTTATACTTTTCACGAGTTATTATTTCTTTCTTTTTTATTAATTTTATTTTCGTTCCTAGTTTTCTATATATTTCTATTCATATTCGTTATGGCAATTTAATTGCTTTCAATGTATTTATTCTGGTAAATAAATTACTTTTAGCTTATTTATTTCGGTAATAAATTTTCAATATATGAGAATGAATGTGAAATGCAAGATAAGATGCATATATTTTATATTTTTATTTATAAAAACAAATTCCTACCCATTATTAACTCTAAGTTTTCATTTAAGTTTTCAATCTGCCAAAACTTGAAAATCAGGGTGTTACAATTCTACCCCCTTAACATGAATCTCGTCCTCGAGATTCGGATTGATCAGAGAAGAGACTTTAAAATAAAACTGGAGTTCTTATTTAAATTTGAATTAGCCAAATTTTGAAAATTTGGGATGTTACAATCTACCCCCTTTAACAAGAATCTCGCCCTCGAGATTCAGGGAGATTAGAAAATAGATAAGAGAAAACTTTATCTTGATATCATCTTCATACTCCCATGTATCTTCCACCGGAGTAGTGATTCCTCTAATTGTGTCCGTCTTTCATTGAGGTAGAGGCTGAACAAGAAAAGAGAGATAGAAGGAATCCCAACCTATATGCATGCATCAAGGTATATGATCCTAAATAATGTATTATTATATAATGGATGAGGATGTGGATATATATAAGTGTTCCACAATACACATCCAAACACACAAACATACATGCAAGCAATCATACAGTCATCACACTAAACCTAAACATGTGCACTAATGATCTAAGCGTTTATTACTCACTTATACAAGGGTAGACTTAGATTCTAAATCCTAATTATGAGATAAAATATTATCGTGGCTGCGAGGTGGTAGGGCGTCCTAATCGACATGGGTGGCTAGAAACGGGTCCATAAGAAGCTCCTCATCACGAAGTGTGTCTTTAATATCGTCTCATTGAGGTGTGTACTCTCTCGGTCCTTCTTCGAATGCTCCTACTTCTGGATTCTTAGAAGTGCTAGGGTGGTCATCTAAAAATTTTCGCAAAAGAAGTGTTGGATATGAAAGGGGAAAAGAAAGAAGTCAAAATAAGTCGGAGAATATAAAATTTTGAAAGACAATTTTCAAAAACAAATCCTATGTTCTTAACGAAAAATTATTAGAGATGAGAGGTGAAATAGTCCAAAAAATTGCAGCAGTGAAATGATAGAGGAAAGAGATTGTACGGCAGCAAAATAAGCAGAAAAATTATTTTAGAGCAACAACAACGCATGTGTAAATAAGAAAAATATTTAGAGGCGAGGGTGTTAAAATACAACGGCAAGGATGAGGGGAAACAAAGGGTGTGCAATATTAAGATGAGGGTGAATGAGGAAGAAAACGCAGCATCAAGCATTTTTTTAAAACAGCCTTTTAGAAGATAGTTTCTACGCGTTTTACGGTGTCCATTCTACCTAGGCTTGCGTCGTACGGTCGACGTGGCTCTGATACCAATTTGTGACATCCGGTTCTGAAAAACGAACCAAGTGCAGTGTATGTGTGTCCAGGATGTTCATCACACATACACATCACCTTCACAAATGATATACAGATGATAACCATGTCACGAATAATAAATATACCTTGTTTCTATTGCAGCGGAAAATAAACTAGCGTAGGCGACTCCAACTCCACAAGCAGTCGACAGCGGTACGCAACCTAGTGCTCCATGTTGATCTCCAAAATATCTCTAGCAGCTGTTTGGGGGGGGGGGGGGGGGGGTTGCAAGGGTGAGTACATGTCGTACTCAGCAAGTGTGGGAAAATATGACATGTAGCTGATACAAGTGACGAATACAATAATGGCTAAGTGCTGAAAAGTACATTAAAACATTTGAAAAGCATTATACTATGTCTATGTGAAACAATCCCATCTTAACCATCATATTAACATAATATAAACCATATCAACCATCCCAAGTCCCAATTTCCCTCTAATCATGGAAGTTGTCCAGGTGCTCGTGACCGGGAGCACAGCTATCATGATAGTTTTTTTAAACACTCTGCAGAGGTTGTACCACTTTACCCACATGTTCGTGATTTCATCACCTTTCGGTGACTAAGAACCTCTATTATGCCTTATCACACTTTCATAGGTGTGCGGTCAAGAGATCACAAAATAGTCTTTCAAAAGGGACTACTAGTATGTACGGGCCCACTAAGGCTTCATCGACAGGCTTGAATCTCCATTCTCCCACCCACGGACCCCCTCGTGTGCCATGCGGATCCCAGGGTAGCCCTCCTCGACTCCCATTCCCCGCGCCATCCAATGGTCCATACAATACTAGCAGCGCTCCTAATTATTCAGCTACACCGCACCCATACTTGGCCTTGTGGTGGCACTGTTGTCCTGACATATTTTCGCATGAACCGGTCCTTAGATCTAAGGCAAGCAAACCACCATGACATCCAACCCATCCACATACTAGGCTTGCTTAGATCACCCATTACCACATCATGTTGACCAGTTCACATTGACCAGAATATCATTAGTGCGTAATTAAATGTATAGTGTTGTTTTCCCATCCCGATTAATTAAGCGAAGCAAAAGGATAAAAGGCCCTTCCCGACTCTCTACAATGTACCCCAAGCGACAAGGGTGGTCATACAAGTCTAGTAAACTTCCTACCATAGGATTTCCTATCAAATTGACAGAGCATGCAGTTTTACAAACAAAACATTTATTTTGAAAACAGGATCAATATGCTTCAAGGACACTTGCCTTTATATCCCGCAATTCCGATGGTCAATCAACTCAAAGTCTTGCACTCGAAGATCCACTCATATTCGTTTCTCGATCATAATCACTTGAGCAAATCGTCTACTCGCAATCAACCACATACACAAGCAAACATACATAATAAATGCATTGCAACCACTAATCAATATGCAAAATATGAATACATACAGAAAATATGTTCGTATTAATGTTATATAAGTTTCCATGGCTTTTTAATAATTATCGATAATGATTTCCTATTTATTTGAGAAAGTTTGGAATTAATTACAATTAATTCAGAGGCAAAATAGTTATTTCAGAACATTAAATATGCCAAAAATATTATTATTAACTTACTAGAATTTATTCTAAATTTTCTGGAATTTTTCTAGATTTATTTTGGCACTTTATGAATTAACTAGACTTTAATCTTATTTATTAAATCTGAAAAACAGATTAAATATTACTGAAAATTATAAATTTTGCCAAATCTAAAATATCATATTGATCTTGTATGATTTAATCTAACTTGTGTGTTCCAAGTGATTTTTAAGATAATCAGATAATGATTAATGATCGCTCAAATAAAATACGTTCTATATGGGATCTAATTCATATACTAGAACCAAATTAATAGTCTAGATCTAGATTGTAATACCTACCGTGTGCGCATCAAGTCTGGACGGTCGTGGAACGGCGGCACGACGTGTGTCTCCGGGATCTAGAGTTTCGTTGATGAAGATGACAGCGGTCTAACGTAGATGAAGTTGATGAAGATATGATATAGACAAAGGAGATGGCGATGCGATCATCCGGTGGCATGATGACAGCGACGATGTAGCGATCTCCTATGAAGAACGGTGATGATGCGATGATCCCCGCGGACAGCGACTCCTTTCTTCCTTTTTTTTGTCCCCTTTTCTTCTCTCTGGCGGCGACAGCCTCTGGTGCTTTTTTTTCTCTATGTTGCTAGGGTTTCTGGTGTCGACGGCACTGCGACGTTCTCTGTGGATGAGAACTACGGTTCCTTTTTATAGCCTGCGATCGCTTGGCCAGAGGCCGACTCGGCCACGGCAGCGAGTCCCGTCACGCGTGGGCGCGCGGGGCGGCGGGAGTAGCCGCGCTGGGGCAGGCGCGCGGGCGCGGGAGCGCGGCCCAGCGGGGTTCGGCCAGGGCGCGGGCAGCGCGTGGCAGCGGGGCCAGGGGGTGGGGCCAGGCGGGACGCGCGGGAGCGGCTCGGTGCGGGTCCGGTGCGCGGTGCGGGGCGCGCGCTGGGGCGCTTGTGCGGCACGCGAGCGAGGCGCGGGGCGGGGCGCGCGGGAGCGGGTCGGCCGCTCGGCCTGGCCGGCGGTGCTAGCCTTGCTTTTTTTCTTTTTTTTTTCATATAAAGTTGTTGTTTTTTATTTTTTATTTTTTATTTATTCTTTATTTATTTATATTGTCTATTATTTTATATTTTATATTTTATTCTTTTATTATTATTATTATTTTATTTATTTATTTTGTATTATATATTTATATTTATATATTTATTTGTATTATTATTAGTATTTATTTATTATTTACTAATTCCTTATTCCCTTTTTATTTAATTTACTTATTGTTATACTTTTCACGAGTTATTATTTCTTTCTTTTTTATTATTTTTATTTTTGTTTCTAGTTTTCTTTATATTTCTTTTCATATTCGTTATGGCAATTTAATTGCTTTCAATGTATTTATTCTGGTAAATAAATTACTTTTAGCTTATTTATTTCGGTAATAAATTTTCAATATATGAGAATGAATGTGAAATGCAAGATAAGATGCATATATTTTATATTTTTCTTTATAAAAACAAATTCCTACCCATTATTAACTCTAAGTTTTCATTTAAGTTTTCAATCTGCCAAAACTTGAAAATCAAGGTGTTACATTGTTTGATATCCTCTGTGGACAAGTTCGGACAAGTCCAGCCACTACAGATTTGTCCGCACCGGACTTGTCCGCACCGGACTTGTCTGCACCGGACTAGTCCGAAAAAGTCCGGACTAGTCCGATAATGCCTGTGACTAAAATCGGACAAGTCCTCCAAGTGCGGACTTGTTCTATATTCACTAAGGGCATCACAACATCGGATAAGTCCGATATCAGAACGGACAAGTCCAAAAACCGTTCTGACAAAAATCAGACAAGTCCGCTCCTAGCCAGACAAGTCTGATATTTCTGGACACTTAGCGTTTCTTGCACGCCGCACACCAGACTAGTCCGGACTCCACCACGGACTAGTCTGGACCCTCGAAACCCTAATGGTAACTTTTGAAAACCCTAATATAAATATATGTGCACGGCCCAACTATCATATCTCTCGACCCCCTGCGCCGTCACCCCCTCCAAGAGCCTAGAAAACACATCTCTCCACGAAATCCAATGCAAGAAAGATCAATCCCTTGAGGATTCACTTTGGATCATAGGAGAGACAATATTCTACACGTTTGAGCTCTTGGGTTTGATCTCTAACACACTCCTGTTGTTTCATTATTCATCTTACGAGTGTGTTCTTGGTGGTGTTTGAATTGTAATCTTGGGGAGCTCTTAACTTGTGAGAAGGCCCCTTGAACTTGGTGATTTGCCCCTTTGTGATAGTGGAGGAAGAATTGGCCTTCGTGGCGATTCGACGAGGTTAGGGTCAGCGAAGATCCGATCCTTTAGTGGGCTCCTCAACATGGATGTAGGTTCCTCTGTAGGAACTGAACCACGGGATAAAATCGTGTGTCAAACTTGTTCCTAATTTTCATATTGTATTCTAGGGTTTTGTCGATCTTGCATAACCTACGTTAAAACTTTGAAACAAGAATTGGTTTGCATTATACTTGGTTGCGTTGACTCAATACTCGCAAGTTACATACTATATTCTGTTGCATAATGTGTGTGTATTGAGATCATTGATCAAACTTGATCAATTTAGTCCGCACGCACCGGACTAGTCCGCACTCCACCGGGCTAGTACAATATCTCATGATTTGATCAGTTTGTTAAGTGTTGCATGTTATGACTAAATTTCAAAAAGGCCTATTCACCCCCCTCTAGGCCACATTCAATTCCTCAACAAATTCTCCCCGTTGGGCAACATCGTTGTCCAATATGGGAGGATTCTTCAACTTTAAGTAGTAACCAAAGACATCTATCCCCAAAGCTTGGGGGAGGCTCCAAGGTTATATCTTGGTTTGCCTTCACCATGGGGTGGATAGCTGGCTCATCATCCAACACTCCTACAATGGTTGACTTTGTCAACCCGTGATAAAATCCATGCTGGAGTTGGAGATGACCTCTGTTGACGACCGTTATATACCAATTTCTTCCGTCAATATAACTCAATTATGTGAAGGAATGAATATTTCTTACACACATCATAGTTAGGAATAACCTAGTTCCACTTGTACTTGGAGAAATTGGTGCATGCAGGTATTATATGCAGAATAGAAGTGAAATAAGGGGATGAATCCAATAAAATACTATCCCAGCCAATCACGCGTCACCACATGGCACCACATGGATCAAATGTCCTACAAACAGAAGTATTCGAGGCCATCCAACAGTGTAGCACCCATATCATGGAATGGGACCCACCTGTCAGTCACCTGGAGGAAGAACTGGTCGTTTGGAGCCAGGACTAGGTCGGCTAACTAGGGGGGTCGAACGACCCCTTCCTGGCGCCAAACCCGGTCAAACTCCACGTGTTGGCTTCTCCCGGCTTGAAGAAGTTAGTGGTGACTGATTTATGCGCTTTTGGTGGCGGGAACTGACCCTTCTTCAAGCTATAAATAGGACCCATCACCCCTCACTTCAACACACACCACTTGGGCATTCACTCTCTTGTATACATTAGTTCTCCATGTCCTTAGTGGAGGTTATGCTGTAGAGAGGAGCCTCTAGTCCCAAGTCCAAGTTGGAAAATGTATGGCTCATGTATCTTCTCTTGTATTTGTGACTTTGTGCTTTATAATAATAGTAGTATTAGTCTCTCTTTATTCATATAGGGGTGGATCTGCTTCATTTCCGTTGGCATAGCATGCACACCATTGACAAGGTGGACATGCTAGCCACAAAACTGGACCTCTGATTGAAAGATAAAGAAGGTCAAACCAATGGAAAAGTGTTTGTATGATCCAAGCGATGAATATTCACATGTTTTGTGAAAATCCATGTCAACATGGGACCCTTGGGGATTTATTCCCCAAAGACCCATGAGGATCCTTCATCTCCAAACAACTCTAAAATCCACCACTAACAAGGAGGTCAAAAGTAAAATCATTACAATCAAGGAGGCTATGTGAATTTGAATTCCAATAAATTCAACTTCACTAGCCTATCTTGAAGTATCTTGTCCATATCTAAGGAGAAACCAATGACAACATGAAACATTTGGCCAAGTACAAGCCACTTTGAAGAGCATTCAAGATTCAAGGGTTCCACAATCACTTGTTGGAACCTAAAACTTCGACCAAGCCCTTGCAACCTTGGGCAAAATGACACCGTGGATGAAGCATTTCTTGTTTGATTGTGGAGTCCACATGTCATCATGCCCAAGGAAGCCTCTTGATCCTAGATCAAGCATGGGTTTAATCAAAAGAATATATTGAAGGTCAAAGCAGCACCCCCCCCCATAAGTGGACACCCTCATTTGCCTTTATGAGGTATGAGCAGACTCTGTCATGTCATCCACAATGACATTCTAAGAAGACGGAGAAGCTAGGGCCATCCAAATGGCCCAAGTCCACTAAGTTGCCAACAAGGAAATGGCAGAAGAATGACAAGCCTCACCAGGTTCATGAAAGGATATATTGAAGGAAAAGTCGTCGCAACATCAACAAGACTTCATCAAGACAACGATGAGGTCGGGGCCACCACATGCCCCACTTGTCCATATGACAGCCAAAGAAGGTTTGGCTTGTCAACACGGGAAGTCATCCACACCTTCATCTCCGGGAATGGACGACATATCATCACGCTAAACAGGACGGAGGTAAGTCACGCTCATCGAACTTCAAAAAATTTGGTGAGTCATTGCCAATAGGATAGTTGGTAGTTATCTCATATTTATTTTCCAAACTGCATATTTGAATTTCCCATCAACCCTTGCATTTGCATTTAGCATGTTTGAATTTCCACACTTGCACGTTGGAAATAAAATTTCCAACCATCATAAAACTAAAATTTTGAATTAGGAAATAAATTATTCTGATATGAACTTTGGGCTTAACCATTTGAATTCATCTTCCTAGTTCAAACCTGTCGACTGTTGGAGTCGGCAGATCTCCTGACACTGCTAAAGTGTTGAAGGAGTTTGTGGTTCGGTATGGGCGCGCGGAGACTCAAGAAGGTGAATTGCAATTTAACACAGGAGACACTAGGATTTACGTGGTTCGGGCCGCCTGAGCGTAATACCCTACTCCACGGGTGTGTTGGTGTTGTATTAGTTTGTCACGTATGATGTCCACGTCTGTGTACATGTGTCCCGGTGTGTATCGTCGGCCTGTCCTTTTATAGTACAAGGACAGGCTGTTACAAGCTGGCCTGGCCCGACATGTGGCCCCGGCGGTTACTAGTATTGATACACTATTAATTGTTGTTAATAATCCTGTAACGGGCTCCGACAGTGCCGTTATGGGTGTTAAGATTGTCCGTTTAAGTGTCATTAATATGGCATTAATGACATTTAATCGGGTCTTGAAGTCCTTGGCTCTCCTTTGAAGATCCGGAGCCGTTACAAGGTCTTCCGGAGGTTAGAGGCTGCCAGCTCCGACGTTTGGACACGTGGCAGCTCCGGAGCTTGCTGTGGGAAGCAGGTAGCTCCGGAGCTATCTGACACATGTCAGGTCCGGAGCTTCTCTCGGTCAGGGGTTAAGTCCGGAGGTGCCATTTCGGTACTTGGTCCGGAGCTTCCCCCTTGCGGGCGGTAGCTCCGGTTTGGCAGTACACGTGGCAACCTAGGGATTAACCATGTTGGAGAAGCAGGTCCGGTCATGTCTGACAAGTGGGCCTCTGAGGGTCTTCAATCCGTGTAGACGGCCTTCCCTCAAAATCTTTGTAACCTCAGGGAGTGTACGGTTTTTAGGGTACCGACAGTGGCCCCCTGGACCTACCTCCGAGGAAGGTCACTGGGGTGAAGTCGTTCCGTTGGAGGTGGGTCCATCCTTGCGACTCTTGAACTGGGTCTTCAAGGGTCTTCAGAGGTGCCGTTGGCAGGGTTTTACAGTTAGATCCCGACGCGTGGCGCACCTCAGGCGGTAGATGAGATCTTTGACGTGCGGATCTCACGCAATTGAAGGTCGCCGGTTCTCGATACGAAAACCGTATCGGTTCCGCGCGCCCTGTCAGGCCGCCGCCTTTGGGTTTCCCGCCTCGTGATGACAACCGTTCGCCTGGGTAAGAGCTTCGACTTGATCGTCGGGGTGGTCCCGGGCCCTCTTGTCATCGGCTGGGTTGAATTCTTGAGTAGTATCTTCGACTTCCCTACAGTTTCCATCCAAGCGTTGCGAGGGCTTACTTAAGAAGGAAAGCGCGCACCGTCGGGAGTTCTTTACGCCTCTCATCTGATCTTGCGCTCAAACTCCCGACTCGTTCTTCGCTCCTCTTCTCTTGCCTAGCTGTGCCGCAATGGAGTTGGGTCTGCGCGAGAGTCGCCTGAAGACTGACAACGATTTGAAGAAGGTCCGGGCCCTCATGGGGTGGTCCTCGGACTTCTTCAACCGCTTGGTACGTGCCAGCAGAGAGCTCCCCTTTGAGAAGGAGCGCGCTGGCGAGATGGTGTACTTTTCTTCGTACGCCATGGTGGGGCTGATCCCACCATTTTCTTCTTTCTTCTTGATGCTGCTAGACTTCTATGGTCTGCAACTATACCATTCAAGTACCTCCGGTCGTTCCCTTCCGGGAAGTGGGATGACTGGAAGAAAGATTGGATAGTCGTCAGGGTGGAGGAGCATGAGCGGTTGGAACTGCCAGACGGTCTTCCCGGCATCGACACGTCGATATGGAGTGAAGTTCCGGTGCTGGCGGAAGCTTTCGACCCTGTCCTGACCAGGATCCGCCGGTGTGTGGAGGGAGGATTGACTCACCAGGCGGTGTTCTGCAACTTCCTGACCAACAGGTGGGCGCCGCTGAAGAGGAGGGAGAAGCTCGCCTGGGCCCTCAACAGCGTGATGGACGAGGACCGGGTTGAGACTGGGTTGAAGTCCAACATGGTGGGGAAGACCTTGGAGTTCCACCTCAAGAAATTCCAGCACGGCATCGACGTCGACGGAGATTACTTGACTCCACCGTCGGCCTTTCTCCCTCTGAACGTGGAAGTGGAGTTCAGCAGAGAGCTCCGGCGGACGATGCCCGCGCTTGACGACCTTGGTGTCGTCGAGAGAAGACCAACCACCCGGGTGGCAATCCCCGGGGTGCCCGAAGATGGCTCGGTCCCTGCTCCACAGCCGAGGGTCGAGGTCATCGGCAAGGGCAAGGAGCTGGCGGAGGAGCCGGAGAGTCGAAAGAGGAAGCTACGACATGCCGACGGAAGGTCCGTCAGGCCCGCTACTTCCACCTTGGTTCCTTCTCCCCAGGGGGGAAGATCTTCTGCCGCCGTGGTGACTATCCCCGTGGTGGGGTCCTCCCGAAACGAGACTGTTCCTGCAGTGGGATCTTCCCGGAGCGCGTCTGTCCCCGTGGTGGAGCCCTCCGGGGGTGCTAGCTCCGGGTGCACGACTCCTGCACCTGGGGCGGTGGGAGCCTCCAGGTCCAGGGGTTCCTCCCGATCGAGGAGAGCCTCGACCCGGGAAACGCCCGTGGCTGTGACAAGTTCTGGGGGGCCTCCCGGAGCTCCTACGCCGACCATGGCCAGCCCGGAACGTCCGGGAAAAAGGTTCCGCGCAAGCTGGTGCGGAAGCCTTCCAAGGTAATTTTTGATTTTTACCTTGGCTAACTTTTTAGTTGTAGCGATTGTTTGTTAATTTTCTTTATCCGTCCTCTGCAGCGTCCCCAAGAAGGGAAGTGAAGCTCCACCCTCGGCCATGATTTTTGAGGCCGTGGGAGCTTCTGCTCCTGTCCCAGTTCCGCCCCAGGTGGTGGCTGAGGCTGCGACAGCTCCGGCGCCAGCTGTCGTGGTCATGAACCTCGACTCGTCCCCAGAACTTCCCGTGGTAGCGCCAGACCACGGGAGTGAAGACACGCCAGCGACACTTGTCTCGGAGGTTGAAGCTCCGGGTCCTGGTGCTGCAGTAGTGGAAGCTCCGGCTGTAGAGCTAGAAGAAGTAGTAGTCCCGGCCTCGGAGCCGGAACTTGTCAAAGCCCCGACGATTGAACCGGAGGTGACTGAAGCTCCGGCATGCGAGCCAGAAGTCGAGGTAGTTCCGGCAGTGGAGCCGGTTACCTCCGAAGTACCGGTCACTGAGCCGGTTATTGTTGGAGCGCCGGTCACAGAGCTGGCGGTTGAAGAGGCGAGGGAGCTCGAGCCTCCCTCGGAAGAGGTGTCCCGGTCGGAGCCAGTAGTAGCTTCTGCTCTGGAGGCGACGACGTCGATGGTACCTGTGGCCGAGCCAGAGTGCCCAAGCGAAGTTGCCGGCCCCCTGCCTGAGGGAGCGAATGAAGACTTGGCGGCGGGGCCTTCTTCGATGGCGACTGAGGCCATCCCGGAGGACGGCCCTAGCGCCTTGGAAGCTCAGGGTGGGACCCAATTTTTGTATGTGAAGACCCGCTGGAACCAGCGGAGGAGACCCCAGCAGGTCCGGAGCCCATCCCGCTGTCGATGTCTATCGACAACGCCTGCTCCAGTCTACGTCAGGTCCAACTGGCCTTCTTCCACGACAGCAAGGCTCTTGAAGAGGAGCGCCAAACCCTTAGGCAGTGGCGTAATCGGCTCCACTTCGAGAGTAAGCTGGCGCAATCGAGGCTAGCGGACGACAAGGAGTGGATCAAGCGGGAGAAGATCCGCCTGGAGTACTGGGACAAGCTGCTGGATGAGAGGGAGAGCATGACCCATGCCCTCGACGCTCAATCCCGGGAGATCCACGATCAGGCCAAGGCTGCCAACGACGCGGCCAATGCTCGGTTCGAGCAGCTTGAGGCCATCAACGCCGCACTCATCAAGCGCTGAGAGGCACTTGAAGGGAGGGAGAGACGGCTCGAGGACAAAGAGCAAAAACTCCTGGAGCTGCGGGATGACGTCCTGAGAAGGGAAGAGGAGCTCGCCGAGAAAGTAGCTCTGGCTGACAAGGGCCTCGAGGAGCGCACTAAGAAGTTGGAAGAGCGCTGCCTCGAGGAAGAGGAGAAGACCTGGGTGCGAGGGCAGGAACTCTACGAATACGAGTGTGCCCTTGTTGCCCGGGAGAAGAAAGTGGAGGCTAGGGAGAAGGACCTGGTCGATCGTCGGAACAAGATCCACCTCCGGGAGCAGGAGCTCGGAAGACTTGAGAGGCGGGTTGCTGCAAAGATTCAGCAAAACGCCAAAGAAGTTGAGCGCCTCGCCCGTGAGAATTCCGAACTGACGGCGGCCAAGAGATACTTGGAAGAGGTGAAGAGCCTGAGGACGGCAGGCTCCCTGTAGATTTGGGAGTTCCTGGGCAAGGCCAATGATGCGCTGACGCTGATGGGTTTCAGCCCCGTGCGCCCGGATGATTCGGAGCCGGACCTTGCGCTGCAAGCGTTGAGCGCAGCAGGCAGCAAGCTCTCCAAGGTGGGCGACATCATCGTGGACCAACTGGAGGTCGAGGGGCAATCCCTGGCGAGGAACGTCACAGAATATGTGCTGACGTGCTACACCAGCCGGAACCCTCAATTTCCTCTGGACCCGGTGCTTGAAGGCCCCGTCGAAGGAGAAGGCGAAGCTACCCGAGCCAGCGTATCGGAGGTCGCCCAGAAGGTCGTCGAGTTCTTCCATAGGGTCTAGGACCATCTCTTTAGCTCTCACTTGTATTTTCTCTTCTTCTTCTTCAATTTTGTAATCCCTTGTCTCCAGATGTAATCTCCTGTCTCCAGATGAATGAAATCCCCAATTTTTTGCGAATTTCATTTTTTGTCTTCAACATCTTTGTCTTCACTTGGCCCCCTGGTAGATGTACACAATTTGATTGTGAACATGTACCAAAAGGATATTGAGTTTTGTTGAAGACGAATTTGCTTCGAACTTGTAGAATTTAGGTCCGAAGTCTTTGATAGTGAAGGTCCCTTGAAGTTGTCGGAGCTTAGAAGCTCCGGCACTGTCCATCGCTGGAGCTTAGTAACTCCGGCAATAGCCTCTATCAACACGTAGAGCATCGATAGTTAGTCCTCCAAGGTGTCGGAGCTTAGTAGCTCCGGCAGTGACCTTTACCAACACTTGGTTTGTTGGCAGCAGACTCCATTTATGGGGTCTTCTCACCATCTTTTACTCAGCGCCGACGGTTGACCCCCTTGAGGAGTCGGAGCTTGGTTAGCTCCGGCTTTTCTCCATCAACGTAGAGTTTATTTTTCCTGCACACTTAAGCCAAGAAAAATAGTAAAATTCATTCCTTGTCTATAATTTCGTCGCGGCTTACGATTCTCAAGAAAATTTTAAGTTGAACGCGATTTTAAATACAACTGGTTGCGTTGTCTTTTCTCTTAGATCCAACTGTCCATGAACCCGCCTTACTTCGGCCTGTCGGGGTGTAGGTAGAGTGGCGTACTTAGGGTGCTTGACCAGGCTAAGTCGATAGCGCACTCTGGCCCTAGATTGGCTTGGCGGCTTTCAGGCGAGTTGGCCATAAACGATATTTAAATCCAAAAGATCTGACAATTCAACTCGAATCGTATATAAACCAGGCAAACTAAAATTTCTTAAGAATTGCACGTCTCTGTTATAGACAAGAAAGAGAAAAATAAAAATGTCGAGCCTGCACAAAATGAATGCACGTGGAGTCTATTTCACATGAAGATGTCTTTCATTATAGGTCCGTGGTACAGGGGAAACAAGTACACTCTTAGGGTACGGAACCAGGCTAAGTGTGTTTGGTTTCTCGTTTGACCCAGGGTAGTTAGCCACACTTTTAGTCCGGAGACTGTGACAAGTGCTGCATGAGCTTTGCAGACCTTTCAGGAAAGGTCCGGCTCCTCTCCCGGAGGAACTACCCGACTCTGTACAATGACTCTATAACATACATTTTAAGTTACTTAAGACTCACCTCCGTGGAATTAAGTGTAGAACATATGGAGGTGCTCGATGTTCCAAGGATTTGGGAGAGGTGTCCCATCCTCGGTAGCCAAGCGAACGCTTCCGGGACAGGATACTTTGATCACTCGAAAGGGCCCCTCCCAGCCGGGGGAGAGTTTGTTTTGCCCTTCTCTGGATAGTATTCTCCGTAGCACCAGATCGCCTTCCTCGAGCTGTCGGTTGTGTACATGCCGCTGGTGATAACACCGAAGAGCTTGGCGATATCGGGCATTCTGAACAGCTGCTTGGCACCTTCCCTCCTCGAGGAGGTTTAGGTCTTCGCGCCGGAGCTGGTCCTGCGCGGCTTCGTCGAAGGTCCGGACCCGGAGCGAACCCAAGGTGATTTCCGGAGGAAGGATTGCTTCAACTCCGTACACCAGAAAGAAAGGTGTTTCTCCGGTTGACCGGTTTGGAGAAGTCCTGTTGGACCATAGAGTAGGCGGAAGCTCTTCGATCCAATTGGCTCCGTGCTTTTTCAAGCGCTCATAGGTGCGCGTTTTGAGTCCTTTAAGGATTTCTGCATTTGCTCTCTCGGCTTGGCCATTGCTGGCGGGATGAGCTACGGAAGCGTAGCAAACCTGTATGTCGAGGTCTTCGCAATACCCTTGGAATGTGGAGCTTGTGAATTGACTCCCATTATCAGTGATGATCTTGTTTGGGACTCCGAACCTGCTTACAATGGATTGCAGAAAGTTGATAGCAGATTGCTTGTTGATCGTCACAACTGGAGTTGCTTCCGTCCACTTGGTGAACTTGTCAATGGCGATGTACAGGAACTTATAACCTCCGACGGCTCTTGGGAAGGGTCCCAAGATGTCCATCCCCCACACAGCGAAGGGACATGTAGGAGGTATCATTTGTAAGGGCTGAGCAGGTGTATGAATTTGCTTTGCATGAAATTGGCATGCTTCGCATTTCTTCACCAGCTCAGTGGCATCCTGGAGCGCTGTAGGCCAGTAGAAGCCATGCCGAAAGGCTTTTCCGACCAGCATGCGGGAAGATGCGTGGTTCCCACACTCGCCTCCATGGATTTCTGCGAGGAGCTCGCAGCCTTCTTCCCTTGTGATGCACCGCATTAGTATGCCATTGGCACCGCGCCGGTAGAGATCCCCTTCTACCAGCGTGTATCTTTTAGCCAATCTGACTACCCGGTCAGCGGATACATCATCGTCAGGAAGGATGTTGTCTTTCAAGTAGTTCCGGATCTCCGAGATCCATGCATCGGAACTGACTTGAGCATTTGAGTCTTGCGTGCTGGGTTGCTCGGAGCTTCCGGCAGCACCTACGACCCTTGATGGCTGCCATGGTAATAGGGCCATCGGGACCGTCAGCTTCGGGATGCTGATCTCGCCCCCTTCGTTCAGTTCGGCAGGCTGAACTGTGGGTTTTGACAACCTCCGGACAAAGATTCCGTCAGGAGCCGGAGCTCCGGTTGACGCTTTGATCGAGAGTTCGTCAGCTTCAGCGTTGTGGGCACGCTGAACATGGTGGAGGTCTAGGACTTCAAAGTCCTTCTGAAGCCTCTGGACTTCAAGGAGGTAAGCAGCTAGCTGGAGATTATTGCAGGAGCATTCACCCTTCACCTGCTTGATGATGAGCTGTGAATCTCCTTTGACCAGCAGTTGCTTGACACCGTATGACAGTGCCACCTTTAGTCCGTAGATGAGTGCTTCATACTCCGCCATGTTGTTGGTTGCCTTGAAGTCAAGGTGTACCATGTATTTTACCTTCTCCCCAGTCGGTGCAAGGAGAAGGATTCTAGCTCCGGCCCCCTGCTTCTGCATGGAGCCATCGAAGTAAAGGGTCCAGTGAGGCTCGGTGAAGGTTGGAACTTGATGCTCCGTCTTCTGCTCGCTGGGGCCCCCAGGGTTTGATGGAGAGGGAGTCCATTCCGCCACGAAATCTGCCAACGCTTGACTCTTGATTGCTTGTCTCGAAATGAATTCGAGATCGAACTCAGCCAATTCCGTTGCCCACTTTGCAATATTCCCAGTTGAATTGGGATTATGCAAGATCGCTCGAAGTGGATAGGAGGTCACCACCGAGACTTTGTGAGCTTGGAAGTAGTGTCGGAGCTTCCTGGAGGCAATAAGAATTGCATAAAGCAGCTTATGCACCTCTAGGTATCGAGTCTTGGCATCATGTAATACTTCACTGATGAAGTATACCGGGCGTTGAATGGTCCAGACCCTCCCGGTGGGGTCCGAAGCTTCCTCTCTATTGATCCGGACCCTGTCGGAGGAGTCCAGATTCTCTTCGGGGACCTCCGGGTTCTGGCTGGAGGAACCTGGAGCTTCTTCAGAAATGACCTGGAACCTCTCAGAGGGGTCTGGGTCTTCTGAAGTGACTTCTTGTGGATTTGAGTCTGGGAGCTGGGACCTAGACTCACTTTCAGGGACCTCCGGACCCTCCTGAAGGGGTCTGGATTCCTGAGTATGGGGTAGTTCTGGTCTCTCCGCAACCAGAACCATACTGACAACTTCGTCAGTAGCTGAAATGTAAAGCAACAAAGGCTCACCAGGGTTTGGAGCTACCAGAATTGGTAGGGTGGTGAGGAACTATTTCAGCTCCTGGAATGCCTTCTCTGCTTCTTCGGACCATTGGAATGGTCCGGACTTCCTCAACAACTTGAAGAAGGGAAGTGCCCGTTCCGCCAGTCTTGATATGAACCGGCTGAGGGCTGCTAGACACCCAGTTAACTTTTGGACGTCTTTGATGCGGGTTGGTGGCCGCATGTCTTCAATGGCTTTTATCTTCGCCGGATTAGCCTCTATGCCCCGGTGACTTACCAGGAAACCAAGAAGTTTTCCGGAGCTAACCCCGAAGACACACTTGTCTGGGTTTAGCTTCGTGCGGGTGGCCCGCAGCTTGTTGAAGACAGCCTGCAAGGTGTCCAAGAGGGACTCCTTGTTCTTGACCTTGACCACGATGTCATCGACGTACACTTCCACTATGTCTCTGATGAGTTCTTCAAAAGTTTTGTACATAGCTCGTACAAAAGTTGAAGCTGCATTCTTGAGACCAAATGGCATGGCTGTGTAACAATACAATCCATACTGTGATGAATGAAGTATGCTCTTCATCCTCCCTAGACATCCTGATTTGATGATACCCAGAATATGCGTCTAGGAAACACAGTAACTCACACCCGGAGGTGGAATCCATTATCTGATCTATTCTAGGTAGTGGGAATGGATCTTTCGGACATGCCTTATTCAATGTGGTGTAGTCGATGCACATCTGAAGTTTCGCGTCGGCCTTGGGCACAACGACTGGGTTCGCTAGCCATTTTGGATGGAAGACTTCTCGGATGAATCCGGCTTCGAGCAACTTCTTCACTTCTTGTCGGATGAAGTTCTGCCGCTCTACGGATTGCTTCCGAGGCTTCTGATGCACAGGCCGAGCATCGGGGTAAATCTTCAGATTGTGCTCAATCACTTCCCTGGGGATCCCAGGCATTTGTGACGGTTGCCAGGCAAATACGTCAACATTAGCCCGGAGGAAAGTGATGAGCGCGAGTTCCTATTTGTCGTTCAACCCTCCCGATATACGGGTGGTTTGAGCGGCATCGGAACCAATTTGGACGACTTTGATGGGAATATCGGTGTCGCTGCTTGGCTGCACACGGGGTGCAGAGGTTGAGCCTCGTTGACGAATGCTCGGGGGTTTCGGAGCTTGCTCCTGTCTGGAGTCCTCCTCTTGCGTCGTGGTGAGTGCATGGAGCTCCTCCATAGCAGTTACTCTGGCGGTGCGATCTCCGCAGATCCGGAGAACGCCTACTGGTGTTGGCATCTTCAACACCAGGTATCCATAATGAGCAGCTGCCATAAATTTGTACAGGGCAGGTCTACCCAAGATGGCGTTGAATGGTAAGTTGATCTGAGCGACGTCGAAGACCAACTTCTCGGTGTGATACTTCTCCCGTGTCCCGAAGGTAACGGGGAGAGTTATAGCTCCGAGTGGGGTAATGGCCCCCGGACCTACTCCGGAGAAAGGTCGAGAGGGCCGGGGATCCGAAGGTTGGAGCTGAAGCTTGGTAAAATCTTCAAAGCTTATGAGGTTCAGCCCCGAACCTCCGTCCACCATAACATGATGGAGCTGGATGTTATTGATGGTGGGAGATACCATCAAAGGTAACTGTCCAGCTCCGACCATCAAAAGTGATGGATGTGTCCATCCACTTTCGATGTGGCTCCGGTCTAGCTGTAGGAGCTACAGCAGCCATATCCCGCCGCATAGTCTTGATGACGCGACGAAAGGTGATGTCCCATGATCCACCAAAAATAGTGTTCATGGTTTTCCAACGCTCGTTGTCAGAGACGTCAGAGTCATCGTCGACGGAGGTGTAGACGGCCTTCAAGACCTTTTTGGGGTCCTGAAACCCTAACTCCTCTTCACCCGGAGCTTCGTCGACCTTCTGTTTTCCTTCCCTCTGTCGGAAAGGAGACCCTTCCCGGCGCTTGCTGTAGCGCTCAGTAAGGTTTTGGACCTCCCGACAGTCTTCCAAACCGTGGCTGCCCGTTTTGTGAATGGGACACCACACTTTGGGTTTGCCACCGTCTTCGGAAGACGGTCAAGGTCGCTTTTCGGGGCGTGGCCCCCGGCCACCAGGAGTTGCAGCAGCTGCAACGTTGGATGTGCCGGCCGACGGCTTCTTCTTGCCGTGGGTCTTCTTTTTCTTCTTGCCACCCCCGGAGGTAGCGGCTTCTTCTTTGGAGGATTTCTTGTGATCCTCCGAGGCTGGTTTGGAGTGCATTTCACGGCCCTCCGCAGCTCTGGCACATTTGTCTGCCAGGCTGAAGAGTTTCGTGACACTAGTGATCTCTTTGATCGCCAGCTTCTCCAACATCTTCTTGTCCCGTACGCCCTGTCTGAATGCCACAATGACAGAAGCGCTTGAGATAGAAGGGATTGTGTTGCGTACCTGGGAGAACCTCTGGATGAAGGACCGCAAAGATTCTCCCCCTTTTTGCACGACCGCAAAAAGGTCTAGTTCAGTGCCTGGTCGGGTGTATGAACCCCCGAAGTTGGCAGTGAACTGACGGCACAGCTCCTCCCAACTGCTGATAGAGTTGGGTGGAAGGCTCATAAACCAGGACCTGGCGGTCCCGGTCAAGGCCACTGGAAAGTAATTGGCCATTACAGTCTCGTTTCCTCCAGCTGCCAAGATTACAGTGGAGTATATCTGAAGGAATTCGACGGGGTTGACAGTCCCGTCGAATTTTCCGGCAGGTGTGGCCGGAACTTCTGTGGCCATCTAACCATACGCAGGTGCATGGCTAGGGCTGAACAGCCTCCTCCTACTCCTTCCAGAGTAGAAAGGTCCTGAGCTTCCCATCTTTCACGAGCACGCTCGATATGGACACGGCCATCCTGTTGGCGGTATCAGCGATCAAGCTCCGCTCGGAGGTCATGAGTCGAAAGCATGGATACCGTATGGGTGCGTCGTGCCCCAGAGGGCAACGACGTCACCTGCTGTGACGCAGATCATCTCCTGTTGTTGGAGACGTGTGGACCAAGTCTTCCAGACAAAGTCCGTCGCTGCGACGGGGCTCGTCCCGAAGGAGGAGGACCCTGGTTGTTGAGGCGTTCGGCCGCTGCTGCGACCAAATGCTCCACATCGGCCCTCCACTGCTCCATTGCATCTCGAGATGCGTCCGGAGGTGGTGGTCGTTGGAGAAGAGCACGCGCTGCATGGAGCGCGTGTTCCGGATTGTCATGACTTGCCGACGCAGTAAGTGACGTCGGCGCACCATCACGTTGCCCAGCACGATTTGCCGGAGAAGATGGTGGTGGTGGGAGTGTGGCTCCTGCTGGTGCTGAGGCTCCTGCTGGTGGCTGCCTGTTGGAGGGATTGCCCCCAACAGTCTGAGCAGCAGGTTGACCGTTGGATGATCCAGCCGCGGAGTTCACCATTCTCGAAAATCTCAGGCGCCCCTTCCTGGCGCGCCAACTGTCGACTGTTGGAGTCGGCAGATCTCCTGACACTGCTAAAGTGTTGAAGGAGTTTGTGGTTCGGTATGGGTGCGCGGAGACTCAAGAAGGTGAATTGCGATTTAACACAGGAGACACTAGGATTTACGTGGTTCGGGCCGCCTGAGCGTAATACCCTACTCCACGGGTGTGTTGGTGTTGTATTAGTTTGTCACGTATGATGTCCACGTCTGTGTACGTGTGTCCCCGTGTGTATCGTCGGCCTGTCCTTTTATAGTACAAGGACAGGCTGTTACAAGCTGGCCTGGCCCGACATGTGGCCCCGGTGGTTACTAGTATTGATACACTATTAATTGTTGTTAATAATACTGTAACGGGCTCCGACAGTGCCGTTACGGGTGTTAATATTGTCCGTTTAAGTGTCATTAATATGACATTAATGACATTTAATCGGGTCTTGAAGTCCTTGGCTCTCCTTTGAAGATCCGGAGCCGTTACAAGGTCTTCCGGAGGTTAGAGGCTGCCAGCTCCGACGTTTGGACACGTGGCAGCTCCGGAGCTTGCTGTGGGAAGCAGGTAGCTCCGGAGCTATCTGACACGTGTCAGGTCCGGAGCTTCTCTCGGTCAGGGGTTAAGTCCGGAGGTGCCATTTCGGTACTTGGTCCGGAGCTTCCCCCTTGCGGGCGGTAGCTCCGGTTTGGCAGTACACGTGGCGACCTAGGGATTAACCGTGTTGGAGAAGCAGGTTCGGTCAAGTCTGACAAGTGGGCCTCCGAGGGTCTTCAATCCGTGTAGACGGCCTTCCCTCGAAATCTTTGTAACCTCAGGGGGTGTACGATTTTTAGGGTACCGACAGAACCAAAATGTGAGACATATGTGTGATAAATACATTGGCTTTGACGATAAAAGTTTTGAATACTACCAAAACATCTTTTTGGCAAGGTTCGACGTAAGGTTCGACTTGATGTGGCTAGGTACGACTAGCTTTGGTTAGCTCCGACTCTAGGTCCGACTAGCTTTGGTTAGCTCCGGCTCTAGGTCCGACTAGCTTTGGTAAGCTCCGACGCTAGGTCCGACTAGCTTTGTTTAGCTCTGGCGCTAGGTCCTGCTAGCTTTGGTAAGTCCCAGTGCTAGATCTTGTTAGTTTTGGTAAGCTCCGGTTCAAGGTCCGATTAGCTTTGGCAAGATTTGGAGCTTGATTGCAGTGGTTGTGCTTTTACTTTGAATTGATTCGAACTTACTTTACATCTATGGAAAGTTTGCTTAGTATTCTTTTACTAAATTTTTGGTGTGTTTTGGTGGTTATGGTTGATATCTTTTTGCTAAGGTTTGCAACATACTTATGTGAGGTGCTCACGTAAGGTGTTGTGGTTATCGGAACTAACGAAAGTCAAGTCGATAACTTGTGCTCAGAAGTATTGGTTGTTTATTCAAGTGCAGGTGTTACTTGAGTTCAAGATATGGCTGGTGACGAGATCCATTGAACCAGTCTTAGGGAGAAGATGAGGTTCAACAACCAAGTTCGGGAGGAATTGTGGTTGAGTTGATCGAGAGGTTGCGCAACATGTTTGAATCAAGAACAATGCATATGAAGGTATTGTGGACGTCATTGGAAGGTGTTTGCACGTGTGCAGGAAGTGAATGGATGTGATGTCCAGATAGACTGATCAAAAAAGGGCTTCATTTCGATTTTCCAATTTGGAAAATTACTTACATGGTTTCGAGGCGTGATGAAGAGATGTGGATGTAAAAAATTGGTCAAAAAGGTCCAACCGACTAGGTTATGGACTCAGACTGTGGCTGAGTCGTGTTTGACTCAAATATAGAAATATTTGAGTTGGTTATGGTAGTATTTCGTGTGGGCCACGAATTTGAGTTATTTTAAGAATGTGGGATACGTTCCTAAGGTGTTTGAAAGTTTTAAGATTGCTTCTATATATGTATAGAAGAGTCTTGAGCCGTTATGGAAAGTTTCAATTCCTGAATTGGGTAGGATTAGAGTCCTAGTTAGTTTTGGGTTGGCCTAAGGGCTGGTTATATAAGCTAGGGAGGCCAGAGCTCATGGTGCACGACTCTGGGGCTGTTCCTTTTCATTTTTGATCAATAAATTTCGTAGTTTGAAGGAACTTTTGTGCCTTGATTCTTCTGACTTGTTTTCGTCAAGTCTTTCTCGTCGAGTTTCTGCATAGCACTACCTTTCTTTGGTGGTTTTATCATAACTCGAGTTTTACATATCCGATTGATGTGATTCTTTCTGAGTTGTCTTCGCAACTTGATTTTCTATAATCCGTAAAAATTTCACAGTCATTGGATTTGTGGTTTCTGATCTACACGAGTTTCTTTGCAGTGTTCAATAACTGTTTTTCTCGGGTAGGATAGATTGACATTTGTTTGATCTTTCGATCGTAACTTGAGTTTCTATCGACGGAGTTTCGTGATTCTTATTGTGACGTCTTTGTGACTTGATTCTCTACAATCTATACTAGTGTTTTCATAGTTGAACATGTTTAGATTAGTCACACACACGGTTTATTTAACATATCAGTTTCCTGCCGAGGGGTGTTTTCATTGCTTCTACTGAAAAGTTTTAATATTTGTGATTTACACGTGTTTTGACTAATAATCATGGAGAAATATTCTGTCAAACCTTTTGTGTTTGCTGGTATCGATTTTCAGGTTTGGAAGGCACGCATGGAAGCCTTTATCCAGGCACAAGGCTTCGCCATATGGGAAAAGGTATACAAACCTTATGAAGTGCCACCAAACGATCATGTTACGGCTACAAACCTACGGGATGTTGACAACAACAACAAAGCCCGCAACTTGATAATCCAAGGACTAAATCAGAGCGACTTCGACCGTGTTACACACCTCCGATCAGCGTACGATATGTGGAAAGCTCTTTGTGACTACCACGAAGGATCTAACACGATCAAGGGGGTAAAACAGGATATGTTCAAAAAGGAATACATGTGCTTCGAGATGCAACCCGGTGAGTCCATTGATGACCTTTTTGCTCGCTTTAATAAAATTCTCAACAACTTGCGTAATGTCAATGTTAATTTTTCAGATGCTGAAAATGCTAGGCAATTGTTAAGTGCATTAGATATGTCAATTTGGGAGATGAAAGTCGCATCTATTCGTGAATCTACTGTCATGAGTACACTTACATTAGATGTGCTATATTCTAAATTGAAAACTCATGACATTGACATAATCTTACGTAAGAACCCCAACAAGTCTCTTGCATTTGTTTCTCAACGTGATATGCCTAGCTTCAGCTAATCTTCATCTAGCAATACACTTTCTTTGCTTTCTTCACTAACCCTGTAACAGATTGAAGAAGTTTCAGAAGAGGAGCTAGCACTCATCTCTACTCGATTCTCAAAAGCATTGCAAAATGTGAGAACTAGAAGGATAGGAAGCTCCGAACCTCAACGATGCTTTGAATGTGGTTAGACAGAAAACTTTCATACAGATTGCCCTAACCTTTCAGGTCCTTATACCCATGATGAAAAGCAGAATAAAGTCAAGTCCTCTTCTGGCAACATCAACAAGAAAAATAAAGGTTTTATAGGACACAAACTGATAAACAGTTTCATCACTGCACTTCAAGAACTTGGCTCAAGTGATGTAGACATTGGAAGTGACGAATATGATGATGATCTGGCAAACTTATGCTTCATGGCAGGCAAAATAAGATCAAGATCAAGTTAGAGGGATGCAGAACACAACAATGATGACGATGAGTTATGTTCTACCTGTAATGAAATGTGTGATGCAATTTCTCGTGCAACTTCTATTGTCAAGAAAAAAGGACAAAAGCTTAGGGATAATGTTGCTAAAAGTGAATCACTAGAGTCTGAAATTAACCATTTAAAAACTTTCATTACTAGTGATGATGCATGTCCCTCATGTGACTTAATCTATGAACAGTTGTCCACATTAAGAAGTGCACACTCCTCCACTCTAGATAGACTTGATGAAGAAATTAAAAAGAACAAAAACTGTCAGACTTTAATGTTAAAAACTTAAAAGATGCTTCTTGTTCTACAGATGATTTGTATTGTTCTGCATGTGGTAATCTTGATAAGAAACTAAAAGGTGCAATGAAGGAAATTTCCATTCTGAACAATACTTTACGAACACATGAAGTTAAAAATTGTTCTAACTGCAAACTTAAAGAAAAAGCTTCATGTAAAGACTGCCTAGTTTTATCTAAAGAACTTGACAATAAAAATAAGATACTAGAGCGGTTTTACAATGGGAACAAGAATCTAAACTTGCTGTTAAATTCTTCTATACCTTGCAATGATAAAACTGGTTTAGGTTTTGATTCCCTTGCTTATTCTAAAACACATCCACCTCACATTGTAAAATCATTTGGAAAAGTTTTAATCAAAACTGTAACTAAAAAAAAGTATGTGATTTTTAAATCTACAGGAGTGCTTTCTAATTCTGTTTCTAATACTGGATGCTCATCTAGACATGATTACAAAATTAAATTGCGTTGTACTTACTGTGATAAATATGGTCATGTCATAGATTTCTGTTATATAGTAGCTAAACAAATTAAAAAGGACAAAATGTCTGCTAGATCTCATAACTTTCATGCTAAACCTAAAATTAGAAACATGCAACCTGCTTTAATGAGTCAGAAATTTGAAAAAGTAGGTTTTGGACCTTCTAGTAAGAGATATGCAAAGGCAGCTACGGTAGTTACGATAGCTACGAGAGCTCCCGGATCTTCTGTTGTACCCTTCAGAACATCAGTTTTTGCATCCAGAGCTTCATCATTTTCCTTTGGAACTGCTACTTTTACCTCCGAAGCTACTGGTTTTTGTGATAAATGTGAAACAACTTTTAAATCAGTAGTTAAGGACAGAAAACATCAATCTTTGACTCATAAACCTGTTGTTTTGTCACAGATTTCGCGTGTTGTTCCTACTAGACATCGTATGGCTTAGTACTGGATTCCCAAATGCTTATTGACTAACCCCAGTATTGAGTCATCGACGTATCGTCCTTCTATATAGGTTACACACTTGAGGAAGGAGAACATTTGGATTGTAAATTCAGGTTGCTCACGCCACATGACTGGTAATAAAGAATGATTCTCCTCTCTCTCATTTGTGTCACGTGTAGAGAATGTTACTTTTGTCGATAATTCTTCAACTCCTATAATTGCTAAGGGTTCAGTTAAGGTAAATGATCACTACACTTTGAAAGATGTGGCACTTGTTAAAAATTTAAAATACAACTTGCTTTCTATATCACAATTGCTAAATGAAAATTTGGAAATTATTTTCAATAAAAATTGCTGCAAAGTTGTAGATTCAAAAAGTGAGCTTATTTTTAACATGTCACGGTTTGGAAGAGTTTTTAAAGCTGATTTTGATATGTCTTGTTCTAAGCATAGGTGTCTAGTTGCTAATGATTCAAAGGACTTATATTTTTGGCATCGTAGACTTGGTCACGTAGGTTTGATCATCTAACGCGTGTTAGTGCTCTTGGTCGCATACGTGGGCTGCCTAAGATTAAAGGGGACAAAGAAATTGTGTGTTCTTCTTGTAGACATGCTAAGATAGTTGCGGGTTCACATACTCCTCTCACAATGATCATGACAACTGAATCGGGTCAACTTTTGCACCTTGACACTATAGGACCTTCACGTGTTCAATCCTTCAGAGTTACATGATATGTTCTTGTGATTGTTGATGATTATTCTAGATACTCTTGGGTTTACTTTATGACATCTAAGAATGAAGCTTTTAGTCACTTTAAAACTTTATTTCTTAGATTATCAATTGATCACCCAGGATCTTTAAAAGCAATTAGAAGTGATAATGAAACCAAATTTAAAAATCAATCTTTTGATCACTTTTGTGCTAAAATGGAATAGATCATCCATTTTCTTCGCTATATGTACCTCAACAAAATGGTGTTGTAGAAAGAAAGAATAGAATCTTAGATGAGATGGCTAGGACTATGCTTGATGAATATCAAACTCCTAGGAAATTTTAGGCTGATGCGGTTGCAATCGCTTGTTATGTCTCAAATCGTGTTTTCTTGCGCGCTAAGCTAGGTAAAACACCATATGAGCTCTGGTTTGGACATAGGCCTAGTGTTACACACTTTCGGGTCTTTGGTTGCAAATGTTTTGTTAAGAAACATGGTAATCTTAATAAATTTGAACCTAGATCCATTGATGGCATGTTTCTTGGTTATCCATCTCATACTAGAGGCTACCGTGTGCTTTTACTTGACACTAATAAAATTGTGGAGACTTGTGAGGTGTCTTTTGATGAAGCTAGCCCATGTACTAGCTCAAACATTGCAGGTTCGGATCCATATCCTCACGGGGAGGGTATTTTCAAATAAGAAGAAGAAGAAGAAGAAGAAGAAGAAGAAGAGTCGGTGATATTGCCTGATAGTTCTAAAACTGACACGTGTCCAACTCCGAATTTTGAACAAGCTCCGACTACCATCTCTGCTGGTCCTGATCATCCACAAGCCACAAGCTCGTCAATCTACGATGAACCTGATGAAAAAGAAGCTTATGAGACATCTGTTCCCCTACAGGTTTACAAGAATCATCCCCCGCAATAGATAATTGGAAGCTTGCACGAACGAGTTAAAAGATCCAGGTTTTCCGACCCCATTCTCATGCTCATTCTGTTTTTGTTGCTTCTTTTGAACCCAAAGATATATCACACGCACTCACTAATGAATCTTGGATTATTTCCATGCAAGAAGAGTTAGAAAATTTTGAAAGAAATAATGTTTGGAAACTTGTTTCTCCACCTCAAGGTCACACTTTAATTGGAACTAAATGGGTGTTTAAAAATAAACAAAGTGAGGATGAGGTTGTAATTAGGAATAAGGCTAGATTGGTTGCTCAAGGTTTCACACAAATTAAAGGTCTAGATTTTGATGGAACTTTTGCTCCCGTTGCTAGATTAGAAGTCATAAGAATTTTGTTAGCTTTTGCTGCATCTAAAGGTTTCAAGTTATATCAAATGGATGTAAAAAGTGCTTTTCTTAATGGCTACATAGATGAGGATGTTTATGTTAAGCAACCACCTGGTTTTGAAAATTCAGATTTTCCTGATCATGTTTTCAAACTGACTAAAGCCCTGTATGCTCTAAAACAAGCTCCTAGAGCGTGGTATGATAGATTAAAAACATCCTTACTTGAAAAGGGGTTTACCATGGGCAAGGTTGCTAAAACTCTTTTTTTTTTTGCTTAAACATGGCAATGACTCATTATTCGTTCAACTGTATGTGAATGATATTATCTTTGGTTGTGCTTCTCATGATCTTGTCCAAGTTTTCAGCAATGATGAGTTCAGAATTTGAAATGAGTATGATGGGTGAACTCACTTACTTTTTGGGGCTGCAAATCAAGCAAACCAAGGAAGGTACCTTTGTGCATCAAACGAAGTATACAAGGGACCTTCTCAAGCGCTCCAACATGGACAAAAGCAAGCCTCTTTGGACACCAATGGGAACAACATTAACACTTGAACTTGATGAAGATGGTGAACCCGTGGATCAAAAAGAATATAAAAGCATGATCATATCTCTTTTATACCTCACGACATCAAGACCGGGCATAAAATTCAGCATATGTCTTGGTGCACGGTTTCAAGCTTCCCCACGTGCTTCACATCATCAAGGCGTCAAAAGGACTCTCAGGTACTTACATGGAACTCAAGAATTTTGCATTTTTCTTCCTTCTTCCTCAACCGTTACTTTGAAAGATTTTTCGGATGCTGATTTTGGGGGTTGTAGGATTGATAGGAAAAGTACTTCCAGTTCTTGTCATTTTCTTGGTAATTCACTTGTTGCTTGGTCCTCTAGAAAACAAAACTCAGTTGCACAATCCATAGCCGAATCTAAATATGTAACTGTTGCTAGTGTCTGCTCACAAATTATTTGGATTATTCAAACACTTAAGGACTATGGGGTTGATCTAGATAACGTTCCACTGTTTTGTGATAACACTAGTGCCATTTGCATTCCTAAAAACTTCGTGCAACATTCTAGAACTAAGCACATTGATATTAGGTATCACTTTCTCCGTGATAATGCTGAAAAAGGAAACATTGTGCTTCACCATGTAGATATCAAACAACAATTGGCTGACATTTTCACAAAACCTTTGGATTTCACTCGTTTTTGTTACCTTTGTAGTGAAATAGGGGTTTTGCATCCTCATGGCTTAAATTGAAGGGGAGTTTTAAAATATGGGATCTGAATTCAAAAATAATATGAGCATAATATTTCATACATATATGACTTTGTGATTCCTGTTACATGATGAAAGTTCTTACTACATTACTCGTGTTATACATTTTGTAGTTTTTACCATGACTAGTAATAGGAATAATTACTTACACTAAATCTGGTCATGATCGAACTTTCTTGCTGTTTTGAACCTGTTGCATGCTCACAAATGCTTTTAAAAGAATTAATCAAGTAAGCAACTCACATGTTGAGTTTTTATGTTCAAATGAAAAAATAATAAAAAATCAAGAGAATATGCATGCATCACACTTCTTCTTTTGAGATGGCTTATCATTGCACTTAGATATGAACTTGGAAGAAGTTGTGTATGACTAAAACCATATCCTTATGCTTCTGATTGTCAAATGACACAGACTTGGCTTAGTTGGTTAGAATAAGGCAGATGTGGCATATAATATCTTGCAAATGTCATATGTTAAAAATTTGTGTTTAAAAGAAAATAAAGTTGCAGCAACAACTGTCATGCTTTCAGGTCTCGAAATAGTTAAGTTTGTGAGATCATGACTTGCTTAAATTGAAAATTACATTTGATCTCTAGCATGGCTTACACTACTTTATGTATCTCATTGTTGTGATAGTGTAAGTTACTTGATAGTATGACTTGAATGAGCTTTGTTTTATATGTATATGTTATAATGTGCTCATAACAAATTAAAATTTCTTTTTTTTTTACCTTGTTGAAGACATTGTCAAAGGGGGAGAAGTATGCAAGGGGGAGAAATAAGTATAGGGGGAGAAATTTATTTCTGTCTCATTTGATTTTCAAAAATGGGAAGAAATTGTTTTCAAAACTTTTCATGCCAATGTTTGGATTTTATGTGGTGTTGCCAATGCATTCATCAAGGGGGAGATTGTGAGACCTATGTGTGTTGAATACATTGATTTGATGATAAAAGTTTTGAATACTATCAAAACACCTTTTTGACAAAGTCCGACGCAAGATTCGACTTGATGTGGCTAGATCCGAGTAGCTTTGGTTAGCTTCGGCTCTAGGTCCGACTAGCTTTGGTAAGCTCCTGCGCTAGGTCCAACTAGCTTTGTTTAGCTCTCGCGCTAGGTCCTGCTAGCTTTGGTAAGTTCCGACGCTAGATCCTATTAGTTTTAGTAAGCTCCGGTTCATGGTCCGGTTAGCTTTGGCAAGGTTCGGAGCTTGATCGCAGTGGTTCTGCTTTTATTTGAATTGATTAGAACTTACTTACATCTATGGAAAGTTTGTTTAGTATTCTTTTACTATGTTTTTGGGTGTGTTTTAGTGGTTATGGTTGATATCTTTTTGCTAAGGTTTGCAACATACTTATGTGAGGTGCTCACGTAAGGTGTTGTGATTATCGGAACTAACGAGAGTCAAGTTGAGGACTTGTGCTTGGAAGTATTGGTTGTTTATTCATGTGCAGGTATTGCTTAAGTTCAAGACATGGATGGTGACGGGATATATTGAACTAGTCTTAGGGAGAAGATGAGGTTCAACAACCAAGTTTGGGAGGAATTGTGGTTGAGTTGATCGGGAGGTTGCAGAACATGTTTGAATCAAGAACAATGCATATGAAGGTATTGTGGACGTCGTTGGAAGGTGTTTGCACGTGTGCATGGAGTGTATGGATGTGACTACATGGCTTCGAGGCGTGATGAAGAGATGTGGACCTAAAAATTGGTCGGAAAGATCCAACCGACTAGGTTATGAACTCAGGCTGTGGCTGGGTCGTGTTTGACTCAAATATGGAAAGATTTGAGTTGGTTATGATAGGATTTTGTGTGGGTCATAAATTTGAGTTGTTTTAGGAATGTGGAATGTGTTCCTAAGGTGTTTGGAAGTTTTAAGATTGCTTTATCTACGTATAGAAGAGTCTTGAGCCGTTATGGAAAGTTTTGATTCGTGAATTGAGTAGGATTAGAGTCCTAGTTAGTTTTGGGTTGGCCTAAGGGCTGGTTATATAAGCAAGGGAGGCTAGATATCGTGGTGCATGACTTTGGGGCTATTCCTCTTGTGTTTTGATGAATAAAATTCATAGTTTGAAGGAACTTTTGTGCCTTGATTAGTCCGACTTGTTTTCGTCAAGTCTTTCTCGTTGAGTTTCTGCACAGCACTACCTTTCTTTGGTGGTTTTGTCATAACTCGAGTTTTACAGATCTGATTAACATGATTCTTTTTGGGTTGTCTTCACAACTTGATTTTATATCAGCTGTGAAAGTTTCATGATCATTGGATTTGTGGTTTTTGATCTACACGAGTTTATTTGCAGTGTTCCAGAAGTGTTTTTCTCGGGTAGGACAGATTGACCTTTGTTCGATCTTTTGATCGTAACTTGAGTTACTCTGGACGGATTTTCGTGATTCTTGTTGTGACGTATTCGTGACTTGATTCTATATAGTCTATACTAGTTTTGTCACAGTTGAACACATTTAGATTAGTCGCACACACGGTTTCTTTAATAGATTGGTTTTCTGCCGAGGGGTGTCTTCGTTGCTTCCGCTGGAAAGTTTTAATCTACTATTCACCCCCTCTGGTAGCTTTACACGTGCTCTTCGATCCTACACAAAAATATTTCCCTTAATCCTCATTGCATTTGCAAGTTGTTTCAAGTTGGGCAAGGCAATTTGACAAGGGGTTCAATTTGCTTTTGGGTTAAGGTAACCCGTTTTCGAGTTGCTTTGTTCGTTCTTTATTTTAGTGCAGCCAGGACAAAATTTGTAAAGAGTCTGGAAATCCTCATCAAACTCTACGCACCATTAGGAGGATTCAAGAGCATATCCCTCCACCAATCTCATTTTGAGTTCATGGTGGAGGAATGCTGAAGATGATGGCCTGATGGAGGAGCAAGATGAAGCTCATTCAACTCCAACCTCAACTTGGCAAAAGGAATCGAACATGAAGACTATACCAAGGTACATAGTCGTGAGTTCTCACACAATGACCATCAACCCAGACTACTCTTCAATTGAGGTACGCGTTTAAAATTTTTCGTCATTTGAATTATATTAGGATTGAATGATTTGTTATTGAATTGGTGAGAAAGGTTTACACCTCCTCATCATTGAGTTCTTATGCATCCTCAAAAGAGTAAGTGTTGGCATTGCTCTTTTTGATTCTTCAAAAAAGGAATGTAACCTTATTTGGAGTAAATTTAAACAAGTACCTAAAATTTTATAAGCATTGTTTAAATTGACTTAGAAAATTTCTGCCTAGGTTTAGTAAACAAAACTTATGAAATAACTTAATGGTTGAATTGGTATGTAACAACCTAGGAATAGTGATGTCCGTAATTTTAAATTGAAACTCATGCATATGCGGATCACTAAATTTCAAATTCCTAGGCAAGAAACAAAAAATGTTCAGGAGGATAAAATTGATAATCTTATTTGCCATGATCCAAAATATAAAAAAATTACTCTTGTAAAAACTCCCGATAGTTAGAAAATTTTAAAGATGAAGGGATCAATAGAGTGTACATCTATCACTTGCATTGGTATGAGTAGGAGCTTTAGAAAATGTGCAAATTGATAAATTTATAAGGCTCCACTCTTATATCAATGAACATTACATAGTTTATAGATGCACTTGAATTTGGACTGATGTATCTTTGTTGTTTTTCTTCCCCGGATGTACAAATGAAATTCGGTCATCTAGCCTGATGTTTCAACTGTACAAATGTCAGAAGCTAACCATCCCTCTCTATCCAAGGGGGGAAGCTTGCAGGAGTAATGTTTTTATAGGCATACAAGAAGTCTATTTGGAGGCACCATTTTAACATCTTTTGGCCAATGAGTAACCAAGCATGATTGAAACCTGTTGGGATTTAACCCCGAGGGCTAATCATAGCTTTACAAGGTGGAAGGTTTGACATGGAAACCTTCCATGAGCAACCAATGGTCTTCCATGAATAAGTGGGATCTCTATGCTCCCAACTATTCTAAGCACCAATTCAAGCTCAAGTTTGTTGTCACCATTGTTGCGTGCACATTGTTCTTCTGTGGCTAAAGGTTATTTTAACCTTAGCCAAGAAATGATAGCTCACACTCAACACATGTTGGATGTATGTTGTTTCTTTGTGACTAAAGGTTATTTTGACCTTAACCAAGGAATGGCGGATCACACCCAACACATGATGGGTACACCTTATTCCTTTGTGGTTAGAGGTTATCATCACCTTATCCAATGAATGAAGGATGACGCCCTAGATATGGGAGACCTTGAGTTGCGGATGAGCGGTATCGACAACACTCTCCTCGACCACACTCATGGCACCCAGGCAACACAACATCGACACTCAACCCTCCAATGTCAAAGCCACATTGCATCAAGGTTAAGCCAACATCATGACCTACCTCCGTTGTTAGAGGGTTTCAACCCCTATCGCGGACCTTGATCAAGGACAAGCTTGGGGGAGGACCCCCACTTGAGGTAACTTGTACCACACCCAATTTGCATTCCCTTATTTTATTTATTTCCACCACATCTGCATCTAAAAAATATAATAAGGTAGTATAGGTTAGGTTAATAAAATAAAAATGTGCGGTAAGAATATTTTTTACTTTGCATAAGTTGAAATGATGAATAGTTGCTCTGTTTTATTTTCTCTTGTCCCTTGCATACAATTTAATATTCTCCAAGTATTGTGTTTATTGGCTTAAAATATCCTTGCCTCAAACTTGGAATTTTTGGGTAGCAAAGGATAAGTCCAATTTTAAGTTGTTGTGGGATATGATATAGTGATAAGAGTCGGTATACCCTAGTTGAAAGTGAAACTTGATTTCTTGGAGAAAATTGAAAATGAGAGTTCCTAATTTGATAGAAATTTCTACCAAAGTCATATGATGATTTGAATTTGATAAACCCTATGCATATGCTATTTGCCTTCACATTGAGCCTAGTCAAACTACTATAGACCTATGTGAGAATCTTTTCATGCTCTTAAGATCAAGATGCACGGGCACATGCTAAACTTCTACACTAGAAGTTAGCAAAATTTCATCATACCATTCTTCCATCAAAAAGATACTCCATGGTTTCCTTGCATAATACTCTCTTCAAAATATTTGAAAAGAAAAGAGAAGTAGAAGACATGGCTACAAGAATAAGAAAAAGAAAAGAGAAATGCATGCTTATGTACAGGAGCATGAGAAAAAAAGAGAGAATAAGTGGCCATGTTTCATCCTCACAGAAAAAAGAGTGCATACAAAGGAGTCATGTTCATATTTCCACAAATATTCCATCACACTTGCACAAATATTGTTTAAAAAGTATGATTTGATTTCTCCTAAGGCTTACTCTTTTGACTTAGCAATATATGTGTTGCAAATATGCCCACTCTTGATCCCTACCAAGCTCCACATACAAGCCTTATTTAGATGTAGGACAAGAAATACATTGCCTTGATGAGGATACAAATACCACTTCCATATAGGAGTGATTGAGTGCATTATTTGAGAAACTTACAATCAAACACCATTTGAAGTTTTCCAGAAATTTGAGTGGAACTCATACATTATGTGATGCATGCTCCTTTTGCTATTCTGTCCTTCAACTACCCAAGAAAAGGATGAGACATAAGCCCCATAATGACTAGGAAAAAGGGTGAGGTACCATAGCCAATTTATTCAATGCAAGGTACAATATTTTGTTGTGCACTTGATACTTTTGCAAAGGGGCAATTGTGTTCCGACCACTGTTTGAGAGGTCAATTGTGATTCAGATCCTGATTTTAAAATTTTGTGTTTTAGCTACAACTTTTTTCACTTGAGGCTCTAGATTGTCATAAGTCCATTAAGTCCCCCTAACGGTGTTAACTTTGACATAAAAGACAAAACTACCCTTTGTGATTTTACCACAGTTTTGATATTACCATTGTGACTGTACCATAATTTTGAGTTAAATAGTCTAAAAAATTAGTAGTGACGTAATCTGAACAAATCTTTTTTTGACAAATTTCAAAATCTATTATGTAGCATCATAACCCATGAGCGCATTGTGAGCGCCACGGTCAGGGTGACTCCCTACTTGTCCATTTCATTGAACAATTGACGAGCACGCACAACGTCCCTCACAATACCAACACCGTATATTAATGTCGTGAACACGTGCAGCGTGGGCGGTGGGCTTGCAGTTTTCCTTGGTATGCATTTCTTCGAGCAACATGAAGGCATCTAGAAACCTCCCTTTCTTGCAGTAGGCATCCATCCTCACGCAGTACAACACGACGTTCGGCACGAAGCCGCGCAGCACGACATCACGGTAGAAGAGGTACAATGCCTGGGCGTGGCTGACCTCCTTGAACCCGAGCAGCAGCGTGTTGAACGTGCGGGTGTCGGGCAGATACGTACCGCAGTAGTGGTGGAAGAGCGTGCGCGCCTCGGCAACGCGACCGCGAGCACAAAAACGAGGATCAGCGCGTTAAGCTCAGTGGCGCCGAGCGCCCACATGCGAGCGGCGGAGTCGAAGCAGGTTACGGCGCACTGCCACCTCCGCCAAGCCACACACGATTCGCGCCACGACGGACTGCTGTCGTCTCCGCTAGGTCGCCGCCAAGTCGAGCCTTGGCCGCCAGCTGTCGGCCGCCGCGCCTCACCCGTCGGCCCCAGCGTCTCACCGCCACCTACCGCGCCTCCCCCGCCGGCTGTCGCAAGCCGTCGCTGCGCTCAAGTTAGGGTCGACGGGAACAATCGGGTGCAGTACAAGTCAGGGGCACTTGGGTCCTGTGATTTCCGACCATTTTTTAATTCTCTTTATTCCAAACTTCCTAACATTGTTAGAAAGTGGTTAATGGCAGATTGGGATGAAAAATTATGGTTGAAACACAAAATCTGAAAATTTGGGTCTAAATCACAATTAGGTTACAAAATTATGGTCAAAACACAATTGTTCCTTTTGCAAAATAGGACATCATAGCAACTTCTGATCAACAACCTAAGCTTATTCTTTGCTTTGAGACGAGCAAAGAGTAAGCTTGGGGAAGTTTCTTGATGGTCATTATATACCAATTTTGACCGTCAATATAACTCAATTATGTGACAGAATAAATATTTCTTACACGGGTCATTGTTAGAAATAATCTAGTTCTACTTGTACTTGGAGAAAATGGTGTATGGAGGAATTTTATACAAAAATGAAGTGAATTCAAGGGAGGAATCCTAAAGAATACCTTTCCAGCCAATCAGACGCCGACATGTGGCATCACATGGGTCAAATGGCTCACCTACATAGGTATTTGAGGGCATCTCACGGCGTAGCGCCCCAAAATGGTCAGAAGACTCATCTGTCAGCCACCTGGAGGAAGCACACCGCGATTGGTGCCAGGACCAGGTCGACCGACTATGGGGGTCGACCGACCTCTTCCTGCTGCTAAACGCGATCAACTTCCACGTGTCGACTCCGCAGCTAATAGTGATGGAGATTGATTCGCACGCTTTTAGTGACGGGAACCGTCTCTCCTCCGTGTATAAATAGGAAGAGAGGTTTCACTTTACTTCATACACAACTCAATCAATCTCTCTTGTATATACTAGTTCTCCTAGTTTCTTAGTGGAGCTTAGACTATAGAGAGGAGCCGCTAGTCCTAAGTCCAAATTGGGAAAGGTATGACTCATGTATCTTTTCTTGTATTTGTGATGTTATGATATTAATATCATTAGTCTTTACTTATTCATATACTTGGATGAAGCGTTCCTTGTTTGGTTTTGAAGTCTAAGTATGTGCTAGGTGTAGATATTATTACGATCTAGTCATAATGTTCATATCTTGTGAAAGTGCATCTAGGACTCCCTTGTGGGTTTTGGATGATTTATGACAAGCAATTGGGATCCTAATCCTTTTGTTGAGATGAATGCAGGAAAATAATGAAAAATGAGCAAAGTACCAAAAAGAGGGAAATTGAGAAGGAAAATGAATTTGAGCTCAAGGAGAAGAAATTAGTAGTTTAGTATGCATGGAGTGTGTTAAGGAAACACACCCAAGAGCTCAATCTCATTTAATCACACACACACAATGCACAAAGCTATACAGGACCGGACTAGTCCGATATCAGCCGGACTAGTCCGATATCACATTCTGCACCTGATCGGACAAGTCCGGTCACCACCGGACTAGTCCGATATCTTTCTGTTCCACTTCAGACTAGTCCTCCCCAGTGCGGACTAGTCCTTAACAATGCACAAGTCACACAAAATCGGACCAGTCCGTTGTGACCTGGACTAGTCTGATATTCATTCTGATCCACTTCGGACAAGTCCGGTGTCCACACGGACTAGTCCGATATACACCCTGATCTAAATCGGACAAGTCCTCCAAGTGCGGACTTGTCATCCTAAACACTTAGGATTTCATATGTCCGGACAAGTCCGATGACAATAGGACTAGTCCGAAGCTTTCCAGTAGCGAAATCGGACAAGTCCGTTTTGAACCGGACTAGTCCGAGATTCCTGGACACTTAGGGTTTGCTTCACACAGCACACCGGACTAGTCCGGTCACCACCACGGACTAGTCCGATCTTTCTGAACCCTAACGGTAACTTCTAGAAACCCCATATAAATAGAGGTGCACGGCCCACTTTCACCGTCTCTCGAACCCTAGCGCCGTCACACCTCCCAAGAGACTCAAAAACCATCTCTCTCCACGAAATTAAGTGCAAAATCAATCAATCCATTGAAGATCACTTCTAGATCATTGGAGAGGCACTTGGCACACGATTGAGCTCTTGGTTTGAATCTCTAACATACTCTTGCATCTCAATCTGTATATTTCGAAGTGTGTTATTGGTGGTCTTGAAACTTGTAATCAAGGGAGCTCTCAACTTGTGAGATCGCCCCTTCAACTTGGTGATTTACCCCTGTGTGGTTAGTGGAAGAGGATTGGCCTTCGTGGTGATCCGACGAGGGAAGGGTTGGTGAAGACCCGGTCCTTTTGTGGGCTCCTCAACGTGGATGTATGCTGCCTTCGTGGTAACCGAACCACGGGATAAATCTTGTGTCTTGTTCGTTTGTGTTCATCATTCTAGTTGATCAACATTATCTAGGGTTGATTCTTTTTGTTGAATTCAAGTTAATTAGTTGAACAAGGATCATACTAGCAATAAAACTTGACTTACAACTATTGAACTGTTGTTAAAGTTTATATTTCCACTGCAAACGTCAACGAAACAATCAAATTGACTTAACTTGATCAACCTAGCCCGTGAAATCCGGACTAGTCCGCACATTACCGGACTAGTCCGATATATCTGTTTTTGAACTTTTTGTTGAAGTGCTACAGGAACCGAGAAAATTCAAGAAGGCCTATTCACCCCCCCTCTAGGCCTACATTCAATTGGTATCAGAGCAGGTTCTTCAAGAAAGAGTGCAACCACTTGAAGAGATCATGTCGGACATGAAGGAAGTCCAGAAAATCAACAACCAGGAAGAAATGAACAATGACAAGCACCAAAAGCTTGAAAAGTATCTCGAAGCCATTCAAGACTTCGATGATGATGATGAGGAGACATTGGAGCTGAAAGCACTGCTCCGAAAGAAAGCACTTTCCAAAGGGAAAGCTAAAGTTGAAGAAAAGAAGAAGGGGAGTAGTCACACCGACTACTCCCGATATCCTTTTAATTATGACCGTTTAAATTCTAACAGCAGTCATTATCTATCTATTCCTCTCGGAAAAGCCCCACACTTCGATGGGAGTGATTACTCCATGTGGAGGCAAAATATGAAGATGCACTTGATTTCCCTTAACCCAAGTTTATGGCATATTGTGTGCACAGGAATAAACATCCCTGATGACGATGAAGAACTCACACCAAGTCAAGAGCAAGCCATCCACTGGAATGCCCAAGCCGCAGCCGTTATCACCTCATCTCTAAGTAGAGATGAATTCACAAAGGTGGACGGATTGGAGATTGCCAAAGAAATCTGGGACACACTACAGATAGCACATGAAGGTGATAGGCATGTGCGGGAGGCAAAGATTGAGATGATTGAAGGCGAACTGGGAAGGTTCGCGATTGAGGAAGATGAGTCTCCCCAGGACATGTACAACAGCCTGAAGACTCTTGTGAACAAGGTTCGATCATATGGTAGCAAAAAGTGGAATGACCACGAGGTTGTAAAGCTCATCCTTAGAGCCTTTATGCCTCGCAACGTCACACTTTGCTCTATGATCCGAGAAAGTCCCGGGTACAAGAAAATGACTCCGGATGAACTGCTTGGCAAAATCATCAACTTTGAGATGATGGAGAAGCAAGCCAAGCACGTCAAAGAAATAGCCGACCTCACATCGACCAAGAAGAAGGGAGTTGCCTTAAAGTCCTCACTCAAGCCTCTATCCAAAGAAGCAAAAGAAGCACAGCTTGAGGAGGACAGCGATGATGAAAGCAGCGAGCTGGACGAAGAAGATATGATTTTGTTCATGAAGAAGTTCAAAAGAATTATGAAGAAAAGACAAGGAACAAAATCGAGTGAAGGAAAATACAAGGAGAAGACAAAGCCGAAGATGAGGCGGGCATGCTATAATTGTGGTGAGTACAATCACTTTATAGTTGATTGCCCACATGAGGACAACAAGAAGAAGAGTAAAGAGTCCAAGCCTCAACCGAAGAAATTCTTCAAGAAGAAGAAACAAGCTGAACAAGCACACATCGGAAAGGAGTGGGACTCAAACGATGAGTCCTCATCGTCCGATGAAGAAGAAATGGCAAGCATAGCCATTGAAAGCATGTCCAAGAAACCCACACTCTTCCCCACGCTCGTTGCAAAGAAAGCAAGTGGAACTTGCCTCATGGCTAAGGAAGGTAAACGCAAGGTAAACATCAAAACTCCTTCCTTGCATTCTTACTCGAGTGATGATGATCTAGATAGTGATAATGAAGATATGCTAATTGGTTTAGATAGAAAAACTGCTGCTAAAATGAAATTCTTGCTTAACCAACTTGTTGAGAAGGAAGAGCTAATTGATCGTCAAGAAGACATGATTATCTCCCAAAAGGAGAAGCATGTCGAACTTGACAATCTACTAGCTCTTGAAAAGGAGAGAAACCACTCACTAGAGCTTAAGCTAGCTTCAAGCAAGAAAACTTGCTTGGAGTTAACCAACTCAAACGTTGCAATCAAGGATCAACTTGATGACTTAATCAAGGTCAACAAGATCCTTGAAGTGCAGGTTGAGTCACTCAAGCTTAGTGAACCTTCCTCCTCTTCAACCCTACCTTCTCAACCCACTTCAACTAATATCGCTCATGTTTGCAAATGTGATAAAATTAACACCAGGTTGAAGGAAAATTCTACCTCCACAAAGGACAAAAATCCTACCCAATGTGTAATATTTGACAAGGAGAGGATCAACTATGCACGTAGTGCATATTTGGTCCAAAGACCTCCAAATGTCAAGTACAGCATTGGTTACTCTCATGATGGAAAGCAAAGAGCTGGAAATCATAAAAATAACAAGGGAAGGATTACCTTTGTGAAGGGAGGACCCTCACAACCTGGTAACTCGAAAACTAAAAATCTGAACTCTCATGAAAACCGGACTAGTCCGGTTGTGGCCCGGACAAGTCTGGTCGTCCGGACAAGTCCGGTCACACAGACTAGTCCGACCCATAATCAACAGCAACTCTTGTTTAAAACCTTTGATGCTTCTTATGTATTAATGAAAAATAATGTTGGTAAAGTGTATGCTTATTATGCTGGGCCACGCCATGGGAACACAAAATCCCATGTGTGGGTGCCCAAATGTATTGTTACTAACCTCCAAGGACCCAAGCAAGCTTGGGTACCTAAAACCAAGGCGTAATTTGTTTTTGCAGGCCTACTCCTCCGGTGGATCCAAATGGGTGCTAGACAGTGGATGCACCAACCACATGACCAGAGAAAGGAGGATGTTTGTGGAGTATGAAGTGAACCAGGACCCAAACGAAGGCATCTACTTTGGGGATAACAGTCAAGGAAGGGTCCTCGGTACCGGTAAAATAGCAATATCTTCTGAACATACTCTTTCGCATGTTTTACACGTTGAATCTTTAGATTATAACCTGCTGTCCATATCTCAGTTATGTGACAAAGGTTATAATTGCCTGTTTACTAACGAGGGTGTGACCGTCTCAAGGAGAAGTGATGGTTCCGTTGCATTCAAGGGTATGTTAAAGGGAAAGCTTTACCTTGTTGACTTCAACAAGGATAAAGCCGAACTCGACACATGCTTGATTGCAAAAACCAACATGGGTTGGCTGTGACATAGACGGCTAGCACATGTTGGTATGAGAAACCTTCAAAAACTCCTCAAGGGCGATCACATCCGAGGTTTGAAAGATGTTGTGTTTGAGAAAGACAGGCCTTGTAGCGCGTGCCAAGCAGGAAAGCAAGTTGGAGCACAACATCCTGCGAAGAATATCATGACCACGACAAGACCGCTCGAACTACTTCATATGGACTTGTTTGGTCCAATTGCTTACATAAGAATCGACGGTAACAAATACGGTTTAGTTATTATTGATGATTTTTTTCGGTTCACTTGGGTGTTCTTTTTGCATGACAAGTCAGAAACACAAGGAACACTCAAGAAATTCTTCAAGCGAGCGCAAAACGAGTTCTCACTATCAATCAAGAGTATTCGGAGCGACAACGGCACAGAGTTCAAGAACATACAAGTGGAGGAATACCTTGATGAGGAAGGAATCAAGCACGAATTCTCAGCACCATACTCTCCACAACAGAACGGAGTTGCCGAAAGGAAGAACCGAACGCTCATAGAGATGGCAAGAACAATACTCGATGAATACAAGACTTCGGATCGATTTTGGGCGGAAGCAATCAACACCGCTTGCCATGCCACAAATCGACTCTACCTTCATCGACTACTAAAGAAGACTCCCTATGAGCTACTCACCGGTAACAAACCGAACATTTCATATTTTCGAGTTTTCGGTTCTCCTTGCTATATTTTGAACAAGAAGCCCAGGACTTCAAAGTTCGTTTCAAAGTCCGATGAAGGTTTCTTGCTTGGTTATGATTCGAACACTTACGCCTACCGTGTTTTCAACAAGGCCTCCGGACTTGTTGAAGTGGCACGTGACGTGGTGTTCGATGAAACTAATGGCTCCCAAAAGGAGCAAGTTGATCAATGTGAATTAGGTAAAGAGGAAGCCCCCTATCAAGCATTGAAGAGGATGGCTCTAGGCGAAGTACGACCACAAGAGTCATCGGCACAAATACAAGAGGAAAGTGAACCACGAGAGGAGATCAACAATCAAGGGGGAGCCTCGATACAAGATCAATCACAGGAATATGAACATGATCAACAAATCAACGAGGACAACAACTCAGAAGATGAGCACCAACATACGACCCCCCAAGTGCCACACCCAAGAGTACACCAATGCATTCAAAGGGATCATCCAATCGACAACATCATCGGCGACATCCAAAAGGGAGTAACCACTAGATCTCGTATAGCAAATTTCTGTGAACATTACTCGTTTGTCTCCTTTTTGGAACCCCGCAGGACTGAGGATGCATTGAAGGATCCGGACTGGGTGGTGGCAATGCAAGAAGAGTTGAACAACTTCAAGAAAAACGAGGTTTGGGAACTTGTGGAAAGACCCAATGCAAACATAGTGGGCACCAAGTGGGTCTTCCGCAACAAGCAAGACGAACACGGAGTGGTGACAAGAAACAAGGCACGACTTGTGGCCAAAGGTTACTCACAAGTCGAAGGTTTGGATTTCGATGAGACTTTTGCTCCAGTAGCTAGGCTTGAATCAATTAGAATATTACTTGCATATGCTACTCACCATGATTTCAAGCTGTACCAAATGGACGTAAAAAGCGCCTTCCTCAACGGACCGATCAAGGAAGAGGTGTACGTGGAGCAACCACCCGGATTTGAAGACGAAGAGTTCCCCGACCACGTATATAAACTGCGTAAGGCTCTCTATGGCCTCAAACAAGCTCCTAGAGCTTGGTATGAGTGTCTTAGAGATTTTTTAATTGATAATGGTTTTCAAATTGGCAAAGTAGACTATACATTATTCACAAAAAATCTGGACAATGATATTTTTATTTGCCAAATCTATGTTGATGATATAATTTTTGGATCAACTAATCAATCTTTCTGTGAAGAGTTTAGTAAAATCATGACAGACAGATTTGAAATGTCAATGATGGGAGAATTGAAGTACTTCTTGGGATTCCAAGTGCGGCAACAAAGGGAAGGAACATTCATAAGCCAAACCAAGTACACACATGACATCCTCAAGAAGTTTGGCATGGACAAGGCAAAGCCCATAAAGACTCCCATGGCAACGAATGGCCACTTGGATCTCAATGAAGATGGACCGAGCGTCGACCAAAAGGTATATCGCTCCATGATTGGATCCTTACTATACTTATGTGCATCTAGGCCAGATATTATGTTGAGTGTATGTTTGTGTGCAAGATTTCAAGCCAACCCTAAGGAATGTCATTTGACAGCCGTAAAGAGAATCCTAAGATATTTAGTCCATACACCCAACCTTGGTCTTTGGTACCCAAAAGGCTCAAAATTCAATCTCATTGGGTATTCCGATGCAGACTATGCCGGGTGCAAAGTTGATAGAAAAAGCACTTCCGGCACCTGCCAATTCCTAGGAAGATCCTTAGTTTCTTGGTCATCCAAGAAACAGAATTCCATTGCATTATCCACTGCCGAAGCAGAGTATGTTGCAGCCGGGAGTTGTTGTGCACAACTCCTTTGGATGCGACAAACTCTAAGGGATTACGGTTACAATATGAACCGTATTCCTCTCCTTTGTGATAATGAGAGTGCCATTAAAATAGCCCACAATCCAGTTGAACACTCTAGGACTAAACACATTGACATAAGACACCATTTCTTGAGAGACCATTCCATGAAAGGAGACATATCCATCTCTCATGTCAATACCCAAAAACAATTGGCCGACATATTCACCAAGCCACTTGATGAAAAACGTTTTTGCGAACTCCGAAATGAGCTAAACATTCTTGATTCTCGGAGTGTGGCTTGAAAATTTGCATACCTGTATGATTGCTTCAAAATATTGATTGAATTGTGAAAATCACCCCTCTTCATTTTTCTCCTGAAAAACTATGTCAATTATTAGATCTTGATGAATTTTTGATCATAGTATGATTGTTGTTTGCTTACTGGTCAAATTCATCAAGATCATTTGAATTGTTTTGCCTCTCTCTACTCTCAATTATTGGACCTTCAAATATATATGAATGGGCTATGCAATTCTTTCCTGGTGACCACGGACAAGTCCGTGGTTACCCGGACTAGTCCGCCATTGCAGACTAGTCCACAGTGTGCCGGTTAGGCCGGACTAGTCCGACAGACCACGGACTAGTCCGACTTAGGTCTCTGGAGGACTTCGGACTAGTCCGGTCATGTCCGGACTTGTCCGATTTTTCGTGTCCATAACCCTAGCCACCACCTAACCCTAATTCCCTCACCCCACACTCGCCCCCAAGCTTTCTCTCTCTTGTGCTCGAGCTCCCAAGGCGAATCCTTGATTCCTCCGTTGAAAAGCCTCAATCTTGGGCGGAGATCAAGCTTGAAGACTCGGGGATTGAAGTTAGCGGACAAGTCCGGCCTCCAACCCCCAAAATCTCAAGCTTCCTTTGATTTCTTGGTAAATTTTCTTCAAAACCCTAAGAAATCACAAATTTCTCTATTGCTTATCGTTTGGCCTAGCATTCTTCACTAGTTACATGTCTAGTTGATGTACTATGTGTATGCTAGACTAGTTTTACCTTAGGGATCAATTTTTGTCCAGTCTGTTAGGTTTTTGCGGATGAACACCGGACTAGTCCGGTCCAGGTACGGACAAGTCCGGTCCCCCGGACTAGTCCGTGCCTGTGCACCGGACAAGTCCGTTGTTTCTGAACCAAAACCTAATTCTTTAATTCCCTAATGCTTTCCATTGCCATCTTACCTCACCAATACCTTGTATAACTTGTCCTTTCTCTTGACCACTCATTCTCAGATCATGTCGAGCTCCGACAACGAAATCTCCGATTTCGAGGCCGAGTTGGACCACGAGGTGGCACCTCGGTCCTCGGCGGGTCTTGGCAAGAAACGCCAAGAGAGACCCTCCGAGCCTGCTCCCTCACCTCCCCAGGTTCGGAGGAAGGTGTGTGCCAAGAAGCCCGCCTCGAAGGCTGCTACTCCTTCAAGTGGCCTTCGCCAAGCTAAAGGGAAGGGCAACGGGGTTGCCACAGGGCCTGTTGGGCCCCTAAAGCTGCATACTCCCAGAGAAGGGGTTCGGGACCCCAATGAGGAAAGATTCAATGGCAAGGGCAGCGATGTGGCTATGAAGTTGAGAAGTGTTGATTGCTATGCAATGTCCAAGCAAGCAGCTAATGGCAGGTTTTGGTCAAATTTCCATGCTGATTTCTACAAGCTGGTCTATTTGCCGATGAAGACCCCGGTGGTGCGCAGTCAATGGATTGACTGGGCCCACCTTGAGAAGAGGAAATGTGCAGCTTTTGATGAAGTGATAGCAGTTGCAGAGAGACATGGGCTGAAGGATCTGTTTGCCTTCAGATATAATTGGAATGATGAAGTGATTGCACAATTCTATGCAACGTGCCACTTCTCAAGCGAAGACGAAGAAAGTGTGACTTGGATGACTCATGGATCCAAGTATTCTATTACTCAGGAAGAGTTTGCCCGCCTGCTGCACCTTGACTCTGAAGGACATGAACACCTCATTATCCACAACATTGGGGTCATTGAGAGGGATGGAATGAAGTTCATGTATGAGCCCACCTCCAAGTATGTCCCTCCCTCCACAAAGAATATGAAGCCTTTCTTTGTGGTCCTCAACAGAGTCCTCAGGAAGACGATTGCCCCCAAGGATGGGGATGCAGGGAGTGTGCAAGGCTACCTCCGGACCCTGATGAGGGTCATTAGCAAGAAAAGGCAATTCGATGTTGCAGACTATATTTGGAATGATATGGTCAATATCTCAAGTACCCCCAACCGATCCTGTGGCTATGCCCCTTACTTGATGTTCATGATTGAGAAGGTCACAGGAATCGAGTTTGTGAAGGATGTGGAGCACACTCCACTGAGGCCTCAGAAGCCTCAGTCAGTGAGTGTCCAGGCTGCTCCATCGCCGGCCTCAAGCCCCGAGGCATCGGCAAGGCAAGAAGAAGCTGCTAGGGCTACTCCTCCCTCCAGGGAAGCCCCTCAGAAAGGATCCGCCAGTGGGATCCTCAAGTACTTGGCTGCAATTTTCTCCTCATGCAAGAAAACTGAAGTGAAGCTTCACAAGCTGAATCAGAAGAGGAAGGAGAACATGAGATACATAAAAGCCAATGTGAAGCAGCTGAGTGAGAAGCTGGAGATCAACCCAACTGGATCTCCAGTACTTTCTGAAGATTCTGATCCGGACATCACCGAGCTCAGCCCCTTGACTCCCTCCGAGCTTGCCTATTTTGGCATTGGGGGCTCGAGCAGCTCCGCTCCTCCTCCTACCTCTCAACCTCGTCAAGCGGAAAGCGATGAAGAAGATGAAGACGACGAGAGGACTGACAGCGAAGAGTGAAGCCCTAGGACCTTCCTCTCTCTCTTTTTGGTGTCTTGATGCCAAAGGGGGAGAGATTGAGGGGGAGTCTCTAGTCTTAGCTTTAGCTGCATAGGATGCGAGGAGAGAGCTCTCTCTGTTTTTTTTAATTGTGATTGCATTTGCTTAACTCTATTTTCATATCATGTTTGGTCCTATTATGAATTGCTCTATTAATTTGCAAGTGTGTGATGAAATCTGAGTTTTTGCCCCTGAAGTGCCATATTCACTTGATATTAGTTGATAAATGCAAATTCGATCATTCTTAATGCACTCATGCTCTTAGTATGCATCCCACCATAAAGAATGCACATATGAATAATTATCTTGTTGCTTGATGTATTTTTGAGTCATATGTGCATACTTTATGAAAATCTCATTTTATACCTCATTTTGTGAAATCTCAATTGGTTGTCATCAATCACCAAAAAGGGGGAGATTGAAAGTGCATCTAGGACTCCCTTGTGGGTTTTGGATGATTTATGACAAGCAATTGGGATCCTAATCCTTTTGTTGAGATGAATGCAGGAAAATGATGAAAAATGAGCAAAGTACCAAAAAGAGGGAAATTGAGAAGGAAAATGAATTTGAGCTCAAGGAGAAGAAATTAGTAGTTTAGTATGAATGGAGTGTGTTAAGGAAACACACCCAAGAGCTCAATCTCATTTAATCACACACACACAATGCACAAAGCTATACAGGACCGGACTAGTCCGATATCAGCCGGACTGGTCCGATATCACATTCTGCACCTGATCAGACAAGTCCGGTCACCACCGGACTAGTCCGATATCTTTCTGTTCCACTTCGGACTAGTCCTCCCCAGTGCGGACTAGTCCTTAACAATGCACAAGTCACACAAAATCGGACCAGTCCGTTGTGACCCGGACTAGTCCGATATTCATTCTGATCCACTTCGGACAAGTCCGGTGTCCACACGGACTAGTCCGATATACACCCTGATCTAAATCGGACAAGTCCTCCAAGTGCGGACTTGTCATCCTAAACACTTAGGGTTTCATATGTCCAGACAAGTCCGATGACAATCGGACTAGTCCGAAGCTTTCCAGTAGCGAAATCGGACAAGTCCGTTTTGAACCGGACTAGTCCGAGATTCCTGGACACTTAGGGTTTGCTTCACACAGCACACCGGACTAGTCCGGTCACCACCACGGACTAGTCCGATCTTTCTGAACCCTAACGGTAACTTCTAGAAACCCCATATAAATAGAGGTGCACGACCCACTTTCACCGTCTCTCGAACCCTAGCGCCTTCACACCTCCCAAGAGACTCAAAAACCATCTCTCTCCACGAAATTAAGTGCAAAATCAATCAATCCATTGAAGATCACTTCTAGATCATTGGAGAGGCACTTGGCACACGATTGAGCTCTTGGTTTGAATCTCTAACATACTCTTGCATCTCAATCTGTATATTTTGAAGTGTGTTATTGGTGGTCTTGAAACTTGTAATCAAGGGAGCTCTCAACTTGTGAGATCGCCCCTTCAACTTGGTGATTTACCCCTGTGTGGTTAGTGGAAGAGGATTGGCCTTCGTGGTGATCCGACGAGGGAAGGGTTGGTGAAGACCCGGTCCTTTTGTGGGCTCCTCAACGTGGATGTATGCTGCCTTCGTGGTAACCGAACCACGGGATAAATCTTGTGTCTTGTTCGTTTGTGTTCATCATTCTAGTTGATCAACATTATCTAGGGTTGATTCTTTTTGTTGAATTCAAGTTAATTAGTTGAACAAGGATCATACTAGCAATAAAACTTGACTTACAACTATTGAACTGTTGTTAAAGTTTATATTTCCGCTGCAAACGTCAACGAAACAATCAAATTGACTTAACTTGATCAACCTAGCCCGTGAAATCCGGACTAGTCCGCACATTACCGGACTAGTCCGATATATCTGTTTTTGACCTTTTTGTTGAAGTGCTACAGGAACCGAGAAAATTCAAGAAGGCCTATTCACCCCCCCTCTAGGCCTACATTCATCTTGTTATCATAAACATCATGCACCACCACTATAGTCTAATTAGGTAATAATATGATTATGTTTATATGAATATGTTAGTGCTTGGTTCCAACATTGGTTCAACGATGTTTAAGTTAGTCATTACCTTATGATGAATCTTGTATTGCAACTCCTAAGATATTACTTAACATATAAGTGTGATGCTTAGATAGTTAAGTAGCGTTGGATGCCTTGTAGACCCACAATTTGTAGGGGTAGGCGGCAAATGGTGACAATCCTGTTCATCCTTTGTAATCCCTCACGTTCGGCTATGCCGCAACCCGCAGGCTCGTGGCGGAAATCGTCCTGATGTTGTCAAGAGGGAACTCGTGCTCGATATATTGGACCACTAAGTCCTAGTATTCACCATTAGCATATTCATGTGTACTTTATTAGGCTATGTATATGGGTAAGTAGTTATATATATGAGTAAGTAGAGCACAGTAGGAGTAGCCTCTTCTCGTAGTCTAACCCTCACTAAGACAATCTTACCCTTAGAGTAGATTATTTAGGTGTGTATCACACTACTCCTATTATTATTTCACCCCTGTTCCGATAATTACTTAATACTCTATACCTTGATCATAAGAATAGTGTTTACTTTACTTCACCACCTTCCTTTGGGATAAATGTGATACCCTTGGGAATACTCTTGGAGTGAAATGCTACAACAATATCTTTCGTTCGCTTGCGGATCTCATCTCTCACCGAAGATGATCTGTGATGTTAAGAAATACCAAAAGAGATCGGCGACCGATATTCACTTTAGGTATCCGGATCGACGGCTTAGGATGGTCGGACCAGCATCAGGCCGACCCCTTATTCTCGCCGTGCTCGGGCTGACCCAACAAGCGAGGGAGACGGCCCAAGCCCGACACGACTATTGTGCTTGGGTCGGCCCGACACGATTCACATCGGGTCAGATTCGGACTCAGACTGTGCTTTTACGGGTCGGGTTTCGGACCGTCTAATAGACGTGTCCCATTTGGCAAACTATAGTGAGGCCTCTTTAGAAGGGAGGATGCTCTACTACTACCACTTGGCAAACGAGAATATAATAATGATAGGAAATTTATTGCATTTTAATAAGAATAGTCACACTCCATTCGATTTTTGAGAGCAAATATCATAAAACATCGTGTTTATGCACACATGTAGCACATAACACCTGTTTTTGCACTTTCTTTCATATAACACTAGGTAGATGACACAATGATAAACATCAGAGATTTAACGCCCATAGACACGTAGACAGATGATATGGCATCCATGTCAATTGGACTCACGTCACACACCGTCCATCTTCTTTCTAGTATAGTTATGGTCGCTAGTCATAGTCACTACCATGTCCGTGCACAACTTCCTCTGAAGATCACTGGTATACAAGCAGGTGAATAACATAAAATGAGACTGGGGAGCACCAAATGCTAACGGGAGCGAAGCCATGACACCCCGCCGGCTTGACCGGTTTGACTAATGCCATTCGCTCTCTTGCGGACCTGGACCCACCAAAGCGTCAACTGTCAACTCGCTCATCCATCCACAGCGCAGTGCGCACAGTTGATTTAAAGTTTTATGCCTCACACCCCCACGACAGATTCGAATTCCAGAAACGAACCCACCCAAAAGTCTGAAGCCCCACCTCGCCGGAGCACGCCGCCGGCAGCGAGAGCCCTCGCCTCCTTTCCCATTTCGCTCGGAGTCGCCGAGCTAAAGAATGGAGATGGACTTCACGACGGACGCGTACAAGCACACGGGCCCTGTTTGCTTCTCCCCCGACGCGCGCTTCCTCGCCGTCGCCGTCGACTACCGCCTCGTCATCAGAGACGTCGTCTCCCTCAAGGTTCCCGCGCTGTCCGTGTCCCCCACCTTATCTCTTATCCCCGTCAGTCTCAGTGCTCCGAACTGGGAATGCCGGTGTAGGGTGGATTCCTCATGCCCGGAGTAGTCGCCGAATCTGGATTTGGTGTAATGTGATCCAGTGCTACTGGACCACGGTGGTTCACGAATTGTTCGGTTTTGTGTTCGATCCGGAGTCTCAGAGATCAGGACTAACCTTTGCTTTTCTCAATTCGCGGCAAATTTTGGATGGTATAGGGCCGTGACTCATACATGATTCTATTGTGTGCGTGAGATTTAGATCCGTGCATTTGGATTGCCGCTAATTTTAGCGTTTCCATCGATTAGCCTTAGGCAATTTTATGCTTGTAAACCATATAATATTAAAATTTATGATTACTTCAGTCACCCTCAAAAAGAGGAAGTTAAGGATTGCTTGGTGGAAGTTCCATGGGCATTGAATGTTTCATATCGTTTGTTTATGCAAGTTATTAACATTGTATTATGTTTATGTTTTAAAATTTTGAGAATGGTTATGATGTGCATCCTGCAAGTTACTTGTTTGCCATACAGATGGGTTTCAATTTTTTATATGAAGTTTATAGAAATGTACTAGCATCAAGAGATGTATACTTGGGTTGCTTGTTAATGTATGTTTGAACTTGATTATGCAGGTGGTACAATTGTTTTCATGTATGGACAAGATATGCTCTGTGGAGTGGGCACCGGATTCAGAATATATCCTATGTGGACTTTACAAGCGGCCCATGGTGCAAGCTTGGTCACTGAGCCAACCTGACTGGACCTGCAAGATTGATGAAGGCCCTGCAGGGATTGCATATGCTCGTTGGAGCCCTGACAGTCGTCATATACTTACTACATCAGAGTTTCAGCTCCGTCTCACTGTATGGTCTCTTGTAAATACAGCCTGTGTACATGTTCAGTGGCCGAAACATGCATCAAGAGGTGTCTCATTTACCAAGGATGGGAAGTTTGCTGCAATTTGCACTAGGCGTGACTGCAAGGATTATATAAATTTGCTCTCATGTCAGTCCTTTGAGATAATGGGTGTCTTTGCTGTCGACACGGTAGACTTAGCTGGTGTCGAGTGGTCGCCAGATGATAGTGCTATTGTTGTCTGGGATTCACTTCTTGAATACAAGGTGCATGTTCGCTTTGGATACTTGTATTGTCGTTTGTGTGTTATGGCATGTGAATGTAGTCAATTCATTATTGTTCTCTTTCATGTCCATTCATGGAAAATCATTTTATTATTTGGTATCCGATCATCTTACAAGAGCACCTTTCTAGTTTCTTAACATTCTTTCTGCACAAGTCTCTTAATAATAACGTGGTGCCTATTACTTTTGAGACACTACCTTATTTGTCTTGTACTACTATGTCTTCCGTTCTTAGGGAAGTATACACATTTAATCCACCCTTATCTTCCAATGACACTTGTGATATTGTTGGATCTGATTGTCGTATGCACATCACTAATTTTTATTTTAATTAGCCTTTTCAATAATGCTGCATAGCTTGACCCTTCAACTCTTACAGTTCAAGATATGTCTGATCTTTTGAGTAACATAATTGTTACAGGTTCTGATTTATTCACCAGATGGAAGGTGTCTTTTCAAGTATTTAGCATATGAAAGTGGGTTAGGTGTGAAAACTGTTGCTTGGTCACCATGTGGGCAGTTTTTAGCAGTGGGCAGCTATGATCAAGCAGTGCGGACTTTGAACCACCTGACATGGAAAACTTTTGCAGAGTTCACACATGCGGCCTCTATTCGAAGTCCCTGTAATGCTTCTGTATATAAGGTAATTCTGTCAATTTCTTTCATTAGCAGTCATATTAGCATACCATAAGCATCCAAATCTATTTCTGTAATCTTAATCATGTAATAAATTTTATATGCCATATTGTCCATAGGAAGTCGATCATCCGTGGCAGCTTGATATGTCAGAGTTATGTCTAAGCGATGGCTTCTCTCGTAACATGCAAGACCATGGCGGTGGTAAGATACAATCATTTTGTACTATTTCTCACAACATTGTTTTTTATATGTTCTGTTCATTGACCGCTGGACAAAGAAGATCATTCTTGCTTTATGAGTCCCCCTTATCAACTGAAGTTGGTTGCAGTCATTTTTGTCAAAGTAAAAGCAGTACTCAAAGATGTATCCTATTTAACAAAAATGGAAACACACACTGTGGACATCCTGATGCTACTTTGTGGCCCTTTGGTCTTAAATACACCTGTGAGTCTGTGACCTTAGGGAGAAGTTCTCCCACCGTAGTCACTGATTTTTGCATGTACTGCTGTTTCTGCGAAAAATACAATTTCTTATGAATTTTTTTCTTGACATTGGTACAACGTACTAGGTTACAGCTTATTCTTCGCATTGTGACGGCAATAAAACAAGTAGATGTTTGTTCCTTACAGAATGATAGTATGATAGAGATAAAAGCAAATTTATCGTTATGCCATACTTCTGTAGAAATCAGTGTACCTCATTGCCAGTTGGTGTTACGATTTACAGTCCGCATGGTATTTCATCCTCCTATTACACTATTTCAGTGGCCCTCCTTACCAAATTGATATGTTGTAATGCCTTTATGTGATATTATAAGCTGCTCTTTACATACATTATAAATTTTCTAATGAATTTTCCATGCATTTCATTTCCAGAAAATGGTTCAGAAACAGGGGGTTCTAGGGTAAAATATATTGTGATGGATGTTCCAATCACCTTACCTTCACAGAAAACAGCCACTGATAAGCCCAACCCGAAACAAGGAATTGGTTAGTTCCTCTTGTCTTTTGCCACTTCAGCTTATGGTTGTTGCTAAGTCCTATTTGTGCATATGGATTGTCACCTGTTTCTTTTCTTTTACAAGATGATTACTACGCAGGTGTCTAGTATAATGAACTTGTAATCTATTTACTTTCTTGCAGATTACTTGTCATATTTCTTATCTCAATAGTGTTGCGATTGCCCTGCAATTCTTATGTCAGGATAAATTCTAACAATAGTTGAATTTATCTTTTATCTATATAGAGTTATCAGACTATTTTCAAATACAAATGATTCGTCTTACTCATTCCTGAATTTCTAGCAGAAAAGTATTCAGATTGTGAGTCTGTTGTATCAACCTGCAGTTCTTAGATTGCGTTGTGCTTTAAAGACCCTTTTCTCACCTTGCAATATGTTGCAGGTATGCTCTCATGGAGTAGTGACAGTCACTATTTCTTCACTCGGAATGACAATATGCCAACCGCTCTTTGGATATGGGATATCTGCCGCCTTGAGCTTGCGACTGTTCTTGTGCAGAAAGATCCGATCCGTGCTGCTGCCTGGGATCCTCATGGTCCACGCCTTGCTTTGTGCACGGAGAGCCCCCACCTGTACATTTGGAGACCATCCGGTGCATTCTGCGTCAACATACCCTTTCCAAATTTCCGGGCTGTTGACTTGAAATGGAGCTCCGATGGAAGCCGCCTCCTTCTGAAGGACCGTGAGAGCTTTTGTTGTGCTGAAATCGGACCTGATCTTGCAGAGGAAGAACCTGATCAATCTGCCGATAGCACTGAAGATGAATGAACTCATTGTATGCCATTGGTTTTGTCGAATGGAACTGTAGCAACTAACTGAAGGAACGATGTTGTATTATAGCAGTAGAAGGATTCGGGGGCATCAATTTGTTCTTTATCTGGTGGTAGGAAAGACGAATGTTTATTATTTTTTTCGGCTTCAAACACCTAGAGATGATGATATCATACATTCTCTTCATGATTCCTTAGATTTCGTTGTTGTAGAAACTATGGAGCAAGTGTGGAGCCGTACAACTGCATGTGAAGCCTTTTTCCTCTTACGCTGCATCGGTACCTTTGCTTAAGTGATAAGCTGACTATCACGCTCCGTGTAAATAAGATCAAAAGCCATTAAAAAATTTGCTACTATAGAAGCCACGTGCTCTCAGAGCCGTTGCGACTGATCGGGCAGCGATCTAATCTCACGGCGTGCTGCTAATCGCTACTCCTTTAACTCACTCTATCTAATGTGAAGGCGAAAATTTGGCAAAGTTTACAAACTACCTTCAGAATCCGGATGCAAATAGAAGATGATCTTATATACATGGTAATGAAATATTACCGCGGGACCTCCGTCTATCAATCGGATTAAAAACTGCACGACTTCTAGATCTCTACTGTGGTAGTGTGGTTGGAGAATTTTAGCTTGGGAGCTGAATTGGTGCGTCCACTCTCCCTACTGACGTTTGCCACTGCCGGTCGGCGTATTTGGACTGCAGCTCGGAATACGCCTACGCAGCTGCGTATGCACGGGCGTATTCGCATACGTCATATAAATATGCACCCTCCGCCTCCGCATCCGACTCCGCCTCCGCCTCCCCCTTCCGGCAGGAGGTGGGCAAAAGGGACGCGAAGCTCAGACGGAGCCGGTCGGATCCACCACCCGCCGGAACCGATTGAAGCCGCCGGCCTCCTGCTCTCACCTCAGTCCTTCGCGCAACTCGCGAATCGGACCCCTAGATTTGGCCTCGCTGCCCGGGGTGTCGGCCACTCGATCCGCGGCGGGAGCTGGTTAACCACCTGCCGATTTGGGGATTTGGTGTTTTTGGTTTGTGTGTTTGCGTTGGAGCGGGCTCGCCGGCGTCGGGTGGCCTTAGGGTTTGGGCGGCGGGATGACTCGCCGCGTGCGGCGACGGACGTGTAGGGAGAAGGCGGCCCAGGGGGAAGAGGAGACGGTGCGAGGCTCGCCTCGCGTGGGCTTAGCAGGGGCGGAGGATGTGGCGGCGGTGGAAGTGGACTGGACGGCACTGCCGGACGACGCCGTGTTGCTGCTGTTCGCGCGGCTGAACTACCGCGACCGCGCCAGCCTGGCTGGGGCTTGCCGGGCATGGCGAGCGCTAGGCTTGTCGCCGTGTCTGTGGAGCTCGCTCGACCTCCGCGCTCACAGATGCGACCCGGAGGTGGCATCGTCGCTTGCCTCACGGTGTGCGAGCCTGCGGCGTCTCCGCCTGCGCGGCCATGAGGCGGCCGCTGCCGTTCTTGGCCTCCGAGCCCGGGGCCTCCGTGAGGTGGTGGCCGATGGCTGCCGCGCCCTCACAGACGCCACACTTGCTGTTCTCGCCGCACGGCATGAGGACCTTGAGAGTCTCCAGATCGGACCAGATCCTCTTGAGCACATCTCCAGCGACGCCCTCCGCCATGTTGCGCTCTGCTGCTCGCACCTTCGGCGCCTGCGCCTCTCAGGACTCCGTGAAGCTGATGCAGATGCTATTGGAGCACTTGCCCACTACTGTCCCTTCCTCGAGGACCTTGCTCTCCTTGATTGTGGTGCCATTGATGAGTCAGGCCTCGCCGGCATCCAATCTCTCCGGTTCCTCTCTGTCGCTGGATGCCGCAACCTGAAATGGGCCACAGCATCGGCATTATGGGCCCAGCTTCCCTCCCTTCTTGCCATTGATGTCTCCCACACTGATGTCTCACCAAGTGCTGTCTCACGGCTCATCTCACACTCCAAAACCCTCAAGGTTATATGCACATTGAATTGCACTTCTGTTGAGAATGAGCAGGCTCACAATCCTGATGCATTTAGGAACTCCAAGGGCAAGCTCGTTTTGACCATCACAAGTGACATCGTTAAATTGATCGCCTCCTTGTTTCATGGTGTGGATGTGAAAAAGCATGGGGTGTTCAATCCATGTAACTGGAGCCACAGAGACAAGATAGTTGATGATATTATGAGCTGGCTTGAATGGAGCCTGTCACAGTCACTTCTGCGAATTGCAGAGTCCAACCCACAAGGTATGGATGACTTCTGGCTGCAGCAGGGCACTGCACTGCTGCTTAGCCTGATGAAGAGTTCACAAGAGGATGTGCATGAGCGAGCAGCTACCACCCTTGCTACATTTGTAGTTATTGATGATGAGAGTGCGAATGTGGATCCTGCAAGGTCGGAGGCTGTGATGCAGAATGGGGGGATTCAAATGCTGCTAGACCTTGCGAGGTGCTCAAGGGAGAGCGCACAGTCTGAAGCAGCAAAGGTAATAACTTGTTTGCTGAACCCCATGGTTCTTGATGTTTTTTTTTTTGTATTAGTGCTTGTATTCTTGCATTTATCACTTTCTTACATCGGTTGATGTCACCGTGCAGGCCATTGCCAACTTATCAGTGAATGCCAAAGTTGCGAAGGCAGTTGTGGATGAAGGTGGCATCGCAATACTCACCAATTTGGCTAAGTCAATGAATCGGCTTGTTGCTGAAGAGGCTGCCGGTGGCCTTTGGAATCTCTCTGTGGGCGAGGACCACAAGGTTGTTGTTCTTCAGACAATGACTTTGATTTCGTAACCATTGCTTATGGCATTTTTGGTAATAACTCGTTGTTTTTTGTTTTTTGTTTTTCAGACAGCTATTGCAGCTTCTGGTGGTATAAAGGCCTTAGTTGATCTAATATCCCGTTGGCCTGCTGGAACAGATGGTGTTCTTGTATGGATTCTCCAGAGTCTGAGTATCTAGCACTTCCCATTCAATTTACTGAGTCTCTGTCACCATTTATTTTCAATAGGAACGTGCTGCTGGTGCACTCGCAAATCTGGCTGCTGATGACAAGTGTAGCTTGGAAGTTGCAAAGGCTGGTGGTGTCCATGCTTTGGTTACACTTGCTCGTTCGTGTAAACTTGAGGGGGTCCTAGAACAGGTAAGAAGCTTATCAGCCTTTATTTGTTTTTTCTATATTAATAACTATCCTACTACAGCAAAAAACACATGTTCCACAAAACCAGCATGATATGATAAATGTTAGCAGGATAGTTTTATCCTATGAATACGGTTAGCTACCTCCTGGTCTTATGGCCACGTTAGCTAGATCTTCTTGGTTTTATGGTCACACTAGCTAGATCTTAGGCCTTATTCGGTTGAGTATCTGATGTATAAATACTCCCTACGATGATTAGTAAAGGCGTACGTTGCATCTCAATCCTTTACATGGTATCAGAAGGCCCTCACTTCTATTATAACGTAACACTGCTCACAGTTCCGCCATGGTGTCGAGACCTCCACTCACTCCAACCCCTTCTCTGCGCCCCCAATCCCCATTGCCGCTGCAACAGTCAACCTCATCAATATTTGTTGGCATGTACCTCACATCCTAGGCATGACCAAAGCCAACTGGCCTTGCGTGAGCTCTTCGAACTCACATTTAGGAAGTTCGTCCTCCAAGGTCACATTGACGAAACGATTCATGCCCATCTTCGTATTGACGACATGAAATGGACCCAAATCGACAAATGCATTCTCTCGTGGTTCTATACAGAGTGTCACCATCCATCTACGAAATGATCTGACATCTGAACTTCACTGCATTCTCCGTTTGGGCGCGAATGCTCGACCTCTTTCCTCAACAATGGCATGCAACATGTAGTGTATGGTTTTCAAGAATTTCACACTCAAGGTGATTTGTCTGTTCATGAATATTGTAGCTGGCTTCAGAAGCTCGTTGACACCCTTGGTTGTTGGATGTTTATAGGCTAGGGGCTACATGCCTGGTTTGGGCTTTAGGGAGCAACCCACAAGGGTTCGCTTGAGGTACTCTTGGTTGAATTGGATTGTAACTCAAGGAGATAGAGTTTGAGTCCAAGAGATAAGAGTCCTAGGATTACAAAGATTGCTGTAGATTTAGAGTTGGGTTAGTCCTAGTAGGAGTCGTGTTGGGTGTAACCCGACTATATAATGCCGGTAGTCTCTTTGGAATAAATTGCATCTCTCTCGGAATGGTAACCCTACTATATAATGCCAGTAGTCTCTTAGGAATAAATCGCATCTCTGTCGGTATGTCAACATTTATGATGTCGGCTCCCCTGTCTCTGAACTAACGCTCATCATCAACATTCTTTGCGAGTTGAATTCCAAGTTTATTCATGTGATCTCCAACCTGAAATCCAGAGTGTCATCACCTAGCTTCCTCTACATGCGCAACTACTTGGTGCGCGAAGAGGTTCATATTGCCGAGATGGCGAAGATAGAAGCCGTCACCACTCCTCTAATGGCGGCAAGCTCCCCCAGCACTGTAGCGACCCCTCCTGCAACTACACCTCCGGGTGTCCAATCACCCTCACAACATCCCTCAAATGGCAGTGATCGCTGCAAAAAGCGAAAGAAGGGTCATGTGGTGAAACCGTGGATCTGGTGCAGGCAGTGCTCCCTCAACAGCAATAGGCACATCCACACCATCCACTTGGGCTCCAAGGCATGGACTAGGGGCATGTGTTGTTCAAGCTTGGCAACTACTGCAATGGTGTTTGCTAGCCATGAGCTTCTACGGGCCTCAACCGCAGGCACAACCACATCATGCCCTAGCTGCCATGGCTCCTCCACCATGCTTCTCCAATAGCTTGATGCAACCAACGGTATCAGGTGCAATGACCAAACAATCGATGTCGCCGCCCCCATTCTCTGCATTTTTTCATGGCATGCTGACCAACACACCCTAGACCCTACAATAGGTACCACGACCACCTGTGTGCCGGCTGGCTCGCGCGCTGCTCTGTCCTCCACATGGTCGCCTACTGCTTTACAGGGTGCTTACTTGCTGGTGCCGCCGCATCCACACACCGTGAGGTGAGGCACACTAGGCATGATGTTGAGACAGATCGAGTAGTGACTGCTAGAGGTGTGCTGGATCCAAGCGAGAAGTCGACCACACTCTCGTATCTTCATCAACCCCTTGTTGATGTCGTAGTCCTCATCGAACTGACAAATGTTGATAATATTTCTATCGAGATGAGGAACGAGGTACACACCAGTGAGCTTTTGAAACTCCCTCGTCTTGCAGGCATACAACACCGTGTTGATGACCTTGTAGTTGAATTCGGAGAATATGGCTCATGATCCAGTCATGCGGTTGCTCGCGCTCATGTAAAGGTGCCACAGTGTGTCGTCGGTGCCGCCCTTGCTGCTGAGATGCGCAAAGATACACGCTTTCACAAACTCCATTGGTGGCAGCTGCACTTGGTCCTTTGTCGGGTGCGTCTGAACACAACACATCCGTGCTATCAGCAAGGTCTCTTCGTTAGAATCCTCACTATGAGCATCTCTATACTTGGGCTTGGAGCAACACTCTTTAGCCCAATGTCTTCACTTCCCATATCCCGAAACTGATCTTGGGCAATCTCGTGGCCTGAACCAGTCTTCATGCACTCGTCGCCACTCGACTAGCTGTGGCACAGACGCCTTTGGTGCACACCCATCCTTGATGAGCCAACAACCTTCTCACCACTCGCTTCTCCTTCAGTCGTGCCTCCCGCATGTTGTGACCTGTTAAAAGCGTTCTCCATTGCCCTCCAACGCCCAAGTCACCTCCGCGAGCGTGAGCGTCAACACATCTGGGTTTGGATGGCCACCACAATCCGCTCAAAGCGTTGCTGAACACTTCCTAACATCTTCTCCTTCGTCTTGGACTCTTCTACGACCTCCTCGAGCATCGTGAGCCGCAATACCAGCCCTCTCAGTCAAAGGGAGAAGTCCACGCTCTCGCCTTACTCGAAGGTGGTGAGGTCAAACTCATACACAGTTGTTGCATCGTCAAACCTCATGTCGTCGGCACCAACCTGCATGAACTTGATTGCCTCCCAAGCCTCCTCTGTCAAGCTCTTCTCGCTGATTGTGGTCACCATCTTTGTCGGCAAGACGCTGACCAGGACACCAAGTGTCATCATGTCCTCCTGCTCGCACATGCTACCCTCCTCGATGGCCTTTCATATAGCTCGCGTCTTGAGCTAGTCCTGTTGCTCTTAGTGGGAGTAGGGTAGTTCCGTTGTTAACCTCACAAAAACCTTGTGTGGCATTGCTCGTGCTGTTGCCTGTGCACGCACTTTTGCTGACGCCGCACACATTGTTATTAAGGTGTCGCTTAAGCGACGCTTAAGCGTTAAAGCAGTCTGTGTCGGTAAGGCGTCTCGCCGCCTTGAGTTTGAGAGTAAGGCGAGAGAGGAGGGCAGCAACCTACCTGGATGTGGAGGCGGGTGACGGATCTGCCGATTGAATCGCGGCAGCACCGTGGACCATTACCAATCTGCGCGGTGGAGGAAGAGGGGAGGGAGGCGTCGCTGATTTGGGGAGGGAGGGGGGAGGCGGTGCCGATCTGGAGGAGACGGGTGGGGGGAGGCGACGCCGATCTGGGGGAGGTGGCGCCTATATGTGAGGGAGGGAGGGGGAGGTGACACCGATCTGGGGGTAGGTGGCGCCGATCTAGGGAGGGAGGGGGAGGCGGTGCCGGACTGGGGCGGAGGCGCGATCGGGGGGGGGGGGGGGGGGGGCGGCGACGGCGCCGATCTGGGTGGGGAGGGAGGGGTGGGGGGGGTTTGTTCTGCTGCGGCTAGGGTTTAAGGATCTTGGTCTTGGTTGGGATGGGCTGGAATTTTGGAACTGGGCTAAGACAGAGGGAAATAGAAGTGGGCTAAAATACACTTATTGTTGCTGTATTTTTATTTGTACATCCGATAACTACTTCTATTTTTCTATTTTTATATATTACTAAGGCGTCGCCTCACCACGCCTTACGTTTTATCGCTTAAAAGTTAAAAAGGGGGCCGTCGCCTTACCGCCTTAATAATTGTGGCCGCACGTGGAGCGCTGCATGGTGGACGAATCTTCAACCATGTCGACACAATGTGTTTGTTGTGGATCGTCCCAACCTCGAGAGACCCAAACATGGATTTTGATCTAGACTAGTTATACGAAGCCGTCAGTCTGGACATCCATGACCTGCAGAAGGCAACAGAAAGTGTACTACCCACGAGCTTGCCAAATTCCTCATGTTGTGAGGTCAAACTCAGGCACAATTGTTGCGTCGTTAAATTCCTCATGTTGTCGGCACCAACCTGCATTAGCCTGAGCCTCCCAAGCCTCCTCTGTCAAGCTCTTCTAGCTCATTGTGGTCACCATCTCTGTTGGCAAGGCGCTAACTAGGACACCAAGCGTCATCATGTCCTCCTGCTCGTACATGCTACCCTCCTCGATGGCCTTCCATATAGCTCGTGCCTTGAGCTAGTCATGTTGGTCTTGGTGGGAGTGAGGTAGTCATGTTGCTCACCTCACGAACACCTTGTGTGGCACTGCTCATGCTATCACCCATGCGCGCGCTTTCGCCGCGTGGATCTGTGCATGGCAATGTTTTCAAGTTGGACGACTAATCGCGTTTGGTCGTCCATATCGTTCCCAGGATCACAATCAGGTCAATCGACTCATCAGGGCGATCAATTTTTTGGTCGTTCGATTAATCGAGCGATCAGGCCGATTAGTTGGCCGATCAGATGCTCAAAACGATTAGGCAATCATGTGACACGACAATCGCCGGAGGGAGGGGGGAGGCGCGGGGGAGCGGCGGAGGCATCAGAGGGAGGGGGAGGCGCGGGGGAGCATGGGAGACGCGGCCCAGCCGGGATGGGTGTCATCGGAGGCGGTACAACGGTCGACGGTAGAGCAACGGAGGCGATAGGATGGCCGACGAGTGGATGCAGCGCTGGGAGATGAACGGAGGTGGCGCTGGGAGATGGGGAACATATGGTTAGGGTTGGAACCTTATTGGGCCACTGGGTGGGCCTTAAAAATAACTGTTTGCCCCACCCTCTCTCGTCCGCTTTGCTCCGGCCGCTTATGCCCAATGCCTTCGACTCCGCTTACCTCTAGACTCCGCCCGCCGCTGCCGCTCCTGTCCATCGTCGTTGTCGTTGGTCTGTCGCCACCGCTGTCGAGCAGTTCCTCCATTACCTCCTTTCTTTTCGTCGCTGCTTGTTTGATCCACCTTTGCTTTGAGACGTGTTCTATTCTAACGCCGATCTAAGAGAGCCTGCCATTCTTGCGAGGGCAGCATAGCTGTTGAACACTGCCACAAAAAAGTGACTTGATATATAGTGTCGACTACAAATGTCTTTCAAAAAACTTGGACGACTAGGAGGTCGACTAAGCGACTTGAAAACATTGGTGCATGGTGGAGGGATCTTCAACCATGTTGACGCAATGTGTTTGTTGTGGATCGTCCCAACCTCAGGGAGACACAAACATGGATTTTTATCTAGACTGGTTATAGGGAGCCGTCAGCCTGGAGCCATCCATGACCCGCAGAAGGCAAGAAAAAGTGTACTACCCACGAGCTTGCCAGCTTGGGGACCTGCACCCTGCTCCCTTGGTCAAGCTGCGCCTAGGCTGTCGCACACGTGCCTTCCGCTATGCTCGCTCGCAGTCGTGCCTGTGAGCCCCACTCGCGCCTTGTTACACACTCGTTTGATGCCACTTGCGCCATTGGTTACGTCCCTGCACGTGGATGCAATGATCCGCGTGCCACACACACTACATGCTCCTAGTTGTGTTGTCATGACATGTGTCCACACACCAGTCTCAAGAAGCTGTGTTGAGATCTGCATGTGTCCGCGCGTGCGAGCTGGTCGCTGCTCCTTGCCATGGCGCCATGCGATCACGCCTTCGAGTCGCCACAGGTGCCCTGCGTTGTTGTAGCTACTGGCTCGTATTGGATCTTTGCCGCCTCAGGATCTGCCTTCTCGGTCTCCCGTCGCAAGCCGCTCGATGAAGACCCACACGTTGTCGATCTGCCGCCTACGTCGGAGATCTACTCGCCACCGTGCGCCGACAGCTCACCACCTTCCTGGTCGCGCCCAATCTGTTCTTTTCCTTGGTCCAAGCCGCCGTGTTCAAGATACGCGTGCCAAACGAAGCTCATCTCGCTCACAGGATCCCTGACCACTCTGATGCCACGATTGTTGGAAATCCTGACAGAGGCAGCGCGCAGAGAGGGGCAGGGGCTTGAGGCTGGTGGTGGCGCAGGTGAGAAAAGGAGAGGAAATATTTTCGGGAGGTACAGTTTATTCCAATGAGCTGCCGGCATTATATAGTCAATTTACACCCTGTTTGACTTCAACTAGGGCTTTCCTAACCCAAATTGTAATAGATCTAATCTATCTGTAAGACTATTTATTCCTACCTAAACTAGGAGCCATAGTCCGACACTACTCCCTGGTGGCCGCTCTGCCCGAACCAGGCCTGCAGCAGGCTGGGCCGGCCTGCTCCGGGTGCCAGCCCAAGCCGCATCATCCAACAAGACAATGCAAATTTACTGGAAACAGTAGTCACGAGCTTTTCGTATCCCACTAATGAGTTGCTTTCAATGCATACTCTGTAAACACATTTAGAACTTGCATCCTTATCATGAAAATAGAACTATTTGACCTGATATGCTTACCTTGAATAGTTTGCTGGGTTCCTTACTTGAATCTTGCTACATACTAGTTTTTTTTTTTTTTTGTTTCTAGAGTGATTCTACATTTCTTATTTGCTACATAGATATTTGGAAGTGATGTTTGCATGTGGAAGTTCTCCATCGCATTGTATGCTACACAAATTAATGCTTTCTCACAGTAGTGCCTAATTCCTTGTTTCTTTAATGCTCCTAGTCTCTATTTATTCTGTTGGCTATCTGTTAATTTCTACTTTATAATGCTTCTTTTCTTATATATGTAGGCTGCAAGAGCTTTAGCTAACTTAGCTGCACATGGGGACAACAATGATAACAATGCTGCTGTAGGTCAGGAAGCAGGGGCTCTGGAGGCATTAGTGCAACTAACAAGTTCCCAAAATGAGGGTGTAAGGTATACTTTAGTTGACTTGATATGCCCACTTTCATAGCTTTCAAGTTTTGCTGTCTGCATTATGCCTTGATTATCTATGTACCTACATTGAGTTGTTAAATTTTTATATATGCAATTAGACAAGAGGCTGCTGGTGCTTTGTGGAATCTGTCCTTTGATGACAGAAATCGTGAAGCTATCGCGGCAGCAGGTGGCGTTGAAGCTTTGGTAAACCCTTTATGCCCCTGTTACATTTCCTGCACACTTCAGGCCTCTTGGTGACTGTTAACTATTCTTTGGTATATTTAAATACTTCCACCAATTTAAAATATAAGTTGTTTAGGACAGTGTCACAAATGTCAGGCTTGACATTATGAAAGAACTTTCATAATGAATCCAACAGCATTGATCTTACTTTGTCAAATTGCACTTCTATTTATATATCATTTTTTTCAGATTTATAAAAGTTTAACCAACAGGAATCTTGAATTGACTTTAGTTTGGATCAGAGGGAATATGGGAGGAGAGGTACCCTGGAGACGAATACAATGGTTGGCTCTGAGTGCTGTTGTTCTAATATGCAAATTTAATTTAAAAGTGGACCCAACTTATTTGGGTGTGGTTTGCGTAGATGTTATCTTGAATTTAACGATTAAGTATGGTGGCCATGAGAGCCAACCCCACAACTGATCTGGCCTTTCTGAGTGTGAGAAAATAATTGATAATGTTGCTAGGAAACCAATATGTGCTACAAATATTTCTGTCCCATTGCTTGCATTTATTATCAAGTCGATTTAAATGGGGAAAATATGTCAGGTAATGACTTCTATATTTTAGGTTTCACTTGTGCAAGAATGTTTAAATGCTTCAGAAGGCCTTCAGGAGAGAGCTGCTGGTGCGTTGTGGGGTCTGTCAGTTTCAGAAGCTAACAGGTATTGAACAGCATGTTCTCACTAATTCATGTTTCTTATTTCGTGATTTGGTATGCATATTTCTGTTACTTTAACATCATAAATTTCCTGAAAGTTACAAACACTTGCTTTGAATTAGCATTTATTTGCTATAAAAAGCAATCTCACAGACTCTAGCTGAGGCTTCATAGCTGACGAACCAAACTTTCACCTCAAGCTAAATTTTCCTGTTTCATGGTATCCTATTGCTAAATTGTCATATTCCATGGTATTATTATGCTCTCTTGCCCATCACATGGAGTAGTCTGGAATAAATATCAACTACTTACCTGTGTTTATGAAGTGGTCAAAGGCAGATTATGCTTATTCAAGAAAAGGAAGTCTGGTAAATTGAAGTTAACAATTATATTCAGGAGGCTTTGGTTATTTAATGAGTTATTGTCTAGTTATTATTTGATCCAGACATTATTGGTGATCACATCATTTTTTGGGTTGGTCAGCATTGCAATTGGGCAGGGTGGTGGTGTTGCTCCTTTGCTCACATTGGCACGCTCGGAGGTTGAAGTAAGTTCCATATGCGTCATATAAGTTCCTACAAATATTATGTTCATGTTTTGATATTATTTTGTTACTGGAATTTTCTGTTTCATCATTACTGTCAATAATTCCATAGCATCCTGTGTGCTTCATGCATGAGTTAGAATAATTCCCAGATGCACTGGCTGAATACTTAATTGTTTCTTAGTTTTTACATCTTGATGTTGTGTCCCATTTTCACTTAGTTGCTGGAACTGTTCATGTCTGTTAGGTCATAACTAGTGCATTGTACATGACCAGCTGCTCTCAAAATCGGCTATGAATTAATGGGTCTGGGATTGAAATATGTTTGTGTCCACAATTTGTACATGTTAGTTTGTTCATTTGCGGCGCAGCACTGCAGATTTGCTTTACCTAATCTCCTTGTTTTCTAAAGGTAACTCACAGAAGTGTTAGACGTAAAATAGAAGTGCGCAAGCTCATGGTTCTTTGTGGGCAAATAACTTCCACGTTGAATTACTTTGATTTTTTAATCATCAGGCTTTAAATTTACTTGCTTGGGAGCTCATTTTCCATTGTCACTTGTCTTCTTACTATGACTTCATTGCTTCGTGTATGCGACTTGTCCTTTTATATAACTGCTCATCTCAAGCCCAGTAGATTTTTTAGTAAATCGGCGCCCTTAATTCTTCTTGAGGGTTGATTCTACTTTGCGGGCTAAGGGATTCTATAACCTAAGAAGTTCTTGTACATTGCCATTTCCTGTTTTAGAATTAATTAGCTATTCCGTACAGACAAAATGATTGCCTTTTTCTGCAGGATGTTCACGAGACAGCTGCAGGAGCACTGTGGAATCTTGCTTTCTATTCTGGTAATGCTCTTCGCATAGTTGAAGAAGGTGGGGTGCCTGTTCTTGTACACATCTGCACGTCATCTGGATCAAAAATGGCTCGATTCATGTCTGCGCTAGCCCTAGCCTATATGTTTGATGGAAGGTATGCTGTATGCAATTGTTTTATGAAATCAAATTGCTCCTCATATTTGCTGTTTGACATTAATAACCGGCTTTTAATTCTTAGTTGGGCAAGTAATACCAGGAGGTTGACATGTAGATCTTGTGTTAGAGTGTCGATTAATCTTTAGAGTTTAGGCTTCCAAATTAATTGTCCTCAATCGGTTTATGATGAACTGTTGCTAAAGTGTGATACACACCATTCCTTTGAGCCTTTAAGATGACGTTGTCTTATGGAATAATTATGTTACGCCAATAGAATTATGTAGCTGATTATTTGTGATCCTGAAATCTTATTTCAACATTAGAAGAGTTGTGCTGGTGTCAAGAGGGAATCATGCTTTACCAATTACCATTCCTTGGTTATCAATCTAGCCTGCATTTATAAGTTTTATTTCTAGGTTCTAAAACGTTTCACTGCTGTCCATTAATTTTTGTTAATGCCCAATTTTAGCACTAATTATTATCTTGCAACCATACGTCTATTGTTGACATTATTGGAAAGACCCGAGTCCTGCAGATCTTCACTAACGTTAGAAGTGGAACTAGGAAATGACCTTGTGTACTCTGCAATCTGCATTGTTGTGACGTTGCGGCTTTCATGAATGGTGTTCTGTACTTCTGTTTCTAAAGTTGTCTTTGGTATACTTCAGTGTTTGTTGGGAATTAGTCTGTAAACTACATGACTTGGCGAACCCAATTTACACATTTATGTCACACTTTAATCTAGCAGACACATGAAGATATTTGTATTTAATGGTGAGGTAGGAATTAGATCTGAAAAAATAAATAAATCATTGTGTTAGGTCAATGAGAAAGGCGGCCCTGTGTATTGGAAGGGAATGACTAAATTACCCTCAAGGGGACAAGTGTACAGATATATAAAGGATACATGGACCAATATGAGCCAAGCCCAAAGAGCCACACACACAGGCCTAATACAGTCTAACACCCCCCGTAGTCTTAACATCTATTGAGAATAATCTTGTTTTCTAGAATATTCTAGAGGAGAATCTAAGTTTTTGGGAAGAGTCCAAATTAGTTTTAGCGAAGAGTCCTATTACAAGTTAAGTATAGACAAAAGTCCTAGTTAGATTGGAGATAGAATCTTTGGAGGAGTTAAGTTACTTGTAAGGGGTTCTTATATAGAGCCGCCCACCCCCAGCGCGATTAATTAATAAAAATTGAGTTTATTTTTGTCGGATTTTCAACAATTGGTATCAGAGCTAGGGTTACATATTCTCTGCCCCCTAGAGGGGACATACTCTCGAGGGTGGCAGGGAGGCCGAAGACTCGCGTGCAGTGTTTTGAAATGGCGCCTGGACGCCTAGGCGCCCGCCGGCCGCCTTGACGCCTAGGCGCCTAGGCGGGCGCCTAGGCGGGCTTCAGGCGACGATGAGAATGCTGCAGAGGCGGGGATGGGGATGGGGCAGAGGCGGGCGGGGGTGAAGGGGAGCGGAGACGGAGACGCAGTCGGGCAGGGGAGGCGCGGCCGGTGCTGGGAAGGAAGGCGCCGGGGAAGGGGAGAAAGGTGGGCGCCGGCGAAGTGGCGGTGCGGCCGGCGGCGCTGAGTGGAGAACAGAGGCGGTCGGGTTAGGGTTACTGGGCAAACATATAAGGTTGAAGGGATATTGGGCTGTGTTGGGCCTTAAAACTATTAGGGTTACCCGAACAAAAGCCTGCCCCGCCGCCTCCTTCCCTGCTGTGACCGACGGCCACGCCTTCCCCTCCACGACGGCGCCTCCTCAGATCTGGCTTCGTTGCATCGTCTCCCTTCCCATCGGCTTCTCTGCTTCGTCTCTGCAACTAGCCGGCGCGCCCCTGGCTTCGTCCCGCCCCCCTCCCCGCGCCTCCGCCCCGTCCATATCGGCGGCTGCCGTCCGCCGGACCGGCCCTGCCTTCGTCCTCCCCCTTCCTGCGCCTCTGCCGCCCGCCGGACTCGACGTCTAAGACGCCATGGCGACGCCTAGCCGCTCCAGGCGGTCGCCTTGCCCGGTCCAGGCGAGGCGACCATCCCTGGCGTCCCGCGGCTACCGACTGGACGCCTAGGCGCCGCCTAGGCGTCGCCTAGGCGACGCCTCAAAAACGCTGCTCGCGTGGGCCGCGCCCGAACAGAAGTTGTTCGCGCGGTCAGACAGGGGCAGCGTGGATCCGCAAGGAAGCGGCCTGAGATAGAGTGATCTCGACGGATCTCACGAGTCAGCCCAGATCCCGGCAACACGACGCGATTGGAAGTTGGTTCACGCAGGAGAATACGACGAATCAAGACCAGATCCCGGCGAGTTCCACAGCTAGGCGTCAACCTGGGCGAGTTGGGCGTCATCTGTATCTCGAGCAAGGAGGCGCGGCTTGTGGGAGAGGCTCGCTGCGGCGGAGGGAGGCGGCCGCGAACGCGCAACTTGTGGTGGCGCGCAGACGACATGTCGGTGGCAGCAGCGCGGCGGCACGCAGCCAGGGGGGCGCGGCTGAGGCACCCAACGAGCGGTCGTGTAGTGTTGCGCGCTCGACGGAATGAACTATAGGAGGCTCACGCCTCGCGTTGCTTTGCGCAACAGTCGACGAGTGGCTCCGGTCGTGGATCCTGGACGAGCGCTGCGGGAGAGAACCAGGAGGCTCGAGAACATATGAAGATGAAACACAGGAGGGATTGCAGAGAATGTGGGTACAATATAGAGGCAGGCGTGGTGCTGCTGGTCACGTGCAGTGCTGTCCCAGCTACACGTGGGTGCTGTCCCAGCTGCACGTGGGTGCTCCTCTGCTTTCGTGTTGATTGATTTCATGAAAGAGAAAAGCTACAACAGTCACGTGGACTTGGATGTTGCCGTGTTGGCTGTGTACATGCAGCAGACACGTGTTTGGACTGGTGATGGTTTTGTTTGGCTATGTGCACCCAAAAATATACCAATTGAACCAACGGAGAAGGTTTCCGTGAAGAGTAGAGTGTTTTGAGATGATGTGTTCGTCCCAGTGGATGATGTGTTCGTCCCACTCAATTTGTGTTCGGAATGATGTGTTCGTTCCGAGTGGATGATTTGTTCGTCCCAAGAGATGATGTGTTTGTCTCATAGGTGTTCGTGTATGGAATGTTGTGTCCGTTTCGCGAATGATGTGTTCGTCCTATGGGGTGATGTGTTCATTCCATGGTTGGCCAAGATGATGTGTTCATCTTGGGGGGGTGTAGTATGTCTACATTCTAAATTAGTGTGTGTCCTAGAAAAAAAGATTAGGGGGTGATTGTTGAGAATAATCTTGTTTTTTAGAATATTGTAGAGGAGAGTCTAAATTAGTTTTAGGCAAGAGTCCAAATTAGTTTTAAGGAAGAGTCCTAGTACAAGCTAAGTATATATGAGAGTCCTAGGTAGATTGGAGATAGCATCTTAGGAGTAGTTATGTTGCTTGTAAGGGGTTCTTATATATAGCCCCCCCACCCCCCCTCCACCCCCACCCCCCCGACGTGATTAATTAATAAGAATTTTGAGTTTATTTTCGTCGGATTTCCAACAACATTTAGCCACGATAGATATTGAGACTGGACCGAACTCGAAGAACACCGACGAAGGAAGGCCTTTTGTGAATATATCGGAGAACTGGGAAGTTGTCGGAACATGGAGAACCCAAACATCGCCGGTGGCGACTCGCTCAAGAACAAAGTGGTGGTCGATCTCCACATGCTTTGTGCGCTCGTGCTGGACGGGGTTGTTGGAGAGGTAGACAACGTTGATGTTGTCACATAAGACAAGCGTGGCCTAAGTGAGGGGACTGTGGAGCACTGGAGCTCCAGGAGTAGCTGTCGGAGCCAGCAAGCTTTAGCCACACCGTTGGCCACGGCGTGGTACTCGGCCTCAACACTTGAGTGGGAGACGATGGGTTGCCGCTTTGACAAGGAGATGAGGTTGCTGCCCAGGAACACGAGGAAGCCAGATGTGGACCCACATGTGTTCGGACAACCCGTCCTATGAGCGTCGGTATAGATGACCAGATCGAATATCGAGGAGCGGCTGAGAAGGCGGCCTTAGTTGAGGGTGCCCCGGAGGTACTGGAGGATCAACTTCATGCGGTGAGGTGCGGCTCTCGTGGATCATGCATGTGGAGGCACACTTGCTGAACAACATAAGAGATATCCGGTTTGGTGAAGGTGAGGTATTGGAGAGCACTTGCAAGGCTCCTGTAAGCTGTGGGATCACTGACAGAAGCACCATTAGTAGAGGAGACTTTGGCATGGGTATCCATCGAAGTGTTGTACGACTTGCAATCAACCATGCCAGTCCGCTCAAGAATCTCACATTGTACTGCCGCAGCTGAAGGAACAGACTAACGAGCCGTTGCCCAATTTTGATGCCCAAGAAGTTGTGGAGCATACCCAAATCCTTCATACGAAACTCTAGTTGCAAGGCTGAGACGGTGCGCTGTAGGAGGGTCAGACTAGACGTAGTGAGGACAATGTCATCGACGTACAGGAGGATATAAACAGTGTCACCATTACATCGGTCTATGAAGAGCAAGGTGTTCAATTTGGCCTCGACAAAGCCCAACGAGACCAAGGTGGTAAACCGACGTTACCAAGCTCGGGTGCCTGCTTCACACCATAAAGAGACTTGTTCACCTTTAGATCATATCCGGGTGAGCTGAATCCACGAACCCTGTTGGCTGACTGCGATGCCTGCTTCAGACTATACAGAGACTTGTTCACCTTGCAGACCATATCCGCGCAAGCTAAATCCACGAACCCTGTCGGCTGACGCGGGGTAGGGGACGTCGAGGCCACCCGCAATGCGACAGAGGGGGGCGTCGTTGTCGCGCCCGGCGCAACGGGGGTGTTAGGGTCGCGCTTGGCATAACAGACACAGGAGTTGTGCCATGCGCAACAGGACGTCAGGGCCATGAGAGGCGCGATGGTAGACACTGGTCTGCGCGCGACGCGACGGAGGGCGAACCTGCAGGAGGAAAACACAAAGGTGGCTCTGTAGGAGCAGCATCAGGGTCAGTATCGAAAAGGGAGTTCAACTCTGTAGCAGTCAGAGGAGGAAGTGGCGAAGTGATAGTATAACTCGTTGAAGACGACGTGTCGAGAGATCAAGAAGCGGTACACTGGAACCCCTTGTGGTCAGTGAAGTAACCAATAAAGACACGACGAGACGAGCGGGGCGCAAGCTTATGAGGAGTAGTGGTGGTCTGGCGAGTAGGTTAGGGTAGCGAGCACACACGAAGATCCGAAGGTGCTCGCGGGCAGTAGTGGTGCCGAACATGGCAAGTGAATTGGGAGCATGAATCGCCTTAGTGGGAAGATGATTAAGTAGAAAGGTGGCGGTGTGGAGAGCCTCAACCCAAAATCGAGCGGGAATGGAGGCCTGGAACAACAGGGAACACATGATGTTGTTGGTAGTGCGAATCATGCACTCGGCCTTGCCGTTCTAACGAGAGGTGTACGGGCAAGAATGCGCAGCTGGACATAGTGCAGAGTTATCAAACCCACGTATGTTGTCGCACTGAACGGTTTTGATAGTGCGACCGAGCTGTGTGGACACCCAAGCGAAGAAGTGAGACCAGAAGTAGTGAGAGAAGTCATCAAGTACCACCAAATAGTACTTGAAGTTCGAAACACTAATGATTGGGGAAGTCCACAAATCACAGTGTATGAGATCAAAGGCATGCGCAACCTGAGAGTCGAAGCTAGGAAAAATAAGCTGAACGTGGTGATCTAAGTGATAGGTGTGGTAGAGAGACTTCTGAGTGCCTTTAGACTGAACTACTAGAAAGCTTGGACAAAGCATCAAGGCCAGGGTGGTCGAGTCGGCGATACCAAGTACTCCCTCCATCCCAAAATACTTGTCACTCTCTAGTTCATTTTTGAAGTAAAGAGTGACAAGTATTTTGGGATGAAAGGAGTAGTAGAGGAAGCTTAGTCATAGCTTGCAGAATAGACGAAGAGGAGGTAGGAAGCTGCAAGATGTACAAGGGCCCCAAGCGGTCACAACAAAGGAGGAGAGGTCGGGTGTCAAGGTTCGTCACGGACAAGCTAAAATGGTCAAACTCCATAGAGCATCTGTTGTCAGTGGTGAACTGTCGAACAGAAAGAAGTTTTGGATGATGTCATGGGCAACCAGAACATTCTAAAGACAAAAAGGATCGGGAAGAATCGAATCACCTACTGAGGTGACTGGAAGAACATATCCATTTTCGACAACGGTAGATGAAGGATGGGAATGGTGAGAGAGGGTGGGTGGAGAGTATACCAGCGTTGAAAGCACCCAAATCAGCCACCCAATAGGGCGCCTGAGTTGGCTGGGAGTGTAGTATCAAAAAGAAGTGCGCAGGAGGGCAGTTGGGCCCCTCTAAAGTCGGAGTAGCCAGGAGTGCCGATTGGGGGGTGGTCGAGTATCTGCACCACCAACACAGTAGGCATCGATAGGTAGAGGTGACATGGTGGAAGGCACGCGAGGCCCAAAGCGTCAGCCCAGGAACGGAGAAGGCGGCAGCAGCGTCGTGGCCAACAGTCCCCACAAGAGCGCTCGAACAGGGGGCCAGGCCCAACCAAGTCATGGCAGGGGGTGGCGTGCCAACAATGAAGCAAGCCACAAGGAGGAGGGTGGGTGGCATCGATATGCCGACCAACGGCTGCTGTGGTGCAGCCATGGCCACAGATATTGGCACGACAGCTAGAGAGGCGACGTTCGTACCAGCTTGGGCGACTACTAGCCAGGGATTGGCAGCAACAAGGGCAGTCGTGGTGGCATCGGAAATGACAGGTTGCGCACCTGTAGAGCGCTTGCTCCACCTCCTCGCACTTCAATCTCAACCCTTGCCGCACCAAGGCGACGCCTTAGGTCTGACACCCTGCGCCGGCGGTAGCTGGAGGGGTGACAACCATGTCTGTGGCAGTTAGAGGCGGGGGCGTGCTAGCTGGCAGCGTAGGATGGCCACGTGCAGCCGGCGGCGGTGGTTGTAGCGCTGGCGGACCGGTTGCGTAGTCGGCAGGGATCGGCTTGGCGGCGCGTAGGGTGAGGCGGTAGCTTGGCGGGCAAAGTGCAGCCCATCGCAGATAGTGCTACAGCTAGCAGAGGGAAGGAGGGCACGAGGCCCGCCAGAGGTGAGGAAGACCGCCGGCGGGGGAGGGCCGGCGAGGGTGGGCGTTGGACAGCCTAGGGAGGCTAGATCTTGTGGCTGCGGTTATGGAGCTCTAGACGGTGGCGCCACAGGCTGGGAACACAGGGAAGACGCTGGCGGGTGGCACGCCGAACGGGAGGACGGGCAGCACACCGGTTGCGGCAATGTCGCGGGGAAGGGAGGGATCTGGTGGTGGCGGTCGTGGTAGCTCCAGATCTGGTAGCTGTGGACTCGCTCTGCGCGGGGGCCAGGGGTGTGACGTGGGAGGAGGGCATGGAAGGCCACGCTGGCTCGCCGGCCGGCATGGCGGCGGCGCCAGCCATTGAGGCGTCGGCTGAGAGAGGAGAGAGGTGCTAGGGTTAGGTGTTTTCTATCTGATACCATATTGGAAGGGAATGCCTAAATTACCTTCAAGAGGACAAGTGTACAGATATATAAAGGATGCATGGGCCAACAATGGGCCAGGTCCCAAGAGCCACACACACCGGTCTAATACAGTTTAACACTGTGGTAGTGTGTCTCCACTTGTATCCTGAGATCTTGGGTTTGAATCGGTCTGCAAATGCAAATTTAAGGCTGTCTAGAAAATAGAATAGAAATATACAAAGAGATCTATTGGTGTATGCTCTTTGTTTACGATGTAGTGTTGTTAGATGAAAATCGGGATGACGTCAATAAGAAATTAGAGCTATGGAGGTAGACCTAAGAATCCAAGGGGTTTAGGTTTATTAGGACCAAGAATTAAGTACATGAGGTGTGATTTTAGTGGCGTCGGATGCGAAGAGGGGAATGTTAGTCTACAAGAAAATAGTACCCAAGAGGGACTCCTTTCGATATTTGAGATTAATGTTGCAAAGCAATAGTGATATCGATGAGGATGTTCGCCACAGGATCAAGGCGGGTGGATGAAGTGGTGGTAAGTATCTGGGATTGTATGTGATAAGAAGGTCCCACGAAAGCTAAATGAGATTGTATGTGATAAGAAGGTCCCACGAAAGCTAAAAGGTAAGTTCTATAGGACAGTCCTGAGATGATATATGAGATTGAATGTTGGCCAACTAAAAGCAATATGTCTAACAAATGAGTGTCGCACTATGTTGGATATACAACCACAGAAGAAAAGACCTAATTAGGAACGAGAGAGTACGTGATAGGGTAGGAGTAGCACCGATTGAAGAGAAACTAGTGCAAACCGACTACGGTGGTTTGGGCATATCCAATGTAGATCTTCAGAAGCTTTTGTTAACAATGGGATCTAAAGGGTAGGAAAATATTAGGAGAAAAGCAACTAAGGTTGACATAATGACATGGGAGGAAGTGGTAAAACGAGACTTGAGGGATTGAAATGTATCTAGATATTTGGCTCTTGGTGGGACTGCATAGAAATTAACAATTCATATGACAGAATTTTCGTTTACTCTGTTTACTCTTCTATCTTTCTTTTACTTCCATTTTCTTTAAAAGAATATTGGGTTTCATACTTAACCTACTCCAAGGTGCTTGGACAAAGGCTTTGTTGTTGTTGTTGTTTCATATGAACTTTTATATCGCTATCTCCTCTGTTCTTAATGAGGTATTTATATGGTCACATGATCGATATCTGAATTGTTTGAATTGGCAGAATGGATGAAGTTGCACTGGTTGGGACATCCTCGGATAGCAATTCCAAGAGCTTTAATGTTGAGGGAGCTAGAAGAATAGCTTTGAAGCATATAGAGACGTTTGTGTTGACATTTTCAGATCCACATGTGTTTACTATGGCTGCTGCATCCTCAGCCCCGGCTGCACTATCTCAGGTTGCTGGAGCAGTATCTATAAACGAAGCTGGACACCTGAGATGCAGGTTAGGCCTGACACTTCAGTGTTTTAAAAGGTCGCCTGGACGCCTAGACGACTGCTAAGCGCCTGGACGTCAAGGCGCCCAAGGCGCCCGCCTAGGCGCCCGGTCATGGCGTCTAGGCGGGAGCGTCTGGACACCTAGACGACGCCTTAAAAACACTATGACACTTAGTACTTGAAAGCTTTTAGTAACACTTGAGTACATGTTTGTTTCATGCATCTTATTAGAGCATAGTACTGATAGTACTTTACTTTCTCCAGTGGCGCTGAAATTGGTAGATTTGTTGCCATGCTTCGGAATCCCTCATCAATTCTTCGTGCTTGTGCTGCCTTTGCTCTTCTTCAGGTTGGTTTTCTTTTATTCCCTCTCTTAACATGTGATGCTATTTATCTTAAAATTATGTGTCAAGAGTCGTCATGAAACATGGGGCTTTGTGATGCTATTTATCTTAAAATTATGTGTCAAGAGTCGTCATAAAACATGGGGCTTTACCGTGAAGACCCTTCATGCTGCTTAGTCTTAAATGATATTTTGCTAACGGATTCAAAACCTCATAACCATCAATTTTAAAGTCTGCAACCTAAAATAGACCCCCCCCCCCCACCCCCCAAAAAAAAATCTATGTGATCATGTCAAACGGGTGTAAATCATAATGACATATCACATCTTTTACGGTTCTTCCACGTCCACCTTCAACCTTGTTCAACCCACAAATTATGAGAATTTTTGTTCCCTTTGGGTGCATGTAAAAGCTTGATCGCCTCATGTCTGCTTGGCTTGACAATTGCTCTCTTTAAGTGCACATTATCATATTACGTCGTTTCCACACAAACAAAGACTTCATGATGTAACCTTTGTATATCTTCTTTTTCTTTGTAAAATAAACTTACCGTCCAACAATACTGCAGTTCACAATCCCTGGAGGTCGTCATGCAGTGCACCACGCAGATCTCTTGCAGAAAGCAGGAGCAGGTCGAGTCTTGCGTGCGGCAGCAGCTGCAACAACAGCTTCTATCGAAGCCAAAATCTTTGCAAGAATTGTCCTCAGGAACCTGGAGCACCATCAGTCAGGGACATCAACATGATAGCACGCCCTCAGCGGAGGTTCATCCTCCAATAAGGCACTTCACCAAGGGCTGCCTGGCCAGTGCACCACAACGCATAATATCAGTTCAGGCACTGCATTACAACAGCTTTGGCCTGTGCTGACAATGACTGAAGCCTGAAGAACTCCACATTGTGAGGTCGTGGCCTTTTCCTCCACGGCCACTTGCCGACATTTAAAGTTGAGTGTACAATTTTCTCGTGATCATTTGGTGCGTGTAAAATTAATAACTTGGAAGTTTTAGCGTCGATAGAATTATGGGCCCAAGTTGGATATTAATTATTTGTTGATTAGTATTGAGGTGTGTGTGATAGCGTCAGCCATGCTGGTGGTGCTCGCCCTGTTGCAAAATACATGCAATTCCTTTGTAAATGTACTGAACGTTATATTATATGATTTTGCTTCTCAAGTCGTGCTGTAGATTTTTAAAGTGCGAGAGTTGATCCCTGAAACGTAATACATCACATCTGCTTAGATCAAAGCCTGTGGCTCAAGATCTTCAAATTAAGGATACATACTTCCTCTATTTTCTTTTTAATATTTTAGATAGGTATGATGAAATTAATAATTTAGTGAATTGATGTATTTGCCCTCCAGGCTACGAATTTTTTTTTAATATACGTATTTTAATCCAAATTTATATTATAACCCTCGATTCAATTTTTTTTCAAATCTGACCCGCCGTCGTATGAGTCTCATACGACATAATGAATGTCGTATGAGGTCCATACGACATGCGAATGTCGTATGAGGCTCATACGACATTCGAGGTGGCTCATGCCACGTGTGTCGGCTGGGCCGTCCAGCGGGGCCGAAACCGGCCACGGTGGCATGTCGTATGAGGCGCATACGACATGCACAGTACCGTCGTATGTGCCTCATACGACATAAACAACCAGTTTATTTATTCAATTAAAAATAGAAGATTTCCTGAACGTCTGAAATAAAATAGCAAAAAGGATTCAAAAATCTTGAAACTTTGCAGGGAGGCTATTTGGATTATTCCTCTGACATGTAGCAGTGCACTGTCGTATGTGTCTTTTACGAGATTCCCCTGACATGTACCAGTGCACTGTCGTATGTGTCTTTTACGAGATTCTCCTGACATGTACCAGTGAACTGTCGTATGTGTCTTTTACGAGATTCCCCTGACATGTACCAGTGCAATGTCGTATGTGTCTTTTACGAGATTCGCCTGACATGGTCCATAGACTTTCGTACACTTGGTCCATAGACCCATCTACGTTCGTCTGTAAAAGGGTCTGCACCTCTTACATTTCGTATACGATTAAAAAGTTAGTAGTAACACAATGGAAAACAGAGGTCGTGCAAGGAGAGGAGAAGGAAACATTAGGCCAGTGCCTCAGAACTACTTAGTTGGCGGTCCTTCGTGGTTCGATGAACCACTTGATGAATTCCCTCTATTAGGAAAAAGTGATTTTGGTGTGTTTAATCCTCTTCGTCCATATGATAGTACCAAAGAAGAATGGCCCAAGTGTCGTTGCGGCCTGGATTGTTTGGTGCAAATGATGGATGGAAAAGAGGATAGCAGTCGTCGATTCTTTCGTTGCCCTGTGGCTCGTGCAGTAAGTTCATATCGTTTTTGTGTACGTTCACGTTGTATTTCTTTTTGTTATGTTTACTTTAAATTTGTTTTTTGTAGTCTTATTTCGATGAAGATAACTGCAGATACACATTGTGGGTTGATCCAGTACCTATCAAGCCTATTCAAGATTACATAAAATATTTGCGAAATCGAAACCAAGAATTAGTAGGTCATATTGCGGATATGGAGTTAGAACAATTGGAGGATGATACTAGTCCTAAGTGCAACAATATGTCCTGTGAATGTCCTCACCACAAGTGAAAATGTACTAGTTACGAACTATGTTTCATTATTCCATCAAATGTATCGTTTAAATGTTCCTATGCCTTCAATTTCAATAAGATACTCGTTTGCTTCAGTTTTTTAAGTAACGCGTAGTATGTAATACTTCCTTTCCATGCGAAACACCATAGAAATAGAAACATAATGAAGTAATATAATAGAACATAAGTTTTGTACATCATAAGTCACACATATACGTCGTACATAACACTAACTTCTACCACGCTTGTCGGCCCTACGCGCAGCATTCACATGAGCCCGGTCATATGAAATGTCTGGTGGCGGTCTCCTCTGCCGTTGCGGACGGCCAGCCTGCTCCGGTGTCTGAAACTGCTGAGTCTGCTGAGTCGGAATGGGAGCACCGGCCAACTGAGACCCATGAAGTGTATCGTACTGCGCTATATCAACGAGGAAGTCCTCGACCTGGAAAGGTGTCATCGGAGGAGTGCCGTGCTGCGTCTGTGAGTCGGACATCGTAGTCTCAAAGTCCGCTCTGTACGTACCTGCAATTATAGAATAATTATCAGTACAAACTCAAATTACGAAAATAAAAATGAATGAGAAAAATTATTCTACATCGTACCTGTGTCCGTCTGTGGGATATGCGGAGCCCCCCAAGCAGGTACCTGTGCCGAGGGATCCGTAAAGTGCTGACCCCAATCAGGCACCTGTGTCGACGTGCCTGCGAAGTCCGAACCCCAAGCAGGCACCTGTGTCGACGTGCCTGCGAAGTCGGGACCAGGGACCTGTGTAGACGTCCCTGCAAAGGCTGTAACGTGTGGGGTCGTCGACGTAGGTACCTGCGTAGATGTGCCTGCGAAAACAATGTCAGTACAGTATTACTAATGTTTAAAAATACTTAATTTGATACGCATTTCGTACCTTCTATCCACTTCTCCTCGAAACCATGAACTCGAAAAGGACAAGTTGGGAACACACATTTCACATCATATAATTTTGGACTAGACTTGTAAACTGTAAATGATCTCTGCACAGACAAAGACCAATATTTTACTGCATCTTTCAAACCATCTTTGTCTTTAAAAATATCTCCTTGTGTTAACTGGTTCTTATGATATCCAGATAACCCAGAATATTTTTCTGCAGCTGCTAAATTACTCGGGATTGCATTGTTCCAGTCTGCAGGAATGATAATATCATTCTCATCATCAGAAGAGTTATCTTCAATAACATTTTCATATTTCATGTCCTCAATTCTAATTTGTTCAACTAAATCTTCGATGTGCTCTCCTTCATCAGCGACACCAAGTGGGTCTTCTTGCATCTGGTTCACTCCGCCTTCGATCTCTACCTCAGTATCTTCCATATCGTCTGCTTCAGCTGAATCTTCAACTTCTTTCGTTTCTGCTTGCGCAAGAAACACCAGCGGCCAACCCCGCTCCACAACTGTATCTACCCATTTCCTCCAATTCTGTGTCCCCTTAATAGGAACAAAATCCCAATAACATCCATCTCTTGCTCGATTAATCATCCTTTCAGTTTCACTTGATATACTTGTTCATCGAGGTTTAACGTTTTAATCAGCCATTTCTCCAGACTACCAAATGACCTCTCATTTGGTCTTGCTATCCCCCTCACCAACGACGTCCAAGCAAACATATCAACCCCAGTTGACCCATAAACAAGCGTGCCTTCTCCGTAGAAAATACGAAACATTAATTTGCCCGACATTCCTACTGTATTCAATATAAACAAACGTATTATAATCTACTCTAACCAAATTAATTTGACTCTATAAAACGTATATATTTGCCACACATTTGTAACTACAGGAGCAATTTTACGCTCCTCTGTAATGTATGACAATATTTTATAAATACTAATAAAACATAATATAATATAATATATATTACACATTTATAAACTGAAAAATCATATCAAAAACACGAGTACATTTTAATTATACGAACTATACATTAAGAAAACATGCTGCAATAATGTACTCTACCGTAATCATGACATTCGCATGAATATTAACAAAATTCATATTAAACTATATGCATGAACCATATGAATTCATATAATATTGACAACAATCGCGTGCACAACGAGTAACAATATGCAATTATATTATATTGACAACAATACACTATATGCATGAACAATGTGTACAAAAATTAAATACAATACACTATGTCGCGTGTGTTATCAACACTATACATTCATACAAACAAATATCATACTATAATACGCATTCATATTATATTGACAACAAAACAATCCAAATGTACGGTGGCAAAATCAATACCGAAGTCGCGAGGATCCGAGGACGACGGATCGGAGATGAAAAAGGCGAGAGCACCGAGCGTCGGCACGGCAAGGCGCCGTGCGGGAGCGGTGGAGGTCGCGGGCGGGGCGGGCTGGGAGCGAGGCAGGCGGCGTCGAGTGGGGAAAGAAGAGAAGCGCGCGGCTTTATAACTGGCAGACCGTCGTATGAGCCTCATACGACGGTTCGCCCGTGACCGCAAGTCGTATGAGGCTCATACGACGTTCGCTGCCGCCTCGTTTTCCGCGGCGACCGTTGGCCGCGTGGCAGCCACGTCGGACCGTCGTATGAGCCCCATACGACATTCATTACGTCGTATGGGACTCATACGACGGTGGGTCAGATCTGTAAATTTTTTAAATCGACGGTTATTAATAAAATTTTGGATTAAAAATCGTATATTAAAAAAAATTCCCAGGCTACCTTGTAGCATAGCACGGCCACAACGACGCAGGACGCACCGTGCGGCCCATCTCCCTGCCGTGCCTCTTCTCACAACCTTTACAACACCTATGGTCTGTCGCGGCACCTACTTCTCCAAGATTTGTAATGCCTCTGGCTTCTTCATGTGTTGTTGTGTCTGTAGATGACAATGGGTTGGGTGGACAAAAAATCTGTGTAGAGATGACAATGAGTTGGGTGGAGAAAAATGTATGCAAAATAAGAGAAGCTGCAGCTGACTCTCAAGTGGGTTTCGGACATCTCCTGGATTTTGATTGTCGAGGGACATACTACACCGTTTAATAAAAAGTTTAACATAAATCATCCACTTTAAATGGTAATGTAATACAATATTAATTTGCTTATAGAGATTGTAAATATAGATTCTATTAAGTAATTAGATGGACCAAATAATTATAGGAAAAAAATCAAATTTGATCTTAAAGTTACAAATATCTATGCATTGACAACTTCTAGTTTATTTTAGTACCTGGTGGACACCCGTGAACGAAAAACAAAACTCATATCCACGTCAACGCCACAGCGGGTCAGGTCGGGTGCATGTTAGATCCACGGGCGAAAAATCTCTATCTGTGCCCGTACATACATGGTACTCCCTCCATCTTATAAAAAAGTTCCTTTTGGACATGTTTTAAGATACTAATGAGTGATTAATTTCAGTCTATTTTTCCTAATTGTCCTTATTAAATAGCATTGTGTGCACCAACGAGGGTCTCATTTTGTGTGATTGGTTACTGCGTTGCACTCACATCGAAGCAGCGCGAGTTCGATCCCCACAACAAGCCGTTTTTACACTTCTCGCTATGCTCGTGCGTTTTTTTTTGCCTGCTCGCCCCAGTTTGTACTGCTGCATGCACCTTTTTTTTGCCCCGCTCGCAGTGCTGCATGAGTGCACACATGGTGCTGGCCGTTGTTTCCGTCGTGTGAGGGCCGCACGTGAGGGCGAGCGTTAAATGCGCTACCCGAGCTACGAGGAGTTCGGTCATTAAAAGCACTGCACCGGAAACAAAAAGTTTAAGGGTACTACCACCTACACTCAGTCAGTAGCAACAAAAACGTATTTTATTCTAGGAACTCCATTACCTCCCAAAACGAACAGTAGTGGGCCTTATGCGCTGCGGATGTTAGAAGCCAGTTACGCTAGAAATAGGATTTAGGTGAGTACCCTTTATATAATAAGAGTCAGAGTGTAGAACAAGCAAGAAGAAAAATTCACAACAATTGATATCAGAGCACAACAGATCGCCTCATTACCACTGTTACCATTACCGGACTAGTCCGATATAAGACCAGACTAGTCCGGTGTTGTCAAGTAAGGATATCAGACTAGTCCGATGTTGTCAAGTAAGGATATCGGACTAGTCCGGACCCCGACCGAACTAGTCTGGTCTTTTCAGTTAATGTAAGTTTGAACTCAAAAATGACATGTGTTCTAATTAAAAGGACACAACCCACCGACAATTATGTCCCTGATCGGGGGACTTAACTGTCTCTAAGGGTGGGATACCCCTCTTGTGTCTCTTGGTCATACAGGGTTATGTGTATGATTGAGTGTGGCGTGTGAATATACATTAGACACAAGAACTCTCTCAATTCTCTCATATTCTGATCAAAATACCAAGAGAAGAACTAGGGGAAACGTCCCTCATCGTCGTTCTTCTTGCGACCTCGCCTTGTTGGCTCGATGGCCGAATCGTCAAGCAACAACAAAGATAGAAGAGAAGGTATTAGCATTGTTCTTGTGCTATTTGAGAGATAACACTTGATGTTGATCTTGTATTCAGTTTTCTCCCGTACAATTCAAAATGATTTAGTGGTTATTTGATCTTTGGGTTCTCTTTTGATTATAACAATGGTATCAGAGCCGTTTAGACCACTAATCATTTCGAATTGAGTTTTGATCGAAGTTTTTTGATGCAAATTTTGAAAATTAGGACTTGTCTGGTCTTTGGGCCGGACTAATCCGGTATGCCACAATAAAGTTGTTAGGTTTTTTGGATCAGGGCGTTTTGACGCGTTCATCTGATTGAAAACTGTCGGTACCCTAAAAACCATACACCCCCTGAGGTTACAAAGATCTCAAGGGAAGGACATCTACTCAAATTGAAGATCCTCGGGGGCCCACTCGCCAGACGTAACTGGACCCGCTTCTCCAACATGGTTAGCCCCTAGGTTGCCACGTGTACTGTCAGACCAGAGCTATTACCCGCAAGGGTGAAGCTCCGGGCTAGGTACTGAAGCGGCACCTCCGGAGGTAACCCCTGACCGAGAGAAGCTCCGGACCTGACACGTGCCAGGCCACCCCGGAGCTTCCCGCTTCTCCCAAGCAAGCTCCGGAGCTGCCACGTGTCCATACGTCGGAGCTGGCCACTTCAAACCTCCGAAAGACGTTGTAACGGCATCGGATCTTCAAAGGACAACCGCGGACTTCAAGACCCGATTAATTATCATTAATTCCACATTAATGATACTTAATCAGGACGATCTTAACACCTATAACGGCACTGTCGGAGCCGTTACAGGGTTATTAACAACAATTAATCTCGTGTATCAATACTAGTAACCGCCAGGGCCACATGTCGGGCCAGGCTGACTTGTAACGGTTTGCCCTTGTGCTATAAAAGGACAAACCGACGATACACGAGGAGAGGACTCTCGAACACTCGGAAGCTCACAAGTTAATACAACACACACACACACCCGTGGAGTAGGGTATTACGCTCAAGCGGCCCGAACCACGTAAACCACTGTGTCACTCGTGTCCAATCGCGTAACATCTTCTTGAGTCTCCGCGCGCCCAAACCGAACCACAAACTCCTTCAACACTTTCGTAGTGTCAGGGGATCTGCCGACTCCAACAGTCGACAGTTGGCGCGCCAGGAAGGGGCGCCTGAGATCTTCAAGAATGGTGAATTCTGCGGCTGGATCATCCAACGGGCAACCTGCTGTTCAGGCTGTCGGAGGCAATCCCTCCAACATGCAGCCACCGGCAGGAGCCTCAGTTCCAGCAGGAGTCACACTCCCACCACCACCATCTTCTCCGGCAAGACATGCCGGACGACATGATGGTGCACCGGCGTCACATTCTGCGCCGGCAAGTCGTGACAACCCAGAACACGCGCTCCATGCAGCGCGTGCTCTCCTCCAGCGACCACCACCTCCGGATGCATCTCAAGGTGCCATGGAGCAATGGAGAGCTGATGTTGAGCATTTGGTCGCAGCAGCGGCCGAACGCCTAAACAACCAGGATCCACCTCCTTCAGGGCGGGCCCCGTCGCAGCGACGAACGTTGTCTGGAAGACTTGGTCCACATGTCTCCAACAACCGGAGAAGAGCTGCGTCACAGCAAGTGACGTCGTTGCCCTCTGGGGCACGACGTGCCCATACTGCATCTCAGCTTTCGACACACGACCTTCGGGCGGAGCTTGATCGCCGATACCGCCAACAGGATGGCCGTGTCCACATCGAGCGAGCTCGAGAAAGACGAGATGCTCAAGACCTTTCTACTCTGGAAGGAGTAGGAGGAGGCTGTTCCGCCCTAGCCATGCACCTGCGCATGGTTAGATGGCCACAGAAGTTCCGGCCACACTTGCCGGAAAAATTCGACGGGACTGTCAATCCCGTAGAATTTCTACAGATATACTCCACTGCAATCTTAGCAGCTGGAGGAAACGAGGCCGTAATGACCAATTACTTTCCAGTGGCCTTAACTGGGACCGCCAGGTCCTGGTTTATGAGCCTTCCACCCAACTCTATCGACAGTTGGGAGGAGCTGTGCCGTCAGTTCACCGCCAATTTCGGGAGTTCATACACCCGTCCGGGCACTGAACTGGACCTTTTTGCGGTCGTGCAAAAAGGAGGAGAATCTTTGCGGTCATTCATCCAGAGATTCTCTCAGGTACGTAACACAATCCCTTCTATCTCAAGCGCTTCTGTCATTGTGGCATTCAGACAGGGTGTACGAGACAAGAAGATGTTGGAGAAGCTGGCGATCAAAGAGATCACCAGCGTCACGGAGCTCTTCAGCCTGGCTGACAAATGTGCCAGAGCTGCGGAGGGCCGTGAAATGCACTCCAAACCAGCCCTGGAGGATCATAAAAAATCCTCCAAAGAAGAAGCCGCTACCTCCGGGAGTGGCAAGAAGAAAAAGAAGACCAACGGCAAGAAGAAGCCGTCGGTCGGCACATCCAACGTTGCAGCTACTGCAACTCCTGGTGGCCGGGGGCCACGCCCCGAGAAGCGACCTCGACCGTCTTCTGAAGACGGTGGCAAATCCAAGATGTGGTGCCCCATTCACAAAACGAGCAGCCACAGACTGGAGGACTGCCGGGAGGTCCAAAACCTTGCCGAGCGCTACCACAAGCGCCGGGAAGGGTCTCCCTTCCGACAGAGGGAGGGAAAACAAAAGGTCGATGAAGCTCCGGCTGAAGAGGAGTTAGGGTTTCAGGACCCCAAAAAGGTCCTGAAAGCCATCTACACCTCCGTCGACGATGACTCCGACGTCTCTGACAACGAGCGTCGAAAAACCATGAACACCATCTTTGGTGGATCATGGGACATCACTTCTCGTCGTGTCATCAAGACTATGCGACGGGATATGGCTGCTGTAGCTCCTACAGCTAGACCGGAGCCACATCGAAAGTGGATGGACACACCCATCACTTTTGATGCTTCGGACTGTCCTCAAAGCATGGTCGGAGCTGGCCAATTACCCTTGATGGTATCTCCCACCATCAACAACATCCAGCTCCATCATGTCCTGGTAGACGGAGGTTCGGGGCTTAACCTCATCAGCTTCGAAGCTTTCACTAAGCTCCAGCTCCGACCTTCGGACCTCCAGCCCTCTCGACCTTTCTCCGGAGTAGGTCCGGGGGCCATCACTCCACTCGGAGCTATTACTCTCCCCGTTACCTTCGGGACCCGGGAGAAGTATCGCACCGAGAAGTTGGTCTTCGACGTCGCTCAGATCAACTTACCATTCAACGCCATCTTGGGTAGACCTGCTTTGTACAAATTCATGGCAGCAGCTCATTATGGATACCTGGTGTTGAAGATGCCAACACCAGTAGGCGTTCTCCGGATCCGCGGAGATCGCACTGCCGGAGTAACTGCTCTGGAGGAACTCCACGCACTCACCACAGCGCAAGAAGAGGACTCCAGACAGAAGCAAGCTCCACAACCTCCGAGCATTCGTCAACGAGGCTCGACCTCTGCACCTCGTGTGCAGCCAAGCGGCGACACCGACATTCCCGTCAAAGTCGTCCAAATTGGTTCCAATGTCACTCAAACTACCCGCATATCGGGTGGCTTGAACGACAAATAGGAACTCGCGCTCATCACTTTCCTCCGGGCTAACGTTGACGTGTTTGCTTGGCAACCGTCACAAATGCCTGGGATCCCCAGGGAAGTGATTGAGCACAATCTGAAGATTTACCCCGACGCTCGGCCTGTGCATCAGAAACCTCGGAAGCAATCTGTAGAGCGACAGAACTTCATCCGACAAGAAGTGAAGAAGTTGCTTGAAGCCGGATTCATCCGAGAAGTTTACCATCCAAAATGGCTGGCAAACCCAGTCGTTGTGCCCAAGGCCGGCGGGAAACTTCGGATGTGCATCGACTACACCACACTGAATAAGGCATGTCCAAAAGATCCATTCCCACTACCTAGAATAGATCAGATAGTGGATTCCACCTCCGGGTGCGAGTTACTGTGTTTTCTAGACGCATATTCTGGATATCATCAAATGAGGATGTCTAGAGAAGATGAAGAACATACTTCATTCATCACAGTGGATGGATTGTATTGTTACACAGCCATGCCTTTTGGTCTCAAGAATGCAGCTTCAACTTTTATACGAGCTATGTACAAAACTTTCGAAGAACTCATCAGAGACATAGTGGAAGTGTACGTCGATGACATCGTGGTTAAAGTCAAAAACAAGGAATCCCTCTTGGACACCTTGCAAGCTGTCTTCGATAAGCTGCGGGCCACCCGCACGAAGCTAAACCCAGACAAGTGCGTCTTTGGGGTTAGTTCCGGAAAGCTTCTTGGTTTCTTGGTAAGTCACCGGGGCATAGAGGCTAATCCGGCGAAGATAAAAGCCATTGAAGACATGCGGCCACCAACCCGCATCAAAGACGTCCAAAAATTAACTGGATGTCTAGCAGCCCTCAGCCGGTTCATCTCAAGACTGGCGGAAAGGGCACTTCCCTTCTTCAAGTTACTGAGGAAGTCCGGACCATTCCAATGGTCTGAAGAAGCAGAGAAGGCATTCCAGGAGCTGAAACAGTTCCTCACCACCCTACCAGTCTTGGTAGCTCCGAACCCTGGTGAGCCTTTATTGCTTTATATTTCAGCAGCTGACGAAGTCGTCAGTATGGTTCTGGTTGCGGAGAGACCGGAACTACCCAATACTCAAGAATCCAGACCCCTTCGGGAGGGTCCGGAGGTTCTTGAAAGCGAGTCTGGGTCCCAGCTCCCAGACTTGAACCCTCAAGAAGCCACTTCAGAGGACCCTGATTCTTCCGAGAGGATCCAGGCCATTCCTGAAGAAGCTCCGGGTTCCTCCATCCAGAACCCGGAGGTCCCCAAAGATAATCTGGACCCCTCCGAGAGGGTCCGGATCAATGAAGAGGAAGCTCCGGACCCCTCCGGGAGGGTCCGGACCATTCAACGCCCAGTATACTTCATCAGTGAAGTGTTAAATGATGCCAAGACTCGATACCTAGAGGTGCATAAACTGCTCTATGCAGTTCTTATTGCCTCAAGGAAGCTTCGACATTATTTCCAAGCTCACAAAGTCTCAGTGGTGACTTCATATCCACTTCGAGCGATCCTGCATAATCCCAATTCAACTGGGAATGTTGCAAAGTGGGCAGCGGAACTGGCTGAATTTGACCTTGAATTCATTCCAAGACAAGCAATCAAGAGTCAAGCGTTGGCAGATTTCGTGGCAGAATGGACTCCCTCTCCATTAAACCCTGGGGGCCCCAGCGAGCAGAAGACGGAACCACAAGTTCCAGCTTTCACTAAGCCTCACTGGACCCTTTACTTCGACGGCTCCATGCAGAAGCAGGGAGCCGGAGCTGGAATCCTTCTCCTCGCACCAACCGGGGAGAAGGTGAAATACATGGTACACCTTGACTTCAAGGCAACCAACAACATGGCGGAGTACGAAGCACTCATCTATGGATTAAAGGTGGCACTTTCATATGGTGTCAAGCAATTGCTGGTCAAAGGAGATTCACAACTCGTCATCAAGCAGGTGAAGGGTGAATGCTCCTGCAATAATCTCCAGCTGGCTGCTTACTTCCTTGAAGTCCAGAGGCTTCAGAAGGACTTCGAAGTCCTAGACCTTCACCATGTTCAGCGTGCTCACAACACTGAAGCTGACGAGCTCTCGACCAAGGCGTCAACCGGAGCTCCGGCTCCTGACGGAACCTTTGTCCGGAGGTTTTCAAAACCCACAGTTCAGCCTGCCGAACTGAACGAAGGGGGCGAGATCAGCATCCCGAAGCTGACGGTCCCGATGGCCCTGTTACCATGGCAGCCATCAAGGGTCGTAGGTGCTGCCGGAAGCTCCGAGCAACCCAGCACGCAAGACTCAAATGCTCAAGTCAGTTCCGATGCATGGATCTCGGAGATCCGGAACTACTTGAAAGACAACATCCTTCCTGACGATGATGTATCCGCTGACCGGGTAGTCAGATTGGCTAAAAGATACACGTTGGTAGAAGGGGATCTCTACCGGCGCGGTGCCAACGGCATCCTAATGCGGTGCATCACAAGGGAAGAAGGCTGCGAGCTCCTCGCAGAAATCCATGGAGGTGAGTGCGGGAACCACGCATCTTCCCGCACGCTGGTCGGAAAAGCCTTTCGGCACGGCTTCTACTGGCCTACAGCGCTCCAGGATGCTACTGAGCTAGTGAAGAAATGCAAAGCATGCCAATTTCATGCAAAGCAAATTCATACACCTGCTCAGTCCTTACAAATGATACCTCCTACATGGCCTTTCGCTGTGTGGGGGATGGACATCTTGGGACCCTTCCCAAGAGCCGTCGGAGGTTACAAGTTCCTGTACGTCGCCATCGACAAGTTCACCAAGTGGCCGGAAGCTACTCCTGTTGTGACGATCAACAAACAATCTGCAATCAATTTTCTACAATCTATTGTGAGCAGATTCGGAGTCCCAAATAAGATCATCACTGATAATGGGACTCAATTCACAAGCTCCGCATTTCAAGGATATTGCGAAGACCTCGGCATACAAGTTTGCTACGCTTCTGTAGCCCATCCTGCCAGCAATGGACAAGCCGAGAGAGCAAACGCAGAGATCCTTAAAGGACTCAAAACGTGCACTTATGAGCGTTTAAAAAAGCACGGAGCTAATTGGATCGAAGAGCTTCCGCCCACTCTATGGGCCAACAGGACTTCTCCAAGTCAGGCAACCGGAGAAACACCCTTCTTCCTGGTGTACGGAGCTGAAGCGATCCTTCCTCCGGAAATCACCTTGGGTTCCCTCCGAGTCCGGACCTTCGACGAAGCCGCGCAGGACCAGCTCCGGCGTGAAGACCTAGACCTCCTCGAGGAGGGAAGGTGCCAAGCAGCTGTTCGGAACGCCCGATACCGCCAAGCTCTACGACGCTATCACCAGCGGCATGTACACAACCGACAGCTCGAGGAAGGCGATCTGGTGCTACGGAGAATACTATCCAGAGAAGGGCAAAACAAACTCTCCCCCGGCTGGGAAGGGCCCTTCCGAGTGATCAAAGTATCCCGTCCCGGAAGCGTTCGCTTGGCTACTGAGGATGGGACACCTCTCCCAAATCCTTGGAACATCGAGCACCTCCGTAAGTTCTACACTTAATTCCACGGAGGTGAGTCTTAAGTAACTTGAAATGTATGTTATAGAGTCATTGTACAGAGTCGGGTAGTTCCTCCGGGAGAGCAACCGGACCTTTCCCGAAAGGTTTGAAAAGCTCATGCAACACTTGATACAGTCTCCGGACTAGAAGTGCGGCTAACTACCCTGGGTCAAACAAGAAACCAAACACACTTAGCCTGGTTCCGTACCCTAAGAGTGTACTTGTTTCCCCTGTACCCCGGACCTATAATGAAAGACACCTTCATGTGAAATAGACTCCACGTGCATTCATTTTTGCATAAGGCTCAATATTTTTATTTTTCTCTTTCTTGTCTATAACAGAAACGTGCAATTCTTAAGAAGTTCTAGTTTAACCGTTTTATGTACGATTTGAGTTGAATTGTCGGATTTTTTTTTAGATTTAAATGTCGTCTGTGGCCAACTCGCCTGAAAGCCGCCAAGCCATTCTAGGGCCGGAGTGCGCTATCGACTTAGCCTGGTCAAGCACCCTAAGTACGCCACTCTACCTACATCCCGGCAGGCCAAAGTAAGGTGGTTCCATGGACAACTGGATCTAAAAGAAAAGACAATTCATCCAATCGTACTAAAAATCGTGTTCAACTTGAAATTCTCTTGAGAACCGTAAGCCGCGATGAAGTTATAGATAAGGAACGAATTTTACTGTTTTTCTTGGCTTAAGTGTGCAGGAAAAATGAACCCAAAGTTGAGGGAGAAAAACCGGAGCTAACCAAGCTCCGACTCCCACCAGGGCGTCAACCGTAGGCGTTGACTTAAAGATGGTGAGAAGACCCTATCACTAGGGTCTGTTGCCAACAAATCAGGCGTGGCAAGGGTCATTGCCGGAGCTACTAAGCTCCGACACCTTGAAGTATTAACTATCGACGCTCAACGTGTTGGTAGAGGCTATTGCCGGAGCTACTAAGCTCCGACGATGGACAGTGCCAGAGCTTCTAAGCTCCGACGACTTCAAGGGACCTTCACTATCGAAAACTTCGGACCTAAATTATACGAGTTCGAAGCAAATTTGTCTTCAACAAAACTCAACATCCTTTTGGTACATGTCCACAATCAAATTGTGCACATCTACCAGGGGGCCAAGTGAAGACAAAGATGTCGAAGACAAAAAAAAATGAAATTCGCAAAAAATTGAGGATTTCATTTCATCAGAAGACCAGAGATTACATCTGGAGACAAGGGATTACAAAATTGAGGAAGAAGAGAAGATACAAGTAAAGGCTAAGAGAGATGGTCCTAGACCCTATGGAAGAACTCGGCAACCTTCTGGGCGACCTCCGACACGCTGGCTCGGGTAGCTTCGCTTTCTCCTTCGACGGGGCCTTCAAGCACCGGGTCCAGAGGGAATCGAGGGTTCCGGCTAGTGTAACACGTCAACACATATTCTGTGACGTTCCTAGCCAGGGATTGCCCCTCGACTTCCAGCTGGTCCGCGATGACGTCGCCCACCTTGGAGAGCTTGCTGCCCGCAGCGCTCAACGCTTGCAACGCAAGGTCCGGCTCCGGCTCCGGATCATCCGGGAGCACGGGGCTGAAACCCATCGGCGCCAGCGCATCGTCGGCCTTGCTCAGGAACTCCCAAATTTGCAGGGAGTCCGTCTTCCTCAGGCCCTTCATCTCCTCCAGGGATCTCCGGGCCGCCGTCAGCTCCGAATTCTCGCGGGAGAGGCGCTCAACTTCTTTGGCGTTCTGCTGGATTTTCGCAGCAACCCGCTTCTCAAGTCTTCCGAGCTCCTCCTCCCGGAGGTGGATCTTATTCCGGCGGTCAACTAGGTCCTTCTCCCTAGCCTCCGCTTTCTTCTCCCGGGCGATAAGGGCACACTCATACTCGTAGAGTTCCTGCCCCCGCACCCAGGTCTTCTCCTCCTCCTCGAGGCAGCGCTCTTCCAATTTTTTAGTGCGCTCCTCGAGACCCTTGTCCGCCAGAGCTGTTTTCTCGGCGAGCTCCTCCTCCCGTCGCAAGACGTCATCCCGTAGCTCCAGGAGTTTTTTCTCCTCATCCTCGAGCCGCCTTTCCCTTCCTTCAAGTGCCTCTCGGCGCTTGATGAGTGCGGTGCTGATGGCCTCGAGTTGATCGAACCGAGCGTTGGCCGCGTCGTTAGCAGCCTTAGCTTGGTCATGGAACTCCCGGGATTGAGCGTCGAGGGCGTGAGTCATGCTCTCCCTCTCATCCAGCAGCTCACCCCAGAGCTCCAGGCGGATCTTCTCCTGCCTGATCTATTCTTTGTCATCCGCAATCCTCGACTGCGCCAGCTTGGTCTCGAATTGGAGTCGATTACGCCACCTCCTAAGGGTTTGGCGCTCCTCTTCAAGAGCCTTGCTGTCGTGGAAGAAGGCTAGTTGGACTTGACGTAGACTGGAGCAAGCGTTGTCGATGGACATCGACAGCGAGATGGGCTCCGGACCTTCTGGGGTCTCTTCCGCTGGTTCCAGCGGGTCTTCACTTACAAAAATTGGGTCCCACTCTACGAGAGTGGAACCCCGAGCTTCCAAAGCACTAGGGCACTCCTCCGGGATGGCCTCAGTCGCCACCGAAGAAGGTCCCGCCACCAAGTCTTCATTTGCCCCCTCAGGCTGGGGGCCGGCGACTTCATTCAGGCACTCTGGCTCCGCCACGGGTACCATCAACGTCGTCGCCTCCAATGGCTCCGGCCGGGACACTTCTTCTGAGGGAGGCTCGAGCTCCCTCGCCCCTTCGACCACCGGCTCGGTGGCCGGCGCTCCAGCAATCACCGGCTCTGCGGCCGGCGCTTCCACAATCACCGGCCCTGCAGCCGGCGCTCCAATAATTACCGGCTCTGCGACCGGAGCTTCGGAAGTAACTGGCTCAACTGCCGGAACCACTTCAACTTCCGGCTCGCATGCCGGGGCTTCAGCTACCACCGGCTCAACCGCCGGGGCTTCAGCACTTTCCGGCTCTGAAGCCGGGACCGCTACTTCCTCCGACTCAACAGCCGGAGCTTCTACTTCTGCAGCACCAGGACCCGGAGCTTCAACCTCCAGAACGGGTGCCGCTGGCGCATCTTCAATCCCGTGGTCCGGCGCTACCACGGGAACTTCTGGAGACGAGTCGAGGTCCATGACCACGACAGCCGGCGCCGGAGCTGTCGTAGCCTCCGCTTGGGGCGGCACCGGAGCTGGAGCAGAAGCCCCCGCAGCCTCAGACACTGTGGCCGAGGGCGGAGCTTCACTCCCCTTCTTGGGAACGCTGCAGATAAAGAACGAAGAAATTGAGCAAACAGATGCTATAATTAAAAGTTAATTGAGGTAAGCAAGAAAAATTACCTTGGGAGGCTCACGCACCAGCTTGCGCGGAACCTCTTTCCCGGACGTTCCGGGCTGGCCACGGTCGGCGTAGGAGCTCCGGGAGGACTCCCAAGACTTGCCGTGGCCGCGGGCGTTTCCCGAGTCGGAGCTCTCCTTGATCGGGAGGAACTCCTAGACCTGGAGGCCCTCACCGCTTCTCGTACCGGAGTCGCCTGCCCGGAGCTGGCACCTCCGGAGGGACCCACCAAGGGGACAGCCGCACTCCGGGAGGATCCCACCACCGGAACAGTAGCGCTCCGAAAAGACCCCACCACGGGGACAGCCGCCACGGCGGCGGAGGATCTTCCTTCCTGAGGACGGGGAACTGGGGGGGAAGTGGCAAGCCCGACGGACCTTCCGTCAGCATGTCGCAGCTTTCTCTTCCGGCTCTCCGGCTCCTCCGCCAGCTCCTTGCCCTTGCCGGTGACCTCAGCTCTTGGCTGAGAGACAGGGGCGGAGCCGCCTTCCGACAACCCGGGGATCGCCAACCGGGCGGTTGATCTTCTCTCGACGACGCCAAGGTCGTCAAGCGCGGGCATCTTACGCCGGAGCTCCCTACTGAACTCCACTTCCACGTTCAGGGGGAGGAAAGCCGGCGGTGGAGTCAAGTACTCTCCGTCAACATCGATGCCGTGCTGGAATTTCTTGAGGTGAAACTCCAAGGACTTCCCCACCATGCTGGACTTCAACCCGGTCTCGACCCGATCCTCGTCCATCACGCTGTTGAGGGCCCAGGCGAGCTTCTCCCTCCTCTTCAGCGGTGCCCACCTGTTGGACAGGAAGTTGCAGAACACCGCCTGGGGAGTCAATCATCCCTCCACACATTGGCGGATCCTGGACAGGACGGGGTCGAAAGCTGCCGCCAGCACCGGAACTTCGCTCCACACCGACGTATCAATGTCGGGCAGACCGTCTGGCAACTCCAACCGCTCGTGCTCCACCACCCGGACGACTACCCAATCTTTCTTCCAGTCATCCCACTTCCCGGAAGGGAATGACCGGAGGTACTTGAACGGGCACTTCTTGCGCTTCACAAAGTAGTAGAAGCCAAGGTACTCGTCGCTTCGGCCGGTGGTTTGGACGGTGAAGAAGGTTCGGAAGAGCTCGATGCAGGGAGGGATGCCCACCCACATCTCGCAGAAGTGGACAAAGATGGACACAAGGAGGATGGAGTGAGGGCCAAGGTGGTATAGCTGCAGACCATAGAAGTCCAGCAGCATCAAGAAGAAGGAAGAAAACGGTGGGATCAGCCCCACCATGGCGTACGATGAAAAGTACACCATCTCGCCGGAGTGCTCCTTTTTAAAGGAAAGCTCTCCGCCGGCGCGGACCGAACGGTTGAAGAAGTCCGACGACCACCCCATGAGGGCTCGGACCTTCTTCAGATCGCTCTCCGTCTTCAAACGACTCTCACGCAGACCCAACTCCATCGCAGCACAGCTAGGCAAGAGAAGAGGAGCAAAGCACGAGTTGGGAGTTTGAGCGCAAAAACAGATGGAAAGCGTAAAGAACTCCCGACGGTGCGCTTTCCTTCTTAAGTAAGCCCTCGCAACGTTTGGATGGAAACTGCAGGGGAGTCAAGGATACTACTCAAGAATTCAACCCAGCCGATGAAAAGAGGGCCCGGGACCACCCTGACGATCAAGTCGAGGTTCTTACCCAGGCGAACAGTTGTCATCACGAGGCGGGAAACCCAAAGGCGGCGGACTGACAAGGCGCGCGGAACCGATACGGTTTTCGTATCGGGAACCGGCGACCTTCAATTGCGAGAGATCCGCACGTCAAAGATCTTATCTGCCGCCTGAGGTGCGCCACGCGTCGGGACTTAACCGTAAAGCCCCGCCAAAGGCACCTCCGAAGACCCTTGAAGACCCAGTTCAAGAGTCGCAAGTGTGGACCCACCTCCGGCGGAATGACTTCATCCCATTGGCCTTCCCCGGAGGTAGGTCCAGGGGGCCACTGTCGGTACCCTAAAAACCATACACCCCCTGAGGTTACAAAGATCTCAAGGGAAGGACATCTACTCAATTTGAAGATCCTCGGGGGCCCACTCGCCAGACATAACCGGACCCGCTTCTCCAACATGGTTAGCCCCTAGGTTGCCACGTGTACTGTCAGACCAGAGCTATTACCCGCAAGGGTGAAGCTCCGGGCTAGGTACTGAAGCGGCACCTCCGGAGGTAACCCCTGACCGAGAGAAGCTCCGGACCTGACACGTGCCAGGCCACCCCGGAGCTTCCCGCTTCTCCCAAGCAAGCTCCGGAGCTGCCACGTGTCCATACGTCGGAGCTGGCCACTTCAAACCTCCGAAAGACGTTGTAACGGCACCGGATCTTCAAAGGACAACCGCGGACTTCAAGACCCGATTAATTATCATTAATTCCACATTAATGATACTTAATCAGGACGATCTTAACACCTGTAACGGCACTGTCGGAGCCGTTACAGGGTTATTAACAACAATTAATCTCGTGTATCAATACTAGTAACCGCCAGGGCCACATGTCGGGCCAGGCTGACTTGTAACGGTTTGTCCTTGTGCTATAAAAGGACAAACCGACGATACACGAGGAGAGGACTCTCGAACACTCGGAAGCTCACAAGTTAATACAACACACACACACACCCGTGGAGTAGGGTATTACGCTCAAGCGGTCCGAACCACGTAAACCACTGTGTCACTCGTGTCCAATCGCGTAACATCTTCTTGAGTCTCCGCGCGCCCAAACCGAACCACAAACTCCTTCAACACTTTCGTAGTGTCAGGGGATCTGCCGACTCCAACAGTCGACAAAAACCTATTAAGCACTTTGGATTGAAATCTATTGTGAAAATTAAGTTGATTTTGTAAGATGGTAAGATTAAGATTCCATTTTGGGTATTTTAGCATTTTCATTCTTTATATGAAACTTTTTTGGGGTTGGTCGGACTAGTTATGAATAGTACAGACCAAAATCGAAAAGTTCAATAATGAATAGATTAAATATTTCTGGAACAGTACCAGAATTGTCCGTCCTATGGACCGGACTTGTCCGGTCATGGTTCTGTTTTAAGTTCGGACATGTCCGGTGTATGGACCCGACTAGTCCGAAAACCATATTGTAAGAGTTCAGACTAGTCCGGCAACGTGCGGACTAGTCCGGGCTATACAATTTCGTTTGCTTATTTAATTAAGCTTCCACTGTGAATTAAGTGTATATTGTCATAACAATTTGGTCGAGTAACCAAAGTGAAAGATAAATTGCTATGTCATTTTAAGTTGCATAGAATTCTATTGAGTAACCAAAGCGAAAAATAGAATTGCCATGTTTTTGAGCAATATTATGTCATTATTGGCCGAGTAACCAAAGTGAAAGGCATTAATAACATTTTCTTTTTAAGTGCATAGTAATTTGGTCGAGTAACCAAAGCAGAATATAAATTACTATGTATTTCAGTTGTTCTCTAATATTAAGTTTTAATGCCATTATATGCCGAGTAACCAAAGTGAAAGGCATTAATGACATTCTCTTTTAAGAACATAGTAATTTGGTCGAGTAACCAAAGCGAAAGATAAATTACTATGTTGTTTTTTAAGTTATTCTCAAATGTTGAGTTTTGGTCACGTAACCAAAGTGAAAGATAAAACTCAACATTATCTTATGATTAATATCTATGCATTCAGTCATGATCTTTGATTAAGAATTTTTCTCCAATGAGAATTCAGCACTGAGTTTCATCGCTTCCATTGATTCACTCAATGTAAACAACTATGGGAGATGGAGAGAAAAGTTGAAGATTGCTATGGACTTGGCTCTCACAACTCCATATTCAGTTGAGTCGGTGGCTTCAGTAAGAAAAGTTGATGAAACTCCGGAAGTCTTTGTTGTGAGTACAAATGACTATACTAATGAGCTATTGGCTTGTGATATAGCCAAAGTTAAGTGGAAACAATCAAACATGATATGTTTGATGATTATTAAGGGCACTATCACTAAAATTATTCAAGGAGCAATCCTTGAATGTGAGACTGACACTAAGTACCTCCAAAAGATTGAGAATGAGTTTACTGGTTCTTTTAAGTCAACAGTAAGTACTCTTATCAAGAGACTTGTCACTCAAAAGTATTATGGAGGTGGTGTGCGAGAGCACATTTTAAGTATGACAAATATGATAGCAAAACTTAAGCCTGTGGATTCGGGGATTAAAGATGAGTTCATTGTGCATCTCATTTTTCATTGCCTAATTTCCTAAGGAATTTGATACTTTTGTCATCAACTACAACTCTCAACCTGAATTATGGAAAAAAGAAAAACTCATGGCTATGTGTGTTCAGGAGGAAGAGAGGATTAAGTCCCTTCATGGTAATGATGCTATTAATTACGTGAAGGGAAAAAATAAGGCTAAGAAGAATTATTCTTCTAAGTAATTTTTTAAGTATCATGGTTCTTCTCACCATGATAAAAATAAGGGTAAGGCTCTACAAAGCCATCCTTAACGTAAGGATGTGAAAGTAGAGAAAGATCAGTGTCACTTTTGTTTAGATAAAGGTCACCATAAAAAAGAATGCATAGGCTTCCTTAAATGGTGTTGTAAGCGACAATCAATTTTCCTCACATCAGAGTAAGAGTAAGAGAATCGATTCCGAAATGCTTTCGAAATTATGACATTGTCGCTTAGACCATATTTCGAGAGGGAGCATTGAACAATTGATTTCACAATCGATTCTTCCTCAGCTCGATTTTTCGAATTCAAAAGAATGCATAGATTAAGAAAATTAAGAAAGGTGTCATACGCAGTGCATCTCTCGTAGTGTTTGTTGATGGTTTTGGATTCATTCATAACTTTCATGGATGACTATTCATGCTATGTCTATATTTATCCAATTAAAGAACACTCTGTAGCGTTGGATAAATTTAAGATATTTAAGGCTGAAGTTGAAAATCAGCACAATACTAAGATAAAAGTGTTAAGATCCGATCGTGGTGGTAATTACTACGGTTGTCACACCCCGTAGGGCCAAGTTCCTGGACCATTTGCTCGGTTCCTACAGGAAAATGACATAGTCGCCCAATATTCAACATCGGGCGAGCCTCAGAAAAATAAAGTAGCAGAACGCTGCAACTGTACGCTAATGGATATGGTAAGATTCATGTTAAGTCAATCAAATTTGCCAGTTAGCTTGTGGATGGAGGCATTAAAAACTGACATTCATGTGCTAAATCAGATCCCTAGTAAGTTGGTGTCTAAAACACCATATGCGTTGTGGAGGACGTAAGCCCTCATTAAGTTATATGCATATATGGAGATGTCCCGCTAAGCAAAAATGTTTAACCCAAACATTGTTAAGTGGGATGCTAAGATAATAAGTTGTCATTTTATTGGCTATGCATAAAAGAGTAATAAATATCGTTTCTACTATCTAGAACGATATACCAAGTTTGTGGAAACAAGGCATGCCGTCTTTTTAGAGGATGCCATGATCAGGGGAGTACGGTAAGACAAGAAATTAATCTTGAAGAGAAGCGGGTTTATGTACCCACTCCTATAATTCAAGAACCTTATTTCTCATTACCTACTATTGTTAAATTATCAGTGCCTATTGGTAAAGATTCAACACCTGTTGTTAGTTCTCTATTAACAAGGAATTATTAAGAAAGGATGAATATTCTCAGGCCGTTGTCATTAATAATGAAGAGAAACAACAACCTCAAAATAAGGATAATATGCAATTAAGAAGAGCAATTAAGAAGATCTCAATGAGAAATAAAATCGGCCATTATGGATGATTATAAGATCTATTTGACTGAGGAAATTTAAATGGAGGGTGATCCCACCATATTTGAATAAGTTATGAGAAGTCCTCAATCATCTGAATGGCGTAAAACCATAGAGGATGAAATAAGGTCTATGGAAGCAAACAAAGTCTGGAATTTAGTTGAGATTCCTAATGGAGCCAAAACAGTAGGCTGTAAATGGGTCTACAAAATTAAACGTGACTCCAAAAGTGTCGGCGTGTTGATCCGGCAGTTCTCCCGATACTACCATTGGTAGCACGCGGAGTTTGTAGTTCGGTATTGGACGCGCAAAGATTCCAAAGACGATGTCAAGTGGACACAAGGATTTACGTGGTTCGGGCCGCCTGAGCGTAATACCCTACTCCACGGGGTGTGTAGTTGTTGTATTGGGTATCAAAGCTGTGTATGGGAGGGTTCAAGAGAGCCGTGAGCCGTCCCTTGTGTATCGTCGACTAGTCCTTTTATAGTACAAGGACTGGTCATTACACCGTTAGCCTGGCCCGACATGTGGCCCTGGCGATTACTGATGCTTAATACACAAATGAGATTAATTACCCTTAATAGCATGGTAACGGGCTTGATAATGTCGTTACCGATATTAAGGGCCTTCCGATCGTGTGTCATTAATATGGTATTAATGACACTTAATCGGGTCTTGAAGTCTTTGATTGCCCCTTAAAGGTCCGAGCCGTTGGGGGTCTACCAGTCTGATTGTTAAGGCTGAAGGTCTGGCGTTTGGACACGTGGCAGCATCGGAGCTATCCATCTTGGGATGGGTAGGTCCGGTGTAGATGTATACGTGTCGGAAACGGAGCTTCCCTCTGTCGGGGGGTTAGGTCCGGGGGTGCCGCACAAGTGTTTAGCCCGGAGCTATCCCATGTGTGGGTTGTAGGTCCAGTTGCAGTATACATGTGGCAGCACCAGGACTAACTATAGATGGGAGGCAGGTCCGGTCCCGTATGACACGTGGGGCCTTCGCAGGTCTTCAACTCAGACAGGTGAAGTTCCTTTGGTCTTTTTGTAATCCCAAGGGGTATACGGTACGCAGGATACCGATAGTGGCCCCCTGGGCCCACCTCTGGGAGAGACCTTTTGGGTGAAGTCATTGTGCCGAAGGTGGGTCCATCCTTCGGTTTTTGAGCCGCGTCTTCAAGGGTCTTCGGATGTGCCGTTGGCGGTAGTTCGCAGTTAAACCAACGCCGCGTGGCATATCCAAGATGCGGCAGGTGAGATCTGGGCGTGCGGATCTCACGCAATTGAAGGTCACCGGTTCCCGGTACAAAAATTGTATCGGTTCCGCGCGCCCTGTCAGGTCGCCGCCCTCGGGCTTCCGCCTTTCATGATGACAACCGTTCGACTGGGGTAAGAACCTCGACTTGATCGTCGGGGTGGCCCCGGGCCCCTTTGTCATTGGCAGGGTGAAGTTTTTGAATTGTATCGTCGGCTCCTCTGCGGTTTCCATCCAAGCATTGCGGGAGCTTACTTAAGAAGGAAAGTGCGCACCGTTTGGGGATTCTTTACGCCTTCATTCGAACTCGTGCTCTAATCCTCCAAACTTTTGCTTGCTTTTCATCTCTCGCCCCGCTGTGTTGCGATGGAGTTGGGTCTCCGCAAGAGCCGACTGAATACCGACGGTGAGTTGAAGAAGGTCCGGGCCCTCATGGGGTGGTCTAGTGACTTCTTCAACCATTAGGTCCGCACCGGCAAGCTTCCGTTCGAGAAGGAACACACCGGCGACATGGTGTACTTCTTTGCGTATGCCATGGTGGTACTGATCCCACCCTTCTCCACTTTTCTCTTGATGCTACTAGACTTCTATGGTCTGCAGCTGTACCACCTCCGTCCCCACTCCATTCTTTTGGTGTCGATTTTTGTCCACTTCTATGAGATGTGGGTGGGCATTCCCCCCTGTGTTGAGCTCTTCCACACCTTCTTCACCATCCACACCACCGACAAGAGTGACGAGTACCTTGGCTTCTATTATTTTGTGAAGCGCAAGAAGTGCCCGTACAAGTACTTGCGGTCGTTCCCTTCTGAGAAGTGGGACGACTGGAAGAAGGATTGGATCGTCATCAGGGTGGAGGAGCATGAGAAGCTGGAGCTACCCGAAGGCCTACCCAACGTCAACACTGAAGCTTGGAGCGAAGTTCCGGTGTTATCGGACGCCTTCAACCCTGCTCTGACTAGGATCCGCCAATGCGTGGAAGGAGGGGTGACTCCTCAGGCAGTATTTTGCAACTTCCTAGTTAACAGATGGGCTCCGCTGAAGAAGAGGGAGAAGCTTGCCTGGGCCCTCAACAGCGTGATGGACGATGACCGGATCGAGACTAGTTTGAAGTCCAACATGGAAGGCGCAACTTTGGAGTTCCACCTCAAGAATTTCCAGCACGGCATCGACATCGAGGGTGATGACTTGACTCCGCTGGCGGCTTTCCTCCCTCTGAACATGGACGTGGATTTTAGCAGGGAGCTCCAACGGAAGATGCTGGTGCTTGACGACCTTGGTGAAGTCGAGAGGCGTCCGACCACCGGGTTGGCGATCCCCGGAGCTTCCGAGTGTGGAACCCCTTCCACCCCGAGACAAAGAGTTGAAGTCGTGGGCAAGGGCAAAGAGTTGACCGAGCCCTCGAGCCGTAAAAGGAAGCTGAAGCACTCTGACGGGAGGTCCGTCAGACCTGCTCCTTCCATAGCGGCTCCTTCTCCCCGGAGGGGAAGGTCTTCAACAGCGGCAACTACTCCAGCATCGACATCTCCTCGGGTTGCTAGCTCTAGACATACGGCTCCAGTACCAGCTGAGGGCTCTGGGTCCGGAGGTCCTTCCCAGTCGAGGGGGGCCTCAACCAAAGTGACGCCGACAGCAGCAGCGAGCTCCGGGGAACCTTCCGGAGCTGGCACGCCAGGAGCGACAGGGTCCAGCGCCGAGCGTCCGGAGAAGAGGTTCCGCGCTAGTTGGAGTAGAATCCTTCCGAGGTAAATTTTGTTTTTGACCTCAGTTGGTTGTTTTTTGGTTGTAAATGCGTCTTGAGCTTCTTCGTCCTTCATCTACAGTGTCCCAAAGAGAAGGACTGAAGCTCCGACTCCCGCGACAGCAACTGATGATGTGGAGACGGAAGCTTCGACTCCCATTCCAGTGCCGCCCCAAGAGAAGGCTCAGGTTGCGGCAGTTCCGGCGCCGGCTGTCATGGTCCTGGACCTCGACTCATCCCCAGAAGCTCCCGTGGTAGCGCCGAACCACGGGAATGAAGATGTACCAGCGGCACCTGCCCCGGAGGTTGAAGCTCCGGGTTTGGATGCTAAAATGAAGGACGCTCCGGCCTCTGAGCCGGAGGTAGCTGCGATTCCGGACCTAGAGTCGGATGTCGTTGAAGCCCCGGCAACAGAGCCGGTGGTTGATGAAGTCCCGGCGGTATAGCCGGTGGCCGATGGAGCTCCAGCGCTCGAGCCGGTCGTCGAAGAAGTTCTGGTGCCTGAGCCGGTTGCTGCAGAGGTGCCGGCGCTCGAGCCCCTGATGGTCGAAGCGCCAGCGCTTGAGCCGCTGGCGGAGGAGGAGCTAGCGTCGGAGCCGAAAGTGGCTCCAGCTCTGGCAGAATCTTCAACGCCTGCTCCGGAGGCAATGGTCCTGGAGGTACCCGCGCCTGGGCCAGGGTGTCAAGATGAATTTGCTGGCCCCCCGCCTGAGGGACCAGTTGTTGATGACCTGGCGGCAGGACCTTCAGAGCCAACTCCGGAGGTCGAAACTTCTGTATCAGAACCTTCCTCGGCGGTGGCCGAGGCTATCCCGGAGGACGGCCCTAGTGCCATTGAATCTCAGGGGACCGCTCTTGTAGAGTGGGACCCAATTTTTGTCATAGAGAACCCGTTGGAGCCAGCGGAGAGGACCCCGGCAGGTCCGGATCCAATCCCTCTATCGTTGTCTATTGACAACGCCTACTCCAGCCTTTGTCAAGTGTGGCTAGCTTTCTACCACGACAGCAAAGCCCTCAAGGAGGAGCGCCAAACTCTTAGGAGGTGGCACACCCGGCTCCAATTGGAGACCAAGCTAGCGCAGTCGAGGCTGGCTGACAACAAGGAGTGGGTGAAGAAGGATAAGGTCCGGTTGGAGTATTGGGGCCAGCTGCTGGACGAGAGGGAAAGCATGACACGATCCCTTGACAACCAGTCCTGGGCCATCTACGAACAGGCCGTAGCTGCTAATAATGCAGTGAATGATCGCCAAGAGAGGATCGACGCTATCCACGACACCCTCGTCAAGCGTCGAGAGGCCCTTAAGGAGCAGGAGAAAAATCTCGAAGATGAAGAGCAAAAACTCTTGGAGTTGCAGGATGACCTCGTGAAGAGGGAAAAAGAGCTTACTCAGAGGCTGACTCTAGATGACAAGAGTCTCGTGGAGCGCACCAAGAAGTTGGATGAGCGCTGCGAGAAAGAGGAGAAGAAGGCCTGGCAGCAAGGACAGGATCTCCACAAGAGGAAGAATGATGTTGCTGCTAGGGAGAAGAAGGTGTGGGGCTGAGAGAAGGACCTGGTTAACTGTCGGAACGAGATCCATCTCCGGGAGGAAGAGCTCAACAAACTCGAAAGGCAGGTTGCTGAAAAGATTCAGCAGAATGCCAAAGAGGTAGAGCGTCTTACTCGGGAGAATTCGGAGCTTGCGGCGACCAGAAGATCCTTGGAGGAGATGCGGAGATCGAGGGCTGTGGAGTCCCAACAAGTTTGGGATTTCCTGGGAAAAGCCAACGATGCGCTTACGCCAATGGGTTTTAGTCCCGTGCGTCCGGATGATCGGGAGCCGGAGCTGGACCAGGCGTTGCAGGCGTTGAGTTCGGCAGGCAACAAGCTCACCAAGATGGGTGATGTCATCGCGGACCAGCTGGAAACCGAGGGGCAATCCCTGGCAAAGAGCGTCGCAGAATTCGTGCTAATGTGCTACACAAGCCGGGACCCTCAATTCCCCTTGGACCCGGTGCTTGAAGGCCCCACCGACAGAGAGGGATAAGCTGCCCAAGCTAGCGTATCGGAGGTTGCCCAGAAGTTCACCTCGTTCTTCCATAGGATCTAGGACCATCTCTTTGTAGCTCCCGCTTGTATCCTCTCTTCTTTTTCTCCAATTTTGTAATATCTTGTCTCCAGATGAATGAAATCCAAATTTTTATGAATTTCATTTTTTATCTTCAACACCTTTGTCCCATTTGGCCCCCTGGTAGATGTACACAATTTGATTGTGAACATGTACCAAGAGGATGTAACAGTTGTTGAAGACTTGCGTGCTTCGAACTTATAGAACGTAGGTCTGAAGTCTTCAATGGTAGAGGCCCCCTGAGGTTGTCGGAGCTTAGTAGCTCCGACATTGACCATCGTCGGAGCTTAGTAGCTCCAGTAGCAGTCTCCATCAACGCGTAGAGCATCGACGGTTAGTCCTTGGGGTGTCGGAGCTTGGTAGCTCTGGCAGTGACCTCTGTCAATGTGCGGTGTGTCGACAGCAGACCCTACTGTAGAGTCTTCCCACCACCTTTTGTTCACGTTGACGGCTGGCCCCCTGGATCTGCCAGAACTTTATATCTCCGGCAATGCCTACTATCAATATTTGGAACATTGACAACAGACCATCTTGGGGTGTGTTGGAGCTTTGGTAGCTCTGGCTTTATCCACCATCATCATGGAACCTTTATTTTTCCTGCACACAGAAGCCAAGAAAAATAGTGAAATCCATTTCCTATCTATAACTCAACTGTGACTTACTATTCTCGAGAAAGTTTTATGTCAAACACAATTCTAAATACAATCAAGTGTGTTGCCTTGTTTCCTTCAGGTCTGATCGTTTCTGGACTATTCTTACTTCGTCCTGCCGGGGTGTAGGTAGAGTGGCGTACTTAGGGTGCATGACCAGGCTAAGTCGATAGCACACTCCGGCCCTAGATTGGCTTGGCGGCACTCAGACGAGTAGACCATTTACACTGTTTGGACCCAGAAGAATAGACGATGCAACTCGAGTTGTACATGAACTGGTCGAGCTAAAGTTTCTTAAGAATTGCACAACTTTGTTATAGACAAGAAAGAGAAAAATAAAAAATATTGAGCCTGTACAAAATAAATGTACGTGGAGTCTGTTTTCACACAATGATGTCTTTCATTATAGGTCTGGGGTACAGGAGAAACAAGTACACTCTTAGGGTACAGAACCAGGCTAAGTGTGTTTTGTTTCTCATTTGACCCAAAGTAGCTAGCGACACTTTTAGTTCTGAGACTGTGACAAGTGTTGCCTGAACTTTGCGGACATTTCGGGGAAGGTCCGAATGTTCTCCCGGAGGAGCTACCCGACTCTGTACAATGACTCTATAACATACATCACATGTAACTACGGTCTCACCTTCGTGATATTAAGCGTAGAACTTACGGAGGTGCTCAATGTTCCAAGGATTTGGGAGAGGTGTCCCATCCTCGGTTGCCAAGCGAACGCATCCGGGACGGGATACTTTGATCACTCGGAAGGGTCCTTCCCAGCCGGGGGAAAGTTTGTTTAACCCTTCTCTGGATTGTATTCTATGTAACACCAGATCACCTTCCTCGAGCTGTCAGCTGTGAACATGCCGTTGGTGATAGCGCCGAAGAGCTTGGTATTGGGCATTCCGAACAGCTGCTTGGCACCTTCCCTCTTCAAGGAGGTCAAGGTCTTCACGCCGGAGCTGGTCCTGCATGGCATCATCGAAGGTCCGGACCCGGAGCGACCCCAAGGTGATTTCCGGAGGAAGGACTGCTTCAGCTCCATACACCAGGAAGAAGGGTGTCTCTCCAATTGACCGGTTTGGAGTTGTCCTGTTGGCCCACAGTGTGGGCAGAAGCTCTTCGATCCAGTTGGCTCCATGTTTTTTCAGGCGCTCATATGTGCGCATCTTGAGTCCTTTTAGGATTTCTGCATTTGCTCTCTCGACCTGGCCATTGCTTGCCGGGTGAGCTACGGAAGTGTAGCTAACTTGGATGCTGAGGTCTTTGCAATATCCTTGGAATGCAGAGCTTGTGAACTGGGTCCCATTATCAGTTATCATTTTGTTTGGGACTCCAAATATACATACGATGTACTGCAAGAAGTTGATAGCTGATTGCTTGTTTATTGTCACAACTGGAGTTGCCTCCGTCCATTTGGTGAATTTGTCAATGGCAACGTACAGGAACTTTTAACCTCCGACGGCTCTTGGGAAAGGTCCCAAGATATCCATCCCCCACACAGTGAATGGCCATGTAGAAGGTATCATTTGTATAGGTTGAGCCGGTGTGTGAATTTGCTTTGCATGGAACTGGCATGCTTCACATTTCTTCACCAGCTCAGTTGCATCCTGGAGCGCTGTAGGCCAGTAGAAGCCATGCCGGATGGCTTTACCAACCAGCGTGTAGGAAGACGCGTGGTTCCCACACTCGCCTCCATAGATTTCCGCGAGGAGCTCGCAACCTTCTTCCCTTGTAATGCACCACATTAGGACGCCGTTGGCACCGCGCCGGTAGAGATCCCTTTCTACTAGCGTGTATCTTTTAGCCAATCCGACTATTCGGTCAGTGGATACATTATCTTCAGGAAGGAAATTGTCTTTCAAGTAGCTCCGGATCTCCGAGATCCATGCATTGTAACTAGCTTGAGGATTTGAGTCTTGCGCGCTGGGTTGCTCGGAGCTTCCTGCAGCACCTACGACACTTGATGGATGCCATGGTAACAGGGCCATCGGGACCGCCAGCTTCGAGGTGCTGGTCTCGCCCCCTTCGCTCAGTTCGGCAGGCTGAGCTGTAGGTTTAGACAACCTCCGGACAAAGGTTCCGTCGGGAGCCAGAGCCCCGGTTGAAGCTTTTGTCGAGAGCTCGTCAGCTTCAGCGTTGTTGAGACACTGGACATGGCAAAGATCTAGGACGTCGAAGTCCTCTAAAGCTTCTGGACCTCAAGTAGGTATGCCGCTAGTTGAGGGTTGTTGTAGCAACATTCACCTTTGACTTGTTTTACAACAAGTTGTGAATCACCCTTTACCAACAGCTGCTTGACACCATACGATAGTGCCACCTTGAGTCCATAAATTAGTGCTTCGTACTCCGCCATGTTGTTGGCCGCCTTGAAGTCAAGGTGAACCATGTATTTAACCTTCTCCCCGGTCAGAGCGAGGAGAATGACTCTAGCTCCGGCCCCCTGCTTTTGCACGGAGCCATCAAAGTATAGAGTCCAGTGAGGCTCACTGAAGACCGGAACCTTGGGTTCCGACTTCTGCTCACTGGGCCCCTCAGGATTTGATGGAGAGGGGGTCCATTTCGCCACGAAGTCCACCAGAGCCTAACTCTTGATCGCTTGTCTTGGGATGAATTCCAGATCGAACTCGTCCAGTTCTGCCGCCCACTTTGCAATATTCCTTGTAGAGTTGGGATTATGCAAGATTGTACGCAGTGGATAAGAAGTTACCATTGAGATCTTGTGGGCTTGGAAGTAGTGTCGAAACTTCCTGGAGGCAATAAGAACCGCGCAGAGCAGCTTATGCACCTCCAGATACCGAGTCTTGGCGTCATGGAGTACTTCGCTAATAAAGTACACTGGGCGCTGGACCGTCCAGGCCCTCCCGAAGGGGCCCGGAGCTTCCTCCTCATCTATCCGGACCCTCCCGGAGGGGTCCGGACCTTGTTTGGGGACCTTCGGGTGCCGGTTGGAGGTACCCGGAGCTTCTTGTGAAGTGACCCGGACCTTCCCGGAGGGGTCCGGATCTTGTTGCTCAGCAGCAGTGACTCATTCATTTGAAGGAGAGGGATCCTCCGGAGTCTCTCCTTGAGGATCTGGGTCTAGGAGCTGGGACCCAGACTTGACTTCAGGTAGCTCTGGACCCTCCCGAAGGGGTCTGGATCCCTGAACTGGAGATGGTTCTAGCCTTTCCGCAACCAGGACCATGCTGACAACTTCGTCAGTTGCCGAAATGTAAAGCAGAAGTGGCTCACCAGGGTTCGGAGCTACTAAGGTTGGTAGGGTGGTGAGGAGCTGCTTCAGCTCCTGGAATGCCTTTTCTGCTTCTTCAGACCATTGGAATTGTCCGGACTTCCTCAACAGCTTGAAGAAGGGTAGCGCTCGTTCCGCCAGTCTTGAGATGAACCGGTTGAGGGCAGCTAGACATCTAGTCAGCTTCTGAACGTCCTTGATTCGGGCTGGTGGCCGCATATTTTCAATGGCTTTTATCTTCACCGGATTTTCTTCTATTCCTTGGCGATTCACCAGGAAACCAAGAAGTTTTTCGGAGCTAACTCCAAAGACACACTTGTCCGGGTTCAGCTTCGTGCGAGTGACTCAACTTGTCAAAGACAGCTTGCAAGGTGTCTAGAAACGACTCCTTGTTTTTAATCTTCACGACGATGTCATCGACATACACTTCCACTACGTCTCTGATGGGATCTCCAAAAGTTTTGTACATAGCTCGTAAAAATGTTGAACCAGCATTCTTGAGACCAAATGGCATGGCAGTATAGCAATATAATCCATCTAATGCGATGAATGAGGTATGTTCTTCATCTTCCCTGGACATTCTGATTTGATGATACCCAGAATATGCGTCCAGGAAACATAGTAACTCGCACCCAGAGGTGGAATCCACTATCTGATCTATTCTAGATAGTGGGAATGGATCTTCTGGACATGCCTTATTTAGTGTAGTGTAGTCGATACACATCCGAAGCTTCCCGCTGGCCTTGGGTACAACGACTGGGTTTGCCAGCCATTTTGGGTGGAAGACTTCTCGGATGAATCCAGCTTCAAGCAACTTCTTCACTTCTTGACGTATGAAGTTCTGTCGCTCTACTGATTGCTTCCGAGGCTTCTGATGTACAGGCCGAGCGTCAGGATAGATCTTCAGATTGTGCTCGATCACTTCCCTAGGGATCCCAGGCATTTGTGACGGTTGCCAGACAAGCACGTTGACGTTAGCCCGAAGGAAAGTGACGAGCGCGAGTTCTTATTTGTCATTCAGACGTCCCGATATACGAGTGGTCTGAGCGGCGTCAGAACCGATTTAGATGACTTTGACGGGAATGTCGGTGTCGCCGCTTGGTTGCACGCGAGGTGCAGAGGTTGAGCCTCGATGACGAATGCTCGGGGGTTTCGGAATTTTCTCCTTTCCGGATTCTTCCTCCTGCGCTAAAGCAAGCGCATGGAGTTCTTCCAAAGCTGTCACTCCAATAGTGCGATCTCCACGGATTTGAAGAACTTCTGCTGGTGTTGGCATCTTCAACACCAAGTAGCCATAGTGAGCAACAACCATGAACTTGTATAAGGTTGGCCTGCCCAAAATGGCGTTGAAGGGTAAGTTGGTTTGTGCCACGTCGAAGACCAACTTTTCAATGCGGTAATTCTCCCGGGTCCTGAAGGTCACCGAAAGAGTAATTGCACCGATGGGGTTATGGTCCCCAGACCTACTTCGGAGAAAGGTCGAGGGGGGCAAAGGTCCAAAGGTTGGAGCTGAAGCTTGACAAAAGCTTTGAAGCTTATGAGGTTCAGCCCCGAACCTCCGTCCACCATCACATGGTGGAGTTGAATGTTTTTGATGGTCGGAGATACCATCAATGGGAGTTGGCTAGCTCCGATCATATTCCAAGGGTAGTCCAAAGCATCAAAAGTGATGGTAGTGTCCATCCACTTCCGGTGCGGCTCCGCCTGGCGGTGGGAGCTACTGAGGCCATATCCCGTCGCATGGTCTTGAGGACCCGACGGGAGGTGATGTCCCACGAACCACCAAAGATGGTGTTCATGGTTTTCCGACGTTCGTTGTTGGATACATCGGAATCATCGTCGACGGAGGTGTAAACAACCTTCAAGACTTTTTTAGGGTCCTGGAAGCCTAACTCCTTTTCAGCCGGAGCTTCGTCAACTTTTTGTTTTCCTTTCCTTTGACGGAAAGGAACTTCTTCCCGGCGCTTGTTGTAGCGCTCGGCAAGGTTCTGGACCTCACGACAGCCTTCCAAGTTGTAGTTGTTCGTCTTGTGTATAGGACACCACATCTTGGAGCTGCCTCCGTCTTCAGATGACGGCCGAGGTCGTTTTTCGGGGCGTGGCCCCCGGCCACCCGGAGCTGCAGCAGCTGCGGCTGTAGGTGTGCCGGCCAACGGCTTCTTCTTGCCGTTGGACTTTTTCTTCTTCTTTCCACTCCCGGAGGTAGTGGCTTCACCCTTGGGGGACTTTTTGTTGTCCTCCGAAGGTGGTTGGGAGTGCATTTCACGGCCCTCCGCAGCTTTGGCGCGTTTGTCTGCCAAGCTGAAGAGCTCCGTGATGCTGGTGATCTCCTTGGTCGCTAGCTTCTCCAGCATCTTCTTGTCTCGTACGCCCTGTCTAAATGCCACAATAACAGAGGCACTGGAGATAGAAGGAATAGTGTTTTATACCTGGGAAAACCTCTGGATGAAAGATCGTAGGGATTCTCCCCCCTTTCTGCTTGACAGCAAAAAGGTCCAGTTCAGTGCTTGGTCGAGTGTATGAACTCCCAAAATTGACGGTGAACTGTTGGCACAATTTTGTCCAACTGTTGATGGAGTCGGGCGGAAGGCTCATGAACCAGGACCTGACGGTCCCAATCAAAGCCACGGGGAAGTAGTTGGCCATTACGGCCTCGTTGCCTCCGGCCGTAAGAATTGCAGTGGAGTAAATCTGGAGAAACTCGGCGGGATTGACAGTCCCGTCAAATTTCTCCGGCGGGTGAGGCCAGAACTTTTGTGGCCATCTGACCATGCGTAGGTGCATGGTCAGGGCAGAACAGCCTCCTCCTACTCCCTCGGGAGCAGGACTGTCTCGGGCCTCTCACCTTTCACGAGCACGCTCGATATGGACGCGGTCGTCCTGTTGGCGGTAACGGCGATCAAGCTCCGGCCGGAGGTCGTGAGTTGAAAGCCTGGTTACTGTATGAGTGGGTCGCACCCCGGAAGGCAGTGACGTCACTTGTTGAGACGCAACACGCCTCCTATGTTGGGAAGCATGCAGACCAAGTCTACCCGACACGGTCCGATGCTGCGATGGGGCCCGCCCCAAGGGGGGAGGACCTTGGTTGCTGATGCGATCGGCTGCTGCTGCAACCAAATGTTCCACATCAGCCCTCCACTGCTCCATTGCACCCTGGGATGCACCTGGAGGTGGTGTGTGTTGGAGAAGAACACGTGCGGCTTGGAGCGCAAGTTCAGGGTTGTTATTCGCCAATGTCGTGACGACGCAGATGCCCCATCCCGTTGTCCAGCTTGATTTGCCGGTGTAGATGGTGGCAGTGGAGGCATGACTCCTGCTGGAGCCACAACACATACCAGCTATTGCACATTGGAGGGATTGTCTCCGGCAGGTTGCACTACAGGGTTGCCGTTGGACGATCCAGCAGCAGAGGTCACCATCTTCGAATCTCGGGTGCCCCTACGTGGCGCGCCAGCTGTCGGCGTGTTGATCCGGCAGTTCTCCCGATACTACCGTTGGTAGCCCGCGGAGTTTGTAGTTCGGTATTGGGCGCGCAGAGATTCCAAAGACGATGTCAAGTGTACACAAGGACTTACGTGGTTCGGGCCGCCTGATTAATACCCTACTCCACGGGGTGTGTAGTTGTTGTATTGGGTATCAAAGCTGTATATGGGAGGGTTCAAGAGAGCTGTGAGCCGTCCCTTGTGTATCGTTGATCAGTCCTTTTACACTACAAGGACTGGTCATTACACCGTTAGCCTGGCCCAACATGTGGCCCTAGCGGTTACTGATGCTTAATGCACAAATGAGATTAATTACCCTTAATAGCATGGTAACGGGCTTGACAATGCCGTTACCGGTATTAAGGGTCTTCCGATCGTGTGTCATTAATATGGTATTAATGACACTTAATCACGTCTTGAAGTCTTTGATTGCCCCTTAAAGGTCCAAGCCGTTGGGGGTCCACCAGTCTGATTGTTAAGGTTGAAGGTCCAGCGTTTGGACATGTGGCAGCATCGGAGCTATCCGTCTTGGGACGGGTAGGTCCGGTGTAGATGTACACATGTCGGAACCGGAGCTTTCCTCTGTCGGGGGTTAGGTCCAGGGGTGCCGCACAAGTGTTTAGCCCGGAGCTATCCCATGTGTAGGATGTAGGTCCGGTTGCGGTATACACATGGCAGCACCAGGACTAACCATAGATGGGAGGCAGATCCGGTCCCGTATGACACGTGGGGCCTTCGCAGGTCTTCAACTCAGACAGGTGAAGTTCCTTTGGTCTTTTTGTAATCCCGAGGGGTATACGGTACGCAGGGTACCGACAAAAAGGAATATTGATAAGTTTAAGGCCAGACTTGTTGCAAAAGGCTTCACTCAAAGAGAAGGGACTGATTATAATGAGACATTTTCACCCGTCTCAAGTAAGGATTCGTTCAGAATCATTATGGAATTAGTTGCACACTATAATTTAGAATTAAATCAGATGGATGTAAAAACGGCGTTCCTCAATGATGATCTATAAGAGAACGTCTATGTGACTCAACTGGAATGTTTTGTTGGTAAGGGTAAGGAACATATGAGATGCCACTTAAGAAAGTCTATTTATGGATTTAAACAAGCATCAAGACAGTGGTATCTCAAGTTCGATGAGACAGTAAGAAAGTTTGGGTTTAAAGAAAATGAGGAAGACAATTGCATTTATGCTAAGGTTAATAACGGGAAATTTATTTTCCTCGTGCTTTATGTAGATGATATACTACTTGCAAGTAGTGATGTCAATCTACTATCAGAAACTAATAAGTTCTTGTCCTCTAATTTTGATATGAAATATCTTGGTGAAGCATTTTATGTATTGGACATAGAAATTCACCGAGATAGAATAAAGGGGTATTAAGTAAAGCACAAAAGGCATACTTAAGGAGCGCACTTGGAAAGTACAGTATGCATGAAAATAAATCTTTGTTTACTCTAATGAGTCAAGGTTGGTAATTATGAAACCAATAAGAGGCCTACATGATAAGAATCAATTCCAAAACTTCTTGCTGTTAGAAGTTTTAAGTTTTGCTCAATTCCTAAGTTACCTTGACAAAGTAAGTATCGGGTTAATTTTGGCATAAGTAAGTCCAATCCATATGACTGGATGGAAATAAGTATTACTTGCAGATTTGCAAGTATCAAGGTCTCATAGTAAGTTAAGTGTAAGACTAAGTCATTAGAATAATGACTTACTAAGACTCAGTTTGTGCGAGATGTGTAGTGAATCCACATCAGTAATCAACACTCACATAATGGAGCTTTATTGTGAGAAAGCTCCTAATTTAGGGTCACTACATCATGTGTGATGCATATCAAATATATATATTATAAATAAAACCACCGAGCAGACACAGTAAGTAAACCCGAATTATGAGTGGTTGACAGCATTAAAGCACTTAAGTTTTTTGTACTCCAGAGACAACAAGTCATATGTGATGACAAACACATTGACATAAGTTATGTATTGTAAAGGAGTAAATCCGGGATCATATTAGCAGTGAATATTGAGTAAATTAGTATCAAGCGAATGCTTGCGGATCCACTTACAAAAGATTTTCTACCCAACGTGTTCAGTGAACACATGGCTAGAATGGGTTTAAGGAAGAACCTATGATCACTGGATATTTAGGGGGCAAGTAAGAGTAAGGTTCATTTTTAAGTGTGAGATGTATTGTGGTCCTTGAGTCCAACAATACGTAAATGGCTGTTGTGATGTGTTCTGCCCTATATGTTAAGTATGAAAAAGTGGACACTAAGTTTAGTATTAAGTAAGTTGGTAAGTTTCAGTTTCGAGTTCAAGGGGGGGTGTTATCACTACCGGACTAGTCCGATAGTGGACGGACTAGTCCGGTCCAGACTAGTCCAGTTCGGACTAGTCCGATATAAGATCAGACTAGTCCGATGTTGTCCAATAAGGATATCAGACTAGTCCGGACCCCAACTGGACTAGTCCGATCTTTTCAGTTAATGTCAGTTTGAACTCGAAAATGACATGTGTTCTAATTGAAAGGACACAACTCACCAACAATTATGTCCCTGATCGGGGGACTTAACTGTCTCTAAGGGTGGGAGGCCCCCTCTTTGTCTCTTGGTCATATATAAGGAGAGAGTTATGTGTATGATTGAGTGTGGCATGTGAATACACATTAGACACAAGAACTCTCTCAATTCTCTCGGATTCCGATCAAAATACCAACAGAAGAACAAGGGGAAACACCTCTCATTTTCGTTCTTCTTGCAGCCTCGCCTTGTTGGCTCGATGATCGAATCGTGAAGCAACAACAAAGATGGAAGAGAAGGTATTAGCAGTGTTCTTGTGCTATTTGAGAGATAGCACTTGATGTTGATCTTGTATTCAGCTTTCTTCTGTATAATTCGAAATGATTTAGTGGTTATTTGATCTTTGGGTTCTCTTTTGATTCTAACAACCACCACTTTACAAGATCTCGGGGCTTTCTGTAAAATCTCTAAATTTGAAGTGCTCATCACAACTATGAAAAACAAATTTAGAAAAGAAACAAAAATAGCAAATGGAAAATCAAATTACTTCAAACTCTAATTGAGGAATTCAAAATTCAGATCAAGCTCCCGTCCAAACCAAGTCAAAATGAAAATTTGAGTTCACCAGTAGATTCCCCATATCTCAAGTAGTGTCCCTGCCAAATGTCATAATTTTTGAAGGTCATTTGCTATTTAATTCAATGTGTACATTAAAATTCATTTGAATTTAAAAAAAAATCTACACATTGGATTTAGTCTCCCTGTAAAAATCTAGCATTTTTGGACAAAGTTTGGCAAGGGAATTGAATGACTAGAGAAGATGTGCTTGAGGGAAAAAGTGGGACCCACTACTCAAAATGGCTGAACCGCCCCTGTCTCGCTAATCCCGCGCTTCAACTCCGTCTTGCCGACGGCAAGCAGGCAGGTAGCTGCGTGGCGTCGGGTTTAAGACATCCACATCTTCTTTGCTTCATCCCTACTTAACCAAAGTGTAGAACAGCTCACCTCTCTCTCCTCCTCTCTCTGTTTATTCTCCCGCGCGCACAACCACCGCCACCTCTCTGTTCTTCCATTAGAGCAAGGATTTGCCGCCGAGTTTCATCTTTCCTCCAAAGCAAAGTGTTCCGCAAGCCTTCTCTCTACCTTCTTAACCCTTTAGCTCTTTGTTTTAGTGGCTAACATGTCGGTTGAAGTTTGGCGGGAGTCGAGCTTCGCCACCATGAAAGTCCTGCTCTGCCTTGTCGTTGTCCAAACGCATCAGGCAACCTCGTGACCTCTTCTTTCTCACGGTAAAAACCGCTCTTAAGTTCATCCTTTATCGAACATGTATTTTCCATTTTCTTCTCGACATGTTCATAGGACTTATGCTAGGTTGTCATTTCAATTCTGTTTCTACATGTAAGCATCCTTCAATCTAGTTAAGTTTTAGCTTCCAAACTTCCTTGTGCATCCCCTCGATCAAGAAGCTACGGAAATCATCGACCAGAGGCTTTCTTCCTCAAGTTTCCTCCCCGACAGCATAATTGGGGTAGGTCGATGGTGAACATAATGTTCTGGGCCGTTCCAACTGGTTTGCACCTCATTTTCATATTTCCCATGATCCCAGGAAGATACCCGACCAATTCCCGAACCGTTTGAGCCTAGTTTGGAGAAAACCGACCTCATTGGAACCCTAGCTTTCGGCGTTGTATTTCGGCCGTTGACAAGCTGAGGCAACCGTTGAGTGATATTCACCGTCAGATTTGCAGCTCAAGCGGCGAGTTTGGTGGATTTTTGAGTAGTGGAGCGCCGGGCGGCAAGGTGGCCGATGAAGCGCCGTCGCGGGTGCCACCTCTGTCGGGAGGTAGACAAAGGGGGTGGGTCCCGCTTATCTATGAGGGAAGAACCCGAGCGAGATCATTCTGTGGTGCCAGATTTCATGTTGCCGTGCGGGTAATTCCATGGCCCACCTGTGTCCTCAATTCCATTTGGCCATTTTAAACAAGTGGGCCCGGGTGGAATTATTTAAACTTTTTAATAGAGAAACAATTCCAGAATTGCTTCAAACTTAAAAATACATATCTTCTAGTAGAATTGGCGAAAAATTACGGAATAAATTCTGTTAGAATCCTGTTGCCCAATACTTTGCAGTGGTGCAATTTATTTGCTATGAAAGTCCCAGTATTTTTCTCATTAATTTCTTTTAGGAAAAAATTTGGGGAATTAATTCTATATGTTCTGATAATCTGAAAATTCCACATTTTGGTCAAAACCCTCATTCACAGATCCTTGGACTCCAGTAAAAATTTCAAAGTCATTTGACTTGATTTACTAGGTCAAATAGTATTCCAATCCTCAATGTCCATAGAAAATCAAAAATCAACATAAACCTTTTTTAAAATTTCATAGAAACTTGTAAAATCAATATATCCATATAGAAAGCTTAGAAATATTTAAACCAATTTTTTTTAGAACCTTTGGGACCAACTTCATTAGGAAACCTACTATTGCTCATGTTATAGTACCAGATTTAGTAGGAAAATTCAGAGATGGTAAAACCTTGTTAGAATTTTAGAGACAACAACTTCCTTGAACAAACCTATTCTTGATCCAGATTCTTATATTAGTACCTAGTGTCCACTGTAAAAATTCCAAAGCCAATTAAAATTGTTTGCATACCTAAACAATGTTTAGAAGCTTATTGCCTATAGTTTCAATATCACTCATCTATATCATTGTTTTGCATATCGTTTAGTGACCGAGCTCGAGGAAGTCCTTGAGGACCTCGATAGCATCCCACCTGGTTCTAACTTTGAGTTTGAATTATAGCCAGGCAAGCCTCAGATTTCGTTTAAGAGCTATTTCAAAGTTTTGAAGTTTGTATCACTCATATGACTACAGTTTGATATGTGCATTAGAGCTAAGGTGTTTGATAATTCAATTGCATGACCCACAATTCCCCTAGAGTATTTGGTTTGATTTATAACTCAATGTGTCAAAATTGCTATGTTAATGTTGTAGAGAATCCGATAGAAGTCGAGTAGTTGGAATCTACTCGCGAGATATTAGATACATAGGCCCAATAAACCGATGTAACTTGTAAACCTAGGCATCGAAGCATACCCTACCATTTAATAGGAGTGGATTGGGGGTAGAAAGGTGTAAATCCATTGGCAGACAACGATGTACTATTTGCTCTGCGCAGGGATCTTCTACCCGTTACGGAAGGACCAACTCGATATTTGGGTGTCCTGTAAAAGGTTGCCACATATGACAAGTATTGAAGTTGAAATTCTTTGCACTTTCGAAAGTGAGTATGTGTCGTGTTATCCGGGTGTCTACTGATTGCAATCACAGTCCCTCGCGGTTATAGGCACCGCTTGTTTACTGTGTCATGACATAGTAACTACTGAAGAAGCCAGAAGAATATGATGTATTGAATTGTTATTGATTTGCAAATATGCTTTCTATAGTATCTGCTCACAAAAGTTACTTTTCTTGAACCTTTAATCTGCTGCTAATAAACTTGAAAGCAAGGATCCACTTATAGGCGAGTGCGTTTATGCAATATCACTACTTATGTTATATGTCCCCCTCGCATGTAGAATTTCATGTTTAGGCGAGTCGGTTAAGTCTTGCTGAGTCATCGTGCTCATGGTTCCTATATTAAGTTGATGCATGTGACACATATGAGGAAGGGTCCGAAGATGAGGTGTTGTCCTCGTCGGGGTACACAAACGAGTGTGAGCCCTGCACGTCCATGATCTTCTTCTTGCGGGCTACTAGTGTGAAGCGTCTCAAGGCTGGACGGATTGACTTTTGCATAGCTTAGGCTGATAGCATGAGCTATGAGTTGAACTCTTACGATGTACATCAAGTATTGTAAAACTTCCGCTGTTTATATTAATAAAAGTTTGTATTTTATCGTATCCTTTCATGTGTGCTATTGGGTGCCGCATTGCACGACACCACCCTCTGTGATTCCTGGATGTTTCTGATTCCTGGATGTTGGGACCTCTCGTCACCTTCTCCAAAGAATTCACGAGGAACTTAGATCTCATCTCAGCCAAGATAGCCATTATCAACTTACATCTTGAGTACCATGAGCAGCATATTACACGTTTGGAGAAGATTGTAGAGAAGTCGGCGTATCTGGCTCCCCTATCTGCGGCTCCCACGATCCAGTCAAAACCGAAGCCCCTTTACTAGGGATGAAAACGAGACAGGAAAATCCCGTTCCATCCCGTACCATATACCGCTTTTTCTGTTTTTTCCCGTTTGTTTTCGAATTATTCGGAAACTATTCAAAATCGGAACAAAAACGGGACGGAAGATTCGAAAACGGTATCAAAAAATGATTTAGGTGTCTACCCGATCGTTTTTACTGTTCCCGTTTATAATTCGGAATGATTCTGTTTTCTTTTTATTCGGTATTCAACCCATTAACTGCAAAGCCCAACCCCAACAATCGAAGCCCAAGTGCGGCAAAGCATATCTTCATTTTTGTTCTCTTTCTCTTCCCGTCCAAGCCCAGTCAGCAGCCGCCGCCACTGCCCCCGCCCAACACTCGACCGCCTCGTTTGCCTCCACCGCCATCTTTTCTGTCGAACCCGATCCGTCCTCGCGGCACGATCTGTCCTCGCAACATGTGGCGGCGCCAGCGCAGAAGACCGCCACATGGAGCGAGAAGCTCACGTCGGACTTGGCGATGCACGTGCAAGTCACCTCTGTAGAGTCCAACCAGTACGTATCTGTAGGACGGCCTCCTTGTCTTCCAAGGGTAGAAACATTTAACGTGATTTTTGCTTGGTGTCGCTCCTGTGCTGGTGTGAGGTCGTTCTGTTGTTCTGATTTTTTGTTCATGCTGAGAGAGCTATGGAGACAATGAAGGAGACGCTCTCGAGGTGGGGGAGTCTTTGTTCATGTGCCTATTTCACTGAGAACTTGTAATTTTGCTGGTGGCATCTTGTTCTTCATTAGACAATATTAGTCATGATGTTTAATAGGTTTTGTAGTGTTCTTACAAATCATTCTCGAGGAGAGGCTATTTTTTTAATTCTTCACCCTAATTCACATTTGTCTTCTATTTATTAGATAATTTTATACTGAATTTGTGTATCAATTTATCTTCTATGTGTGTATATGTAATATGTGTAAGTACTTTGTGATATATGACTAGGTATGATTATATTGAGTCAACTAGTTTGGTCTTCTCGTCTTCCCAATTTGAGTTATCATTTTGACTGTTATCGATATATTTCTGTTCTTATTTGTTCGTTTTCGAATAACCAAAAATCCCGATTCCGTATTCCAATCGTGTTTTTTTTCGTTTTCGTTCCGCTTAGAAAATATGAAAACAAAAACAATATGAATGTTTTTTCAATTGGACTTTCAACCCTACCGTTTACCCGGTGGCTGGCGCAGTCTTTCCCCGTTCACTCGAGCCACGTAAGTCATCGTTGTCGCTCACGCTACTCGCCAAGCCCATCCTCTTCATCTGCCGGACAGAGGAGTCATCAGCTCTTCCCCCTACGCGCCTCCAAGCCATCATCAATTCTTCTCCAACTAGCCTCTCTGTTGGAGGGGCAACGCTAGCCTTGATCTAACCTGACCGCGCGCAGATCGTGTGACTCCGCATCCATCGGACACCCTCCAACGAGATACGCCCCCAATTCCACCGGATACATGCAAGGATCCACCCTGACCTCGACCTTGCGTGTCCAGAACAGCGTCGAATCCGCCTCGCTCAAATTTCTGTGCTACTCATCATCAAATCCAACGACCTCCCGCTCCGCCCTATGGTTTTCGTGGTTGTAAGGATTGGCCGAGTTCCGCATTGTCCGGTGTCAATTCGGCCTTCGCCTGGTCCTGATCCGCACGAGCGCCTCATTCCCAACCTGATCCCCCCATCGACAGCTTCCTCCACCTCGTCGCAACTCTCAATAGTCGCCCCTTCGTTCACCCGCCAATTCGGTCATAGCGCGAGGTCGCCCCCCTCCTTCTCCTCGGCATGCCATGAGGGAGTACCACAGTCATCAACTAGTCATGGTTGGATCTCTTCCCGTTGCCAACTCTGCCCTAATCCGCCTATGAACGTCCAACAGTGGCCACCTTCGCATTGATGGTGGAGTCGTCATTCACTTTGTTGCGCGCATCTAACAAAGGTACACCATCACTTTGTTGTGCGCATACAACAAAGTTACACCACCGTAGTCGCACCATGCGTGCCGCCCCCTCCCCTGCCTCATCGTTCTTCAATCCCAGCACACCAATCCTGGCTAACATCACCGGCGAGCGGTATGAAGAGCTTCCATGTGAACATAGGACATGGTGTCTTCCTCGCCCTCTGCTCTAACGTCTCCAACAGCCGGGGCCTCCTGGACTTGATGTCGTCAGGAAAGACGGAACCGGAGATTGCATTCCTCAATGCATCACTGGTGATCGATGTGTTCCCTGTTCTAGCAGTGGCTCACAAGGTCCTGCTGTCGAAGGTGAGGTACTCACGGACCACAAAAACTCTACACTCCCAGTTCAACATCTCTGGGTGGATGCATATAACTAGTGTTGTCCAGGCATCGCCTAGGCGTCCAGTTAGTTCAGGCCAGATGCCATGGCTCCTCGCCTCGCCTAGAACTGTCCAGACGCCCGACTGGTACGCCTTGGTGTCTTCTGGCATCTAGACGCGGCGTATAGGCGTCTTCTGGCTCCGTCTGGGTGCTCTGTTTTGCAGCGGCGCGGAGCGGAGGCGTGCAGCTGCATGGAGCGAGCCCAACGCAGAGGCGGGAGAAGGGTGAGAGGAGCGCAACAGTGGCGCGCAGACGCGAGGAGAGGGCGGCGGCAAAGCATGAAGAGGGCAACGGCTGGGACCGAGAACGGGGGTGACGAAGAGGACGAAGCAGGGGGCGGCGGCTGGTCTGGCTAGTTGGCGTGTAACTAGATAAAAGTTAGGGTTATGAGTTATGGACTCCTTGGGCCTTAAAAAATAGGCTCTCTACGACCCATATGCCCTCACCTGTGACTGTGACTCCCTTCAGCCGCTGCCTTCTTCGATACCTGCCTCTATCGTCCACCGCCCTCCTCGATCCTCTGCCGCCCTCGTGGATCCCGGCCCTCTTCGACACCTCCGCTCCTCTGAGGCAACCGCCTTCGGCCTCTTCTCCCATGCTCTGGCCTCCTCTCCTCTGCTTTGCCCCGCCCGCATCCTGGTCGCCTGGCCCTCGACTAGGCGCCTAGTCGTCCGGGCGGCCGGCGGGCGCCTAGGCGTTCAGGCGACATTTTACAAGCTTGCATATAACAGTACTGAAGAGATGTGGCAATTCTGATGATAGGAAAAGCTCAACATCTCTATCTACGCGCGCTTGGCATCCTCATCAGCGTCGTTCGCCTCCGTGCCCATCTCAACTTCCTCGAGCTTCCTCTTGAGATCGATTTCACCACCGACAGGCTCCTCTTGCTCGATGGATGCCGATGCAACGGTCGAGGACTGCTCCTACTTACGACGATCCAGTCCGAAGCCGTCGTAAATAACTTGTTATATTATATATAGCTCATACAACGGTGTATATAGCTAACCATCATGAAGCAAATAATTATGCGATCAATCAATAAAACAATTAAACATTTAATCACATTAAACTACTAATAAAACAATTAATCAACTAATACAAAATTTAATCCACTAATTAAACATTTAAGCAACTAATAAATAATTTAATCAACTAATTCAATGGTTAATAAACTAAATAACTAATAGATCATTTAATTAACTAATTAATCAATTAAACACTTAATGAACTATAAATTATTTAATCAACAAATTCAACAATTAATCAACTAATTGATGAATTAAACACATTAATCAACTAATTCAACAATTAATCAACTAATATAATAATTAATCACATCATTAATTTCAACAATCAAATAATTTAACATTTAATCTACTAAACTAATTAACCACATAATTAAACAATTTAATCACATAATTAAACACAATTTAGGGTTTGGGGTAGGGGTGAGGCTGGGGTGGGGAGGGGTCGGGGTCTGTGGTGGGCACGGTGGCGCTGCCCGACGACGCCGAAGAGGGTTGGGGTGGGTGGTCGGGGCGGGGGGGGGGGGGGGGGGGGGGGGGGGGGGTAGGCTCGATGTGAAGGAGGGTCGGGGTGTGGGATGGTGTTGGGGGCGGCAACGACGGCGGACGACAGCGACGAGAGCCGCCGACGTGCCGGGAGGGAGAGAGAGGAGAGCGCCAGGGGAGAGAGAGGGAGGTGGTGCCAAAGGGGAGGAGGGAGGCAACACAGGGTCAATGGTGATGGTGGCAGGCGTGACGGTGAGGTCTGTGCGAGTGAGGATGCGGCACGACTGTGAGGAAGAGAGAGGAGAGCGGCGCGGCGGGCCGTGAGCCAGGTATTAGGGCCTAAACTACGACGACCAGGATAATTCATGATGGTCCATGTAGGTAGCCGTCGTAAATAGAGCATTGTTTACGACGGTTCAAGCAATCGTCGTAAATATCTCTTTATTTACGATGGCTAGGGTAAACATCGTAAATAAATAGGTTGTTTACTATGGTCAGATTTAGCCGTCATAAATAATTTTAACCATCGTAAATACTACATTTTCTAACGACTGACCACAAGAACTCGGCACTTCGAGCTCAACATCTTTGGGTGGAAGCATATAACAGTATTGAAGAGATGTGGCAATTTTGATGATACGAAGAACATTCTTGCGGCTCGTTTTGATGCATCTGAGGAGATGGAAGAAGTGGAGAAACTTATTGGTGGCCTCATGGCGATGTTGGTCTCATCGGCCGGAAGATTATCGTTGACACTGACGGTTGGGGAGCTACCTGACAACAGATTTCACCCTACACGACCCTACAATTTATCTACAAAATAAACAAATTCAACGCCTTCACAAGAAGGTAACATGGCATCTAAACAATGTCCAAAGCACAAAATCAGCAAGCCTAACGTGGTTCCTTACCGCCATTTGCTACCCTCTAACCGCACAACAGATGTATCGACGAGGCCAGCGCGTATACGTAGCTCAGGTGTTCAGAAGACATACCACACAAAAAACCCGCACCCACGGACATGCGTGTAGAGTTGTAGAACTCATCAGGAAGTGGACTAGTAGGTTGCAATACATAAACAACTCTACTGAAGTATAAGGTCATTCATCCGCACTGGTACGCTGTAAAGCGTACTGAAAAGCATACTGAAATTTTTTTTTGTGAGTGCAGATATTGAAAGTACAGAGTATATAGAGTATGATGTAGATGATAGAATATGCTTTAGAGGTTGTTGGTGTGTATGGTCTAAGGGCGCAAGCTTGGACAATTTGGCTTTGCTCTTGCTCCGGATATCAGAATCTAATAATACTTATCGCAAGGGCAGAAACAGAAACCATTTGAGCAAGCAAAATATTAAGGATCAAAGTAGAAGACACTCTATATTCTGTACAATTCAAATAATTGTAGACCATGCAGTTTGGGGGGTATTACGCTCCAATCCAACTAAGAGAACTTTTAGCCCGCAGAAGTTTCGCATGGAAAATGGTAAGTTGAATTCCCCAGGTTGATATTGACATAAAAGGCAGGCAGATATAACAACTGTAGCAATAGACGAAAGAGGCTATCTCTAGAAGGGATTTGCCTTCTTAATTTAATGCAGAAAATATTATCTATTAAAATTTGATAGCATATATGGTACACTTGTGATCAAATTGTAAGTTTCTTCTATCCAAAATACAATAGATGGTAAGTTCAACACTTGGGACAGGCCATGCTTCATATTTATCAGAACAAAATGCCTGAGGCATCTCCACAGCCACAGCTTTAGCACGAAATTTTGGATGCACTCAGGTACTTAGTCCAAAGAAATCGCATTCCTTCTCAATCAGAGCCAGCACATGCAATTCAGGGGACCTGAAAATTTCACATGACCTCCCACTTAGATGAACCCCGTCCCTTGAAACAAATTTCCATAGACTGCTACTGCATCCAGCCACTCTTCAGCCCCGAGCTTATTTTATCTCATTAATCACTCCCAGCTCATAATGTCACATCTTCTTTGCATCATAAAACTTACTCATGGTAATGTAGTTCAAGACATTCCTTGGCTCAATGCCTAACCTGCAAGTTCAAACAGGGAAAAATTGAAAGGAAAAAAGTTCAAAATCGTAACAAGGACAAACAGAATACATCTGCAAGCAACATTCTAGAAAAAAAAACAGAATATCTGCAGGCATTCTAATGTAATTTGGCAAGTCAAGTTAGACATACTACTAAATGATTTCATGTCAGACGCTTGAAACAGCAGCTATGAACAGAAACCTGTTGTTCCAAATCAAACATCAACATCACCATTGATGGCTGTCTTCGCATGTCCTACATGGTACTGCTCAATTTTGAGCATGGCGTATAAATGGTAACTTTTGAAGAGTGATTCTTCAAGTCATTTGCAATAGCCTTGGTATTGATCATTCAATATTCGTTATTCAACGAGTTATCCATTGTTTCTTCAAGGTGCAACTTGGAGTGAGATTATTGCCCGACTTCCCAGTCTAAACTAGTGGCAAACAGCACAGATTAAAGACTACGGAACAGTGGCCAATCAACATATATAAATCAAACAAGACTACATAAATGATTATTCTGTAGTACTAGATAAAAGTATAGGATTTGATCAGGGCAATGCAGATTTGTTATCTGAGCATTGTTCTATCTTATGATTTAATGCTATTGGTATGGTGACTGACTATAGAGAAAATTATAGTAGCTGCAAGTACTTCCAAGGAAGAGAAGGTGCATACAGTAATTGCTCCATAAAACATTAGGAGTTGTATTTCAGAAAAAAAAAACTCAGCCGGTGGGGGCCGGGGGGAAAGACTGCTCCCACACCTTTCTTTTTTAAGAAGAGTTCAACTATAGATCGGCAGAAAGGTCACCAAGGCTGCACTCCCCTCCCCCTGTAACACGAGGGCCTGTCCGTTGTGCACAGATTTTTGCCTATGCTTCGAGCGCACCACTCACGATTGGGTCCATCTTGTGTGCCCCATGGAACCAACGAGTGACCTTACTTATCCTAGCCAGGAAATCCGCTCCCACAAGAATCGAACCCAGGACCCTGAGGGTGCTACTAAGAGTCCTAACCACTAGGCTCTTTCGCAGGAGTTGTGTTTCAGAAAAATAAAGCAGCATGATAACTAAAGGAAAAAGGAAGTGAGGAAGCATTATATACCTAAAGCAGTATCACATATATTTTACTTCATTTGGAATCTCCATTCCTTCATTCCATATGGAGTCATTAACCATATTGGTTTCTGAATCATGGTGTAGTATCATGCTACTTCGGTTACCATGGTTTCCAACATGTCAAAGTTCAAACCTCTGGTTTGACCATTCATGATTACCAAAATCAAATGCTTGATTCCTCTTCTCTTCTACAATTTCAGCACAAAACGTTTCTTAGTCAGACAATTGGTCCAGTAAAGTCAATTTCCTTCTCTATCGGAACCCGCATATGCAATCGAAGGCGACCAACAATGTCATATATGACCTCCCACTTGGGGTGAGCCCTGTCCCCGGAAACAAACTCCCAAACATGGCTCCCAATCTCGATGAGACTGCATCCAGCCTCATTTTTACCACCCAGCTTATTTATCTCACCTTTCATAACCAGTGCTCCATTCCACATTTTCTTTGCAGCATATAGATTTTTCATGATAACATGATTCCCAGTGTTCCATGGCTCGACCTCAACCGCTCTCTCCATCACTCTCTCTGCCATATCAACATCACCATGAGATGCACAAGCAAAGAGCAATGAGCTTAATGTTATCCCATTTGGTCCAGAGGGCATTTTGTCCATCAACTCTAAGGCTTCATCTAAATACCCACAGCGTCCTAGAAGGTCTACCATACATCCATAATGCTCTACCTTTTTGCTGATCCCAAGCGCCTCCATTTCATGAAACCACTGTCTCCCCTCGTTCACAAGCCTGCCATGGCTGCAAGCTGATAGAACTCCAATCATGGTCACACTATTGGGAGAAATCCCAATTCTTTGCATCTCCTCAAACAAAAGAAGAGCCTCCCTAGAATAGCCATTCAATGCAAGTCCATTTATTATAGCATTCCAACATGTGACATCCTTATGATTCGATTGATTAAACAATCTCCTAGATTCTTCTACGTTTCCACACTTCGCATGCATGTCAATAAGCGATGTGGTGACATTAGCCCTCCAGTTAAATCCCTTTCTCCTAACAAACTCATGTACCCACCATCCAAGGTCCATAGCACAAGTAGCAGTGATTGCTGGGATCACATTTAAAACTGTCACTTCATTTGGCTCAAATGGACACGACTGAGACTGCAATTCCCTGAAAAGACTGAGTGCTTTCCCATGATCCCGGTTCCGGCAGTAGCCACTGATCATCACGTTCCACGAGTAGAGATTCCTTTGTGGCATTGCATCAAACAACTCCCTAGCACCCTTCATGTTCCCAGAAATGCAGTATCCGTGCATCAAGCAAGTCCAAGAAACAACGTTCCTCTCCGGCATTGCATCGAACACCTTGCGTGCTGACTGGACATCCCCTGCCTTCACAAGCCCATCCATCATGGCGTTGTAAACTGCGGTATCCTTCTCCGGCATCAACGAGAACACCTCCATCGCCAACCTCATATCTCCACACCTCGCGTGCCCGACCATGATAGCCGTCCAGGAAGGCAGCGTCCTGCGCGACATTGCGTTGAACACCTCCCGCGCGGAGGCCAGGTCGCCGGCCTTGGCGTAGAAGTCTATGAGCGCGGTGGAGGCGTAGACGCAGGAGGAGAAGCCGAACTTGATGACTAGGGCGTGAAGCTCCTGGCCCTCGAGCGGGCTCCCGCGCGCGGAGGCCGCGGCGTCCTTGAGAAGCAAAGGGAAGGTGTACGCATCCGGGGAGAACGGCGAGACGGCGCCGCGGGACTGGATGGAGGGCGCGACTGCGTAGAGGCGGCGGCCATGGCGGAAAAGGTCGGTCAGGTTGGAGGTGGAATTGTAGGGAAGCATCACACACGCCGTTCGCAGCATGCAGCTACTGCGATAGCGCGCCGGGAAAGAAGATTGCAGAAACGTGGGAGGCCATGTGAGGAGAGTGGCGCCGGCGACTTCTCGGCGCGAAGGTATGGGCCATGATGGGCGGCATGGGCCGTATTATTTCGTCCGACATCAAAGGGCTACGGTGTAAATTCGTGACTGAGTCGGGTCGGATCTCAACCTATGGGCCCGTCACAACCGGTTCACTGGAAATATTATATTATCCTCTCTTGGATTTCATTTTAGCATTAGGGATGGCAATTGTACCCGCGGGTTCGGTTACCCGACGGGTATTGCACCCGACGGGTGCGGGTACGGGTAGGATTTTTTACCCGTGGATACGACTCGTACACGACCCGATATTTTACGGGTACGGGTGCGGATTTTATTTCTTACCTGTGAGTACCCGACGGGTTACCCAAAACTTTAAATTCGGTCCACACAAAAACAGTTGAGCCCACGTGTACTCTGTTTGTTAGCAGCATTCACACATGCCATCTAGCTACGGGCTATGGTTCAGAGAGAAGGCAGAGAGAAGGCCCAAACGGGAGCAGCCTAGCAGCACAGCTGCTCACCTAAGTTGGACTGTATCTCCACACCAACAAAAGCCCAAGAATGCAACCGCTCTGGGCTTCAAATATTTGGACTGTAAATCAAAAGCCCACAAACGCAGCTGCACTGGTGCTGCGAGAGCCAGTCAGAGCACGGGAGTTAATCCCACCTCGCCAAGAGAAGCGGACTGGCTACCAAGATGCAAGGATAAAAGGAGGTCGTGGTGTCCAGTTTCAACTCAAACCATGTGACCACGGGTAGCTAACGGGTACCCGAAACCTGTCACGAACCCATCGGGCGCGGGTGTGGGTATGAATTTTTACCCGCATGCATATTTTTTCGGGTCGAGTTTTTGCTCTACCCGACTCAAACCTGACCCGTTGTCATCCCTATTGTCGCAAAATGGAATAAATATAAAAGTTACGTTCAATTCCATGCTGATTTGTCTGATAAAATCTCTTTATTGATGAATTTATGTTACCCCTCGGTAGATAGCACACTTCATAATTCACATGCATTCCTTTAGACTTTTTGAATCTCAAGCGCACATCACGTAGCTGCTACGACGTACAACAAAGGTGAGCGCATGCATGCCTTAATGGGTCAATCAGGATTATGGAAAAACTATCATCATCAAATAATAATATAATATGGTTGTCATGTGGAGTAATTAGCAATTCATGCATGTGTAGGAATCTTAATAGGGATACGTGCAAATAAAAATTCATTTGTCGAATTTTAGTTTACACGTACCGAAAGACTAATCTTCGGGCGCCTGAAGCAGCGCCTCTCACGTGGGCGTAGCAGTAGTGAAGGTAAGATTTTTTTTAATTTTGTTAATTGTAATTCGTAGAGTTATGTTAATTGTAAAATAATAAAATAAGAAAATTTATAATTGATTAATCTATTTTATTAAAGATTAATTACAATGATTAGTGGTTAATGATGATGATTAATTGTTAACTACTTAGTGTTTGAAATTTTCTTAAATTTCAGACACCTGAAATTTAGACACTCCCATTTTAAAATTCTTCTTTTTAACTTCCTTATGTTTCTATTAGATTTTATATCTAGTTTATCCTAACGTGCTAGGAATTTGTTGTTGTCATGTGGAGTCAACCGAGCACGTCATGTTTTCTAACACACATGTTGCATATGATCCGCCGTTACGCACCACACCAATCCACTTTTTGCAAGAAATACAATGACCATGACTAGTAACAGGCCGTGCTAATAAGGTCGGGCTGACTTAGGTTCTGATGCATAATAGCATTTGACCTTTCATCTTAAGGAATGGCTAATATGGCACCACGCTTTTCGAACCTGGTTCGTGCTCCTTTGGCGATGTTAATCATGGAGTGGTCAAACTAATGGTGTTCATTGACCTGCCCCCAATTATATATGTGGTCAAAAGGTGGAGAACTTGTATACCTCCACCTTGACTACAATACTTTCTTTGTGGTATCTTTTCAACTTTTCCAGATGCCAAAATGGGTTATTAGCAAATGAATCAAAAGATAGTCAGCGGATGCGGGTACTATCGAGGCGTGTGTCGAAGGTCTTAAACAACACTTCCCCCGGACCTGCTTAGAGAGCAGCCCGCGGAGGTTCTTTGGATTTACGAGGGCTAGTCCCAGGAGATTGAGCGCAGCGAGATGGTGAACACGGTGGGTTTACGTGGTTCGGGCCGCCGGAGCGTAACACCCTACGTCCACGGGAGTGTTTGTGTATTGTCTTGCTTAAACGTGTGTGGGTTTCACTCGGTCTGAATGTCGTCGTTCCCTGTGAAGGTCGCCTGCCGAGTCCATTTATAGTCCAAGGACTCTGCAGTCACAAGGTGGGCCCTGGGGCCCGACAGGTGGTCCCGAGGAGAGTCAAATCCTATACAAGATCTAGAATTAAATGCTATCTACTTCCCTTTGTCAGGGGCTTCAATGTGCCGTCCCGTCGCGTCGTGCGCCAGGGCTACACATAGTTGTTGATGATGGCAGGACATGTCCCGTCCGTCTTGTCCCCGCGGCTTACTTGTCCGTCTTGCGTCGTGGGTCTGTACCGGCTACTTGGACAAGACAGGACACTGGAGCCTTGACTTGCGCATGCGCGACTCCGCTTCGTCTAGGGAAGGCGCACGTACTTAATGCCTGTCTGAGCAGCGCACTCTTTCCTTTACTGCGACCTCCTACCGCATTGAGTTGGCCGTCCGCCACGTGGTCGCACAGGAGCCTGCCTTTGCAGGGAGTCGAGCGCCCGGCTGTACAGGCCACGTGGCGCCTCCAGAGCCCACCTCCGCGGAAGGGCGGAGGCTCAGCCCTGCGGGCCACGTGGTAGTTCCGGAGCCCTTCCCTGCGGGGAGGCGAGGGTCCGGTTCTGTGTGCCACGTGGCTACCCCGGAGCCCGCCTCGGCGGGAAGGCGAGGGTTCGGTCCTGCCAACCACGTGGCAGCCCGGGAGCCCGCCCCGGCGGGGAGGTAGGATCTGGTCCTTCCCTCCACGACGTGGCAGCCTCGAATTCTGCCTCCAAGTAGAGGCCGAGTCCTTAGCCGTTTTCTCCTTGTGCGCGGGGGTACCCGGTCTTGAGGGTACCGACAGCGTGTTTTTGTAATAAATCATCTATCAAAGTAAATTTCACAAAACTACTACAATCTACGTCGTTTTATAGATTTTGAATGTTAATTTCATAGAACTATGATAATTTTGATACTACATTGTATACAAATACAAATTTTATGTTTGGGTCCATTAGTCAAGCTCACAATGATAACTTCTCATAATCTGGTGCTGATAAGTGGGATAAGATAAGTTATATTTGTTGAAAAAATATTAGTTTTCTAAAATTGATATTAAAATAAGGAAAATGCAAATACTCACTATTTGTTATAATACATTTTAACATGTGATCACTTGAAGAGACACATGCAGTTACAACTGCCTCCACCCAAGGGACACGTCTCCTCTCCAATAGCCACCGTCACATGTATAAATAGAAAGCAACTGAATGAATAAAGAGTTAGTTCTGATTTGCAAGAACACTTTGTCGCTCTCTCAATTTTACTCTTAACACGTTATCAGCACTGATCTACGAGCGACTCAAGAGAGAAACAACTTTCTGGTAAGATGCCTTACCAAGGACTTACCGATCTCGTTCTTGTAATCTTCCAAGTGGAAGATCTTCATCTTTGTCGATGTTTTCGTCGTGGAGGCCGGCGCCACCACCAGATTGCCGCCTCTGCACAAGAAAATAAACACAGTAGGCGCACGCGCTACGGTCGCTATGGTCAGCGCAACAGACGAGCAGTGGTTGCACCGATGGCGCCACCGCCATCAAACTCAAGCATGTCGCATCGCCGCTTGGAGGAGTGGTCTCCGACCCCTTACCCCTGCCGACCCTCGGACCTCGACACCCATCATACGGGTCGTCAAGGTGGTCCAAGTGTCATCCTCGGAGGGGAGACCCCAATCCGAGTTGCACCAGACCTTGGACCTTCGTCATCGAGCGGACAGTGGGAGGAGGGAGAAGGAGAAGAAACTGTCGACCAAGACATCACTATGGTTACCGAAACTGCGACGCAGCCGATGCTACGGCGCACAGCAAGGATCCGCATTGCACCACGGGGTCGTCCTCAACGACCACTAGCATCGAGAACTCCGCAACAACCACCATCGCTGCCTTCAACCGCAACCCCACCGACGATCCTTCGGAATGAAGTCGGGCCTTCGGGATCCGGTTACCCACCGGCTCTCACGAGCGCGTGCGGGAACCGCAGCCTCCGCCGATTTGCCCACCTCGTCAGTAGTAGCCGACCACCCCGGTCGGGGGATTTGACCGCCAGTCCGAGTCGATGAGCGGCGATGAAAAAGGGGGGAAGGAGGGGGTGCAACACCTGCGTGGATGAAAGGCGGAGGAGCAGAACATCAACGAAGTGTGGACCAATGGCAAAGTAAGCATGATCGATGGATGGCAAGGAGCGACGGAGGGTACGAAGTGGTTGCGGCTACGGGGGAACCCTAACTGCTCGCCCTCTAACTCCTCTTCTCTTATCTACCTGCATGCCACTGGCTGGGCCGCACGACCTCATGGGCTGCCGACTAACTGTGCCGGTTGGGCCACATTTTTGCCATACCGTGCCTGTGGGCTGCACTGGGCCTCACCATTAGTCAGGTCGATCCATGGGCATAATTAATATCTTTATTTTAACTTATATTTGTAGTTTGAATTTGAATTAGAATTTAGTTTCTGCAAATTTGTAAATATTGTAAATATAGTTATGATCAATATTATATTGTGATTATGACAAGTGTTGTATTGCAATATACTTTGCACTATTATGATTGAATTTCAAATTTGGGCCGAATGAACTCAAAATATTCAATCCTTAACACTTTGTCCAAAATTCCTTTTGTTTGGGCCATTATTTAAAAATTTGGCCCAAAAGTAATAGAATTTTATTAACTATATTTTGAATATTTGCATGTACCATCATTTAAGCTAATTTTAAAATGTTGGCTTATGATGAGACAATATGATTACACATAAATAAATAGAGATTTGGTTTATCTTAATTAAACCATTTAGTTATATTTGGCTTAATACAAGCATGAATCATCTCTACATACAATGTATATGCTTCATTTTCATTCGGATATTTTTACAAGTTGGCCTTATTGAGAATAAATTATACCGTGAATTATTATTTTTGTTAAGCCATTTTCAACATTTGGCTGGACAAAAATGAAAAATTTATATGTGCTTATTCATTATGATTAATGCACTTATTACAACACTATCATGATGATTTTATTAATAAAATCTCTGGTTTCTTATATGTAGGAATCAATGAAGAACTTGCTCTTGATGGTCACAATTACCCTACATGGACTCTTGACATCAATATAAGTTTGGTTTTTTGAGTAATTATGCCTGCACTTACTTCTCTTGAACAAAGGAATCCTGCATTTCTGGATACATACAAGTACCAGACACTTTACATCATCCGAAACCACCCCCATCCCGATTTAAAATCCGAATATGTTATGGAGGAGGAACCCCATAGTCTTTGGGAGGCATTAAAAGGCTGCTATGAATAGCAAAAGGCAATATTATTGCCTGAGGCCAATCATGAATGGACTCAACTTTGTCTTCAAGACTTTAAGTCTATAGAAGACTATAACCATGTTGTTCAAAAGGTATGTGCCAAATTAAGATTTTGTAAGAAAGAACCATGAGAGGAGGATAAAATTGTAAAGACACTTCAAACTATTCTCCCTTCTGATCGGGTCTTACAATATAAATATCGAGCTCGCAACTACTAGCAATATGGTGACCTCATTCGTGATTTACTTCAAGTAGAGAAGAATGATGAACTGACTATTAAGAATCATCACCAACGTCGTATTGGGGTTGTTTCTCTACCTAAAATTCATCATAATAAGAAGAAGGCAAATTTTTCTAAGGATACAACTCCTAAGACACAAAGACAATGAAAAAGAATGTTACTCCCTTCAAAAGAAAAAAATGTGCAGTGTAAGGCATATGACACTTATAAGCATACTGCTGACAAGTGTCGCACTCCTAAACACTTTGTGTCCTTGTAACAAAAATCATTGGGAAAAGACAAGAAAGTTCAAGGATCAGGAAATGAGTATGAAATTCACTTTAGTATCCCGACAAAGCAAACATTTGAAGTTGGTTGTTCAATCAAGGATGTTGAAAATCTAAGTAACAACGAGCCAACATTAAGTGTTGATACTACATGGACATGGACAATGCTATGGTTGAATACAAATCGAACGATAGGTTCGGCGATCTCATATAGATCGCTAACCATAGATATTTGTAAATATTATAGTCTTTGTAATAAAGTGTGTTGTAATGAACAATAATTGTTCTTTTGTATTAGAGTTATTTAATACTCTAATTTTATACATGTATACGTTTCAATGCAATTAATTGAATTTTTACAATTCTTAATTGTTAGATCCCACGGGAAGTTAAGATGGAAGAAGAAATGTGCTTTGTAGATAGTTGCACCACAAACTCTATACTTAGGTAAACAAAATATTTTCAGACCCTAACTAGACGGTCAGAAAATGTTTTAACCATCGTTGGACGTGAGGCAACAATAGTTGACTCCGGTCGAGCCACTATAATGTTTCCTAATGGGACACAAGAGATGATTGAGGATTCTTTATTGTATCTCGATTCTACACGCACTCTCATAAGTTTTAGAGATATCGGGAAAAATGAGTTACATATATGTACCCATGAAGATAACAAAGAATAATTTCTTATTATTTCTAATAATTACGGATATGGCTATGAAGTTCTAGAAGGAATTCCTTCTACTCCATCTGGATTGTATTATACATACATCAAACACGTACCATATGTTCCGTATAAGGTGATTTTCCAAAATTTTGATATACTTAAGACCTGACATTCACGCTGTCGGTACCCTGTGTACCGGGTACCCCCTGATACCGCACTCAAAACCAAGGAGTTCCTATGTCTAAGTTGAAGACTTCCGAAGGCAACACACATCCCCTAGCATTGGGCCCGCATCTCTCGTTTGGGTAGCTCCGGTGCCACCATGTGTCATGTAGGGCCAGACCTACGTCCCTTCACAAGGAAGCTCCGGTGCTGCTACGTGTCCAGTAGCCCCGGATCTAACTCCTAGTAGAGGGAAGCTCCGGTGCCCCCACGTGTCAAGTGGCTCTAGACCTGCCTCCCCATAGAGGGAAGCTCCGGAGCAGCCACATGTAAGACCTCCAGACCTAAGTCAGCAACGAGAAGACTATGGGATCTCCAATGGCACAGTCATTCAAGAGGCTATCAAACAGCCGTTACAAGAATTGGTTAAAGCATCATTAATTCAGTATTAATGACGTACAATCAGGGGATTGTCAATACCAGTAATGCCACCATTAAGGCACGTTATGACACTGTTAGTCACTCATAATAACAGTAGATCATGTATAGGGTGATTAATACAGCTGGGGCCACATGTTGCGCCAGGCATACACTGTAACGGTCAGTCCTTAGCACATAAAAGGGTTGCGCTGCACGGTAGAAAGCATCTAAGTTCACACGCATACAAGCAATCCCAGCCACTTGCCACACACTCATATAATCAACAACTACCCCGTGGAGTAGGGTATTACGATCCGACGGCCCGAACCACGTAAAAACTATTGTCTCATCATCTTGTTCATGATCTTACGCGTGCCCCATCCGAATACGAACCTCCGCGGACTTCGCTTTAGTAGTACCAGGAGAAGTGTCATTGCAACACTTCGACATTTGGAGCGCCAGGTAGGGGCGCCTAAGATCTCAAGATGGTGAATTCCGTCGTTCCTTCGTCCAATGGCTTGGCTGAGCGGCCTGCTGGAGAAAATCCCTCCAACGTGCAGCAGCCAGCCAACACTGTTGTCCCAGTGGGTGCTGTTCCACCACCACCTCCACCATCTCAGGAGGATGGTGTATTCGCGTTGGTCACTGCATCGACGAACAATCCTGAGAATGCCCTGAACGCAGCGCGGACTCTTCTTTAGTGTCCCCCAGCGCCCGGAGCTCCTCCTGCCACCATGGAGCAATGGTGCGCTGATGTTGAGCATTTTATTGCAGCTATAGCTAATGCCCTCAGTTTTCAAGGTCTGCCCCACGCTGGGCAGACACCTACTCAGAACAGGACCTTATCTGGTAGACTTGGTCCTCAAGTGTCGCAGCACATGAGACGTGCGTCCTCCCAGCAAGTGATGTCACTTCCCTCCGGGGCATGCCGCACTCATACGGCGTCAAGGCTACCAACACAGGACCACCGGTCGGAGCTCGACCACCGATACATGAGACAGGACGACCATGTCCATATCGAGCGTGCTCGCGAGAGGCGAGAGGCGAGAGGCTTGAGGGAACCCTTCTCCATTGGGATTGGGGGGCGGCTGTTCGGCCCTTGCCATGCATCTTCGCATGGATAATTGGCCGACTAAGTTCTGGCCTCATCTGACGGAGAAATAGGACAGGACAGTCAACCCCGTCAAGTTTCTTCATATTTACTCCACTGCCATCCTGGCAGCTGGAGGCAATGAGGTCATTATGGCTAACTACTTCCCTGTGGCTCTAACCGGGACAGCAAGGTCCTGTTTCATGAGTACCTCCTGACTCCATATATAGTTGGGAGGAACTCTATCGCTAGTTCATCGCCAACTTCAGGAGCTCCTACACCCGACCTGGCACTTAGCTGGACCTGTTCGTCGTGCAGCAGAAGTTGGGAGAGTTGCTACAATTGTTTGTCTAGCAGTTTTCTCAGGTTCAGAACACCATTCCTTCAATCTCAAATGCTTCTGTCATCGTTGTCCGACAGGGGGACCGATATAAGAAGATGTTGGAGAAGCTTACAACTAAAGATGTGAGCAGTGTCAAAGAACTCTTCAGCTTGGCAGACAAATATGTCAGAGCTGTGGAGGGCTGTGAGATGAACTCTAAGCGAGTTGTGGAGGTTGGTAAACCCTCCTCCAAGGCTGAAGCTACTACCACAGGCAGTGGAAAAAAATAAGAAGTCCAACAACAAGAAAAAGTCGTTGGTTGGTGCGCCTGCTGCTGCTGCAGCTCCTGGTGGCTGGGGGCCACGCCCCAAAAAACAACCACGACCATCGCCTGAGCACAGTGATAGCGAGAAGATGTGGTGTCCGATTCATAAAACAAACACCCACAATCTTGAAGACTGTCGCGAGATCAAGCGGCTTGTTGAACGCAGCAACAAGCGCCAAGAAGGGATCCCTTTCCGCCAACGGGAAGGGAAGCAGAAAGTCAACGAAGCTCCGTCTGATCAGGAGCTAGGCTTCTAGGACACCAAAAAGTCCCTGAAGGACGTCTACAACACCGTCAACGACGACTCTGATATTTCTGACAACGAGCGTCAGAAGACTCTCCATATGATATATGGAGGGTCCTAGGATATTACCTCCCGGTGTATCCTCAAGACAATGCGTCGGGAGATGGCTACCGCAGCTCCCACCGCCAAGGCAGAACCTCATCAGAAGTGGATGAATACTGCCATCACCTTTGATGCTTCGGATTGCTCGAAGAACATGACCGAAGCTGGTCAGTTTCCTTTGATGGTCTCTCCTACCATCAACAACATTCAGCTCTACCATGTCCTAGTGGACGGAGGTGCACCGCTCAACCTCCTCTGCTTTGCAACTTTTGTGAAGCTCCATCTCAGCATATAGGATCTTAGGCCCTCACATACTTTCTCCAGAGTAGTTCCAAGAGCCATCACTCCTCTCGGGTCAGTTACACTCCCAGTGACCTTCGGGACTAGGGACAACTATAGGTCTGAGAAGCAGGTGTTTGATGTGGCACACATCAGCCTTCCCTTCAACGCCATCCTAGGCAGGCCAACCCTGTATAGGTTCATGGTTGTATCCCATTACAGCTATCTGGTGTTGAAGATGTTGACTCCTTCAGACGTCCTTCGGATCTCTGGGGATCGCACTGTTGGGGTCAATGCGCTGGAAGAACTTCATGCGCTTGCAACGATGCAAGAAGAAGAATCTAGCAAAGAGCGACCAGCTCAACAACCTTCGAGCTCACGTCGGCGTGGCTCAACCTCTGCACCTCGTGTGCAACCAAGTGGCGACACCGACATCCCCGTCAAAGTCGTCCAATTTGGTTTTGATGCTGCCCAGACCACTCGTATACCGAGAGGTCTGAACAACAAATAGAAACTCACTCATCACTTTCCTCCGGGCGAATGTCGACGTGTGTGCATGGCAACAATAACAGATGTCTGGGATCTCTAGGGAGGTGATCGAGCACAACTTGAAGATATACCACGATGCACGACCAGTACATCAGAAGCCCCGAAAGCAATATGTCGAGCGGCAGAACTTCATCACACAAGAAATCAAGAAGTTGCTCGACGCTGGTTCTATCCGGGAGGTTCACCATCCTAGGTGGATAGCAAACTCAGTCATTGTACCAAAGGCCGAAGGGAAGCTTCAGATGTGCATCGACTACATCACCTTGAATAATGCATGCCTAAAAGACCCATTTCCACTTCCTAGGATAGATCAGATAGTGGATTCTACCTCTGGGTCTATATTATTGTGTTTCTGCATATTCAGGATATCATTAGATTGAAATGTCTAGGGAAGATGAAGAGCATACTGCTTCATTACAGTGGATGAGTTGTATTGTTACACTGCCATGCCTTTCGATCTAGAAAACGCTGCTTCAACTTTTGTGCGAGCCATGCACAAAACATTTGAAGAGCTCATCAAGGACTTGGTGGAGGTCTACGTCGATGACATCATCGTCAAGGTGAAGAACAAGGAATCACTCCTTGACAATCTGCAAGTCGTCTTCGACAAGTTGCACTTGACGCGTACGAAGCAAGGAATATACATCTTTCTCCTAAAGAGGATCATTTTTTTCTTTTTTTTTCTTTTTATTCAATGCAATGAAAAATTAAAGAGCTCAACCTGGACAAGTGATTCTTTGGGGATAACTCCGGAAAGCTCCTTGGTTTCTTGGTGACTCACTGAGGAACTGAGGCAAATCCGGCCAAGATCAAAACCATTGAAGAGATGCGGCCCCCAGCCCGCGTCAAGGACGTCTAGAAGCTAATTGGGTGTCTAGCTGCACTCAGCCGATTCATTTCAAGACTGGCAGAGCGGGCGCTTCCCTTCTTCAAGCTATTGAGGAAGTCTGGGCCATTTCATTGGTCTGAAGAAGCAAAAAAGACATTCCAAGAGCTCAAGCAGCTCCTCACCACACTACCAGTTTTAGTAGCTACGGAACTTGGTGATCCTCTTCTACTTTACATTTCGGCAACTACGGAGGTTGTCAGCATGGTCCTGGCCATGGAGAGATCGGAGCCATCTTTAGCTCAGGAGCCTAGACCCCTCCGGGAGGGTCCAAAGCTACCTGAAGGCAAGTCTGGGTCCCAGCCCCCAGGCACGGATCCTAAAGGCAAGACACGTGTGGATCAACCTCTCTCAACTCAGGGAGTTTCTACTGTTCAATAAGAAGGTTCGGACCCCTCTGGGGAGGTTCGGGCTGATGAGGAAGAAGATTCGGAATCCTTCGAGAGGGTTCGGGTTGCTCAAGAAGAAGATCTGGAGATCTCTAGGAGAGTCCGGGTCGATGAAGAAGAAGCTTCGAGCCCATCCGAGAGGGTCCGAACCGTCCAACTGCCAGTGTACTTCATCAGTGAAGTGCTCCACGACGCCAAGACTTACTACATTAAGGTGCATAACAAGAAAGCTACATCACTACTTCCAAGACCACAAGATATCGGTGGTAACCTCCTATCCACTGCGTGCTATATTACATAATCCAAATTCTACAGGAAATATCACCAAGTGGGATGCGGAGCTGGCAGAATTCAATCTTGAAATCTTTGCTCGACATGCTATCAAGAGTCAGGCGCTGGCTGACTTTGTGGCGGAGTGGACTCCTTATTCATCAACTCCAGGTGGCCTTAGTCAGCAGAAGCTGGAACCTAAGGTCCCGGTCTTCACTGAGCCTCACTGGACACTTTACTTTGATGGCTTCGTGCAGAAGCAGGGGACGGGGCTAGAATCATTCTCCTCACTCCGACCGGGGAGAAGGTCAAGTACATGGTACACCTTGACTTCAAGGCAACCAACAACATGGCGGAGTATGAAGCTCTCATCTACGGACTCAAGGTGGCGCTATCATATGGCGTCAGGTAGCTACTGGTGAAGGATGACTCGCAACTCATCATCAAGCAAGTCAAAGGTGAATGCGGTTGCAACAATCCCCAACTCTCTACTTATTTACGTGAAGTCCAGAAGCTGCAAAAGGACTTCAACGTCCTCGATCTCTGTCATGTCCAGCGTCTAAACAACGCTGAAGTTGATAACCTCTCGACGAAGGCTTCAACTGGAGCTCAAACTCCAAACAGAGTTTTTGTCAGAAGATTGTCAGGACCTGTCGCTTAGCCTGCCGAACTAAGTGATGGGGGCGAGACCAGCACCTCAAAGCTGGTGGTCTCGGTGGCCCTATTACTATGGCATCCACCAAGGATCATAGGCGTTACAGGAAGCTCCGAGCAACCCAACACGCAAGATCCAGAAGCTCAAGTTAGCTCTAATGCATGGATCTAGGAGATCCGGAGCTACTTGAAGGACAAAATTCTTCGTGAAGACGGTGCTTTCGCTGGCCGAATTATCAGATTCGCTAAAAGATACACGTTGGTAGAAGGGGATCTTTACCTACGTGGTGCCAATGACATTCTAATGTGTTGCATTTTCTAGGAAGAAGGACGCGAGCTAATCGCAGAGATCCATGTAGACGAGTGTGGGAATCATGCATCATCTCGCACGTTGGTCGGTAAGGCCTTTCGACATGGGTTTTATTGGCCTAAAACACTCCAGGATGCAGTCGAGTTGGTAAATAAGTGTGAAGCGTGCCAGTTCCACGTGAAGCAGATTCACACACCAGCTCAGTCACTGCAAATGATACCTCCCACATGGTCATTCGTTGTGTGGGGGGTGGACATTTTGGGACCTTTCCCAAAAGCCATCAGAGGTTACAGGTTCCTGTATGTCACCATCGACAAGTTCACCAAGTGGCCAGAAGCTACCCCAGTTGTGTCAATCAACAAGCAATCAGCTATCAAGTTCTTGAAGTCCATAGTCTGCAGATTTGGAGTTCCGAATAGAGTCATTACTAACAATGGAACCCAATTCACAAGTGCAACATTCCAAGAGTACTGCGAAGATCTCAGCATACAAGTCAGCTATGTGTCAGTAGCTCACCGAGAAAGTAATAGCCAAGCTGAGAGAGCTAATGCATAAATACTCAAGGGACTCAAGACACGCACATATGAGCGCCTGAAGAAACATGGTGCCAACTGGATAGAGGATCTTCCATCTACATTGTGGGCAAGCCAGATAACACCTAGCCAGGCAACTGGAGAGACACCTTTCTTCTTGGTGTACAAAGCTGAAGTAGTCCTTCCTCCAGAGATCACCATGGGGTCTATCCGAGTATGGACCTTTGACGAAGCCATGCAGGACAAGCTCCGGCGTGAAGACCTAGACCTCGTTGACGAGGCAAGGTGCCAAGAAGATGTTCAAGACGCACGATAGCACCAGGCGTTCCGGTGCTATCATCAAAGGTTTGTGCGCAACCGGCAGCTAGAAGAAGGAGATTTGGTTCTGCGGAGAATACTGACTCGAGAAGGGATGAACAAACTCTCCCAAGGTTGGGAAGGTCCCTTCTGGGTTATCAAAGTTTCTCGCCCCGGATGCGTTCGCTTGGCGACAGAAAATGGGACTCTGTTTCCCAATCCATGGAACATTGAGCACCTCCGTAAGTTTTATGCTTAACTACACGGAGGTGAGTCTGTTTGTATAAATTATATCTCTTATAGTCCAGGGACAGAGTCGGGAAGGATCCTAGCGCACTTAACTTGGTCCTATACTTTAGGTGTGTCTTTACCCTCCCTGGGTTAGATCAAGATGAATAGCACACTTAACTTGGTCATTGTACTTTAAGTGTGTCCTTGTCTTCCCCTGTAATTCGAACATTAATGAGAAACATTTTATACGGACAAACTCTACGTGCATTTCATTTGTACAAGCTCATTACGTTTTTACCTTCTTGTCTATAACAATGTTGTGCAATCCCTTTGAAATTTAGTCAAGGGTATTCATGTGATATATAAGTTGTATTGTTAATCTTCTTTTGGGTCTTAGCATTGTTGTATGGTCTACTCGCCTAAAAACCAGAGCCAATGATAGGTCTAGAGTATGCTATCGACTTAGACTGGTCAGTCAGCCTAAGTACACCACTCTACCTATATCCTGGCAGGTCCGGTAGGGCGGGTCCAGAATGCATTCGGAAGAGATTTCGTCAATACACTTATGTCGTCATGTTAAATTCCTTTGGATCTAAAATTCAAAGAAGGATAATAAGCCGCAAATAAATTATAGACAAGAGGACAAATTTTACTGCTTTTCTTGTTTCTTATGCGAGGAAAAAAATGAATATTTGATGGCAATTTGCTCGGTGATGGTGGATGCTACCGGAGCACAAGCTCTGACAACCCCTAGGGGGCCCGTCGTCGATGTTTTATGCGTTGATAGTGGGCGCCGTCGAAGCTACCAAGCTCCAACAACCCACAGAGGGCCCGCCATCGACGTTCTATGTGTTGATAGTGGGTGCCGTCGAAGCTACCTAGCTCCAAAAACCCCTAAGGGGCCCGCTATCGACGTTTTATGCGTTGACAGTGGGCGCCATCAAAGCTACCAAGATCCGACAAACCCAGTGGTCTCGCCATCGACATTTTGTGCGTTGATAGTGGGCGTTGTTGAAGCTACTGTTGACGGTCCTTAATTGCCAAATTCGACCGTCAATTCCCTGCATAAAAGCTATGGATTGGATAACCAACATAGTGGTAGGAGTTATTTAGTAACTATCTCCACAAGTGTTGGTGCAATTGTGTATGCAGGTGAATTATGCCCATAATTAGAGGTACTTACAGGGACCAATCCAAGAAACATACCTTCCGACCAATCAGGCACAAGCACGAGGATTCTTAGGCCCAATCGGAGGAGAAAACCAACTAAAAATCACTGGAATCACCCATACCCATGAAGGGGGCCCACTGTCAAGACGGTCGCCGGCGCTGCCACCTATGGTACCTCCATCGTAGGAGGAATTGCTTCGGACCCAGAGCCCCCCGCTGGCATCGGGGCCGGAGTCGACTTTCTGGAGCCAGCGCCCTCTATGGGCACTGGAGCCGAAGAACCAGCCGGAGCTGGGCGCATGATCACCATAGACCTAAGCCGAGAATGAGGAGTCACTCCTTTTGGAGCTTCCCTCACACTACTCCCATCACTCCTTGTCAGCTTCTGCTTGCGACTTGGAACTTCGATGGGAGCTTTCTCTTTGCCTCGGCTAGAGGTTGATTTCTTGGGAGGAGAAGTTGTGGGACCTTTGCCTTTGCCACTGACTAGCGAAGGTCTGGAGCCTTCATGGGAGCAAGGATCTCTGGGGATCACAATCCCCACCAGAGGAGTGCTCTGAAGCCTGTCCATGAGATATAGATCATCAAGTGCTGGCATCTTCTTTCATAGCTCCCTCCTGATCTCTGGCACCATGTTCAGGGGTAGGAACTCCGTCGGAGGTGTTAGATCATCAGGGCGAATGGCTCTGTTGTGCACCTTTTGGAGATGAAGTTTCAAAGCCTTTTCATCCAAATTGGACCTGATACCAGTCTCAATCCAGTATGGATCCATCTCACCACTGAATGCCCATGCATGCCATTCCCTCTTCTTCAGCGGAGCCCACCAGTTAGTCAGGAAGTTTGCGATGACCATCAGGGGAGACACCCCTCCTTCGTCGCACTCCCGGATCCTTGTCAAGATCGGTTTGTACTCCTATGATAGCGTTGGAACCACCTCCCAAGCGTCAGTGTCAACTTTCGGAAGGTTGTCAAGCAGCTCCAGCATATCGTGGTGATCCATCGTGATCACCACCCAGTCCTTCTTCCAGTCGTTCCACTTCCCGGAAGGGAACATCTTCAGATACTTGAGGGGCGAGTTCGTTCTTGCGCTTCATGAAGTAGTAGAAGCCAAAAAACTTGTTGCTCTTCCCGGTTGCGTGGATCGTGAAGAAGGTCCGGAAAAGCTCGATGCAGAGCGGCACACCCACCCACATCTCGCAAAACTGGACGAATGTCACCACTAGCAAGAAGGAGTGGGGGTCGAGGTGATGAAGCTACAGACCGTAGAATTCTAGCAGCATCGGCAAAAAGCTGGAGAAGGGTTGGATGAGCCCCACCATGGCAAACATCATGAAGTAGACGATCTTGTCGGGGTTATCCTTCTTGAAGGGGAATTTGCTGATGCGAATCAAGTTGTTGAAGGAGTCGCTCGACCACACCATGTATGTGCCTACCCTCGACAAATCTTCATCTTTCTTGATCCGGCTGCGAGGAAGACCCAATTCCATCGTCACAAAGTGGAGCATGAGTGGACGAATGGTTGCAAGGACGGAGAGCTCTAAGCGCAAGATCCTATGAAGGTGTAAAGAGTTCTCTCCCCATGCGGACTTTCTCCCTTTAGTAAGCCTCCGCAACGCTTGGATGGAAGCTACCTCCGGACCCGAATCTCAAATGACCTCGTCAATAACAAGGGGGTCCGGGTCCACTTTGTTAAAAAAAAGTCGCACTAGGCGGACTATTCTCATGATGAGAAGTTGGAATCCCGAGGGCGGCATCCTGACAGGGCTACAAAGATCACACTGGTAACTGATATGAATTTCGTATTGGGAACCGACGACCTTCAATTGCATGAGATCCGCATGCCAGGAGCCCACTCGCCATATCAAGAAGGGCCACGTGGCGGTGGCATAACTCTTTGCCGTCAGCTCAGTCGCCCAGAAAAAGACTTTGAAGCCGCAGCGCGAGAACCGAAGCTAGCCCCACCTCCGGTAGTATAACCTCACCCTGAGGGACTCTTCCTGAGGTGGGCCCTGGGGCCACTGTCAGTACCATGTGTATTGGGTACCCCCTAATACCGCACTCAAAACCAAGGAGTTCCTATGTTTAATTTGAAGACTTCCGAAGGCAACACACATCCCACAGCACTTAGCCCGCATCTCTAGTTTGGGTAGCTCGAGTGCTACCACGTGTCCTACGGGGTTGGACCTACGTCCCTCTACAGGGAAGCTCTAGTGCCATCACGTGTCCAGTAGCCCCGGATCTAACCCCTAGTAGAGGGAAGCTTCGGTGTCGTCACTTGTCAAGTGGCTCCGGACCTGCCTCCCCATAGAGGAAGCTCTAAAGCTGCCACGTGTAAGACCTCCGGACCTAAGTCACCAGTGGGAAGACCACGAGATATCCAATGGCACGATCATTAAAGAGGCTATCAAATGGTCGTTAGAAGACCTGGTTAAAGTGTCATTAATTCAATATTAATGATGCACAATCAAAGGACTGTTAATACCGGTAACACTGCCATTAAGGTACGTTATCACATTGTTAATCACTCATAATACCAGTAGATCATGTATAGGGTTATTAATACAGCTGGGGCCACATGTCGGGTCAGGCATACACTGTAACAGCCAGTCCTTAGCATATAAAAGGGATGTGTCACACGTATGTTTACTATCTACACGTAACTATGCTTTTGCTAAATTTATGATAAAAGTCATAAGATTAAAGGTGAATTATCCTTAACATACGATGAAATGTATCCGTATAGACAATGCTGCTGAATTTAGATCTCGGACCTTCAATGATTATTGTATGGCTCAAGGTATTGAAGTATAACATTATGTTCTATACGTTCACATACAAAAGGGTTTTGCAGAATCTCTCATAAAGAGAGTAAAACTCATAGCTAAGCCATTCTTGCAAGGATGCAATTTACGAACATCTTGTTGGGGTCATACAGTTTTACATGTTGTTGATCTTATACAACTACGTCCAACTACATATCATACCACCTCCCCACTCCAACTTGTGAGTGGAGCTCAACCAAATATCTCCCATCTACAAAAATTTGGATGTGTTGTGTACACATCAATTTCACCACCTAAGCGAATCTCTATGGGCCCTCATAGAAAATTGAAGATCTACGTGGAATTTCAATCTCCGTCTGTCTTAAAATATTTGGAGCCTTTAATGGGTGATTTATTCACGGCTCGGTTTGCTGATTGTCTTTTCAATGAGGATCAATTTCCGACATTAGGGGGCGATAATAAATTTATCAATGGAAGCCGAAAAATTAATTGGTATGATAAATCCATCATAACCTCTAATCCACGTACAAAAGATATTGAACTTCAAGTTCAGAAAATTATTGAGTTACAAAAAATTATTGGTAACCTGCGAGATGCGTTTACTTATTATAAAGGTGCCACAAAGTCTTTAAATCTTGCTATTAATGCGCTATGTAGAGTGGAGGTACAAATAAAAACCACTCCACTTTTGAAAATGGGGAGAACATTTCAACAGAAAGATGCTTCAAATAAGCATTTAAAGACTATGAGGACAAAATCTTTCTCAAATCAAGTAAATGCAAGTCAACAAAATTTTGATGGACACCAATTGGATGTGATAGATCCAAGAACTAGCCCTTAAGTGTGCACTATAGAACAAGCTGGAGGATCAGAAGCCCCTAATTCTCACATGTTGGGAAATCATGATGAGCTTCATGGGGTACAAGAAATTTCCATCGATTATACTGGTTCCAGAGAATTACTTAACCGTAGTACAACGGTTGTCAACTCATGCTTTTGAATCAATATAGCTGATATTCTCAATGATCCTGATCATAATACCATGACAGAGTGTAAACAACGCTCGGGCTGAATCAAATGAAAGGAAGCTATCAAGTCAGAACTTGAATCACTGAAAAAGAGAGATATTTGGTAATGTAATACCTACACCTCCTAAAGACTATCCTGTCGATTTCAAGTAAGTTATTTTTTTGAAAACAGAATGAAAACAATGAGGTTGTGAGATACAAGATAACGCTAGTTGCACGAGGGTTCACACAGAGACACAGCGTTGATTTCAATAAAACATATTCTCCGGTAATGAATAGAATAACTTTTCTGATATCTTGTATCACCGGTAACACAAAAGTATCTATCTTTGTTAGTGATGGATGTCATGACTGCATATTTATATGGGTCACTAGATTTGGAAATATACATGAAAGTCCCTGATAGGATACCTATACCGAATGAAAATGTAGGACGCAACATGTACTATGTCAAGCTCAACAAGTCATTATATAGCTTAAAACCGTCTAGAAGGATGTGGTATAACCGACTGAAGGAGTTCCTTCTAAACAAAGGCTACTCTACTAATGATGATTGTCCTTGTGTCTTCATACGTAAATCATTCACAGTATTTTGCATAATTTCAGTATATGTTGATGATTTAAATATCATTGGCACTAACCTTGACATTAATGAAACTCGCAATCATCTAAAGATGGTATTCAAGATGAAGGATTTAGATAAAACTAAATTTTGCTTAGGTTTACAACTGGAGCATCTTCAAACGAGCATTCTCGTATATCAATCGGCTTATGTCCAAAAAGTATTGGAGAAATTGACCATGGATAAAGCATATCCATCTAAAACTCCTATGATGGTTAGAGCCTTAGAAAAGGATATAGATCCATTTCGGCCATGCCAAGAAGGAGAAGAGGTATTGACTTCTAAATACCCATACCTAAGTACCATTAGAGCACTTATGTATCTTGCAAATAATACAAGACGCAATATTGCATTTGCAGTAAATCCACTAGCAAGATACAGTGTCGCTCCGACCATGCGTTATTGGAAAGGAGTTAAAGATGTTTTTGGATATCTTAAAGGCACACCGTATCTAGGTCTTTTCTTTAATAATAACCAAGATCTTAACCTCAATTACTATGCCGATGTTGAGTATTTAAGTGATCCCCATAATGGTAAATCTCAGACAGGATTCGTGTTTTTACACGGACAAATGGCAATTTCATGGAAGTCTTCTAAATAGACTTTAATTGCTACGTATTCAAATCACCCCGAGATCATATAATTATATCACTACGTAAGAAACCCGAATAGGAGACAAAGATAGACGACATGCTCAAAGGCGATCGTCTCTGATAAGGTTAAGCGATGCGAGCCCGCTTTAGCGAGGATCTGACATGGCTCGGTTGAACATACAAGGAGACACGTTACTATACAACCCATGTCAGTTAAGTAGGTATCCGAGATGTGCCCTCCTCTCTAACAAACGGAAGACGTGCATCTAACAAAGTGTGTATCCTACTTGTGAAAGAAATGAGACAAACTTTACAGAAAGCGTGTCTCTTTTGTCTTCGGTTACATACAGACATGAACACATCGCTGAACGATGAACACATTCATTCATTCATTCACAGTTGAACACACAAGATAATATTTATCACACAGATGAACACATATAACATATTCATTCATTAACAATATATTAGAAAACACAAGAAAAAAGTACAAGACACAAGAAAAGTGTCAACAGACGCTCACGATGTTAACTCTGCGCGCGAGTGGCAACGGGTGTTCATGATGTTGTGCGCGTGGCAAAAGAGAGACGAGCACATGAGAGACGAACATTAAACAGAAGTGTCTCTGATTTTTTACTTCCGGGAAAAGAGAGACGAGTTGTATTAAGGACCGTGGGAGAAGAGCTAATGTGTGACGTGCCTTACCTGGGCCTGTCTCCAATTCACGCTGAAGATCTTTTGTCCCACCTCAGAAAGTTGAGCGTAATGCAACGATCATATAAGGCATTGCACGTAGTTGCCAGTTGGACATGCCTGCATGCGAAAGATGGTGTCGCACCCTGCGAACAACATCTTTCGCATGCAGCGTGCCCGTTCGGCCACAAAATAATATGAGGCGAGCATTATATATCCCTGAATTGCGATGTATTTCTTTTGTTTATGAGTTTGTCCCTGAAATTAGGACGCTCACGATGTTACCTTTGCGCGCGAGTGGCAATGGACGCTCACGATGTTGTACGAGTGGAAAAAAAGGAGACGAGCATATGAGAGACGCACTTCAAAAGGTGCGTCTTCGATTATTTACCTCTGGCGAAAGGGAGACGCACCTTACTCGGGCACGTCTCTGATTCGTGTTGAAGATCTTTTGTCCCACCACGGAAAGTTGAGCGCGTTGCAACGATCATATTAGGCATTGCGCACAGTTGCCAGTTGGACATGCCTGCATGCCAAAGATGTTGTCCCTGGCTTAAGCACACCGTGGCACATCTTTGGCATACGGGTACCCGTTCGGCCACAAATTAATGCGAGACGAGCATTATATATGTGCGTCTCCGATTTTTTACCTATTTTTACCTCTCACGAGCTCCCTAACGAAAATTTTTGCGTCAAACTTACTCGCGCTCTCTCGACCAAAGGAAGACGCTAAAATGAGAGACGGGTGTCATAGAGGCTCATCTCCGAGTTTTGCTATTTTTATCTCTCGCACTCTCTCTCCCAATTCTTGGCGAAAATTTTAAGCTCTCGCAAGCTCTCTTGACCTAGAAATTGCAGCTCCTGAGCACGCCGCCGTCGTCCCTCTTCCTCAACTCGCTCTTCGTCATTATCGAGTTGCTGTCGTCGATCGCAACCCCAACCTTCGTCATCAAAGAGTTTAGCATACTGGAGCACGCCGTCTCGTCCCCTGTCCCCGGAGCACACTGCTGCCTCGACCCCGACCTCGATAATCGGTATGAGCACACCACCGCCTTCATATAAGTGGAAATGTCCTCCCTGTATCCAGAGCACGCTGGCCTGCTGTCATCAGAGCGTTGAGGAACCACCACTCTTACGCCTCCGCCAACTCGTCCTGAAGCACGCGCTGCCTCACCCCCTGCCCTTAGAGCGTGCATTTTAGTGATTTTATTGAATTTGAGGATGTCTAATGAAGGCTCATCGTTAATGAAGTCGTTGATCCAAAGGGATAATTTTTATTACGATATACATTCATTTTCCTTGTTTTTATCTAATGTAGAAGTACTGTATTTGTTTTGACTATCAATGTATACAATGATTTTTTATTCGCAAACCCTTGAAACTGCAGGAAATGTGATTGACGCTAGCATTTTCCATCCCAGTGAGTTTGATTTCTACCTCTGCAGCCATGCTCGAATCAAGGTACATATACGATAATTGGTGTTTCTCTCACGAGTTTTTGATATCAGACTATTAATGCGTCAGTGGAATGTAAATCGTTTGTTTTTGTGGGACAAGCACACCAGCTCACTACCATGTCCTTTATGATGAGAATAATTTCTCTGTTGATGCTTTGTGTATGCTCACCAACTGCCTGTACTACAAGTAAGCTCAGTTCTCCATTCACTAACAGTTCCTCTGTTTATTACAATTGTATACCAATTTGTTCCTAAGCCTTCAAATATTTGCTCCCTTATGTGACTGTTTAAGCAAATGTGACTACAATTTCATAATGTTTTATATGATTTCAGTGATTTTATTGAATTTGAGGATGTCTCAGTCGGAGCATTAGAGGCTATGAAGACTCATCGTTAATGAAGTCATTGATCGGAAGAAGTTTCATTACGATATACAGGATTAGATGATGATAATAGTTGATACCCTATATACCAGGTATCCCTTCGTACCAGAAGAAGACGTGTCGAGTTCCACTTTCCAGTATCGTGGACTTACAGAGGAAACATGTGTCTCGTAGTGCCGAACCTGCCTCCCTCCTTAGGGTGGCACTGGTGCTACCACGTGTCCAGTAACTTCGGACCTGCCTCCCCGCGGAGAGAAGCTCCAGAGCTGTCACGTGTCCAGGAGCTCCGGACCTGCCTCCCCACAGAGGGAAGCTCCGGAGATGCCATGTGTCATACCCCTGGACGAAAGTCTGCAACAGGAAGACAGCGGGATCTTCAACGGAGCAGACATTCAAGGGCTATCAATTGATCGTTACAAGATCTGACTAACGTGTCATTAATGATATATTAATGACGCACTATCAAAGGACTATCAAGACCGGTAACGCTGCTGTTGAGGCATGTTATCACAATATTAATCACCCTTAACACCATAGATCGTGTATAGGGCAGTTTATTACAGCCAGTGCCACATGTTGGGCTAGAGCACACACTATAACAACCAGTCCTCGACATATAAAAGGGTTGCACTGCACGGTAGAAAAGGGGCCAATCCAATGTCAGCTAAGATCAAACATACTCAAGCTATACTCATACAATCAACACATATCCCGTAGAGTAGGTTATTACGCCCAGGCGGCCCGAACCACGTAAAATCCTCGGTGTTCACCCTTGTTCTTGATCTTGATCAGCGCCTCATCTGAATATGAACCTCTGCAGACTACTTCTTAGTAGTACCGGGGGAAGTGCCTTAGTCAACACTGACATTTGGCACGCTAGGTAGGGGGCGGCTGCTCTTAAGATCTCAAGATGGTGAGCTCCGCTGCCACTTCATCCAACGGACCGGCTGTACAGCTTATTGGGAGAATCCCTCCAATGTGTAGCAGCCGACCAATGTTGTTGTTTCAGTGGGCGTCGTACCACCACCACCACCACCTGCTCGAGCAGCCAACGCTGGACAACAGGATGGTGAATTCGCGTCAGTCACAGAATCGACAAACAACACGGAGAACGCTCTGAACACAGCGCGGACTCTACTCCAGCGTCCTCCAGTACCGGGAGCTCATCCGGTCACGCTGGAACAATGGTGCGCTGATGTTGAGCATTTGGTTGCAGTCGTAGCCAATGCGATCAACAACCAAGGTCTGACCCATGCAGTGTAGACACCTTCTCGAAACAGGACCTTGTCTGGTAGACTTGGTCCTCCGGCGTCGCAGCTCAGGATACGTGCGCCCTCCCAGCAAGTGACATCACTGCCCTCTGGGGCTCGTCGTACTCACATGGCGTCAATGTGATCACTGGGTTTTTCGAAGATAATAGCCATTTAACGAGGAGTTCAAGTGCTTAAGAGGAAGTGTTATAATACATTTTTAACATGTGATCACTTGAATCGACACATGCAGTTACAACTGCCTCCACCCAAGGGAAACATCTCCTCTCCAATAGACATCATCACATGTATAAATAGAAAGCAAGTGAATGAATAAAGAGTTAATCTGATTTGCAAGAACACTTTGTTTGTCTCTCAATTTTACTCTTAGCACTATTGACACTGAAAACGCGCTGCGCTGCTGAACTCATGCACACTCTTGTCCACCACACAACGGGTCACAGGGGACTCTACTTGCAAAAACTGGTCAAACCGATTTCAAGAGACAGGTTTGGCCGATTTGGTCCTAATTTCGGTAAACTCGCCGTAGAGGAAACCTGTCAGTGTAAGCTTTGCCTAGGGGGTGTCCAAGCATGGGAAAACCAACAAGAATGCCTTCAAGCGCCGTCGAGAAGAGAGAAGAACATAAATTTTAGTTTAAGAGAGGGGTAAGGGTTTGGAGATAAAATAAGATAAAAATATTTGATTGGGGTCAGCTCAATTGTAATAGGTGAACTCTATATTTATATGCTAGTGATATTATCCTGAGATGTCAAAACTATAGCAATTTTCGAGTCAAATTTCAACTTTCCTTTTAAACTGCCCAAAACGTCAGACAAAATTCTAGAAATCGTTCAGACCTGTTTTTAGAAAGCTGAAATCTTTCAAGTTCTATAACTTTTGTATCCAAAGTCTATCCATATATCCATCTATATTGTCTTGATGAGGGCTAAACATTGGTGGGGTATTTTTGGCTATTTGACACATCCCTAAAACTGGTTTGACTAATTTAGTGAAATCGATCATGTAGGTTTTCTCCATATTACTGCGTCTTGACAATTTTGATCGTCAACACCCACCTACATCTTAAGGGGTTTTTATATACTCTCGCAAGTATGTTTTTTTTTGTTGCGGTCTACTCCCTCCTAGAGAGATTGTCTTTCTGGGCTTTTAGATGTGTTCCACAAAGATTGTCATTTTAGCCTCATGAATGCAATAGTTAAAATGAGAATTCAACCTCGTATCAATGCATGTTTTCTTCTTTCACTGCAACCAAAAACTCAAGGAAAGGAGCGCGACTTCCTAAAAAATGCAACTGCACCTTAATGAAGACCATTAAACTTGCCGATTTTATGAGGGCACATTCGTCATTTACCATCTCCCCTATTATGTCTGAAAATGCTAAATTTTCAATCTCTTTGAGGCAGAGGGAGTAATATTTATAAGTTTCATTTAGGTTTCATATATCCCTTAATGACTCTACAACGTAATGACAAATGCTTATAATTTTATGGAATTTACTCGTCCATTTATGTTTATTTTAAATTATTTTTTAGCTTTAATAATCATCAATCAATTGATAAAATATGATATAGGTTGGCAACTTTACAAGATTTACTGTAGAGAGTATATTCTATATGGTTAACAAACATATCATTATGATCCGTATATTTTAGACCGGGGAGAATGGTCACTAGCTAATTGTTCCTCAAAATGTAATCAAGGGCATATATATGATCCATATGTTTTACATGCGTTTGAAAATTTTAGTAAGGTAGCTTGAATGGAAGAACGAAAGAATCGTTGTCGCAGTTATAATAGTTTTGTAGTAGCAAATCAATGGAACTTTGTTGAATTAACTAAAACTGCTCTTTGCCATGCTCATGAAAAGCTCTGCTCTGCTCCTGGTCCGGCGCACAGAAGACGGATGCATCAGCTGACGGAGAGCTGCGGGAAGGCCACGTGTGGGTGTGGCGACAGCGGCGAGAGCGGCGGCAGACTACAGAGCGGCCGCTTGAGCTCCTCCACTTCCTCCCAGAAGTAGTCCGCCTCTCCGCTCGCCGGCGCTGATGGCGCCATGGTTATGCCAGCAGCCCAGTCACAGCTCGCAGCAGGCTCCTGGACCCGCTCCTTCTTCACCACCCTCATCAAGCAGTCAGCCTCCAATTGAAATTGACGAGATGGCTCCGGCGACCTCGCCCTCTTGTTACCGGCGGCGGCGTAACTGTTGTTGAGAGGGGCAGCAGCGGAGGGAACCCAGTGGGCGGCGGTGCCGAAGGCGACGTCGTTGGGGAAATTGAGGATGGCCTTGGAGCCGCGGAGTCGGAACGCGGCGCGGTCGTAGGCGCGCGCGGCCTCGACGACGGCGTCATAGGTGCCGAGCCACACGCGCGCGCCCTTACGCGCCGGGTCCCGGATCTCCGCCGCGTACTTGCCCCACGGCCGCTGCCGCACGCCGCGGTACCGCCGGAAGTCGTCATCCTTCTCCGCCGGCTCGTAGCCGCAGCACTGCTGCTGAACCTGCGACGTCGGTGGCGCCGCCCACTGCTGCTGCCTCGGGGGCAGCGAGACGGAGAGCGCGGGCGCCTGCCTCCTCTGCCCGGGCGGCGAGGGCGACGCCGACGTGCCGTCAGACGAGCTAACGGCGCCACTGGCAACGTCGTGGTCGTCCAGGAGGTGTGCGCGGATGAGGTCGAGATGCTCTCGTAACAAGGCCATATGGCGATGGACTCGTCCTGTATGTAGATGACTTCAAACTTGATTTTGAGGAACGAGGAGGAGACCAGCACACTTTCGAGCTGCGTTGCTTCTGCTTGCGTCTGCGTTGAGCGCGCGTGGTCATGGTGCACGACCGCACACGGATATGAAGCTGGGGCGAGGAGATAAGAAGGCTGACATCACGGTGCTTCGAGGCGGCTTCCTGGTGCGCCGCACGAAGACGAGGACCATGGAAGACTAGTGGCCGTGATTCCGTCGGTTGCGACTTGCGCGAGGACCAGGCGTCGGGGTCCGGCTCCCGAGGCAGACTGACACGGCTCAATCAACTTGCTTCCACTCGATAATTTGATCACTGTTTTGGAAAAGGAGAGAACGTTTCTACCCCGGTAGGAGAACGCTACACAGTAGTACTCCAGTAGCGTGAAAAAAAATACATGACGTGCACGTTCACGTGTGGAGGACACATCCCGAGCCAACTTGCTGCCTGGACCGGCTAGATGCAGAGAAGGCCGCGTCTTCAACTGGGCAACTTGCTCGCGGCTTAACCGCACGAGCATTTTAGCCGTCACAGCTTCCTCGCTCGTTCGTTCGCTCGCTCATGCGTGTGGCCTGTAGCAGTCCACAGAGCGCTGTGCGCGATAGAAAGCCGCGAGCTTTGTGTTCGTTGCTTCAATGGGGGAATGGAAACCACAAAACCGTAGCAATAAGAAACAAAGGAATTGAGAATTTTATCTGTTTGCAGTGCAGAAATATATAACAAAAGAAATAAAATATTAAAATATAATCAAAGCTAAATTATCAATATAATAGATTTCAGACACCGAGTAATTAACAGCTAATTACTATCATTCACCACTAATTTTTGTAATAAATTCTTAATCTATAGGTTCATCAATCACAAAATTATTATTTTTATTATTTTACAATTAACATAACCTTTACAAATTACGAATTAACAATTAACAATATAGAAAAATTAATCATCTTACTTCTCTCTGTCTGTTGCGCGCCCGGAGTGTCCGGAGCCGTCGTCTGACGCTTCATTCAGGCGACTGACCGAAAGCGTTTCCATATTACCAATACTCTTCTTGTCTCATCCTTTTCTAGTTCTTTCTCCATCCTGTTTTTCTCTCTCCTAAATCCTCAAACACTTCATCCAAATTATCAACCAACCTCTTCCATTTTTTCACTCCACCCAACCACTTCCATTTCTTCACTCCACCAGCAGCATGAGGGATCAATTTATTCTCATCCTATGCTAAGCTAACGCATCCAGAAATCATTGGAAATTTTTGAAGAAGGTAATTAAGAACGGCGCCTTCCAATAGCTGTAAAGCTCTAGCAACCTGGATGTCAACGACCAGGTTCCATGGCGCCCCCTTCACTTATATTTCCTCTTTTTGCGAGTGTGGTGCCTCTGTCTTTCACAAAAACTTTGGGTTCGAGTGAATGTTAATTTTCCTGCATTTTCTAGAGGAAGACAAGGAAGGTTGCATTTATTTGTTCCAAACGCTCCATGACGTTAGCATTCCAGAGAAACTGAGTTCATATGAAATTTGTATACCCAAACGGGGCCTGAGTACGCAAGAACATTAGCAGTGGTATACCGTGCCAATTAAGCTCTTGCTCTTCACTGCAGGTCGGCGAGGTCGCTGTTGATAAATAATCGATATTTTCTTTTCATGGTTGAGTACCAAGCAGCACGCCACGTTTTTTGCGATGTGGCTACACGGGTTTGATTGTTTCGCGTCTTGACTATTATGTGTATCAACTAAGTTTGTTCCAGTGTGAGCACACTAATGAAGCATAGCGGCCAATTGGGTCGAGCCGAATCGCACTACATAATGAACGGTGAAGGTTCGGTCGAGTTTTTTTTCGAAAGTACGAAAGGAGGAGCTCTCACATAATCTGATATAAGAAGAAAGATGACTCAATTTATACGAAAAATCAAGCTCGAAAACTATACAACAGAGAAGATGATGAGACATCGTCCACACAATGACCCAAACAATACTAACTTTGCAGATATGTAAAAGCGGATGACTCATAATACCTAGATGATGGTCAGAGGTAACAAAAATCATTCATACAGCGTTCACTCCCAAAAGCGACACCTCCAACGAGGAAAACAATGTAGCAACGCCGCTGTCGCTAACAAGGTTTTCACCCGCATGATCTGCAGGAAGATGTATATCGACAACATCTAAACAAGGCATATGACACGTGCACGCGCCGTTGTTGTCGGGTCAACATTACGTCAGGCTAGACTTTCACCATACCTAAGTCTCCTGCAACAACAAACAACTGTACAAGACGCTGTCACCACTGCCAACATCTAGGATCGGAAATCGTCTGACTCATCACACCACCGAGTAGAGATGCCTGCATCACACTCACAATCACACCACAGTCGCAATGGATCGCGACCGACGACTACACCAACAAACCACTACGTCCACAACCACGACTACACCTACGCAATCCACCTTACTTGAACTCACAACTTGTTATCTAACAACCTGCACCAAGCCATGGTCAAGCACTACACCGACACACAACAACCTGAGTCCCACCTACACTATCAACTTTCCAGTCGTTGCAACACAAAGCTCGAGGCGCTGACACTCGACCTGCCCAAGAACAACCTCATTTCTTGACACAGGCGCCCACGAGTCTCGCCGCCCAGATCTGCCAACGCAGATGCCTCGCCGATTCAACCGTCCATATCCGCCGTCGTAGGCACCCCTTAGATCCTGCCGCATAGATCCGACGTTGCAGACAACCACAAGCTCCATCGCCGAGCTCTGCAGTCGCGAGCGCCCGCAAACTTCACCGTCGCCACTCCAAGAGATCGTCGGGATAGATAGGGCCTCACTACAGCCGAAACATCTAATGACGAACGATCCCGCAAATCTCACCACCTTCACCTCAGAAATCAGCATCGTTGCATGTCGTTGCCCTTCCCAACCATGACCATCTTCACCGCCGACGGCCATCACACGCCCATCACGCACCTTGCTGCTCCACGACCACCGCACGTCCATCACGCACCTCGCTGCTCCAGATGAACCGTGTGCAAACCAGTCGGACCGCCTCAGCCTTCTTGCAGCTAGTGTTGGTGAGCATCTTTTCGTCAAACAACGTCTGACCAGTCACCACCGGCAACCTGGATCTGGCTCATGGCCTCAGATCCGACCCTCCCTACACCAGCCTTCACACTCAATTGTCTAGGAACGATGAGCGCCCATATCTGCCGCACCACCTCTGTCTCAGCACCATCCGCGCCTCCAGCGAGCCGTCCAAGGCCGACATAGCACCGTCCGTGCGAGGCCTATGTCGCCAAGACACTGCCGGCATGCCGTCACATGCCGTTCGCGCTTCCTGCACGCTATCGCGCGGTGTCCGCAACGCCGAGGTCACCAGCGTGTTGTCGAGAAGCCGCAGCGCCGACCGCGCCGCGCTGGCTGCCGTTCGCATCAGCATCAAGTCGTTCGCACCGCCCAACGAGTTGTCCATACCGCCAGCGCCACTGACGAGACGTAGCACCGGCCGCGTCACCTCAGTCATCAGCACATCGCCCGCGCCGCTCCGGCCCTCCCTCGACTCCGCCGACCCCAGATCCAGCCTCGTGTGGAAGAGATCGACACCTGCTCAGCACCTCCCGACGCTTGTCGCGCCTGCAATCCAGGAGCACCTCAGAAGTGGAAGCCCTGCCGCCGCCGTCCTTCTGGTGGAACGGGTGCGCCCAGCTCTGGCGGTGGCGCGGCATGTGGACCGTGGTGAGCTCAGCGGCGGCTAGGGTTTGTTTCGCCCCCGTGTCGCCCTCGGGGGAGCAAGGTGGGGTGGGGGGGGGGGGGGGGGGGGGGGGGGGGGGGGGGGGCAATTTCGTTTTTGCGAGTTTAGGTCCGGTCGAGCTGTTCGTTGAATTCGCACGCTAGCTAGCTAATTATAAGGCAAAATTGCTCTCGCAGCGCTAGGGTTTGGTAAAGCTTCAAGTCATTGTGTTTGACTCTGATTTATCTGGAGAAGTAGCTGTTCTGGTAGCACAAAATCTTTGATTTTTTTTAAAAAATTGTTTGACGCTGATTTATAAAAGAAACTGATGATGATCATCCGCCGCACTAAAATCTTTTCTGTTATGGATAAATTAAAGCCCTAGGACCGCCAAAGCAGGAAAAAGTTGAGTGGGTTCAAATGGGGACAAAAGGTTTGAAGAATGTTCGGTCGAGCTGAGGTTTTGTAACGAAGAGTGGTCAAATTTTAAGAATCCAAATTTCGGCTCCCGTCTGACTGAGATAGACCGGTTAATATGCTTATTATTTTAAGGGACGATATGCTCGGATCGTTGAATTTGAAGCCTACCTGATCGATTACGACCGATGGCACTCAAGTACTACTTATAGCAGCTAGCTAGGCCAATTTTCTACCAGTGGAAAGGTTTGAAATTCTGCGGCGAGCCTAGCTCCTGCAAATTCCTGCCTAATCACGAATCATGGCACGCAGTGAAAAGACAAACGCACTCCAGAATCGTTCCTAACAGTCTTTCAGACAATATATACTTCATCAATGAACTGTATACATGTCGTATGGATGTCACTCCTACACTATACGTATGAACACTGTACTTGCACCCTATTCTAAAATAAATGACGTTTTGGATAATTTTTTTGTTTGATTTAAACTAAATTAGTTGTTCTAAATATCATTTATATAAGAACGAAGTATTCAATGAGTCACTATCTAAAAGGAAGTGTGGTTAAGTACTCTGAGTAGTACTACTCGGTCCTGAGTTTGATTCTCGATGAGAGCAAATTTTAACTTGAATTTCACAGTACTAAATGTAGATACTCTATAGAGGAAGTCACGGACGTTATCGAAATGTTTTAACGACACTTCTCCCGTTACTACTAAGAAGTAGTTCGTGGATATTCATATTTAGACGGGACGCTAATCAAGATCTAAGAGCTAGGGTGAACACAGGATTTTACGTGGTTCGAGCCGCCTAAGCGTAATATCCTACTCCACGAGGTGTGTGTTGCTTGTATGAGAATGTGTAAGCCTGAGATGACTTGCGTGTACTTAGCTTAGCTTAACTTTTGTTCTACCGTGCAACACATCCCTTTTATATGCTAAGGACTGGCTATTACAGTGTCCGTCGTGGCCCGACAAGTGATCCCGACTGTAATAATCACCCTATACATGATCTACAAATGTTAAGAGTGGTTAATAGCGTGATAACGTGCTTTAATGGCAGCACGACCAGAGGACTATCAAGATCGGTAACGCTGTTATTAAATTGTACAGACTTGTAATAAATTAGTCATAACCTCTTTGAAAAAAATCAGAATTTTACCTATCATCTAAAAAAATATAAAAAGAAGTATTTGATGGAGTCCTCATCTTCTGTGCGCCAGCTTTGGGCCAGTTTCTAAGAACACATGTTCTGTACCTGGGCTTGTTGGTCTTATACGTACGGAAGAAAGGGCCAGGCCCACCAGCAAAGTTTTCAGCGGGTCAGGCCTTGTCTTTCCCTCTCTTCTTCATGTTCAGCCCACATAATAATCTCAAGAACCTCTGATTTATTTCCTTTAGTTTTTTTCTTCTCGGAGCTTTATTACTTCCTCTATCCAAATTACTTATCACTCAAAAAGAGAAATTTAGTTCATTTTAAACTAATTTCTGTCTTAAATGACAAATAATTTAAGATGAAAATAGTACGAAAGAAGCATATTGCGCTTTTTAAGGGTTAAGCGGCAGGAGAAGAGAACAGTGGGCAGCGCGGCAACCCTGAAACCACCGGCGTAGCCTTCCGTCTCCTCTGGCCTCTTTTCCTTGGAGTAGAGTACAGCACCACCGCTTTTCAAACATGGCACAGCGGACACGTAATAAAGCCCGGTCGTCCATGCCATGCATGGATGGATACACGCGAACTAGAAAAGATGTGACCAGGAAAAAAGCAAAGGCCATTTCCGAAACAGATTTTCAGCTCCGTCTGGTGGAAGTTGCGAAGGGGAGGACGGTGGCGCGATGGATGGAGCTGGCGAGCGCGCGCGCGGAAAGGCGCGGCACTACCACGCCACGCGCGAGAAGTAGGCGCCGGCGCACGCACGTGGGCTGTCTGCCCCTCGCCCTCGGCCGCGGGCTGTGGCGTCCCCGCTTTTCCACGGCCGTCCTCGCGTCCGAGCCGCGCTTTTGACGTTGACGCGGTCGCCGCGCTGCGCTGGGCAATGTGGGCATGCCGGCATGCCGTGCCTCCGTCTCTGTGCGGCCGTCCGGGTAGACGGACGGGCCTGAGCGAGCGACGCAGGACGGCGGGAGATGAGACCGCGGGATCTATACGAGCCGGAGACACGGAAGATACGTAGGAGAGTTGAGTGTCACCAAACGCGGGCTTCGAACACCCGTATACTCGCACGCGTAGGTAGCCAGTGTCATGTCACGTCTCTTCTCTCCAAGCCTTTTTACAGTTCCGAAGTCCTGTAAACACCCCCGCCCTCGCGTCGCATCGAGACCGAAGGAACACCGGCACGCGAATCAAAAAAAAATGAAAGAACGGAGCCGACCAAGATCGTGCTTCCAAGTGAGATCCCCGCCGTTCCCGCGGCAGACAATTTCTCCGGATCCTCTGAGGCCAGCAGGGGAATACAATAACTATTATTACTACCGGTAATGTAACCGAAAGAGAGCAAGAAGTTCCCTGCAGGTTTTAGGTTTAGGTAGCGCGATGCCCGTACGCTGTCCCCGCCGTGCTTTCTCTGCCGCCTATGCGTTTCTTTTTCATGCATGCAGCACGCGTTCCGGGCATCTTGTTACAACAAGGGCAGGCTTTTGGTCAGGTCGCTGTTGGAATTAATGGGTTTGGTCTAATATTAATTCAGAAATAAATCTTAGAAAATCTCAAAGGCCCATTAAGGCAAGAGGGAGTGGTGCTAATTGTTTAGTCCCACGTGGGAAGTGGAAGTGAAGTAACTCCTACATATAAGGGAGGTTGCTCTTCCACTCCTTGAGTGAGAGAGAAGAGAGGATGAGAGGGGTGGCCCACGCACGCTCCTCCTCCTCCTCGCTCGCCTCGCCATGACATGCCACACCTCGCCTCGCCCCTCACACGTGCGCGCGCGTGTGTTCGTGTGAATTCGAGCCGAGCCCAAATTTTATATTTTTTGCAGAAAATTAAATTGGGCTTTTGGACCTCCGAAATTTTGGGGCTACCGAGTCAGAGTTCAAGTCGTTGGAGACGGACGCGTCTACGACTGCAGAGTCAGTTCGGATCCGGACCCTCCGGATCGCATACGAACCGCCTCCCTGAGACTCTATAAATACGGGCGTCCGCGGTACGGCAGGGTATCCAACGATCAGATCGTTCCCGCGTTCGTGTTCCTTGCGCCGCCTTCTAGTCTACTCCATCCCGAGCGCCGGCGTGCACCGACGATCGGGAGAGCAGGTCTCCGGAACCGCTCGCCCTTGTGATCCTGCACCGGGAGAGGGCGAATAAGGTTTTTGGGAAGCGCTCTGCGCGACTGCTCGCGTTCTTCACCACGGCTCGTCTACCGACCAGATCGGGCGCTGCGGCTCAACATCGTCACCAACGCCTGCAGCGGCTGTTCGCCGTCGGATCTACAGCGGTGCGTTCGACTCCAAATCGGTACGCGTTATTTCTCGTCCCGTTTGTCTGCCGATCGCTGCTGTTTTTCTCGTGTTTTTCTGGAATTATTCAGTAAATTGCCTCTTCTTTTCTAACAGTCGCATGGGTTAGCAATGCTACACACTTCCAAACGAAGACCGTATGTGATATTCTTATTTTTTTCACTCCTATAACTCAACCTCCATCCCATACGAAACAGATGAAAACAACGGTAGGGTATGAAATGATACGTAGTGGCTGTTTCCGGCGGGGACTGACCCGCGGAAGTTGATCCCACAAAACGCACCCGCAAAATTTCTAGCCTGGAAGACAAAAAGGACAGAGATTTTCTTTGTCATCGATGTGATTTAAGAAAAAAAGAAATAATGATTGTAGTACAAATATCGTGTGAACTTTTAAAACTAATTTTATAATTGCATCAAATCATGATTGTATCACAAACGCTCTAATTATTACTATTTGTTTGATTGACCACAGTGAAGTACAAAAAAACCAGACAATATTTCTCATAAAACAACCAAACAAATGAGTAAAACCATCCACACCCATGTATCTTTGCTTACCAGAAACAGAGTTTCTAATCACGCTCTGTGGCCCACCCCCACGGTTGACGGGTAGTCGGGGCCAGAAGCAGGGAGAAATAAAAATGACAAAATAAAATGTGCCGAGTGAGAAGCAAGGGACCGGCAGCACACTCCCACTCAAGCACACTCCTCTCCTCACTCGAGTAGAGCGGGGGAAGAAGCGAGGCGAACAAGACCGAGAGACCAGAGAGAGAGAGAGAGGTCGCCGCAGGCATCGCGGTGTCGCCGATCTGGTGAGAGGGGATGGGGTGCGCGGCTTCCAAGGTGGAGCACGAGGACACTGTGCGCCGCTGCAAGGAGCGGCGCCGCCACATGAAGGACGCGGTGGCGGCGCGGCAGCTGCTGGCCTCCGCGCACGCCGACTACCTCCGCTCCCTCCGCGTCACCGCCGCTGCGCTCTCCCGCTTCGCGCAGGGCCACCCCTCGCTTGCCGTCTCCCACCACACCGCCCCCGTACTCCTCTCCGCCGCCGAGCCGCCGCCCTCCACCGCCCACGCGCTCCCCACGCCGGCGCCGTCCACCGCCGCGTCCTCCTCGCTACCGCCCCCGACGCCGCTCTCCCAGCACCCTCCGCCTCCGCAGGCTGCGGCGCCGCCGACGGCGCGGCCGACGCCTGTGAGGGCTCCGCGCCCGCGCCGGGTTCGGGTTCCGCACATCCTGTCGGACTCGAGCGTCGCGAGCCCCGCGCAGTCGTCATTCCGCAGGCATCCGGTGATGGGGACGCCGACCTCCTCGTCTGCGTGGGACTGGGAGAACTTCTACCCGCCATCTCCGCCGGACTCCGAGTTCTTCGAGCGCCGCAAGGCTGACATGGAGGAGGCCAACCGCCTCCGCGAGCTCGAGGACGAGGAGAAGGCCCGGGCCTACCTCCACCATCTCGACCCCCACAACCTCAAAGAAGAAGACGAGGTCGATGATGCCGACGAGGAGGAGGAGACGGAGAAGGAGGGGATGCATTGTGGTGGATGGGAGGACGACGAGGAGCACTACGCTTCCACGACCACTTCGGAAACCAGATCGGAGGAGGATGGGGAGATGGGGACTAGATCGGAATGCGGATTCGCGGCCAGATCGGAGTGCCGGTATGTGGCCAGATCGGAGTACGGTGGGACGGCGCCATCCGAGTACGCTGCCGTACAGTTGCCACTAAGGAGGGATGAGAGGTCGGAGGCTGGGGACTCCTCCTCCACGGTTACCGCCACAACCGAGATGCGGATGGTGGTACGCCACCGCACTCTTGCGGAGATTGTGGCAGCCATAGAGGAGTACTTTGTCAAAGCGGCTGATGCTGGCAATGGTGTGTCTGAGCTCCTCGAAGCCAGCCGTGCACAGCTCGACCGCAACTTCCGGCAGCTTAAAAGTATAAAAATACACAAATTGCTTCAAAAATCAAAATGTGATTCAAGTTGTTGAGCTTAGTTTGACTTCTTTTCTTTTGCAGAGACGGTGTACCACTCTAACAGTCTGCTCTCAGCATTGTCGTCAACATGGTCGTCAAAGCCTCCATTGGCTGTACGCTACAAGCTGGATGCGAATGCACTGGAGATGGAGTCAATGGAAGGGAAGAGCCATGGATCCACGCTGGAGCAGCTTTTGGCTTGGGAGAAGAAGCTCTATGAGGAGGTCAAGGTAATTTTGATTTTCTGTTGATGGTTACTCCAACACTGGTGATTTTCATTCTTAATTGTTGTTAAGTGCTGGCACAACACTCAAATTGAGTTTTTATCAGATGTCTTAGTCATTAATTACTCGTCGGTGAGAACTGGCAAAACTATTCAGCTTGGCTCCAATTGGAATAATCTAATTATACTACCTAGATGAAAGATGATATACAGTCTAGAAGCTCTTGGAGTGCAAGCTTAGTAAGCCGAGACCCCACATTGTAAGATCCGCCCTTGTAGGGCTTTTAAACAATGAAATGCATATGTTGGTAGAGTAAGTGTGCAAGGTCTGTAACGCTGTCTTACTCTTGCATGGTAGCATAGGGATGCCAATCGGTACAAAGACAAAGAAGGTAGCTGAAGCAAACTTGGAGCATTTTAGCCAGGACAATAGCTCAGTCGCTTGGTTATGGCTGTGACTCAAATGAACGATATAAAGAAAAACTACAGATTGTATTTTCTGTTGGACTGGGTGCAGCTTAACTGCTAATATAATTCTACTGTTGATCAGTCCTGTATGTTCGGTATATATGTGAGAAGAATCTGATTCTGAGGCATAAAGTGTCTTTAAAGGGCCCCTGCACTTTCCTGCTTTGGGACAGCTGGAACATTTGATGTATAATTTTCACTACTTTCAGGAAAAGCAGCAAGCACAATACATGAAAATCTTTTTTAGAAAGCATGATACATGGAAATGGACTACCTTTCTATTATGCTCTATGTTTTTCTATGCAACTCTTTTCCTAGAGATTCTTGGTATAAATCATCAAGACATTGTCTCTAGTATACATAATCTATTTTGTAGCACCAAAGCTAGATTCAGCATATCTTTGTCATTAGTTTCAGAATTTTTTAAGTGGAATGCCTGTTCAAGTTTGAAACTTCTTGCATTTATACTAATGAAGTAATGATTTGTACTGGATGAAGCCTACACATGTGCATTTCATTTCTGTGATTTTGAGAAAATGATTTACTGTACTTTATATCACTGTACCACTATGCAGTTTTTTTTAGCCCTGTATTCTGAACGTCTAAATATGTATCAATTTAATTTCCTGCAGGCTAGAGAGAGTGTGAAGATTGAGCATGAGAAAAAGCTTTCTACCCTTCAGAGCCTGGAATATAGAGGGAGGGATAGTGCCAAGCTGGACAAGACCAAGGCCTCAATAAACAAGCTGCAATCACTGATTATTGTTACATCACAGGCTGCCACAACTACATCATCAGCCATTGTCAGAGTCCGTGACAATGAACTTGCACCACAGCTTGTTGAGCTTTGTTTTGCGTAAGTCTTGGTCCTATTTTCCCCACCCCTAATTCCAGATCTTGTGGTTCTGCTCAGAAGGGTTTAACTGTTTCTGTATATACATGCAGGCTACTGGGTATGTGGAGGTCAATGAATCATTTCCATGAGATCCAAAATGAGATCGTTCAGCAAGTCCGTGGTCTGGTCGACAATTCCATGGCGGAATCAACATCTGACCTTCACAGGCTTGCAACCCGTGATCTTGAGGCTGCTGTTTCGGCATGGCACTCAAACTTCAACCGCTTCATCAAGTATCAGCGTGAATACATCCGCTCTCTATATAGCTGGCTGAAGCTCACACTCTTCCAAGTGGACAGCACTGCCCCACAAGAAGCCCATGCCTCGCTGATCTCGCGTGAACTCACCACCTTCTGTGACGAGTGGAAGCAAGCATTGGATCGACTTCCAGATGCTGTGGCTTCAGAGGCTATCAAGAGCTTTGTAAACGTCGTCCATGTCATATACACTAAGCAAGCAGAGGAGATGAAGATCAAGAAGCGGGCAGAGACATATTCAAAGGAGTTGGAAAAGAAAACCAACTCGCTCAGGTCTATTGAGAAGAAGTACTACCAATCCTACTCAGTGGTTGGCCTTGGCCTTCCGGGCAGTGGGCGTGATGGCATTGAAAGTGTCGCTTATGATGCCCGTGATCCACTTGCTGAGAAGAAGTCTGAGATTGCCCTATGCCGCCGGAAGGTGGAGGATGAGATTACGAGGCATGCTAAGGCTGTTGAGGTCACACGGTCAATGACATTGAACAACATACAAACAGGTCTACCAGGAATGTTCCAAGCCATAGCTGGTTTCTCAGGGACAGTTGTTGAAGCTCTTGATGTCGTGTGCCGGCGAGCTGGGTCAGTGCGGTAGAAGCTCACACCATCAGAATTGCCAAGAAATCCTTTGCTACCGCTTTTGTCGGTGATTCAGTAGTTTATACAGGGAAATTGCAATATATATAGCTCAAATTAGTGATGAAATTATAGGAGACAACTATTACCTGGATGTTTTGTTATCGGGATCGTTTTGATTGTAGATAATGATTTTGCCTAGAATTGTTGGGTCTTGTTTCGCCTGTTGTGGGAAGTGCGAGAGCAGATACATAATGTACATGCATTCTGGTCTCGACGCTAGCGTTGAATCAAGCGTGTGCTTCTATTTAGCAAGAGCACTACTTTCTTTGTGTACTACTTCAACAACTGTTATCCAACATGATCCATTGTTCGTGCGGTGTAAAACTTCTGGAGTCTGAACTCTGAACTGAAAGGTGGGCGCTGGCGCTGCCTGTCCGTCTCCTGCTATTCGCTTGTCACAAGGCATGGCATTTTGTGTTGGTTGTTTTCTGTACCTTTTTGGACCACTTCCTCTTGTCGTGCAAATACTCTCATCACGATCCAGCTGTGCAAATACTCTCATCTTCTCTTGTCCTTAAACACCGTTTCAAGGCGCGTTTCTTCCCCTTAATCGTGTCCGTGCCAGGAAAGCTTCCGGGCTGATGCGATGCCCGTGCATGCCTTTCGGTTGTTGTTTAGCGCTAATACAGCCAAGTTATCATGCCTTTGCAGGAGATGAAGGGGCAGATCGACTGCAGCATCACAGGCTGTTGCCGCCGTGCCGTACCCCACTTTGTCCGCCACGGCACGGCCTTTCCGATCATTGCTCGCCGCCTTCAGCAACATGGTGCCCTGTGGCCGCCGTTTTCCGCGGGGTGAACAGCAGGCGTTTGGACCGATCCGGCCCGGTAGTTGGGCAAAAGGCAGAGCCGACCATTTTTTTTGTTAGAAGGCTCCGTGGCATGAAAAAGTGGTTGGCATTCATTCGCCTTCCCTGTTCCCAAGGCATGAACGATACTCGCATTCTCACATTGCCAGATTTGATTGCAGGGATGGTGGAGGAAGGGGGATAATAATACCAGGGAATGGGTCCAGCATGTTCGATTGACCTCTTCCTCTTCCAAGTAGGTTCAGTGCTTGCTTCCAGGGAAAAATAAAAAGTCATTCGGTTATATGGAATGGTCTATGGGCTGGCTGCGCAACAAGGGTCCAAATATACCTCATGTCGGATGGAGAATCTGGGAATAAAGAAAGGGTGATATGCCCACTACGTAGATCGCCTTTCTCCCTAGAAAAGAAAATGCAGATCAACTTTCCCAAGTAGGTTAGCTGTGTTCATGGACCAGACGACAGTGCTAGGCTGCTAGCACCCTCTGTCTATGTGGGAGCTTCTATTTCTTGTAGAGGGTAATAAGTCATGGCAAGCGCTCTCAGGTCTCAGCTGGTAATCATGTTGTTTCCTTTACCACTTGCTGTCATCAAGTACTAATCAACACAGCGTATGATGATGATGATGGGCTATAGGACCATCAATGAGCGAGTCGTGATCCTTAGTATTTGGCACCAAAATAATTTTTGAATGAGCAGCAAGCTTATGCGGTTGTAGAGACATGCATTTCCGATGGAGCAAAGCTTGAAGCATGTGGTGATCTTTTTCTTTTTTTTTTTTAAGCTCGTGTGCCATCCAATTGGTAAGTGGTAACGTTAGCAGAGAGCAACTGGCAGTGTTATTTGTTCTGACCGGATGTCCACGAGGACAATGGCCCAATCCATTATGGTGGGCCAGTGGGTGTGACCGACCATATGGTCACGCCGCACGATCAGATAATCGGCCCAAATAGTAAGGCAGACGGAGGCAGGCTGAAAGACATGGACGGGACTTTGGTCTGCCCAAACTTGGTCACCACTTTCCAGCCCAGATTTTCCATATCAATTTAGCCCGTAGCATTCAGAGGCTCGTCGAGATAGATCTCACGAACAGGCATTTGCGGCCCATTTGAGTTTTAGAAATGCAAAAGCTACCCAGCTCTAGGTCTTGATCGAACACTTGATCGAACACCTTCTTCTTCCCTCCTCGTTTCCAGCGTGTGATGCCCGAGGAGAGGGTTAATGCGTGAATTTTGAATGCCCACAGATTCACAATGAAACGAATGGAAACGGGCAAAATGACTGCCGATGGTGGCAAGGCATGGCCGCTCCCGCGAGGCATGGCCACACCTTTGCGGGGAGGAGAGGCTCGCTAGGGAGGGGAGCCCCGCCGGTTTGTTGCGCGGATACAGAAAAGAGTTGTTTTTACTCGTCAAGTTTCGTCTTTTGGGTTTTGAACGTTACCGGCACCATGCCCGCGGGCATAAAATGATGCTCGAATCCGCGCCCGCTCGGATTTTTTTACGCGAATAGTCGTTGCTATAGTTATTCACATGTCTGAGTACAGCATGATCATTTACTAATATCACGGCGTACGAGTGATACCCGATATCCCAGAGCCCGTTGCATTTAGTACGGACATGTTATTACGGCGACTGTAGAGCACGGCGTCCTGCGAGGTTGAGCCGGTGCACCTCCCGGGCACGATTGATGGCACGGCAGATGAGTTGGAAGCTACGCGACGCAGGTACCATGTCCAGTCGACATCAATGGCGAACAGGAACAGTCTTGAATCTTGATGGCTGACGCGGGACAGTGCTGCAGGTCTTCAGCAAGCCTCAGAAGGATGGGCACGGCCGGAGCTAGCCGTCAACGCAAGATGGTTGGTCGGAGGACTGTCTATATGCTGTCACGTTTTATTTTATTTTGCTCTTCGGCGAAGAGCACGACTAACCTTCAGCACCACTGAGGCACTGATGGCAATGCCGAGCGAGTGTTGCTCCCGGCACAAAGATTAGCCTCTATCGTGGAGCCTATACGTGTTTGCATCGAGTCAGTGGTAGGAGGGTGTTATAAATCACTCTAGATGATTTTACGGGTGCGACGCGACGCGACTGCTTGGCATGCGCGCTTCACCGTAAAGCTATGGCGCGCACATGATCCGTAGACAAGCACCCAACAGCAGCAGCAATGGCAGCTATCCTCATCAGCGTGCATGCCAAGTGAGGAGGCGGAATGATAAACAACAACGCATGGGAAAGGGAAAGGCAGGAAACAACGACGGGCATGAGGAGGACCATGATGGCGGCGTCGAATTCGTGATCCACGCATGTGAGACGGGACCATCTTCTTCCTAGCTTCCTTTTTACAGCTCACAAAGACGGTGGGTGCTTGGACGAGGCCGGTGTACCGGGGCCATGCGCTTTCCCTCCAAAACCCACTCGCGATCCGGAGTAAAATATTGGATCCCGAGCTCGGAAAGATGGCGTCGGTGCGAGCGGAGATCAATCATGGCGCCGGATCACGTTGCGCTCCTCTGCCTTGGAAGCTTTATCACAACCCCCACTACTTCTCCTCGCGATCTTCTTGTCAGGGCAGGGACACAGAGTCACCGCCTATGATCGTAGTGTTCGACGACGACAACGGCGGGACGGCGGAGGAGGTGGAGCTTGATCAGGGGTACGGCTCTATGTCGTCGGAGCTGGAGCTCTGCGTGGACCGCATCAGGGAGCTCAGGGCCGAGCTCGAGTTCGAGCGGCGGATGCGGCGCAAGGCGGAGGCTCTGAGCGAGGCGCTGGTCGCGGAGCTCGCGGAGGAGCGGCGGCGCAGCGACGCCGCGGAGGCCGAGTGCAGGGCCTTGCGGGAGGAGGCCGGCCCCGTGCGCGCGGAGGTGGAGCGCGCACTGGAAGAGGTCGAGGAGGAGCGGCTGATGCTGCGTGTGGCGGAGCTCTGGCGCGAGGAGCGGGTGCAGATGAAGCTCGCCGATGCACAGGCGGCGGGAGGAGAAGCTGCGGGAGATCGACGACGCGGTCGCCGAGCTCCATGCCGCTGCTGCCATCAACGGCAGCAACAGGAGCAGCTTCTGCAGCAACAGTAGCCCGATGGGCAAGTCGAGTCCGAGCCGGAGTCAACACGGTCAGCAGAGCCCGAACCGAAGACGTCAGAATGGTCAACTGCACAGGCGAGACGCCGTCGGTGGCGAGAACCCGCACATCCGGCGAGGGATCAAGGGGTTCGTGGAGTTCCCCAAGGCGGTCAGGGTGGTGCAGCCGCGCGAGGAGAGGGTGGATCTGGTGTCTAACCTCGAGTGCCAGCGAGCGCAGCTGCGCGTCCTCATGCGGCACCGGAATCCGGCCGCCGGCATGGGGATCATCGGCGCCGCAGAAAACCTGGTCGCGTAGCGGTGTATCATGCTCAGTTTTTCCTCTGTTCCTATAGCATTTTTGGCTCAGCCGTTCTGTTCTACTACAATTCTACGTACTTGGCACTCACAATGTGGCCAGAACGCTTTGTCCAATTAACTGTGTGTTATGCTGCTGAAAATGTAATCCGATACGATAACTCTGTACAAAATTATGGCAAGAAACATGATGGAGAGTGGTATTTGGACTGCTCAAATTTTGCATCTTACTCTCGTTAACTGACATGCTTCGCAATCCGCAAACAACAGAGACGGAAGAAATGCGACATAACTCTGAAACGGGTCAGGCATGACATTGCCCAAATGCTAGTACTATGGGGGCAGATGGGGCTACACTTAACAACTGGAACAGAAACAAGTATGGTTAACACGCTACTATTATAGCTGCAATGCAGGTCACAGACTACCTAAAAGAACTCGAAGTCTAGGAACTTCCCTCCAGACTCGACATCTGCACCTGCCATCCTCTTGCTGCTGCTGCTGCTGTTGTTCATGGGCACCCTCTCCGTCGGCGGTGGCTTGGCCGGCATCGGTGCCACGGCGACCGGCTCAACCGCCCTAGGCACGCCGGGAGGAGTGCTACACCGGATGAGCGCCCAGTTCACGCCCTCGAAGAACGGGTGCTGCTTTATCTCCGCTGCTCCCCTCTTCACGCCGAGCCGGCTTTGAGGCTCTTTGGCCAGCAAGCCCCTGATCAGGTCCCTGCTCGCGTTGCTCGTCGCCGGGCAGTCCGGGAACTTGAGCTGCTGGCCGACGACGTTGAACAGCGTCGCGCGGTTCGTCTGGCCCTTGAACGGCGTCCTGCCGTACAGCAGCTCGTGCAGGAAGATGCCGAACGTCCACCAGTCCACCGCGCTGCCGTGGCCCTCGCCCTTGATGATCTCCGGGGCGAGGTACTCGTGTGTTCCCACGAACGACATGGACCGCGCGCCAGTCGGCTCCACGACGAGCTCGGGCATGCCAGCGGACGCCTGCTGCTGCTTGGCCTCGCTGCTGCTCCTTGATTTCTTGGCGGTGCTGCTCTTCTTGCTCCTCGGGTTGAAGAGCTTGGGCATGAAGCATGTCGGCTGGATGCACGCGGGCTGGGCGCAGGTCTGCGCGTTCCTGGGATCGGGGTGCAGGGAAGACATCACCAGCGTTGGCGAGACGGCGCAACGGAGGGAGAGGTCGAAGTCGGAGAGCATGATGTGGCCGTCTTCCCTGACGAGGACGTTCTCCGGCTTCAGGTCTCTGTAGACCACTCCAAGCATGTGCAGGTACTCCAGCGCAAGAAGCACTTCTGCAGCGTAGAACCTGAAAACAATGAAAACAATCGAACACCTTAGTCTCATCAGCAGAGGTTTTGCATACTGATCTAGGAAATGTCAAAACGCTGTACACCCCTAGGAAAACAAATAGAGTCAACCATCTTTTCCAGACCAAGCAAACAAAACAATCATTTGAACGTTGCAGGCTGTTTTATACAACAAGTAGAGTAGGATTCAGTGGTGTACATCGCGTGTATGCTAATTTAGGTATCAAGTTCTCTAGCATGAAAGAGACAATGGGGGGAACAGATGGTAGTGCTTTAACTAGCAATCTAGCAGAAAAAGAATGCCGACTATACTAACGGAGAACGCCATGGGACACGTCAGGATATCAGAACGGCAATCCGCAAGCCACATTGTTTGCTGACACGACTTTCAAACCTCAAGAAATATTTTGCACAACTCTAATTCTGAAGGTCCAGCCATTTTTAAGGATTTTTTTAAAAGAAGACTTGGAAAAAGAGCCAGCAATTATCCCACGACTGCAGCAGAGCTGAACAATGCGTTGTCCAGATCTCTATTCCGATGATTAAACCCCTAAACAACAAACAGTATGTTGTTTGCAATCCCTGACAAAGTTACCAGTCTGAAGCAAAGAATATAGTGCTGCTATGAAATGTAATAAGTACCTCGCCGCGTGCTCCGGGAAGTGCTTGCCCGGCTGTCGCTGCCGGAGCGCGTGCAGGTCGCCGCCGGGGCAGAACTCCATGACGAGGCAGGCGAACCTGTCAGTCTCGAAGTGGGCGTAGAGGGTGGGCAGGAAGGGGTGGTCCAGCAGCTGCAGGATCTCCCGCTCCGTCTCCGCGCGGCTCAGCTTCCGCCGGCTCTCCAGCGACGCCTTGTCCATCACCTTCATCGCGAACCAGCAGGGCCTCGCCGCGCCGCCGCCGCTGAGCTCGGACAGGTACACCGTCCCGATGTCGCCGCACCCGAGCCGCCGCAGCAGCCGGAAGCTGCCCATCGCGAGCGGCCCGTCCCGCGCGCGCGCCGCGAGGATCGCCTTCCACCTGGGGTCCCCGCCCTTGTGCGGCTTCCCCACGCTGCCGACGCCGGTGCCGTTGCTCCAGCCGCTGCCGTCGCTGGCCGCACTGCTGCTGCTGACGCTTGTCTTGGCGCTCTGGCTGGTGACGGTGCAGCTCGGCGCGATGCTGGTAACCGTGGCCGCCGCGCCGGAGCTGTCGATGCTGCTGTGCGGGCTCGCCGTGCCACTCGGCGGCGGGGACGCGTCCCAGGAGACCACCGGCTTGGACGACGGCTTGTCCCGGCCGTCTACGGCGACGAAGACCGTATCCATCTCGTCCACCGGCTCCGGAGGGTGGCTTGCCCCGGAGAAGGATCTCCTGGGCGGCGCCTCTCCCTCCCCCTCGCTGTCGCTGGACGCAATGCTGATCCTGACCTTGTCGAACTCGAACGCGAGGACCTTCTCCGTCGTCTTGGCCTCGCCGTTCCTCCCCGCGCCGCCGCCCATCTGGAGCTCGAACACCTCGGGGACGAAGTGGAACCGGAAATCTTGGTACACAGAATCGGAGCCCCGATCCAGCGGCGCGACCGCTGCCAGTGCCTGGCTACGCGAGCGCGTGTGGGATCTTGGCAGCTGCTGCACGGCGTGCTGTGAGCGTGACGGCTGCATTGATGCGGCGTGCTCGGACCACTCGATGGCAATGTATCGAACAAAGCCTGGTATCGAAGGGACGGGAGGGCCAGTGGTGTCTAGATAGAGAGAGAACGGAACAGTTCGTCACAGAGGTGAGAGGGAGGGAGAGAGTTGGACTGCTCTCGCTCCAGATGATGGCAGGCTACAGGCAGAGGAAGACACCGCGGCAGCCGGCAGCGGCAGAGGCAGGCGCAGAGAGCGGCAGCAGGCAGGGACAGGTACTGGTGCTGTCGCTCCCGTCCCTTCCTCCGCTAAGATTTCGCGGTTTAACGTTATGTTACCGTTACAGCAGTAGCGGCTTTTGCGTTAGCATGCCGCGCTCTTGTAATCAAAGCTGTGGGCCCGCATACTGGTTTAAAGGAAACCAAAGTCTTGCTCCGAATGAGGCGCGTCGGTTTACGAACTTTTTCAGAATCTCAAAATAAAACTCGCATTTGGATGTAAATCCATTCAGCGTTCTAGGCTTGCCACGACAGGCACGTTCTGTCTAGCATGTTGAAAAACTTGAGACTGAATTTATATTAGAGAGAGAGGGTCTAGCGTGTCGAAAAACTTGAGACTGTATTTCAATGAGAGAGGGGGGGTAGAGAGAATAAAAGCTTCAGCCTTGGCTATGACATTGCTTTGGATAGATGTGGCTAGAAGCAATCTCAAGGTTGTTTTCAATGAGAAAGTGTTGGCAACATTCCAAACCTACGCAAACAAGGCACTAGTAGTCTTTCTTTTTCATTTATTTGGGAATCGGTTCTGGCAAAATTCTCGTCAGAGAGAAAACAACGGCACATGAATAAACTCGTTTATTGCAACATCCCTAAGTCGTTTCTTAGTGAATGGGAAAATATATTCCGATCCCCCGTCACCGCACATTTTCCGGACGACTGGAATTCCGTTTTCTTTTAGAAAAAAAAAGGGGATATGTCGCTCTCATTCTCGTAGCATGCATGGTGTAGGAAGTTCACAACACCCGTAATCATCTGGATAATCGAAACACTGCTCGTTGTTTTCCATGCATGACGCAGATCACTTCGTCCGTTTTCCTGTACTCCTACCTGACGATATCTAGTACGAACTTTTCTCATGTGTGGGTGTTTCTTTAGCGTAGAATACGAGATTTGTTTCTGTTAGACGTAGGCGGCGTCACTGTCGCGCGAGAGCACAGCAACAGCATACCTTTCCTCCCGCGCCGTCCTCTAGGGATCAATCACCTCGTTCAAAACCTGCGCCATTCTCGTTCCTTTATTCTAGAAAACGGCGAAAAAAAGGACCGAATTCTCCCCTCTCCCCCTCTTTATCGAAAGAAGCGATGGCATTGCTTTCGATGATGTGATCCGAGAGGTCCATCAGATTTCCGTGCTACAGAAGATCAGTCAAAGCGCGCGGCGGCTGCGCGCATCTCGTTCTTTCAGGCGCTGATTTCACCTTTGTCAGGGATCAACTGGGGCAACCAAGCGTTTTTTTTCATACTACCGGCACTAGATTCACATGGTGATGCCCTGCTTTGCAGGGATCCACGGCGGGGCTTTGGCGAGACGGTCACTTGCCGACGCTGCCGTCGTGGCTCACACTTTGACGAATCATTGCTTTCGCGTTTCCTAGTTTTGTTTGTAATCTACTCCTTTGTTCGCAGGGGCTTTTGACGAAACAGTGTCGTGGAAGCTGTTGGAGTAGTAGACACGCCACTTTTGACAACACTGACATGCGACATCGACCAACATGTGCGTAGTGTAGACCACAAACGGTGTTGGGTCGTCTGTGGAAACTACGCACGTCTGCAACGGCGCGTTTGGCAAATACGAGCGTCGTAGAGTCAGTAAGCTATGCTTGGACGCTCAATGCAGCATAGTACTCCTCCGTCTCTAAACTAAGAATTGATAAATATTTAGAGTCTGAAGTAGTACAAGCGGTTGGTGAACCAACGGTTCTGTTATGTCTGCTGTTTCTTGCCCCGTGTTTAACCTGTACGTACGTCGATCGGATTCCGGGTTCCAGAGAACTTGCCCGCCTGCAGATGCAGGCAAGGCAAAGCCTAGATTTGATCGGATGCCGAGGAGAGGGGTCTTACAAAAGAAAAGAAAAAAGATGCCGTGGAGAGGAAGCAAAGGGAACAATACCATCACGCGCGTCGTCGTAGGAGAGCTGCGGCAAGGCGAGGACCGAGGAGAACGGATGCGCGTCATGGGCCTCGGACCCGTCCGGTCCAACACGTACGAACAACACGCCGACCAATTGAGCCATGTCATGGTACTGGACTAGGCCGGTTAAGGCCCACGCGGGCGCGTGCATGATGGAGAGCTGGCCCATGACTCAGCCCACGCTGTCGCACTCGGCCATTTGCGAAGCACGTCCCACAGAAACGCGTGTGCGAGATAGACATGTTGCTTCTTTCGAGTGAAATGAACTGACAATCTGTTTCAGCGACCGCGCTACTGACGTGGCTCTTATTGCTGGACTTGCCGAACCTAGCCATGCTTTTCTGTGCATCTTGCTTAGCGCGCGGCAGCATACTATGCATTTTCGCACGAGTTCGTCGCGAGCCAACGGCGGCAACTGTTGTGCATGCAAAGCCACGTCTCCTTGCCATGGCCTGCGAACGCCCACATCGAGTTCATTTTAGCACATATTTTTCCAACTCCGGGTTTGGCTTAACAACGTTCATGACACTGTAGAAGCCCGAGATGATGGAAAAGCTAAGCCGAAAAGCGCCCCGAGTTCGTTGGGCATTTGCGTTTGCGCTAGCTTTGACTGTCTTTTGATCACTGAAATAACAAACGATGTTTCTTTCAGTTTCAGTATCGGCATCCCTTATACACGACTCACCTGACACCCAGGGGCGGACGGCCGGGTGAGCCCCGGCATACCCTGGGCCAGCCAACTGTCAACACATGTGCATGAAACGATCCGTTCAGCACCTCGCCGCTTGCGAATTTTTACCGCAGCTATGGAATTGCTCGCGAGTTAGTCTGGCTTGGCCACAGCTATTTTTTTCCCGGCTTGTAACCAGCAGCCGCAGCGATCAGCGGAGATGGCAGCAAGCCAACAACGAGGTTTTGAAGCCTTGAGCGGGGATGCCATCTGCCTTCAAGATTCCTGTTGCGGTGAAGCAAAAATCTAAGACTATCTGTATCGGTTTCTTATAAAATTTATTCTATCTTTCTATACTTTCAGTATATCCTTTATACTTTCAGCATTTCACTAACACTTACTCTATATTTACAGTCCAGTAAACTTTACAGTGAACCACTGCGGATGATCTAAACTTTTGAAGTCCTAAAAATCACGAGTTTTCACATGCTGAAATGATTGAAGCTTTGTAATTTGTGAAATTTTAGACTTATGGTTATATTTATTATTGGTATAATAAATTTTGTCAAAAATATTTTATTGAATTGGCAAATAGTTTTGTTGAATTACATGTATTTTTTCGGCATACCCTTTAATCGAATCATAGGTCCGCCACTGCTGACACGTCTAATTAAAATGAACAAATATAAATATTTTTTTCTTGTGATAATTGGTTTATGATGAATCATTTATATTTCATTAAACTTCTTCAAATCTCTACTATTGACGGTCAAAATTAAAATTGTTTGAGTTTAACCAAACCCCGAAATGTTTTTGTATTGTTATTAGATATATAGAAGGACTACTGGCTCAGCTCGGTAGCACCTCATCGCGTGTAACGGTCAAAACAAATTAAACCGATCGGGTGGCAAAAAGATATGCTAGAACAGTGAACAAGTTATGGATCTTAGCTTCCAGACAAACAAAACCAAAGGGCCACGAATCGTGGTACATTGTCGATATAAACGCGGTAGTATAATGTAGTACTCCCTACGTTTAGAATAAAAAACTAGTTCAATTTAAATTAAATTAGTTGTTTTAAATATTATTTATTCCAAAACAGAGACAATACTCGAGACTTGAATTCACGCCGAGGCATGCATATGGACTATGCACCAAACTGAACTCACAGGCTTCATCATATACTCTACTGATGAGCAGACTAAAGGCATGTTTGGTTTGTATGCCTAAGTTGCTTAAGCCTAACTTTAGTCACTTGTCACATTTGTGACACGCCTAAGCTAATGTTAGCGGTTGTTTGGTTTCTTACCGTAGCCTAAGCTCAGGCGCACCTAAGAAAGTGGGTATGCTTAGGTGGTCAATTCGAGTGCCTCAGTTGAGCCATTTTTTGTTAGACAATGGATGCAAAAGTTGGCTAACTTTTGTGGCGCGCCCAACTTTAGTCAACAACCAAACAACCGCCTAAAACAGTGTGGCATGCCTAACGTTAGGCTTAGGCAACTTAGGCATAGAACCAAACAGGCCCTAAAAAGAAAAACAGCTTGCTAGTAGCTAGCATGGATCCCAAACCACACCACTGACACCAGCATGATTTACTGCGCCGCCCTGTTGCCGTTGTTGGCAGCTCCAGCAGGAGGCTGTCCCTCTGCCGCAGCCGCAGACAGGGCGGCGGCGCACTTCTTCAGGCAGGAGAAGACGAGGGCGCTGAGGGAGACGGTGAGGGATGCGCTGACGACGGCGACGACGATCCACTTGAGGATGTCCATTGGAGTTTGGACTCAAACTGGGGGGACGGATCAAGAGAAGCGAGACACTGGGAAGGTCACTGGGATGTGGGAGCACGACGAGGGCCCTTGCGTGGCGAGCTAGTCTAATGGAGAGGCCAAGGGTTTTTCTTGTGATGAAAAACATCATGCAGTGGGAGCCACTCCGATCGACCCATCGTGAATATCGACTGATCTATCCACATTAGGCTTGTTTGGATAGGAGTGAATCCAATTCAATCTAAGTGGATTGAGAACAAAATTAATTCATTTTCCATTTCAATTCATTTAGATTGAGTACTCAAACAAACTCTCACAGTGTCCTGGTTTGGCTTCACACGTCCACGTCGCTTTTATATAGCGCTAGCCAGAGTCCAATCTCCGCGACAAGATGTTTAGCTCAATAGGGACGGAGGGCCACGACCATGGCAGCTTGCCTGGGTAGCAGGGAGTGACGATTCGGGTAATACTACTTGGCGTGTCAAACCGGGAAGTCAGCTGGATTAAGACTCTCTTTGGCACAGCTCTACAAAACTGATTTTCTGGATTCACTTCTGATTCTCAGTTGAAGTGATTATGTGTCTGAAAATTATTCTCTAGAATAAACTCTTAGAATCAAGATCGAGAATCATTTTACAGAATCAGGATAAGCTACTTTTTTCAGCTTCCAGCCCCTTAGTTCATTTCAGATAATCACTTCACAGAATCAGCCAAGAATCACTTCTTCTGAAAAACAATGTTTGACACAGTTTCCCAGATTCTGCCTGAAAATCAGCTCCGTGGAGCTCTGCCAAAGGGGGCCTAAATTTGCTGGAGCAGTCTTTGCAATAAACGAACATATCACCTACAACACGACGCAAGCAATAATCCAATGAAGCCCAGAGGTTTTGCAACAAAACGCTACTTGTCAATGTGAAGAACGTGACGCAGTGACAGCTAGCAGGAGCTGCAATGCGCTTATGCTTCAGCTAGGAAACCTAATCGCGTGACACAAATTTCTTTAATTGTCATTGTTTTTTTTTCGAAATGGTAGCTTATCTAGTTCTTGTTCACATCAAGATGTTTCGGTCTGAATCGTGTAAGATTGGCTATCTATAGTTTGTTCCTAGCTTGGTGAAATGAAGGTTGGATGCATCCATGTGACACCAGATTTCGAGAATGAACCAAATGTGATGCATATGTGTTCAGGATGTTCATCACACGTACGCGAGTGCATCACAAATGATATTGAGATAATAACCATGTTTCGAATAATAAATAATACCTTATTACAATATTCAAATAGTCTTGTATACAAGATCTAATAATACTGCAGCGGAAAAACTGGGCACTAGTAGACTCCATCTCCACGGGTAATTTGACAGCAGCACACACACCTAATACCCCTCATAGTCTTCCGGATACTCAAAATTGTTGTCTGTTACTGAATCAATATGGAAATAACAAGAGTGAATACATATTGTACTCAGCAAGTGTGAGAAAATATGACATGTAGCTTAAATAAGGTTGACAATAATGATTTATTTCGAAAAAGTACATTTCATTCATGAAAACAAGAAAATGCGACTTGTGATTACTATGTGAGGTAAATTCCCAAAATGACCCAAATACTAACAATACCATGTCCAATACCATCAATTCAACGTAATTAACCATAATCATCCATAATTATGCATATCCAACTTATGTTAAATAAGACTAGAATATTTAGCTGAATTTAGCTAAGTGTAGTTAGATTTGACTTAAGACTAGAATAAGTATAGTTTTGGTTACCTGAACCGGCGGAGAAGGCGATCTGGCGTGGGATGCACCAGTCACGTTGGCGGTGGATGCCACTGCGGTAGCTAGATCTGCCCCCATGTTGTCGAGTTAGGGTGTGTCATTGCAAACATTAGAGGTTATATATATAGATCTGCCCCATGTTGTCGTACGCCCGGATTCAGGCCGTCGACGCGTACTACAAGCGGCACCCCCGGGAGCAGGAGCAGGAGCAGCAAAGGGGTGTATTTAGGAAGGACTCCGACTCGTACTTGACAAAGGAGCAGTACGCGGAGGTAAGTTTTTAATATTGTTAAATATTTACAATATCTACGTATGTTAACTGCGTTGATGAAAAATGAAATATGTGCAGGTTAGTATTTCCTGGTTATAGGGTAACATCGAGGCATACTTAGCTCTCTGTCGGTACTGGGCTAGCGACGCTTTCATCAACAAGTCCACAAAGGCTAAACAGTGTCGCATGGGGTCCGAGGGCAAGCACAACTATGGCGGCGGCGACTACTTGCGTTTGACTAAACGCATGGTAAGTACCTTTCTATTTTATTTATGTGTTTCTAATATATTATTTATCTCACTAACACGGCTGTACAGGAGCGAGAGATGGCTCATGAGCCGACCCCGACCCAGGTTTGGAAGAGAGGTCACAAGGGAAGTGACCCTTCTCAGCTAGGGCAGTGTAGTCAAGTCGTAGCCAACCGACTGGTAAATTTTCAAATTTTATCAATTTCATTATAACTAATACTATTATTGACATGCTTACAAGATTTGTTTGTTTTGTAGACAAAGTACGCGCAGGAGGTCGCGAAGATACACGGTGCGGATTACGATTGGGAAAGCACGCCGATCGACCCCCAAGTCGCGTACGCAAGCGGAGGCGGAAAGGCCCACGGACGGTGAGTTATTCGTGTGTTTCATTTCTTTTTCAATTAATCTTCTTGTACTTAGTGTTTTCATTCTTTTGCAGGTTTGCCATTTTTTATGGAGTTGTCGACTAGAGGTCGACGCAACCTTTGAGAGGCGCTTCATCGTTGCAGGCTTCGACCGTTGGGACCAGTGGTCGTCTCTCGCAGACCCAGCTGGAGCTCCAGGCCATGAGGGAGACGCTGACGCAAACCCAGGCAGAGCTGGAGAGGACGAGAGCGAAGGCAAGAGAGGAGCAGCAGAGGACGGCCTTAATGATGGCCCAGATGCAAGCAGCGGTGGCGGTAAGTAATTTAAAGTACCGTAGTTAAATTTCACAGCACTTCAATAACATATATCTTCTAATATTTTGCAATGGCAGACTCTTGCTCGACACAGCGGTCAGGATATCGAGATTCCTACGCTTCCGCCGCAGCAGACACCAGAGCAGGTGAAAAACTCTCTCTTTAATATTGTTGTATCCATTTTAGTATTTTACATAGAGAGATAAGGAGGTAGAATATAGAGGTAGATCTTGATGACTTGTCAGATATTGATTCTTATAGTGGTGAGGAAGTTAAGTGTAATCAAGCTTTTGGTGGGTAATACCATAATGTTAGAGTTGGATTGTGTCGACTGTTGGAGTCGGCAGATCCCCTGACACTACGAAAGTGTGGAAGGAGTTTGTGGTTCGGTTTGGGCGCGCGGAGACTCAAGTAGGTGAAAACGCGATTGGACACGAGTGACACAGTAGTTTACGTGGTTTGGGCCGCCTGAGCGTAATACCCTACTCCACGGGTGTGTGTGTGTGTTGTATTAACTTGAGAGCTTCCGAGTGTTCGAGAGTTCCCCCCTCGTGTATCGTTGGTTTGTCCTTTTATAGTACAAGGACAACCCGTTACAAGTCAGCCTGGCCCGACATGTGGCCCTGGCGGTTATTAGTATTGATACACGAGATTATTTGTTGTTAATAACCCTGTAACGGCTCCGACAGTGCCGTTACAGGTGTTAAGATCATCCGATTAAATATCATTAATGTGGAATTAATTATAATTAATCGGGTCTTGAAGTCCGCGGCTGTCCTTTGGAGATCCGGAGCCGTTACAACGTCTCCCGGGGGTTTAAAGCGGCCAGCTCCGACGTATGGACACGTGGCAGCTCCGGAGCTTGCTCGTGGGAAGCGGGAAGCTCCGGGGCGGCCTGCCACGTGTCAGGTCCGGAGCTTCTCTCGGTCAGGAGCTACCTCCGGAGGTGCCGTTTCAGTACTTGGCACGGAGCTTCACCCTTGCGGGTAATAGCTCTGGTCTGACAGTACACGTGGCAACCTAGAGGTTAACCATGTTGGAGAAGCGGGTCCGGTCACGTCTGGCGAGTGGGCCCCCGAGGGTCTTCAATTTGAGTAGATGTCCTTCCCTTGAGATCTTTATAACCTCAGGGGGTGTATGGTTTTTAGGGTACCGACAGTGGCCCCCTGGACCTACCTCCGGGGAAGGCCAACGGGATGAAGTCATTCCGCCGGAGGTGGGTCCATACTTGCGACTCTTGAACTGGGTCTTCAAGGGTCTTCGGAGGTGCCTTTGGCGGGGCTTTATGGTTGAGTCCCGACGCGTGGCGCACCTCAGGCGGCAGATAAGATCTTTGACGTGCGGATCTCTCGCAATTGAAGGTCGCCGGTTCCCGATACAAAAACCGTATCGGTTCCGCGCGCCTTGTCAGTCCGCCGCCTTTGGGTTTCCCGCCTCGTGATGACAACTGTTCGCCTGGGTAAGAACCTCGACTTGATCGTCAGGGTGGTCCCGGGCCCTCTTGTCATTGGCTGGGTTGAATTCTTGAGTAGTATCCTTGACTCCCCTGCAGTTTCCATCCAAGCGTTGCGAGGGCTTACTTAAGAAGGAAAGCGCACCGTCGGGAGTTCTTTATGCGTTCCATATGTTCTTGCGCTCAAACTCCCAACTCGTGCTTTGCTTCTCTTCTCTCGCCTAGCTGTGCTGCGATGGAGTTGGGTCTGCGTGAGAGTCGTTTGAAGATGGAGAGCGATCTGAAGAAGGTCCGAGCCCTCATGGGGTGGTCGTCGGACTTCTTCAACCGTTCGGTTCGCGCCGGAGGAGAGCTTCCCTTTAAAAAGGAGCACTCCGGCGAAATGGTGTACTTTTCATCGTACGCCATGGTGGGGCTAATCCCACCGTTTTCTTCCTTCTTCTTGATGCTGCTGGACTTCTATGGTCTGCAGCTATACCACCTTGGTCCTCATTCCCTCCTCCTTGTGTCCATCTTTGTCCACTTCTGCGAGATGTGGGTGGGCATTCCTCCCTGCATCGAGCTCTTCCGAACCTTCTTCACCGTCCAAACCACCGGCCGAAGTGACGAGTACCTTGGCTTTTACTACTTTGTGAAGCGCAAGAAGTGCCCGTTCAAGTACCTCCGGTCGTTCCCTTCCGGGAAGTGGGATGACTGGAAGAAAGATTGGGTAGTCGTCCGGGTGGAGGAGCACGAGCGGTTGGAGCTGCCAGACGGTCTGCCCGGCATTGACACGTCGGTGTGGAGCGAGGTTCCGGTGCTGGCGGCAGCTTTCGACCCCGTCCTGTCCAGGATCCGCCAATGTGTGGAGGGAGGATTAACTCCCCAGGCGGTGTTCTGCAACTTCCTGTCCAACAGGTGGGCGCCGCTGAAGAGGAGGGAGAAGCTCGCCTGGGCCCTCAACAGCGTGATGGACGAAGACCGGGTTGAGACCGGGTTGAAGTCCAGCATGGTGGGGAAGTCCTTGGAGTTTCACCTCAAGAAATTCCAGCACGGCATCGATGTTGACGGAGAGTACTTGACTCCGCCGCCGGCTTTCCTCCCCCTGAACGTGGAAGTTGAGTTCAGCAGGGAGCTCCGGCGGAAGATGCCCGCGCTTGACGACCTTGGCGTCGTCGAGAGAAGATCGACCGCCCGGTTGGCGATCCCCGGGTTGCCGGAAGGCGGCTCCGCCCCTGTCTCTCAGCCAAGAGCTGAGGTCACCGGCAAGGGCAAGGAGCTGGCGGAGGAGCCGGAGAGCCGGAAGAGGAAGCTGCGACATGCTGACGGAAGGTCCGTTGGGCTCGCTACTTCCCCGCCAGTTCCCCGTCCTCAGGAGGGAAGATCCTCCGCCGCTGTAGCGTCTGTCCCCGTGGTGGGGTCCTTTCGGAGTGCTACTGTTCCAGCGGTGGGATCCTCCCGGAGTGCGGCTGTCCCCGTGATGGGTCCCTCCGGAGGTGCCAGCTCCGGACAGGCGACTCCGGTTCGAGAAGCGGTGAGGGCCTCCAGGTCTAGGGGTTCCTCCCGGTCTAGGAGAGCTCCGACCCGGGAAACGCCCGCGGCTACGGCAAGTCCTGGGAGTCCTCCCGGAGTTCCTACGCCGACCGTGGCCAGCCCGGAACGTCCGGGAAAGAGGTTCCGCGCAAGTTGGTGCGTGAGCCTCCCAAGGTAATTTTTCTTGCTTACCTCAATTAACTTTTAATTATAGCATCTGTTTGCTCATTTTCTTCATTCTTCATCTGCAGCGTTCCCAAGAAGGGGAGTGAAGCTCCGCCCTCAGCCACAGTGTCTGAGGCTGCGAGGGCTTCTGCTCCAACCCCAGTGCTGCCCCAGGCGGAGGCTGCGACAGCTCCGGCGCCGGCTGTCGTGGTCATGGACCTCGACTCGTCTCCATAAGTTCCCGTGGTAGCGCCGGACCACGGGATTGAAGATGCGCCAGCGGCACCCGCTCCGGAGGTTGAAGCTCCGGGCCCTGGTGCTGCAGAAGTAGATGCTCCGGCTGTTGAGTCGGAGGAAGTAGAGGTCCCGGCTTTGGAGCCGGAAAGTGCTGAAGCCCCGGCGGTTGAGCCGGAGGTAGCTGAAGCCCCGGCGTGCGAGCCAGAAGTTGAAGTGGTTCCGGCAATTGAGCCGGTTACTTCCGAAGCTCCGGTCGTAGAGCCGGTAATTATTGGAGCGCCGGCTGCAGAGCCGGTGATTGTGGAGGCGCCGGCTGCGGAGCCGGTGGTCGAAGAGACGAGGGAGCTTGAGCCTCCCTCAGAAGAAGCGTCCCGGCCGGAGCCAGTGGAGGCGACGACGTCGATGGTACGCGTGGCGGAGCCAGAGTGCCTGAACGAAGTCGCCGGCCCCCAGCCTGAGGGGGCGAATGAAGATTTGGTGGCGGGACCTTCTTCGGTGGCGACTGAGGCCATCCCGGAGGAGGGCCCTAGTGCCTTGGAAGCTCGGGGTTCCGCTCTCGTAGAGTGGGACCCAATTTTTGTAAATGAAGACCCGCTGGAACCAGCGGAGGAGACCCCAGAAGGTCCGGAGCCCATCTCGTTGTCGATGTCCATCGACAACGCTTGCTCCAGTCTGCGCCAAGTCCAACTAGCCTTCTTCCACGACAGCAAGGTTCTTGAAGAGGAGCGCCAAACCCTTAGGAGGTGGCGTAATCGGCTCCAATTCGAGACCAAGCTGGCGCAGTCGAGGATTGCTGAGGACAAGGAATGGATCAGGCGGGAGAAGGTCCGCCTGGAGCTCTGGGGTGAGATGCTGGACGAGAGGGAGAGCATGACTCACAACCTCGACGCCCAATCCCGGGAGTACCATGACCAAGCTAAGGCTGCTAATGACGCGGCCAACGCTCGGTTTGATCAACTCGAGGCCATCAGCACCGCACTCATCAAGCGCCGCGAGGCACTTGAGGGAAGGGAAAAGCGGCTCGAGGATGAGGAGCAAAAACTCCTAGAGCTACGGGATGACGTCTTGCGACGTGAAGAAGAGCTCACCGAGAAGACAGCTCTGGCGAACAAGGGCCTCGAGGAGCGCGCTAAAAAATTGGAAGAGCGCTGCCTCGAGGAGGAGGAGAAGACCTGGGTGCGAGGGCAGGAGCTCTACGAGTATGAGTGTGCCCTCATCGCCCGGGAGAAGAAAATAGAGGCTAGGGAGAAAGACCTGGTCGACCGCCGGAACAAGATCCACCTCCGGGAGGAGGAGCTCGGAAGACTCGAAAAGCGGGTTGCTGCGAAAATTCAGCAAAACGCCAAAGAAGTTGAGCGCCTCTCCCGCGAGAATTCGGAGCTGGCGGCGGCCCGGAGGTCCTTGGAAGAGATGAAGGGCCTGAGGAAGACGGACTCCCTGCAAATTTGGGAGTTCCTGAGCAAGGCCGACGATGCGCTGGCGCCTATGGGTTTCAGCCCCGTGCTTCCGGATGATCCGGAGCCGGAGCCGGACCTTGCATTGCAGGCGTTGAGCGCTGTGGGCAGCAAGCTCTCCAAGGTGGGCGACGTCATCGCGGACCAGCTGGAGGTCGAGGGGCAATCCCTGGCTAGGAACGTCACAGAGTATGTGTTGACGTGTTACACTAGCCGGAACCCTCAATTCTCTCTGGGCCCGGTGCTTGAAGGCCCCGTCGAAGGAGAAGGCGAAGCTACCCGAGCCAGCGTGTCGGAGGTCGCTCAGAAGGTCGCCGAGTTCTTCCATAGGGTCTAGGACTATCTTTCTTAGCCTTTATTTGTATCTTCTCTTCTTCCTCAATTTTGTAATCCTTTGTCCCCAGATGTAATCTCCGGTCTTCAAATGAAATGAAATCCCCAATTTTTCGTGAATTTCATTTTTTGTCTTCAACATCTTTGTCTTCACTTGGCCCCCTGGTAGATGTGCACAATTTGATTGTGGACATGTACCAAAAGGATGTTGAGTTTTGTTGAAGACAAATTTGCTTCGAACTCGTGTAGTTTAGGTCCGAAGTTTTCGATAGTGAAGGTCCCTTGAAGTCGTCGGAGCTTAGAAGCTCCGGCACTGTCCATCGTCGGAGCTTAGTAGCTCCGGCAATAGCCTCTACCAACACGTTGAGTGTCGATAGTTAATACTTCGAGGTGTCGGAGCTTAGTAGCTCCGGCAATGACCTTTGCCACGCCTGGCTTGCTGGCAACAGACTCTAGTGATAGAGTCTTCTCACCATCTTTAAGTTAACGCCGGTGGGAGTCGGAGCTTGGTTAACTCCGGTTTTTCTCCATCAATATTGGGTTTATTTTTCCTGCACACTTAAGCCAAGAAAAACAGTAAAATTCGTTCCTTATCTATAACTTCGTCGCGACTTACGGTTCTCAAGAGAATTTCAAGTTGAACACGATTTTTAGTATGATTGGATGAATTGTCTTTTCTTTTAGATCCAATTGTCCATGGACCCACCTTACTTTGGCCTGCCGGGATGTAGGTAGAGTGGCGTACTTAGGGTGCTTGACCAGGCTAAGTCGATAGCGCACTCCGTCCCTAGAATGGCTTGGCGGCTTTCAGGCGAGTTGGCCACAGATGATATTTAAATCTAAAAAATCCAACAATTCAACTCGAATCGTACATAAATCGGTCTAACTAGAATTTCTTAAGAATTGCACGTTTCTGTTATAGACAAGAAAGAGAAAAATAAAAATGTCGAGCCTTATGCAAAAATGAATGCACGTGGAGTCTATTTCACATGAAGATGTCTTTCATTATAGGTCCGGGGTACATGGGAAACGAGTACACTCTTAGGGTACGGAACCAGGCTAAGTGTGTTCGGTTTCTCGTTTAACCCAGGGTAGTTAGCTACACTTCTAGTCCGGAGACTGTATCAAGTGTTGCATGAGCTTTCCAAACCTTTCGGGAATGGTCCGGCTGCTCTCCCGGAGGAACTACCCGACTCTGTACAATGACTCTATAACATACACTTCAAGTTACTTAAGACTCACCTCCGTGGAATTAAGTGTAGAACTTACGGAGGTGCTCGATGTTCCAAGGATTTGGAAGAGGTGTCCCATCCTCGGTAGCCAAGCGAACGCTTCCGGGACGGGATACTTTGATCACTCGGAAGGGCCCTTCCCAGCCGGGAGAAAGTTTGTTTTGCCCTTCTCTGGATAGTATTCTCCGTAGCACCAGATCGCCTTCCTCGAGCTGTCAGTTGTGTACATGCCGCTGATGATAGCGCCGTAGAGCTTGGCGGTATCGGGCGTTCCGAACAGCTGCTTGGCACCTTCCCTCCTCGAGGAGGTCTAGGTCTTCACGCCGGAGCTGGTCCTGCGCGGCTTCGTCGAAGGTCCGGACTCGGAGGGAACCCAAGGTGATTTCCGGAGGAAGGATCGCTTCTGCTCCGTACACCAGGAAGAAAGGTGTTTCTCCGGTTGCCCGACTTGGAGAAGTCCTGTTAGCCCATAGAGTGGGCGGAAGCTCTTCGATCCAATTAGCTCCGTGCTTTTTCAAACGCTCATAAGTGCGCGTTTTTAGTCCTTTAAGGATCTCTGCGTTTGCTCTCTCGGCTTGCCCATTGCTGGCAGGATGAGCTACGGAAGCGTAGCAAACTTGTATGCCGAGGTCTTCGCAATATCCTTGAAATGCGGAGCTTGTGAACTGAGTCCCATTATCAGTGATGATCTTGTTTGGGACTCCGAATCTGCTCACGATAGATTGTAGAAAATTGATTGCAGATTGTTTGTTGATCGTCACAACAGGAGTAGCTTCCGGCCACTTGGTGAACTTGTCGATGGCGATGTACAGGAACTTGTAACCTCCGACGGCTCTTGGGAAGGGTCCCAAGATGTCCATCCCCCACACAGCGAAAGGCCACGTAGGAGGTATCATTTGTAAGGGCTGAGCAGGTGTATGAATTTGCTTTGCATGAAATTGGCATGCTTTGCATTTCTTCACTAGCTCAGTAGCATCCTGGAGCGCTGTAGGCCAGTAGAAGCCGTGCCGAAAGGCTTTTCCGACCAGCGTGCGGGAAGACGCGTGGTTCCCACACTCACCTCCATGGATTTCTGCGAGGAGCTCGCAGCCTTCTTCCCTTGTGATGCACCGCATTAGGATGCCGTTGGCACCGCGCCGGTAGAAATCCCCTTCTACCAACGTGTATCTTTTAGCCAATCTGACTACCCGGTCAGCGGATACATCATCGTCAGGAAGGATGTTGTCTTTCAAGTAGTTCCGGATCTCCGAGATCCATGCATCGGAACTGACTTGAGCATTTGAGTCTTGCGTGCTGGGTTGCTCGGAGCTTCCGGCAGCACCTACGACCCTTGATGGCTGCCATGGTAACAGGGCCATCGGGACCGTCAGCTTCGGGATGCTGACCTCGCCCCCTTCGTTCAGTTCGGCAGGCTGAACTATGGGTTTTGACAACCTCCGGACAAAGGTTCCGTCTGGAGCCGGAGCTCCGGTTGACGCCTTGGTCGAGAGTTCGTCAGCTTCAGCGTTGTGAGCACGCTGAACATGGCGAAGGTCTAGAACTTCGAAGTCCTTCTGAAGCCTCTGGACTTCAAGGAGATAAGCAGCCAGCTGGGGATTATTGCAGGAGCATTCACCCTTCACCTGTTTGATGACAAGTTGTGAATCTCCTTTGACCAGCAACTGCTCGACACCATATGATAGTGCCACCTTTAATCCATATATGAGTGCTTCGTACTCCGCCATGTTGTTGGTTGCCTTGAAGTCAAGGTGCACCATGTATTTCACCTTCTCCCCGGTTGGCGCGAGGAGAAGGATTCCAGCTCCGGCTCCCTGCTTCTACATGGAGCCGTCGAAGTAAAGGATCCAGTGAGGCTTAGTGAAGGTCGGAACTTGTGGTTCCGTTTTCTGCTCGCTGGGGCCCCCAGGGTTTAATGGAGAGGGAGTCCATTCTGCCACGAAATCTGCCAATGCTTGACTCTTGATTGCTTGTCTTGGAATGAATTCAAGGTCGAATTCAGCCAGTTCCGCTGCCCACTTTGCTATATTCCCAGTTGAATTGGGATTATGCAGGATCGCTCGAAGTGGATACGAGGTTACCACCGAGACTTTGTGAGCTTGGAAGTAGTGTCGAAGCTTCCTTGAGGCAATAAGAACTGCGTAAAGCAGCTTATGAACCTCTAGGTATCGAGTCTTGGCATCATGTAACACTTCACTGATGAAGTATACTGGGCGTTGAATGGTCCGGACCCTCCCGGAGGGGTCCGGAACTTCCTCTTCATTGATCCGGACCCTGTCAGAGGGGTCCAGACTATCTTCGGGGACCTCCGGGTTCTGGGTGGAGGAACCCGGAGCTTCTTCAGGAATGACTTGGATCCTATCGGAAGGATCCAGGTCCTCTGAAGTGGCTTCTTGTGGGCCCAAGTTTGGGAGCTGGGACCCAGACCCGCTTTCAGGAACCTTCGGATCCTCTCGAAGGGATCTAGATTCCTGAGTATTGGGTAGTTCCGGTATCTCCGCAACCAGAACCATACTGACGACTTCGTCAGCTGCTGAAATGTAAAGCAATAAAGGCTCACCAGGGTTCGGAGCTACCAAGACTGGTAGGGTGGTGAGGAACTGTTTCAGCTCCTGGAATGCCTTCTCTGCTTCTTCAGACCATTGGAATGGTCCGGACTTCCTCAGTAACTTGAAGAAGGGAAGTGCCCTTTCCGCCAGTCTTGAAATGAACCGGCTGAGGGCTGCTAGACATCCAGTTAATTTTTGGACGTCTTTGATGCGGGTTGGTGGCCGCATGTCTTCAATGGCTTTTATCTTCGCCGGATTAGCCTCTATGCCCGGTGACTTACCAGGAAACCAAGAAGCTTTCCGGAACTAACCCCAAATACGCATTTGTCTGGGTTTAGCTTCGTGCGGGTGGCCCGCAGCTTGTCGAAGACAGCCTGCAAGGTGTCCAAGAGGGACTCCTTGTTCTTGACTTTGACCACGATGTCATCAACGTACACTTCCACTATGTCTCTGATGAGTTCTTCGAAAGTTTTGTACATTGCTCGTACAAAAGTTGAAGCTGCATTCTTGAGACCAAAAGGCATGGCTGTGTAACAATACAATCCATCCACTGTGATGAATGAAGTATGTTCTTCATCTTCCCTAGACATTCGGATTTGATGATATCCTGAATATGCGTCTAGAAAACACAGTAACTCGCACCCGGAGGTGGAATCCACTATCTGGTCTATTCTAGGTAGTGGGAATGGATCTTTTGGACATGCCTTATTCAGTGTGGTGTAGTCGATGCACATCCGAAGTTTCCCGCCGGCCTTAGGCACAACGACTGGGTTTGCCAGCCATTTTGGATGGTAGACTTCTCGGATGAATCCAGCTTCGAGCAACTTCTTCACTTCTTGTCGGATGAAGTTCTGTCGCTCTACAGATTGCTTCCGAGGTTTCTGGTGCACAGGCCGAGCATCTGGGTAAATCTTCAGATTGTGCTCAATCACTTCCCTGGGGATCCCAGGCATTTGTGACGGTTGCCAAGCAAACACGTCAACGTTAGCCCGGAGGAAAGTGATGAGCGCGAGTTCCTATTTGTCGTTTAAGCCACCCGATATGCGGGTAGTTTGGGTGACATCGGAACCAATTTGGACGACTTTGACGGGAATGTCGGTGTCGCCGCTTGGCTGCACACGGGGTGCAGAGGTCGAGCCTCGTTGACGAATGCTCGGAGGTTGTGGAGCTTGCTTCTGTCTGGAGTCCTCTTCTTGCGCTGTGGTGAGTGCGTGGAGTTCGTCCAGAGCAGTTACTCCGGCAGTGCAATCTCCACGGATCCGGAGAACGCCTACTGGTGTTGGCATCTTCAACACCAGGTATCCATAATGAGCAGCTGCCATGAATTTATACAAGGCAGGTCTACCCAAAATGGCGTTGAATGGTAAGTTGATCTGAGCGACGTCGAAGATCAACTTTTCGGTGCGATACTTCTCCCGGGTCCCGAAGGTAACAGGGAGAGTAATAGCTCCGAGTGGGGTTATGGCTCCCGGACCTACTCCGGAGAAAGGTCGAGAGGGCTGGAGGTCCGAAGGTCGAAGCTGAAGCTTAGTGAAAGCTTCGAAACTGATGAGATTAAGCCCCGAACCTCCATCTACCAGGACATGATGGAGCTGGATGTTGGTGATGGTGGGAGATACCATCAAGGGTAGCTGACCAGCTCCGACCATGCTTTGAGGACAGTCCGAAGCATCAAAAGTGATGGGTGTGTCCATCCACTTTCGATGTGGCTCCGGTCTAGCTGTAGGAGCTACAGCAGCCATATCTCGTCGCATAGTCTTGATGACACGACGAGAGGTGATGTCCCATGATCCACCAAAGATGGTGTTCATGGTTTTTCGACGCTCGTTGTCGGAGACGTCGGAATCATCGTCGACGGAGGTGTAGACGGCTTTCAAGACCTTTTTGGGGTCCTGAAACCCTAACTCCTCTTCAGCCGGAGCTTCATCGACCTTTTGCTTTCCCTCCCTCTGTCGGAAGGGAGACCCTTCCCGGCGCTTGTGGTAGCGCTCAGCAAGGTTTTGGACCTCCCGGCAGTCCTCCAGTCTGTGGCTGCTCGTTTTGTGAATGGGGCACCACATCTTGGATTTGCCACCGTCTTCAGAAGACGGTCGAGGTCGCTTCTCGGGGCGTGGCCCCCGGCCACCAGGAGTTGCAGAGGCTGCAACGTTGGATGTGCCGGCCGACAGCTTCTTCTTGCCGTTGGTCTTCTTTTTCTTCTTGCCACTCCCGGAGGTAGCGGCTTCTTCTTTGGAGGATTTTTTATGATCCTCCAGGGCTGGTTTGGAGTGCATTTCACGGCCCTCCGCAGCTCTGGCACATTTGTCAGCCAGGCTGAAGAGCTCCGTGACGCTGGTGATCTCTTTGATCGCCAGCTTCTCCAACATCTTCTTGTCTCGTACACCCTGTCTGAATGCTACAATGACAGAAGCGCTTGAGATAGAAGGGATTGTGTTACGTACCTGAGAGAATCTCTGGATGAATGACCGCAAAGATTCTCCTCCTTTTTGCACGACCGCAAAAAGGTCCAGTTCAGTGCCCGGACGGGTGTATGAGCTCCCGAAATTGGCGGTGAACTGACGGCACAGCTCCTCCCAACTGTCGATAGAGTTGGGTGGAAGGCTCATAAACCAGGACCTGGCGGTCCCAGTTAAGGCCACTGGAAAGTAATTGGCCATTACGGCCTCGTTTCCTCCAGCTGCTAGGATCGCAGTGGAGTATATCTGTAGAAATTCTACGGGATTGACAGTCCCGTCGAATTTTTCCGGCAAGTGTGGCCGGAACTTCTGTGGCCATCTAACCATGCGCAGGTGCATGGCTAGGGCGGAACAGCCTCCTCCTACTCCTTCCAGAGTAGAAAGGTCTTGAGCATCTCGTCTTTCTCGAGCTCGCTCGATGTGGACACGGCCATCCTGTTGGCGGTATCGGCGATCAAGCTCCGCCCGGAGGTCGTGTGTCGAAAGCCGAGATGCAGTATGGGCACGTCGTGCCCCAGAGGGCAACGACGTCACTTGCTGTGACGCAGCTCTTCTCCGGTTGTTGGAGACATGTGGACCAAGTCTTCCAGACAACGTTCGTCGCTGCGACGGGGCCCGCCCTGAAGGAGGTGGACCCTGGTTGTTGAGGCGTTCGGCCGCTGCTGCGACCAAATGCTCAATATCAGCTCTCCATTGCTCCATGGCACCTTGAGATGCATCCGGAGGTGGTGGTCGCTGAAGGAGAGCACGCGCTGCATGGAGCGCGTGTTCTGGGTTGTCACGACTTGCCGGCGCAGAATGTGACGCCGGTGCACCATCATGTCGTTCGGCATGTCTTGCCGGAGAAGATGGTGGTGGTGGGAGTGTGACTCCCGCTGGAACTGAGGCTCCTGCCGGTGGCTGCATGTTGGAGGGATTGCCTCCGACAGCCTGAGTAGCAGGTTGCCCGTTGGATGATCCAGCCGCAGAATTCACCATTCTTGAAGATCTCAGGCGCCCCTACCTGGCGCGCCAACTGTCGACTGTTGGAGTCGGCAGATCCCCTGACACTACGAAAGTGTGGAAGGAGTTTGTGGTTCGGTTTGGGCGCGCGGAGACTCAAGTAGGTGAAAACGCGATTGGACACGAGTGACACAGTAGTTTACGTGGTTCGGGCCGCCTGAGCGTAATACCCTACTCCACGGGTGTGTGTGTGTGTTGTATTAACTTGAGAGCTTCCGAGTGTTCGAGAGTTCCCCCCTCGTGTATCGTTGGTTTGTCCTTTTATAGTACAAGGACAACCCGTTACAAGTCAGCCTGGCCCGACATGTGGCCCTGGCGGTTATTAGTATTGATACACGAGATTATTTGTTGTTAATAACCCTGTAACGGCTCCGACAGTGCCGTTACAGGTGTTAAGATCATCCGATTAAATATCATTAATGTGGAATTAATGATAATTAATCGGGTCTTGAAGTCCGCGGCTGTCCTTTGGAGATCCGGAGCCGTTACAACGTCTCCCGGGGGTTTAAAGCGGCCAGCTCCGACGTATGGACACGTGGCAGCTCCGGAGCTTGCTCGTGGGAAGCGGGAAGCTCCGGGGCGGCCTGCCACGTGTCAGGTCCGGAGCTTCTCTCGGTCAGGAGCTACCTCCGGAGGTGCCGTTTCAGTACTTGGCCCGGAGCTTCACCCTTGCGGGTAATAGCTCTGGTCTGACAGTACACGTGGCAACCTAGAGGTTAACCATGTTGGAGAAGCGGGTCCGGTCACGTCTGGCGAGTGGGCCCCCGAGGGTCTTCAATTTGAGTAGATGTCCTTTCCTTGAGATCTTTGTAACCTCAGGGGGTGTATGGTTTTTAGGGTACCGACAGATTGCTTCACATTAAGTCATGCACCTAGGCTATCACATAAAGTTTCAAGAGGTAATGTAGCATGACTGTCAAAAAATATCAAAGACCACTACATTACCTCTTGAAACCTTCTGTGATAGCCCAGGTGCATGACTTAATGTGAAGCAATCCAACTCTAACATTATCATTGATTTTTTGGACTCTGATGTTATCATTGAGTTGACATTGATGCTTACTAGTGACTATGTTTCTTCTGCAGGGTTCGGTAACACGCCGAGAAGATCACGGAGGTAGTGGAGGGGCTAGCGTGTAGCCCAGTGGAATTTATTTTGCAAATTGTGTTGTTGTCGATGTTTTGGACTATATTTTGTAACTGTTATGCTGTGTATATGTTATCTGTCTGTTCGGTGTTCTCGCCATCGAGCGAGGTAGTCAGTTTCTGTTTTTTAAAAAAAAAAATCGAAAACTTAACTTACGTCGGCTATGGAATTGCCGACGTAAGTTAGCTCAGTTTAACTTACGTCGGTCAGACCATACCGACGTAAGTTAGGGCACATAACTTACGTCGGCATGCTTTGGCCGACGTAAGTACTCTGACCCAGCCCAAGGCCCATCCCGGTACGTGACTTACGTCGGCTACTGCAGGCCGACATAATTAAGGTAACTTACGTCGGTGGCCGACGTAGGTTACCTTAATTACGTCCAAACAACTACGTCGGCCAGTCGCTGACGTAATTAAAGGAAAATCGACATAATTAACTTACTTACGTCGGTTTATGCCTTACTTACATCGGCTATGGCCGATGTAAGTGATCGATATTCCTGTAGTGGTAGGCCCCCAACAAGCTTGTCTTACTCCGCCCAGTCGTCTTCATCACGAAGAACTGCCAGAACAACGGCACGTCCGAGTGGACCCCCATGAACCTCTCGCAGAGGTGTGCGAAGACCGCAACCACCACAATGGAATTCGACGACACATGGTTAAACTGGAGCCCGAAGACCTCCAGCAGTGTGGCGAGGAAGGAGGACACTGGGGCACGAACCCAGCTAGTGCGTATGCGATGAAGAGCACGATCTATTTGTCCTGTAGGTTGAGCAAAAGGGATCCGCGATGGATCCTCTACTTCCGCTTCTCATCCTTCGAGCAAGTTGTTGCCTCACTGGTTCTAGGTCTTTGCTCTTATCGATGCGAGGGTGAGGCAAGCTCGAAGCCATTGGGACGGGCGCGAAGCAAGAACTTGGTAGAAAGGCGAATGCTCGGGCGCTAAGGTGGAAGATGGAAGACACGAGCCCAAGGGGGTGAATGAGGAAGGAACTTCCTCTAGCCGCGGTGGTTTCCTTTTACTCACCCACGCGGCGTTTGGAGTGCATCGCGTGGGTCGCCTAGGCCCGGTACGCGCTGCACAACCCGCTGAGTCAATGATAACGGGGCCCATGTCACCTTCCAAAAGACACGGCCCAGGCGATCAGCCGCCCAAGAAGGGAACTCGGGGATTCCCGAGGAGGCAAGGCGGTGAAAGTACTGCGAACACATCGGGAACCATTGCACTTGAAGCCCAGCATCAGGCAAAGATCACGTCACCACGACCCGTCAACCAGGCACGAACGTGTGTCTGCGATGTCAGGGGAATGTCTGCTCCTCAACTGCCCAAAAGAGAATCCAAAAGGTCACGCGGGAAGTAAAGGATAAGGCCCCACCTGCAGGATCGTCGGCTTGCCCGAGCTGGGCTCGGGGGCCACTGTCGGTACCCTGCATACCAGGTACCGCCACGCATAGGATGGAAGCGGCTAAGGATCTTGCCTCCCCCGCAGAGGCAAGCTTTGCTGCTGCCACATGCTCAACAAGCTTGGTCCCAGCCTCTTCACAGAGCTGGGCTCTAGACCTGCCACGTGTCCCATGGGTTCTAGCCCTGCCTCTCCTCAGGGGTGGGCGCTGGACCCACCACGTGTCCTGCAGAATCGAACCCCGCCTCTCCTAAGAGGTGGGCTCCAGAGCTGCCAAGTGGCTCGCGGAGCCAGGCCTCGTCTCCCCTTAGAGGTGGGCCACGCAGTCGCCACGTGTCCTGCAAAGTCAGATCCCACCTCTCCTAAGAGGTGGGATTCGGAGCTGCCACGTGGCCCGCGGAGCTAGGCCCCATCTCTCCACAGAGGCAGGCCTCGAGGCTTCCACGTGTCCTACAGAGCCAGACCTCGCCTCTCTAAGAGGTGGGCTCTGAAGCTGCCACATGGCTCGCGGTACAGGACATGGCCTCCCTGAAGAGGCAGGCTCTAGTGTCGCCACGTGACCAACGACTCGCTCTGAGCGATATGTAGAAGGAGTTAAGAGCGGTGTGCTCTGTCAACTCGCGCATTGAAGGCATGCGTCTTCCCTAGGCGCACAGGCGTGGCGCCCGCCCCTATCAGGTGCCACTGTGCCGAATCACATCATAGTGAAGGTGTCCCAGTGCTACTCCACGCTGCTAACATGGAAGGATGCAGCAACACGACAGATGGGATATTCCCTGCCATCATCAACAACTATGCCTAGACATTAACGACCGAGGCGGCAAGGCGGCGAGTCTTCAAGCCACAGTCAAAGGCACCAGGTGGCGATAACACCTTAGATCTTGTACCAGGGATAAGATCACCCCGGGACCACCTGTTGGGCCCCCAACCACATTTGTAAATTGTCTGGCCTTGGACTATAAAAGGATTGGACAACCACCGCGTTAGACATCCCCAATCGGCTCTTAGACTCCAACAAGCTCGTACACACTCGAGCAATACAACACACACCATGGACGTAGGGTGTTACGCTCCGGCGGCTCGAACCACGTAAAACCCTTGTGTTCACCATCTCTGTCAAGCTCGCAAGCCTCTAGGACTAGCCCCTCCAAAAAATAACCTCTGTTGGCTGCTTCTTAGCAAGTCCAGTGGAAGTGTCATTGCTACACTTCGACAGAGGAGGAGGAAGGTGGAGGCTGGGGGTGAGGGTGGTGGTGGGGGGGGGGGGGGGGGGTTCGGGAAAGGGGGGTGGAGGCTGGCGTGTTGGGGGGGGGGGGGAGGTGAGGCCAACATGCGAGGGGGGGGGGGGTGGAGACTGGCGTGTAGGGGGGGGGGGGAGGTGAGGCCAACAGGCGAGGGTGGGGGGGGGGGGGAGGCCGACGTACGTGGTGGGGAGTTCGGCCAACGTTCATGAGGGGGGGGGGGGGTTCTCGGGTGAGAGGAGGGGGGCTTGGGTGAGGATGACGGGTGAGAGGGGGCTCGGGTGGCGGTCACCATGGAGGAGGGAGAGAGGGTGAGGACTTACTTGGCGTGGAGGAAGGAGAGAGGGTGACGGGAAGTGTGCGCGGTGGTGAGGGATGCCGTGGCGGCGACGGCCTCACCGACGGCGAGAGAGGGCACGGTGGCAACAAAGCGGCGAGCGCGAGCTAGCTAGGTGCGGCGGCGCGATTGCGTGTGGACGAATCGTCTAGCTTGGGTGGGCCGGGTATTAGGCCCAAATTGAGGACGCCCTCGTAAGAAACGTCGGTTTACCGTCAAAAATAAAACCTCGAAACCTAGATTTCGACAGCCTAGATTAACCGTCGCAAATATTGGCCTTGTTCACGACAGCTTAGGTCAACCGTCGTAAAATAATCACCTTATTCACGACGGCTGACTCTAGGTGTCGAAAATTGTTTTAAAAACGACAACACCGTCGCAAATAATTCTAAATCATCGGTTTTTCTGCAGTGAACCTAGCTAGCTAGGCCACCACACCATACTCAAAACTTACGCCGAGCGAGCGCCTGCCGCCTGCAGTTCATGGTGCCGGCGGCCCCGCCTGCGTTGCGGTATCTCTTCGTGCATACATTGACGAGGTAGGCCAAGCACATGACATGGGGACGATGCCCGTGTCAAGGCTGACGAGGACGGCGATGATCTTGGTGTCCATTTGGACGTACTGGACGCGACGGACGGATTGGATGTCGAGGGAGGCTGGGAATCGAACTAAGGCGCGCAATGAGAAGGACGCCTGGGTGACGACTGCCTTGCTACCTTGCGAGTGGGGCTGTATGTAGTTCCGCTCGCGTTTTAAGTTACAGAAATTGTATATATCATGTGCCTAAATTTGGCCTCAATTTCAGGCGATGGGTGATCAATTGTTGTTTGCTTTGAGATATGCTTATCAGGCCCGTAGTTAAGTATAGGGAAAAGTCTATTTTACAATTAACCATTAGTTGTGAGAATTAACTGTTAACCATGCCGCGCCGTGACGCCTGAACGTCTGCGAAATAGCATTTCTCAAAAAGAAACTAACTCGACGAAGCGCGATTGAAACGCCTCCACAGAGCGTTTGCGACAGAATGCTGCAACGGTGGGTACCATCCTCTCGCACGCACGCATGAGAGGGCCTCTTCTTGCTCTTCCCATTGATCATTTCCCATCCCGTTTAATTCCCAATCGGTGGAGTAGTACGTGTCTATGTCGTGCTTGCTAGTCTCCAGCGACGGGTGCTGCAAGCGGCAGCGCTCGCCGTACGTTGTGGCCTACCACGGGGACGGCGTGACAGGGAGCATATATGCGTGACCTGCATGGAGCTCTCGTGCCTGTCAGCGAGATCCGCGATAGGGCCTTGGCGATCGAGCGTCGTGCGTGCCGTCCTGAATCCTGAGGCGGGGCGATTGCGGCGCTGGGTACCTGCGCGACAACCTCAGCACGGTGCACGGGTACGTCAAGGGGCGAAACGTGCTCCTGCGCTACTACTACTGCGATGCGAAGCTCGCCGACTTTAGCGAGGATGGTGTTCGACGATGCGATGCCGCCGAGACGCCCGCGTCATGGCGCCGGAACCCGGAGGTCACATGCGGTGGCGCCGCGACGCTGGAGTCTGGTGTAGTGTGGTACCGTGGGCGGAGCTCTGCAGTGCCTCCGAGGTCCGCGAGATGTTTCTCATCGGGACGAACAATAGGTGAAAAAGAAAAAGGAGAAAGAAGAAGATGACATTACACGTGGAATAAGACTATCAAGAAAACCATCAGAGAAGGGAAAACAAATGATATTAAAACTTATAATTAGCCAGACTACTCGATTTTATAACTGGGATATAAAAACCGAACTACTTTAATAATTAAGTGAGCTAAAGAGGGCTTCTTTTTTTTTCGTTACTTCTTCCCTGCTACTATGCTTTACGCCTTTACTCTCGTGACGCCTCCACTTCTTCCTGTAAGTTCCCCTCGGGTTTCTCTTTCTAGAACCTTCTACTATTACCTATACGATTTTCCTCCTCCTGTACGCGCTTCTCATCTGCAGCCTGCTCTCATCTGCAGCCTGAATGCTGCTGTTATTGTTGGGAAGAAGAATGGAATATCAGGCCGCCCACAAAAACCGTGTCACAACTGATCCGCGTGCGCGCTCAGGTGACGTCCACAGTTACATCACGCTCCGTTTTTTATCTGCATCCCGGCTGTATTCCTCCCTAGTGTGCGGTTTAATACAGCTACTTCGGGAGTAGTAAATCCTTTTGGCCCCGGAACAAGACAATAATGCTGCTGCTGTGCTGGTAATCTCAGTAGTAGCGGTAATTTCTTAGGTTGACACGAACTGAGAGTAACTGTCTCACTAAGTAAACGCCGCTCTCTCCGGTTACCCTATGCGGTAACAGGGACGTGGCTTCTCGGTTGGATCAGACGCACGCACGTAAGCTTACCCAATCCGGACATAGCTGGTGTCCGTTCCTCGCATATATGCAGCTCGATCAGGCGACAAGGACGAGGCGGACACACACGAGACGCGCCGGTGCCGGCCGCCGTTCTCCAGCAGTCTCCGTCCTGGCCAGCGTGGCCACGGGGCTGCGCTAGGTGACGTCGATCACGAGGAGAGACGGGCCGTGCGTAGCGTATCTATGTACCTCGTTGTGCTGGGACTGGGAAGACGGAGGGTTTTATTTGACGGCGGCGCGAGCTCCGCGCTGGTCGGAAAAAGCGAAGCGAAGCGCGACGCACACAGAGACGTTGTGGGGGCCGCGGGCTCGATGACCCCAAGCCCGGTCGGCAGATACTTCCGAGTTCGATGAGTATAATGCTTTGGTTTACACTTTAGTAGCAGTAATCATCAGATTGGTGGGACGGCGTCGTGTGTGGCGCGCGACCCGTCGTAGAGAGGAATAAGTATTTTAGCTTTGGCCGGTGGAAGCTCGAGGGCTGCGAGCATGTCTGCCCGTTCGATTCGATGGGCGCGTAGTCATCGGCAGCACACACTAAACACCAACACGTAACGAAATGTGCCAGGGTTCATCACGTTACGTGTGGTCGACCGACCAGGGTGCGAAATTTCCACGGCTTGCAAAAATGTTTGCCCGGACCAGCACGAAACGAAATGTGCACCGGCCGGGCCCGGGGGAGCGCGAAATTCCCACGGCATTGTGTATCCATTCAGTTCCAGTTCGAGCCCGACCAACACGCCAACCCGCCCGCTCGTCGAGTTTCGCGTGCATCGGTCATCAGGTCGCGCAGATGGAGAAGTGGAGCACGCATGCAGTAGGCGGATCAAGTTGTCATCCAGATTCGTTAGATGCTTATGGATGGTGGCCGGCGGTGTCTCGTTGACTCGCAGTACTAGTCCGGTACGGCTCGACTCCTGGTGGACTGGTGGTGACTGGGAGTGAAATGGAACGGAAACCTCCGCGTAATTTCCGAGCCGAAAGTGGCGATCAACTCCTGAATCTCGCACACTTTTCCTGTCCCGTAAGGTCCTGTGAGCTTTTTCGCCTCTCGCCCTTTCGGCCCGTCAGGACTCAGGAAGTAGCCTACTGCGTACTAGTACGTACACTGCGGCACCGAAAAATGGCTATCGATACAAGAAGTCCCTCGATAAGAATTCCGTCACAGAGAAACCCAAGCCTGCGATATTGCTCCTAACGTACTTACTGACGTCACCGAAAGCCGTTACAGTATACTAGAGGCGTCGATCAGGAACAGCATACATATACAGCTAATCCATAGCAAATTACAGATGGAATCTTCCACTCCTCGTATATATCGAGTCAACGATAGTTTGTGCAAAAGTCACATTAAAACGAGATTTGAAACGCTCAAAACGGTTTCGGTCTAGTAGTGTGCACACGGTACGATACGATACTTCCCTATAAATAAAGCTGTGGAGGCTACGAGAAAAGGCTCAGGCAGAGATGGGCTGGGCAGCAACCACCGCACCACCACTGCTTTGCTCTGCCTTCTACTGCGGTCCGCGGTAGCCTCCAAAGCATCCAACCAGTCGTCCAATCCGCTCCCGACAAGATACCGTCGACAGCGACCACGTGAACAGATGGAGGGCCAGGGAATGGAGAGCCGGCGGCCGGATGAGGAGGAGAAGGAGCGGAGGAAGGCGCCGGCGCCGGTGAGCTTCAGGTTGTTCGGCATGGACGTGCGCGTCGCCGCCGGTGAAGAGGGGTTCCCCATGGAGATGAAGAAGAGCTCCAGCGTGCCCAACCTCACCTCCATCATCCCGCCCCTGCTGCCCGGGGAGGTCGGGAAGGGCTACGCTTCTGACGACGGTGACCTCGCGTCCCCGCAGCAGAAGCGCCGCCGCCGCAAGGCGCAGGAGAGGAAGAAAGGTGAGTTTCTTTCTTTTTATTTTTCGATTCGATCCTTCTTGCCTCTGAGAAATTAATTAGCTTTAGGCATGTTAGTAACATGTTAAGGTTCCTGCACATGATCCAACGATCGATTCGTGGGAAGGAAATGCTGTGCCAGATTCCAGCAGTAAGAAATAAAAATAGTAAAAGTTTAGCCCCTTCCATTTTCATGGATGAGTCAACGGCTGCTCTTACAATCCACAGAACCCTCATCAATCACCAAAATTACTACTAGTGACGGTCATCAGTTGATTAATCATCCTGTGATCTGTCCTGGGTCAACTGATGGTGAAATGGGTACAGGGATTCCGTGGACTGAGGAGGAGCACAGGAAGTTCCTCGACGGCCTGAGGCAGCTGGGCAAAGGGTACTGGAGAGGCATCTCCAAGAACTTCGTCACCACCAGGACGGCGACGCAGGTAGCCAGCCACGCCCAGAAGTACTTCCTCCGGCAGACCAACCCCGGCAAGAAGAAGCGCCGGGCAAGCCTCTTCGATGTTGGCGTCGCTGACTACAACAACGATCAAGTGCGTGCTTGGTACAATTGCAGAACTGTTTCAATGGCAGGTTAGATCTTGAAGCTGATAATCTTTCCCCCTTTTGTTTCAGGTGCCAAGTCCTCAAAGTATTGCCACTAAGCCCGCTCCTACTGAGGAAATAATTCATACCGACCGCGGTGATGTCCCGGTAAATTCTGCAGCTTCTGTATTCCTTTTGTGTTTCATACTGCACTAGAGATCGAGTTGCAAATATTAATGGCTAGCTAGTTGAGACAAACAACCAAAGATAAAATTGCTGAACTCTGAATTCTGAACCTCACCTCAGATACCAAGCTATCCAGGCGCTGGAGGTCGTTTAGGCAATAACGTGCAGGTAAATTAGCACATTTTCATCTATAATATGAAGCATCGATGAGGGGAAAAAAACTAACAGCTCTAATTCTTCTGACAGGTTAATGAACTAACTAATTTTTTCAAGAGGCCAAAGGCTCACGCCGAGACATCCTTCGCATCCATGACCTCTGGCCTGGAAACGGCATCGTCCATCAGCACCCTGGAGCTTAGTATCGCGGTCAACAGTCTGGATCTCAGCATCGCGCCTCCTCGTGGCGCAGCCGAGGTCATCAGAGTGCTGTGATTTCGGAGGCCAGACTTGGCTCAGCAGTTGCAATCTGTACAAGCCTCCGAGAGGCAGCTGATGCCCTCTTCTTCCATCTTGCTGTTGTCGTCGTCATCAATTCGTCCTGCTAACCTTGTGCTCGTCGTCAATATCCTTGAGTTTTCGGTACTTTTATGTAATACCGCAAAAAAGAACATTCGTGCATGCTTAGGTTGGTTGGCATAAGCTGGTGAACAAAAATCAGATATAAGATATATGTATTCGTGTTTAGTATTGAATTGCATCCTCTGTCACAAAAATTGTGTCCGTCGAAAAATCATCACATCTGTCCAGGCATGTGGGCGAATCATTGGAATTGGACGGGAAGTGTCCCCGTCTCCTTCAAGTGGGTTCGTTTCTTGTAACAGTCTGAGGAGGCAGCGAGGACAGCGGCTTGTGTGGCACTGAGCTCCCGATGCCACAATAATTGGACCCTTCCACCATCTCAGGTCCATTCAGTCGAAATGATTGTATGATCGTCTTGTCCGAACACACCAATCGCGTCATCAACATCACTCATCCTTCTAGATTCCAATGATGGCAGAGCGAAAAGAAGCATCTAGAAAAAACTCTGTAGGAGCCTGGCTGTATTGCTAAGTTCAGATCCTGCAGTTACATGCAGCATTTTACATGTATCACGCTGACTAAACTGCACAAGATTGCAACAACCATCTGGTTTCTCTTCTTCTCGGATCATTGATCCGGCAGTTCAGATGCCTAGAATTCACAATTTGAGATACACAGATTTTTCAGCTGGACGCTGAGATCAGATAATACGCTTGCTCCTCAGAGAAAAAGCATCAGCTACGATAGGAAATGAGACGAGGGGCGTGGTCGGATCTGGAACGGGATATGTGGATCTCGCCAGGATCAGTGGGCCACGCACCATGCCGATTGCTGAAACGGGGGGCGGAAGGCGACGTCGGAGTAGTGCACAGGCGCAATGCGTGCGTGGCCACCAATCTCTAGCTTTCCAGCTTCGTCGCTGTTGCTGCTTTCGATCCCTGCGACTCTGCTCCGTCCGTTCCGCCTTCATCGTTGCTGGTGGAGGGTCGGCGACACACGAAGCTTTCATCGAAACAGGGGGCGAGACAGGATAGAAAATTCGGCCGCGAGGATCATGAGATAGCGGTGAGCTTGGGAAAGGCGATGGTGCGAGATAAGGTGGAGATTTTCCTCCTCTTATCTTTTTTTTTTGGTTCGTGAGCACGCCTTTGTGCTTCCCGAGGGGGTCCCCAGCCAATCAGGGCATCTCCACCTAGACAAGATGGCATTGTCCGTACGAATCCGGAGAAATCTCCCCCGTTTGATCCGGGCTTTTGTTGGTGCTAACGTTGTTAGAGATGCTGCGGATGCACGTGATATACGATAAAATATGCTAGTAAAATAGTTGGATCGAGGCAAGTCGCGGTTGACCGATCTCGCTTCGGAACTTGGCGAACAGGCCATGGAAATTCCACATGGTCGACGCGTTTGGATCTCGGTGGCGCCAAGTGGTATGTGTGACGGGGATGATAGTCTGCCGTATAAGCAAATGGTCATCGGGTCAAGAATGGATGACACGGCACGGTCATAGTCATATGCGATAGGACTTGCATCCAGCCGTGGTGCCAAAGGATTAGGAAGTCAGGCAGGAATGTGGTGGTTGAGTTGGTCCATCGGTATGAAGTCACGTCTTTCTGATGACACTAGTGCATGACTTGGCAGTGCTAGAATCTAGTCAGGAAACGCCATTACGTGCCAGACGACGGCATCAGTTTTCTTCCAAAAGTTAGTGGTCATGGTGAAACAGGGGGTCTTCATGATCATCCCATACGTGCCGTGCATGAAGTTTGTGAGACTGAAAAAACGAGAACGCTAGAGACATGCACAAGATGTAGCCAATGATACAAAGAATGTTGTCTGTACGATGGTTTGGATACACTTAACATGTACGTCCTCTACCCTTTTTTCTGATTGCCATTTAAATGTTACACTCCCTCTCTTCTTAACGTTTAGAACAGCTAATTTAGTTCATAAACTTTATTTTTTAGATAATGGAAATAAACTATATTTTATTAGTTCATAAACTATATAAGTTATCTATTATTTATTTCAGAATAGAATGAGTATTTCACATATCGTATGCTTCACTGCCGGAAAGATTCAATTTGTTTCGCTCACAATATCTTTTAATCTTTTTCTTGATGCTCAAGATCTTTGAATCGAAGTTAATGCTCATGAATGTTTTACTTTGTGAAAAGAGAATTAGCCTAGTAGTTAAATACCTTGAGTAACACTACTCATGCTCTAAGTTCGATTCTCGATGAGATGAACGTATCATAATATTGACCTACGAAGTCTGGCCCACAATCGCGTACTTATCCATCCAGTTATCGTTGTCTTGTTCTAGACAATAAGCTGTAAGTGTCTTTATATGTACTTCCTTATAATAAATAGATAATAACCTCATTGAAAGAGAAAGTCAGAACTTTACCACCATCTAAAAATGCATTTCGGCTTCAAGACTGCAAATCGCTTGCAATTCATATGTATCGGGCCTTCCGTTCACGACGGAGATGTGAAAACTTTGTCGACCCAGTCCACCCCTGATTGAGATGGGCTACCACGACTGAGCCCATGCGAGAATGCAATTTAGGTCCGTGGGCTGCGAGTCCACCACCCGCTCCTCCTCCTCGCCCCTTCCGTGCTCCGCAGCCGCCGCCCGTAATCCGGCGTCGATGGCGAGCCCGCGGGAGCGGAGGCTTCCGCCACCCTCGTTTCGGATGGAGAATCCCTTCAGCGTGAAGGTGCTCCAGGTCTTCACCGGCTTCGGCGTCGGTTGCGGCGTGGGCGTCGGCGTCGGCCGCCCCATATACCTAGGTAAGAAACTGTGCTGAGCTCATCGGGATCAAATCAGTCATATGTTCATGAGTTCATCAGATTCGAGTGGGTCACCGCCTCACAGATTAGTGGGTTCTTCTTTAGTTTTGATTTCGAACTGGTGAGTGACCAAGCTGGCCCTCCTCTCTCGTTGAGGAATTCCGCCGAACAATGTACTAATTTAATAGCAGAGTTACCTTATCTGAAATGGATATTAGGTACACACCTGCCGACCTGCTTCTGGGAATCTATACATTGTTTTGGTTCATTCGTTACTGATTCTGGTGCCGTTTAACGTCCGGACGGTCCGAGCTTGCTCAAACACCGGAGAAGCATGGGTTATTTTTTTTAGAATTGAAGGATATTTCATTAAACCAAGTATATGATACTGTTATGGGATGAAAATTGCCCCATTGGTAGTTTACAAGCGCCATTTGCAGTGACTACTGTAAAATGTGGTTGAATGCCGAACAAGAATTGAGACAGGGAGTAGTATTCGGTCCCTGTCTTTCTCGTTCGGCTAATCCATCTGTTCTTATGTTGTGTTTTCTCAAGATTTTTGTCACTGTTTAATGTTGCTGTTGTAGTATGGCATTCAGTTCTTGCAGCATTGGACGTAGTGTCCGGTGCCCTGGTTGCTCTCGAGGATCTTGTAGTTGAGCCACCTTGGCCAGAATATGGCTGTCAGTGTAGTAGTCAATGTGTTGCCAGTTGAGGTGCCTCCTGAGGCGGGCTGCTAGTAACATCGCCTGTGCTTCTGCAGTTAAAGGGTATGTCGGTTGTAGAAGCAGGGCTTAGATTGGCAGAGTCGAGTAGAGTGTTTGCGTCTTGTTGATTATGAAGATGCTGATACTTCCCGGAGTCCCTGGTGCATATGTAGAGGCCACTGATACAGAGGCATCAATGAACGCCCTGTAGTTCATCCTTTGGTTGGTTGGCTGCAGAAGGGTAGTGTGTTGCTGTTTGTTGGAGAGGATGCCGGCTGCTGCAAACCCTGCAATAAGTGTCCATCTGTAATGGCTCTGGCCTCATGGTGGACTCTGTGATTAGGGATGAAAACGGTCGGAAACAGACGGAAAAAATGTTAAATCGTTTTCATTTTCGTATAAAATTTTCAGAAACAGAATCGGAAACGGAATCATCAAAAACGGTTACGGTATCGGAAATTTCGGAAATATCAGAAACGGGTATATTGTATCGGAAGTATGTCGATATCGGAAGGGTTGCAAATATTTTTCGAAAACAACGCTCCAAAATATTATTCATCTATAACATCAACAACTTAACTAAAAAAGATGATACAACAACTTTTAGTTCCAATTTATAAACAATTTTCAACATGAAACAAAATCACTTAAGAAACTATTTGAAAGTAAATAAATATTTGACCAAATTGCCTTTGACTTTTGCATCATTGATTTCATTTAATTTTTTTTGTTTAATTGTGCTTATTAATTAAAGAATACTAACTGCTCATTACCCAAATCGATGGGTGAATAAAAAATAAAAGGAATTGAGCTTATTACATGTCAGACCACTAGGCCCGGCCTACTATTCGGAAATTATTCGGCTATTGTTCGGAAATTTTCGATTAAAATACGAAATTTCGACAATTCGGTCGGAAATCAGTCCAAATCGTTTCCGTTCCGTTTACCAAATTCTAATGTCTATTTCCGCCTCATTTCCGCATAATTCTGACGGAAGCGTAATCGCATCGGAAAATTTTGAAAACGGCGTCGAATGATCCAGGAATTTACCGTAGCGTTTTTATCCCTATCTGTGATTGCCCGTTCAACTTTGTTGAACTGGTGGTCATTTCTTGCCTTCCAGAAACACCAGATAATGCTGAAAATGTAACCTGCGGTAGATACAGGCGTACCTTGCTAGACGATCTGGAACAGTTGGTGGTGTATTACCCCGGGAATGGAGTTGTTGCTGGTTACTGTGGGTTCTGGTTTTCGCTAGGGTTCGTGGATGAGCCCATGGTGGTCTCCGAAGTGCAGATGCAGTGAGAAGTTCGTGGAGAGCGGTGGATGTGGTGAGATTGATAAGGGAACTGGGAAGCGGCAAAGATTTAACTAGATTGCTGATTCTTGAAGTGTCATTGAGTTTGATGTTGGGATTGGGATCGAGAAAGTGGTTGTGTTGGGATGGACAGTGTGTGGCGGCACTCAGGCCTACATAGCTCCGATCCACCACATATGGGTTAATTTCATTAATAACTTGTTTCAGAATTTGGTTTCTGTATTGATGGTCAGGTATGATACCTGGGCTTCAGCAAGTTATGAGTGCTACAAGAGGTGCGACAGATGCTTTTTCTGGTGTCACAAGGCATGTCAATTCCTCTGTAAGATAAGATTTAGTACTCTTCTATGCCCATGCATACATAACACACGTTTTGTTATCTGCTCATGTGATTATGTGTTTGGTGCATATCTGAGTTTCTTATTGTTTCACTATGTTTGTAATATAGCTAAGGGCAGCAGGATTAAGGAACATCGAAGCGGGCATTGGCTGCGGTGTTGGAATAGGCCATGGTTTTGGAATCGGTACATATTGCAGCTATTTCAAAACCTCGACCTTGTAAATTTCCTGTGATATTGTGCTTTAGAAAGTAGCCTTTATCATGTTCAAGATGATGTGTTGTATCCCTACACCTTTATTTTATCTCTTCTCTTGCCAAGTAAGTGCAATTTGCAGAGCCTTATCCATGACAGCATGTGTCATTCATCCATATTCCTTCCTCACCACTAACACAGTGCTTATTTAGTTATTCTTACTTGGTCATACACGTTTTATCTTTCTCTACCTATACCTATGTTCACTATTGGTGTGTAGTCAGCTCATCTACACGTTGCACTTGCACATTTGCTCCAAAGATCTTGCTTTAGTACACAGTGATAATTGAGGTACCCATTTTTCACTTCTCGCAGACCAGCACAATGCTTCCATCCCTATGATAATGTTTCATTTTCAATTTTCAGGAATAGCACTGAAGCCAATAGTACTTCAGGCGATTCAGTCATCTGTTGGGGTACAACCTAAAGTTTAACTTTTATCCCAACTGTTTTCTATTTCCGTTGATGCACAAAAATTAAGAGAATTGTTTTTCCCTAGAAAGTTATGTCTAAATTCGCCTCAAGGCTGAAGAATCCCCCTGGGGAGTCATCTGTATCAAATCCTATGACTGGTTCTTTGTCTAGCAAACAACAAACTCGCAATGGCATGTCCATGGATCTAGATGCTAACACTGCAGAAAAAGATTTCAACCACACTACAAACAATGAGATGTCCAGAGTACAGCCTACTCATGTATTGCATGGCCAACATGTGGCACCGTCTGAAGAATTAACTGGGAGTCGAACTGAAAAGGTCATTTCAAACTTTCTACGAAGTCCGCTGTTCCAGACCGATTCAAAGATGGAGTTCAGAGATGCAGTATGCACTAAAACCCTGTTAACCTGTACCATACATGTTCAGATATTATTGATGTTATGAGCTGTTGTGCTGGCCCAGTTTGTTGTTTAGATGATGTTTTGAAACAAGTATCTGATCACATCTTCCTTTTTTTTTTCATTTTACAGTCTGGGAATTTACATGGAATGGATAATGTACTTCAGCTGGTGAGTTCAGTCATGCTGTGCCTCATAGTACCGGTTTTGCATGATAGTTCTATTTTTTTTCACCATGTATTCATGGTCATTCCCACTCAATTTGGCTATAAAATGTCATGCCTGTAATCCATTTGGCAAGTGTAAAATTCTCTCTACATGTAGGAAAACAATCAGTGAAGGTTCTCCGAGACAATTGGCTGTGTAATTTTTACTATTCTCTTGTAGTAGGGCCTCTTTTTTGATATATGGCCTCTGTAAAACTCTGACTGTACATAATATAACTTTGTTATTTCTTTAAAAGAAAAAGGTATAGGGCCTCCTGCCCTCCCCTGCTGTTCCATTCAAAAAGGAAAACAATACAATTTGCTCGGATTGCTAATTTTTTTTATTTGTTGTCTTTCCTCACTATGCAAGCCTTCATAGCTGACTACTTATCGGTTTTTGATTTCTCATTTCTAGGTAATCAAGCACCAAAGGGTTATTGAAGAATTGCAGGAGGAAAATGAAAATCTGCGTCAGATACTTGTAGAGGAACTTAAGGTGTCAGCAACCAAACTAAGAATTGATCGTAAACATGGAGTGAGTGCCTACTATCCATGCTCCGACTGCTTTGAATGCCGCCGGCGAAGTCGAAAGACGACTGGATAGCACTGGGAGTTCCCTCGAAGCAAAGTTTTGCTATGCTCAGTAGCTAACATTTCAATAGAACAACAGTATTAGTCATTGTTCACAACATCTTGTCAAAACATGCAGGTAAGCACATATTTTTCGCGTAAAGCTGTGTGCTAGCCGTCACTAATGTTGTCTACTATCAGCTGTACATCTGCATTGCCTTTGTTACTCCAATCGTTTCAGAACTCTGCTTCTGAAGTCTGAATCTGCAAAGACAATGTGCTCTTCTTTTACCCCTAATGCTCAGATGTGTGTTCTTCTGCAGAACCGCATTCTCAACTGTACCTGTACGTACTCATGCGTTGTGCATTGCCGTCTATATGCGACGCTACGTCCACTTGCAATTTGCCAATATATCTGCAACTGTACCTTGAACTGGAGAGACGTGTGAGTCCCATGTGTAAGCGTCAGGGGCTCTGGGCAGCGCATATGTTGCTGTTGTGTGGACGCTAGCTATCCGTGTGCTTAAAAATTATGGCCCGAAGCGGCGGAAAACCGGGGCGGGAAAGGGCGCGTGTACGCACCGCGGCCGAGATCCAGCGCTTAGAAAAGTCCACTAATACATGCATCGTGTGTATCTGGGGGGAGATAATCTACTGAATGGAACTAGTGTCCTCAGAAGTATGCTTGTATTTTGAGCTCGCGGGATTCATGAATTTAAAGGCCGCTTATTACATGAGAGTAATCTCCAGCAGCTTAAATAATCGGATGCATCTTCAACACTGATACATGCATCGTGTATGTATATTCTAATGTTGATGAATGCTACGTACTTGTTCGCTTCGTCTGATGAAATCCCAAAATGGCTGCTCAGGATTCACCTTCGCGTCGTTCGTGTATTTTTATCTTGACATGGCTTTGCCTGATGGTAACAAAATATATATTATAATAAAATATTTTTTAATAATATTGTAACTACTATTAAATAAGATAAAAGAATAAAAAAGTTGAGCTATCATCGACCTTAGAACATACAAGGAATTTTACGTACGTAGATAATTCAACAAAAAATAATCTGGATTGTCAAACATCCTAGACTTTCGAGACAACAGATTATATAGATGGCACCTTATAAAAAAATCTTGCTTTTCAAATAAACGTGTCTCATGAAAGCAAAATGAACCGTAGTTTACATTCCAGCTTCCTGTAGTTTTTATCACTCCACTGATTGGGCAATTTGTGGCTTATATTTCAAGTGTATGATACGGTCGACGTGTTCCATCCTTTGATCACAGAGAAGGTATGAGACGGGCGGTGAGATTCAATATTTACACCCGTATTTGTCAGTCAACATCATCTAACACCAACAGATTCGCAGCAATTACTCTGTTTCATTCTTAGGTGTCCCGGAAGGTTGCAACGTGTTCGCAATCCGCATCACATATCATCTCGCCTTATCCAACAAATGCTACAGCCAAACAAAACCACTTCTCCCCTTCCCCGTTGAAGGACAAGCAAACATGATTGTTTATAGACACAATAAGACAGTTCGTACTTAAGATTTTGTTTAGAATTCTGAAAAAAAAACTTGTTATAATCATTTCTGAAGTTTATAGGTTCCGGACATGTGAAGACGATGCAAAAACACTGGCAAACTCAAAGCTACCAATCTCGGTAAAAATTTACTCCCTTTATTTTTAATTTACGTTATTTAGTTCAAAATTAAACTAAGCAACTTATTGTAACATTATATAAAACAGAATGGAGAGGGTATATGAAATACTAAGGATAATCCATGTGAAATGAGACATGAGGTGCATAAGTTTAACTTTAGTCATTTGCCACATTTGTGACATGCCTAAGCTACTTAATGTTAGCTGTTGTTTGGTTTGTTACCGTAGCCTAAGCTTAGGCGCACCTAAAAAAGTGTGACATGCTTAGGCGGTCGATTCGAGCGTCTCAGTTGATACAATTTTTTGTTAGGCAATAGATGCAAAAGTTGCCTAACTTTTGTGACGCGCCTAACTCTAGTCAACAACCAAACAGCCTACTAAAACAGTTTGACATGTCTAACATTAAGCTTAAACAACTTAAACGTAGAACCAAACACGCTTCAGTCCTCACAAAATTTCAGCAAAATCTAGGTAGGCCCGGGTCCAACACCACCAGCATCGTCACGGCCGACGGGGCTAGCCGCAAGCGGTTGAAGCTGAGGCAGCCGAGCAAGTGATTAGCAAGGACCTGGAAAAACCCAACCAACAACCAACCGGAAGTCGAAGCTTCTAGGCCACTCCGCCACAAAAGGGGAAGAGGAAAAGCATGCCTCCGCTCCTCACCTCACCCGCCTCCTCCACCCCTCTCCTCCTCGCCTCTCGTCTCGGCGCCCTGCGCCGCCCCGTCCCCCACCACCGCGCCGCCGTCCGCTTCCTCGCGCCCAGGAAGACGCAACCTTCCTCCGGGGGCCTCACGGCGATGAGCTGGTTCGGGAAGCTGGGCCTGGGCGGGCTGGGCGGCAGCCCGCGCGCGTCGGAGGCGTCGGCGGCGCTGGCGCAGGGGCCCGACGAGGACCAGCCGGCGCCCGGGAACGAGTTCGCGCAGTTCGGCGCGGGATGCTTCTGGGGCGTGGAGCTCGCGTTCCAGCGCGTGCCCGGGGTTACCCGCACCGAGGTCGGCTACAGCCAGGGCAACGTCCACGACCCGACCTACGAGGACGTCTGCACCGGCGCCACCAACCACAACGAGGTCGTCCGCGTGCAGTACGACCCCGCCGCCTGCAAGTACGACGACCTCCTCGACGTCTTCTGGGCGCGCCACGACCCCACCACGCTCAATCGCCAGGTTAGTGATCCCCAGACGCTTAGTTTCAGTAGGAATTGAAGGATTTTTACGCCGATTCCTGGTGAATTTGAGAGGAGTCGATGGATCACAGTGCTTGTCTCGCTTTTGGTAGTTATAGGTGTTGGTTAGGTTCGAGGATGCCGCTAGAACAGATTGATGCTGCTACAAACTGGAGGCACAAAATAAAAGGATAATTAAAAACAAATTCATCGCCTGAGTGATTCAAACTCTTGCTGGGTAAGCCCATGTACTTAGCAGGCACACACCTTAACCACGCTCAATCGCCAGGTCAGAGATCCCCAGCCGCTTAGTTCCATTAGGGATTGAAGGATTTTGATGCCGATTAGTGGTGAATTTGGTAGGAATCGATGGATCACAGTGCTGTCTCGCTTTTTGTAGTTCTAGGTGTTGGTTAGTTCAAGGATGTCGCTAGAACAGATTGATTCTGCTGCAAACTGGAGGCACTAAATAAAAAGGATAATTAGAAACAAATTTGTCGCCTGAGAGTTTCAAACTTTTGTGGGAAACCCCATATACTTAGCAGGCACACGCCTTAACCACTCGGCCAAAGCGACGCTTCTGTTCGTCCTAGCTACGATGTGTTATGAATCTCTGTGACTGTGCCTGTTGCAACAAAGCTTTGCATGAGTGCCAGCTACATTAGTACAATTCCGAATTTGGTTGAGACAAAAAACGACTAGAGACTGCAGTGTAGCACTAAAACCCAGATTGCCCTAGTCGACTGCTGTGGATGGATACTTCCTCTGTTCATGACTAGCATTGTACATTGCTTTGGCCATGAGCTTTCTTTAGTATATGTGTTATTTTCATTGACCGGTCATACAATTCTCTGAATTGAGTTCTGTAAATAGGTTGATTGCAAATTTGCAGAAACAACTGTAGAATTTCAGCAATTGGCAGCACCAGATAGAGTTCCATTCTAGGTATTGTTATAATCCCTTAAACATGAGTTGCCAGTGCAGCAGTGAGCTTGAGCTTGACATAAGCAGTAAATAGTTAATGTGTGAAGCTTGACATGAGCTTGAGCTGTAATGTCTACTATCTTATGTACCTTTGATGAAGCTCCCCAAAAGTTCCGACCACATTCATTCACCAGATTAGATGGATTTGTTCCCCAAAATTGTGTTCATTTCTTGAATTTTCGAACAAGGGATTTTGTTTGAATCTGACAATTGAACTTGTTTCTGGATCATTTGATAATTGGGTCAAACAACTAATTCGTTCAGACATTTGTCTTAGGCTATCCACACTCGTTACTCTATACACTGCTCTATATATTATTCTCTTTCTACTTTTACAGCATTTACTCTAAATTTACACTATCCAGCAATCTTTACAGCAATACCACTGCGGACGGTCTTAGGGCGCTAAGTTTCTGAGTTCTGACCGCACATCCTCCTCAAAATTGCATGCAGGGCAATGACGTTGGTACCCAGTACAGGTCAGGTATATACTATTACACCTCTGAGCAGGAGAAGGCGGCTTTAGAATCCCTGGAGAAGCAGCAGAAGCTTCTGAACCGGAAAATTGTCACCGAGATTATCCCGGCGAAGAAGTTCTACAGAGCAGAGGAGTACCACCAGCAATACCTTGCCAAGGGTGGCCGCTTCGGTTCCAGGCAGTCTGCAGAGAAGGGTTGCAACGATCCTATCCGTTGCTACGGGTGAACGTAAACTGCATCATTGTGCCTGAATAAGGATGGTTCAGAGCCAATTTTATCAAAATTGTATTAGTAGCTTGGTTTTGCCATCTCAATGGAACGGCCATGACGTGTGCTCTGTAACGTCGAGTACTTGTGGTGATTTGAGTACAAAACTTACCTCGCTTGGAAGGTAATATAGTTTATTTGAGTGCTTGAATCATAACCAGATTATGATCAAATACAAATCACGCCCGCAAAACAAAGCGTGAAAAGTTATCTGAGGTTCACAATGCAAGTCACAGAACCTTTCTACAGAAAGAAAACCGATGAGGCAGCCAAAGAAATAACTTCCAAATGTTCATAAAGATAACACCACAACAAATATCATAAGCAGAAGGGGACGCATAAACATGCAGGCCAGGGAAGAAAACTCAGTTCACACAAGGTTCCGATACATTGATCCCAATTTCCTCGTCAAGCTCTAAATATAGCAACTAATGGTACCGGTGGCGCCATGTTTTTAAAGGACTCAGGGATCCGACTAACGAGCTTCTGCAGCTTAGGCCTCGTAGATCCAGGGGTGCTGGTTGCTCTGCCACTCAGCAAGGCCCTCGGGGAACCACAGGGCAATCTCCTTCCTGCCATTCTCAACGGAGTCGCTTCCATGAATGACGTTCCTGTACAGCAGAACGACATCTCTTAGGATCTGGCAACACAAAATACTAAAAATCAAAGTATACAGCGACAACAGAAGCACTCAAACAGTCGCCAGAATTATGTCACAGCATATGCTCAAGTGCTAACTGAACATTCCAGTGCATACAAGAAAACAAATCAGCTTCAGAAATCTAGGTTGCAGATCTAGTGACCATGGAACATGCACTGTCCCATACTGGGAGACAGTGCATAAAGCATGATTCTGAACAGGCTACATTATCAAATTTGAATAAATGGAATACATAGGACATGCCCAGTCAAATTCAACAACTTATCTAGAAATAATCTCTTACATGATTCTGATCAAGCAAATTCAGAATACAGTGTAGCATACTAGCATATGAATAGACAATGACAATTGCTCTAAAATAGAACGCAACAGACTAAATAAAGGAACACATCCATAAAAAGAATGTTTACAAAAAGTTTACAGTGGCAGCCCGTACTACGCCCCAACTTAAATGAACCATATTATATAAGCAGAATTAGATACCAGTCCCACAATTTTCAGTAAGCTAACAAATGGATCAATGTGAAGATGAACGCACCCACAAACACAGAACGTACAAAAAAACACCCAGGCTTACTGGCATCTTATGCTTTTTAAAAGTCACGACAGATTCAGCACAAATGTACTGTCCCACATGCTACATGTTTTGTCCCACAATGGATCCATGGGTGGATACAATGGATGCCATAAAGTGAATATTAGTAGTACAGTTTAAACGCAAATGTTTTCACTGTCCAATCATGCTCTCTGCACCAGTTTGTCAAATTTCAATGCATCAAACAAATAAGCAAATAACAGCTAGGTCATCTCTCGTAAAGCATTTCAGCAAGACTCTGAACATGTAATATGTTAAGGATCTACAAGGGTGAAAACAAAAACAAAATGTGGAAGATCGATTGGATTTCACATACAGTGTACGCTCGAACAAGAACGAAAATTAATACACACTGAAAATAGGAGCCAAGGGGGAAAAGGCGACAATAGTCGAATCTGACCTGCCAATGTCAACAGCGAAGTCACCACGGATGGTGCCAGGCTCGGCAGCCAGAGGGTTGGTGGCACCAACGATCTTGCGACCAGTGGCGACGACGCTCTTGCCCTCCCAGACCATGGCGACCACGGGCCCAGAGACGATGTACTCCACGAGGCCTGCGAAGAAGGGCTTGGAGGACAGATCGGCGTAGTGCTTCTCAGCGAACGACCTCTCCACGTTCACAAGCTTCATGGCTGCATGTTAGCACACGAATCAGAAGGCAATCATCGGTTACCAATCATCAGACTACAGAAAACTAGTTATACACCGGAAATTCTGATCTAAATGTAGCATCAGCGACAACAGACTCGAGCAGAAACGGTTTCTTTTCCATCAAAAGCTAGAATTTCAGTTACAGCAACCTTCAGCGTGAAATGGTCATCAGTGATTGCAGGCCAATACAAACGCAAATCAAAGGACAAAAATAATACCTTTGAGGTAGAAGCCCTTCTTCTCGAAGCGGCTGATGACCTCACCGATCTGAGCGAAAACAGAATAAAGTAAGCAGGAGCTAGTACAAATGCGAAGCACTAATCGCAAAACCCCGAATCGAATCGACGGAAGGGAGGACAAGATAACAAGCGGCGCTTACGAGGCCCCTCTGGACGCCATCGGGCTTGATCATGATGAATGTCTGCTCCATTTCTGCTGGCGAGACGCTGCTTGCTCGTTAGCTCCTCTTGTTTTTTTGAGATTTGGTCGGCGCCGCAGTAGGAAACCCTAGGCGCGGGGTTCTTGCTAATATATAAGGGCCCCGGCGGCCCGGCAAGGACGCCCATCGCCGACATGCGACATGCGAGTGCCGCCGTATCGGTCGTCGTAACCCTAGACTGGCGGAACTGGTTCTACTGGACCAGGCTTCTCGGTAGTAGCAACGGGTCCGACCCAACATATGCAGGATGGTCCCGATGCAGCCCAGCTCGAGGAGTCATTTGGGCTGTAAACGAGCCGATATGCCTTTTTCCGGCCTTTTGCGTTCTTGAGATGTGGATTTCTTTTACTTTTGAGTCGTTCTAAAAGATGTTTTTATCTCTGAGACCTCTTATAAAACTTTTCTTAGGAATAAGATCATGCATGCACTCATTTTCTTTTTAATCTGCTGACGAAGAAGTTCAATTGTGTTGTGCTGTGTTGTCTACTAATGGCAGGCTCGGCAAGTCCAACAGACCGCGAGTGTGGGCTTAGGTACGCCATACGCCCTTTAAGTTAGCGGCGCAGCGGCTCGCTATGTGCAGACGGAACACGTGACACATCACTTAGGAGTGGACAAAAAAAAAAGAGATATAAAGTCGACAACGGATTAACACGAACTGAAATCGAATTAACCAAAACTGGTCCAGATCGAACAAATTTTGGTTGTTAAATTATGAAAACCAAAATTTTTCAGTTCAGTTTTATATTCTCATAAACCCAATTAGAACCAACCCAATAGCAAAGCCCAATAAAACACTATGTCGTCCTACAAATCATTCAAATCGGACCACCCCAACCACTTTCAAACCGTAGCCTTACCATCGCCCCCAGCCACCGCACATCGAATCCCACACCACCGCCTTGCTCAACCAAATGTATCGGTTTTTCCTTTTGTATTTTATATTTCGGTTTTTATTTTTCAAAAATCAAATTTTGAAAAAACAAAAAACCAAACCAAATTGTGGCGGTTAACCGTATGTCCATCCCTAACATCACGGCTACGTCGACGGGTCCAGGTCAACTCCTTCTTCTGCGTGAAAGGTGTCCAACAAGTAGATTTCATGGAGCAGGAGACGAGAAAACTAGCCCAGGTTTTCCCTTTATTGGGCTAAACTTTGATGCTAATGTCGAACTTTGGCTACAAACGAACGAGCGCCGATGGATGCGTAATGGACAAACGCACTTCCCACTGTCGTGCGTCCTAGGATCTGGTTACCAAGATCATTAGGCTATCTGTGAGATCTATGTGTGCTGAATACATTGACAACTAGAATAAAAGCGAGGGTTCACACGCAAAGTTTTGAATATTGCTGAAACATCCGCTTCGTAGTGTCCGAACTCAACATCACGTGAGCAACACATATTTTCGCTTTGGATTGTCTGAACTTTTTTCATATGATTCGCACGTGTTTCTCGCTTCGAATTGTCCAAACTTTCACTCACATGAGCTGCACGCGAGTCGACGTGTTGAATATATTTTTCGGAGTAACATTATCCTCGATGGTTTAGGACTCTTCGAACTTTCTCAATGCATATCGAGAGTAACAGTTACTCTGCAGAGTTTTCATATTGAGTTCGGTTGCTCTGTTTTGCTTTGTTTTAACTTGCAATGTTTCAAACTTGCTTTTTGGCTTATGGAATATTTGCTTAGTATCCTCTTACTAAGTTTTTGATGTGTTATTACTGATTATGATGGTTAAACATTGCTATGGTTTGCATCATGCTTATGTGAGGTGCTCACGTAAGTTGTTTTGTTTTTGGGACTAACAAGAGTCAAGTCGAGAACTTGGACTCGCAAAGATTAGTTGTTTATTCATATGCAGGTGTTGCTTGAGGTCATGACATGGCTGGTGACAGGATCCGTTGAACTAGTCTTAGAAAGAAAATGAGGTTCAACAACCAATTTCGGAAGGAATTGTAGTTGAGTTGATCGGGAGGTCACACATCATGTTTGAGTCAATAACAATGCATATGAAGGTATTGTGGACGTCGTTGGAAAGTGTTTGCACATATGCAAGGCGTGCATGGACGTGACTACATTGTTCCAATACGTGATGAAGATAAGTGGACATGGAGATATGGCCAGAGAGGTCCAACCGGCTGGATTATGCTTCAGACTGCAGCTGGGGTGGTTATGGTTCGTTTATGAAAAATTTCGAGTTTGTTTTGGTTAGATTTTGTGTGGGCCTTGAAGTTGAGTTGTTTTAGGAATGTTTAGGATTTTACTAAGATGTTTGGATGTCTTAAGATTGTTTCTATTTGCGTATAGAAAAGTTTTGAGCAGTTATGGAAAGTTCCAGTTGAAACTGAGTAGGATTAGAGTTTTAGTTTGGATTAGGTTGACCTTAGGGTTGATTATATAAGCAAGGAAGGTCAAGGCTCGTGGTAAGACGAATTTGGGCTGTTACTCTTGTGTCTTTAGTGAATAAAATTCATAGTTTAGAGGAGCTTGTGTTCCTTGTTCGCCCGACTTGTTTTTGTCAAGTCTTTCTCGCCGAGTTTCTGCGCTGCTCAACCTTTCTTCGGTGTTTTGATCGTAACTCGCGTTTTACTTATCCAATTGGTGTGATTATTTTCGTGTTGTCTTCACAAATCAATACTATTTGAAAATTTCACGATCATTGGATCTATGTTTTTTGCGTTACATGAGTTTCTTTTTAGTGTAGCAGACTATTTGTTCTCTGTTAGGACAAATTGACCTTTGCTCAAAGTTTTGGTCATAACTTGAGTTGTACTCGATGTTTTCTCGTGATTCTTGTTGCCGCGTCTTTGTGACTTGATTCTCTATGATATAAACTGATTTTTCATATTTTGAACTCGTTGAAAACACTCGCACACACGATTTCTCTATTAGATTGATTTTCTGTCGAGGGTTTTTATTGCTTTCACTGAAAAATTTTAATCTACCATTCATCCCCTCTGGTAGCTTTTCATGTGCTCTTTGATCCTACAATTGGTATCAGAGCCACGGTGTTCTAATATCATTGATTTGCATGTGTTTTCACTAATCAATATGGAGAAATACTCCGCAAAACCTTGCGTGCTCGATGACATTGATTTTCAGGTTTGGAAGGCTCGTATGGAGGCTTACATACAAGCGCAAGGATTTGCCATATGGGGAAAGGACTACAAGTCCTTCGACGTGCCACCAAATGATCCAGTTACGGCTGCAAACATGAGAGATGTCGACAACAATAACAAGACTCGTAACTTGATCATCCAAGGATTGACTCAAAGCGACTTCAATCGTGTTGCAAACCTCCGATCTGCGTATGACGTGTGGAAAGCACTATGTGACTACCACGAAGGCTCCAATACAATCAAGGAGGTACGTCAATACATGTTCAAGAAAGAGTATATGTATTTTGAGATGCAATCCGGTGAGTCGATCGATGATCTCTTTGCTCGCTTTAATAAAATTCTCAGCAACTTGCGTAGTGTCAATGTTAATTTTTCAGATGCTGAAAATGCTAGGCAATTGTTAAGTGCATTAAATATGTCGATTTAGGAGATAAAAGTTACATCTATTCGTGAATCTACTATCATGAGTAAACTTACTTTAGATGTTCTATATTCTAAATTGAAAACTCATGAACCTGACATAATATCATGTAAGAACCCTAACAAGTCTCTTGCATTTATTTCACAACATGACATGTCTAGCTCTAGCCAATCTTCATCATGTGGTACACTTGCTTTGCTGTCCTCTCTAACCCTTCAGCAAATTGAAGAGTTTCCAGAGGAGGAGCTAACACTTCTTTCTACTTGATTCTCAAAAGCATTGCAAAATATGAGAACTCGAAGAAGAGGAAGTGGTGGTTCTCAATGATGCTTCAAATGCGGTGAGTTTGGACATTTTCGTACAAATTGCCCTAATCTTTCAGGTTCTACTCCCCGTAATGACAAGCAAGCAAAATTTAAGTCGTCCTCTGCAAACAACAACAACAAGAAGGGTTTTACAGGTCGCCAATTGGTAAATAGTTTTGTCTATGCACCTCAAGAACTTGGCTCGAGCGACGTAGACATCAGAAGTGATGAAGATGAAGAGAATTTGGCAAATATGTGCTTTATAGCAGCAACTTATGATCAAGTATGGAGGAGTCAGAACACAACAGTGACGATAAAGAGATAGGTCCCACTTACAAAGAAATGTGTGATGCTATTTCTCGTATCACTGTTATACTTAAGAAAAAGGACAAAAAACTTAGGGACAATGCTGTTAAAATTGAATCGCTAAAATTTGAAATTAATCGTTTAAAATATTTGATTCCTAGTGATGATTCTGTTTGAGTTAATCTATGAACAATTTTCCTCCCTAAGAAGTGCACACACCTCCACACTTGATAAAATTAAGTTTGAAATTGAAAAGAACATAAAGCTTGCTGCACTTAGTGTCGATTACTCGTGCAAAACCAAACGATGTGCTAGACATTCCAAATATAATATTGTAACAAATATAGACAGAAATGAGATATTGTAACTAATATGGCTAGAGATAAGATATTTTTGTAACAAATATAGATAGAGATAATACACCTGACTATAAATAGAATGATAAGGTTTGTTTCCATGTATTAGGATGGCACTTGTATGAAATCTCATCTATATAATCACTTATGTACTCTAGCAATATTTGTGGCAAATGATTAACATGCAACTGCCACACCGATCGACATTCTACCATATACCTTTCGCCCTCTAATTTCTTTCATGGTATCAGAGCCAACTAGATCAACATCGATCTCCACCATGTCTAGCTACTCCACTATTGTCATCTCAAATCCTTTGCTTGGTTTTAAGATCTCTATACTAGGCAAACAAAACCATGCACTATGGAGTGCGCACGTTTTTACTGCTATACGCGGCATAAGATTGGATGGCCACATCATCGGCACAATCGTTGCTCCCTCGATAGAGATCGAGCAAAAAGAAGATAACAAGACAATGAAGATTGTCAATCCAACGTACACAGAGTGTTATGCCGTAGATCAAAAGGTCCTCAGCTTCCCCTGCTTGTCATTAATGCGAGAAATATTCACACAAGTTGCAATATGCAAGATGGCACATGAAACATGGTGTGCTATTGAGGGTATGATCATGTCTCAGACACGAGCACGCTCCCTCAATTCCCGCCTCTACCTCACAACGACATGCAAAGGTAACATGACCATCTTCGAATACTTTGAGAAAATGAAATCCCTTGGAGATGAGATCACTGCATCTGGAAGAAATCTAGATGAAGAAAACTTGGTAGCTTCTATTCTGAAGGGTTTAGATGATGAGTTTGAATCAGTTATATCTAAATTGGTGGCAAGGGTGGAACCAATCACCTTAACAAAATTATACTCCTTGTTGTTGAATTTTGAGAACAGGCAAGCACTTCAGAACAATGCTTTATCGATGAACTCTGTGAATTGAAGGTACAACGGATCACCTAGCAGAGATGGCATTGGACGCAGTCGCAGTATGCCTACGTCACGTGGATGTGGTAATTCAGGACGTGGCAGGGGTAGCGGTAGCAATAATCAGCAGCAAGTCAACAACCGACCAGTCTGTCAAGTGTTCTTCAAGAGAGGTCACATGGCCTTAAGTGTTGGCATCATTTTGACAACACTTACGTGCCTGATGAAAATCATGTCGCTGCTGCAACCCATGTCATGGTGTGGATACTAACTGGTATCCTAACATTGCCGCAACAGATCAGCTCACAAGTGAACTAGATAAGTTGTCTATTCGTGAAAAATACAAGGGAAACTATCAAATCCATGTGGCAAATAGAACAGGTATGGAAATTAATCGTATGAGTCATTATCTTATTTCTACCCCTAGCCGTAATTTGCATCTCAAAATTATACTTCATGTACCCCAAGTTAAGAAAAATCTCGTGGTGAGACCTAGATACTAAATACATTGGCAATTATGTTAAATGTGAGGGTTTACATGTAAAGTTTTAAATATATCCGAGACCTAGTTCAGAGTGTGTTGAGGGCTGTTATATATCAATTTCACCCGTCAATATAACTCAATTATGTGATGGAAATATCATTTCTTGCACACATCACCTTTCTATTTAACCTATTTCATTTGTCCTTGGAGAAAGTAGTGCATGCAAACATTTTATGCAGAATTGAAGTGAAACAAGGGGATGAATCCTATAAAATATCATTACAGCCAATCAAGCAATGATACGTGGCATCATATGGATCAAATGACCCACAAATAGTAGTATCCGAGGCCATCCAACGGTGTCGTACCCATATAAGGGGAGAGGACCCACATGGTAGAGACCTAGAGGAAGCACAGCCCCAACGGGGCTGAGACCAGGTCAGCCAACCTCCCTAGTCGACCGACTAGGGAGTGGCGCCAAACCCGGTCAAATGCCACGTGTTGGCTCCTCCCGGCTTGAAGCAGTCATGGGTGACTGATTCACACACTTTTGGTGGCAGGAACCGACCCTTCTCCAAGCTATAAATAGGACCCCTCACCCCTCACTTCAACACACACCACTTGAGTATTCATCCATTGTATCCACTACTCTCCATAAGTTTAGAGGAATATAGGCTGTAAAGAGGAGAGTCTCTAGTCCATAGTCCAAGTAGGAGAGGAGTAGAAGGAGTCTCTTCCCAATTCCTAATTGGTAAATGTATGACTCTTATATTCCTATTTGTATTTGTGACTTTGCTCTTAATAAATATGTTATCTTTAGTCTTCTATTGTTCATATACTTGGATGAAGTGTTTCTTGTTTGATTGTGGATTTCATGTATGTGGTAGGAGTAGTATTTATGATTATGCTATACCATTGTCATTATATCATCATAAACACTACAAACCTCCACTATAGTCTAATTAGCTATGACATGATTATGTTAACATGAATCACTTATGCTATGATTTAACATTGGTTCAACGATGATTTAGTTCATTGCCTTAGGATGCCTTGTGCCTAGGCTTTTAAGGTAATTACTTAATATGCTAGCATGGTGCTAGGGTAGAGAGTAGCATTGAATGTTTCGTAGACCCACAGATTGAAGAGGTAGGCAGTAGGTGGTGACAGCCCTATCTTTCCTTTGTAATCCTCCACGTTCGGCTATGCCACAGACTCTTGGTGGGAGTCGTCCTAGTATTGCTAGGGGTAAACCCGTGCCCGATGTGTTAATCCATTTAGCATGAGAATTCATAATTAATATAATCATTAGTAACTAACTTAGACTATGTGTATGTACATTAGAAGCATCGTAGGAGTCTCTACCTAGCCCTTAGCCTAGTCCCTCTTTACCTCATTTACCCCCTTAGATAGAATGCTCTTGCGTGTGTCACACTACTCCAATTACCATTTATCCATCCTTGCTAGAACCCTACCTAGACCAACCTAGCCTCTCTACTTGATGATTGCTTTACTTCCATCTAGCCTTCCTTTGGGAGAATACAAATGACACCCTTTGGGAATACACTTAGAGGGGAAATGCTACATCGATAGTTTCCGTGCACTTGCAGATTTACATGTATAATTTAAAATCTATTAACAAGCATTTCTAGCACCACTGCTAGAGATGAATTGTTAGTAGTGCATAGGAACCGTCAACGGAGTGACTGATCTTCTCATATGTGCATTCAAGAGTAACAAGTTACCCTCATTTGAACTGCAAAACATACTTTAAACTGCCTAAACATTTTACTATGTATCAGGAGTAACAGTTACTGTTGATCAGTTCAAATTGTCCAAACTTTTAAATGCATGTTGGTAGTAGCAAATATCTTCATCAGTTCAGATTGTCCAAACTTACTCAATGCATATCTAGAGTATCTGTTATTGCAGAGCAGCTATTTGTAGTTTCAGCCACTCCGTTTGAACTTGTAATGTTTCAAACTTGTTTTTTAGCTTATGAGAATTTTGCTCAGTATTCATTTACTAAGTTTTTCATGTGTTTTGGATGATCATGGTAGATAATATTTTGCTATGTTTGCAACATGTTTATGTGAGGTGCTCACATAAGGTGTTGTGGTTTTTGGACTAATGTGAGCCAAATCGAGGATTTGTATTCGGTAGAAGTTGCTTGTTTGTAATGCGCAGGTGTTGCTTAAGGTCAAGACATGGCTAGTGACGGTGATCCATTGAACTAGTGTTAGGGGAGATGAGGTTCAACAACCAAGTTTGAGTGAAATTGTTGTTGAGTTGATTGAGAGGTCATGCAACATGTTTGAGTCAAGAACAATGTACATGAAGATATCGAGGACGTTTTGGAAAGTGTTTGCACGTGTGCGAGGGTGCATGAATGTAGAAACATTGTTTGAAGGTGTGGTGAAGAGTTATAAATGTGAAGATGTGGTCGGAAGGGTCCAACTAACTGGATTATGTGATTAGGCTGCGACTAAGGCGATTATGGTGCGAATATGGAAAGTTTCAACTTCGTTTTGGTTAGATTTTGTGTTGGTCACGAAGTTGAGTTGTTTTAGAAATGTGTGAGACGTTCCTAAGGTGTTTATAAGTCTTAAGATCACTTCAATCTGTGTATGGAAGAGTCTTGACCGGTTATGGAAAGTTTTGGTTGAAATTGAGTAGGAGTAGGAATACTAGTTTGGTTTGAATTGGCCTAAGTGTTGGTTATATAAACAAGAGATGCCATGACTCATGGTGAGATGACTTGTGGATGTTCTTCTTGTGTTTCTGGTGAATAAAATTTGTAGTTTAGAGGAACTTTGTGCCTTGTTTGTCCTACTTGTTTTTGACAAGTTTTCTCGGCAAGTTTCCGCGCAGCCAATATTGCTTTGATTTTTTGATCATAACTCGCATTTTACAGATCCAGTTGACGTGATTCTTTTAGTGTTGCCTTCACAACTCAATTATTTATTATCTGTAACAAATTCATGGTCATTGGATTTGTGGATTTTGAGATACACGAGTTTCTTTGCAGCGCAACAGATATTTTTTAACTCGGTTAGAACGAATTGACCTTTGCTCAATCTTTTGGTCATAACTTGAGTTTTTTACTCAAAGGATTTTCGTGGTTTTGTCGTTTATTAGTGACTTGATTATCTAAAATCTATACTAGTTTTTTCACAGTTGAATATGTCTAGACCAGTCGCACACACGGTTTCTTTATCAAATTGTTTTTTCTGCTGAGGGTTTTGTAGCTTTCACTGAAAAAGTTGTAATTTACCATTCACCCCCTCTGGTAGCTTTTTGCGTGCTCTTAAATCCTACAACATCTGCACATTGACTTCTTATGGATCATTTTGTATTCCTTGAAGTTCATCCCAAATATTTTTTGATTAAAGATCTGGCCACAAAGAACACGATTCTTAAGGGAAGGGGTCAACATGGTCTCTATGTCTAGTTGTCTACCATCTTCACCAGTCAAGCAAGTTTTCACAGTCACACCATCCTTTTCAAGATGGCACAACCACCTAGTCCATCCTTCCACTCCAATTGTCTCAAGAGTTATCACCACCAATAATTTGTCATGTCTCACTAAGTCTAATAAAGAGTCAGTTTGTGATGCCTGTCAGAAGGCTAAAAGCCATCACCTACCATACTCTAAATCGTCAAGTGTGTCTCATCAACCTTTGGAACTTATTTTTCTGATGTTTGGGATAATGCTCCTAGTTCTTTTAGTGGAAAACAATATTATGTTAGCTTTATCTTTGATTACAACAAATTTACTTGGATTTACCTACTTAGGATACATATGAGGTGCTTGATAAATTCCATGAATTTCAGAATTTGGTTGAGAGACTCTTTAGTACAAAAAACTCCATTACTTCTTTGAAAAAACTGGCATATTTCATCATGTTTCCTGCCCTTATGCTCATCAACAAATTGGGCCAGCAGAAATAAAACATTGCCACATAGAAGAAGTCAGTCTACCCTTACTTGTGCATGCTTCTATGCCATTAAAATAGTCGGACGAAGCTTTCCTTGCAGCTACATATATCATCAATCGCATCCCCAGTAAAGTCATAAAATTTTGAAACTCCATTAGAATAATTATTCAAGAAATAGCCAACCTGTACATCTCTTAGAGTTTTTGGGTGTGCATATTGGACAAACATTCATCCATATAATACACACAAACTTCAGTTTTTATCCAAGTGTTGTGTATTTTTAGTTTATAGCAACACAAATAAACGATTCAAATGTCTTGATCCTTCCTATGGTCGGTATATATTTCTCGGGATGTTACATTTGATGAAAATGTATTTCCATTTGCTCAAATCACTACTACAAAAAACATTTTTACAGGCGCTTCTATATTTTTTTTACAGACGGTCCATTAAAAGTGCCGCCTGTAATGTGAGATGAGTTAATAACCGTCTATGATAATAGAATATCACAGGTGGTCCGTAACAAACAACCGCCTGTGAAAATGTATTGATTTTCACAGACGGCCCGTAACAAAAACCGCCTGTGATAATAGTCATTATCACAGGCGGTCCGTAACAAACAACCGTCTGTGAAAATATAATGATTTTCACAGGCGGTCTGTAACATAAAAACCGCCTGTGATAATGATGGCTCCTCATTGGTCCGCTGCTTCATCCCACGGATCACTCTTGGACTTCGTATCTCCGCTGTCCGCTGCTTATCGATCCAACGACTCAGTTTAGAAGCCGCACGATAGATGTGTCTATAACAGCAGCAGCCACAGTTCAGTCTGTGATCCTCCGTCAGCCTCCCAAGGTACGGCTTCCGGCGGCATCTCCCAAGGCGCGGCTGCCGGCGGCCTCTCTCAAGGCGCGACTAAGGCGCGACTTCGGTTGCTCCAAACCTCGGCGGCTCCGGCGCGGCCTCCCGACGAGTGCGAGCCCTGCCGACGCGAGCACGGGCGCGGATCTGGCACAGTCCACCTCGGGCTCCCGGCGGCGCGGCTGCCGGCGGCCTCTCTCAAGGCGCGATTAAGGCGCGACTTCGGTTGCTCCGGACCTCGACGGCTCTAGCGCGGCCTCCCGACGAGCGCGAGCCCTGCCGACGCGAGCACGGACACAGATCTGGCACAATCTACCTCAGGCTCCCGGCGGCGCGGCTCCGGCGCGCCTCCCGGCGAGCGAGCGCCCTGCCGGCGTGGGCGCGGGCACAGATCCGGCGCGGTCTACCTCGGGCTCTCGACGGCGCGGCTCCTCCGGCTCCAAGCGGCACGACCTTGTCGGGCTTCGGGCGGCACGGCTCTTGGCGGTGCGACCTCCTTCGTCACTTGGCGGCGCTCTTCCAGCTCCCGGCAACGCGGCGACCTCCAGGCGGCGCGGCCTCTTCTGACTCCCGGCGGCACATGTGAATTTTTTTTGTTTCACTAGCCATTTTCACAGGCGGTTCTTAATTAAAAACCGCCTGTGAAAATCTATTTTCACAGGCGGTTCTTAATTAAAAACCGTCTGTGAAAATCTATTTTCACAGGCGGTTTTTTATTACCGACCGCCTGTGAAAATGCATTTTCACAGGCGGTTTTTTATTAAAAACCGCCTGTGAAAATGTAGTTTCACATGCGGATTATGCAACCGTCTGTGTTAATCGATCATTTTTACAGGCTCTTCGTTACAGGCGGTTTTTAAAACCGTATGCGATAATATGTTTAGAACCGCCTGCGATGAACCATTTTGTAGTAGTGAATGCATTCCAATGCTGGTGCTCGGTTGCAATATGAGATTTCTCTTCTTCCTTCCACACTTATTCCACAAGGCTATAATCAATGGGGAGAAAAATCAGAATGATCATATGTTAATTTTCCTAATGGCGCTAACAACTTGAATGGATAAATTGCAGGATATCAAGCAAATATTGAAGAAAATAATTCAGCAGATCATGAAAATTTGGAAGGAAATATTTCAGATGTTGAAGGTCATCTGAACATGGAAGTAAATAATTCAGGAAATCATGAAAATGTGGAGGGAAATATTTCATATGTTGAAGGTCATCTAAACATGGAACGAAATAATTCAGGAGATCATGAAAATATGGAAGGAAATAATCAAAGTGTTGGAAATCACCTGAATATGGAAGAAGATATTTCGGGTGTTAATAATCATCCAAATGTGGAACAAAACAATTTAGGTATGGAAGAAAATAATTCAGTTATCAATAACCATCTGAATATGTAAGAAAATATTTTAGCTGCCTTGCCGAGCCATCCCGAGGAAACAACACATGAACCAGCTCCGCAGGATGGACCTCGCACCCGACTCAAAAGTGGGATATGAAAAGAAAAGGTATATATTGATGGCACAATTAGATATGGTTGTTTTACTTCAGCCGGTGAACCTGAAAATGCAGATGAAACATTGAGTAATAAAAATTGGAAAGAAGCCATGGATGCGAAATACACGGTGCTGATGACAAACAAAACCTGAAATCTACTTCCTCCACGAAAAGGAAGAAACATCATTGACTGTAAGTGGGTTTATAAAATTAAAAGAAAGTCAGACGGAACTCTAAACAGATATAAGGCATGTTTAGTAGAAAAAGGTTTTAAACAAAGGCATGCCATATATTATGAGGACACATTTAGTCCTGGTGTTGAACCTGTCACCATCAGAATAGTTTTCTCTATCGCTGTATCTAGAGGATGAATTCTATGAAACTTGGATGTACAAAATACCTTTCTACATGGAGTTCTAGAAGAAGTTTATATGAAACAACCTCTAAGGTTTGTGAATCCATCCTCTTCTGATTATGTTTGCAAACTAGATAAGGCTATATAAAGATTAAAGCAGGCGCCAAGAGCATGATATTCACAACTAAGTATGAAGCTTCTTGATATGGGACTTAGAGCTTTAAAGACATGTACATCCCTATTTTTCTATAGTAAAGAAGGTGTTATGAAAGTAGCCTAGAGGGGGGGGGGGGTGAATAGGCAATAATAAAAAATCTAGACTCAATTAAAATTTGTATTGTCAATGCAAGTCGGACTTGTCTGACTTAGAATTGGACTTGTCTGACTAAAGTCAGACAAGTTTGATCCTGATCAGATAAGTTCAACAGAATTCACAGGGTAGTGATAAAAATGGTTTTTTTACGCAACCTAGTGAATGAAAATGCATCCTAGCAGTTCTAGTAGATGATAGAAATAAGATTAAGTGCTAGAAAAAAATAAACCTATATAATCACTAGAAAGTAAGGACTTTGTGGAAATGTAAATAGAGACAATGAACACAAGAATTTTCTCCCGAGGTTCGTTCCACAAAGAAACCTATGTCCCTGTTGAGGAACCCAGAAAGGACCGGGCCTAACAACCCTATCCTCGCCAAGACGCCTCAAAGGTCAAGTCTTGGATTTTCCACTATCACAAAGAATACAAACTTCCCCGAATCAAAAAATCACGCAACAAATCTTTGGGGCGATGCCTAACCGTCTAGGGGAGAAGTCCAAGAGTAACAAACACGCGATCACGAAGAAACTCAACGAATCAAACATTGCTCAACCCCCTATGGACTTCTCTTGCCAATTCTCACAATCTCTCTTTCACTTTTCCCAAGAATCTTTGGATTTGGGCTCAAGAGGGTGAAGAACACGAGAGAAGGGTTTCTTGAGAGCTTGAGGCGGCCCTGAGAGTTTCTATAGGGTTAGGCACAGATTGGGGGCGAAATCCCCATCAACTTATACTCAAAATATGTTTTCAGCCGTTAGTTGACAGCCCACATCGGACAAGTCCGACCCAAGTTCAAACAAGTCTGACAGACTGCCAACGGAATCTGTACGTCTAATCACTCGAATTTGAAGCCGCGTCAGACAAGTCTGACTAACATCGGGCAAGTCCGACACGCAAGGAGAGGTTTTTCAACTTAGACTTATCCAAGACACTAAGCTAAAGAAGTCCACTTCGGACATGTCTGAAATCGAATAGAGACTTCTCGAACTTGTCTGAACCACATCCCGAACAACTCCGAGTTTTAGACACTTAGAAGATTTCTCTAAGTCAAGTACCTCGGACATGTCCGACCCACTTCAGACATGTTTGAGAATGACTAGAGAAGTTTTGAACATGTCCGAAATACAGTACGAACATGTCTGAATTCCACCAGAGGAATTTTGGACTTATCTGACCCAAGGTGTCGGACAAGTCTGACTCTAGACAAAAGGTTTTTGGACATGTCTAATCCAAGGCATCGGACAAGTCCCACTGTAACACAGGGGTTTTCCTGAAACCTACCCAAGAGGTTGAGCTCCCATTTGACTCACTAAGTTTCCACGCGTCGTGTCCCTCTTACAGATTTTCCTATGACTCAAGGAGAAATAGAATACCTATGACTACTCAACTTTTCCCACCTTTTCTCCTTTTTTCATGAATTTCACCCCGTACTACATTTTTTGCAAGAACCTAACCAAACTCATTAGCTCTTTAATTGTTTATCATTAATCAACCAAAACCCACAAGGGACCTAGATGCACTTTCAATCTCCCCGTTTTTGGTGATTGATGACAATCAATTAAAGCTTCCAACAATTTGATAAAAATTTGGTTTTGAGTATTAAGGGTCTATGAGGTTTTGATTAAAATAGGATTAAATGAGCTCATATACTCTTAATACTTGTGGGGTGCCTACTTTCATTTTGCGTGAAGAGCATTGTGATGCATTGCAAGTGAATAAACATTGATGACTTGAAATAAACTAAGCATTCAAAACATGAGTGAAACATAAGCATCACAAGCATTAAGCATTACTAGGTAAAGAGTTTACACACGCATTAAGCATTACTAGGTAAAGAGTTTACACACATAAACAAAAAATGAGTACAATTCCATGTCCATAACTAAAATACTTCTCCCCATTTGGCATCAAGGCACCAAAAAGGAGAAAAGCTAAAAGGAGCCCTAGTATCTAATCGTCGGCACTCTCTTCGGAACTTCCACTCTCTCGCTCCTCTTCATACTCGCTTTATTCATCATCGTCAACCGCACCAGCTGCCGCAGGGGCACTAGAGGAACAACCAATCCCCGAGAAGAATGCAAGCTTAGATTGTGACAGCTATGGAAACTCCGGAGGTACTACATCTTTGTTCGCATCTGACACAGAGGCAGGAGGAAGCTGGAGCTACTCTCTGATGGCTGCCATGTCTCTCTTTTGTCTTTTCTTTAACTTTTGAATGAAATCTGAGTGGAGCGGCACATAGAGAACATCGCCTTGAGAACCTTCAAGAGTCCCGAAGAGCAAGAAGGCTGCTGTGGCACAGGAGGAGGAGGCTGAGCTGAGCACCTCCTAGGTGAGCTAGGCTGAGATGGTGCCGAAGGGGCTCTCACAGGACGATGAAGTTTCGAGGGCTTCTGAGGCACTAGAGGCCTATGCACCAATTCCTTCATAAATTTCTTGCTAGAGACAATCTCAATAAGCTTCATGATGTAGGGAGCATAACAACAAGACCCGCCAGGAGTCTCTAAAGCAATGTAAATCTCCTCATAGGTGTAGTCAAAAGCATTAAACTTCTGTTGGCTAGCAAGAAGCTTGATGACATTGTGGTTGTTGTGGTTGATCCAATTGGCATCGCCATCTTTAGGGGCTATCGTCTTTTGGATGAGACAATTTAGCACAGCATGAAAAGGACATAGCCTGTGGATGTGAGGAGGCTGAGCGGGGTATCCCTCTGAGTAGAAGTCCAACATCTCCTCAGTGGTCACAAGAGGATCCTCATGGATCTTCAATGTATGCCTCAAAAAGTGTCCCATGCCCAAGATGTTGGCAAAATCTTCATAGCTCACAGAGGACTTCTCACCATTGGTCATCCAAGTGAAACCATGTTTGTCTGTCCAATAGAGTATGGTTGCATAGAGCTGAAGAATCACTTCAACATTCCATGGGTATTGCAGCCCCATGACGTACTTTACACCATGAGATTCACAAGCATCCTTGACTTTAGTAAATAACACATCTTTCTTCTTTCGGACTGTCTCCCAGTCAACCCAATGCATGTCGGTCACTGGATTTTGCTTAGTCATAAACATTGATCGATAGTAGTCCATGTGCAAATAGCTCCAAAATCGAGGGTCTCTCCCAACCTTAGGCACATCATAGCACATGACATCCCCCTGAGTGTGTCTCTGTGGAAGGTTCCTTCTATGATTGACCCAATCTGCCGGACGACGAGGGTCACCTTCCAGTGCGTGGTCTACCAAGGGTTCAATCTCAGCATCCTCTGGAGCAGCTTAAAGACTACCACTGGATCCTCCTGAGACAACAATGGCTCCTTGAGCAGAGCTGGTGCGACAGGCAATTTGCTTGACCCTTTTTGGGGCTTGAGTGGATGCTTCACTGCTTGCGGGTTGCTTTCCTCTCTTTGCACCTTGATTGTCACGAGCCATGGCTAGAGATAGACATAAAGGATAGGTAAGGAAGCAAGAGGAATAGAATCATTGACATATAGTTTGTATAGAAGTTAAGAGTCCAGGTGCTATACAAGATCGGGCTTGTCTGATCCAAAAGTCCGTCAGACATGTCTGACTTATGAGTCAGACTTTTATGACATACTATATCAGACTTGTCTGATGCAAATGTTGGACATGTCCGACCTGTCCAGAATTAACCCTAACTTCTATTTAAATTATGCAAATCAATTTTTCTACCAACAAGGTTCTACCACAAGTTGTTAATCATGCTAGTGATCAATTTCATTAGCAAGAAAATGACAACTCGTCACAAGATTGAAAAGAAATGAGGTAAGAATGGAGAAGATACCTTGAAACAGGGAGGGATGGGAGAGGGTCGAAAAAGTTCAAGATCTTCAAGCCTTGGATGGATTAACCTCACACACTCATCGCAAGAGGCTCAAAATCGAAATGGTCTTGAGATAAATGGAGAGGAACTTGACTTGGAATGGATGAAGTGAAGAGAGAGAGAGAGAGAGAGAGAGAGAGAGAGAGAGAAGAGCTGTCGGCCTCTTTTGGAGGGCCTTGGACATCCCATGCCGGAATTGTCGAACGCAGAAGTCGGACTTGTCCCGACAGTCTCTCGAAACCCTAACTGACCCGCGTCGGACTTGTCCGACTCAGCTGTCAGACATATCCGACTTGGTCAGACATGTCTGACTTGAGAGTCAGACTTGTGCGACTCCCCCTGAATAGTTGCAGTGTTCAACTAGAGTTTTGAGGAGGGGTTAGATAATTTGGACATTATGGACAAGTTTTCACAAAATACAAACATGGTCAGTAAGCAATCAACACCCAAACTATGACCATAATTCACAGAAATTCAATAATTTCAAATAGTTTTGTAGAAAATCGAGGAGGAAGAGTTTTTCGTAAACATGCATGAATTTTGAAGCAAATACAAGTAACAATAAGATGTGAAAGACTCAAGCCACATTTCGAGAATCTAGGATATTAAGCTCACTCCTAAGTTCACAAAATGTTCTCTCATCTAAGGCCTTGGTGAAGATATCGGTCAATTGTTTTTCGGTTCTCACATGGGATATCACTATGTCTCCTTTGATGGAGTGATCTCTCAAGAAGTGGTGGCGGATATCAATGTGCTTGGTCCTTGAATGCTCAACTGGATTGTGGGCTATTTTTATGGCACTCTCATGGTCACATAGGAGAGGGATATGACGCAAGTTTATACCATAGTCCCTAAGAGTTTGCCGCATCCAAAGAAGTTGTGCACAACAACTCCCGGCTGCGATATACTCCACTTCGGCTATGGATAGAGCAATGGAATTTTGTTTCTTTTAGGACCAAGACACTAGGACCTACCCAATAATTGGCAAGTCCCGGAGGTACTCTTCCTATCGACTTTGCACCCCACTAAACCCGCATCAGAATATCCAATGAGATTAAACTTAGGGCCCTTGGGGTACCGAAGTCCTAGGCTTGGTGTGCAAACTAAATATCTAAGAATTATCTTTACGATGGTCAAATGATACACCTTGAGAGCAGCTTGGAATTGAGCACACATACAAACACTTAACATTATATTGGGCCTAGATGCACATAAGTAAATAAATGAACCTATCATGGAGCGATATACCTTTAAGTCCACACTTGGACCATTTTCATTAAGGTCGAGATGCCCATTGGTTCCCATTGGAGTCTTGATGGGCTTGGCTTTGTCCATGTCAAATTTCTTGAGAGTATCTTATGTGTACTTCGTTTGACTAATGAACGTGTCTTCCTTAAGTTGATTCACTTGAAATCCTAGGAAGAATTTCAACTCCTACATCATCGACATCTCAAACCTTTAGGTCATAATCTTACAGAACTCATCACAAAAAGTTTTGTTAGTAGAACCAAATATAATGTCATCAAAATATATTTGGCAAACAAACAAATCATCATTGAAATGCTTAGTGAATAGACTGTAGTTGGCCTTCCCAATTTTGAAGCCATTTCGAGTTAGAAAGTCTCTAAGGCACTCATACCAAGCCTTAGGGGCTTGTTTGAGGCCATAGAGAGCCTTACACAATTTGTATACATGGTTGGGAAAGTCTTGATCTTCAAAGCTCGTAGATTGCTTCACATACACATCTTCTTTGATTGGGCCATTGAGAAATGCACTCTTGACGTCCATTTGGTATAACTTAAAATCATGTGAGTAGCAAAGGCAAGTACTATGCGAATTGATTCAAGCCTGGCTACAGGAGCAAAGGTTTCATCGAAATCTAAACCTTTGACTTGTGAGTACCTCTTGGCCACGAGTCGTGCTTTGTTCCTTGTCACCACCCCGTGCTCATCTTATTTGTTGCGGAACACCCACTTGTTGCCAACAACATTTGCATTTGGTCTCTTCACGAGCTCCCACACTTGATTTCTTTCAAAGTTGTTGAGCTCCTCTTGCATGGCCACCACCCAATTCGGATCTCGTAGTGCTTCTTCAACCTTCTGAGGTTCCAAGGAAGAAACAAAAGAGTAATGTTCACAAAAATTTGCAACACGAGATCGAATAGTTACCCCCTTGGAGATATCTCCAAGGATGTTGTCGACGGGATGGTCCTGTTGAACGCTTTGATGTACTCTTGGGTGTGGTGATTGAGGTCTTGTATCTTCCTCATTATCTTCGTTTCCCCCTTGATTGTTGCCTCCATTTTGATCTTGTTGAGGTGCAACTTGAGGGTCTTGAACTTGATCGTTTGAGGAAGAGCTTACTTGATGTGTGGGATGGCCACTTGAGTCTTGAGGTTCTTCTTGTGGTCGAGTATCTCCAAGTGTGAGACCTATGTGTGCTGAATACTTTGACTTTGATGATAAAAGTTCTAAAATTCTGCTAAAACATCTTTTTTAGCAAGGTCCGACTCTATATCCGAGCTTCTGCAAGGTCCGACAATATGTCCGACTTTCTTTGTCTAGATCCGACATGGTTTTGGGTAGCTCCGGTGAGCTTTGTATTTAGCTCCGGTATGTCTTTGATAGCTCTGGCATGTCTATGTTAAGCTTCGATATGTTTTGATAGGTCCGACTTATATTGGTTAGCTGCGACATGTTTTTCTAGCTCCGGCTTTTGGGTTGACTAGTCCCGACTAGTTTTGGTTAGCTCCGGTGCTAGGTCCGACTGGCTTTGGTTAGCTCCGGCACTAGGTCCGACTAGCTTTGGTAAGCTCCAGCGCTAGGTTGTACTAGATTTGGTAAGCTCCAGCTCAAGCTCCGGTTAGCTTCGGCAAGGTTCGGAGCTTGATCGTAATGTTCCAAATTTTCATGTGAAATGTTTTGAACTTGCTTTACACTTATGGAAAGGTTGCTTAGTATTCTTTTGCTAAGTTTTTGGTGCATTTTGGTTGATATGGCTGATATCATTTTACTATGTTTTTGCAACATGCTTATGTGAGGTGCTCACGTAAGGTGTTGTGTTCGGAATTGACTTGAGTCAAGTCGCGGACTTGGGCCCGTACGGATTGGTTGTTTTTTCATGTGCAGGTGTTGCTTGAGTTCAAGTCATGGTTGGTGACAGGATCCTTTGGACTAGTCTCAGGGAGGAGATGAGGTTCCAACAACCAAATTGAGGAGGAATTGTGGTTGAGCGGGTCAGGAGGTCGCGCATGATGATTGAATCAAGGGCAGTGCATATGAAGATTACTGGACGTTGAAGGAAGGTGTTCGCACATATGCATGTGGTGAATGACGTGGAAACATGGTTCCGAAGATGGTTTATGGATGGGAAGATCTGGTTGGAAGGATCAGATCATATCGGTTGATGACTTTGGCTGCGGCGGAGTCGATTATGGCTCGGTATGGAAAGTATCGAGTTGGTTATGATAGGATTTCGTGTGGGTCACGAATTTGAGTTGTTTTAGGAATGTGGGATACGTTCCTAAGGAGTTTGGAAGTCTTAAGATTGCTTCTATCTGCGTATAGAAGAGTCCTAAGCAGTTATGGAAAGTTTCGATTCGTGATCGGAGTAGGATTGGAGTCCTAGTTAAGATTGTGTTGGCCTAAGGGCTGGTTATATAAGCAAGGGAGGCCAAAGCTTGTGGAGACGACTTTGGGGCTGTTTCTCTTGTGTTCTATTGAATAAAATTCGTAGTTTGAAGGAACTTTTGTGCCTTGTTCGTCCGACTTGTTCCAGACAAGTTTTACTCGTTGAGTTTCTGGACAGCACTACCTTTCGTCGGTGGTTTTATTATAACTCGAGTTTTACAGATCCAATTGACGTGATTCTTTTTGGGTTGTCTTCACAACTTGATTATATATCGTATGTCAAAATTTCACGGTAATTGGATTTGTGGTTTCTCATCTACACGAGTTTCTTTGCAGCATTCAGGAACTGCTTTTCTCGGGTAGGACAAATTGACTTTTGTTCGATCTTTCGATCATAACTTGAGTTTCTATCGACATATTTTAATGATCCTTCTTGTGTCATCTTCGTGACTTGATTATCTCTGATATCTATCACTTTTTTCATGATGAAACACGTTTAGATTAGTCTCACTCACGATTTCTCTAACTGATTTTTTTCTACCAAAGGGGTTGGGATTTAATTGTTTCCGCTGCGTAAGATTTTTAAATCTACTATTCACCCCCCCTCTGTTAGATTTTCACGTGCTCTTCAATCCTACACCAAGTGCCATATCCTATCACCACTTGTGGAGCTTCTTCTTGATCTAGCACATGACGATCAACTTGCTCCACTTGGGAGCCACTAGTCTCATCAAACTCTACGTCACATGCTACTTCAACAATTTCGGAGGATTTGTTGAAAATATAATAGGCGTAAGTGTTTGAGTCATAACCAAGTAAGAAACCCTCATCGGACTTTGAAATGAACTTCAAAGTCCTAGGCTTCTTGTTGAGAATATAGCATTTGCTCCCGAAAGAACGAAAATAGGAAATGTTGGGTTTGTTACCGGTTAGGAGCTCGTAGGATGTCTTCTTCAATATGCGATGAAGGTACAACCGATTTATGGCATGGAAAGCAGTGTTGACCGCTTCCGCCCAAAACCAATCTGACGTCTTGTATTCATCAAGCATGGTTCTTGCCATCTCAATGATAGTCCTATTCTTCCTCTTGGCCACCCCATTTTGTTGAGGAGAATAGGGGGCCGAGAACTCATGCTTGATGCCTTCTTCATCCAAAAACTCTTCAACTTGAGTGTTCTTGAAATCGGTGCCGTTGCCACCTCGTATAGTCTTGATCTGCAAGCAGAACTCATTTTGAGCTCTCCTAAAGTATTTCTTGAGGACACCTTGAGTCTTGCCCTTATCATGCAAAAAGAACACCTAAGTGAAACGTGAAAAATCATCGACAATGACAAGACCATATTTGTTACCACCGATGCTTATGTAGGCAATTGGGTCGAATAGGTCCATGTGTAGAAGCTCCAATGGTCTCGTTGTCGTCATGATGTTCTTGGATGGATGTTGAGCTCCAACTTGCTTTCTGGCTTGGCAAGCGCTGCATGGCCTATCCTTTTCAAGCACAACATTTTTCAAACCACGGATGTGCTCACCCTTAAGAAGTTTTTGCAAGTTTCTCATCCCAACATGGGCTAGTATTCTATGCCAAAGCCATCCCATGTTGGTTTTTGCCATTAAGCATGTGTCAAGTTCGGCTTCATTCGCGGAAAAATCCATAAGATAAAGCTTTACCTTGAGCACACCCTTAAAGGCAATTGAGTCATTGCTCCTTCTTGTAATGGTCACACCCTCGTTAGTGAAAAGACAAAACTTTGTCACATAATTATGATATGGACAAGAGATTATAATCGAGTGAATCAACATGCAAAACATTTCAAAGAGTATGATTAGGGGATATAGCAATTTTATCGGTGCCAAAGATTTTCCCTTGTCTATTGTCCCCAAAGTAGATTCCTTCACTTGGATCTTCGTTTTCCTCATACTACATAAACATCTTCCTCTCTCCAGTCATATGGTTTGTGCATCCACTATCAAGAACCCACTTGGTACCCCCGGAGGAGTATGCCTACAAAATAGAGTTAAGCCTTGGCTTTAGGTACCGAAGTGGTGTTGGGGTCCTTTGATGTTAGTCAAGAGGCACTTGGGTACCCACACACAAGATTTTGGACTCCTGCGGTGTGTCCTAACATACCTAGCATAAGGCTTTCCAAACTTGTTTCTTAACAAGACATATGAAGCATCAAAATCATGAAACAAAGGATGAGGTTCATTTTTAGGCATATCATGTTAAGTGGCAATGTTATTTCCCTTGTTGTTGTGGTAAGAACCTTCCTTGAAAAAAACAATCAAGTCTTTGCCATTCTTGAGAGTCTTAACATTTTGCTTCCTCTCTCTAGAATAGCCAAGACCACCTTTCACAAGAGGATGTCTTGTGTTAGTGTATGCACTACGTGCATATGCCATCTTATCCTTGTCAAAGATGTCACCTTTCGGTTCTTGCTAGTTTTGTGCCACCTTAAGCTCATCTTTTAGTCTTAGGATCAAGTTAGAGCACTTGCAAGCTTGAGGTGTTTCAGATTTGATATTTGTGGAAGGTGAGCTTTTAAAGGAAGAAGGTGTGTTGACCTTGAGAGACTCCACTTGTGTTTCAAGGATCTTGTTAACTTTTGTCAAGCTAACAAGTTCATCCTTTAGCACAATTGTAGTGTTCCCAAGGTTTGAGCAAGTTTCCTTGCTCAAAGCGAGTTCACGCTCAAGTGCATTGCTTCTTTCTCTTTCAAGCTCCAAGAGCTCCTCAAACTCTTGACATCTCTCCTTTTGTTGGATGAGCATGTCCTCTTGATGGTTGCTGAGCTCTTCCTTCTCAAATATCTCATCTGCCAACATCTTCAATCTTTTCAATGCACTCTTACTCATGTCCTTAAGCATGTATTCATTTTCACTAGCACTATCAAAGTTATCATGTGAAAAAATTGAAGAAGATGGTCTAGATTTAACCTTCTTTCTTCCCTCCTTGTCCATGAGGCAAGTTGGCCTTGAGCTCTCCAAGTTGGGGATGAGCTTGTCCTCCATAGTTGATTTCTTCATGGCAATTGTTGCTATCTTCTCTTCTTCATCGGAGGAGGTGTCTTCATTTGAGTCCCTCTCCTTCCCAAGGTGGGCTTGTCCCGATTGCTTCTTTTTCTTGAAGTACTTCTTCTATTGGGACTTGCCCTTCTTCTTCTTCTTCTTCTTCTTGTTTTCTTCATGTGGGCAATCCACAATAAAGTGGCCATACTCTCCACAATTGTAGCAAGCCCTCTTTGATCTTGTCTTGGGCTTGTCTTTGCTCTTTCCTTCACGATGGTAGCTCCCCCTCCTCCTTCTCATCATCCTCTTGAAATTTTTGATAAAGAGTGCCTCTTCCTCATCGGTGTTGGGGCTCTCTTCATTACTCTCTTCTTGTTCTTGGGATCTTGATGCCGTTGCATTGAATGCAACATCCTTCTTCTTGGAGGAGGCGAGCTTTTGAAGGTCATTGTAGAACATGGCCTCTTGCTCCATCATCTCATGGTTGATGATTCTCCCTAACACTTCTTCGGGAGTCATCTTGTGAAATCCCGGACTTTCACGAATCAAGGAGCAAAGAGTGGCATTTTGAGGCATGAATACCCGAATCATCCTCTTCACAACTTCCTAGTTCGTCCATCGGTTGCTTCCATAAGAGTGACTCTTGTTTATAAGGATCTTGAGGCGGTTGTACATGTCTTGGGGGTTTTCACCATCTATGATAATGAACCTCCCAAGTTCTCCTTCGATCATCTCAATCTTGGCCTCCCTGATCACACGGTTGCCCTTATGCACCGTCTTTAGGGTGTCCCAAATGTCCTTGGCCACCTCCAACCCTTCAATTCGGTTGAACTCCTCACAGGTCAAGGAGGAGGTGATCACTCCGACTGCTTGATCATTGTGGTGGAGTAGGACGGCTTGCTCACGTCCTCCTCATTCTTGGGAAGATGAACACCTCTCAAAACAATTTGCCACAAGCTAGGGTTTAAGGAAATGAGGTGCATCTTCATGTTATGCTTCCACACAGTATAATTATTTCCATCAAATTGAGTAGGTTTCCCAATAGAAATAGACAAGTAATGATTATTATGAGTTAGACACTCATAATTGTAAGTATATTGAGTATAGTCTTGTGAACCACTCACATTGGCATCATTGGTCTTCTTCTTGGGAATACTCAGCTTCTCACGAAGTCGCGCTTTGAGTAGGCGCGCTTCCTCATCATCATTTGGATCATCTTGAAGCACATCGACATTCTTCGTCTTGTCATCTTCATCAACGATCACCAGGTTGTCACCTATGTTGGCCATCTCCTCTCCGAGTTATTAGACTCTTGGTGGAGAGACCCGCTCTGATACCAATTCAAAGTAGCCTAGAGGGGGGTGAATAGGCAATAATCGAAAATATATACTCAATTATAATATGTCCTGTCAATGCAAGTCGGACTTGTCTGACTGAAGTCGGACAAGTCTGATCCTGATCGGATAAGTCCGACAGAATTCACAGGGCAGTTGTTGGTGGTTTTGATCCGGCAGATCTCCCGACACTACTAAAAGTGTTTGCGGAGTTTGAAGTTCGGTGTGGGCGCGTGGAGATTCAAGAAGGTGAAATGTAAAATGACATAGGAGACACAAAGATTTACGTGGTTCGGGCCGCCTGAGCGTAATACCCTACTCCACGGGGTGTGTTGGTGTTGTATTGGATGTATGAACTCAACTCAGGTGACGTGAGTTGAGAGCGCGTGTGAGCCGATCAGACCAGATCCGATCCGATCAGATCAGAGCCGAGCAGATCAGAGCAGAGAGCCCTCTATGTATCGTCGGCCTGTCCTTTTATAGTACAAGGACAGACCGTTACAAGTTGGCCTGGCCCGACATGTGGCCCCGACGCTACTAATATTGATACACATTTGATGCGCTTAATTACCCTTAATGACCAAGTTATGGGCTTTGACGGTGCCGTTACTGGTAATTAGGGTTGTCCGATCGTGTGTCATTAACATTAGGGATGAAAATGGTACGGTAAATTCCTGTATCGTCCGATGCCGTTTTCGAAAATTTCCAACGCAATTATCATTTTCGACAATTTCTGAAATTTTTGATCCGATTACCATTTTTATCGGTCATTGAAATTTGGTAAATGGAATGGAAATGATTTGGGCTGATTTCCGACCGAATTATCGGAATACCGTATTTTGGTGGAAAATTTCTGAACAATAACCGAATAATTTCCGAATAGTAGGTTGGGTCTAATGGAATGACATGTAATAAGCTCAATTTTTTTAAATTTTTTATTCAGACACTGGTTTGTATAAGAAGTTAATTTTAATTACATACAAATATTTATTTACTTTAAAATGTGTTTCCAAAGTGATTTCGTTTCATATTGAATTTTTTTTATAAAATGAAAGTAAAAGTTGTTGTCTCATATTTTGTACTTAATTTTTTGATATTATAGATGAACAATATTTTGGTGTGTTGATTCCAAATAAATTTGAAACCGTTGCAATATCGTCATGCTTTCGATCCGATGTACCCGTTTTCGATATTTCCGAAATTTCCGATACCGTAACCGTTTCCGATGATATCGTTTCCGATTCCGTTTCCGAAAATTTTATATGAAAATGAAAACAATTTCACTATTTTTCTGTCTGTTCCCGACCGTTTTCATCCCTAATTAACATAGTATTAATGACACTTAATCGGGTCTTGAAGTCTTTGATTCCACTTTGAAGATCCGGAGCCGTTGTGGAGTCTACCGGAGGTTTGAGGCTGAAGATCGACGGTTGGACATGTGGCAACTCCAGAGCATACTGTGGGGAACAGATAGGTCCGGTGCCAAGAGACACGTGTCAGTTCCGGAGCTTCCCTCGATCTGGGGTTAGATCCGGGGGTGCTGTTATGGTACATAGCCCGGAGCTTCCCCCTTGTGGGCGGTAGCTCCGGTTTGATGGTACACGTGGCGACCCTGGGACTAACCACGTTGGAGAAGCGGGTCCGGTTACGTCTGACATGTGGGCCTCTGAAGGTCTTCAAATCAAGTAGATGACATTTCCTTGAGATCTTTGCAATCTCAAGGGGTATACGGTCCCCAGGGTACTGATAGTGGCCCCCTGGGGCCACCTCTGGGAAGACCTCTTGGATGAAGTCATTCCGCCGGAAGTGGGTCCATCCTTCGACTTTTGAGCCGAGTCTTCAAAGGTCTTCAGATGTGCCGTTGGCGATAGTTTTGGAGTTGAATCCTCGCCGCGTGGCATATCTCGGGTGCGGCAAATGAGATATTTGGCGTGCGGATCTCACGCAATTGAAGGTCGCCGGTTCCCGATACGAAAATCGTACCGGTTCCGCGCGCCTTGTCAGGCCGCCGCCTTCGGGCTTCCCGCCTTTCATGATGACAACCGTTCGCCTGGGTAAGAACCTCAACTTGATCGTCGGGGTGGTCCCGAGCCCTCTTGTCATCGGCAGGGTGAAATTTTTGAATAGTATCTTCGGCTTCCCTGTGGTTTCCATCCAAGCGTTGCGGGGGCTTACTTAAGAAGGAAAGCGCGCACCGTCTGGGGTTCTTTACGCCTCTCATCTGAACTTGCGCTCGGACTCCCAAACTTGTGCTTGCTTTTCCTCCTTTGCCTCGCTGTGCTGCGATGGAGTTGGGTCTCCGCGAGAGTCGCTTGAAGACCGAAGGTGACCTGAAGAAGGTCCGGGCCCTCATGGGGTGGTCCCCAGACTTCTTCAACCACCTGGTCCGCACCGAGGGAAAGCTCCCATTCGAGAAGGAGCACGCCAGCGAGATGGTATACTTTTCTACGTACGCCATGGTGGGGTTGATCCCACCCTTTTCCTCCTTTTTCTTGATGCTGCTAGACTTCTATGGTCTGCAGCTGTATCACCGTGGCCCCCACTCCATTCTTCTAGTGTCTGTCTTCGTCCACTTCTGTGAAATGTGGGTGGGCATCCCCCCTGCATTGAGCTTTTCTGGACCTTCTTCACCGTCTATACCAACGGAAGGAGTAATGAGTACCTTGGCTTCTACTACTTTGTGAAGCACAAGAAGTGCCCATTCAAGTACCTCCGGTCGTTTCCCTCTGGAAAGTGGGACGATTGGAAGAAAGACTGGATAGTCATCCGGGTGGAGGAGAACGAGAAGCTGGAGCTGCCCGAAGGCCTCCCCAACATCGACACTGCAGTCTGGAGTGAAGCTCCGGTGCTGTCGGATGCCTTCAACCCTGCTCTGACCAGGATCCGCTATTGTGTGGAGGGAGGATTAACTCCTCAGGCAGTATTTTGCAATTTCCTGGTCAACAGGTGGGCACCGCTGAAGAGGAGAGAAAAACTCGCTTGGTCCCCTAACAGTGTGATGGACGACGACCGGGTCGAGACCGGGCTGAAGTCCAACATGGAGGGGGCGACCTTGGAGTTTCATCTCAAGAAGTTCCAGCACGGCATCGACGTCACGGGTGATGACTTGACCCCACCACCAGCTTTCCCCCCTCTGAACTTGGAAGTACAGTTCAACAGGGAGCTCCAGCGGACGATGCCGGTGCTTGACGACCTCAGTGTCGTCGAGAGACGATCGACTTCCAGGGTGGTGATCCCTGGGGCTTCTGAAGGTGGCTCCGCACCTGCCTCAAAGCCAAGGACCGAAGTCGTCGGCAAGGGCAAGAAGCCGGCGGCCGAACTCTCGAGCCGGAAGAGGAAGCTAAAGCATGCTGACGGAAGGTCCGTCAGGCCTGCATCCTCTGCAGTAGCTCCTTCTCCCCGGAGGGGGAGGTCTTCTACAACTGCGGCGACTGCACTTGCGGCAATGTCTTCCCGGGGTGCTAGCTTCGGGCATGTGACTCCAGTAGCAGGGCCAACTGAGGCCTCTGGGTCCGGAGGTCCTTCCCGGTCGAGGGGGGCCTCGACTAAGGAAATGCCTGCGGCTGCAACAAGTTTCGGGGGGCCTTCCGGATCTACCACGCCGGTGGCGGTCATGGTCAATCCAGAACGCCCGAGAAAGAGATTTCGTGCAAGCTGGTGCGGAAGCCTTCTGAGGTAATTTTTAATCTTTACCTCAGACAGTTGTTTTGTTGTAGTAACTGTTTTTTAAGTTTCTTCATCCATCATCTGCAGTGTCCCCAAGAAGAGGAGTGAGGCTCCGCCCTCAGCCACAGTGGCTGAAGCTATGAGGGCGGAGGCTTCAGCTCCTGTCTTGGTGCCGCCCCGAGTGGTGGCTGAAGCTGCGGCAGCTCCGGCGCCAGCTGTCGTGGTCATGGACCTCGACTCATCCCCCGAGACTCCAGTGGTAGGGCCGGACCATAGGAGAGAAGATGCGCTAGCGGCACCTGCCCCGGAGGTTGAAGCCCCGGGTCTTGATGCTGAGATGTTGGAAGCTTCGGCCGCAGTGCCGGAGGAAGCAGTGATTCCGACCCCAGAGCTGGAAATTGTCGCAACCCCAGCGGTTGAGCCGGAGGTTATTGAAGTCCCAGCGAGCGAGACGGATGTTGAGGAAGTCCCGGCGGTTGAGCCGGCTACCTCTGAAGCTCGGGCCTCAGAGCCGATTGCCACTGAAGCTCCGGCTGCAGAGCCGGTTGCAGTTGAAGACCTTCCGGCACTTGAGCCGGTTGAGGTTGAAGCTCTGGCCTCAGGGCCGGTTGTTGTTGACCTTCCGGCGCCCGAGCCGATCGTTGCGGAGGCTTCAACACTCGAACCCATGATGGTCGAGGCGCCAACACCCGAGCCACCAGCGGAGGAGGAGCCCAGGCCGGAGCCGGAAGTAGCCCCTGCTCTGGAAGTGATGACGGCGGAGGTGCCTGCTACTCAGCCAGGGTGCCCTGATGAAGTCGCTGGCCCCCTGCCTGAGGGGGCAAATGAAGACCTAGCGGCAGGGCCTTCGGAACCACTTCCGGAGGTCAGAACTTCTTCTGCAGGACCCTCCTCGGTGGCGACTGAGGCTATCCCAGAGGATGGCCCTAGTGCCGTGGAGGCTCAGGGGACCACTCTTGTGGAGTGGGACCCAATTTTTGTAAGCGAGAACCCGCTGGAACCAGCGGAGGAGACCCCAGCAGGTCCGAACCCTATTCCCCTTCCGTTGTCCATTGACAACGCTTGTTCCAGTTTGCGTCAAGTCCAATTGGCGTTCTACCACAACAGCAAGGCTCTTGAAGAGGAGCGCCAAACCCTTAGGCAGTGGCGTAATCGGCTCTACTTCGAGACCAAGCTGGCGCAGTTGAAGCTGGTAGACGACAAGGAGTGGATCAAATAGGAGAAGGTCCGCCTGGAATACTGGGGCAAATTATTGGATGATAGGGAGAGCTTGACTCGTGCCCTCGACACTCAATCCCGGGCCATTTATGAGCAGGCCAAGGCAACTAATAGTGCGACTGATGATCGCCAAGAAAGGCTTGAAGCCATTAACACTACCCTCATCAAGCGCCGGGAGGCACTTGAGGAGAGGGAGAAGAAGCTCGAAGACGAAGAGCAAAAACTCCTAGAGCTGCGGGATGATGTCTTGAAGAGGGAGGAGGAGCTCGCCGAAAAGGTGGCTCTGGCTGACAAGGGCCTTGAGGAACGCACCAAGAAGTTGGAGGAGCGTCGCTTTGAGGAGGAGGAGAAGGCCTGGGTGCGAGGGCAGGAACTCTACAAGCAAGAGTGTGCCATCGCTACCAGGGAGAAGAAAGTTAGGGGCCGGGAGAAGGACTTGGTCGACCGCCGGAACAAGATCCACCTCCGAGAGGAGGAGCTCGAAAAACTCGAGAAGCAGGTTGCTGAAAAGATTCAGCAAAATGCCAAAGAGGTTGAGCGCCTTGCTCGTGAGAATTCTGAACTAGCGGCGGCCAAAAGATCCTTGGAGGAACTGAAGGGCTTGAGGACTGCGGACTCCCTACAGGTTTGGGAGTTCCTAAGCAAAGCCAACGACGCGCTGACACCAATGGGCTTTAGTCCCATGCACACGGATGATCCGGAGCCGGAGCCGGACCTGGCGTTGCAAGCATTGAGCTCGGCGGGTGGCAAACTCTCCAAGGTGGGTGACGTCATCGTGGACCAGTTGGAGGTTGAGGGGCAGTCCCTGGCAAAGAACGTCGCAGAGTATGTGCTGACGTGCTATACTAGCCGGGATCCCCAATTTCCTCTGGACCCGGTGCTTGAAGGTCCCGTCGAAGGAGAAGGTGAAGCCACTCGAGCCAACGTGTCGGAGGTTGCTCAGAAGGTCGTCCAGTTCTTCCATAGGGTCTAGGACCATCTCTGTAGCTCCCACTTGTATTCTCTCTTTTTCTTCCCCAATTTTGTAATCCCTTGTCTCCAGATGAATGAAATCCACAATTTGTTAATGAATTTCATTTTTTGTCTTCAACACTTCTGTCTTCACTTGGCCCCCTGGTAGATGTACACAATTTGATTGTGAACATGTACCAAGGGGATATTGTATTTTGTTGAAGACTCGTTTGCTTCGAACTTGTAGAGTGTAGGTCCGAAGTCTTCGATAGTGAAGGCCCCCTGAGGTTGTCGGAGCTCAGAAGCTCTGGCATTGACTATTGTCGGAGCTTAGTAGCTCCGGCAATAGTCCCTATCAACGCGTAGAGCATCGATAGTTAGCCCTCCGGGGTGTCGGAGCTTAGTAGCTCTGGCAGTGACCTTTGCCAACGCGCAGCTTGTCGGCAGCAGACTCCACTTGTGGGGTCTTCTCACCATCTTTTATTCTGCGTCGACGGTTGGCCCCCCTAGCTTTGCCGGAGCTTGGTTGCTCCGGTAATGCTCGTTTTCAATGTTTAACATCGATCACAAGCCACCTAGGGGGAGTCAGAGCTTTGTTAGCTCCGACTTTTCCCCATCAACGTGGATTCTTTATTTTTCCTGCACACTGAAGCCAAGAAAAATAGTAAAATTCGCTCCTTGCCTATAACTTCATCACGGCTTACGATTCCCAAGAAAGTTTTAGGTCAAACACAATTCTGAATACAACCGAATGCGTTGCCTTCTTTCTTCCAGATCCAATTGTACTTGGACCCGCCTTACTTCGGCCTGCCGGGGTGTAGGTAGAGTGGCGTACTTAGGGTGCTTGACCAGGCTAAGTCGATAGCACACTCTGTCCCTAGATTGGCTTGGCGGCATTCAGACGAGTGGGCCATGAACAATATTTGAATCCAAAAGAATTGACAATACAGCTCAAATTGTACATGAACTGGTCGAACTAAAATTTCTTAAGAATTGCACAACTTTGTTATAGACAAGAAAGAGAAAAATAAAAAATGTTGAGCCTGTACAAAATAAATGCACGTGGAGTCTGTTTCACATGAAGATGTCTTTCATTATAGGTCCGGGGTACAGGGCAAACAAGTACACTCTTAGGGTACAGAACCAGGCTAAGCGTGTTTCATTTCTCGTTTGACCCAGGGTAGCTAGCCACACTTTTAGTTCTGAGACTGTGAAAAGTGTTGCATGAACTTTGCGGACCTTCCGGGAAAGGTCCGACTGTTCTCCCGGAGGAACTACCCGACTCTGTACAATGACTCTATAACATACACCTCAAGTTACTACAGACTCACCTCCATGATATTAAGTGTAGAACTTACGGAGGTGCTCAATATTCCAAGGATTTGGGAGAGGTGTCCCATCCCCGGTAGCCAAGCGAACGCTTCCGGGATGGGATACCTTAATTACTCGGAAGGGTCCCTCCCAGCTGGGGGAGAGTTTTTTTAACCCTTCTCTGGATTGTATTCTTCGTAGCACCAGATCGCCTTCCTCGAGCTGTCAGTTGTGTACATGCCGCTGATGAGAGCGCCGAAGGGCTTGACGGTATCGGGCATTCCGAACAGCTGCTTGGCACCTTCCCTCCTCAAGGAGGTCTAGGTCTTCACGCCGGAGCTGGTCCTGCGTGACTTCGTCAAAGGTTCGGACCCAGAGTGACCCCAAGGTGATTTCCGGAGGAAGGATTGCTTCAGCTCCGTACACCAGGAAGAAGGGTGTCTCTCCATTTGACCGGTTTGGAGTTGTCCTGTTGGCCCATAGGGTGGGCGGAAGCTCTTCAATCCAGTTGGCTCCATGTTTTTTCAAGCGCTCATAGGTGCGCGTTTTGAGTCCTTTCAGGATTTCAGCATTTGCTCTCTCGGCCTGGCCATTTCTTGCCGGGTGAGCTACGGAGGCGTAGCAAACTTGAATGCCGAGGTCTTCGCAATATCCCTGAAATGCAGAGCTTGTGAATTGGGTCCCGTTATCAGTAATGATTTTGTTTGGGACTCCAAATCTGCATACAATGGACTGCAAAAAGTTGATAGCAGATTGCTTGTTTATTGTCACAACTGGAGTTGCTTCCGACCACTTGGTGAACTTGTCAATGGCGACATACATGAACTTGTAACCTCTGACGACTCTTGGGAAAGGTCCCAAGATGTCCACCCCCCACACAGCGAAGGGCCATGTAGGAGGTATCATTTGTAGAGGCTGAGCCGGTGTGTGAATTTGCTTTGCATGAAATTGGCATGCTTCGCATTTCTTCACCAGCTCAGTTGCATCTTGGAGTGTTGTAGGCCAGTAGAAGTCATGCCCGAAGGCTTTACCGACCAGCGTGCGGGAAGACGCGTGGTTCCCACACTCGCCTCCATGGATTTCTGCGAGGAGCTCGCAGCCTTCTTCCCTTGTGATGCACCGCATTAGGACGCTGTTGGCACCGCGCCGGTAGAGATCCCCTTCTACCAACATGTATCTTTTAGCCAATCTGACTATGCGGTCAGCGGATACATCATCGTCAGGAAGGATGTTGTCTTTCAAGTAGCGCCGGATCTCCGAGATCCATGCATGGGAGCTAACTTGAGCATTTGAGTCTTGCGTGGTGGGTTGCTCGGAGCTTCCGGCAGCACCTACGACTCTTGATGGCTGCCATGGTAACAGGGCCATCGGGATCGTCAACTTCGGGACGCTGATCTCACCCCCTTCGCTCAGTTCGGCAGGTTGAGCTGTGGGTTTTGACAACCTCTGGACAAAAGTTCCGTCAGGAGATGGAGCTCTGGTTGACGCTTTTGTCGAGAGTTCGCCGGCTTCAGCGTTGTGGACACGCTGGACGTGGTGGAGGTCTAGGACTTCAAAGTCCTTCTGAAGTCTCTAGACTTCAAGGAGGTAAGCAGCTAGTTGGAGATTGTTGCAGGAGCATTCACCCTTCACTTGTTTAATGATGAGCTGTGAATCTCCTTTGACCAGCAGCTGCTTGACACCGTATGATAGTGCCACCTTTAGTCCGTAGATGAGTGCTTCGTACTCCGCGATGTTGTTGGTCGCCTTGAAGTCAAGGTGTACCATGTATTTTACCTTCTCCCCGGTTGGTGGGAGGAGAAGGATTCTAGCTCCAGCCCCCTGCTTTTGCATGGAGCCGTCGAAGTAGAGGGTCCAGTGAGGCTCGGTGAAGACCGGAGCCTTGTGTTCCGGCTTCTGCTCACTGGGCCCCCCAGGGTTTGATGGAGAGGGAGTCCATTCCGCCACAAAATCTGCCAATGCTTGACTCTTGATTGCTTGTCTTGGAATGAATTTGAGATCGAATTCGTCCAATTACGCTGCCCACTTTGCAATATTCCCAGTTGAATTGGGATTATGGAAGATTGCTCGAAGTCGGTAAGAAGTCACCACTGAAATCTTGTGAGCTTGGAAGTAATGGCGAAGCTTCTTGGAGGCGACAAGAACTGCATAGAGCAGCTTATGCACCTCTAGGTATCGAGTCTTGGCATCATGAAGTACTTCACTGATGAAGTACACTGGGCGTTGGATGGTCCGGACCCTCCAGGAGGGGCCCGGAGCTTCCTCTTCATTGACCCAGATCCTCCCAGAGGGATCCGGACCTTCTTCGGGGACCTCCGGGTCCTTGCTGGAGGGACCCGAAGCTTCTTCAGAAGCGACTTGGACCCTTCCGGAGGGGTCTGGGTCTTCTGAAGTAACTTCTTGTGGAATCAAGTCTGGGAACTGGGACCCAGACTCGCTTTTAGGAACCTCCGGACCCTCCCAGAGGGGTCTGGATTCCTGAGCATGGGATAGTTCTGGTCTCTCCGCAACCAGGACCATACTGACGACTTCATCAGTTGCTGAAATGTAAAGCAGCAAAGGCTCACCAGGGTTCGGAGCTACCAGAGTTGGTAGGGTGGTGAGGAGCTGTTTTAGCTCCTGGAATGCCTTTTCTGCTTCTTCAGACCATTGGAATGGTTCAGACTTCCTCAATAACTTGAAGAAGGGAAGTGCATGTTCCGCCAGTCTTGAAATGAACAGGCTGAGGGCTGCTAGACATCCAGTCAGCTTTTGGACATCCTTGATGCGGGCTGGTGGCCGCATGTCTTCAATGGCTTTGATCTTTGTCGGATTAGCCTCTATTCCCCGGTGATTTACCAGGAAACCAAGAAGTTTTCCGAAGCTAACCCCGAAGACACACTTGTCTGGGTTTAGCTTTGTGCGGGTGACCCGCAGCTTGTCGAAGACAACCTGTAAGGTGTCAAGGAGTGACTCCTTGTTCTTGACCTTGACCACGATGTCATCGACGTACACTTCCACTATGTCTCTAATGAGTTCTTCAAAAGTTTTGTACATAGCTCGTACAGAGGTTGAAGCTGCATTCTTGAGACCAAATGGCATGGCTGTATAACAGTACAATCCATCTATTGTGATGAAAGAGGTATGCTCTTCATCTTCCCTAGACATTCTGATTTGATGATACCCAGAATATGCGTCTAGGAAACACAGTAATCACACCCGGAGGTGGAATCCACTATCTGATCTATTCTAGGTAGTGGTAATGGATCTTTTGGACACACCTTATTTAGTGTTGTGTAGTCAATACACATCCGAAGCTTCCCGCCGGCCTTGGGCACAACGACTGGGTTTGACTTCTCGGATGAAGTTCTCGGAAGACTTCTCGGATGAATCCGGCTTCGAGCAACTTCTTCACTTCTTGTCGAATGAAGTTCTGTCGCTCCACAGATTGCTTCCGAGGCTTCTGATGCACGGGTCGGGCGTCAGGGTAGATCTTCAGATTGTGCTCAATCACTTCCCTGGGGATCCCAGGCATTTGTGACGGTTGCCAGGCAAACACGTCGACATTAGCCCGGAGGAAAGCGATGAGTGCGAGTTCCTTTTATCATTCAGTCCCCCCGATATATGGGTGCTCTGAGCGGCATCGGAACCGATTTGGACGACTTTGATGGGAATGTCGGTGTCGCCGCTTGGCTGCACATGAGGTGCAGAAGTCGAGCCTCGTTGACGAATGCTCGGGGGTTTTGGAGCTTGCTCCTGCCTGGAGTCCTCCTCTTGCGCCGTAGTAAGCGCATGAAGTTCTTCCAGAGCAGTTACTCCGGCAGTGCGATCTCCGCAGATCCGGAGAACGACTACTGGTGTTGGCATCTTTAACACCAGGTAGCCATAATGAGCAGCTGCCATGAATTTGTACAAGGCAGGCCTACCCACGATGGCGTTGAAAGGTAAGTTGATCTGAGCAACGTCAAAGACCAACTTCTCAGTGCGATACTTCTCCCGGGTCCCGAAGGTAACGGGGAGAGTAATAGCACCGAGTGGGGTAATGGCTCCCGGACCTACTCCGAAGAAAGGTCGGGAGGGGTGAAGATCCGAAGGTCGGAGCTGAAGCTTGGTAAAAGCTTCAAAGCTTATGAGGTTCAGCCCCGAACCTCCGTCTACCATAACATGGTGGAGCTGAATGTTATTGATGGTAGGAGATACCATCAAAGGTAACTGGCCTACTCCAACCATGCTTCAAAGGCAGTCCGAAGCATCAAAAGTGATGGCTGTGTCCATCCACTTCCGATGAGGCTCCGCCCTGGCTGTAGGATCAATAGCGGCCATGTCCCTACGCATGGTCTTCAGGACGCGGCGGGAGGTGATGTCCCATGATCCACCAATAATGGTGTTCATGGTCTTCAGACGCTCGTTGTGAGAGACATCAGAATCGTCGTCGTTGGAGGTGTAGACGGCCTTCAGGACCTTTTTAAGATCCTGAAAACCTAACTCCTCTTCAGCCAGAGCTTCGTCAACTTTTTGTTTTCCTTCCCTCTATCAAAAAGGAACTTCTTCACGGCGCTTGTTGTAGCGCTCGACAAGGTTTTGGACCTCCCGGCAGTCTTCCAAACTGTGGCTGTCCATCTTATGAATTGGACACCACACCTTGGGTTTGCCACCGTCTTCAGAAGACGGTCGAGGTCGCTTCTCGGGGTGTGGCCCCAGGCCACCCGGAGCTGTAGCAGCTGCAGCATTAGATGCGCCGGCCGACGGCTTCTTCTTTCCGTTGGTCTTTTTCTTCTTTTTGCCACTCTCGGAGGTAGTGGCTTCGCCTTTGGAGGATTTCTTGCGATCCTCCGGAGGTGGTTTGGAGTGCATTTCACGGCCCTCCGCGGCTCTGGCACATTTGTCGGCCAAGCTGAAGAGTTCTGTGACACTGGTGATCTCCTTGATCGCCAGTTTCTCCAACATCTTCTTATCCCGTACGCCCTGTCTAAATGCCACAATGACAGAAGCGCTAGAGATAGAAGGGATAGTGTTTCGTACCTGAGAGAATCTCTGGATGAATGATCGCAGGGATTCTCCCCCTTTTTGAACGATTGCAAAAAGGTCCAGTTCGGTGCCTGGTCGGGTGTATGAACTCCCGAAGTTGGCGGTGAACTGTCGGCACAACTTCTCCCAACTGTTGATGGAGTTGGGTGGAAGGCTCATAAACCAGGACCGGGCTGTACCAGTTAAAGCCACTGGAAAATAGTTGGCCATTACGGCCTCATTTCCTCCAACTGTCAGGATAGCAGTGGAGTAAATCTAAAGAAATTCGACGGGATTAACGGTCCTGTCAAACTTCTCCGACAGGTGAGGCCGGAATTTCTGTGGCCACCTGACCATACGTAGATGCATGGCCAGGGCTGAACAACCTCCTCCTACTCCTTCAGGAGCAGGAATGTCCTGAGCTTCTCGTATTTCACGAGCACGCTCGATATGGACTCGGCTGTCTTGTTGACAGTACCGGCGATCAAGCTCCGCCCGAAGGTCATGAGTTGAAAGCCTTGATACCGTGTGAGTGCGTCGTGCCCCGGAGGGCAACGATGTCACTTGATGTGACGCAGCACGTCTCTTGTTGTTGGAAACGTGCGGACCAAGTCTGCCAGACAAGGTCCGTCGCTGCGACGGGGCCCGTCCTGAAGGAGGAGGACCCTGGTTACTGATGCGGTCGGCTGCTGCTGCAACCAAGTGTTCCACATCGGCCCTCCACTGCTCCATTGCATCCCGGGATGCATCCGGAGGTGGTGGGCGCTGAAGGAGAGCACGTGCTGCATGGAGCGTGTGTTCCGGGTTGTCATGATTCGCTGACGCAGTGATTGACGCCGGTGCACCATCGCGCTGCCCAGCTTGATTTGCTGGTGGAGGCGGCAGTGGTGGAAGTGTGACTCCTGCTGGAACTGAGGTTCCTGCTGGTGGCTGCATATTGGAGGGATTGCCCCCAGCAGCTTGAACAGCGAGATGACCATTGGATGATTCAACAGCTGAGTTCACCATTCTTGAAATCTCAGACGCCCCCCTACCTGGCGCGCCAACTGTTGGTGGTTTTGATCCGGCAGATGTCCCGACACTACTAAAAGTGTTTGCGAAGTTTGAAGTTTGGTGTGGGCGCACGGAGATTCAAGAAGGTGAAATGTAAAATGACACAGGAGACACAAAGATTTACATGGTTTGGGCCGCCTGAGCGTAATACCCTACTCCACGGGGTGTGTTGGTGTTGTATTGGATGTATGAACTCAACTCAGGTGACGTGAGTTTAGAGCGCGTGTGAGCCGATCAGACCAGATCTGATCCAATTAGATCAGAGCCGAGCAAATCAGAGCAGAGAGTAGAGAGCCCTCTATGTATTGTCGACTTGTCCTTTTATAGTACAAGGATAGGCCATTACAAGTTGGCCTGGCCCGACATGTGGCCCCGGCGGCTACTAATATTGATACACATTTGATGCGCTTAATTACCCTTAATGACCGAGTTATGGGATTTGACAGCGCTGTTACTGTTAATTAGGGTCGTCCGATCGTGTGTCATTAACATAGTATTAATGACACTTAATCGGGTCTTGAAGTCCTTGATTCCCCTTTGAAGATCCGGAGCCGTTGTGGAGTCTACCGGAGGATTGAGGCTGAAGATCCGACGGTTGGACACGTGGCAGCTCTGGAGCATACTGTGGGGAACAGATAGGTCTGGTGCCACCAGACACGTGTCAGTTCCGGAGCTTCCCTCGATCTGGGGTTAGGTCCGGGGGTGCTGTTATGGTACATAGCCCGAAGCTTCCCCCTTGTGGGCGGTAGCTCCGGTTTGATGGTACACGTGGCGATCCTGGGACTAACCATGTTGGGGAAGCGGGTCCGGTTACGTCTGACATGTGGGCCCCCGAAGGTCTTAAAATCAAGTATGACATTTCCTTGAGATCTTTGCAATCTCAAGGGGTATACGGTCCCTAGGGTACCGACAGCAGCGATAAAAATGGAGTTTTGACGCAACCTAGTGAAAAGAAATGCATCCTAGCAGTACTAGTAGATGATGGAAATAAGATTAAGTAATAGAAACAAAATAAACCTAGATGATCACTAGTAAATAAGGACTTTGCGGAAATGTAAATAGAGACAATGAACACAAGGATTTTCTGCCGAGATTCGGTTCCACGAAGAAACCTATGGTCTCGTTGTGGAACCCACAAAGGGTCGGGCCTAACTGCCATATCCTCGCCAAGATGCCTCAAAGGTCAAGTCTTGGATCTTCCACTATCACAAAGATTACAAACTTCCCCGGATCAAGAAATCACGCAAGAAATCTTCGGGGTGATCACGAAGAAACTCAGCAAATCAAACATTGCTCAACCCCCTATGGACTTCTCTTACCAATTATCACAATCTCTCCTTCACACTTCCTAAAAATATTCAGATTTGGGCTCAAGAGGGTGAAGAATAAGAGAGGAGGGTTTCTTGAGGGCTTGAGGCGGCTCTAAGAGTTTCTGTAGGGTTAGGCCCAAATTGGGGGCGAAATCCCTATCAACTTATACTCAAAAAGTGTTTTTAGCCGTTAGTTGACAGCCCACGTCGGACAAGTCTGACCCAAGTTCAGACAAGTCCGACAGACTGCCAACGGAATCTGTACAACTAATTACTAGAATTTGAATCTGCACAAAAGCCGCGTCGGACAAGTTTGACTAACATTGAACAAGTCCGACACACAAGTAGATGTTTTTCAACTCAGACTTATCCGGGCACTAAGCTAAAGAAGTCCACTTCAGACATGTCTGACCCACTTTGGACATGTCTGAAATCGAATAGTGACTTCTCGGACTTGTCTGAACCACATCTTGGACAACTCTGAGTTTCAGACACTTAGAAGATTTTTCTATGTCAAGTCCTCGGACATGTACAACCCACTTCGAAAATGTCTGAGAACGACCAGAGAAGTTTCGGACATGTCCGAAATACAGTTTGAACTTGTCTGAATTCCACTAGAGGAATTTCAGACTTATCCGACCCAAGGTGTCGGACAAGTCTGACTCTAGCCAGAAGGTTTTCGGACATGTCTAATCTAAGGCATCGGACAAGTCCGACTCTGACAAAGGGGTTTTCCTGAAACCTACCCAAGAGGCTGAGCTCCCATTTGAGTCACTAAGTTTCCACACATCGTGTCCCTATTAATAGTACAAATTTTCCTATGACTCAAGGAGAAATTCAAAACATATTTCTACTCCACTTTTCGCGTATTTTCTCCTTTTTGTGAATTTCACCCCGTACTACATTTTCAACCAAACTCATTAGCTCTTTAATTGTTTATCATTAATCAAATAAAACCCACAAGGGACCTAGGTGCACTTTCATGTTATAATTTTGTTGTTAATATATGTTGATGACATTATTATAACTAGCTTTGTGCCTAGTGCAACTGCAGCACTATTACAGGATCTTGGAAAAGAGTTTGCATTGAAGGATCTGGAGAGCTTCACTATTTCCTTGGTATTAAGGTAAAAAAGTGTAAATGGAATATTATTAAATCAAGAAAAAATCCCTCGGGTTTTCCTCAGAGAACAAGGATGAGTGACTGCAAGCTAGTTAGCACTCCCCTATCTACGTCTGAAAAATTATCAGTCAATGAAGTTATTGTGCTAGGATCGAATGATGCGACACAATACAAAAGTGTTATTGGTGCATTCTAATATTTAACTTTGACGAGACCTGACATCTCCTTTTCTGTGAATAAGGTTTGTCAATTTTTACATGCTCCAACTACAGAACATTGGACGCCAATTAAAAGAATTTTGGGGTATATTAAGCACACTGTTAAGATAGGGTTTAAGATTTGTAAATTAACATCCTTTCTTGTGGGTGGTTTTTCTGATGCAGACTGGACATGTAGTATTGATGATCGTCGATCTACAGTTGGCTTTGCTATATTTGTTAGCTTGAATCTCGTGTCGTGGAGTGTTAGAAAGCAAGCAACAATATCACATTCCAGTACAAAAGTTGAATATAAAGTTTTGGCAAATGCAACTGCTGAAATTATGTGGATTCAGACACTACTACAAGAACTTGGAGTGCACACACCTTCAACCGCAAAAAAATTGTAAGATAATGTTGGATCTAAGTATATGTCTATTAATCCAGTATTTCACGCGCGTACCAAACACATTGAAGTTTATTATCATTTTGTACAAAAAGTATGGCAAGGAAACTCCTTGAAGTTGAATATATTTCAACAAAGGATCAAGTGACTGACGGCTTCACCAAGGTTCTTGCGGTAGACCATTTGAAATGTTCAAGAACAATCTAAATCCTGAAAGATCAAATTGAGGGGGAGTGTTAGACATTCCAAATATAATATTGTAGTAAATATAGATAGAAGTTAGATATTGTAACTAATATGGCTAGAGATCTTGTTGTAACAAATATAGATCACTACATGAATTCGTCAATAGGGTATCAACCATATGAGCGTCGGTTGCCTACAGGAACTGACACCCATAAACTAAAGGCGTCGGTCAATCGACGCACTTAGCTGACGAAATAGATTTGACACCTTTAACGTTTAAGTGTGTCGGGGCTGACGCATTTACGTGATATGGGCGTCGGTTTTCGGTAGCCGACACACTTAGATTTAAATGCGTCAGCCGCAGGAACCAACGCACTTACGTACCTTAAAAGCGTCGGTCCTACCAAACCGACACACTTAATGCGACACATGGCGAGCACATCGAGCGCGTGTTTGACCGTCGATTCTGCAGAAACCGATGCATTTACTCTATTTAAGTGTGTCGGTTACAAGGAGACCGGCGCATATAATACGCCACGTGGGCAGCCTACAGAGGGCGACTATGGGCGTCGGTTTAGGCAAAACCGACGCACATAACATATTTTTCTTAAAAAAACCGCTTAATTCCTCTCCCTCCTCCGCTGGGGAGCCTCCATTTTACAGACAGAACAGCAATAGATATAGCACAACAGAATTCAACAATATTTCGAACATAGCACCATACACAAGTTTTCAAACGTTTGAAACACAAGCACAACGAAACACAGGCACAACAGTACAAAAATGAGTAAATAAAATTCAAATGTCGTCGTGAGAGCCTCCACTCGCACGTCCTGCGCTCCCATCTCCTCCACTCGCACCTCCGTCATTGATGTTAAGGAAAGCATCGCCACCTTCGGGTGTTCCATGACGAGATCTCTGCAATAAACAAATAAAAGAGAAACTTAATAACTTAACGTGGTAACTTCAACTAACTTAATAATATAACTTAATAAAAGAGAACCTCTCTCATTTTGACTAAAACTTAATAACATGTTGGTTACGACTAAAACTTATCAAAGCTCTCTCATTTACTCTCACTCTCCCTATCTCCCTCGCCCTCACTCGCTATCCCACTCTCTCTATCTCTTCCCCTCTCCCTCTATCTCTTTATCTCTAGCTCCCTCTCTATCTATCTCTTCTTTTTTCTCTATCTCTCCCTCTCTCCATCTATGTATTTCTCTCCCTCTCTATCTATCACTTCTTTTCTCTCTATCTATCCCTCTCTCTATGTCTTCCTCTCTCTCTCTCTATCTATCTCTTCCTCTCTTGCTCTCTCATTTGTTCCCTCTTTTACTTCATCTCTCCGCTAAGTCTTTCCTTTTCTTCTTAATATTGTGCTAATTAATATGTGATGTTATAATGAAAATATTATAACAAGTATACAAGTCATGCATACTGATGCGTCTCCAAATTATGATGGGTGAGTCTGCACCGGAGGGAAAGACATCGGTGGGAAACCTGCTTCAAGTTGTGAGATTATAATTAGAATCATTTTAAAATCGAATAAAGTGGTCAAATGCGAAAATTATAGTTTACCTGGATTATTTTGCTGCAATCTAGAAGGCAACAGTGATATGAATCTGTAAGGTTGTGGAACACACGATTGACCACTCTCAGAACCCTGCAACACAAATGGTTACGATATTGCATTATATAACCCAAGTCAATAAGATAAGCAGTTTTACCTGTGAGGAGGAGCCAATCTGTAGTGCTGGCTGCATTAGTCGAGGCATCATGTCGAGGTAAGGTTGTTGCGGCGCACCAAACTGAGACCTGGAGCTACCTTGACCCATGAACTGCATCAAGTAAATTAGTTGTGATATATTGAGTAGAAACATTTGTAAATCGACATGGTTCCAATAAGAAAATTATATATTACCTGAGACATTTACAAATATGCATCTGTTGCTGCAGCATCTGTGTCTGTTGCTGTTGTTGTTGCAGCAGCATCTGTGTCTATTGCTGTTGTTATTGCATATCCTCCTTGGTGCATCTCAATTCTTCTCATAATTCAGCCTCTGTAGAAGATTGAAATCGACTACCACTAACATTGGACGGCCGTCGTCTAGCATAAGGCTCACGCTCTACATACCCGTCGCCCAACCCAAGTCTACAAAAAATACAAGTGTGAAGAATTGACATTTATTAACATACAAATCATCATTATTTTTACACATACCTCCCATGCGGTAGACCTTCGCCGGCAACGTACGCCGCAACGACATCCAACGGCTCTCTCAAATAGTCTGAATCAGGTCCATGGTTTTTCTTAAAACACTCAACATACTTTTGCTGTGATACATTTAATTAACGGATTAATGTAATACAAGATAAATTGAGTTGATGGATAAGAGCAACAAAGAATCAACATACGTACCAGCATTGAGGCCTCATCACACAACACCTCTGGGCGATTTGGGTCTAGACCTTTGTGCCCCTTAAGATAAACCTATCTGTTTCAGCTGTCTCCAATATCAGTTTCAGCTGTCTGCAATATCAAAATTCAACAATTTAATCAATACAATTAATTGAAGCAATCTAAGTATGAATGTAAGAATTCATACCATCCTTTGTTCCATCCGAACATAGCCATCTGACCGGAAGAAGTGCTTTCCTGGCTTCCTCTTCCGGTTTTTTTGGTGCCGATCAGAAATATTTTTGAACTCAGCTGAACCCTAATACCCGCATAACCACTCCCAAGCCTCCATATTCGCACAAATCCAGTCCACATGACTCTGCAAGTACTCCTCCCTAGTGAGGTGAATTTTGGCTGCTTCTTTGTTTTTCATGGGCTGGAACATCACTGTTTTATAGTAGACGGTCACAGCTTTGATCCGTGCCTTAGAGAAGGAGTCTTTAACACGTCTTTTTGCTGCATTATGAAAAATCGAACAAGCATATGCTTGACTCACACCCTCCTCTAAACGAAACCTACCCTACATACAAGTAACAATTAATGTCAAACAAAATAAGATGCAATGTAATGGAAACAATAAAAAAAACTTACCCAGAAGATCTCCCAAACTCTACCTGACATGTACCCGAATCGCCATACTCTTAAAGCGCATAGTGATCCCAATGATGTGCTGCAATCCTTTGACCATCTACTGAAACCATCTTGGGATAGCAAAACCGGACGGCATTTCCCAACTCGGTGTTAACAACTCGTCGATGCCCCTTTCCACTCCAACCAAGCTCGACCCAGTACCTAGTACCCTTTGGTATTATAATCGTTCGCTTGTCCAGGATTCTACTTACACCACATAAAAGGTGCCTCCGCAACCTGTACATAAAATTAGTTAATTGGAAAGATATAATGAACTTATTAATTAATCAGATATATTACCTAAAGGGGCATCGGTCGGGGTGTCCTAACTCTTCTAGCTCTGCCCTTCTTGCAATCATGGCATCTCGCTCGGGATCCTCAGGCTCTTCACCGTTGTCCTCATCATCCCCCTCATTACCACCATCAAAAGAGGTCCACCGCCCAACAGTATCTGAGCCTCCTCATGAGCCTCGTCTTGAGCCTCCTCCTGAGCCACCTTCCTGCTCCGACGTCTACCTCACAGTCTCTGGTTCCTCCCCGTACAACTCCTCGTACGTCGGGCAATGATCTACCACCTGTGTCGGACTCGAACCTCGTGTAGGCTCACTCGACGTCAGCTCTACCACACAACTCAAAAACTGCATCTTCCTCTACCCACTGGAAGTAGTACCCTAAAAGTATAAATAAAGAAGTAAGAAACAATATACAGTTAATATTAATATTTAAATGTATGTAAAACATAAGTACCTGAAACGGGTCTGGCTGGCTCAAAGTAGAACTGGGAGTGGAGGACGAAGATCCACTACCCTTCTTGCTCTTCTTCTTCTTCCCCAAACTTGGCAAAAGCTTAAACATCTGCGCACATTTTTATAGAAATGATTAGTATACAACATTATATAATAAATAAAGAATGTATACAATAATAATAAAAATATAAAAAATGCGTACAATATAAATAAAAAATCATCGGCATTAGAATCTGCTTCTGTCACGCGTGCATTAAGATATTCACGTATCTCTTCTTCCGCCTCTTCACTCTCTTCCATCTCTTCTTCATCATATCTCTCCTCTTCTTCCATAATCCTTTTCTTCTTTTCCATAATCCTTTGTGATTGTCGAACACGTTTTCTTGAAGGGCCAGCTTGTTCTCCAGACATCAACTCTAGCGTATCACTAGCTATTTCTACGAGTCCTATCCCACAAGATATCATAAATTCTTTTGCTTCCTCGACTTCATCTTGATAGATAATACCGTCATCTTCTTAAATCTCTATATACTCATCATAACGATGAAGGTGCACTTCAGGGTTAACTGTATACACAACCCACCAATTTTTCAAACTTGGGTGAGGATAACTTAAATAGTACACTTGTACCACTTGATTTGCAAGTACAACATTGTTGTTATGGGTTGTGTATCGTGACTTGTGGTTGACCTCCACCATTCTAAAATTGTCAACTCGTGTGCCCGATGTTGGATCAAACCATTCATAGTCGAAAATCACAAGTTGAAGTGTTTTTGGACCTCCAAATGAGTACTCTATTATTTTTTAAGAACACCGTAGTATTCTGTCACTTTTCCACTACCCTCTGTGGCAGTTATCATTACTCCACTATTTGTAGTGGCAGCAAGTGGACGACTTGCTTCTAAACTTGTTGTCCGAAAACGATATCCTTTGATATCATACCTGCTAAAATTTGTTGCTCTCAATTGACCATGTGAAATCTGTCGCAAGTCATCGGAGATGTTGACATCTTTCATACACTACATAAAGAAACAAAGTTAGCATCTTATGATAAACATTTGAACTAATATTGAAAGAAAAAACAAATAGAAAATTATACGTTCACGGAACCAGTCCATAAAGCTTTTTCCATCGTTTATACCATGTTGATGCATCTTATCTAATTGACCTTGTGTAGGTTTTCGTGAAGATTTCCAATACAACTTGTCAAACATTTCAAAATATGGTAACACCTCCTTCATGTTGAAAAATATGTAAAGCATGGTGTAGTTCCTCTCTTGTGCCGAAATATAATGAGAATTAGCAGTCCCAACACCTTTACCCTTCCATTGAAAAACCTTAAGCTCACCCGTAGATTGCTCTTCTACATTATGATATCGTGTGACAGATGCATTCACGTTGTTGGATCTTGAAAAATATTTGCTAGAGAAGTTAGTAATCTCTTTAGCTGCAAATGCTTCTGCAATATAACCCTCAACTCTTGCCTTGTTGTGCACTGTAGCTCTAAGTTTCTTCAATTCTCTTTCTTGACTATACATCCACCTGAATTGTGCAGGACCTGCTACCAATGCTTCATAAGGTAAATGCACCAACAAATGTTGCATAACATTCATAAATCCAGACATGAACACTTTTCCCATCTTACATACAAGCACAACAATTTCTTTCTCTCACCCCCACATCATCTTTTTCGACACTTCCTTAGCACAAATATGTCTATAAAAGTAGCTAAGTTCAGCAAACATCTTCTACAAATCAGGTTTGAAATAGCCACGGAACATTACTGGTATAAGTATCTCCATTATAATGTGGTAATCATGGCTCTTCAACCCATCTAGTTTACCAGTGTTGAGATTAACACATCGTTTTATGTTAGCTGCATAGCGGTCTGAAAACTTCATTGTTTTCAACCAACTAAGTATTTGCTTTCTTTCTTTTGGTCTAACACAGTATCGAGCTCGTGGCCTACTTTCATTTCTGCTTGCATTTGTTATAACCTCAAGTCCAGGACGATTGCAAATATCAGCTAAGTCTTTCCTCGCACTCAAATTATCTTTGGTTTGACCGGTAAAATAAAAACACATGCTTATGATGCTTTCAGCGATATTACGCTCCTAGTGCATCAAATCTATGTTGTGCGGTAAAAACAACGCCTTTGCATATGGTAGCTTCCAAAGAAAAGAAACATGAGTCCAGTTGTGTTTTGTACCATACCCTTCGAAACAACCTTCAGCAGACTCTTTTAACTTTGCATGCCATGCCATTTTTTGTTCGCTTGTCAATCGACGAGGGGGTCCTTCTATAACACTTTTGCCTTTTTGGAATTATCGTGTATCACTCCTAAAAGGATTATTTGAAGTAAGGAATTGTCGATGGCAATAAAAAAAGTTGACTTTTCTTCCATACTTCAACCTGGAGGCATCGGTGTCAGCCATACATATGGGTTAACACAATTTTCCATGGACACACCAACCGTCCCAAATGCATATGCCAACAAATCATGTATAGACCACAGATACACGACACGTAAAGTAAATTCACATTTCATATGACTGTCGTATGCCTTGACACCTTGCCATAACTCTTTCAACTCCTCAATCAACGGTTTCATAAACACATCGATTTCCGTCCCAGGATGTTTAGGACCACGAATGATGGCCACAAGAAATATGTATCCTTCTTTCATGCACATGTTTGGAGGGATATTGTAAGGCATAATAAAAACAGGCCAACAAGAGTATGAACTGTTACTTGTGCTGAAAGGAGTGAAACCATCTGTTGACAATCCAAGACGAACATTTCTTGGATCTTTACCAAACTCTGGGTCGAAACAGTCTAGAGCTTGCCATGTTGCGCCATCCGAAGGATGCACCATAATATCTTTGTCATCTCTCTCACGTAACCCTTCCGAATGTCACCTCATCTGCTTCGCTGTTTCTTGAGAAAGAAACAACCGTTTAAACCTAGACGTGATAGGCATGTACTGAAGTTGTTTAACCGGTACCTTTGTACTTATTTCCACTCCATCATCATTCAAAACTGTCACATGTCTAGATGCTTTGCAATGCATACAATGAGTATCGTTTTGGTGTTCCTTCCAGAACAACATGCAATTATTCCCGCACGCATCAATTTTCTCATAACTCATGCCCAGACCTTCCAAAATCTTCTTTGGGTGATATATGTTTTTCGGCATCTTATGTTTTGATGGAAGGAGATCATTGATCAACTTCAGGATACCATTGTAGCAATTGTTTGCAAAATTGAACTTAGACTTCAACCCCATAAGTCGTGTGATCGCCTGCAAAATGGTCACATTGGTGCCCTCATACACTTTTTCATCCGCGACGACAAGAAGCCTGTAAACTTCTTCACCTCCTCTGGTAGTGACTGCTTTTCGTACTCTCGACTAACATACACCATCATCTCATCCACCCGATCTTCATTCTCGTTTCCGTCTAACTCACTAGCATGATCCATCTGTCCATGCTCACGCCACACTAGATAGTCTGGTATAAATCTGTGCTTACAAAGGTGCAACATCATTTCAGACCTCTCCAAACGTCGACGATTCTGACACCTGCTACACGGAAACTTCACAAAACGAGCACCACTACAAAATGCTTGGTTCACGAACACATTTGCGATCTGTGCCCATTCCAAAATGTACACACCATCATAACTCCATCCATCATACATCACCTTACGGTCGTCGCCCATTTTTTCAGCTTATACCTTCAAAGCAGAAAAATCATTATAATTATTTTATTTTCATATTATGTGATGGTCACTACAACTAGGCAGATATGTCCTAAAGCCAGCTAAGAGTGGTTGAGTGGGGCGTGCTTATGACAACATGCGTGGTCCGGACCTAGACGAAATTTCGACAGCATAACCTCGTTGTTCTCCACTACACGCCCGAAAATGGTGCAGCAGAGAACATCAGGGTTATACCGTCGAAATCTCGTCCAGATCCAGACTCGCGTCTTGTCACAAGCCACGCACCCCCCCCCCCCCCCCCCCGATCCACTCCCAAGCTATCAAAAAAGGGACAATTCCGAACCTCAACGTCTCACATGCCAATAGCATGTGATACGTGCCGATTCGAAATGGGTAATCAAATTCTATATGTTATGTTGCTCATTTTCATTTTTCAATCATTTACGAGAGAGGAAAGAAGCTCATTTTAATTTTTCAATCATTTACGAGAGAGGAAAGAACAAGACAGAAGAGGAAAGTTGGTCAGAGTTGAAAGTTCCAAGTCTGAGTCCACTGTGCTCGTCCTTATTGTCAACATACGCATATGTGCTCGTCTTGATGCATACTTCAAAACTACAATCATCTTTCACTATAGACCTATAAAGCTACCAAAATTATAAAGATGTTTACTATATTACAAACATATAATTAGTCATCGTATCACAAATGCCAAAAAGGAGCAATCACATGCATAATACGAACTTTTAATTCATTTAGATGAAAAACTATACAAGCCTTTTTAATTCATATTTAAAAGAAGTAATCGCATGATATGCACTTGAACATTCAACTAACATTATTGTCTTAAAATTGAATTTATATAGCTTAATAGATATGAAACACATGATATGACATGATATGAATCACATTCAGTATATATAACTTAATGGATATGAATCACATTCAACTCTCATCATATGATATGAATTTGCATAATGATAAAGTATTACTTTCACGAGTTAATTAGCAACCACTCAAAAATTACACATATTAATTTGCAATACACCTACAAATCAACAAACATTTTACCTTGACTTGAATCGGATGAATGGCGTCGAGAGGGGTGCTCGCCAACAGGGGGCCGAACGGGGGCGCCGACGGGCGGAGCTTATGGGGGCACCGATGGGGCGCCAGGAGGAGGCGAATAGGGGCGCCGACGGGGGCCGCACGGGGAGCACCGGAGGGGGGGCGTACGGCGGCGCCCGAGGGGGGGGGGGGGACGGACAGGGGGCGCCGACTGGGGCGGACGGGGGCGCCCAGGGGAGCCGGATGGGGCGTCGGTTGGGGCAGACGTGGGGCGCCCAGAGAAGCCGAGTGGGGGGGCGGACGACGGCGGCGGGCTGGCAGCGCGCGGGCGAAAGGCGAGCTGGCGGGCAAAGTGTCGAAGGGGCGCGCGTGGATAGAAGTGCCAAAGGGTTAGGTTTTCAAGTGGGGCCCACTTAAGAGCGACGGTTGTGGGTCGGCCAACGCTCTTAGAGGCTGGGATGGTCGGGCCCGCATTAGAAGCGTTGGTTGGGGCTAGGCCGACACTCTTAGAGGCTGGGACGATCGGGGCTGCAATAGAAGCGTCGGTTAAACTGACACATTTAATAAAAGCATCGGTTTGACCGACGCAGTTAATATGCGCGTTAGTTCTGTAAATTAGGCCGACACCTTTAATTTATGGGTGTTGGTTTAATTAAACCGACACACTTAGTCCTCTTATATGCGTCGGGGCCGACACATATAGATAAACGCGTTGGTTCTGTAAATTAGGCCGACGCCTTTAATTTATGGGTGTAGGTTTAATTAAACCGACACACTTAGTCCTCTTATATGCGTCGAGGCCGACGAATATAGATAAATCGACACCCTATTCATTGTTTCCTGTAGTGGATAGAGATAATACATTTGGCTATAGATAGAATGATAATATTTGTTTCCATTTATTAGGATGACCGGTGTATGAAATCTCATCTATGTAATCACCTACGTACTCTCGTCATATTTATGGCAAATGATTAACACACAACCCCACACCGATCGGCGTTGTACCACATAGCTTCCTAGCTCTGATTTCTTTCATGATGAACTAACTGACCGCTAAGTATTTGATGACGAAGGGAGTATATTGTTTAAGACTGCACTATATATTGATTTCATTACCGTTACCATTTGCACTTCGCTCCAAAACAGCACTCCAGACGTGTAGAGAAGGCAGCTTAGCTTGAAGGGAAGAGCGGCAGCTTTGACTGCTTGAGGCCGGAGTTTCGAGCTTGAGCCATACTAGCTTACATTCTTCTCCAGACATGTAGAAAAAAAAGGCAGATAAATTATGTTGATAGGAAAGACGAACCTGAGTAATAAGAAAAGACGAATTTGATACGAAGTGAAAATAATATAAACTACGTTGGTAGGATGACACTAGTACAGACTAGCACATGCGTGCCCGGAACGGGAACACCATAGCACCGGCACGAGTTCCGAGATAGCAAGCTGAAAAAGCGAAGCTCCATTTTACAGCCGTGCATTTTTTCCTCCTTCAGTCTCTTCACGTACACGGTCTGGTTCCCTATTCCTTTCATCTCAAAAATGTATTACTTGTTAGTTCAAAATATGAACTAACAAACGATAAATCTTTAAAACGAAGAAAGTACTTAAGTGCAAACTCTTGTTGATCGCGTTTGTTCTGGACCCAGCCTATTCTCTCGTTGATCGCGTTTGTTCTGCACCGAACCCAATGGGCAACCTCTAGTCCATATACAAAACATCGTTAGATGGCAGGTCAGGCAACAAACAATAAAAAAATTTGGCGCCAAACAACAAAGATGGGATGAAAATTCCTGACACCAACAGTTATATATGGAAGATAATTTTTATCCATATCAATCAACACCTGCAATTAAATCTTTTCTTAATCTACCAGATCCAGAAGTAATGCTCGTGTACACTACGGAGGCGAATTATTTTCGTGAGCCACAACACGACACAAAAACAACAGCTATATATTTCCGTGGACTTCAGTGCTGACCCACAAAAATAAGAGATATTTTCATGGGCCCTGGTGCTAGCTCATGAAATAAAAAAAAACTATTTTCGTCGGCCGTAGTGCTGGTCCACAAAAATAATATATATTTTCGTGGGCCAGATATTATGCTCGCCAAAATACTTCTAATTAAAATTCCTCTTGCTACCCTAGTCCCAACATACAACATCCGGCGCTGTCCTATCTCGTGCCCCGTGCCACCACCATCCCTGCTACTGCACAAAACCCTAGATTAACCCACCCCTCTACCCCGAGCTAACCATGGCTAGCCTCGGTGTCGACACGTGCCAGGTGTCGCGCCGGTGGGCACCAACACCGCTGGAAATGATGTTGGGGAATGACGGGGTGTCGGGGGAGGGCGCATTTTCCTTCCTCCCCCGGAGCATCCGCGAGGACCTGCGCCTCATCCGGACATGAGCCGGGGAGCTAAAGACATTCCTTGACAACTCGGTGTTATAGCTCGAGCTCTTCACGTGCCTCCGCCGGATCTACACGTCCTCCTCGTCCCCGGCCTCCTCAGGGTGGATGCGCCTCTGCCCGTTGACCATCAGGAAGGCGTTCGAGGTTGACGGATGGAAGGGTGCGACGACGGCGAGGTAATAGTACCTTCTACCTTATGTCCAAGTTTGGCATAGCTAATGATAAAATTGCAGTCAATATCACTCCTGATGAACACATATAAGTTCCAAGCACACTGGTTCCCTCACCACCTAGGAAGGAAGATCCTCCTCAGCCACAAGAACCAGATTATACTGCTCCATCTCCTGTTTGAGAAGAAACTCAGCAAGGTTAAATCAGGCACATCATTTTCTATATGGCTGTATATGGGGAAGGGTTGTTTTGTAAAATAAGAAAATATTTTGGGTTTTCATGCCAAAAGAAAACAATTCTCGGTGTGAATCATGAATTACTTTTGATATGGTATTACATGGAAAAAGGTTATTATTTCTACATGTGTTGTGGAATAATTGATATGTGTTGTGATGTTATTGGAAATATGATATTTTTTATTGTCGTCCAGTTATTTGCGTGAGCCAGAAACTAGCCCATGAAAATACAACTGAGTATTTTTGTTAGCCTGAAGCTGGCATATGAAAATACAACAGAGTATTTTTGTGAACCGGAAGCTGGCCCATGAAAATAATTAACACGTATTGTCGTGGGTCTCAATCCTGCTCACGAAAATAATAAAAAATATTTTCTTGAGCTGCATAGTTTTATTATTGTGGGCCGCATCCGGCTAATGATAATAGTTTTAATTTAATGGACGATCCATGTAAATACAGTTACTTTCGATGGGTTATGGACGTGGGCTTGTGGCCAACAAAATTAAAGTCTTGCCTACGAAAATAATTATTTTCATGGGTTTACACTTTATTTTCGTAGACTCTTGACCACGAAAATAATTCATTTTCCTGTAGTGGTAGAGTCACATGACCATCTGTTGGCTGTTGCATGTTCAAGAGCAGGGGGTCCGTCGGGCGTGTTGCTAATCATATGTCAGATGTTGTGCAAATTATCATATCATACTTCTGTAGAGAGGAATTATATTTCTAGATTTTTGATCTTATCTACAAGTTTCATGAATCATGACTTCTAGTATAGAGTTAGGGGAGAGGTGGATAATACTACTAGTTCTTTGAGAACAATACGGTTCATAGATGTAAGATTCTATTTGCATCCATGTTCCTTTTTCATGCTCTAGATGACATTTACCTTCGTTCACAAAATCTTTAAATAATTATGATAGCTTCTGTTTTACAGAAACTAACTTATGTGCATCCTAATTTTTAACTTCACGTCCCATCATTTCTTTTACTGTAAATAATATCATGAATAAATTAGGATTATGAGAAATTGGTGCATCAAATTAAAAAATTATTCGGAAGATATGATAATGAAGATTAGAATGACATTTAACATTGAACAAGACGTATATGACTTTTACAACATATATGCTAGAAAGATGAGTTTTATTATCTGAAGTAATAGTTGTCACTATGCGAACTTCCATAATAACATTTTTTTGCTCTCATGAAGATAACCGGTGTTCACTACTTCTAATATAATATATGTTATTGGCGCCATTAATTTTTAACCAATTTTTTACACGAGTAGGGACTCATCAGTCTGACAAAAAGTCGGACTCAACAAATAACAATATATGTTATATTGAATCAAAGACACAGTGTATGTGTCAAACATATACAAAGATAACTCATATAAATGAATTTTACTTTATTGATCACTTATTTTAGCATAATCACATCTTTGCCACTATAAATGTACCACTAACTAATATCACGAATGAAAATTGATGAAAAAAATATTTTATTGATAGAAGTGACAAAATTTGCAAACATCTATATAAAAGCATCTATTGATATATTATCAAAGAAAGCATGTCAAATGAAAATTTTTGGATTCACTTCTCTAAAGGTTGAAAGTCGCCTAGACAGAGGGTGAATCGAAAAAATGAAAATTTAAACTTAATTTGAATATGCTCTGATGTCAGAAGTAGGATACGTCTGAGCTTGAGTCGGACTTGTCTGAGGTATTTTCGATAAGTCTGGCAGAAAGTCGGATATTTCCGACTTTTTGCACAACTGAAGATAAAAAATAATTTTTTCTCAATTCTATTGAGGTAAATGACGACCTAACAGTTCTAATAGCAATATTAAGAGCAATATGTGAAAGACAAAGCACTAGAACTAATAGAGAACAACAATTATCTAATATGATCACAAGACTAGTAAATGTGATGCGTAAATGTAAATAGAGACAACAGACACAAAATTTTCATTGTGTTTTGGTTCTACGAAGAAACCTACGTCCCCGTTGAGAAGTCCACAAAGGACCGAACCCTCACTGGTCCTTCTCTCACCAAGATACCACAAAGGTCAAAAACTTGATTTTTTTCACTATCTCAAAGGGTTAATGCAAACTTCTCAAACAAAGAAATTACAAACGAAATCAACTCAGCGATGACTAACTGTTTAGATGTGAACACAATAGTAACAAGCACGAAAAGCTCAAGAAAACTTAGCGGATCGAATCAAAGCTCAACCCCAAAGCCCCTTCTACTCAAAACTTGCAATCACTCCTTCACTCTTCCCAAAAATCAAAAAATTTGGCTCAAGAAGGTGAAGAACAGGTGAAAATGGCTCTTGGAGGTTGATGGAGACACTGGTGAGTTTGTCTAGGATTGGGTACGAGCTAAGAGGGGTTTGTACCCCTATTTATAATCGAAAAACATTTTTGACAGTTGTTTACGGCCCACCTCGGATAAGTCCAAAAATATCTCGAACATGTCGGAGTCTCAAGTCCCATAAGAGGTATGACTAAGTACTTTCATTTGAATTTGAGCAAAAAGCCCATCGAACATGTCTGACTCACTCCAGACAAGTCCAGACCACAAAGGTGGGGTTTTGACAATTGATATATCTAAACCGATGGCTCGGATAAGTCCACTTCATACAAGTTTGACTTATAATGGACAAGTCCGAAGCACAAATTTGGACAAGTCCGAGATAGAGAGAAATTTAAAGCTTCACTTGGGACAGACTGGACATGTTCGAGTCCCAAGTCGAACAAGTTTGAGACTGACTGGACATGATTTGATAACTAATATTTTCTAGTCATATGCTAAAATGGTTGAAGACAATGAATCTTATGATGTTGTTGTTAATTTTGACACAACATACAAAAAAGTTTGATAATTGTCATCCTCTTGATTTGGTTGTTAGGTAAATTATCATAAGAAAGCAATTTTTTGGTGTTACACTTCTATACGATGAGATAACAAAAAGTTTTATTTTATTCTTTAAACATTTTAAAGATAATGTCTGAAAAGAAACCACATACTATTTTGACAAAACAAATTGTAGTCACACTAAAGCAATCATAATAGTTCTATCAAATACTCATCATTGGTTATGTGTGTGACACATTCGAGAACATGCAACAATCTACATTCAAGAATCTAACAACAAAGAACATGCAAAGTTACTTCTTGCATGCATTCTTATTGATGTGTCACCCGCATAGCATATGATGAGTATCTAGTATGAATATTTTGATTGGTTTAACTATGATTGCATCCTATCCATCAACATAGTTGGTAGTTTGTTTACGAACATTACCGTTAAAAACATTCTAAACAGCACAAGTAAAATTCTCTATTGCCTCATCATATAGAAGTGCAACACAAAAAATAGTTGTTTTCGTTTCTTATGATTATGAACCCCAACAAGCAAACCAAGAAGACGATCATCATTCAATTTCTTTTTATGTTGAGTCAAAACCAACAACATCACTATAGATTCATAATTTACAACCATCTTAACATCTACCCAAAAATTGTTATAAAAACATCCTTATCAACTTGAATAGAGTAGAGAAATTTATCATCTTCTCATATCTTCGTATCCCCTTGGTGTACATTTAAGGATCTCTTTATATAAAATATGTTTTTTCACATCTAATTCACCTATTTTTTGTTAATAGGACAATAACTTCTTTTGTAGAGATGTCTACATATTTTTTTACTTATATCGTATGTGCTTCATCAATTTTCTTTTTTGATCTTAATTGGTGAGTCTAATCCATAATGGTAAAGATGTGATATCCTCGAACAAAGTGAAAGCCAAAGTAGAGTTTATATATATGACTTCATATATGCTTGACGCATATACCGTGCATCTAATCTAATAAAACACATATTGTTATTTGTTAAGTTCGACCTTTTATCAAAGCGACGAGTCCATGATAGTGTAAATATTGGTTAAAATTTTATGACATCAATAGGATAAATTGTAGCAAGAGTAGTGAACGCCGAATACCTTTACGAGAGAAAGAAAATATCCTAATATTTGTTACGGAAGAATTTCTCATATACTGACAGTCATTCCTTCACATATAAAAACTCATCTTTCTAACATAAGCATTTTAAAAGTCATATACCTCTTGATCACCATTAAATGTCATTCCAATTTTGATATCATATCTTTTATCATTCCAATCTTGGGTATCATGACTTATGTCATTCGAATTTTGGGTATCATGTCTTCCGGGCAATTTTTCATTTGAGATGCACCAGTTCTCATAATCCTAATTTATTCATGATATTATTAAGGAACGAGACATGTTGTTAATGTGAACTAAAAAACAAGATTCATCTAGGTTATCAAAACAAAATAAATATGTAAATATAATCTTACATTTCCAATCATGTTGTTATTAAAACGTTGTCCACCATCGTGGTGGGACTCTACGCCAGAAGCCATGAAACTTGTCGATAAGATCAAAATTCCAGAAGTATCAGCAGATGGTCATGTGTGTAACAGTTGATGCACACACACGATGAAAGGCCTCACAATGCCCCCATTCTTGAGCATACAAAAATGGTCAGGTGAGTAACATTTGATGCATACACGCGATGAAACGTCTGACAATGCCCCGTTCTTGAGCATACAAAAATGGTCATGTGACTTTACAAAAGATTACATCATCACTATGAAAAAAATAATTATGAGAGCTGAGAGATTAGAAAAGTTATCTCATTGTAGGTGTTGATTGCTATGGATAAAAAATTATCTTCCATATATAAATGGTGGTGACGAGAATTTCTATTTCATTTTTCTTGTTTGACAATATTTTTTCGTTTGTTGTCTGACTTGCCGCTTGAAGTGTGTGTAACAATGTTCCATACGCTAACTGGAGGTCTCCAATTGGTCTAGGTCTAGAAGAAATGTGATCTAACGAGAGTTCATCACCTGACCAGGTATGCATGAGGGAGGCTACCACCTGACCGCGGTACATAACGGGAGGCTGCGGAAGAGAAACATAATTCAGCCGCGGGGGGGGGGGGGGGGGGGAGCAGTCGCATCCCCATTTTACCATGTTCATGCACGTAGATAGGTAATTCAGCGTCGCGTTATGTGACGCCAGGCAACGAGCATAGTGTGCCTCATACGGGGTCATGCTCTACCAGCTCATTGCCCATGTACATGTAGGATCTAACATTGTAACGCACGAATTTATATGATTTGCGTCGTGCTATGTACCTATGACATCAGATACTATGACACCCAAAACAGAATATTGTCGAAGTGTATCAACTACACTTCCCTACGAAATTGGTAAGAAGCAGTCTGTGAAGGTTTTTTTTCGGAGGGGCTAGTCCCAAAAGCTTGCGAGCACGACAAAGATGGTGAACACGGGGTTTTTTACGTGGTTCGGGCCACCGGAACATAACACCCTACGTCCATGGTATATGTTGTATTGCTTGAGTGAGCATTGTGTGAGTCTAAGAGTAGATTCAAGGTGTCTAAGGCGGTGGTTGCCTGATCTTTTTATAATCCAAGGGCAGGCAGATTACAAGTGGGGCCTAGAGCTCGACAGGTGGCCCTGGGGTGATCTTATCCCTAGTACAAGATCTAAGGTGTTATGATCGACTGCTGCCTCTCATCGTGGCTTGAAGACTCGTTGCCTTGCCGCCCCTGTCGTCAGAGTCTAGGCATAGTTGTTGATGGTGGCAGGGAATGTCCCATCTGTCGTGTCATCCCATCCTGTCTCGTCAGCAGCATGGGATACCACATTGATGCCTTCACCGTGATGTGATTGGGCACAGTAGCACCTGACAGGGGCATGTGCCCGCTTGTGCACCTGAGAAAGGCGCATGCCCTCAATGCGCGAGTGGACAGAGCACGTCCCTCTTAACTCCCACGACCTACCACCCAGAGCGAGCTGTTGGTCACGTGGCAGCACCGGAGCCCGCCTTTTCGGGGGGAGGCCAGGTCCTGTATCGCGAGCCACCTGGTAGCTCCGGAGCCCACCTCTTAGGAGAGGCGGGGTTCAACTCTACAGGACACATAGCGGCCTCCTCTAAGGAGAGACAGGGTCTGGCTCCGCAGGACACGTGGCGGCCCCAGAGCCCGCCTCTAAGGAGAGGCAGGGTCTGGCTCCGTAGGACACGTGGCACCTCTGGACCCTGCCTCAGCAGAGCGACAGAGTCCTTAGGCACTTTCAGCCTATGCGCAATGGTATCCGATATGCATGGTACCGACAAACATACTTCTAGAATGTATTTTATGGAGTTCATTTGTCTATATAAATAATCCTTTCCTGAAGCTCCATAATGTGTGAGTATTTGACACTAGGTACACTCTTTTTAAAGTTTGCTTGTGAATAAATAACATCTATGAAGAGCCAATTTGCTAATAAATGCACTTGTTGGTAGTTATCCGGTCTTGTCTGTAATTGGACTAAATATTCATGGGTGTAGCCATGTGAAATATGTGGCAACCACACTCAATTTTGGAAAATGATTACAAACTACATTTCATATCGTAAAACTATGTATCTGTTGAATTTCTGCAATTCACATGACAAAAAACATGTAACTCTGTGTGAGCACCAAAAAATATTGTCCAACATGTAAACTGATTTCAAATACACAATTCACTACAAGACTGCACATTACAATTGAATAAAAATGACAGGTAAAAAAGGAGCCACATGATAGAGCTTATCCCAGTTGCAGAACACAAATCGAGTGAGTGTATAACACAAGTACACAAGCTTAACTTCTTCTATCATCTTCAAATTTACTTTGCATTCACTTTGTTTGGACAGTTACCGCTAAGATGCATAACATCTTTGCATGTCTTGCATTTTCGTGATCTTTGTTCATTTTTCCTTATCTTACCTTTATCTATATGTTGCAATATCCTCTTTTACCTTACTTTTGAAAGAACATTATTAGATGGGAGTATTTGCATTCCATTTGGAATGGTACAACCAGTAAGTTCTGTGTCAAATCGTAGTCAAAATTCTACAAGTGCAAGCTTACAACATATAAAGATTGGAAAATGACTTTGCACTTTGTGACTTGATGTTGTCCGAAGAATACATTCAAGACAAATGTGACTAAAATACTCACGGATTTCATATCTTTTTTACAACCATTCATTGTACTCCAATTTATATTCTGTTAGTATAACTTATCATATGTCTTCAAATTATTACGTTAGAGTTATTTTTTCCCAAAACTTATCATCCTATAATAGCTTAGGACCAATTTTCTCAAAAAAGTTCCATAATATGCCACATACACAATCTATGTATGGTGTGTGATAAAACAGTACTAATAGCATCTCTCATACTAACATTCTCATCTGTTACATTAAAATCTGGAGCATTACCCCACATAGCTTTTAAAAATGTCCTAAATAATCAAATATAACTTTCAATCTTCTCATCAGCTAGAAAACCAGCACGGAAAAATATAGAACTATAATGATTGACTCCAGTGAAAGATGCAAATTTCATATCATATTCATGTTATAAGTAGAATCAAAAGTAACTACATAAAAAAAAATGAGCATAGTTCTTCCTGCTAGTTGCATGAACTCAAAAGACACACCAATCGACCATCATTCACTTGATATTTAAAGAAAAAATTTTATCTAATTCTTTAAACCTTCTAAATCGGTTAATAAACATCTAAACTTCTGCATCCTTGATTTTTTTTTTCTAAAATCAGTATAATAATTTTGCAAATCTTTTTATGCAATCACCATACTGAAAACCGTCAGCAACTACATGTAGTAGCTTATATGCTTGTGATGTTACAATACTTGCTTTGTAACAATTGAAAAGAGTTGTTTTAGCCTTCTCACTAACATGACCTTACTAAATGAAATTTGCTAGGCATAAACAAATAAATGATTATGTCCTTCATAGAGTTTCTTGATCTCATATTTACCTTCATTAGTGCACTTCACATAAATATAAGCTTCACGCCCGCATCTACTCTCCCTAGCATGACGCCATACTAGGAAGAGTAATAAATTTCACATAAATATAAGTTTTAATAGTAATAAATCAAACGATTTGTCCAATGTGCGCCATAGAGAGTAAATGTGGATGTGAAACTTATATTTATGTAAAACCCATTAGTAAAGGTAAGTATGAGATTGCAAAACTATATGAAGGACAAAATCATGATATGGTTACGACTAGCAAACTTTATTTACTAAGATTCAAACGTCATGTCAGTGAGAAAGCTAAAACAATTATTTTCAATTGTCACAAAACAATTATTAGAACATCACAAACATATAGACTACTACATGTGAATGCAGACGGTTTTGAGTATGTTGATTGCACAAAAAATATCAGCAAAACTATTATACCGATTTCAGAAAGAACATCAAAGATACATATGCTCAAATGTTTATTGACTAATTTGAAAGGTTAAAGAAATTGAATGAAGATTTTTTTGTTTAAATATGAAGTGAATAATAATCGGTTGGTGTGTGTGTTTTGACTTGATGCAACTAGCAAGAAGAATTGTATTTATTTTTGTGATGTAGTTACTTTTGATTCTACTTACAATATGAACCAATATGGTATGAAATTTGCACTGTTTGCTAGAGTTAATCATCATATGAGTTTTATATTCTTTGATACTGGTTTTCTATTTGATGAGAAGATTGAAATATATGTTTGGTTATTTCAAACATTTTTACAAACTATGGGAGGAAAGACTCCATATTTTATTTTAACTGATAAAGATGCTAGTCTGAGGACTGCTATTGTTACTGTTTTGACACACACCATACATAGGTTTTGTATATAGCATAGTATGAAAAAATTCTCTGAAAAAATTGATCATAAGCTATTATAGAATAATAAGTTTTTAAAAAAATTAACGACAAAAGAATTTGAAGACAGGTGAAAATCTATACTAACAGAATATAAGTTGGAGGACAATGAATGGTTGAAAAGAAAAAGATATGAAATCTGCGAGTTCTAGATACCAGCATATTTTAGTCAACATCAAGGTCAGGGAATGCAAATTCATTTTTCAATCCCTTTATACATCGTAAAATGACAATTGTAAAATTGAATATGATTTGACACAATATTTACTGGTTCTACCCTTCAAATGAAGTGCAAATACTCCCACCTAATGATGTTATTTCAAAAAGGTGCAAGAGAATACTAGAACATGCATATAAATGTAAGAGAAGAAAAAAACAAAGAACAAGTCACGAAAATGCAAGACATGCAAAAATGTTGAGCATAATAGTCGTAACTACGCAAATAAAGTGAGTGCAAAATAAAATTGAAGATGATACAATGAGTTAAGTTTGTGTATTAATATTATACGCTCACTGGACTTGTGTTATATATCTGGGATAAGCTCTATCATGAGACTCTTTTTTAACCTGTCATTTTCTTGTAATGTGAAATCTTGTGATGAATTGTGTATTTGAACTCAGTTTACATGTTAGACATTAATCAGAATATCTGATCAAACATACATTGTGATATTGCTGGTCTGTTTGCTTACATGTGTTCGATGTGCATTTTTATTTGAATTGAACCTGATCATTTACTCCCTGTTTTAAAGAATAAGCATGTCACAAGGTTCACTCCCATGTTTGAATGGCCGGACAAGTCTGCTTCACTTGGAGTTACTCAACCATTTGCATGCAAAGTCCATATGAACTGGTTCAACATAAACATCACGTGCACCAGATGTTGTCGGTTACAACATGTTTTGACGGCGCATGCAGTTCCACATGCATGGCGCCCTACAACTACTTATTCAATCTGCATGGTGTCCTACAGCTACTTAGTTCAATCTCAAAACGTCGAACATGTTGCACGGCCACGACAAGTGTCCCCACATACCAGTCGTCTAACGATGCTTGCCGCTCCGGATCTGGTTTAGGCAAGTCAACAGTGAAATCAGAGCAGGAGAGAGCAGAACACACCTAAACTGAACACGACAAGCAAACAGAACTCACGAAGAGAAATCAGAGCATGGGAGCAAATATCTTTTGATGGCGCCTTAGCCGTGGCTGCCGACGACAAAGGAACAGCAGGAACACAGGTGTCACACGAACTAGCAGGCAAGACGATTGATCGACAAAGCCGGGGGCGTGGGAACATAGGCAGGAGAAGTCGCGATCGAAGGGAAGGAGACCGATGGTGAAGGAGACGTGGTGACTTGGCTCGGCTCGCTCATAGGGGATTTTGGGCGAAGTTCCATAGGCAGGTGGAATGAGTTATGTGAAAAAAGTGCAGCCACCGTATAATGGGAATTCAAAAGTTGGAAGCACATAAGTGAGGGTTGCACCAGAAGCTGAATTGCACACTGTATACATTACTGTCCAACCTTACTGGCAGAGTATTATATTTTTTTGGGAGTGGCAGCATATATATTACTGTCCGGACAGCGTGCGTATTCTAGAGAAAGCAAAGTTCCAAATGGCAGACATGGCGTCCGCATCAGTCGACGGAAATTAGCTCATGAGTGAACTGGGCAGCTCATGAGTGAACTGGGCACATCTAGACTAGAGAAGGTACTTGTTGTACTTTAATCTGTACTCTAAAGAATATTTCTATCCATTTACAACACACTATAAAATATTTTGTACTCTACATTACAATTCTCCGCACTTGCGGTACTCTAGATCAACTACCTCCTATTTTATATTATATTATATAAATATTTTCTTAAGTTATGAAAATTGCATAGGTTATATAAAGCACAATTAAAATACATGGATGACCTTTAAAAATTGGAAGGAAATTATAAAGAAATAGTAAGTTAATGACAATACCTCAGTAACATATTGAACAAGGGAAACATGTACCATTGTACTGATCCTGAATACAGCTGCATCATGCTGAAATGCAAAGGAAAACATATGTATTAGTTTGAAGAACAAGTAAAAAAAGTACTTAGATGGTCAAAAACTTTCATGAGTTATCCAATAAAGTAATTTGCATACATCATCACAAAAAGTCATACATATATTCAAATCATATGCATGCAAATTAGGTTGAACATCCTTATGAAAATGGAAGTAATGTGTCATTGTTAGGGATAATAGATGGGCCTTATGGGTCATAACACAACTGTAGGGTAAGCTAGTGTTAGGTTTAGGTGAGTCCACTCTATATAGAGAGCCATTATGTACTCTAGGGCAAGCAAGAAAATATACTACTCGGAGCCTCAGGATGAGTTAGTGGATCTATCTTGCTAATTATTCTTGAATAATCCCAGCCATCAGACCGTCCACAGTGGCACACTGTAAAGCATACTGAATACACTGTATCGCAGTGTAATTTAGAGTATGTACTGTAAAAGTAGGAGAATAGTGTATATAGTATGCTTTAGAGGGCGCTGGTGCGGATAGCCTCAGTCATTTAAAAGGTAAGTTAGAAAACAAGATTGTTACCTGTCACATGGTTGCAATCTAGGGAGTTTTGGGCATGGAGGCATTAGAACTCGATAACTTTTGAAATTCCTATAAAAAAATGTCAGCCTCTTTGCATAGTAACTGAAAGTTTTGAACCTTAAAAAAAATAGAAGCACTGAAGTAAGCAAGAGATTAAAATTGAAAATATGTCAATGAAAAAAATAAAACTGCATAAAGAAATTACAAATCATTATGAAGACTTCTTGATAAATGGTTTGCAAATATATTTCTTATCAGTATGGCATGCCTTTTCCTACGCAGCCTCTTGTTAATAATACCACAGAACAAGGAAGTTTACTTGAAAATTCAGGTAAACCGATAGATTAACAGATTTATTAGAAAGAAAAAAATAGAAATGGAGATTTTGTCAAATGAAGTGACAAACCTTGAGGTGAAGCATAAGTCGTTGCAATATTGGTACCAAGCTCAGCAGTCCCAGGGCGATTACTTTCGTTCAGATGAATAGATGGAGAGTTTATCAGGGAAAGGTGCAATGTTACTGGGAATATTAGAAATATAAGGGTCCTCATCATCCAACTGACGATTCAGGTTACGTGTTCCATGACTGGTAGTTGTTATTGTTGTAGGATCCAGAGTTGCATGACTGGTTGGTGGGGTTGTAGCTTGATAAACAGATAAAACATGTGAATAAATATCACCAGAAGAATAGATAACCGTTTTGCAAAAACTGGTAGCATCTGAGTTGCCACAGAATTGCTCAATGATTTTGAAGCTGCTAAGCCATCAGACAGTTCCTTACTCAATAAAGTACAATGCCTTTTCACTATTTATAGAATAGTAGGATGAACCTGTATGGGGAAACAGAATCTATGAATTGATCAAATGAGCCAAAGTGATATAGCACTTTAAAACAATGAAATTAAACAATCAACTAACCTCGAAGGAAATACTGGAAGTCTGGAACAAGGAGTAGTTGCAGGTCCAAGTGAAGGAGATTTGTCACAGGGTGGATCCGGAGGTCAAATGAGAAATGGAAGCTTGTCTCCTCCCACAGGACAGTAAGCAGACTTCATTCTTGATACTTCAGAAACAATGTTATCATCATCTGAATGAAGAATAACTGGTGAACCATTAGCTTGGTGAACTCAATACATTTCCTCTAATGAACAAACTCAGAAAGGGCAACGATAACATGATCCATCACCGATTCCATCAGTGGAAAAAGAGAACCACTCCATGTCCAATAATGTACCGAAGTCATGCTTCCTAACATAACACCTTTGAACATCAGATAGTGAGTTAACTACATTGCTTAGTCTCCTTGACGAAAATTGATGCTTAACGCGGTCATGACAATTAACAGATGGTGGCATCACTACAAAATACAATTGGAGATAATTTACAAGACATTGATCCAGAATACTAACAATATTTTGCCACTGCGACATGCATCAAAAGATAACTGAAAGTAACTCATTTGCACCTAGTTCTGACATGCATATCGTTGCACCAAAACAGTACATGGACCCACTTGCCACACTTGTCAACCAGCACAGTCAACCAGCACAGGAGCATTTTAAAGTATAAACAATGATACACTAAATGTAGAAAACCACTCTTTGTACTCTATTTTAGAGTACCGTTTAGAGTACGCCACTGCAGCACCTCCCCCTGTGCACAGGTTTAGCGTACCTGGTGCGAGTGGTCTTACCTGTCTCTCGTGGTGTGGTGAGCAAGTGGTCGGTGGAAAGAGCACTTCCAGCAGGTGGTTGGTTGGTTAGGTGCGACCGCATGCCATTGCCAGGAGAGTCTGGAGGTGCACTACAATCGTCCATGATCACTTCCTTGAGTAGTGTCCATGATCTCCCATGCCAATAGCATTTAAGATATGAGGGGTCAATCAACAGTGCTGTAATTCAGCGAAGAATGCATCCTTGTTTCTCAATTGTCATGCAAAGCACATTCAGTGCTGAGCTCATTTGCATCTCAGTTCTGATCTGCACTGCACAATTCTCTTTGTTGCAGACCTACTACAGTATAAATCAAGTGTAGCAAGTAGAATAATACAGTAAGTCGCCGCACAAGCATGGGGCAATAGAGCATCTGTATGCATTTAAGCCATTTCTTGCAAATGTGATGTATTTGATCAGAGTTCAGAGATTAGTCAATACTGAAGGAATATACGAGTCTCCTTAATCCGCTTTGGGTGTCACAGTTACTACTACATTCTAATCAAACTTGTCCTAAAATTACCTAGGCTGTAGGCTCACAGTATGATGAATCAAGAAGCAAGCGGACAGGTTTGACCAAGAATTCTTCCTGCATTCCAAGATAACGGGACCAGTAATAATCTAGGAAACGTATGATGTCGTGGTACTTTCCTTCCTCATTTGGGCGATCTTGGGGCGGCTACCATGGACCGCCTCGTGGGCCCTGCCTCGACGTCCCCGTCCTCCTTCTTCTCGACGACCGCGGTCTCCTCCTCCAACTTGCCGTTTTCCGCGGCGTCCGGCGCGGGCCCCTCCAGGTCGTCACGGACGCGGAAGGAGGCGTGCAGGACGACTATCGGGATGCCAGCGGCGAGCGCGGCGAGGAGGCTGGGCACGGCCCCCGCGGCGGCGATGTCAGCGAGCACGAGCGCGATGAAGACGGCAGCGACGAGGCGGCGGTCGAGGAGCCTGCGGAGGAGGGCCGAGTTGGGGAACGTCCTGAGCAGGCCCCCGTAGACGAGGAGGCCCTTGGACGCGGCCATAAGGAAGAGCACCGAGGCCCGGTGCCGCGGCGCGAGGAACGCCAGCAGGAGCACCCACTGCATCGCGGCGTAGTGGAACCGGAAGGTGCGGAGGTTGCGCACGGCGCGCACCGCCGCGGCCTCCGCGTCAGCGGCGGGGGCGAACGCCGAGGGCCGCGGCGCGAACCGCGCCAGCGCGCGGCGGAAGCCACGGGCGCCCGCGCACGCCCGGTCGACCGCCGACGACGCCGCGCGCCGGATCGCGCCGGCTGCTGTCATGGCCGGGGCGGCGAGATCTGCTCCGCCCCCGGTCGATAAAATTTACTCGGTGCGGTGCGACCACCTCCTCGTTGTTCCGGGACGGAGATGGGGGCGGGGTCTTCTGGGCTTCGTGGGTCGGCACGCGTTTTTCTTCTGCTCCGCGCCGGGGTCTTTGGAATAAAGGGCCGCTTCCACTCGGCGTGTGTTGGCAGAAACCGCGACTTTTCCACTTGTTTCGCGTCATTTTCGTTGGGTTTTGGGGCCCTCTCGCTCGCTTGATGTTGCGGCTCACCGAACGTCATGTGTCCCATCTTCCCAAATGGTCGGCACACGGGCAGACGCTACAATTTTTTTTCTAGATGATGATGGAAAACAGGGAGACCAACTAATATGATGGGGATCATGGTTTGCGTGTTGCTTTCTTTCTTTTAGCTCGCATTGCACTCCAAGGAAGAAGTGCTGCTGCAGCAGCAGCAACAGGCGAGACACTGCAAGTCTGCAACAGGTCGGGTACCATCTGTGGGGTTCTGAGTTCTGACCTTCGTAGTTGCGGACTATTTTGGTCAGTACTGTATACAACAGGGAACTCATGAACTAGCCGAGATATTGGCACAACATTATCCTTCATTTATGTTTAGGTATGATCGTCGCACCGTCATATAGATCAAGCTTTTAGCCTAGAAGCGGATCTATCAGGACAGAGGAGGGTCTCAACCCTTTGGCCCTGTTTGGAACCTGTGAATGAAAAACACAGAAATAAGAAAAAATGCAGAAACGGACAAAATGTGGGAATGAAGAAAGTGAGAAAACTACAGGAATCAAAAACAGAGAAAAAATGAATTTTGGTGTTTGGATTGCAGGAAAAACTTAAGTTGTTTAAAAAATTATTGAAAGTTGCAATACTCTTTCAAGCCTCCATTCATGCATTATCATCTATAATCTAGACACATAATGATGTTTTAATAATCCAATAAAATTAACAATCATTGATGGTTCCACTTAGCTCTTGTAGCATTCTTTTTTTCCTGCATATTAAGAAGTATAATTTTTGGTTTCAAAATAATATAAAATAATGTTGTGTATTGATAAATAAAGTTATGTGCCGATATTTTTTCACCATACATTACTAAAACTATTTTTTCGATAATGATTAATTCATCCAAATCTGGACTAAAAATTCTGGATTTTCTCTAATCTTCCGTTTTGGAGGGAGGAAGCAGCACTGAGACAGAGGAAGAGAGTGAGTTAAGAGTATTCCTTTGTTTCTTTTGTAGGATTTTCTTCCTATGAAATTCGAAGGATTCAATTCATTTTCTTGGGAAAGTATTAATGTTTTCCTCCATTCCAAACACAGTAGTGGGTTTCCTTTCCAGAGGATTGAATTTCTCCAAAAATCTTTTAAAAATCCACCGTTCCAAACAGGGCCTCACCGGTCATGGTTTTATGGAGCTCCTTAAATTTTTAAAAGAGAAGAAGAAAAGGAAAAGAAAAATGAGTTAAAAAACAATATATTGTGAAGAATAAAAAAATAACCAACACAGTAAATTTTAGAGATATTGTGATTTTACCCCTAGTTTGAAGTGCAATTGTGATTTTGCCCTCCAAATTAAGACTTTATGTTTCTACCCCTACTTTTTAGAAATGAAGCCACTGTGTACCTCTCATTTTTAACACTGTTAGTTTGATAGGATTAAACAATTTTTAACAATTATAATAAAATATTAGGAAATTGAAAAGACCATGGTGCCCTTTACTAATGGTTAATGTTCATCTTCTACACTAGGAAGCTGCTGCCATCGAGATCGATCACTGTCAGCCCCTGGCCCGCGCGTTGGACGCCGCCGCCCGCCTTGGCCCTCGCGCCGCGCTGCTGCCACATTCTTCCACTGCCAGCGCCCCTCGTCGTTAACGCGCTGGGTATTTCCGTCCTTTTTACTCATACTTAACACCGTTAACGCTCACTAACGGAGTAGGGGTATACTTTATATTCATTTCTAAAAAACATGGATAAAATCACAAACTTTCAATTTGTAGGGTAAAATCACTATTGCACTTAAAACCAAAGGTAAAAATACAACCCCTAAATTTTACAGTCTAGAACCACCATTGTTATAGCTGGAAAGTGCCAAGCTGGTGAGGCCTACTAACCGACAATGGTTCGGCCCATTTCGAAACACATCACATCTCACGCGGGCCCTTACATGGGCTATGAAGTGTCCAAGTAGAATGTGCCGTGATCCGAGCTGTGAGGGACTGGCTCGTTGGCCGAGCTCGACGTTGCCTGAATATTGTCATCCACCCTTGACGCCACACAGGAACAATATTCTGAGTTTCCAATATGTACTCCACTATTACTCATGTATTTAAGCCTTCTTCATAGTGTAAGCTAAATTACTTAACTCCACTATCATTCCTTTTTGTACAAGACATATGTTGTGAAACTATGTACAATTGATAATTAGTATATTTGCAACATCTTCTTATTTTCTTAACAATTATTTTAAACACTGTCAGATGTTATCATTTGTTTCTTATCGTTAATTTATCCTCTGTCTTTTCTTATGATGAGTTTTATTAGGTGATGAAGAAAGTATTTGTTCTGTTGTTGTTGGAGTTTCGAAAGCTCGGGCCTAATATTATCTTTGCAAACTTTTCTAAGATAATCCTAGATACTGGAAAAGAGGATTTGTTATGATCACTTGCATGCTGTGATGGCTTATTAAAAACCTTACATGCAACGTATTTTTTCTTTTTTTTTTCAAAATGGAAGGGTGATTGTTTCTACCAAAACTAGGAGTCTCTGTTTTTAGAGACCTTTTTGAGTGGATAGAACCTTTACATTACATTATTGTTTGCTTCAAAAAAAAAGAACCTTTACATTATTGGCATCCCTTACTGTTCATGGATCAGGTTTGTTCATATCGTTGTGTTACCATGGACATCGAATTATTACATTGTGTTTATCATAGACCAGATTATCAGTTTTGATGTTTTGTATCTTTCTCGAATATAGATGTCTCACATCTTGTTATGTTTCAATTTAACTACGGAGGCATTCAGGCTAAAACACGAGATGTAGACTATGCTGGTGGTGACAATGATATTGGCATCTCAAGCTGGGACAACAGAGTGCTTCCCCCAAGTGTTGTGGACTGGGTCCAAAGGGGGCAGCACCAAATGAAGAATGAAAGTTGGATTATAGATAAATAATCTGGATTAAGGGGATATAATTTGTTAGAGAATGAAATAAATAATATGTTGTGTTATAGATAGAAATAAGAGATAGAGAAAGTTGGGCTTTCCCCAACTGTCTCGGTGCAGATTTGGAAGGAGCACAGAAACCGTAGCCTATATAATGCATCCCATCCCCCTCGCATATAATACATCGAAAAATAAAGGAATTTACGGTGACCGGTGACTGTATCCCCACCAAGATCCACAACAATTGATATCAGAATTCAACGAAGCATCCACAATGTCCAACACTGACAATGATTATGGGCTTTAGAAGAAACATGGCCACACACATCTATGGTAGCCGCCCAACAAAGCAGCCCAAGTAGCCACCGATGTATGCGTAAGCCAACATTTTCTTTGCATGTGCTCTTTCTCTTTCCGTCCAACTCAGACTTGGGATGAAAATAAAATAGGTCATGTAAGTTTATGGACTAAATTCACCTATTTGAAAGTTCAAAGATCTATTCAAGTTTTTGGTGAAAGTTTGAGAATGAAATTGAGTATTACGCCTTCTCCAAAACATTTCCAAAATATCTCCAAAACGAAAGTGGTAAGCATGGTCTTGGTTGACGATGACCTGGTCCCCAGCAGCCCCAAGGGACGGATGGGGCCCCTGCTACTGATTCCGAGCTCCAGAGGTTGGAACGAGAAGGGGGGCCCGATAACCAAGTTGCCTTCGAGTCCTAGCCCCCGAAGGGCACCGGGTCCCCCCAGTGGGCCCTGAAGATCAAGATACCTCTAGGTCCTAGTCCCCAGAGGATGCACTGGGTTCGGGGGACATGGAGTCTCTAGGTCCGGAGCAGATGGAAGAAGATGCACCAGATTCCTCAAGGAGGGTCCTGACCATCCAATGTTTAGTCTACTTTCATCAGTGAAGTCCTGCACGAAGCAAAAATAAGGTACCTTGAAGTACACAAGTTGTTGTATACAGTGTTGACCGCGTCGAGGAAGCTTCGTCATTACTTCCAGGCACACAGGATTTCAGTGGTGACCTGGTTCCCACTGGGGAAAGTGCTCCGCAGCCCCAACGTGACCGGCAACATCACCAAACAGGCGGCAGAAATGGCGGAGTTCGATCTCAACTTCTTTCCGCAGCATGCGATCAAGAGCCAAGCACTGGTGGATTTCGTTGCAGAGTGGACTCCCTCACCAAGCAACCCAGGGGGCCATGAAATCAGCGAGCCAGAGCCCAGGACACCGGTGCTCACCGGACCCCACTAAATACTCTTCTTCGACGGTTCCTCGCAAAAGCAAGGGGGCAGAGCTGGCGTACTGCTCACCTCGCCAACAGGGGAGCAGTCCAAGTATGCGTTGCGCCTTGACTTCAATGCGGCCAACAACGTGGCAGAGTACAAAGCCCTCATCTTTGGACTAACAGTTGGGTAGGGTCTCGGTGTCCAGCAGATGCTGGTCAAGGAAGACTCCCAACTGATCATCAAGCATGTCCGGAGAGAATGCTGCTGCAACGATCCTTAGCTTGCGGTGTACCTGCTACACGTCAAGAAGCTGGAGGCTGGCTTCGAGGCCTTGGACCTCTAGCATGTACCACGCGCTGACAACTCCATCGTCGACGCCTTGTCAACAATGGCATCAACTAGGGCCACAGTTCCTGAAGGTGTCTTCGGCAGGAGAATTGTGTGACCAACCGCTAGGCCTATAGGGCCTAACAAAGAAGGCGAGCCCAACACCTTAGAGCTGGCGGTCTCGGTGGCCCTGTAACCGTGGGGCCCGTCGAGGTTCTTGTGCTTCACCGGGGACACCAGATCACCCGGTACCCAAGATCCAGAAGCTCAGGATTGTCCCGATACATGGATCACGGAGATCCGGGACTACCTGAAGGACAACATCCTTCCCGAGGAACGTGTATCCACTGAGCAGATCATGAGGATGAAAAAATGCTACACACTTGTTCTATTACGGTGCATAACTCGGGAGGAGGGCTGCGACTTGCTCGCAGAATGCAGGAATCACACGGCTTCTCACACGCTAGTCAGTAAGGCCTTCTGGCATGGTTTCTACTGGCCAACAACACTCCAAGACACTGTCAAGCTGGTGAAAGGGTGCAAGGCATGCCAGTTCCATGCCAAGCAGATTCACACACTGGCGCAAACACTACATATGATCCCGCCCTCCTATCCATTCGCGGTCTGGGGGCTGGATATCCTGGGGCCATTCCCCAGGGCCGTCGAAGTGTACCAATTCCTCTATGTTGCTGTAGACAAGTTCACCAAGTGGCTGGAAGCAGCCCTAGTGATCACCATCAACAAGGAGTAGTTCATCAAGTCGATCGTCTGTAGGTTCAGGGTCCTGTACAGGATCATCACCCACAATGGGATCCAGTTCACCAGTGCAGCGTTCCAAGACTACTGCGAAGACCTCGGCGTCCAAGTTTGTTATGCGTCCGTGGCTCACCCAAAGAGCAACGATCAAGTTGAAAGGGCCAACGTTGAGATCCTCAGGGGCCTCAAGACACCCACGTATGAAAGCTTGGATAAGCATGGTGCCAAGTGGGTTGACGAACTTCTGTGTGCGCTATGGGCGAGTCGGACATCACCCAGTCGGGCCAAGGGGGAAACACCTTTCTTCCTGGTGTATGGGGTCGAGGACGTCCTCCCCCTAGAGGTCGCCATGGACTCCCTTTGGGTCTAGACATTCGATGCAACTGCACAGGACCAGCTCCGACGTGAATATGTCGACCTCGTCGACGAAGCAAGGTGGCATGCCGCTATCCTAAACGCACGGTATTGGCAAATGCTCCGGTGCTACCAGGAATGGTTCGTGTGGAGTAGAGAACACCGGACGGGCGACCTGGTACTGCGGCGAATACTTTCTCGGGAAGGGTCACACAAACTCTCCCCCAGCTGGGAGGGCCCCTTCCGAGTGACACAGGTACCCCGCCCCGGGTGCGTCCGCCTTGCCACGGAAGAAGGAGAGCCCCTCTCCAACCCTTGGAACATAGAGCACCTCCGTAAGTTTTACCCCTAGAATAATGGTAGGATAGTGTAGGATGTCATTGTGCCCAGGAACAACACTCAAGACAACCAAACTCTGGGAGGGACAAGTCCAGAGTGTTCAGCCTGCTTAAGCTTGGTCAAAAACCCAAAGCGTGAACACTCTGCCTCCCTTGCCATATGGAGTGGGTTGTTGCCTTATTGTAAAGCATGTCTCCTCCTATGAATGCCAATTTGAAAGAATCATTGTCTTACCCCATGCTTTCTCTTATGCTCATTGTTCACGGCTGTTATATACCAATTTCACCCGTCAATATAACTCAATTATGTGAAGGAAATATAATTTCTTGTACACATCACCTTTCTATTTAACCTATTTCCACTTGTACTTGGAGAAATTGGTGCATGCAGGTATTCTATACAGAAACAAAGTGAAAACGAGAGGATGGATCCTATAAAATATCATTCCAGACAATTAAGCACCAACATCTGGCACCACATGGATCAAATGGCCCACAAATAGAAGTATCCGAGGCCATCCAACGGTGTATCACCCGTATCAAGGAATGGGACCCACCTGGAAGTCATCCAAAGAAAGCACATACTATTTGGAGGACTTACCAGGTCGACCGACCCCCCTAGTCAGCCGACCTGGTCTTTCCTCCAAACTCGGCCATCTTCCACGTGTTGGCTCCTCCCGGCTTGAAGAAGTCAGTGGTGACTGATTCACGCGCTTTTGGTGGCGGAAACTGACCCTTCTCCAAGCTATAAATAGGACCCCTCACCCCTCACTTCAACACACACCACTTGATCATCATTCTATTGTATACACTAGTTCTCTTAGTCCTTAGTGGAGTTAGGCTATAGAGAGCAGAGCCTCTAGTCCCAAGTCCAAGTTGGAAAAGTTATGACTCATGTATCTTTTCTTATCTTTGTGACTTTATGCATAATAAAGATATTATCTTTAGTCTTCTTTTATTCATATACTTGGATGAAGCGCTTCTTGTTTGATTGTGGATTCCATGTATGTGGTAGGAGTAGTCTTTATGATTATGCCATATCACTCCTAATCTATCATCATAAACGCTACAAACCCCCACTATAGTCTAATTAGTTATGATATGATCATGCTAATATGGATAACTTATGCTATGTCTCAACATTGGTTCAACGATGTTAGTCATTTACTTAGAGAGGTACTTGTACTCGAGCCTCTAAGGTATTTACTTATTATGCTAGCATGGTGTTAGGATAGTAAGTAGCGTTGGATGTCTTGTAGACCCACGCATTGAAGAGATAGGCAGTAGGTGGTGACAACCCTATCTGTCCTTTGTAATCCTCCACGTCCGGCTATGCCAAAGGCTCTTGGCAAGAGTCGCCTAGTGTTGCTAGGGGTAAACCCGTGCCCGATGTGTTGAACAACTTAGCATAAATATTCACCGTTCACATGCTCATTAGTACCTAACCTAGACTATGTATATCTATATTAGAAGCATTGTAAGAGCAACTCCCCAACTCTAGGTCTAATCTCCTTTAGGACCCATTTACCCCTTAGAATAGATTGCTTAGGTGTGTATCACACTACCCATATATTATCAACTTACCCCTGTCTTGATAATTGATTAGTATCCCATAGCTTGATCATAAGAGTAGTGTTTACTTTACTCCATTGCCTTCCTTTGAGATAAATATGATAACCTTGGGAATACTCTTGGGTGAAATGCTACACGATAGTTTTTGTGTGCTTGCGGACCTCATCTCTTTAGAGAGATGATCTGTGACATAAGAAACATCAACAAGCATTTCTGGTGCCATTGCCGGGGAAGGCAAAGGAAGTGAAGGCTAGCTATCACTTGTGATTAAGCTATAGGTGCTAATAGTTATTAGACAGGATTACCCTTGTTTGTTTTCTCCTTTTGTGGTGAAAACAGGGTAGTGTTGGCTAACCCATTTCATAGGATGGCCAACGAGGACGCTAGTGCTCAACTACAAGATGATTCATGGCGTACCTCAATAAATGTCCGCTAGGCAACACCGTTGCCTCTTGCAGAAGAATTTCAGCTTCCAGTAGGAGCCAAAGACATCAATTCCCAAGCTTGGGAGAGTCCCCAACAGTTCTTCTTGGTTTGCCTCCACCATAGGGTGGATAGTTGGCTCCTCATCCAACATGCATGTCATGGGTTGGCCCACCAATCCATGACCACCTTTGTGCTGGAGCTGAAGGAGTCCTATTCTCATTCATCATGGATGAGAATATGGTCTCTACTCGAGGGGTGGATTGAAGAGTGCTCTAGTTGCTTTAGCTTGGCATGCACACCACTTAACAAGGTGGACATGCTAGCTAAGGAACTACAACTCCCATTGAAGTATCATGAAGACCAAACCAATGGAGGAGTGTTTGGATGATCCAAGCCATGGATATTTACATGATTTGTGAAAATCCATGTCATCATGGGCCACTTTGGGAATCATTTCCCTAAATACCCATGAGAATTCTTCCTTCCAAACACAACTCCAATGGCTATCACCAACAAGGAGGTCAAGGGTGGAATAAACATCACCCTTGTAATCAAGGAGGCTATGCAGATTTCAAGGGATTTAAGTTTAACTAGCCTACCTTGAAGTATCTTGTCCATGGCCAAACAAGAAATCAAGACAACATTTACATGAAGTTCTTGGCCAAGGACAAGAAACTTAAAGAGCATTCAAGATCCAAGATATCCCACAATCACTTGTTGGGATTCCTACCTTTCAACCAAGCCCATGCAACCTAGTGCAAGTCACATTGTGGATGAAGCATTTCTTGTTTGATTGTGGAGTCCACATGTCATCATGCCCAAGGAAGCTTTTGATCCATGATCACAGTATGGGTTGACCTTAATGGAAATCAAGAAGGTCAAAGTGACACCCCTAAAAGAAGGACAAGCCTCACCATGCTCATGAGAGAATATCTTCAAGAGGGAAAAGCCGTCACTACATCAACAAGTCTTCATCAAGATGACGGAGAGGCTCGGGCCACCATGTGGCCCACATGTCCGAATGACATGCCAAAGGAGATTTGGCATGACAAGAGAAGTTGTCTACATCTTCAACTCCAGGATTGGACAACAAATTATCGCACTAAACAGGACAAAGGTAAGTCCCACTCATCAGACTTTCAAAATTCGGTGAGTCCTCGCCAATAGGTTAATTGGTAGTTATCTAATATTTGATTTCCCAAATTACATATTTGAATTTCCCATCAAATCATGCATTTGCATTTAGCATGTTTTGATTTTTCACACTTGCATGTTGGAAAGTAAAATTTCCAACCTTCCTAAAACTAAAATTTTGAATTAGGAAATAAATTTATTTGGATATGAACCTTGGGCATAACCACCTGAATTCATCTACCTAATTCAAACAAAAAAATTATTTCCCCTAATATTCATTGCATTTACAAGTTGTTTCAAGTTGGGCAAAATAATTTGGCAAAGTGTACAACATGCTTTTGAGCTAACGTAACCCATTTTCGAGTTGTTTTGTTTGTTCTTAATTTTAGTGCAGTCAAGACAAAATTTGTAAATAGGTTGGAAGGTCCCATCAAGCACATATCCATCCATCAATCTCATTTTGAGTTCATGGTGGAGGAATGCTCAAGATGGTGGCCCAATGGAGGAGCAAGATGAAGCCCATTCAACTCCAGCCTCAACTTGACATTGAACATGAAGGCTTCACCAAAATTCATGATCGTGAGTTCCTCACACAACGACCTTCAACCAAGACTACTCTTCAATTGAGGTACAAGTTTAAAATTTTCTGTCGCCTAAATTGCATTAAGATTGAATGATTTTTGCTTACATTGGTAAGGAAGGTTTACACCTTCTCATCATTCAATTCTTATGCATCCTCACGAGAGTAAGTGTTGACATTACTCTTTTTTATTCTTCAGAAAAGGAATGTCACCTTACTATGGAATAAATTTAAACAAGTACCTAGAATTTTATAAGCATTGCTAAAATTGACTTAGACATTTTCTGCCTAGGTAATGCTAATGGAATGACTTAATGGATGAATTGGTATGCAACAACCTAGGAATATGATGTCCATAATTTTGATTTGAAACTCATTCATGCATGGATCACTAAATTTCAAATTCCTAGGCAAGAAATTAAAAATGTTCAGGGGGATAAAATTAAGAATCTTGCTTGCCATGAACCACATGATAAATATTTGCTCTTGTAAAAAAACTATGATGGTTAGAAATTTTACAAGATGAAGAGATCCACATAGTGTTTTATATCACTTGCATTGCTATGAGGTGGAGCTTTAGAAAATGTTCAACTTGATTTATCTATAAAGCCCCACTCCTAGCAATGATTCACACATTATTCATGGACACACTTGGAAGACCCAATGCATCTTTGATTTTTATATTCCCTGTATGTACAAATGAAAATTCAGTTACCTAACCCGAAAATTCATTTGTACAAATATCGGGAGCTAACCATCCCTCTCTATCATAAAGAGGAAGTTTGAAAGAGTAAGATATTTATGCAGGCATTCAAATATCCAATTGTTGGAAACCCTAAGAGGATTCCATATGAATATCTCTTGGCCAAGGAGTAAATTAGGATGGTTGCTACCTATTGGAAATTAAGCCCGAAGGTCAACCATAACTATATGAGGTCAGAGATTTGACATGGAAACCCTCTGTGAGCAACCAATGGGATGTTAAGAATATGTGAGAGTATTATGCTCTCAATTATTCTAAGCACTCATTCAAGCTCAAGGGAATCGCTACCGTCATTGGGTGTAAGTTATTCCTTTGTGGCTAAAAGATATGATGCACCTTAACCAAAGAATGACAAGATCACATCCAATGTATATTGGGTTCAAGTTGTTCCTATGTGGCCAGAAGGTATTTTACCTTAGCCAAGGAACAACAGATCACACTCAACCCATGTTGAGTGCACGTCCTACCTTTGTGGTTATAGGTATGGTGTACCTTAGCCAAGAAATAACGGATCATACTCAACACATGTTGGGTGCATTTCACTTCTTTGTGGCTAAATGTTATCATTACCTTAGCCATGGAATGGTGGATCACACCCAATGCATGAGAGGTACAAGTTATTCCCATATAGCAAAAGGTATGATACACCTTAGCCAAAGAATGACGGAACACGCTCAACCATGTTGAGTGCACGTCATTCCTTTCTAGCTAAGGGTTATCATTACCTTAGCCATAGAATAACCAAGTACATCCAACCTATAGGAACCTTGAGGTGTGGATAAGCAACATCGACAACACTCTCCTCGACCACACTCGTGGAACCCATGGAAGGCAACCCAACATCACTCAACCCCTCCAATATCAAAGCCATACTGCAACAAGGGTATGTCAACCTTAGGGCCTACATCCGTTGTTAGGATTTCAGCCCCTATCGCGGACCTTGAACAAGAACAAGCTTGGGGGAGGACCCCCACTTGAGGTAACTTGCATCACACCCCTTGCATATTTATTTTCCATTCACCCATCATACATCTTGTATATATATAATAAACAACATAAAAATAAGTAGAGTAGATTTGCTTTCAAAATAAAATAAAAGATGTGCGGTAAGAATGGTTTGGAATTCACATAGATGAAATGATGAATAGTTACTCTGTCTTAATTTTCCTAAGTCCCTAGTTTACAACTTACTACTCTCCAACATATTGCTCTCATTAGCTAAAATTGCTTTTGCCTTGATTTGGAAATTGTGGGTAGCAAAAGCTTAATCCATTCTAAGTTGTTGTGAGGTATGATATAGTGATAGGGCTGTTATTCCTAGTTGGATAGTGAAACTTAGATTTCTGGAGAAATTCTAAAAAGATTTAAGTTATCCCCATTTGATTAGAAATACCTACCAAAGCCATATGATACGTTATATTGATAGACCTTATGCATATGCTATTTGCCTTCACATTGAGCTTTGTCAAACTAGTATAGGCCTATGCGAGATTTTATTCATTACTTTTGAATTCAAGACTTCACTTGCACTTGCTATACTTCTACACTAGAAGTAAGCAAATTCCCACCATACCACCATTTCACAACAAAAAGAGAAACTCCATATCATTCATGCTTAATACTCTCTCCAAAATCCATTGCATAAAAAGGGAGTAGAAGACATGGTGATGAGTAGGTTTAGGCCCGATCTTCCAAAAGGTAAGTCGATTGGGGTGGAGAACACGACGTTGATGATCCGCGGCACTCGAGCGGTTTGAGTACTCCTGCAATCACTACACCACGGCTATGTTGGTTATCAACCGTGCTGCACACGCTTGACCTCGCCAAGAAGGCTGATCCCTACAAGTGCAACCGAGAACACGAGCAAGAACGTCGAAGACACGATCTGAAATCGCGAAGTTGGGGTCTCACGAACTGTAGAACGGCGATATTATTGATCTAAGCAAAACCCACTGAATATGACTGGTGGCTGCAGTATTTAAAGGCTAGGGTTCGTCCAAAACATGATTAGACGCGTCCCTAATAGACTCTTACGGGATACAAGGCCCAAAGGCCCGATTCGGTGGCGCAACACCAGACATAAATCTAGACTCGACTTGTTTCGACGATTTCCAATGACTCCGGTGGAATTTTGGGGTGGGAACAGAACCATTGGAAATTTTATCTTCTCCTCTTTCCTTGCATATGTAGAACGTCGAAAACGGAGTCTGTATGCATCCTAGACGTACATTTTAAGGTGGACTACACCTGGACTTCGAGTTAAACTCGAGTCCGAGTTGTAAACTGCTTCCATCAACTTGTGGACGTCCCAGCTTGTTCTCCATGCTTCCAAGGCCTCTTTCCTTCACTTTTTGATCTTCTCCATTATTCCTAATAACAATTAAATCATCACATAGCAATCTATTCTCGAACTCACATACAAAAGAAGTTAGGAGCAAGTTAACCTGCTGATTTATTAACCGTGCTCGTGCTCTTGTGATTGGTTCTTGCATTTTAATGTGTGTCTCCGCTGTTGTGATGACACTTAATGTCAGAAGAACGATCCGTAGAAGGAGTGGACAACGAAGGCTTGAATGATGTCGTCTTGCTGCCCTCCGACACGCGAGAAGGTGGAGCAGCAGGTATAGTTCGTTGGCCGCCATTGGATGGTGTAGACGCTGCACGGGGGGTCAAAGATGGTGCTGGTTTGGATGGTGTGGGCGTCGAACGCGGCATGAAGTTGCTCCTTGTGCGTTGTTGCTATTGTTTTCGGCCCTGCAATTCTTTTTCTGCCAACATAGCAAGCTGAAACAATCTGTTAACAGTATCATATTCCTTGTAATCAACAATGTCCTGGATTTCACGCCTCAACCCCCCATAAAAACGAGCTATTTTATCATCCATGTCTTCTACTACCCCACAACGCAGCATACCCTTTTGTAACTCTTGATAATACTCCTCTACGGACATGTTACCTTGGTCTAAGCACTATAACTTTTTGCGAAAGTCCCACTGAAAAGATGGAGGAACAAATCGAACATGCATAGCTTCCTTTAATCTATCCCATGTTGGAGGATGTGTTCTAGTTTTAACAAGTTCATTCCACCATATGATAGCAAAGTCCTTAAACTCACTAGTGGCTTGATGAACTCTATGTTGTTCTGGAACAAGATGGGAATTAAATTTTTGCTCTACTGTCATCTCCCAATCAAGATAAGCCTCAGCATCATAAGCACTAGAAAAAGAGGGTATAGTAAATTTCACTTTAGCAAAAGAATCATCAGGAGGACGATTATAATTGTTATGATTATTACCTCCCATACCTCGACGATAAAGTGGCAGTCTTGACTGATTATTGTGATCTTCCAGTTCATCATAAGCATTGTCTTCATGTCTTCCAGCGAGAGGCAACCGAGCCTGAAAAGTATTCATCTGAAGAGCAAGGTCATCAAGTTTGCGAGTCAAGTTCGCCAATGACTCCTCCGTTGCTGCGTTGTATTTGGCGAACATATATGTCATAGTCTTCATCATATCACATAACTCAGCATGTTGAACACATTCGTCATCATTGTCTTCTCCTGCCATTGTTAGTAGGAAACAAAAGACAACAAAAATATGTTATCCCTATCAACTACAATGACAATGTGAAAGGTGGAAGAAAACAATCTCTCTCGCTCAAGCATCTTACCACGCTCTTACAAGTGTTCTTACCGACACAGCAGGTGGTGTGGACGGTGAGATGAACCAATGAAACGTGGGTTGATTGCAAAGGTACCTGTTATGCTCAAGAGAAAGGTTGAGCTTGGATGGCACAATATGGTGGCTAATAAGCAGAAAATCGTTAACAGGTAAACAAAGTTGAATAAGTATTCAATGTAGGAAATTATTGCTGGTCAACCAAGTGCCCTAGGGCCTAGCACAACACAAGGAAGTATAAAGGCAAAAGAAAGACATAATGATCTAGCTAACAAAACAACACTAAGTGGTATAGGCCAATTGCTTTAATATGCGTGCTCTTCACTATTTTTTTGTTTTTTGTAATATTTTTTTTGATATTTTCCTTTACTCAGGAGCACAAAGATATGAATCACACAAATTTATAGCTCAATTGGATGTAATATGCAGCCTATAAAAAATCAAGAAGATACTTTAAAATTCGTGCTGAAACTTTGGAGGCCGGATAGCCTATCTTCCTAGGGGAATTTGTGCAATCTAATTTCGCTGAACGCGGCAATGCCACGGAAAATCAGATGCGAAATTTTGCATAGATGAATTTGAAAAAAATCACCCGATTTCGAGTTCGTATGCGAAAGTTATGGCCGTTTTAAGGTAGGTTGTCCGAGTTACGATTTTTTGATGTTGATTCCAACTCGGTTTGAGAACAAAACTCGCAATCGGATATAAAAACGATCGGGAATTTGCACAACAACTAATGGGGTGGTGTGTGATGATTCAAGGAGGAGTGGCACAAAGGTTTGTCACCTAATCTAGGGCTGGATATGGAGGAGTTCACGCAAAGCAGCTAGCTAGAGCAAACCGATGAACGTGGTAGATTAGTTTGTTCTTTAGGGATTGTGGAATAGGTGTCTAAAAGCAAGAAAACAAGGATGAAACATGATAACTAGGACCCAAAACACAAAGCTAAACCAGCAGCAAGACTCGACCACATGAATGCAAAGTCAACAATGCAAACTGAAAAACGAAACTGCAGGCACTATAGTCTAGGAAGCGGTAAAAACAATATAAGTTTTTTGGGGCTTTTCTGTGGACTCTAGGTACGAAAAAAATTGATCTAATAGAAGGAAAACAATGATAACTCACGGGCAACCTAGAAATCTGATACCAATTGATGAGTAGGTTTAGGCCCGATCTTCCGAAGGGTAAGTCGATTGGGGTGGAGAACTCGACGTTGATGATCCGCGGCACTCGAGCGGTTCGAGTACCCTTGCAATCACTACACCATGGCTACGTTAGTTATAAACTGTGTTGCACATGCTTGACCTTGACAAGAAGGCTAATCCCTACAAGTGCAACCGAGAACACGAGCAAGAACATCGAAGACACGATCTGAAATCGCGAAGTTGGGGTCTCACAAACCGTAGAACGGCGATATTATTGATCTAACCAAAACCCGCCGAATATGACCGGTGGCTGCAGTATTTAAAGGCTAGGGTTTGGCCAAAACACGATTAGACGTGTTCCTAATGAACTCTTATGGGATACAAGGGCCAAAGTCTCGATTCGGTGGCACAACACCGGACAAAAATCTGGACTCGATTTGTTTCGACGGTTCCCAATGACTCCGGAGGAATTTTAATGTGGGAACAGAACCATTGGAATGTTTATCTTCTCCTATTTCCGTGCATATATAGAACGTCAAAAACGGAGTTCGTATGCCTCCTGGGCATCCGTTTTAAGGTGGACTGCTCTTGGACTCCGAGTTGAACTCGAGTCTGAGTTGTAAACTGTTTCCATCAACTTGTGGACGTCCCATATGGTTCTCCACGCCCCCAAGGCCTCTTTCCTTCACTTGTTGATCTTCTCCATTATTCCTTATAACAATTGATTCATCACATAGCAATCTATTCTCGAACTCACATGCAAAAGAAGTTAGGAGCGAGTTCACCTGCTGATTTATTAACCGTGCTTGTGCTCTTGTGATTGGTCCTTGCATTTCAATGTGTGTCTCCGCTGTTGTGATGTCCTCATCACATGGCTACAAGAAAAAAGAAAAAAATAAAAAATGCATGCTTACAACATAAGCATGAGAAAAAAAAGAAAAGTAGCCATGTTTCATCCCTGTAAAATAAGAGAGTCCACTCAAAAAGGAGTCATCTCAAGATCCACATCTACTCCAATACATCACACATGCACAAGTCTTGAATCAAATTGTTTTGAAATTATTTCTCCTAAGGCTTGCTCTTTTGACTTAGCAATATTATGTATTGCAAATATGCCTACTCTATTCCCTACCAAGCTCCACATACAAGCCTTATGTATAGGTAGGATAAATTTAGGCAAAATGCCTTGGTGAGGAAATATTTCCACTGCACATAAACGAGAGACTTGAGAGAATCAAATTGAGATACTTAAAATCTAAATTGAACTCTCCGGAATTTGAGTGGAACTTGACTTCAAGGGTATGTGTGCTCCATTCGCTGTTCTATCTTTCAACCACCCATGAATAAGAGATGGCATAAGCCCCAAAATGACTTAAGGTGGGTGAATTACCATGCCAATTTTTGCAATACTAGGTAGAGTATTTTGTTGTGCACATGTTACTTGTGAAAAGTAGAACATTGTAGCAATTCCTGATCATCAACCTAAAGTCTTGACTTTGCTCGGGACGAGCGAAGGTAAAGCTTGGGGGAGTTTGTTGACGGATGTTATATACCAATTTCACGCATCAATATAACTCAATTATGTGAAGGAAATATCATTTCTTGTACACATCACCTTTCTATTTAACCTATTTCCAGCCAATTAAGCGTCGACATGTGGCACCACATGGATCAAATGGCCCACAAACAAAAGTATCTAAGGCCATCCAACGGTGTAGCACCCATATCAAGGGATGGAACCCACTTGGAAGTCACCCAGAGAAAGCACAAACCGTTTGGAGGACTTACTAGGTCGGCCGATCCCCCTAGTCAGCCGACCTGGTCTTTCCTCCATACTCAGTCAGCTTCCACGTGTTGGCTCCTCCCAGCTTGAAGAAGTTAGTGGTGACTGATTCGCGCGCTTTTGGTGGCGGGAACCGACCCTTCTCCAAGCTATAAATAGGACCCCATCACCCCTCACTTCAACACACACCACTTGAGCATCATTCTATTGTATACACTAGTTCTCTTAGTCCTTAGTGGAGTTAGGCTATAGAGAGGAGAGCCTCTAGTCTCAAGTCCAAATTGGGAAAGGTATGGCTCATGTATCTTTTCTTATCATTGTGACTTTATGCATAATAAAGATATTATCTTTAGTCTTCTTTTATTCATATACTTGGATGAAGCGCTTCTTGTTTGATTGTGGATTTCATGTATGTGGTAGGAGTAGTCTTTATGATTATGCCATATCACTCACTCCTAATCTATCATCATAAACACTACAAACCTCCACTATAGTCTAATTAGTTATGATATGATCATGTTAATATGGATAACTTATGCTATGTCTCAACATTGGTTCAATGATGCTAGTCATTGCCTTAGAGAGGTAATTGTACTCGAGCCTCTAAGGTATTTACTTAGTATGCTAGCATGGTGCTAGGATAGTAAGTAGCGTTGGATGTCTCGTAGACCCACAAATTGAAGAGGTAGACAGTAGGTGGTGACAACCCTATCTGTCCTTTGTAATCCTCCACGTTCGGCTATGCCACATGCTCTTGGCGGGAGTCGCCTAGTGTTGCTAGGAGTAAACTCGTGCCCGATGTGTTGAACAACTTAGCATAAGTATTCACCGTTGACATGCTCATTAGTACCTAACCTAGGCTATGTATATGTATATTAGAAGCATTGTAGGAGAAACTCCCCAACTCTAGGTCTAACCTCCTTTAGGACCCATTTACTTCTTAGAATAGATTGTTTAGGTGTGTGTCACACTACCCATATATTATCAACTTACCACTGTCTTGATAATGGATTAGTATCCCATAGTTTGATCATAAGAGTAGTGTTTACTTTACTCTATTGCCTTCCTTTGGGATAAATACGATACCCTTGGGAATAGTCTTGGGTGAAATGCTACACGATAGTTTCCGTGCACTTGCGAACCTCATCTCTTTCAAGAGATGATCTGTAACGTAAGAAACGTCAACATTCAGCTAATTACCCGTTAATTCTATGATCACCAGTTTATTATTGTTTTTCGTATATTATCTTCATATACCTCATCAATTTTTCTTTATATCATCCCCGATGGAGTTATGCGACCCCGCTGGAGGGAGACTTGTTTGAGGTACCTGCAACATGTTTTGTGATCTCGCAACTGCTCTATTACTTGGGGCCCCGTGGCGCCAGAAGGTCTCCCACGAAAGGCCTACGCCGAGCTGGAGGTCCAGAGTGTGCAACCTACTTAGTATGGTCCTGCACCCTAAGCATGCACACTCTATCTACAAGTGTTGCAGCTAAGTACTGGGGCCAGGAGGCTCACACCCTGAGTAAGGCATGAACTGGATCGCGGGCGCTAACGCACTAAATTACCCAAACCCACATACCAGCCCATGACTGTAAGATGTAGCCAAACTAAACGAGTAGAGAAAGGTGGCTGACGAGCAACATTATTGAAAGTGCATCTGGGCCTTCCCTTGTGGGTTTTGGACGATTGATAACAAACAAATGAGATCCTAATGAACTTTTTATGATGAATGCAGGACAACTTAGATGAGATAGTTTGGTGCACTCAGAAAGTGAAAAATAAAGTGTGTAGAAAAAGAAAAGCCCAATTGATGAATGAAGCGCAAAGTAGACTTAATTGTGTGTGAGAGAGACATTCCAAGAGCTCAAGTCTTTGCGTAGGGGTAAGGGCTTAAAATCAACCTTAATAATTCACTGAGCACCAGACTAGTACATTTCAAACCAGACTAGTCTGTTCAACTCTGTGATGTCTCACTTCACAGTGCACCGGACTAGTCCATTCATGGACCGGACTAGTCTGTTAAACTTTCTAATGTTCCATAAAACTGTGCACCGGACAAGTACGTTCATGGATCGGACTAGTCCAAAAAACTCTTTGATGTTTCACAACACTATGCACCGGACAAGTCCGCTCGAGAACCGAACTAGTTCGAGAAACTTTCTGATGTTCCAACACACAGGGCACCGGACATTTCTGGACTCCTACGAGACTAGTCCGGTATATCTCAAACATATTAGGGTTTTTAGTGTGCTGCACATTCCACATGAATTTTACACAGCACACTGGACAAGTCCGGCCCACAAAGCGGACTAGTCTGGCCGTGGGGATCCCTAACGGCAATATTTTTGAAAACACTATAAATAGGAGATCGACAACCCCACAAACACAACTCTCGCATTCTACTGCCAAAAGTTGAAACTCTAGCGCCACCACTTGTACCAAGAGCACAAAAACACATCTCCCAACACATCTAAGATCCTCAAAAGTGAAAATCCTTTGAGTATTCAGATTTGGGATTGAGAGATAGTTGTCTACGTGTCATTGAGATCTTGGGGTTTGATCTCTATAAACTATTGCATTACTTGTAATATTTTTGAGTGTATTCAATCATTTTTCTGCTGTAATTCTTGTGGGAGCCCTCAATGTGTGAGGTTGCCCCACCAACTCGTTGATTACCTGCAATAGTGGAATTAAGTCGGCCTTGTGTGGTGACTTGACGAGAGAAAAGGGTTTGAAGAGACCCAACTCCGTGTGGGCTTCCTCAATGAGGAGTGGATCTATTTGGTGAGAACGAACCACGGTAAAAATTCGTGTCTCGCGTGCTTTACTCTTTTACTCTTGCAAGTTTCATCATCTAGGGCATTAGATTTGATATATCAAGTAATTTGTGTCCCACGTGCAAGTTTGTAACATTAATTGTTCAATCAAGTTTGTTTGAATAGTTGTTTAAATTCTGCTGCTATAACATATACAAATTTCTGCTCTAACACTTGATCAATTCACACAAGCACATCGGACTAGTTCGCATTGACACCAGACAAGTCCGGTCTACCAGGAATTTAAATATTTGATCAAGTGTGTAGGAAAACTTTTAAAGCCTATTCACCCCCCCTCTAGGCCACATTCAATTGGTATCAGAGCATGCTCTCCATCTACGAGACTCTCCTCTCGGAGAGATCGAATGACCGCAGGGAAGCACAATGAGATCCCGAAGGTGCCCAATATCGAAGATGAACATGACACAAAGGCATCCGATGTACTCAAGGAGAACAAACACGATGATGAAGAAGTGCGTCAACTCAAGGCGCTTCTAAGAAATAAGCTTCTAAGCAAAAAGGACAAGGAAGAAGACGACGAGGAGTGGTCATCATGACTACTCCCGATATCCTTATAATTATGATCATCTTAATTCTAAAAATAATTATCTTTCAATTCCCATGGGAAAACCACCTCATTTTGACGGAAATGATTATACCATGTGGAAGTATAATATGAAAATGTATCTTATCTTCTTAAACCCTAGTCTTTGGTATGTTGTGTGTACAGGTGTAGATATCCCGGATTTTTTTACCCCCTCGAACAAATCGAAATGATTGAAGTTTTTCTATTTGGAATCGTCTTTTTCAAAAGTTCGAGAAAGGTCATGCACGAAAAGAAAGAATCAAGGAAAGAACTAACTTTGATATGAAAGAAAGACTGAATCTGACTATCCCAATTTAGGAAGACGGAAATTGCCGGTTGGGTTAGTCCAACCAAGAAAGAAATGGGATTCTTTGGGCATTGCTTGGGCCGACTTCAGTATGGCTATCTCTAAAGATCTATCACTGCACACTTGAGAGATCTATGTCTCCAGCCAATCAAAGCGTCTATAGCAGCTCCGCCGTAATGACGATGAACTCACTCTGGAGCAAGAGCAAGAAATTTACCTCAACACAAAAGCCTTTGCTGTGATCACTTCTTCCTTGAGCCAAGAAGAGTTCACCAAGATTGATGGACCGGAAAGTGTCAAGGAAATCTGGGATACACTCAAGACATCTCACGAAGAAAATCGATTAGTTTGTGAAGCCAAAATTGAAATGCTTAAAGGAGTATTGGGGAGGTTTTCCATTGAGGAGGGCGAATCACCTCAAGAAATGTACAACCGAATGAAAGCACTCATCAACAAGATCAAGTCCTATGGGAGCAAGAAGTGGACCGATCATGAAGTCATCAAGAGGATGATTAGAGCATTTATGCCCAGAAATGTCACATTGTGCTCAATGATCCAAGAAAGCTCGGGGTTTCACAAAATGACTCGTATGAACTATTGGGCAAGATTATCAACCATGAGATGATGGAGAAGGATGCCCAATATGTCAAAGACTTAGCTGAACTTACTTCCTCCAAGAAGAAGGACGTTGCCCTCAAAGCAACTTGCAAGCCTAAAGGAAAGGAAGGTCATGAAGCACAAGATGATGAAGACACAAGTGATGTGAGCACCGATATGGATGATGAATAGATGGCACTCTTCATCAAGAAATTCAAGCGCATGATGAGAAGAAGGAAGGGAAGCAACTCAAGTGATGGGAAAAGCAAATATAAAGGAAAAAACAAGGCACGACATACCTGCTACAACTGTAGCGAGTACGGTCACTTTATGGTTGACTGCACATATGAAGAAAATAATAAGAAGAAGGAAGTCAAGCCACAAAAGAAGAAGACCTTCATGAAAAGAAGGCAAACTCACCAAGCGCACATTGGCAAGGAGTGGAACTCAAACGACAAGTCATCCTCTGATGAAGAAGAGGAGATGGCTACCATTGCCATCAAGAAGCCTACCAAGAAGTCTACGCTCTTCCCGAACATGAGAGGACGGGAGACTCATAATCATACTTGCCTCATGGATAGGGAAGGCAAGAAAAGGTTCGACTTACACCTCCCTCAATTCCTCCATTGATGATTTTGATAGCTCTAGTGAAAATGAGGAAAGGTTTAAAGGTTTAATTAAATCTGCTTTAAGGAAAATGAAAATATTGTCGGATGAAATTTTTGAGGAGGAGCTTGTCAACCGACAAGAAGATATGCTCATTCGTGAAAGGAAGAGATATAAAGAGGTTGAAAAACTCCTTGATCTTGAGAAGGAGAAGAGCAAGTCACTTGAGCATGAGCTAGCCTTGAGTAAGGAAACTTACTCAAAACTAGAATACTCACACATTGCAATCAAGGATGAACTTGCTAACTTATCAAAAGTTAACAAAATCCTTGAAGGGAAAGTTGAGTCACTCAAGCAAAGTGACTCATACTCCTCCAAAATATCACCTTCCAAAGGTGTAAATTCGACAACAACTATAACTTGCATATGCTCTAATAAGAAAAATATTGTTAAACATGATTCTTCTGTTTCACACGCTAAACATCCACCCCAAAGTGGCATCTTTGACAAAGAAAAGATTAAATATGCACGTAGTGCATATATGGTCACTAGACCTCCTAACGTCAAAGATGGTCTTGGGTTTACTAAAAATAAACACATGTCCACTAATATTCAAGTTAAGAAGCAAATTACTTTTGTTAAGAAAACATCAAATGAATCTGAATTACAAATACTATTCCGTACTTTTGATGCTTCCTATGTACTTATGAAAGATAAATTTGGACATGTCTTTGCCAAATATGCAGGGCCATGCCACAAGAACTCAAAAACCTGTGTGTGGATGCCCAAGACTCTTGTGACTAACCTGCGAGGACCCAAGCAAGCTTGGGTACCTAAAACCAAGAAATAACTCTGTTTTGCAGTCCTAGTCCTCTGATGGATCGAAATGAGTGCTGGACAGTGGATGCACTAATCACATGACCGAAGAGAGGAGTATGTTCGTGGAGTATAAGCGCAACACGTATCCAAGTGAATGAATATACTTTGGAGATAAGAGCCAAGGAAAGGTCCTTGGTAGAGGTAAAATTGAAATTTCTTCTCAACATACTCTTTCAAATGTTTTACATGTTGATTCTCTAGATTATAATATTTTGTCCATATCTTAGCTGTGCGACAAAGGTTATAATTGTTTATTCACTAATGAGGGTGTGACTACTTTTAGAAGAAGCGATGGCTCGATTGCATTCAAGGGAATGCTGAAGGGAAAGGTTTATCTTGTTGACTTCAACAAAGATAAATCTGAACTCAACACTTGCTTTATTGCAAAAACTAACATGGGATGGTTGTGGCATAGACGACTTGCCTATGTTGGGATGAGAAATCTGTAGAAACTTTGAAAACGTGGTCGCGTATGAGGTATAAAAGATGTTGTTTTTGAGAAAGACAGGTCGTGCAGCACATGCCAGGTGGGAAAACAAGTTGGAGCACCACACTCTGCCAAGAATGTGATGACTACCTCAAGACCGCTGGAACTTCTTCACATGGACCTCTTCGATCCAATTGCTTATATAAGCATCGGCGGTAACAAATATGGATTGATTATTGTTGATGATTTTTCTAGATTTACCTGGGCGTTTTTCTTGTATGATAAATTAGAAACTCAGGGAATCCTCAAGAAATTTCTAAAAAGAGCGCAAAATGAATTCTCATCAATAGTGAATAACATTAGAAATGACAATAGAACGAAGTCCAAGAATACAAATGTTGAAGAGTACCTAGATGAAGAAGGAATAAAGCATGAATTTTTGGCAACCTACCCCCCTCAACAAAATGGCATGGCTGAAAGGAAAAGTAGGATGCTAATTGAAATGGCGAGGACGATACTGGACAATACAAGACTCCGGACCGGTTTTGGGCTGAAGCAGTAAACACCGCTTGTCACGCTACAAACCAGCTATATCTTCACCGACTTCTGAAGAAAACGACATATGAGCTTCTCACCGGTAACACACCAAATGTATCATATTTTAGAGTTTTTGGAAGTAAATGTTTTATTTTGAATAAGAAACCGAGGACTTCGAAGTTCGCTTCAAAATATCATGAAGGGTTCTTGCTTGGTTATGATTCGAAAGCCTACGCCTATCGTGTCTTCAACAAAGTCCCTAACATTGTTGAAGTAGCACGTGACGTAGTGTTCGATGAAACTAATGGATCCCATGTGGAGAAAATTGATAAGTGTGTGATAGATCAAGAAGAAGCCGCATGCATGCATTGAGGAGGATGGCACTTGGTGATATTCGACCTCAAGAGCAACCACAAGACTCAAGTGCTCAAGATGAACCTCAACAGGAAAACAATGATCAAAGGGGAGCTCATGCACAAGATCAAGGTCAGGAAGATCAAGAAGATCAATATAATCTTGGCAGCAATGATCTAGGGGGAGACATTGACAATGAAGAAAATGAAATGCAAGCAACTTCACAAGTCCCTCACCCAAGTGTACATCAGGGTATACAAAGAGATCATCCCGTCAACAACATCATTGGAGACATTGCTAAGTGAGTAAGCACTAAATCTCGCATAGCTAATTTCTGTGAATAATACTCTTTTGTCTCTTTTCTGGAACCACAGGGTAGAAGAAGCACTAAAGGATCCAGATTGGGTGATTACAATGCAAGAAGAGCTGAACAACTTCAAGGGAAATGAAGTATGGGAGCTTGTAGAAAGACCAAATGCGAACATCATAGGAACCAAATGGGTCTTTCGAAACAAGCAAGACGAACATGGAGTGGTAACAAGAAATAAGGCGCGACTTGTGGTGAAAGGTTACTCACAGGTCGAAGGTTTGGACTTCGACGAAACTTTCGCTCCCGTAGCTAGACTTGAGTCCATTCGTATTTCATTGACATATGATACTCACCATAAATTCAAGTTGTATCAAATGGACGTCAAAAGTGCTTTCCTCAATGGTCCCATTAAGGAGGAAGTATACGTGGAGCAGCCACCAGGATTTGAAGATCAAGAGTACCCCAACCATGTGTATAAATTGCGTAAGGCTCTCTATGGCCTCAAACAAGCTCCTCGAGCTTGGTATGAGTGCCTTAGAGATTTTCTAACTCAAAATGGTTTTAAAATTGGAAAAGTTGATTATACCTTGTTTACAAAACATTTTGATGATCATCTATTTGTATGCCAAATTTATGTTGATGATATCATTTTTGGTTCTACTAATAAATATTTTTGTGAAGAATTTAGCAAAATTATGACAGACAGATTCGAGATGTCGATGATGGGCGAATTAAATTTCTTCTTGGAATTTCAAGTGAAGCAATTAAGAGAAGGCATATTCATAAGCCAAACCAAATACACGCAGGACATCCTCAAGAAGTTCAATATGGACAAAGTCAAGCCCATCAAAACACTCATGGCAACTAATGGACATCTCGATCTCAACAAAGATGGTCCAAATGTGGATCAAAAGGTATATCGGCCTATGATTGGTTCATTACTTTATTTATGTGCATCTAGGTCAGATATCATGCTTAGTGTTAGTATGTGTGCAAGGTTTCAAGTTGCACTTAAAGAGTGTCATTTAATAGCTGTAAAAAGAATTTTAAGATACCTTGTGCACACACCTAACTTGGGCCTTTGGTATCCCAAAGGATCCAAGTTTAACTTAATAGGATATTCCGATACCGACTATGCATGATGCAAAGTCGATAGAAAGAGCATGTCAGGAACTTGCCAATTTCTTGGCAGATCCTTAGTTTCATGGTCATCTAAAAAGCAAAACTCTATTGCTCCTTCCAAAGCCAAAGCAGAGTATGTTGCAGCCGGTAGTTGTTGCGCACAACTACTTTGGGTGCGACAAACTCTAAGGGATTATGGTTACAATTTGAACCATATTCCACTCCTATGTGATAATGAAAGCGCCATAAAAATTGCACACAACCTAGTAGAACACTCAAGAGCTAGGTACATAAACATTCATCATCATTTCTTAAAAGATCATTCATTAGAAGGTGACATAGTAATCTCACATGTTAGGACTGAAAACAACTTGTAGACATTTTTACCAAGTCATTAGATGAAAAGAGATTTTGTGAGCTAAGAAATGAACTAAATATACTTTACTCTCGAAACATGGCTCGAAACACTGCATACGTGGTTGTGATTTCAAAATTTACTCATTTTTGCGAAAAAATGTCCCTTATCTCAATTTTCTCTTGAAAACTATTAAAATTAGTGAATCTTGGTGAATTATGGTCATTTTATGATTGTTGATTGTTTACTGGTCATATTCATCAAGATTATTTGTGATATTTTGTCCTTTATATCACTATTAGATTAAACTCCCAAATTACCTTGGTTTCTAGTTCTGATCTATCCAGCTGACCTGGACTAGTCCGATGCCAGCACCGGACTAATCCGTTGTTGCAGACTAGTCCAGCGCTGGTCCAGCATCCCGGACTTGTCTAGTACTACACTGGACTAATCCGTATTTATCGGCCTTAACCCTAGCCCACCGCCAGGACTTCTTCTTCCACCTCTCACAATCGCATTTGCTCTCTCTCTCTCTCCCCTCAAGTTTTAGCTCCCAAGGCTATTTTTGCATTTAGCCACAAAAATCAAAGATTTCTTCACGTGAAATCTTCTCCTCGGTGCGAAGCTTCCCCGCTCCGGACTAATCCGAACCTCACTCCGCGCCTCCTCTTTGAATCGTCGTTTTCAGTAAAACTCTTTCTTAACCCTAATTCTCACCTTTCCTCCAATCTTGCTTATTTTTCTTGATTCCTAGGGCATACATTACCTTTCTAGATGTATTCCTACTCGTTGTGCATCAATTCAAGCTAGATTTGTTGAAAATATAAAGTTAGGGTTCATACGTCTGTCCGAACTAGTCTGGTGTTCTATTGCGGATAAGTCCACACTCTGAAAACGGACGAGTCTGGTACTCTGAATATTTGAACATCTAAATTCTTATTTTCCACAAAGACTACAATCAATTCTTATTAATCCTTGAAATCCCCTGTTAAGCACAATGTCGTCAGCTTTCGAGGACATCTCATTTGATTACGAAGCCGAGCGTAACCGTGCAAGTGTACAAAAAGCCAAAGAGAGAGTCATGAAGAAGAGACATGATCACAATGCTCACTCCTTTCCTCCCGACAACGCTCTTCCTAAGAAGAGGAGAGTGGTAGCGAAGAAAGCTCAAAGCAAGGATGCTGTTGGTGCCAACTCAACGGTACTAGGAGAAGCATTAACAAGGGCAAAGGACTGGATAGTGGTCCTATTGGTCCATTGAAGATGAAGACCCCTATTCAATGAAACAGACAGCCTTCAGATGATGATTTCACTAGAAAGGGAAGTGAACTGGCTGACAGATACAGGAAGATTGAAGTCTATGAGCAGCGTAAGCAGCCAGCTGATCCAAGGTTCTGGAGCAACTTTCATGTTGACAATTATGAGCATGTTTACATGAAGATGAGGAACCCCGTGATTGAAATTCAGCAGGTCAATGTCACCTAACTCCAATCCAAGAAGTGTCAAGCCTATCAAGAGGTCCTGGAGGCATTGGAGAGACATGGTTTGAAGGATCTTCTATCATTCTGATATAATTAGAACAATGAGGTCATCACTCAATTTTACTCTACTCACTACTTCGCCCGTGATGATGGAAATAAGATGATTTGGCTGACACGTGGATCCATTTATAGTGTCACCCATGAAGAGTTTGCAAGGATCCTCCATCTTGAGAATTCCTTGGACAATGACCTGACAATTCACAATCTAAAGCCTTTGGAGAAGGATGAGTTGGAATTCCTCTATGACACAAGAATGCCTTACAAGCCTCCAACTACCAAATATTTGAAGCCATTCTATGCAGTCATGAATAGAATTCTGAGGAAGACCATAGCTCCCAAGGAAGGAGAAGCAGGAACCATCCAAGGGACTCTAAGGACCTTGTCGAAAGTAATCAGACGGAGAAGGTCTTTCAGTGTCTTTGAGTACACCTACAATGACATTGTGAACATCTCCACTACTCCAAACAGGTCTTGTGGCTATGCACCCTATCATGTACATGATTGAAAAAGTGACAGGACGTGAGTTTGTCAAAGATGTTACTCACACTTGCCTCAAGCCTCAGAAGCCAACTGTTTACACCATTCCCTCTGCTCTTGTCTTACGTGCAGTGGAGCAGAGATCCAAGCAGGCTCATGAAGGCTCAAGGACTCCAGCTGCTACTCCTGCTCCTTCACTCTCTAGAGAGTCCTCCAGTGGTGTCCTGAAAATGTTTTCCTCTATCTTTGCATCCTGCCACAAAGTGGAAATTAAGCAACAAAAGGAGAGTTTGGCCAGGAAGAGACATCAAAGATACATAAAGGCCAACATCAAAGCTATTTGTGAGAAGCTAGAAATTGAGCCAGTGGGATCACCTTAGATTTTAGAGGATTCACAAGAAGATATCACCGAGATGCCACCCATCACTGACCAAGCATTGAGCTCATTTGGACTAGCAGGTGTCTCAGCTCCTCCTCCTTGAATGTAGCCTAGAGAGGGGGGTGAATAGGCTTTTTGAATTTTTATCGATCCCTAAAACACTTAGCGAAGAGATCAAATACAGGAGGCCAGACTAGTCCATTATGGTGCGGAATAGTCCAGTATATGCGCACTTGAATATCAAAGTAAATCGTTAATTCTTCTTTTAGTATTCTATGTAGCACAAATCAATTGACAACTTAAGTATATTATGATGATGAAGTATGAGATTGCAACTATCAAGTTTAATACAATGTTTCGATGAAAATTAAACAAGAATTTTCAAACCCTAAAATATGATCAAAACATAGAACAATAACACGTGAGACAAGATTTTATCCCGAGGTTCAGTTCCATACAGGAATCTACGTCCCCGTTGAGGGGCCCACAAAGGGTCGGGTCTTCACTAACCCTTCCCTCGTTGAATCTCCACGAAAGCTGATTCTCAATCACTAACACAGGGTAAATACCTCGTTCAAGGGGGCCTTCTCACAAGTTGAGGGATGCCCAAAGATTACCATGAATGACCACCAAACACACTAAAAAGATGTACAATTATCAATGAGAGTGTGAAAGAGATCAAACCCAAGAGCTCAAGATCGTGAAGAACAAATTCTCTCCTTTATCCAATCCCTAATCCTCAAAGATATGATCCTTTCTGGGTTTTGAATGAGTGGAGATAAGTTTCTTTATGCTCTTGGAGGGTGTGACGGCTCAGGGGTTCAAGTGTTAGGGTTATGTGGCCGTGTACCTCCTTTTATACAGGGGTTCCAAAAGTTGTCGTTAGTTTTGCGAAGTGCGGACTAGTCCGTTGTTTGACACCGGACTAGTCCAGTGTGCATGTGTGAAAAACTCAAAGTGTTGAGGGTACCAGACTTGTCTGTTATGGTGCGTACTAGTCCATTTTTGGCTCAGAGAGTTTTTGGACTAGTCCGGTCAATATCAGACTTGTCCTTTGTGGTGAAAATGTGAAGAACTGAGGACAAGTCCGCACTTGGAGGACTTGTCCGTTTTTGTTCTAGAGAATTTTCATACTAGTCTGGTCAATTTTGGACTAGTCTGCACTTGTGCAGAACTTGAAGAGTTGTGGACAAGTACGCACCTGCAGGACTTGTCCGTTTTTATCCAGAGAGATTTCGGACTAGTTCGGTAAATATCGGACAAGTCTGTTGTTTTTGAAACTTGTGCAGTGAGTGCGATCTCGTCACTTGAGCTCTTGGTATATGTTTCTCCAACACACTCCTAACAAATTAAATTTGCTCTTTTCAAATATTGAGCCCTTTTTCTTTTGGATCCTCATTCTCCTTCCTTTTTGTGATTTCTTTCTCATCTCTTGAAACCTGCTCTCATCTCAACAATTTTGTTAGGATCTCATAGGTTTGTCATTAATCAACCAAAACCCACCGGAGATGCCTAGATGCACTTTCAATCTCCTCCTTTTTGGTGATTGATGACAACCAATTGATATTACACAAATACGATAAAAGTTCAGATTTTCATAAAGTGTGCACATATGAGTTTTTAGAAAAATTGTAAATGTAGAAGTACTACTCATATGTGCACTCTTTATGGTGGGGTGCAAACCTATGTGTGTGTGAGCAAGAATTTTAATTTGAGTGAGGTGAAAAGCATAATCATAAAATCATAAAGATAATCAAGCACCATAGCAATTTTAAGGCATAATGCATAGATCATAAAGAACACAAATTACATGTCCAAAAGCGTAATAAGAGTATTACATGACCAAATGCATAAAAGAGTCTTAAAAGAGGTAGGGCATAAAGACATAAGCTAAGTCCTAGGACCCCCCTTAATCTAAGCTAAGACCTAGGACTCCCCCTCAATCTCCTCCCCTTTGGCATCAAGGAACCAAAAAGGAAGAAAAGGAGGGATCTACCCGTCATTGTCGGCTCCACCCGCGCTTTATGTCCTTTCTTCACTTTCTTCTTCATCATGCTGATGAGGAGGAGGAGAACCACTCATCATGCCCCCACGGCCAAAGTAAGCAAGTTTAGAGTTGGTGAGAGGAGGAAGCTTAGAGAAGTCATATCCGGAGTCTTCTAAGATGACAGGAGACCCCACAGGCTCAATTTCCAGTGTTTGACAAATGGCCTTGACGTTTTATTTCATGTATCGCATTTGCTCCTTTCTTGTCTTGTTCATCTTGTGTAGCTTCACCTCTTATCTGCGGTAAGAACCAAAGATAGCAGCAAGATACTTCATTATCCCACTAGCAAACCCCTTTTGAGATGGAGGAGCCCTAGATCTAGAGGGAGTCCATGCTTCTTATTGGGCCCTCCTTGGGCGCTCCTCACTTGACGCAGGAGAGGGAGCCGTTGGAAAAGCAGCTTGATGCGGTTTCTGAGGCCTCAAGGCAGTGTGCTCCACGTCCTTCACAAACTCGATTCATGTGACCTTCTCAATCATGAATATAATGTATGGCACATAGCCACAGTAGTGGTTGGGAGTGCAATAGATGTTCACCATGTCATTCCAAATATAGTTGAATACATCAAACCTTTTTCTCTTGCTTATGACATTCATCAGGGTTCTCAAGTACCCTTGGACACTGCCCGCATCCCCATCCTTAGGAGCAATGGTCTTCCGAAGCACTCGATTGAGGACAATGAAGAATGGCTTCATGTTCTTGGTTGATGGAGGATAGTAAGGAAGACGAGTGTCATAAAGAAACTTCATCTTGTCCTTTTCTAGAGGGTTGTCATTGTGGATCATGATCTCATGGTTTCCGGTATCCTCAAGATGTAACAACCTTGCAAAGTCAACATAGGTGATAGAGTAGACTGATCCATGAGTCATCTAGGTTACTCTTCACTCGTCTCGGCAAAGTGGCAAGTGGAATAGAATTGGGCTATCACTTCATCATTCCAGTTGTATCTAAAGTATAACAGATCCTTTAGACCATGCCTCTCTGCAGCGGCCACTACCTCATCAAATGCAACACAACTATTTCTTCCAAGGTAGTTCCAGTCTATCCATTGACTGTACCACTGGGGCTTCATGTTGAGGTAGATGCTGTTGTAGTAATCCGACTGGAAATCACTCCAAAACCTCGGATCAGCAGCTACCTTTCCACTGCTGTAAGCATCGACTTTCCTGAACTCCCAGGCAACATCGTTGCCCTTCTCAGTGAATCACTCCTCTGAGGAACTCCTATTTTTTTTTCTCGGAGGTGCCATCTTCAGAGGACCAATTGGGCAGGAGGGAATTCCTTTTCCTTTGCCCTTAGCTTGGCGTGGATCCGCCGAGCTAGATCCAACCACTTCTTTACCCTTTGCATGCAGTTTCTTTGCTGAGACCTTTCGCTGCACACTAGGTGGAGCGGGTGAAGAGTCAGCAGCATGATCTTGCCTTTTCTTGGTATGATCCTCCGTAGCACGAGGCAACATCTCTTGATCCATTTTGTCCTCGTAGCTGGAGATATTCTTGTTTGAGGAGGTTGACATTTTCCCTGACAGAGGAGATATGCATGCCATTAATAAGAATATTGACAAGAAATGCATTGAGAGAGGATAAACTAGGGTTTAATTGGAAACACACCATACTTGTCCGTACCTCATGTGCGGAATAGTTCGGATCAACAGACTTGTCCGCACAGATAACAAACTAGTCCATTGTGCGGTTGTTCAAACCCTAGCTAAACAAATTTCAGAGTTTCTCAATACAAGAGTGTGATAGTGACAACGTGTAGTTGGAATGCATCAAGGAAACATGTGTGGACAATAGAAATCAAACTTGTCAGTAAGCCGCGTACCGGGTACCCTATGATACCGCAAGAAGCGCAAGAGAGTTCTACCCGACAAAGTTGAAGGTCTCCTCAGGCCCCACATGTTATATTACACCGGAACCGCAACCCTAATATGGGTAGCTCCGGGGATTGACACATGTAATGTAAATCTGGAGTTAAACTCCCAACACGGGGAAGCTCCGCGATCTACACGTGTATAACGACCTCGGACCTAACCCCCAGCAGAGGGAAGCTCCGTTGCTGACACGTGTATAGCGGTTCCGGAGCTACATCCCCACAAGGGGAAGCTCCGAAGTTGCCACGAGTGAAGCCTCCGGACCTTCATCATCAACGAATACATTGGCGGATCTCCTACAGCACGAACATTCAAGGGACAGTAAAAGCGGCAGTTACAAGACTTGATTACGTATCATTAATGTTGTATTAACGACACACGATCAAAGCACTGTTAATAGAGGTAACGCAGCCATTAAGGCACGTTATCACACTATTAACCATGCTTAATACTCGTAGATAGTGTATTAGGCTATTAAATACGCTAGGGCCACATGTCAGGCCAGGCGAATGATGTAACGGTCAATCCTTGGACTATAAAAGGACTGAACCGCATGATACAGAGGAGGACTCCAAGTTAAGCCATACACCGCGCATAATAGCGATACTCAATACAACAACACAAACCTCGTGGAGTACGGTATTACGCTTAGGTGGCCCGAACCACTTAAATCTCTGGTGTCACCATCTTGATCCTGATCTATGTGTGTCCCAACCAAAACAAGAACCTTCGCGGACTACATTTGGCAATATCGGGGGAAGTATCATTGCTACACTTCGACATTTGGCGCGCCAGGAAGGGGGGAGCCCGAGACCTCAAGATGGTGAATTCCGTTGCAGGATCTGCCGACGACAATCGTGTTGAACAACCTGCTGGAGGCAATCGCTCCAACATGCAGCAGCCAGCAGGTGCATTGTTCCAGTAGGCATTATGGTACCACAATCGTCATCTGTTCCGGCAAACAATGATGGACGACAAGATGGGGCATCTGCGTCGATCACTGCATCGACAAACAACAACCCTGAGCACGCGCTCATTGCCGCACGAGCTCTCCTACAACATCCACCGCCTCCAGGGGCGCCCCAGGGTGCTATGGAACAGTGGAGAGCTGATGTTGACCATCTAGTTGCAGCTGCAGCCGCTGGAATCAACAATCAAGGTCCTCCCCCTTCGGGGCGAGCACCATCACAACGACGGACCTTGTCGGGCCGACTTGGTCCACAAGCCCCGCAGCAGAGGAGATGTGATGCATCCTAGCAGGTGACTTCGCTGCCTCCCGGGGCACGACGCACCGACACCATCACCAGGATTCTGACTCATGACCTACGGTCGGAACTTGATCGCCGTTACCGACAGTAGGATGGCCGCGTCCATATTGAGCGTGCTCGCAAGAGACGAGAAGCTCGAGACAAACCTGCTCCTCAGGGAGTAGGGAGAGGCTGTTCTGCCGTGGCCATGCATTTACGCATGGTCAGATGGCCACAGAAGTTCCGGCCTCACTTGCCGGAAAAATTCGACGGAATTATCAACCCCGCCGAGTTCCTTCAAATCTACTCCACTGCTATACTGGCAGCGGGGGGCGACGAGGTTGTAATGGCTAATTACTTCCCTGTGGCTCTGACTGGGACTGCAAGGTCCTAGTTCATGGGTCTTCCACTGGACTCCATTAATAGTTGGGCAGAGCTATGCCAACAATTCACTTACAATTTCAGAAGTTCTTACACCCGACCTGGCACTGAACTGGACCTGTTTGCTGTAAAGCAAACAACGGGGCAGTCGTTGCGATCCTTCATCCAGCGGTTTTCTCAAGTACATAATACTATCCCTTCAATCTCGAGCTCTTATGTTATCATGGCATTCAGACAGGGTTTTCGAGACAAGAAGATGCTGGAGAAATTGGCGACCAAAAAGTCACCAGTGTCACGGAACTCTTCAGCTTGGCAGACAAATGTGCCAAAGTTGCGGAGGGACGTGAAATGTATTCTAAACCACCTCCGGAGGCCAACAAGAAATACACCAAGATTGAAGCCACTACATCTGAAGGTGGCAAAAAGAAAAAGAAGCCCAACGGCAAAAAAAGTCGTCGGCCAGCGCACCAGCTGTTGCATCTGCTGCAGCTCCGGGTGGCCGAGGGCCACGCTCCGAGAAACGACCTCGTCCTTCTTCAGAAGACAACAACAATTCCAAAGCATGGTGTCCGATCCACAAGACGGACAGACACTGCCTGGAAGAATGTCGGGAGGTCCATAACCTCGCCGAGTGCTATAACAAGCGCCGGGAAGAAGCTCCTTTCCGTCAGCGGGAAGGAAAACAAAAAGTCAACGAAGCTCCGGCTGAGGAGGAGCTAGGTTTCCAGGACCCCAAGATGGCCCTGAAAGCTGTCTACAACACTTTAGACGATGACTCTGACGTCTCTGACAATGTGTGTCGGAAGACCCTGAACACTATTTATGGTGGTTCTTGGGACATCACCTCTCGCCGCATCCTCAAGACAATGCAGCAAGACATGGCCATGGCAGCCCCCACTGCTAGGGCGGAGCCTCATCGAAAGTGGATGGACACTCCCATCATTTTTGATGCTTCGGACTGTCCCCACAACATGACCAGAGCTGGCCAACTCCCGTTGATGGTGTCACCTACCATTAACAATATTCAACTCCACCATGTAATGGTGGACGGAGGTTCAGGGTTGAACCTCATTAGCTTCGAAGCTTTTGTTAAGCTTCAGCTCCGGCCTTCAGACCTTCGCCCATATCGACCTTTCTCTGGGGTAGGTCCAGGGACTATTACTCCTCTCGGTTCCATCACACTCCCAGTGACCTTCGAGACTCAGGAGAACTACAGAACTGAGAAGTTGGTCTTCGATGTCGCACAGATCAGTCTGCCGTTCAACGCCATTTTGGGCAGGCCAGCCTTGTACAAGTTCATGGTTGTCACCCATTATGGTTACTTAGTGTTGAATATTCCAACACCTGCGGGTGTTCTCCGGATCTGCAGAGATCGTACTGCAGGAGTACTGCATTAGAAGAACTCTATGCGCTCACTACAGCGCAAGTGGAACATCCAGTAAGGAGCCAGCTCTGAACCCTCTGAGCATCCATCATAAAGGCTCTACCTCCGCACCCCGTGTGCAACCAAGCGGTGACACTGACGTTCCCGTCAAAGTCGTCCAAATTGGTTCTGATGCTGCTCAGACTACACGTATATCGAGAGGTCTGAACAACAAATAGGAACTCACGCTCATCACTTTCCTCCGGGCTAATGTCGACGTGTTTGCCTGGCAACCGTCACAAATGCCTGGGATCCCTAGGGAGGTGATTGAGCACAATCTGAAGATTTACCCTAACGCAGGGCCTGTACACCAGAAGCCCCGGAAGCAATCAATCAAGCAACAAAACTTTATCTGACAGGAGATCAAGAAGTTTCTCGAAGCTGGTTTCATCCGGGAGGTGTTTCATCCTAAATGGCTGGCAAACCCAGTCGTGGTGCCCAAGGCTGGCGGGAAGCTTCGGATGTGTATCGACTACACCACCTTAAATAAGGCATGTCCAAAGGATCCATTCCCACTGCCTAGAATAGCTCAGATAGTGGACTCCACCTCCGGGTGTGAGCTATTGTGTTTCTTAGATGCATATTCTGGATATCATCAAATCTAAATGTCTAAGGAAGACGAAGAGCATACCGCCTTCATAACAGTAGATGGATTGTACTGTTATAGTGCCATGCCATTTGGTCTTAAAAATGCTGCTTCAACATTTGTGCGAGCTATGCACAAAACATTTGGAGAGCTAATTAGAGACTTGGTGGAGGTGTACGTCGATGACATCGTTGTGAAGATCAAGAACAAGGAGTCACTCCTTGACAATTTACAAGCTGTCTTCGACAAGTTGCGCACCATGCTCACCAAGCTGAACCCGGACAAATGTGTATTCGGGGTTAGCTCTGGGAAGCTTCTAGGTTTCTTGGTGACTCATCGAGGAATTGAAGCAAATCCGGTGAAGATCAAGGCTATAGAAGATATGCAGCCCCCAGCCCGCATCAAGAATGTCCAGAAGTTAACTGGATGTCTAGCTGCGCTCAGCCAGTTTATCTCAAGACTGGCAGAACGGGCGCTACCCTTCTTCAAACTTTTGATGAAGTTCGGACCATTTCATTGGTCTGAAGAAGCAGAAAAAGCATTTCAAGAGCTAAAACAACTCCTCACCACACTACCGATCTTAGTAGCTCCGAATCCTGATGAGCCTTTACTACTTTACATTTCTGCAACTACTGAAGTTGTCAGCATGGTCCTGGTTGTGGAAAGACCAGAGCCACATCCAGTCCAGGAACCCAGACCCCTCTGGGAGGGTCCGGAGTTAAAGAACCCAGACCCCTCTGGGAGGGTCCGGAGTTAAATGAAGGCATGTCCGGGTCCCATCCCCCAGACGCGGAACCTCAAGGCGAAATGCTAGGAGATCAACCTCATTTACCTGAGGGAGTTCACCTGGCTGACCAAGATGATCTGGACCCTTCAAGCAAGGTCCAGGTCGAACAAGAAGGAGTTTTGGACCCCTCCGGGAGGGTCTAAGAAGCGCAGCATGAAGGTCTGGACCCCTTCGGGAGGGTTCGGGTCAATGGAGAAGAAGCTTCGGGTCCTTACGAAAGGGTCTGGACCATCCAATGCCCAGTGTACTTCATCAGCGAAGTGCTCCACGATGCCAATATAAGATACATTGAGATGCATAAGCTGCTTTACGCAGTTCTTATTGCCTCAACGAAGCTTTATCACTACTTCCAAGCCCACAAAATATCAGTTGTAACTTCTTTTCCACTGCATGCTATTTTGCATAACCCTAACTCTACTGGGAACATTGCAAAGTGGGCAGCGGAACTGGCCAAGTTTGATCTAGAATTCGTGTCACGACAAGCAATCAAAATTCAAGCTTTGGCTAACTTCATAGCGGAATGAACTCCCTCTCCATCAAACCCTGGGGGTCACAGAGAGCAGAAACCAGAACCCAAGGTTCCGGTATTCACCGAACCTCACTGGACTCTCTACTTCGACGGATCCATGCAGAAGCATGGGGCTGGAGCTAGAATCCTTGTCCTTGCTCCGACTGGGGAGAAGGTCAAGTACATGGTTCACCTTGATTTCAAGGCAACCAACAACATGGCGGAGTATGAAACTCTCATCTACGGACTTAAAGTGGCACTATCTTATGGTGTCAAACAACTGTTGGTGAAGAGAGATTCACAAGTCATCATCTAACAAGTCAAAGGTGAATGTCCTGTAACAATCCTCAACTAGCTGCTTATCTCCTTAAAGTCCATAGGCTTCAGAAGGACTTCAAAGTCCTGGATCTCCACCATGTTCAGCATCTTCACAACGTTGAAGCTAACGATTTCTTGACGAAAGACTCAACTGGAGCTCCGGCTCCTGATGCAATCTTCGTCCGAAGGTTGTCAAGACCAACAGCTCAGCCTGCCAAACTGAGCGGAGGGGGCGAGACCAGCACCACGAAGCTGGCAGTCCCAGTGGCCCTGTTACTATGGCATCCACCAAGGGTCGTAGGTGCTGCTGGAAGCTCCGAGCAACCCAGCACGCAAGACTCAGAAGCTCAAGTTAGCCCCGATGTATGGATCTCGGAGATCCATAGCTACTTGAAAGACAATATCCTTCCTGAAGACAGTGTATCTGCTGACCGGATTGCCAGATTGGCTAAAAGATACACGTTGGTAGAAGGGGATCTCTGCCGGCCCGGTTCCAATGGCATCCTAATGCGGTGCATTGCAATGGAAGACGGACGCGAGCTTCTCGCGGAAATCCATGGAGGCGAGTGTGGGAATCACACATCTTCCCGTACGTTGGTCGGTAAATCCTTTCGACACGACTTTTACTGGCCTACAACACTCCAGGATGCGGTTGAGCTGGTGAAAAAATGTGAAGCGTGCCAGTTCCATGCAAAACAGATTCACACACCGGCTCAGTCACTACAAATGATACCTCTTACATGGCCATTCGCTATGTGGGGCATGGAAATCCTGTGACCATTCCCAAAAGCCGTCGGAGGTTACAGGTTCCTGTATGTCGCCATCGACAAGTTCACCAAGTGGTCGGATGCAACTTCAGTTGTGACAATCAACAAACAATCATCAATCAAGTTCTTGAAGTCCATTATATGCAGATTTGGAGTTCCAAACAAAGTCATAACTGACAACGGAACCCAATTCACAAGTGCTGCATTTCTAGAATATTGCGAAGACCTCGACATTCAACTCAGCTACGCCTCAGTAGCTCACCCAGCAAGTAATGGCCAAGCATGGCCAAGCCGAGAGAGCAAATGCAGAAATCTTAAAAGGACTCAAGATGCGTACATATGAGTGCCTGAAAAAGCACAGAGCCAACTGGATTGAAGAGCTTCTGTCCACATTGTGGGCGAACAGGACAACTCCAAACCGATCAACTGGGGAAACTCCCTTCTTTCTGGTGTACAGAGCTGAAGCAGTCCTTCCTCCGGAGATCACCTTGGGGTCCCTCCGGGTCCGGACCTTCGATGAAGTCACGTAGGACCAGCTCCAACGTGAAGACCTTGACCTCGTCGACGAGGGAAGGTGCCAAGCAGCTGTTCGGAATGCACGTTATCGCCAAGCGCTCCGGCGCTATCATCAAAGGCATGTGCGCAATCGACAGCTTGAAGAAGGTGATATGGTGCTTCGGAAGCTACTAACTTGTGAAGGGATGAACAAACTTTCCCCTGGTTGGGAAGATCCCTTCCGGGTGATCAAAGTATCTCGACCCGGATGCGTTCACTTGGCAACTAAGGATGGGATTTCACTTCCTAATCCTTGGAACATTGAGCACCTCCGTAAGTTTTATGCTTAGAATCATAGAGGTGAGTCTATAATTATGATGAGGACATCACAACAGCGGAGACACACATTGAACTGCAAGGACCAATCAGCAGGTGAATTCGTTCCTAACTTCTTTTGCATGTGAGTTTGAGAATAGATTGCTATGTGATGATTTAATTGTTATTAGGAATAATGGAGAAGATCAACAAGCGAAGGAAAGAGGCCTTGGGAGCATGGAGAACTAGCTGGAACGTCCACAAGTTGATGGAAACAGTTTACAACTCGGACTCGAGTGCAACTCAGAGTCTAGGAGCAGTCCACCTTAAAACAAACGCCCAGGAGGCATACGGACTCCGTTTTCGACGTTCTACATATGCACAGAAAGAGGAGAAGATAAAACTTCCAATTGTTCTGGTCTCACCTAAAAATTCCTCCGGAGTCATTGGGAATCGTCGAAACAAATTGAGTCCAAATTTTTGTCCGGTGCTGCGCCACCGAATCAGGCCTTTGGGCCCTATATCCCAAAAGAGTCCATTAGGGACACCTCTTCATTGTGTTTTGGATGAAACATAGACTTTGAATACTGCAGCCGCCGGTCATATTCGCTGGGTTTTGCTTAGAATAATAATTTCGCCGTTCTACAGTTTGTGAGACCCCAACTTCTCAATTTTAGATCATTTCTTCTACGTTCTTGCTTGTGTTATCGATTCACTTGCAGGGACTAGACTTCTTGGAGAGGTCAAGCGTGTGTCGCACGGTTGATAACCAACAGAGCAGTGGTGCAGTGATTGCAGGGGTATTCGATCTGCTCGAGTGCCGTGGATCATCAACGTCGAGTTCTCCACCCCAATCGACTTACGTTTCGGAAGATCGGGCCTAACCCTACTCATCAATTGGTATCAGATTTCCAGGTTGCCCGTGAAGTATCTTTGTTTCCTTTCCATTAGATCGATTTTGTTTCGTACCTAGAGTCCACAGAAAAGCCACAAAAAAATTAGATCGTTTTTCCTGCTTCCTAGACTATAGTGCGTGCAGTTTTGTTTTTTAGTTCGCATTGTTAAGTTTGCATTCGTGTGGTCGAGTCTTTTTGCTGGTTTAGCTTTGTGTTTTGGGTCCTAGTTATCGTTTTTTGTCCTTGTTTTCTTGCTATTCGACACCTATTCCACAACCCCTAAATAACAAACCAATCTACCACGTTCATCGGTTTGCCCTAGCTAGTCGCCTTGCGTGAACTCCTGCATTGCCAGCCCTAGATTAGGTGACAAACCTTTGTGCCACCCATCCTTGAATCATCACACACCACCCCATTAGTTGCTGTGCAAATTTCCGATCATTTTCATATCCGATTGTGAGTTCTGTTCTCAAACCGAGTTGTAATCAATATCCAAAAATCGTAACTCGGACAGCCTACCTTAAAACAGCCATAACTTTCGCATACGAACACGAAATCGGGCGATTTTTTTTTCAAATTCATCTACGCAAAATTTTGCATCTGATTTTCTGTGGGTGCGGCGTAGCCGCGTTCGGCGAAATTAGATTGCCCAAATTCCACTCGGAAGATAGGCTATCCGGCCTCCGAAGTTTCAGCATGAATTTTAAAGAATCTTCTTGATTTTCTATAGGCCGCATATTACATCCAATTGAGCTGCAAATTTGCGTGCTTCATATATTTGTGCTCCTGAGTAATGAAAAATATCAAAAAAAATATTACAAAAAAGAAACATAGTGAAGAGCACGCATATTAAAGCAATTGGCCTATACTACTTGTGCTGTGATTGTTGGTTATATCATTCTGTCTTCCTTTTGCCTTGCTACTTCCTTGTGTTGTGCTAGGCCTTAGAGCACTTGGTTGACCAGCAACAATTATTCAACTTTTTTTACCTGTTAACAATTTTCTGCTTATTAGCCATCATATTGTTCTATCCAAGCTCCACCTTTCTCTTGAGCATAACAGGTACCTTTGCAATCATCCCACACTTCATTGGTTCATCTCACCGTCCACACCACCCGCTGTGTCGGTAAGAACACTTGTAAGAGTGTGGTAAGACACTTGAGCGAGAGGGATTGTTTTCTTCCACCTTTCACATTGTCACTGTAGTTGATAGGGATAACATATTTTTGTTGTCTTTTGTTTCGTACTAACAATGGCAGGAGAAGACAATGATGACGAATGTGTTCAACATGCTGAGTTACGTGATATGTTGAAGATCATGACAGATATGTTCGCCAAATACAATGCAGCAACGAAGGAGTCATTGGCGAACTTGACTCGCCAACTTGATGACCTTGCTCTTCAGATGAATGTTGTTGAGACTCGGTTGCCTCTCGTTGGAGGACATGAAGACAATGCTTATGATGATATGGAAGATCACAACAATCAGCCAAAACTACCACTTTATCATCGAGGTATGGGAGGTAATAATCATCATAACAATTATAATGGTCCTCCTGATGATCCTTTTGCTAAAGTGAAATTTACTATACCCCCTTTTTTGGTGCTTATGATGCTGAGGCTTATCTTGATTGGGAGATGACAGTAGAGCAAAAATTTAATGCCCATCTTGTTCCTGAACAACATAGAGTTCGTCAAGCCACTAGTGAGTTAGGACTTTGCTATCATATGGTGGAATGAACTTGTTAAAACTAGAACTGATCCTCCAACATGGGATAGATTAAAGGAAGCTATGCGTGTTCGATTTGTTCCTCCATCTTTTCAATAGGACCTTCACAAAAAATTGCAGCGCTTAGACCAAGGAAACATGTCCGTAGAGGAGTATTATCAAGAGTTACAAAAGGGTATGCTGCGTTGTGGGGTAGTAGAGGACATGGATGATAAAATAGCTTGTTTTTATGGGGGTTGAGGTGTGAAATTCAGGACATTGTTGATTACAAAGAATATGATACTGTTAACAGATTGTTTCAACTTGCTATGCTGGTAGAAAAAGAATTGTAGGGCCGACAACAATAGCAACAACGCACGAGGAGCAACTTCACGCCGCGTTCGACGTCTACACCATCCAAAACAACACCATCTTCGACCCCCCGTGCAGCGACTACACCATCCAATGGCGGCCAATGAACTATACCTGCTGCTCCACCTTCTCGCGAGCCGGGAGGCAGCAAGGTGACATCATTCAAGCCTTCGTCGTCCACTCCTTCTATAGGTCTTACTTCCGACATTAAGTGTCACCATTGCAAGGGACTTGGTCATATGATGAGAGATTGCCCGAGCAAACGAGCATACATAGCACGCGACGATGGCGGATATGAGAGTACTTCGGATGTTGAAGATGAATATTCTCTTGCTACTGACTTTACAGATCCAAATGACGAACACACCGAAGAAGAGGTACTTGGTACAGCGGCGACAGAGAACTATAGGAGCATCATTGTGCAGCGTGCCTTGAGCTCCATAGTGGAGACCGACGACAAGCTACAATGACACAACCTCTTCCACATGTTTCTCGTCGTCAAGGATTGTCGTGTACACACTATAATTGATGGAGGTAGCTGCAATAACTTGGTGAACACGGACGTCGTCAAGAAACTTGGTTTGATAACAAGAGCACACCCTCATCCATACCACATTCAATGGTTCAACAACAGCGGTAAGGTTCAGGTAACACAAACATCGAGAATACATTTTTCATTTGATTCTTACCAAGATTTTGCTGATTTTGATGTTGTTCCTATGAATGCTTGTTCTCTTTTATTGGGTCGTCCTTGGGAATTTGATACATATGCTATTCATCATGGTAGAACCAATAAATATACTCTCATGCATAAGGGAAAGAAAATCACTTTGCTCCCCATGACTCCTGAAATTTTTCATTCTGAGAAGGATAAAATTCGTGATGGCAAAGCAACAAAATTAGAATATGAAAAACAGCAAGTCATTAAGTTAAAATCACCATCGTTGCTCGCAACTAAGTTTGACCTTGCTGATTTATTCGATGCTAAGGGGATGTGCTATGCTTTAGTTTGCAAAGAAGCCATGTTTTCACTTCATGAATTGTCTTTTGCATTGCCCCCTGCTGTTGCTAACCTTTTGCAGGAGTTTGAGGATGTGTTTCGGTTTACCATCGATGAGAGGCATTGAACACAAGATCAATTTGATTCCAGGAGTAGGTTTGCCAAATCGTGCAGCATACAGGGCGAATCCACAGGAAACTAAGGAAATTCAGCGACAAGTCCAAGATCTTTTGGACCGCGGGTACATTCGTGAAAGCCTTAACCCTTGTTCCGTTCCTGTTCTTTTTGTTGCTAAGAAAGATGGTAGTTTTCGCATGTGTGTTGATTGTCGAGCGATTAATAATATCACCATTCGATATCGTTATCCTATTCCTCGCTTAGATGACATGCTTGATTAATTGAGTGGTGCTATCATCTTCACAAAATTTACTTGCGTAGTGGTTACCACCAAATTAGAATGACACTAGGAGATGAATGGAAAACTGCATTTAAAACCAAGTTTGGACTTTATGAGTGGTTAGTCATGCCTTTTGGTTTAACTAATGCACCCAACACCTTTATGCGTTTAATGAATGAGGTTTTATGTGCTTTCAATTAACAATTTGTGGTGGTTTACTTTGGTGATATCCTCATTTACAACAAGTCATATGACGAACATCTAGATCATTTACGTGTTGTTTTTACTATTTTGAGAGATGCACGTTTGTTTGGTAACCTCAAAAAGTGCGTCTTTTGCACCAATCGAGTCTCGTTTCTTGGCTACGTCGTTTCCTCGTAGGGAATTGAGATGGATGAGGCAAAAATTGAAGCAATCACTAGCTGGCCAGCCCCAGCAACCGTCACGCAGGTTCGTAGTTTTCTTGGTCTTGCAGGTTTTTATCGGCGTTTTGTGCAGGATTTCAGCACCATTGCAGAACCTCTACATGAGCTAATGAAGAAGGGAGTGCCGTTTCGATGGGGCTAACAGCACCAACAAGCTTTTGATGCTCTCAAATCAAAGCTTACACAAGCACCATTGCTACAACTTCCTGATTTTGACAAGACCTTTGAGCTAGAATGTGATGCAAGCGGCATTGGTATTGGAGGCGTTCTCATACAAGGAGGTAAACACATTGCTTTCTTTAATGAAAAACTTCATGGTCCTTCTCTGAATTATTCCGCTTATGATAAGGAATTGTATGCCTTAGTGCGAGTATTACAAACTTCATGGTCCTTCTTTGGTCTAAGGAGTTTGTCATACATTCTGATCATGAATCAGTGAAGTATCTTAAGTGTCAAACCAATCAGAATAAACGACATGCTAAATGGATTGAGTTCATAGAGTCGTTTCCATACATCATTAAGCATAAGAAAGGAAAGAAAAATGGCATTGCCGATGCATTATCTAGTCGTTATACCATGCGGTCCCAACTTGATCATAAAATCTTTGACTTGGAAACAATAAAAGCATTATATCCTACTGATTTGGACTTCAAAGATGCTTTTGAAACTTGTAGAGAAGGAAGAACTTAGAATAAATATGTGCTGCGAGAGGGTCTCCTCTATCGTGCTAACAAGCTATGGGTTCCAGCTAGCTTCGTTCGTCTATTACTTTTGCAGGAAGCACATGGAGGAGGTTTGATAGGACATTTTGGAGTGAAGAAAACTGAAGACGTGTTGTCCACACACTTATTTTGGCCAAAGATGAGGCGTGATGTCGAGCGCTACGTGTCACGATGCACTACTTGCAACAAAGCTAAGTCTCGCCTTAACCCACATGGTCTTTATATGCCTCTTCTTGTTCCTAGTGTACCTTGGGAGGATATTTCTATGGACTTTGTTTTGGGATTGCCTAGGACTAAGAGGGGGAGGGATAGTATTTTTGTATTTGTTGATCGTTTTTCCAAAATGGCACACTTTATACCTTGTCATAAGAATGATAATGCCTCACACATTGCTGATTTATTTATGACGGAAATTGTTCGTTTACATGGTGTGCCAAATACCATTGTTTCTGATCGTGATGCAAAATTTTTAAGTCATTTTTGGAGAACTTTGTGGTATAATTGGTCACCAAGTTGCTATTTTCAACTACATGTCACCCACAAATGGATGGACAAACCGAGGTAGTTAATCGTACTATATCCACTACGTTGCGGGCTGTCTTGAAAACAAATTTGAAGTTGTGGGAGGAGTGTTTACCACATATAGAATTTGCTTACAACAGATCTGTTCACTCCTCGACAAAGGTAAGTCCATTCCAGGTAGTGTATGGTTTCAATCCCCGTGCTCCTATTGATTTACTACTTTTGCCTCCTTCTGAAACTATAAATTTGGATGCTACACAACGATCTAAATTCATCCTTAAGATGCATGATACTACACATAAAAATATTAAAAAGATGAATGAGAAGTATAGGATTGCAGTAGTAAAGGTAGAAAGGAAGTAAAACTTGAACCGGGTGATTTGGTGTGGTTACACTTGAGAAAATAGCGATTCTCTGACTTGAGAAAATCTAAACTTATACCATGAGCTGCTGGTCCTTTTAAGATTGTTGAAAAGATTAATGATAATGCATATAAGCTTGAATTGCCTCCCGATTTTGGGGTTAGTCCTACATTTAACATTTCAGATTTGCGACTGTACTTGGGAGAAGAAGATGAACTTGAGTCGAGGACGACTCCAATTCAAGAGGGGGAGGATGATGAGGACATCACAACAGCGGAGACGCACATTGAACTGCAAGGACCAATCACAAGATCAAGAGCACGGTTAATAAATCAGCAGGTGAATTCGTTCCTAACTTCTTTTGCCTGTGAGTTTGAGAATAGATTGCTATGTGATAATTTAATTGTTATTAGGAATAATGGAGAAGATCAACAAGTGAAGGAAAGTGGCCTTGGGAGTGTGGAGAACCAGCTGGGATGTCCACAAGTTGATGGAAACAGTTTACAACTCGGACTCGAGTTCAACTCGGAGTCCAGGAGTAGTCCACCTTAAAATGGACGCCCAGGAGGCATACGAACTCCGTTTTAGACGTTCTACATATGCATGGAAAGAGGAGAAGATAAACTTTCCAATGGTTCCGGTACAACCTAAAAATTCCTCCGGAGTCATTGGGAATCGTCGAAACAAATTGAGTCCAAATTTGTGTCCGGTGCTACGCCACCGAATCGGGCCTTTGGGCCTTGTATCCCGTAAGAGTCCATTAGGGACGCGTATAATTGTGTTTTGGCCGAACCCTAGCCTTTAAATACAGCAGCCGCCGGTCATATTCGGTGGGTTTTGCTTAGAATGACAATTTCTTCGTTCTACGGTTTGTGATACCCCAACTTCTCAATTTTAGATCGTGTCTTCTATGTTCTTGCTTGTGTTCTCAGTTCACTTGCAGGTATTAGCCTTCTTGGCGATGTCAAGCGTGTGTCGTACGATTGATAACCAACAGAGCAGTGGTGTAGTGATTGCGGGGGTATTCGATCTGCTCGAGTGCAGCGGATCATCAACATCGAGTGGATTGACTTACCTCTCGAAAGATTGGGCCTAACCCTACTCATCAAATTACACACGACGTATGTTATAGAGTCGCTAAACAGACATGGGTAGGTCCTCCGGGAGAACATTCGGACTCCTCCGGGAGGGTCCGGGAAGTTCAAGTACACTTGATACAGTCACCGTACTAAAAGTGTAAATACCTACCCTTGGGTTAGTACAAGATGTATAGCGCACTTAGCTTGGTCCCGCGTCCTAAGTGCGTCCTTGTCTCCCCTGTAATATGGACCTATAATGAAAGACATTGTTGTGTGAAAACAGACCCCACATACATTTATTTTTGTACAAGGCTCGATCTATCAAATTATTTTTTTAACCTTCTTGTCTATAATGAAGTTGTGCAATTCTTTTTTAGTTTTTACCCAAGTTATTCATATGTGTTGCAAGTTATATTGTTGATCTCTTTGGTTCTTAACATGCTGTATAGTCTACTTGCTTGAACGCCAAGCCAACATAGGTTCGGAGTGTGCTATCGACTTAGCCTGGTCATACACCCTAAGTACGCCACTCTACCTACACCCCGGCAGGCCTCAGTAGGGTGAGTACTAAAAAAGCATATGGGTCCGGAAGGATTACATCAATATACTTGTTACCATATTGAGTTACTTTGGATTTAAAACTCAAAGAAGAACAATAAGTCACAAACAATTTATAGACAAGAGGACGAATTTTACTCTTTTCTTGTATTTAATGTGCAGGAAAAACAGAAATTCATAGCGATGGTGGACGACGCCGGAGCTACTAAGCTCCGACATCCTCCGAGGGGGCCTGCTGTCGATGTTTAATATGTTGACAGCGGAGCCCATCTGACCAGGAAATTGCAGAAGACAATCTGAGGGGTCACTCCACCCTCCACACATTCTTGGATCCTGGTCAGGATGGGGTTGCAGGCATCTAACAGCTCTGGAACTACACTCCAAGCGTCGGTATCAATGTTGGGGAGTCATTGGGACAGCTCCAACCTCTCGTGCTCCTCTACTGCAATGATGACCCAATCCTTCTTCTAGTCATCCCATTTGCCGGAAGGGAATGAATTCAAGTACTTGAAGGGGCAGTTCTTGCGCTTCACAAAATAGTAGAAGCCAAGAAGCTCAGTCCCCTTGCCGGTGGTGTGGACGGTGAAGAAGGTACGAAACAACTCGATGCAGGGGGGAACACCCACCCACATCTCGCAAAAGTGGACGAAGGTCACCACTAGCAGAAGAGAATGGGAGCCAAGATGATACAGCTGGAGGCCGTAAGAGTCCAGCAACATTAAAAGAAAGGTTCAAAATGGTGGGATCAATCCCACCATGGCGTACGTAGAGAAGTACACCATGTCGCCATTACGCTCCTTCTTGAACGGGAGCTCGCTAGCGTGGATCAGGTGGCTGAAGGAGTCACTGGACCACCCCATATAGGTCTAGACCTTCATCAAATCGTCCTTGCTCTTGAGGCGGCTCTTGGGAAGACCCAATTCCATCGCGGCAAAGTGGAGCGAAGGAAGAGAAAGCTAGGTGAAGTTTGGGAGGCTCTGAATGCAAGTTTGATCGAAAGCGTAAAGAGTCCTCAAACCGCGCATACTTTCCTTCTTAAGTAAGCCTCTGCGGCGCTTGGATGGAAACCGCAACAAGAGTGGGGTCACATTTCAAAAATCAACCCCGTCCATGACGAATGGGTCCGAGGCTACCCCGACGAAGAGATTGAGGTTAGTACCCCAGGCGAATCATTGTCATGATGGGCGGCGGGAGACCCAAAGGCGGCACCCTAACTAGCCGCTCGGAACCGATACGGTTTTTGTATTGGGAACTGGCGACCTTTAATTGCGTGAGATCCGCACTCAAATATCTCATCTGCCGCATTCATAACAAGCCACGCGGCGATGGTTTAACCCCGGACCGTTGCACCAACGGCACATTAGGAGACTTTTGAAGTCAAAGCGCGAGAATCAAGAATGGCCCCACCTTTGATAGAATAACTTAACTTAAAGGGTTTATCTCAGAGGTGGGCCTGGGGGCCACTGTCAGTACCCCGCGTAACGGGTTACCTATGATACCACAAGAAGTGCAAGAGAGTTCTACACGACAAAGTTGAAGGTCTCCTCAGGCTCCACATGTCATATTACACCGGACCCGCAACCCTCATATGGGTAGCTCTGGGGATTAACACGTGTAATGTAAATCCGGAGCTAAACTCCCAACACAGGGAAGCTCCGCGATCTACACGCGTATAACGACCTCAGACCTAACCCCCAGCAGAGGGAAGCTCCACTGCCGACACGTGTATAGCGGTTCCGGAGCTACCTCCCCGCAAGGAGAAGCTCTGAAGTTGCAACGAGTGAAGCCTCCGGACCTTCATCATCAACGAATACATTGGTGGATCTCCTACAGCACGAACATTCAAGGGACAGTAAAAGGGCAGTTACAAGACTTGATTACATGTTCTAATGTTGTATTAATGACACACGATCAAAGCACTGTTAATAGAGGTAACACAGCTATTAAGGCACGTTATTATACTATTAACCATGCTTAATACTCGTAGACAATGTATTAGGCTATTAAATACGCCAGGACCACATGTCGAGCCAAGCGAATGATGTAACGGTCAATCCTTAGACAATAAAAGAACTAAGATGCACGATACAGAGGATGACTCCAAGTTAAGCCATACACCGCGCATAATAGCGATACTCAATACAACAACACAAACCTCGTGGAGTAGGGTATTACGCTTAGGCGGCCCGAACCACGTAAATCTCTAGTGTCACCATCTTTATCCTGATCTCTGCGTGCCCCAACCAAAACAAGAACCTCCGAGGGCTACATTTGGCAGTACTGGAGGAAGTGTCGTTGCTACACTTTGACAAAACTTATTGAGCAACACTAAGGAAAATCAAAAAGTTATGGTTTGGTGAGAACATTACCAAATCTTTTGATCCAAAGAGTTTGGAGAGTTTTTTATGTGGATTAGTCGGGGTCTTCGATCCCCTTGCAATGGAGATTGATTTCCACGGAGAGATGTGAAGATTTGAAGGAGAACTCGCAAAATCACCTTGGAAGCACTTGAGTGAGGAGAGAGAAGATGAGGGAAGTTGTGAGGAGGAAGAAGAAGAATCTGCACCTGCCCAAGAGGTTAAGGCGTCAGGATACCGAACTAGTGTGTGGTCTCACCGGACTAGTCTGGGGTAACAAAGGACTAGTCCATGGCCACCTAGACAGGGGAGTCTATATATTTATATAAACCTTATGTGTGTGTGTGTGTGTGTGTGTGTGTGTGTGTGTGTATATATATATATATATATATATATATGAAGGGACTAATAGAGATCTTTTTGGACAAAGATTTACAAATATTCTTGATGAGCATGATACAAAAATACTCAACAACCAAACTATGACTATAATTTATCAAGATCTAATAATTAACATAGTTTTTAGGGAAAAACAAGGAAAGATGTGTTTTCTTCGAAAATCTCGGTTTTTAAGAAGTTAACATTCATATATGCAAGATTTCAAGCCATGTTTCGAGCATCAAGAATATTTAGTTGAAGCTCACAAAAGCGTTTTTCATCAAGTGGCTTGGTGAAGATATCGGCTAGTTGCTTCTCAATTTTGACATGAGAAATGGCTATGTCTCCTTTGATTGAATGGTCTCTCAAAAAATGATGCCAGATATCAATGTGTTTGGTCCTAGAGTGCTCATTAGGCTTATGTGCAATTTTAATCACACTCTCATTATCACAAAGGAGCGGAATACAGTTCATATTGTAACCGTAGTCCCTTAGAGTTTGTCACATCCAAAGAAGTGCATAACAACTCCCGGCTGCAACATACTCCGCTTTGGCTGTGGACAAGACAATGGAGTTTTGTTTCTTGGAAGACCAAGAAACTAGGGACCTACCCAAGAATTGGTAAGTTCCGGAGGTACTTTTTCTATCTACATTGCATCTGACATAATCTGCATTAGAGTATCTAATGAGATTGAATTTTGAACCTTTAGGATACCAAAGGCCTAAGTTGGGTGTATGAACTAAATATCGCAAGATCCTTTTTACGGCTGTCAAATGGCATTCCTTAGGATTGGCTTGAAACCTTGCACACTTACATACACTCAACATGATATCGGGCCTAGATGCACATAAATAAAGTAGAGAGCCAATCATTGAGCGGTATATTTTTTGATCCACGTTAGGTCCATCTTCATTAAGGTCTAAGCATCCATTTGTCGCCATGGGAGCCTTTATGGGCTTCGCTTTGTCCATGCCAAATTTCTTGAGAACGTCTTGGGTATACTTTGTTTGGCTTATGAATGTTCCTTCCTTTAGTTGTTTCACTTGGAATCCCAAAAAGTATCTCAACTCTCCCATCATGGACATCTCAAATCTATCTGTCATGATTTTACTAAACTCTTGACAAAAAGATTTATTAGTCGAACCAAATATGATATCATCAACATAGATTCGACAAATGAATAGATCATCATCAAAGTGTTTGGTAAACAAGGTGTAATCAGCTTTACCAATTTTCAACTAGAAAATCTCTAAGGCACTCATACAAAGCTCTAGGAGCTTGTTTGAGGCCATAGAGAGCCTTACATAGTTTGAATACGTGGTTGGGGTACTCTTGACCTTCAAACCCTGGGGGTTGCTCCATGTACACCTCCTCCTTGATCAGTCTGTTGAGGAAGGCGCTTTAGACGTCCATTTGATACGGCTTGAAATCATGGTGAGTAGCATATGCAAGTAATATACGAATTGATTCAAGCCTAGGTACGGGAGCAAAAGTCTCGTCGAAATCCAAACCTTCGACTTGTGAGTAACCTTTGTCCACAAGTCGTGCCTTGTTTCTTGTTACCACTCCTGTTCATCCTTCTTTTTATGGAAAACCCATTTAGTGCTGACGATGTTGGACTTGGGTCTTTCAACAAGCTCATATACTTCGTTCCTCTTGAAGTTGTTCAATTCTTCTTGCATCGCCATCACCCAGTCAGGATCTCTTAGTGCATCTTCAACCCTCTATGGTTCTAAAGAGAATACAAAAGAATAGTATTCACAAAAATTAGCTATACGAGACCGAGTTGTCACTCCCTTTTGGATGTCACCAATTATGTTGTCGATGGAGTGATCTCTTTGTATGCTTTGGTGTATTCTTGGATGTGGCACTTGTGGTCTTGAATTCTCATGATCACCATTTTCTTCGTCTCCCCCTGGATGGTTGCCCTCATTATTGTTTGATTATCTTGATCTCCTTGAGGTTGATCTGGTGTGGAAGCTCCCACTTGATCATTTTCCTCCGTTTGTGGTTCATTTTCTTCGCTCGGATTTTGAGGTCATGATTGTGGTCGAATATCGCCAAGTGTCATTCTTCTCAATGCTTGACAAGGAGCTTCTTCTTGGTCTAGTGCACACTTATCAACTTGCTCTACTTGAGAGCCATTAGTTTCAACGAACATTACGTCACGTGCTACTTCAACAAGTTCAGAGACTTTGTTGAAGACATTATAAGCATAGGAGTTTGAATCATAGCTAAGCAAGAAACCTTCATCGGACTTTGAAGTGAACTACGAGGTCCTAGGCTTCTTGTTTAGAATGTAACATTTTGACCAAAAACTTGAAAGTATGAAATATTTGGTTTGTTACCGGTGAGTAGTTCATATGAGGTTTTCTTGAGTAAACGATAAAGGTATAGTCGATTTTATGGCGTGACAAGAGGTGTTAACCGCTTCAACCCATTATCGGTCCCAACTCTTGTATTCATCGAGCATTGTCCTCTCCATCTTAATGAGTGTTCGGTTCTTCCTTTCGGCTACCCCATTTTGTTGAGGAGAGTAGGGTGTTAAAAATCTGTGCTTTATTCCTTCTTCATCTAGATACTCCTCAACTTGAGTATTCTTGAACTCTGTTCTATTGTCACTTCGTATGTTCTTGATCGTCAATGAGAATTCATTTTGAGCTCGCCTGAGAAACTTCTTGAGTGTTCCTTGAGTTTCTGTCTTATCATGCAAAAAGAAAACCCACGTGAAGCGTGAAAAATCATCGACAATGACTAAACTATATTTATTACTGTCGATGCTTATGTAAGCAATTGGACCGAATAGGTCCATGTGGAGGATCTCAAGCAGTCTTGTTGTAGTCATGACATTCTTCGCGGGATGGGGTGCTCCTACTTGCTTCCCGGCTTGGCACGCGCTACAAGGCCTGTCGTTCTCAAAAATAACATCCTTCAAACCTCGGATGTGATCGCCTTTTAGAAGTTTTTGTAGATTCCTCATACCAACATGTGCTAGTTGTCTATGCCACAACCAACCCCTGTTAGTCTTTGCAATCAAGCATGTGTCAAGTTCGGTTATATCTTTGTTGAAATCAACTAGATAAAGTTTTCCCTTTAACACACCCTTGAATGCAATAGATTTATCACTCCTTCTAGAGACGGTCACACCCTCATTAGTGAATAAGCAATTATAACCTTTGTCACATAGTTGAGATATGGACAAGAGATTATAATCGAAGGAATCAACATGTAAAACATGAGAAAGTGTGTTGTGATGACATTGCCATTTTACCGGAACCTAGCACCCTTCCTTAACTATTATCACCAAAATAGATTCTTTCGCTTGAGTCTTAATTTTGTTTGTACTCCACAAACATTTTTCTTTCTCTGGTCATGTGATTTGTGCATCCACTATCTAGCACCCATTTTGCTCCACCGAATGCATATGCCTACAAAAAGAAATTATGCTTTGGTCATAGGTACCCAAGCTTGCTTGGGTCCTTTGAGGTTAGTGACAAGTAACTTGGGCACCCACACACGAGACTTGGTGTTCTCATGGCGCGGCCCAACATATTTAGCATGAACTTTTCCAAAACTATTTTTCATAAGCACATATGAAGCATCAAAAGTTCTAAACAAGATTTGTTGTTCATAAGAGTTCACAATGTTAAATTTATCAACATTATTATGTTTTCCAACTTGGGAAGAGTTTCCCTTGACAAAAACAATGTGATCCTTGTCATTCTTGTGGCTTCTAGCTTTTTGCCTTTCACTATGAGAATACCCAATGCCATGTTTAACATTAGGAGGTATTTTGACCAAGTATGCACTGCGTGCATACTTGACCTTCTCCTTGTCAAACATGCCACTTTGGGAGGCATGCTTGTCTTTTGTCAAGTTTGACTTTTCTTTCAAGTTAGTGTCACTTTTAGCACATGTACAAATTATGACAGTTTTAGATTCAATATGTTGAGAAGGTGAGCTTAAAGAGGGTTAAGAACCACTTTGCTTGAGTGACTCAACTTGCATCTCAAGGATCTTGTTAACTTTGGTTAAGTTAGCAAGTTCATCCTTGATAGCGATGTTTGAGTCTTTTAACTTCAAACAAGTCTCCTTGAAGCTAACTCAAGTTCAAGCGATTTACTTTGCTCCTTTTCAAGCTCAAGAAGCTTTTCAATATCAAGATATTTCTCCTTTTGTAGAATGCTCATATCTTCTTGGCGATTGACTAGCTCCTCCTTATCAACAATCTCATCCATTAGAATTTTTATTTTAGCTACAGTGTTTTTATCTAAACCTCTAAGCATCTCTTCATCATCACTAGAATTATCAATATCACTAGTAAAGGAATGCGAGGATGAAGATTTAGTTTTAACCTTTCTTTTTCCTTCCTTGTCCATTAAGCATGTGTGGTTGGTGTCCTTCAATTCTCTCATGGTTGGGAAGAGAGTGGACTTCATGGTAGGATTCTTGATAGCTATAGTGGCCATCTCCTCTTTTTCTTCAGATGAGGACTCATCATTGGAGTCTCACTCCTTCCCTAGATGTGCTTGGCCATATTGCTTCTTTTTCTTTAATATTTTGTTTTGTTGAGCCTTGTTGTCTTTACTCTTCCTCTTATTGTCTTCATGTGGGCAATCCACCATGAAATGATCATATTCTCCACAATTGTAGCATGCGCGTCTTATCTTGGATCTTTGCATGTCCTTATGTCTTAATTCACTTGAACTGCCACCCTTCCTTCTTCTCATCATTTTCTTAAAGTTTTTGATGAGCAAGATCTTGTCTTCATCATCGACATCAATGCTTTCATCATCACCATCATCTTCCTCAGGAGCTTCTCGAGTTTCTTTTGATGCGGGATTGCATGTTGCCTTTAGAGCAACTCCTCTCTTCTTTGCCGAGGTAAGGCCGGCAAGTTCCTTGACATGCTTGGCTTCCTTCTCCATCATTTCTAAGTTGATGATTTTGTCAAGAGTTTCGTCTGGGGTCATTTTGTGAAACCCGAGACTTTCTCTAATCATGGAGCAGAATGTCAAGTTTTGTGGCATGAATGCTCTAAGAATCAATTTGACCACTTCATGATTTGTCCACTTCTTGCTACCATAGGCTCGGACTTTGTTGATGAGAGATTTCAGTCGATTGTATATCTCTTGGGGTGATTCACCTTCTTCGATAGCAAACCTTCACAATTCACCTTCAATCATCTCAATTTTAGCTTCACGTGCATGACAATCACCTTCATGTGCGGTTTTGAGAGTGTCCCAAATTTCCTTGGCAACTTCGAGTCCATCCACTTTGGTGAACTCGTCTCGACTCAATGATGAGGTGATTACAGCTGCGGCTTGAGCATTTCGATTAATAGCTTGCTCTTGATCCTGAGTTAGGTCTTCATCATCATTGGGAATATCTATCTCTGTACACACTATATGCCAAAGACTTGGGTTAGGAGATATAAGGTGCATTTTCATGTTCTGTCTCCACATTGAATAATCATTTCCATCAAAGTATGGTGATTTGCCTAAAGGAATTTACAAGTAATGATTATTAGAATTTAAGCACACATAGTTAAAAGGATATCGAGAGTAGTCTATAAGACTACTCCCTTTTTGCTTCTTTTCTTCAATCTTCTTCCTTTTGGGGGAGAGTGCCTTCTTTCGCATAAGTGCCTTGAGTTGAAGCATATCCTCATCACCTTCCTCACTATCTTTAATGGCATTGAGGAGTTTCTCTAGTTTTTGGTTTCCTTCATCATCATCCTTTTCATGGTTGACGCCCTTGTTTTCACCCTTGACTTCCGACATCGTCTCTTCGAGCGGTGATTCTCTTTTGAAGAGTTTGGCTCTAATAACAATGAATGTATCCTAGAAGGGGTGAATAGGATTTTTGAATTTTTATCAATCCCTAAAACACTCAGTGAAGAGATCAAATACAGGTAAGTCGGACTACTCCGTTATGGTGTGGACTAGTCCGGTATATGCACACTTCAATATCAAAGTAGATCCTTTATTCTTCTTCTAGTATTCTATGCAGCGGAAAGCAATTGACAACTTAAATATATTATGACAATGAAGTATGAAATTGCAACTATCAAGTTTAATACAATGTTTCGATGAAAATTAAATAAGAATTTGCAAACCCTAAAATATGATCAAAACGTAGAACAAGAACACGCGCGACAAGATTTTATCCCGAGGTTTGATTCCACACAAGAATCTACATCCCCGTTGAGGAGCCCACAAAGGGTCGGGTCTTCACTAACCCTTCCCTCATTTAATCGCCATGAAGGCCGATTCTCAATCACTAACACAGGGTAAATACGTCGTTCAATGTGGCCTTCTCACAAGTTGAAGGCTCCCCAAACACACTCAAAAGATGTACAATTATCAATGAGAGTGTGCAAGAGATCAAACCCAAGAGCTCAAGATCGTGAAGAACAAATTCTCTCCTTTATCCAATCTCTAATCCTCAAAGATTTGATCCTTTTTGGGTTTGGAATGAGTGGAGAGAAGTGTCTTTGTGCTTTTGGAGGGTGTGACGGCGCAGGGGTTCAAGTGTTAGGGTTACGTGGACGTGTACCTCCTTTTATGCAGGGGTTTCCAAAAGTTACCATTAGGTTTCGCGAAGTACGGGCTAGTCCGTTGTTTGACACCAGACTAGTCCAGTGTGCGTGTGTGAAAAACCCTAAGTGTTGAGGGTATCGGACTAGTCTTTTATGGTGCGGACTAGTCCTTTTTTGGCTCAGAGAGTTTTCAAACTAGTCCGATCAATATCGGACTTGTCCGGTATGGTGAATATGCGAAGAACTGAGGATAAGTCCGCACTTGGAGGACTTGTTCATTTTCGTTCCAGAGAATTTTTGGACTAGTCCGGTCTATATCGGACTAGTACGATCTTGTGTAGAACTTGAAGAGTTGCGGACAAGTCCGTACCTGTAGGACATGTCCATTTTTATCTAGAGAGATTTTGGTCTATATCACGTTATAGGCACCCCACCATAAAGAGTGCATATATGTGAGAAGTTTTTATTACTCATTTGTCATTCGCATATATGCACACTTTATGAAAATCAATTTTTACTCTTAATTATGAACTCTCAATTGGTTTTCATCAATCACCAAATAGGGGGAGATTGAAAGTGCATCTAAGCATTCCCTTATGGGTTTTGGATGATTGATGACAAACAAATGAGATCCTAATGAACTTGTTGAGGTGAATGTAGGACAACTCAGATGAGATAGTTTGGTGCACTCAAAAAGTAAAAAACAAAGTGCTGTAGAGAAAGAAAATCCAATTGATGAATGAAGCGCAAAGTAGACTTAATTGTATAGGATGTGTGTGAGAGACACATCTCAAGAGTTTAAGTCTTTGCGTAGGGGTAAAGGCTTAAAATCAACCTTAATAATTCTCTGAGCACCGGACTAGTCTGTTTCAAACTGGACTAGTCCGTTCAACTCTCTGATGTCTCACTTCACAGTGCACCGGACTAGTCCTTTCATGGACCGGACTAGTCCATTCACCTTTCTGTAATCTCACTTCATAGTGCACCGGACTAGTCCGTTCATGGACCGGACTAGTCCTTTAGACTTTCTGATGTTCCATAACACTATGCACCGGACAAGTCCGTTCATGGATCGGACTAGTCCGAAAAACTCTCTGATGGTTCACAACACTATGCACCGGACAAGTCCGTTCGAGGATCGGACTAGTCCGAGAAACTTTCTGATGTTCCAATACACAGGGCAGCGTACATGTCCGGGCTCCTACTAGACTAGTCCGGTATACCTCACACATATTAGGGTTTTAGTGTGCTGCACATTTCACGCGAATTTTACACAGTACACTGGAAAAGTACGGCCCACAGAACGACTAGTCCGGCCGTCGGGATCCCTAACGGTAATATTTTTGGAAACACTATAAATAAGAGATCCACGACCCCACAAACACAACTCTCGCATTCTATTGTCAAAAGCTGAAACCCTAGCGCTGCCACTTGTCCCAAGAGCACAAAAACACATTTCCCACACATCTAAGGTCCTCAAAAGTGAAAATCCTTTGAGTATTCAGATTTCCGATTGGGAGATAGTTGTCTACGCGTCATTGAGCTCTTGGATTTTGATCTCTATACACTCTTGCATTACTTATAATTCCTCGAGTGTATTCGATCATTTTTCTGGTGTAATTCTTGTGGGAGCCCTCAATGTGTGAGTTTGCCCCACCAACTCGGTGATTACCCATGATAGTGGAATCAAGTCGGCCTTGTATGGTGACTTGATGAGGGAAAAGGGTTTGAAGAGACCCGGCTCTATGTGAACTTCCTCAACGAGGAGTAGATCTCTTTGGTGAGATCGAACCTCGGTAAAAATTTGTGTCTCACGTGCTTTACTCTTTTACTCTTGCAAGTTCCATAATCTAGGGCATTAGATTTGATCTATCAAGTAATTTGTGTCCCACGTGCAAGTTTGCAACATTAATTGTTCAATCAAGTTTGTTTGAATAGTTGTTTAAATTCCGCTGCTATAACACATACAATTTCCGCTCTAACACTTGATCAATTCACATAACACAAGTACACAAGACTAGTCCGCATTGATACCGAACAAGTCCGATCTACAAGGAATTTAACGATTTGATTAAGTGTGTAGGAAAACTTTTAAATCCTATTCACCCTCATCTATGCCACATTCAATTATGCCCCCTCTGTCGTGAGTGCAGCAAATACAAAGCAGGTCGGTTCGGGCACAACCAGTAGCAGCATTGGCAAGCTAGGGACACGTCGTCGATGTTTCTACGTGTTGATGGTGGGTGACGCCAGAGCATCCAGCTCTGGCACCTCCCAGGGGCCCCGCCATCGACGTTTCTACATGTTGATGATGGGCGATGCCATAGAGGCCAGCTCCGACACCTCCCAGGGGCCCGTTGATGCTCTTCTACATAACAGTGACAAGTGCTGATTGTGAGTACGCTCCCTCATCCCGCTTTGTTTCTAGCGAGATTTCTTTGGTTCTCTACCAACCAGGGGTCGCCGTCAACGTTTCTACATGTTGATGGTGGGCGACGCCAAAGCATCCAGCTCCAGCACCTCCGAGGGGGCCCGCCGTCGACGTTTCTACATATTGATGGGGCCTGTCATCGATGTTTCTACATGTTGATGGTGGGCGATGTCAGAGCATCCAGCTCCGACACCTCCCAGGGGGCTCGCCGTCGATTTTTCTACGTGTTGATGGTGGACGACGTCGAAGCATCCAGCTCTGGCATCTCCCAGGGGGCCCGACATCGACGTTTCTCCATGTTGATGGTGGGCGATGCTGGAGCATCTAGCTCCGGCACCTACCAGGGGGCCCACTGTCAACATTTCTACGTATTCATGGGGCCTGTCACCGCTGTTTGTCTAATGATAATGGGCGATGCCGGAGCAGCCAGCTCGGGCACCACCCAGGGGGGCCTGTCGTCAATGTTTCAACAGCGGTGGTGGGAAAAGCCGGAGCAGCCAGCTCCGTCACCACCGAGAGGGCCTGCTATCGACATATGTACTGATACAAAGCTTGGCGCACCTAGAGGTGCCTGCCGAGGTCATCTACCCAAACTCCCCTTCTCCGTTGGGGGTCCATTGAAGACATTCTGCGATCAAGTGGTAGGTGTTCCCAGCTGGCCACATCTACAAGGGGGCCTCTAAGGGGGTTCCATAGGAAGGACGTCAACTGGAGACAGATTGGCTATGTCAACTATGCAATCGTTGGTTCCTCAAAAAGTAATGAACTTGGCAAAGTTCTTCAAGCCCTTACGCAGTAATGGACCTGGAGCGACAGATTGAGAAGTACAATACAAGAAAAAAGCAAAACATGAGTTCAAATTCATTAAAAGTTATTTTTATAAAGGGGTCAGCCCCGGTTATAAAGGTGCTCTGCCTGGGGGCTGCCGGTCTCAAATCTGCTGGAACGAGGAAGCCACCTGCTTGGCAAGGTCCTCGACTTTGGCCCACACCTCCTCCTCTCGATAATCGAAGGGGCCCTTCTCTACAGACTCTAGCGGGATCGTTGGATACCATATGCGGAAGCACACCAAGACATGGGAGGACACCTGATCCGCTAGCTCCCTTCCTTCAACCTCCAGCCACCTTGCAAGGACAGTGCTCACCGATGTTAACGTCGAGCAGAAGGAGTCCAAGGCTTGGAGCAGCTGGACCACCCCATGAGACGGCTCCCAGCACGGCACAGGACCAAGTTCGAGGGGTTGCAACACCGCCCTGACACGGGCCAGGAAGTCTCGGATCCCTTGCGCCTCAGCTGTGCGGGAGGCCTGAAGGTTTTCTACCTCTCTCCCGCGCCACTCCCTCCCGATCGGTGAGCTCCCGAGCACGATGCTCCAAGTCGTCCTCCCAGCGTTTGATGGCAAGCTCCAAGTCTTGCACGGATCAACGCCTCTCCTCCAGCATGCCGAAGCTCTAGGAGACCTCTTCTTCCCTCACCGCCAAGTCTCGTTTCTGATCGACAATGGAAACCTCACGGCAAACCAGCTCTAGCCACCTATCCTCGCACAACCTAAGGAGGCATCGGCATCAGTGTGGGCCTTCAGGTCCTTCGCCTCGAGCTCCTTCGTCTTTGTGTCAACCTCCTTCACCAGGTGCTGCTCTTCAGAAAGCTGATCCCACTCCCGGGTAAGAGCGGCATGCGCCTGGTGCAAGATGGACTGGGCCACGACAACAACCTCGGGGAGTGGGATCGACATGCCCGTCGCCATAGACGGGTGCCTCTCCGCCTCTTCGGCAACTCCGTTGTAGGCACCAACACCTGGGGACCTCATGTCTCCTCGGTTGGAGCTTCAGGAATGAGCGCGTCGCGGCCCAGTGCATTCGACACTTTCCCCTGCCACAAGGGCGTCACCAGCCACCAGTGGCGAGTCGCCATCTTGCGCACCAATGACGTTTGGCACTAGCGCACTGTCAGCGGCAGGCGGGTCCGCCCCACCAGGGGTAAACGTGATGGCTGAGGTGGCCACTTCCTCGCCAAGCATTGCCTCAGCCCCATCTGCCCCGACGAACGAAGGATCTCGAGGAACAGCCACAGGGACAGCGGCACTGCCAGAAGCTGGTGCACCCCCAAGCGCAGGGTACTGTAGAACGGGCCCAGTTCCAGTTGCGGGAGGGGCAGGAACCATCATGTTCACCCCTGGAAGTACCAAGGGTACTATGTTGGCTGATGACGCCCTGAAAAGCCAAAGCCGACCCTATCAGCGCGAAGGAGCAAAGAAAAACAGTGAAGGAAGAAATTGCGCCTTACCGACGGGTCAGCCTGCTCTAGAGACCCTGGCCTCCCAGCTTGCACGACGAATTGAGGCCCCCTGGATCCGACACCAAGGTCGGCACCACATCCTCTAGCACCTACTCTTGTACGACTTGCATTGACGCGACCATCGACATAGATCTCTCCGTGCATCCACCAGAACCGCCGTTGCCGCTCTCTCCCCACCAATCGCCTGAACGCAGGCAGCTTGAGGTACGTCTGTCGAAGGCTGTGCGGGCACAATACCTCCAGAGCCGCTGCTGAAATCAGAGACCAGGTCGACGGCGGAGGCTTTGTTCGCTCCGGCACCTTCACGATGGGAGATTAGAGAGTTGTCCCTCGTGTCAGCTTTTGCCTCTTCAGCACAAGGGCGGCGACACCCGCGATCGAGGTACAGGAACACTTCCCCGATGCAGGAGTTGATGATGGCTGATTGTCCTCCACCCTGTCAGAAGTTGTTGAGGTACCTACCTCCACCCTTTCTGAAGGGCATGGGGTAGACCCCGACCCTTACTATATCACATAACGACACCTCTTTAGGACCGCCAAAGCTCCAGTCATCTCTTCGGGGTGCAGCCGAGTAAGACTAAACAAGTTGACCTTCGGCATCAAGCTCCACACTTTGTCCCTCAAGGCAGTGGTCATGAAGAGCGGCTGGCAGTGGTCTAGGATGGAGTCATGCTTGTCATCAATTGTGTCGCAAGTCACCACCTTCAGCATCTCCTCCAACATCTTGGGGGTTGGGTCTCTCTTATCCAGTCGACACTAGTCATATACACCGAAGTAGAACCATTCCCCGTACAGGCGTTGCTGAATACGGGCGATGCGGCGGTGCAAGAAGTCTGCCAACACCATCAGGGAGGTAAACCCCTTGTCTGCTAGGAACTAGATCCTCTTCAGCATCGGCTTGTACTCCCTCATCAACCCCTGGTATGCTTTCTGTAACGCCCTCATTTTCATGCATCATGTCCTATATACATTCATATACATGTTTAACATTAACCCACATAAAGAGGAACGAGTTTAAAATTGATTTGGGGCATTTAAAATTGATTTGGAACAAAACTACACTTAAAATGCAGGAAAGTGCGGACTAGTCCGATTTTACTGAGGACTAGTCCGATTTCTCTATGACTAAAAATGGACTTGTCCGTTTTTGCTGCGGACTAGTCCGATTTTGCCTCTGTAAACTTTCGGACTTGTACGATTTTGTGCGGACTAGTCCGATATTCAAGGAATCCTTAAAAATTTGCTAAGTCCCTGGACTTTTCTGGACGAGTCCGGTGTTCCAGCGGACTTGTCCATTTTCCTCTCTGACTAAAGTCGGACTTGTCTGATTTTTGGCCAGACTTGTCCGATTTTCTCTCTGGACAACTTCGGACTAGTACGGTCCTTTTCGGACTTGTCTGATATTTCACGACTCCGAGCTGATCTTTTGTTTTATGACTTGTTTCTTGGGTTTCACGTTAAGTTAGGGATGTCGTGCCTAACTCTTTTAGAGGCCATATGGGACCCTAAACCAGCCTCTACTCCTCTCAAACTCGAAATCCATCTAACCCTAGCCTCCACCTCTATATAAACAACCCCACCCCTTGGCTTGCCATCTATTTGCCACTTTTCCACCCCACCCAAACCCTAGTTCATGGAGAGCCACCATCAAGGAGGGAGGAGAAGATCCCAAGCAAGAAGGAGAGGAGGAAATGAAAGAGGATCAAGATCTCCACCAAGCTTTCGTTCTTCATCACCAATTCATCTCCAAGTTCATCCCCAACCCTAGATCATCAAGATCCAAGTGTTACCTCCAAGTTTCTTGATTCATTGGATTTCTAAACACATGGTATACCTTCTATTCTCTTTTCCTTACGTGAATTCAACCCCTAGTCTCCAAATTTACGTCGATCTAGAAAACCCTAGTTCGCTAGTTCTGCGAAGTGCGGGCTAGTCCGGCCTTCTGCAGACTAGTCCGATTTTGCTGACTAGATTGTGTTGAATTAATTCTAAAATGAGATCTAATCACATCCAAACCTATATAAACTTGTTAAAAGCTATTAGAACTAGTTAGTGATCATTAAAAGCAACCTATTAACAAGTTCTACCTTGTGTTTGCATCAATCATGCATGTCATGTCATATTGAGTAATATTTGTGCACTCTTTGATTGTGTTTCTTGTCTTGTATGTTTATTGTGTGGATTAGACGGATTTGCGCTACAGAGTACCGCGGAGGATTTACATAACCAAGAGTTTGAAGAAGTTGACCCTAATCAACTGCAAGAGCAAGGCAAGTGTCCTTGAAGCATATTGATCATGTTTTAAAATAAATGTTTTGTTTGCAAACTGCATGCTATGTCAATTTGATGGGAATCCTATGGTAAGAAGTTTACTAGATTTGTTTGACCACCCTTGTCACCTGGAATATGGTAGAGAGTCGGGAAGGGCATTTTACCTTTTTGCTTTGCTTAATTAATTGGGATGGGAAAACAACACTACACATTTAATTATGTATTAATCACATTTTGGTTAATGTGAACTGGTCAATACGATATGGTAATGGGTGATCTAAGCAAGCCTGGTATGTGGATGAGTTGGATGTTATGGTGGTTGCTTGCTTTAGATCTAAAGACCGATTCATGCGAGAATAAGCCAGGACTACAGTGCCACCACGAGGCCAAGTATGGGTGTGGCGTAGCTAATTAGTTAGGGCTTTGACAGTGCTATTTGGACCATTAAGGATGCTCGGGGAAGGGGTAGTTGGATTGGGTTTGTTGATGATTGGTGGGACTACCCTAGGATCCGAATGGCTCAAGAGGGGCCCTTGGTTTTAGATGTGCTCTGTGGGAGACATCGCCACCGGTGAAACCTCAGTGGGGTCTAAATAGGCTAGTAATCCCTTTGTAAAGGCTATTTTGTGATCTCTTGGCCATACACCAAAGGAAGTGTAATTGGCATAAGGGAGGTTCTTTAGTCGCTGACGGGTGATGAAATCACAAACACGTGGGTCAAGTGGTAAAACTCTGCAGAGTCTAATAAAACTATCATGATAGCCGTGCTCCTGGTTATGAGCACCTGGACAACTTCCATGATTAGAGGGAATTTGGAATCGGGATGGTTTTTAGGTTGGTTTGGTATTGGTAATGTTTATGGTTTGGTAATGGTTATGGCTGGTTATGGATTAATTTCTAGTATTGAATATGGTTACTGGCAAATGGTGAAGTCTGGGATTATTGATGATGGTAGAGAATTCAGACTGGTATTATGATATTACTTATGATTATGATGGGTTTGTACTAGAGGATAATATGGTTTGTGCAATAAAATTTGATAATTAATCTTGTTTTGTGGTAATTTTCTGTATACTCTTTTGTGATGCACTCGTGTATGTGTTTTGAACATCCTGGGCACACATATGCGTTCCAAGTGGTGGTATCAGAGGTCGGGTCTTGAGAGGGCATCTTCAACAGGGCATGGGCCTCGGTTCGCACGATCGACCAATCTTCCCTCTAGCAGCTCCACTTGCCCCCTTTGAGGGGATCAATGTAGACCCCGAAGGTCTTCTCCCAATGTCGAAAGTTGTAGGCTCCCACCTGGCTCGTCGCGCTCCTTTTGGTGGTCTTCATCATGAAGAAGAACCGGAACAACTCCACCGTCGGTGGAGTGCCCACGAACGCCTCACAGAAGTAGACCACGACAACCACAACAATGTAGTTCGGTGATAGGGTTGTAGTTGTAGCCCGTATTCCTCCAGCAAAGCGAGGAAGAACCCCAGCAGTGGGAGCCCAAGCCTCGTAGACACGTAGGCGACGAAGAGAACAGTCTCGTCTTCGTGCAAGTCTTGAAGAGCGGGAGATCCGCAGTGAATCATCCATCATTACTCTGCCGCCACCCAACCAAGCAGTTGCCTTATCCGCATCAGATCCTCTACCATCTTGTAACAACTAGGAGCCAGCGTAGTGGCCATCAGATCCTCTGCCATCTTGTAACTTCCGCTTTTGCTAAGTGGTGAAGGCTCGAGCGCTCAAGGAAGGAGGCGAAATCTCAAGTGGCTGGGTGTGAGTAAGGAAGGAACCACCCTCTCCAGCAAAGGTTTCCTTTTTGATCCCCCCACGACACCTAAGAACATCGTGCGGATTGCCATGGCCCGGCTCGCACTACTGAACTCCCAACATCCATGACAATGGGGCCCAAGTCCTCTGTCAGAACAAATGTCCCGAGTGGTTCCCATAAAGGCGGAGCAAGTGGAAGTGCTACAGCTACATTGTGAATCATCACAATTAAAGGCGCCGCAGGAGGCAAAGATACCACCGCAAGCAAAGATCGCGTCGCCATAAACTCTCAACCGGGAGAGGACCCGTGGCTGCGTTGGCAGAGGCACTCACCGCTTCAGCTGACCAAGACAAATTCAAAAGGCAGTGCGGGAAAGCAAGCAGAGGGCTCAACCCTTGGGCTCATCACCTCCCGCCAGGGTGGACCCAGGGGCCACTGTGGATACCCAGCATACGGAGTACGCTCGCACACAGGCTGAAAGCACCTAAGTACCCTGCCTCCCCACCGAGGCAGGGTGCAATGGAGCCACGTGTCCAGATGGCGTCGGACCCCAGCCTTCCACAAGTACGGGTTCCGACCAGGGCCGGCTCTAGGATTTTGAGGGCCCTAGGCGAATTCAGGATCGTAGGCCCTTAAAACCAAATATTTTAAATTTTTTAATACTAATATATACGTATTTATACTATGCAACATAAATAAATCTTATTAAAATTAAAAACAAAAGGCAGAAGCAAATTGTTGAAAATATTGAGAAATATGAATACATTAAGTAGGAGATGAACAATGTCTATTGTTTTTTCAAAAAAATAAATTTCTTCAGATATCTTTTGAAGCAAAATCATTACGGACGGTTCGAAGATCAATGTTATTTAAAATATTATTCTCAATATGTAGTCAATCCATTCGATATGTCTTGTGATATTATTGACCTTAAATTGTTTTTCTGTAATTTTAGTTTTGAGAAGCTTCTTTCAGTTCATGCAACATTTCAATATCTAATAAGAAGTAAACAACAATGAAGTAAATTAGGCAGCACACCGGCCCCTTTCGAGTGGCTGGACGGTAGGGAGGACCGGAGGATCCCAAACTTCAGAGGTATGGCGCGGCAGCAGTAGCAGGCGATGAGCAGGACCAGTCAACGGCGCAATACCAGTCAACGGCGCAATACGATGTTGGGCAATGAGAAAACCAGAGTAGAGAGAGAGTCCGAGAAGGGCCTAACACACAATGGTTGCCTTCAATCTTCGACAATCTGCGAGCTGACCACCTACTACACTTAATTCAAACTCAGTCACTAGCTGTTTTCCTTTGTAAGCGTATGTAAAAGACAGTAAACAATATACATCAGTCACATATTTTTATGGGCCCCTCTCCGCCGTGGGCCCTAGGCCATTGCACCTTTGGCCTATGCCTAGAGCCGGGCCTGGTTCCGACGCTACCACATGGACCTCCAAGACGGGACCCATCTCCCCTAGTGAGACGAGCTTCCAGGCTGTCACGTGTTCAGCAGGACGGGACCCCACTCCATCGTAGGAGTGGGCTACGGTGCAGCCACGTGGCAGTGAAGCACCAGGCCGGACACCTCCCACAGAGAAGGGCTATGGGGCTGCCATGTGCCCCGAAAGGCTCCAGGGCTGCCACGTGCCCCGAAGTACCGGACCTAGCCTCCCCCGCACTGGCCAACCCCAAGGATGCCACGTGTCCTGCAACTTGCCCTAGGCGGTGGGTTTCAGGAGTTAAGGGATGGTGTGCCGTATCTAAATCAAGCATTGAAGACACGCACCCACCCCCGGCGCATGACGCGGCGCACGCCAACAGTCGGAGACCTCTGCACTCAATCGCATCACAGTAAAGGTACCGCAGGCCTACCCCTCTACGCCAAGTGGGGTAGCTTATGGCGGCAAGAAAGATGAACGGGACATCCCCTACCAGTATCAGCAACTATGCATAGGCCACTGGTATCAGAGGTGACAAGACGACAAGTCTCCAAGACGAGGTCAGAGATAGCGTACTGGAGAAGCCTTAGATATTTTAGGATAAGATTGCCCCTGGGCCATCTGTCGGGCCCCAGACCCCACTTGTAAGGCGTCCAACCTTGTCTATAAAAGGATCGGACCACCACTGTTACAAAGAATCCAATCTCAACGCATACACACGCTACACACGCATTCAAACCAACAATACAACACACACCGTAGAGTAGGGTATTACGCTCCGGTGACCCAAACCACATAAAACCATTGTCTCACCATCTCTCATACGCGCAATGTCTCTTGAGGACTAAGCCCTGCCGATCAAAAACCTCTGCGGGCTGCTCTCAAAGCAGGTCCGAGAAAGTGTCGCAAGAACACTTCGACAATTCTCCTTCCCATTCTCCCATAGAAGCAATTTTTTGTTCTAGGTCTGAGCCTTTAGTGGTTGTAGTGAGAGGGAAAATATATATCGGTTGAATGTGAGGGACTTCCGAAGAATGCAGATGTAATAAGGGAGCAATGAATCAACAAATCCAGGTTGTTGGACCAAATTACAGGGTACTCCATGACACATGTGGCAATATCATGTAGCTACATCACTGCTTAGAAACGACGCACCTAAATAGCCATTACTTCACGATGTTGTCAGTCTGCGCCAAAGAGGGATCGGTGTTATTGACTGGTGTGGATTGAGGAGCTATTTTTGTGGTGGGGACCTTACGTACAACCCACTTGTGGGCTTATTTATTTGGGCTAACTTTCCTGGTGGAAAGCCAAGGTGGTGTGGAGAGGAAAGCCAAGGTGGTGTGGAGAGGTGGCTGGGATGTTGAGTCCCTCATTGCCCACTTAGATGGATGTTCCTCAATATATATCGTGGCTTCTGTAGTGGTTCTCAACATGAGAATAATGAGGGATGAAGGGTGCTGCTATGGACACAAACACACATGCACACACGTGCCCGCATTTCGTGATTTTACACGTATTTATCGCGTGACTTATGACTTGCGATATTGCGCGTTCGCGTCGTGACAAGTTATGTTCTAATAAGCAGTTATTTTTCTGCCACTCATATAAAAGGAGATATTTCATCACACCTAGACTTCCACGTCAACTTGTGGAGTAATTTGAGGCATAACTGCAGATGCACATTTAATGTGCACGAATGCCCCATAACTGCTTCCATTAGTTGAACATTGAGAAATTTCAGGGGGTGGTTTTCTGAAATTATCGCAGGCCGAATCTGAGGCGATTGGCAGACTCGAGTATATAAGGAGACGTCCCGTATATTGGAGAACACATGCACAGAAACTCGCTTGTCTCACAAACTACTCTGCACTGCCTTTTTTGCCTTATCGTCCCTTTGTCCGTCGTGCAGCGGATTGAGGGAGAGCGGTGTCTCCGAGCCGATGTCGGTGATCTAAAGACCTGCACGGGTGCCGACGATCAGGATTCTGGGAAGTGCGCTTGCACGGCCGATCGCAGTAGTTCCTTCGTCCTCAACTTCTCCATCGAGTTCATCATTAGATCCTCTACTTCCTAGCAGGATTCTTTGTAAGTAATTACTCGATCCATGACTAATTTGATGCATCCGATGAGCGATATGATCGCATACGTTTCAATCCATTTTTGTGTAGTACTGACACTGTCCATGTTGACTGCTAGTAGAAATGTTCTAGTTGTGTTGTTGTTTCGGATTAAAAAATTAATTGCATGCCATGTGTATGTTCCAAAAATCCAAAAACCTGATAGAATTAACGTGGCTGGACTTACTGATGCGTTGTAACCTGAGCGATTTGCTGAGGGTGACAATTTTAAGATATGGCACACATGGGTCAAGTTCTGGCTCATGTCGATGAAGATCTGGTGAGTGATTTCCCCAGTTCTTCCTCTCAGTGAGGAGCAGAACCATGACTATGATTTGGACAACTCTACTTGTCGTGGCTTCCTATTGTCACTCCTATCAGATCAGTTATGTGACATTTACATGAACCACACTTCATCTAAAGAATTATGGTAGGCCCTAGACCGCAAATATGTGGACTCACATGCTGGACGTGAATTGTATGTTAATGAACAGTACCACGAATACAAGATGGTTGATGACCGATCCATCATGGAATAGGCTCATGAGATCCAGCTTCTGGTGGGGGAACCTGCACATTTTGATACTCTCTTGCCTGACAAGTTCGTGGTTGGTGGAATTATTTCAAACTGCCTCCATCCTGGAGAAGTTTTTCCACAAGCCTTAAACACAAGCAAGAGGTTATGACTGTTGAAAGTCTAATCTCAACTCTTGATGTTGAGGAAAAGGTAAGATCCAAAGATGTGCCTCGTTCTATTCTGCAAGAAGGAACTCTCTCTAATACAAATGTGGTTGAAGATAAATCTGATGGTGGCTATAAGAACAACAAGAACTTTAAAGGAAAATCCAAACAAAACACTACCTTTAAGAAGAAGAAGAAATAAGATCTAACTTGCTTTGTGTGCGGCAAGCTTGGCAACATAGCTAGGAAATGCCGCAATAGAAAAGGTGAGAAAGGTGGTTGTCGAAGTGTGTGAACGACACTTCTCCCAATACTACTAAATGTAGCCCGCGGAGGTTCTTCTATTGGTTTGGGCGCGCGGAGATCAGGATCAAGATGGACACACAAGGGATTTATGTGGTTCAGGCCGCCTGAGCGTAATACCCTACTCCACGGTGTTTGTGTGTGTTTTGTATTGAGTGTTTAGTATAGCTTGTGTGCCTCTGATCTTGGATCAGATCAGATGTCTTTGAACCATGCAACACAGTCCTTTTATAGTCTAAGGATTGGCCGTTACAACATTTGTCTGGCCCGACATTTGGCCGTGGCGTATTCAATAACCTAATACACAGTCTATGAGTATTAAGATGATTAATAGGGTGATAACGTGTCTTAATGGCTACGTTACCCCTATTAACAATCCATTGATCGTGTGTCACTCAGGTCTTGTAACTGCCACTTTAACTGTCCCTTGAATGTTTATGCTGTTGGAGATCCGCCAATGTCTTTGTTGGTGTTGTAGGTCTGGAGGCTCCGCACGTGGCAGCTTCGGAGCTTCCCTCCACAGTGAGATGGGTCCAAAACTGTTATACATGTGGTGGCATCGGAGCTTCCCTCTACGGGAGGTTAGGTTCGGGGTCATTATCCACGTGTCAACCCCGGAGCTTTCCTATGTTGGGAGTTTAGCTCCGGTCTTATATTACACGTGGCGCTCCTGGAGCTACTCATATGAGGGAGGCGAGTCCAGTGCCGTGTGACATGTGGGGCCTAAGGAAGCCTTCAACTCGGACAGGTGGAACTCTATGCACTTCTTGCGGTATCATAGGGTACCTGGTACACAGGGTAACGACAGTGGCCCCCGGGCTCACCTCTAGGAGAAACCCTTTGGGTCAAGTTTTTCTACCGGAGGTGGGGCCATACTTGATTTCCGCATTGTAACTTCAAAGGTCTTCTGATGTACCATTGCAGCGATGGTTTGGGGTTAAACCATCGCCGCGAGGCTTGTCTTGAATGCGGCAGATGAGATCTTTGAGTGTGGATCTCACACAATTGAAGGTCGTCGGTTCCTAATACGAAAATTGTATCGGTTCTGAGTGCCATGTCAGGCTGTCGCCTTTGGGTTTCCCGCCGCCCATCATGACAATGGTTCGCCTGGGGTAAGAACCTCGACCTCTTCGTCAGGGTGGTCTCGGGCCCATTCATCATTGACGGGGTAGGTTTTTGAAATGTGACCCTGCTCTTGTTGTTATTTCCATCCAAGCGTCGTGGAGGCTTACTTAAGAAGGAAAGTATGCATGGTTTGATGACTCTTTACGCTTTCGATCAAGCTCGCGCCCAGAGCCTCCCAAACTTCGCCTAGCTTTCCTTTCCATTGCTCCACTTTGCTGCGATGGAGTTAGGTCTTCCCAAGAGCCGCATCCAGAGCAAGGACAACCTGATGAAGGTCCAGACCTTCATGGGATGGTCCAGCGACTCCTTCAACCACCTGGTCCGTGCTGGCAAGCTCCCCTTCAAGAAGGAGCGTCGCGGGGAGATGGTGTACTTTTTGTCTTACGCCATGGTGGGACTGATCCCACCATTCTCGAGCTTCATCTTGATCTTGCTGTACTTCTACGGCCTCCAACTGCATCACCTCGGCCCACACTCCCTTCTTCTAGTGGCCACTTTCGTCCACTTCTGCAAGATGTGAGTGGGCGTACCTCCCTGCGTCGACTTGTTCCGGACCTTCTACACAGCCCATTCCACTGGCAAAGGGACTGAGTTGATTGGCTTCTATTACTTCGTGAAGCTCAAGAAATGTCCCTTCAAGTACCTGAAGTCATTCCCTTCTGTCAAATGGGACGACTGGAAGAAAGATTGGGTTGTCATTGCAGTGGAGGAGCATATCAGGTTGGAGCTGCCCCAAGGACTCCCCAACGTCGACACAGATGCCTGGAATGTAGTTTTGAAGCTGTCAGATGCATTCAACCCTGTCCTGACCAGGATCCGAGAGTGTGTGGAGGGTGGAGTGACCCCCCAGATGGTCTTTGGAAATTTCTTGGTGAACAGGTGGGCTCCACTGAGGAGGAGGGAGAAGCTTGCCTGGGCTCTTAACAGCGTAATGGATGATGACCGTATTGAAACCAGTTTGAAATCCAACTTAGATGACGAAGCTTTGGAGCTTCATCTCAAGAAATTTTGACATGGGCTTGTTGATGAAGACGCCTTAGCTCCGCCGACTGCTTTCCTGCCTTTAAACATGATTCCAGAGATCAGCAGGGAGCTTCGGAGGAAGATGTCAGTGCTAGATGAGCTTGGTGAGGTGGAAAAACGTCGGACCTCCAGGGTTGTAATCCCCGGATATTTTGAGGAGGTGGCCTCCCCTGTCCCGAGTCAGAGTGTTGAATAAATTGGCAAGGGCAAGGGCAAGGAGTCAGCTGAATCTTCCAGCCGGAAGAGGAAACTGAAGCATGCTGATGGGAGGTCCTTCAGGCCTGCTCCATCTACAACAGCCCCTTCTCCCCGGTGAGGGAGATCTTCTGCGGCTACACCTCCTCCGGGGCAAGCGTCCTCGAGAGGCGCCAGTTCTGGACAGTCGACTCCAGTCCCGGTGCTAGCGAGGGGCTCCAGGTCTGGAGGTTCTTCCTGACTGAGGGAGACCTCAGTTGGGGCAACACCAACGTTGACGGCAGGCTCCGGGCAACATTCTGGAGCTCCCTGCATGCCGACCACGGCAAGCTCTAGCTCTGAGCCTCCGGCGAAGAGGTTCTGCGCCGATTGGAGCGGTAGTTTCCCAAGGTAAGCTGTGATTTTTCACCTTGATTTGCTACTTTTATTTTTGTCATGTTTTGAATCTCCCAATTTTTTGACTGCAGGGCGTTAAAGTCGGGGTATAAAGCTCCGGCCTCTGTCGCAACTGCCGAAGTAGTGCGGACGGAAGTCCAGCTTCAACCCCCGTGCCTCCTCAAGTGGTGGTCGAGGTCACGGTAGCTCTGGCACCAGCTATCGTGGATCTGGATTCAGAGTCGTTGCCAAATATTCCCGTGGTAGTGCCGGACCACAGGGAAGGAGTTGAAGATGCACCGCCGGCAATAGCGTCGAAGGTTGAGGCTCCAGTGCTGGAGTTGGAGATGCCGAAAGCTCCGGTGTCTGAGCCAGAGGTTACCGAGGCTCCGGTTCCTGCACCAGAAGTTGTTTCGAGGCAGGTGGTTCCAGAAGCTTCGGTCCTTGAGCCAGAAGTCGTTGAAGTCCTGGCCGTTGAACCAAAGATTATTGAAGCTCTAGTCACTGAGTCGGAGGTAGTTGAAGCTCCGGCCTTTGGGCCAGAAGTTGTTGAAGCTCCGAAAGTTGAGCCGGAAGAAGCTGATGTACCGGCAGCTAAGCCGGTGATGGAAATGGCTTCGGGTGAAACCCCGATGACCACCCGGAAGTAACTGCTCCGGAGGTGCCCACGCTCGAGGCAGAGCGCCATAAAGAGATGAAGGCAGGCTCTTCTCCTACGGAGCCAACAATTGAAGTTCCTGCAACAGGACCTTCGGTGTCGGCCCTGGAGGTAGGAGTTCCCCCAGCGGGTTCTTCCTCTATTGTAGTCGAAGAGCTTTTGGAGGGTGGCCCCAGTGCCACAAGAGTTGAGGGTACCTCACTTGTAGAGTGGGACCCTATTTTTGTTATGGAGAATCCCCTGGAACCGGCAGAGATGACCCTAGCAGGTCCGGAGCCTATCCCCATGGCGTTGTTCATAGACAATGTCTGCTCAGGCCTCCAACAAGTTCAGCTCGCCTTCGATCATGAGATTAAGGTCCTTGAAAGAGGAGAGCCACACCTTGAGGCGTTGGTGCAACAAGCTTCATTTTGAGACCAGGCTTGCTTAAACGATGCTTGCTGATCAGAAGGAGTGGGTCAAGAGGGAAACGTCCCGGATGGAATATTGGGGCAAGCTACTAGAAGAGAAGGAAGCCACAATCAGGGTGCTCGACGCTAATTCGCGAGAGATCATCGAGCAATCCAAGGAAAGGCTTGATGCTACTGATGAGCGTCACGAAAGTCTCAATGAAACTAATGAGGTCCTCCTGAAGCTTCGAGCGGACCTTGATGCAAGAGAAGAGAAGCTCCTGGAACAACAGGACAATGTTTTTAAGAGAGAGGAGGAGCTCACCCAAAACATGACTCTGGCTGAGCAAAATTTTACAGATCGCGCTAAGAAGTTGGATCTGTGGAGCACGGAAGAAAAGGAGAAGTACTGGAAGCTGGGGCAGGAGCTCTCAAAAAGAGAGACTGATATTGTCGCTAGAGAAGGGAAAGTGAGGGGCAGGGAGAAGGACCTAGCCGAATGGCGGAACCGTATCCACCTCCGGGAGACAGAGCTAACCAACCATGAAAATCAAGTTGCTGAGAATATGCAGCAACACACCAAAGCAGTTGAACGCCTCGTTCAGGAGAGTTCGGAGCTAGTGGCCACCCGGAAGTCACTAGAGGAGTTGCGGAGCTCGAGGCCGACCGAATCCTTGATGCTGTGGGATTTCCTGGGACGTGCAGACAGGGCCCTTGTGCCTCTTGGCTTCAGTCCAGTACGCCTGGAGGACCCAGCGCATGAGCTGGACCAGACGCTGGTGGCACTTAGCTCTGCTGGCAGCAAGCTTGATGTAATGGGTAATGTCATCGCTGATCAACTGGAGACAGGGGGAGATCTCTAGCCAAGAACGTCGCTGAGTATGTCTTGGTGTGTTACAAAAGCCGAGACCCCCAATTTTATCTTGATCCAGTCTTTGAAGGACTCATTGCTGAAGAGGAGGATGCTGCCAAAGCTAGTGTCCAAGAGGTTGCTGAGAAGGTTGCTTCGTTTTTCCACAGGACTTAGATCCTCCAGTAGCTAGGTCTTTTCCTTTTCCCCTTTGCGATAATCCCAATTTTGTAATCCAGTACTTTGAATAAATGAAATCCACTCTTTCTGCCATGAATTTCACTTTGTCTTCAATATATTGTGCTCTGTGTTGTTGGCCCCCTGGTAGATGTGAAAATTTTGGTTGTGAACATATACCAAAAGGTTTTAATTGTATGTTGATGACTTGATTGCTTCGAGGTTGTAGATTTTAGGTCTGAAGTCTTTAAATCCGATACTTCCTGAAACCCTTTGTTGCGTCGGCGGCGGGCCCCCTGGGGTTGTCACAGCTTGGTAGCTCCGGCGGCACCCACTATCAGCATGTAAAACGTCGACGGCGAGCCCCCTAGGTTTGTTGGAGCTTGGTAGCTCCGGCGGCACCCACTATCAACGTGTAAAACATCGACGGCGGGCCCCCTGGGTTTGTCGGAGCTTGGTAGCTCCGGCGGCGCCCACTATCAACGTGTAAAATGTCGACGGCGGGCCCCCTTTGAGGTTGTCGGAGCTTGATAGCTCCGGCATCGTCCACCATCGCTGTGTTTTTCCTATACTTTAAAGACAATAAAAAAGAGTAAAATTTGTCCTGTTGTCTATAAATTGTTTGTGACTTATCGTTCTTGTTTTAGTTTTAGATCCGAAAAGACTCAGTGTGATAACGAGCATATTGATATAATCTTTCTAGATTTGCATGCCTTTTTTAGTACTCACCCTACTGAGGCCTGTCGGGGTGTAGGTAGAGTGGCTTACTTGGGGTGCAGGACCAGGCTAAGTTGATAGCGCACTCCGGACCTATGTTGGCTTAGTGTTTAGACAAGTAGACTACGCATCAATGTTCAGATGCAAAAAGACTAAAAATATAACTTGTAACACATATAAACAACTTGGACTAAAACTTAAAAAGAATTGCACAACTTCATTATAGACAAGAAGGATAAAAAAAATAATTCAATATACCGAGCCTTGTACAAAAATAAATGCACGTGGAGTCTGTTTTCACACAACAATGTATTCCACTATTGGTCCAGAATACAGGGGAGGCAAGAACACACTTAGGGTACAGGACCATGCTAAGCGTGTTACACATCCTGCGCTAACCCAGGGCAAGTAGTTACACTTTTAGTACTGTGACTAAGTGTTACTTGAACTTCCCAGACCTTCCCGAAGGGGTCCGGATGTTCTCTCGGAGGACCTACCCTTCTCTATATATTGACTGTATAATATACATTGTGCGTAATTACAGACTCAAATCCGTGATTCTAAGTCTAAAACTTACGGAGGTGCTCGATGTTCCAAGGATTAGGAAATGGGGTCCCATCCTCAGTTGCCAAGCGAACGCATCCGGGATGGGATACTTTGACCACTCAGAACGGACCTTCCCAGCTGGGGAAAGTTTATTCATCCCTTCACGAGTTAGTATTTTCCGCAGCACCGGATCGCCTTCCTCGAGCTGTCGGTTGCGCCATGCCTTTGATTATAGTGCTGGAGCGCTTGGTGATAGCGTGCATTCCGAATAGGTGCTTGGCACCTTCCCTCGTCGACGAGGTCAAGGTCTTCATGCTAGAGTTGGTCCTGCACGTCTTAGTCGAAGGTCCGGACCCGGAGCGACCCCATGGTGATCTCCGGAGGAAGGACTGCTTCAGCTCCGTACACCAAGAAGAAAGGTGTCTCTCCAGTTGATTGGTTAGGTGTAGTCCTGCTTGTCTACAGTGCAGACGGAAGCTCTTCAATCTAGTTGGCTCCATGCTTTTTCAGGCGCTCATACGTGCGCGTCTTGAGTCCTTTTAAGATTTCTGCATTTGCACTTTCGGCTTGACCATTGCTTGTTGGGTGAGCTACTGATGCGTAGTTGACTTGTATGTCGAGATCTTCACAATATTCTTGAAATACAGCACTTGTAGATTGGGTTCTGTGGTCAGTTATGACTTTGTTCGGAACTCAAAATATGCATATTATGGACTTCAAGAACTTGATTGCTTACTGCTTGTTGATTGTCACAACTGGAGTAGCTTCCGAGCACTTGGTGAACTTGTCGATGGCGACGTACAGGAACCTGTAACCTCCGACAGCTTTTGAGAATGGTACCAAGATGTCCATACCCCACACAGTGAATGGCCATGTAGGAGGTATCATTTGCAGTGATTGAGTCGGTGTGTGAATTTGTTTTGCGTCGAACTGGCATGCTTCACATTTTTTCACTAGCTCAACTGCATCCTGGAGTGTTGTAGGCCAGTAAAAGCCATGTCAGAAGGCTTTACCAACCAATGTGCGGGAAGATGTGTGGTTCCCACACTCGCCTCCATGGATTTCCGCGAGAAGCTTGCAGCCTTCTTCCCTTGCAATGCACCGCATTAGGATGCCATTGGCACCACGCCGGTAGAGATCCCCTTCTACCAGTGTGTATCTTTTAGCCAACCTGACGATTCGGTCAGCGGATACACCGTCTTCAGGAAGTACGTTGTCTTTCAAGTAGCTCCGGATCTCCGAGATCCATGCATCATAGCTAACTTGAGCTTTTGAGTCTTGCGTGTTGGGTTTCTCAGAGCTTCCGATAGAATCTACAACCCTTGGTGGACGCCATGGTAACAGGGCCACCGAGACCACCAGCTTTGAGGTGATGGTCTCGCCCCCTTCGCTCAGTTCGATGGAATGAGCTGTTGGTCTTGATAACCTTCGGACGAATATTTCATTGGAAGCTGGAGCTCCGGTTGAAGCCTTCATCGAGAGTTCGTCAACGTTGTGAAGACGTTGAACATGATGGATATCCAAGACTTCGAAGTCCTTCTGGAGCTTCTGGACTTCAAGGAGATAAGCGGCTAGTTGGGGATTGTTGCAGCAGCATTCACCTTTGACTTGTTTTATGATGAGGTGTGAATCACCCTTCACCAACAGATGTTTGACACCGTAGGATAGTGCTGCCACCTTGAGCCCATAGATAAGAGCTTCATACTCCGCCATGTTGTTGGTTGCCTTGAAGTCAAGGTGAACCATGTATTTGACCTTCTCCCCGGTCGGAGCAAGGAGAAGGATTCCAGCTCCGGCCCCCTGCTTCTGCACGGAGCCGTCAAAGTAGAGGGTACAGTGAGGTTCAGTGAATTCTAGGACCATGGATTTTGGCTTCTGTTCACTGGGGCCCCCAGGGTTTGCTGGAGAGGGGGTCCATTCAGCCACAAAATCAGCCAAAGCTTGACTCTTGATTGCTTGCCGCGACAAGAATTCAAGATCGAACTCGGCGAGCTCCGCTGCCCACTTTGCAATATTCCCAGTAGAATTAGGGTTATGCAAAATAGCACACAGTGGATAGGAAGTTACCACTATATCTTGTGTGCTTGGAAATAGTGACGAAGCTTCCTTGAGGCAATAAGAACTGCGTAAAGCATCTTATGCACCTCGATGTAGCGTGTCTTGGTGTCGTGGAGTACTTTGCTGATGAAATACACCAGTCGATGGATTGTTCGAGCTCTTTCGAAAGAGTCCGGAGCTTCCTCTCCATCAACCCGGACCATCCCAAAGGGATCTGGCCCTTCTTTTTGAGCTTCACAGACCATCCCGGAGGGGTCCGGATCTTCTTCGTGTTCTACTCGGACCCTCCCTGATGGCTCTGGATCTTCTTGAACAGCCGTTAAAACTCCCTCGGATGAGAGAGGTTGATCTTCTAGCACTCTGTTTTGAAGATCCGTGTCTAGGGGCTGGGACCCAGACTCGCCTTCAGGTAGCTCCGAACCCTCCCGGAGGGGTCCAGGCTCCTAAACTAGATGTGGCTCTGGTCTTTTCGCAACCAAAACCATGCTAACAACTTCCGTAGCTGCAGAAATGTAAAGCAGTAAAGGCTCACCAGGGTTTGGAGCTACCAAGATTGGTAGGGTGGTGAGGAGCTGCTTCAGCTCTTGAAATGCCTTTTCTGCTTCTTCAGACCAATGGAATGGTCTGGACTTTCTCAAGAGTTTGAATAAGGGTAGTGCCCACTCTGCCAGTCTTGAGATGAATCGACTAAGCGCAGCTAGGCATCCAGTTAACTTCTGAACATCTTTAATGCGGTATGGAGGTCGCATGCCTTCTATAGCCTTGATCTTTGTCGGGTTTGCCTCAATTCCTCGGTGAGTCACCAAGAAACCAAGGAGTTTCCTGGAACTAATCCCGAAGACACACTTCTCCGGGTTCAGCTTGGTGTGCATGATGTGTAGCTTGTCAAAGACGGCTTGCAAATTATCAAGGAGTGACTCCTTGTTCTTGATCTTCACGATGATGTCATCGACGTACACCTCCACCAAGTCTCTAATTAGCTCTCCAAATGTTTTGTACATAGCTTGCACAAAGGTTGAAGCAGCATTTTTAAGACCAAAGTGCATGGTAGTATAACAATATAATCCATATACTGTTATGAAGGCAGTATGCTCTTCATCTTCCTTAGACATTTGGATATGATGATATCCAGAATATGCATCTAAGAAACACAATAGCTCGCACCCATAGGTGGAGTCCACTATCTGGTCTATCCTAGGTAGTGGAAATGGATCTTTTGGGCATGCCTTATTTAAGGTGGTGTAGTCGATACACATTCGAAGCTTCGCGCTGGCCTTGGGTACAACGACTGGGTTTGCCGGCCATTTTGGATGAAAAACCTCTCGGATAAAACCAACTTCGAGCAACTTCTTGATCTCCTGTCGGATGAAGTTTTGCCGCTCAACTGATTGCTTCCTAGGCTTCTGGTGTACAGGTCGTGCGTCAGGATAAATCTTCAGATTGTGCTCAACCACCTCCCTAGGGATCCCAGGCATTTGCGACGGTTGCCAGGCAAACACGTCAACATTCTCCCGAAGGAAAGTGATGAGCGTGAGTTCCTATTTGTTTTTCAGACCTCCCGATATACGGGTGGTCTGAGTAGCTTCGGAACCAATTTGGACGACTTTGACGGGAATGTCGGTGTCGCCGCTTGGTTGCACATGTGGTGCAGAGGTTGAGCTTCGATGATGAGAGCTCGAAGGTTTCGGAGATAGCTCCTTACCGAATGCTTCCTCCTGCGCTGTAGCAAGCGCGTGCAGTTCTTCCAATGCAGTGATTCCTACAGTGCGATCCCTGCGGATCCGGAGAACGCCCGAAGGTGTTGGCATATTTAACACCAAGTAGCCATAGTGGGCGGCGGCCATGAACCTGTATAAAGCAGGCCTGCCCAGTATGGCATTGAATGGTAAACTGATCTGCGCCACGTCGAAGACTAGCTTCTCGGTTCTATAGTTCTCCCGAGTCCCGAAGGTCACCGTGAGTGTGATGGAGCCGAGAGGGGCAATGGCCCTCGGACCTACCCCAAAAAAAGTTCAAGAGGGGCAAAGGTCTAAAGGTCAAAGCTGTAGCTTGACAAAGGCTTCAAAGCTTATGAGGTTCAACCCTGCACCTCCGTCCACTAATACATGGTGGAGTTGAACATAGTTAATGGTCGGAGACACCATCAACGGGAGTTGGCCAGCTCCGATCATGTTACGAGGGCAGTCTGAAGCATCAAAAGTGATGGGAGTGTCCATCCACTTCTGATGAGGTTTCGCCCTAGCAGTGGGAGCTGAAGCAGCCATGTCCCGCCACATTGTTTTGAGGATGCGGCGAGAGGTAATGTCCCAAGAACCACCATAAATGGTGTTTATGGTCTTCCGACGCTCGTTGTTAGAGACGTTGAAGTCGTCGTCGATGGTATTGTAGACAGCCTTCAGAACCTTCTTGGGGTCTTGAAAGCCTAGCTCCTCTTCAGCCGGAGCTTCATCAACTTTTTGTTTTCCTTCCCGCTGGCGGAAAGGAGCTTCTTCTCGGCGCCTGTTGTAGCGCTCGACAAGGTTCTGGACCTCTCGACATTCTTCCAAATTGTGTTTGTCCATCTTGTGGATCGGGTACCACACTTTGGAGCCACCATCGTATTTTGACGATGGTCGAGGTCGTTTCTCGGGACATGGCCCCTGGCCACCTGGAGCTGCGACAGCCGCAGCAGTAGGTGCGCCGGTCGACGACTTCTTTTTGCTATTGGACTTCTTTTTCTTTTTACCACCTCCGGAAGTAGTGGCTTCAATCTTATATTATTTCTTGTTGGCCTCCGGAGGTGGTTTGGAGTGCATCTCACATCCCTCCACAGCTTTGGCACATTTATCTGATAAGCTAAAGAGTTCCGTGACACTGGTGACTTCTTTGGTCGCCAGCTTTTCCAACATCTTTTTGTCTCGAACGCCCTGTCTGAATGCAATGATAACAGAAGCGTTTGAGATTGAGGGGATGGTATTGCGTACCTGAGAAAACCACTGGATAAAGGATTGCAGTGATTCCCCCGTTTTGCTTCACAGAAAACAAGTCCAGTTCAGTGTCGGTTCGGGTGTAAGAACTCCCGAAGTTGGCAGTGAACTGTTGGCATAGTTTCGCACAACTATGGATAGAGTCGGGTGGAAGACTCATGAACTAGGACCTTGCAGTCCCAATCAGAGCCACTGGGAAGTAGTTGGCGATCACAGCCTCATTGCCCCCCGTCGCAAGTATAGCAGTGGAGTAGATTTGAAGAAACTCGGCAGGGTTGACAGTCCCGTCGAATTTCTCCGGCAAATGAGGACAGAACATTTGTGGCCATCTGACCATGCGTAAGTGCATGGCCAGGTAGAATAGCCTCCTCCTACTCCCTGAGGAGCAGGGTTGTCCCGAGCTTCTTGTCTCTCATGAGCACACTCGATATGGACGCGGCCGTCCTGCTGCAGGTAACGGCGATCAAGTTCCGACCGCAGGTCATGAGTCGGAATCCTGGTGATCATGTGGGTGTGTTGTTCCCCGGAAAGCAGCGAAGTCACCTGCTGGGATGCATCACGACGTCGGTGTTGTGACACGTGAGGACCAAGTCTTCCAGACAAGGTCCTACGTTGAGCAGTTGCCTGCCCTGAAGGGGGAGGACCTTAGTTACGGATGGCATCAGCTGCGGCTGCAACCAGATGGTGCACATCAGCGCGCCACTGCTCCATCGTACCCTGAGGTGCTCTGGGCGCTGGTGGGCACTCCAACAGAGTTCGCACAGCAATTAGCGCGTTCTTAGGGTTGTTGTTTGTTGATTCTGTGACCGACACAAGTACCCCATCCTGTTGTCCAGCATTTTTTGCTGGGGCAAATGGTGGTGGCGGTGGCATGACACCCGTCGGGACAACAGCGCCCACTGGCTGCTGCATGCTGGAGGGGTTGCCTCTAGCACGTTGTTCAGTATGGTTGCCGTTGGAGGATCCTGCGGTGGAGTTCACCATCTTGCAATCTCGTGCGGTCCCTACCTGGCGCACCAAATGTTGAAGTGTGTGAATGACACTTCCCCTGGTACTACTAAATGTAGCCCGTGGAGGTTCTTGTATCGGTTTGGGCGCGCGGAGATCAGGATCAAGATGGAGACACAAGGGATTTACGAGGTTCGGGCCGCCTGAGCGTAATACCCTACTCCACAGTGTGTGTGTGTGTGTGTGTGTGTGTGTGTGTGTGTGTGTGTGTGTGTGTGTGTGTGTGTGTGTGTGTGTGTGTGTGTGTGTGTGTGTGTGTGTGTGTGTGTGTGTGTGTGTGTGTGTGCGTGTGCGTGTGTGTGTGTGTGTGTGTGTGTGTGTGCGTGTGTGTGTGTGTGTGTTTTGTATTGAGTGTTTAGTATAGCTTGTGTGCCTCTGAGCTTGGATCTGATCAGATGTCTTTGAACCGTGCGGCGCAGTCCTTTTATAGTCTAAGGATTGACCGTTACAACATTTGCCTGGCCCGATATGTGGCTCTGGCGTATTCGATAACCTAATACACAGTCTATGAGTATTAAGCGTGATTAATAGGGTGATAACGTGCCTTAATGGCTATGTTACCCCTATTAACAGTCCACTGATCGTGTGTCATTAATATAATGTTAATGACACATAATCAGGTCTTGTAATTGCCGCTTTAACTGTCCCTTGAATGTATGTGCTGTTGGAGATCCGACAATGTCTTTGTTGGTGTTGTAGGTCCGAAGGATCCGCACGTGGCAGCTCGAGAGCTTCCCTCCGCGGTGAGATGGGTCCGCAGCTGATAGACACGTGGCGGCATCGGAGCTTCCCTCTACGGGGGGTTAGGTTCGGGGTCATTATCCACGTGTCAACCCTGGAGCTTCTCTATGTTGGGAGTTTAGCTCTGGTCTTATATTACATGTGGCGCTCCTCGAGCTACCCATATGAGGGAGGCGGGTCCAGTGCCGTGAGACATGTGGGGCCTGAAGAAGCCTTCAACTCGGACAGGTGGAACTCTCTTGCACTTCTTACGGTATCATAGGGTACCTGGTACACAAGGTACCGACAGTGGTGGTCAGAAATCTATGAATGTCACTATTAGCAAGGTCGGAGGAGCATCAGGATCAAGGTATGCTCCAGAAGTTCTTCTAGCATGTCATTCCACCGATTGGTGGTTAGACACGGGAGCTAATGTGCATGTTTGTTCTAACTATAATTTATTTTGTTCTTATCAGGCTACTGATAGTTGCTCTGTCTTGATGGACAATGAATCTAGGACTGCTAGACATAGAATCGGAAGAGTCGATCTGAAATTGACCTTCGGAAAGACACTCTCCTTGAAGAATGTGCAATACTCCCTGGAATAAATAGGAACTTAATTAGTGGTTATCTATTCTCTATTGTGTCGTGATATCTATAAGTTAGTGTTTAAGTCGAACAAATTTGTTGTTTTGAAGTTTGGTTTATTTATCAGAAAAGGCTATGATAGCAGAGGCTTGTTCCGCCTTTCGATTGTTGAAGATTGTAACAATCTTGTGAACCCAGTTGCTTGTTATAGTTTTGAATGCAATGGACAAGAGGCTACTGTTTGGCACTCTCGGCTTTGTCACATTAATTATGATCGCATCATTAGATTATCAAAACTTAATTTGATGCAAAAATTCCTGTTAAAAGAAGATCTAAGTGTTATGCGTGTGTGCAAGCTAAACAACCTCATAAACCTTATAAAAGTGTGGAAGAGAAGAGCCTGTCACCACTAGATCTTATTCACTCATACTTGTGTGAATTGAATGGAATTTTGACTAGAGCAGGAAAGAATTATTTTATATCTTTTATTGATGATGCTACAAGACATTTCCAACTCTATCTTGTTAAAACAAAAGATGAGGCAATAGATCGTTTTAAAATCTATAAGGTGGAGGTAGAAAACCAACTAGAAGGAAAAATCAAACAGGTTAGGTTCGACAGAGGAGGAGAATACCTTTCTAATGATTTCGACAAATATTGTGTGGAGCATGTAATTATCCATGAGACAATGGATCCCCACTCACCCCAATCTAATGGGGTGGCTAAGCTGTAACACCCTCATTTTCATCCATCATGCATTCCGTACATTCTAATACATCTTTAAAATCTAGTAACAGAAAAAGAAACAAGTTTAAAATCAATTAGAAACACAAACGCACTTAAGAATTCTGGGAAGTGCGGACTAGTCCGATTTTGGTGCGGACTAGTCCGATTTCTCTCTAACTTCAAACGAATTTGTTTGTTTTGCTGTCGGCTTTGTCACATTAATTATGATCGCATCATTAGATTATCAAAACTTAATTTGATTCCAAAAATTCCTGTTGAAAGAAGATCTAAGTGTTATGCGTGTGTGCAAGCTAAACAACCACATAAACCTTTTAAAAGTGTGGAAGAGAAGAGCTTGTCACCACTAGATCTTATTCACTCATACTTGTGTGAATTCAATGGAATTTTGACAAGAGCAGGAAAGAATTATTTTATATCTTTTATTGATGATGCTACAAGATATTTCCAACTCTATCTTATTAAAACAAAAGATGAGGCAATAGATCGTTTTAAAATCTATAAGGCGGAGGTAGAAAACCAACTAGAAGGAAAAATCAAATAGGTTAGGTTCGACAGAGGAGGAGAGTACCTTTCTAATGATTTTGACAAATATTGTATGGAGCATGTAATTATCCATGAGACAATGGATCCCTACTCACCCCAATCTAATGGGGTGGCTAAGCTGTAACACCCTCATTTTCATCCATCATGCATTTCGTACATTCTAATACATCTTTAAAATCTAGTAACATAAAAAGAAACAAGTTTAAAATCAATTAGAAACACAACCGCACTTAAGAATTCTGGGAAGTGCGGATTTTGGTGCGGACTAGTCCGATTTCTCTCTGACTTCAAACGAATTTGTTTGTTTTGCTGCCGACTAGTCTGTTTTTCTCTCTGGACATTTTCGGACTTGTCCGGCCCAGTGCAGACTAGTCCAGTGTTCCAAGAATCCTTGGAAATTTTGCTAAGTCCCTGGACTTGTCCGGACTACTCCGGTCCTCCAGCGGACTTGTCCATTTTTTCCTTTGACTAAAGACGGACTTGTCCGATTTTTTGCCAGACTTGTCTGTTTTTCCCCTCTGGATAAGTTCGGACTAGTCCGATGTACAGTCTGGACTTGTCTGATATCTCTCTGATCAACTTCGGACTAGTCCGGCCCTTTTCGGACTTGTCCGATAAATCGCGACTTCGAGTTGATCTTTTGTTTCACGACTTGTTTCTTGGCTTTTATGTTAAGTGGGTCTAGGGATGTCGTGCCTAACTCTTTTAGAGCCCATGTGGGACTCTAAACCGACCCCTACTCATCTCAAACTCGAAATCCATCTATGATGAGGATATCAACACCCTCGATACATCCACACCAACTCAGCTACCAGTTTCTGGTCTGATCACTCGCGCTCGTGCACGTCAACTAAACTATGAGGTGAACTTGTTCTTGGTCTTATGTCCATCTTATCTAGACCGTGGAACTACGTGCTTTCTTGTTTGCTTAGGAACAATGGAGAGGAGCCAATTGGAAGGGAATTCGCGCGGACGGGATTTGGACAGCAGAACAGCACCAACTTGTGACGGCCACCACGACTTCATACAGACTCTGATCTAGGCGTTCAAGTACTTCCTGGAAATATTATCAAGTCTACTTTCAAACGGATCTGACCTCATGTCCATATCTATTCGGAGTCGGCCGCAATCGTTATTTTAATACCAATACCTTTTCTGTCCATGGTGCTGCATCACCAAAATTGGGCCCATGGCCCATGTATCGTTTGGAGTCCACTAGGGACTCGTGATTAGGGTTTCTCATGACCCTAGGTAGGTAATAAATAGTAGCCTCTGCCATGGTGGGTTTTGTTTATTTGTAAGTTAGCTTCTGCTGCTTCCTTGTACACGCGTGTGTCGACTAGATCGCCCGTCTACTTGTATCCAAAACCCCACTTCAGATTGATTCAACTGATAAGTGCTTGTTCTTCTTGTTCATGCGTGTTCTTCTATTGCTTGCAGGAACAAAGGCCCTTGTGGTCAGGTTGATTGTGCGCTAGCAAGATCAATACAACTTCGGAGTCGGTGTACCGATTGCTAAGGCGCATCGTCTTGGGGACGGTGTAGTCGGATCGCCAATGTCTTCTCCTACACAAATAGAACCCTCCTATTCTCATCTAAAGATCGGGAACCAAGATCCTATCAAGTGGTAAGTAGATCAAGGTTAATCGGTGAGAGTGCTACCATTACTTTTCTTTCCGCTGTTATCATCCTATAGTCCAGAAAAAGCCCAAAAAGATATCAGATCTGTTTTTTTTCCATTATTCCTAGACCATTGTGACTTTTACTTTCTCTACTTAGTCAAGAATTGTTGAGTTCATGGTTGCCTTGATGAGTCAAGTTGCTGGTATTTAGTTTTGCACCACTAGAGTTTTGAGTTCGTGTCACATTCGGTCACCTAGTTCGAGTCAGATTCATAGTTCAAGTTTGAGTCGGATTAATAGTTTGAGTTTGAATCAAATTGCTACTTCAAGTTTGAGTCAGATTGCTAGTTCGCGTTTGAGTCGGATTACGAGTTCAAATCAGATTGCTACTTCGAGTTTGAGTCGGATTGCTAGTTTGAGTCGGATTACTAGTTCGAGTTCGAATCAGATTGCTACTTCGAGTTTGAGTCAGATTAGTAATTTGAGTTTGACAACAAGAAAAAGGCAAGTGCAAAATCAAAAGCCGCACAAAAGCCACAAGCAATTAGAGAAGAAAAAAAAGGCAAGTGCAAGATCAAAAGTCGCATGTGCAAATTTTATTCTAGGGTCTCCTGATTCCATCTAGAGAGAGTTTGCGTGACCACCCCAACAAAAAAATGAAAAAAAATAGAAAAAAAAACCATATTGTTGTTTGGGGTGTTTTTGGTGACGACATTGGTGTCTCGGCTCGCGTCTCTAGTACGGTCTAGACTAAGATCAGCACAGTACTGTCAGAGAATAATTATTCAGCTTGCTGTGATTAACGTGGTGAAAGTTTGCTCCTTGTGCTAGCTCAGCCACCTAAAGCCATAGATTGACACCTTCTCTTGAAGTTGTTCATTACTTGTTGGTTGCCATCACCTTCTTGCTGAGCTTGGTAAGAACAGGTAAGAGCTTGATTGAACAGGTTGAGAGTGAGCGAGTTATCTCCACCAACACCTTTGTAGCTAGGGATAACGTTACCCTTTCATATTGGATTGTTCTTTTTTTTTCTACTAACCATGGCAGGAGGAGCAAATACAAACGAAGATGTGCATTAACCTCGCACACGGGGAATTATACAACACTTCAAACGCCAAGTGTGGCTACGCACAAAAGCACTTGATGAGGATTTTCGTGTTACCAGTGACTGCCTTGGTAAATTGGAAAATATGCAGACCGACACCAACACCAAAATCAGAACGTTGGAGATTTCCATTCAAAAATTGAACACCTCTATTGGAGCCATCCCGCAGCACCTTGAGGAGAGGGATCATGGACGCGCCACGGATGGACAGGTGAGCAATGCTCCTAGTATTGTACGTGACAATGAAGATCACTATTCTGCAGATATGGAGATTGGAGAAGATGAGGAAGCTAGGCAACGGCACCGGCTACAATGTAACCGTCAAGGTATGGGTGGACATCGTCGGCTGAGGTACGCAATCATGATGATACTTTTAACAAGATCAAATTTAAGATAGCTCATTTTGATGGTAAATATGACCCTAATGCATATATTACTTGGGAGATTTCTGTTGATAAAAAAATTGCATGTCATGAGTTTCCTGAAAACGCAAGAGTTAGAGCAGCCACTAGTGAGTTCACTAATTTTGCTTCTGTTTGGTGGATAGAACATGGCAAGAAAAATCCTAATAACATACCACAAACTTGGGATGCTTTGAAACGGCTCATGCGGGCTAGATTTGTTCCTTCTTACTATGCACGGGATATGTTAAATAAGTTACAACAATTAAGACAAGGAGCTAAAAGTGTAGAAGAGTATTTTCAGGAACTACAAATGGGTATGTTGCGTTGTAATTTAGATGAGGATGAGGAACCAGCTATGGCTAGATTTTTGGGTGGTTTAAACCGTGAAATTCATGACATACTTGCTTATAAAGATTACAATAATGTTACCCATTTGTTTCATCTTGCTTGTAAAGCTAAAAGGGAAGTGCAGGGACGATGAGATAGCTCTAGAACTAATATTTCTGCAGGAAAGACAAGCTCATGGCAACCACGCACGACTACTCCTTCGACTGCGCGTGCTTCCCCGCCATATTCTTCACCAAGTCGGGCAGCACCTTCTTCCTCCGGCAGCAAACTACGTGTTTCTTCCATAGCATCTACCGGACGATCTAGAGACGTTCAATGTCACAAGTGCAAGGGTTTTGGCCATGTGCAGCATGACTGCCCAAGCAAACGTGTTCTAATTGTTAAAGATGACGGTGAGTACTCGTCTTCTAGCGATTTTGATGACGATACATGTATTTTGCTTGCAGCTGACTATGCAGGTAGCGATGAACATCAAGAAGAGCATATTGGTGCAGAAGATGCAGCACGCTATGATAGTCTCATTGTGCAGCGTGTGCTTAGTGCACAAATGGAGAAAGCGGAACAAAATCAAAGGCACACATTATTCCAAACAAAGTGTGTCATCAAAGAGCGATCTTGTCGCATGATCATTGATGGAGGTAGTTGCAACAACTTGGCCAGCAGTGACATGGTGACCAAGCTGGCACTAAGCACCAAACCGCACCCACATCCCTATTACATTCAATGGTTAAACAACAGTGGTAAGGCAAAGGTAACTAGACTTGTGCTAATCAATTTTACTATTGGATCATATAAGGATGTCGTTGAATGTGATGTTGTGCCTATGCAAGCTTGTAATATTCTGCTAGGAAGACCTTGGCAATTTGATAGAGATTCTATGCATCATGGTAGATCAAATCAATATTCTTTTCTTTACCACGATAAAAAAATTGTGTTGCATCCTATGTCTCCTGAAGCTATTGTGCAAGATGATGTTGCTAGAGCTAGGAAAACTAAATCTCAGGACCATGCTAACGTTGAGAACAATAACAATGCCAAATCTGTGTTTGATAAGAAAAATGAGATATCTCTGAAGGGAAAATGCTTGTTTGCTACAAAATCTGATATTAATGAATTGATTGATTCAACCTCTGTTGCCTATACTTTAGTATGCAAAGATGCTTTGATTTCCCTTTACGATATGCAACATTATTTGCCTCCTGATGTTGCTAACATTTTGCAGGAATATTCTGATGTGTTTCCAAGTGAAATACCACCAGGACTACCACCACTTCGAGGGATTGAGCACCAGATTGACCTCATTCCCGGTGCTTCATTGCTTAACCGTACACCATACAGGACAAATCCGGAAGAAACAAAGGAGATTCAGCGCCAAGTACAAGAACTACTCAACAAAGGTTATGTACGTGAGTCTCTTAGTCCTTGTGTTGTTCTAGTTATCATAGTACCTAAAAAGGATGGATCATGGCGTATGTGTGTGGATTGTAGAGCAATCAACAATATCACCATTCGATATCGTCATCCTATTCCATGCTTAGATGATATGCTTGATGAATTGAGTGGTGTTGTTGTGTTCTCAAAAGTTGATTTGTGTAGTGGTTATCACCAAATTCGCATGAAATTAGGATATGAATGAAAAACTGCTTTCAAAACTAAGTTCAGTTTATATGAGTGGTTAGTCATGCCTTTTGGGTTAACTAATGCACCTAGCACCATCATGAGATTAATGAACGAGGTTTTGTGTGCATTCATTGGAAAATTTGTTGTTGTGTATTTTGATGATATATTGATTTATATCAAATCCATGGATGAACATCTTGATCACTTACGTGTTGTTTACAATGCTTTACGCGAGGCACGATTATTTGGTAATCTTGAGAAGTGCACCTTTTGCACGGATCGAGTCTCTTTCCTTGGCTATGTTGTTACTCCACAGGGAATTGAAGTTGATCAAGCCAAGGTAGAGGCTATTCAGGGGTGGCCTGTACCAAAGACCATCAGATTTCTAGGGCTGACTGGGTTCTATCGTCGCTTTGTGAAGGATTTCAGCACCATTGCTGCTCCATTGAATGACCTTACGAAGAAGGGGGTGCCTTTTTCTTGGGGCACCACACAAGATAACGTCTTTACCATACTGAAAGATAAGTTGACGCATGTACCTCTTCTCCAACTTCCTGATTTTTCTAAGACTTTTGAGCTTGAATGTGATCCTAGTGGGATTGGATTGGGTGGTGTTTTATTACAAGAAGGAAAACATATTGCATATTTTAGTGAGAAAATGAGTGGGCTTGTTCTGAATTATTCTACCTATGATAAGGAATTATATGCTCTTATACGAACTTTAGAAACATGGTAGCATTATTTGTGGCCCAAAGAATTTGTTATCCATTCTGATCATGAATCACTAAAGCATATTAGAAGTCAAGGGAAACTAAACCGTAGGCATGCTAAGTGGATGGAATTTATTGAGTCTTTTCCTTATGTCATTAAACACAAAAAGGGAAAGGATAATGTTATTGTTGATGCTTTATCTAGATGTTATACTCTTCTATCTCAACTTGACTTTAAAATTTTTGGATTAGAAATGATTAAAGATCAATATAAACATGATGCTGATTTCAAAGATGTATTGCTGAAATGTAAAGACGGAAAAACATTGAATAAATTTGTCCTCAACGATGGCTATGTGTTTAGAGCTAACAAGTTATGCATTTCAGCTAGCTCCGTTCATTTGTTGTTGCTACAGGAAGCGCATGGAAGTGGGCTGATGGGGCACTTTGGAGTGAAAAAGACGGAGGATATACTTGTTGGTCATTTCTTTTGGCCAAGGATGAGGCGAGACGTGGAGCACTTCGTTGCTCGGTGCACGACATGTCAAAAAGCTAAGTCACGACTTAATCCACATGGTTTGTACATGCCTCTTCCTGTTCCTAGCATGCCTTGGGAGGATATTTCTATGGACTTTGTTTTAGGACTGCCTAGAACAAAGAAGGGGAGGGAAAACATCTTTGTTGTCGTGGATAGATTTTCTAAAATGGCACACTTCATACCTTGTCGTAAAAGTGATGATGCTACACATGTTGCTGATTTGTTTTTCTGAGATATTGTTAGGTTGCATGGTGTGCCAAACACAATAGTTTCAGATCGTGATGCTAAGTTTCTTAGCCATTTTTGGAGAATGTTATGGGCAAAATTGGGGACTAAGCTTTAATTTTCAACTACTTGTCATCCCCAAACTGATGGTCAAACTGAGGTTGTGAATAGAAGTTTATCTACCATGCTTAGGGCTGTTTTGAAAAAGAATATAAAAATGTGGGAAGAGTGTTTGCCTCATGTTGAGTTTGCTTATAATTGTTCCCTACATTTTAGTACTAATAAATGCCCTTTTGAGATTGTTTATGGATTTGTACCCCGTGCTCCTATTGATTTATTACCTCTTCCTTCAATGGAACGAGTGAATTTTGATGCTAAACGTCGCGTTGAATTGATCTTAAAATTGCATGAAACCACTAAGAAGAATATAGAGTGCATGAATGCCAAGTATAAACTTGCTGGTAGTAGGGGAAAGAAACCTATCGCTTTTGAACCTGGTGATTTAGTTTGGTTACATTTGTGAAAGGATAGGTTTCCTGATTTGAAAATGTCTAAATTGTTACCTCGAGCTGATGGTCCATTCAAAGTGTTAGAAAGGATTAATGATAATGCATATAAACTCGAGTTGCCTGCGGATTTTGGGGTTAGTCCCACATTTAACATTGCAGATTTGAAGCCATATTTGGGAGAAGAAGATGATCTTGAGTCGCGGATGACTCAAATGCAAGAAGGGGAGGAGGATGAGGACATCAACACCCTCGATACATCCACATCAACTCAGCTACCTGTTTCTGGTCCGATCACTCGCGCTCATGCACGTCAACTAAACTATGAGGTGAACTCGTTCTTGGCCTTATTTTCATCTTATCTAGACCGTGGAACTACGTGCTTTCTTGTTTTGCTTAGGAACAATGGAGAGGACCCAATAGGAAGGGAATTCGCGCGGACGGAATTTGGACAGCGGAACAGCACCAACTTGTGACGGCCACCACGACTTCATATGGAGTCCGATCTGGTCGTTCAAGTACTTCCTGGAAAGATTATCAAGTCTACTTTCAAACGGATCTGGCCTCATGTCCATATCTATTCGGAGTCGGCCGCAATCGTTACTTTATTACCAAGACCTTTTCTGTCCATGGTGCTGCATCACTAAAATTTGGCCCATGGCCCATGTATCATTTGGAGTCCATTAGTGACTCGTGATTAGGTTTTATAACGACCCTAGGGAGGTAATAAATAGTATCCACCGCCCTCATTAGGTTGTGGGTTTTGTTTATTCGTAAGTTAGCTTCTGCTGCTTCCTTGTACACGCGTGTGTCGACTAGATTGCCCGTCAACTTGTATCTAGAACACCACTTCAGATTGATTCAACTAATAAGTGATTGTTCTTCTTGTTCTTGTGTGTTCTTCGATTGCTTGCAAGAACAAAGGCTCTCGTGGTCAGGTTGATTGTGCACCAGCAAGATCAATACAACTTCGGAGTCGGTGTACCGATCGCTAAGGCGCATCGTCTTGGGGATGGTGTAGTCGGATTGCCAACGTCTTCTTCTCCACAAATCAAACCCTCCTATTCTCATCGAAAGATCGGGAACCAAGATCTTATTAGTCTAACCCTAGCCTCCACCTCTATATAAACAACCCCACTTCTTGGCTTGACATATATTTGCCACTTTTCCTCCACACCCAAACCCTAGCTTGTGAGTAGCCGACACCAAGGAGGGAGAAGGAGGTCCCAAGCAAGAAGAAGAAGGGGAGGAAACAAAAGAGGATCAAGATCTCCATCAACTTCGCGTTCTTCGTCAACGATTTTCCATCAAGTTCTTCATCAACCCTAGATCTTCAAGATCCAAGTGTTGCCTCCATAATCCTTGATTCATTGGAGTTCTAAACAGCTGGTATACATTCTACTTCCTTTTCCTTACATGAATTCAACCCCAAATCTCCAAATTCACGTTGATCTAGAAAACCCTAATCTGTTGATCTCGCGCAGAGCGGACTTGTCCAGTCCCTAGCGGACTAGTCCGATTTTCCTGGTTAACTTTTGTTGAATTAAATCTAAATTTGATCGAATCAAATCCAAACTTGTATAAACTTGATAAAAGATATTAGAACTAGCTAGTGATCATTAAAAGAAAATCATTAACAAGTTCCACCTTGCAATTACATTAATCATGTATGTCATGTCATATTGAGTAATATTTGTGCACTCTTTGATTGTGTTTCTTGTTTGTATGTTTTTATGCGGATTAGACGAATTTGCGCTAGAGATTGCCGCGGAGGATGTACAACACCAAGAGTTTGAAGTCTTTGATCCTAATCAATCCTAAGAGCAAGGCAAGTGTCCTTGAAGCATATTGATCCAGTTTTTAAAATAAATGTTTTGTTTGCAAACTGCATGCTTGTGTCAATTTGATGGGAATCCTATGGTAGGAAGTTTACTAGAATTGTTTAACCACCCTTGTGACCTGGAATTCATGGTAGAGAGTCGCGATGGGCTTTTTTCCTTTTGCTATGCTTAATTAATTGGGATGGGAAGACAACTATACCACTTAACTTAATTATGCATTTATGAGATTATGCTTAACATGAACTAGTTAATATGATATGGTAATGGGTGATCTAAGCAAGCCTGGTATGTGGATGGGTTAGATGTTATGGTGGTCCGCTTGCTTTAGATCTAAGGACCGGTTCGTGGAGCGACCATCCAGGATTTATAGTACCACCACAAGGCCAAGTATGGGTGTGGTGTAGCTGATTAATTAGGGCTTTGTCAGTGCTATTTGGACCATTAAGGATGCTCGGGGAAGGGGTAGTCGGATTGGGTTTGTTGATAATTGGTGGGACTACCCTAGGATCCGAATGGCTCAAGAGGGGGCCCTTGGTTGAAGATGTGCTCAGTTGCAGGCATCGCCACCGGTGAAACCTCATTGGGGTCTCAATAGGCTAGTAATCCCTTTGTAAAGGCTATTTTGTGATCTCTTGGCCACACACCAACGGAAGTGTGAGACGGCATAATTGAGATTCTTTAGTCATCAAAAGGTGATGAAATCACAAACACGTGGACAAAGTGGTACAAACTCTGTAGAGTCTAATAAAGCTATCATGATAGCTGTGCTACCGGTCAATAGCAACCTGGACCCTCACAGGATTAGAGAAAACTTGGTACTGGGATTGTTTGGTTATGGTTATGGTTTGGTACTGGTTATGGTTGGTAATATGGTTATGGTTGGATATGGATTAAATTTTGATATTGATTATGGTTGTTGGTAATTGTGAAATATGGTATATGGACGATAGATATTGAAGTATGGACTGGTATTATGATAATTATATGGTTTATGATGGGTTTATTTCACATACATATAATATATTGCTTTTCAAATGTTCTAAAGTACTTTCCAGCACTTAGCCATTATTATATTCGTCATTTGTATCAGCTACATGTAATACTTTCCACACTTGCTGAGTACGACATGTACTCACCCTTGCAATTCCCCCACCAACAGTTGCAGGTCAGGATTGGGAGTATAACGCTGATAATGTGGAGTTCTAGGCCGTGTCTGCCGTCAGCTTTACCTGTGGAGTGTTGGAGCTGCGCTATACCCTTTGCTTAGTTGCTTATTTAGTTATTTCCGCTGTATTAGTTAAAACTTGTCATTAATATTCATTAGAGTCTGTATTCGAGAATATTCTGAATCCTATAATAAAACTGCTTAATTAGTATTGTTCCATGGTAATTTTCTGTATATCCTTTTGTGAAGGAACTCGTGTATGTGTGTTGAACGTCCTGGGCACACATATGCGTTCACTTGGTTCATTCTCGGAACCGGGTGTCACAAATTGGTATCAGAGCCGCAGGTTGACCGTAGGACGCAACCTAGATAGAATGAACACTTTAGAGCACATAGGAGCACTCAGGACACTTTGTTTGGTGTGTTGTTGCTATATATATTGTTTGCTTGTGTGCTTAATAGAGGATTTTGGGATGCTTTAGCATTGCCATGTCCATGTAGACTAGAATAGTTAGTTGCTCAGTTTCATATCCTTTGATGGATATAGTTGGGGATGTTTCTAAATTCTTATCTTTTGCTTTCTTCAGATGGTGAGGACTCGCAACCAGAGGGATGACAATGATGAGGAGGAGAACAATGGAGCACCTCAGAACAACAATGCACAAGGACCTGCTCATGGAGCTATCAACATTGAGCAGTTATTGGCTATGCAAAACCAGCTCATGCACACCATGATACAAACTATGTGACAGCTGCAGGTTGATAACATCAACAATCAGTCCCACATACCTCCACCGCCACCCCCACCTCCTCATAACTGGTTGGGAGAGTTTATGAGGACTAGGCCGCCGACGTTTGCTCAAGCCGATGACCCTATGGATGCTGATGATTGGATCAAGTCAGTGGATAAATAACTCGCAATAGTCCAATGTAGTGACCGAGAGAAGGTGCTATTTGCGTCTCATCAACTTGTGGGAGCAGCTACCGATTGGTGGGATTTACTATACAATGCTCATGAGAATCAGGAGAGGATCACCTGGGCGGAATTCAAGGAGAGCTTCCGTTCTCACTATGTGTCGGAGGGTGTTATGATCTTGAATAGGCAAGAATTTGAGAACTTGAGACAAGGGAGATCGAGGTGGGTGAATATCTCAACAAATTCACTCAACTCTCAAGGTATGTGCCTGAGGATGTGAGCCGGGAAAGTCGGAAACAATACTTGTTCATGAGAGGCCTCAACAATGAGATCCAAGTGCAATTGCTCAACTGTGACTATGCCAACTTCCAGAAGCTTGTGGACAAAGCAACTGTGGTGGAGAACTAGGTCCGTGAGATGGAACAAGACAACAAGAGGAAGGCGCCATATCAAGGACAGCAACAAGGAAGTAATGTGGGCCCTCACTTTGCACCACCCAATGCGCCATATTTCAGCTCTTCTGCTCCTGCTCAACACCCCGGATTTGCACCGCGTCAACTCAGTTTGTGCAGCAGCACCCTGTCATGCAAGCACCTAGGCCTCCAATGCCTTTTACACCTTGTGCTAATTTTTCTAGTGTAAATGTTCAAAACCAAGCTCGCCCCAATAATTCTTGTGGAATTAAGAGGTGTTATACTTGTGGAGAAGTGGGACACTTTGCACATCAATGTCCTAAGTTGGGCCTTGGTCAAGGAAGCAATGCGCCGAGGCAAAACTCAAGACCCAATGGAGGACAGCCACATGGAAATCGTGGACAGCAAAACTTTGCTCGTGGCAACGTGAACCATGTCTGTACAGAGGATGATCAACAAGCAGATGACGTGGTGATTGGTATGTTTCTTGCCAACTCCAACCCCACGACTATGTTATTTGATTCTGGGGCATCACATTCATTCATTGCATCGAAGTATGTTGCCAAGTATAGTTTGCCTATCTCCCATATGAAGTTTACTCTATTGGTTAAGTCTCCTGGAGGAGAGATGAGGACAAATATAGTATGTCCAAAAGTAAGCCTTAGAATAAGGGGGGTAGACTTCTCCGCCAACCTCAATGTTTTGGATTCTTAAGGATTGGACATTATACTTGGTATGGATTGGTTGAGGAAGCACAATGGGGTCATTGAGTGTGCCACGAAGACAGTGAAGTTGAACAATGAGGAAGGGATCACCGTAGAATTTGAAGCATCTCAAAGCACACCAAAGCAATTGGAGCTGAATCACATGGACAGTGCCGCAATTGAAGAGATTTTGGTGGTGTGTGAATTTTTTGATGTGTTCCCAGATGAGTTGTCAGGTATGCCACCCGACCGATACATTGAGTTGTTATTGATTTAATACATGGAACTGCATCTATAGCTAAGAGGTCATATAGGATGCCTCCTAAGGAATTAGCGGAGCTTAAAAAACAGATTCAAGAACAACTAGAGAAAGGTTTCATTCGCCCCAGCTCTTCACCTTGGGTAGCACCCGTTCTATTTGTGGGCAAGAAGGATGGGTCGCAAAGGATGTGTGTGGATTACCGAGCTCTCAACGAGGTGACCATCAAGAACAAGTACACCTTGCCACGCATAGAAGACTTGTTTGATCAGATGAAGGGTGCTTGTGTCTTTTCTAAGATTGATTTGAGGTCGGGATACTTTCAAATGAAGATTAGACCATCGGACATATCTAAGACAACTTTTAGGACAAGGTATGGATCTTATGACTATACCGTGATGTCCTTTGGATTGACCAATGCACCTGCGTATTTTATGTACCTCATGAATAATATCTTCACGGAGTACTTGGATAAGTTCGTTGTAGTGTTCATTGATGACATTATGATTTACTCGAAGGATGAGAAGGAAACTAACCTTTGAAGTGGGAGACTTCGTTTATCGCAAGGTGTCACCCATGTGAGGTCATAAGAGGTTTAACATAAGAGGCAAGCTAGCACCTCGCTATATTGGACCATTCAAGATTTTGGACGAAAGAGGAGAAGTAGCATATAAGTTGGAGATGCCAACTCATCTTTCAGATGTTCATGATGTCTTTCATGTTTCCCAGCTCAAGAAGTGCTTGGGAAGAACAAGTGTCAATGGAAGAATTGGAACTAGGGGAAGATTTGACTTATGCCGAACAACTGGTCAAAATTTTGGAAAACAAGGAGAGGGTCACAAGGGACAAGGTTATTAGATGGTGTAAAGTTCAATGGAAGCATCACACGGAATCAGAGGCAACATGGGAGTTGGAGGATGATCTTAAGAAGGATTTTCCCTATCTCTTCTTTTCTGCGTCGAATCTCGAGGGCGAGATTCATTTTAAGGGGGGTAGGTTTGTAACACCCTCATTTTCATACATCATGTATTGCATACATTCTAATATATGTTTAAAATCTAGTAACATAAAAATAAACAAGTTTAAAATCAATTAGAAACAAAACCGCACTTAAGAATTCTGGGAAGTGCGGACTAGTCCGGTTTTGGTGCAGACTAGTCTGATTTCTCTCTGACTTCAAACGGATTTGTCCGTTTTGCTGCGTACTAGTCTTTTTTCTCTTTGGACATTTTCGGAACTGTCTGGCCCAGTGCGGACTAGTCCGGTGTTCCAAGAATCCTTGGAAATTTTGTTAAGTCCCTGGACTTGTCCGGACTAGTCCGGTCTTCCAGCGGATTTGTCCGTTTTTCCCTCTGACTAAAGTCGGACTTGTCCAATTTTTTGCCAGACTTGTCTGTTTTTTCCCTCTGGATAAGTTTGAACTAGTCCGATGTCCAGTCCGGACTTGTCCGATATCTCTTTGATCAACTTCGGACTAGTCCAGCCCTTTTTGGACTTGTCCGATAAATCGCGACTCTGAGTTGATCTTTTGTTTCATGACTTGTTTCTTGGGTTTTATGTTAAGTGGGCCTAGGGACGTCGTGTCTAACTTTTTTAGAGCCCATGTGAGACTCTAAACTGACCCCCACTCATCTCAAACTTGAAATCCATCTAACCCTATCTTCCACCTCTATATAAACAACCCCACCCCTTGGCTTGACATCTATTTGCCACTTTTCCTCCACACCCAAACCCTAGCTCGTGAGTAGCCGCCACCAAGGAGGGAGAAGGAGGTCCCAAGCAAGAAGAAGAAGAGGAGGAAACGAAAGAGGATCAAGATCTCCATCAACTTCACGTTCTTGGTCAACGATTCGTCATCAAGTTCTTCATCAACCCTAGATCTTCAAGATCCAAGTGTTTCCTCCAAGATCCTTGATTCATTGGAGTTCTAAACATCTGGTATACCTTCTACTTCCTTTTCCTTACGTGAATTCAACCCCAAAACTTTAATTTGTTGATCTTGTGCAGTGCGGACTTGTCTGGTCCCTAGCGGACTAGTCCGATTTTCCTGGTTAACTTATGTTGAATTAAATCTAAATTTGATCAAATCAAATCCAAACCTGTATAAACTTGTTAAAAGCTATTAGAACTAGCTAGTGATCATTAAAAGCAAATCATTAACAAGTTCCACCATGCAATTACATTAATCATGCATGTCATGTCATATTGAGTAATATTTGTGCACTCTTTTATTGTGTTTCTTGTTTGTATGTTTTTGTGCGGATTAGACGGATTTGCACTAGAGAGTGTCGTGAAGGATCTACAGCGCCAAGAGTTTGAAGTCTTTGATCCTAATCAATCCCAAGAGCAAGGCAAGTGTCCTTGAAGCATATTGATCCTGTTTTTAAAATAAATGTTTTGTTTGCAAACTGCATGCTTGTGTCAATTTGATGAGAATCCTATGGTAGGAAGTTTACTAGAATTGTTTAACCACCCTTGTCACCTGGAATTCATGATAGAGAGTCGGGATGGGCTTTTTCCCTTTTGCTACGCTTAATTAATTGGGATGGGAAGACAACTATACCACTTAACTTAATTATGCATTTATGAGATTATGATTAACATGAACTGGTTAATATGATATTGTAATGGGTGATCTAAGCAAGCCTGGTATGTGGATGGGTTGGATGTTATGGTGGTTCGCTTGCTTTAGATCTAAGGACCGGTTCGTGGAGCGACCATCCAGGATTTATAGTGCCACCATGAGGCCAAGTATGGGTGCGGCGTAGCTGATTAATTAGGGATTTGCTAGTGCTATTTGGACCATTAAGGATGCTCGGGGAAGGGGTAGTCGGATTGGGTTTGTTGATGATTGGTGGGACTACCCTGAGATCCGAATGGCTCAAGAGGGGGCCCTTGGTTGAAGATGTGCTCAGTTGGAGGCATCGCCACCGGTGAAACCTCAGTGGGGTCTAAATAGGCTAGTAATCCCTTTGTAAAGGTTATTTTGTGATCTCTTGGCCACACACCAACGGAAGTGTGAGACGGCATAATTGAGATTTTATAGTTATCGAAAGGTGATGAAATCACAAACATGTGAGTAAAGTGGTACAAATTCTGCAGAGTCTAATAAAACTATCATGATAGTCGTGCTACCGTTCAATAGCAACCTGGACCCTCACATGATTAGAGAAAACTTGGTATTGGGATGGTTTGGTTATGGTTATAGTTTGGTACTGGTTATGGTTGGTAATATGGTTATGGCTGGATATGGATTAAATTCTGATATTGATTATGGTTATTGATAATGGTGAAATCTGGTATATGGCTGATGGATATTGAAGTATGGACTGGTATTATGATAATTATATGGTTTATGATGAGTTTATTTCACATATATATAATATATTGTTTTTCAAATGTTCTAAAGTACTTTTCAGCACTTAGCCATTATTATATTCATCATTTGTATCAGCTACATGTCATACTTTCCACACTTGCTAAGTACGACATGTACTCACCCTTGCAATTCTCCCACCAACAGTTGCAGGTCGGATTGGGAGTATAACACTGATAATGCGAAGTTCTAGGCCGTGTCTGCCGTCAGCTTTACCTGTGGAGTGTTGGAGCTGCGCTATACCCTTTGCTTAGTTTGCTTAGTTGCTTATTTAGTTATTTCTGCTGCATTAGTTAAAACTTGTCACTAATGTTCATTAGAGCTTGTATTCGAGAATATTTTGAATCCTGTAATAAAAGTGTTTAATTAATCTTGTTCTATTGTAATTTTGTGTATATCTTTTTGTGAATGCACTCTTGTATGTGTGTTGAACGTCCTGGGCACACATATGCGTTCACTTGGTTCATTCTCAAAACCGGGTGTCACATGAGCAGAAAAACCGAACACTTACAAACTTGGTTAATGTCATGTTGGACAGTTCGGGTTTATCCAACTCATGGTGGGGGAAGCCATTTTGGTTGCATGTTTTGTGTTGGATTGAGTTCTATCAACCAAGGGTGAAATAACCCCGTATGAAGGATGGAAAGGAAGAAAGTCTAATCTCGGTTCCTTACTTGCAAGGGGCTATTTGGCCAAAGTCAATGTGTCGGCATGTAAGAAACAAAAATTGGGACAAAAAAACGTGGACTGTGTCTTTCTAGGTTACACACAACATAGTGCACCCTATAGATTTTTATTGATTAAATTTGATATTCCTGATGTGCACGTTAACACCGAGACTGAATCTCATCATGCCATATTTTTTTAGGATATTTTTCCAATGAAGAATAGAGTTGTGGGTCATAGCGAGGCATCTACTAGTTTTACTCCCGATCCTTTTTCAATATTTGTACCTTGTTCTTATACTGAAAAACCCATTGAGGATGACAGTACAAATATTGCTCCTCGGAGGAGCAAGAGACAAAGGATTGAAAAATCCTTTGGTGATGATTTTACTATCTACCTTATTGATGATACACCCAAAACACTTTCAGAGGCGTATGCATCGCCAGATGTAGAGAGCTGGAAGGAGGCAGTACATAATGAAATGAAGTCCATTTTAACAAATGAAACTTGGAAAATATGTGACTGTCCAGTTGGGTGTAAGTGGATATTAAAAAAGAAACTCAAACCAGATGGTACAGTCAATAAATATAAGGCTAGACTTGTAGCCAAGGGATTTACCCAAAAGAAAGGCGAGGATTTTTTCGATACTTATTCATCTATTGCTAGGCTATCCACAATTCGTGTGCTTGTTGCACTTGTTGCATGTCATGATCTCCTCATCCATCAAATGAATGTGAAGACGGTTTTCCTAAATTGTGAGCTTGATGAGGAGATCTATATGAAGCAACATGATGGTCTGTGTTGCCTGGGCAAGAGAACAAAGTGTGTAAGTTACAAAAATCCTTGTATGACCTCAAGCAGGCACCAAAGCTGTGACATGAGAAGTTCGATAGAACTATGAGCTCAGCAGGCTTTGTGGTAAATGACGCTGACACGTGTGTGTACTATCGGTTTGGTGAGGGTAAATAAGTAATATTGTGCTTATATGTTGATGACACATTAATTTTTGGGACTAGTATTGATGTGATAAATGATGTAAATTCATTCTTGTTCCAAAATTTTGATATGAAGGATTTAGGAGAGACTAATGTTATTCTAAACATAAAATTGATTAAGTATGACAATGAGATTACTTCAAAACAATCTCATTATGTAGATAATATTTTGAGTCAATTTGGGTACTCAGATTCTAAAGCTTCTCCAACGCTATATGATCTCAGTCTAAAGCTTCGCAAGAACAGAGGACAAGGGATTAATCAGTTGAGATATTCTCAGATTAAGCAAATTGAGCAGATTTACTTAAATCCCAAAAGAGATCACTGGTGTGCACTAGAACGTGTAATGAGATGCTTGAGAGGTGCTTCAATATATGGATTTCACTATACGGAGTACCCAGTTGTAGGGTATAGTGACTCAAATTGGATCTCAGATGTTGATGAGATCAAGGCCACTTGTAGATGCGTATTCACTATTGGTGGTGTTGCAGTTTCATGAAGGTTTCGCAAGTAGATTATATTGACAAAGTCTACTATGAAGGCAGAACTTGTAGCACTTAAAGCAGTCACAACTGAGCGGGGTGGCTGAAACAGCTCTTGATAGACTTGTCATTGCTCGATAAACTTGTGCCGACCATTCTTTTGCATTGTGATAGTCAAAGTGTGATCACAACTGTTGGCAATGCAAAAGAAAATTTGAAGTTCTCAAGACATGTGAAACGACGAATCAAATCCATGAGACATTTGAGAAATATGAGAGAGATTGCTGTTGAGTATATTAATATTAAAAGAAATCTTGCAGACTCTTTTACTAAGGGATTAAAACGTGTTGTAATTGAAGAAGTATGAAGGGAAATGGGTCTGAAACCCACGTGATGTTATCATACAATGGTAATCCAAACTATTTGGTCAGAGATCCTGTGAAGTAGACCTTGGGAAAAACGAGTTGTATGGATAACTAGAGAGTACTTGTTTAATTACTCATTTTCGCTAGCTGGTGCGTACTCTTATTACTGTATGGAAGGTTTATTTTAATGACTTAATATGTTCTGAGGCCTAAATAGGCAAGATACCGTTTTGCATGATATACTTGTAAGAACACACCTATGTGAGTTTGCCTGTGAGGTCGCCGTCTATGAGATATGGGTGATCTTAGGGGTGGGCATTCGATTAACCGGCGTAATTTGGTTAGGTTTTTCGGTATTTTTTCAAAATTAGGTTTTTCAAAAATGGAAACCGAAATGTACTTAAAAATGAAAAATCGGTATGTCGATTAACCGCGAAATTCTGTTCGATTTCCGATTAGCCGAAAAAACTCGGACTTCAACCCTAACCCTCGTCTCTGTCCACGGCTGCAACGTTGTGGTCGTCCATGGCGACGCACGTGACTGGCCACGACACTGTGGCCGTCGGAGGCTCAGAGACGCGGTCGTTGGACGGAGGCGGCCATCGGCCTGCAGCGTGCGACGGACGGTGGGGCGTCGGGGGCTCGGTGACAGCGGTAGTCCGACGGAGGTGACCGTCGGGAGGGCGAGGAGTGGCGTTGGCGGGGACTAGAGAGAGGGCATCAGGGAGCGAAGCCTTGGGGACCAGAGAGAGCGCGGCGGGCAATGTCGCGGGTCTCGGGGAGCAGAGCGAGGGCGGCGAGGAGGAGCGAGCGAATTGGCGATGCGGCAGGAGCGATGTTTGTTAGGTTTCGATACTGGATTGGGCTAGGAATTATTGGGCTGAGTGTATTCATTGGATTAGATCAGTTTTTTGGTTGACCGGGTAAAAAGCCGAAACCGAGAAAAATATACGGTTTTTACATAATAGGAACCAAAATATGTGTCGGTTTTATCAGTTCCGGTTAATTCAGTTTTAGTTCTGGTTAATTCGGTTTTTAGTTTTTTTCCCCACTCATAGGTGATATCAAATAAACTCATGAACAAATATGGAAGCAAGATCGTAATGCTCCAACTATAGACATGATTTTAAGCGGCCAGAAGCCACCATCCGCGTGCCACCGCCGCCGTGGCTCTTTCACCTGCAGCCAGTGTCAGTAGTGTACTAGTCTGCCAAGAGAGGTGGCGTCTTGGAAGCTCGCCTCGTCTGAAGGGCGACAAACAAAGACGACAGGGCAGCAATATCCTGGCGTGCCCAAAATGTCACATTGCACAACTTGCGTCGGGGTTCGCTGCAGGCCCGGCCCCTTCTCCGACTCTATCCACTTTACTACTCATGTCGGAATCGGACAGCTAAAACGAGCAAGCGATCGATCAAGCCACACCAAGAAAAGCAAAACTAATCATGGTTTCGTACCGACAAGATGCTGTTGTCCCTGCTCATGATAGGAACATGGGTTGGGCACACACTACTGCATAAGGTTCTGCTACTACGCTACGCATTGCAGAGCATATGCGTAGATGGGATCAGGGTGGCATGCGATGCATATTCTATATTGATAAAAAATATAATTAAACAAACTGTTTCTTTACAAGGTACAGTTAGCATATGAGGCCAGCAAGCATGATCAGGCCCGGCTTTGTGCAATGTGAGTACGGAGTGGTAGCTTGCGCTGAGAGAAGGAACAAACTTTTGATTATAATCTAGTCCCCCCTGTCACATGGATCAGGCACCAGGGATGCTGGACCACGAATCCGATAAAATCGGCTATTAAATCCCAAAAGGAAGCAAAGACAATTTGCGAGGAGAGGAGAGGAGAGTAGGTGCTGCTGAGCTGACACAGGAACACTGTAACGTGCCAAGGTGTCGCTCATGTGCTCTCTCTCGTGGGCATATTCCTTGAGTCCCTCTGGACTCATTAATTAGCTGCTTGCAGCGGTAGTAATCTTTTAACAACCGTTCCATCCCATCATATGCATCTACTATATCTATACAAGTTTCTTTCTCCTTCTAAACAAAACAGCTTTTTCCCTTGGGGGCGAAAGGAGAGGAGGAACCTAGGAAGCGAACGATTGATGCTGCGACCACATGGACCGATCGTGGAAGCTCGCTACCGCCGGCCGGGCCGGCGACGTGCTGAATGAACAACGAACAGCGTGGTGCATGTTACTGCACACGCCGTACTGTTGCGCGGCATGGCCGCGCGAGCTAGCCTGTCCTGTCGTCTCGGCGTGCGTGGGTGAGTGACCGAATCAGATGTCTGTTTGTTCCGCACAAACATGTCATATTCTCGTGCTCGCCTTTCTCTCTCTCGCCCCCCTGAGTTATCTATCCTCTCGGCTGGAATTTCGGATTTCAGTTTACCCGTGTCATCGTGCATTGTTCTTTGCTTCTAGAATTCCTGGCCCACACTTGCCTGCTCTAGCTGGTGCACTGGTAGTAGTAGGTCCCTGCTTGTTTTTACTGCATGCTGAATTTGACTTCTTCCCAAAGAACAAATACACACTGGGTTTGACGGTGGCACGTTGAGTCATTGACCAATGCTGACTGTTCGTTCAAGCACGATGTCGACGATAGCAGGCACAATTTCTGCCTAGTTAACAGCCTATTCAAACACCTCATAATGAGCAGGCAGAATGCTTAGCTCGATTTGGTGAGCTGCGCACAGAAAGTTTGGCAGCTGTGTTAACACGCGGATGATGTCTGCATGCGGGAATAGCACAAACACCCGGCTGCCGAAACAGCTAACTTTCGCTGAACTGGATCGAGTCACTGCGAAACAGTAATAGCTGCCTGCGCGAGAACGACACGGACATCCAACTCTGAAAGTGATCTGTTCTCGCTTCTCTCTACAGTCTGTCGCCGGCGCAGGTGTACGTCGGTCGCCGTCGGATCTCGGAATTCGGAACGTGGCGGCACAGGTGTACGTCGCATCATGAATCAGGCTGCGCGCACGAGCCAGATGATTTTGCTTCAGATGCGCCCTGGTCGTGGAGGCCACGAGCAATGTCCGCAAACCTGACCCTGACACGCTACCCATACAGGTTTCATCACAAGATAGACCACAGCCAAGCGCAGCAGTCCGCAGCTGTGTACTGCAAGTCTGCGCTGCGCTGATGAATGATGCCACCTCGTCTCGCGGCATATTCATCTGATCCCGTTGAGGAGAGAGAAGCGGAGAGACAGCTAATCATGGCAACTTGCAAAACACATTTTTTTTAGTTATGCTTAGGTGATTTTTTGTTACAGTTGTACAAACATCTTTTTAAAATTATACGGTATTTATTCTACGATCATTTTTTTTCTTATCTAGCATCATTTTTTAGGAGTCCTCTCTGCCTTTATATACAACTGAATTAGATACGATCAACTGTACTGGGTCAGGGCTGCATCAGGCTGGGCAGGTCTGTATATGGATCGAGATTAAAACAAATAATATTAGGATTATTCAGTTAACGATGCCTCGAGATTCGCGCAGTCTTAAAAAATGTACCAGAGCAATTCTCATTTCTATCTAATTTGTGTTACGCCGTGCTTTTCCTTGTGCTCTCGCTCCCTTTATAACCACCGCTACCTCGTCTCCTCCCCCTCGCTTGGCCATCGCACATTCGCACTCTCCGGAGTCCAGTCCCCCAACGCCGCAGGAAGGCGCCAGCTAGCCAACTAAGAACCCAAGATTTCACGCCAAGAACTAGAGAATTCTTCACTCCGTCAGATCGATCGATGACGACGGGGGAGTTGGTGGTGGAGCAGTCCCCGTCCGCGGTGCCGCGGGTGGTGTCGATCCTGTCGGCGCTGCTGCAGCGGGTGGCGGAGCGCAACGACGCGGCGGCGGGGGAAGGAGCGGTGGAGCGGCCGGTGTCGGCGTTCCAGGGGCTGACGAAGCCGGGGATCTCCATCGGCGGGTACCTGGAGCGCATCTTTCGGTTCGCGAGCTGCAGCCCGTCCTGCTACGTCGTCGCGTACATCTACCTCGACCGGTTCCTGCGCCGCCGCCCCGCGCTCGCCGTCGATTCCTTCAACGTCCACCGCCTCCTCATCACTTCCGTCCTCACCGCCGTCAAGTTCGTCGACGACATGTGCGTACTACTACTTATTCTCTTCACATAGACATGCAGTTAGTTGTCCATTTACGCACGCACCGACGACAGACGCATTCTTTGTTAGGAATGACTGAATTTACTGCCCACAAAGCTCTCTATCGAATGTTTGGGAATTTGTCGGCTGGTTAAATTTATATTATGAGAGCCTAATCAACTAAGCAATACGGAAAACCTTAGTTAGCCAAGTTGAAATCTGCTAGAATTGTCTGACATCAAGCCTGAACAAAAATGCTTCTTTCAAGTACTAACGGAAACACATTCTGATATGTACATTATGTCCATACCTCTTTGGGTCATGCGTACTCCATGCAAGCGAGAAAAGTTGAAATCCAAGCGGGCCTGCATAATTTACAAACTTGCCCATTTTCTGCCAGTGGTCTGGGCAAAGGGGTCGGTAGTTCATGATGACCACATAACATATTTTTTCTTTAAAAAAAAAGAGAAACCAGAAGAGTAAAGTTTCAAAATGATCGAATAATTGAGGTAGTTTTGTTGCTTGGTGCTTGCATCTGGACCACGTTCTGATCGGACTAACTTTGTGATCCCCTCGATCTGTCGTGATTGGCACACTCCCTCCGCGGTCATGCACGTGGGCCCCAGATCCGGTTTACTTTTTCCCCATCATTATATTTTTCCAACTGGCATTGCATCAAAGACAAGCCACTGGGTTGGTCACAAGGACAGTTGTCGAACCCGAGGTTGATGCGGCCACAACACTGCACTGCCGACTCACCATTCTTACCAAAACCGCTTACACCTCGTCCCACCTACTGACTTCTTCACAACTTACGTCACCTTCGAAAAAAAAGTTACTTACGTGCATTTAAAACGGAAGGCGGGAATGGTGCCATTTCGAAACGAAATCCTTGCCTCTTGATAATAGTGCTGGCCTTTGTCATGTCCGCCATTAGACAGCAATTATGTGTTTGTCAGTTTGTGCAGTGTTGTTAAACGTGTGATGAACAATTCACTGTATTCAGTCCTCTGACACGATTTGCCTTTTGCGCTTTTGTGTGCATGCAGATGCTACAACAACGCCTACTTCGCGCGAGTGGGTGGCATCAGCCTGGTGGAGATGAACTACCTGGAGGTGGACTACCTCTTCGGCATCGCCTTCGACCTCAACGTCACGCCCGCCGCCTTCGCGTCCTACTGCGCTGTGCTCCAGAGCGAGATGGCCTACCTCGAGCCGCCGCCCGCGCCCGTGGAAACGCCCCGGCTGCAGATGCAGCACTACTGCGCCGGCCCGTCGTCCGACCAAGACGTCGATGCCGCGGTCGCAGTTGCAGTCGCCGCGGCCGGCTGCCACCGCAATCAGCAACCGCAGCTCACCGTCTGATCGAACGATCGATCGAGAGCTCCTTCCCTTTTTTTTTTGGTCCTCGTGTTGCCATTCCAGCTTTTTTTTTTTTTGCTTTCTTCCTCTTCTTCTCCTCTCGATGTGTTCTCGGTACATAGGTGTTGTTGTTGCTAGTGAAAGGCACTAAGCTGAGATTGTTAGGTGGATTCCGTCAGGGATGGGGCAGTGAGTTCTTGTGATTTTGTTGCCATTGTTTGGCGACGGATCATAGATGAATGAACGGATCGGTTTTGGACTCGATTTTGACATTGTTTAAGTGGAAGCTAACTTGTGCGCATGTGAGTCACAGCTCACTGCATGTCTCCTATCTCTTTTTTCTTCTTCTTTTCCCTTTTCTGGGCATCATTCGCCACATGAGAGCACGTAAAATGTGGAGTGGATTGGACATCGTGGGATGGTGGATTCGGATGGGTGATTATTGGTCCCAACGTGGTATGTTTCTTGGCTGCCGATCCCAAACTTTTTGGTGCTTCATTGGTACTCCCTCCTTCCCATATTATTTGTCGTTTAGGACAAAGATTTTAGTTCATTTTGAACTAGAATTCTTGTCCTAAACGACAAATAATATGGGAAGGAGGGAGTACCAAAAAAATGTGTTCAGTTAACCTGAAAATTCAATGCAGTCCTGCATCTGAACTGTCAGTGAAAGTTCCAGTCAGAAATGTGTCAGTACGATGTTAAGAGGCCTTTATGGAAAGTTACTGAAACAAGCAGAAGCATCATGGAAGTGTTGTATCACCAGAATGGAAAGCCTCTAGGTTTAATTTGCAGCCTTTATTCAGACTCCAGGTCTCTTCTGAACAGGACAAGCGGTAGTTATGTTATGTGGCAATATTATTACCGTACAAAGTACTTCCATGTTACAGAACCTGCTGCATGGGAGTTTTCTTTGATGTTTCCAGCAACAGAAGTAAATGGCTAGATGCGCAATGCCAAATTTTTATTCTCATAATGTCTGCAAAAGGGCAGTAATAATGAAATCTGGCTGGCATACTGTTAGGTCTTTCAAAGCGGTGGCGCGCAACTTGAGCAGTTGTAAACATGGCAGGCAACGATCGAGATGTGATCCGGAACTGTGGATACAGATGCAAAGATGCCAGTAGAGAACAAAGGTTTGGAAGAACGTGGCCCTGCATGTAGATGTAGGGCTAGGCTAGCTGCTTGCGGTTGTGGAGGGCAAAGAGCACAGCGCGCGCGAGGCGCCACACCTTTTGCGCTGTGGCAATATACAACGCCATCGGCACTAATGCTGTGAGCTGGACACTAACATGGATGGATGGGATGGAAGGCCACGGGAGGGAGAGAAGACCTGCAGAAAGTCAGACGGGAACTGACGAACGTGACCCTCTATCTACACATTTTGACATTTTCCAGATGAGATTTTCTGCTGTACCTTAAGCCAGTCGCTATCTCTTTTGGAAAGGTTAAGCCAGTTGTTAGCAGTACAGCTGTGCGTTGTGACCAAGCATTTTATCGGAATTACGGTCACTTACTCACAGGCCATCAGATTTGTGCGGTAGTTTACCTGACCTAATTAATCTTGTATTTTTGCCTCTGGGGCCTCACTGAATGAGAATCCTGATTCTACTAAACGACACGGGAGGGGAGGAATGAGCAACTTACTGACAGAAAGATTATCCAATTCGAATTGGTGGGTGCTTTGATCAGGTCCGAAACCAGCTAATGTTTAAACCGGTGACTATTCTATTTTAACCTCGCAGATGGGTTGGGAATTGGCATGTGGGCACTCATCAATCATGTGATGCCAAAATAAAGCCGGTGGCGCCTGAACCTTGTGAATCCTACCCCATGTAAGCCGGGGAATCTGCGGCCTAAGGAATCACAGCCAGTAAACCATTTTGGGGCAGTGATGATTCTCTCTGGCTGAGTGGCTGTCCTTCCTTTCAAAAAGTGTTATTAATTGCTTGGGTTGATTCATTGTAAAATGGAGATGGGTTATGTTGGGAGCCACTTTTTTCCATGTACTTCGAGGTGCTCGTCCATGTGTGCACCTTCAATCATTCATGTTGAGTTGCTGGTACATGTTTCACCATCCACTGGCTTTTATTCTTATCACCTATCTAGAACAGTGGCTTCTCACTAAGACTTTGAAAAGTGAAAAAGAAAAATAGAACGATAACAGCACAAATTCTGACATCTATAATACTCAAAAACACTTCGTGCAGATTAAAAAAGAATTATATGTACAATTGACTTTATTGCGTCATCATTTTATATCTCAATACATGTTAAAATGCCCTAACCCCAAAAACATTTAAAATTTTGAATGCAAAGGAATGTGGGCTGATGCATGCACAAAAGGTCAAGGATGCCATGAATTTGTTGTTAATAGATCATCCAGTACTGTTTTGCAGCGAGCTGACCATCAAGAAGAGACATTATTTATTAGTGTGTCTAGATACACAGTGATATGTATTACATGAGCCCGCATCGTCCTCCCATGGGCGACCTCCCAAAAATTCTAGCCGCTGCATCACCACAGCTGCCCAACCATGCCGCATACACCAGAGCACAACAGTCGGAACCCGCACAACTTGCAAGGACGGCGACCGTGGGGTGTTTGCTTTGCATCGCGAGCTCGGCGGGGCCGAATCGAGGCGAGTCCGATGCAGCACAGGCGGTGTGGCGCAACACAAGCAACACAGATGGTGCAAATCCATCATGTCAGGACTAAATCGAGACAAGGGTGGCGTGAATCCATCATGATAGGGCCGAGTCGAGGCACAAATGGCGTGGATCTGTCATTGACGTGTGATCCCGCCCCTCCCCCCGAAGGTTCCTCTTCCTCATGGAAGTAAGGACACTATGGCTGCCATGGTTGGGTCTTCGACGGTCGGATTTGGGCATCTTGTGTGCGGATCTGGGTCTCCTATGGTGCAGGTGACAGCTCGGCACCTAGATCGAGCCGCCCCACGGTAAACCTGGTCTAGTCGGGGTGAAGCTGGTGCCAGTACAGTGGTGTAAGGGATGGCGTGCTACAGGCGTGGTTGTGTTGATGCCGGTGTGGAAGGATCTAGTAACTTCAACGGCTGGATCTACAAGGATGGCGACGGGTGAGCCACCTCTTGTGGTTGTGGGTCGACGACGCCTGCGTCAGCGAGGGGTGGCCAACATTGTCTGACATCGAGCAAGTGACACAGATGGTACATGCTCGCAACAAAGGTGGTGTGGAGGGGCTCGTGTGTGGATGGCATGGTGAGCACGATGTGGAGGGCGCGCAAAGTAGGACATTGGAATGCATGGTGCACGATGATGACTGTGTGTGTGTCGCGATGGTGGTGTTGGTGCGGTGATGCCTGCGGACGTGTCGCAGTTTTGTGATAGGACTATAGGATTCTCGACACTTGTAGTTAAGGTGGTGCTGAGAGTGGGGTGCTCGCTGGTTTTAGATGTTGGCGGCGGTGTCGAAGACCTTGGTGCCAGATGGGATGGTAGGAGCATGGGTACGGGTGTAAACCCTGCTTCGACGAAAAGTCGGGCCCATGACAACAACACTTTTTGTGGACATCGTGACTCCTATTGAGGGATTTTTGTTGTACCTTTCCCTCCAATGTTGATCTTCCGAGTGAAGACCCTATAGGCAATATCGTTGTCTCTATGTCGTATACTTCCTTAGAGGCGTTGTTTCAAGAGGATTTTTTTGGAAGCAAATGGCAGGTGCTCTGCCTTTTCATTAGAGAAGGAGTAAATTAGAGAAACACAAAATACGAACATGGATACATCCAGCCTCAGCTACCATACCCAACACACAACACGTACAAACAAACACTGATCCACTTCCCATACTAGGAACAAGGTACACAAGAAACTTGATAATTGACAGAGAACTCTATGCGGCAATGACCAACCATCAATTGCTAAACCTCCTAGTTGCCCAAATGTCAAACATGGTGTAGAGAGGAAGAGGCGAGAGATAAGAAAATTCACTCCTTCTCTACAACCCTATCTACATCTAAGTAGTTGAAAGGTTAACAATAAGCGGTCAATTGTCCCGTCAGTAGGTCGAGATGGAATAAAATGGACCTCCAATAACGACGCCTCAAACGAAGAACACGACATAGAAATGTTGTCGTAGCTCGTCCAGCGGACTTGGACCTGGATTTTCATCCGTAGGGAGCCAATAGTGGTGATGGAGAATTACGATAACACCCCCAAGGAGATCACGGCGCCCGCAAACGTCGCTGTTGTCGGTCCAACCACCGTCGAATTAGGCTTTCGCCTGAATCCATCACCCATCCACAATGAACCTACTACACAGAGACCACTGTCAATCCACCTTGCGACACACTGTCTTCCTCAACGACCAACTGTGTCGCACCCGCTGACGCCACCATCGCGCCACGCCGACCACTCTGCGCAAGCGACTTGCTATAGCCGACTTCTCCGTCGACGGAGTCTCAGATCGCTCACGCCATCTCCCACCTCACCTGCACAACAACGCTTCACCACCAGCTGGCACCGCAACCCACAACTTAGACTCGCTGACAACCATGGAAGTTGTTGCGTCACCGCCGCCGATCCAGAGTCAGAGCTCAGAGCACCTTCTCTGTCGCCACTGTAGTCTGACATCCATCATTACTGCGCGTCCATCACATCCACCAGCAACGTGCTGCAGCAAGAACAAAGCTAAGAGGGAGGGAGCTATCGTCTGTGGTCGAGGAGCCGACAGCCAGCCCAACACCCCATCTTCTTCCACCGCAACCTCATTCCTTCTGTGCGTCGTCTTGACACCCACCATCGAAACCCAGTCGCGAGGTTCACCTGTCACCGTTGGGACCACCTGCTGCCGCCGCAGCCGACCACCACATCTTCTTCTGCCATCCTACGTGATGCCGACCCTTGCACCGCCGCTTGCCACACCACTGGTGGCCCTTGCGTCGCCAGATCTGGCTGTCATCATCGCCAATCCAGATCCAGGTCCATGAACAATGGACTGATGTCTGTCCAATGTCGTCGGTAGACACTGTCGCCTTCCTCCTTGCGTGCTCGTGGCCTGAGCATGCCGCCGTCATGCCGAGCTGCACCACCGTCGTTGGCACTATCCCCAGACCGACCAGTCCGCTGTTGCGCCCCAGATCCAGCCTGCGGTCGTCCGTTAGCTGCATCCGGAGGTGTCGTGCCTCGCGAATTCGGAGCCTCACCGCTGCCAAGCCATGGGCCGCACCCCGGAGGCCACCCTCGATGCCCCGTGGTCACTGTCGCAGATCTAGGGGCTCACCGCCGGATCCGACCTCTGCATCCTCGTCGGCAGCCGCAACTATCTCTAGCATCACCAACACGCGCCATGTCTTCAAGCTTCGAGGGGAGGAAGAGGGGAGGAGGAGCCTCGCCGCCACATTCCTCGCGCACGCTCGGCTCTGGAGCAGCGCGCTCCAGTGATGGCGAGGTGGAGAGAGGCGCGGAGGGTGGCCGGCAGCGGCTGCTAGAGTCGTCGCCCGTGTCGCCCGGAGCCGAGCGACGCTGGGGTTGCAGCTGTATTTGGCTTTTTGTTCCGTTTCAAGGGGATTGGATACAGTGTTCGTATTCTTCTTGTTCTGCATATTTGTATTGATAATTTATTTATGTATCAGGAACAAAGCCATCATCAAGATGGCTATGTTAGAGATGGTTTCACCCAACATAAACATTAATATCATATATTCATAGCATAGTGCGTTTTTTACTATCATACATGATATTTTATTATTTTGTACTTATTATCGATTATCGTACTTATATAAACATTGTAAGCACGACAATGAATAATAAGTATAATATTTTTTCGGTATATCTTTTGATAAAATTTTAAATAGGCTACTTGTATCTTCGGTTGGAGGATGAGTTGTTGTCTTTTTTGTTGTACGATTTTCGTATCCGATTTGTATATAAATGGATCACTATTTCTTTTTATATGACATATTACAGGAGCTTCTTCTTATGATCGAAGAATATGAGAAAGACTAGAATGCAAATCAGCACTCTAGTGCAATGGTGCAAAAATTAAATCTGAACCACAAAATCTTCATCCAATAGTTCTGCAGTTTTACATTTAAATCCCTTCACGTAACAGTGCATTTATTTTATCACGTGGGAGAATTTAAGTGTAAAAATGCAAAACCATTGGATGAAAAATGTGTGGTTCAGATTTAATTTTTACACGATTGCATCGGAGTACTTATTGCATTCTAGTTGTTCTCCGAAGAATATATGCTTTGCATGATTAGCCTAGGATAATATTAGGACCGATTGAATATATTGGGCACCATCCAGTAACACAGAGGAGACACTCTCACGTGAGTGTACACCTCCCCTGCTGATGGTGGATGACCAGCAGCTCTAGCAGGCAGGAGAAAGCGTTTCAGTCGAATCACGGTTTGTTCTTGGGAGGGCTCAGCGTATAGGGTGGTAATAGCAGTATTCGCACGTAGCCAAATGTGGAAAGTCACTAGCTCAACCACTTGGATCTGTTTCCTGCAACTGCTCTTACGCTCTGCCTGTATCCACATCGTCAGCAGTATGTGTTCGTTGCAGAGAAGCTTGTTTTCCGCAAAATCGATAAAACTTGCACAGCCGGGTCATGCATTACAACGTGCTATATGAATTTTTTTCTCAGAAGAAAATAATAGAAGATATCATTATGGGCCTAAGAATTTGTAACTGCTGGGTCGTAACAGTTAAAGTTAATGGTCAGTCCATTTAAAATTCTGGGGGCCCAACTGAAAGTCATGCACGAGTGAGCCCGTGAGAAATCAAACCGCAATCCGACCCACCCACCTCCTAGATCTCGTGCTCCTCCAGTCTTCTGGTACTCTGCTTCGCCAGGTCTTGTGCGCGTTCGGACGCTTCTGCCACTGCATCCGCTGCGCACGCCCCAAACCCTAGCCCCCTCCACCGCCACAGCGATGGACGATGTATCCGCTACCGCGATGGAGTTCTGGGTACCCACTTCGCTGCCCCCGCCGGCCGCCGAGGAGGCCGACGCCGCTGCAGCGGAGGAGGCCTCGGTGGCGGCGAAGAGGTGGCCTGGCTGGCCTGGAGACAGCGTGTTCAGGCTTGTGGTGCCGGTGCTCAAGGTGGGCAGCATCATCGGGCGGAAGGGCGAGATCATCAAACGCCTCGTCGAGGAGACGAAGGCTAGGGTCCGCGTACTTGAGGGCCCAGTAGGCACCACCGAGCGCATTGTGAGTGGTAGTTCAGCGAAATTTTGATAAGAATTTTTCTTCTGATGTCTGATTGAAACAGGGATTATTGAGGATTTGTCATAGCCATTTATCATCCTCACGAGCATCTAGTACCACATGCGCATGACCCGTTTTTATTTCAATGACGTGACAAACACATCATATAATGGCATTTGTACCCTTGAATCCAATTCAGATAACTAATCACTTTCTCAACTCTTTCTTTGCTTGGCATGGACGCGGCTTCTCTGCACCCAATTCCTGCCCCATGCATACTCCCGCTACGTGCCACATTTTTATTTTTCCATCTATTTTGTGGCTTATCCAATCTCGTCGAGCCTTCCTGGAATCAGAGCAGAGCAAGCATCAGCGTTGCCCAAGCGTTGCCTAGGCAATGCCTAGTCGCCGCCTAAGCGTCCAGGCGCTCTGGCCCGGACGCCATGCCCGGGTGCCTCGCCTGGCCCAGGCCGCCGCTGCCGGTTCACCTCTTCTGTTTCGCCGCCGCTGCCCTACACCGCATCTGCTCGCCCCCTCGAGGCGTCGCCGCTGCCGCCATGGCCGCTGCCGCCAGGTTACACGGCCGCCGCCACAACATGGGTGGAAACTTGGGGAGAAGATGGGAAAAATGAGTAGGGTTAGGGAAAGAGTGAGTTTTATATTGGCGATCTGAAATCTGGACCGGTTCATACCGATTGGGCCGACTCCTCGCTCCTGAGGCCCATTTCGCCTCCGCCCTTAGACCCCGCGCCTCCGCCTCACCTGTGCCGCCGCCCTCACCTTCGATCCACCGCCGCCACCGGTTGCATGCCCACTCGCCGGCGCCGACGCCGACGACCCCCTCCCGCCCCGGTGACCCCCCTCCTGGTGCTCCCGAACCCGCTGCCCCCCTCCCACCCGACACGGCGACTCGCCCCTACACCCTCCCTCTGCGCTGTGCTGCCCTCCCTCCTCCCTGCTCACCACCCTCGCCTGGCGGACGCCTAGGCGCCTAGACGTCCAGGTGGCCGGCGGGTGCCTAGGCGTCCAGGCGAGGATTTACAACCTTGGCAAGCATGCACGAAGAAGCAAGGGCACGTGAAGCAGCCTCTGGTCCTCGCCGGCATTGCTGCAGCGCCTCTTGTCCTCCGTATTCTCCTTCTCGTTCATCGGCTTCCACACCGCAGATTATTTTTTTCTGAAGCTCTATTCTAGTTTATACTATGCACAAAACAGGAAGTCCAAGCACAGAGTTGATCTCCCTCCAAGATGATGACCGGCAACACCTGAACAAATCAAACACGTGAGTTAAGACTCAACACTGATCTAGCTGGATGGCGGCTGCCGGTATGCTTCTTGAGCATCTGCGTGTAGTTGAAGATGGAGTTGAGCCGCCGCTACGGTCAGAGGTCCTTCTTGAACCTCTGGATGAACTCCTCCGCTTTGGCCTCCACGTTTGACCATGTCACTTCCTCCTCCCACTCCGACTCCGGCCGCAGTGCTGCCTGGATCAGCGCGTAGGCCTCCTTCATGCTCATCGTGTTTGGATCTTCCTTCTCTTTGCCCTCCTCGCCGACGGCTAGTGCAGTGGTGTGAGCGCATGGGGTCGCAGTGTGGAAGCAGGCTTGTTGTGTGACATCTCTATTGGCTCCTCTAATCTTCTGTTTCTTGCTTTGCTTCTTCTTCCTTACTCTGCTCCCGTTCCCGAAAGACTTGACGAGATCTGATAAGAGATCAGTGTTGGGCCACCAAACACATGGTTGAATAAGAATGTCACACATGGAGGAAGCACACATGGGAGCAGGATTTGGGAGCAGAGAAGCCGCATTCTCTTGGCATATGATCTTATGGTTCCAGCTCACTACTAACAACAGGATGTTCCTATAATATTTCGAAGTTAAGATTTTGTAGTACTGTGTTTCAGATTGTTTTTTTATAAAGTTGAGATCAATAGACTACTGAAAATGGTATGACGGTAGTAACGAGAATAGGATTAATTACCTGGAATAATTACAATATGTTGTAATAAATAATGATTAGATACATTTGTTACCTAAAACAAACTGGCAGATCGATTGCTAGCTGGAAATAGTTGGGAACGTGATTTGTTATCGGAATTGGGTTCCAGGGCATAAAATGCCATTTATACTATATTTCCGCCACGTCGTTAAAATAAAAAAATTGATGTGTCGCGCCTGCGTGGTGCTAGGATGTCAAAATTATGAAAAAATTTCGTAAGAGTGGCAAATTATAGAGGAGGGTGTACGACTATGAGACATCTGTATGGGTGGTAAATCTTGAGTAATCCCGATTGAAACAACACGTTGTCAAATTTGAGCTTGAGATCCCTTGTGTAGTATGAAATAGTTTTTTTTTCAAATGGCTATACCTGTCGAGATAGTTATGTTGATGAAGTTGAAAGTCAACGTCTTAATGTGATAGATAAATGGGTCTGTACTGAGTGAATGTTATTTCCATGTGATATTTGGTCTGTTTGTTTGTGTGAGGGTGTGGTATTTGTTGTGGGGGATGTAAATACCATGGAGGTTATGCTCTCAGATGTCAGTGTTTAAAATTTGTACCAGAGATATAAATTTGTGACCAACTGGTTTGCTATATGCGTAGAGTTGTTCATAACGCTATTTGGCAAAAAGAGGGATGGTGGTCGTATTTTTTGTTTGGTAATTTGGTAGGCCAATCATTCCCTATTTGCAATGCTGTTGGCTAACTGAATGGAATTCAAATATGATATTGTATAGCTCTTTTAGTTATTCATGTCAAACTATCCTCTGGTCACTTCTACTGATATAATGAATCACGTGATTTGTGCTTTGCTCTGGATACTTTTACTGAATCATGAATATTCCAGGTTTTGGTTTCTGGAAAGGAAGATCCAAGCTTGGAGCTGCCTCCAGCTATTGATGCTCTGATGAGAGTTTTTAAACGTGTCAATGGAATAACAGATGGAGCTGCTGAGGGCACACAGGCAGCTGCTGCACCTGGCGTATGTGCTGCTCGATTGTTGGTTCCTGGAGCTCAAGCAATTAATCTAATTGGGAAGCAAGGCACCACAATCAAGGCAATCCAAGAGGGCACGGGTGCAACGATACGTGTTATTTCAATAGGTAATGTATTATCGACTGATGTATATTGTTCATACACGGTTTTGTTCAGCAGTTGATCACCTCACTGTTGAATTATCCCTACTTAGGATTAAGTGTTGTGTTTGTGGCATAATTTTGCTGTGTAAGGGTGGGGCAGAGGTTCGGAGTTTTTTTCGTTCGGTGCGAAGGTTGAGCTTCTTCCTATAAAAATACCATTGGCGGCGGTGTTACCCCCTACCGGCACAGTTTTTTTTGTGGCACAATTTATCTTTACTTACTCCACAGCACATGCTTGGCACAGGAGTGTATCAACCTGTTAAGAGTCATTATGAAATTGTCTGGTCTTAACTGATGCAGTCATTAGCACACATTTTGTTATGCTATACTCTGTCTAAATGATGCGTGCCCCCCTGCAACGAGACGGTAAATGATGCCAACAATCTTTCCTTCTATATGACCTTCCTTATCTATGGATATCCTGCCTTACTTACATACTCCTATTTAGGGATGACAATGTTGTGTGACCCTGGGCCTGGCCCCTGGTGCGGCAGTCTTGTGGCCCACCAGGGGGCCCATGCGCACCAGGAGGGTGCAACCAGAATCTTTCTAGAAGATTTCCTTCCGTTTTTGAATATATTCCTAGAGATATAGATTAGGAAGTAATCTATTAAGAGTCCTGTTTTTAAATTAGAGATCGAGTTGTAAGGCTCTGGGACTCTCCTAGCCGGCCCCTATATAAACGGGTGCGCCCACCCCTGCTGTACCGCACCAACATTGTTTAATACAGGTTTTCACCTCCCTCGAAGCCCTCACGGCAGCTACCTTTTTCTTTCCCTGTTCTGCATCAAATCTGTCCAGAATAGAATAGCAGATTTCCCTATTCCTGTGTGCTGGTACAGAACCCTGTACACCTGTTCTGTCCTGTTCCTCCTGTGTGCCACTATTGTATTCCTGTGCTGGTACAGAACCCTGTACACCTGTTCTGCCCCGTTCCCACGTAGGTACCCAGGAGGGGTGCTATTGAAAGTGCTGTACAGCTACAGTCAGGAGAGTTGTGGCTGCTGTAAGAAGGACAGAGGCTACAACAAGGAAGACGCGCTGTGTTTTGGTGTCTAGGACACCGGGTTTCCAACAATCGTGGTAATCAGAGCCATGTCGACGGGACCCCAGCAGACCCCTCCTTCCAGCAACACCAGCGGCACCGGTTCCGTGACCGACGGCAAGATCAAGATGACTTCACAAGTAGTTCGTGAGGTGAACACGAGGACCGGATTCCCGCTACTCACCAAGATCAACTACGCGGAGTGGGCTGTCATGATGGAGATCAAGCTGAAGGCCCGAATGTTGTGGGAGGCGGTGAGCTGCGAAGGCGTGGCGACGCAGCAGGAGGACATGATGGCGCTGGACATCCTCGTCAGCGCTGTCCCGCCGGAGATGATCACGACGATCGGGAAGAAGAAGACGGTGAAGGAGGCTTGGGACACGATCGCCCTCATGCGGGTGGGGGCCGATCGCGTGAAGAAGACCACAACTCGCCAACTCAGGCGGGAGTTTGACGCCGCCACGTTCAAGGACAACGAGAGCGTGGAGGACTTCTCCCTTCGTCTGAGCGGCATCATAGCCCGTCTCGAGACGCTAGGGGAGCACATCGACGAAGATGTGGCGGTGGAGAAGCTCCTTCGAAGCGTTCCAGAACGCTTCGAGCAGATCGTGGTTGCGATCTCGACCCTGCTGGACGTGTCAACCCTCACATTGTCGGATGTGACGGGGCGGCTGAGGGCTGCCGAAAACGCTTTCGACACGACGCGGCGCAAGGGAGGAGTGCACGACGGCCAGCTGTACCTCACTCACGAGGAGTGGGAGGCACGGCGGAAGGAGGCGCGAGGCAATGAGGGTTCTTCGAAGAAGGGCGGCCGCAAAGGCGCGCCCAAGAAGAAGGGTTCCGGGAAGGACATTCCGCGGGACCAGTGCAGGAAGTGCGGCAAGAAGGGCCATTGGGCCAAGTAGTGTCGTTCGAAGAAGCAGCAGCACGAGGAGCCGCAGCAGCAGGCGCACGTAACGAAGGCAGAGGAGGATGGCGCCTTGTTCATGACAAGGGCTATATCAGTACAGGAGGAGCCTGTACGCGTGCGTTCCACGCGTCCACTCGAGATAGTGGAGGGACGCGTCTTCGCACATCGTGGCCACAACGACGACGACTCCGACGATGCCCTTTGGTACCTCGACACGGGCGCGACCAACCACATGACTGGTTCGCGCGCCGTCTTCTCCGAGCTCGACGAGAATGTCGTCGGAACCATCAAGTTCGGCGACAACTCGGTCGTGCGGATCGAGGGGAAGGGCACGGTCCTGTTCGCCTGCGACACGGGTGAGCATCGGCGGCTCACTGGTGTCTACCTCATCCCGCGTCTCACCACCAACCTCATCAGCCTCGGGCAGCTGGATGAGGATGGCTACAGCGTTACCATGCATGCAGGGGTGATGCACATTCGAGACGAGCAGAACCGTCTCATCACACGAGTGCGGCGTGACGACAACAAGTTGTACCCCGTCAAGCTCAACATCACGCGTCCAGTTTGCCTGACCGCACGACGTGGTGACGTCGCGTGGCGTCACGTCGGCTTCCAGGCTCTTCGGAAGCTGGCAAAGGAGGAGATGGTGCTCGGGCTTCCGCAAATTGATCATGTCGATCAATTGTGCGAGGCTTGCTTGGCCGGGAAGCAGAGGCGCTCCAGCTTCCCCACGCAAGCTCGTCGGCGCGCGGAGGGCGCGCTCGACCTCGTCCACGGCGACATCTGCGGGCCGATCACGCCGACGACTCCAGGTGGCAACAAGATGTTCTTGTTGCTAGTGGATGACATGAGCCGCTATATGTGGCTCTATCTCCTAGCAAGCAAGGACAAGGCGCCCGACTTAATTCAGCAATTCCAGGCGACAGCTGAATTAGAGTCCGGGAGGAGGCTGAAGCTACTTCGTACTGATCGCGGAGGGGAGTTCACCTCACGAGAGTTCGCCGAGTACTGTGCTCAGCACGGCGTACAGCGTCAGCTCACAGCCCCATACACGCCGCAACAAAACGGGGTTGTAGAGCGGCGCAACCAGACGGTGGTCGGGATGGCGAGAAGCATGTTGAAGGCGAAGGGTATGCCCGGATTCTTTTGGGGTGAGGCGGTCCTGACAGCCGTCTACATTTTGAATAGATCCCCCACTCGCGGCCTCGACGGAAAGACGCCATATGAAGCTTGGCACGGGGAGCGACCATCCATCAACTACTTCCGAACTTTTGGGTGCGTGGGACATGTCAAAAATACAAGCCCCCACCTGAGAAAGTTGGAAGACCGAAGTACGCCGATAGTGTTTCTTGGCTATGTTGCAGGGACGAAGGGCTACCGGATGTACAATCCGGCCGATGGGCGCACACACATATCACGTGACGTGATATTCGACGAGGCGGCCAAGTGGGACTGGGGTGAAGGAGTTGAAGAAGAGGACTACGATGCGTTCTAGGTCGACTCCATAGCACATGCTGAACCTGCTGTTCCAGCACCTAGCAAGGTGTTGCAGGACTCGGAGGGGCCAAACAGCACCCCTGCAGCACCCAGGAGGGGTGCAGCAGGGTCTGTCCAGACCCCAGGGGCCCCGATGGGGCACACCAGGGCTGCTGGTAGGCGACCAGCACCCCCTGCAACACCCCGCAGGCTTCTACAGGGGCTGTCCAGTCCAGAACAGACCTGGGATAGCCCGCTACAGGAGTCAGCAGCAGCTGGAGGGTCCGAGACTGAAGATTCGAGCACCTTTGTCACGCCCCGGCACCCTCCACGGCCCATCCGCTTCGCCACGCCGCCGATGGATGTCGGCAGCAACGTCGACGCCTACCACAACGACAACGTTGCACTTCGGTTCCGCACGATGTGCAACGTGCTGGGAACCCTCACCCCTCTTGGGCGCGCACCACGCCCACCGAGCCTGGAGGAGGGGGAGCTCATGTTCACCACCGCGGAGGAGCCTACGTCCTTCGCCGATGCCGAGGAACACCCGTGCTGGAGACGGGCCATGCTCGAGGAGATGGAGTCCATAGAAGAGAACAAGACGTGGCAACTTGTTGATCTTCCTGCAGGACACAAGCCCATTGGTCTCAAGTGGGTGTTCAAGGTGAAGAGGGACGAGCATGGAGAGGTGGTGAAGCACAAGGCTCGTTTGGTGGCCAAAGGCTATGTCCAGCGGCAAGGAATAGACTTTGACGAGATATTCGCTCTTGTAGCCCGTCTAGAGTCTGTTCGCTTGCTCCTTGCAGTAGCTGCGCACAAGGGATGGGAGGTACACGACATGGATGTGAAGAGCGCCTTCCTGAATGGCGATCTGATGGAGGAGGTGTACGTCTCTCAGCCCGCTGGCTTCATCGTCGACGGAGCCGAACACAAAGTGTATCGGCTCAAGAAGGCTTTGTACGGACTTCGTCAAGCGCCCAGGGCCTGGAATGCCAAGCTCAACGATAGCTTGCTATCGCTTGGTTTCCAGAAGAGTACGAGCGAACACGGGATTTACTTCCGTGGAGCTGGAAAGGAGAAGCTCATCGTCGGCGTGTAGGTCGACGATCTCGTGATCATAGGAGGGGGCGACATCAAGAAGTTCAAGGAGGAGATGATGAAGCGGTTCAAGATGAGCGACTTGGGCCTCCTGTCGTATTATCTTGGCCTGGAGGTGCGGCAGTCTGAAGCAGGGATAAGTATTGGGCAGGCGGCCTACGCTTCCAAGCTTGTCTCAAAAGCTGGCTTGGAGGAGTGCAACCCTTGTGCATTCCCCATGGAGCAAGGCCTGAAGCTTTACAAGACAAGTGACAGTCCGTTGGTGCACGCAACGGATTACAAGAGTTTGGTGGGAGGGCTGCGATATTTGGTGAACACACGCCCCGACCTCGCCTACTCGGTTGGGTACGTGAGTCGGTTCTTGGAGGAGCCCAGGGAAGAACACTACGCTGCAGTCAAGCGCATCGTACGCTATATAGCGGGTACGATCCACTTCGGAGTCTTCTATCCAAAGGGAGGCAACTTGGAGTTGATTGGCTACTCGGATAGCGACTATGCGGGAGACGTGGAGGACCACAAGAGCACAAGCGGGGTGCTGTTTTGTCTAGGAAACAGCCCCGTTTCATGGCAGTCCAGCAAGCAGAAGGTGGTGGCCTTGTCCTCATGTGAGGCAGAATATATTGCAGCAGCTCAAGGGGCATGTCAAAGTGTATGGATGGCACGGCTGATGGAAGACTTGGCTGAAAAGGTGAAGACGCTAGTGCTACGGGTTGACAACAAGTCTGCCATAGACTTGAGCAAAAATCCGGTACACCATGACAGGAGCAAGCACATCGACACCAAATATCACTACATACGGGAGTGTGTAGACAATGGTGTTATAGTGCTTGAGCAAATCTCTACGAAGGACCAGATGGCGGACATCTTGACCAAGGCGCTTAGAAGACAGAAGTTCGTCGAGATGAGGAGAAGAATTGGTGTTCTGGATATATTGCAGGTCCAGGGTCAGGAGGAGAATGTCGTGTGACCCTGGGCCTGGCCCCTGGTGCGGCAGTCTTGTGGCCCACCAGGGGGCCCGTGCGCACCAGAAGGGTGCAACCAGAATCTTTCTAGAAGATTTCCTCCCGTTTTTGAATATATTCCTAGAGATATAGATTAGGAAGTAATCTATTAAGAGTCCTGTTTTTAAATTAGAGATCGAGTTGTAAGGCTCTGGGACTCTCCTAGCCGGCCCCTATATAAACAGGGGTGCGCCCACCCCTGCTGTACCACACCAACATTGTTTAATACAGGTTTTCACCTCCCTCGAAGCCCTCACGGCAGCTACCTTTTTCTTTCCCTGTTCTGCATCAAATCTGTCCAGAATAGAATAGCAGATTTCCCTATTCCTGTGCTGGTACAGAATCCTGTACACCTGTTCTGTCCTGTTCCTCCTGTGTGCCACTATTGTATTCCTGTGCTGGTATAGAACCCTGTACACCTGTTCTGTCCTGTTCCCACGTAGGTACCCAGGAGGGGTGCTATTGAAAGTGCTGTACAGCTACAGTCAGGAGAGTTGTAGCTGCAGTAAGAAGGACAGAGGCTACAACAAGGAAGACGCGTTGTGTTTTGGTGTCTAGGACACCGGGTTTTCAACAGACAACGGGTAAAATACCCGTGGATAGTGCCTTTGCATACCTGCACCCGCTAGACAAAAATCATACTCTTATTAGTATCCATTATCGTAACGGGTACAATCTGCTACCCGTATCCGTTACCCATGGATATTTTTTACACGCGGATATACCTGTTACCGGAAAATAGTAGCAAAATAGAGTACAATGCATATAAATTTCAGCAACAATTCCGACACATAACATAACATGCCCATTGCCCAACACATAACACAATAGTCCATGAAACCCTGAATACTATATGTATATGAAATTTTATTGGACCCATATGTCAATGCTGGTACATGTATATGGGTATGGATGTGTTTTTTTTTACTCGATAAGAAATCCCATTGGGTACAATTCGTTGCATGAACCCGTACTCACGGGTACAAATTCGTACCCAAAGTCGTATCCATTGGGTAAGTTACCCGTGAATACGTGGGTAATGAATACCCATTGCCATTCCTACTCCTATTCTAATACGACTTCCACTAGTCCAAACACAAGATTAATTACAACAAGCACCCCCTTAATCTTGTTTTCAATGTTTCACTCTACTCTCAATTTCGCCCATTTGCACCCCCTTAGGATGGCAGACACATGTTTCACCCTACACTCAATTTCGGGATGGACACATCATCCCTACACTCAATTTCAGGATGGGAACATCTTCATCCTTGGACGGCGACACAATTTTTTCATCTTGCACTTAAATTTAGGATGTGCACATCTTCATCCTCAGAATGGCGGCATGACTTTTTCACCCTGCACTCAAACTTGACGCATATTCATACCTAGCACACCTCGATCACGACCAAACTCCACATGACTGTCTCGCTCACCGCGAAACAGGCTACCACCAAACATGTATCCTCTTTGGCTCATCCACCGCAAGTCGCTCCTCGGCCCCGCGTCGTCTGCGGCGAGCCTGCCCCTGTACGCATCCGGTGACCACTGCCATCAGATCCCCCGCAGCTCTACTCCCTGATATCTAGCGCAGGAGCAACATCTGCTGTCATCTAGCACTGTCCATGCACCGGCTCACCGCGGGTCAAAGTCGTCGGGCATGCGCCACCTTTGAGGAGTCCCAGGACCACGATGGGTCCCGTCTGATAGAAGGCTAGAATGAATGTTTGATTAACCAAAGGTCTAGGTACATATTTATAGATACATAGGTGGTCGCGGTAGTGGTCCCCCAGAAGACGGTGGGCGTGAGGGCTGCCCAGAGCCATAGAAGGCTGTGGCAGGCCCAGAGGTAGCAGATCCACCAGTCGTGATCTCCTCAAGCTCGAGATCATACCAGACCTTCTCGAAGGTCGTTGGCGGCTCCATACGAAGAAGCCAGAAGCGAAGATGGTCGAAGCGCTCCTTCAGGCCGTGAAGGACCCGAAGTACTAGAGTGCTGTCAGCAATCGGCTTGCCAAGGTCGCGCAAGGAGTCAGCCATGCCCTTCATCTCTCCACAGTAGGCAGAGATGGAGCGGTCACCCTGCACTGTAGTCTGGAATCGTGCGTTAATGTGAAGAGCCCGAGTCGCACGGTTCCCCAAGAAGTGGTGCTCCGGTATCTGCCAAGCCCGGCGCGCGGTCCCCCCATCGCGCTGTTCGACAAGCTTGTGCAGATCGTCGGCGAGAGTGCCAAGGATCCAGGCAAGGACCAGACTGTCCATGCTGATCCAAGAGTCATCCCACGGGGCGTCGTCCTGCTGGACGTGGTCTGCAAGCTGGTACCGCCGCAACGTGAGGAGGAACTCGTTACGCCAGCGGGCGTAGGTGGTGGAGTTACAGCTCAGAACAGTCGACACTAATGTCCGAATGTTCTGAACTCCAGCCGCCTGGGCGTGTAGAGCAGCGGTGAGCGACGCCGAGTATGAGGAGTGCACACTGGTGTCCGAGGTGGGCTCGTACGTCGCGCTCAGCGGCCGGTGAGCGCTCTCCTGGATCTGGTGCGAGAGAGCAGCCGCTGAAGCGCGCTCCTGCTCTAAGGCAAGAGCGAGTGCCCGCTCGCGCTCGCGAGAGGCAGCTAGAGCCGCGAAGACACCGGAGGTGTCCGCGACCGTCGTGGTGGTGCTGGCGACGCCGTAGAGAGGATCAATGGCCGCACGAGGAGCATTAGTAGTGCCAACAACAGATCCGGAGCCCATCATGAAGGCGACGACAGTAGGGCCGCCAAGTGATCCGCCAACTGTCGGATCAGTCGCTGCGGCGGGCGCGTGCCGAGCCACAGAGACGAGAGGTGCGCCGGCCGCCGGACCAGTAGCAGGTACACAGGCGGGATGGGGCGCATCGGCCAGGGGGGCGCCGGCCAGGGGGCCGCCGGCCAGGGGGCCACCGGCCAGGGGGCCGCCGGTCAGGGGGGCGCCGGCCAGGGGGCCGCCAGCCAGGGGGAGGGCGGCGGCGGCGACCAGAGAGGGGGGGGGGGGGGGCGGCCAGAGGAGGGGCGGCCAGGGAGGTGGCGGCGGCCGGGGGGGGGGGGGCGGGCGGCGGCGGCCAGAGGAGGGGCGCCGACCGCCAGAGGGGGGGCACCGGTCATAGGGGGGGCTAGGTTTAGGGTTAGGGTGGTGGGGATTAGAGTTTGGCTAATGATACCATGATAGAAGGCTAGAATGAATGCTTGATTAACCAAAGGTCTAGGTACATATTTATAGATACATAGATGGGCCGGTATACAGGCTAGGCCCAAACACATAACTCAACACAGTCCAACACCGTCATGTCCGCGGGCGCTGCCTGTAGGCGTACTGCAGCAGCACGCAGAAGGCCGCCCCAGGTGCTCGCCTTGTTGTGGACCCTGCTGGATTGGCTACCCCGGGAGCACATCCTCCCGGGAGCAGCAGGATCTGGAATTTTGGATACTAAACCTAAATGAGGTGCCACATTTATGCCATTGATATGCTGGCCTTATATAGCCGGTTACACCTCAATTTTATTTCCATTTAGAACTCTTCTTTCCTAATCTCTTTGGACAACTTTCCTAATCTAAATGGCTAGCAATCTTTCCTTCTATATGACATGCCTTATCTTTATCTATGGATATCCTGCCTTATTTATATACTCCTATCCTAATACGACCCCCACTTTTCTAAAAACAAGATTAATTCCAACATGCACAACCAGAGAACCATCGAGTGTTCTTTTTTACCCCAGCCCCAAAATTCTCTCCCACGGAGAATCGAACAGGACCTGGGGGTGCTACTGAAGCATCTTAGCCACTGCGCTAAGAGTTGTTTCATGAGGTTCACTGTTATATCTATTGTTTTTTTTTTCATAATTGCATGAACTATAATGTTTACCACAGAAGGAAAATTTGTATCAACAAATTTTAAAGTTAAATTAGCATGTTACACAAAAAATTCAAAAGTTGTAAATGCAAGGTTCACCTTTTCCTTTTTGAGAAATGTAAAGCAGGGAAGCTACTTTTAGTAAATTTTCATTAGTTCACATTTTCTTGTTCTACAAAGATGTTTATACTCGAAAGATAAGCGGCAATATGTTGATTCAACCTTCATAAAAAATGAATGATGGTTATTCTTGGCTTATAAATATTTGTAGATGAACAAGAGCGACCATTCTATGTAACTGAAGATGAAAGGATAGTTGAAATACAAGGTGACACCGAGAAAGTGGTAAAAGCTCTTCAAGCAGTTTCTAACCACCTGCGGAAGTTTTTGGTTGACCATAGCGTACTTCCATTATTTGAAAAGATTGTAAGCATGCATTTTAGCTCATGCCAAGTTTCACCACTCCACCCTGCAAATCATTTAATGCAACATTTATTTTCTTGTATGTTTTTCCAGAATACAAAAACAGTGAGCCAAGATCGCAGCAGTGATACTTGGAGTGATATGTCACATAATTCTATTGTTCCTGCACAAGTAAATCAGCCACCTTCAGTAGTTGATGAATATATTCTTCCTGTGAAGAGGGATCCTTTATATTTTGAACGAGAACATTTGGCGGATCATAGCATTCATCGCTCAGGTGTATCACTTTATGGGAGAGATCCTGCCTTGTCAACACTACGATCCTCTGGGATTGGTATTCATGGTGCCAGTCCTCTTCTTACACAGGTCGGTACTATTTGAGCTTTGTATACATTTTTTTTCATTTCTTCCCATAAGTTTTTTGCTGGAATGACACAACTCACTTGTTTTGTTTTCAACAAGTAGTTGTATGGATCTTTTTCTTGTCCGTTTATTGCCATCTGCATCCACTGATCCTTTTAGATGTAACTCAGTTTTACCTGGAAGCTGTGCTTTTTTTATTTTATTTTATAAAAAACTGTTGCTGACAAGAATGCACCTTATGCAGATAACTCAAACCATGCAAATCCCACTTACCTACGCGGAAGACATTATAGGAGTTAAAGGAGCAAATATTGCGTATATACGAGCTAATAGTGGAGCTGTAGTTACAATTCAGGAGAGTCTGGGTAACGCTGATGATTTTACAGTTGAAATAAAGGGGACGTCGTCAGAAGTACAAGCTGCTCAACAGCTCATACAGGTAATATCGGTGACGTGTTTGTTGAAATGTTGATATTCTCTATTGTTATTTTGTTGACACCATCCATTCCTCCAGGACTCCTTGGCTGCACACAGAGAACGAGTCAGGAGCAGATATCTGGGAGTAGATCCAGTGTACAGGTCTAGCTATTCACAGTATGACAGCTCCGCCTATTCATCATCATCTCTGCCATCTTATTCGAGCATAGAAGACGGCAGATATTTATCTTCAGGCCAGGGCGGGTATGGGTCAAGTTATCGCTACTAGTAGCAGTTCATGGTTATGCTTGATGGCAACATGTATCTGTTCCTGGGTTGCTCATGGTTATGCTTTATAGCCAGTAAACATTCTGCTGACTTTTTATGTGCTTGAGAGCAGAAATCTCGTATTGTATCCCAGAACCATTGCAGGATCTGCTAGTGTTGTTGGAGAAACAGATGGCTATAAACTTTTCCCTTCCAAAACTTTTATACTCGCTCCGTTTCAATATATTTGTCGTTAGGACAGCTAACTGCAGTTCAATTTTAGTTGTTTATGTTTGTCTAAAATGACATTTAATAAGGAAGCACCACTTTTCTTTCATGACAACTAGTTAATGTAGGAGATTTTGATTCAACTGATGAATCCATGTATGCAATATGCCGATGCTGTAAATGTTCTTCTGTGAGTAAAATCTACGCTAAGAAAAATAGCTCATCACGCAGTTATATCGAAGGCCCGACGTCTGCCTACATCTGATAAGAAATGAACTGAATGCGCATTTTGCAGCTGCTTTTCCAGATGTTCACTGTAAAGAAGATTTAAAGACTAAAGGAATGAAAACTGTTTGATCCAGTCATTCAGAAACATAGTATTCAAGCTACACCTGCAGCTATTACAAAGCTGAGCTTGTTCCAACTGAGACCGCAACTTCAAGGCCTAATAACGGGGGAAAGGCAACGCTCCAATTAGCGACTATGAGCTTGCACCCAATGTTGTCCGATGTTGTGCTGCCAAACACGTTAATACTAGCCCATCCTGCAATAAAAACGTGCACAGTAAAATCAGTTACGATCGCACCGTCAACTCAAACTTATGTAAGCAGCCTAGCTCAATATATAAAATTGCGCATATCTCAGTTCCAACATTTCAATTTGCTACCAAACTTTATGCTGTAACTACTGTGAATTCCATATGCATTATTGACAAATTTATATGAAATTGTGTAAGGCCAAAAGATCAAAGAGTAAGCAAAACTAAAAAGACTGCTCCACTATATTCAATGAAAGACAACTCTTAACATATATAAAACTAAAACCTCAACCATTGGCCCTACCTAGTAAAGAGGATTTTCAATATCTAGATTGGAGAATAACAATAAATCTAATTGAACATGATCATACAACAACAGCAGCAGCATTCGTTGAGAGCAGGCTAGATATGAAACCCAACAAATTTATAAAAGAAACAACAAAATGATAGTATGCTAAAACACAAACTAGCCAAAAAAAGTAACTTGATGAGAGATTGTTAAATAGTTGCAAGAGAGGTGCATACTTTCTCTTTCTGTTTCCCATAGGATTTCTCATGTCAGTCTTCACGATATTGGTGCCAGGAGTTCCTACAAACTGCATTGGAGACATCACAGATGCACCAGCTGCTGCTGCAGATGGCAAAGACGAAGGGGGCACAGGAACTGGTGGAACAGGAGGTGCCAGCACTGGTGCTGGCAGGGACACCGTCGCCGGAGGTAGTGAAGGTGCAGGTGCAGGTGCAGGTGCAGGAGTTGGTTCTGAAGGTGGGCGTGGTAAGATGTGCTTCAGCCTATTATTCCTATAGTTTTTCCAGAAGAAATATTGCTGCCTATGAGCAAGCTCCTGTCAAACAATGTGTTTATAAGCGTTAGTTTCATACAGGTTATCTTATAATAGACTTACCAGTCCCAGTTGTAGTAATGATTATAGATATAGAATATAAAAGTATGCTTAATATCATCAAAGTTTAGCATCCCACAGCAAATTTCACCTATAATTTTTCTTAACTGTTCCTAAGCAAATAAACATATTATGCAAAAAATGTTTTGACATGTTACAGTAAAAAGCAATATGGTCCAAATGCATGGCTCAAGCTAGGTTTTCAAAGGAGAAATGAAATTCCAAAACAGAAAATAAAAGGTAATAATCGGTGCATGTGTGTAATTCAAGATCGATTGGGCCAAAGATTACCTTGTTTGCTGGATGTGCCATTGCATTCCGGAAATTCACATTTTGGAGGAGCTCAAGAAAGAAAAGGCAATGTGGATACCTGTTACGTAAGCAAGCACCATGAATAAGTTGTTTCATCAACGAGCATATTTGCTAGTGACAAATAGACAAAATTGTAGCCTTACTCACATTATGTATTTGATATACTCTGGACGTTGCCAATATTTAAGGTACTTGAGGTACCCGATAAATGCCCCATCCTCAAAATATCTATTCTGGGCTAGATCTGCTCAAACAGAAAAACATAATACACATATTCCATGATGCATTATACAACTGCTCATTCAGGAAAACCAAGATAATAAGGAATCAAGAGGCATACATAACAACTAATTTCAGCAATACTACTAGCAAAGCCACAGCCTCAACATGGTATCCGAACCGCCTCATCACTGTGTTGGTTAAGCAGCCGTCGCATTCACCACTAACTGACTAAAGGCAGCAATATTATAAATTTTCTCTGTATTACTACCAAGTTGTAACCAGCCAACTAGAACCTGAGTATCACGAAAACCGTAGTAGCTAGGGGCAAGGTCCAAGAAGCTGCCATACCCTCAACCAAGCTAACCATAATTTTAGGACAATACGGGAGGTACGAAACAATCTCAATAATTGCTAAAGTAATCAAATCCTCCATTTCACGTCCTTTCTGCATCCCTATGAATTACTAATTATTATTTATTGCAGCAGCGCCACTCTCGAAATTCGTCATCATGAATCGAAGAAGTTAACCTTCCCATGAAACATTGGTTCACAGCTGCCTGCAAGACCAGAGAAGCTAACCCTAAGCAAGTGAAACGAAAGGGGGAGGGGAGGCGGAAAGTGCCATACAGTGAATGTAGGTAGGGTTGGCGAGGCACTGCACGAACTCAAGCTCGAGGAGGAACCGCTGCCTCCCGTCGTCGGTATCCTTGTACGGCGGCGGCTTCCCGGCCCCGTCAGGGGCCGACTCAACGTCGGCCATGGGGGACTCAAACAGTTGAATCCCCAATCAGACTTCTTGCGAATAGATCGATCTAGCTTGCTAAAGATGAAGAAGCACCAGATCGAACTACGGGTGGATGGATAAGGTTATTAAGGAACTACGGCGCACTGAAATCAGCAGCAGTATTTGAGTAAGCGATCTGTGCGACTGCTGAGGGCCCCTTGTAGAAATTTCTTTGTGTCCTCTGAAGGGCTCTCGTAGAAATAAATAAGAAATTTCTTTGTGTTGCTCTCCTAGAAATAAATAAGGTAGTGTTTGTTTCAGCTCTGCATTCTTGAAATTTTTGATTTTATCTGTGAGCCGTGGAAATTTTGATGTGAGTTAAGACAATGAAAAATAAAAACGAATTATTTATTTAAAGCCCATTTTACTCTCCTAAACAATAGTCTAAGTCTGAATAACTCCATAAACTTTTACTTGGTTCATTTAACTTCCAAACTTTACAAATCCAGTCTATTTTACACCCTCAACCGATTTTCTAATCTCTCTTTGTTGATGTGGACGTGAATTAAGCTGGAATGAACACATCATCATGCTAAAGTGAAAAAAGGACACGTAGGTCCTCTAGTTGAAGATTACCCCCCGCGAACCTCCTGCCTGAAGATCGCACTGCGAAATCCGGAGAAGACCGCAACGGCAGCCGCATCGCCCACCACAGAGGTGAGCGCCCCAACACCCCCCCTCCCCGTCGCACCTCGACGAGCGTGTGCCCCGTCCCGATGACCCACGCCTCCCCCTCGCGCCTAGGCACCCAGTGCCCCCCCTCCCCCGCCTCATCCCCCCACCCTCTGCTTCGATTGCCCTCCACCCCTGCGGCACCAGACCGCCCGCCTCAATCCTCCTGGCTCCAAGCACCCTCCCCGCGCCCTGCTCCGTTGGCCTGCTAAATATAGTGATTGCCAGCTTGAGGGCTATGTGTATTGGGATTGGTGGGTTGTTCTTTTTTTTTTTGTTCGCTGCCCTTGTATTGCAAACGGATAGGGCATGTTCAAGTTTAACAGGGACCTGCAACATGTAAGATGCCTGATTTTGTTTTATAGAGTTCCAATCTGTTCCATCTTTCCAATGCTCAAATGATGAAAATAATATCTTCTATATTCCAATTGCATCTAGTTCCTTAAATAACTAAACCTCAAACAGAGCAGGCCTTTAAAGTTCAATAAGAGGACCTACATGTCTTTTTTTCCATATTAGCATGATGATGTGTTCAATCCCAGTCTAATTCCCGTCTACATCAGCAAAGAGGGATTAGAAAACCGGTTAAGGATGTCAAATGGACTGGATTAGTAAGGTTTGGGGGTCCAGTGAACCAAATAAAAGTTTAGGGGGTTATCCGAACTTAGGCTATTGTTCGGGAGAGTAAAATGGACTTTTCCTATTTGTAACTAATGACAAGTGGGTATTTTTTTTCTAACAGTTGGTGAAAAATCTGGGGTGACAGCATATTCCAGTTTAGAATCCGTTTCTACAAAAAATCTCTTTGGTTTGGATTTTAGATGTTTGACAGTGAACCTGTTGTAGAAAGCAGAACTTAAAGGACCCTAAAAACATTTAATTCTCCAACTTTTATGAAGATTCATACAAACAGAAATATTTTGTCTTATTAGTGACAGCTACCATTACAAGAAACAGGCAACAAGCCGTCGATCTATTTATAGACGTTGGGACAATCATATTTAATTATCAAAAGTTGTCGATTTGGCAGGCCTGACGGCTATAGATTTATATCTGTCAGCTAAGCAGATTCCCCCGACGAACACAACTAAAGCTGTCAGCCAGCACAAGAAAGCTGACGACCATAATTTTGACCTGATCTTAGGCCCAAACTCACCCTCCGTGCACGAACCTTGCGGAGGAGAATTCAGTGAACATACACAAACATAATTGGAACCATAAAATGGAAGTGGTTTTGCGTCAGCTCACCCAGAAAAACCGACAACATTAGTTGTAAGCTTCTGCTGTACCACCCTGCCCAACGGCCATACGGTTGGCCCCGCAATGCATGGAGCTCCGCAGCAGCACCACCATCGTCTGAGGTGCCACCTGCTAGATCAACAACCTCGAAGGCCGGACCCTCAGCATACCGAGTGGACTCCGACATTACCTCCGACACGGCAGTCGGAGGTGCTTCACTACCCACGGTAGGCGCGGGTGCTAGAGCGATGCTCTCTTGTACTGGCTTGGCGGTCTTCTCCGCTGATGTGGTCGTGGTCCCCTAGGCCGACTTCGGAGGGCCCAAGATGAGTACCCCCGGCGGTAGGGGCGTCACCACAGCTGACAAAGACCTACAAATTGAAATCAAAGTCTGCTCAAACAAGAAGAACAGATGAGACAATGATGCAAGCTTTGGTAAGAATGCCTTACTGATGTCCCCGGAAGCTCCAGCAGGCCTCGACTTTCGGCGACTCTCAGGCTGCAGGCTCTACTGACGATGCAGCGGGCGGGGTCGATCCGACTGTGCCTCCACCAGAACCACTGACGCTGCTGCCAGCCCACATTGGAGTGTCTCCACCGACTCCAACAGCGCCACTTCCAGAGCCTCCTCTAGAGCCGTCGCCGACATCCATTGCCAAACTTGGGTCAAGATTGCTAGCAGCCTGAGGCCTCTTGGCCTGAGGCTCCATGGATGTAGCACTCCCGAAGTCCTCTCCAGCACCTTGGACTGCACCGGTGGTGGATACGCCGGCAGGTGCGCTTCCCGTAGTCGATAATTGACTCATCACTTGACAGACTGGGCCTCCACCCAAAGAACCGCCAACACCCGAGGCAGAGGATGGGCGCTCCATCGAACGTTGACTTGGGGCAGAGACTGCCCTCGACGGAGCCCTCGACAGCGACTGAGGGTGTTTGTCCTTTGCGACCTCGACCACCAGCGACTTCCCTTTCCCTGTATCAGGAATCGACACTTTGCCTTCCCCCCTGTCGGAGGACGGGTCTTCCACCCTCAGCACTTCGGAGCCTAGAGCAGGTGCAGACTCCTACGAAGTGTCAAAGATGATGAGACCATGGTCTGCGTCTCCAACCCGCCGTAGCGCAAGGCCAAGCGTGTCCAGGTTGGGCATCTCCCTCAGGATTTTCACCCTGAGGTCCCGATCCGTGCAAAGTGGTGGACATGGCCGCAGAAGGGTGAAGACGTCGGAATACAAAAGGTCATCACACGCCTTGGACATCATGGCGAACACCTCTTGTAGGGTCATCTCCGTGTCACAACCCATCACCAGCCTGGTGTCGTCCTGCGGCTCAAAGTATAGCCACGCCATGTGACAACAATGCTGGAAGGGGGCTAGGCGTCGACGCACAAAGTCCCCCAACACCATCAACGAAGACAAATCATGGTCGGCCAGGTATCAGATCCTCTCCATCACTAGGGTATACTCCGACTCCAACTCCGAGCGCTCCTCCCAGATCTTCTTCCTAAGTGTCGGACACTCGGTGGGCAAAACCATGCGATCGTGGGCATCGACATGTAGGATCACCCAGTCGCCCCTCCAGCCGTCCCACCTCGCGGCGGAAAGCGGAGGGATGTACTTTAAGGGACTATTGGACGATGCTGGAAGCAGTAGGCGCCGAAGAAGTTCATCTTGCTCTTCCGAGTTCGCCTCAGCACGGAAAACTGTCTAAACACCGGCACCCCTGGGTACACTCTGACGAACATCTTGTAGAAGTGCGAGAACACCGCTGCCACCATCAAAGAGTTTGGCGACAAGTGATGAAGCTGGAGCCCGAGGACCTTCAGAAGCATCACAAGGAAGGAGAAAACAGGTGGAACGAATCTGGAGTACGCGTACGAGGTGAAGAAGACAATCTCTTTCTCCTCCAACTTCAAAGGCAGGGAGCCGGGGCGGATTAGATTCCGCCGCTACTCGTCCTCCCAACCAAGCAGCTGCCTCACGGGTGATATGACCACCACGCGGGAGGGATGCAAGCCTGGGGCCATTGGAGCAGGAGTCAAGAACCTCGAATGTGGGGAAAGCTCGGGTTCTCAAGGAGGAAGACAAAGGCTCGAACGTTGGGGTGTGAGTAAGGGAGGAACCACCTTTGCCCACAATGGTTTCCTTTTAAACACCCTTGCGAAGTTTGAGCGCATCATGCAGGTCACATGGGTTCAAAACCCGCTGCTCAACCCACAACATCCATGACAGTGGGGCCCAGGTCCCATGTCAGAGAGATTGGCCCAAGCGAGTCCCCACCCGAGGAGGCAACCCGACAGTTCCCATAAAGGCAGAGCGAGAGCAACAGAAGCACAACATCCACATTGGGAACCGTTGTGATAAAGAAGCAGCGACAAGTAAAGATCCCGTCGCCATGAACCCTCAACCAGAGGAGGACGCGTGGCCATGATGGCAGAGGCACGCACAAATTCGACCGATCAAGACAAAATCAAAAGGCAACGTAGAAAAGCAAAGATATGGCTCCACTCTCGGGCTCATCACCTCCCCAGGGTGGACCCAAGGGCCACTATCGGTACTCGGCATACAGGGTACCCTCACGCACAGGCTAAAAGCGCCTAAGTGCCCTGCCTCCCTACTGTGGCAGGGTACGATGGCGCCACATGTCCAGAAGGCTCGGACCCCTCCCTACCTCAGATACGAGATCTGGCACTTCCACATCAACCTCAAGACGGGGTCCAGCTCCCCCGAGGAGACAGGCTCCTAAGCGGCCACGTGTCCAGCAAGACGAGACCTCGCTCCCCCATAGGAGTGGGCTCCGGTGCTGCCACGTGGTTCGAACACCAGGTCAGCCGCCTCTTGCGGAGGCGGGCTCCGGCTCTACCACGTGTCCCGCGGCCCTGGATCTCCTGCTCTCCTTAGGAACGGGCTCCGGGGCTACCACATGGTCCGCAATTCAAGACTCGACCTCCCCCGCAGAGGCTAGCTCCCGAGCTGCCACATACCCTGCAACTTGCACTGGACAGTGGGTTGCTGGAGTTAAGGGGGAGGTTCGCCTTGTCTAAATCTAGCATTGAAGACACACACCTTCCCCAGGCGCATGACGCATTGCACGCCTACTGTTAGGTACCGCTACGCCCAATCGCATCGCAGTGAAGACGTCGCAGGCCTACCCCAGTCTCAGTGGGTAGCTTACGGCGACAGGACAGTTGGATGGGATATCCCCTGCCAACATCAACGACTACGCATGGGCCACTAGCGTCTGAGGCGGCCAGATAGCGGGTCCTCAAGCCACGGTCAGAAGACGCTTATGCGGGAAGTCTTAGATCTTTAGGATAAGATCGCCTCAAGGCCACCTGTCGGGCCCCGAACCCCACTTGTATGGCGTCTGACCTTGCCTATAAAAGGACCGGACCTCCAACATTACAAGGGATCCCCATCTCAACTCATACACACTCTACACACGCATTCACACCAGCAATACAACTCGCACCGTGGAGTAGGGTATTACACACTGGCGGCCCGAACCACGTAAAACCACCACCTCATCATCTTTGATACACGCAATATCTTTTGAGGACTAAGCCCTGCCGATCAAGAACCTTCACAGGCTGCTCATATAGCAGGTCCGGAGGAAGTGTCGCAAGAACACTTCGACAAGAGTCTATAAGAAATAAAGGCGTCGGGCTCTGAAACCGATGGCTATACACTCTAAATGTGTTGGTACCGACTGTTTTAATACTTAAAAACATCGAACTTCGAGCGTCGGCTTTAGCCTACGGCCATATTTTATCGGCGCCGATTTTAGTAGCCATTCGATAGTTATAAAGTCGACGCCCTTTTACTCGTTCCCTGTAGTGTACGGTTGTGTCATCTAAACATTGATGGTCACTTGACAGACGATTCTTTGGTGCTTTAAAGTTTGCAAGTAGTTAGATTCATCTCTCTTTTTTCGCAGTGATATCAAATTTATTCCAAACTTTAAACCGGCCATATCAGTCCTGAATTTGTTTGTTTGGGTCTATTTTTGTCTTGAATCCAACGTGGTAGTTCTGGTTAGTGTCTCCACATCAAATCCTCGACGAATATGGCCTGAAGCCAATCTTCGGGACTACACCAATGAGTATTGATGAATTTTGAGCTTAAGGTGAAGCTAAAAACCTTAGAAAATTTGAATAAGACCGAAGTGTTGTAACCACTCCTATAGGCCATGAATGTACATATGCAGTTTTACACTGCCATTCCATAAAAAAAAAGCATGAATGTATGTAATTTCAGTAGTAATATATACTTTTTACCGTTTTCTTGAATGCATGAAATCTTTGTTCTTCAAGTGTCTACATTCATAGTTATGTACATCAGAAATATGAATTTACGATGATAATGGTACAGTCAAGTACTCTGCATAGATATTTAAGTAAACTATCCATAAAACTAAGTCAACGATAAAGACATTCAACATGAGGGTGCTAGAAAGGAAGTAGGACCACGAGTGAGGTAAGTAAATGACGAGTGAATCTTTGGAGGTGATAAGAGAGGTTGCCTAATAAAACGGAGCTTTAGTAAGACCATCCGCAATGGTACGCTGTAAAGCATACATGAAAGTACACTAGAGAATTTTTGTGAGTGCACATACTAAAAGTATAGAGTATATAGAGTATGGTTTAGAGGATACAGTATGTTTTAGAGGTTGCTAGTGCGAATGGTCTAACATCCCTCACATTCTAAATTCAATCCCTTGTTTATCCCTAATATTAAATGCAGATACTATAAAAAGAAAACTCATGGGTGTCAAACCTAGACGCAACTACCAAGTGTAAGATGAGGACAAACATAATGCAAGTGACAATACCGGTTTATGGAGTTCACTACTATACGGTTGTTCATCCATTGCAGATAGTGTGTGAGGTAAGAACCAACATGATGCAAGCGGTAATACCGCTCTATCAAGTCCACTACCAAGATGTCAATTTAGCAGTATGATTGTTGTTTAATATTGTAGTCATCCGATTATTGTTGCTTTGTTCCAAGACGGTAAGTGTCTGTTGATGATGTATCCAAGAGACAATCATAACAATTCGGTTTAAGGTCTGTTGGATATTTGATCTATAAATAATTAGGATACTAATTGTCCTATGACCTAAAAACCTATTAACGCGTCTATAAATATGAGAGGTAGCGTTAGGAGCAGAGGACTCCACCACGTGACAGTCCTAGCCACCACCCATCGCAGGCCTCACGCCGAAACCCTTGCCACATGCACGGTGCTAGCACACCGACGCACGACGTTCCTTCCTGTACGTGTGGACTCCGTGAAAGCGCTGCTACTACTGTTGCGCTGATCGGCTATGACGACGCTATTGTCAACTCGCTGATGTAACGAGAAGGAGGAGGAGACGAACATGGTCGTCTACTTCCACTACACTGATGCGCATCTATGGCTATATCTTCCACTGCACTGTGTGTCTAGTTGTAACGATCTATGACCTCTGTACTTGCATGTTTTTTGGATGATACAATATAATTGCTAGAGTAACGTACCGTCGATTTTCCAGCAGTGGTATCAGAGCCAAATTGCGTAGTTTTTGGTCTGAATCTTGTTAGTAGCGATCTACTGCAGACATGTTCATATGATGAATTTTTATTACGCAGTTTTTAGGTTTTGGAATTGGTTAGAGTAGATTGCGACCTTATGACTAAAGGGTTAGTTCGTGCTTTTTCTCTGCTGTGTGCGCAACCTGTCCCTATCGGCTGGAATCACCTTTAGGATTAATCGTGTACATAGCTAACAAATTGAGCCAATCGTGTGTCATGATCTTCTCCTGAATAACCGGTCACATTGAACATCGAGGCATTCTGAATGGATCAGATTCGAGTTTTTTTTATCACCGTTACTGTCTGCTATAGTGATATCTTAGAGTCGTTTCGCGATATAAACGTTTTACGCTTAACTCGTTTTTGCAGGAAATGATGTGAATGGTATGACATTAATGTGATATGATGATCTGTGTGTAATATTTGTGCAGCCTGCGTGTTGCAAATTTAACACAACCAGGTTGAGGTTGTCACATAATTGTATAATGACCCATGTGTCAATCTGTGATGCTTGATCTCTAATGTAATTTATTTGGTAGCAATTAGTTGTACTAGCTTCTTTTATGTTTATGGAGATGTATTCAAGTATGGTGGCGATGTTGATCACCACAAGAAGGAATACATGACAAGGTAGATCATGATGGAACCATGACGATGAAGACCACTATGATTCTAAAGGTCATACTATTTACAATGTGATATGATCATATGTTTGTGATGTTTACTTTCTCGTGTCACTATTCTTTTCATGCTTTTTATATAGTGGATGTTTTGTCATGATAGAATAGCTTTCTTCGCAAAAGTTGAGTATTTGATGCCATTTACCAATAGCTGCACCTATGTAGTTTTGATCGTTGTGTGATAGGTTTGCCAAAGTAAAATACCATCATCTATCATAATGAATAGGGTGAATGTTGGACATTCACATGCATAGTGTTGGTTTACTCAACAAAGCTATCAAAACAGTTTTGGTCTTTATGGCATAGAGTTGGGAGTCGGGGCATTGGATGTCACCCAACAAACAAGTGTCATATAGAGATATGATTAACAATTGTTGTTTACCTATGTCACTAATTTTCTAATAGTGAATCCAAAAACTCACTAGAGATTAGTGAATATGGATCGTGTACCACTATATATGGTTAGAGGGAGGATGAGTTTACCCGTATAGTGGTAGTCTTTTATTAAGCTGTTAATAGAAGATAGGTACATAACATAGTGCTAAAACCTTGCGTATCTATTGTGGATCATGTATGCCAGTAACAACTCCGGTTTTAGTTTGCGATTCTATGCTTGAAAAGGAAAAACTTAACGTAGCTAACTTTATCGATTGGTATCACAACCTTAGAATATTTCTTAGGCAAGAGAAAACTGAGTGTGTTCTTCAACAGCCATACCCTGATGACCTCCTGTTAACAGACATTATATACCAATTTTGACCGTTAATATACCTCAATTATATGAAGGAATACATATTTCTTACATCACATTTAGATCTGATATAATTCCACTTGTATTTGGAGAAATAGTGCATGCAAATATTTTATAGCAAAAATGACGAAGGATGAGGGGAGCAATCCTGAAATGTGACTTCTCGACCAATCACACAACAACATGTGGCATCACATGGATCCATGGACCCTTTCCCAAGCGTATCCGAGGGAATCCAACGACAATTCATGCGGGAAAGGATCCTGGGCCCACCTATCAGTGACCTAGAGGAAGCAAACCCTGAGGGGGTGCCAGGACGAGGTCTGTCGAACCAGGGGTTCGACCGACTCCTTCCTGATGCCAAACTCGACCAGCCGCAACGTGTCGACTCTTTATGGTGCTATGAAGCTGGTGGAGACTGATTCACGTGCAAAAGATGGCAGGAACCGCCTCTACTCTATGTATAAATAGGGGGAGAGGTCCCATTTCACATACACAACACTCAAGTATTCTCTCATTGTATACAGTAGTTATCCTAGTTCATTAGTGAAGGTTAGGCTGTAGAGAGGAGCCTCTAGTCCCAAGTCCAAATTAGGGAAGGTATGACTCATGTATCTTTCTTTTCTTTTGTGACTTTATGGTATATAATAATAATATTATTATTAGTCTCTCTTTACTCATATACCTGGGCAAAGTGTTTCTTATTTGATTGTGGAGTCCATGTATGTGCTAGGTGTAGATGTTATTATGATCCGATCGTAATGTCCATATCATGTTATCATAAATATCATACATCACCACGATAGTCTAATTAGGTAATAATATGATTATGTTAATATGAATATGATAGTGCTTGGTCCCAACATTGGTTCAACGATGTTTAAGTTAGTCATGGTCTTAGGAAGGTACTTGTACTGCATCTCTTAAGGTATTTATTTAACATTAAGCGTGGTGCTTAGATAGTTAAGTAGCATTGGATGTCTCGTAGATCCAAGGGTTTTAGGGGTAGGCGTCAGGTGGTGACAGCCTTGTCCATCCTTTGTACTCCCCCACATGACTACGCCACACGCTCGTACCGGGAATCATCCCGATATTGTTAGGGGTAAACCTGTGTCCGATGTGTTGGACCACTAAGCTCTAGTATTCATCATTAACATACTCATGTGTACACTAATAGGTTATATATATGAGTGATTAGAGCACAGTAGGAGTAACTCTATCTCGTAACTTGACCTTCACTACGACGTCCTTACCTATTAGAGTAGATTACTTAGGTGTGTGTCACGCTACCCCCACTACATCATTTACCCATGCTACTGGAACCCTCACTACAACATTGTACTCTTCCTATGATCTTTCCACTCTTCACTTGTCTTTATTTGGGATAAAATAAATACGATAACATAGGAAATACTCTTGGGTGAAATGCTACATCGGTACTTTCCGTGCGCTTGCGGAACTCATCTTGTTTTGGCTTAGGTTAGCCTAGTGTCAACTGAATGGCTAGCACTTGCTGCTAGGATGAACTGTAGACATTAAGAAATACCTTACAGAGTTGGAAATTTTGTATTCTCAACTTAGATTTATTTTGTTCAATTTATGAAAATAAAAAATAGATTTGGGAGAGTTTTATTTGAAAAACAATTTTTCAGAGCAATTTTATGGTTGATTCACCCAACAACTCCAAATATAGCAGTTGGGGAGCCGCATGCCAAAAGAGGGACCAGAGGGGGCCCACCTATAGGTCGCCCGAGCTCCCTGGTCGGCCAACTAGGGAAGAGTGTCATTTTGGCTCTCTTTCCTCCAACGGCTATATTATTTCCTCTTATGACCGTTGGGAGTGCTATACTATTTATACATGTCCGAGTGAATGTGCTGCTTCACACTTCACCTCATTTTCACCTCCCCAACTCACTCACACACTTGCTCAAAGAATTGCTTTGATCTTTGTTGAAACCCTTATCCCAATTTCAAGCCAAAAAGATTTGCTTTCATCCTCATTCGCATTTCAAACTTGCATTTTTAAGTTGCTCTCAAGTTGACAAAACATTTTGTCGGGGTTTTTGTTTGGTTTTCACTAACATAACCCGTTTCAAGTTTGTTTTGTTTGTTCTCAAGTTTTGAAGCCATGAAAATCATGAAGAAGTTGTTTGGAAAGAGGAAGGGACCTTCTTGAAGCTCAAGCCATGGGAGATACTCAAGCTCACACCTCTCCCTCGAGCCTACAGCAAGTCCACTGCGGAGTGGTCCGCAAGACGACGACCCTGTTTGTTTCCGCTTAAAATTCGCTTATGAATGAAAATAAGCAAAAACCCCACCCAAACACTTTGCATAATTCTCGCTTAGCTCCTAAGCCGCTTAATGGGAGGGCCCAAAAAACAACTGAAGGCCTGATTTCCTGGAACGCAAGGTGGAACCGAGGTCTAATATTAAGCGAAGCATTTTTCCCTCGGTACCCTTCCACCCGCAACCGTCCGTCCGTATCCATCGACACCACCGCCAGAGATGAGGGTGGCGCTCACTCCCATCGCGCGACGGCGGTCGTTGCTGCGTCTTAGGCACCGTCGTGCAGGCCCGCCGGTGAAGCCACACCCCGCGCGTACAGGCATCTGAGCCCTCCACGGCCGCCCTCCACCACGATTCGCCTCGCGTGTACAGGAGTCCGAGCCCCCCTGCGGCCGTATTCGCCGACGTCGTCCTCCTCGAGTCCAGTCACCACCGTTGGTGAGAAATCGATTCTCGATCCTCGTTGTCAACATCAGATTTCATGATTGAGTTCTTACCCTAACTTCCTTGAGAAGGCATCACCGCCGACGTTGAGTTCTAACCTCATCCAAGTGCCTCCAGTCACTGCCGATGTCGTCTCCACGGCTCCCGACGCCCATCATTCCACTGTGCGGCCACCCTGACTGAGGTAAATCAACCTTCACCCCTGTTCGAATACTTTGGATGATTGTAGATTGAAAACAGCATTAGGTCCGGTTCGCCCCTGTTGTTCCCATGATTGGAGATTAAAAAATGCAGTGAGTATTGTGAATGTGATGAAGACGAAAATTAATTTTTTTCAATGATATATGCAAAATGTCATTATCTGTACATTGTGATGTAATCATCTTTTACATATTTGACATGAAATTGATATATGCTACTGAGACACCTTTGTAGCTGTACTGTGTGGGTTGATTGATCGATTGAACTTGGATATTATAGATGGAAAAGCCACAAAAGGTTGTAGAAAAATGGGATGCATGTGCTGCAAAAGCTTTCAATGACATTTGTATTGAAGAAGTGCTCGCCCACAATCATCCGCTACATTGTTTAAATAGTGTGGGCTACGCGAACCTTGTTCGAAAGTTTTATTAATGTACCAAAATACCATACAATGAAAGTCAAATGAAAAATAGGTGGGATGTTTTGAAAAATAAATATACTCAATGGAATACTTTGAACATGAGAGCTACCGGATTAGGGAGAGATCCTACAACAGGTTGTATTGTGGCTTATGATGCATTGTGGCAAGAGCAAAATACTGTGAGTATACATTGCTTTCTGTTCATGTAGTACATTTGTGCATACTTTATTCTGTGTAAATAAAACTAACCAATGCGTTTTGTATTTTCAAGCTACACCAGGATGTATAACATTTAAAGTTTTGCCACTTCAGGATGAGGATCAAATGTGAATCATGTTCGATGCTATTAGCATTACAAATGATACTTCATTTGTTCCTACAAATGGTGTTTCTGGTGGAACTAGTCAAGTTGATGTTGATGTCGAGGATAGGATTGTAGATCAGACACGGGGTGATCAAAGTGCCAATGTTACTAGTGGAAAAAGGCCAGCACCATGCTCTCCTAAGGGGAAGAAGAAATGAAACACGAGAGATGTTTATACGAAGCGATTAGTAGAAGCTTATGAGAAAGAGACTATAAATAATAATGTAGCAACACCATAAGTTGTTGACACTGTGAGAGAAGAGATTTTTAATATGATGGATCAAGTCATGAAGGATGGGGCTGGAGAAGACAGTCATGAATATTATTATGCAACACAAATTCTTAAAAACAAAGAGAATCGTGATATGTTCCTTACTTTCAAGACATCAAATGGGAGGTTAAATTGGATAAGGAGGGCATGGGAAGACAGTAAAAAACATTAATGTTTAATATTTTTATGTGTCTTATGTGTGAGACATCTATCTTTATGCACTTTGTGTGAGACATAACTGTTATGTGTGAGACATTAGTGTTATGTGTGAGACATTTATGTTTATGATTGTTATGTGTAAGCCATTTGTCCTATATGTCATTTGTTATGTTTCAAGTTTTTTTTAATTATTATTTACATTTACTCTTCTAATGGGGTTGTGTTACAGATAATTATGAGGACATCTAATGATTATTCTACTGTTAATCATGGAAGTAATGATGATTCTGATTTTATGGTGGCATATTTTGCTTTGGAGTACATGGGTGCTGGTTCGAGTGGCAACAAGAACATACTTAATACACATATTCCTGTTAGGACCGGAATTCAGTGGGTCGAATTGCAACTTCAAAATCTAGAAGAGTGCTACAATATGTTCAAGATGACAAATTCAGTTTCCCTACAACTTCATGAAATATTACTACATGATTAGGGATTAATATCAAGTAGAAGTATGTGCACAAAAGAAGCACTTGCTATGTTTTTGTGGACTTGTGGTGCTCTCAATCATTTAGACAGGTGAAAAATAAATTTGGCCATTCATTGGAGACTATTAGTAGAAAGTTTTTAGATGTTCTAGAATCTACTGTGAGATTGATTTGTGACATTATAAGACCAAAGTATCCACAATTCACTAATATTCACCGAAAGTTACAAGAACCAAGGTTCTGGCCTCATTTTAAAGACTGCATTAGTGCAATTGATGGCACACACATACCGGTTACCGTTCCAGAGTCTGAACAACCAAAATATTAGAAGACATTGTTACTGTTCACAAAATGTTATGGCACTATGTAACTTTGATATGAGTTTCATATTTGTTGTAACTATTGGCCCGGATCTGTGCGTGGCACAAGAGTTTTATTTGATACTTTGAGCACATACAAAGAAGAGTTTCCACATATGCCAATTGGCATGAATTGTTGTCTCTCCGTGTACTATTCTTTATTTTTTTATGCAATGATATAACACATATATATTTATGTAAGGAAGTACTATCTTGTGGACTCTGGATATCCTAATAAAAAAAGTATCTTGCACCTTATAAGGCACAAAGGTACCATGTTTTTGATGGAAACTTCACCAACCGGTGGGGTCAAAAGAAGTGTTCAATCATGCACATTCATCATTGAGAAACATGATTGAGCGATCTTTTTGAGTGTTGAAAATGAAGTGGTGCATTCTATTGCACTTGCCTAGCTATCCTATTGACAAGCAGTCAAAAACTATAATTGCTTGTATGGCTCTTCATAATTTTGTTAGAGAAAACTTCATCCATGATTTAGATTTTGAATCACATATTTAGAACACTAATGTTGGATATAGTCAATCTGGGGTAGGCGATAATTCTACTTTAGGTGATGACAGTGATATGGGTGCTTTAGGCAATTCTATTGCTGCTGCAATGTTGCATGAATAAGAATTGTACTAAATAAATGATAAGATTGAAAAAAATAATGAATGTTGCCTAGAGGGGGGTGAATAGACTAAAACCTAAAATTACTTAATTAAAAGCTTAATCAGAACAACAAGGGTGGACTAATCCGCCCTGGGGGAGGACTAGTCCGGACAAGTTAAGTAAACACATGAAAGGAGTGATTTTTATGTGTTTTTCAGTGATCCACTTAATGTGAAATGAAAATAGACAATCTAACAACTTAGTATATCAATTGCAAGTAGTGGAAACAAGTGTAGCTAGGTGGATCGCAAGAATTAAACAAAGAACAATAAGAACCCTAAAAGTGATCTAACAAAGAATGAAGGTAAAACGAAGCAAGAGACACACATATTTATCCCGAGGTTCAGCTTCACGAAGAAGCCTACATCCCTATTGAGGAGTCCACGAAGGACTGAGTCTCTTTCAATCCTACCCTCACCAAGCCACCACAAAGGTCCACGAAGGACCGAGTCTCTTTCAATCCTACCCTCACCAAGCCACCACAAAGGCCGGTTTGTTCTTCCACTAAATCACGTGGTGAATACAACAATTCTTTGGGCAACTCACAATTTGAGGCCCCCACAATCTTACAGCTCGAAAAGAGGTCGAATCACAACTCAAAATGACTCAAATCACCAACTCAAATCGAGAGAATCAACCAAGAGCTCAAAGAATGATCAACTCCTATCCTCTCATACAAATCCCACAAACTCTCAAGAATCGCTCAGGGCTCAAAGATGTGAACATGAAAGCTTTGGAAGGCTCTTGGAAAGCTAAGGTGGTGCTAGGGTTCGATAGAGGGCAATGGAAAGCTGGGGGGGGGGTCCCTTTTTATAGGGGTCCCAACACTTAGCCGATGCCACAAAAAAGTGCGGACTAGTCTGGCCAGAGGGGACCACTTACGTCACTCTTGACCAACCACAAAAGTCCCAACTACCTTTTTAATTCAAACAGTCACAAGATCACGAACCAGTTCGTCCAATAAAGGACTAGTGTGATCTCACTTAGAAACTACTTTTACGAGTGATAACGAATAGGTCTGTCAAGGCGGACTAGTCCGGCCCCCAGGGCGGACAAGTTTGGCCTGCCAGGACTTAGTCCCTGCATCCAACTCCAAGTTCCGAATGGACTAGTCTGACCCACAACAGACTAGTCCGATCTTACATAATACCTCTTGGTCCATGCAAAAAATGGACAAGTCTGTCAGGGCGGACTAGTGCGACCTTTTGGGACTTAGTCCTAGAAAGGCTCAGACCACTCACCACAGACTAGTTGGTTCCCAAATGGAAAAGTTTGAACTCACATAGAAACTCTTAGTCCGCCTAACATGATATGAGTCCGATGTGGCCGGACTAGTCCAGCCTTCCAGCCCAGACAAGTCCGGCCTTATCCTTAAGGCTGCCTCGACTCGTCTCTCCAACTAAACCTAAAAGGACTATGAGCTCTTAGGTGATTCTCAAATACCTGACTTGTTAAAAACTCTCTACCACAAGGATAAACTCAACACAATGAATTTTAAACCCTAAATTCTACTCTTTGAGTTTTTTTATGCCTTTTCGTTCTTTTTCCTTTTTGTGTGTTTCCAATACCGTTTCACTTTCAATCACATGTACTTTCACTCACAATGCTCATTAGTCACTTAAGTGTTGTCATTAATCATCAAAACCCATGGGTATTTAGCCTAGATGCATTTTCAATCTCCTCCTTTTTGGTGATTCATGACAACACATTGAGGTTTTTGATAGAAAGTAAGTAAGATTGGTTTTATAGCGCACAATTGTATGAAGAGCTCCCCCTAAATGTGTGCATGATTGATTTGCAATAAGAGTAAGGCACATAAATGGGAACTATGGGAGTTTTCATACAATTGTGTGTTATGGTGGGGTGCCTACGTGTGATGCAAAATATTGAGAAGTTTTGAATGTGAGTGAAACATGCATCTCAAATGAAATTTAACATCATCACACATAAGAACAATATTGTGAGCATAATATCATTATATTCAATTAATCTTAACATAAGTGCAATAGTAGCCAACATAAAGTCCATAGTCATTACAACCCGAGACTTACAAACCACAAGTGCATAAATATAAAGATAAGTTTCAAAATACAACATAGTCCATAGATCTAGATACTCACCCTCAATCTATCCCCGTTTAGCATCAAGACACCAAAAAGGGAAGAGAGAGAGAGAGAGAGAATAGAGAGAGCTTCTGAACTACTCGTCATCACTCGCAGTAGCTTCTCCAAGGTCTTCATCACTTTGGGTTGCTTCTTCGTCGTCCTTCTCTTCTTCTTCTTCATTATCCTCTTCATCGACATCTTCAATGATGGGAGCGACACTGAAGAGCCACCACCACTACTAAAGAGGGCGAGCTCCGCCTCGATGAGCTCCGAAAAGGGTGTAATCTCTTTATCTTCGGAGGCCACCAGAGACATCGGAATCTCCGCCTTCACACAAAGTTTCTTCATGTAACTTTCTTGTCTTCACGACCATATTTGAGTGCAAACTTCAACTCTGCGACACAAGGTGAAGATTAACTTTAAGAACTTTAGAATGAAGCTCGAGGTTTCGCCAGGGGAGGAGGAGGTGGGAGCTGAAGGAGGAGGTGCATTGGAGGCACTCCTCTAGGAAGCTGCGCCAATCTTAGGAACTAGAGGAGGAATCTAAGGGTGGAGAGGTCTATGCTTGACGTCTTTGACAAACTCCAATACGGACACCTTATCAATCATATGCATTATGTAAGAGGCATAGCCACATGACCGGTTGGGTGTATGAGAAATGTTCAAGATGCCGTTGTAGATATAGTCAAACAAGTTGAGTCTTTCATCCTCAGCGAGAAAGCTTCATCAAGTGTCTTAGGTTGCCTTGGATCATGATGGCATCTCCATCCTTGGGAGCAAGTGTCTTCCTTAAAATCCGGTTGAACACAATAAAGAATGGACGAACATACTTGGTGGTTGGAGGGTTACATAATCCATCAACATACATGAACTCCATCTCACCAAGATCCATGGCTTTGAGGTTGTGGATAATGATGTCATGGCTCAAGTGCTCCTCTAGCCCAAGAATCTTTGCAAAGTCACCACAAAGCACTGAGTATTGCACTTGCTCAATCAACCATGTAATTCTTTGATCTCCAAAGCTAGAAAAATGGTATGTGGTGTAGAATTGGGCACTGACTTCAGTGTTCCAATTGTATTTGAACCACATGATTTCCTTGAGCCTATGATGCTCTACAGCTTGGATGACCGCATTGAAGTCTTGGTGGTTTGTCTTTGCCATGTAGTTCCAATCCACTTATTGAGCATCAGCCAGGGGTGTCTTCATCTTCAAGTACACCAAGCTATAATAGTCACAGTGAAAGTCGCACCAAAATTTGTGATCCGCAGTGGCTTTCTCATAGTTGTAAACATTTTGATTGGGGAATCGCTTAGCTTTCCTCACTCCTTTGCCTTGAAATATGTTGCTTGGAAGGTCCGCCCGACGGTTGGGATCACGTGCAAGAGGAGTCATCACCGAAGGTCCAATAGGGTCTTGAGGTGGAGCAGTACAAATAGGCGTGTCACAAATGACAAGATTCCTATTGGCCAAGACTTTCTTCTGTGGAGGAGCCTTGGTGGCTTTCTTCACCGGTGCTTTTCCTTTTCTTTTCCCAACCGTAGGAGCTTTTCCCTTGTCTCTGCTAGCTCCAGCTTCATCCACTAGACCTTTTCCTTTATCGGCCGCTTGGGACCTTTCCTTATCACCCAAGGTCACTATTTTTCTCCTCTGACTTATTTACTCCTCAACTGCTTGAGATTGTGCTGCATCTCTGTCATGTTTCTTCTTTGTGTGAGCCTCGTGACGAGCGAGCTCACGAGCTAACTCAGCTTCCTCCTCGGCATGACGGAGATACACCTCTTGCCGAGCTGCCTCTCGCTCCAGATCGGAGAGAGGTGAGTCGTCACGCTGAGACATGCTGGAAACACAAAGATAAGGACATATGTGTGAAGGAACAAATGAGTATTGCGTTAGAATTATAACAAACTCACCAAGTTAGGGACTAAAATTGTGTTGGAGTGGACTTGTTTGGTCCCTGGCTGGACTAGTCCAGTCAGGGACGGACTTGTCCGTCCTTGGTTCGGACTAGTCAGGACCTTCCAATTTAAACCCTAACTTTGAAGTTTTCTACAAATCTCAAATAAAGGTCGCAATACTTAGGAAGATAGAGTCACAATGTGTAGGATACTCAATGGAGACCTTAAGTTATGAAAGGAAAACCTAGAATTGAAGGAATCAAAGAAATGGAGGGGTTAGGTCAAAATAACTTGAGAGATGAGAAATTGATGAAATCGCCAGATTGAAGGATGGATAAGTCTGGGAATCGACTTCACGACACTTCAACAGGGTTGAGGCACATATTGCTTGAGGATTTTAGCGGTGGCACTCAGAAATCGCCAATGGGAGCGAGTTTTGAGAGTAGGGCACATTGGATGCAGTTTGGAGAGAATGAAGCATTGGGCCCGACTCCTGGGGTTTAGGCCCCCAAGGGCTAGACTAGCCCGGCAGAAAGTCTGGATAGGTCCAAGCGTTGGACCAGATCTGGACTACTCGATAGTCCGGACAAGTCTAGTGACAGGATGAACTAGTCCGATGTGGACTTGTCTGTGCGTGTCTAAACAAGTCTAAGAGGCCGGACATGTCCGTCCCTGAGGGCGGACTAGTCCGATCCTAGATAGCAAATTCTCATATATATTGAGAGATTTGCAAGGAATGATCCACATGAACTAGGTTTTTACAAATATTCTCAATGAATATGGCTAGTAAGTCATGCAAACCAATGGCCGTGATTCAAGGAGACAATAACAAAAAATAATTTGAAAGAAAATTGAGGGAGACAAATTTTTGAAAGCATGTATAATTTTGAAGATACTAAACTACTAGCAATCAGATGTGCAACATCTCAAGCCACATTTCGAGAACCAAGGATATTTAGAACATTCCTAAGTTCGCAAAAGCACTTTTCATCTAGTGGCTTGGTAAAAATGTCGGCTAGTTGTTTTTCGGTTCTAACATGTGAAATGACTATGTCCCCTTTCATTGAATGATCTCTTAGGATGTGGTGCCGGATGTTAATGCGTTTGGTCCTAGAGTGTTCAACGGGGTTACGGGCAATCTTAATGGCTCTCTCATTGTTGCATAGGAGTGGAACATGGTTTATATCAAGACAATAGTCACTTAGAGTTTGTCGCATCCAAAGAAGTTATGCACAACAACTTCCAGCTGCGACATACTCCACTTTGGCTATGGATAGGGCAATGAAGTTTTGTTTCTTGGATGATCATGACACTAGGGACCTACCCTAGAATTGGCGACTCCCGGAGGTACTCTTCATATCAATGTTACATCCGGCATAATCCGTATCAGAGTATCCGATGAGATTAAACTTAGACCCTTTTTGATACCATAGCTCAAGGATTGGCATATGAACTAAATAGCGCAAGATTCTCTTTACGGATGTCAAATGAAACTCCTTAGGTGAGGCTTGAAATCTTGCACACATGCATACACTAAAATAATATCTAACCTATATGCACAAAGGTAAAGTAAAGATCCAATCATGGAGTGATATACATTTTGATCCACGCTAGGACCATCTTCATTGAGGTCGAGGTGTCCATTTGCCGCCATGGGCGTCTTGATGGCTTTGACCTTCTCCATGCCAAACTTCTTGAGTATGTCTTGAGTGTACTTGGTTTGACTTATGAAGGTGCCTTTCTTGAGTTGCTTGACTTGGAATCCTAGGAAGAACTTTAACTCCCCCATCATGGACATCTCAAACCTCTCGGTCATGATGTTTCTAAAGTCTTCACAAAAAGACATGTTAGTAGAACCAAATATGATATCATCGACATATATTTGGCACATAAATAAATCATCATCAACATTATTGGTGAAGAGTGTATAATCAGCTTTTCCTATCCTAAAACCATTGTTAATGAGAAAGTCTTTAAGGCACTCATACCAATCTCTAGGAGCTTGTTTGAGGCTGTAGAGAGCCTTATGTAATTTAAAAAACATGGTTAGGATACTCATTGTCTTCGAAGCCGGGCGGTTGCTCGACAAACACCTCCTCCTTGATCGGACCGTTGAGGAAGGCGCTTGTCACATCCATTTGATACATCTTGAAATCATTGTGAACAACATAGTCTAACAGTATTCAAATTGAGTCAAGCCTAGCTACGGGAGCAAAAGTTTCATCGAAATCCAAACCTTCGACTTGTGAGTACCCCTTGGCCATAAGTCTAGCTTTGTTTCTTGTTACCACGCCATGCTCATCATTCTTGTTGCGGAAGACCCACTTGGTGCCTACCACGTTGGCATTAGGTCTTTTCACAAGCTCCCACACTTGGTTTCTCTTGAAGTTGTTGAGCTCTTCTTGCATGACCACCACCCAATCCGGGTCTCGTAGGGAATCTTTAACCTTAAATGGCTCCAAAGAAGACACAAAGGAATAGTGATCACAAAAGTTAGCCGTACGAGAGCGAGTCATAACCCCCTTGGAGATGTCTCCATGTAAGTTGTCAACGGGGTGGTCCAGTTGAACGCATTGATGAGCTTTTGGGTGTGGCACACTTGGTCTTGAGTCAAATTCTTCTTCTCCTTCTTCTTCGTCTCCCCCTTGACCATTGCCACCATTTTGATCTTCATTGTCTTGTGCACGGTGATCTTGACCTTGATCTTGATCTTGAGGAACTTGGTCTCGATCTTGTGTGTGAGGCACTCCTTGTTATGAAGATGGGTCACTTGGGCCTTGTTGTTCTTGTGGACGTAGGTCACCAAGTGAAGTTCTTCTCAAAGCCATACACGGTGCCTCTTCTTCATCTAGCACACATTGATCAACTTATTCTACTTGGGAGTCATTAGTTTCATCAAAAACCACGTCACGTGAAATTCAACACAACCGGAGGTTTTTTTTAAGACACGATAGGAGTAGGTGTTTGAATCATAGCCAAGAAAGAAACCTCCATCGGATTTTAAAGCAAACTTCAAAGTCCTAGGCTTCTTGTTAGGAATGTAGAACTTACTACCAAAAACTCTAAAGTAGGAGATGTTTGGTTTGTTATCCATAAGAAGTTCATAGAGTTTTCTTCAATAAGCGATGGAGGTAGAGGTGGTTTGTGACATGGCAAGCGGTGTTGACCGCTTCTGTCCAGAACCAATCGAATGTCTTGTACTGATCAAGCATAGTTCTTGACATCTGTATAAGAGTGCGTTTCTTTCTTTCGGCCACCCCAATTTGTTCGGATGAGTAGGGTGCCAAAAACTCGTGCTTGATGCCCTCCTCGTCCAAGTACTCTTCTACTTGGGTGTTTTTGAACTTGGTGCCGTTGTTGCTTCTTATCTTCTTGATTCACAAGGAGAACTCATTTTGAGCTGTCCTCAATAATTTCTTGAGGACACCTTGAGTCTCACCTCTGTCATGCAAGAAAATTGTGATACCCGGTTCCAAAAATGAACCAAGTGAACACATATGTGTGCCTAGGACATTCAACACACATACACGGGTGCAATCACAAAAGGATATATAGAAAATTACCACAGAACAAGATTAATTAACCACTTTTATTACAAAATTTATAATATCCTCGAATACAAGATCTAATGAATAATGATGACAAGTTGAACTAATGCAGCGGAAATCATCTAAACTGAGCAAACTAAGCAACTAAGCAGCATAAGTAAATAGGGTATAGCGCAGCTCCAATTGACACCACAGGCAAAGCTGACAGTAGACACGGCCTAGAACTCCGCATTATCACCTTTATACTCCCAATCCTGACCTACAACTGTTGGTGGGGGAATTGCAAGAGTGAGTACATGTCGTACTCAACAAGTGTGGAAAGTATGACATGTAGCTGATTCAAATGACGAATGAAATAAAGGCTAAGTGCTGAATAGTACATTAAAACATTTGAAAAGCAATGTATTATATGTATGTGAAGTAAACCCATCATAAACCATGAAGTTACCATAATACCAGTCCATATCTCATTACTATCATCCATATACCAGATTTCACCATTACCAATAACCATATCCATTGCCATAAACCATATACCATCCCATAATCAGTACCGAACCATATTATCAATCATAACCATATTACCAATCATAACCATCCCATATTCCCAAGTTTCCTTCTAATCATGGAAGTTGTCCAAGTGCTCATAGTCGGGAGCATGACTATCATGATAGCTTTAAGACACTATGCAAAGGTTGCACCACTTTATCCATGTGTTTGTGATTTCATCACCTTGCGGCTACTAAGAAAAACCTCCATTATGCCAAAACACTACCATAGGTGTATGGCCAAGAGATCACAAAATAGCCTTTACAAAGGGACTACTAGCATGTAGAGACCCACTGAGGTTTCACCAGTGGTGATGCCTCCAATTGAGCGCATCTTCAACCAAGGGCCCCCTCTTGTGCCATTCGGATCCCAGGGAGTCCCGCCAACCATATCCAAACCCAATCCGACTCCCCTTCCCCGGTGCGCCAAATGATCCATTCAATACTAGCAATACCCTAATTAATCAGCTACGCCGCACCCATACTTGGCCTCGTGGTGCCACTGTTGTCCTGGCTTATTCTCGCATGAACCGGTCCTTAGATCTAAAGCAAGCAAACCACCATGACATCCAACCCATCCACATACCATGCTTGCTTAGATCACTCATTACTATATCATATTAACCAGTTCATATTAACCCTAATCTCATTAATGCATAATTAAATGGTATAGTTGTTTTCCCATCCCAAATAATTAAGCGAAGCAAAAAGGTAAAAAGCCCTTCCCGACTCTCTACCATGTATTCCAGGTGACAAGGGTGGTTAAACAAAGCTAGTAGACTTCCTATCATAGGATTCCCATCAAATTGACACAAGCATGCAGTTTTGCAAACAAAACATTTATTTTAGAACAGAATCAATATGTTCAAGGACACTTGCCTTGCTCTTGGGCTTGATTAGGGCCAAAGACTTCAAAATCTTGATGCTGGAGATCCTCCGTGACACTCTCTGGCGCAAATTCGTCTAATCCGCACAATAAACATACAAGACAAGAATTACAATAAAAAAGTGCACATATATTACTCAATATGTCATGACATGCATGATTAATACAATTGCAAAGCAAAACTAGTAAATGAGTTATTAATGATGTTTACTAACTAGTTCTAATAGCTTTTAACAAGTTTGAACAAGTTTGGAATTGATTCGAAACAATTAAGATTTAATTTAGCAGGAAACAGATTGCAAAATCGGACTAGTCCGCTGCAGGGCCGGACTAGTCTGCCCTTCGCAGGAACAACGGATTAGGGTTTTCTACATCGACGTGAATTTGGAGAAATGGGTTTGAATTCACGTGAGTAATAGAGAGTAGAAGGTATACCAGGTGTTTAGAGCTTCAATGAATCAAGAGTTTTGGAGACAACACTTGGATCTTGAAGATCTAGGGTTGATGAAGAACTTGATGGTGGATTGTTGATGAAGAACGAAACTTGATGGAGATCTTGATTCTCTTTCGTTTCCTCATCTTCTTCTTCTTGCTCAGGATCTCCTTCTCCCTCCTTGGTGGCGGCTCTCCACAATCTAGGGTTTGGGTGGACTTTCAATTGAGGCAAAAGGATGTTAGGTCAAGGGGTGGGGTTGTTTATATAGAGGTGGAGGCTAGGGTTTTGAAAGTGCATCTAGGCATCCCTTGTGGGTTTTGGTTGATTTATGACAAACAAATGAGATCCTAACCAAATTGTTAAGATGAGCGCATGTTTTAATGAAAACATGGAGTAAGCGCAAAAAGAAAGGAAAGTGAGGAACCAAGTTGGATAGAGCTCAAGAGATGAAAAGGATAATACTTGTGTGTGTAGAGTATGTTGGAGAAACCCTACCAAGAGCTCAAGCACTTTTAATCACTCTCACTGCACAAATTTATACAGGTCCAGACTAGTCCGATATACCCCAGACTAGTCTGATAATCAATCTGTTCAAAATCGTACAAGTCATCCTAGTGCAGACTTGTCTGTACAAGTCCAGGTTTACACAGACCGAACTAGTCCGATATCACAACGTACTAGTCCGATATCTTTCTGACTAAGACCGGACTAGTGCTCCCCAGTGCGGACTAGTCCTCAACACTTCACAAGTTTGCATGACATCGGACAAGTTCGATAATAGTCAGACTAGTCCGATAACCTCTCTGACTAAAATCGGACAAGTCCTCCAAGTGCGGACTTGTCCCCAATTCACTAAGGGTTCACCACAGCCGGACTAGTCCGATAATGACCGAAATAGTCCAAACTCTTCCAGAGCCTAAATGGGACTAGTCCGCCCAAGGCCGGACAAGTCCGATGTTCCTGAGAACTTAGGGTTTCCTACACGCCGCACACCGAACTAGTCTGGACTCCACCACGGACTAGTCCGGACTCTTGAAACCCTAATGGTAACTTTTGGAAACATCCTATAAATAGATGTTACACTCTCTCTACTCCCTGCGCCATCACACTCTCCAAGAGCTTAGAAAACACATCTCTCCACACAATCCAACACAAGAAAGATCAAATTCTTGAGGATTCACTTTGGATCAAAGGAGAGACATGATTCCACTCGTTTGACCTCTTGAGCCTATTCACCCCCTCTAGGCCACATTCAATTGGTATCAGAGCGGGACTCTTCGCAAGAGACTAATCGCTCGAAGAGAACATGTCGGACATGAAGGATGCGCACAAGAGTCTCAACCAAGAGAAGGTTGAAGATGAAAAAACTCAAAAATTGGAGAAGCTCCTCGACGCCATTCAGGACTCCGAGGATGACGATGAGGAGACGCTTGAACTCAAGGCGCTCCTAAGGAAGAAAGCCCTCTCCAAAGGGAAAGTGAAGATCGAGGACAAAAAGAAGGGGAGTAGTCACACCGACTACTCCCGATATCCTTTCAACTACGATCGTCTAAATTCTAACAATAGCCATTATTTGTCTATTCCTCTAGGAAAAGCCCACACTTTGACGACAATGATTACTCAATGTGGAGGAAAAACATGAAAATGCACTTAATCTCACTCAATCCCAGCTTGTGGCATATTGTGTATACAGGAATAGATATCCCGGACAATGATAAAGAGCTTACACCAAGCCAAGAGCAAGCAATTCATCGGAATGCTCAAGCTGCAATAGTCATCACATCTTCACTAAGTCGGGACGAGTTCAACAAGGTGGATGGACTCGAGATTGCAAAGGAAATCTAGGACACATTGCAAACTACACATGAAGGCGATCTTCATGTGCGAGGGGCGAAGATCGAAATGATCGAAGGCAAATTGGGAAGATTCGCCATAGAAGAAGATGAGTCGCCACAAGACATGTACAACCGGTTAAAGACTCTTATCAATAAGGTTCGAGCATATGGAAGTAAAAAATGGAATGATCACGAGGTCGTGAAGCTCATTCTTATAGCCTTCATGCCTCGCAATGTTACCTTGTGCTCAATGATTAGAGAAAGCCCCGGGTACAAGAAAATGACCCCGAACGAATTGCTTGGAAAAATCATCAACTTTGAAATGATGGAGAAGCAAGCTAAACATGCCAAGGAGATTGCCGACCTCACCTCGACAAAGAATAAAGGGGTCGCCTTGAAGTCCACTTGCAATCCCTTGTCAAAAGAAGCTCGAGAAGCTCAATAAGAAGAGGACATCGATGACGAGAGCAGCAATATTGACGAAGAGGACATGATCCTCTTTATGAGGAGATTCAAGAGAATGATGAAGAGAAGACAAGGGGGCAAATCAAGTGAAGTAAAACACAAAGAAAAATCAAGACCGAAGCTGAGGCGGGCGTGCTATAACTGTGGTGAATATGACCACTTTATAGTTGATTGCCTGTATGAATAAAACAAGAAGAATACCAAGGAAACAAAGCCTCAACCCAAGAAATTCTTCAAGAAGAAGAAGCAAGCTGGACAAGCACACCTAGGAAAGGAGTGGGACTCAAATTATGAGTCCTCATCCGAAGAGGAAGAGGAGATGGCTAGCATAGCCATCGAGAAGACAACTAAGAAGTCCACCCTCTTCCCAATTATCGGCGCATGGAAGGGCAACGACACTTGCCTCATGGCAAAGGAAGGTAAACGAAAGGTAACAACAAAATCTACCTCTTTGCGTTCTTTCGATAGTGATAGTGACAACTATAGTGATGATGAGGATATGCTAGTTGGCTTAGACAAGAAAACTGCTGCCAAAATGAAATTCTTGATGGATAAGCTTGTTGATAGGGAGGGGCTGATTGATCGTCAAGAAGATATGATCATTCTCCAAAAGGAGGAGTATCTCAAGATCAATGAGCTCCTTGAGCTTGAAAAGGAGTGAAGCAAATCACTTGAACTTGCGTTAGCTTCAAGCAAGGAAGCTTGTTTGAAGTTAAGCGACTCAAATGCAATCATCATGGAAGAACTTTTTAACCTAACCAAAGTTAACAAGATACTTGAAGTGCAAGTTGAGTCACTCAAACAAAGTGACCCTTCATCCTCTTCAAGCTCGCCTTCTCAACTCCTTAAAACTGAAATTACTTCTACTTGTGCATGTGGTAAAATTGACACTAGCTTGAAAGACAAGTCAACCTCTACCAAGGACAAACATCCTTCCCAAAGTGCCATATTTGACAAGGAGAAGGTCAAATATGCACGTGGTGCATACTTGGCCACAAGACCTCCAAATGTCAAATATGGAATTGGGTATTCCTATGGTGAAAAGCAAAATGCTAGAAACCATAAGAATAACTAGGAGTGCATTGCCTTTGTGAAGGGAAACTCCTCTCAAGCTAGAAAGACTAATGATGTTAATAAGTCCAAGATAGTTAACACATATGAACACCGGACTAGTCTGGTCCCTGTACGGACAAGTCCGGTCCGCTGGACAAGTCCGATTTCCTGGACTAGTTCTGTTCATGAACAACAACAAAAACTGTTATTTAGAACTTTTGATGCATCATATGTTCTTATGAAAAGTTTTGGTAAAGTTTATGCTTATTATGTTGGGCCATGCCATGGGAACACCAAGTCTCATGTGTGGGTGCCCAAATCTCTTATAACTAACCTCAAAGGACACAAGCAAGCTTGGGTACCTAAAACCAAGGCATGATTTGATTCTGCAGGCCTATTCCTCTGGCGGATCAAAATGGGTGCTAGACAGTGGATGCACCAACCATATGACCGAAGAAAGAATGATGTTCATTGAGTATAAAGAAAATGAGGATCCAAGCAAGGGCATCTATTTTGAAGACAATAGTCAAGGAAGGGTGCTCGGTACCGGTAAAATTGCAATATCATCCCAACATACTCTTTCTCACGTTTTACATGTCGATTCCTTAGATTATAATGTGCTGTCCATATCTCAATTATGTGACAAAAGGTTATGATTGCTTGTTTACTGATGAGGGTGTTACCGTCTCTAGAAGGAGTGATGACTCGGTTGCATTCAAGGGTGTGTTGAAGGGAAAGCTTTATCTTGTTGACTTCAACAAAGATAAAGCCAAACTTGACACATGCTTGATTGCAAAGACCAACATGGGTTGGCTGTGGCATAGACGGCTAGCACATGTTGGTATGAGGAATCTTAAAAAACTCCTTAAGGGTGATCACATCTGAGGTTTAAAGGATGTTGTTTTTGAGAAAGACATGCCTTGTAGTGCGTGCCAAGCCGCTAAGCAAGTAGGAGCACCTCATCCCATGAAGAATGTCATGACTACAACAAGACCGCTCGAGCTACTTCACATGGACCTATTCGGTCCAATTGCTTACATAAGCATCGGCGGTAACAAATATGGCTTAGTAATTGTTGATGACTTTTCGCGCTTCACTTGGGTTTTCTTTTTGAATGATAAGACAGAAACTCAAGGAACCCTCAAGAAGTTCTTCAAGCGTGCCCAAAATGAGTTCTCATTGAAGATCAAGAACATACGAAGCAACAATGGCACGGAGTTCAAGAACATTCGAGTTGAGGAGTACCTAGACGAAGAAGGGACAAAACATGAGTTTTCAACACCTTATTCCCCTCAACAAAATGGAGTTGCCGAAAGGAAGAACCGAACCCTCATAGAGATGGCGAGAACAATGCTCGATGAATACAAGACATCGGATCGGTTTTGGGCGGAAGCGGTTAACACCGCTTGCCACGCCATAAAACGACTCTATCTTCATCGACTACTCAAGAAGACATCATATGAACTACTCACCAGTAACAAGCCTAATATTTCGTATTTTCGAGTTTTCGGTTCTAAGTGCTATATTTTGAACAAGAAGCCTAGGACTTCAAAGTTCGCTTCAAAGTCCGATGAAGGTTTCTTGCTTGGTTATGATTCGAACTCTTACGCCTATCGTGTCTTCAAGAAGACCTCCGGACTTGTTGAAGTAGCACGTGATGTAGTGTTCGATGAAACTAACGGCTCTCAAGAAGAGCAAGTTGATCCATGTGTGCTAGATAGAGAAGAAGCTCCATGTCAAGCATTGAGAAGAATGGCATTGGGCAATGTTCGACCACAAGCGCCACCTCCAGATTCAAATGAAGAAGATGAACCACAAGTGGAGGTAAACGATCAAGGGGGAGCTTCCACACAAGATCAACATCAAGAAGACGAAGATGATCAACAAGTCAATGAGGGCAACCATCTAGGGGGAGAAGAAGATGACCATAAAGATTCAACACCTCAAGTGCCACATCCAAGAGTGCACCAATGCATCCAGAGAGATCACCCAATTTACAACATAATCGGTGACATCCAAAAGGGAGTAACGACTAGATCTCGCATAGCTAATTTTTGTGAACATTACTCCTTTGTATCCTTTTTGGAACCGCGCAGGATTGAGGATGCATTGAAGGATCCGGATTGGGTGGTGGTGATGCAAGAAGAACTTAACAACTTCAAACGCAACGAAGTGTGAGAACTCGTCGAAAGACCCAAGTTCAACGTCGTCGGCACCAAATGGGTCTTCTGCAACAAACAAGATGAGCACGGGGTGGTGACAAGGAACAAGACGCGACTTGTGGCCAAAGGGTATTCACAAGTCGAAGGTTTGGATTTCGATGAAACCTTTGCTCCCGTAGCTAGGCTTGAATCTATTAGAATATTACTTGCATATGCTACTCACAATGATTTCGAGCTCTATCAAATGGATGTGAAAAGCGCCTTCCTCAACGGACCAATCAAGGAGGAGCTGTACGTGGAGCAACCCCCCGGATTCGAAGATCAAGAGTTCCCCGACCACGTCTTTAAATTGTGTAAGGTTCTCTACGGCCTCAAACAAGCTCCTAGAGCTTGGTATGAGTGTCTTAGAGATTTCTTAATTAAAAATGGTTTTAAGATTGGTAAAGCAGATTATACGTTATTCACAAAGCACTTCGACAATGATCTTTTTATTTGTAAAATTTATGTTGATGACATTATCTTTGGTTCAACTAACAAATCCTTTTGTGAGGAATTTAGTAAGATTATGACAGATAGGTTCGAGATGTCTATGACGGGAGAGCTGAAATACTTCTTAGGATTCCAAGTGAGGAAATAAAAGGAAGGGACATTCATAAGCCAAACGAAGTATACTCAAGACATACTCAAGAAGTTTGGTATGAACAAGGTGAAGCCTATAAAGACTCCCATGGCGACGAATGGTCACTTGGATCTCAATGAAGATGGACCAAACATCGATCAAAAGGTATATCGCTCCATGATTGGATCCCTACTTTACTCATGTGCATCCAGGCCAGACATTATGTTGAGTGTATGTTTGTGTGCAAGGTTTCAAGCAAACCCAAAAGAGTGTCATTTGACAGCCGTAAAGAGAATCTTGCGGTATTTAGTCCATACACCCAACCTAGGCCTTTGGTATCCTAAAGGTTCCAAGTTCAATCTCATTGGATACTCCGATGTAGATTATGCAAGATGCAAAGTAGATAGAAAAAGTATCTCCGGTACTTGCCAATTCTTAGGGAGATCCCTAGTTTCTTGGTCCTCCAAGAAACAAAACTCCATTGCCTTATCCACGATCGAAGCGGAGTATGTTGCAGCCGGGAGTTGTTGTGCACAACTCCTTTGGATGCGACAAACTCTAAGGGATTACAGTTACAATATGAACCGTATTCCACTTCTTTGTGATAATGAGAGTGCCATTAAAATTGCCCATAATCCCGTTGAGCACTCTAGGACCAAACACATTGACATCCTACGCCACTTTTTGAGAGACCACTCAATGAAAGGAGACATAGCCATTTCCCATGTCAACACCAAAAAACAACTAGTCGATATATTCACCAAGCCACTTGATGAAAAATGTTTTTACGAGCTCCGAAATGAACTAAACGTCCTTGATGCTTGGAATGTGGCTTGAAAACTTGCATACCTGTATGGCTTCTTCAAAAATGTTGATTGTGTTGCGAACTCTCAATTTTCTTCGAAAAACTATTTAAATTGCTTGATCTTGGTGAATTATGGTCATTGCTTGATTGTTGTATGTTTACTGATCATATTCATCAAGATTACTTGATTGTTTTGGCCCCTATTTTTCTCTAAGAACCTTCGAATATATATGAATGGCCAAATTGATTCTGTTCTGGTGACCACGAACTAGTCTGTGGTTACCCGGACTAGTCTGCACACTGCAGACTAGTCCGCAGAGAGTCCGGTAGTCCAGACTAGTCCGGTGGACCACAGACTAGTCTGATTTTTCGACTCCATAACCCTAGCCTCCGCCAAAAACTAATGTCTTTCCTCCTCACAACTCACCTCACACTCTCTCTCCTCACTCGAGTGCTCCCAAGGCGATTTCCTTTGTTCTCCATCAAATCCCTCCGAGTTTGGGTGGAAATTGATCTCCATTGCATAGGGATTGAAGACCACAGAATTGTACACACCTTCAACCCCTCCATCTCCAAGAATCAAGGATTTTCGGTAAAGTTTCCTCCCAAACCCTAGAAATCGTGATTTTCTTCATTGTTGACCAAATAGCCTAGTTCCTTCCAGTTAATACATGCCTCCTTGCTGTATTACATTTACCTTGAACTAGTTTTGTATTGGGAATCACAATTGGAAGTCTAGTTAGGGTTTTAGTTGATGAACACCGGACTAGTACGGTCCATGTACGGACAAGTCCGGTCCCCTGGACTAGTTCGTACCTGTACACTGGACAAGTCCGATTTTTTACTGAACTCAACCCTAATTTCTCATTCCTCAGTGCACTTCCCTACCATCAACTCTCATCCATATATTGTGTAATCCATTCTCAGGACAATGTCGAGCTCCCATGACGAGGTCTCCAATTATGAGGCCGAGTTGGACCAAGACTCCTTGCTTCGGTCCTCGACGGGCCAAGGGAAGAAGAGGCAAGAGCGTCCCTCTGAGCCTGCACCTTCCCCACCTCAGGTGAAACGCAAAGTGCTAGCCAAGAAACCCGCGTCCAAGGCCAAGGATGCAGCTGGACCTACCTCGGCGGCTTCTCGCCAAGCTAAGGGCATGGGAAAAGGAATTTCCACGGGCCCAATCGGCCCCCTCAAGATGGCAGCTCCAAGGCAGGGGACCAGGGAGTCCGAGGAGAAGTTCAATGGCAAGGGAAGCAATACGGCTTCCAAGCTCATATTTGTTGATTGCTACAGCTGATCCAAGAAAGCTGTCGATGCCAAATTTTGGAGCAACTTTCATGCATACTTCTACAACTCCGTATATCTTACCATGAAGACTCCAGTTGTCTGCAGCCAGTGCATTGAATGGAATCACTTTGAGAGGAAGAGCTGTTCGACATTTGATGAGGTTATAAAGGCAGTGGAGAGGCATGGACTGAAGGACCTGTTTGCCTTCAGATATCACTGGAATGATGAGATTATTGCTCAGTTCTATGCCACTTGTTTCTTTGCTAGTGATGAGGAGGAAAGAGTGACTTGGATGACTCATGGATCCAAGTGCACCATTACCTATGATGAGTTCGCAAGATTGCTTCACTTAGAAGACACCTGAAACAATGAGCTGACTATCCATAACGTTGGTGTCTTGGGAAAAGATAAGATGGACTTCCTCTATGACACTAGCCTGAAGTACAACCCCCCCTCGACCAAGAACATGAAGCCATTCTTCATGGTTCTTAACAGGGTGCTAAGGAAGACCATAGCGCCAAAGTATGGGGATGCAGGAAGTGTCCAGGGATACTTGAGTACCTTGATGAAAGTAATAAGCAAGAATAGAAAGTTTGACATCTTTGACTATATTTGGAATGATATGGTCAACATCTCCTGCACCCCAAATAGATCCTGTGGCTATGCCCCCTACTTGATGTTCATGATTGAGAAGTTCACATGAATCGAGTTCGTGAAGGATGTGGAGCACACTCCTTTGAGGCCCCAAAAGCCTCCCCAAGCCACTGTCCAAGCTGCTCCATCTCCAGTGTCCAGTGAAGAGGCTTCGAGGAGAGCTCGAGGAGATGAGAGGACTGCTCCCACCACTAGGGCCCCTCCCCAAAAAGGGTCTCCTAGTGGAATCTTGAAGTACTTGACAGCCATCTTTGGCTCATGCAAGAAGGCTGAGGTAAAGCTTCACAAGCTGAACAAGACGAGGAAGGCAGATATGAGATATGCCAAAGAAAATGTCAAGCATATTTGTCAGAAGCTGGAGATCGAGCCCATTGGATCCCCTGTCATCTCTGAAGATTCAGACTCTGATTTCACTGAGCTCGAGCCTTTGGCTCCCTCCGAGCTTTCTTAATTTGGCATTGGGGGCACTTCGAGTGGATCCGCTCCTCCTCCTCCTACCCAACCTGAAGATGGAGATGAAGATGAGGAAAAGACCGACAACAAGGGATCAGCCACTAGATCTCTCCTCTCCTTCTTTTTGGTGTCTTGATGCCAAAGGGGGAGAGATTGAGGGGGAGTCACTAGATCCTAGTTGTGGGTTGAGAGATGAGAGCTTCATCTGTGTATCTTTTTATGTCTCTCTTTGGGTTGTAAAACTTTAATTCTGTTATCTCTACCTTTAATGACTATGTTTATACTTATGTTATGAAACTTGTGATGATGATTTGAGATAATCTGTGATTTTGCTTTGGAATTGACATATATGCTTGATATTTGTATTCCCATGTCAATTGCTTCATTCTCATCACGATTATTGCTCACACTCACGTAGTTCTGCACCCCACCATAAAGAGTGCACATATGTCTTATATTTTAATTGCTCAATTTGTTCTAAGCTCATAAGTGCACACTTTATGAAAATTCTATATTTTTATCATACTTTGTGAAATCTCAATTGGTTGTCATCAATCACCAAAAAGGGGGAGATTGAAAGTGCATCTAGGCATCCCTTGTGGGTTTTGGTTGATTTATGACAAACAAATGAGATCCTAACCAAATTGTTAAGATGAGCGCAGGTTTTAATGAAAACATGGAGTAAGCGCAAAAAGAAAGGAGAGTGAGGAATCAAGCTGGCTAGAGCTCAAGAGATGAAAAGGATAATACTTGTGTGTGTGGAGTGTGTTGGAGAAACACTCTCAAGAGCTCAAACACTTTTAATCACTCTCACTGCACAAATTTATACAGGTCCGGACTAGTCCGATATACCCCGGACTAGTCCGATAATCCCTCTGTTCAAAATTGGACAAGTCCTCCCAGTGCATACTTGTCTGCACAAGTCCAGGTTTACGCAGACCAGACTAGTCCGATATCACAACGGACTAGTCTGATATCTTTCTGACTAAGATCAGACTAGTCCCCCCCAGTGCGGACTAGTCCTCAACACTTCAGAACTTTGCACGACATCGGACAAGTCCGATAATAGTCAGACTAGTCCGATAACCTCTCTGACTAAAATCGGACAAGTTCTCCAAGTGCGGACTTGTCCCCAATTCACTAAGGGGTTCACCACAGCCGGACTAGTCCGATAATGACCGGACTAGTCCAAACTCTTCCAGAGCCTAAATCGGACTAGTCCACCCAAGGTCAGACAAGTCCGATGTTCCTGAGAACTTAGGGTTTCCTACACACCGCACACCGGACTAGTCCGGACTCCACCACGGACTAGTCCGAACTCTCAAAACCCTAACTATAACTTTTGGAAACACCCTATAAATAAATGTGCACAACCCTACTTTCAACTCTCTCGACTCCCTGCGCCGTCACACCCTCCAAGAGCTTAGAAAACACATCTCTCCACCCAATCCAATGCAAGAAAGATCAAATTTTTGAGGATTCACTTTGGATCAAAGGAGAGACACAAATCCACTCGTTTGAGCTCTTGGGCCTATTCACCCCCCCTCTAGGCCACATTCAGGTTTGATGGATTTCGAGTTTGGAGAGGGTGGAGGACGGTGTGGGGTCCCACATGGGCTCCAAAAAGAGTTAGACATGACGTCCTTAGGCCCACTTAAGTTAAAACCCAAAAACACGTCGTGGAATAAAAACTCAACTCAGAATCGCGATTTACCAGACAAGTCCGAAAAGGGCCGAACTAGTCCGAAGTTAGACAGAGAGATGTCACACAAGTCTGGACTATATCGGACAAGTCTGAACTTGATCAGAGGAAAATGAGACAAGTCTGGCCAAAACCGGACAAGTCCGATTTTAGTCAGAGGGAAAACGGACAAGTCTGCTGGAATACCGAACAAGTCCGGACAAGTCCAGGGACTTAGCAAAATTTCCAAGGAATTGGAATACTGGACTAGTCCGCAATGGACCGGAAAAGTCCAAAACTATACAGAAGCAAAAATTGACTAGTCTGTAGCAAAACGGACAAGTTCGATGGAGGTCAGAGAGAAATCAGACTAGTCCGCACCAAAAACGGACTAGTCTGCACTTCCTAGAACTTTTGAGTGCGGTTTTACTCTAAATTCATTTTAAACTTGTTCCTTTTTACGTGGGTTAATGTTAAACATGTATATGAATGTATGTAATGCATGATGCATGAAAATGAGGGTGTTACAAAAACCACCCAAGTGAAGCGGGAAAAATCATCAACAATAACTAAATCATATTTGTTACCCCAATACTTATGTAAGCAATAGGATTGAAGAGATCCATGTGAAGCATCTCCAATGGACTTGTTGTCGTCATCACATTCTTGACAGGATAAGATGCTCTGACTTGTTTTCCAGCTTGGCACACGCTACACGGTCTATGCTTCTAAAAAACAACATTCTTAAGACCTCGTACGTGATCGCCTTTTAGAAGTTTTTGAAGATTTCTGATGCAAACATGGGCTATCCTACGGTGCCACAACCACCCCATATTGGTCTTTGCCATCAAGCATGTGTAAAGTTGAGTTTTATCCGCGGTGAAATCCACAAGATAAAGCTTTCCCTTGAGCACATCCTTGAAAGCAATTGAATTATTTTTTCTTCACGTCCTTGTTAGTGAACAAACAGTTATAACATTTTTCACACAATTGAGATATGGATAAAAGGTTATAATCTAGAGACTCAACGTGCATGACATGAGAAATAGTGTGTTGAGAAGAAATGACAATTTTGCCCATACGTAGTACCTTCCCTTGGCTATTGTCGCCAAAGTAAATACCTTGACTTGTATCATTATTTTCTTCATACTCCACAAACATTCTTCTCGCTCCGGTCATGTGACTGGTACATCCACTATCTAGCACCCATTTTGTGCCACCGAAAGAGTAAGCCTACAAAACAAGTTTAGACTTTTGTTTAAGGTACCCAAACTCAGTTGGGTTCTTTGAGGTTAGTGACAAGGCATTTGGGCACCCACACACAAGGCTTTGGGCTCTTGTGGAGTGGTCCAACATATTTAGCATAAACATAACCAAATTTACTCTTCATAAGCACATAAGATGCATAAAAAATCATGAAAACATGTTTGAGTTGACATTTTTAGCATCTTTGTTATATTTCACCATTTCAAGAGAAGTGGATGCATGATGTTCATTTTGGGCCTGATATGAACCTTCCTTGATAAAAGCAATTTGCATCTTGTTATTCTTGGGAATTTTGGCATTTTGCTTTCCTTCCCTTGAATATCCAAGACCATCTTTTATCAGGGGATCTTGTGATCGAGCATGCACTACGTGCATACTTTATCTTCTCCTTGTCAAATATGCCACGCTTAGGTGTGCTTTTGCATTTTGCCATCTTAAGCTCATTTTTCAAATCAATCACAAGGTTAGCACATTTGCAAGTTTTAGTACTCGACTCCATATTAGATAAGTTTGAGCTTGTTAAGGTGGAAGATGAGACACTTGACTTGAGAGTTTTGAATTGTACCTCAAGGTTCTTGTGAACTTTGTTCAAGTTCACAAGTTTATCTTGGAGCACAATATTCGAACTCTTGAGACTTGAAGAAGTCTCCTTGCTCTTGGCAAGTTCAAATGCTTTGTTCTTCTCCCTCTCAAGCTCGAGGAGCTTCTCAAGATTAAGACTCTTTTGCCGCTCATATGCAAGCAATTCCTCTTGTTCACCGAGAAGTTCCTGCTTATCTAATATTTCATCGAAAAGCATTTTCATCCTAGTTATAGCACTTTTGTTCAAGCCTTTAAACAAGTACTCATTTTCACTAGCACTATCAAAATCTTCATCTTTAATGGAACCAAATAAGTTTTAGATCTAGCCTTTCGCTTTTCATCCTTTGCCATGAGACATGTGTGGCTTGAGGTTCTCCATTCTCCCTTGTTGGGCAAGAGAGTCTTCTTCATGGTTGGCCGCTTGATGGCGATGGTTGCCATCTTCACCTCATCATCGGAGAAGGGCTCATCGTTGAAGTCCCACTCCTTGCCAACATGGGATTTGCCACATGTTTTCTTCTTCTTGAACATCTTCCTCTCTTGAGTCTTCCCATCCTTTGTCTTCTTCTTGTCTTCTTCCTTCTCGTATGGGAAATTTACAATGAAATTCCCATACTCACCACAGTTGTAGCAAGATCTCTTGGAACTTGACTTGCTCTTCTCCTTGCCTTTGTTCTCATAGTTGGATCCTCTTCTTTTCTTCATCATTCTCTTGAACCTTTTGATGAATAAGGTCATCTCCTCATCATCCATGTCGGTGTTTTCTTCTTCACTTTCTTCATCATTGCTTGATGCTTGCACCTCTTTGCTTTTGGATTTGGGTGAGGCTTTGAGAGCAATGCCCTTCTTTTTGGAGGATGTGACCTTGGCAAGGTCGTTGACGAGGTGTGCTTCCATCTCCATCATCCCATGGTTGATGATCTTCCCAAGCACCTCATATGGAGTCATTTTGTGGAAGTTGGGACTCTCTCGGATGAGCGTGCAAAGGGTCACATTCCGGAGCATGAAAGCTCTTATCATCCTCTTGACCACTTCATTGTTTGTCCACCTCTTGCATCCGTATGCTCGACTCCCATTGATGAGAGTTTTGATTCAGTTGTACATCTCTTGAGAGGTTTTGTCGTCTTCCATGGAAAATCTTCCAGGTTCCCCTCAATCATCTCAATCTTCGCCTCCCTCATGGATCAGTTGCCTTCATGTGCAATCTTGAGTGTGTCCCAAATCTCTTAGGCTTGATCCAACCCATACACCTTGTTGAATTCTTCTTGGCTCGAGGACAAGTTGAGCACAGACGTGTGAGACCTAGGTCCTGAATACATTGGCAATTAGGCTAAAAGTATGAGTTTACATGCAAAGTTTTGAGTACATCTGAGTCACCCACCTCAAATTGTCCAAAATTGTGGGAGCATGCTTTGGAGTGACTGAACTTTTTCTTTTATAATGCATAGCAGCTATATTGAACTGTCCGAACCTTCTACATGCTGAAATATTTATGTGGCTGTTATGTTTTCTATTTGCAATGTTTCAAACTTGCTTTACATTTATGGGATGTTTGCTTAGTATTCATTTGCTATTTTTTTGGTGGGTTTTGGCTGATCATGGTGGACATTATCTTGTTGCGTTTGAAACATGCTTATGTGAGGTGCTCACATAAGGTGTTGTAGTTTTTGAACTAATGTGAGTCAAGTCGAGGACTTGTGCTCGAAGAAGTGGTTGTTTGTTAATGTGCAGGTGTTGCTTGAGGTCAAGACATGGCTAGTGACAGGATCCATTTAACTAAACTTAGGGAGAAGATGAGGTTCAACAACCAAGTTCGTGAGGAATTGTGGTTGAGGTTATCGGGAGGTCGTGCATCATGTTTGGGTCAAAAACAATGCATATGAAGGTATCGTGGACGTCGTTGGAAAGTGTTTGCACATGTGAAAGTGGTGCATGGACATGAAAACATTGTTTCAAGGTGCGATGAAGAGATATAGACATGAAGATATGGCCTGAAGGGTCCAACCCGCTGGATTATGCCTCAGGCTGCGGTTGAGGTGGTTATGGTTCATTTATGGAAGATTTCGAGTAGGTTATGGTTAGATTTCGTGTTGATCATGAAGTTGAGTTGTTTTAGAAATGTTTAAGACATTCCTAAGGTGTTTTAAAGTCTTAATATTGTTTCTATCTGCGTATGGAAGAGTCTTGAGCAGTTATGAAAAGTTTCGGTTGAAACTGAGTAGGATTAGATTCCTAGTTGAATTGGAGTTGCCTTAGAGCTGGTTATATAAGCAAGGGAGGCCAAGGATTGTGTGGAGACGACTTTGGGGATATTCCTCTTGTGTTTTTATCAATAAAAATCGTAGTTTAGAGGAGCTTTTTGTGCCTAGTTCATCCGACTTGTTTTTGACAAGTTTTTCTCTTCGAGTTTCTAGACAGATAGACGTTGCATTGATGTTTCAATCATAACTCACATTTTACTTATCCAATTGAAGTGTCTTCATAACTTGATGCTCTATCATTTGTGAAAATTTCACAGTCATTAAATTTGTGGTTTTTGAGTTACACGAGTTTCTTTGCAGCATTGAAGATCTAAATTCAACTCGAGTAGGACAAATTGACCTTTGCTCAATCTTTTGATCATAACTTGAGTTTTTCTCGATGAATTTTCATGATTCTTGTTGTAATGTCTTTTTGACTTGACTCTCTACTATCTATACTGGTTTTGTCATCATTGAACACATCTAGAATAGTCGCACACACAATTTCTTTGTCACATACTATTTTTTTCGAGGGATGTTTATAGCTTCCGCTGAATTTTTTATCTACCATTCACCTCCCTCTGATAGCTTTTCATGTGATCTTCTATCCTAAAATTGGTATCATAGCCAAGGTGCTCTAATATTTATGATTTGCACTTGTTTTTAATAATCAACATGGAGAAATACTCCACAAAACCTTGTGTTTTTGATGGCGTTGATTTTCAGTTTGGAAGGCTCACATGGAGGCTTACATACAGGCGCAAGATTTCACAATATGGAAAAAAGGTATTCAAGCGCTTTGTAATGTCTTCAAACGACGAATTTATGGCTGCCAACATGAGAAACGTCGACAACAATAACAAGGCACGCAACTTGATTATTCAAGGATTGACTCAAAGCGACTTCGACCGTGTTGCACACTTCTGATCTGCGTATGACGCATGGAAAGCACTATGCAACTACCACGAAGGATCCAACATGATCAAGGAGGTAAGACAAGATATGTTCAACAAATAATATATGCGCTTCGAGATGCAACCCGATGAGTCAATCAATGACCTTTTTGCCCGCTTTAATAAAATTCTGAGCAACTTGCATAGTGTCAATATTAATTTTTCAGATGTGCAATTGTTAGGTGCATTAGACATGTTAATTTAGGAGATGAAAGTTACATCTATTCGTGAATCCACTGTCAATTTGGGAGATGAAAGTTAATTAGATGTGCTATATTCCAAGTTAAAAACTCATGAACTTGACATAATCTCACGTAAGAATCTCACAAGTCTCTTGCATTTGTTTCACAGTGTGGCATGCCTAGTTCTAGCCAATCCTCGTTATGTGGTACACTTTCTTTGCTTTCTTCTCTAACCTTTGAACAGGTTGAAGAGTTTCTAGAGGAGGAGGTAGCACTTCTCTCTACTCGAGTCTCAAAAGCATTGCAAAATGTGAGAACTCGAAGAAGAGAAAGTGGTGGTTCTCAACGATGCTTCGAATGTGGTAATACAAGACATTTTCGTACAGATTTCCCTAACCCTTTAGGTCCTACTACTCGTGATGAAAAGCAAAATAAGTTCAAGTCCTCTTCTAGCAACAACAAGAAGAAAAATAAGCTTTTCACAAAATAGAAAGTGATAGAACACATTCTCTCCGCACTCCTAGATAACAACCCAATCAATGTGTACTCCAGGAGTGATGAAGATGAAAACAATTTGGCAACTGTGTGTTTCATGGCGGGCAACTCTAGATAAAGTACAAAGGAAGCAGAACACAACAGCGATGATGAAGAGGTATGTCCCACTTGCAATGAAATTTGTGACGCTATTTCTCATGCCACTGTTATACTTAAGAAAAAAAGGACAAAAAACTTAGGTACAATGCTATTAGAATTGAATCACTAGATTCTGAAATCAATCGGTTAAAATCATTGATTCCTAGTAATGATTCTTGTTCCTCATGTGAATTAGTATATGAACAATTGTCCTCTTTAAGAAGTGTGCACATCTCCACACTTGATAAACTTGAACTTGAAATTGAAAAGAACAAAAAGCTTGCTGCACTAAATGATAAGAACATGAAACATGCTATTGTTCTACAATTTATTTGCATTGTTATAACTGTGATGATCTTGATAAGAAACTACATGTTGCTATGAATGAGATTTTTGTTTTGAACAATATTTTACGTTCTCATGAAGTTAATTGTTGTTCTAATTGCAAATTAAAAGGAAGAACTTCATGTGAAAACTGCCTAGAATTGTCTAAGAAATTGATGACATGCATAGGACACTAGAGCGGTTTTGTAGTGGGAATAAAAATCTAAACTTGCTGTTGAATTCGCCCAAGTCTTGCAATGATAAACTGGTTTAGGATTAGATTCTCATGCTCATGCTAAATCACATCCACTGAAGGTTGCAAAGTCATTAGGAAGTGGGTTGACTCAAACAGTTCCTAAATAAAAAGATGTGCTTTTTAGGTCTGCAGGAATGTTGTCTCTTTTGGTTACTAACAAAAAAGTTGCTTGCTCTTATAGACATGAACATATGGTTAAATTTCATTGTACCTACTGTGGTAGAGATGATCATGTTATAGATTTTTGTTATAGACTAGCTAAACAAGAAAAGAAGAAAATAATGCTAGCTAGATCATGTAACAACCAAGCTAAACTTGCTGCACGTGCTGAAAAGAATGTGAGGAACTTGCAACCTGCTGTGATGAATCAAAAACATGCGAAGTATGCTCCGAAACCTACTGTTATTCATGCTACACAAGTCAAACCTCATAGGTCAATAGTTGGGTGTCTAAATTCTTAAAGTTTGGCTCATAAACCTATTGTTTTATCCCAGCTTTCGCATGTTATTCCTGTTGGACGTCACGTGACTCAATACTGGATTTATAAATGCCTTTTGACTAACCCAAGTATTGAGTCATTCATAGAGAAATAGGGAGTTATGCATCATCATGGCTTAAATTGAGGGGGAGTTTTGCAACTTTCTTTCTATTTTGAACTTGTTGCATTATCACAAGTGCTTTTAATCATGAAAAATTAATCAATCAACAACCCACAGATTGAGCTTTTATGATCAAATGAAAAATCTGAAAAGATCAAGAGAATATGCATGCATTACACTTCTTCTTCTGAGATTGCTTATCATTGCACTTTGATATGAACTTGGAAGGAGATGTGTATGACTAAAACCATGTCCTTAAGTTTCTAATTGTCAAATGACATAGGCTTGGCTTGGTTGGTTAGAATAAGGCAGATGTGACATATAATCTCTTGCAAATGTCACATGATCAAAATTTGTGCTTTAAATGATAATGAAAATGCAAAAACATGTGTCATTTTTTAGGTTTTTGAAATATTTAAGTTTGTGAGATCATTACTTGCTTAAACTGAAATTACACTTGATCTCTAGCATGGCTTACACTACTTTGTGTATTTCATTGATGTGATAGTGTAAGTTATTTGATAGTATGGATTGTATGAGCTTTGTTTTATATGTATATATCATATTATGCTCATAACAAATTAAAATTTCTCTTTTGTACCTTGCTGAATACATTGTCAAAGGGTGAGAATTTGGTCACACATTGCACATTCACAAGTGTTTCAATTTACATGTTCTTCTCATTTGATTTTTTATTTTCAAAATTGGGGAGAAATTTTCTTTTTATCAAAACTTTTCATGAAATGTAAATGAGCCAATGTTCGGTTTCGTAGTGGTATTGCCAATGCATTGTGGAGATTGTGAGACCTAGGTCCTGAATACAATGGCAATTAGGCTAAAGTATGGGTTTACATGCAAAGTTTTGAGTACACCTAAGTCACTTTGGATTATCCAAACTTGCGTGAACATGCTTCAGAGTGTCTGAACTTTTTATTTTATAATGCATAACAGCTGTATTGGACTGATCGAACCTTCTACACATTGAAATATTCGTGCGACTATTATGTTTTTCTTTTACAATGTTTCAAACTTGCTTCACATTTATGGGTGTTTGCTTAGTATTCATTTGCTAAGTTTTGGTGGGTTTTGGCTGATCATGGTGGATATTATCTTTTTGTGTTTGCAACATGTTTATGTGAGGTTCTCACATACGATGTTGTGGTTTTTGAACTAATGTGAGTCAAGTCGAAGACTTGTGCTCGGAGAATTGGTTGTTTTTCTATGTGCAGGTGCTGCTTGAGGGCAAGACAAGGATGATGACGGGATCCATTGAACTAGTCTTAGGGAGAAGATGAGGTTCAACAACCAAGTTCGGAAGAAATTGTGGTTGAGTTGATCGGGAGGTCGCGCAACATGTTTGGGTCAAGAACAATGCATATGAATGTATCGTGGATGTTGTTGAAAAGTGTTTGCATGTGTGCAAGGGATGTATGTACGTGGCAGCATTGTTCCAAGGCATGGTGAAGAGATATAGACATGAAGATATGGTCGGAAGGGTCCAACCGGTTGGATTATGCCTCTGGCTGCGGCTGAGGTGGTTATGGTTCATTTATGGATTGTTTAGAGTTGGTTATGGTTAGATTTTGTGTTGGTAATGAAGCTGAGTCATTTTAGAAAATTTTAGGAGGTTCTTAAGGTGTTTTAAAGACTTAAGATTGCTTCTATCTGCGTATGAAAGAGTCTTGAACAGTCATGGAAAGTTTCAGTTGACACTGAGTAGAATTAGAGTCCTAGTTGGATTGGAGTTGCCTTAGATATGGTTATGTAAGCAAGGGAGTCCAAAGCTCGTGTGGAGACGACTTTAGGGATGTTCCTCTTTTGTTTTGATCAATCAAATTTATAGTTTAGAGGAGCTTTTGTGCCTAGTTAGTTCGACTTGTTTTTGACAATTTTTTCTCGTCGGGTTTCTACACAATGAGACGTTACATAGGTGTTTCAATCATAACTCGCGTTTTACTTATCCAATTGATGTGATTATTTTTGTGTTGTCTTCACAACTTGATACTCTATCATTTGTGAAAATTCCACGATCATTGGATTTGTGGTTTTTCAGTTACATGAGTTTCTTTGCGACATTGCAGATCCGAATTCAACTCGGGTAGGACAGATTGACCTTTGCTCAATCTTTTGATCATATCTTGAGTTTTTCTTGACGAATTTTCGTGATTCTTGTTGTTGTGTCTTCATTACTTGATTTTCTACAATCTATACTAGTTTTTTCACGATTGAACTATGATACCTATATGTGTTGAATTTATTGGCAATTAGAATAAAAGTGAGGGTTGACATGCAATCTTTTGAAGCTTACACTGATACACCACGATACACTCTGATACACATTGTCCGAACTTTTTAGTGTGTCTTTGGGTAGTAACGTTACCCTCGATGGTTTCGGATTGTTTGAACTTTTTCTCATGTAAATTGCACGTGTTTCATGCTTCGGAGTGTTCGAACTTTTTCTCACGTGACTCACACATGTTTTTCGCATTGGATTGTGCAAACTTTCACTCACATGAGCTGCATGTGAGTTGATAGTGTTCGCTCTTTACAAATGTGTTTTCAGGAGTAACATTTAATCTTTACTTGGTTAGGACTATTCGAACTTTCGGTCACGTGATTTGCATGTGAGTTTGAGATTGGGATGTCCGATCTTTTGCCTTTACATTGTAGCACCGCTTTTGGTCTATTTGATAATTTTATTTGCTGAAATAAGTGTGTGGAGTTTCTGTTTTTAACTTGCAATTTTTCAAACTTGCTTTTTGTCGTAAGGGAATTTTCTTAGTATTCATTTCTAAGTTTCGATGTGTTTTGGTGGTTATGGCTGATGTCATTTTTGATATGGTTTGCAACATGCTTATGTGAGGTGCTCACATAAGGTGTTTGTGGGTTTCGGACTAACGAGAGTCAAGTTGAGGATTTGGGCTCACAAAAATTGATTGTTTGTTCATGTGCAGGTGTTGCTTGAGGTCAAGACATGGCTGGTGACGAGATCCATTGAGCTAGTCTTAGGGAGAATATGAAGTTCAACAAGAAAGTTCGGGAGGAAGTGTGGTTGAGTTGATTTTGAAGGTCACACAACATGTTTGGGTCAAGAACAATGCATATGAAGATATAGTAAACGTTTTGGAAAGTGTTTGCACTTGTGAAAGGATTGCATGGACGTGGCAACATAGTTCCCAGACGTGATGAAGAGATATGGACTTGAAGATGTGGCCGGAAAGGTCCAAGCAGCTGAATTATGGACTTAGGCTGCGACTGAGTCGGTTATGGCTCAAATATAGAAAGATTTGAGTTAATTTTGGTTATAATTCATGTTGGACATGAAGTATAGTTGTTTTATGATGTGGGATACGTTCCTAAGGTATTTTAAAGTCTTAATATTGCTTCCATTTTCGTATATAAGAGTCTTTAGCAGTTATGGAATGTTTCGATTGAAACGAGTATGATTAGAGTTCTAGTTAGGATTGGGTTGGCCTTAGGGCTGGTTATATAAACAAGGGAGGCCAGTGCTCATGGTGAGACAACTTTGGGATGTTCCTCTTGTGTTTTAATCAATAAAATTCATAGTTTAGAGGAGCTTTTGTGCCTTGTTCGTCCGACTTGTTTTCGTCAAGTCTTTCTCGTCGAGTTTCTAGACAGCACGACGTTGCCTTGATGTTTTGATCATAACTCGAGTTTTATTGATTCAATCGATGTGATTCTTTTTGTGTTGTATTCAAAAATCAATTGTCTAACATGTGTTAAATTTTCACGGTAATTGGATTTGTGGTTTTTGATCTACACGAGTTTCTATGAAGCATTGCTGATCTGGTTTTAAATCAGATAGAACAGTTTGACCTTCTTGTAGTCTTTTGATCATAACTCAAGTTCTACTTAGTGTTTTCACGTGATTCTTGTTGCATTGGTTCTGTGACTTGATTATATACAATATCTACTAGTTTTTCATGGTTTAACACATTGAAAACAGATGCAAACATGATTTCTTTAACAAATCAATTTTCTGCTGAGGGGTTTTTGTTGCTTCTGCTGAAAAAGTTTAAATCTATCATTCACCCCCCTCTGGTAGCTTTTCAGGTGCTCTTTGATCCTACATGAACACATCTAAAATAGCCGCACACATGATTTCTTTATCAGATTGTTTTTTCTGCCGAGAGGTTTTTATAACTTATGCTAAAAAGTTTTATTCTACCATTCACCCCCCTTCTCGGTACCCTTGCTCCCATCGAGGAGGGCTCCGGAGCTGTCATGCTTCCACTGGCTCCGGACTCATGGTCCCACTGAGGAGGGCTCTGGAGCTGCCACGCGTCCTCCGGGTCTGGTCCCTTGCTCCCACCGAGGAAGGCTCCAGAGATGCCACGTGTTCTTCGGCTCCAGGCCCTTGCTCCATCGAGGAGGGCTCCGGGGATGCCATGTGTCCTTCGGCTCCGAACCCTTGCTCCCATCGAGGAGGGCTCCAAAGGTGTCACGTGTCCTCCAGCTCCGGGCCCTTGCTCTCGTCGAGGAGGGCTCCGAAGCTGACAGATATCCCATGACCTTCAATGGGTCGTGGGCTCCAAAGAGTAAAGGGAATCATGACTAGTCCGGTTGACATTTAAGGCACGCGCCTTCCCCAGGCGTACAGGTGTGGCGCACGCCCCTGTCAGGTGCCACTTTTCCCAATCACATCACAATGAAGGCGCCACAGAGCTATCCCACGCTACCGACTGGGTAGCTTACGGCAACAAGACAAACAAGACATTCCCTGCCATCAACAATGACTACGCCTGGCCACTGGTGGCTGACACGGCAAGACGGCGGGTCTTCAAGCCGCGATCAGAGGCAGTAGGGTGTAGTAAACCCTTAGATCTTGTACAGGCATAAGATCACATGGGGGCCACCTATCGGGCCCAGAACTCACTTGTAAAGGTGCCCGACCTTACTATAAAAGGACCAGGTAGCCATCGACTCTAGACACATTCATTTGAACCCTCACACGCCATTCAAACACACTCAAACCCACACAAGCTTACGTAGCTCAAAATACTCAAGCAATACAACTCTCACCGTGGACGTAGAGTGTTACACTCCGGCGGCCCAAACCACGTAAACCATCATGTCAACCATCTCTCATATGTGCAACCTCACTGAAGACTAGCCCCTCCTAAAAAAGAACCTCCACGGGCTGCGAATAAGCAAGTCAAGTGGAAATGTCATTCTAACACTTCAACATTTGGTGCACCGGGTAGGGGGTTCCCTTAGGGTTCAGCACATCCGTGCACGATGGTGAACATCCAGCTCAACACTGCCTCCTCTCGTCCCTCCCATCGTGGCCAGGGGAGGGAGGAGGGGGACACTCCCCGCTTTAGAGCGGACCGGGCTAGCCAAGCAAGTGGCCACGCGGCTGCCACTCCTCTGACAGCTATTGCTGCCACCACATGATAGCTTCCTGCCGCCACAGCAACAAAAACGCGAGCGTGCGCAACATGTGGGTCTGCTTAAGGTACATGTGGCGTATCCGGGTCTTTCAACCGTCCTCTTGTTTGGGGTCCTGTGTTGCCCAATGGTCTCCCCCATGAAAGTCCTATGCCAGGCGGAAGGTTCAGGGTGTGTAGCCTTCTTAGCTTGGTTCCGTATCCTAAGAGTGTGCTACGACTGAGTACTAGGGGCCAGATGGCATAAACCCTGAACAAGGCGGGAGATGGGGAATCCGAGGTATTTTGGTTATTTTCTTCCTCGAGGCCTCGTGGTGTTGAACAGTCCCTCCCCTGAAAGGCTAATGCGAGCGGGGGGTCCATAGTGTACAACCTGCTTAGTCTGGTCCTGAACCCTAATCGTGTACACTTTGCCTCCCCAATCCAGCGACTGAGTATTGGGGGCCGATCGACTCTACTCCTGCTAATGCTAGCGGGAGGTCCAGAGTGTGCAGCCTGCTTAGTCTGGTCCTACACCCTAAGCGTCACACTATGCCTCCTCAGCGCTAGGGCGGGGTACTAGGGGGTCGGACGACCCATACTCCTGAGCAGAGCAATAACCATAACATGTATATTATCGCACTGTATTACCATATTCATTACATTATGATTTAATTTTAAGATTACTTTGGTATATCTCTGTCATATGCTCGGTTACATTTCCCGTGTCTCTCACCTAGTTGGGGTTGTGCTATTCTACTGCAGGTGGGCCCGCTTGAGGTACCTGCAACGTTTTTGGGGTCTCTCGGCCGCCCCCTTGCTTGGGGTCTTGTGGTGCCAGACGGTCTTCCCCAAGAAAGGCCTACGCTGAGCCGGAGGTCCAGGGTGTGTAGCCCGCTTAGCTTGGTCCTCTACCCTAAGCCTGCACACTCTGCCTCCCAGCACTGCGGCTAAGTATTGAGGGCCAGGCAGCTCACACCCTGGGTAAGGTGGGGTCCGAGCCTCGGATACCGCCGCATTGAATTACCCATACCTCGTAAGCCCAGATCAGGACCGTAAGACATAATGAAACTAAGAGCAGGGGAATGTGACCGGTGAGTGCAATTACTTTATTTTCTATCATGCCTATGCAGGTCTCAACTAGATACAAGATCAGAACAACTACACGTGAATGCATGATGGTGGCCCCACCTACAGGAAGGTCACCTCTCCTGAGGTGGGCTTGGGGGCCACTGTAGGTACCCTGCAGACCGGGGACCCATGTGTACAAGCAAGAAGAAGTTCCAGACCCAGTCTCCCCGCTAAGGTGGACTCCAGGGCTGCGCTCGTGTCCTCTGGCTCTGGACCCTCGCTCCCATCGAGGAGGGCTCCGGAGCTGCCATGCTCCTCCAGCTCTGGGCCCTTGCTCCCACCAAGGAGGGCTCCGGAGCTGCCACGCGTCCTCTGGCCTGCTGGCCCTTTCTCCCACCGAGGAGTGCTCCAGAGCTGCCATGTGTCTTCCGGCTCCGGACCCTTGCTCCCACCGAGGAGGGCTCCATAGCCGCCACATGTCCTCTAGCTCCGAACCCTTGCCCCCGCCAAGGAGGGCAGGAGTTGCCACGTGTCGTCTGGCTCCAGACCCTTGCTTCCGTTGAGGAGGGCTCTGGAGCCACCACATATCCCGTTGAATGTGGCCTAGAGGGGGTGAATAAGCTTTAAAACTTTTCCTACAACACTTAACAAATATGTTAAATACCGAGGGACCGGACTTGTCCGGTGTGAGGTACGAACTAGTCCGGTTATTCAATTACTACGAAAGGAAGTGTTCAGGCAGAAATTTCAAATGAAATGGCAGCATAATGTAATTACTATTGTTACAAATTTAACGGGAGATTAGATTTCTTAATTTTCACGCAGAACACAAATTACTTGATTGATCAATCTAATGCCCTAGATGATGAAACTTGCAAAAGTAAAAGAATGGAACACGTGAGACATGAATTTTTACTAAGGTTCGGTCTCACCAAAGAGATCTACTCCTCGTTGAGGAAGCCCACAAAGATCCAGGTCTCTTCAAACCCTTTTCCCTCATCAAGTCACCACACAAGGCCGACTCTATCATGAGGTAATCACAAAGTTGATGGTGCAACCTCACGCGCTGAGGGCTCCCACAAAATTACAACGAGAAAAGATGATCGAATACACTCAAAAGGATTACAAGTAATGCATGAGTGTATAAGAGATCAAACCTCAAGAACTCAACGATGCGTAGACGACGATCTCCCTATCCCAAATATGGATACCCAAAAGATTTGACTCTTTAGGCCGTTAGATGTGTGGGGAGATGTGTTTTTGTGCTTTTGGGACAATTGGCGGTGCTAGGGTTTATTTTTCTGATAGTTGTGTATGATTCTTGTATTCGTGGGGTCGTAGATCATCTATTTATAGTGTTTCCAAAAATATTACCATTAGGGATCCCGACGGCCGCACTAGACCGCTCTGGTGATCGGACTTGTCCGATGTGCTGTGTAAAATTCACGTGGAATGTGCAGCACACTAAAAATCCTAATTTTTGTGAGGTATACCGGACTTGTCCGTATTAGAATAGAGAGTTCACCGGACTAGTACGTTGTGATTACAGAAAGTTGATCGAACTAGTCCACAATATGATGGACTTGTCCGCTGCAATGTGAATTGTGTTTTTCCAACTTGTCTGAGTAAAACATCAGAAAGTTGAATGTACTTGTCCGGTTGGTGTCCGGACTTGTCCGGTGCTAGGTGAATTGAAACATCAAAGAGTTTAACGGACTTGTTCGGTGTGTGTCTGGACTTGTCCACTGCAAGGCAAATTGTGACATTAGAAAGTTAAACGAACTAGTCCACGTATTGATCAGACTCGTCCGATGCTCAGTGAATTACTTAGACTAATTTTAGACCTTACCCTCTACGCAAAGACATGAGCTCTTGGGATGTGTCTCTCACATACATCCTGTACAATTATGTCTACTTTGCGCTTCCATTGATCATTTAGGCTTCTTCCTTTATCACTTATCATTTTTCACCTTTTTGGTTGCACCATAATATCTAATCCTTGTTGACCTGCATTCATCTCAATGAATTCATTAGGATCTCATTTGTTTGTCATCAATCGTCCAAAACCCAGAAGGGAATGCCTAGATACACTTTCAATCTCCCCCTTTTTGGTGGTTGATGACAACCAATTGAGATTTCACAATTAAGAGTAAAATTGATTTTCATAAAGTGGGCATATATGAGAATGACAAATGAACAATAAAAACTTGCCACATATATGCACTCTTTATGGTGGGGTGCCTACAAAGTGTGTGTGAACAATTAATGTGATGCGCAAAATTAAGAGCATAGCAATTATAGCAGCAACCATCATAACAATATTAAACTGAGCATCACACATTCACAATGGCACATCCAAAAGAGATTACAATAATTTGAAATTTAAGATACACGTCCATGATCACTAGTCCTTAAGGCCTATAAGTGAATAATACTAGTCTCAATCTCTCCCCCTTTGGCATCAAGGCACAAAAAAAGGGAAAATTGAGGGGAATCACTCATCGTCACTCCCCCCCTCACTCTCAGTCCTATGTTCATCTTCATGTGCATGCTAAGGAGGAGGAGCGGAGACACTTGCTAGTCCAAAGGATGCCAATTCTTGCTCTGTGAGGGATGCCATCTCTGTGATGTTCTCTTTTGAATCGTCTGAGATTTGAGGTGATCCTACTTGCTCAATATATAGCTTCTCACATATTGTTTAGATGTTTGCCTTCATATACCTTTGATGTATCTTTCTAGCTAGACTTTCCTTTTGCTGCTTAATTTCTACTTTGTGGCACGACACAAAGATTGAGGGGAGCATTTTTAGCACACCACTAGAGGGCTCTTTGGAGGATGGAGGAGCAGAGGTAGCAACTGGAGTCCTTGTGCCTTCATGAGCTTGCTTGGATATCTGTTCCACTGCAGGTGAGGCAGGAACAGAGGAACAGTGTAGACTGTAGGCTTCTGGGGTTTGAGGCCGGTGTTCTCAACATCCTTAACAAACTCAAGGCCAGTGACCTTCTAAATTATGAACATGATGTAAGGTGCATAGCCACAAGACCTATTGGGAGTGATTGAGATGTTCACGATGTCATTGTAGATATATTCAAAGACATTGAAGGTCCTTTTCTTGCTTATCACTTTCATCAAGGTCCTTAGAGTTCCTTGAATTGTCCCTATATCTCCATCTTTTGGAGCAATAGTCTTCCTTAAAATTCTATTAAGCACGGCAAAGAATGGCTTCAAGTACTTGGTGGTAGGAGACTTGTATGACATTATTGTATCATAGAGGAATTCTAGCTCATCCTTCTCCAAAGGCTTCAAGTTATGAATAATGAGCTCACTGTTCAAGGTATCTTCAAGGTGAAGTATCCTGACAAATTCCTCATAAGTGACACTATACTTGGATCCATATGTCATCCATATCATCTCATCCCCATCATCATGGGTGAAGTATAGAGTAGAGTAAAATTGGGTGATGACTTCATTGTTCCAATTATATCAGAAGGATAGAAGATCCTCCAAGCCATGCCTCTCCAATGGCTCCAAGACTTCATGATATGCTTGACAGTTCTTGGATTGTAAATAAGTCATGTCCACCCATTGACTAGCAACCACTGCATTTCTCATCTTCATGTACACATGCTCATAGTAGTCAGCATGGAAGTGGCTCCAAAATCTTCGGTCAGCAAATTGCTTTGGCTGCTCATAAGCTTCAATCTTTCTGAACTTGTCAACCAACTCATTTCCTTTCCCCATGAAGTCATTTTCTTATAGATGCATGTTGCACTGCATAGGTGACTTCATATTAAGCGGACCAATGGGACCACTTGCAAGTCCCTTTCCCTTGTTGGCGCTCCTTCTAGGTACGGTTGAGTTGGTACCAGCACCATCCTTGCTCAATGCTTTCTTTACTACCACTTTCCTCTTTCTCGGAAGAGCATCATCGGGAGGAGAGGAGTGGGCATTGAAGTCATGTATCTTCTTGCTTACCCTTTCTTTTGGCCTTTCCACTCTTCCACGTTCATGCTCGGCTTCATAGTCAAACATGCTGTCATCTGAAGCGGACGACATCGTGCCTGACACGGAGAATACAAGGAGCAGTAAGAATGATATGTAGAATTTTTCGAGATGGGAATTTAGTGATTCAAGCTATCAGGGGACCAAACTTGTCTTTTTTCAGAGTGCGGACTTGTCTGACGCACCAGACTTGTCCGCACCGAGAACCGGACTTGTCCGGTCTGACGTATGAACCTTAACTTCCTATTCCAGCAAATCTAACAAAGATTGATGCTACAAGGATAGGAATACAGTAGGAATACATACAACAATGTAATGTATACCCTAGGAATCAAGGAAAAATAAGCAAGATTTAAGAAAAGATGAGAACTAGGGTTAAGTGAGATTTTTACCAAAAAAATCGTAGATTTGGGGTTGGAGAAGCGGAACGGAATCCGGATTAGTCGGGAGAGGGATTAGTCAGCTGGACATATCAGAGTTAGAAACAAAGTGATTTTCGAGAGTTTGATCTAATAGTGATCTAAAGGACATCATTTCACAAATAATCTTTATAAACATGACCAGTAAGCAATTAACAATCATACAATGGTCATTATTCACCAAGATTCACCAAATTAAATAATTTTCAAGAGAAAATCGAGATAAGGGATAATTTTTTTGCAAAAATGAGTAAACTTTGAAGAATCAATCAGGTATGCAATCTTTCAAGCCACATTTCGAGACTCAAGTATATTTAATTCATTCCTGAGCTCACAAAGTCTCTTTTCATTAAGTGGCTTTGTGAATATGTCTGCTAGTTGTTTTTCAGTTCTAACATGTAAAATTTCTATGTCACTTTTTAGTGAATTATATCTTAGAAAATGATGATGAATGTCTATGTTCTTAGTTCTTGAGTGCTCTACTGGATTGTGTGCAATTTTTATGGCACTTTCATTATCACATAGGAGTAGAATATAGCTCAGATTATAACCATAATCCCTTAGAGTTTGTCGCATCCAAAGTAGTTGTGCGCAACAACTATCGGCTGCAACATACTCTGCTTTGGCTATGGAAAGAGCAATGTAATTTTGCTTTTTAGATGACCATGAAACTAAGGATCTGCCAAAAAATTGGCAAGTTCCTGATGTGCTCTTTCTATCAACTTTGCAGTCTGCATAGTCGGCATTAGAATATCCTATAAGATTAAACTTGGATCCTTTGGGATAGCAAAGGCCCAAGTTGAGTGTGTGCACAAGGTATCTTAAAATCCTTTTTACAGCTATTAAATGACACTCTCTAGGTGCAGCTTGAAACCTTGCACACATACAAACACTAAGCATGATATCTGGCCTAGCTGCACATAAATAGAGTAGTGAACCAATCATAGACCAATATACCTTTTGATCCACATCTGGATCGTCTTTGTTGAGATTGAGATGTCCGTTAGTTGCTATGGGAGCCTTGACGGGCTTGGGCTTGTATGCATTGAACTTTTTGAGGATGTCCTGCGTGTACTTGTTTTGGGAGATAAAAGTGCCTTCTCTCAATTGCTTCACTTGGAATCCCAAAAAGAAATTCAATTCGTGCATCATAGACATCTCGAATCTGACTGTCATAGTTTTAATAAGTTCTTCATAAAAGAATTTATTAGTAGAACCAAAAATGATGTCATCAACATAAATTTGACATACGAATAGATGACCATCAAAATGCTTTATAAATAAGGTACAATCAACTTTCCTATTTTAAAACCATTTTGAATGAGAAAATCCCTAATGCACTCATAACAACCTCGGGGAGCTTGTTTGAGGCCATAGAGAGCCTTACACGGTTTGTACACATGGTTAGGGTACTCTTGGTCTTCAAATCCTGGTGGCTGCTCCACGTATACTTCCTCCTTGATAGGACCGTTGAGGAATGCGCTTTTGACATCCATTTGATACAGCTTAAAATTGTGGTGAGTAGCATAGGCTAATAAAATACTAAAGGACTCAAGTCTAGCTACGAAAGCAAAATTTTCATCGAAATCCAAACCTTCGACTTGTGAGTAACCTTTTGCCACAAGTCGTGCCTTGTTTCTTGTTACAACTCCATTTTCATCTTGCTTGTTCCGAAGGACCCATTTGGTGCCTATAATATTTGCCTTTGGTCTTTCCACCACCTCCCACACTTTGTTTCTCTTGAAGTTATTCAGGTCCTCTTGCATTCCAATCACCCAATCTGGATCTTTTAGTGCTTCATCAGCCCTGTATGGTTCCAGAAACAAGACAAACGATTAATAATCACAGAAATTAGCAATACAAGATCTAGTTGTTACTCCCTTTGCAATATCTCCAATGATATTTTTGATGGGATGATCTCTTTGTATACTCTGATATACTCTTGGGGTGAGGCACTTGTGAGCTCACTTTTTCTTAATTACCATCATTGTCAATGTCTCCCCGTAGATAATTGCTTCCATGATTATATTGACCTTCTTGATTCTGCTGACGTTGATATTGTGCCGAAGCTCCCCCTTGATCACTGCTCTCTTGTTGAGTTCTATATTAAGCACTTGGGTCTTGCGATTGCTCTTGCGGTCGAATATCACCAAGTTCCATCCTCCTCAATGCTTGACATGGGGATTCTTCTTTATCTAGCACACACTTATCAACTTGCTCCACTTGGGAGCCATTAGTTTCATCGAACACTACGTCACGTGCTACTTCAACAATGCCAGAGACTTTGTTGAAGACACGATAGGCGTAGACGTTCAAATCATAACCAATCAAGAACCCTTCATTAGATTTTGAAGCGAACTTCAAAGTCCTCGGTTTCTTGTTCAAGATAAAACATTTGCTTCCAAACACTCTGAAATATGAAACATTGGGTTAGTTATCAGTGAGGAGCTCATATGGTGTTTTCTTCAGAAGTTGGTGAAGATATAGCCGGTTTGTGGCGTGACAAGCAGTGTTTACCGCTTCAGCCTAAAACCGGTTTGAAGTCTTGTATTCATCCAACATTGTCCCCGCCATCTCAATGAGCGTCCTGTTCTTCCTTTCGGTCACCCCATTTTATTGAGGGGAGTAGGGTGCCAAAAACTCATGTTTTATTCCTTCTTCATCTAGGTACTTTTTGACGGCTGTTATATATCAGTTTCACCCATCAATATAACTCAATTATGTGAAGGAAATATCATTTCTTGCACACATCACCTTTCTATTTAACCTATTTTCACTTGTACTTGGAGAAAATGGTGCATGCAGGTATTTTATACAAAATTAAAGTGAGACAAGGGGATGGATCCTATAAATTACCATTCCTAGCCAATCAAGCACAGACATGTGGCACCACATGGATCAAACGGCCCACAAACAGAAGTATTCGAGGCATCCAATGGTGTAGCACCTATATCAAGGGATGGGACCCACCTAGAAGTCACCCCAAGAAAGCACAGACCATTTGGAGGAGTTACCAGGTCGGCCGACCTGGTCTTTCCTCCAAACTCAGTCAGCTTCCACGTGTTGGCTCCTCCCGGCTTGAAGAAGTTAGTGGTGACTGGTTTGCTCACTTTTGGTGGCGGGAGCCGACCCTTCTCCAAGCTATAAATAGGACCCCTCACCCCTCACTTCAACACACACCACTTGAGTATTCATCTATTGTATACACCACTCTCCATAGGTTTAGAGGAGTATAGGCTGTAGAGATGAAAGCCTCTAGTCCATAGTCCAAGTAGGAGAGGAGTAGGAGTCTCTTCCAAATTCCTAATTGGGAAAGGTATGGCTCTCATATTCCTATTTATATTTGTGACTTTGATCTTAATAAAGATATTATCTTTAGTCTTCTAAGTTCATATACTTGGATGAAGCGTTTCTTGTTTGATTGTTTATTCCATGTATGTGGTAGGAGTAGTATTTATGATTATGATATACCATTATCGTTATATCATCATAAACACTACAAATCCCAACTATAGTCTAATTAGCTATGACATGATTATGTTAATGTGAATCACTTATGCTATGAATAACATTGGTTCAACAATGATTTAGTTCATTGTCTTAGGATGGCTTGTGCCTAGGCTCTTAAGGTAATTACTTAATATGCTAGCATGGTGCTAGGATAGATGAGTAGCGTTGAATGTCTCGTAGACTCACAGATTCAAGAGGTAGGCAGTAGATGGTGACAACCCTATTTGTCCTTTATAATCCTCTACGTTCGGCTATGCCACAGGCTCTTGGCGGGAGTCGTCCTGGTGTTGCTAGGGGTAAACCCATGCTCGATGTGTTAATCCACTTAGCATAAAAATTCATAAGTAATATAATCATTAGTAACTAACTTAGTCTATGTGTATGTACATTAGAAGCATAGTAGGAGTATCTACCTAACTCTTAGCCTAGTCCCTCTTTACCTCATTTACCCCTCTTAGGATAGAATGCTCTTGCGTGTGTCACACTACCTCCAAATTATTATTTATACCTCCTTGCTAGAACTCTACCTAGACCATCCTAACCTCTCCATTTGATGATTGCTTTGCTTACACCTATCCTTCCTTTGGGAAAATATAAATGACACTCTTTGGTAATACTCTAAAAGAGGAAATGCTACATCGATAGATTTTGTGCGCTTGCAGATTTACATGTGTAATCTAAAAACTATTAACAAGCATTTTTGGCACTCCTGCTAGGAATGAATTGTTTGTAGTGCGTAGGAAATATTAACAAGCATTTCTGACATCGTTGTCGGGGAAGGCAGCCGAAGTATTGCATGATTGAGTGAATAGGATAGGACCCAGGTAAGTTTTAGTAGGATAACCCTTCTTGTTTTCACATTTTATGTGAAAACAGGGTAGTGTATGCCTGGTTTCCGCTTGCTGGAAAACTTTGTTGAAGATCATGAATCCCTTCTGAGAGATCGACCTTGTGTCGTTACTCCTCAGAAGCTTCGAGTGGCAAAGCAAGCCAGCGCAACTGCACCAACAATCGAAACGCCAATGGCCCAGAAGACCCTTCATGAGTTTTCGGCTCCATCTGCTAACAATGTGCAGGTTGGGCCCACTATTAACACGGGAGACGTGAACTTCAAAATCAAGACTGGCCTGATCACTATGTTGCAAGCCAATCCATTTTGTGGGAAGGCTAACGAGGATGCCAGTGCTCACTTGCAACAGTTCATGGAGATCTGCAACACTTTTAAGATCAAGGACGTATCTCCTTATTTTGTCCATCTTAGGCTATTTCCGTTCTCTTTTATTGGGAGAGCAAAACAGTGGTTCTACACAAACTGAAGTGTTGTAGACACTTGGGAGAAGTGTTCTACAACATTCCTCGCCAGGTTTTTCCCATTGGGCAAGACCAATGCCCTACGTGGAAGAATTCCCAACTTCCAGCAAGATGTCAAGGAATCTATTCCCAAAGCTTGTGAAAGGCTTCAGGAGTATATCCTAGCCTGCCCCCACCACTGGATGGATGATTGGCTAATTATCCAAAACTTCTACAACGGACTGATCCCTTCCGCCCATGACCACATTGATGTTGTTGTTGGAGGAGCCTTCTTCTTACAGTGCCCAAAGCCAAAGATTTAATTGAGAAGATGGTGTCAAACATGCACTACAAGAAACGTTCAATAAGGCATCGGGGTTCCTATGTACGTCGGTCCCGTCAAATTTAAAATCGCTAATGGTGTAGGTGAAAGGAGCCCGATGGTTACAAAAATATAGACGTCGGTGACACTGTCTTGGCCGATGGCCATAAATATAATGGTCGATCGCTCAAAGGTAACCGATGGTTATAAATTAAAAGTGTCGGCCCAATTAAAACAACCGATGGCACTAATGTAACTGTCGGCTTCTCGTCAATTCTCGATGGCTATACCGATGGAGCCCCGTGTCCACATTTTTTATTGCCCACTTGGGAACCGGCGTCCATCGCACCCGTCTCCCTCACAATTTTTTATTGCCCAGAACCCTAGCTGCCCACTTCTCCCAACAGCCGCCGCCCACCTCCCCACTTCGATCCCGGTGATTTCAACCCGACGAGCACGTCGGGGCCATGGCAAGGCAGCTGGACCCGAACGAGAAGGTCGTGCGACCGTACAAGACGGCGAATGTGCGCGACTACTACCGGATCGGCAAGAAGCTAGGGCGGTTCGGCACCATGTACCAGTGCGTGGACAAGTCCGACGGTGCCGAGTACGCATGCAAGTCCATCCCCAAGTGCAAGTTGCTGCACCGCGAGGACTACGAGGACGTCTACCATGAGATCCAGATCATGCAACACCTCTCTGAGCACCCCAACGTCATGCACATCTACGGCGCATACGAGGATGCACTTTTCGTGCATATCGTCATGGTGCTCTGCACCAGTGGGGAGCTCTTTAACCGCATCATCACCAAGGGCCACTACAGCGAGCCCGTGGCAGCAAAGCTCATCAAGACCATCGTCGGGGTTGTGGCGGTGTCCATCCCGCGCGTGCCGGCAGTGGAGGAACACGAGCAGTGGGATGGCACCCGCACAACCGATGTCTGTCGTGGCAGCGTCCTTCTTCCCACGCGCCGCCGGTTTGGAGGTGGGAGAAGAGCAGTGAGCTGTCGGTCTAGAGGTGGGAGACAAACAGCGAGCCGCCGATCTCGAGCGGCAGATAAATGAGTTGTCGGTCTCGAGCCAGAGAAGCGAGCCGAAGTAGCGGACATGAGCGGCGGACGTGAATCCCTAATGTGCATGTCCATTCCATGTCCCAACGCGCGTGTTTTAATTTTTTTATTGTGTCCTGGCTTTAAAGCCGTCGGTGGCTCTGGATATCAACGTTCATATGTATTAAATGGGTCGGTTTTTAGTCCGGTAGTCATACTATATTAATACTGTCGGTGTATCAAACCGACGCATATAAGTTTTATAAATGTTGGTCCCGATGGTTATAATACTTCAAAATGTCGAGTAAAAGGTGACGGTTAAAACCATCGGTGCAAGCGGCATTTATAGTTTATGATCGTCGGTTTCAGTAGACAACCGACGTCTATAAGGCTGGCGTCCTTTTAATCGTTTCTTGTAGTGATGGGTTGGAGCAACGAGCGTCTCCATACCCGCCAGCGAGGCATGCACACCTTAAAGGAGGTGGACATGATCACTACCAAATTGGACCTCCTTTTGAAGAAGATTGATGGACAAGGCAATGGTGAGGTATGTGGCAATGCCTATGCCTTAGACTCTCACATCACTTGTGAAGTTTATGGCAACATGGGCCATTTGGGCAATGACTGCCCAGAAACCCATGAAGATGCCTTAGACGTAGCCAACAATGGAAACAACAATTGCTATCGTCCAGGAGGTCAAGGGTGGGGACAACCACGCCCATCCTTTCAAGGAGGGTACAACAACAATGGCAACAGTGAAAATCAACCCAACTTGAGAGAACTTGCCATTGGCCAGCTGAAGATCATTGATGCTATATCTAAGAAGTTGTTGGCTAATGATAAGACCCTAGAGAGCATTAATGCCAAGATTGAAGGACTATCCTCAGCCTTCAAGAATCAATTGAGATTCAACAAGATGTTGGAAACTCAGTTGGCTCAACTAGCAGCTGTTGTTCCTCCAGTGGAGAATGGAAAGATGCCAGGACAGACTGAACCTTCCGTGGAAAATGTCAACATGATTTCTATACAAGGAGGCAACTGGCTGAAGGACCTCAAATGTCCTACAATATCATGCTCAATTGGGACTCACCACTTTGACAAGGCCCTTTGTGACCTTAGAGCAAGTTTGAGTGTGATGCCCAAGGTGGTTTTCGACTAGCTGAACTTCATGGAGCTTACTCCAACACCAATGCAACTCTAATTGGCTGATTCTTCAGTCCGTTATTCGGCGGGTATCACAGAAGATGTTCTGATAAAAATCTGGAATTGTTTCATACCTATGGATTTCGTGGTGCTCGACATGGAGGTCGAGAAGGATACGCTGCTCATTCTTGGCCACCCATTCCTTAGCACGCGAAGGCTCGCATAGATGTGAGAGCTGGAGAAATCCACTTCCATATCAATGGCAAGGAGGATAAGTTTAACTTTCGCCCAAAGTTGGAGCAATGCTCCATGATCCGTATCAAGTATGGACCGAATGTTAAACACATTCAAGAGGTTGAAATCACACCTCCAGTCCATCTCATCGGATAGTGGTGAGACCTAGCCAATAGGTTAAATTGGTATTTATCCTTTCCTTTTGCTTTTCTCTTCATTTGGTTTTTCCCCACTTAGTTGGATTTTCTTCACTGCATATTTGGTTTTTCTTAGCAAGTTGAGAATCTTATATTCTCAACTATAATTTTTATTTCTTTATTTCACAAAAAAGAAAATTGTTGTTGTCGACTGTTGGAGTCGGCAGATCCCCTAACACTATGAAAAGTGTTTGAAGGAGTTTGTGGTTCGGTCTGGGCGCGCGGAGATCTAAGAAAGTGAAATGCGATTTGGACACGAGTGACACGGTGGTTTACGTGGTTCGGGTCGCCTGAGCGTAATACCCTACTCCACGGGTGTGTGTTTGTTGTATTAACTTGTGAGCTTCAGAGTGTTCCCCCCTGTGTATCGTCGGTTTGTCCTTTTATAGTACAAGGACCAACCGTTACAAGTCAGCCTGGCCCGACATGTGGCCCTGGCGGTTATTAGTATTGATACACGAGATTAATTGTTGTTAATAACCCTGTAACGGCTCCGACAGTGCCGTTACAGGTGTTAAGGCTGTCCGATTAATTATCATTAACGTGGAATTAATGGTAATTAATCGGATCTTGAAGTCTGCGGCTGTCCTTTGGAGATCCGGAGCCGTTACAACGTCTCCCGGGGGCTTTAAGCATCTAGCTCCGTCGTGTGGACACGTGGCAGCTCCGGAGCTTGCTTGGGAGAAGCGGGAAGCTCCGGGGTGACCTGGCACGTGTCATGTCCGGAGCTTCTCTCGGTCGGGGGCTACCTCCGGAGGTGCCGTTTCAGTACTTGGCCCGGAGCTTCACCCTTGCGGGTAATAGCTCTGGGCTGACAGTACACGTGGCAACCTAGAGGTTAACCATGTTGGAGAAGCGGGTCCGGTCACGTCTGGCGAGTGGGCCCCCGAGGGTCTTCAATTTGAGTTGATGTCCTTCCCTTGAGATCTTTGTAACCTCAGGGGGTGTATGGTTTTTAGGGTACCGACAGTTGTGTTTTGAAAAAAAGAGTTTTTTATTTGGAAAACAATTTTTCTGAGCTGCAAAAGTGGTAATTCACCAACGTGCTAATTCCATAGCCGTTGGGGAGCCACATGCCAAAAGGGAGAATAGGGGGCCCACTTGTCAGTTCGGCTGACCCCACTATTCGGCCGACTAGGGGAAGGAGCCATTTTGGCTCTCTCTCTCTCCTCCAACAACTACATTTGATTCCCTAGTTACCGTTGGGGAGTGCACACTCTCACACTTCACCTCATTTCATACCACCCCAAAGTCACTCTTGCTCACATTGTTTTTCTTGCTCTTCATTGAAGTACTCTTTCTCAAAATCCAACTCTAAAAAGGTTTGCTCTTGTTTGCATTTGCAATTTGCTCTCAAGCTCTTCAAGGGAAAATTCGTCAGGGTTTTACTTTTTCTAACATCACCTCTTCCGAGTTTTTGCCTTGTTGTGTTCTTGTTTGTTGTGGCCATGAAAGGAACGAAGAAGTTGTTTGGAAAGAGGAAGGAGGCTGCAAGCTCAAGCCATGGTGGAGATTCAAGTGCGCACCCCTCTTCTGTTGCTACACCAAGTTCACACAGGAGGAGTGTAGGTGAGGACACTCCCATGGGTGAGAGAAGCAACCCGCACCAACTTCTTCACGACGACGACCTCGACATACAAAGTGAAGTTGAAGATCAAGCACGCAAGCTCCTCCAAGATCGTGAGTTTTCTCAAAATAGGGTAACCAGAAGCCGTACCAAGAGAGTGGCCATGCCTCCAACGACCTTCACGGTCCATGAGTACAAAGGGGAAGAGGACCCAACGGGTGATGCACCCGGATGGACTCAACCTCCACTGTATGAGACCGAAGGATCATCCTGGCATGGATGACCAGGTGCCACATGGGAGCCAGCCCTATCCACTTTAATCTCTAGCAGCTTGCCTCCAACGTCCATGAGAAGATGTCGTTCCTCTTTGGTTAGAAGTCATCGTGACTATAGCCAAGGAATAACGGATCTCACTGGATGTATGGAAAAGCTTGAAGTGAGAACGGGTGACATCTACAACACTCTCCAAGGGCATGTCCAAGGTACCCAAGACGGGCAATAACACATGGACGCTCAATTCACCAACTTCAACTCCACACTACAACAACAACAAGCCGATCTAGCGGCATACTTCCATCATCAAGGTTTCAACCCTCATCGCAGAGGTGAGTGAAGAACAAGCTTAGGGGAGGACCCCCACTTGAGGTAAATTGTATCACACCCCTTGCAAATTTATTTTCCATTCATCCATCATCCACCTTGCATATAAAAAAAGTAAGTAAAGTAGGATAGATTTGTTTTCAAATAAAATAAAAATGTGCAGTAAGGATGACTTGGAATTCACATAGATGAAATGATGAATAGTTGCTCTATTTTAATTTTCCTAAGTCCCTAGTTTACAACTTACTACTCTCCAACATATTGCTCTCATTGGCTAAAATTGCTTTTGCCTTGATTTGGAAATTGTGAGTAGCAAAATCTTAATCTATTCTAAGTTGTTATAAGATATGATATAGTCATAGGGTTGCTGTCGGTACCCTGCGTACCGGGTACCCCATGATACCGCAAAAAATGCTAAGGAGTTCCACCCGTCCAAGTTGAAGACCTCCGAAGGCTACACATGCTACATAGAACTAGACCTGCCTCCCTCATTTGGGTAGCTCCGGCACTGCCACGTGTAACACAAGGCTGGACCTAACTCCCCCTGTAGGGAAACTCTAGTCTTGCCATGTGTCAAGTGACCCCGGATCTAACCCCCAGGAGAGGGAAGCTCCGGTGCTACCACGTGTATAGTGGCTCCGGACCTACCTCCTCATGACGGAAAGCTCCGGAGCCACCACGTGTCGAACCTCCGGACCAGAGATAACAACGAAGAGACTGGCGGATCTCCAACAGCGCGGACATTCAAGGGACAATTGAATCTACAGTTACAAGACTTGATTGCGTGTCATTAATGCCATATTAATGACACACGATCAGAGGACTGTTAACAACGGTAACGCTGCCATTAAGGCACGTTATCATGTTGTTAATTGTCCTTATTATGAACAAATCGTGTATAAGGTAGTTAACTACCGCCAGGGCCACATGTCGGGCTAGGCTGATGTAACGGTTAGTCCTTAGACTATAAAAGGGTTGCGCTGCACGATACATAGACAAGGAAGCTCACACGCTCACAAGCGCCATACATTCATACATATAACACACATCCCATGGAGTAGGGTCTTACGCTCAGGCGGCCCGAACCACGTAAAATCATCGTGTCACTGTCTTGTTCGTAATCTCACGCGCGCCCCCAACCAATCAAGAACCTCTGCGGGCTACGATCTAGTAGTATCGGGGGAACTGTTGATCGTACACCTCGATAGCTGCTATTCCTAGTTTGAAAGTGAAACTTGTATTTCCAGAGAAACTTCTAAAAAGATTTAAGTTACTCTCATTTGATTGAAAATACCTACCAAAGCCATATGATATATTACATTGATAGACCTTATGCATATGCTATTTGTCTTCACATTGATCTTTGTCAAACTAGTATAGACTTATGTGAGATTTCATTCATTACTTTTTGAATTCAAGACTTCACTTGCACATGCTATACTCTATGCTAGAAGTAAGCAAAATTCCACCATACCACCGTTCCACAATAAAAATAGAAACTCCATACCATTCATGCTTAGTACTTTCTCCAAAATTTATTGCATAAAAAGGGAGTAGAAGACATGACTACAACAAAAAGAAAAAGAAAAATAAAATGCATGCTTATATCATAAGCATGAGAAAAAAAAGAAAATTAGCCATGTTTCATCCCTGCAAAATAAGTGAGTCCACCCAAAAAGGAGTCATCTCAAATATCCATATCCATCTCCATTCCATCACACATGCACAAGTCTTGAAGCAAATTGTTTTGAATTGATTTCTCCTAAGGCTTGCTCTTTTGACTTAGCAATATTTTGTGTTGTAAATATGCCTACTATATTCCCTACCAAGCTCCATATAAGCCTTATTTAGAGGTAGGATGAATTTAGGCAAAATGCCTTGGTGAGGACATATTTCCACAACACAAAAAGGAGAGACCGAGAGAATCAAATTGAGATACTTAAAATCTAAATTGAACTCTCCAGAATTTGAGTGGAACTTGATTTCTAGGGTATGTGTGCTCCATGTGTTGTTCTATCTTTCAACCACCCATGAATAGGAGAAAGCATAAGCCCAATAACTTGAGATGGGTGAAGTATCATGTCAATTTTTGCAATGCTAGGTAGAGTATTTTGTTGTGCACTTAGTACTTTTGAAAAGTAGAACATTGAAGCAACTCCTGATCATCAACCTAAAGTCTTGACTTTGCTTGGGACGAGCAAAGGATAAGCTTGGGGGAGTTTGTTGACGGTTGTTATATACCAGTTTCACCCGTCAATGTAACTCAATTATGTGAAGGAAATATCATTTCTTGCACACATCAACTTTCTATTTAACCTATTTCCACTTGTCCTTGGAGAAAATGGTGCATGCAGGTATTTATAAAGAATTGAAGTGAAACAAGGGGATGAATCCTATATGTTATCATCCCAACCAATCAAGCACCGACATGTGGCACCACATGGATCAAATGGCCCACAACCAGAAGTATCTGAGGCCATCCAACAGTGTAGCACCCATATCAAGGGATGGGACCCACCTGGAAGTCACCCCAAGAAAGCATAGATTGTTTGGAGGACTTACCAGGTCGGCCGATCCCCCTAGTCGGTTGTCCTGGTCTTTTCACCAAACTCGGTCAACTTTCACGTGTTGGCTCCTCCCGGCTTGAAGAAGTCAGTTTGGTGACTAATTCATGCGCTTTTGGTGGCAGGAACCGACCCTTCTCCAAGCTATAAATAGGACACCTCACTTCAACACACACCACTTGAGTATTCATCCAATGTATACACCACTCTCCATAGGTTTAGAGGAGTATAGGCTGTAGAGAGGCGAGCCTCTAGTCCATAGTCCAAGTAGGAGAGGAGTAGAAGGAGTCTCTCCCAAATTCCTAATTGGGAAACTTATGTGTCGAAGTATTATTGCGACACTTCCCCTGTATCTATTATGAAGCAGTCTATAGAGGTTCTTTGATCGGCAGGGCTTAGTCCTCTATCGAGGGATCACGCGTATGAGATTGGTGAGGTTGTGGTTTTTATGTGCTTCGGACCGCAAGAGCGTAATACCCTACTCCACGATGAGGTTGTATTGCTGGTGTGTGTGTGAATGCGTAGATTAAGGATCCTTTGTAACGGTGGCAGTCTGGTCCTTTTATAGACAAGGCCAGCCGCCTTACAAGTGGGATCCAAAGCCCGACCGGTGTCCCCGGGGCGATCTTATCATAAAGATCTAAGGCTTCTCGCATAAGCTTCCTCTAACCGCGGCTTGAAGACTCGCTGTCTTGTCGCCTCAATCGCCACTGGCCCATGCATAGTCATTGATAATGGAAGGGAATGTCCCGGCCAACTGTCCGTGTAGCCGTAAGCTACCCACTTGGCAGAGTGGTGTAGGCTTGCGACTTCTTCACTGTGGTGTGATTGGGTGTAGTGGTATATGACAGTAGGCGTGTGTCACGTCGTGCGCTTGGGGGAAGATGTGAGTCTTCAATGCTTGATTTGGACAAGGTGCACCGCCCTCTTAACTCCCGCAACCCACCATCTGGGGCAAGTTGCAGGTTACATGGCAGCTCGGGAGCTAGCCTCTGCGAGGGAGGCCGGGTCCTGATCCGCGGACCACGTGGTAGCCCCGGAGCTCATGCCTGAGTAGAGCAGGGGATCCAGGGTCAGGAGACACGTGGTGGAGCCGGAGCCCGCCTCTACGTGAGGTGGCCTATTTGATGCATCGAACCATGTGGTAGCACCGGAGCCCTCTCCCATGGGCGAGCGGGATCCCGCCCTGCTGGACACGTGGCCACTTGGGAGATCGTCTCCAAGGGGGAGTTGGATTCTACCTTTGGGTCCACGTGGATACTCTAGACCCCATATCTGAGGTAGAGGGGTCCGGGCCTTCTGGACACGTGGCGCCCTTGGACCCTGCGTTGGCAGGAAGGCAGTGCTCCTAGGCGGCTTTAGCTTGTGCGCGAGGGTACCCGGTATGCCGGGTACCAACAGTATGGCTCTCATATTCCTATTTGTATTTTTGACTTTGCTCTTAATAAAGATGTTATCTTTAGTCTTCTATTGTTCATATACTTGGATGAAGCATTTCTTGATTGATTGTGGATTCCATGTATGTGGTAGGAGTAGTATTTATGATTATGCTATACCGTTATAATTATATCATCATAAACACTACAAACCCCCATCATATTCTAATTAGCTACAACATGATTATGTTAATGTGAATCACTTATGCTATGAATTAATATTGGTTGAATGATGATTTAGTTCACTGCCTTAGGATGGCTTCTGCCTAGGCTCTTAAGGTAATTACTTAATATGCTAGCTTGGTGCTAGGATAGATGAGTAGCGTTGAATGTATCACAGACCCACGGATTGAAGAAATAGGCAGTAGGTGGTGACACCCTATCTGTCCTTTGTAATCCTCCACGTTCAGCTATGCCACATGCTCTTGGCGGAAGTCGTCCTAGTGTTGCTAGGGGTAAACCCGTGCCCCATGTGTTAATCCACTTAGCATGAGAATTCATAATTAATATAATCATTAGTAACTAACTTAGGCTATGTATATGTATATTAGAAGCATAGTAGGAGTATCTACCTAACTCTTGTCCCTCTTTACCTTATTTACCCCCCCCCCCCCTTAGGATAGAATGCTCTTGTGTGTGCCACACTACCTCCAAATTATCATTTATCCATTCTTGCTATAACTCTACCTAGACCATCCTAACCTCTCCACTTGATGATTGCTTTGCTTCTGCCTGGCCTTCCTTTAGGAAAATATAAATGACACCCTTTGGGAATACTATAAATAGGGAAATGATACATCGATAGATTTCGTGCGCTTCTGGATTTACATGTGTAATCTAAAAACTATTAGCAAGCACTTCTGGCACTCCTGCTAGGGATGAATTGTTAGTAGTGCGTAGGAAATATCAACAGTACTCCTCAACTTGAGTATTCTTGAACTTTGTTCTGTTGTCACTTCTAATGTTCTTGACGGTTGACGAGAATTCTTTTTCCGCTCTTCTCAAAATTTTCTTGAGGATCCCTTGGGTTTTTGATTTATCATATAAGAAAAACATATAGGTAAATCTAGAAAAATCATTAACAATTACTAATCCATATTTGTTACCACTGATGCTTATATAAGCAATTGGACCAAAGAAGTCCATATGAAGAAGTTCGAGCGGTCTTGATGTAGTCATCACGTTCTTTGCAGGATGCGGTGCTCCAACTTGTTTACCCGCTTGGCATGCGCTGCACAGCATGTATTTCTCAAACACAACATCTTTTAAACCTCAGATGTGACCGCATTTTAGAAGTTTTTGCAGATTATTCATCTCAACATGTGCTAGTCGTTTATGCCACAACCATCCCATGTTGTTTTTGCAACCAAGCAAGTGTTGAGTACAACTTTATCTTTGTTGAATTCAAGAAGATAAAGCTTTTCCTTTAACATTCCCTTGAATGCAATTGAGTTATCACTTCTATTAAAAACTGTCACACCCTCATTAGTGAATAAATAGTTGTATCCTTTGTCACATAGTTGAGATATGGACAAAAGATTGTAATCTAAAGAATCAACATGTAAAACATTTGAAAGAGTGCGTTGAGAAGAAATTTCAATATTACTAATGCCAAGGATTTTTCCTTGGCTGTTGTCTCCAAAATATATTTCTTCACTTGGATCCACGTTTCGCTCATACTCTACGAACATACTCCTCTCTCCGGTCATGTTATTGGTGCATCCACTGTCCAGCACCCATTTGGATCCTCCGAAGGAGTAGGCCTACAAAACAAAAATTATTTCTTGCTTTTAGGTACCCAAGCTTGCTTGGGTCCTCAAAGGTTAGTCTCAAGTGTCTTGGGCACCCACACACAATTCTTTGGGTCCTTGTGGCATGGCTCTGCATATTTTGCATAAACATGTCCAGTTCTATTTCTCATAAGTATATAAGAAGCATCAAAAGTATGAAACAATGTTTGCAATTCAGATTCATGTGATTTTTCTTTATCAAATGTAATATGATCCTTAATCTGAACATTAGTAGGCAGTTTTTTATTTTTTGTGTACCCACAACCAACTTTGACGTTAGGAGGTCTAGTGACCATATATGCACTACGTGCATATTTAATCTTTTCCTTGTCAAAGATGCCACTTTGGGATGGATGTTTAGCATGTGAAACAGAGGAATCATCTTTAACAATATTCTTCTTACTAAAGCATGTCCAAGTTTTACTTGTCGCCGAATTTACACCTTGGGAAGGTGAGCTCTTGGAGGGAGGAAGTGCCACTTTGCTTGAGTGACTCAACTTGCACTTCACGGATTTTGTTAACTTTTGACAAGTTAGCAAGTTCGTCCTTGATTGCAATGTGTGAGTCTTCTAGTTTTGAGTAAGTTTCCTTACTCAAAGCTAGCTCATGCTCAAGTGCCTTGCTCTTCTCCTTCTCAAGCTTATGGAGCTTTTCAACCTCTTGATATCTCTTCCTTTCACGGACGAGCATATCTTCTTGGCAGTTGACAAGCTCCTCCTTCTCAAAAATTTCAAGCGACAACATTTTCATTTTTCTTAATGCAGTTTTACTCAGACCTTTAATTTTTTTTCATTTTCACTAGAGCTATCAAAATCATCAATGAAGGAATTAAGCGAGGTAGGTTTAAGTGGAACCTTCTTTTTGCCTTCCTTAGCCATGCGATAAGTATGGTTGTGGTTCTCCCTTCCTCCCATGTTTGGGAAGAGTATAGACTTCTTGGTAGGCTTCTTGATGGCAATTGTTGCCATCTCCTCTTCTTCATCGGAGGAGGACTCATCGTTTGAGTCCCACTCCTTGCCAATGTGCGCTTGGTGAGCTTGCCTCCTTTTCTTGAAGGTCTTCTTCTCTTGTGGTTTCACTTCTTTCTTCTTCTTGGTTTCTTCATATGTGCAGTCAATCATAAAGTGACCGTACTCCCCACGGTTGTAGCAACTACGCCGAGCCTTGAATTTTCCTTTCTCTTTGCTCTTCCCATCGCTTGAGTTGCTGCCCTTCCTTCTTCTCATCATGCGCTTGAATTTCTTGATGAAGAGCACCATCTCTTGATCATCCATATTGGTGCTCACATCACTTGTGTCTTCTTCATCTTGTGCTTCACGAACCTCCTTTCCTTTAGGCTTGCAAGTTGCTTTGAGGGCAACTTCCTTCTTCTTGGAGGAGATAAGTTCAGCTAAGTCTTTGATATATTTGGCTTCTTTCTCCATCATTTCATGATTGATAATTTTGCCCAATAGTTCACCCGGGGTCATTTTATGGAACCCCGGACTTTCTCGGATCATCGAGCATAAAGTGACATTTTGGGGTGTGAATGCCCTTATCATCCTCTTTATGATATCATGATCGGTCAATTTTTTACTCCCATAGGCACGAATCTTGTTGATGAGCGCCTTCATTCGGTTGTACATCTCTTGAGGTGATTCGCCCTCCTCAATGGCAAACCTTCCCAATTCTCCTTCAAGCATTTCAATTTTTGCTTCACGAACTGAGCGATTTCCCTCATGTGTGGTCTTGAGTGTATCCCATATTTCATTGGCACTTTCCAATCCATCAATCTTGGTAAACTCTTCTCGCCTCAAGGATGAAGTTAACACTGCAACGGCTTGTGTGTTGCGGTGAATTTCTTGTTCTTGCTCTAGAATGAGCTCATCATCGCTATTTGGGATATCTATACCTGTACACACAACATGTCAAAGACTGGGGTTTAAGGAGATAAGATGTATTTTCATATTATACTTCCACATTGTATAATCATTTCCGTCGAAATGACGAGGTCTTCCCATAGGAATTGAAAGATAATGATTGTTAGAATTAAGACAACTAATTATAAGGTTATCGGGGGTAGTCATGATGACCCATCCTCTTCGTCTTCTCGTCTTCTTCCTTGTCCTTTTTGCTTAGAAGTTTCACTCTTAGAAGCGCCTTGAGTTGACGCACTTCTTCATCATCATGTTTGTTTTCCTTGAGTACATCGAATGTCTTGGTTTCTTGTTCATCTTCGGTGTTGGGCACCTTCGGGATCTTGTTGTTTTGTCAGAGGCCATTGATCCCTCCGAGCAGTGAGTCTCGTAAATGGAGAATCTTGCTCTAATACCAATTGAATGTGGCCTAGAGGGGGGTGAATAGGATTTAAAACTTTTCCTGCTACACTTAACACATATATTAAATACCGAGGGGCCGGACTTGTCCGATGTGAGGTACAGACTAGTTCGACTATTCAATTACTACGAAAGGATTAAGTGTTTAGGCAGAAATTTCAAATGGAATGGCAGCAGAATGTAATTACTATTATTACAACTTGAACATGAGATTAGATTTCTAAATGTTCACGTAGAACACAAATTACTTGATTGATCAATTCTAATGCCCTAGATGATGAAACTTGCAAAAGTAAAAGAATGGAACATGCGAGACACGGATTTTTACTGAGGTTCGATCTCACCAAATAGATCTACTACTCGTTGAGGAAGCCCACACAGAGTCAGGTCTCTTGAAACCCTTTTCCTCGTCAAGTCACCACACAAGGCCGATTTGAGTTCCACTATCACGGGGTAATCACCAAGTTGATGGGGCAACCTCACACGCTAAGGGCCCCCACAAAAAATACAGCAAGAAAAAATGATCGAATACACTCAAAAGGATTACAAGTAATGCACGAGTGTATAAGAGATCGAACCCCAAGAGCTCAATGATGAGTAGATGAAATCCCAAATCTGGATAGCCAAAAGATTTAATTCTTTAGGCCATTAGATGTGTGGGGAGATGTGTTTTTGTGCTCTTGGGACAAGTGGCGGTGCTAGGGTTTATGTTTTTGACAATTGTGTACGATGCTTGTATTTGTGGGGTCGTGGATCACCTATTTATAGTGTTTTCAAAAATATTACCGTTAGGGATCCCGACGGACGGACTAGTCCGCTCTGGTGACCGGACTTGTCTGGTGTGCTGTGTAAATTCGCGTGGAATGTGCAGCACAATAAAAATCCTAATTTGTGTGAGGTCTACCGGACTTGTCCGTATTGGAACAGAGAGTTCATCGGACTAGTCTGTTGTGATTACAGAAAGTTGATCGGACTAGTCCGCAATATGACGGACTTGTCTAGTGCAATGTGAATTGTGTTTTTCCAACTTGTGTGAGTGAAACATCAGAAAGTTGAACGGACTTGTCTGGTTGGTGTCTGGACTTGTCCGGTGCCAGGTGAATTGAAACATCAGAGAGTTTAACAGATTTGTCCGGAGTGTGTCCGGACTTATCCGGTGCAAGGTGAATTGTGACATCAGAAAGTTAAATGGACTAGTCCGCTTATTGAACGGACTTGTACGGTGCTCAGTGAATTACTTAGATTGATTTTAACCCTTACCCTCTACGCAAAGACATGAGCTCTTGGGATGTGTCTCTCACACACATCCTATACAATTATGTCTACTTTGCGCTTCCATTGATCATTTGGCTTCTTCCTTTCTCACTTCTCATTTTTCACCTTTTTGGTTGCACCATAATATCTAATCTTTGTTGACCTGCATTCATATCAATGAATTCATTAGGATCTCATTTGTTTGTCATCAATCGTCCAAAACCCACAAAGGAATACCTAGATGCACTATCACCCATGACCTGCAATGAGTCGTGGGCCCTGAAGAGTAAAGAGAATCATGACCAGTCAAGTCGACATTGAAGGCACGCGCCTTCCCTAAGTGTAAAGTTGCAGCGCACGCCCCTATCAGGTGCTGATGTGCCGAATCACATCACAATGAAGGCGCCACAGAGCTACCCCACACTACTGATTGGGTAGCTTATAGTGACAAGATAGACAAGACATTACCTGCCATCAACAATGACTACACGTGGCCACTGGCGGTCGACGCGACAAGACGGGGGGTCTTCAAGCCGTGGTAAGAGGAAGCAGGGTGTAGTATATCCCTAGATCTTGTACAGGCATAACATCACCATGGGACCACCTATCGAGCCTCAGGCCCACTTATAAGGTGCCAGGCCTTACTATAAAAGGATCGGATAGCCACCGACTCTAGACACGTTCATTCGAACCATCACACACCATTGAGACACACTCAAATCCTCACAAGCTTCCATAGGTCACAGGACTCAAGCAATACAACTCTCACCTTGGACGTAGGGTGTTACGCTCCGGTGGCCCGAACTACGTAAACCACCATGTCAACCATCTCCCATACGTGCGACCTCACTGGAGACTAGCCCCTTCTAAAAAACAACCTCCGCGGGCTGTGACTAAGCAGGTCCGGGGGAAGTGTCGTTCTAACACTTCAACACCCCCCCCTCGTGTTGCTTTTCACGTGCTCTTCGATCCTATAGGTCACCGCTTGAGCATTGCAGTGGATTTGTTGTTCTTGCTCGGGGGTAATCTCTTTATCATCCACGGGGATATCTACACCTGTGCAAACAATATGCCAAAGTGTAAGATTGAGAGAAATAAGATTCAACTTCATGTTATACTTCCACATGGTATAGTTCATGCTATCGAAATGTGGAGGTTTGCCCATAGGAATAGACAAGTAGTTAGAATGAGAGTTCAAGCGCTCATAGTTAAAAGGATATCGAGTGTAGTCTTCTCCACTCTTCTTGAGCATCTTCTATTTTTCAAGCCTTCTCCTCCTCTTGGCATCATCTCTTGCTCTTTGAAGAAGGTTCGCAAGCTTCACTTCTTCATCTTCATCTTCGTTTTTACGCCGAAATGAGGAGGTGTTGGTTTGGTCCTCTACGTGTTGTCGATCTTGACAGGTGCAGGCTTTGGTCCTTGTTCGCCATTTGAGCTGTTCTCATCGGTACCGATGGTGTCTTGACCAACCACAAAAGTGCGTACTAGTTCGTCCTCAGACCATGGACTAGTCCATCCACAGAGGAACACTTACGTCACTCTTGACCAACCACAAAACTCTCAGCCTCCTTTCTAATTCAAACAGTCACAAGACCACAGACTAGTCATCCAACAACGAACTAGTTTGATCTCACTTAGAAACTGCTTTTTTGGGTGAGAATGGACAAGTCTTTCCAAGCGAACTAGTCCGGCTCCCAGGACGGACAAGTCCGAAGTGCCAGGACTTAGTTCCTCCAGCCAACTCCAAATTCCAAAGGGACTAGTCTGATCCACAACGGACTAGTCCGATCTCACACAATACCTCTTGGTCTGTGCAAAAAAGGACAAGTCTGCTAGGGTGGACGAGTCCGATCTTTAAAGACTTAGTCCCAGAAAGGATTAGACCAATCACCACGGACTAGTGCGTTCCCAAACGAAAAAGTACGAACTCACACAGAAACTGTTGGTTCGCCTAGCATCGGATCAACCCAATGTTGCTGGACTAGTCCGACCTTTGAGCCCGGACAAGTTTGTCCTTATCCTTAAGGCTGCCTCGACTCGTCTCTCCAACTAAACCTAAACGGAATATAGGCTCTTAGGTGATTCTCAAATGCTTGATTTGTTTAAAACCCTCTACCACAAGGCTAAACTCAACACAATTAATTTTAAGCCCTAAATTCTACTCTTTGAGGTTTTTTACGTCTTTTCGCTTTTTTCCTTTTTGAGTGTTTCTAATTTCATTTCACTTTCAACCACCTGTACTTTCACTCACACTGCTCATTAGTCCCTTAAGTGTTGTCATTAATCATCAAAACCTTCGGGGATTTAGCCTAGATGCACTTTCAAATAATTCTTTGGGTTTTTTTTTGCATCTGTCTTTTTTTATCAACTAGAGTCAAGTTTGCAAGGTATTGTATCACACGCTGAGAAAAAAATATTTGATTCTGCTCAATGTCCAACCGTAGCACCTGTTGGAATAAAAAAGGGACAAAAATGTACTTAGTTACCACATCGTCATGTACACGTGTTGGAATAAAAAAAATATTTAGTTAGCACATGGTCATGTACAGACGGAAGAAAAATAACCTAGACAACTCACGTAGAGGTTAAAAACTTATTCAAGCGCATGCAGATCATTTTACACACAATTAAGGAATAACCCACTACAAATAATCAGGTTACCCAAATACCCCAACCACCTCAGGTAGTTGCTTCATCTGACCACAGACTCATCAGATAATCATGCTCACCAGATAATCAAGATACAGAAAAGCAAAAACAAACAGGGTCGACGTACCGATGGAAGAAGATGATGTTCCACTCCACCTTATCAACGACGACGACCTTGACTTGAGGTATGATGTTGAACGACAAGCCTAATACCTCTTCCGAGATCATGAGTTTGCTCACAAGAAGGCTTACGATCCGCCGCTACTCTCCAAAATTGGTATGGACTCCAAATTCTTTACCATTTGGCATGTAGTAGAATGGGATAATTTTGCTAAAATAGATGAGGAAGGTTCACGCCTCCTCACGGTTCAATTTCTATGCACCCTTAAAGTAGGAGTTGAAGGTGTTTCTTTTAGGTTTTTCCGAAAAGAATATTTTATCCTATGGAAAGAATTTAGTGAACTGCTAGGCTTCTATAGATGTTATTTAATAGATTTAGACACTTTGCTTAAATTCAATAAACACCAAGAATTGACTAGTGAGGTAGCATGTAGGAGTTCTAGGAATAGCCACTTGCAAAATCCTACTTTATACTTCATGTATAGATGGGTGGCTATAACTATGTTTTCTAGAGGAGATGTTACGATTTTACGCAGAGATGAACTTAGGAACTTTTTTTGCCATGGTTAACAAGATTAGAATTGCTCCTACTAAGGCTATGATGTCACAATGGTTAGAAAATATTAAAATGACAGGACCAATTGAATGTAATTTATTAATTACCTGCGTTGCTATGAAAGTAGGGGTTTTAGAAAATGGTTCAATTGAATATATTTCAACAAACCACTACTTAATAGAGGAGGATTATCTAGTGCAAAGACACACTCTTAAACATGATCTAGATGGATCATTAGTGTTTTTCTATCTTGCTATATAAATAAAATTTGGTTACCTAACCCGAATTTTATACAAGTGCCGACAGCTGACCATTGCTCTTCAACCTATCAAAGAGGTTTGTACGAGTGATGTTTCTGGTAGGGTCACAAAAACCCGTTCACGAAGAGCAGCTATGGAGATGCTTCCGCGATCTACTCTCACCTATGAGTATCAAGAGGAAGTGGATCCAACGGGTGATGCACCCGGTTGGACCCAACCTCAAACGTATGAGGCCGGAGGATCATGAGGGAGATGGGACTCTTACGGTTCCAACTCAATCTCTAGTAGCTTGCCTCCTCCACCGATGAGTACACGTCGTTCCTTTTCGGTCCAAGCTTCTCGTGACCTTGGTCAAGGAATGGCGGAACTCACTCAAAGGATGAGAGACCTTGAAGTGAGGACGGGTGACATCCTCAACACACTTCAAGACCACATGCAAGGTATCCATGACTGGCAGCAACAAATCAACGCACAGTTCAACAACGTCAACACCACGCTACAGCAACAACATGCCTACTTCCATCATCAAGGATTCAACCCTTATCATGGAGATTGAGAAGAACATGCTTGGAGGAGGATCACCACTTGAAGTAACTTGTACCACATCCCATTTGCATTCCTTTATTTTATTTTTTTCTTTCCACATTATTTGCATCTAAAAAATATATATTTAGTATAGCTTAGGATAATAAAATAAAAGATGTGCGGTAAGATTATTTTTTTACGTTGCATAAGTTGAAATGATGAATAGTTGCCCAGTTTCATTTTCTTTAGTCCCTTGCATACAACTTAGGGTTCTTCAAGTATTGTGTTTATTAGCATAGAATAATCTTGTCTTAAAACTTGAAATTTGTGGGTAGCAAAAGTTTTGTCCAATTTTAGAACGTTGTGGGATATGATATAGTGATAATAGCTGCTAATATCCTAATTAAAAGTGGAACTTGATTTTTCTGAGAAAATCTAAAATAGAAGTTTCTCATTTGATAGAAATTCCTACCAAAGTCATATGATGATTCGAATTTGATAAACCACATGCATAAGCTATTTGCCTTCACATTGAGCCTAGTCAAACTAGTATAGACCTATGTGAAAATATTTTTATGCTTTTAAGGTCAAGATTGCACGGGCACATGCTAAACTTCTACACTAAAAGTTAGCAAAATTCCATTATACCATTCTACCATCAAAAGATACTCCAGGATTTTCATGCATAATACTCTCTTCAAAATATTTAAAAAGAAAAGAGGAGTAGAATACATCGTTACAAGAAAAAGAAAAGAAAATATGCATGCTCATGTACAAGAGCATGAGAAAAAAAAAGAATAAGTAGCCATGTTTCATCCTCACAATAAAGATAGTGCATACAAAGGAGTCATCTTTATATTTCCACCCAAAAATATTCATCACACTTGCACATATCTTGATCAAAAGTATGATTTGATTTCTCCTAAAGCTTACCCTTTCGACTTAGCAATAAATGTGTTGCAAATATTCCTACTCTTGATCCCTACCAAGCTCCACATATAAGCCTTATTTAGATGTAGGACAAGAAAGACATTGCCCTGGTGAGAAAACAAATGCCAATTTCCACATAGGAATGATTGAGTGCATCATTTGAGGAACTAAAATTCGAACACCAATTAAAATTCTCTAAAAATTTGAGTGGAACTTAACTATTAGGTGATGCATTCTCCTTTTCTATTCTATCTTTCAACCACCCAAGAAAAGGATGAGGCATAAGCCCCATAATGACTAAGAAGAAGGTTGAGGTACCATAGCCAATTTATTCAATACAAGGTAGAATATTTTGTTGTGCACATAGTACTTTTGTAAGATATTGTAGCAACTCCTGATCAACAACCTAAGTATTTATCTTTGCTTCGGGATGAGCAAAGAGTAAGCTTGGAGGACTTTGTTGACAGTCGTTATATACCAATTTCGACCGTCAATATAACTCAAATATTTGAACGGGTGAATATTTCTTACACACACTATATTTTGATTTGACATAATTCCACTTGTCCTTGGGGAAATAGTGCATACAATAGTTTTTATGCAGAATTGATGGAGAACGAGGGGACCAATCCTTAAAAGTGCCACCCCAGCCAATCACGCGATGACATCTAGCATCACATAAATCCATGGACCCATTCTCAGGCATATCCGAGGGAATCCAACATCGACTCACGTGGGGATGAAGCATGGGCCCACTTATCAGTCACCGGAGAAATCACAACGGGGGGGGGGGGGGGGGGGGGGGCAGGACCAGATCGACCGACCACCTAGCTCGACCGACCCTATCCTGCCGTCAAACCCGATTTACCGACGCGTGGCGCTCTCCTGTGGTGTCCTGAAAACGGTGGAGACTTATTCGCACGCTTTTGGTGGCAAGAACCGCCTCTACCCCATGTATAAATAGTGTAGGTCTCACTTCTTCCACACCGGTGCTCTTTTAGTTCCTTAGTGGATGTTAGGGTGTAGAAAGGAGCCTCTAGTCCCAAGTCCAAATTGGGAAAGGTATGGCTGATGTATCTTTTTTAATTTTGTGACTTTATGCTTTATGATAATGATATAATTAGTATTTATTTATTCATATACTTGGACAAAGCGTTTCTTGGTTGATTGTGGAGTCCATGTATGTGCTAGGTGTAGATGTTATTATGATCTAGTCATAATGCTCATATCATGTTATCATAAACATCATACACCATGACTATAGTCTAATTAGGTATTAATATGATTATGCTAATATGAGTAAGTTAGTGTTTGGTCTCAACTTTGGTCTCAACGATGTTTAGGTTAGTCATTGCCTTAGGAAAGTACTTGTACTGCAACTCTTAAGGTATTTACTTAACATATAAGTGTGATGCTTAGACAGTTAAGAAGTGTTGGATGTTTCGTAGACCCACGGGTTGTAGGAGTAGGCGGCAGGTGGTGACAGTCCTGTCTGTCCTTCGTAATCCTCCATGTTCGTCTACGCCAGAGGCTCGAGGCGGGAATCATCCTAATGTTGTCATGAGTAAACCCGTGCCCGATGTGTTGGACCACTAAACTCTAGTATTTATCCTTAGCATACTTATGTGTACATTAATAGGCTATGAATACTTAAAGCAAAGTATGAGTAGCTCCATCTCTAACTTAACCTTCACTAGGACATTCTTACCCTTTAGAGTAGTATGCTTAGGTGTGTATCACACTAACTCTCTACGTCATTTACCCATCATATCGAATTCCTCACTAGAGCACTATATTCTTCCTTTGATCCTGCTACACTTCACTTACCTTCTTTTGAGATAAAATAAATATCGATACCCTAGGGAATACTCTTGGATGAAGTGTTACAGCGTTACTTTCGTGCGTTTGCAGAATTCATCTTGTTTTGACTTAGGTTAGCTAGATCCTCTGCAGAACTAGCTTTTGCTGCTAGGATGAACTGTAGATGTTAGGAGAAATACCAACAAACGTCATCGTCGACTCGCTGATGTGAAGGGAAGGGGGAGGAGACAAATGTGGTCGTCTACTTCCACTCCATCGACGCACATCTATGACTAGATCTTTCGCGTATAGTGATAACGATCTATGACCTCTGTAGTTGCATATTTTTTAAGTGATGCGCTAGAATTGCTAGAGTGATGTACCGTTAATTTCTTAACAGTGATTGTGTTTATAATAGCTTATAGTAAGCTGTTCATAACCTAGAGACTTTGACCCACCACTTAAAAAGAGGTGTTGTTGAGTGGTTTTCTCTAATTTGAACTAGCGGAGTGTTATTTTCCCGAAATAAAAGCGAGGATACAAAACTGAACGAGTACACGCACCAGTACATGCTTTGGCTAATTAATATAGTACTTGCATGGAGTCATATGTCACTTGGTGGCCCCACCGTGCAGTTGAATTTGCTGCTCTAGTAGCAGCTGACTGATCATATTTGATTCAATTATTAAGACTACAAAGTAGCCGACTCAACATGGTTGAGATAAAAGTTATGTTGTTGTTTGTTTAGTTTATTAGAATACAGATATTAAACACATGGTTCTCCGGATCTCCTTGTTAAATTAAAATAAATTTTCCATTGTTCGGTTCTCAGCTACATATATTTATCATCTGTTATAAGTGGCTTTATGGCCCAAACTAAATAGACAAGCTGGAAGTCTGATAAATTGACTCGGCACAAGCACAACCAGACACGAAGGGTACCGGACTGGCCCGGAGCCCGGTTCCGATCATGCTTGAGCCTAGATGCAAGCTCATTGGACCGGTACAACACGACTAGTTTAGTTGACCCAATCAACCCAACGCATGACCATGTAGTCTACGGTGTCCCGACCCGACACGATCCTTAAGTCCATATAATATAATTTTTTCTATTTTGAATATATTTTGTTAACACCGGATTTGAAATCGACCCAACTCAATATGATACGTCTCAAGCTCAACCAACACACCACGCATAAAAGTAGTCCGAGCCGCACTTAGATCAAAACGCAAACTCGTCGTGCTGACCCAACTCAATCCGGCCCGTCCCTTTCCGCATCGTTCCGGCCCGAGGTTTTTAATGCCGGACCCTGACCAGCCCGTTGACCACCTATATCATTTGAGCCCGCGGGCCAACAACCAAACAACAAACCCCATTAGTGCAGGCCATCTGCCTGGCCACGCCGGCACGGCACGGCACGGCAAGGCACGCGCGAGGTGGCCGCCGCGCGGAAGAATAATTTAGCGGCTGATCAGATCGGCGTGGCCGCCCGCCCCTGCCCGCCGCTGGGTTTCGGAAGGAAAATATCAGGGCGCGGCCGGCCGAAACCGATGGGGGAAAAAGCGCGGCGGGGCGGCCGCCACCCTGCGGAGCCACCCCGACCCGACACGGCACACACGGCCACCGAGGCGGGCTCCGCACGATGCGGCGCCGTATCGTGCCATGACTCACGGCTAGGGGGCGGGCCGCCTCATCCTCATCCCTCTCATCCGCCGCAGCGCTGCGATTACGCGACAAACCCCTAGCGGTGGTGGTGCCCCTCCCCTGCCGCTCATTTCACCGCGCGGCCCACGCCCGCGGCCCACCACCGCACCGCCCTCCTCCTCCTTTTATGACCGGTTTCCGCTCCGACGCCTCCTCCGTTCCCCATCTCCACCACCACCAAACCCTAGACGCCTTCGCCGCCGCCGCCGACCGGCCATGTCTTCCTCATCCTCCGATCTGGCCAGGGACGACACCGTCTCCTCGCCCGACCTCCCGCCGTTGGCCGCGCCTGTCGCGGCGGCGGCCGCCGCTGCCGCAGCAGCCGCGTCATCGGGGGGAGGGGGATTAGGGGGCGGCTCCGGGCGGAGGCTGCCGCCGCCGTGCTGGACGCACGAGGAGACGCTGGCGCTCATCGAGGCGTACGGCGACAGGTGGGAGTCGCTGCGCAAAGGCAACCTTCGGGCCGCGGACTGGGACGACGTCGCCGACGCCGTCACCGCCCGCTGCGACAGGTTCCCCACCGCCACGCCCAAGACCGGCGTGCAGTGCCGCCACAAGATCGAGAAGCTTCGGAAGCGGTACCGCGCCGAGCGGGCGCGCTCCGCCGGCCGCTCGAAGGGGCCCAAGTGGCCCTTCTACCCGCTCCTCCACGACATCGCCGGGAACGGCGCGCCCGACCCCAGCCCCAACGCCATCGTCAAGATCAAGACCAGGGGCCCCGCGCCACCGGCGTCCCCGCCTTCCCCCGTCTCCTCCCCCTCCTCGGAGGAAGAGGCGGTCCGTAGCAGGAGCTTGCACGGACTCATCTCCAACGGCGGGGCCGGGAGCGGGCTGCGCTTCACCATCCCCAAGGCCTCGCGCACCAGGCCGGCCGCGACGAGGCCCGAGAAGAGCAGCAACGAGGAGGACGCTGAGTCTGAGGCCATGTCTGAGGTTGCCGCGGCGCTGCGGGCTGTTGGGGAGGGGTTCATACGGATGGAGGAGCGCAGGCTGGAGCTGTCCCTCCAGATGGAGAAGGAGCGGATGGAATCGGAGATGAAGCGCACCCAGATGATGCTCAACGCGCAGCAGCTCTTCCTCGAGGCCTTCCTCGGGAAGCAGCAGCCGCCGCACAAGAGGGCCAGGTTATCCCCCGCCATGGAGGAGCACTGACCGATCCATTGATAGCTCCGGGTCCTCTCCTTGCTGCTGCTGCCTTTCGATGTGTAGCCATGTTCATGTTTACTTGCTTGCCGTTAACTGCTGTTCAGTGTTAGTAGTTCGTAGTTGTTGACTTGTTTGTGATGTTAGCAGTGCCGTGTTTAGGGTTTGGGGCAAAGGATTTATTGGTGTAGGTAATGGATAAGGTGGTTTAAACTAGAAGCGCTTAGCTGTAATCAGTACAAGTACCTGTTGGTTTATGAGCTGCTGCTTTGGTCGAAGCAACAGCTCAAGTTCGAATAGCACCTGCTTGTTGAATTTTGGTTTTGTTTCGAGTATTTTGTTTGCTTGCTGATTGACCTTCCAGAATGCTTCGTACTGGATTCTTGACATTCAGAAAGCACGATCAGGCACCTCTGTTTTGGGGTGCTAGGTTGCTTTGCACATTGATGGATACTAGAGATTTTCATCAGTGACTGTTAACTGCAGGATTACATAGTCAAATAAGGACGAAATATGATTGTACAATTGGCCAGGAATGTTTCTGAAGTCGCAGGACACTACGAGAGCTACTAGTTTGCCGAGCACAGCGTATTTTAGAAGCTGCTGAAGGCAGTGCCTCAGCGCTAATGGTAGTAATCGGCAGCATATCACCAATGGTAATGGATTGGAGATGGTCTGACCTAGCCTTGCTTAGCCAAGTTCACGATACTAGTTCTGTTCAATCTGTCCTTAGAGCATATTCACTAGTCTTTTAAAAATTGGTTATTGGGAGCCTTTCAGTATCAGGAATGTAAGCGGGTATTACAAACCGCGAGCGCAGGCGCGAGGTTGATGCCAAGCTCCAAGGCCGAAGCCCAGATTTAGATCATCCTCAGTAGCAACCTTTAATGTATACTTTATTTTTAAATTATATTTTATATATTCTATATTTCTAGTATGTGCATTCTCTAAAAAATTTCAGTATGCTTTACAGTGTACCACTGTGATGGCTTTAGAAGCTTTAATCGGCGTGCGGAGAGGAAAAGGGAACGACCACAAGTCCAGAGTGGGAAATGAAATCATTGTGGCTTCATTTGACAATCTGGGAAAATGAAATCATTGTGGCTTCATTTGACAATCTGGGAAAACAACCTAGGTGTGAGCAGCTCTCGCCGGGGTTGGGTTGACACCCGATCCTGGCAGAGGTCATTCCACGCCAGGTTCAATTCTTTTATTAATTTGGGGATTGGAGAAGATCTCGTTGGGATGTGCTTTCCCACGCCCATGCTCATGCCCACGCCCTTGGCGAGCAAGTAGCCATGGATTACGAACCAGTGCCAGTCGTTCACGGTGTGCATCACGGACTGCGAGCTCGTCGGTGACACCGCCATGTTCGACGCCCGGTCGCCCAATGTTGCGGTAGCGTGCGGTGGGGAGAAGGCCTCGCCCCCGCCATCGGGGCCGGCGTCTTCGTTCTCCATGGGGTAGGGAGACGGGGAGGGAAGGCTATGCTTTGGTGTGGAAAGCTCCTCAACGACGAGGTTGGACAGAGGGAGGGTGGTGGCTTCGGATTGGGGATTCGGTCCCGTTGTCTTCTCTCTCTTTGACTTACATCGACTCATAAATCAAACTCCCATAAGTATGCGACCGAGTCGAGCGGAGATAGAGGTCGAGCCAAAAGAGACAAAGACAAGCGAAGATTCCCGGGTTGGGACGAGTCGCTCAATTTCCACTCCGATGCGAGTGGATGGAGTATGGACCTGTCGGATCCACCACCTATCCAAATTCATTTTTAACCCATGATGTGTATTTTATCTACAAGTGTAATTGAATCCACTATTGACGTGGATTGAATCTGAATCCACTCTGACCCTGACCTTTCCAAACAAAGCCTGAGGAAGAGGGGACAACCAGAAAGTGGGAAATCAAATCTTTGAAGTATGGCGCACGGCACACCCATTCGAGGTGCCAAGATGGCAACTAAACAGCTCAAGGTAGGTTCGGAGTGGTGGAGATCTTGGTGGAGATGGTGTCCGGAGAAGGAGAAGAGAGAGAATGATGACAGTAGATAAGGAAGCAGGAGAGAAACAAGGAAAATATGCTTTTGTCAAAAAAGGAAAAAAATATGGTGCACCTGGAGATATAAGAAACCGAGTGAGTGAGAAGGAAAAAGAGAAGAAAAAAAAGGAAGAATTAGAACACGAGTGGAAAAAGAGAGGAAAAATAAGTGGAAAAGGGGTAGAGAAAAGAAAAAGAATGGAAAAAGAAAAAACAAAAGGAAGAAAAAATCTTTAAATATATATAAAATATTATATAATATAATATATCAAAAATATCTAGTGTAAATGGTCTCTGTAGTACTAATATGCAGTACTAATATGCTAACAACCACTCCTTAACATCATATTTATCATGAGAGGTTACAATAGGGATGGTGGAAGAATCGCATCACTTAAAACGAAGGTCTCTTGATCACAATTATAGAAACCTTCAATTTAAGTTATACTTAAATTTTTCACCACACCGAGTCATGATCTCTAGTGATGATTTTGATGGTCACATATGCTAACACTAGACTGTTAGCATTTGAATTTGTGGTTAATTAAGTTAATCACGTGTATTAATTAAAGAGACGTGTCCTTATGAATGGGTGCGTCTTAATCGGGAGACACACCCATTCCCCAATTGGTGAGGTCCCCTCTTGTCTCTTCAACAACTATAAATTAGAGGGATTCAGTTTAGTGTAATGACGAATTAATACACATCTGAATTTCTAACTCTAAGAGCAAATGATTGGCTAGTTGAGAGAAAAACAAGAGGAAGGTTTTCTATCGATGGCTTCGACGTTTACTAACAAGAAGCGTGAGGAAGAAGGTGGGTGTTGTCGGTTATGTGCTAATCAAGATGATTAGCACTGGTTGTGTTTCTTTTATTTGGATACTTTTGTACCCAAATGATTTATTAGTGACTAAGTATGATTCTTTTGAAAAGTTTCTATCAATGATATACATTAGAATTAAGAAATAGTTATGTACTTACACTTCATGATGTATTATATGTATCCTCATTAAGTAGAAATTTAATTTCAGTGTCATGTTTAGACAATGATGGTTATGTATGCCAATTTGGCAAAGATAAGTGTGTAATTAAGTATGATAATAAGATTGTTGTCATTGCTATGAGACAAGGCATGCTATGATTATTGTATATACATGATAATGTTAATGTTGTAAGCGACGATCAGATTTTGTCTCATAAGAATAAGCGCAAAAGAATCGATTTTGAATTGTAAGAGTGGGTACATAAACCCGTTGTTGTTATTTCTCTATTGACGATAGAATTAGTAAGAGAGGTTCAAGATTCTAAACATATTGCTATTAATAATGAAGAGCAACAACAACCCTAAAATGATGATAATATGCAATTAAGAAGATCTCACAGAGAAAGAAGATCTGCCATTTCGGATGATTATGAGATCTATATGAGTGAGGCAATTCAAATAGAGGGTGATCACACCACGTTTGAAGAATCTGTGAGAAGTCCTCAATTGTATGAATGGCGGAAAGACATGGAGGATAAAATGAGGTCTATGGAAATAAAGTTTGGGATTTAGTTGAGATTCTCAATAGAACCAAAACGATAGGCTGTAAATAGGTCTACAAAATTAAACGTGACTAAGGCTTCACTCAAAGAGAAGACATAAATTACAATGAGACATTCTCACCCGTCTCATGTAAAAATTCTTTTAGAATCATTATGGCCTTAGTAACACGTTATGATTTAGAATTATATCAGATGGATATAAAAACGACGTTTCTCAATGGAGATCTTTATAAGAACATCTATATGACACAAACGAAAGGTTTTGTTGTTATGGGTAAGGAACGTGTGAGATGTCATTTAAAGAAGTCCATTTATGGACTTAAACAAGCATCAAGATAGTGGTATCTCAAGTTCGATGAGACAATAAGAAAGTTTGGTTTGAAAAATGAGGAGGATTCTAACACCCTCATTTTCATGCAGCATGCATTGCATACATTCTTATGCATGTTTAACATTAAGCAACACAAAAAGAACAAGATTAAAGTGAATTAGAACCAAAACAACAGTTAAAGCTTGTGTCAGTGCGGACTTGTCCGGACTAGACCCCCAGACTAGTCCACTTTAGCCTATGTTATTTTCCAGACTCATCCCCTTTTGCTGCGGATTAGTCTGAAAATGTTTGTGTTGTTTTCGGACTTGTCCGTTCTCAAGTACGGACTAGTTCAATCTTCCCTACTGGAACTTTTCAGAGTTGTCCGATAATTCCTCATTTTGGTCTGGTTTTTGAAAATTGGACAAACCTCCAGACTTGTTCGGCCCCATACCGGTCTTTTCTATTTTGCTTTTTGGACCGGATTGGACTTGTCCGAACTCCCACCGGACTTGTCCGTTCTAGTCTCTGTATCCGATTGGACTTGTCCGGCCCCTAGCGGACTAGTCTCTGTACCCGATTGGACTTGCCCGACCCCCATCGGGCTTGTCTGTTCTAGTCTCAAGCAAGATCGATCTTCGTCAACTCATCAATATCATCGTCAATTCTCCTCAACTCTTCACCATCAACCCTAGACGTCAAGATCCAAGTATTTCATCCAAATCTCGACCCTTAAGTTGTTGAATTCACGGAAATTACCTTAGATCATCTTTCTACGTCAATCTTGGTCCCATATTCAACTCAAATCATGCTCTAGTTGAAAATTCGCCAAAACCCTAGCCATAACGAACTTGTTCGGTCTCAGTGCGGACTAGTCCAATTTCCTTTCTATTCCAGAACGGACATGTCCGGCCCTGATACAGACTAGTCTGATCCTTCAGTTATGGAAATTCATGGAACTTCTTTAATATCCTCCAAAATGCATTAAAATTTGTTCTAACATGTAATACTTAATTGTAATTAGTTAGTAAGTAATGATAGCAACTTGATAACATGCATTACCACATAATTGCATCAATCATGCATATCATGACATATTAAGTAATATATGAGCATTTATTGATTGTAATGCTTGTTTTGTATGTTTGTTGCGCGGAATAGAAGGTTTTGCTCTAGAGGGTGCTATCGAGGACCTCCAGCACTAGAACTTCGAAGCTTTCGATCCTAACCAATCTCAAGAGCAGGGTAAGTGTCCTTGATCATTTTGATCCTACTTTTAAATGTTTTGTTTGAAAAACTGCATGCTTGTATCAAATTGATGGGAAATCTAAGATAGGTGTTTACTAGTCTTGTTTGACCATTCTTGTCACTTGGCATGCATTGTAGAGAGTCAGGAAGTGTATTTTACCTTTTTGTTTCGCTCTAATTAATTGGGATGAGAAAACAACCAAATGACTTAACCATGAATTAATGCACTTATGTATGATGAGAATTGATGAACATGGTTAATTGGTAATATAGGACCTGGGAGATCTAAGCAAACATGGTTTGTTGATTGGGTTGTAAGATATTGTGGTTTCGCTTGCTTTAGATCTAAGGACCAGTTCATGCGAGAATAAGCCAGGACAACAGTGCCACCACAAGGCTAAATATGGGTGCGGCTTGGCCAATTAATTAGGTGTATTGCCAGCATTATTTGGGTCATTTAAGGGAGCGGGGAATGCGAGTTGGTTGGGTTTGCAATAGTGGCGGGACTGCTTGAGATCCGAATGACACAAAAGGGGAACCTTGGTTGGTTGTGCTCAGCTAGAGGCATCACTATCGGTGAAACCTTAGTGGGTCTGAATATGCTGGTAGTCCCTTTGTAAAGGCTATTTTGTGATCTCTTGGTCATACATCTAAGGTAGTGTATTTGTCATAAGGAAGGTTTCCTTTAGTCACCGACGAGTGATGAAATCATGAACTTGTGGGTAAAGTGGTACAACTTCTGCAGAGTGTTAAAAACTATCATGATAGATGTGCTCCCGGTTAATAGCACCTGGAAAACTTCCATGATTAGAGTGGAACTTGGGATTTGGAATGGTTTGGTTATGGTTATGGTTTGGGTTGTGATAAATAGACACGGTTGATGATGATGGTAAGAATCTGGTATATGGATGGATAATGGATGATGGATTCATATTATATTAAATATTCGGGATATGATGAGATTAATTCACATAAACATTGTAGGATGCTTTTTTACATGTTTTAAATGTACTTTTCAGCAAACAACCATTCTTTATTTGCATTCCTTGTTTAAGCTACATGTCATTATTTTCTCACACTTGCTGAGTACGACATGTGCTCACCCTTGCAATTCCCCCCACCAACAGATTCAGATGATGTTTGGGAGTACCCTGAGGATAATACGGAGTTATAGGTTGTGTGTTGTCGTCGACTTGCTTGTGGATGTGTTGGAGTTGCGCTATCCCCTTTGCTTAATTGCTTAGTTTGCTTAGCTTAATGTTTAGATTATTTTCGCTGCAAGAATAGTATTATTATTAATGATCATTAGAGTTGTTATTCGAGAATTATTTGAATATTGTAATGAAAGTACTTATTTATTAGTTTGTGATGTGGTATTTTTTTGTATATCGTTTGTGGTGCACTGCGTATGTGTGATCAACATCCTGAGCACACATATGTGTCGCACTTGGTTCATTTTCGAAACCAGGTGTCACAAACTGGTATCAGAGCCATATTTTGATCGTAGGACGCAACTTAGATAGAATGGACACTTTAGAGCACATAGAAGCACTCAGGAATAGTCAATGTTTGTTTGGTGTGTTGATTGCTATGTAATGTTTACTTGTGTGCTTAGTAGAGGATTGTGGGATGCTTTAGCACTGGCCACATCCATATAGGCTTATATAGGTAGTTGCTTAGTTTCATATTCTTTGATGCATATAGTTGGGGATGTTTTCTAAATTCTTCTATCTCTTGCTCTTTCTTCAGATGTTGAGGACTCACAACCAAAGGAATGTCAATGAGGAAGGGGAGAACAATGGGGCACCTGGGAACAACAACAATGGACTTGGACCTGAGGCTAGTAACCTTGAGCGATTGATGGCTATGCAGAATCAGCTTATGCAGACTGTGATGCAAACTTTAGGACAGTTGCAGACTAATAACTAGAATCAGCCCCATATGCCTCTACCACCGCCACCCCCATCGCCTCATAACAAATTGGGAGAGTTTATGAGGACTTGACCACCCACTTTTGCTCAAGCCAATGATCCTATGGAAGCTGATGATTGGCTAAAATATGTGGAGAAGAAGCTGCTATTGTCCGTTGCAGTGACAAGGAAAAGGTTCTCTTTGCTTCCCATCAACTAGTTGGAGCAGCTGCAGATTGGTGAGAATCCCTTTGCAATGCCCATGCAAATCAAGAAAGGATCACTTGGGTTGAATTTAAGGAAAGCTTCCGTTCTCATTTTGTTCCTGAATATGTTATGATCTTGAAGAGGTGGAAATTTGAGAACCTGTAAGACCTATGTGTGCTGAATACATTGGCTTGTAGTGAATACACTTGCTTTGACGATAAAAGTTTGAATATCACCAAAACACCTTTTTATCAAGGTCTGACTTTAGCTCCCACATGTTTTTGTTAGCTCCAGCTCAAGGTCCGGGTTGCTCTGGCAAGGTCCGGAACTTGACCGCAGTGCTTCTGTTTTTCAGTTGCAATGTTTCGAACTTGCTTTACATTGTTGGAAAGTTTGCTTAGTATTCTTTTACTAAGTTTTTGGTGCGTTTTGGATGATATGGCTGATATCGTTTTGCTATGCTTTGCAACATGCTTATGTGAGGTGCTCACGTAAGGTGTTGTGTTTGGAACTAACTTGAGTCAAGTCGAGGACTTGGGCTCATATGGATTGGTTGTTTATTCATGTGCAGGTGTTGCTTGAGTTCAAGACATGGTTGGTGACAGGATCCATTGAACTAGTCTTAGGGAGAAGATGAGGTTCAACAACCAAGTTCGGGAGGAATTGTGGTTGAGTTGATCGGAAGGTTGCGCAGCATGTTTGAATCAAGAACAATGCATATGAAGGTATCGTGGACGTCGTTAGAAGATGTTTGCACGTGTTCAAGGAGTGCATGGACGTGACTACATGGTTCCTAGACGTGATGAAGAGATGTGGACGTAAAGAGTTGGTCGAAAAGGTCCAACCGACTAGGTTATGGACTCAGGTTGCGGCTGAATCGGGTTTGACTCAATTATGAAAAGATTTGAGTTGGTTATGATAGGATTTCGTGTGGGTCACGAATTTGAGTTGTTTAGGAATGTGGGATACGTTCCTAAGGTGTTTGGAAGTCTTAAGATTGCTTCTATCTGCGTATATAAGAATCCTAAGCAGTTATGGAAAGTTACGATTCGTGAACAGAGTAGGATTAGGTTTCTGATTTGAGTTGAGTTTACTTTCGAGCTGGTTATATAAGCAAGGGAGCCAAAAGATCGTGGTGCACGACTTTGGGGCTGTTCCTCTTGTGTTCTATTCAATAAAATTCGTAGTTTGAAGGAACTTTTGTGCCTTGTTCGTCAGACTTGTTCCAGACAAGTTTTACTCGTCGAGTTTCTGGACAGCACTACTTTTCGTCGGTGGTTTTATCATAACTCGAGTTTTACAGATCCAATTGATGTGATTCTTTGGGTTGTCTTCACAACTTGATTATCTATCATATGTCAAAATTTCACGGTCATTGGATTTGTGGTCTATGATCTACACGAGTTTATTTGCAGCATTCCAGAACTGTTTTTTTCTCGGGTAGGGCAGATTGACCTTTGTTTGATCTTTTGATCATAACTTGAGTTTTTCTCGATGGATTTGAGTTATTCTTGTTGTGTTGTCTTCGTAACTTGATTATCTTTGATATCTATCACTTTTGTCACGGTGAAACACGTTTAGATTAGTCTCACACACGATTTCTTTAACAGATCGTTTTTCTGCCAAAGGGGTTTGGGTATAATAGTTTCTGCTGCGTAAGATTTTTAAATCTACCATTCACCCCCCTCTGGTAGCTTTTCACGTGCTCTGCGATCCTACAATTGGTATCAGAGCCATGGTGCTCTAATCTTTGTGATTTGCTCGTGTTTTTGACTAATCATCATAGAGAAGTACTCTGTCAAACCTTGTGTGTTCGCTGGTATTGATTTTCAGGTTTGGAAGGCACGCATGGAGGCTTTCATCCAGGCACAAGGCTTTACAATATGGGAGAAGGTATACAAGCCTTACGAAGTGCCATCAAACGATAAAGTTACAGCTACAAATCTGAGAGATGTCGACAACAACAACAAGACTCGGAACTTGATCATACAAGGATTAACACAAAGCGACTTCGACCGTGTTGCACACCTCCGATCTGCATACGATGTGTGAAAAGCACTTTGTGACTACCACGAAGGATCCAACACGATCAAAGAGGTAAGGCAAGACATGTTCAAGAAAGAATACATGCGCTTTGAGATGCAACCCGGTGAGTCTATTGATGACCTTTTTGCTCGCTTTAATAAGATTCTCAGCAACTTGCATAGTGTCAATGTTAATTTTTTAGATGCTGGAAATGTTAGGCAATTGCTAAGTGCATTAGATATGTCAATTTGGGAAATGAAAGTCACATCTATTCGTGAATCTACTGTCATGAGTTTGCTTACTTTAGATATGCTATATTCCAAGTTAAAAACTCATGAAATTGACATAATCTCACGTAAGAACCCCAACAAGTCTATTGCTTTTGTTTCTCAACGTGACATGCCTAGTTCGGATCAAACATCATCTTGTGGTACACTTGCTTTGCTGTCCTCTCTAACCCTTGAACAGATTGAGGAGTTTCCAGAGGAGGAGCTAGCGCTCATCTCTACCCGGTTCTCAAAAGCATTGCAAAATGTGAGAACTAGAAGGAGAGGAAGCTCCGGACCTCAACAATGCTTTGAATGTGGTAAGACAGGACATCTTCGTACAGATTGTCCTAACCTTTCAGGTCCTACCTCCCGGGAAGAAAAACAATCAAAGATAAAGCACTCCTCAACAAACGATAAGAAGAAAAAAAGGGCTTTACAGGTCGCCAACTGGTGAACAGTTTTATCTCAGCACTCCAGGAACTTGGCTCAAGCGACGTGGACATTGGAAGTGATGAAGATGAAGATGATTTGGCAAACTTGTGCTTTATGGTGGGCAAGTCAAGATCAAGTATGGAGGAGGCATAACACAACAGCGACAATGAAGAGGTATGTCCTACTTGCGAAGAAATGTGTGATGCTATTTCTCGTGCCACTATTATTGTTAAGAAAAAGGACAAAAAGCTTAGGGATAGTACTGCTAAAATTGAATCACTAGAATCTGAAATCAACCGTTTAAAAACTTTGATTCCTAGTGATGATGCATGTCCCTCATGTGATTTAATATATGAACAATTGTCCTCATTAAGAAGTGCTCACACCTCCACACTTGATAAACTTGAGTTAGAAATTGAAAAGAACAAAGAGCTTGCTGCACTTAATGATAAAAACTTGAAAGATGCTAGCTGTTCTACAGTTGATTTGCATTGTTCTAGTTGTGATGATCTTGATAAAAAACTGCAAGATGCTATGAATGAAATTTCTATATTAAACAATGCTTTACGTTCTCATGAAGTTAAATATTGTTCCAATTGCAAATTAAAAGGAAAAACTTCATGTGAAAATTGCCTTGATATGTCCAATAAACTTGACAACATGCATAGGACATTAGATCGGTTTTGTAATGGGAATAAGAACCTAAACTTGCTGCTGAATTCTTCCAAGTCTTACAATGATAAAACTGGTTTAGGTTTTCATTCTCATGCTCATGCTAAGGAACATCCACCTAAAAGTGTAAAGTCATTAGGAAGTGGTTTGATTCAAACAGTTCCTAAACAAAAATAAGTGGTTTTCAAATCTGCAAGAGTATTGTCTCATTCGGTTTCAAATAAAAATGTTGTTTGCTCATCTAGACATGAACACAAAGTTAATTTCATTGTACCTACTGTGGTAGAGATGGTCATGTCATAGATTTTTGTTATAGACTAGCTAAACAACAGAAAAGGGAAAGAATGGTTGCTAGATCTCATAACTTTCATGCAAAATTTGCTGCACATATTGAACCGAATGTACAACCTGTTGTTTTGAGTCAAAAACATTCCAAGTTTACCTCCGAACCTTCTGTTTTTGCCTCCGGAGCTACTGATTTTTGTGCTACACAAGTAACACCTTATAGGTCAGTAGTTAAGAATAAAAAATCTCAAACTTTGACTCATAAACCTGCTGTTTTGTCTCAGCTTTCGCATGTTTTTCCTGCTGTACGTCGCATGACTCAGTACTGGATTCCTAAATGCCTTTTGACTAACCCCAGTATTGAGTCATCGATGTATTGTGCTTCTATGTAGGTTACACGTTTGAGGAAGGAGAACATTTGGATTGTGGATTCAGGTTGCTCACGCCACATGACTGGTAACAAAGATTGGTTCTCCTCCCTCTCTTTTGTGTCACGTGTAGAGAATATTACTTTTGTCGATAATTCTTCAACTCCTATAATTGCTAAGGGTTCGATTAGAGTAAATGATCACTACACTTTGAAGGATGTGGCACTTGTCAAAAATTTGAAATACAACTTGCTTTCTGTTTCACAATTGCTAGATGAAAATCTAGAAATTATTTTCAATAAAAACTGCTGCAAAGTTGTAAGTTCAAATAGTGAGCTTATTTTTAACATGTCTCGATTTGGAAGAGTTTTTAAAGCTGATTTTGATATGTCTTCCTCTAAGCATAGGTGTCTAGTTGCTAATGATTCAAATGACCTATATTTTTGGCATCGTAGACTTGGTCACGTAGGCTTTGATCACCTAACACGTGTTAGTGATCTTGATCGCATACGTGGGCTGCCTAAGCTTAAAGGGGACAAAGAAATTGTGTGCTCTTCTTGTATACATGCTAAGATGGTTGCAGGTTCACATACTCCTCTCACAATGATCATGACAACTGAACCGTGTCAACTTTTGCAGCTTGACACCATAGGACCTTCACGTGTTCAATCCTTCGGAGGTAAATGGTATGTACTTGTGATTGTTGATGATTATTATAGATACTCTTGGGTTTACTTTATGACGTCTAAGAATGAATCTTTTAGCCACTTTAGAACTTTATTTCTTAGATTATCAATTGATCACCTAGGATCTTTAAAAACAATTAGAAGTGATAACGGAACTGAATTTAAAAATCAATCTTTTGATCACTTTTGTGCTGAAAATAGAATAGATCATAAATTTTCTTCACCATATATACCTCAACAAAACGGTGTTGTAGAAAGAAAGAACAGAACCTTAGTTGAGATGGCTAGGACTATGCTTGGTGAATATCAAACTCCTAGGAAATTTTGGGCTGATGCGTTAGCAACCGCTTGTTATGTCTCAAATCGTGTTTTCTTGCGTGCTAAGCTAGGTAAAACACCATATGAGCTCTGGTTTGGACATAGGCCTAGTGTTACACACTTTCGGGTCTTTGGTTGCAAATGCTTTGTTAAGAAACATGGTAATCTTGATAAATTTGAACCTAGATCCATTGATGGCATGTTTCTTGGTTATCCATCTCATACTAGAGGCTACCGTGTGCTTTTACTTGATACTAAAAAAATTGTGGAGACTTGTGAAGTGTCTTTTGATGAAGCTAGCCCAGGTACTAGCTCAAACATTGCAGGTCCAGATCCATATCCGCAGGGGGAGAGCATTTTCGCTGAAGATGAGGAAGAATTGGAGCTGCTGCCCGAAAATTCAGCAGCTAAAGACTTTGGTTCAGCTCCGGACGTTAATTCTCAACCAGCACTAACAACCATCAATGCTGATTCAAATCATCCTCAAGTCACAAGCTCATCGATTTGTGATGAACATGAAGAAGAAGAAGCATGTGAGACATCTGTTCCCCTACGGTTTTACAAAGATCATCCCTCACAACAGATGATTGGAAGCTTGCACGAACGAGTCACACGGTCCAGGTTTTGCGATCCAAACTCCTATGCTCATTCTGCTTTTGTTGCTTCTTTTGAGCCCAAAGATATATCACACGCACTCACTAATGAATCTTGGATTATTGCCATGCAAGAAGAGTTAGAAAATTTTGAAAGAAATAATGTTTGGAAACTTGTACCTCCACCTCAAGGTCACACTTTAATTGGAACTAAATGGGTATTTAAAAATAAACAAAGTGAGGATGGGGTTGTGGTTAGGAATAAGGCTAGGTTGGTTGCTCAAGGTTTCACTCAAGTTGAAGGTCTAGATTTTGATGAAACTTTTGCTCCCGTTGCTAGATTAGAAGCCATAAGAATTTTGTTAGCCTTTGCTGCATCTAAAGGTTTCAAGCTATATCAAATGGATGTTAAAAGTTTTTTTCTAAATGGCTACATAGATGAGGAGGTTTATGTCAAGCAACCACCGGGTTTTGAAAATCCTGATTTTCCTAATCATGTTTACAAACTGTCCAAAGCCTTGTACGGTCTAAAACAAGCCCCTAGAGCATGGTATGATAGGTTAAAAACATTCTTACTTGAAAAAGGGTTTACCATGGGCAAGGTTGATAAAACTCTTTTTGTGCTTAAACATGGCAATGACTCATTATTCGTTCAAGTGTATGTGGATGATATTATCTTTGGTTGTGCTTCTCATGATCTTGTGTCCAAGTTTTTAGCTATGATGAGTTCAGAATTTGAGATGAGTATGATGGGTGTAAGGACCGAATGCCCAAGAGGGGGGGTGAATTGGGCTTCTTTTGAAAAATTCTAAGCAATAAAACTTAATTTCTAAAGCCCAATTCCCTACGCAAACTATCTATGCATTCTAGTAGATAGAAACTTTGCGGAATATAAAATGCATAAAAGTAAGGGAAAGGAGAAGGATGCAAACTCCCGAGGAGACACGAGGATTTATCCTGTGGTTCGGCAAGATCGTCAAGATCTTCCTACATCCACATTGTGGCACCTACCAAAGGGTTTTGCCACACCCAAGTCACCGAGATGAGGGGTCTTCACTATTCCTCTCTGTTTGCCTCCCTTGTCAAGGTGGAGCTCAAGCCTTGTACAAATTCGACCCTCCGGGCTTCCACAAACGCCTTGGCAAGCTCTGGAAGTCTCCTCACAGTTACAAACACCAAGGGCACTCCCTTGAGGCTCTCTCACTATCCTAGAGAGTCCACTCACCCAGAATGGAGGCACACAAGCTCTCTCTCTAGCTAGTTCTAGCCTAACTCTTGGTGTATAGGTGATCGAAATGAAGTGGAGATGATTGCTCTTGGTCTTGAATGCTTGTGGATGTGTTGATAGTGTCTGGTGATCAAGACTTAACGAAATGACAGGATTAGGGGGTATTTATAGCCAGCCTCCCCGAAATAGCCGTTGGAAAAGTAGGCTGATAGAACTTTACTGTGAACACCGGATGATCCGATGTCTCCCCTTTAGTTATCATCGGTCAAGTTACTTTAGCTGACGTCATTGTGTCAGATATTACCGTTGTTAGACCGATGTTGATCCTGTCTTCTCATCGGATGATCCGGTGGCTCTTCCTCCAGAATTTTCTCAAACTTAATGCTTACTGGAGTAATCGACCGATGTGTGCTTCTCTGTACATCGGATGATCCGGTGCTACACTTGGTCCAATGATATTGCAAACTGTACTGATGGACCGATGTTGCTGAGCCATTCACATCGGATGATCTGGTGAGTACTTTGTTCTGAGGTCTTCTTCTTCAGTTGAACCAACTCGACCGATGTGTTGTTCTGAGGTATCATCGGTTGATCCGGTGAGTTGATTTTGTTTGCTTTGAGTTGTTTCTAAGTGATTCTTTTGTGTCTTGCTCGATTGACCTCTTTGACATTTATTGCAAAGGCATTTCTGATGATCTTTAAGCATTGAATGTTGTCAATTTAAAGTTGAATGACTTTGACATAAGAGCTTTCACTTCTTGTCTTCATATCATTGATTTGATCTCATACATTGATTGTTAGGGGTCTCCAGTGACATATTGATTTCATTTTATTGAGTGATTATGGGGACCTTGCATTCACAAATTCATTAGTAAAATCCAATGGTTGTCATTAATCACCGAAACCATACCTCATGGGGGCCTAGATGCTTTCAATCTCCCCCATTTTGGTGATTGATGACAACACAACAATTTAAAGTGCAATAGTAATGACTTTGATAGAATGAAACTTAAAGGAATGAAACTTAAAGGATATGCAATGAATACAAGATATCACACTTATTATTTGAAAGCTCAAAATCAATCAATAACTCAAGTGTGAGTAAGTGAGTAACACCAAATAAGCTCAATCGATTAATTAACATAAGAGTACTCAATGAACACCAAATGAGTAGCAAAAGCATCGAATTACATAAGATAATTAGATAAACTCCAAATTACAAAAGATAACTCATAAGAAAGACTCCCCCTGAGACTAAGCAGACTCCCCCCCCTGACTCCTCTAACTCTTCCCCCCCTTTGGCATCAAGACACCAAAAAGGGATTCGAGTGCCTAAGGATCCTGAGTACTAGGCGCGATGACGAACTGGTCGCCGTCGCCGGAGCTGCTGGCTGGAGTAGCGGTGGAAGGAGCTGCCGGAGCCGTAGGAGCCACCGTCGGTGCCTGCTGTGTAGGAGCTGCTGGAACAGGGGCACTGACGACGAAGGTCGGCGTCTGCTGAAACAGTGTCGTGGCCGGTAGCGAGGAGTGAATCGGAGCACCGGGAGCCAGAAGTGGAGACATGCTGATGGAGGGAATCGGCATAGACGGCACCGGAGCGGCAGCTGGAGCCAGGACTGGTGGTGGTGGAGCGACTCCTGGCAGCTGCGATGAGAGGGCAATCCCGGTCTAGGTGTAGAGGTTGGTGATCAACCCCAGGATGCCCATCATCGCCTGCTGCGTCTGCTGCTGCTGGTCGAGGGTGCGCTGGTGCATCTGGTCTATGAGTCCAGTCAGCCGGTTAGTGTCCTCACGCCTCTCATGGGCGATCTGACGCTGCATCTCCTGCTGCTGCTGCTGGAGCTCAAGGAGGCGGGCAGCCTGCTCCGCTCGAGCCTACTCAGCTGCCAGCCTGTCCAGACGCTGCTGCTCAACCATCTGCTTGAGGAGCGAAGTCAGCTCTGACGGCTGAGTGACCTGTGCCTCAGTGACGGGAGGTGGAGTAGGTGGTGGCACTGTAGAGCCTCCAGCCTCCGCGTCGTGCTGCCTGGGTGAGGGAGGAGGTGGAAAGTACTCCTTGACACTGTCGTCGGTGTCACTCTCGGACTATATGTGCTGCAGGTCCTCACCCTGTGCCTCTGCCTCAGCTAGCCTCTCATCCTCCTTCTCCAAGTCCGACCAGTCCTCCTCAGAAAGACGAGCCCTAACCTGACGCTAGACTGGACGGCCAAGGCGGAGTTCTCCAGGAGCTGGGGCACGGTAGTGACCGAACCGTGTCACACTCTCGTCAGTGAGACGGTCATGCACAACAGACTCCTCAGGGACCATCATAGAGAGCAGATAGCTGATCTAGTGTCCATACACGAGCTGCCTCATCATGCCCACTCCGTCAGTAATCACATCCTCCATCTCGCATATGAGGACGTCCACTATGTCGAACTCCATCCCGTTCATGATGTAGAATAGGAGAGTCTGCTGTAAGGTGGTGAACCCCTCCAAGTAGCCTAACCTCGGCAAGAGCGTGCGGCGCAAGGCAAGGTGCACTGTGCGCGCAGCTGGAGTCAGCAATACCGGTACCCTCGGCTGGTCAGGAGAGAAAGTAGGACCGAACAAAGAACAGATCTGCTCCAGAGCTGGTGCCACTCCTCCAGTGAGCGGCCTCCTCGGCGGATCTGCCATCCCATAGACCCTCTCATGCACGCAAGTGTCGTGCAAGTCCACTCCCAGCAGCTGTGCCAGTGCCTGTCTCGTCAGGTGATAGTGTTGTCCCATAAACATGAAATCAATTGACCTGCGGCCCTCAGAGACGTAGAGAGTAGCGTAGAACACGCATACACAGTCTTCCACATAGGCACTCCTCTCATAGGACACTAGCTGCACCAGAGCTCTGTACCTCTCAAAATAAGGTTGAATCTCTGTCTCGACAGCCAGAGCGAGCTGATCCTAGTCCAGAAAGTTGTGCTGGAACAACTTGTGGCCTCGGCGTCTGTAGGTCTCGTAGAGGGATGCCTGCGTCACAGTCCAGAAACGATTGTCTACAAGTGCTTCCCTGGGTTGCGGGTACCACTCCTCAAGCAGCACACTCCACCTGAGTCTATGAAGCTGCTTGGCCTTCATCTTCCGGTAGTCGGTCAACCGGACTCCTTCAGCAACATGGACAGTGGTGTCCATCTCGTAGATAGCTCGCTGGGCCTCCCTATCCTCACGAAGATCGGCAGCCGTCAGTCTCGGACGTGGTGCTGCCGCGGGATGACCCCCACGGGTCCGGGCTGAGCGCCGGTGGACGAGAGGCTCTACCGGCTCTTCTTCGACCTCAGAGTCATCAATCACGGGAGGCTGCCTCAGACGAGCCTCACGGATCCTCAGTGATCCCCCTCGGCCACGCTCACGCTCCTCGGCGGTGCGAGCGGCCATCAACGCCTTCTTCACCTCCTTCGACAATTTTTGCTTCTTCGCGGCCGGCTCCGCGATGGCCTTGCCTTTGTTCTTCTTGTTGCGAGCTATTGCGATCGGGCACGTGAACGGAGTCAACGATGTCGAACACACGGAACGGCGACGTGGAGATCGACGAGGTGGTGGAGGTGTGGCTGGGCGGTGGTGGTGCGCGAGCGGTGGTCGGCGGCGCAGGAGCGGCGGCGGTGGCGCTTGGGTGGAGCGGCGGCAGCGCTTGGTGATGGAGGCGGCGGCGCTAGGTGATGGAGGCGGCGGCGCGGTGGAGCGGCGACCGGAGGCGGCGGGCGGCGACGGGCGGCGGCGGCCGGAGGGTGGCGGCGGCGTCCGGCGGCGGTGGTGGCGCTTGGTGAGAGAGTCGGCGGCGGTAGCAAACAAGATCGGGGAGAGAGAGAAAAGAGATGAACGGCCGGTTTAAATAGTGGGTCCCAAACCCTAGCCGACTTTTTAACACCGGATGGACCGATGTTGAACGATAGATGCACCGGTCGAATGCCACAGTAAGGTTTTTCAGAAAAGTGGCGTTGACACCGGATGGACCGACGTTGAAGGATGGGAGCATCGGTCGAATGGTACAGTAAGGGTGTTCAGAAATGGAATGTTGACACCGGATGGTCCGACGTGGGAGGAAGTAGCATCAGTGTAATTTGGCACTGCTCCAGACTTGTGAACACCGGATGGACCGATGTTTCTCAGGATGAACTCGTCGGTCGATTAGTCACACTTGACTGAACTGATTTTTGGGGATTGAACACCTATCGATCCGATGAGAGATTGACCTAGGCATCGGATAATCCAATGAGAGCAGAACAAAAACATCCCATATATGTCCTTTGACCAAACAAACAAGCAAAGAGAAACACATGTCTTAGGACATTTTGGGCAACCCCTTACCCCTCAAAAATGCTAATATGCCAATAACTTGGCTAATCCTTAAAGCAAATAGAACATCGAAGGAAGAAAATGGGAAGGAAATTATCCAAATAAAATGTAAGGCCCATGCTTTGTGAGCTAGAGTATGAAGACTTCTATCTCTTTGAAGCATGTTCCTCTAGGCATTAACGCACCTAACATTTAGTTCTTTCCACCTTATATGAGTTGAGATATTGCATTTCAAACAAGTCTCTTTCTCATGAGGTGGGTTCCCCTTTGTGACATTCTACCGTATGCAATGCCAAACATTTTATAATGCAAGAAATTATAAGTCTATATGGCAGGCATCATGCAAGGCATAAAATAAATCTATCTTGCCAAGTTTGAACCTTTCAAAGGCTTCTTCAGGGAGAACCACTCTCCAAACCTTGGGAAAACCCAAAAGAACCTTCATCCCAAGCTAACCCTTGCTCACCCTTATCCTTTGAGAGTTAGGCAAGACCTATATGAAGTGCATTCTTACATGACGTTCGTTGCATCTAGCACATTTAATTCACTTCTTAGCCTAGAAAAGGTTTTCTCATCAAGTGGTTTAGTGAAGATATCCGCCAATTGTTCTTCGGACCTAACACCTCTCAAAGAGATGTCTCCCTTAGCTTCATGGTCCCTTAGGAAATGATGGCGAATATCAATGTGCTTAGTGCGGGATTGTTGAACGGGGTTTTTAGCTATCTTAACCGCACATTCATTGTCACAAAGGAGAGGCACACAACCAAGTTTAATACCAAAGTCCAAAAGGGTTTGTTTCATATAAAGAATTTGGGCACAACATGCACCGGCCGCAATATATTCCGCTTCCGCCGTGGACAAGGCGACGGAATTTTGCTTCTTGCTTGACCAAGATACTAGGGAACGCCCAAGCAAGTGGCACCCACCGGAGGTACTCTTGCAATCTAAGCAGCATCCGACAAAGTCCGAATCCGAGTATCCCAAGAGGTGGAATTTTGCACCTTTAGGGTACCACAAGCCCATAAGGGGTATGCTTAAGATATCTAAGTATCCTAAAGACCGCATTCCTATGCGATTCTTTAGGTGCCGCTTGAAAGCGAGCACACAAGCATACACTAAACATGATATCGGGCCTAGATGCGGTAAGATAAAGCAATGAACCAATCATAGAACGGTAGTGAGATTGATCAATAGGTTTACCGTCCTTATCCGCGTCGAGATGACAATTTTTTGCCATTGGAGTGCTTCTTGAGCTATAATATCCCATCTCAAATTTCTTCAAGAGGTCCTTGTGTACTTCTCTTGATAGACGAAGGTCCCCTCTTGAAGTTGCTTGATTTGAAATCCAAGGAAGAAGTTGAGCTCTCCAATCATTGACATCTCGAATTCCCTAGACATCATTTTGCCAAACTCATGGCTAAGAGCTTCGCTAGTTGAACCAAAAATAATGCCATCAACATAAATTTGACAAATTAACAAATCTCCGTTGATGTCCTTGGTGAAGAGTGTAGTGTCCACCCTCCCGATCTTGAATCCTTGCATGATGAGGAAATCCCGTAGTCGTTCGTACCATGCCCTAGGTGCTTGCTTGAGCCCGTAGAGTGCCTTGTGCAACCTATACACATGATTAGGACTCCTCGGATCTTCAAACCCGGGAGGTTGTTCAACATAAACAAGCTCGTTAATGTAACCATTAAGAAAGGCACTTTTCACATCCATTTGATAAAGTCTAATGCTATGATGTGATGCAAAGGCAAGAAGTATACGGATGGCTTCTAGCCGGGCGACCGGGGCAAATGTCTTCCCAAAGTCTAGTCCTTCAACTTGCGAGAACCCTTTGGCCACAAGTCTAGCCTTGTTGCGGACCACAACGCCATTCTCGTCTTGTTTGTTGCGGTACACCCACTTTGTTCCGATGGCGTTCTTGTCCTTGGGTCGCTCCTCCAACACCCAAACTTCATTGCGGATGAAGTTGTTGAGTTCTTCTAGCATGGCCATCACCCAATTTGGGTCTTGGAGTGCTTCCTCAATGTGAGTGGGTTCTACACACGAAACAAACGAGTAGTGCTCACAAAATGAAGCAAAGTGGCGAGAACGTGTGCTTACACCCCTTGACGGACTTCCAATGATTTGGTCCATTGGATGCGCCTTGGAGATGCATCCATGCCTCATAAGTGGTTGTGAAGCACTTGGTGAAGGTGATGCGTGTTGCTCCTCTTATGGTTGGACTTGATCATGGACTTCTTCTTCCTCTTGATGTTGTTGTGCTTGTGAATCTTGAGTCGGCAATGGATCATACTTCTCCTCTTCGTCAACTTGAGGCGCCATGGAGGTGTTGATGTTGGGACTTGAAGCTCCCCCTTGATCATGGCTCTCCTCAACTTCCGGCTTGATGTCTCCAATGGTCATGTTCTTCATGGCTTCTCGTAGAGGCTCATCATCTATTTCATCATGACCAAAACTCTCCTCTTGGGAGCCATTAGATTCATCAAACTCAACATCACAACTTTCCTCAACTAAACCGGAGGTTTGGTTGAATACTCGATATGCTTTTGAGTTTGATGCATAACCAAGGAATATACCAACATCACATCTTCTTTCAAACTTACTGAGCCTTTTCTTGCGATAGATGTAGCACTTGCATCCAAAGACTCAAAAGTAGGAGATGTTGGGCTTTCTCCCAATGAGAACCTCGTACGGGGTCTTTTGAAGTAGTCGATGGAGATAGACCCTATTTGCGGCATGGCACGCCGTGTTGATTGCTTCGACCCAAAACTTCTCTGACGTGTCGTAGTCATCAAGCATTGCTCTTGCAAGAGTGATGAGTGTCTTGTTCTTTCTTTCAACGACACCATTTTGTTGAGGAGTGTATGTGGCCGAAAACTCATGTTTCACTCCTTCACGGTCACACCACTCCCCAATGTTGTAGTTCTTGAATTCGGTGCCGTTGTCACTCCGGACCTTGATGATGGGAAGTTGAAATTCCCTTTGAGCGCGGTTGGCGAAGGTCTTGAACACTTCCGGAGTTTCACTCTTGTCACCTAGAAATAAAGTCCAAGCATAGCGAGAATAGTCATCAACAATAATGAGACAATAGAGGTTACCACCAAGGCATTGATATGTGGACGGTCCGAAGAGGTCCATGTGGAGTAGCTCAAGTGGCTTGGAGGTTGACACCATTGTCTTCATTGGGTGGTGTGAAGCAACTTGCTTCCCGGCTTGACAAGCGCTACAAAGCTTGTTCTTCTCAAATGTGACATCCTTCACGCCGGTCACCATCCCAAGCTTGAATGACTTCTTGAGTTTGCTCATCCCAATGTGCTCTATGCGTCGGTGCCATAGCCAACCCAAGCTTGTCTTAGTGAAAAGACAAGTGGATAAACTAGCATTCTTGTTGGAGAAATCTACTAGGTAGAGATGTCCATGCCGAAATCCTTTGAAGACTATGTCTTTGCTTGTTTCACTACTCACAACAACATCATTTTTGCTAAATGTGCATGTTAGTTCAAGATCACATAGTTGTGCAATAGAAAGTAAATTAAAGCTAAGTGACTTAACGTACAAAACATTAGAAATGGATAAATCATTTGAAATAGCAATTTTACCTAACCCAATTACCTTTCCCTTAGAGTTATCACCAAAGGTGACTTGTTCATGATTGTCGGGGTTTTCTATGGTGGTGAACATACCATCATTGCCGGTCATATGTTGGGTGCACCCGCTATCGAGTACCCAATGCTTTCCTCCGGCTTTGTAGTTCACCTACACACATGAATTCAATTTTTAACTTTAGGCACCCAAGCCAACTTAGATCCTTGTATGTGTGATACAAGTGTCTTTGGGACCCAAAGTTGCTTGGGGAGCTTCCCCTTCATGTCCTTCATGTCCTTGCCAATGAACCTAGCCTTCACCTTGCCATCTACTTTACTTAAGAGATAATAACGAGCATTGAAAGTAGATTTGTAATTAGTAGGAAGCTTGGGAGAGGGTCGGTTAGGAAGAGGACACTCCCTTGTGTGGTGACCGGTGACCTCACAATGTTGGCAATAAGAACCAACTTCTTTGATGAAGCTTGATCTTAGCTCCGGTGAGGGCACCTTTCCTTTGTTAGGCACCGGGAAGGATCCAAGTCCTCTTTTGTTGAAGGCCTTTGCTTGTTGGAAGAGGATTTCCTTGTGTTTGACCTCCCCTTCTGAAAGTCTAGCCACACTAGTGCGGAGACTCTCAATTTCTTCCAACAAGTCCTTCTCCCTAGCATTAGCTTTCAAAGGCAAAGACTTGTGCAAAGCATTAGTGGCATGAGAAGTAATGGATATGTTATCATTAAGAGTTTGCTTCTTCATATTTTTCAACTCTTGATCAAGCATGTCATGAGCAAGGTTAAGTGTTTGATGTTCTTGTGTTAACTTGTTGTGCTCTTCCAAGAGTGTTTGGTGTGCTAAGTTAAGTTCATGATTATCTATCTTGATTTTAGCCTTTTCTTCCTCAATTTGCTTGACATGGGATTTGAGCGTGTCATGCTCTTTGAGTATGCTTTCATACTTGTCAAGCAAATCAAGGTTAGCACTCTCAAGTCTAGCACGAGTTTCTTCAAGCACTTTAACCTTACTCTTTTCCCTCTTAATGATAGCATGATATTCATTTATCAAAGAAGTTAAATCATTGGGGGAAAGCTCATCATCGCTAGAGTCGTCACATACCTTGGTGTTACCTTTCGCCATGAGGCACATGGGCGGTGGATGAAGAGGTGCATCATCATTGTTGGCGATGGCGAGGCCGGCCAAGCTTTCTTCTTCCTCTTCACTCTCTTCATCACTTGTTTCTTCGTTGGTGACCCATTCATTTGCCTCACACATGAACACCTTTTGTGGGCCATTTCTCTTCTTTGGGAAGAGCCTTGCCTTCTTGCCCTTGTCATGTTTCTTCTTCCCAAAGGATCTTGGCTTGGGTTTGGCCTCTTCTTCATCATCATCACTTCCTTCAAGCTTGTGATGCTTGCTCTTGTGGTTCTCTCTTCTTTTGTCCAGTTTTGGACAATCATAGGAGATGTGGCCTTGATCACCACAGTTGTAGCAAGTCTTGTGATCATCTCTCCTTGGTAGAAATGCTCTCTTCTTGGGATCAAATGTGTATCCCTTATTAGTGATCTTGGAGTTCAAGCGTGAGAACTTTCTCATCATCAACGCAAGCTCATCATCATAATCTTCACTTGAGGCTTGTTCTTCTTCACTTGAGCTAGGCTCAACCACCATCTTCTTGAAGCTTGTTTTCTTGGTGGAGGCCTTTAGAGCAATTGTCTTTGAAGATGATTGCTCCATCATCCCAAGCACACTCATCTCATGAGCGTGTATTTCTCCAATGAGCTCCGAAACTTCAATGTGGTCAAGCGACTCTTTTTGGAGCATGGAGTTGATGATGTTGTACTTTGGCTTGGGAAGGAGCATGAGGATCTTGCGGTTGATGAGTCCCTTGCCAAGAGAAGCAATGTCAAGAGCATTTATTTCTTCAATAAGCACATTTAAGCGAGAGAACATCTCATTGACATCTTCATGAGGTAGCATCTTAAATTCATCATATTTTGCTTTAAGCATGTGATATTTAAGTTCTTTGACTCTAGAAGAACCCTCATGAATCTCTATTAAGCAAGCCCAAATTTCACAAGCTTTTTCCTTGCTAGCAATCCTAGAAAACACATCTTGACTAATACATTCATAGATTGCATTCCTAGCTTTAGCATCCCACTTAATTTGATCACCCACATAATTTTGTTCTCCAAACCCCGCGTGGGTCGCTTCCCATACTTTGGGAGCAATAGCCTCTAGATAAGCGCGCATGCGTGCTTTCCAATAGGCAAAGTTCTTGCCCTCGAAGATAGGAACCGAACCCCCAACCTTGGCCATTTTAGCTCTCTAGCGGTGAAGGTAGAATGATCCTATGAGCAACCTAGCTCTGATACCAATTGTAAGGACCGAATGCCCAAGAGGGGGGTGAATTGGGCTTCTTTTGAAAAATTCTAAGCAATAAAACTTAATTTCTAAAGCCCAATTCCCTACGCAAACTATCTATGCATTCTAGTAGATAGAAACTTTGCGGAATATAAAATGCATAAAAGTAAGGGAAAGGAGAAGGATGCAAACTCCCGAGTAGACACGAGGATTTATCCCGTGGTTCGGCAAGATCGTCAAGATCTTCCTACATCCACGTTGTGGCACCCACCAAAGGGTTTTGCCACACCCAAGTCACCGAGACGAGGGGTCTTCACTATTCCTCTCTGTTTGCCTCCCTTGTCAAGGTGGAGCTCAAGCCTTGTACAACTTCAACCCTCCGGGCTTCCACAAACGCCTTGGCAAGCTATGGAAGTCTCCTCACAGTTACAAACACCAAGTGCACTCCCTTGAGGCTCTCTCACTATCCTAGAGAGTCCACTCACCCAGAATGGAGGCACACAAGCTCTCTCTCTAGCTAGTTCTAGCCTAACTCTTGGTGTATAGGTGATCGAAATGAAGTGGAGATGATTGCTCTTGGTCTTGAATGCTTGTGGATGTGTTGATAGTGTCTGGTGATCAAGACTTAACGAAATGACAGGATTAGGGGGTATTTATAGCCAGCCTCCCCGAAATAGCCGTTGGAAAAGTAGGCTGATAGAACTTTACTGTGAACACCGGATGATCCGATGTCTCCCCTTTAGTTATCATCGGTCAAGTTACTTTAGCTGACGTCATTGTGTCAGATATGACCGTTGTTAGACCGATGTTGATCCTGTCTTCTCATCGGATGATCCGGTGGCTCTTCCTCCAGAATTTTCTCAAACTTAATGCTTACTGGAGTAATCGACCGATGTGTGCTTCTCTGTACATCGGATGATCCGGTGCTACACTTGGTCCAATGATATTGCAAACTGTACTGATGGACCGATGTTGCTGAGCCATTCACATCGGATGATCCGGTGAGTACTTTGTTCTGAGGTCTTCTTCTTTTCAGTTGAACCAACTCGACCGATGTGTTGTTCTGAGGTATCATCGGTTGATCCGGTGAGTTGATTTTGTTTGCTTTGAGTTGTTTCTAAGTGATTCTTTTGTGTCTTGCTCGATTGACCTCTTTGCCATTTATTGCAAAGGCATTTCTGATGATCTTTAAGCATTGAATGTTGTCAATTTAAAGTTGAATGACTTTGACATAAGAGCTTTCACTTCTTGTCTTCATATCATTGATTTGATCTCATACATTGATTGTTAGGGGTCTCCAGTGACATATTGATTTCATTTTATTGAGTGATTATGGGGACCTTGCATTCACAAATTCATTAGTAAAATCCAATGGTTGACATTAATCACCGAAACCATACCTCATGGGGGCCTAGATGCTTTCAATGGGTGAACTCACGTACTTTTTGGGGCTGAAAATCAAGCAAACAAAGGGGGGTACCTTTGTACATCAAACAAAGTATACAAAAGATCTCCTAAGGCGCTTCAACATGGACAAAAGCAAGCCTCTTCGGACACCAATGGGAACAGCAGCAACACTTGAACATGATGAAGATGGTGAACCCATGGATCAAAAAGAATATAGAAGCATGATCGGTTCACTTTTGTACCTTACGGCATCAAGACCAGACATACAATTCAGCGTATGTCTTTGTGCACGGTTTCAAGCTTCCCCACGTGCTTCACATCGTCAAGCCATCAAAAGGATTCTCAGGTACTTACATGGAACTCAAGAATTTGACATTTTTATTCCTTCTTCCTCAACCGTTACTTTGAAAGCTTTTTCGGATGCTGATTTTGGGGGTTGTAGGATTGATAGGAAAAGTACTTCTGGTGCTTGTCATTTTCTTGGTAATTCTCTTGTTGCTTGGTCCTCTAGAAAACAAAATTCAGTTGCACAATCCACAACCGAATATGAATATGTAGCTGCTGCTAATGCTTGCTCACAAATTCTTTGGATTGTTCAAACTCTTAAGGACTATGGGGTTGATCTAGATAGTGTTCCACTGTTCTGTGATAATACTAGTGCCATTTGCATTGCTAAAAACCCCGTGCAACATTCTAGAACTAAGCACATTGATATTAGGTATCACTTTCCCCGAGATAATGTTGAAAAAGGAAACATTATGCTTCACCATGTAGATACCGAACAACAATTGGCTGACATTTTTACAAAACCTTTGGATTTCTCTCGTTTTTGTTATGTTCGTAGTGAAATAGGGGTTATGCATCCTCATGGCTTAAATTGAGGGGGGGTTTTGAAACTTGGGAAGTCTATGTGTGAATCTGAAATTAGAATAATATGAGTATAGTAATTCATACATATATGACTTTGTGATTCCTTTTACATGTTGAAAGTTCTTACTACATTATTCATGTTATACATTTTGTAGTTTTTGCCATGTGTAGTAATTGGAATAATTACTTACACTAAAACCCATCATGGTCGAACTTTCTTACTGTTTTGAACTTGTTACATGTTCACAAGTGCTTTTAATCATTAAGAATTAATCAAGTAATCAACTCACATATTGAGTTTTTATGAACAAATATAAATTGAGAAAAGATCAAGAGAATATGCATGCATCGCACTTCTTCTTTTGAGATGGCTTATCATTGCACTTAGATATGAACTTGGAAGAAGTTGTGTATGACTAAAACCATGTCCTTAAGCTTCTGATTGTCAAATGACATAGGCTTAGCTTGGTTGGTTAGAATAAGGCAGATGTGCATATAATCTCTTGCAAATATCATATGATCTAAATTTATACTTTGAAAAATAATAAAATACAGCAACTAGTGTCATGCTTTTAGGTTTTGAAATAGTTAAGTTTGTGATATCATGACTTGCTTAAATTGAAAATTACATTTGATCTCTAGCATGGCTTACACTACTTTATGTATTTCATTGATGTGATAATGTAAGGTACTTGATAGTATGACTTGGATGAGCTTTGTTTATATGTATATGATATAATATGCTCATAACAACTAAAGAGGGAGAGATAATTTGTTTATATGCTCATGACTTGCTGAATACATTGTCAAAGGGGGAGAGATAAGCATGAAGAGAAAAAGAATATGTGCATAAGGAGAGATAATAAAGGGGGAGAGAAATTTTTGGATTTTATTCTCATTTTACTTCTGATTTACAAAAAGGGGAGAAATTGTCTTCAAAACTTTTATGTGAATAAGCCAATGTTCAGATTTTAAATGGTGTTGCCAATGCATTCATCAAGGGGGAGATTATAAGACTTATATGTGTTGAATACATTGACTTGTAGTGAATACACTTGCTTTGACGATAAAAGTTTTGAATATCACCAAAACACCTTTTTATCAAGGTCCGACTTTAGCTCCGACATGTTTTTGTTAGCTCCGGCTCAAGATCCGGGTTGCTCTGGCAAGGTCCGGAACTTGACTGCAGTGCTTCTGTTTTTCAGTTGCAATGTTTCGAACTTGCTTTACATTGTTGGAAAGTTTGCTTAGTATTCTTTTACTAAGTTTTTGGTGCGTTTTGGATGATATGGCTGATATCGTTTTGCTATGCTTTGCAACATGCTTATGTGAGGTGCTCGCGTAAGGTGTTGTGTTTGGAACTAACTTGAGTCAAGTCGAGGACATGGACTCGTATGGATTGGTTGTTTATTCATGTGCATGTGTTGCTTGAGTTCAAAAAATGGCTGGTGACAGGATCCATTGAACTAGTCTTAGGGAGAAGATGAGGTTCAACAACCAAGTTCGGGAGGAATTGTGGTTGAGTTGATCGGAAGGTTGCGCAACATGTTTGAATCAAGAACAATGCATATGAAGGTATTGTGGACGTCGTTGGAAGATGTTTGCACATGTGCAAGGAGTGCATGGACGTGGCTACATGGTTCCGAGACGTGATGAAGATATGTGGACTTAAAGAGTTGGTCGGAAAGGTCCAACCGACTAGGTTATGGACTCAGGCTGCGGTTGAGTCGGGTTTGACGCAAATATGGAAAGATTTGAGTTGGTTATGATAGGATTTCGTGTGGGTCACGAATTTAAGTTGTTTAGGAATGTGGGATATGTTCCTAAGGTGTTTGGAAGTCTTAAGATTGCTTCTATCTGCGTATAGAAGAATCCTAATCAGTTATGGAAAGTTGCGATTCATGAACAGAGTAGGATTAGGTTCCTCATTTGAGTTGAGTTGGCTTTCGAGCTGGTTATATAAGCAAGGGAGCCTAGAGCTCGTGGTGCACGACTTTGGGGCTGTTCCTCTTATGTTTTATTGAATAAAATGTGTAGTTTGAAGGAACTTTTGTGGCTTGTTCGTCAGACTTGTTCCAGACAAGTTTTACTCGTCGAGTTTCTGGACAGCACAACCCTTCATCGGTGGTTTTATCATAACTCGAGTTTTACAGATCCAATTGACGTGATTCTTTTTGGGTTATCTTCAAAACTTGATTATCTATCATCTGTCAAAATTTCACGGTCATTGGATTTGTGGTCTATGATCTACACGAGTTTCTTTGCAGCATTCCAGAACTGTTTTTTTCTCGGGTAGGACAGATTGACCTTTGTTTGATCTTTCGATCATTACTTGAGTTTTTCTCGATGGATTTGAGTGATTATTTTTGTGTTGTCTTCGTGACTTGATTCGATCTGATATCTATCACTTTTTTCATGGTGAAACATGTTTAGATTAGTCTCACACATGATTTATTTTACAGATCGTTTTTCTGCCGAAGGGGATTGGGTATAATAGTTTCCGCTGCGTAAGATTTTTAAATCTACCATTCACCCCCTCCCCCCCTCTGGTAGCTTTTCACGTGCTCTTTGATCCTACTGAACCTAAGGCAAGGGAAGTCGAGTGTGAGTGAGTACTTAAATAAATTCTGTAAGACCTATGTGTGTTGAATACATTGGCTTGTAGTGAATATACTTGCTTTGATGATAAAAGTTTTGAATATCACCAAAACACCTTTTTATCAAGGTCCGACTCTAGCTATGAGCTACAGCAAGGTCCGACGGTAGGTCCGGCTTGGTTTGGGTAGCTCCGGTTACGTTCGATGCTAGGTCCGACTAGCTTTGGTTAGCTCCGATGAGTTTTGTCTTTAGCTCCGACATGTTTTTGATAGCTCCGGCATGTTTTTGCTAAGCTCCGAGTTGATTTTTCTAGCTCCGGCTTTTGGGTTTACTAGTCCGACTAGTTCTGGTTAGCTCCGGCGCTAGGTCTTGCTAGTTTTGTAAGCTCCGGCGGGAGCTTGGTTGTACTAGTTTTGGTAAGCTCCGGCGCTAGGTTCTACTAGCTTTTGTTAGCTCTGGCTCAAGGTTCGGGTTGCTCTGGCAAGGTCTGGAACTTGACCGCAGTACTTCTGCTTTTCATTTGCAATGTTTCGTACTTTCTTTACATAGTTGGAAAGTTTGCTTAGTATTCTTTTACTAAGTTTTTTGTGCATTTTGGATGATATGGCTGATATCGTTTTGCTATGCTTTGCAACATGCTTATGTGAGGTTCTCACGTAAGGTGTTGTGTTCGGAACTAACTTGAGTCAAGTCGAGGACTTGGGCTCGTATGAATTGGTTGTTTATTCATGTGCAGGTGTTGCTTGAGTTCAAGACATGGCTGGTGACGGGATACATTGGACTAGTCTCAGAGAGGAGATGAGGTTCCAACAACCAAATTCAGTAGGAATTGTGGTTGAGCTGATCAGGAGGTTGTGCAGCATGATTGAATCAAGAACAATGCATATGAAGGTATTATGGACGTCAATGGAAGATGTTTGCACGTGTGAAAGGAGTGCATGGACGTGGCTACATGTTTCCGAGACGCGATGAAGAGATGTGGACGTAAAGAGTTGGTCGGAAAGATCCAACCGACTAGGTTATGGACTCAGGCTGCGGCTGAGTCGGGTTTGACGCGAATATGGAAATATTTGAGTTGGTTATGATAGGATTTCGTGTGGGTCACGAATTTGAGTTGTTTAGGAATGTGGTATACGTTCCTAAGGTGTTTGGAAGTCTTAAGATTGCTTCTATCTGCGTATAGAAGAATCTTGAGCAGTTATGGAAAGTTACGATTCGTGATCTGAGTAGGATTGGAGTCCTAGTTGATATTGGGTTGGCCTAAGGGCTGGTTATATAAGCAAGGGAGCCCAGAGCTCGTGGTGGACGACTTTGGGGCTGTTCCTCTTGTTTTCTATTGAATAAAATTCGAAGTTGAAGGAACTTTTGTGTCTTGTTCGTCAGACTTGTTCCTGACAAGTTTTACTCGTCGAGTTTCTGGACAGCACTACCTTTCATCGGTGGTTTTATCATAACTTGAGTTTTGCAGATCCAATTGACGTGATTCCTTTTGGGTTGTCTTCAAAACTTGATTGTATATCATATGTAAAAATTTCACGGTCATTGGATTTGTGGTCTATTATCTACACGAGTTTCTTAGCAGCGTTCCAGAACTGTTTTTTCTCGGGTAGGACAGATTGACCATTGTTTGATCTTTCGATCATAACTTGAGTTTTTCTCGATGGATTTGAGTGATTCTTTTTGTTTTGTCTTCGTGAATTAATTCTCTCTGATATCTATCACTTTTGTCACGGTGAAACACATTTAGATTAGTCTCACACACGATTTCTTTAACAGATTGTTTTTCTGCCGAAAGGGTTTGGGGTTTAATTGTTTCTGTTGCGTAATATTTTTAAATCTACCATTCACCCCCCCTCTGGTAGCTTTTCACGTGCTCTTCGATCCTACAATTGGTATCAGAGCCACGGTGCTCTAATCTTTGTGATTTGCGCGTGTTTTTGACCAATCATCATGGAGAAGTACTCCGCCAAACCTTGTGTGTTTGCTGGTATTGATTTCCAGGTTTGGAAGGCACGCATGGAGTCTTTCATCCAGGCACAAGGCTTTGCAATATGGGAGAAGGTATACAAGCCTTACGAAGTGCCGTCAAATGATCAAGTTACAGCTACAAATCTGAGAGATGTCGACAACAACAACAAGACTCGGAATTTGATCATACAAGGATTAACTCAAAGCGACTTCGACCGTGTTGCACACCTCCGATCTGCATACGATGTGCGAAAAGCACTTTGTGACTACCACGAAGGATCCAACACGATCAAAGAGGTAAGGCAAGACATGTTCAAAAAGGAATACATGCGCTTCGAGATGCAACCCAGTGAGTCTATTGATGACTTTTTTGCTCGCTTTAATAAAATTCTCAGCAACTTGCGTAGTGTCAATGTTAATTTTTCAGATGCTGAAAATGCTAGGCAATTGCTAAGTGCATTAGATATGTCAATTTGGGAGATGAAAGTCACATCTATTCGTGAATCTACTGTCATGAGTTCTCTTACATTAGATGTACTCTATTCTAAACTAAAAACTCATGAAATTGACATCCTAGCACGTAAGAACCCAAATAAGTCTATTGCATTTGTTTCACAACGTGATATGTCTAGCTCCGACCAATCATCAACTTATAGTACTCTTGCTACATCAACTTGTAGGGGTGTGTCAAATAGGTCCACCAACTTCTAAAATGCATTTAGAGATCTCTAAACTAATTAAATGTGTTCTTAGCAGTCCATCGCACGCGTGACGCATCCACATGGCGTACACGTCAGTCGACATGTTAGATTTGTTATTTTTCGTTTAACCCCCCTAATTACTTCTATTTTGAAAGTTATCAAACCCTACCGATCTGTTCAATGGCGGAGCTCCCGTGGCGATCGAGCTGCGGTGCCCTCGCCCCAAGATCTGAGCAAGACGGGCGGCTGTTTGGGAGGCGGCGATATCCTCTGGCGCTGATTGGGAGCGGTGCTCCGAGTGGCAATCGGGATGGAGAGGATCTGGGTTGGTTGCAGTAGATGGTTCCGAATTTGTTGTATAAGTTATCTTCCAACTCTAAAATAAGAAAGTCAGCTTGGTCTATTGGTTAGGACGAGTACATTTGATTGTAAAGGTCATGGGTTCAATCTGCAAGAGTCCCATTTTTGTCAGCCTCTGTTTCCACTCTGTACCAGAGCATAACCACAAATTACATTCTATTCTTTACAGCCGAATTTTGCAAGCATGAACAAGAACTCTAGAATATTACAAGAGCAAAATAACACAAAGAAATGGTATGTGGCACCACAAGAACTCCAATATATAACAAGTTTATTATAAGTTTCCTAATAACAGAGTTTCTAGCACCTAAAAAAACAATATATTACAAGTTTTGTAATAACTTTTTCACAGCAACCTAACAGTCTTCGATAGCAAAAGAACTTCAAAATATGTGCAAGCTTCAGATGGTCACTTCTTGTTTCCAGCAGCTACTTTCTTCCATATTTTTTGTCAGCCTTTTTTTTATCCTCTGTTTCCTCTGTGTACCAGAGCATAACCACAAATTACATACTATTCTCCACAGCCAAATTTTGCAAGCATGAACAAGAACTCCAGAATATTACAAGAGCAAAATAACACAAAGAAATGATATGTGGCACCACAAGAACTCCAATATATAACAAGTTTATTATAAGTTTCCTAATCACAGAGTTTCTAGCACCTAAAAAAACAATATATTACAAGTTTTCTAATAACTTTTTCACAGCAACCTATTAGTCTTCGATAGCAAAAGAACTTCAAAATATGTGCAAGCTTCAGATGGTCACTTCTAGTTTCCAGCGGCTACTTTATTCCCTATTTTTTGTCAGCCTCTGTTTTTTTTTATCCTCTTTTTCCTCTGTGTACCAGAGCATAACCACAAATTACATACTATTCTCCACAGCCGAATTTTGCAAGCATGAACAAGAACTCCAGAATATTACAAGAGCAAAATAACACAAAGAAATGGTATGCGGCACCACAGGAACTCCAATATATAACAAGTTGATTACAAGTTTCCTAATAACAGGGTTTCTAGCACCTAAAAAAACAATATATTACAAGTTTCCTAATAACTTTTTTTGATAGCAAAAGAACTTCAAAATACGCCCAAGCTTCAGATGGTCACTTCTTGTTTCCAGTAGCTACTTTCTTCCCTATTTTTTTTGTGCTTCAACAGCACTTTTCATTTGGCAGCAGCGGCTTTGCCTTCCTTGGTTGCAGTAGTAGGTGGAATTGGTCTTTGTTCGGGTTGATTGGTCATGATGAAAAATAAGTCTGGCAAGATTTGGACTACCTGATCCATTGTGTTGTTTTGTGATGCCTGCAAAGAACATACAAGTTTAAATGCTTCAAAAAGTGACCTGTTTGAGAAATGAGATCATAAAGTGAGGATTTGTTTGTGGCATACCTCTACAGCCATTTGATATACCATTGTATCCATTCTCTGTGATAGAATTGTCTCATTTCCTGGTTGAGACAAAAGTGGTTCCTACAACAAGAAGGTTGGTTGGTTGGTTTCAATCTACCAAATAATTGTTGCATAAAAATTCATTCAGTCAATATAATTTACCTGAGTGATGACAGTTTGTTGTTCAACAGATTGTAAATGAGATGCTTGTGCAGGAAGTGCATAACATGTATTTGCTAATTAAGTCATTTTATGAACCTTCTTCCTAATTTTAGGACATATAGGACATGCCCAAACTTCTCCTACTTCTTTGTATTTATTGCAGTGCCTAGTCATAAGCTGACATTAGATTCTCTCCAACATACTGAGTATTGGCATTTCTCTAGCATCTAATATGTATTTGTTGAACACCTCACAACTATTGTTAAGTAGAATATCACATTTAGGAAAGGTGCTAAAGAAAGCGTGTACCCATGTATTTGGAGGCATTATCTCTAGCCAGTCATATGCTTGTTGGTTTAGTGCCTTCATGATCTCCATGTGTTTAATCCATTCAACTAATTTGTTTGATCTAGCACATGCCCACAACTGATTTTTCAAAGTTTCTCCTTTGAAGTATTGCTGAAAGTTGGAGTAGAGATATTTGACACAAAATTTGTGCTCAGATTCAGGAAATACTTGTTGCACTGCAGGAATTAGACCTTTTTGCTTGTCTATCATCACAGTCCAGGGATATGTGTTTTGTATGTCCAGGTCTTCTTTCAGTGTTTGTAGAAACCATTTGCAAGAGGTGAAGCTTTCTAACTCCACAACTCCCATCGCTATTGGATATATACAGTCATTAGGATCAATGCCAATTGCAGTTAACAACTAACCTCCAAATTTTGTCTTAATATGATAGCCATCCAGACAGATAACAGGCCTACAACCAGACATGAAACCTGCTTTACAAGCACTAAGTGAAATATATAAAGTGTTGAATCTAGGACCAACCAGTTTTAGAAAGAATGTGCTTCCTGGATTTGTTCTCCTCAATTCATGTCCATAGTCTCATAATAGCTTGTATTGTTCAATCTTATCTCCATGAATGTAGTTCATTGCTATCCTTCTAGCCCTAGCAAGCTTGCTCCTAGATGATGTTAGGTTCCAATCTTTTGTACAGTCCTAGCAAAATTCTTTAGACTCATCTTGTCATCAGCTCTAAATGTATCCAAGTACTTTCAGCTAGCCAAGTTGATGTCCACCTCTTAAGTTCCCAGCTCTTTTGACAGTTGTGCTGACCATTAGATATCTCGATCATTAATCCACCACATCTATTATCATTGGAAGCATAAAGGTTCCATGGAAATCCCTGTTCACATATTGCATGAATCATTTTCTTCTCATTTATTGGCATTCTGATGTTTACCCTGTTCTTCAGAGAGTACTCAGTTATAGCCTTCCTAAGCATTTCAATTGTGCCAAATACCATGTCCGCCTTGAAAACAGGATTATTCAAGTCTTCTTTGGTCCATGATTTAAATTTCATTCTAGGCTCTCCCTCACCATCAGACTCTAGAAGCTGCAACTCATCACCATGAGAAGACATATCACTTGGATCAGCAGTCTCATTCACTGGCTCCTTGCACTACAGGAAAAGCGATCATTTACGACGGCCACATTTATTTGCGACGGCCAGCCGTCACAAATAGAATAATTTGCGACGGCCCGCCTCTGGCCGTCGCAAATAACGTGTCCGTCGCACATAAGTATTTATTTGCGACGGCCAACACCGGAGCCGTCGCAAATAGCAAATTATTTGTGACGGCGAACCCTAGTACCGTCACAACTAAGGCAGCCATCGCAAATAAGTGTTTATTTGCGACGGCTGCTAAAAGGGCCGTCGCAAGTAATATTAATTGCGACGGCTGTGTGGTTCGGCCGTCGCAATTCAATTGGCCGTCGCAAATAGGGGCCTTTATCCCGACCCGACACTTCAATCTCATTTCATTCTCACCACTCGACACCGCCGCCGCCCACCGCCCTGCCGCGCGCCGTCGCCGCCCCGCCGCCGCCGGCCCGCCGCCCCACCGCCGTCGGCCCGCCGCCCCGCCGCCGCCCCAGCTCGCCGCCCCGGCCTCAGGTCGCCGTGCCCCCGCCGCCCCGGCCGTCCGCGCCCTCCGCGTCGCTGCACCGCCCGCGGCGCCACCCCACCGCCGGCCCGCCGGCGCCGCCCCACCACCGGCCCACCGTAAGTGCTCAGTATTACTGTCATTATGTAGTTTAGTCTCTAGCTTAGTCTCTAAGTTTATCATTATGCAGTTTAGTCTCTAAGTTTATCAAATAAGTTTTTGTACCCATATGCAGTTTATCATTATTCAATTGAAAAACATCCTCGCCCTCTTGTGAGCTGCAATATGTTAATGGTTGCTTTTGTTGATTTTGCAATATGTTAATGGTTGTATTCAAAAACTGCAATATGTTAATGGTTGTATTCAAAAAATGGTTGCATATGGGAATAGGATGTGATCATTATTTGTGAGCTGGTTTGCAATCCCGAGAGCCAAGGCAGCACTGTACACACTCTCAGTTGTTGCCTTAGAATCGGGTGCAATGCCCATCACCGGTACACTCATTAACCCGACACCGACCGCAGAGTCCTGGCGTCGGACGTCGCACACGACAACGGTTGTCAATTCAATAAAAATTAATTAGCGGTGTTGGGTTGTGTTCCACACGAGGGCAAGGGGCAGCTGCTGGCTGATGCCCCGGCCTTCTTCCACTTCTCTACTCGTCCCCCCGGTGCGGCCGCTCCACGCTTCTAACCACTGCCTCTGCCCGCCCGTTCCTCTCGCGCCATCTCGCCTCGTCTCCTACTCTCCTCACCTATCACTCGTCGCCTGCCCCACTAAACCACTCGCCTCGGATCGAGCACGCGTGCGGCATGCCCGGCGACGACAACAGCAGCGGGGCCGGTGACGGCGGCGACGGGAGGAACCCGGAGGAGGTCCAGATACAGATCGCAGGTCAATCCGCTCATCTCTCTATGACTCTGTCTGGGAGCCAATGCTAGTCTCTATAACTTACGGGAACGTTAATAGGGCCGCGAAGTTTGGCGGGTTGGATTTGCGTCACGGTGCCTGGGTAGAGCAAAGACGCGCGTGTTCTTCTTCGATGTCTCGGTGGTCCGTAGTTGACGCGGGCTCAGGCGCGCTAGGTGTTTGATGATTTGCCTGCTTCTTATTGGTTCTGGTCATCGTAAGGTCGTCCATCGAAAAGATCCTCAAGTCTCTTCTCCCACCGATCCAGGGCTGTTGGGGTGATGTAGTTGGCATTTGGGCCGTCTACAAGCTCATCTGTCCTCCGACACCACACTGCAGAAACAACACAATCAGACCTTCAATCATCATCTGAAATAGTAATTTCAATGGGTAGTATGAGAGTATTCCTTGGATGTTTCCATGCCAAGAATATGTTCTCATCACTTTCCACATGGCGAGCGGCGGCGCGCGACACGCTGCGGCCACGCGGGAAGCCGAGCTCGCATCTCGGTCGAGGATAGCGTGAGGAAGCGGAACGCCGCATCTCGGTCGAGGATGGCGTCGAGGGCCGACACGTGGCGTGCAACTTGGACCGTTCCAGGCGAGGCGAGGAGGCATGGCGTCTGGTCTAAAGCGACTGGACGCCTAGGCGCCGCCTAGGCATCGCCTAGGCGACGCCTAGACAACACTGAACGCAATTACTAGCAATTTTTTCTGTTTAGCACTAGAGTAACCTCTTAAAGCTAAAAAATAGGTTATTATCCATTGTGTTTTAGCGAGTGAGGGACTTGCTTCTGGATCAACCAAAAGCATCATAATATGGTGATCTAGCTGGTCCAATTATATTCAGTTCTTTGAGTGTTCTAGCTGTTTTTATCAAATGGGTCTTGACATAATGCATTTTTTTTATATTGCTCAGGTCCCCTCCCCACCGTGCACACTCAGATCCACTTCACTGCTCAGGTATGACACCATCATTCTTCTCATATTGTATATGACAGAGTACAGTGCTTTTAGCTGTATATGATGACTTGTTGCTCTTATAGTAGCTGCCCTGATATGTATAATGTTTCAACTGTTTTTTTTTTCAAATTTTTAGTGATGTAACACATTTTCTTTAGATTTGCATCACCATGTTACTAGTTCAGCCTATGTCAAGTGTGTGATCTAGATGTTGCTAGATGATTCTGTTTTTTAGGTTTAGATAACTTTTTGTCATGCTTTGGTAAATATGTTTATTATGCTTTGGTAAATACTTTTTGTCAAGTGTGTGATCTTTTGATTGCGTTAGTGTTTAGAATTAATAGTTTTTTCTATTCTGTTTAGTGTATGTTTGGACTTTAGTGCATTCAGATAATGCTTTTCAGTGACTTCTCAATATATATAAATAAAGGGGTTTTGGGCCGGCTCGTACCAACCCGGAAGGGTACGACACGCAATAAGTGTGATCGTGTCGTGTAGACCATAGTAGTCAAGGCAACATGGAAGCGAACGGGTTGGTAAGGACGTCAATGACCCGCGATTGCGTGGACGGTGGAAATGGATGTGGAATTGTCATCTGAGACCAACTTTCCTCTCACTCTTTCTCTAGTTATTTCCTCTCTCTTAAATGACATGAAAATGAAAATGAGCAACGTAACCTATAGCAATGTATTACTTGTTTCGGATCGGCACGTCTCACATGCCATTGGCATGTGAGACGTGCAGGTTCAGAATTGTCCCTTTTTTGGACAGCCTCGGGGTGACCGAGGGGGCGTGGCTTGTGACGAGACGCGGGTCCGGATTTGGACGAGATTTCAGTGGCGTAACCCTGTTGTTCTCTGCTGCACCATTTTCGGGCGTGCAGTAGAGAACAGCGGGGTTATGCTGCCGAAATTTCGTTCGAATCCGTATCACGCGTCTCGTCATGAGCACGCTCCGCTCGGTCACTCTTGACTGGGTTTAGGATCTATCTGCCTAGGTTGTAGGGCCGTGACATAACACAACAATACATTAACGACAATTTCTTTCGCGTTAAACTGCAGAGTCAAACATGGGTGAAGACCGCAGTTGGATGTATATTGGCTAGAAGAGCAGAATTGGTGGTCACTCCGATTAGTGGTTTATCAAGTTAGATCAATTTTTAGATCGAGCATTTTCGTTGTCAACGGAAGATATGGTGCAGTGCCCATGTACAAAATGCCGGAACACCAAGTTTTTGAGAAGATTGGAGCTTTCGTTTCACTTATGTCGAAACGGTTTCACTCCACATTATGAAGTGTGGAACTTTCACGGTGAGACTAATTCTCGAGTCATAGCCGAAGTGGATGAGGATGATGATATAATAGAGGTTGATAGGATGGATGAGATGCTAGAAGCTCTTGAAGCGGAGGATCCTCTTACAAATGAGGCAGAGAAGTTCTTCGAGGAGCTGAAGAAATCACAAGAGCCGTTGCATGAACACACGGTTGTGACCGTACTTGCTTTCTTGACCAGATTTATGGCAATTAAGTCCAAGTACTTTTTTACATCAACTTCTACAATGATCTCATGAAATTGATCTACGATATCCTTCCACAACCTCACAAAGCGCCACCAGATATGTATCAGTCAAAGATCAAGATATCTGGTCTCGGTATGAAGTATGAGAAAATCGATGTGTGCCCAGACAACTGCATGATATTCTGGAAAGAGCACGCCAATGAGAAGATGTGCTTGAAATGTGGTAAATCGAGGTATGTCGAAGTTGTTAATGACGATGGCGATAATGTGATGACAGATGTCGCACATAAGCAGCTTCGTTACTTGCCTGTGACACCTCGGTTGAAGCGGATGTTTCTTTCAAAAAGAACCACAAGACACATGAGATGGCACAAAGAAGGTAAACGTGAGAACAAAGAATTCTTGACGCATCCGTCCGACGGTGATGCATGGAAGGCGCTAGACCGTTTCGATCCAGACTTTTCTCGTGATGCGAGGAATGTTCGCATCGGATTAGCGACAGAAAGATTCACACCGTTCAGTACGAACGCCACGCCATACTCATGTTGGTCTGTCTTTGTCATTCCATACAACCTGCCACCTGCTTTATGTACGAAGAACGAGTTCATGTTTCTCAGCCTCATTGTACCTGGACCTGATCATCACGGGTCACATCTCAACGTGATGTTAAAACCGCTGATCGAAGAATTGAAAGTCTTGTGGACAGGAGTCGAAGCGTACGACAGTTACAAGAAGCAGAAATTCAACCTTCGAGCTGCTTATTTGTGGTCCGTCCATGATTTGCCAGCATACGGTATGTTTTCCGGATGGAGCACTCACGTTTGTCTGACGTGTCCGATATGTGCTTCAGACACGGATTGCTTTAGACTAACTCATGGAGGCAAAATATCTTACTTCGATTGTCACAGACGTTGGCTGCCCTCGAATCATATATTTAGGCAGCAGAGGCATGTCTTTCGAAAGAACATTGTTGTCACTAAAGGACCACCGAAGCGTCTCAACGGGTCAGAAATTTCTGATATGTTGGACAAACTGGTGCCTGATGAAGGTCGTCCTGGATATTTCGTAGGTTATGGAGAGGAACACAATTGGACTCACATATGTGGACTTGGGGAGCTACCATATGTGAAGTCGTTGATTCTAATGCACAACATTGATGTCATGCATCAGGAGCGTAATATGAGCGAAAGTATCATAAGCACTTGCATGAATATGCCTGGCAAAACGAAAGACAATTATAAAGCTAGACTAGATTTGGCAGACATTTGTCACTGTCCAACTCTTGAAATCTCTGAAAGTGGTGGAAAGCCACGTGCTTCTTTCTGTCTTCGATCGAAAGAAAAGAAAGAAGTTATGAAATGGATGAAAACTTTGAAATTCCCAGATGGTTACGCAGCTAGCCTGAAACGAGCCGTAAATGTTAACACAGGAAACCTCACTGGGTTGAAGAGTCATGATTATCACATTATAATGGAAAGACTCCTACCTGTTATGTTCCGAGGCTATCTAGATGATGCGGTGTGGAAGGTTTTAGCCGAGCTCAGCTATTTCTATAGACAGCTTTGTGCTAAAGAAATCAAGATCGGGATGATGGATAAGTTAGAGAAGGAGATACCCATACTTTTATGTAAGATGGAAATTTTTTTTTTCCATCGGGTTTCTTCAATCCAATGCAACATCTGCTTATCCATCTTCCATTCGAAGCTAAAGTTGGTGGTCCTGTGCAATATAGGTGGATGTATCACATTGAAAGAGCGCTATGATATTTGAAACCAATGGTTGGCAACAGGGCAAGGGTGGAAGGGTGCATCGCTGAAGCATATACTCTTAAGGAAGTAGGATACTTTTCAAGTGTCTACTTTGCGGAAGAAAACAATATCAATACTTCGGCGATGCGGTACAATGTGGATGAAACACCCCCTCTAAGCGACCATTCCATTTTTCAAACCAGAGGCACCACCGTTGGTAGCTACACGACCTACGTGCTATCCGAACAGGAAAGGACTGTTGCTTTACTCTACATGTACGCAAATATAGAAGGCGTGCAAGAATACTTCGAGTAAGTGTTTCTCCTACATTTATGCTAATCGACATATTTTGCTACACATGTACTCTAAAAGATGTTTTTCCATTTTCAGCGAGTTCCACAGACAATATTGGCCACATAGGCATCAACCTACGGCCAAACAAGTAGAAGCGATGTGAAAGGAAGGAATAAATGGGGGGCAGAGTTTTCTATCTTGGTTTCGAGAATATGTAATATTCTCTCGTATTCTATGTATTATAATTACTATTATTAAAGAAGTATTATGTAATATTCTCTCGTCTTTTATAACAGTGTCGGACTCACAATGTCCATGAAGATTTGTGGCAGCTATCTTATAGATTGGTGAATGTTAGAAGCTATGGTCGATATGACGTAAATGGCTTCCGATTCCGTACAACTCATTTTGAAGCTCATCGTCCTCTCGCGGCAACATCAAATTCCGGTGTTGTGACGAGAGCAATGGACACTCAAGGGAATTTAACCGATTATTATGGTATCATTAACAAAATCCTTGAATTTACTTTTACAAGAAATAAGACCCTTCGAGTTGTCTTTGACTGTGACTGGTTTGATCGTACTCATGGAACTCGAGAAAACCAATTTGGAATGGTGGAAGTGAAACATAAGGACCGACTACGAGGTTACGATACATTTGTTCTTGCGCATCAAGTTGAACAAGTGTATTATCTACCTTATCCATGCACGAAGCTCAGTGCTTGGTGGGTGATATATAAGGTGAATCCTCGTGAGCGGCTATATACTCCTGGGATGATGGTTACCATGATAGCGAAGACGTTGAAGAAGTGTACCAAGAATAAGAGTTGTCAGACACTTTTATCGTCGAGCTTGGTGCAGGACTCGATCAATTAGTTGGAGATGTTGAAGACATTGAAGATGTAGAGGCAGATGATACGCGAAAACGAAAATTAGAACAGGCCACGATGGAAGATCGTTGGGCTGGTTTAAGGAGTAGGGCACAGGCACATGATAATGATGTTGATGAATTTTGAAAGTGACTACAAGTAATGTTTTCTTGAATATAGTAACATGAATTTTGTATATTTTATTTGCATATTTACTAATTATCTAATTACAACAGGATGGCGTCAAAGAAGGGTAAGAAGGTGCCACCGACGAGGGGGTTCTACCCCTCTAGACCTGAGGACGCTTTCGTTGGTGCCTCGTCGACTGGCAGCAGACGCTCTCAGCTGCTGGGGCACGTTCAGACCAGCTCTAGAGCTTCATCACAGGTAAATGCACTCGTTTTTGACAAATTCTTTAAATTCAAATTCACATTAAACTTACTTATGAATCATTTGAATGTTGTAGTCCTCACCGGCTGACTCAGAGGTTGCGGCGCCTTCGGTGAGCCAGCCCTCGGCGAGGCAGCCCTCGGCCAGCCAGCCCTCAGCGAGGCAGCCCTCGGCCAGCCAGCCCTCGGCCAGCCAGCCCCCGGCTGACGATGAGTTTGTTCCTGAGGCCTTTGACTCAGCTGGTGAGGAGCCGTCTGGGTCACCTGACGTGACGCCCCAGCAGACGCGGAGGACGAGGAGGACTCACTTTATCAGTCCTCCCGCGGTCCCTTCACAGAGTTCACAGAGGATCGTGATTCATCCAGTCGGAGACAGGTAATAAAAATTATCGTGTTCAATTTTAGTTTCTTTTGTTTACTTAAGTAATGAATGAATAAATGTCTTACAGGGCTTGGGACGACACGTCTTTCACTCGTGAGAGACACCACAGACCGGTGAACGGTGTCCTCGGGTCCATAGTGCGTTTGCACTATCCCGAGGTCATCGACGGGGTGCCCGCTCTTTCGTGGGAGGACTACGCACACGTCCATCATCAGGAGCACGGCAACCTTCAGGAGGCCGTATGGACCGATTTTATGGTAAGTATGTTAGAAAAGTTTCTAAGTTACAACTCTTAAACTTTTTTAGTGAACATCTCTTCAATATATTCTTTATCGCAGGCAAGATATACATTAGAGGACCCGAACGACCGTCGCCTGTTTGAGGATGCGAGACGAGTGTTTCACTTCAACGCTGCCAAGTCGCTTCGACAAGCTTTGTCGAACGCCCGTGTTCAAATTATTAATGAGCACTTGAAGGCGAACCAGCAGCACGTGTTACACTTCTGGCAAGAGAGCGAGAGGCACCTGACGTAGGAGGAGTACGCGCAGGTACGTGGAGTGTAGTAAGTATTTTTTTCTGATAATTGCCTCGATGGTATTTTTAACGACTTCCAACTATGTGCAGGGCCACGTGAGCTGGTTGCAGGGTCGGATCGATGCATTTCGGGCCCTTTGTCGCTACTGGGCTAGCGACGAGTTTAAAGCTAAGTCTAAGAAGGCTCGAGACTGTAGAGGGGTGGAGGGGAAGAGCAGGCACGGGCAAGATAACCACTTGCATTTAGCTAAACGCATGGTAAGTGTGTGTAACTTATGTTTATATATTAATAATATATTGTTCGTACTAACACGTATTGACAGGAGCGTGAGACGGGCGTGCCGCCCACCCCTGCTCAGGTCTGGAAGAGAGGTCACAGGGACCCTTCTCAGCCGACGGGGTGCAGTCAGGCTGCAGCTGAGCGGTTGGTAAGTTTAGAAATCATTCATATTAAATATAACTATATAGATTGTTGAACTTACACAGTTTTCTTGTTTTGCAGGCTAAGTACGGGAAGGAGGCTAGGAAGATACACGGCGAGGATTTCGATTGGGAACGTCAACCGATCGATCCTCAAGCCGCGTATGCAACCGGTGGTGGAAAAGCACACGGAAGGTGAGTTTACAAGTCATTTTATCGTTTTCAATTCAAAGTATTCAAGATATTTCAATTTCATATTACTGACTCTCTTTTTTATAGGCTCGCCATATTCGACGGAGTTGTCGACTCGAGGGCGGGGAGACCTGCGAGAGGCAGCTCCACGCAGGCTTCGGGCACGGGAGGTCGCCGCGTATCACAGAGGGACATTGAGATGCAGTCCCTCCGAGAAACTGTAGAAGAAAACAAAAGGCGACATGAGGAGGAAAGGAGGGAGGCGGGACGCCAAAGGATCGCGATGGAGGTCACGATCCAAACCCAGGCAGCAGCGTTAGCGCAGATGCGGGAAGCAATGGAGGTAACAAAATAAAGACTAAAATTCTCATTAATTCAGCGTAAATGACTTACTAATAGGTAGCATTTAATGTTTGCAATGACAGGCCATCGCTCGGGTGAAAGGTTTGGGAATCCAGCTACCGGTACTACCACCGGTCCTTCTAGGAGATCCTTCTTCAGCGGGTCAGGTAAGTTTCTATGTAATCCTTCTTCTCCAGTGTAATAAGATTGAGATAGATGAAAGAGAGAGATAGTTAGATAGAAGAAAATGATTGAGGTAGAAGAAAGATAGAGATAGAAGAAAGGAGGACAGAAGAAAGAGTGAAAGATAGATAGAGTAGGATGGGAATGAAGAGAGATAGTAAGATGTAGATGGAGATAGAGAGAGGGGAAGATAGAGGGAGGGGGATGTAGATGGAGATAGAGGGAGGAAGATAGAGGGAAAAGGATAGCAATAGAGAGATAGAGTGAGAAAGAAAGATAGAGTGAGAGACAAAGAGAGAAATGAAAAGAGAGGAAGAGAGACAAAGAGAGAAATGAAAAGAGAGGAAGAGAGGGGGATTTAGATGAAGATAGAGGGAGAGTAAGGGAGGGAGAGAGATGTTGATGCATTTATATTCTAACTCTAAGTTTCATTAATTGCAGGGATCTGCGACGGCTGCACAAACGCCGTCGCCGTCGCTACCGCCGCCTGGAATGAGGCGCGACGACGACTTCGACTTCGGAGGTGGCTCCAGAGGTGGATACAGAGGTTAGACCGGCGAGTGAGCCCATGTTTAGTTTGTTGATGTTGATGCGATGTTTGTACAATATGTTTTGAAACTATTGTGATGTGATGTGTTCTGTGAATCTGTTCTGTGAATATTGTCTGTTCTGTGAATCTGGTCATCGAGTCGGTTAGTGTTTTCTGTTCTTTAAAAAAAATAAAAAACCTTATTTGCGACGGCTTTTTATACAGTACCGTCGCAAATAAGGTTCCAAGCCGTCGCAACTAAGCCACTGCTATTTGCGACGGCCAGGCCGTCGCAAATAAGGTTTAATTGCGACGGCCCGGCCGTCGCAAATAGTGGTGTGGGTCCCGAAGGAGGGCACATGGGCCCTGCCCACTGAACTTATTTGCGACGGCTCGGCCGTCGCAAATAGGAGCACTTAATTGTGACAGTCGTGCCGCGCAAATAAGCTTTAATTGCGACGGTCGGGCCGTCGCAAATAATGTTGCGGGGCCCACCGGCCCGCGGCAATAACTTGCAACGACCGCTCCTAGCCGTCGCAAATAAGTTGATTTGCAACAGTGGCCGTCGCAAATAAGCTTAATTGCGACGATTTATTTGCGACGGCCAAAAACCGTCGCAAATAAAGAAAGCCGTCGCAAATAGCTTATTTGCGACAGCATAAGGCTTATTTGCGACGGCCGTGGCCGTCGCAAATCGTCGGGATTCCTATAGTGTTGCCCTTGCCAATCTTCTTCCCATTAGCCACCCCTTCGTCAACTACTTCTTCATCTATGTTGTCCATAAAAAGGTCATCATCTTCATTATCAAACTCATAGTCACTGTCCACAAACTCACTATCACTATCATCTTCTTTACATGGTTCCTCATTCATGGCATCTGCTGTTGGGACATCAAAATAAAAAGCAGGAAATAAATATGGCTACCAACACAAGATACAATATGTACTTCATCATGAGGAAGGTGAACAAGGTGCAGATACCTATCAATTCATACTAACATGAATACAACATGCAAAAATTAGAATTAGTTGTTAATGGCATAACAAGAGCTGAGAGTTCAGTCATTTTGGTTGTTCAAAAGTGTGTAACCTAGCAGCCTATGGAAACAAACAATGCTAACACTGACGTAAGCCATGAATGCACAAAAAAAAATAGTGAAGAAATAGGTCATATCATATACAGGTGGTTCTTTCCCTTCCTGCCTTAATCTTGGAGCCATGGTAACCAATTTCTATCCTAAGAAGCTGTTGCAAGAAATACACAAAATATAAATGGGCAACTGAATTGAATTTGCAGTGGCCAATCACATAAACATGTACCGATTTCAAGTTTGCATCTCACAGACCAATTCCTTTGCCAAAATGTTAGAATTGAAAGACAGTGGAACAAGAAAATATTCCTTTAATAGAATGCTAGAATTGAAAGGCGACGGTGTTGGTGGAGACAATGCCAGCGGCGTTCCAGATGTGCGGGGGTGTCACTCGGTGGGGCTCAACAACGACCGTTGGGACGTTTCGCGCCCATCCGGACAGCAAGCTCCCGAACCGCGCCCTCGTCGGCATGGCGTAGCACTTCATGCGCTCTCGGACCGCTGCGGGAGGTGCGCGAGCGGCACGACGGCACGTGGGCAGTGCACCCGGGGCTCATCCCGACGATACGGGAAATCTTCGAGGGCCACCTCGGCGCGGCGAAGAGGGGACAGAGGAGGCGCACCACGGCGAGGGGGCAGAGGAGGCGTGTGGCGGCGAGGGGACGGAGAGGCGTGCCGTGGTGAGTGTGCAGCGGAAGCATTAGATTCCGAGTAGATAAGGCGTGCCTGCGGTGGGAGAATCGGAGAAGACGGTGGGGGGATGGGGCGAGCGGCGCCGACCTCGATCGCCGCGGGACCTCCGCCTGACGGGCCACAGGAGCTCCAGATCGGTAGGATTTGACAACTTTCAGAATAGGATTAATTAGGGGGGGTTAAACACAAAATAACAAATCCAACGTGTCGGCTGACGTGTACGCCACGTGGACGCGCCACGCGTGCGATGAACTGCTAATAACACTTAATTAGTTTAGAGACCCCTAAATGTGTTTTAGAAGTTGGTAGATCTATTTGACACACCACTACAAGTTGATATACCTCCAACACACTTTACTCATGTTTAAACCGCTTAATGTGTACTTCCGCCGTTTAATTAAATGACTTTAATCCTTTTGAACTAACCAACATTATATATATTAAGGTCTTGTTTGGAACCTCTAGAGCTAATAGTTAGCTGCTAAAAATTAGCTATAGAGGTTTCAAACAGTCCAACTAATAACACAGCTAATTATTAGCTAACCCCCCAACTAACAATAATCTCATCAGTTGCTCCAACCCAGCTAATTTCAGCTAATTGTTGGCTAAAGTCCATTTTACCCTTGCCCTCTATCATCACTCCCTCTTCTTTAGGGGTACTACAGTCAATTAGTGTATAAAAACAAAATTTAGTGTAAAGGTTCCAAACAGACACCAACTAATAATTAGCTAGCTAATAATTAGTTGGTACAAACCAACTAATAGATTATTAGCTAGCTAATAATTAGCCTTAGAGGTTCCAATCAGGGCCTAAAACGGTGGGAGCAGCAGACGTTTACCATTGCACGCTAATCTCCGGACAATGCACCATTATGTACAATGCCTTAGGTATCACCGCAACAGAACATCATTTTTCAGAAGTCCTTATTTTGGTTAGTCTCGGTATACCATGTCCCAGATCATATCCACGAGTCCGGCACGAATGACTGAAGACACCATCACTGAGCAGCCGAGCCTGTACGCGAGAGCTGAATCAGTAGGTATCACCGGCTTCCACATCGTCAGCATCGTCCTCCTCGCTCTCCAGCTCGGCCATCTCAGCGAGCAGCGCTGGGTCGAAGTTGGACATGTCGCCTGGTGTCTTGGCCTCCTGGACGATCCGCATGATCTCGTCTACGCACTGCGTCGGGGCGACGTCCTCCTTATCCTTAAAGCTTGCCTTCTCCCTCTCCGAGATCTCCCGCGGCAGGTTCTTCAGGAACCAGTGGTGCTGCTTTATCTCCGGGATGGTGATCCTCTTCAGGAACAGAACAAGTTTCACAATAATTTGTCAGTTACAATGTTCATCATGTCATGGTACGAGATTACAAGATGTTTGGTCAGCACAATCTGGAACCTGAAGTGCTTGCTTTCTGGAATAGTCTGAAAATGCAGGCTAACTTTGGATTTACTGAACAGAAAGAGGCAGTACCTTTGAAGGATCGGCAACAAATATCTGAGATAGGAGGCGCCTGCAGTCAGAAGATACCCTCACATAGTCTGGGATGGAGTATTGCAAGCCAAGAATTCTCTGTCAGACAGAAGACACGCATTTGCAAAACTTTCAGAATCACCAAACAGGCAATTTATTAATATAATCAATAGGAGGGACTTCCCCTGCTGTTTTCCTTGGTCAAAAAAAAAAAAAAAAAAAAAAAAAAAAAAAAAACAGGCAACAAAGCAAGTTGCCATGCCGAAATAAGAGGAGGGAGGATGGACTGGATGATTACGCTGATTGTTTTGCGGAAGTTCCTTGGATCCTCGGGATCTTCAAATGGATATGATCCAACGAGCATCACATATAATGTCACACCACAGGACCAAACGTCTGCTACCTGGACAGGGGGAATTATGTTGTCGTGACATGCAGAAATGCAAGAGAAGTTTCAGCGAACTCAGGAGCATAAATGGAACCCTGGAAGTACTCAACTCATTACCTCAGTTATGATATCAAAAGATCCATTTAGCTATATCTAAAAAATATTAGCACTAGTATAGATAGTGGAAAAGTGCTAACAAATTTATCTCTTTTCGGTTGTCAAACAATAGGTAGATTTAAACAACAGTGAAGGATTGAGTATTAACAAACATTGGGCAGGGTGGGCAATAAGTAACTCACCTTACCGTCATACTCTTTTCTCGAAAGAACCTCGGGTGCTATGTACGCCGGAGTCCCAACTGTTGATTTTGGTTTCGAGTGCAGCAAAGCAGACTGTAAAGACCAAAAACATAATTTAAAACTTGTTGTGAGTCATGGCACACAGCGAAATTCCAGTGAAATTGAGATGTAAACTGAGCCAGTATCCAAAACAGCACCTTCGAGTAACCAAAATCACAAATTTTGACGCGAGGTGTAGGACTCCCATCTAAAAGGGTGTTCTCAAGTTTGAGGTCACGGTGACAAATTTCCTGCAAAGCAGTTTATCAACAACCAAATTCTGCTATTCATGTACTCTGAAAAAAATGGCAGATCAAACAGTACCATTGAATGACAGTAGCTGACCCCTGATATTAACTGCTGAAAGAAGTACCTGGACTATTGACAATGACAGCATAGGAAATGCATATAATTTATTACTTATCAGAGATGATTGTGCAAAAATGTAACAGGTAGGTTCAAAAATGAGAAGCCACCTCATCTTCACTGAATCGGCCTGCAGTACAGATTTTTTCAAAGAGTTCCCCACCAGCAGCATATTCCATAACAATAGCCAGGTGTGTCGGTGTCAAACATACCTGCTTTCAGTTGACACAAAACAAGACAAGGTTGCGAGCAAGTAACTGTAATTTCAGTTGTAGGTGATAAGGTGCTGCATAGTTGAAAATGATATGTAGTCACAGGATAGGAATTATCTTTCCCCTTCGAGGGGTACGTTTATTTTAGTAGGTCCTCTTTTGAAACTACTCAACCAACTGTCGTCAATAATGACTGGAATGTGCTGAATGGTGCAGCTGGATTAATGATGAATTCAGTGTGACTCAGCACAGTTATCTTTTTTTTTTTTGCTTTTGAGAACACGCAAAAGCCCTGCGCGCCATTTTCTATAGAAATGACTCAAACAACCACAAAGCACTATCCCTTATTTTGGAAAAGCATCGATAAGAAGCTTATCCCTTATTTCTAGACACGCTTGACAGTTACTTCAGAACCCTGAGATTTCATCCATCCAATTGAATCAGCAGATACAATAATACTTGAATAAAAATGAGTCAAAGATTTCTGAATCACCTCCTCGAACCGTACGATATTAGGATGCCGGAGTGACCGGTGATTGATAATCTCCCTCTGCACATTCTCATCGATCTGCACATACAAAACTCATGAAACTTTCCAAGAAACACATAGACCTCTAGTCAGAGCTACATCCGGAACCAAAACGACCCAAACACAACACACCCTACCGAGTCTAATTTCTAACGGCTCCCTCCCTTTCTTTTTATTTGACACTGGTTAATTCAGAAATGAACTAACCGGTGTCAAATAAAAAGAGTACGAATAATCCTAAAATAAAGCTAAAAAGGAAAGAAAGCTGAAAGCCACGCGGTACCTTGTTTCCCCTCTCGATGTACTTGACGGCGACGAGTTCCTTGGTCCGCTTGTCCCTGACCAGCCGCGCCACCCCGAAGTTGCCAGCGCCCAGCTCCTTGAGCGCCTCGTACCTCTCCTCCATATCTTCCGAGCAAGAAGGCCTTCCGAAAATGGCGACTCCTGGAGAAGAACCAAGCTTCGAATGCTATAGCGACCAACCAACCCAACAATCACAGGCTCGCGAGCTCTAACTAACGAATAGAGAATTCTCTCGGTCGCGGTCACGGCGTCGCCGGGAAAGCGACCAAGTGTGGGGAGAGGGGAAGGAGAGGTTGGACTTGGAGCCAACGCGACGCAACACCGGGTGACGTGGCCGCGGGGCGAAGCGCAGGCGCGAGCGGGGTTGGCGGCTTGGCGCGACGCGGCGGGGCGGCTTGGGATCGATGCGCGACACGTGGAGGAGACAACGGTGCCTTTTGAAGCGCGGGCGTGGGCCCCAAACGGTGGCGTCGCCGTTCGATGGGATCAGAACGGGGTCGGCAGGCTGCTGGTGGCGCTGCGGGCCCGGCGGCCCGTAGAGGCGTAGATTAGGTGGTGGCACGTCCAAGGCCGGTGAATACGACGTTGCCCCTTCCACGGGCCCCGCTCACATCTGCGGTCGTAGACGGTAGACCCACGAAGGCAGTTGGGGAAGGGAATTTAAATGGGCCTTCTTCGACCATTTGGGCCTGTTTGTATCGTACGTACTTTAGGGAGGACCGAAATTCTATTTATTTTTTCAAATACAGTAATATCGAACATTTTTCTTATCTAGGTTCATTTAGAAAACTCTTTATCTTGATAGAGGACGGTAACATAATAGTGGCATGCCAACCTTATGCCTGAAACGAGAATCGCAGATAAAATCTTAGTTTTGAAGTCTGTACAACGGGGTGGTGATTTATTAACTTGATCACTCTCTAATTTTGTCTTTTCTGTTTCGACGAAAAATTGAATGCTTTTGACAGTTTGATTCCATTCGCCATCTCTTTGTGCCCCGCTGCGCTCGAGTCAGAGCGAAATTTGATGATTTAAAAAACAGTAATCCTATCCTACATGGGACTGAAATTTAAAAAGAATTCAGACGACCTTTAAATCTATTTTAAGATTGGCAACAAGTAATATGCAATCTGAGTTTTTGTGCAATCATGCAATCATCCATCCTCATCCATTAGATGTTCATCTTATGGTGGTTATCTTTTTTCACATAACTCCCTCTTTGTGAGAACCCCAAGTGGAAGGGGTTAAATGAAAAAATACAACCACCCTAAGATGAACATCTAATGGATGAGGATGGATGATTGCATGATTGCACAAAAACTCAGATTGCATAGTAGATGTTGCCTTTAAGATTTGTGCTGACTCTTCATCATCTCCTTCCTCAACTCTAACATTACTCTCTGCCTCCCGATTGTTCCAGCCAGAGGACCTTCGATCCGGGCGAAGCTCAGCGGCGGTGCGTGCCCCGGCGGTATCGCAGCCTCCCCCGTCGACGGCGCAGCCTTCCCCGACGGCGGTGACGCGGCCTCCGGCGGCGACGACGCGGCCCCAACAACCGAGCAGCAATCCAGGCGGCCCCGCGACGATCCCGACCGTGGCGCGGTGCATACCAGTGGCGAGACGGTGTGCAGTGGGCACGACGGCCAACGCCGGTACAGTCGTCGGAGACGAGGAAAAGGTAAGTAAATCCCTAATTTGTATTTGTAATCGTTAATTCGTAACTGTAGGGTTATGTCAATTGTAAAATAATAAAATAAATTTTTTTGTTTGATTAGCCTATAAATTTAAGGGTTAATTATTAATTACAAGATTAATAGTTAACAACAGTAATTAGTTGCTAATTATACGGTGATTGAAATTTTCTCAAACTTCAGACGCTTGATAAATAGACAGACCCTTTAAAAATAAGTCAGAACACAATAACTGACAATTACTCTTGTCAGCAAGAAAGAATAATTCAAAAGAAGAAAAAAGTCTACTTACCGCCCTAAACTATATCATAGAGATTAATTCACCCCCTAAACTACAAAACCGGATTATTAACACCCTAATCTATACAAAACCGTTTAGTTTACTCCTAAGCTGGTTTTCTTGAGTGGTTTTGCCACGTCACAAGCTTATGTGGCATTCCATGCATGTTCACCACAGTGGGACCCACATAGCTTTGAGTGAATACAAAAAATCACAGGCCTTCTTACCTAATGAGATCAGCACCTAATTTGGTCAGATTACACTAATCTAAAAATATTAATGCAAGTAGAGAGCCTGCCGCTGTAGATGAGTTGATGGAGCCGGGAGGGAGGACGTTGCGGATCAGACAGTTCGTGGCGTCCCTCACGAAGGCATTGACTCGCTGCCTTACCTGCTCAGGCGCCCTGAAGAAGTCCGCGGACTCTGCTACCGCAATGTAGCATGACGCATCGTTGTGCATGAACTCCGGCGTGAGCAGCGAGGTGTGGCTGGCCCAGACTCAGGCATAGGACGTCTGCCGGATCGAAGGTTGCGAAGCCTGCCACCGACCAGCTCCGCTACCTTCGCGCGGTGCAGCTCGACAAGCGATTCTGCATCCAGGAAGGTCAGGAGCTCACGCATCTCGCCAGTGCGCCGACGGCCACCAGTGCGAGCGCCACATGGATCGAGCACGAGACGACAAAGTTGTCAACGTTCTGTTCCCCTCACAGCCCGCTTGCTACGGTTGCCCTCCATAGGAACATGCACCGGCCTTCATGAAAGGGCTGCATTCCTGGATGGCTGGAATTAACCTAACGTGCGGTCTTGATGCGGTAAGCAGAGCTTCAACAGTCAACACACAACATGCAAGGTGGGATGCGTGCCTGGAAAGGATCAACTGACAAGGAAGGTTTGCTTATGGCTCAGAGTACATTTTTTGTATTTACTCGATGACACATGGGTCCCATTGTGGAGGACATGGAGGAAATGACACATAAGCATGTGACGTGGCAAAACCACCCACGAAAACCAGCTTAGAGAGTAAACTAAATGATTTTGGATAGATTAGAGTGTTAATAACCCAGTTTTATAGTTTGGGGGGTGTATTAATCTCTAAAGTATAGTTTAGAGGGGTAAGTAGACTTTTTCCTTCAAAAGAATAATCCTGCAGAATCTGAGTCCTTGTCCGGCATCCGCGTCTAGGTCACCGCCGGCTGCGGCTGGCTGCGGAGACCTTCCAGGTTGGTGCGTGTGCCGTGTGCAGTGCGTGTGCGCCACCGCTCTCCCTGTTACCATGGGCCCCTGGCCAGCGCCGGCCGCGACCGGGAATAACAGCAGGTGCGCTGTTGCTTCGTCGTGCTGCTTAATTTGGCTCCAACCGCCTTCCAGCTCGTGCTTCTCGCAGCCGTCGTCCTTTTCCGCCGCACGTTTTGTCCTTTTTCCAACACAAGAAATATTGAAAGGGACGCGCACATGCGCGCCGAGCCCGAACCCAGCGGGACATAGAAGAGTCCGGGGCAGGAGGGCGCTCGGGTCCTTGCTCGACCGGCGCGAGAGCGCGTCTCTTTTACGTTCCCATCGCGCTCGCCGCTACCACCAATCGCCGTCGCCTGCTTTCTCCCGCCCTCACTACGGCCTTGCCTCGCAGAATCAGCCAGGCCCCCGCGACCTCCGCTCTCCGGCTGCGCCACGCCGAGCCAGATCCGTCGCTCCCTCCTTCCCTCCCTCGCCGTCGCCGCCGCTCCTCTGTTGCTGCTCCCCTCTGCTCGGAAGGAAGGCCGCTCTGAGTGCGGGTCCCGTTCCGCGGTGGGAGCGTGGCGGCTTCCGTGTTGTTGTTGTCGTCGTCGTTGAGAGATAGGTGGGCGAGGTTGAGGAGAGGAGTGCTTGGCTGGCGATGCGCGGTTCCTCGCGGCAGGGCTAGAGGATTGGCTGGTTGGTTGATTGAGTGGTTCGGATTCTCCTAGCCGGCGCGGCGCGGCGCGGCGATGGGGTGCTTCCATTCCACGGCGAAGCGGCAGCACCTTGGCTACGAGGACCCCGTGCACCTCGCCTCCCAGACAGCCTGTGAGTTCGTTGATCCAATCTGTTCGAGCCTCCCCTTTCTGGAGTCTGGCGCTTTCTATGTTTGCGTGGTGGCATGGAAGTGCCAACTGTTTGTGTACATGTCCATAACTCCACATTTCATACTACTGCAGCAGCTTCCGATCACTTATGTAATATATTCACTGATGAAACTGGATCTTTCTTAGCTTAGTGCATTTGTTTTGTTTATGTAGTCAGCGTCAGTGAAGTTGATGCCCTATTCGAGTTGTTCAAGAGCATAAGCGGTTCTGTGATTGATGATGGTCTGATCAACAAGGTGCATTCTCATACGACATCTCTGTTCTTCTTACCATTTCATTGATTTGATGCGTATGAGTGTCAAGTTAGCACATTAGTGTTTGGTTTCTTTGCTGATTGTTTGACTACAAATTGATTCTTTGTAATCCTACATTGGTCTCTGACTCCTGTTCAGCCTGGGAACTTATGCTGCAATGGCCTTTTCTATGTATTACCTGTAGCCACCAAAATTAATATACCAAGTGTAAGAAGATTTGTATTTTCTTTCTACGTACAGTTGGTCATCAACCACCTGCTCGTACAAGAGAACATATCCAATGCCCCCGTGCTTCTGCTGTCAGTTCACACTAGAAAAAATATATTAAAAGTTTCAACAAAAATATGGTTGGATAGTGTATGTTATCATCTATCATCATGCAAAAAAATAAGATGCAACAAATACTCGTGCAAGGCGCTGCAAAAAAAAGAGAATTCAGTGTTTGAACAGTAACGTGCTGCGGGTCTGAGATAAACAGTTACAACCGCGACTCCAACTCTCCAAGCACAAGTATTTGTTGCATCTCAAAATTTACATGATGATAGATGCTAATATGTACCATCCATCTATATTTGTAGTTGAACTTTTTCATGTTTTTTTTTTTCTGTCCAAATCTTTCACAGGAGCATGGGAGCACCTAAAGGTGCAGGAACACCTGAGATGTCCTTACAAGACAACTCGATGACACTGCTTGATAAATTAACTTTACAGTTTGCTGCATATAAAACTATGGCATTCTTATTCGTGCTTTTATTGAAAGTGCATTTGTTGAACGAGTACTCAAAGCAACAATGTTGCGATCCAACATTTTGAGAATTGTCTATCAGCCTGTATCATTCTTATTTGGCTAAGCTGGAATACTGGTTTTCCTGGTTTGGCAAGTCTATTGGTGTATAGTATGACCATTTGTACCGCTCTGCTGGTGTGATGGTCATTCTGTGCAAAATTTCTTTTATTGCATTCATAGTCAAAGATCAAGAAATTTATCAAGTATCATGATATGCGGTCCTAAGCATACATCATTGTATTTGTTTCTGCCTCACTAAGCATGAACTATCAATGTGATGCCATCATGAACCAAATTCATAGGCATAAAAAACTTGCAATTATGACTTAACCTTTGTCGCCATTTTACCGTGCAGGAAGAATTCCAGCTTGCCTTGTCCAAAAACCAAAGGAAGGAAAATCTTTTTGCCAATCGGGTATCCATCACCTTGCCAATCATTTTCATTTCATTACCTACTGTGTTGTGCCTTCTGGCATAATGCTGTTGCCATCAGCTAAATTCACTTGAAATGAAACTTGCAGATATTCGACCTTTTCGATGTCAAGAAAAGAGGAGCCATTGATTTTGGTGACTTTGTCCGAGCATTTAATGTATTTCATCCAAACATCCCAATGGAAGAGAAAATTGATTGTAAGTTTTTATACTTTTTGTTTTATCTCGTTTTTCTTCAGACATTTGCTAGCTTACCAAAATCTGAACCACCTTGCAGTTTCCTTCAAGCTATATGATATGGATAATACAGGATTTATTGAACGGAAGGAGGTAACTTCTGGACTCTCACTATCTATGCCGCTTCTCACATTTTCTGAAATTTGATTTCTACTTGATAAGCGAATGACATGTGTGCTTATGTACTGCTGAACTAAGAAAGCATACTGTCCTTAGTGCACGACTTAATTTTGTATTTTAATCCTTCTGTTCAGGTAAAACAGATGTTAATTGCTCTTCTTGGCGAGTTAGAAATGAGATTATCTGACGAGATAATTGAGACAATCCTGGACAAGGTTTTCAACTGTCCATGAGTTGTTAATATGTTTTTGACCTATCATTCAGTTAAAACTTACCGTGATTTGCATGATTATTGATTACCTCAGACATTTTCGGATGCTGATGCGAATCAGGATGGGAAAATAGATAGAACAGAGTGGGAGAACTTTGTCACAAGAAATCCTTCCTTGATGAAGATAATGACTTTGCCTTACCTCAAGTGAGTTTGGCAGAATATTAGAAATTCAGTGGAAACTATCTTTTCCTCATGCGTAGATAAAATTATGGCATATCATTTGAAGCTTGATTAATGCTTATTCTAAAAACAATATTTTGATTTTTTTACTGGGAGCAAAATCCTGATATCTAAGTTAAGAGAGGGAAAAGGAAGGTACTAGCTAAGTGTTAAGGGTATAGAAATCATATAGTAGGAGTCTAATTGTAGAGTCCTTATCCTTGTCTAGTATTGAGTCATGTAACCTCTATATATTGCCCTCGTAGGGCTATTATTCAATACAAGCCATATTCATAACATGATATACTGACCCTAGAGATCTAGGATTTAGATTTTGTTTTTGCTGCATTGCTTGCCCAAGCGAACGTCCACTCCTAGGGGCATAAGGCTTCCACATCGCTGTCTTCGACCACAGCCCGTCACTGCATCAGGCCGCCAGGGGGTGGAAGGCTTTCGTGCCACGGCCCATCACCTTGCCACATGGATCCTGTTGGTTTCCTCTCCACATCGAGCTGCCGCAGCATGTCGATTTGCTGCTGACACGGGTCTTCCGTTCAATGTCTATTTGTCCTGTCATTACGGATTTGCTCCTGCACGTCATCAAATTGCAGCCCATCACCTAAATCAAGCTGCTGCTTCGTCTCTAGGCCGCTGTTGCGACCACTGTTCTCATCGCGCAGCCAGGTCACTGCTTGAATCGAATCGTGGGACGTCATCTCCTTGAGTATGGGCATGTTATAGATAATATATGGGTCTTATGGGCCAACGGGTACTGTAGCGCGAACACTTGTAGTGGTGCGGGTATTGTAGTGGGCTACAATACCTGCGGCTAGGGTTAGATTTTTTGGGTAGTCCCCTGTCCCCTCTATATAAAGAGACTGAGAGAGTCAATTGTAATCAAGCAAGAAAATAGATCTGAAGACTACTCAGAGCTTCCAAGAGAGGACGAGTTAGTGGATCTATTTTGCTAATTATTATTGAATAATCTTAGACACAAAATCTTGGTATTCAGAGCCAATCCATCTATGCCGCCGCTGCCATCAAGATCCAAATCCCACCCAACCCACCCTTTTGTTCTAATCTAATCCTACGATGGCAACACAAAAGATTGAAGGAATTTATGAACAGGTAAAGGAGGTTTTTGAACAGATAAAGGAGAATGGAGCCATGCTCCGATCGATGCGCATCAACACGAAACATCTCGCCGATATGATGGATATCACGACGGGTGCACAACAGGCAAAGATTGTTGTCGCAGGAGCCGAAGCCGAACAGATCGAAGATGCTGCAACAGCTTCGGATAAACCGGAGTTCATGGCTGTCAAATCTGCTGACACCACTCCCTTATCAACTGTTCTGCTGCAAGACGCCAGCCTCGATCCGCTCTGCTTCCTCTCCGAGTCTATCGCCTCGAACCCGAAGATCAAGCCAGCCTCCTACGTCTCTGACGACCAACACCGCGCCCTCCCTCTTCACTCACGGCTTCTGTGTCATCAGGCGGGTTCTGAGGCGCGTCCGCCTTTCCCCCATCCCCATCAACGGCCCAACGTCTGCTTCCGCCGCCGACACACAGGCGCCCAACCCCAATCTACACCAGATTCGTTGCTCCACACCCTTCGTCGCGCACACCGCCCTATCCGCGGCCGACACGCTGGTGCCTAACCTCGTCTCTGCCGCCGGCGCCGCGTCCGTCCTCCCCGACGGCCGCCGCTTTGTCCTCGACTACAGAAATGTCTCCGCCTTAAGCTCCGCCCCCTCTGCGAGGTGCTGCACAGCGTTGTGCTCGAGCAGGCACACCCCGTCGAGTTTGTTGCCCCCAGATCCGTGCCTACCTACGTCTCTGATCTCGCCTCCTTCCCCTTCCATATCACGGAGGAGCCAGATGGATTCCAGCTCGTTCACGTGCGGTATCTGGGCGATGAGCAAGTCCTCACCCACACGGCCACACACAGCTTCTTGCCATAGTGCTCTCCAATTTGAAGGGCACTGCTGAGGGCAATCTGAATGTTGCGGTTGTTGACTGCTGCATCGGTATCCCTGTGTACTTTACTGATCTTCAGCACAGAGCTGTTCTCGATGCTGCCACTATTGGGTGTCTCAGACCACTGCGTTTGTTCCATGAGACGTCAGCCACAGTTTATAGTATTTACAAGACCGATCTTCCTGAGAACGACCAGCTGAATGTTGCAATTGCTGATGTTGGGCATGGAAGCATGCAGGTCAGTATTGGGTACAAGAAGGAACTGCTAAAGATGATGTCCCATACATATGACCGCTCTCTTGGAGGCATTAGGTTGTGTGTCTCCTGTAAGAAACTCAAAAAGGTACTGAGTGCCAATCCAGAGGCTCCAATGAGCATCGAATACTTGATAGATGAGAAGGATGTCCGAGGATTTATTAAGTGGGAGTTTGAAAAGATCAGTGCCCCAGTTTTGGAACATGTCAAAAGGGCTCTTGGAGAAGGCCTTGGTTGAAGATGGCCTGACGACAGAAAACACACACTTTTTTGAGGTTGTTGGATCTGGTTCTAATGTTCCTGCCATAATTAAGATAATCACTGATTTTTTGGGAAAGGAACCTAGGACTATGACTGCTAGTGAGTGTGTATTATTGATCTTCTTAATGTTACAATGGGTATTGTTGGTCTTCCTAATGTTACGGATTTACAGAAGCCATGTGCTCAAACTGGCAACAAAAGTGGGTAGTGTTGGTCTTCCTAATGAGGCAAAAACAGCTGTTGATGCACAAACTGATGCTTTTATTCAGAAAACAATCAGAGCAGAATTCAAGAATTGCACAATGCTCATAATTGCCCACCATTTAAACAATGTCATTGACTGTGACGGGTTGCTTATTCTGGGTTCTAGGCAGGTTTTGGAATTTGATACTCCTGAGAATCTTATGAGAAATGAAGAGAGTGTTTTCTCCAAAGTGGTTCAGAGTACAGGACCTAGCAATGCAGAATACCTCAAGCGTCTTGCTTTTGGAAGTGGAGAAGAGAGGTTGCGAAGGGAAGAAAACAAGCTGCAAGATGTGCAGAGGAGATCAGTTGCATCTAAACGATGGGCTGAAGCTGCCCAGTTTGCACTCGCTAGAAGCCTCACATCATCATAGATTCATATAGTGACCTTGCACTGGAGGCTGCTGTGGGAAATAACATCCTGAGGAGAACAAAGAATGCTGTGATAACTCTGCAGGGAGCTGCTATAGCACAGGAACAAACCAATAAGAAGGTGCAAGAAAGAGAAGATGCTTCAAGAGCAGAAATTTCTCACCGTCTGAGAGGGAAGAGGAGGTACCAAAATTAAATGCAGAAATTAATCAAGCTGAAATTCATGCTACTAGTTTGATATCAAAGTTTGAGGCTACTAAAGCAAAGCTGAAGAGCCATGAGTCAAATTTGTTGGTTTTGAAGGAAGAAAAAAAAGATGCCATTGAAGCGCTACAGTTTGTCATTTATTATTGTTATTTTAGTGTGTATTCGAGTCATAAAATCAACAATCCATCTCAACGGCAGCTCGAGGGCGAGCTGCTCAAAAGGAGAGATAGAGTGTTATAGATAATAGATGGGCCTTATGAGCCAACGGGTACTGTAGCATGAACACTTGTATCGGTGCGGGTACTGTAGCGGGCTGCAGTACCTGCGGCTAGGATTAGAATTTTGGAGAAGTCCCCTGTCCCCTCTATATAAAAAGATTGAGAGTCAATTGTAATCAAGAAAAAAAATAGATTTAAAGACTACTCAGAGCCTTAAAAAGGGACGAGTTATTTCATCGCTTATCCTCATATGCACTGGTCTGCAGCTTCGCCCTTTCTGGTGGTGAGCACGGGTGCCCTCCATGGCTACTTCGTGGTGCTGCTCACATGGGTGATTTTCTGCTTCTCCTATTCTGCTCGATCTGTAGCTTCTGCTTGCTGCTGTTTTTGATCGTTTCAGGCTAGATATTGTCTTTGAAGCTAGCTTCTCAGGAAAAAAGTCAATAATTTTTTTTTCTCCTTGTGTTCATCTATTTCTTCTTTAGTCCACCAAAGTCATCAATCCAAGTCTAATTCACATGTTAGTCTCATTTCCTTGAAGCCATGCATGCCCACAAAATTTCAGTGAGTCAGCTATTTCTTTTCTGTAGTTAGTTCAGTTGGATCCCATCGATTTAACTGACCTCATCATCATCATCATCATTGATGTGATTGTTAGACAACACTTGTATTAGGGTACTATAGGGGCAGTTTAGTCCTTTTGTATTAAGCTTCCAAGTTAGGGTTCCTTAGACCATCCGCACCAGCATACTCTAAAGCATACTCTATACACTATTCTCTTTCAGATTTTACAGTACGTACTCTAAATTACACTGCGAAACAGTGTATCCAGTATGCTTTACAGTGTACCACTGCGGATGGTCTTAGCCCTTAAGTTTTATACCCATATATATGTACCGCTTGGCTGATTAATGGAATCATCTTTCCCCCTCTAATTTGGTATCAGATTATTCTCTCCTCTCGCGATGTCGGGGCGCTACCGCCGCCGGCAGCCCCACCGCAACAGCCGCTGCCGCCGCCCGGCTCGCCGCCGGCTCCCCCCACCCTCCCCCCTTCATCGCCAGCCTGAAGCCTCTCCCCGTCGCCAGCCCGACCGCGGCCGCCGTCGGATCCGGCGCTGCCGGCCCCGTCACCGCCTCCCCTGCGCGCGCCGCCGTCAGCCCCGGCGTCGCCTCAGCAGGTGTGTCTCCACATGTATGATCCGCAGGAGTCGCATCTCACGGCGGTGAAGCAGATCCTTCGGTACCTGTGTGGCACCCATGACTACGGCCTTCTTCTGCGGCGCGACTCTGCTTCCGACCTGGTCGTCTACACCGATGCTGACTGGGCGGGTTGCCCGGACACCCGTCGGTCCACCTCCGGCTACGCCGTCTTCTTTGGCGGCAACCTCGTCTCCTAGTCCTCGAAGCGGCAGCCCGTGGTGTCCCGCTCGAGTGCCGAGGCAGAGTACCGCGTCGTGGCCAACGGCGTGGCTGAGTCCTTCTGGCTTCAGCAGCTGCTTCAGGAGCTCCACTCCCCCCTCGTCCGGAGTATGTTGGTCTACTGCGACAATGTCAGCGCTGTCTACCTCTCCACCAACCTGGTGCAGTATCAGCGCACGAAGCACGTGGAGATTGATCTTCACTTCGTTTGTGAGCGGGTGGCTCTCAGGCAGGTGCGAGTCCTGCACGTTCCGACATCGTCGCAGTTCGCCGACATCTTCATGAAGGGACTTCCTTCGACGGTGTTCACCGAGTTTCAGTCCAGTCTCAACATCTGCCGTGACTAGATGTTGAGACTGCGGGGGGTGTTAGACAACACTTGTATTAAGGTACTATAGGGGCAGCTTAGTCTTATATATTAGGCTCCTTGACTCCCAAGTTAGGATTCTTTGGTCCTTAAGTTTTGTACCTATATATATGTACCATTTGGCTGATTGATGGAATCATCTTTCTCCCTTTAATTGTGATCATTGCCATCTGGCTACACATGGACCATTGACCTTTTTTCTGTTGTCACCACAATATTACGCCACTACCTGTCATTTGCAGTTGTACTTTATCTCATCTCATTCCACTACTTAGTTTTTTATCTCATCTAATTTCACTACCTGTGATTTGTAGTAGTGATTTAGTTAATTTCTTTGGCTTGACTCCACACATCACTATTCTCATCGTTGTTATCTCTCCATAGCAAGATTGTTTTTGAAGGGTTGATATCCTAGTTTGTGAAGATTTGGGTATTTTCTCATGTACTATCCATGAAGACAATACCCCCTTCCGGAGGATATTATTTCTTTATCAACGTATGTTCAAGAGTTGCAGGCTTTGACGAGATCCTCAATACCAGACTTCGGATGTATCATTTTTAATCGTGTGCTTATCATGAACTCTTTCAAATGCAACTCATATGCCTTGCATTTGAGGGGAGTGGGGTAGGGTGTTAAGGATATAGTAGTCATATAGGATTCCAATTGTAGAGTTCTTATCCCAGTCTAGTATTGTAGAGATAAGAATTTGGTATTGGGAACGATTAGAATGCAATCAACAAGAATTTGGTATTGGGAACGATTAGAATGCAATCAACACTCTGGTGTGATCGTGCAAAAATTAAATATGAATCACACGATCTCTATTCAATTGTTAATGTATTTTTACATTTAAACCCTCCCACCTGATAACATAAATGAAGTGCAAAACTGCTGTTAGGTGCAAGGGTTTAAGTGTAAAAATGCAGTAACTATTGCATGGAGATCGTATGGTTCATATTTAATTTTTGCTCAATTGCACCGGAATGTTGATTTTGCATTCTAGTCGTTCGCTCAATACAAGTCCTATTCATAACATTAAGATGATGCATAAAGCAACAAGCAGATTTTATTTGGCAGTACTGATTATTAATCTACTGTTTAAATATTTCTGCTTCTGGAACCCTTTTAGATAAAGAGACTTGATGACATTTTCATAATGTTTCAAGTATTGCTGCATGCTTTGCAGAACTCTGATTTGCAGCAATCTAAATATCTGCTAATTCCTTTCCTTCATATTGCAGGGACATAACGACCACATTTCCCAGTTTTGTATTCAACTCAGAGGTTGATGATCTCGTCACATGAGCAGAATTCTCATAGATGTATAGTTAACAGAATACCTTTCTCTTTCCTCAAGTGCAAAAAATCAGAACCTTACGAGGAATGGTAGACAACGTGGAACTTTACCTTCTCTAGTATTATGACATGGAGGGCATAATTATGTAGCACAGGGAAAAGGCAAATCGATTTGGATCTCACAGGTGTGCATATGCTATTTTAGTTTGTACACGATGCGTGAACTTTTTTCTGTTGATTAAATTACAAGTGTCAAGGGATGGTAGCAGTGACGGAGCAAGCGGTAATGCCGAGTGGGTCTCGGCATACCAACCCTGGGCCAGCCAAGCGACCTCGTGGATTGAATCACTCTGCCGTTATGTGGCTAATCATCCTACAGTTTGCATGGTATTTTCCATTATTAAATGGCATACACCGTTGGTTGGTCGTAGTAACGGGAAATGAATCTATTTATTCTATTCTATCGGAGTTAAGTTGTCCGCAGTGGTATACTGTAAAGCATATTGAATATGTATAAATTTAGAGTAGTTTTACAATAAGCTAGATACAGATATTCACACACGGTCAAAGGTCCAGCTTTTCTCATGCGCAGGATTACTCGTTCTACTACTATTTTTATATGTGCTCCTTCATGGTAAGCAATATCTCAGAGCTACTCCCTCCGTTCCAAAGTGATGGATGTTTTGGACTTGCAAGTTTGTCCTACAAAGACTGTCTTCTTAGTTTGTAAAATGTGCGTCATTTAAAGCCAACAGTGAGTTCCTCCAACTAGCTTCAATCAACGTTGCCCTCCGTACCTAGGAACTCGATGTCACCCAATGGCGAGATTTGAAAAAGCAAATAAAGTTTAATGTTGTCAATAAAGTTGAGGGCACATGCGTCATTTACATGCTTCACTATTATGTTTAAAAAATGCTAAAACATTTATCTCTTTGAGACGGAGGGAGTATCTCTTAACGCCGTGGTGGATTGTCATGAAATGATGGAATTTTGTATATTAAATAAAAATTGACTTTTTTCATATTTGTTTCCTTTCACGTTTTTCATGTTCTGCCCTCTTATCAGTATTTTTTGTGTATGAGAAAGAAATACGTATTAGAGATTGATTTACCTAATATAAACATTAATATAAGATATTCATTGCATAGTAAGTTTCTATCATCGCATGAGAACATTGGATAATTTTTGTAACATTTATTGAGTAAAATATTTTATTCGAAGTGGATGAAGATGATTGTCATGTAGAAAGCGGTAGTGTAAATCTCTCATATGTCTATATTATAATTTTATATTCAATAGTTATCATGTTATTCACTTATATGTCAAATTATCTTACAAATTTTAAAAATGTTTACCAGATTAGTAAAATTTTTATGGAATTGAATATAAAAATTTTTATGCAGCATACCTTTAATAAAATCATAGATACACCACTGGATGATAGACGTTCTCCCGAGTCTTGATTTTCAGCAATTTGTTGCAGTACCTTGAGTGCTATTTACAGAAGTAGTGCTACAATCTTTATTTTTGGTTGCCCAATTTATATTGTTTTATATCAATAGTCGCTTTCCTTCAGTTTAACATGTGAGCTTTCGGTTTATTGCAACAAATCAGCTCTTGATACTAGCATGTAGCTTTGTACGCGCGCTAACGTATTATCAAAATAGTGTGTTAAGCAGGCGTCCGGTCGCCTTACTTTGGAGGGTAAGGCGACAGTGTTAAGAGAAGCCGGTGGCGCGGGAACAAGGGGACGGCGGGCGCGGTGAGGGTACCGTCGATCTTTCGCCGCAGTGAGCCCGATCTGCGCGGGGGGAGGGATGTTGCCGATCTTCGCCGCCAAACTAAGGAATAGAAGGTGGGGGTGCAACGCCGATATGGAGGAGGGGGTTTGGGGGTGGGGGGGGGGGGGGGCACTGATCTGAGGAGGGAGGTGGGGGCGCACCGATCTGTTAATTTGAGGAAGCGGGTGTGGGTATGGCGCCGGCTGAGAGAAGGGGGTGGGGTGCGAGCGTGCGGCAGCTGTAGGAAGGAGAGGAGGGCTGATTAGAGTTTCAAAGTTTTGGATGGGTTGGGCTGGAAGTTTTGAGTGGGCTAAAACAAAAAAAATAAAAATGGGTTGAAATTTGCTGTATTTTTAATTTTTACAGCTAATAACAATTTTTTATTTTTTATTTTTACACAATATTAAGACGTTATCTCGCTTTAGGTCTTACTGCTTAAAAGGTAAAAAGAGGTCTGTAGCTTTAAGTGGTCTTACCGTGGTAATAACTATGGTGCTGTTATGAGTTAACACACGTCATAGTTGTACTCTGGCTGACGAATCTTTCCCCTTTTGTGCCATGTGAAGCCTGAGCTGTGGCTTAGCGTACATTTAATTGTCAGAAGTAATTATAGTTTATGTTGAGCTGATGCAGAGCAAATGTTCTAATTAATGAATGTGACTGACGGGAGCGACGGAGAAACACAAAGGAAAATGAAATGGATGGGACATTTGCTACTCCCTCTGATATTTTATGACTCGACTAATCTTCTTGACCCTAACGTTATAGAGAATAGACACACATGATGCAATCTAATAGACGCCTTTTTCATTCTATTTGAATTTCTTTTGGGTGATCATATTAACAGCTTCACGAAAACTGCTTCCTATTTTATTCAAGACAAAGAAAAATGTCAGCAGTGAGTTGTGATATTATATTCCAGCTGACTAGCGGAATAATTATTCGTTCCGTCGTTATTCAATCTTTCCGTTTTACATGTCCGTTAGCTGGAGAAGTACTCCTTCGGATCTCAAAAATTGTCGCTTCTTAGTTCATTTTTACATAACAAACGACAATCTTTTGACGACGAAAAGGTTTTTATTATGATATTTGATTTGGGAAGTGTTCATCTGCTCCATACTTTTTCTTTGGAATTTCGTGTTCCATAATTCTTCTATTCCAGAAAAGTAGGTGGGATTTAGCCCACGCCCTCCAGAGGTTTGTGAGCCATCTCGCAGCCCAAGACCCGAACACTCAGGCAGAGCGGATAAAATATCTGCAAAGATGAGGACATGACATGAGTCATGAGGTATCCGATATTGCGGAAACCCCCGGACAGTTGTCAAAATTTGATCATCCGCCCGCCCACCTCACGCCGCCGCCCACGGGCCCTCTCCCTCTCTCCGCTCCCCGCCTCGTCACCACCTTGATCTCTCTCCTCCCCTCTCCATCCCGTTTCCCCCCTCCAGCCCTCCTGCACAGCCAGTGCAAACCCTAGCCCGCCAGCACCGACCTGCGAGCCCCGGCGTTTCCCGGCGACAGAGGCTCGAGGTGCTGCGCGCTGAAAAGTGGGAGCAGCGCCCTGTGCCCCTGCAGTGCGGGGATCGGCCCGGCGGAGATGGACCGGAAGCGCATCAAGGACGCCCTCGAGAAGCACATGGAAAGGTCGTCGCCGTCCACCTCCAGGGGCACGGCCAAGGAGCGGGAGCGCTTCGCCGCCGGAAAGCTGCCGGCGTCGCTCGACAAGGTCGGGAAGGTGTCCGACGATGGTAAGATCCTATAACGTCCGCGAAGCTTCATTGTTATTTTGCCTGGATGGATGAGCTCCTTGCTGTAATATGAACTGCCGCATTGCCTGCTTTGTTTGAAGGATGGTGACTTTTGTCTCACTTTTCACGTATAATCGTATGTTGAAATACTATGTTATGAGGTTAGATGTCGCGGTTTCCAGTTGTCCCCTTTGGAATGATAAGCTCATTCTATTGGTGATTTGGTTCAGTGCATTCATTTACTATTTGAGTATGGCGAAGCAATATAAATCAAGAAACGGGATTATGAGTGAAGGCAACAGATTTTATGAGATCTGGATGCGTCTACAACAATAACAACCAAGCCTTTATCCCAAGCACATTGGGGTAGGGTAGTGATCTGGATGCATCTGAAAGCCAAAAATAAGGAAACAAAAGGAAGTGTAAAGATAGTTGCGTCTAAGTTCGATTATTCAAGAGTTAAGTTGGATCTTAAGGGTTAGGAAACACGTCTGGAAAAGCAAAAAAAAATGAAGGTCTAGTGACTTCTTTCCCAGATACTAGTTTGTCTGCTGAAAAAAAAAAAAGATCGTTTAGAACTGGTCTGTTGTCGAGGGAAACACTTATGCTTCTCTTTGTTGGAACTCTGACGAGAAAAATCACCGGAACAGCACGGTACGCACAGCAGATCCCAATCTGCTGGACACATCCGATCGGACAGGAGTGGCGTGCATGTTTGGATAGGGGCTGGCGGCGCAGGTGAGGGAAAAAGCGGAGAAAAGTGGATTTCAGGAAGGGATACTTTCATTCAATGACTTGCCGACGTGGGGACATTATATAGCCGGTTACACCTCAATTTGTTTCATTTAGGAATCTTTTTTCTAACTTAAACGACAACACACTTTCCATCTCTTAAGACTTTTATTCCCTGCCTTATCTACGGATTCCTACTCTGACACGACTCCCTGGCGCACCCCGGCCGAACTGTGCTGCCGCATGCGCCTGGCTGAACCAGGTCCATAGCACAGGATTATACACGACACTCTTATATCTGAGATTTCTCTTTAATACTTGCCGCAGTATGAGGTTTTATACTTGTATTCATTGGCCTTCTTTATGAAACTGTTTATTGGAGTGTAGAAGAATTAGAAGTTTGAAAATCCTTAATATGAGAAACTGAAATTAGAGTATATACAAAAAATTCTATTGCAGCAGTAAAAGTTAGCGTTCCTGTCAAACATAGTGCTGTATTAGATGATAGGTAAGGAAATAATGATAAGCTAGGATGCAGCAGGAATAGAGTGTTATATTGAGTTCTGTTGTAGCATCTTTATGTGTATGATGATGCATCGGTTAATCTCAATCTTTGAGGTGTCGCTCCTATTATTGATTTGGTTGGATCAATTTTGGACATGTTGTGTTGGCCGGTAAACTGATAGCTTAATTACGTTACTTTTTTTTGACCCTCTGAATAAAATGAAACGGACCATTGCTTCTGTCCAAAAAAGGTGGTACTGTTCGGTTTCACAAGCTTTCAACTATTTGCGGACCTATTGATATAGCCAGTGTGGAACATTGAACTTGTGGAAATGGAGCTGGATCAGCAGAGAGCACGTCCGTCTTGCAGAGTATGGGAAATATTGTTCATCCTGTTGTAAGTATAGAAAAAGAAAAGGCACAGGCAGTTTAGCACAAGGGAGGATGTAACCCATGATAACATGTCATAAAACTAGAATCTTTAACCATCCACATCAGATCCTTATATACACAAACAACCACTTTAGCTTTGTTAGACCTGAGCTGAGTGGACATGCAACTCAGGTGTTCTTATCCAGACAGATGTAGTTATATGGGAGTGTACTGGATTTACATCTGTTTTTCATCTGTTGAACTGCTTGTCTTGTATCTTTAATGAAGCTTCTGAAAATTTCTTTAGCAAATTTAGTTTTATGAATGTGAGGAACAACTCGATACCATAAGACCCTTTTTGCTTTATTTGTAATGTGGTATGGTTTGCTTTATAGCTTGGATCTATATGAAATGTAACTACGATTTGTTTGTTCAACATAGCATGCTTTAAACTTGCAACTCCTTAATTCCATGCTATTGTCAGTGGTTATTGTGTTTGTTCTGTCTATCTTTAGACAGCTGTGATTATGAACATGAATTGGTTTTTGACTTGGTAGGTGCCTCTTAACATTCTTTTCTCCATTTGGTGTTGCAGAGGAATTTGAAACTGACAGTGAAGATTCTGACGTCAGTGGTTCTGAGGGAGAGGACACATCTTGGATTTCATGGTTCTGTAGCTTGCGAGGCAATGAGTTCTTCTGTGAGATTGATGATGATTATATACAGGATGATTTCAACTTGTGTGGTCTAAGTAATCAGGTGCCATACTATGATTATGCGCTTGATCTCATCTTAGACATTGAGTCTTCTAATGGTGAGATTGATTCCTTGTTTACTATAAGATAAAATTTAATAGCTGTTTTATACATATAATACACCTTTGGTCCCACTTCTCTAATCTCATAACCTGCAATTCAATTTTCTACTATTTCTGCATTATCTTTTGTTTGATAAATCTCATTTCCTATTGAGCCAATCCCATCAATTAGCACATATGTTTTGTCTGTATTGAAGTCCACAAATTGGTACATATTCAAAGTACTGTTGAATTTATGTGATTGGGACCGTTTATATACAGGTGATGTATTCACGGAGGAACAAAATGAACTAATTGAGTCATCTGCAGAGATGCTGTATGGATTAATTCATGCACGGTACATCTTAACCAGCAAGGGTCTAGCTGCAATGGTAACACTATCTTTTAGTCCTATATGACTGGCATCAATAAATGATTAGCTTTCTTATCTCTCTTGGATATTTAATAATTCTTCTACCTTTTGCCGCAGTTGGAAAAGTTCAAGAACTATGACTTTGGAAGATGTCCTAGGGTGTACTGCTGTGGTCAGCCCTGTCTTCCAGCAGGGCAATCAGATATTCCTAGATCGAGCACGGTGAAGATATATTGTCCAAAATGTGAAGAACTTCACTATCCAAGATCCAAGTACCAAGGAAGTATCCTTTTGAATTATTGTTTCACATTAGCTTTCAATTGTGATATTTCCATAATTAATTTACCTCTGCTTAGTGGTGCTGAGTATGACTGAACCGTTTCATTCTGCTCTTAGGCTGTCTCCAACAGATGAGCCAAATGGATCCCATCCCTCAAATGCATCTCCTCACCTCTGATTTTCACCCTCCAACCGATGGCATCCTCTTCCTCACGCGTCACCCCCTCCCCCGGCTTCCCCCCCCCCCCCACCCCCCACCCCCCCCCCCCCCCCAAGCGCCACTCCTCGCAGCGGGGGCCGTGACTCGGGAGGCCTTGCGCGCGGCGTCTCCCGACAGCGTGATCTTGTGCCTCCTCCCGACGGCGCTCTTCGCTTGGCGGGGAATGGAGCTTTGCTTGCCATCATCGCCGTTGGGTCGCCATCAGAACCACGTTGTTGTCACCCTGCTCGCCGCACCGGCGGGGCTCTTGCGCCAAGCGTGCACACAGGCCGCCTTCTCCCACCCCGCGGTGCCAAGCATCGCCTCCTCCCTCGCCGCGCACCCCTCCCACGCAGTTGCGCCGTGGTCTGCCTCCTCTCGTGTAGCCACACCGTTGCTGTCTTGCTCCTGCACTGCTCCCTCCGCGCCACATGCCACTGCTGCCTCACTCCTCCGCTGCTCTCGCGTGTTGCGGTCGCCCCGCTCCTCCCCTACTCCCTCGCGTGCCGCGCGCCGCTGTCACCTCGCTCATCCCCTACGGTGTAGTGCATCGTCACGTCTCCCTTAGTGCGGTCTTGCCCTTCTCCATTGCCGTTGACCGTGGGGGCGTCGTGCTGCCCTATCCCTTCGCGCTGGACATCGTGCTCTCAGCTGGTCCCGCCAGTTCGACAACATCGTGCCAGTAGTGCCTCAGTTGGTATCGCCAGTATGGATGTCGTCACCCCGTGCACCGCCATTTTCGTCCTCAAGTGCGTTGCCAAGGTCTGCCCGTGCGCGAGACGGTCGACTCCTTCCGCCGTGCACGGACGGGAGGATGCCGTGCCTCTTGCTGGAACAGAGGAACAACGGGCCTGCGACGAACATTCGTTTTTTGCCTCATGTCTTTTGTTTTCACTAGACTTTTCTCAGTAAATAATCATCTCTGTACATCAGTTTTGTAATTGCGTTACAGTGAATTTTCTATTGCCCATTCATCTCCTTTACTCTGCCAAGATATTGATGGAGCATACTATGGGACAACATTCCCTCATCTTTTCCTGATGACCTATCCACACTTAAAACCGCAGAAGCCATCACAGCAATATGTTCCAAGGGTTTTCGGCTTCAAACTTCACAAGCAGTCGTGACAAGTTGTACGATCAGCAGGAGCGTCCTTTTTACCTAGTTCCTAGGGAGATGCCATTGTGGCCCGAAAGTGTTGTGGCCTTTTGATGTACCAATTCCACGCACGAATCTTGTTGCAACTTGCTGAGCAGTTGTATCTGATTCTGATATTACTGTAATTTCTACCACCCTAGGTTCTGTCTTGCACTTGATCACGTTACAACCATCTGCATGTATCTGGATCGTTTTTACATGAAATGTTTTGCCTGATTGTTTTTACTTGTATGTTTGGACATGTTTGCATCGTTTCCGGGCAAGCAGGATTTACTGGCGATAGCAGGGCGTCATGTTGCGATAAAATGCTCGTTGGTGGTGTTATATGGTTTGTCATTGGTCTGTTCAGGGTTTAGTCTGAGCTGAGTACTCGATTCACGGCTACCTGAACCTTGACTTCCTGTTCTATGTTGCCATGAAGAAAAGAAACAGGCACTCATTGCCCGTTGTTAACGGTGCTCGGCCTTTAATCCCATAGCTCCGAAAATGCCTGTTCTCTGGAGTCCGTGGGATAAGCGTAACGCCTCCTCGCGTACTTCCCAAAGTGCGCGCGATGGCGTCCGACCACCGATCAGCTTGTACCGCCGGCCTTCCAGTCCGAGACCAGCGCAGCAGCAAGTAACGTCGTTGCCTGTTGAAATCACCAGCAGTAGTTACTTACATGTGAGCTCGGCTAGTGGTGGGGTCTACATGTCAGTGACTGTTACTGCACTTGCAGTACTGCAGAGGATATGCATCCCGTCACTGCCGTGCGGAAGCTGACAGATACCTCGCACGGTCCGACGCGGCACGCAACGAGACGACCACACGCTCTACGTCGAACGGTCTAAACATGCTGAAGCTGGTCGCCGCCGTATGCAGTTACCTCCTAAGGTTGTCCGCACTCGTGTACTCTAAAGCATACTTTATACACTATTCTTATTTTACTTTTTTACTATGTTATTCTAAATACTCTAAATTTATATTATCCAGTATGCTTTCCAATATCCTCAGCAGACAATCTAAGTGGCTAACTATCACCTGCGGTTTGTGCGCACCTAACCTGAGCTAGTGAGCTCGACTTGACCGGACTTGTGTTTTTCTTTCAGCACCGACGCGCTTCACCATGGCGGTAGGGTCGTGTCGACTAAGGACAACATCTTTTAGAGTTTTAGTCAACATGCAAATCATAACAAACTCATTTTTAGGCAGAGTTATCATCATTTTAGCGGAGAAATTTTTCAGTGCACTGACATAGATGGTGCGGCTGCAAAATGGCGTTGGTGCGGACGCGGACACATATGGCGGGGCTGCGAAAGGAATTACCCTGGGCGTGGTCCGCGTGAACGATATAGTAGCCAGTAACGTCGACACGAACAAGACTCCTTGGACGCACGTCAGCATAGACAACTCTTGCTCTTGGGGAGCACGTCGATCCCGATGAGGTTTTGTCTCCTCGATCTCCTCCATGATTGGCACCTCATTCCCCTTATCCATACCTGTCGCCCTAGATCACAACCGCTTCTACTAAAAGAACGGCAAACCTAGTGGTTAATTATTCTGAGTAGCACTACTCAGGTCTTGAGTTCTATTCTTGGTAGAAACGAATTTCAGGCTGAATTTCACAGTACTAAATGCAGGTACTCTACAGAGAAAGTCATGAGCGTTGGATCTGAGTGCAATTACGAAAAATATAAAGGGGTAAACGTGCCATAATATTGGTCTACGAAGTCCGGTCCACAGTCGTGTGCTTAGTCATCCAGTTATCGTCGACTTGTTCTAGAAAATAGACTGTAAGTGTCTGCATTTGTAATCGCTTGTAATAAATTGGTCATAACCTCCTTGAAGTAGAAGGTTGAAACTTTACCCATCATCTAAAGAAACAGCAAACCAAGAGAGGTCAAGGAAGGAGGCGGTGTGTGGACCGTAGAGGCCTTAAAAAGCTACTAAATTACTATTTTTGTCCCTAAAAGTTTATCTTGTAATTTATTTTGAACTATAAAACGACAAATTTTTGAAAAGGAAGAGAATATCGCATGTTGGATCACATCCCTCTTTTATGGTCCCATAGATTAGCACGCTACCCCATCGCCCATCTGATCAACACACCCCACGATTTGTCTTCCCCACATCATCCCTCTCAACTAATCAACCAGTTGTCGTACCATGTTGCCTCCTTGACGCAATGACGCCCAGTACTTCAACGAATTACGTATATATGCGGTAAAACGAGCACGTATTCAGCGAATGGACATATATCTCGATTCATATTCTCGAAGGCAAATGTTTCAGCTCTGCTTGACGAATATTCGACATGCGGATGATGCCAATGACGAGGCTGCCGGCCTGCCTCGGTCTTACGTTTGTTGGGTCCAGATCCAGAGTAAGTATGGCAAAAGCAGAGAGGCAAGAGGAGAACGGAGCAGCAACAACTGCGTGTAATTAACTGCCGGCCTTGCCCGCCAAGCGCCGTGCATGCCGCGGCTGGCCTCTCGCTCCGATCACTGTGGCGGTCAGCTCCGGACCACCACTTCTCGTGTACTCCTCGATCTCGAATTATTTGTCATTCTGTACATAATTTGGGATAGAGGAAATACGTGCTTCGATGTGTCAGTGCCACGCCCCCAACCGCAACAAAACTGGTAGATCACCGGTGCTTTGTCAGTTACGACGACATGGCTCGAATGGTTTATAACAGTACTAGTATTTAGCATTTTAGCTTGCAATTTGTGTGTCTAGTTACCAAGTCCACAATTGAACATTGATTCGCGCACGAATTTTAACTTGTGAAACAAATGTGTGTAGATCCAGTCTAGACAAATGTTTGCTTTTTGGACATCGGATTTACACATCCTGAAATGAAAAACGTTCCACTTTCTCATTTTGACCGGACGCACGCACATGAGCGCCAGTCGTCACACACACGTCTGCTCGTTAATTGCAAGCTTGCTATAGGCGTTCAGCTATAATTCGCATTACTAACTACGCTATTTGTTCACAGCGATATAATTTTTTTTTTTTGGAAAACTACGGTGAGATGACTCAACTGAATTCTTTCATTTATCTGAAAATGTCGTTACAAAGAACTTCGTCGTACAGTGACGAATCAATAGCAAAAAATGCATATGGGTCAGGGGGAAGCAACTACTACTGTATTACATCACATTATGTAAGAAAGACTCATTCGACACGTGTCCGAACGAAGAAGGGAGACGAACAAACTGTGCATCTTCGTCGTCATGTCTCGCATTACGTTGTCATCGGAGATCATACAAAGTGTGTCATTAGAGTTGTCGGCGTGTCGCCGATCACACAAAGTGTGAGACATGCTCAAAGGCAGCGCATCTTTTTTTTTTGAATCATAACAAACGTTTATTACGGTGTCATTAGAGACGTGATTCGGGCGCGTCGCCCATCAATATACAAGCGAGACAAACACTAACATAGCACATCGCAAATTTATTGACTGATTTGAGACGTGATTTATTGCAGCGCGTCACATATTTGTTTACCGATCTGAGACGAGCTTTAAGGAAGCATGTCTTCTTTATTTAGGTAATACGATACGATCTTTGTTACAGCTCGTCGCAGATTGTTTACAGGCAGAATCTTCTATTAGGTGCCCTCACTCCTGATTATCCTGGTTGCTGGCTGCATCCTGGAGCTAGCTAGGATTTGGCAGCCGTATTGTCAGTGTCAGCAACATACACATACATGAACATATGCATAGCTAGAAAGATCACACCTTAAATTATATTGGCCAATCAAATATTAACAAAGTATCAATCGTGGTTATCAAGTGTACTAATTACACAACAAAGAATACCCCCTGTTCATTCTGATTACAAAATAACTAATTACACACATTATAAATGTCATCATCTAATCCTGTATACCGTAATGAAAATTCTCCTGATCAATGACTTCATTAACGATGAGGCTTCGTAGCCTCTAATGCTCTGACTGAGACATCCTCAAATTTAATAAAATCATTGAAATCATATAAAACATTATCAAATTGCAGTCACATTCGCTTAAATAGTCACATAAGGGAGCAAATATCTGAAGGCTTAGGAACAAATTGGTATACAATTATAATAAACACATGAATTGTTAAAAAAATGGAGAACCGAGCTTACTTGTAGCACACACAGTTGGTGAACATCTGCAAAACATCAACAAATAAATTGTTCTCATCATAAAGGACATGGTAATGAGTTGATGTGTTGTTCTCTGAAAAAACAAACAATTTACATTCTACTGATGCATTAATATCCTAATATCAAAAACTCGTGAGAGAAACACCAATTATCGCATAGGTATCTTGATTCCAACATGGCCACAGAGGTAGAAATCAAACTCACAGGGATGACAAATGCTAGTGTCAACCACCGTTCCTGCAGTTTTAAGGGTTTGCGAATCAAGAATTCATTACATACATTTATAGTTAAAATAAATACATTACTTTTGCATTGTACATAAACAAGGAAGATGAATGTATACCGTAATGAAAATTCTTCATTTGAATCAATGACTTCATTAATAATGAACCTTCATTGGACATCCTAAAATTCAATAAAATCACTTGTAGGATCGAAGTGCACGTGAAAAGCTACCAGAGGGGGGGTGAATGGTAGATTAAAAAATCTTACGCAGCGGAAACAATTAAATCCCAACCCCTTCGACAGAAAAATGATCTGTTAAAGAAATCGTGTGTGAGACTAATCTAAACATGTTTCACCATGACAAAAGTTATATATATCAGAGAGAATAAAGCCATGAAGACGACACAACAAGAATCACTTAAATCCGTCGAGAGAAACTCAAGTTACGATTGAAAGATCAAACAAAGGTCAATCTGTCCTACCCGAGAAAAACAGTTCTGGAACGCTGCAAAGAAACTCGTGTAGATCAGAAACCACAAATCTAATGACCGTGAAATTTTTACAGATGATAGATAATCAAGTTGTGAAGACAACCCAAAAAGAACCACATCAATTGGATCTGTAAAACTCGAGTTATGATAAAACCACCAAATAGAGGTAGTGATGTGCAGAAAACTCGACAAGAAAAACTTGTCTAGAACAAGTCGGACGAAGAAGGCACAAAAGTTCCTTTAAACAACAATCTTTATTCTATAGAACACAAGAGGAACAACCCCAATGTCTTCAACCACGAGCTCTGGCCTCCCTTACTTATATAACCAGCCCTTAGGCCAACCCAATCACAACTAGCACTCTAATCCTACTCAAATCACGAATCAAAACTTTCCATAACTGCTTAGGACTCTTCTATACGCATATAGAAGCAATCTTAAGACTTCCAAACACCTTAGGAATGTATCCCACATTCTTAAAACAACTCAAATTCGTGACCCATACGAAATCCTATCATAACCAACTCAAAACTTGTGAGCATGCAACAAGTTCAAAACAGCAATAAAGTTCGACCATGACCAGATTTAGTGTAAGTAATTATTCCAATTACTAGACATAGCAAAAACTACAAAAATGTATAACACGAGTAATGTAGTAAAAACTTTCAGCATGTAAAAGGAATCACAAAGTCATATATGTATGAAATACTATGCTCATATTATTTTAATTTCAGATTCACACATAGACTTCTCAAGTTTGAAAACTCCCCTCAATGTAAGCCATGAGGATGCATAACCCATATTTCACTACGAATGAAACAAAAACGAGTGAAATCGAAAGGTTTTGTAAAAATGTCAGTCAATTGTTGTTTGGTATCTACATGATAAAGCACAATGTTTCCTTTTTCAACATTATCACGGAGAAAGTGATACCTAATGTCAATGTGCTTAGTTCTAGAATGTTGCACGGGGTTTTTAGCAATGCAAATGACACTAGTGTTATGACAAAATAGTGGAACACTATGTAGATCAACCCCATAGTCCTTAAGTGTTTGAACAATCCAAAGAATTTGTGAGCAAGCACTAGTAGCAGCTACATATTCAGATTCACCCATGGATTGTGCAACTGAGTTCTGTTTTAGAGGACCAAGCAACAAGTGAATTACCAAGAAAATGACAAGCACCGGAATTACTTTTTCTATCAATGATACAACCCCAAAATCAGCATCTGAAAAAACTTTCAAAGTAACGGTTGAGGAAGAAGGAAGAAAATGCAAAATTCTTGAGTTCCATGTAAGTACATGAGAATCCTTTTGAGGGCTTGACGATGTGAAGCACGTGGAGAGGCTTGAAACCGTGCACAAAGACATACGCTGAATTGTATGTCCGGTCTTGATGCCATGAGGCATAAAAGTGATCCGATCATGCTTCTATATTCTTTTTGATCCACGGGTTCATCATCTTCATCAAGTTCAAGTGTTATTTCTGTTCCCATTGGTGTCCGAAGAGGCTTGCTTTTGTCCATGTTGAAGTGCCTTAGGAGGTCTTTTGTATACTTCGTTTGATGCACAAAGGTACCCTCCTTGGTTTGCTTGATTTGCAGCCCAAAAAAGTACGTGAGTTCTCCCATCATACTCATCTCAAATTCTGAACTCATCATAGTTGAAAACTTTGACACAAGATCATGAGAAGCACAACCAAAGATAATATCATCCACATACACCTGGACGAATAATGAGTCATTGCCATGCTTAAGCACAAAAATTCTGAACTCATCTCAAATTCTGAACTCATCATAGCTGAAAACTTGGACACAAGATCATGAGAAGCACAACCAAAGATAATATCATCCACATACACTTGAACGAATAATGAGTCATTGCCATGCTTAAGCACAAAAAGAGTTTTATCAACCTTACCCATGGTAAACCCTTTTTCAAGTAAGAATGTCTTTAACCTATCATACCATGTTCTAGGGGCTTATTTGAGACCGTACAAGGCTTTGGACAGTTTGTAAACATGATTAGAAAAATATAGATTTTCAAAACACGGTGATTGTTTGACATAAACCTCCTCATCTATGTAGCCATTAAGAAAAGCACTTTTAACATCCATTTGATAAAGCTTAAAACCTTTAGATACAGCAAAAGCTAACAAAATTCTTATGACTTCTAGTCTAACAACGGGAGCAAAAGTTTCATCAAAATCTAGACCTTCAACTTGAGTGAAACCTTGAGCAACCAACCTAGCCTTATTCCTAACCACAACCCCATCCTCACTTTGTTTATTTTTAAACACCCATTTAGTTCCAATTAAAGTGTGACCTTGAGTTGGAGGTACAAGTTTCCAAACATTATTTCTTTCAAAATTTTCTAACTCTTCTTGCATGGCAATAATCCAAGATTCATTAGTGAGTGCGTGTGATATATCTTTGGGTTCAAAAGAAGCAACAAAAGTAGAATGAGCATAAAAGTTTAGATCGCAAAACCTGGACTTGTGACTCGTTCGTGCAAGCTTCCAATAATTTGTTGTGGAGGATGACTTTTGAGAACCCCGAGGGGAGTGGACACTTCACAAACTTCTTCTTCTTCATGTTCATCACAAATCGATGAGCTTGTCACTTGAGGAGGATCTGGACCAACAATGGTGATCGTCGGTGCTGGCTGTGAATCAAAATCAGGAGCTAGAACAATGTCATTAGCTGCTGAATTTTCGGGTAGCAGCACCACTTCTTCCCTATCTTCAACAAAAATGCTCTCCCATTGCGGATATGGATCCGTACCTGCAATGTTTGAGCTAGTACCCGTGCTAGCTTCATCAAAAGACACCTCACAAGTCTCCATAATTTTTTTAGTATCAAGTAAAAGCACACGGTAGCCTCTAGTATGAGATGGATAACCAAGAAACATGCCATCAATAGATCTAGGTTCAAATTTATCAAGATTACCATGTTTCTTTATAAAGCATTTGCAACCAAAGACACGAAAGTGTGTAACACTAGGCCTATGTTCAAACCAGAGCTCATATGGTGTTTTACCTAGCTTAGCGCGCAAGAAAACACGATTTGAGACATAACAGGCGGTTGCAATCGCATCAGCCCAAAATTTCCTAGGAGTTTGATATTCATCAAGCATAGTCCTAGCCATCTCAACTAAGGTTCTGCTCTTTCTTTCTACAACACCGTTTTGTTGAGGTACATATGGTGAAGAAAATTGATGATCTATTCCATTTTCAGCACAAAAGTGATCAAAAGATTGATTTTTAAATTTTGTTCTGTTATCACTTCTGTCGAAGGTCTCAAACGACACTTCCCCCGGACCTGCTTAGAGAGCAGCTCGCGGAGGTTCTTTGGATTCACGAGGGCTAGTCCCAAGAGATTGAGCGCAGCGAGATGGTGAACACAGAGGGTTTACGTGGTTAGAGCCGCCGGAGCGTAACACCCTACGTCCACGGGAGTGTATGTGTATTGCCTTGCTTGAGCGTGTATGGGTTTCAATCGGTCTGATGCCATCCCCTGTGAAGGTCGCCTGCCGAGTCCTTTTATAGTCCAAGGACTCTACAGTCACAAGGTGGGCCCTGGGGCCCGATAGGTGGTCCCAGAGAGAGCCAAATCCTATACAAGATCTAGGATTAAATGCTATCTACCTCCCTTTGTCAGGGGCTTCAATGTGTCGTCCCGCCGCGTCGTGCGCCAGGGCTACACATAGTTGCTGATGATGGCAGGGCATGTCCTGCTGTCTTGTCCCCGCGGCTCACTTGTCTGCCTTACGTAGTGGGTCTGTACCGGCTACTTGGACAAGACAGGAGACAGGAGCCTTGACTTTCGCATGCGCGACTCCGCTTCGTCTGGGGAAGGTGCGCGTACTTAATGCCTATCTAAGTGGCACACTCTTTCCTTTACTGCGGCCTCCTACCACATCGAGTCGGCCAACCGCCACGTGGTTGCACCGGAGCCTGCCCCTGCGGGGAGTTGAGCGTCCAGCTGTACAGGTCACGTGGCGCCTCTAGAGCCCACCTCCGCGGGAGGGCAGAGGCTCAGCCCTGCGGGCCACGTGGTAGTCCAGGAGCCCTTCCTTGCGGGGAGATAGACCTGGTCCCGGGGGTTCCATTGGCTACGTGGCAGCCCCGGAGCCCGCCTTGGTGGGGAGGCGAGAGTCCGGTCCTGCCGGCCACGTGGCAGCCCCAGAGCCTGCCTCGGCGGGGAGGCAAGGGTCCGGTCCTGCCGGTCACGTGGAAGCCCCAGAGCCCGCCTTGGTGGAGAGGTGAAGGTCCAGTCCTGCCGGCCACGTGGCAGCCCGGGAGCCCGCTCCGGCGGGGAGGTGGGATCTGGTCCTTCCCTCCACGACGTGGCAGCCTCGGACCCCGCCTCCAAGTAGAGGCCAAGTCCTTAGACGTTTTCTCCTTGTGCGCGGGGGTACCCGATCTGCAGGGTACTGACAGTGGCCCCCGAGCCCATCTCGGGAGAGTCGTCGATATCGCAGGTGGGGTCTTCTTCTTTATCTTCCCGCGCAACTCTTTCGATTCCAATTCAGGGCAGTTCCCCGGGCGGCACGTCCCTGCCATCGTGGCTACGCGTCTCTTTCTGGTAAGCAGAGGCGCGGGACATGCGCCGCGCGACATGACTTCTGCTTTCAATCGTGCTTTAAATGCGGTGGTTCCCAAGGTGGCTCCTGCACTTCTGCTGCTTTTGCCTTTTCAGAAACCGCCGAGTTACCTCCCGCACAATTGGCCACCCGGCTTGCCTTCTTTGTCAAGCGACTCGGGCCCTCGTGTCATTGCCTATGCGGGTCTGTTGTTCTTCTACCGAGGCTGTGGCGATTCACATACCGCGTCTGTTGGCTTGCAGAGGTGAATAAAAATAGACCTTCCCCCCTAAGGGTCCTTTCTTCCGCTTCTGCATCCTTGCGCTCGTGCCTCTTGCCCCAAGCCCAGTTCTTGCGCTCTAGCTCCCGGTTTCCCCTTCCGGAGCCTCCTCCTTCAACCTCATGGCGAGCATCCTGCCCAGGTCCCGGCTGACCAGGTCTGCTGATCTGGCCCCCGTGTGTCGGCTTCTCGGCTGGCGAGCCCCCAAACAGGAGGAGTGGCTCTGTCGCGGGGAGCTCCCACTGAACCTCACCGACGGGGAGATGGTGTTGTTCTCGTCGTACGTGCTGGCCGGATTCGTTCCGCCAACATCCTCGTTCCTGGTAATGCTTCTGGAGACCTTCGGCCTCCAACTTCACCACCTCCCGCCGAACTCGACCGCCTTGCTGGCGGTCTTTGCTCACCTCTGCGAGATGTTCATGGGGGTGATGCCGTCGGTGAATCTCTTCAGTTACTTCTTTGTACTGAGGGCCACTGGCAAAAGCTTGAAGGATCAGCTTGGCGCCTACTACTTCCAGCGCCGAACCAAGGTCCCTTCTAGGTACATTGCTTCCTTCAGCTCTGCACGGTGGGAGCAATGGCGGAAGATTGGATGATCTTCAAGGTCGAGGATCACGACCGGATTTGCCTCCCCACCGGGAGCCCCTACTCCGAGCGGTCATTCTGGGAGGAGCGCCCAGAGCTAGAGAGGGCGTTCGACCCAGTGTTGGAGAGGATCCAGATGCTGGCAGACCACGGGCTGATGTCTGCAATAGTGTTGAGGGGCTTCATGTACCGACGCATGGCTTCGCTCCAGCGCCGCGTCCACCCGACATGGATGTACATCGGTCCAATGGACTGCACCCGGCTCGATACCGGCTCTGACTCCAACCCGGACGAGTAGCTGCTGCACGATATGCTGGTACGGGTCTGCCCCGACGACGTTTCCCCTGAGGGAGTGGCCCTCACGACGGCCTGCCACCCCCTGTGCTCAGACTCCGAGCTAAAGAGGCGGCTGCTGAAGGCGATGCCGACGCTCGACGAGTCCGGGCTGGCGCAGCGCCAGATTGGAGACCCGTTTCGGGGGGTTGAGATTGCCGACGATGCCGAGGGGGTCGTCATTGCTGATGACACTGAGGGAGGCGAAGATCCCTCAAGCGATGAAGATCCCTCAAGCGATGACCCCTCGAGTGGGCCCCAACTCCGTCAGCAGTGAGGCGTCGGCTCCTCTGCTGATATGGGGAAAGGGAAAGCACCAGTGCCGGTGTCGGACCCAACCCCCAAGAAGCGCGCCCGGTCGCCGCCGTACTTGGTGTCAGGGGGTGTCAGTGGCGCCGCTTTGCCGCCCGAGTCCTCGTCGCGCAAGAAGTGGAGGCTCCTCAACATCGATGGGACCCCAACGTTCCCTCGCCGTTCGGAGGAGCGCCAGACTTCGGGGATGCCGTCGGCTCCTCCATCTCAGGGGCCCCCAGCACATGTTGCGGCCCCCGCCGTGGGTTTCGAGGGTCCGGACCCCCCCCCCCCCCCAACCCTTTCGGTAAGCGGTGGAGCTTCAACGTTCCCTGGTAAGTCTACTTAGATTTCTTCTTGGGTGTTCTTTGTCGAGTGCTCACCCTGTAATATTCTTATGATTCAGGTTTATCTGCTTTCAGCGCAACCGCGGCTACTCCTCCGCCCTCGCGCCCTTTCGCTGGTGGGCATGCTGCTCCAGCCAGCTCACGGGGCTCCTCTGCAGCCTTAGACCCTGCTCGGGCGCCCCGGGCTATTGCTGCCGAGGTGCCCTAGGCCTTCATGACCGAGGCCCCTACAGCGGCTGCTGAGGGTCCGCAGCGCGCGCCGGCGTCTGGTGCCGCGCCCGCCAATTACTCCGCATCCACCGGCTACTCTGCACCAGCCGATGCTACCGCGCCGACTGACACTGCCACGTCGGCTGGCGCCACCGCCCTGGGTGGAGCTCCTGGAGCCGACTTAGGAGCCTTCGGCAGCAGTGCTAGAGCCTCCGCTGGAGAGGGGGCTCCTGGAGATGACACGCCTACTCCCAGGGGCGGTCCCCCCCCCCCCCCCACCCGCCTTCTCTGACTGGGGGAGCTCTGGTCCCCGTCTCTCCGGTGGTCCTCCAAATGGAGGACGATATTGAAGAGGTGGGGAGGCAGGGACCCGCGACTATGGTGGAGCCCCTCCCCCTGTATGAAGCCAAGGCTGTTGCCTACTCTGGCTTTTGGCAGGATCGGGTGGCTCTCGACTGGGAGAGGGGGAGGCTTGAGGACAAGGAGGACCGGCTCCGGGAACGGGCGAGGACCCTGGAAGCCCGGACTCGCTTGGCGAAGAGCCAGGTGGCGCAGCAGGAGGCGGTCGTCCGGGAGGAGATGAAAATCCTTGACCAGGAGCGCGAGCTTATCGCTCGCCTGGACGCCGTCACCCGGAAGCTGAAGGCGGATGTTGCGGCGATCCATGCTGAGGCCAGCTCCCGCCTCCAGTCCTGCGAGGAGCTCCAACAACTGCTATCTCGCCGGGAGGTTGCTCTTGCCGAACGGGAGCATGAGTTGGCAGCGAAGCAGGCTGAGGTGTAGGCGACCTCCCGCTGGCTCGTCCTCCAGCAGGAAGGGGCAAGAGTCCACGCCACCGAGCTAGACCGCCGGGATGCTGCCCTGGCTGAGGCGGAGCAAGCCCAGCTTGCCGAACGCCAGGCTCTCTTGGACCGCGAGTTCAACGTCGCCCTCAAGGAGGGTGACTTGAGCCGCCGGGAGAGGTAGGTCAGCGAGCGCGAGAGGGCCCTGGCAGCCAAGGAGGAGCGGTTCCTGGACAGCGGCCCCTGGGCGCTGGCGGCAGCCCAGCAGGAGGTGCAAGAGCTCCGGGCGTCGCGTTTTGCTGAGGCTCGGAAGGTCTAGGAGTTCCTGGGCGGCGCCAACTCAGCTCTGGTGCCGCTCGGCTTCAGCCCGGTGCGCGTGGGGGAACCAGCGCAGGAGGTGAGTCAGGTGTTCCTAGCCCTTGACTCCACCAGCTTGAGGATGCGTTTGCTGGGGGCCATCATCGACAACCAGCTGGAGGCAGAAGGGAGGATGCCGGTGAAGGAGGTGGCGACGCACATCCTGTCCTGCTACCGGAGATGGTACCCTGATGTCCCTCTTCAGCCGGTCCTCAAAGGGCCCATCGCCAAGAGGGAGGAGGCCGCCAAGTCTGAAGTCTCAGATGCCGTGGCGCTCATCACCTCGAGGTTCCAGCAGAGCGGCTGAGGGATCCCCATGCGCTGCTTGTATCTTGTGTTTCTTTCAGTTTTTCTTTGTAGTTGTTTGTGATGACAGACCTTTATTTTGCAACAAAAAATCTGCTTGGAATGCCCCTCATACTTAGCATGCTTTACTTTTCAGCAATATCTTCTAGTTGCTTGTTGTTCCTTAGCTTCCATGACCTGCCGTCCCCCGGAGTGTGGCCCCCTGGCAGGTGTGGCCAGTTGTTATGGGCACACCTATGAGATACCTAGAAGTTAGGGCGGCCGGTTGTAGGGGAGCTTAGGATGCGTAGGTAGCATTGCGGTAACTGAGTATGCAGGGACGTGACAGCTGGCCCCCTGGGGGGTGCCACCGGAGCCTTGGTCTGGCGGTGCCCACCATCTTCGTGGGTACTCTGACGGTTATCGCCAGGATAACTCCTTGAAGACCTGCGTATAGATCAAAAAACAAGAGAAGTAATTCTGTCCGCTGGTCATTGCTTCCCTGCTCCTTTTTTAGCATCGCTTGACTTACGATCTTGGGTTGACTCATGGGGCTTGGGTAATTCAGTGCATCTGCACCTAGGGCTCGCTATCCATACTACTTAAGGGTGGTCCATCTGGCCCCCAGTACTCAGCTGCAGCGCTGGGGAGGCAGGGCGCACAAGCTTAGGGTACAGGACCAGGCTAAGCAGGTTGTGTCCCTGGACCTCCCGCTCGACGTAAGCCTTTCCCGGGGGAGACCGTCTGGAGACACAGACCCCCGAGTATGGGAACAACCGAGGCCCCAGGCACATTGCAGGTACCTCAAGAAACCCCACCTGCAACCAGACAGCAAGGCTCCCACTATTTCTAAAGCAGGGAAAAAATGACAGCGCCCATGATAGATCACGAGCTATGGCGAACGTACAACAATATCATAAAAAATTAAAGATAATTTTTTGAATGAGAAACCCTATACAGGGCAGGACAACATTATTTCATTGCGGTTTCTCATAAGATGGGTCAGGCCTTACAAGGGGAACGACCCGACTCGGGCGACAAAGGAAGTTGAGTGCACCTACTTAGGGTTCTGGACCAGGCTAAGCGAAATGTGCACTCAGAGCCTCGTCTCCGTAGCCTTAGTTACCCTATGTACTGTTCCTAGGCACCATGTACCTTTTACAATGAAAGAGAACTATCCTAACACTGGTCTAGGGGTAGAACTTACGGAGGTGCTCGATGTTCCAGGGGTTGGGAAGTCGCTCTCCATCCTTCGTAGCTAGGCGGACACACCCTGGGCGGCATACCTCCGTAACCCGGAAGGGGTCCTCCCATCTGGGGGAGAGTTTGTTAGCCCCTTCCTGGGAGAGTATGCGACGCAGCACCAGGTCGTCTACCTTTAGCTCCCTACTCTGCACGGTCCTCTGGTGGTAGCGCCGGAGCGTCTGCCTGTACCGTGCATTTCGGAGAGCCGCTCTCACTCGTCCCTCATCGACGAGGTCCACGTCTTCACGATGGAGCTGGTCCTGTGCGGCTTCGTCGTACACCCGGACACAGGGGGAGCCCCTGGTAATTTTTGGGGAGGACGACCTCTGTCCCGTACACCAGGAAGAAAGGCGTTCCCCCTGTGGCCCGACTGGTTGATGTTCGGCTAGCCCACAGTGCACACGGAAGCTCATCTACCCAATTTGCACCATACTTCTCAAGGTGTGAGAATGTGCGAGTCTTGAGGCCCTTGAGGATCTCTGCATTGGCCCTCTCGACCTGTCCATTGCTCTCTGGATGAGTGACAGATGCATAGCAGACTTGGATCCTAAGGTCCTCGCAGTATTCCTGGAACACTGCACTTGTGAACTGGGTCCCGTTATCAGTGATGATTCTGTTCGGGACCCCGAAGTGGCAGACGATCGACTTGATGAATTTGACTGCTGACTGCTTGTTGATTGTGACAACTAGGGTGGCTTCCGGCCACTTGGTGAACTTTTCTACGGCAATGTAGAGGTGCAGGAATCCTCCGACGACTCTGGGAAAGGGTCCCAGGATATCCAACCCCCATACAGCGAATGGCCATGAGGGAGGGATCTTTTGCAGCGCCTAAGCTGGTGTGTGGATCTGCTTGGCATGGAACTGGCACACCTTGCATCTGCTGACCATCTCGGCGGCATCCTGGAGTGCCGTCGGCCAGTAAAAGCCATGCTGAAAGGATTTACCGACCAGCGTGCGGGATGATGCGTGGTTCCCACACTCGCCTCCATGGATCTCTGCGAGCAAGTCGCAACCCTCCTCCCAGGTAATGTAATGCGACCCCTACCTGGCACGCCAAATGTCGAAGGTCTTAAACGACACTTCCCCCGGACCTGCTTAGAGAGCAGCCCACGGAGCTTCTTTGGATTCACGAGGGCTAGTCCCAGGAGATTGAGCGCAGCGAGATGATGAACACAGAGGGTTTACGTGGTTCGAGCCGCCGGAGCGTAACACCCTACATCCACGGGAGTGTTTGTGTATTGCCTTGCTTGAGCGTGTATGGGTTTCAATCGGTCTGATGCCATCCCCTGTGAAAGTCGCCTGCTGAGTCCTTTTATAGTCCAAGGACTTTGCAGTCACAAGGTGGGCCCCAGGGCCCGACAGGTGGTCCGAGGGAGAGCCAAATCCTATACGAGATCTAGGATAAAATGCTATCTACCTCCCTTTGTCAGGGGCTTCAATGTGCCGTCCCGCCGCGTCGTGCGCCAGGGCTACACATAGTTGCTGATGATGGCAGGGCATGTCCCGTTGTCTTGTCCCCGCGGCTCACTCGTCTGCCTTACGCAGTGGGTCTGTACCGGCTACTTGGACAAGACAGGACACTGGAGCCTTGACTTTCGCATGCACAACTTCGCTTCGCCTTGGGAAGGCGCGTGTACTTAATGCCTGTCTGAGCGGCGCACTCTTTCCTTTACTGTGGCCTCCTACCGCATCGAGTCAGCCCACCACCACGTGGTTGCACCGGAGCCTGCCCCTACGGGGAGTTGAGCGCCCAGCTGTACAGGTCACGTGGCGCCTCCGGAGCCCACCTCTGCGGGAGGGCGGAGGCTCAGCCTTGCGGGCCACGTGGTAGTCCAGGAGCCCTTCCATGCTGGGAGACGGGCCTGGTCCTGCGGGTTCCATTGGCTACGTGGCAGCCCCGAAGCCAGCCTCGGCGGGGAGGCGAGAGTCCGGTCCTGCCGACTATGTGGCAGCCCCGGAGCCTGGCTCGGCGGGGAGGTGAGGGTCGAGTCCTGCCGGCCACATGGCAGCCCCAGAGCCTGCCTTGGCGGAGAGGTGAAGGTCCGGTCCTGCCGGCCACGTGGTAGCCCGGGAGCCCGCTCCGGTGGGGAGGTAGGATCTGGTCCTTCCCTCCACAACGTGGCAGCCTCGAACTCCGCCTCCAAGTAGAGGCCAAGTCCTTAGCCGTTTTCTCCTTGTGCGCGGGGGTACCCGGTCTGCGGGGTACCGACAACTTCTAATTGGTTTTAAAGATCCTGGGTGATCAATTGATAATCTAAGAAATAAAGTTCTAAAGTGACTAAAAGATTCATTTTTATATGCCATAAAGTAAACCCAAGAGTATCTATAATAATCATCAACAATCACAAGAACATACCATTTACCTCTGAAGGATTGAACATGTGAAGGTCCTACGGTGTCAAGGTGCAAAAGTTGACCCGGTTCAGTTGTCATGATTATTGTGAGAGGAGTATGTGAACCTGCAACCATTTTAGCATGTCTACAAGAATAATAATTTCTTTGTCCCCTTTAAGCTTAGGCATCCCACGTATGCGATCAAGAGCACTAACACGCGTGAGATGATCAAAGCCTACATGACCAAGTCTATGATGCCAAAAATATAAATCTTTGGAATTGTTAGCAACTAGACACCTATGCTCAGAGGAAGACATATCAAAATCAGATTTAAAAACCCTTCCAAACCGTGACTTGTTAAAAATAAGCTCACTATTTTAATTTACAACTTTGTAGCAATTTTTAGTGAAAATAATTTCCAGATTTTCATCTAGTAGTTGTGAAACAGAAAGCAAGTTGTATTTCAAATTTTTAACAAGTGTCACATCCTTCAAAGTGTAGTGATCATTTACTCTAATCGAACCCTTAGCAATTATAGGATTTGAAGAATTATCGGCAAAAGTAACATTCTCTACATGTGACACAAAAGAGAGGGAGGAGAATCATTCTTTGTTACAGGTCATGTGGCGTGAGCAACCTGAAACCACAATCCAAATGTTCTCCTTCCTCAAGCGTGTAACCTACATAGAAGCACAATACGTCGATGACTCAATACTGGGGTTAGTCAAAAGGCATTTAGGAATCCAGTACTGAGTCACACGACGTCCAGCAGGAATCACACGCGAAAGCTTAGATAAAACAACAGGTTTATGAGCCAAAGCTTGAGGATTTTTGTACCCAACTACTATCCTACGAGATGTTACATGTGTAGCAAAAAAACAGTAGGTTTGGGAGCAACCTTTGCATGTTTTCGACTCATTACAACAGATTGCATGTTCCTATCATTCAGTTTAGCAAGTGCAGCAAATTTTGCATGAAAGTTATGAGATCTAGCAATCATTCTTTCCTTTTTATGTTGTTTAGCTAGTCTATAACAAAAATCTATGACATGACCATCTCTACCACAGTAGGTACAATGAAATTTAACTTTGTGTTCATGTCTAGATGAGTAAACAACATTTTTATTTGACACCGAATGAGACAACACTCCTGCAGATTTGAAAACCACTTCTTTTTATTTAGGAACTGTTTAAATCAAACTAGTTCCTAATGTTCTTACAATTTTAGGTGGATGTGCCCTAGCATGAGCATGAGAATCAAAACCTAAACCAGTTTTTATCATTGCACGACTTGGAAGAATGTTTGAATGTTTTTTACTCATAACAGCAGGTTGCATATTCCTGGCATTCGGTTTAATATGTGCAACAAATTTTGCATGAAAGTTACGAGATCTAGCAATCATTCTTTCCCTTTTCTGTTGTTTAGCTAGTCTATAACAAAAATCTATGACATGACCATCTCTACCACAGTAGGTACAATGAAATTTAACTTTGTGTTCATATCTAGATGAGCAAACAATATTTTTATTTGAAACCGAGACAACACTCATGCAGATTTGAAAACCACTTCTTTTTGTTTAGGAACTGCTTGAAGCAAACCACTTCCTAATGACTTTACAATTTTAGGTGGATGTGTCTTAGCATGAGCATGAGAATCAAAACCTAAACCAATTTTATCATTGCAAGGCTTGGAAGAATTCAGCAGCAAGTTTAGGTTCTTATTCCCATTACAAAACCGATCTAATATCCTATGCATGTTATCAAGTTTATTGGACAGATCAAGGCAATTTTCACATGAAGTTTTTCCTTTTAATTTTCAGTTGGAACAAAATTTAACTTCATAAGAACGTAAAACATTGTTCAATATAGAAATTTGATTCATAGCATCTTGTAGTTTCTTATCAAGATCATCACAAGTAGAATAATGCAAATCAAATGTAGAACAGCTAGCATCTTTCAAGTTTTTATCATTAGGTGCAGCAAACTCTCTATTCTTTTTAATTTCTAACTCAAGTTTATCAAGTGTGGAGGTGTGCGCACTTCTTAATGAGGACAATCGTTCACATATTAATTCACATGACTAACAAGAATCATCACTAGGAATCAAAGATTTCAAATTATTAATTTTAGATTCTAGTGACTCAATTTTAACAGCATTGTCCCTAAGATTTTTGTCCTTTTTTTTAACTATAATAGTGGCACGAGAAATAGCATCACACATTTCTTCGCAAGTAGGATATACCTCTTCATTGTCGCTGCTGTGTTCAGCCTCCTCGATACTTGATCTTGACTTGCCCGCCATGAAGCACAAGTTTGCCAAATCATCTTCATCTTCGTCACTACCAATATCCACATCGCTTGAGCCAAGTTCTTGAAGTGCGGAGATAAAATTGCTCACCAATTGACGTCCTGTAAAACCCTTCTTTTTCTTCGTATCTTTTGCAGAGGAGTGCTTCGTCCTTGTTTGCTTTTCATCTCGGGAAGTAGGACCGGGTTGCATATCGAAGCACATGTATTTTTTCTTGAACATGTCTTGCCTTACCTCTTTGATCATGTTGGATCCTTCGTGGTAGTCACAAAGTGCTTTCCACACATCGTATGCAGATCGGAGGTGCGCAACACGGTCGTAGTGGCTTTGAGTTAATCCTTGTATGATCAAGTTCCGAGACTTGTTATTATTGTCAACATCTCTCATATTTGTAACTGTAACTTGATCGTTTGACGGCACTTCGTAAGGCATGTATACCTTCTCCCATATTGCGAAGCCTTGAGCTTGGATGATGGCTTCCATACATGCCTTTCAAACCTGAAAATCAATGCCACTAAACACACAAGGTTTGGCGGAGTATTTCTCCATGATGATTAGTCAAAAACACATGCAAATCAAAAATATTAGAGCACCGTGGCTCTAATACCAATTGTAGGATCAAATAGCACTAGAAAAGCTACCATAGGGGGGGGTGAATGGTAGATTAAAAAATCTTACACAGCGGAAACAATTAAATCTCAACCCCTTCGGCAGAAAAATGATCTGTTAAAGAAATAGTGTGTGAGACTAATATAAACGTGTTTCACCGTGACAAAATTGATATATATATATATATATATATATATATATATATATATATATATATATATATATATAAGAGAGAGAATCAAGTCATGAAGACGACACAACAAGAATCACTCAAATCCATCAAGAGAAACTTAAGTTACGATTGAAAGATCGAACAAATGTCAATTTGTCCTACCCGAGAAAAATAGTTCTGGAACGCTGCAAAGAAATTCGTGTTATGAAATTTTTACAGATGATATATAATCCAATGACTGTGAAATTTTTACAGATGATATATAATCAAGTTTTGAAGACAACCCAAAAAGAATCACGTCAATTGGATCTGTAAACTCGAGTTATGATAAAACCACCGAAGAAAGGTAGTGTTGTGCAGAAAACTCGACGAGAAAAACTTGTCTGGAATAAGTCGGACGAACAAGGCACAAAAGTTCCTTTAAACTCTGATATTTATTCAATAGAACACAAGAGGAACAACCCCAAAGTCGTCACCCCACGAGCTCTGGTCTCCCTTGCTTATATAACCAGCCCTTAGGCCAACCCAATCTCAACTAGGACTCTAATCCTACTCAAATCACGAATCGAAACTTTCCATAACTACTTAGGACTCTTCTATACACAGATAGAAGCAACCTTAAGACTTCCAAACACCTTAGGAACGTATCCCACATTCCTAAAACAACTCAAATTCGTGACCCACATGAAATCCTATCATAACCAACTCAAATCTTTCCATATTTGAGTCAAACACGACACAGCCGCAGCTTGAGTCCATAACCTAGTCGGCTAGACCTTTTCGACCAATTCTTTACGTCCACATATCTTCATCACGCCTCGGAACCATGTAGCCACATACATGCACTCCTTGCATACGTGCAAACATCTTCCAACGACGTCCACGATACCTTCATGTGCATTGTTCTTGACTTAACCATGCTGCACAACCTCCCGATCAACTCAACCCCAATTTCTTCCTAACTTGGTTGTTGAACCTCATCTTCTTCTTAAGACTAGTTCAATGGATCCCGTCACCAGCCATGTCTTGAACTCAAGCAACACCTGCACATGAATAAACAACCAATACTTTCGAGCACAAGTCCTCGATTTGACTCACGTTAGTTACGAAACTACAACATCTTACGTGAGCACCTCACATAAGCATGTTGCAAAACATAGCAAAATGATATCAACCATAACCACCAAAACACACCAAAAACTTAGCAAATGAATACTAAGTAATCTTTCCATCAATGTAAAGCAAGTACGAATCATTGCAAGATAAAAGCAAAACCACTGGGATCAAGCTCCGAACCTTGCCAAAGCTAACCGAACCTTGAACCGGAGCTTACCAAAGCTAGTCGGACCTAGAGAAAGAAGTCGGACCTAGCCAAAGCAAGTCGGACCTTACGTCGGACTATGCCGAAGCTAACCAAAACAAGTCGTACATATCATTGGACCTTGATGATAAAGATGTTTTGGTAGTATTCAAAACTTTTATCGCCATAGCCAATATATTCAGCACACATATGTCTCACATCACTGAAATGCACGCTCTGAGGGCAGGTTCGAGGCGGCGACGTGCTCCAGGGACAGGGGACGAGGCGGCGGCGTGCTCCGGGACGAGCTGGCGGAGTTGCCGGAGCGGCGGTTCCTCAACTCTCTTATGACAGCAGACCGACATGCTCTAGAGACAGGGAGAACATTTCCACTTGTGCGAAGGCGGCGGCATGCTCGATTATCAAGATCAGGGTCGAGGTGACGACGTGCTACGGGGACAGGGGACGAGGCGGTGTGCTCCAGCATGCTCAACTCCTGATGACAAAGGTCAGAGTCGATGGCGGCAGCGCGACAATGACGAAGAGCGAGTTGAGAAAGAGGGACATTGACGATGTGCTCGGGAGCTATGGTTTCTATGTCGAGAGAGCGCGCGAGAACTAAAATTTTTGCCAAGTGTTGGGAGAGAGCACGTGAGAGATAAAAATAACAAAACTCGGAGACGAGCCTCTATAACATCCGTCTCTCATTTCAGCATCTCCCTTTGATCGAGAGAGCGCGAGTAAATTTTGTGCGAAAATTTTCGCCAGGGAACGCGGAGAGCTAGAAATAGGTCAATAATCAGAGACGTACATGAATGTGTCCTAGAGCGGGGGTTAATAGGCTTTTGGAATTTTTCCTGAAACACTTAGCAAAACTGATAAAACTAGGAAGGCCGGACTAGTCCGGCGTGAGTAAGGACTAGTCCGGTGTGAGTAAGCACAACTATCAAATTCATATCTTTTTGATATTTTAATTTAATCTCTTGCAGCGGAATGTAGTAAATTGTACTAACAACTCTAGCAACTGTTAATAGTAATTGATTTGCACATGGAATACAAGATTAACCCAAATTGCAAGTATGATCAAGTTTATGCCCTAGATAGTGATGATAATGAAAAGTATGGAAGAGTACGAGACAAGCGATTTTTATCGAGGTTCGATCTCACCAAAGAGATCTACTCCTCATTGAGGAAGCCCACACATAGTTGAGTCTCTTCAAACCCTTTTCTCTCGTCAAGGCACCACACAAGGCCGACTGGATTCCACTATCACGGTAATCACCAAGTTGGTGGGGCAACCTCACACGCTGAGGGCTCCCACAAGATTACAAATGAAAATAGAGATCAACACACTCAAATAATTACACAATAATCAACAGGAGTGTGTGAGAAATCAAACCCAAGAGCTCAATGTCGATAAGATCGTCACTCTCCCTTTTCCAATTGCCAACTCCCAAAGATTTGACCCTTAGGACCTTAGAATGTGCGGAGAGGAGTGTTTTTGTGCTCTTGGATGCAGTGGCGGCGCTAGGGTTCTTGACTGGTGGTTGTGGAGTCGTGGATCACCTATTTATAGACATTTAGAAAAGTTACCATTTGGATCCCGACGACCGGACTAGTCCGCTATGGACCGGACTAGTCCGTTGTGCTGAGTCATTTTGACGTGTATAAGTGCAGCACACTATGTAACCCTAACTTTTGTGAGTGAACCGGACTAGTCCGTTTTTGTCCAGAAAGGAAATCGGACTAGTCCTCTGAACCATTGGACTAGTCCACTTTGGAACTGTGAGAAAATGGACTAGTCCGCTATGAAACCAGACTAGTCCTCTTTGAGGTACTGTGATAGAATGGACTAGTCCTTTCTGTGATCAGACTAGTCCACTATTCCTGCAACTTTAATTGTTTTGTAGCCCTAATTCTTTCTGCAATAACTTGAGCTCTTGGGGATGTGTCTCTCACACACACTCTATACATTTAGGACTACTTTTGCATCTTTTATTCACTTGTTCTCTTCCCTTTCTTGATATTCATTTTCACCTTTTTGCACCTTTAGTTCACTTGTGCCCTTTCCTTTCTTGATATCCAGTTTTCACCTTTTTGTACCTTTAGTTCCATTCTCTGAAACCTGCTCTCATCTTAAAAAATTTTATTAGGATCTCACTTGTTTGTCATCAATCATCCGAAACTCACAAGGGTCTGCCTAGATGCACTTTCAATCTCCCTTTTTTTTGGTGATTGATGACAACGATTTTGAGATTACACAAATAAGAGTAAAAAACTTGATTTTCTAAAGTGTGCACATATGAGTAACAAAAGTTGTGAGCATGAATTACTTCTCATATATGCATTCTTTATGGTGGGGTGCCTATCAAGTGTGTGTGAGCAATAATTGTGAGGAACATAAATAACAATATGATGAGCTTAATCAACAATTAATATGGAGACATGATAATAAGCATCACACATGAACATTAAAGCATAATAGGCAAAGTCTTACACAGAGCACAATAGGTCTTACATAAAGCATAATAGGACTCATGCATAAACATTACAAGTGTTTTTAAAATAGTCCTTCATGACCAAACAAATCTAAGGATAATGATTATGACAACCTACTCCCCCTAAATCTCTCCCCCTTTGGCATCAAGACACCAAAAAGGGAAAATCCGAGAAAAGCTACTCATCGTCTTCATCTTCTTGTTCCACATTTTTCTCACTCTGTCCTCTCACTATCTTGCTCCTCATCAAAATTATCATCATTGTCACTTGCTTGAGGAGCAATAGATTGAATGGAGGGAACAATACAAAAGAATGCTAGCTCATCATCTGTAAGTGTTGGCATCTCAGTGAAATCTTCATCTAAGTCTTCTGAAACTTCTGGAGAGCCAATAGGTGAGATTTCGAGCTTCTGACATATGGCAATCACATTCTCCTTCACGTATCGAGAGTGCATCTTCCTTGCCTACCTCTCATTATGTTGCTTAACGTCGACTTTGTGACAGGAGGTGAATACGGCACGTAGCATCTTTAAATGCCGCTATTAGAGCCTCTTGAGGATAAGCGAACTGCAGTAGATGAGGCACCTGCTGGAGTGACATGAGTGGGCTGCTGTCTTGTACAGGAGGATAGTGGAGGAGAAGTTGTAGGAACCTGAGGTCTAAGCTTGGTGTGAGGAACATCCTTGACAAAATCCAATCCTGTAACTTTCTCAATCATGAACATAATGTAGGGGGCATATCCACAGGACCAATTTGGAGTGTGAGCAATGTTGAATATATCATTGTAGATATAATCAAACACATCGAATTCTTCATCTCCACTTACGATTTGCATCAATTTGCAGAGGAAGTCTTGAATGCTTCCCACATCACCATCTTTAGGTGCAATAGTCTTCCTTAACACATGGTTCAAAACATCAAAGAAAGGCTTAAAATAGTTGGCGGAGGGAGCCTTTAAACGGATAGGCAGTGTCATAGAGGAAGTTCAACTCATTCTGGTCTAGCGCTTTGACATTATGAACTTTGAGCCTACTGTTAAGAGACCAACCCAAGTTAAGTATCTCAGCGAACTCCTCATAACCAACTGAGCATTTCTTTCCATGAGTCATCCATGTGATCTCATCGGCTCTAGACTTAGAGAAATAGCAAGTGGCATAGAATTGAGTAATGCTTTCATCGTTCCAATCATATCTGAAGGCTAAAAGGTCTTCAAGCCATGTCTGCCAACTGCTGCAATCACTTGATGAAATGCATCATTCCTTTTGCCCTCCATGTACTCCCAATAAATCCATTGATTCTTAGCCACTGGAGTTTTCATGCGAAGGTACACGGTTTGGTAACAATCACAGTGAAATTCGTTCCAAAACTGTGGATCTGCTGCCACCTTCTTGTGAATGTATACATCAATCTCCCTCAGCCTTTTGGCTTTGTTAGCACCCTTTCCAGTGAAATCATCGTCATTGGGACGACGGTTACGATCGTGCATTGGGGCAGCCATTTCGAGTGGCCCAATTGGGTCCGAGGACCTCGCAGGACCTTTGCCCTTGTCCTTACTCTTTCTGGCCTTGTATGTTTGAGTGACCACTTGTTTGCCTTTTTTAGTAGCTTTCTTAGCTGGAACTTTCCGTCGAGAGCTCGTGCTTGATGCTCCGACATCCTTGTCATGCCGAAACTTAGTCCTTCGTTGTTCCTCAATCTTCAATTGGCATTTTGAGGCAAGACATGCCGCCTCAAGATCCGGCTCACTAAACATGCTTTCATTTGAGCTCGACATGATGCCTAACACGGTATAAGTGAATGATAATAGAGATATAAGGTTGATTCAAAGAACTTAACAAAATCGACATAGTAGGTTTAATGCTGTTAACAACCAGACTTGTGTGTGGTTTCTGCGGACTAGTCTGATCCACCAGACTTGTTCGCAGGGAAACCTGAACTAGTCCGATGTTCATCAGCATGAACCCTAGGTATTCAAAATTCATCAAATCTTTGAGGACATAGAATAATGTGCAGGACAATGACAATGTAGGATACTCAGAGTGTATTGAAACCCTAGAGAGTGAAAGAAATGGCTAAACCTAGAAAGGAATTGAATATAAGGGTTTGGGTTAGGGTTTACCAAGAGAGGATCGATGCACGACGCTGAGCGGATCCTGAGTGCGGATAAGTCCGGGATGGACTTCCCTTGGAAGCTCCGATTATCCCCCTCAATGAACCAAAGATTCTGCGGTGTAGATGTGAAGTCGCCTTGGGAGCTCGAGAGGAGGAGAGAGAGAGAGAGGGTCGAGTATGGAGTGAGGAGGAAGAAGAGAGACTCGGGGAGAATCCAACAGTTAAGTCACGGGAACACCGGACTAGTCCGGTAAAACCCTGACTTGTCCGGAGTAGCAGACCAAGGGTAGACTAGTCAAGACACTGGACTTATATTGTTTGAATCACGGACTAGTCAGTAGCAGACAGAGAGTTGTGGTAAGATTAACAACGTAAAATTGAGATTTAACTTTTGGATGATGATTAGTACATGATTGTAGAGAATACCTTTAAGCATATGATCAACAAATACTTAATCATCAAACCATGGCCAAAAGCTCAGGATTGATAGGAAACTGGACTAGTCCATTGTGTATCCGGACTTGTCCGGTCAGACAGAGAATGCAGGTCAGAATTTCGAAGTGAATTTGAATGGATCCCTAGTGTTGGTAATAAGAAAATAGTTTTAGCAAATTTTCTTGGTAAATATGGTCAGTAAGCAAATGACAATCATACTATGACCATAATTCACCAAGACTTAATATTTGAAATAGTTTTAGAGTAAAAATGAGATAGGAGACTATTTTTTGCAATCATTTTGGTATTTTGAAGTTCTATACTCCTAGCAATTAGATATGCAACGTTTCAAGCCACATGTCGGAGCAGCTTGAAGCCTCGCATACAAAACATGTGCCTGACATGATATTATGCCTAGATGCACCCAAGTACAATAAATTGCCGAAGAAAGGTGATATACCAGTTTAATGTGACCTAGATGAACCAAGATACACTAGAGCCAAAAATAGAACGGTGTTCCTCCTTCTTCCTTTTCTTTGGCTCCCCCTTGATCATTGCCTCCATCGATATGTTGATTATCTCGATCTTGTTAAGGTTGATCATGTACATATTGAGCTTTTTTCTTGTGTTGAGGCTCCCCCTTGATTATTGCTCTCTTGTTGTTGTACAATTTGAGCCTTGTAATGATGGTTCGAGTGGAGATGAACTTGTACTTTTCATTGTAGCCCATGAATATTTTCTTTCCTGCGATCATGTGGTTTATGCTTATCAAGCACCTCTTTTGATCCACCGGAGGGGCTACACCTACAAAACATGATTATGCTTTGGTTCTAGGCACCCAAGCTTGCTTGGGTCCTTTGATGTTAGTGATAAGACATTTGGGCACCCACACACAAGATTTTGGACTCTTGTGGAGTGACCCAACATACTTGGCATAAACATGGTTAAATTCATCCTTCATAAGAACATATAAGACATTAAAATCATGAAATATAATGTTCGGTACATTTTTACCTTTTTCATGAAAGGAAGGAACATGTTTGGTGTTCTTAACTTGATTTGAGCTTTCTTTGATAAAAGCAATCAATTCCTTGTTATTATTGGGGTTTCTAGTGTTACGCTTTTCACCTCGAGAATATCTAAGGCCATCCTTGACATTAGGAGCTCTAGTAACCGAGTATGCACTTCGTGCATACTTGATTTTCTCCTTATAAGAAATGCCACCTTTGGGTGAATTTTTGCTTTGTGCCATTTTAAGCTCATTTTTCAGGTCAAGAACCAAGTTAGCACAATTACAATCTTTAGGTGTAATGGACTCAATATTTGAAGAAGGTGGGCTCTTAGGAGAGGAGGAGGAAGCACTTTGATTGAGTGATTCAATTTGTAATTGTAGGTCCTTGTTAACTTTTGTCAAGTTAACAAGCTCATCCTTATCTACAACATTCAAATCGTTTATATTTGAGCACGTTTCCTTGCTCAAACATAGCTCACGCTCAAGTGCTTCTCTCTTTTCCTTTTCAAGCTCGAGAGCCTCTTCAACCTCAAAGTATCTCTCCTTTTGAAGGACGAGCATATCTTCTTGTCGGTTGGTAAGATATTCCTTCCCAAATATTTCATTCGTCAAAATTTTCATTTTAGCTAATGCAATTTTACTTAAGCCCTTGAACATGTGTTCATTTTCATCACTGCTATCAAACTCATCATCAGAGTAATTAAGTGAGGGAGGTGTAAGTCGAACATTTTTCTTGCCTTCCTTAGCCATGAGGCAAGTATGATTATGAGTCTCCCGTCCTTCCATGTTCGGGGAGAGTGTAGACTTCTTGGTAGGCTTCTTGATGGCAATGGTAGCCATCTCTTCTTCTTCATTGGAAGAGGACTCGTCATTTGAGTCCCATTCTTTTTCGATGTGTGCTTGATGAACTTCTCTACTTTTCTTGAAGATTTTCCTCTCTTGAGGCTTCACTTCTTTCTTCTTCTTATTTTCTTCATATGGGCAATTAACTATGAAGTGCCCATATTCACCTCAGTTATAGCATGAGTGTCTAGATCTGGACTTATATTTTTCTTTGCTCTTATCATCCCTGGAATTGTTGTCTTTTTTTCCTTCTCATCATCCTCTTAAATTTCTTCATGAAGAGGACCATTTCTTCTTCATCCATCTTGGTGCTCATGTCGTGGCTAACTTCATCTTCTTGCACCTTGTGGACTTTCTTGTTATTTGGTTTGCTAGCCACCTTGGGAGCCAACCCTTATTCCTTGATGAAGTCAGCTCGACAAGGTCCTTCACATATTTGGCTTCCTTTCCCATCATATCATGGTTAATGATTTTGCCCAATAGTTCATCCAGAGTCATTTATGGAACCCTGGACTTTCTCGAATCATGGAGCGTAGAGTGACATTCCTCGACATAAATGCTCTAATAATCCTTTTGACTACCTCATGGTCAGTCCACTTCTTGCTTCCATAGGCACGAATCTTGTTGATAATGGCCTTCATTCGGTTGTACATCTCTTGAGGTGATTCACCCTCCTCAATGGCAAACCTTCCCAATTCTCCTTCAAGCATTTCAATTTTTGCTTCACGAACTAAGTGGTTTCCTTCATGGGAAGTCTTGAGTGTATCCCATATTTCTTTGGCACTCTCCAGTTCATCAATCTTGGTAAACTCTTCTCGGCTCAAGGAAGAGGTTATCACTGCAACAGCTCGTGCGTTGCGGTGAATTTCTTGCTCTTGCTCTTGCTCTGAAGTGAGTTCATCATCGATATCCGATATATCTACACCTGAACATACAACATGCCAAAGACTAGGATTTAAGGAAATTAGATCCATTTTCATATTATACTTCCACATGGTATAATCATTTCCGTCGAAATGTGGAGGTCTTCCCATAGGAATTTAAAGATAATGATTGTTAGAATTAAGACGATCGTAATTATAAAGATATCGGGAGTAGTCTTGACGACCACTCCCCGTCAGCTCCCCGTTTTCTTCCTTTCCCTTTTTGCTTAGGAGTTTCTTCCTTAGAAGCGCCTTGAGCTGACACACTTCTTCATCATCATGTTTGTTCTCCCTGAGTATATCGAACGCCTTTGTGCTATGTTCATCTTCGGTATTGGGCACCTGCGGGACCTCATTGTTCTTCTCTGAGGCCATTTGGTCTCTCCGAGAGGTGAGTCTTGTAGATGGAGAACCTCACTCTGATACCAATTAAATATGTACTAGAGGGGGGTGTGAATAGGCTTTTGAAATTTTTCCTGAAACACTTAGCAAAACTGTTAAAACCATGAAGGCCGAACTAGTCCGGTGTGAGTAAGCACACCTATCAAATTTAGATATTTTTGATATTTTCTTTGAATCTCTTGTAGCGGTATGTAGTAAATTGTACTAACAACTCTAGCAAGTGTTAATGGTAAATGATTTGCACATGGAATATAAGATTAACACAACTTGCAAGTATGATCAAGTCTATGCCCTAGATAGTGATGATAAAGAAAAGTATGGATCAAGAGCACACGAGACAAGCGATTTTTACCGAGGTTTGATATCACCAAAGATATCTACTCCTCGTTTAGGAATCCCACACAGAGCCGGGTCTCTTCAAACCCTTTTCCCTCATCAAGTCACCACACAAGGCTGACTTGATTCCCCTATCACGGGTAATCACCAAGTTAGTGGGGCAACCTCACACGCTGATGGCTCCCATAAGATTACAAATGAAAATAGAGATCAACACACTCAAATAATTACACAATAATCAACAGGAGTGTGTGAAAAATCAAATTCAAGAGCTCAATGTCGATAACATCGTCACTCTCCCTTTCCTAATTACCAACTCCCAAAGATTTGACTCTTAGGACCTTAGAATGTGTGGACATGAGTGTTTTTGCTCTTGGATGTAGTGGCGGTGCTAGGGTTCTTGAATGGTGGTTGTGGGGTCATGGATCACCTATTTATAGACATTTAGAAAAGTTACCATTTGGATCCCGACATCCAGACTAGTCAGCTATGGACCGGACTAGTTCGGTGTGCTGAGTCATTTTGACGTGTATAAGTGCAGCACACTATGTAATCCTAACTTTTGTGAGTTAACCGGACTAGTCTGTTGGGGACTAGACTAGTCTGTTTTTGTCTAGAAAGGAAATCAAACTAGTCCTCTGAACCACCGGACTAGTCCTCTTTTGGAACTGTGAGAAAATGGACTAGTCAACTATGAAAATGGACTAATCCTCTTTGAGGTACTGTGATAGAACGGACTAGTCCTTTCTGTGGTCGGACTAGTCCGCTATTCCTGCAACTTTAATCGTTTTGTAGTCCTAATTCTTTCCGCGACGACTTGAGCACTTGGGGATGTGTCTCTCTCACACATCCTATACATGTAGGACTAGTTCTGCATCTTTTCTTCACTTGTTCTCTTCCCTTTATTGATATTCATTTTTCACCTTTTTGCACCTTTAGTTCACTTGTGCCCTTTCCTTTCTTGATATTTAGTTTTCACCTTTTTGCACCTTTTGTTCCATTCTCCGAAACTTTCTCTCATCTCAACAAATTTTATTAGGATCTCACTTGTTTGTCGTCAATCATCCAAAACCCACAAGGGTGTGCCTAGATGCACTTTCAGTACATATATAACACACGTCTCACATTATTTTGTGGCCGAACAGGCACGCCATATGCAAAGATGTGCCACGGTGTACTGAAGCCAGGAACAACATCTTTGCGTACGAGCGTGTCCAACTGGAAATTGTGCGCAATGCCTTATATGATCGTTGCAACACACTCATCTTTCCATGGTCGGATAAAAGATCTTTAGCATGAATCAGAGACGTGCTCAGGTAAGGCGGGTCTCGCATTATTTTGTGGCCGAACAGGCACACTGTATGCAGAAGATGCGCCACGATGTGCTGAAGCCAGGAACAACATCTTTGGCATCCGACCATGTCCAACTAGCAACTGTGTGCAATGTCTTATATGATTGTTGCAACCCGCACATCTTTCTGTGGTGGGACAAAAGATCTTCGGCATGAATCAGAGATGCAACAGAGTAAGGCGCGTCTCCCTTTTGTCGGATCTCAGAAATCAGAGATGCACCTTTTTATAGTGCGTCTCTCATATGCTCATCTCCTTTTTTCCACTCGCATGACATCGTGAGCGTCCGTTGCAGAGATAAACAAATGCAAAGACATTGCAATTAAGGGATATAATTGGAATCCAGAGATAAACAAACGCAATGACATTGTAATTTAGAGATAATTTGCAACTCAATAAATTTCATAGTTTATACACATTGCGTGTCCTCCAAACTAATTTTGATTCTAAACTTATTCCTATGAAGCTTCCATCGATCAATCTAAACTGTAATATCCAGCTTGCTCCCGAACATGTCTTTTATATTCCACTGGATTCTGAAAACATCGACATTCTTTAAAATAAACAAATGACAAATGAAGAATGAATAACCTAGGTTGGTCACTAACATAAAGTTAGTAACTTGATAAGTATATTATAGCAATCATTTTCAACATCGGACGTATTTGGCTGATGAAGCAAACGCTAAACTTCAAGTAGTATAGTTTTGATTGTAAAACCCGTCCATCACCCCTACGAAATGTCAATTTAAGCAACATAAGAAATCAGTTCAAATAAGTTTAGCAATAATTACTAATTACTTGAGCAAAATAAGTCTATCTTACAGTCTCTTGATCAAGAACCCCGAGGCAGAGTGCTCCTGAGCGATGGATATTTGGGTGGAAGAAACCACGTGGAAAGGCGCATCCTGGAGGCACGAACGGATAGTCCTCCGAGAAGGAGATTGTCAGGAGTAGTAACCATCTGATGAGGACATCACTCCTATGCATATACACAACACTCCATTCAACATACAAGATGCAATCAATAGGATTCACACACGTCAATTAATTTCAGAGGTGAGCTCGTTCTTATATGTTTCCTTATATACTTTTGAGAATAGATTGCTACCTGATAATTTAATTGTGATTAGGATCCATATTGCAGTTAAAGGAGTAACTGGAGGAAGATTTAGGGGCGTGGAGGACCAGAGGATACGTTCAAAGAAGATGGAAACCGATCCCAACTCAAAATCGTGTCCAACTCGGAGTCCAGGAGTAGTATGCACTAAAACATACGCCCAGGAAGCATACGAAGTCTGTTTTGAACGTTCTATATATGCACGGAAAGGGGAGAGGATAACCTTTCCAATGGCGCTGGTCCCATGTCAAAATTCCTTCGGGGTCGACGGGAATCGTCGAAACAAAATTGAGTTCAGAATGTGTCAGGGTGCTGCGCCGCCGTATTGGGCCATTGGGCCTTGTATCAAGTCTAAGTCCATTATTTTCGTGTCTTAGGATTAAGTCACGACTCCAACACCCCCTTGGACGTCCTCCCACCTATATATACTCCATAGTAGCCACTATGAAGAATTGAGTTTTGCTTAGATCAATAATATCGTCGTTCTACGGTTTGTGAAACCCCAATTTAGCGATTTCAGATCGTGTCTACCTTGTTCTTGTTTGTGTTCTCGGTTGCACTTGCAGAGATTAGCATTCTTGGCGAGGTCAATTGTGTGCAGCACAGTTGATAACCAACAGAGCGGTGATGTAGTGATTGCAGAGGTTTTTCGTGTTCTACTCGAGATCCTTGAATCATCAACGTCGAGATCTCCATCAATCGACTTATCCATTACCTTTCGGAAGATCGGGCCTAAACCTACTCATCAATTGGTATCAGATTTCTAGTTTGCCCGTGAGGTATCTTTGTTTTCCTTCCATTAGATCGATTTTGTTTCATACCTAGAGTCGACAGAAAAGCCACAAAAAAAATTAGATCATTTTTAACGCTTCCCAGACTATAGTGCCTGCAGTTTCGTTTTTCAGTTTGCATTGTTGAGTTTGCATTCATGTGGTCGAGTCTTGTTGCTGGTTTAGCTTTGTGTTTTTGGTCCTAGTTATCGTATTCATCCTTGTTCTCTTCCTGTTCGACACCTATTCCACAATCCCTAAATAATGAATCGATCCACCACGTTCATCGGTTTGCCCTAGCTAGCCGCCTTGCGTGAAATCCCGCATCGCCAACCCTAGATTATGTGACAAACTTTTGTGCCACTCATTCTTGAATCATCACACACCACCCCATTAGTTGTTGTGCAAATTCCCGATCATTTTCATATCCGATTGCGAGTTCTGTTCTCAAACCGAGTTGGAATCAACATCCAAAAAAAAAACGTAACTCGGACAGCCTACCTTAAAACAGCCATAACTTTCGCATACGAACTCAAAATCGTGCGATTTTTCTTTCAAATTCATCTACGCAAAATTTTGCATCTGATTTTCGCGGCATAGCCGTGTTCGGCGAAATTAGATTGCCTAAATTCCTCTCGGAAGATAGGCTATCCGGCCTCCGAAGTTTCAGCACAAATTTTAAAGAATCTTCTTGATTTTCTATAGGTGGAATATTACATCCAATTGAGCTGCAAATTTGTGTGCTTCATATATTCATGCTCCTGATTAAAGAAAAAATATCAAAAAAATATTACAAAAAAGAAAAAGTAGTGAAGACCACGCATATTAAAGCAATTGGCCTATACTACATGTGGTGTGATTGTTGGTTATATCATTATGTCTTCATTTTGCCTTGCTACTTCCTTGTGTTGTGCTAGGCCCTAGAGTACTTGGTTGACCAGCAACTGTTTCCTGCATTGAATACTTATTCAACTTTGTTTACCTGTTAATGATTTCCTGCATATTAGCCATCATATTGTGCCATCCAAGCTCCACCTTTCTCTTGAGCATAACAGGTACCTTTGCAATCACCCCACACTTCATTAGTTTCATTATACCGGCCACCGTTTGCCACCTGCAGTGTCGGTAAGAACACTTGTAAGAGCGTGGTAAGACGCTTGAGAGTGTGTGATTCTACTTCCACTTTGCCATTATCCTTTGTAGTTGATAGGGATAACATATTTTTTGTTGTCTTTTGTTTGCTACTAACAATGTCAGGTAAAAGCAAGAATCATGCATTATATGCTGAGATGATTGACATGATGAAGACGACATTGAGTTGCTCAATCAAAATCAAACATCAACCAAGGTTTCACATGACATTCATACCACCTTTACAACACCTTCCAAAAGAAGTAATTACATTCTCCCATATCTTCCTTCTTATGATGGTTTTGGTTACGATGAATATATTGCTTGGGAAATAGAGTTGGATAAAATTTTTGGACAATGTCATATGTGTGAGAGGAGAAAAATTAGAAATATTGCAAGTGCATTAGTAGGTTGTGCATTAACTTGGTGGAACAATTTAAACGATTTAGAAAAACCTCGAACATATGGAAGGATATGAAAATTTGTATGCGAGAAACTTTTATGAATGTATCTAATTGCAAAGATGAAGTGCATCAATTTGAGAAGAATTTTCTTGTTGTACCTCCTCCTATGCCTAACCTTTTGCAGGAACATGAACAAATGAATGTAGATGCAAATGAGAATGAGGTGTTGAACAACTCTTCATAATTTTTTTATGAATCAACTTATAATGCATTTGAATTCCTTGCTGAAAATGAGAGTAATGTTAATGAACAATGCTCTACATTTAACCAAGGTATGACATTTTCAGATGTGCTGAATTTTGCTACCAATCATGGTATGGATGAGCAGCAACAAGATGAACCTTTTCATAATACACCTTTATCACTAATTGATTTTCCTACTGATTCTTACAACAAAAATGAGTTGTATGTTGATAATTATATTGTACCTATGCTAGAACAACCAAATGAATTTGATACTTTATCACTCACTTGTGCTGAAATTAAGCATTTGATTCCAACTACATGTGAAAGGGATGAGCTGAAATTGTTGTCTTCTCTAAATACTTTGGGTTATATTGAATTTGACACTCTTTGTGGTCTTGATATCGTAGAGAAGAGAATATTTTCCCAATCTGAATTGCGTTTGTTAAATAGAAATATTTTTCATGCTATAGGCAAATATGAACATAGTGGTATGTTTATAGTGCATAAAGTATACATATGTTCAAATGAGAAAGCTCCTTTTGTGCTGCAACAACATGGTCAAGTAAATAAATGTACTAACACTAATAATGTCTTATCAAGTTTTTCTAGTATTTTTTCCTTGTAGTAGGGACAACAAAAGCATTATTCACTGCAGTTGTGCAATATGGACAATGCTCACTCTATACTCAAAAGCCTATTTGCCGGACATACGAGCAAGTCGAGGACGGCTTGTCATCAAGAAGGGGAGAATGATGAGATCAATCACATTGTCATTGCACATACAAGCATGATACAATGTTTATTTGTTTGAGATCCTGGCTCGAGTCAATGTACATGCGTATTTGATGAAGAACATGGAGATGGTGCACTATGTTGTCCACCACCTTGGCCTCCTCTTTTGATGCACACAAGAGGATTTGATGGCGTTGCACATATGGACCCACACATGAGAGAATATGAACTTGAGTCGAGGACGACTCCAATTCAAGAAGGGGAGGATGATGAGGACATCACTCCTATGCATATACACAACACTCCATTCAACATACAAGATGCAATCAATAGGATTCACACACACCAATTAATTTCAGAGGTGAGCTCGTTCTTATATGTTTCCTTATATATTTTTGAGAATAGATTGCTATCTAATGACTTAATTGTGATTAGGATCCATATCAAAGTTAAAGGAGTAATTGGAGGAAGATTTAGGGGCGTGAAGGACCAGAGGATACATTCAAAGAAGATGGAAACCGATCCCAACTCAAAATCGTGTCCAACTCGGAGTCCAGAGAAGTATGCACTAAAACGTACGCCCAGGACGCATACAAAGTCCGTTTTGGACGTTCTACATATGTACGGAAAGGGGAGAGGATAAACTTTCTAATGGTGCTGGTCCCATGTCAAAATACCTTCGGAGTCAACGGGAATCGTCGAAACAAAATCGAGTTCAGAATTTGTCAGGGTGCTGCGCCACCGTATTGGGCCATTGGGCCTTGTATCAAGCCTAAGTCCATTATTTTCGTGTCTTAGGGTTATGTCACGACTCCAACACACCCTTGGACGTCCTCCCACCTATAATAACTCTATAGTAGCTGCCATGAAGAATTGGGTTTTGCTTAGATCAATAATATCGCCGTTCTACGGTTTGTGAAACCCCAATTCAGCGGTTTCAGATCGTGTCTACCTTGTTCTTTCTTGTGTTCTCGGTTGCACTTGCAAGGATTAGACTTCTTGGTGAGGTCAATCGTGTGCAGCACGGTTGATAACCAATGGAGCGGTAGTGTAGTGATTGCAGGAGTTTTTCGTGTTCTACTCGAGAGCCTCGAATCATCAACGTCGAGATCTCCATCAATCGACCTATCCATTACCTTTCGGAAGCTCGGGCCTAAACCTACTCATCACCATCTTCCCAGTCAGTCTATAAAGAAAATTCATTAATAAGAGGACGATGGTTATACTCATATGATTGTGCTTGTTCTTCATGACTTACTCCTTCTTTACCGGGGACGATGCACTGCCACTTCAATAATATCCCGACTTAGGTTTCGCAGAGAAACCTTACACAGAGAAATTGGAAATATCAAAAACAAACAAGACGGAAAAACAAAAACTACAGTTAAGTTCATCAGTCCATTGCAGAACTACATATAAACAACCATGCGTCCGGCGGGCCATATGTACATACATGGGGATTGTTCTTGCACTCCTCCAAGCGCTCCTCCTTCAGTTGGCTACGCGCCAAGCTGATATCTAACCCAACCGTGAACAGTAACGACGACGACGAGGACGGCAACAACAACGATGATGACAGCGATGGCGAATAGAGGCGGCAGTCGCACTGGAGTTGGTCGAACAAAGGCGGCGGTGGCAATAGAGTTGGTCGATTAGTAAAGGAGCCTTAGTCAATTAGTAAAGGAGCACCAGAGGCGAAGAGACGAGCGAGATAAACGCGAGACGCGCGAGACTAAAGCGAGACGTGCGAGATATGAAAGTGCATCTTCCATTGTTGAAAGAGAGACGTGCGACACGAGGACTGGGGATAACTTAATTTCGGTGGCGGTGGTTCAGATACGCGTGCGACCGTCGTGTGTGACGTTTCGTTTCCCCGTGGCGGTATTGATGCGTCTAATCATTCCATCAATGCGCGGGAAACCAACCGCTCCATCGTCGACTCCCCACAGACCTTATATAAGACGCGTCATTACCTGTCAGTTCTCTACAAGTGCGTCACTCATTTTGCATCTGTTTCTTCTTCTTCGTCGTCTTATCCACGCCGACGACCTACCACCACCATGGCCAACGTTCCGCCTCCAAGCCCACCGAGGGAGCCACCTTGCAAGAAACTGTGATACGGCTCCCCAAGAGGCTAAACACCGAGCAGGGCCTCCTTATGGCGCAAGAGACGTACAACAATACGTCTCGCGCTATGAGTTCTTTGGGTATGGGTATCCTTCCACAGTTTACTAAAATGGGTACCATCGGCCACTACCTCTATGCCCTCACGGGGGTGGCTGATCATCTTGATATTCTGTTCGAGACGATGGCCCAGGTGCTTGGCGCCGAGGACCGCAAAAACTTGGTGGCGGCGACGGAGAGCGACTTCAGTCTCGGGGTTGCACCGCCGGTGCAGCTGGAGCAACCGGTGCTGCCGGCCCAGGCTCATGTTGCACCGGCGTCGGAGTCGCCGCCGGGGGAGGAGGAGGAGAAGAAGAAGGAGGAGGATTTAGTTTTTCTTTTCTTATGTCTTCTTGTAGTTTTTTGTTGTGTTTTATAATATATTGTGCTAATGAATGAAATTTATCTATGTTGAACTGTGTGTTCTACTGTTGTGGATGAATATTTTCTTGTATGTTCAACTGTGTGAATTAACGAATGTGTGATGTGTTCATTGTGTGGACAGTGAACTGTGTGAAAGCAATTGCAAACATGAAAGATTTAATTATTTTCCGAACAAGTGAATGATTTAGTTATCAAGTGAAAGTGCTTTAAGTTCAATGATGTGTGATATCAACAGTGAATCAAAGTAAAATGGAGGAAATCACGAAGCCAAAGGAGACACGAGCAATAGGAGACATGCTTTTCGTAAGAGCGTGTCTCCCTTTTAGCAGGGGAGTGGAAGACGTTGAGCATAGGAGACGCACTTCGCTACTAAGCGGGTCTCCATTTTGCGTCTTCGCACAAACTTTATATAAGGCGCCATCAGTCCCCCCTCTTCTCTTCGTTCGTCTTCTCCGCGCAGATAACACACCATGGTCAACGTTCTGCCGCCAAGCCCGCCGAGGGAGCCACCGTGCAAGAAACAGTGTTGTCGCTCCCCCGAGAGGCTCAACAATGAGTTGCTTGAGAGGTTGTTCGACCGGTTCCAGAGGCTGCTCGAGAGGATGACCGAGGTGCTCGGCGCCGAGGGCCGCAGTATCCTGGTGGAGGCGATGGCGAGGAACCTCGGTCGCGAGCTTGCACCGCCGGAACCGGACCAGCCGGAGCACCCGACCAGGACTCATGTTGCATCAGCGCCGGATGGCCGCCGTAGGAGGGGGAGGAGGAGGAGGAGTAGGATTCAGATTTTCTTTTGTTGTTTTTAGTTGATATTGTTTTTTCTTTTCTTGTGTCTTATACCTTTTTATTGTATTTGTAATATATTGTTAATGAATGAATGTGTTATCCATGTTCATCTGTGTGATAAATATTATCTTGTGTGTTCAACTGTGAATTAATGGATGTGTTCATCGTTCAGCGATGTGTTCATGTCTGTCTGCAACCGAAGACAAAGAAGACATGATTTCGATAAAGTATGTCTCATTTATTTTGCAAATAGGAGACGCGTTTTGTTAGATGCGCGTCTCTCGTTTGTCAAAGAGGAGGACGCGTCTCGGATACCTACTTAACTGAGACGGGTTGTATTGTAACTCGCCTCCTTGTACGTTCAACTAAGCCATGTCAAATCCTCCTGAAGCGGGCTCGTCTCGCTTAACCTTATCGGAGACGTTTGCCTTTTAGCGTGTCGCCTATCTTTGTTTCCTATTTGGGTTTCTTACGTAGTGTCAATAATTTATAGGTACACTTATTTAATACATTATCGGTAGATGTAGAGCGTAACACACGCACTATAATGAGAGAGCCTATTTTTCTGTAGCTTTGCAATAGACTATTTGGTTCTTTTTCTTTTGGTGCTAACCCACCCGATCGATCTTGAGTTTCAGTTCTAGCAGGTGACACTGAAGAGACACGAAGTAATCTCACCAATCTCAAATCAGTCGGTTCATCGTTCCTTAGACACTCTCGGTTTTTTATTTATGTTGTTAGGACCACATTTTTTGTTCGAAAATAAGTAGAAATGTTGTGGTAACGTAACAATTAAAAAATGAAAAGGAGTAGGCCAGTAGGGTATAAAAAGTGCATCACAGAAATGAATGTGTGTATGTAAGTATTTGTATACTTTACAGAAGATTCATTATATTGCGATTTATAAATTTGGCCATTCAATTCTTTTCTAAACCAGGTATTTAAGTAATAAATATTCAATTATTTCTTAAATTTTCATACGGTAGTAGTGAGGTCCATAAATGAACTATTAGGGATGTCTTTTTTTATTCTGTTGATATGCCTTATATATTTATGCATGCCGATTAGAATGATTCAGACCATACATGACTTCTGTTTGTAAGTTCAGGAACTGTAATACTTCCCCCTGGGTTTAAATCCTCATGCATATGTCATATTACTAAGGCTCTATTTGGATTGACGGAATGACAAAGGAATTTTGAAGGATAAGATTTGTAAATGATTTTTTCCTATATGATCATTTAGATCACAAGAAAAACAAAGGATTTTTTTTCATAGAACTGGATTCATTTGCTAAATTTTATAGGAAACATAACATGAGCTTGAACCTCTTTTTTCTTTCCTTGCTCATGTTACAAGTTTCCTTGTTTTTCCTATGATGCTGCTGTCGGACCCTCAAGACCGGGTACCCCGCGCACAAGGAGAAAACGGCTAAGTACTCGGCCTCTACTTAAGAGCCGAATCCGAGGCTGCCACGTCGTGGAAGGAAGGACCATATCCTACCTCTCCGCCGTGGTAGGCTCCCGGGCTGCCGCGTGGCCGACAGAACTGGACCCTCGCCTCCCCGCTGAGGCGGGCTCCAGGGCTGCCACGTGACCAATCGGAACCTCGGGGCCAGGCCTGCTTCCTCGCAGGGAAAGGCACCAGAACTACCACGTGGCCCGCAGGGCTGAGCCTCCACCCCTCCACAGGGGTGGGCTCCGGATGCGCCATGTGGCCTGTACAGTCGGGCGCTCGACTCCCCGCAGAGGCAGACTCTGGTGCGACCACGCACTACAGGAAAAGCGACCATTTGGGACGGCTGATTTTATTTGCGACGGCCAGCCGTCGCAAATAGCTTAAATTGCGACGGCCCGCCTCTGGCCGTCGCAAATAAGATGGCCGACGCGAATAAGAGCTTATTTGCGACGGCTTTCGGAACGGCCGTCGCAAATAAGCGGTTATTTGCGACGGCCAACCCTAGGACCGTCGCAAATAACAGAGCCGTCGCAAATAAACCCTTATTTGCGACGGCCGGTTAAACGGCCGTCGCAAATAGGATTTAATTGCGACGGCCGTAAGTCCAGGCCGTCGCAATTAATACGGCCGTCGCAAATTAGGGCTTATATCGGGACGTTCCACCCCGACCCTTCATTTTCCTCAACACCCCGCCGCTGCGCCCCCGCCGCCGCGCCGCACTCTCGCCGCCGCGCCCCCGGCTCCGCCGCCGCGCCGCGCTCCCGCCGCCGCGCCCTCGGCTCCGCCGCCGGCCCGCCGCCCTCGGCCCCGCCTCCGCGCCCGCCGCCCTCGGCCCCGACTCCGCGCCCCCGCCACCGCCGCCGCGCCGCGCTCCCGCCGCCGCGCCCCCGGCTCCGCCGCCGGCCCGCCGCCCTCGGCCCCGCCTCCGCGCCCGCCGCCCTCGGCCCCGCCTCCGCGCCCGCCGCCCTTGGCCCCGCCTCCGCGCCCGCCTCTGCGCCCGCCGCCCTCGGCCCCCACCGGCGTCGCCTCCGCCTCCGGCCCGCCTACCTCCGCCTCCGGCCCGCCGCGCCACCGGCGTCGTCGCTGCCGGCCCGGACCGCTGCGCCCCCGACCGGACCGCCGCGCCCCGACATTGAGGTCAGTGCTACTCCCCCCTGTTTTAGGGTTCTTTTTTCAGATGTAGCTAGCAATTTTGTTAAGAGGTAGTAGCAATTAGCTATAGTAGCTTAGAATAGCTTGTATAGTTTATTTAAGGATTGAATCACTTAATTATAGAAGATGTAATAAAAAGGGCATTTGCTAGTGCAGTTTTATGCATACGGCGAAAGAACTTGAGTGTGTGTATGTATGGGAATGATGCCATGTAATAGGCCCCCGGCCCCCCGCCGCCCCTGTGCCCCCGACCCCGCCGCACCCTCGCCATCGGCCCGCCGCACCCCGACCCCGCCGCGCCCAGCGCGCCCACCGCCCCCAGCCCCCCGCCGCCCCTGCGCCCCCGGCCCCGCCGCACCCTCGCCATCGGCCCGCCGCGCCCCGACCCCGCCGCCCCCAGCGCGCCCACCGCCCCCAGCCCCCCGCCGCTAGCCACGCCCCCGAGCCGTCGCAATTTAACTGGCCGTCGCAAATAATTGCCTTCATATGGATTTTTCAATCTTTGAATGATTGTTGATCGAATGAGTAGAAATTGTTGCTCGATCTTGATGTTAATTATGCTTAGTTGTTAATGATGTTGGTTATGCAAATTTGTTGATAATGTTATTGATTATGTAGATGTTAAGCATGCTTATGTTTTGCTTTAGTATTCTTAATGTTTATGTTCATTGCTGCTTTTCGTTATTGAATTAAGTTATTAAATGTTCAAATTTTGATTAATTGTTATGTTTCTTTTAGCATGTTCAATATTCTTTATATATATAAATATATAAATATAAATATAAATATATATATATATATAAGCGGGTTAAAACGATAATGTATCAGAAGAAATATCAAAAGAGAGAGGAGATATTCTACGCCATATCGCCTGCGGCGAGCATGACAGCGGAGGAGAGGCCGGCAGCGGAGGACGGCCCTGACTATGAAACTTTCAACTCTGACCCACTTTTCTCCTCACTCTCGTTCTCTTTCCTCATTCGTAAATGATTTATAAATGAACATGAGCAACGTAACCTATAGCAATTGATTACCCGTTTCAGATCGGCACGTCTCACATGCCATTGGCATGTGAGACGTGCAGGTTCGGAATTGTCCCTTTTTGGACAGCCTCGGAGTGACCGAGGGGGCGTGGCTTGTGACGAGACGTGGGTCCGGATTTGGACGAGATTTCGGTGGCGTAACCCTGTTTTTCTCTGCTGCACCATTTTTGGGCGTGCGGTGGAGAACAGCGGGGTTATGCTGCCGAAATTTCGTTCGAATCCGGATCACGCGTCTCGTCATGAGCACGCTCCGCTCGGTCACTCTTGGGTGGGTTTAGGATCTATCTGCCTAGGTTGTAGGGCCGTGACACAACACAACAATACATTAACGACAATTTCTTTTGCATTAAACTGCGGAGTCAAACATGGGTGAAGACCGCAGTTGGATGTATACTGGCTGGAAGAGCAGAAATGGTGGTCACTCCGATGAGTGGTTTATCAAGTTAGATCAATTTTTGGATCGAGCATTTTCGTTGTCAACGGAAGATATGGTGCGGTGCCCATGTACAAAATGCCGAAACACTAAGTTTTTGAGAAGATTGGAGCTTTCGTTTCACTTATGTCGAAACGGTTTCACTCCACAATATGAAGTGTGGACCTTCCACGGCGAGACTAATTCTCGAGTCATAGCCGAAGTGGATGAGGATGATGATATAACAGAGGTTGATAGGATGGATGAGATGCTAGAAGCTCTTGAAGCGGAGGATCCTCTTACAAATGAGGCAGAGAAGTTCTTCGAGGAGCTGAAGAAATCACAAGAGCCGTTGCATGAACACACGACTGTGACCGTACTTGCTTTCTTGACCAGATTTATGGCAATTAAGTCCAAGTACTTTTTTCCATCAACTGCTACAATGATCTCATGAAATTGATCTGCGATATCCTTCCACAACTTCACAAAGCGCCACCAGATATGTATCAGTCAAAGATCAAGATATCTGGTCTCGGTATGAAGTATGAGAAAATTGATGTGTGCCCAGACAACTGCATGCTATTCTGGAAAGAGCACGCCAATGAGAAGATGTGCTTGAAATGTGGTAAATCGAGGTATGTCGAAGTTGTTAATGACGATGGCGATAATGTGATGACAGATGTCGCACATAAGCAGCTTCGTTACTTGCCTGTGACACCTCGGTTGAAGCGGATGTTTCTTTCAAAAAGAACCGCAAGAAACATGAGATGGCACAAAGAAGGTAAACGTGAGAACAAAGAATTCTTGACGCATCCGTCCGACGGTGATGCATGGAAGGCGCTAGACCGTTTCGATCCAGACTTTTCTCGTGATGCGAGGAATGTTCGCATCGGATTAGCGACAAACGGATTCTCACCGTTCAGTACGAATGCCGCGCCATACTCATGTTGGCCTGTCTTTGTCATTCCGTACAACCTGCCACCTGCTTTTTGTACGAGGAACGAGTTCATGTTTCTCAGCCTCATTGTACCTGGACCTGATCATCCCGGGTCACGTCTCAACGTGATGTTAAAACCGCTGATCGAAGAATTGAAAGTCTTGTGGACAGGAGTCGAAGCGTACGACAGTTACAAGAAGCAGAAATTCAACCTTCGAGCTGCTTATTTGTGGTCCGTCCATGATTTGCCGGCATACGGCATGTTTTTCGGATGGAGCACTCACGGTCGTCTGACGTGTCCGATATGTGCTTCAGACACGGATTGCTTTCGACTAACTCATGGAGGCAAAATATCTTACTTCGATTGTCACAGACGTTGGCTGCCCTCGAATCATATATTTAGGCAGCAGAGGCATGTCTTTCGAAAGAACACTGTTGTCACTAAAGGACCACTGAAGCATCTCAACGGGTCAGAAATTTCTGATATGTTGGACAAACTGGTGCCTGATGAAGGTCGTCCTGGATATTTCGTAGGTTATGGAGAGGAACACAATTGGAATCACATATGTGGACTTTGGGAGCTACCATATGTGAAGTCGTTGATTCTAATACACAACATTGATGTCATGCATCAGGAGCGTAATATGAGCGAAAGTATCATAAGCACTTGCATGGATATGCCTGGCAAAACGAAAGACAATTATAAAGCTAGACTAGATTTGGCAGACATTTGTCACCGTCCAACTCTTGAAATCTCTGAAAGTGGTGGAAAGCCACGTGCTTCTTTCTGTCTTCGATCGAAAGAAAAGAAAGAAGTTATGAAATGGATGAAAACTTTGAAATTCCCAGATGGTTACGCAGCTAGCCTGAAACGAGCCGTAAATGTTAACACAGGAAACCTCACTGGGTTGAAGAGTCATGATTATCACATTATAATGGAAAGACTCCTACCTGTTATGTTCCGAGGCTATCTAGATGATGCGGTGTGGAAGGTTTTAGCCGAGCTCAGCTATTTCTATAGACAGCTTTGTGCTAAAGAAATCAAGATCGGGATGATGGATAAGTTAGAGAAGGAGATACCCATACTTTTATGTAAGATGGAAAATTTTTTTCCACCGGGTTTCTTCAATCCAATGCAACATCTGCTTATCCATCTTCCATTCGAAGCTAAAGTTGGCGGTCCTGTGCAATATAGGTGGATGTATCACATTGAAAGAGCGCTACGATATCTGAAACCAATGGTTGGCAACAGGGCAAGGGTGGAAGGGTGCATCGCTGAAGCATATGCTCTTAAAGAAGTTGGATACTTTTCAAGTGTCTACTTTGCGAAAGAAAACAATATCAATACTTCGGCGATGCGGTACAATGTGGACGAAACACCCCCTCTAAGCGACCTTTCCATTTTTCAAACGAGAGGCACCACCGTTGGTAGCTACACGACCTACGTGCTATCCGAACAGGTAAGGACTGTTGCTTTACTCTACATGTACGCAAATATAGAAGGCATGCAGGAATACTTCGAGTAAGTGTTTCTCCTATGTTTATGCTAATCTACATATTTTGCTACACATGTACTCTAAAAGATGTTTTTTCATGTTCAGCGAGTTCCACAGACAATATTGGCCACATAGGCATCAACCTACGGCCAAACAAGTAGAAGCGATGCGAAAGGAAGGAATAAATGGGGGACAGAGTTTTCTATCTTGGTTTCGAGAATATGTAATATTCTCTCGTCTTCTATGTATTATAAATTACTATTATTAAAGAAGTATTATGTAATATTCTCTTCTTTTATAACAGTGTCGGACTCACAGTGTCCATGAAGATTTGCGGCAGCTATCTTATGGATTGGTGAATGTTAGAAGCTATGGTCGATATGACGTAAATGGCTTCCGATTCCGTACAACTCATTTTGAAGCTCATCGTCCTCTTGCGGCAACATCAAATTCCGGTGTTGTGACGAGAGCAATGGACACTCAAGGGAATTTAACCGATTATTATGGTATCATTAACAAAATCCTTGAATTTACTTTTACCGGAAATAAGACCCTTCGAGTTGTCTTCTTTGACTGTGACTGGTTTGATCGTACTCATGGAACTCGAGAAAACCAATTTGGAATGGTGGAAGTGAAACATAAGGACCGACTACGGGGTTACGATACATTTGTTCTTGCGCATCAAGTTGAACAAGTGTATTATCTACCTTATCCATGCACGAAGCTCAGTGCTTGGTGGGTGGTATATAAGGTGAATCCTCGTGAGCGGCTATATACTCCTGGGGATGATGGTTACCATGATAGCGAAGACGTTGAAGAAGTGTACCAAGAAGAAGAGTTGCCAGACACTTTTATCGTCGAGCTTGGTGCAGGACTCGATCAATTAGTTGGAGATGTTGAAGACGTTGAAGATGTAGAGGCAGATGATACGCGAAAACGAAAATTAGAACAGGCCACGATGGAAGATCGTTGGGCTGGTTTAAGGAGTAGGGCACAGGCACATGACAATGATGTTGATGAATTTTGAAAGTGACTACAAGTAATGTTTTCTTGAAGATAGTAACATGAATTTTATATATTTTATTTGCATATTTACTAATTATCTAATTACAATAGGATGGCGTTAAAGAAGGGTAAGAAGGTGCCGCCGACGAGGGGGTTCTACCCCTCTAGACCTGAGGACGCTTTCGTTGGTGCCTCGTCGACTGGCAGCAGACGCTCTCAGCTGCTGGGGCACGTTCAGACCAGCTCTAGAGCTTCGTCACAGGTAAATGTCACTCGTTTTTGACAAATTCTTTAAATTCAAATTCACATTAAACTTACTTATGAATCATTTGAATGTTGTAGTCCTCACCGGCTGACTCAGAGGCTGCGGCGCCTTCGGTGAGCCAGCCTTCGGCGAGGCAGCCCTCAGCCAGCCAGCACTCGGCGAGGCAGCCCTCGGCGAGTCAGCCCTCGGCCAGCCAGCTCCCGGCTGGCGATGACTTTGTTCCTGAGGCCTTTGACTCGGCTGGTGAGGAGCCGTCTGGGTCACCTGACGTGGCGCCCCAGCAGACGCGGAGGACGAGGAGGACTCACTTTGTCAGTCCTCCCGCGATCCCTTCACAGAGGATCGTGATTCGTCCAGTCGGAGACAGGTAATAAAAATTATAGTTTTCAATTTTAGTTTCTTTTGATTACTTAAGTAATGAATGAATGAATAAATATCTTACAGGAGTTGGGACGACTTGTCTTTCACCGGTGAGAAACACCATAGACCGGTGAACGGTGTCCTCGGGTCCATAGTGCGTTTGCACTATCCCGGGGTCATCGACAGAGTGCCTGCTCTTTCGTGGGAGGACTACGCACGCGTCCATCACCAGGAGCACGGCAACCTTCAGGAGGCCGTATGGGCCGATTTTATGGTAAGTATGTAAAAAAGTTTCTAAGTTACAACTATTAAACTCTTTTAGTGCACATCTCTTCAATATATTCTTTATCGCAGGCAAGATATACTTTAGAGGACCCGGACGACCATCGCATGTTTGAGGATGCAAGGCGAGTGTTTCACTTCAACGCTGCCAAGGCGCTTCGACAAGCTTTGTCGAACGCCCGTGTTCAAATTATTAATGAGCACTTGAAGGCGAACCAGCAGTACGTGTTACACTTCCGGCAAGAGAGCGAGAGGCACCTGACGGAGGAGGAGTACGCGCAGGTACGTGGAGTGTAGTAAGTATTTTTTTCTGATAATGTCCTTGATGGTACTTTTAACGACTTTCAACTATGTGCAGGGCCACGTGAGCTGGTTGCAGGGTCAGAACAATGCATTTCGGGCCCTTTGTCGCTACTGGGCTAGCGACGAGTTTAAAGCTAAGTCCGGGAAGGCTCGAGACTGCAGAGGGGTGGAGGGGAAGAGCAGACACGGGCAAGATAACCACTTGCGTTTAGCTAAACGCATGGTAAGTGTGTGTAACTTATGTTTATATATTAATAATATATTGTTCGTACTAACACGTATTGATAGGAGCGCGAGACGGGGGTGCCGCCCACCCCTGCTGAGGTTTGGAAGAGAGGTCACAGGGACCCTTCTCAGCCGACGGGGTGCAGTCAGGCTGCAGCCGAGCGGTTGGTAAGTTTAGAAACCATTCATATTACATATAACTATATAGATTGTTGAACTTACACGATTTTATTGTTTTACAGGCTAAGTACGGGGAGGGGGCTAGGAAGATACACGGCGAGGATTTCGATTGGGAACGTCAACCGATCGATCCTCAAGCCGCGTATGCAACCGGTGGTGGAAAAGCACACGGAAGGTGAGTTTGCAAGTCATTTTATCGTTTTTAATTCAAAGTATTCAAGATATTTTAATTTCATATTACTGACTCTCTTTTTTATAGGCTCGCCATATTCGACGGAGTTGTCGACTCGAGGGCGGGTAGACCTGCGAGAGGCAGCTCCACGCAGGCTTCGGGTACGGGAGGTCGCCGCTCGCAGAGGGACATTGAGATGCAGTCCCTCCGAGAAACTGTAGAAGAAAATGAAAGGCGACATGAGGAGGAAAGGAGGGCGATGGAGGCCACGATCCAAACCCAGGCAGCAGCGTTGGCGCAGATGCGGGAAGCAATGGAGGTAACAATCTAAAAATTAAAATTCTCATTAATTCAGCTTAAATGACTTACTAATAGGTAGCATTTAATGTTTGCAATGACAGGCCATCGCTCGGGCGCAGGGTCTGGGAATCCAGCTACCGGTACTACCACCGGTCCTCCCAGGCGATCCTTCTTCAGCGGGTCAGGTAAGTCTCTATGTAATCCTTCTTCTCCAGCGTAATAAGATTGAGATAGATGAAAGAGACAGATAGTTAGATAGAAGAAAATGATTGAGATAGAAGAAAGAAAGAGATAGAAGAAAGGGAGACAGAAGAAAGAGTGAAAGATAGATAGAGTAGGATGGGAATGAAGAGAGAGTAAGATGTAAATGGAGATAGAGAGAGGGGAAGATAGAGGGAGGGAGATGTAGATGGAGATAGAGGGAGGAAGATAGAAGGAAAAGGATAGCAATAGAGAGATAGAGTGAGCAAGAAAGATAGAGTGAGAGACAAAGAGAGAAATGAAAAGAGAGAGGAAGAGAGGGTGATCTAGATGAAGATAGAGGGAGAGGGAGGGAGAGAGATGTTGATGCATTTATATTCTAACTCTAAGTTTTATTAATTGCAGGGATCCGCGACGGCTGCACAAACGTCGTCGCCTTCGCTACCGCCGCCTGGATTGAGGCGCGACGACGACGACTTCGACTTCGGAGGTGGCTTCAGAGGTTAGATGGGCGAGTGAGCCCTTTTATTTACTTTGTTGATGACGATGTGAGATGTATCGGAATTTTAGTTTGTGATTGTGATGATGTTTGTGTATGCTGTGTATATACTGTGTATATTGTCTATATTGTGTTTGTTGTGATTCTGGCCATCGAGCCGGGTAGTGTTTTCTGTTTTTAGAAAAAAATAAAAAACCTTATTTGCGACGGCTTTTTATACAGTACCGTCGCAAATAAGGGTACAGGCCGTCGCAATTAAACCACAGTTATTTGCGACGGCCTGGCCGTCGCAAATAAGAATTAATTGCGACGGCCTGGCCGTCGCATATAGAGTCGTGGGTCCCGGAGGAGGACACGTGGGCCCCGCCCTCTGAACTTATTTGCGACGGCCAGACCGTCGCAAATAGTGGAACTTAATTGTGACGGCTATGCCGTCGCAAATAAGCTTTAAATGCGACGGCTGGGCCGTCGCAAATAAGATCGCGGGGCCCACCATCCCGCAGCAACAACTTGCGACGGCCTCTCCTAGCCGTCGCAAATAAGCTTATTTGCGACGGTGGCCGTCGCAAATAAGCTTATTTGCGACGTCATATTTGCGACGGCCGAAAGCCGTCGCAAATAGCTTATTTGCGACGGCATCTGGCTTATTTGCGACGGCCTCGGCCGTCGCAAATCGTCGGGATTCCTGTAGTGACGTGGTGGACGACCAACTCAATGCGGTAGGAGGCCGCAGTAAAGGAAAGAGTGCGCGCTCAGACAGACATTAAGTACGTGCGCCTTCCCCAGGCGGAGTAGAGTCGCGCATGCGCAAGTCAAGGCTCCAGAGTCCTGTCTTGTCCAAGTAGCCGATACAGACCCGCGCCGCAAGACGGACGAATGGGCCGCAAGGACAAGACAGGCGGGACGTGCACCGCCATCATCAACAACTATGTGTAGCCCTGGCGCACGACGCGGCGGGACGGCACATTGAAGCCCCTGACAAAGGGAAGTAGATAGCATTTAATTCTAGATCTCGTATAGGATTTGGCTCTCCCCGGGACCACCTGTCGGGCCCGGGGCCCACCTTGTGACTGCAGAGTCCTTGGACTATAAAAGGACTCGACAGACGACCTTCACGAGGGGATCAGACCGATCGCAAAATCAGACGAGGACTCATACACGCTCAAGCAAGACAATACACAAACACTCCTGTAGACGTAGGGTGTTACGCTCCGGCGGCCCGAACCACGTAAGCCCTCTGTGTTCATCATCTCGTTGCGCTCGATCTCCTAGGACTAGCCCTCGTGAATCCAAAGAACCTTCGCGGGCTGCTCTCTAAGCAGGTCCGGGGGAAGTGTCGTTTACGACCTTCGACAGCTGCCAAAGAGTTTTTCATCTCAATTCCTATAGGACTGCAAAAACATACAATCTCAATTCCTATATTTTTTCTATTCCTGTGTTTTTCAATTCCTTCAATCCAAAAAGAGCATAAAGTATTACCCATATTGAATGTACCACTCATACCTTTATCTTATATACTCCCTCCTTTCTCAAAAGATTGTCACCTTTAGTTCATTTTTTGAACTAAAGGTGACAATCTTTTGAGAAAGGAGGGAGTAACTAAGTATTTTAGAAGTTATCGAGTGATCAAATTTAAATAACACAGGTATTTAAAATCAGATAAGTAGTTCAAAACATAGACAAACACATAAGAAAAATTTAAATACCACCGATATCTTTGAACCATCACTTTATAAGTGTAAGTTTTTTTTTAAAAAAGGCAGAAGTTCTGTCATTCATTAAGTAGAAATAAGGAAGTCCTAATACAAACTACAAAAAGGGAAGGTTACAGTAAAACGCAAGGAAAGACACCAGAGAACTACCGCGACCCAGCCAGAGCACACTCCCTGCCTGAGCCTTAGGAGATGTGCATGCAGGCTGGTTCAAGTTCAGATCCTTAAAATTTCATCTGCACAAACAATAACTGAACAAAGGGAATGAGCCTTATTAAATTATGATATTGCGCAGGCAGGAACTGAGGAAAGAAAATGGAAATGAAAACCCAGCGAGAAGAGAGGGAGCAGAGGTAGAAGACCCGGAAAAACCGGTGCAGAAAAGGGAGAAAAGCGTAGAGGCGGCAGCCCCCACCATCACCCTCCTCCCCGCCCATCTCCGCGCCTCGCCCATGTCTCTCTCCTCCGCCGGACACCACCCCGACCTCCCGACCCGACCAACAACGAACCCCGCTCCCACCGCCGATTGCGATTAGATGCGCCACCACCACATCCCCGTCGCGGCCGCCGCCCCGCCGGAGGCCGCGGCGACGGACGCCCTGCCCCCGCCGGTCCTCGACCCCTCATCCCTGCGCATCCACATCCCGTCGAGCCCGCACCACGCGCTTCCGTCCACCCCGCACAAGCGCCCCGTCGTCATGACCTCGTCCTCGTCCTGCTCCACCCCGACGCGCCCCTCGCCGTCGCCCTTCACCCCACCGCGGAGGCGCAAGGCGGTGCCGGCTGCGGGGGCAGCAGCCGCGGGCGCGGCGGCCGCCAGGCACCTCCTCCGCTGCCTCCACCTCCGCCTGCGCATCCTCCTCCTCATCTCCCTCCCCACCCTATACTTCTTCTTCCCGTCCCACGCCGTCCTCCCGCGCTCCCTCCTCGCCGACTTCCTCTCCGCCGCCGCCTTCTCCTGCGCACTCCTCCTCCTCCTCTGCCTCTCCCTGCCCCGCCTCCCCTTCACGCTTCCACTCCCTCTACCGCTCCGCCGAGCACGCCGAGCCCCCATCCTCTGGTCTATCGGTTCCTCGCCTCCAGCCTCGACGTCCACCCCTAGCACCGGCCATTTCGTCCAGGTGTACAGCAATGGCGACATCTACGAGGGCCAGTTCCACCGCCGCCGCTGCACAGGCAGTGGTGTCTACTACTATTACATGAGCGGGAGGTATGAGGGGGATTGGGTTGATGGCAAGTATGACGGCTTTGGCGTTGAGACCTGGGCGAGGGGCAGCCGATACCGAGGCCAGTATAGGCAAGGGCTCAGGCACGGATTCGGCGTGTACAGGTTCTACACCGGGGATGTGTATGCTGGAGAGTGGTCCAACGGCCAGAGCCATGGGTACGGTGTCCACACCTGCGAGGATGGCAGCCGGTACATTGGGGAGTTCAAGAGGGGTGTTAAGCATGGTCTCGGCCATTACCATTTCAGGTGTGGAATTGAATTTGTATTCCAGTGCTGCTACAGGTTTTGCCCTTGCTGTTAAATCAAGTTAGATGTGACCAGTTACTAGTAATTGAACATGATTTTATAATAGATACATAGCTCTCCTAAAACGTCCATCTACTGAGGTCAAACTAGGCTAAATATGTTTGTGTTGGACTTGATGTACATGACCAAGTAAATCATGTAGTTCTCATGTCTGTTTTCTACCCTTCGGCCTTGATTGTTAAAAAGTTGCACATTGTCGTGGTTAGTGGAATTGTGTGTCCAGTCCAGTCGTATCAAAATATAATATCTGATTTGACATAACGCGTGAACTCTATGTTGTGAGATTGGGAAGCCGCTATGAACTAGTAGTATACAATCAGAATGCTACTTTACATCAGCTCATCTGTAGAAGGTTTTCCACTCAAGTAGGTAGCAACTAGTTCTGATGGTTTGTTGTTTTGTTGCATCCTGGTGAACGAAATGTTTCCTCCTATCAATGGAATGACTTTGGTTAGATGTTTGTTTCATAGGATATAAGAAATGATTGGTAACAGAAGTGTCGATTTAGGTTTTGCTTTTGCTGTTCACTATAGAATATGAAATTATATTGATAGTCTGCTATCACCTATGTATAGATATCAATTTGCCTATTGGAAGGTTTACAATGTATATATGAAACTGTTATATGCAGATGGTATGTGCTTAATTTCTTCTATAGGAACCTTAATCCACTAATAGATTTGTCTTTTTTCCTAAAAATGGCAAAAGTCCCTGTTTTCAGCTTGGTGGTAGGTATTACTGATAGACAGTGATAATCTCTCATTTTGTTTATGTTGCTTCTTTGTGGTATATGTACTTTACATGTACCACATGATTATTATAATTCTGCATTATCTTTTATTAAACTTAGTTCACTATTCCCTCTCGTTTCTTTTTATTTGTCATCGGCTAGTTCATTTTTGAAGATAAATAAAAAGAAACGGAGGGAGTAATATTTTTTAACCCATGGAGATAGCAGAGGGTTGGCACATCATTGAACTCTTTTTATCACAAATTTTTGTTCATATTATGCCCCAATATATAAATACATTTATGTGTTCATTTAAAAAAAACTGGACCAACCTAGGAGGAACTAGGTGGCTTTTAATTAAGAAGAAATGGGCACCCAAATTCATGTTGAAGAAGAGGAGAAGAACCGAACCTTGTTGGTCAGGGTGTACACCAACACCCTTAACACCGCTAGGCGCTAGGTATCATGTTTGTCTGCTTGGGTCTGCATAATTGTATATTTATTATCTTTGATTACATCAAGATATGTTTGTATTTGGAATCTGGTGGTTCTATTTTGTTGACACAAATCGACTACATCTTTAAATGATAGTTTAGCTCTATTTACTTCATTTTAAGTGTTGTTAAGACCATAGTTTTCTCACCCACCTTTTCGGATATATCAGCCATATGTTGGGAGGTAGCATATTGAATCATACGTGATATATTTAATTATATGATGGGGTTATTTTTGCTTGTAGTTCCCTTGACTTCACTCTTCATTGTCAGCTCCTCTGTTGATGATTTGTACTTTTGATTCCACTTTTTGTTTTGATTAGTGGCAGCCAAACTGATGACACTTGTTGTGCTGCTATAGTATTAATTTAAAGATAAAATAAATTGTTGCATGGCTATGTTCGCAGTATCATTATCATATCAGCCTGTGTTCAGCCTGGTCCTATTGTACTCGTCTTCTATGCTTATCTTCTGTAGCATATCTGTAAAATTGCAACTGACTTGAGCTTTGAATTAAAGTTGTGCAAACTTCTGTGAAGGAATGGTGACACATACGCTGGAGAATACTTTGCTGATAGGATGCATGGATTTGGGGTCTACAGTTTTGCCAACGGACATAGGTACGAGGGAGCATGGCATGAGGGAAGAAAACAGGGTCTAGGCATGTATAGTTTCAGAAATGGAGAGACACAAGCAGGCCATTGGCAAAATGGAGTTCTCGACACTTTAAGCACCCAGAACATCATCCCTGGATCGCCTATTGCTGTGAACCATTCCAAGGTCCTCATTGCAGTGCAGGTAATGTGCTTGAGGATCACCTTAGTCATCAGGTTCACGTGGTGTCGTTGCAAATATTGATTATGTTGCACTATGCAGGAAGCGAGAAGAGCTGCAGAGAGGGCCTATGATGTCCCAAGAGTAGACGAGAAGGTGAACAAGGCCGTTGCAGCAGCTAATAAAGCAGCTAATGCAGCCAGGGTGGCTGCTGTGAAGGCTGCACAAAAGCGCATCCCCAATAATAGTGATAATCTACCACTGTCAGTAGTGTGAATATGAAGCCAACATAAGGTTGGCAGGGAGCTGCTTCGCAATGTCATCGCGTGACCAAATGCCCGGCAAAACCATTGTTTCCGGTACGGGAAGCTGCTTGACCTTCGGGCCACGGCAACACATGAGTCGCCACTGCATCAAGCTTCTGGAGCACGGGTTTTTTGTTGTACCTTCTATACATCTTTGTGATGTCTTCTGCTACGCTGCAAAACTCGCTCCAAGAAGTTTCCATTGTTGAAGGCAATAGCTTGAGTTCAATAGTTTTCTTTTCTTATGTGTAATACTTGCCCTATGTTAGAGATGTGGATGTACACCACAGCATCAGGAGACAATATCTTTCTTCTCTTTCCAAGCATGTACAGAACCTACAAGTTGGTTGGAGAAACCCACACATGCTGCCGGCCATTGTTTGTACTTCGTAATTTGTACTGGAACACATAAAGATATCACAATGATGAGCGCCTTTGTTTTGGTGGTTGCTATGTCATTGTTGAAGTCGTGACTATTATAAGCTGGACTAAAAATTTATGTTGGAGCCACTATCATCTGTGGACTAGGGACACGTCTGACGTATTGTTTGTCTTTCTAACTGTTTAACTTTTCAACACTCCTCTTCACGTGGTACAGGAGGATTCGAAATCGAGATCTTTGGCTCTAATATTATGTTAAACTACTATACATTGATCAATTGTCTTCAAAATCTTAAGCAGACAAGAAATGGTAGGCATCCCTGTTTTCAAATATATGTATATTTAGCGATGGAAGGAGTATGAGCCTGTTTGGATGATGGCTAATTTGACTAAGCCTAAGCTTGGTCAATTGCCACACTTGTGGCGCGCCTAAGCTAACTAATGTTAGTATGTGTTTGGATTGCTACCATAACCTAAGCTTAGGCGTTCTTAAAAAAGTTTGACATGTATTTGTTTTGTTACCATGACTAAGCTTAGACAAATAGCTAAGCTTAGGCGGTTGATTTGAGCACCACAGTTGAGGTAATTTTTTTAGGCAATAGAAGCAAAAGTTGCCTAACTTCTGTGGCACGCCTAAACTTAGTCAACAACCAAACGCCCGCCTAAAACAGTGTGGCATGCCTAACATTAGCCTTAGGCAAGTTAGACATTGAACCAAACAGACCCTATATATGTCGACCATCTTCCAGAAAGGGAATCGTTAACTATTGAAGCCGTACCTTGCGGCCATGTAGCGAATTCCATTTCAGTGGCCCAAGGTTGAGTGGTCGAACTGTGTAGTGTTATTCATTCGGACGATTGGACATGCATGCGTTAAAAGTCCATTTATCGCATGTATAAAGCGGTTTTTTTTTCTAAAATCATCTAGATCCAAGGTTCTATCCTGACCGTAGATATGTAATAAGGAAATAAAGAACGATGCAGAGATGTACAAGACACTTGTACACCTGCAGGTCTATGTTAGAAAATTCGAGACAATTTACTGAACAATTCCAAAAAAGCACGCGAAAAACAGCAGCGATTAACACCGGCAGACAGATGAGATGAGAAATATCGCGTACTGATTTGAAGTCGGAGAAATCGATGTAGATCTTGCGACGAACAATGTTGCATACTTTGGACCGCAACACCCGATCTCCTTGGTAGACGAGCCGTGATAAAGAACGCGAGCAGTCGCGCGAAGCTCTTCCTAAAAACTTTATTCGCCCTCTTCCGGTGCAGGATCGTAAGGGCAAGCGGTTCCGGAGACCCGCTCACCCGATCGTCGGTGTACGCCGACGCTCGGGATGGAGTAGACTAGACGGCGGTGCAAAGATCGCAAACGTGAGTGAATGTGGCCTAGAGGGAGGGGTGAATAGGCCTTTTGAATTTCCTGCACACTTAATAGAATCGTCAAAACTTGGTTGGCCGAACTAGTCCGGTTGTGTGGGCGAACTTGTCCGGTGTGCTAGAAATATGTGTGTTGATCAGGTGTTATTTGGGAAACTAAATTTCTTTAGCAGCGGAAATGAGAACAACTGATATTTTTGTTTGAGATTAATGTAAGAATGCAAGTGAAAACTTATAACTGCCTTAGATTGATGTTTAGCACTCAAGTGATCTAATGAACAAAATGTAAAGGAAATAAGGAGCAAGACACACGAATTTTTCCCAAGGTTCGATCTCACCAAGAGATCTACGTCCTCGTTGAGGAAGCTCACACAGAGCCGGGTCTCCAACCCTTTCCCTCTTCAAGTCACCACGAAGGCCGACTTGATTCCACTATCACGGGTAATCACCAAGTTTGTGGGGCAACCTCACACGTTGAGAGCTCCCACGAGAATTATAACGAAAGAAGTGATCAAATACACTCAAAAGTATTACAATGCAGAGTATGAGTGTAGAAAGATCAAACCCCAAGATCTCGCAATGAAGGAACGACGATCTCCCAATCTCGAATTCAAGTGTTCAATTGATTTCACTCCTTTTGCACTTTATGTAACACCCTAAATTTTCGCATCTTGCATTGCATACATGATCATGCATTAAACATTAGTAGGATAAAAGAAAAATAATAAAACATATGCATATACAAATACGTGTGGCAAAGGAAGAAAAGAAACCAATAATTTTAGCTTAAAACATATATTAGGGAATAAATATAAAATAATAATATATATATATATATATAAAAAAGAAATATATATATATAAATAAATTATATATAATAAATAAATATATATATATATAAATAATAAAAAAATAATAAATAAAATATAAGTAATAACATATAATATAATATATATATATATAAGAAAAAAAAGAAAAAAAAAACCAGGAGCCGCCCGGCGGCCAGCGGCCAGCCGGCCGAGCCGGCCCGCTCCGCACCGCGCCCCGGTGCCGCGCTGCGCGCGCTCGCCCCGGGGGCCCCACCGCCAGCCGGCCCGCACTAACGCGCCCACGCGCGTTTGCCCCGCGCCAGCCGCGCCCCGAGGCACCGCCCGAGCGCCTGCGCCCTCCCTGACCGCGCTGCGCTGCAGCGCCGCGCCGTCCCATCCCCTGACGCGCGCCGTCCCGCCCCCCCTTGACGCGACGCCGCCTGCCACCCCGCTTTCCCGCGCAAGCACGCCCGCACGCGCGATTTCCGGCCCCGCTCCGCGCTCTCTCCCGCGCCGTAACGCCCCAAAAATTTTCCCGGATACGAGTCCATCCCTTAACCGCTTCCGATTTTACCGGTGACGTACCCTAGCTACGCCCCTATAAATAGGACCCAGGCCTAGGCCCTTTTTCCCCACGAACCAGCAGCCGCCAAAGCCGCCGAAAGCAGTCGACGGGAGCAGAGAAAACAGAGGCGCCCAGGGAAGAAAAAAGGAGAAAAAGAAGGGGAAGAAGAGGGAGAAAAAGAGGAGGACACCGCCGTTCGCCGGAGATCGTCGCCGACATCGCGCCGCCGCCGTCGCGCCGCCGAAGGACTGCTGCACCATCTATTTCGTCTTCGCGTCGCATTTATTCCGCGACCGTCACGCCGTCAGATCTACGGTAGGGTCCGTTCCCGATGCGAATTTTTGCGACCGTATTGAATCTAGTAGGCGTAAATTAAATTTAGTTGCACCATAATTTTATTTTCAGCAGCATTAATCCACCCTAAAATCCCCGTAAACCCATGTGAACACGTAGGAACTAGTCGCATCTAATTATTAAACGACCGTAGTAAATTAATTATTAAACTGTGCATGCATGCATGTCATTGCATGTTGATTATTTTGTGTGCATTATGTTGAATTGTATATGTTTTCTTGTATGTATGATCACGCGTAGAGGAACGTGCTCAAGAGGCCGCATACGAGGATTTCCAAAACCAAGACTTCGAAGCGCTTGAGCAACCCCATCCGCCGGAGCAAGGCAAGTGTCCTTGAAGCATATTGATCCTATTTAAAATTAAATGTTTTGTTTGCGAACTTGCATGCTTGTGTCAAATTGATGGGAATCCTATGGTAGGAAGTTTACTAGTTTTGTTTGACCACCCTTGTCACCTGGAATTATGGTAGAGAGTCGGGAAGGGTTTTTACCTTTTTGCTTCGCTTAATTAATTGGGATGGTAAACAACACTACACATTTAATTATGCATCAATGATATTCTGGTTAATGTGAACTGGTCAATACGATGGGTGATCTAAGCAAGCATGGTTATGTGGATGGGTTGGTCGTTATGGTGGTTTGCTTGCCTTAGATCTAAGGACCGGTTCATGCGAGAATATGCCAGGTCAACAGTGCCACCACAAGGCCAAGTATGGGTGCGGCGTAGCTGAATAATTAGGAGCGCTGCTAGTATTGTATGGACCATTGGATGGCGCGGGGAATGGGAGTCGAGGAGGACTGCCCTGGGATCCGCATGGCACACGAGGGGACCCGTGGGTGGGAGAATAGAGATTCAAGCCTGCCGGTGAAACCTTAGTGGGGCCGTACATACTAGTAGTCCCTTTTGAAAGGCTATTTTGTGATCTCTTGGCCACACACCTACGGAAGTGTGAGATGGCATAATGGAGGTTTCTTAGTCATCGAAAGGTGATAAAATCACAAACATGTGGGTAAAGTGGTACAACCTCTGCAGAGTGTTAAAAACTATCATGATAGCCGTGCTCCCGGTTATGAGCGCCTGGATGACCTACATGATTAGAGTGGAAATTAGGATTTGGGATGGTTATGGTTTGGTGATGGTTGTGGTCATGGTTATGGAATTGAGTTATGGTAATTGGACATGGATAATGGTAATGTTGGTAATAATTGGATATTGTTTATACTTTGTTAATATGATGGGATTTATTTCACATAGACATAGTATAATGCTTTTCAAATGTTTTACTGTACTTTTCAGCACTTAGCCATTATTATTGTCGTCATTTGAATTAGCCACATGTCATACTTTCCACACTTGCTGAGTACGACATGTACTCACTCTTGCAATCCCCCACCCCAACAGTTGCAGGTCAGAATTGTGAGTTTAATGGCGATAATGTGGAGATCTAGGCTGTGTCTACCGTCAGCTTTGCCTGTGGTGTTGCATGGAGCTGCCTACCCCTTTTGCTTAGTTTGCTTAGTTGCTTAATTAGTTTATATCCGCTGCATTAGTTGAACTTATCATTAATATTCATTAGAGCTTGTGTTCGAGGATTTAATGAATTATGTAATAAGAGTACTTATTTAATAATTTGAGCTGTGGTAATTATCTGTTTATCATTTGTGAATCACTCGTGTATGTGTGTTGAACATCCTGGGCACACATATGCGTTAGCTTGGTTCATTTTCGGAACCGGGCGTCACACTTTAGATGTGTGGCGAGATGTGTTTTGGGCTCTTACGAAGTGGCAGCACTAGGGTTTGTGTTTGCAGTAGTATATGTCGTGTGTATCTTTTGGAAGGCCGTGGATTCTCTATTTATAGGGTTTCCAAAAAGTAACAGTTGAAAAACCCTAACACCGGACTAGTCCGGTGCAAGTCCGGACTTGTCCGGTCTCAGTGTACTTTGAAGTCCAGAAAGTCTGCCGGACTAGTCCGGTCCAAGCTCGGACTAGTCCGATGCTGTGTGATGGTGAACTCCAGAAAGTTCAATGGACTAGTCCGCGGACTAGTCCGATCTCCACAGAAGGGATACTCCAGAAAGATCAACGGACTAGTCCGGTGAACACACGGACTAGTACGGTCTCTCAATATGAGAGACTATAGAAAGTTCAACGGACTAGTCTGGTGGACACACGGACTAGTCCGGTCTCCCAATTTGAGAGATTTCAGAGAGTTAAATGGACTAGTCCGGTCCATGATCGGACTAGTCCGGTGCATTGTGAATTTTAAGTTAATTTTAAGCCCTTACCCCAGCGCAAAGTTGTGAGCTCTTGAAGTGTGTCTTTCATACACTCCCTATACATTCAAAATCTAATTTTGATCTTCCAAGCTCTACCAAAGCATCCCTCTTTGGACACCACTCCATTTTTCACCTTTGTGTGTGCACCGAGCTGTTTCACTTATTTGTCGTGCAGTCATCTCAATAGTTTCATTAGGATCTCATATGTTTGTCATCAATTAGCCAAAACCCACAAGGGATATCCTAGATGTACTTACAATCTCCCCCTTTTTGGTGATTGATGACAACCATTTGAGATATCACAATTGAGAATAAAAAACTTGATTTTCATAAGGTGTGCACATATGAGAATAACGATGAATCCACTGAAAGCTTCTCACATATGCACACACCTTATGGTGGGGTGCCTAACAGGTGTATGATCAACAATGTGTGATGAAGTAAAGGTAATCAATAATGAGCATAGAGATAATCATTCAAGCAACAATAAGCATCACACATAAGAGAAGAAATAGTGCATTACAAGGTTTTAAAAATAAGTACATGTCCTTGATCACAAAAACATAAAGACACCAACTAGAGATGGTCTCAAACTACTAGTCTCAATCTCTCCCCCTTTGGTATCAAGGCACCAAAAAGGGAAAAATTGAGGGGAATCACTCATTGCCACTCTCTTCTTCAGTCTCGGTCCGGTCCTCATCTTCACCACCATCATCATCATTTGCCGGAGCAGACTCTTCCTCAGAGTCCTCGAAGGCGGGCGGGGATCCCACCGGCTCAATCTTCAGCTTGTCACAGATAGCTTTGATGTTGGCATTGACATATTGTTGATGCTTCTTCTGCCTGACTTCAATCTTGCGGCAGCAGGCAAAGATAGAGGTGAGCATTTTGAGCACACCACCAGAGGGTTCATGGGAAGGTGCAGAGCTAGGAGGAGCAGCTGAAGATCTTGTGGCATTTACATCCCAAGTTTGTTTAGTCCTCCTCTCAGCTTCAGGGGAGGGAGGTGCATCAGGAGCCGAGGGGTAGAGTGTACTCGGTGGGCTTTTGCGGTTTCAACCCTGTATGATGAACATCCTTGACAAACTCAAGTCCAGTCACTTTCTCAATCATGTACATGATGTACGGGGCATACCCGCAAGATCTGTTTGGAGCGATTGAGATGTTCACAATGTCATTGTAGATGTATTCAAAGACATTGAACGGTCTCCTCCCACCAATGACCTTCATTAGGGTCCTCAAAGTTCCTTGAATAGTCCCCGCATCTCCATCTTTCGGGGCTATTGTCTTCCTCAAAATTCTGTTGAGGACCACATAGAAGGGCTTCAAATACTTGATAGTGGGAAGGACATATGGCATCCTTGTGTCATAGAGAAATTTGAGCTCATCCTTCTCCAAGGGTTGCAGATTGTGGATGACAAGATCATGATCTAAAGTGTGCTCAAGGTGGAGGATCCTTGCAAATTCATCATAAGTGACACTGTACTTGGAATCAAGGGAAACAAGCTAGAACTAGAAGAGTTGAGAGTTTGGTTTTAGGGAGAAATTTAAAGAGATTTGAAGATTCGCGTTGAAGGAGCACAAATCTGTCCGGATGAGTTCGGAGTGGAGTATCAACTCGTCGAGGGGAGGATTTCCCATGGAGAAAACTTGGATTTTGAGGGCTCAACTCGAAAATCACTTTTGGGGGCTAGGGTTTGAGAGGTGAGGACTCAACTCAAAGTGGAGGGAGGTTTGAAATTTGGGCCGGCCAACTGCTTATATACGCGGCCGACCGGACTAGTCCGGTCAAAGGACGGACTAGTCCGGTGCCCCTGGAAAACCTAGGAAAGAGGGACTGTCCGGACTAGTCGGTGGCAAACCTGACTAGTCCGGTGTCACTGGAAAAACTAAGTATTTAGAGATAACTAATAGTGATCCAAGGACAAGTTTTGCAAATAATCTTGGTACTTATGACCAGAAAGAAATCAACAATGAAAAGTGGTCATAAAATCCAATATTTATTCATTAGAATTAGTTTTCTTAGAAGAAAAAGAGGTGAGGGGTAGTTCTAGCAATAAAATGTAACATTTGAAGTATCAACCAGATGTGCAACGTTTCAAGCCACATATTGAGAGTCAAGAATATTAAGTTCGTTTCTAAGCTCACAAAACCTTTTCTCATCCAATGGTTTGGTAAAAATATTAGCAAGTTGTTTTTCAGTCCTAACATGTGAAATAGCAATGTCACCTTTTAATGAATGATCTCTAAGAAAATGATGACAGATATCTATGTGCTTAGTTCTTGAGTGCTCTACAGGGTTGTGTGCAATTTTTATAGCACTTTCATTGTCACATAGAAGCGGGATATGGTTAACATTGTAGCCGTAGTCCCTAAGGGTTTGTCGCATCCAAAGTAGTTGTGCGCAACAACTACCGGCTGTAACATATTCTGCTTCTGCTGTGGAAAGAGCAATGAAGTTTTGATTTTTAGATGACCAGGAAACTAGGGACCTACCAAGAAACTGCCAAGTCCCTGACATGCTCTTTCTACCGACTTTGCATCCTGCATAGTCGGCATCGGAATACCCTATCAAGTTAAATTTGGATCCTTTGGGATACCAAAGGCCCAAGTTGGTTGTGTGCATAAGGTACCTTAGGATTCTTTTTACAACAATTAAGTGACACTCTTTGGGTGCGGCTTGAAACCTTGCACACAAGCAAACACTAAGCATAATATCTGGCCTAGATGCACATAAATAAAGTAAGGAGCCGATCATGGACCGATATACCTTTTGGTCCACATTTGGACCGTATTCATTGAGGTTGAGATGTCCGTTAGTGGCCATGAGTGTCTTGATGGGCTTGGCTTTGTCCATATTGAATTTCTTGAGAGTGTCCTATGTATATTTGATCTGGCTTATAAATGTACCTTCTCTTAATTGCTTCACTTGGAATCCCAAGAAGAACTTCAATTCGCCCATCATTGACATCTCGAACCTATCTGTCATAATTTTGCTAAATTCTTCACAGAAAGATTTGTTAGTGGATCCAAAGATAATGTCATCAACATAAATTTGACATACGAATAGGTGATCATCACAATGTTTAGTGAAAAGTGTATAGTCAGCTTTACCAATTTTGAATCCATTTTGAATTAGAAAATCTCTAAGACACTCATACCAAGCTCGAGGAGCTTGTTTGAGGCCATAGAGAGCCTTACGCAGTTTGTAGACATGGTTGGGATACTTTTGGTCTTCGAATCCTGGTGGCTGCTCCACATAAACTTTCTCCTTGATTGGACCGTTTAAGAAAGCACTTTTGACGTCCATTTGATACAGCTTAAAATTATGGTGAGTAGCATATGCCAATAAAATACGAATGGACTCAAGTCTAGCTACAGGAGCAAAAGTTTCATCGAAGTCCAAACTTTCGACCTGAGAATAACCTTTGGCCACCAATCTTGCTTTATTTCTTGTTACTACTCCATGTTCATCTTGCTTGTTCCGAAAGACCCATTTGGTTCCAACTATGTTCACCTTTGGTCTCTCCACCAGCTCCCACACTTCATTTCTCTTGAAGTTGTTCAGCTCCTCTTGCATTGCAATCACCTAGTCTGGATCCCTTAAGGCTTCTTCTACCCTATATGGTTCCAGAAAAGACACAAAAGAATAGTATTCACAGAAATTTGCAACTCGAGATCTAGTAGTTACTCCCTTAGCAATATCTCCAATGATATTGTTGACAGGGTGGTCTCTTTGCACGCTCTGGTGTACTCTTGGGTGTGGAGCTTGTGTAGTTGCTTGTTATTCATTATCTTCATGTGCATTGTCTCCCCCTAGATCATTGCTTCCATGATTGTCCTGATCTTCTTGATCTTCCTCCTCTTGATCTTGTCCAAGAGCCCCCCCCTTGATCTTTGCCTCCGTGTTGAGGTTCATCTTGTGCATTTGAGTTGAATGTTTGCTCTTGTGGTAAGATATCACCAAGTCCCATTTTCTTCAGTGCTTCATATGGAGCTTCCTCTTTATCTAGCACACACTTATCAACTTGCTCCACTTGTGAGTCGTTAGACTCATCGAACACTATGTCACGTGCTACTTCAACAAGGTCGGACACCTTGTTGAAGACACAATAGACGTAGGCATTCGATTCATAACCGAGCAAGAATCCTTCATCAGACTTTGAAGCGAACTTCGAGGCCCTCTGTTTCTTGTTCAGAATAAAAAATTTGCAACCAAAAACTTTAAAATAAGAAACATTACGCTTTTTACCGGTAAGGAGCTCATATGGAGTTTTCTTCAGTAGTCGATGGAGGTACAGTCGATTCGTGGCGTGACAAGCGGTGTTCACTGCTTCTGCCAAAAATTGATCTGACGTCTTGTATTCATCCAACATAGTTCTGGCCATTTCGATCAATGTTCTGTTCTTTCTTTTGTCCACTCCATTTTGTTGAGAGGAGTAGGGTGCCGAGAATTCATGCTTTATCCCTTCTTCATCAAGAAACTCTTCAACTTGGAGGTTCTTGAATTTTGTCCTGTTGTCACTTCTGATGTTCTTTATGGTTGATGAGAATTCGTTCTGAGCTCTTTTCAAGAACTTCTTGAGAATCCCCTGAGTTTCTGATTTATCATACAAGAAAAATACACAGGTAAATCTTGAAAAAACATCAACAATTACTAAACCGTATTTGTTACCGCCGATGCTGATGTACGAAATTGGACCAAAGAGATCCATGTGGAGGAGTTCCAGCGGTCTTGCGGTAGTCATCACATTCTTGACGGGGTGTGGTGCTCCGACTTGTTTTCCTGCTTGACAAGCGCTACACGACCTGTCTTTTTCAAAAACCACATCCTTAAGACCACAAATGTGACCACCTTTTAGAAGTTTCTGCAGATTTCTCATCCCAACATGGGCTAGCCGTCTATGCCACAGCCATCCCATGTTGGTCTTAGCAACCAAGCAAGTGTTGAGTTCGGCTTTATCTTTGTTGAAGTCAACAAGATAAAGCTTTCCCTTCAACATTCCCTTGAATGCAATCGAGCCATCGCTTCTTCTAAAAACGGTCACACCCTCATTAGTGAATAAACAGTTGTAACCTTTGTCGCATAGTTGGGATATTGACAAAAGGTTATAATCTAGAGAATCTACATGTAAAACATTGGATAATGTGTGTTGAGCGGATATTTCAATGTTACCGCTACCAAGGACCTTTCCTTGGTTGTTGTCTTCGAAGTATATGCCTTCACTTGGATCCTTGTTATATTCGTAGTCCACAAACATACCCCTCTCTCCGGTCATGTGATTTGTGCATCCGCTATCTAGCACCCATTTAGACCCACCGGAGGAGTAAGCCTACAAAAAAGAATTATTCCTTGGTTTTTGGTACCCAAGCTTGCTTGGGTCCTCTCAGGTTAGTCACAAGAGTCTTGGGCACCCACACACAAGTTTTCAAGTTCTTGTGGCGTGGCCCTGTATATTTAGCAATGACCTTTCCATGTTTAGCTTTCGTAAGAACATAGGAAGCATCAAATGTACGAAACAATATTTGTAAATCAGATTCATGGGATTTTTCCTTAACAAAGACAATTCTATTCTTAGCATGATTAGGAGTAGACATGTGTTTGTTTCTATCAAAACCAAGGCCATATTTGACATTAGGAGGTCGAGTGACCATATATGCACTGTGTGCATATTTGATCTTCTCCTTATCAAAGATGTCGCTTGGAGGGGCATGCATATTATGAGAAGTTGAAGTATTAGAAATGACATTCTTCTTACTAGAGCAAGTGCAAGTTCCGATTGTTGTCGAACTTATATCTTTGGAGGAAGAGCTCTTGGAGGAATAGGAGTCGCTTTGCTTGAGCGACTCAACTTGCACCTCAAGGATCTTGTTAACTTTTGACAAGTTAGCAAGTTATTCCTTGATTGCAATATGCGAGTCTTCTAGCTTTGAGTAAGTTTCTTTACTCAAGGCTAGCTCAACCTCAAGCGACTCATTCTTCTCTCTTTCAAGCTCAAGAAGCTTTTCAACTTCTTGATATCTTTTCCTTTCATGGATGAGCATATCTTCTTGTCGGTTAAGAAGTTCCTCTTTTTCAAATATTTCGTTCGACAACATTTCCATTTTCTTTAGAGCAATTTTACTTAGTCCTCTAAACATTTCTTCATTATCACTAGAGCTATCAAAGTCATCAATAGAGGAATTTAGCGTAGGAGGAGTGAGTCGTACCTTTTTCTTGCCTTCCTTAGTGATGATGTGATCACGACGATGGCTTGTGCATTTCTGTGAATCTCTTGTTCTTGTTTTGGGGTAAGTTCTTCATCTGTGTCTAGGATATCTATGCCAGTGCAAACAATGTGCCACAGACTAGGATTTAGGGATATTAGATGCATCTTCATGTTGTACTTCCATATGGTATAGTCGCTTCCGTCAAACTGTGGTGGTTTTCCCATAGGAATGGAAAGATAGTGATTGTTTGAGTTGAGACGGTTGTAGTTGTAAGGATGTCGGGAGTAGTCGTGATGACTACTCCTCATCGTCTTCTCTTCTTCTTTTCCCTTTTGTCCTAGCAGTTTCTTTCTCAGGAGTGCCTTTAGTTGTCGCACTTCTTCATCATCCTGTGGGCTCTCTTTCAGCACATCAAAGGCTTTAGTTTCTTGTTCCTCCTCATTAATGTTTATCTTTGAGATATTGTTGTTCTTCTCAGAGGCCATTTATCTCTCCGAGATGTGAGTCTCGTTAGCGGAGAACCTTGCTCTAATACCAATTGAATGTGGCCTAGAGGGGGGAGGGGGGTGAATAGGCCTTTTGAATTTCCTGCACACTTAATAGAATCGTCAAAACTTGGTTGGCCGGACTAGTCCGGTCGTGTGGGCGGACTTGTCCCGTGTGCTAGAAATATGTGTGTTGATCAGGTGTTATTTGGGAAACTAAATTTCTTTAGCAGCGGAAATGAGAACAACTGATATTTTTGTTTGAGATTAATGTAAGAATGCAAGTGAAAACTTATAATTGCCTTAGATTGATGTTTAGCACTCAAGTGATCTAATGAATAAAATGTAAAGGAAATAAGGCGCAAGACACACGAAATTTTCTCGAGGTTCGATCTCACCACGAGATATACATCCTCCTTGAGGAAGCTCACACAGAGCTGGGTCTCCAACCCTTTCCCTCTTCAAGTCACCACGAAGGCCGACTTGATTCCACTATCATGGGTAATCACCAAGTTTGTGGGGCAACCTCACACGTTGAGGGCTCCCACAAGAATTATAACGAAAAAAGTGATCAAATACACTCAAAAGTATTACAATGCAGAGTATGAGTGTAGAAAGATCAAACCCCAAGAGCTCGCAATAAAGGAACGGCGATCTCCTAATCCCGAATCCAAGTGTTCAATTGATTTCACTCTTTTTGCACTTTAGATGTGTGGGGAGATGTTTTTTGGGCTCTTGGGACGAAGTGGCGACACTAGGGTTTGTGTTTGCAGTAGTATATGTCGTGTGTATCTTTTGGAAGGCCGTGGATTCTCTACTTATAGGGTTTCCAAAAAGTAACCGTTGAAAAACCCTAACACCGGACTAGTCCGGTGCAAGTCCAGACTTGTCCGGTCTCAGTGTACTTTGAAGTCCAGAAAGTCTGCCGGACTAGTCCGGTCCAAGCTCGGACTAGTCCGGTGCTGTGTGAAGGTGAACTCCAAAAAGTTCAACGGACTAGTCCGCGGACTAGTCCGATCTCCACAGAAGGGAGACTCCAGAAAGATCAACGGACTAGTTCGGTGAACACACGGACTAGTCCGGTCTCTCGATATGAGAGACTACAGAAAGTTCAACGGACTAGTCCGGTGGACACACGGACTAGTCTGGTATCCCAATTTGAGAGATTCCAGAGAGTTAAACGGACTAGTCCGGTCCATGATTGGACTAGTCCGGTGCATTGTGAATTTTAAGTGAATTTTAAGCCCTTACCCCAGCGCAAAGTTGTGAGCTCTTGAAGTGTGCCTTTCATACACTCCCTATACATTCAAAATCTAATTTTGATCTTCCAAGCTCTACCAAAGTATCCCTTTTTGGACACCACTCCATTTTTCACCTTTTTGTGTGCACCGAGCTGTTTCACTTATTTGTCGTGCAGTCATCTCAATAGTTTCATTAGGATCTCATATGTTTGTCATCAATTAGCCAAAACCCACAAGGATATCCTAGATGCACTTACAGTGAGAAACAATCTGATCATAGGATAATCTGCCTGTTGCGCACTCCCGTATTTATAGAGTTCCGCGAAGGCGGTTCGGTTGCGATCCGGAGGACCCGCATCCGATCAGACTCTATAGTCATAGACAGGTCCGTCTTCAACGACTTGGACTTAGTCTCGGAAGATCAAAAGCGCAATTAATTTTTTGCAAAAATATAAAATCTCGGCTTGACTCGAGGCTCAAATTCACACGAACACACGTGCGCGCGTGCAGTGCGAGGCGAGACGAGCGAGCGAGGAGGAGGAGGAGGAGCGCGCGTGGGCTACCCCTCTCTTCTCCTCTTCTCTCTCACTCAAGGAGTGGAAGAACAACCTCTCTTATAGAGGGGTTGCTTCCCTCCAACTTCTGATGTGGAACTAAAGATTTAGCACCACTCCCTCTTGTCCTATTGGGCCTTTGAGATTTATTTGAATTAATTATAAAATAACTATTGGGCCTAACCCATTTATTTAAGAAATCACCCACCAGATCTCAAAGCCAATAGAAGAAACGACATTCTCATTTATTTTTTAATATACTAGTGTTTTGGCAGAGACAATTAAGTTGAACTTCTGCCTAGACACTTAAGTTACATCAATTCACAACTTGAACAATGGATTAAGCCTTGAATTGTAAGTTTTATGCGAACTGACTTCACCTAAAGACCATTACTAGCACTTGACTACCAGTAGTCTACCACGCGGGTGGAGCATATGTGTTATACTCCCTAGTCTCTTCATGAGCTTTCCAGAGATCATTCAAATCTCACAAACTGCAACATTAGACAGTCAGAGCTTATATAGGTGTGTTTCTTTCAAGATTGACCTATAGGACGACATTTTTGCTACGCATAGCTAACAAAAACACATTAAGGCTAATTGCCAATCTGCCTTAAAGTTTGAGAGTACAAGTGTGCATCTTCACATAGAGAGGGTCTAAAGGAAGTACTCTCCTCAGTGAACCACTAGCTTGTTTTCCATGTCCTAATTCACGGGATCTCCAATCACATAGGCTGGATTACTACTATGGTGTCATATCAATAAGTCTCAAACCCATCTCCCTCGCTACACTTTCTATCACATTACGTGACTGACCCTTCGTAAAGGAATCTGCTAGATTTTTATCTGTTTGTATGTACGAAATAGTAATAACTCCAGAGTTTCTCATTTTTCTGACGGATTTTAAACGTCTCTTGACGTGTCTTGATGATTTTACATTATCCTTAGAACTGATCACTTCAGCAATCACCGTTTGATTCTCACACTTTATAAGGATTGTCGGCAATGGTTTCTCAACTACAGATAAATCCATCAAGAGCTCTTGCAGCCATTCTGCCTCTGAAGTTGCAGTCTCTAAAGCAGGGAGTTCTGCTTCCATGATTGACCTCGTCAAAATGGTCTGTTTGCAAGACCTCCATGATATAGCGCCACTAGCAAGAGTAAACACATATCCACTCGTAGCATTGAGGTCATCAACATCAGAGATCCAGTTCGAATCACTATAACCCTCAGGCACAGCTGGATGCCTAGTTTAGTGAAATCCATAACTCGTTGTACCTCTCAAGTAGCGTATTACCCTTTCAAATGCATGCCAATGATCTATACCAGAATATGACATGAACATGCTCAGTTTGCTCACAACACACGAGATATAAGGATGGGTTGCGCTTGCTAACTACATGAGTGAAGCGATCATATGAGAATATTAAAGTTGATCTTTTGACTCTTTCTTGTTCTTTCTGATTATCACGATGGGATCATAAAGCGTTGGTAAAATCTTGCTATCCATAAAGCCAAACCGACTCAAGATTTTCTCAACATAGTGGAATTGACTTAAAGTAATCCTATTCTCATTCTTATTTAATTTAATATTCAAAATAACATTAGCTTCTACCAGATCTTTCATATCAAAACACTTTGATAGAAAGGACTTGACCTCCGAAATTATATTAATGCTCGTACCAAAAATGTGTATATCATCCACATACAAGCATAGTATAGCGCTATCGCCCCCACCATGGCGATAGTACACGCACCGATCAACCTCATTAATGGCAAAGCCCACAGACGTTAAAGTACTGTCAAACTTCTCATGCCATTGCTTAGGTGCTTATTTTAGGCCATATAAGGATTTCAACAATTTGGACACCTTTGTCTCTTCACCTTATACTATGAACCCATAAAGTTGTTCCATATATATCTCCTCTTCTAACTCCCCGTTAAGGAAAGCTATCTTCACATTCATTTGATGAATAATTAGACCATAAGAGGCAACCAAATAAAGTAGTACATGAATTGTCGTCATTCTGGCGATAGGTGAATTGAGTTCATCTTACTATGAACTGCTTCTTTCAAGTCATCTGCATCAGGTGATGCATATGCTTCTGCTATGGATTTGAGAGTATCGTCCACAAGGTATACAATGAAATCATCACAGAAGGATTTTGCAATTCGTGATCTCTTACTCAATCGAGTTATTTCATTGTGTTCCTCCTCTGGGACACTCTCAAATGATGTATCAAGAAACTCGCTAGTTGTGGTGGATTCAGAACAGATTTCAGAAAAGATCCTAACAGTGTTATGCATATCTTTCATATAAAATATATTCTCAAAGCATGTTGTGTCACGAGATTCCATAAGAGTATCAACATGCATATCAGGTACCTTTGATTTAACTACTAAAAATCTATATATGATGCTCCGATGAGCATAACCTAGAAAGACACAATCCACTGTCTTTGATCCAAACTTGTGTTTCTTGGTAATTGGAACATTGACATTTGCCAAACATCCCCAGGTACGAAAGTATGAAAGTGATGATTTTCTTCCAACCCACTCCTCATAGGGGGGTTTTCTCTTTATTCTTGTTTGGAATGCGGTTTATGACATGACATGAAGTCAATAGAGCATCCTCCACCATGTCTTAGATAAACCCGATGTGTCTAACATGACATTCACCAAGTCACACAATGTGCGGTTTTTCCTCTCGACTATCCAGTTTAATTGGGGTGAATAGGGAGACATCTTCTCATGTATAATATTGTGTTCCTTACTGTAAATCATCAAATATTTTTGGAAAAGTACTCACTACCATGATCTGACCTAAGAAGTTTGATCTTTCTCTCTAATCGAGTTTTTACTTCAGATTTATAGATTAAGTAGTCTAAAGTTTCATCTTTAGTTTGCAATAAGTAAACATACCATAATCTAGTAGAACCATAATAATGTTATAAAGTATTTCTTTCCACCTTTTATAAACACACCACTCATCTCGCATATATCAGAATGTATGAGTTCTAATGGTGCCAAATTTCTCTCTTCGGCTACCTTGTGAGGCTTTCGAGGTTGCTTTGATTGCACACAACTATGACACTTAGAACTTTTGGCAATGGTGAATTCCGGAATTAATTTAAGACTAGATAGCCGATTTATTAAACCAAAATTAACGTGACATAAGCGAGAATGTCAAACACTCACGTCATCACTAACACTGCCACAAATATGGTTCATTGACTTATTATTAAACTCCAAAAGAGAAAAGCGGAACAAGCCTCCATATTCATAGTTTTTACCAATAAATTGTCCATGCTTAGACACAAGTATTTTATTGGACTCTAAAACTACTTTAAACTCATCTCTGCATAGAAGGAAGTCACTAACAAGATTCTTGTTTATAGTAGGGACATGTTGCACATTCTTCATCTGGACAATCTTTTTTGAAGTATATTGCAGATCAACGGTACCAACACCACAAACAGAAGCATGTGAACTATTCCCCATTAGGACGGAGGAATTCCAAACTAACTGGTAAGAAGTAAACATAGACATGTCAGAACATACATGAACATTAGCACCCGTATCAAACCACCACGATGGTGTTTGAGAAACATATAGAATAGTAAAAGAATTATCGTAACCATCCGCATTGCTAAACGTCATGATATTGACATTCTTTTTCCCTCCGCGGTCTGCCCTGTCAGGACAATTCTCGGAAAAATGTCTCTGCTTGCCACAAATATAGCAGAAACCATCATTGACTTACTTCTTCTTCTTGAAAGCAGTAATTTTATTTGGCTTGATTTGAGACTTGTTGTTCCCATTGTTGTTGACATTGGATTTCTACACCATATTAGCATTGGCGCTAGATTGACCCTCACCTTCTTTCTCAGTAGCATCCTTAGCCCGAGCCTTCTTCTCAACATCAAGAGATCCTATCAGGTTTTCAACTGATATTTCTTGTCTCTTGTGTTTGAGAGTTGTAGCAAAGTTCCTCTATGAAGGAGGTAACTTTGCAATAATGCACCCAACCACAAACTTGTCAGGTAAAAGACATTTAAGGAGGTTGAGCTCTCTCGTGAGGCACTATATTTCATGAGCTTGTTCAACTACGGGACGGTTATTAACCATCTTGTAGTCATGAAAATTCTCTTTGATATACAGTTCATCGCCTGCATCGGTTGCACCATACTTAGCGTTAAGTGCATCTCAGAGCTCCTTACCATCTGTGACTGTCAGATAAAAATCACAGAGTTTGTTGACGAGAACACTTAAGATACATCCTCTCAGGGCAGAATTGGCGTCCTCAAACTTCATATGTTCTTCAACAGACAAAGGACCTTGAGGCCTGCCCTTGGTTACCCAGAAGATCTTAAGTGACTCGAGCCATAGCGTGGCCTTAACTTGCCAACTCTTGAACTGCAAGCCATAGAATTTCTCGAGCCTTAGTGCATCAGCTAAAGTTATCATGTTCAACTCAAGAAATTGCCTAAGGTTTTTGGATTGTTAGAAAATTCGAGGCAATTTTCTGAACAATTTCAAAAAAGCATGCAAAAAACAACAACGATTAACACCGGCACATAGACGGGACAAGAAATATCTCATACCGATTTGAAGCCAGAGAAATTGATGTAGATCTGGCGATGAACAATTGTTGCAGACGGTTGTTGCGATGTTGAGCCGTAGCGGCCGATCTCCTTGGTACATGATCCGTGATGAAGAACGCGAGCAGTCACACGAAGCCCTTCCCAAAAACCTTATTCGCCCTCTCTCGATGCAGGATCACAAGGGCAAGCGGTTCCGGAGACCTGCTCTCCCAATCGTTGGTGCATGCCAGCACTCGAGATGGAGTAGACTAGATGACAGCGCAAGGATCGCGAATGCGGGAAACAATCTGATCGTTAGATAATCTATTCGTCGTGCATGTCCATATTCATAGAGTCCCGCGAAGGCAGTTCGATTGCAATCCGGAGGACCCGCATCCGATCCGACTCCATAGTCGTAGACGCGTCCGTCTCTAACAACTTGGACTCAGTCTCGAAAGCCAAAAAAATCGGAATCCCAAAAGCGCAATTAATTTTTCTGCAAAAATATAAAATTTGGGCTCGGTTCGAGGCTCAAATTCATACGAACACACGCGTGTGCATGTGTGCGAGGTGTGGCGTGGCGAGGCAAGGTGAGCGAGGAGGAGGAGGAGGAGCACTTGTGGGCCACCCTTCTCTTCTCCTGTTCTCTCCCACTCAAGGACTAGAAGAACAACCTCCCTTCTATGGAGGGGTTGCTTCACTCTAACTTTCCATGTGGGACTAAAGATTTAGCAACACCCTCTCATGCCCTAATGGGTCTTTGAGATTTATCAAATTAATTATGAAGTAACTATTGGGCCTAGACCATTTATTCCAGCAATCTACAACGTCCATTGATGTTAGTCTCCCTTGCTCGCTCCTCTGTCCCTAGTCATGATTTGTGAAAAGCAAATGTGATGCATTGGATATGTTAAAGCACTACGTAAAAACTCAAATAGGAGACAAAGATCAGCGATGAGCGCAAAGGAGACTATCTCTGATATGGGTAAACAAGATGCGTCCGCTTCAACAAGGACCTGTACATGGCTCGGTTGTGTGCAAAAAGAGACAACCTTCTTTAAGACTCGTCTCATTTAGGTTAATATCTGAGACGCACCAGCTCCTCTGACAAAAGTAAGATGGGCTTAGCACAAAGCACGTCTCCTATTCACGAAAGGAAATGAGACGTGCTTTGCAGAAAGCTCGTCTCCTTTTATTACCATGTCTCCAATTCACGAGCGTACTTTGTGATCTTCACCCTTTTGCTCCGTTCACTTGATATCACACAGAGATGAACACATTCAATGAATGAATGAGAACATTCACTTGATAGATAAATAAATTGTCATTCAAATGTAGAGCACCTTCATTGATCGAATTAGTCCGATTTGATCCAAAAATAATCAAATCTCTGTTTCTTATTAATTGTCATTCCTGACGAACACGATGAACACACGAGATAACATTCATTCATTCACACATATGAACACAAAAGATAATATTCATTCACACAGATGAACACAGATAACACATTCATTCATTAACACAATATATTACAAAACACAAGAAAAAATACAAAAAGACACAAGAAAAGAAAAACAACAAAAGAAAAACTAAATCCTACTCCTCCCCCTCCTCCTCCTCCTCCTTCTCCGGCACAAGCTCCTAGGATCCTGTGCACAAGGAGTCTGGATCAGCTGCTCTGACGGTGCAACCTCGAGACCGAGGTTCATCAACGTCGTCGCCACCAGGTTCCTGCAGCCCTCGACGCCGAGCTCTTGGGCCATCGTCTCGAACAGAGTATCGAGACGATCGGCCACACCCATGAGGGTGTAGAGGTAGTGACCGGTGGTATCCATTCTATTAAACTCTGGAAGGGTACCCTGACCTAAGGAACTCATGGCGCGAGGCGTACTGTTGTACACATGTCGCGCGTGCCATAACGAGGCGCTGGTCGTTCCAGAGCTGCTCGGGGGAGTCACAACACTATTTATTGAAGGGTGGCTCCCTCGGCATGCTTGGCAGCGATACGTTGGCCATGGTTGGTGGCTCCTTATATAAGACGAAGAAGAGGAGAAACGAAAGGATGCGAAAGAGAGACACACTTGTGAAGAATTGCGGAGTCGCCTACAATGGCACATCTTATATAAGGTCTGTGCAGAACGATGGAGCGGTTTGTTTCGCGCGTATTGATGGGACAATGAGACGCTTCGAAGCCGCTTGCCTCAGAGAAATGAAAGGTTGCATGCCGGTCGCATGTCTTCGCACCATCAACCGTAATTACTTCACACCACCCACTGCAAATTAAGTTATTCGCACCACCCGCCGCTCGCCTCGGGGAAATGAAAGGATGCAAAAGGGAGACGAGCTTCTCTGTCGCTCATCTCTCTTTGTCAACGATTGAAGACGTGCTTTTTCTATCTCGTCTCCCTTTTGATCTAGCTATTTAAGCTCTCAGGCGCTCTATTCGCACACTTGGCTAAGTTTTTGGCAAATTTTTGATCTTTCGCGCTCTTTCACTATGTGGCCCTAAAGACCGTTCAGTACATATCACGATCCATCTCCATTGCGACCGCCGTCTGCCGTCCACTATTTGCCATCGCCGTCGTTTTCGCCATCGTCCTCACCGTACCGTCCTTGCCGTCGCCAGCCCATCTATTCTACGCTACTTATATTCCACTTTATATATAGTTCATGGCTGGGAAATTTGTTATTGACTTGGTGCGTGACCGACTTAAGGAGGAGCGCTTGGTGTGGCGCAAGAACCACCCCCATGTATGTACATATGGCACACCGGTCGCATGGTTGTATGTAGCTCTGCAATGGAATGATGAACTTAATGACGCACTCAATAGTTTTTCTTTTGCGCCACTGGTTCTGTTTCGTCTTGTTTGTTTTCAGTGTTTGCAATTGAATGGCTTTCCATTTGCATTACTTGTTGTCCAATTTCTCTACACAATCCAGTATAACCATCATCCTCTTATTAATGAATTTCTTTTGTAGACTGATTAGGAAGGTGGTTACCACCCAATAGCAATCTTCTTCTTGGAGGCGGAGGACTATCCCATGGTACCTCCAAGATGCGCCTTTCTACCTGATTTCTTCCACCTGAATGTCCATCACTCAGGAGCACTCTGCCTTGGAGTTCTTGATCAAGAGATTGTAAGATAGACTTATTTTGCTCAAGTAATTAGTAATTGTTGCCAAACTTATTTGAATTGGTTTCTTATATTACTTAAATTGATATTTCCTAGGGGTCGTGTCCTGGTATTACTATCAAAATTTACTACTTGAAGTTTAAGAGCAAACTCGATGTACAGTTTAGATCGATCGATGGGAGCTTCATAGGAATATAAGTCTGAAATATATAGTTTAGAGGGCACACAATGTGTATAAACTATGAATTGCAAAATGTATATGTCTAAAATTGCAATGTGTGTGTGTGTGTGTGTGCGTGTTCTATATATATATATATATATATATATATATATATATATATATATATATATATATATATATATATATATATATATATATAGAGAGAGAGAGAGAGAGAGAGAGAGAGAGAGAGAGAGAGAAAGAGAGAGTTGAGATGTATATCATTGAGTTGCAAATGTTTATCTCTGAATTGCAATGTGATTGCGGTTTTATAAGTTTATCTATGAATTCCATTGTTGATTGCAATTAAAGATCGTCTCTCATGTTTACTGACCGGTGACGAGCACAAAATAGTTCGTCACTGATGACTCGACTCAGTCCGCTCGGATTTCTCACAAAAAGGAGATGTGCCTTCTTGAAGCTTGTCTCCCATATATACTTATCGACGACGTGCTCGTTGCTCATCTCCGATTACTCTGTAATGCGAGACACGACGAAGGAGACATACTATTTGCTCGTCTCCGTTCTTCGTGCAGGCTCATCTCGAATGAGCCTTTCTCACGTAGTGAAGGGATTACTTTGAATGCAATTAGCTGTGTACACAAACTTTAGGTCATCTCTCTTGAGGACAATAGTTTGATAGACATAGAAAAGAGTAGATTTTGTGATCGGACCCTAGCCTTCCATGGTACACCCTTTGGGCAAAGGTGAGAGCTACCATTCGATCACATTATGAGTTAGTTCACCGTGTGTTCGATTACGTGCTAGTCTTATGGCTCAGTACTAGATGCCTAAAGTAGATTTTCAAAAATTGGTTTTAAAAGGAGGCTTAGCCTAGTGGTTAAGTACTCTGAGTAGCACTACTCACGTTCTGAGTTCTATTCCCAGTGGGAGCGAATTTCAGGTCGAATTTCACAATGTTAAATGCAGGTTGTCAAAGTGTAGCAATGACACTTCCCCCGATACTACTTAGAAGTAGTCTGCGGAGATTCGTATTTAGGCGAAGCACTAAACAAGATCCAAGAGCGAGGTGACACAAGAACTTTACGTGGTTCAGGCCACCTAAGCGTATTACCCTACTCCACTGGATATGTGTTGTTTCTATGAGAATGTGCAAGCCCGAGCTTAGTTGTGTATAAGATGAGATTCGATACCTTTCTATCGTGCAGCGCAACCCTTTTATATGACAAGGAATGGTTGTTACCATGCGCTAGGGCCCAATAGGTGGCCCTGACCGTATTGACCACCCTATATATGATCTACATGCATAACGGTGGTTAATAGCGTGTTAACGTGCCTTGATGGAAGCATTGCAGGTCTTGATAGCCTCTTGATCATGTGTCATTAACATAGAGTTAAAGAAACATTAACCAGGTCTTGCAACGACAGTTTTATTGCCCTTAAATGTCAATGCTATTGAAGATCCCAGAGTCCTCCCATTGTAGACGTAGATCCGGACACCTGTCACGCACCAACGCTGGAGCTTCCCTCACCAGAGAGTTAGGTTCGGTGTTATAGGACGCGTGGCAGCATCAGAGCTTTCCTCGGCGGGAAGGCAGGTCCGGCACTGCGGGGCATGTGGCAACACCAGAACCACCCTAAGGAGGGACGCAGGTCCGGTACTGTGGGACACGTGGCAGCACCGGAGCCACCCTAAGGAGGGAGACATGTCCGACATTGCGGGACACGTGGCAGCACTGGAGCCACCCTGAGGAGGGAGGCATGTCCGGCACTGCGGGACACGTGTTGCCTCCGGAAATCCACAACACTAGAAGGTGGAACTCAACGCGCCTCCTTCTGGTACAAAGGGATACCTGGTATGTAGGGCATCAACAGTGGCCCACGGGCCCACCTCTAGTGAGATTGTGAGGCTTCAATGCCGGAGGTGGGGCCATTATCTCTCCTGCGCTGCTGCTTCAGCTTTCCTCTTGGGACACGCAACACTTCTTGATTTGGCAGGTAAGATACATGACATGCGGATCTCACACAATTGAAGGATGCCGGTTCCCAATATGATTTTCATATCGGTTCTCAGCGCAATCTTCGTAGCCCTGACAGGTCGCCGCCCTTGGGTTTCCAACTTCTCATCATGACAACGTTTCATTTGGTGCGACTTCTTCAGCAAATTGGACCAGGGCCCCCCTTGTCATTGACGAGGTAACATTGTTGAGTGCAATCAAGGTCCGAATGCAGTTGTCATCCAAGCGTTGCAGAGGATTAATAAAGGGAGAGGCTTTGTAAGGGAGAGAACTCTTACGCATCAATCTGTTCTTGCGCATAGAGTTCTCTGCTTGAACCCTTGCATCGCGCTCCCACTTTTGCTCCACTTTGCGGTGATGGAACTCATACTCCCCCCCCCCCCAGCAAACTTGTAAGTGACAGGGATCTTACAAGAGTTCGAAAGCTGATGGGTTGGCAGAGCAACTCCTTCAATAATGCTATTTGCTACGAAAAGCTCCAGTTCAAGAAGGAGTGCCCCAACGACATTGTCTACTTCTAAGTATATGCTATGGTTGGGCTGGTTCCGCCAGTGTCCAGCTTCTTGCTGATGCTGCTAGAATCATACGGGCTCCAAATGCAGCATCTCAGCCCTCACTCGATCTTGCTGTCGGCGATCTTTGTCCACTTCTGCGATATGTGGGTAGGCGTGCCACCCTGCTTACCGCTTTTCTGGACCTTCTTCACACTCCGGGCGACAAGAAAAATTAATAGCCTCTTGGGATTCTACTGCTTTGTAAGACGTAAGAATCCCCCATACAAGTACATCATGTCTTTTCCTTTTGGAAAGTGGGATACCTGGACGACCGATTGGGTAGTTATCCGGGTGGACCATCACGACCGGTTGGAGCTAGTAGAAGGATTCTCGACGACGGAGTTCGACTCCTGGGAGGTTCTCCTGAAGCTGACAGAAGAGTACAACCCCGTGCTATCAATAATCAGGAGCTTGGTGACGGAGGATTGACGTCTCTGATAGTCCTCAGCAACTTCCTGACCAACCGCTGGGCTCCACTCAAGGAGCGAGAGTTTGCAGCTTGGTCATGCTCCGGAGAAATGGATTTCCTCCGGATTGACGTTGGTCTAGGAACAAACTTAGATGAGAATACCCTGAAGCTCCATTTGCAGAAGTTGTACAGTGAAACTTTATCAAGAGATGACTTTGTACCTCCGGCCGAGTTCTTGCCTTAGTGTGTAGTTCCGAAGGTCAGGAGGGAATTTCATAAGATGATGCCAGTCCTTGATGATACAGGTCTTGAGGTGCAACAAAGGAGCATTCTGCCAGCAGAGATTGTGATCCCCAAAGCTTCATCCCCCTGCCCACATGGAGGGTCTGGACCTGCACCTGTCAATGGGAAGGGCAAGGCTCCTGCAAACCAAGTCAGGAGAAGTTGACTCAAGTCGGGGCAAAGGCAAAGAGCCCGTCGACACCTCCAGTCGGAAGAGGAAGTTGATATGAGCTGATGGTAGATCTGTCAGAGCAGCTCCGACAAAAATGGTGCCGCCACCTCGCCCAACCCTCAAGTCTGTGCTGGTTGTGCCTCCAACAATGGGAACCCTGGCTCCAGCAGCCAAGGTGAGCTTTGGGCTCAGGAAATTGTCTTCGGGCCCTGTACGTACGACAGACACTAGGTCTGTCAAGTTTTCTACTCTAGTCTTGGTGCCAACGGCAGGCTCCAAGTTTGAAGTGTCTTCTCAGACAATAGCATCGAGTGCGGGAAACAGTGCAACACATGCTCCGAAGATCTCGGTTGTAGTTACGTCGGTGGCCGCCACACCTTCTAGGATGAAGTCCAGAGCTTCTATCACCAGCGACGATGGATTCTTACTTCGGCCGTCTAAGGAAGAATTTTCATGCTGACTGGAGCTGCAACGTCCCTGGGTAATAATCGACACTTAAATTTGAGTTTTCCTCTTACTTCTTGCTTTTTGTTGAATTTGTTTTTCCTCTGTTTGCAGAGTATTAAGAGGTGCTGCTACTCAGACACCAGCAACTAGCCATGTCAGGGTTGCAACCGCGGAGACCTTGCCAACCAAAGCTCCTGTTGATCCTACGGCCTCTCCCATGGTCATGGCAGACAACACGGTGGTTCCGGAGTCAACTGGCACCGAGACTAGCTCAGCGCCAACAACCGAAGATGACGTGGTTGCGCTGAACCATGCAGAAGAAGCACTAGAGCAAGCTATGGTTATACCAGAGCCAACGATAGAGATAGCGGAGCTAGTGCCAGAGATACTGGTTGAAGCTTCAGAGATAACACCAGCACCGGCAGTAGACACCGCAGTGGCAGCTGATCTTGTGCCTGAAATGAAGTCTTTAGTCGATATTGCAACGGAGCAGCTAGCTGCACCACAATGGTGTCAGAGTCGGCACCTGAAGATCCAGCTGCGGGACCTTCAACGTATGCGCTGGAGGTTGATGAGTTCCCAAAACTCAGTTCAGCTGATGTCGAGTCGTTGGAGTCCATGCTTGTTCCATGGGCTCCAACGACTGTCCGGGGGCTATGGGAGCTTTGGTGGATCCTCAGGAAGGTCCGAAGCTGATCCTTCTGTCGCTCTTGATTGAGAATGCTTGCTCAAGCCTTCGCCAAGTTCAAATCGACTTCGACTATGAGCTAAGTGCTCTGGAAGCAGAACGGGAAACTCTGCGGTGGTGGTGGAAGATTCTCAACTTCAAGACAAAGTTAACACAGACCCGCCTGGCCGACTTGAAGGATCTGCTTACAGCTGAGAAGACGCGACTGAAACGGGTGCATGAGCTGCTAGATGACAGACGGGCTGCCATAGAATATCTGAGCGAGTAGACCCGCGAGATCTATGACAAGGCGACAGAAGCCAACAATTTGGAGGATGCTTGCTTTGAGACACTAGACAAGCTGAGGGATGAGCTCTTCAAGCGATAGGAAGCTATCAACAATAAGGAACAAGAGCTCCAAAGGAGATATGTTGAGATCTCTCAAAGGTTGGAGCGCGGTGAGCAGGACTTGGCTGACCGCGATGAGAAATTCAAGTCCTGGTGCGATAGAGAAAAGCACTAGATATGGCTAGCAGGAGAGGGAGTCAGCGAACGGGAAAGTGTTGTCTCTGCCAGTAAAAACAAGGTGAAGGCCAAAGAGAAGGATCTAACAGATAAGAAGGATTGTCTGAATCTCTGAGAGAAATAGATTGATGACCAAGAGAGGCAGTTAGTTGAAAGAATTCATCAACATGCCAAGGAGGTCAAGCAGTTCTCCAAAGAAGGTTCTGCAAAACTTTCATCTGCTAGAAGATCTCTAGAGGAGCTCTGGACCTCACGGAAGATTGAAGCTCATCAAATCTGGGACTTCCTGGGACGTGCGGAAGAAGCACTGGTGCTTCTGGGTATCAGTCTGATTCTACTAGTTGACCTGGCGCCTGAAATGGACAGAGCCTTGACAACTCTGAATTCAGTCGGAGACAAGCTGGGAAGACTGTAAGATGTAATCTGCGACGAGCTTGAGAATGAGGGAAAGTCTCTGGCCAAGTCAGTCGCAGAATATGTGCTAATTTGCTTCCGCAGCCAGGACCTCTCGATGTCTCTAGCTCCGGTGACTGATGGACCCATAGCTGAGGCAGAAGAAGCTGCCAAGGCTAGTGTCCAAGAAGTTGCCAAGAAGGTTGCCCCGTTGTTTCGATGGATCTCCAACCAGCAGCTAGGATTTTTTCTTCGCTTTGTATCTTCAACTTGTAAAATCTTTTGAACTTTTGAATGAAATCCTCTTGAATTCCATTTTTTGTCTTCAATATTATCATTGCGTTAGTCTTGTTGGCCCCTTGGTAGATGTACTCAATGATTGAGGACATGTATCATAAGGATCTTTGTAATATCTTGAAGATGTTGTAGTAGCTCCGAACTTAAAACTTCTGAGTTAGCTTTGAGTTTGGCTTCCGAGAGCTCCGAAAACCCCTTGCCAATGCACAGAACGTCGACTGCGGGCCCCCTGGATGGTGTCGGAGGTTCGTATTTAGGCGGGGCGCTAAACAAGATCCAAGAGCGATATGGCACATGAATTTTATGTGTTTTGGGCCGCCTGAGCGTAATACCCTACTCCACGAGATATGTGTTGTTTGTATGAGAATGTGTAAGCCTAAGCTTAGTTGTGTGTGAGATGAGATGAGATCTGATACCTTTCTATCATGCAACACATCCCTTTTATATGGCAAGGAATGGCTGTTACAATGCGCCAGGACCCGACAGGTGGCCTTGACCGTATTAACCACTCTATACATGATCTACATGCATAACGGTGGTTAATAGCGTGTTAACGTGCCTTGATGGTAGCATTGCAGGTCTTGATAGCCTCTTGATCATGCGTCATTAACATAGAGTTAAAGGCATGTGAACCAAGACTTGCAACGATAGTTTTATTGTCCTTAATTGTCAGCGCTATTGAATATCCCAAAGTCCTCCCGTTGTAGACGTAGATTTGGACACCTGACATGCGCCAACACCGGAGCTTCCCTTAGCAGAGAGGTAGGTCTGGTGTTATAGGACGTGTGGCAGCACTGGAGCTTCCCTCAGTGGGGAGGCAGGTCTGGCATTGCGTGGCACGTGGCATCACCAGAGCCATCTTAAAGTGGGAGGCAGGTCCGGTACTGCGGGACATGTGGCAGCACCGGAGCCACCCTAAGGAGGGAGACATGTCCGACATTGTGGAACACGTGGCAGCACCAGAGCCACCCTGAGGAGGGAGGCAGGTCCGGTCACTGAGGGACACGTGTTGCCTCCGGGAATCTACAACACTGGGAGGTGGAACTCAACGCGTCTCCTTCTGGTACAAAAGATACCTGGTATGTAGGGTATCGATACAGGTACTCTACAGAATAAGTCATGAGCACTAAATCTGAAGTGCACTTACGAAAAATGTGAAGGGTTGAACGTGTCGTAATGTTGGTCTAGGAAGTCTGATCGACTGTCATGTGCTTAATTATCTAGTTACAGTCGCCTTATTCTCAACACGTCTCCTTCTGGTACGAAGAGATACCTGGTATGCAGGGTATCAATGCAGGTACTCTACAGAATAAGTCATGATCGCTAAATCTGAAATGCAATTACGAAAAATGTGAAGGGATGAGCGTGTCGTAATGTGTGTCTACAAAGTCTGGTCGACAGTCATGTACTTAATTATCTAGTTACAGTTGCCTTATTCTAAAAATAGTCTATAAATGTCTGCATTTATACTCGCTTGTAATAAACTGTCATAAACTCCTTTCTATCATATACCCATCATCTAAAAAGACGAACACGTAAGAGGCAAACTGTTTACAGAGACGTCGATGCCGTTTGCAAATAAACAAGGGGCTTAACTGCACTCCTTAGTATTTCTTAATCCCACTGTCCCAGCTGATCCACGCAATCAACGGCCAGAGATGGCCTCGTCGCACCCAGTGACCCAAGCGAATCAAATACTGATTCGATTCCTCGAATTGACTTGGAGTGACTCATCCGGATTTATTCCTGACGTAATACTTCGAATGTATCTCGTGTGTGGCGTTCTAATGTCTCGAACGATGTCTTAAAAGACGGGTCTTAGTAGTTCTGCTTCCATCTCAAAATATTTATTAGAAACGACAATTTTTTTAAAACAGAAAAAATACTAGTTTGTAATTGTAGAGCTGAATGTGTGTATGTGTAGATGCGTATGCATAGTACCAGCAAATGTATATACACATGGACATATATTGCAACTGGCTTAAAAAAAATCAAAACCTTGGAAAGGAAGCAATAGAAAACAGAACGCGCAGGCGCAGCGACCGCAGGCGCGCGGGCTCTTCTGTGTCCTTTCCATCGCGAAAACAGCACAGGCAGAGGCAGGTCTGACCACGCGCAAACCGAACCCACGCACCACCACCAAATCAAACTAATCCACCACCACCACGCCGGCGACGACGCCGACCCGACTCGTCACGCGCCGACACGGGGAACGCGGCGGGATCCACGAGTAGGATGACGATGATGCTGATCGACTGCTCCGGCTGCCGCACGCCGCTGCAGCTCCCGCAAGGGGCGCCCTGCATCCGCTGCGCCATCTGCGGCACCGTCACGCACGTCGGCCCCCCGCCGGGGCATGCCGACCCGAGCCGCGGTCCCGGGGCCGTCCAGCCGGGATGGGGCCCGCCCCCGCCGCCGGTGCACGGACGGAAGCGTGCCGTGGTCTGCGGGATCTCGTACCGATACTCCCGGCACGAGCTCAAGGGGTGCATCAACGACGCCAAGTGCATGCGCCACCTGCTCATGACGCGGTTCAGCTTCCCCGACGACTCCATCATCATGCTCAACGGTCGGTAAAAGTCTGCGACCTCCATTTTTTACTTTGCCACCATCTCGTGAGGAATCGAATTGGATGCCCGCAATTTTGGGTCAAACTTCGCGTCGCCATCAGATTGTCGAATGGGGGTTCTTCCTGTGACAGTGACGCGATTGTTTGCTAGGGTTGGGATACCATGGAACAGGGGAATTGAGCAAAGGCTTTGCACTATGCATTTATCCGTTCTAGTTTTTTTTTTTGGATCGTGATGGATTAAAGGAACTAGGTGATGTCAAACAGAAACAGAAATTAGCGTCTATCGTCTTTTACCTCGCGATATCGTTGGTTCCGCCTCGGCATTGAGTCTGATCACGCTCTCACGTGTCGGTGCGGCTGTTCAAGGGCTGTGACAACTGGTATCAGAGCTCGATCTTCCTCGGCAACGGTGAGATTCCTCGGTGCTGCCGCTGAGCCCATCAACTTCTTCTTCAGTGTCGGCAAGGTGGGTTGCGGCTTCTCGGTGGCACTGTCAAGTCGCGACTCTTCGACAAGGAGCGTCTGTTTGACGGAGAAGAAGCGTTGTGACACTGGAGACGAGGAGAGGAAGGTGCTTCGCTCAAATCCCTGGGTGGCGTTCGGCGGCGGTGGAACTTCAGCGACGAAGGTGAGAACTCTGCTCGAGCCTTCTGATCGTTGAAGCATGGTGGTGTTGTGGTGGTGATTTGGTGGAGGAATTGTGGATTTCTCGGTGGATTTGGAAAATTTCTGGCGGCTAAGGTTCTGTGTAGATTGGGAGTAGTACCTGATTTCGATTCTTTTGTGTTCGTTGTCAAGTTCGATTCGGTGAAGTGGTAGCTGGTTTAGGCGCAGCGGAAGCATGGTAGTGGATTTTGGTGAAATGGCAGTGGTGCAGTGTGAGGAAGATGAGCGATGGGATCATTTGTGCAAGGCATTGGACAACATCACTCAGCGGCTTGATCATCTCAATGGAATGCAGCACCAGATGCTCGGACTTTCACAGCAGGCGCTGATGGCACCCGACTACAATTCTGCAGAGTTGAAGGTGAGGCCGAGAATGGAGGGGAAGGAGATGAGGAAGTAGTCTGGGACAATTACTGTTAAGCTACTATGCACTGACCAGTTGTACTTAAAAGTTTAAGCTGATGGGGAAGGATAGGGAATTCACTTATACACTTCAACACTCCCCCTCACGTGAGGCTCCCTTGGGTCTCTAACATGGAAAATAGGAGTGGACTTGCATCCGTCAGGATTCGAACTCGAGACCTCTGGCTCTGATATCATATTGGAGGAAAATAGAATAGATTAGGGTTTCACAATAGAGTATTAAGAGTACATATAGCCTCTAGGGCTAGATACATGGGCCTGGCCCAATAAACCCCACATACACAGTCCAACACCCCCCGCAGTTCTAACATCTAGCCGCGGCAGATGTTGAGACTGGACCGAAACTCAGAGAACGACGAGGAAGGGAGACCCTTCGTGAAGATGTCGGCGAACTGCGACGTCGTCGGGACGTGGAGAACCCATACCTCGCCACGGGCAACCCGCTCACGAACAAAGTGGAGGTCGATCTCCACATGCTTCGTGCGCTGATGCTGGACGGGGTTGGTGGAGAGGTAGATGGCGCTGACATTGTCTCAGTAGACCATCGTGCCCCGGGCGACGGGGGAGTGGAGCTCCTGAAGTAGCTGCTGGAGCCAAGAGACCTCAGCCACGCCGTTGGCTACGGCGCAGTACTCCGCCTCGACACTCGAGCGTGACACCACGGGCTGCCGCTTCAAGGACCAGGAGACGAGGTTGCCGTCCAGGAAGACGGCGTAACCGGAGGTGGACCGACAGGTATTCGGGCAACCCGCCCAGTTAGCGTCGGTGTAGACGACCAGCTCAGAAGTCGAGTCACCCCGAAGGAGAAGGTCGTAGTCGAGGGTGCCGCGCAGGTACCGAAGGATCCGCTTTGCAGCGGTGAGATGCGGCTCCCGCGGATCATGCATGTGAAGGCACACCTGCTGAACCGCGCAGGATATATCCGGCCTGGTGAAGATGAGGTACTGGAGAGCACCTGCAAGACTCTTGTAAGTGGTGGGGTCTGCGACGGGAGCACCGTCGGCGGAGGAGACCTTTGCCTGGGTGTCCACCGGAGTGGAGCACGACTTGCAATCAGCCATGTCCGCTCGCTGGAGGATATCCAAACAGTACTGTCGCTGGTGGAGCAACAGGCCGCCCGCGCGGTGCTCGACCGTAACACCCAGGAAGTGGTGAAGCTGGCCCAGATCCTACATCGCGAACTCCCGCTGCAGGGCGGAGATCGTGCGCTGAAGAAGAACCGGACTGGACGTCGTGAGGACAATATCGTCGACGTACAGGAGGAGGTACACAGTATCACCCTCCCGCCTGTAAATGAAGAGCAAGGTGTCCGACTTAGCCTCGACGAAGCCGAGCGAGACCAAGAAGGAGGTGAACCGGCTGTACCAAGCCCAGGGTGCCTGCTTCAAACCGTACAGGGACTTGTTCAGCCGACAGACTAGTACTGGAGGGATTGAAGCTGGGGACATGCCCATTTTGGATGTGCTGGAGGGATTGAAGCTGGTACCACCTGATGTCGCACTTAATCAGTTCGAAGAAGATGAGCTGAAGACAGAGTGTTATACTTCATTCATCAATGTTGAATCTGTGCTCAAGACTGAATGGCAATATGTAAGTTGTGTTCCTGTCAAGGAGAAAGTGGAAAATGGCATAGAGATTAGGAGTGATTCATGGATTCCTGAGGTGGAAGGATGCTGTTCTGGTCACACTGTGAAGACTGGTATGCTTGTGCTCAATTTGGTGCCTGTGACATCATACTAGGGTCTGAGTGGATTAAGAAGCACATCTACATGATTTGTGGTCTTACTAGGGTGATTGTATCTGGGTGTCTGCAATGGCTTTGCAATGGTGATATCTACTGGGCGGCATCATACTGGGATGAAGCAAACCATGGGATTTTATCTTCACAACAACGATGTGGTTGCAATAGCTGCACAAAGAGGTGACGCCAAGAAAGTCCTCATAGTTGACTGGGATGAGCACAAAGAGCTGACGCCAAGGAGGTTCTACCCTGGCACAGGATCAGCACATGCGGTAGAATGGTGGTCACTACTTGTTGTGATAAGCTGCTCTGCTCCACAAAATGGGAGGCCAGAGGTAATTGAAGGGGCAATACAAGTTGGGTTCAGGCCTATAAGGTTCCATATTCCACTGATTGATGAGACTCAGCCCAAGAAGCATTTTCACGAAGAAGACTGACGAAGCAGTGAGACACCAAGTTACAATGAAGGAAGTTGATAACAGAGCACAGTCAGGGAGATTCAAAGGGGGACAAGGGTCACTGTGTTCTGCAGGTCAAGCTCACATGTGGGTCCTTAGCTGTTCTACAGGATCGGTGTGCTTGGGGACAAGCACATTTTGAGAAGGGGGAGATGTCACGCCTGGTTTCGAGTGGGTTGTTTGTTGTGTGGACCGATGGGCCAAGTGTTGGGCCAAGAGTACGGGCTGAGACCTGGTGTAAGTGTTAAACACTGATGGGTGGGACCCAGAAAACTATTGAAGCAAATTACCAGAGACTATCGTATTCCTCTCGCTCTGGCGATTTCGTGGCGCTTGCTTGCTCGGCGGCAGCCCTTGACGCAGCTCGGCGGCCACGAGCGTGACAGTGAAATAGTTCTCATTTTACGCGTTTGATAGAATTGTATGAACAGTTATATGAAGCCTGCATTAATAAACTCACTTGAAAGAATAGCTCATCATGTTGTGTTGGAACATTGATGGAGCTGCCAGCAAACTGAGTTTCACGATTTCGCTCGAGTTTCTGACAGTTTAGTGATGGTATCATCTTTTTTTAACTGCTTAGTTACTTGATCTGACCGCATATAGTGTTGCATGTTTATTGTTTCTTTGAAATATGCTGTTCAGGTGGGCATGTTTTGAAACGTTGGTAGTAACAATTTACAATCAAACTAATATTCTGTAAGCAACTTCTAAAATGTTGACACACTTGTCCTGATGTGCTACTGATGTTTAATCCTATATTGCCTTGTCTACTGTCGTCATAAATTTCAGGAGATTCTCATGATATGATTTGTAGAAAGCCTAGTATATAGTGTTTGAAACCTCCTGGTATATAGTGTTTGCTTTCTGGAAATCTCTACTGCACTTGAACTCTTGGACCAGCCATAATCCTCACACATTTGGTAGCTTTATTGCAGAAGAACAAACTGACCCCTACAAAATTCCAACGAAGCATAACATTAGGATGGCCATGTATTGGCTCCTGCAAGGTTGTCAACCTGGAGATTCATTGGTGTTCCATTATTCTGGCCATGGGGCACAGCAAAGAAACTACAGCGGCGATGAAGTTGATGGGTTTGATGAAACCCTCTGCCCTTTGGATTTTGAGACCCAAGGAATGATTGTGGATGATGAGATAAATGCGGCACTTGTTAGACCACTTCCTCATGGTGTTAAACTCCATGCACTTATTGATGCTTGTCATAGTGGGACTGCACTCGACTTGCCTTTCCTCTGCAGAATGAACAGGTTAAATCTGTTTGTCGTCTAATTCAGTAATTTGAATCTTGTTATCTATCGACATATGAAGTTACACAATTGCTAATATCAATGTCATGTGGGACTAGCTATGTTTAAACTCATGATGATGTTAGTTCCACAAAATATCCACTCAAAGTTGGGCAATAGTTTTGGCATCATTCTTTACTGCCCAATACATTAGCTGTGGTTGCGGACCTTTGCAAAATGGATCTATTTAGTTAACGGTGGTCTTGTGTTTATTTAGTTAGTTTTTTGTGCTAGTGCATTCTATTTAAGAGATATCTCCTCTGCTAAAATGCCTCATTTGTATTCATACAGGAGTGGACAATATGTATGGGAAGATCACCGACCACGGTCTGGTGTCTGGAAAGGCACTAGCGGTGGGGAGGCTATTTCATTCAGCGGTTGTGATGATGATCAGACTTCTGCAGATACTTCAGTAGGTTCTAGATTTCCTTGTTCTCTGTTTATCATCAAGTGATGAATTTGTTCAAAAGATAGTTTTATTAAGAATTGCATTAACAGGTCATGCTTTCATACAGCATCTTGTTAGCAGTTTATTCGATCAAAATTCATTTTCCTCAGCGTAACCCAACATTAACATTTAATTCAATTGGAATTGCTCTGATCAGGCTTTGTCTAAGATCACTTCTACTGGCGCGATGACATTTTGTTTCATCCAAGCCATAGAACGTGGGCAGGCCGCGACCTATGGTAGTATCCTGAATTCGATGCGTTCCACAATACGTAGCACAGGCGCATCTACCGGAGCTGGTGGTGGTGCTGTTACATCACTGATTACAATGCTTCTTACGGGAGGGAGCCTTAGTAGTGGTGGCCTGAGGCAGGTAAATCTTGGGAACACATTGATAAACGGCTTGGTAGATCTATGGTTTTTTAAACTTTTTTAGCAGCATTTAAGATTGAGTACTAACTGGTTCTGTCTGCTCCGCAGGAGCCGCAGCTTACTGCATGCGAGCCATTTGATGTCTACGTGAAGCCGTTTTCTTTATGACACGTTCCTGGTATTGTCCAGTGTACTATATCACTATTTCCGTTTCGTGTTATTATCATATGTGTATGTCATTGCAGGGGTGTGCTCCTTCCACTCATATAGAGCTAACACGAATGTTTGTGTGTTATTTGCAACGATTGTCTTTACACGCTCCATAATTTGCTATTCAGTTTGCAGTTCAGTGCTGCAGTTTTCTTCTCTCCTTTCTTGTAGGGTCATTGCCATTTGACTGGTTTAGAGTTGTGAAATTTTTTTGGTGATTCTATCGTCGTGCGACTGTTTTGTGTGGTCACCCTTATACATAAAGCACAAATTGAGTCATATAGTTCGAAAAAACATGTAGAACTCTTTTTTCCCCTTACATTAAACTCTATTATTAATTATCATAGGGTTGTGAATATTAATCATAAACAATGGCGTACGTTCCACTAAAAAATCATCAGTAACGTGAAAACAATAATCCTCTGCTTGAATCTTTCTCTCCAGATTTAGATGCTCTTCGATTCCTTGACCCTTTACACTTCATAGACCCTGAGTCCTTGGAGCACGGCTCTGTGCCTCATCGTATTACCTCGGAAGTAACGTACTATGAGTGTCATATACTCTTGTAATGCGAGCACGCTGCCGGCGGCCGGCGCGGGCGAGCTGAGCACAGCAAAGGCTTTGGCAGTCCGAGTCTGCTAGCTATGCGTTCCAGCCTTCCACGCCCACCGGGATGTCTGGGCAGTCACCAGCTATTCTCGCAACATCGTAAACGTCATAGCCGAGACAATGCACGAAACCCACAGAGCTCCCGTGTAGGCGATCCACGACACCCCGCCGGTGAATCAAGCCGCAACCACGGAGCGCCGTGGTCAGCCTCGCCATGGGACGCCGTGCTGGTGGTGTGCGTCAACGTCCAGGCCATGGCCGGCTAGGTAAGAGACGGCGTAGGGTCGGCGGCCGGGTCGAAGTGGGAGAGATTGAACTCCCACGCAGCGAGCCGGCCGTCGTAAGTGAAGACGGCAGGCCGATCTGGAGCAGCTTGAGCGCGTCCACGTTCGCCTTCACTATGCCGGTGAGCTGGCTCATTACAGGAATTACGTTGATTTAAACGGCCAAAGTCATGGTAAATAAAGCTAAAGTCGCCATAAATAATTTGTCGTAAATAATCTTTATTTGCGACGGTAGCACAAAGCCGTCGTAAATAAAGATATGTGTCACGTGGTGGACTGGACCTTCTTATTTGCGACGGTTTCTCTGGTCATCGTAAATACGAGAGGCTTATTTACGACGGCTATTGTTGCCGTCGTAAATAAGAGAGGCATATTTACGATGGCCGAAACAACTGTCGTAAATAATACATGTCTTATTTACGATAGTCTGTATAAAAACTGTATAAAATAAGGTTAAAAAACAGAAAATAATATGTATATACATATGTATCATAAGATAACAACAATATCACAACACAAACGATCACAACACAATCATATCACAAGAATCACCACAAAGCGTACATAGGCTATACACTAGCTCTTCTACGACCTCCGGAGTTGAAAACGTCATCTCCGCGAGTTCCTCCAGGTGCTGGTAGTTGTGGCGACGGAGGCTACAATGCACGTGAGTAATTAGATATATTTATAGGTTTCAATTTTGACTAGAATTGCTTAAATAAGCTAGAATTGATCACGGTTAGCTTAATTTAGCTAAGTTAAGTTAGATTTGGCTATGTTAGATGAAGTAAGACTGAAATTTTTGTTACCTGAACCGCTGGAGAAGGCACCTCTGATGTGGGCTCCTGCACCGGCGGCGGCTGCCACGACGATATCTCGATCCGTTGCCCATGCTGTTGCAAGCATTAGAACTTTTATATTAATGAAATGTGATGAATTTAAAGTACAACAGTTTATATTTCTTACCACTATTATCGCATGCATTTGCGCCATGTAGTTGGCCTGATGCTTCATCGCGGCCATGTGACTTCTCGCTCCCATTCTAACGCTGCCTCTTGCCGCCCAAGCTTCTATTCAAAACTTTGTCGAAGTAGTTGAACCTTTATGTCTCTCTGGAGACACGGCGACTCGACGTGCCAACAGACGAAGCTTGCGTGGAACTGCCTCACGAAGGTCGCACTTGTCTCGAGTTGACAACTCCGTGGAATATGGCTAGACTACAAAAATAAGAATAAGTAATATTAAATTGAATTACTTTGAATTGAAAATAATAAAACGAAAGATCAACTCACCTTCCATTAGCTTTTCACCCTCTGCATGAATGCACGACTTCAGGGACGATTGACTCATGTTCCCAATTGAATCCTTCCTCATGTATCTTTACGGCCTCCTGCCCATACCTTGCCTAAAAAACAAAAAAAAACTATATAAGTTAAACAATTGTTATTACATTAAATTTTTTTGAAAAACTTACCAGTCGATCAACTGCGACCTGACCGCACTGCTAAAACTGGGAAGGATCACCACTGTGACCTCTCTTCTACACCTGGGTAGCACTCGGTTCTACCAGGGTCTCGCGCTCCTGTAAATACGTGTTAGTAGAATTGAATAAGTATATCATGAAAAAATAGAGAGAATAAAGACAAACTTACCATGTGTTTAGCTAAATGCAAATGACTGTCGACACCCATGTTATGCTCCCCGTCCGACCCTCTGCACTCTCGAGCCTGTTGGTCTTAGCATGAAATCATCGCTATCCCGAAGCCTACAGAGGGCTCGATAATCGTCAGACCAGCCCTGCAACCAACTTACACTAGCCTGCACAAATTTGTTGTTCATTAAAATATTGTAAACAAAAGTAACAGAACTAATGTTAAACAAAAACAACTTACCTTCGCTTATTGCTCCTCTGAGAAGCACATGTCGGAGGCCTCTCGGAACGCTCCCAGCTCCCGCTGGTTCCGCTTCAAGTACTCGTTGACACCTTGATTGCGAGCATTGGACAACGTTTGCGTGACAAGCTTCCGAGCATTTGTGTGGAACACAACCCTTGCGTGCTCCATCTGCTGGCTCCGCTCCTCTAAACAATACCTTTCCTATAAGAAACAAAATACAAGAGATACAAATTAATAATTTAAGAGATTTCAAGAATTTAAACTTAGAATTGTTTTAATGTACTTATCATAAATCATATCACACGGTCTCCTAAACGTTGCCGTGAACCTGGTGAGGGGCGCGAGTGTAGCCGTCCCGCGACGTAGCTGACTCTCCATCGATGACACCAAGATAGTGCATCTGTGGCGTCTATCGCCGATGAAGGTTGAAGAACGCATCTTCCTCCATTGTAGGAGGATCTCCGTTTGTATAGCTTCTAACATCTTATCAATCCTATCAACTTATTTTCTATGATCATCCTCTTCCACTTCTTGTATAGCTTGAGAAGTTATCTCGCCGTGAAAGCTCCACACCTCATAATGTAGCATGAAATTGTTTCCACAAACTTTGTATTCTGGTACTTCATCCATGGGCACCGCACTTTATCGATTGTTGATAACGAAATAGCTCTATCAATAAAATCATTGGTCTTGGCAAGTCACTCATCTGAGTGACTTTTTTCTTGTTCCAACCAGTATACATACAGCTGCGGTTTTCACACATGTTTGACTTTACAATTTAAAGTCGGACAAATTATTATTACGGTTCCATATTTTATTTTATGCCACAACCCTACATCTAATAGGAAAGATAGCACTACAAGAATCAAGCAATAGGACGTCGGGGATCATATTAGCGTCGGGGCTGTCGCTTTTAAATACACTAAGAGCGTCGGGTATTGAAAAATCGACGGTCAAACATAAAGGCGTCGGGCAAACCGCTAAGCCTGACAGCTATAACGTTAAAACTGTTGGGAGAGCTTCAGTGACCGACAACTATAATAAAAATGTCAGAACAGGCAAAAGGACCGACAGGCATAAATCTAAGACAGTCGGGTCGAGGATGGCCGATGCCTAAAACTTTAAAACCGTCGAGTAATCTATGACTGAGGCCAACGTCCATAAGTGGCCCGCAACGCCCCATCCTATCGTCCGCTTGCTTTATTTCGCCGCATCCTCCAGAGCCGCATCTCTCTTCCTCTTTCTTAATTTCTTTATATCCTCCAGAGCCGCCCAAATCCTCCAGATCTGGCCTCCCATGAATTCTTCAGAGCCTCCCACCGCTCTCCACCAAAACCCTAGCACGGCGACCACTCTCTCGTGTGGGCGGCGGCTCCAGCGAGCTCCCGGGTCGAACTCCTGACGCGACATCCTCAGGCTCCAGGCGCGAGATCCCAGCACAAGCTCCCGGCGCGGGCTCCCACCGGTGCGGCCTCCCTCGGGCTCCCTGTGCAGCCTCCTACGGGCTCTCGGCGCGGCATTCTCAGTCTCCTGGTGCGGACTCGCACCAGCACGGTCTCCCTCGGGCTCCGGAGGACCCCACCACCGTCGATCGAGGTCTGCACCGCCCGTGCTCCGCCTCTCCATTCTGTCGCCCACCTCTGGCGAGTTCCAGATCCGGCGAGGCGCACACGCGCTTGGAGCCCGCCGGCGACCGAGGTTTACGCGCCCGTGCTCCGCCTCTCTGCTCCAGCGCCCACCTCCGACGACTTTCAAATCCGGCGACGTCGTCCTCACAAGCGCTTGTGTGTTGTGTTCATCTTTTTTTAGCAGATCATATGTTGGAGCTCATACGTTGGAGCTCGATGAAATTTGTAATGAGATTTTCATACTGAGATATGGAGCTAATAATACATTCGTGTTTGTGTTGATCTTGTCTATCTTTTGCAATTTTTGTACTCAGGTATGGAGATTCGATTGGTGATAGGCATCTGACAATTTTCTGTGTACCTGGTGTACGGTGGTGTAAAAAAAAAAGTACTAAAGCCGTCAGATGATGTATTGGTGGCGACAGTTTTAAGGTTATAAATGTGTCAGTATGGAGGCCGACAGGTTTAAACGCGTAAAGGCGTCGGGTGATCAAGCTGACAGCTATACTCGTTAAATGCGTAAGAACCGACAACTTTAACACTTAAAAACGTCAAATAAATAGCGTCGGCTAAAGCCGACGGTACACCGAGGGTTATAATATATGGACGTCGGTTTTAGTAGTCAACTGACGGCTATACCGCTGGTACCCTTTTACTCGTTTCTTGTAGTGTAGGTCCTAAGTCCATCCGGGAGTAACCAAGAGGAGCGTTCTTATAACGAGACGTGAAGTACGGATTCGGACAAAATTTTGGCAGCATAGCCCCGTATGCATGTTAAGACGCGCCGGTTCTAAACGGGTGACACATAGGTTACATTATTGTGTGACGGCGAATACCGTCGTAAATAATTATTTAGGACGATATCGAACCATTGTAAATATGACCTTATTTTTCATATAATAAACAATATAAATATATATATTCACACAATATTCAATATATTAACAAAAACATATACATTATTCAAGAAATTAAATTAATATACAACTAACCTAAACAAATAAACATAAAAATTAAAAATGAAATACAAGTAAACTAAACTAAACTATTTAACATAAATATTAAACAAATAATAGTAAGTGGTTGTTTAAATTGTTAAATGAAGAAGGATTATGGCAAAGACCGCTGAAATGAAAGTATGTAAAGGATAAATCGATCAGACAAATACAACACAAACCCGGCGATTCACACTTTGGAGTGAGCTAACAAATGGTAATTGTCGGTACCCTGGGTACCATATACTCCTTGGGATTGCAAAGATCTCAAGGGAAAATCATCTACTTGATTTGAAGACATTCGGAGGCGCACATGTCAGACATGTTCGGACCCGCTTCTCCAACATGGTTAGTCCGAGGGTCGCCACGTGTACTATCAAACCAGAGCTACCGGCCGCAAGGGAGAAGCTCCGGGCTATGTACCGAAATGGCACCCCCGGACCTAACCCCAGACCGAGGGAAGCTCCGGTGCTGCCACGTGTCCAACCGTCGGATCTTCAGCCTCTAACCTCCGGAAGACTCCACAACGGCTCCGGATCTTCAAAAGGGAATCAAGGACTTCAAGACCTTATCAAGTGTCATTAATACTATATTAATGACACACGATCGGACGACCTTAATTACTATTAACAGTGCTGTCAAAGCCCATAACTCGGTCATTAAGGGTAACTAAACGTGTTGAATGTGTATCAATATCAGTAACCGCCGGGGCCACCTGTCGGGCCAGGCTAACTTGTAACGGCCTGCCCTTGTACTATAAAAGGACAGGCCGATGGTACATAGGGGGCTCTAGACTCTCTACACACCCTGCACACTCGAGGACACACATACTAGACAGACGCTCTAGACATACATCCAATACAACATCAACACACTCCGTGGAGTAGGGTATTACATTCAGGCGGCCCGAACCACGTAAATTTTGGTGTCCCTTGTGTCATTCGACATCTCACCTTCTTGAATCTCCGCGCGCCCATACCGAACCTCAAACTCCTCTAACACTTTAGTAGTGTCGGGAGATATGCCAGATCAAAACCACCGACAGTTGGCACGCCAGAAAGGGGCGCCTGAGATTTCAAGAATGGTGAACTCAGCCGCTGGATCATCCAATGGTCATCCCGCTGTTCAGGCTGTTGGGGGTAATCCCTCCAATATGCAGCCACCAGCAGGAAACACGGCTCCAGCAGAAGTCACACTTCCACCACCGCCGCCTCCACCAGCAAATCAAGTTGGACAACGCGATGGTGCATCGGCGTCAATCACCACGTCGGCGAATCTTGACAACCCGGAACACGCGCTCCATGCAGCACGTGCTCTTCTCCAACGCCCACCACCTCCGGATGCATCCCGGGATGCACTGGAGCAGTGGAGGGCCGATGTGGAACATTTGGTTGCAGCAGCAGCCGACCGCATCAGCAACCAGGGTCCTCCTCCTTCAGGACGGGCCCCATCGCAGCGACGAACCTTGTCTGGCAGACTTGGTCCGCACGTTTCCAACAACAGGAGACGTGCTGCATCACAGCAGGTGACGTCGTTGCCCTCCGGGGCACGACGCACTCACACGATATCAAGGCTTTCAACTCATGACCTCCGGGCGGAACTTGATCGCCGATATCGCCAACAAGACGGCCGAGTCCATATTGAGCGAGCTCGTGAAAGACGAGAAGCTCAAGACATTCCTGCTCCTGAAGGAGTAGGAGGAGGCTGTTCAGCCCTGGCCATGCATCTGCGTATGGTCAGGTGGCCACAGAAGTTTCGGCCTCACCTTTCGGAGAAGTTCGACGGGACCGTTAATCCTGTCGAATTTCTTCAGATTTACTCCATTGCTATCTTGGCAGCTGGAGGAAATGAGGCCGTAATGGCCAATTATTTCCCAATGGCTTTAACTGGGACCGCCAGGTCCTGGTTTATGAGCCTTCCACCCAACTCCATCGGCAGTTGGGAGGAGTTGTGCCGGCAGTTCACCGCCAACTTCGGGAGTTCTTACACCTGACCAGGCACTGAACTGGACCTTTTTGCAGTTGTGCAAAAAGGAGGAGAATCCCTACGATCATTCATCCAGAGATTCTCTCAGGTACGAAACACTATCCCTTCTATCTCTAGCGCCTCTGTCATCGTGGCATTTAGACAGGGAGTGCGGGATAAGAAGATGCTGGAGAAACTGGCGATCAAGGAAATTACCAGTGTCATGGAACTCTTCAGCTTGGCTAACAAATGTGCCAGAGCTGCGGGGGGCCGTGAAATGCACTCCAAACCAACTCCGGAGGATCACAAGAAATCCTCAAAAGGAGAAGCCACTACCTCCGGGAGTGGCAAGAAGAAGAAAAAGACCAACGACAAGAAGAAGCCGTCGGCCGGTGCATCCAATGTTGCAGCTGCTGCAGCTCTGGGTGGCCGGGGGCCACGCCCCGAGAAGCGACCTCGACCGTCTTCTGAAGACGGTGGCAAACCCAAGGTGTGGTGTCCAATTCACAAAACGGACAACCACCGTTTGGAAGACTGTCGGGAGGTCCAAAACCTTGCCGAGCGCTACAACAAGCGCCGGGAAGAAGCTCCTTTCCGACAGGGGGAAGGAAAACAAAAAGTTGACGAAGCTCCGGCTGAAGAGGAGTTAGGTTTTCAGGATCCCAAAAAGGTCCTGAAGGCCGTCTACACCTCCGTCAACGACGATTCCGACGTCTCTGACAACGAGCGTCGGAAGACCATGAACACCATTTTTGGTGGATCATGGGACATCACCTCCCGTCGCGTCATCAAGACTATGTGTCGGGACATGGTTGCTGTAGCTCCTACAGCCAGGGTGGAACCTCATCGGAAGTGGATGGACACAACCATCACTTTTGATGCTTCGGACTACCCACGAAGCATGGTTGGAGCAAGTCAGCTACCTTTGATGGTATCTCCTACCATCAATAACATCCAGCTCCACCATGTTATGATAGACGGAGGTTCGGGGCTCAATCTCATAAGCTTCAAAGCTTTTACCAAGCTTCAGCTCCGACCTTCAGATCTCCACCCCTCCCGACCTTTCTCCAGAGTAGGTCCGGGAGCCATTACTCCACTCGGAGCTATTACCCTCCCCGTTACCTTCGGGACCCGGGAGAAGTATCACACCGAGAAGTTGGTCTTTGACGTTGCTCAGATCAACTTACCCTTCAATGACATCTTGGGTAGGCCTGCCTTGTACAAATTCATGGCAGCCGCTCATTATGGTTACCTGGTGTTAAAGATGCCAACACCAGTAGGCGTTCTCCGGATCCGCGGAGATCGTACTGCCGGAGTAACTGCTCTGGAAGAACTCCATGCACTTACCACATCGCAAGAGGAGGACTCTAGGCAAGAGCAAGCTCCAAAACCCCCGAGCATTCGTCAGCGAGGCTCGACTTCTGCACCTCGTGTGCAGCCAAGCGGCGACACCAACATTCCCGTCAAAGTCGTCCAAATCGGTTCCGATGCCGCTCAGACCACCCGTATATCGGGGGGATTGAACGACAAATAGGAACTCGCGCTCATCACTTTCATCCGGGCTAATGTCGACGTGTTTGCCTGGCAACTGTCACAAATGCCTGGAATCCCCAGGGAAGTGATTGAGCACAATCTGAAGATCTACCCCGACGCCCGGCCTGTGCATCAGAAGCCTCGGAAGAAATCCGTAGAGCGACAGAACTTCATCCGACAAGAAGTGAAGAAGTTGCTCGAAACTGGATTCATCCGAGAAGTCTTCCATCCAAAATGGCTGGCAAACCCAGTCGTTGTGCCCAAGGCCGGCGGGAAGCTTCGGATGTGTATCGACTACACAACACTAAATAAGGCATGTCCAAAAGATCCATTCCCACTACCTAGAATAGATCAGATAGTGGATTCCACCTCCGGGTGTGAATTACTGTGTTTTCTAGACGCATATTCTGGGTATCATCAAATCAGAATGTCTAGGGAAGATGAAGAGCATACCTCTTTCATCACAGTAGATGGATTGTACTGTTATACAGCCATGCCATTTGGTCTCAAGAATGCAGCTTCAACCTTTGTACGAGCTATGTACAAAACCTTTGAAGAACTCATTAGAGACATAGTGGAAGTGTATGTCAACGACATCGTGGTCAAGGTCAAGAACAAGGAGTCACTCTTTGACACCTTGCAGGATGTCTTCGATAAGCTGCGGGTCACCCGCACAAAGCTAAACCCAGACAAGTGTGTCTTCGGTGTTAGCTGCGGAAAACTTCTTGGTTTCCTGGTAAGTCACCGGGGCATAGAAGCTAATCCGACGAAGATCAAAGCCATTGAAGACATGCGGCCACCAGCCCGCATCAAAGATGTCCAAAAGCTAACTGGATGTCTAGCATCCCTCAGCCGGTTCATTTCAAGACTGGCGGAACGGGCACTCCCCTTCTTCAAGTTATTGAGGAAATCCGGACCATTCCGATGGTCTGAAGAAGCAGAAAAGGCATTCCAGGAGCTAAAATAGTTCCTCATTACCTTACCAATTCTGGTAGCTCCGAACCCTGGTAAGCCTTTGTTGCTTTACATTTCAGCCACTGACGAAGTTGTCAGTATGGTCTTGGTCACGGAGAGACCAGAACTACCCCATACTCAGGAATCCAGACCCCTTCGGGAGGATACGGAGGATCTCGAAAGCGAGTCTGGGTCCCAGCTCCCAGATTTGAACCCATAAGAAGTCACTTCGGAAGACCCAGACCCCTCCGGGAGGGTCCAGGTCGCTTCTGAAGAAGCTCCGGGTTCCTCCAGCTAGGACCCGGAGGTTCCCGAAGAAAATCCGGATCCCTCCGGGAGGATCCGGGTCAGTGAAGAGGAAGCTCCGGGCCCCTCCGAGAGGGTCCGGACCATTCAGCGCCCAGTGTACTTCATCAACGAAGTACTACATGATGCCAAGACTCGATACCTAGAGGTGCATAAGCTGCTCTATGCAATTCTTATTGCCTCCAGGAAGCTTCGCCATTACTTCCAAGCTCACAAAATCTCAGTGGTGACCTCCTACCCACTTCGAGCAATCTTGCATAATCCCAACTCAACTGGGAATATTGCAAAGTGGGCAGCGGAATTGGCTGAATTCGATCTCGAATTCATTTCAAGGCAAGCAATTAAGAGTCAAGCATTGGCGGATTTAGTGGCAGAATGGACTCCCTCTCCATCAAACCCTGGGGGCCCCAGCGAGCAGAAGCTGGAACACAAGGCTCCGGCCTTCACCGAGCCTCACTGGACCCTCTACTTTGACGGCTCCATGCAAAAGCAGGGGGCCGGAGCTGGAATCCTTCTCCTCGCACCAACCGGAGAGAAGGTAAAATACATGGTACACCTTGACTTCAAGGCAACCAACAACATAGCAGAATATGAAGCACTCATTTACGGACTAAGGCTGGCACTGTCATACGGTGTCAAGCAACTGCTGGTCAAGGGAGATTCACAGCTCATCATTAAGCAAGTGAAGGGTGAATGCTCCTGCAAAAATTTCCAGCTAGTTGCTTACCTCCTTGAAGTCCAGAGGCTTAAGAAGGACTTCGAAGTCCTAGATCTCCACCATGTCCAGCATGCCCACAACGCTGAAGTCGACGAACTCTCGACGAAAGCGTCAATCGGAGCTCCGGCTCCTGACGGAACTTTTGTCCGGAGGTTGTCAAAACCCACAGCTGAGCCTGCCGAACTGAGCGAAGGGGGCGAGATCAGCATCCCGAAGCTGACGGTCCCGATGGCCCTGTTACCATGGCAGCCATCAAGGGTCGTAGGTGCTGCCGGAAGCTCCGAGCAACCCAGCACGCAAGACTCAAATGCTCAAGTTAGTTCCGATGCATGGATCTCGGAGATCCAAAGCTACTTGAAAGACAACATCCTTCCTGATGATGATGTATCTGCTGACCGGGTAGTCAGCTTGGCTAAAAGATACACGTTGGTAGAAGGGGATCTCTACCGGCGCGGTGCCAATGGCATCCTAATGCGGTGCGTCACAAGGGAAGAAGGATGCGAGCTCCTCGCAGAAATCCACGGAGGCGAGTGTGGGAACCACGCGTCTTCCCGCACGCTGGTTGGTAAAGCCTTTCGGCATGGCTTTTACTGGCCTACAGCACTCCAGGATGCAACTGAGCTAGTGAAGAAATGCGAAGCATGTCAATTTCATGCAAAGCAAATTCACACACCGGCTCAGCCTCTACAAATGATACCTCCTACATGGCCCTTCGCTGTATGGGGGATGGACATCTTGGGACCTTTCCCAAGAGCCGTCGGAGGTTACAAGTTCCTGTACGTTGCCATTGACAAGTTCACCAAGTGGCCGGAAGCAACTCCAGTTGTGACAATCAACAAGCAATCTACTATCAACTTTTTGCAGTCCATTGTATGCAGATTTGGAGTCCCAAACAAAATCATCACTGATAATGGGACCCAATTCACAAGCTCTGTATTTCAAGGATACTGTGAAGACCTCAACATTCAAGTTTGCTACGCCTCCGTAGCTCACCCAGCAAGCAATGGCCAAGCCGAGAGAGCAAATGCTGAAATCCTTAAAGGACTCAAAACGTGCACCTATGAGCGTTTGAAAAAACATGGAGCCAACTGGATTGAAGAGCTTCCGCCCACTTTATGGGCCAACAGGACATCTCCAAACCGGTCAACTGGAGAAACACCCTTCTTCCTGGTGTATGGAGCTGAAGCAATCCTTCCTCCGGAAATCACCTTGGGTTCACTCCGGGTCCAGACCTTCGACGAAGCCACACATGACCAGCTCCGGCGTGAGGACCTAGACCTCCTTGAGGAGGGAAGGTGCCAAGCAGCTGTTCGGAATGCCCCATACCGCCAAGCCCTTCGGCGCTATCATCAGCGGCATGTACACAACCGACAGCTCGAGGAAGGCGATCTGGTGCTACGGAGAATACAATCCAGGGAAGGGTTAAACAAACTCTCCCCCAGCTGGGAGGGACCCTTCCGAGTGATTAAAGTATCCCGCCCCGGAAGCGTTCGCTTGGCTACTGAGGATGGGACACCTCTCCCAAATCCTTGGAACATTGAGCACCTCCGCAAGTTCTACACTTAATATCACGGAGGTGAGTCTGTAGTAACTCGAGGTGTATGTTATAGAGTCATTGTACAGAGTCGAGTAGTTCCTCTGGGAGAACAGCCGGACCTTTCCCGGAAGGTCCGCAAAGTTCATGCCACACTTGTCATAGTCTCAGGACTAAAAGTGTGGCTAGCTACCCTGAGTCAAACGAGAAATTAAACACGCTTAGCCTGGTTCCGTACCCTAAGAGTGTACTCGTTTCCCCTGTACCCCGGACCTATAATGAAAGACATCTTCATGTGAAACAGACTCCACATGCATTTATTTTGTACAGGCTCAACATTCTTTTTTATTTTTCTCTTTCTTGTCTATAACAAGGACGTGTGATTCTTAAGAAATTTTAGTTCGACCGGTTCATAAACAATTCGAGTTGTATTGTCGATTATTCTGGATTCAAATATTGTTCGTGGCCCACCCGCTTGAATGCCGCCAAGCCAACCTAGGGCCGGAGTGTGCTATCGACTTAGCCTGGTCAAGCACCTAAGTACGCCACTCTACCTACAACCCGGTAGGCTGAAGTAAGGCGGGTCCAAGTACAATTGGATCTGGAAGAAAAGACGACGCATTCGGTTGTATTCAGAATCGCGTTTGACCTAAAATTTTATTGAGAATCGTAAGCTGCGACGAAGTTATAAATAAGAAACGAATTTTACTGTTTTTCTTGGCTCCAGTGTGCAGGAAAATAAAGAATTCACGTTGATGGAGAAAAGTCAGAGCTAACAAAGCTCCGACTCCCCCTAGGTGGCTTATAATCGATGTTAAACATTGAAAATGAGCATCACCGGAGCAACCAAGCTCTGGTAAAGCTAGGGGGGCCAGCCGTCGACGTAAAATAAAAGATGGTGAGAAGACCCCACAAGTGGAGTCTGCTGCCGACAAGCTACGCATTGGCAAAGGTCACTGCCGGAGCTACTAAGCTCCAACAGCCCGGAGGGCTAACTATCGATGATATATGCGTTGATAGGGACTATTGCCGGAGCTACTAAGCTCCGACGGTAGTCAATTTGACCTCAGGGGGCCTTCACTATCGAAGACTTCGGACCTACACTCTACAAGTTTGAAGCAAATGAGTCTTCAACAAAACACAATATCCTCTTGGTACATGTTCACAATCAAATTGTGTACATCTACCAGGGGGCCAAGTGAAGACAAAAGTGTTGAAGACAAAAAGTGAAATTCACAAAAATTTGGGGATTTCATTCATCTGGAGATAAGGGATTACAAAATTGAGGAAGAAAAAAAAAGAATACAAGTGAGAGCTACGGAGATGGTCCCAGACCCTATGGAAGAACCGGGCGACCTTCTGGGCAACCTCCGACACATTGGCTCGGGCAGCTTCACCTTCTCCTTCAATGGGACCTTCAAGCACCGGGTCCAGAGGAAATTGGGGATTCCGGCTGGTGTAGCACGTCAGCACATACTCTGCGACGTTCTTCGCCAGGGATTGCCCCTCAACCTCCAATTAGTCCGCGATGACGTTGCCCACCTTGGAGAGTTTGCTACCTGCCGAGCTCAACGCCTGCAACGCTAGGTCCGGCTCCAGCTCTGGATCATCCGGACGCACGGTACTGAAGCCCATTGGTGTCAGCGCGTCGTTGGCCTTGCCCAGGAACTCCCAAATATGTAGGGAGTCCGCAGTCCTCAAGCCCTTCAATTCTTACAAGGATCTTCTGGCCGCCACCAGTTCAGAATTCTCGCGAGCCAGGCACTCAACTTCTTTAGCGTTTTGCTGAATGTTTTCAGCAACTCGCTTCTCGAGTTTTCCGAGCTCCTCCTCCCAGAGGTGGATCTTGTTCCGGCGGTCAACCAGTTCCTTCTCTCTGCCCCTCACTTTCTTCTCCCTAGCTGCAAGGGCACACTCTTGCTCGTAGAGTTCCTGCCCTTGCACCCAGGCCTTCTCCTCCTCCTCAGTGCAGCGCTCTTCCAATTTCTTGGCGCGCTCTTTGAGGCCCTTGTCGGCCAGAGCCACCTTTTCGGTGAGCTCCTCCTCTCTCCTCAGAACGTCATCCCGCAGCTCTAGGAGTTTCTGCTCTTCATCTTCGAGCCGTTTCTCCCTCTCCTCAAGTGCCTCCCGGCGCTTGATGAGAGTAGTGTTAATGGCCTCAAGCCTTTCTTGGCGTTCATCGGCCGCACTGTTAGCTGCTTTGGTCTGCTCATAAATATCCCGGGATTGAGCATCGAGGGCGCGAGTCATACTCTCCCTGTCATCCGATAATTTGCCCTAGTATTCCAGGTGGACCTTCTCCCGCTTGATCCACTCTTTGTCATCTGCTAGCCTCGACCGCCAGCTTGGTCTCGAAGTAGAGCCGGTTACGCCACCTCCTAAGGGTTTGGCGCTCCTCTTCAAGAGCCTTGCTGTCGTGGAAGAAGGCCATTTGAACTTGACGCAGACTGGAACAGGCGTTGTCAATAGACAATGACAACGGGATAGGTTCCGAACCCGCTGCGGTCTCCTCCGCTGGTTCCAACGGGTTTTCAGATACAAAAATTGGGTCCCACTCCACAAGAGTGCTCCCCTGGGTCTCCATGGCACTAGGGCCGTCCTCCGGGATGGCCTCAGTCGCCATCAAGGAGGGTCCAGCTGATGAAGCTCCGACCTCCAGAAGTGGTTCCGAAGGCCCCGCCGCCAGGTCTTCATCTGCCCCCTCAGGCAGGGGGCCAACAACTTCTTCTGGGCACTCCGGCTCAGCCGCGGGAACCTCCGGCGTCGTTGAAAGTTGCCTAGAGGGGGGGGGGGTGAATAGGCTAATCGACCTGCAAATGACTTAATAAAACGAGGTTAAATCACAGGGGCGGACTAGTACGGTCTGGGGGCGGACTAGTCCGGTCAGCCTGCGTGAAGAACCCTAAAAAGTGTTTCTAGCAAATTTTAAGGGAATTTTCTCGAGGCTACAAGTGAGGATATGTTTATGACAAGTTTAGAAACTATTAACACAACATTGAGTCAAGTTTCAACTAGATTATATCAATGTGAAGCGCAAGACAAGACTAGCAACCCTAGAATGAAGTAAGCGATAAACAAAATGCGAAGAACACGGAGACACAAGGAATTTTATCCCGAGGTTCGATTCCACACAGGAATCTACGTCCCCGTTGAGGAGTCCACAAAGGACCGGGTTCACTAACCCTTCCCTCACCAAGTTTACCGCACGGGCCTAACTTGGTTCTCCACTATCTCAAAGTGTGAATACAAGATTCGTTGGGGCTTCTCACAATCTGAGGCTCCCACACCACAAAGATGATCAACAACGCAAAACACACTCAACACACAGCTCACAAAGACTCAATGAGTGCAAGAGATCAAACCGGGAGCACAAGCGCGATGTTCTTCCTCTTCTCCACCTCACTAAACCCTAATCCACTCAAGAATTAGTTTTAGAGGGAAAGTTGGCAAGAAAGAGGCTCAAGAGTGCTCCAAGTTGGCTGTGGCGGCGCTAGGGTTCAAGTCAGTTCAAGAGTTGGTTCAAAAGAACCCAGGGGACCTCTATTTATAGAGGTCCCAAGCCCATAATGCTAACTTCAGCAGAAGGGCGGACTAGTCCGGCCTCAGGCACGGACTAGTCCGGCCTAGGGGACCACTGACCTCTTGTCAGGCCCCAGACAGCTGACACGCTATCGTCACACTACCCGCCAAACTTCAAATTCAAATGGTCACTTCAACAACGGACTAGTCCGGTCACCATCGGACTAGTCCGATCTCACACAGAGCCTTTTGCTCCGTGTGAAAACGGACTAGTCTGAGGACCATGGACTAGTCCGGCCCCAAGGGCGGACTAGTCCGGTCCTCCCAGACTTAGTCACAGAAGCACCTTCAACTCGCCTACCCGGACTAGTCCGGGCCCCACGGGCGGACTAGTCCGTTCTCACTCAGGACCTCTTGGTCCGAACTCAAACGGACAAGTTCGTGGTTTTGAGACTTAGTCTCCAAAACCCACTCACTGCTACCCGGACTAGTCCGGCCACGAACGGACTAGTCCGATCTCAGTCAGACCCTTCTGGTTCGGCCGAATACGGACTTGGCCGGCCAGGGGCGGACTAGTCCGGCCACCTGCACGGACTAGTCCGGCCCTACTGCCAGACTACTTATCCACTCTTTTCTCTCAAGGGGTTTGACCTCTAAACCACTTTGAGCTCCCAAACTTGATCTCAATGCACTTTACACACGCACCCTCCTATTTCTACGGCTAGTCTAACTCAACACGCTAGAAACCCTAGTTTCTACGCTTTGAGTTGACTCCGTTTCCTTCCTTTTACTTTTTGAGGGTTTGCATCTCCGATCGAGTCCACACCTGTGCTAAGATCATTTGAGCTCATTAGCAACTTAATTGTCGTCATCAATCATCCAAAACCCACGGGGAACCTAGATGCACTTTCAATCTCCCCCTTTTTGGTGATTGATGACAACACATTAAGTCCTTCAACAATTAAGAGTATTAAAATTGGTTTTCATAACTTGTGTGCGTATGAATGACTCCCCTCAATGTATGCAACATGTAAAAGAGATGGAGGAGATCTTTCATACCCACACACGTTATGGTGGGGTGCCTACGTGATGTGCTCAACAATTGTGACAAGACATAAAGAGCATCAATATAATCAAAAGATTGACAATAAGAGCATTATATTGATATTAAACAACATTAACAAGTCTTGCACAAATGTAAACATCCAAGAGCATGCATGAAAGTATTACAAGACAAGTCCACAAACCACAAGCACACCCACAAAAGATTAACTTCCCCTTAACTCTCCCCCTTTGGCATCAAAGCACCAAAAAGGAAAAGAAGGGAGGAAACTAAGACCTAAGAACTAGTCCTCGTCTTCGCCACTTCCACTCTCCGTGGCCTCGGAATCTTCGACGTCGTCCTCATGATCATCGGCATCGTCGTCGTCGTCGGAGTTCCTTGCCGAGGGAGCAGCCCGAGAGGAGCTTCCATCCTCTTGGAGCTGGGCGAGCTCATCGGCGGTGAAGTTGGGGAATGGAGTGATCTCCCCATCACTCACCTCCGGAGAGGACATCGGGACCTCCAACTTGTCGCACACCGCCTTAAGATATTTTTCCTGACGCTTGTGTGCCCTTTGAGTGCGGATCTCTTGCTTCCGGCAGGAAGTGAAGATCGCCTTGAAGCATTTGAAGAAGGCACTCATGGATTAAGGCGGAGGCAGAGACGGAGGTGCCACGGGGCGAGATGGAGGATCTGCATTCTTGCGACGAGGAGGAACAGGTACATTCGGGGGCTTCTGAGGACGAAGCGGGCGATGCGACACGTCCTTGACGAAGGTCACGCCCGACACCTTCTCGATGAGGCACATGATGTAGGGGGCATACCCGCAAGCACGGTTGGGGGTATGCGAGATGTTGAAGATGTCGTCGAAGATGTAATCGACGAGGTTGAACTTCTCTTCCCCATCAACCAGAAGTAGCAAGTGCCTCAAGTTCCCTTGAATTATCCCAGCATCACCGTCCTTTGGTGCTATCGTCCTTCTGAGGATTCTGTTCATAATGCTGTAGAAGGGCTTGATGTTGCGGGCGAGACCGGCATCAAATGGAACGTGACTTGGATACATATATGCTAGCTCTTCACGGTCCACGGCCTTGAGGTTAGAGATTATAATCTCATGATCCATGTGTGCCTCAAGCCCTAGAATCTTGGCGAATTCTGCGAAAGTGACTGAGTACTGCTCACCATGTGTCATCCAAATAATTCTTCTGTCACCTGAGGTGGTGAAGTAGATGGTGGAGTAGAACTGCAGAATCACTTCGACATTCCAGACATACTTGAAACCCATGATCTTCTTGAGGTCATGGCGCTCAGCAGCTTCGATGACAGCGTCAAAAGCAAAGTGTTGCTTTTTGGCCATGTAATCCCAATCAACCCATTGAGCTTCTATTACCGGCTTCTTCATCTGCTGATAGACTAGCCGGTAGTAGTCACAATGAAAGTCACACCAGAACCTGGGATCTGCCGTGCTCCTCTCAAACTTGTAGACCTTCTCGGTCCTCAGCCTCCTGGCTTTTTCAGCCCCTTTTCCATGAAACACATTGGCAGACAACTCCTTCTGCCTGTTGGGGTTCCTTTCTGGTGTGTGAACCTCAAGGGGGCCAATGGAAGTGGCCTTCCCTTTCTCCTTGATCACCACACCTCCAGCTGCCTTCTTTGCTGACATCTTGACAGCTGGCTTCTTCTTCGTCGGCTCGACAGGAGCCGGAGCCTTTCCCTTCTTAGGGTCACGCTCGACCCTAGGCTCAGCTTCCATTTGGGCTGGCTCCTTGCCCTTCGCTTTCTCGCCAATGGTGACGAGCTTCTTTCTCTTGGGGGTATTGGCCTCAGCAGCCCTGGAGTTGTGAGCTTCCCTGTCTTCCCTTTTCTTCTTCCGCAGCTCATTGAGGGACTCTGCGGTTGCTCTAGCTATGGCTTCTTCCTCGTTGTAGATGCTTGCGGCAACTTTGGAGGCTTCGAGTGCCTTCAGCCGTCTCTCTTCCTTTTCCTTTTGCGCCTCTATGAGTGCAGCCTTGGTCCTTGCCTCGACAATTTGAGCTTTGGTTCGCCCCTCAGGGTTGAGACGAGGAGGGGAACGCTCCGAGTTTGACATGCTGCGGGAAGCATAGAGAAAGGAAGGTATGAGTCCAAGGAGAGGGAGCATTGCGGAAAAGATCTCGAGAAAGGACTAGAAGTAGGGTTTGCCCTGTGCAAACCGGACTTGTCCGCCCCAGGGGCGGACTAGTCCGGGTTGCGCAGAATGAACCCTAACCCTAATCGATTCATCGAAAAATCATCGAATCAGCGCGCAATACTCCTAGGCTATGATCGCAAGGGTATATGGAGCAACATTAATGAAGGTGTTCCTATCAAAAACTTTAAGAATAAAGAATGGGGCTAGTTTTTGAAGAACGAGGGAATACCTTCTCAAATCCGCTAGAATCGACGAAATCGAAGATGGATTGCGAATGTGGAGCGCGGGGAAGTGATCCCTCACTCCCAAAGACTCCGATGCGTGGATTGGAGTCGAGATTTGGAGATTGGAGCGCAAAATCGCCGATGGGGGGGGCGGTTGCTAGCGCGTGGAAGTGAGAGAGTCAAGTGAGAGAGGGAGAGGAGGGGTATGGGCCGCCTGGGGGTTTTAAGTCCCCAAGGGTCAGACTAGTCCGGTTGAGGGGCCGGACTAGTCCGGTCCGGGGACCAGACCCAGACTAGTCCGGATCCGGACTTGTCCGGTTGAAGGGCGGACTAGTCCGGTGTGCGGACCAGCCGCGGACTAGTCTGGACTCGGACTTGTCCGTCCACAGGGGCGGACTAGTCCAGTCCGACTGGGCTGAAAAGCGATGTTTTGATCTGCACACACACTATTGGTCCTTATGGATAACAAGCAACACAAACATGACAATAAAAGAAAGAATGTGATAAAAACATGATCAAATCCCAAGAAAAAGTTTTCTCAAACAGATTTTGAAGAGAAATCACGATAGAGAAGATGTTTTCAAAATGGCTCAAAAATGTGAGGAATGTGGGTTAAGCCACATTCCTAGAATCCAAAATGTTGAGCTCACTTCTTAGCTCACAGAAACGCTTCTCATCAAGAGGCTTGGTGAAGATATCCGCGAGTTGATGTTCCGTCCTCACATGAGAAATCACAATATCTCCCTTCATTGAGTGATCTCTCAAGAAATGATGACGTATGTCTATGTGCTTGGTCCTAGAGTGCTCCACCGGATTATGGGCTATCTTGATGGCACTCTCGTTGTCACACAAGAGTGGAATGTTGCGCAAGTTAATCCCATAATCCCTAAGGGTTTGTCGCATCCAAAGAAGTTGTGCACAACAACTTCCGGCTGCAACATATTCCGCTTTGGCGGTGGAGAGAGCAATAGAGTTTTGCTTCTTTGAGGACCAAGACACTAGAGATCGACCCAAGAAGTGGCATGTACCCGATGTGCTCTTCCTATCAACTTTGCACCCCGCATAGTCCGCATCGGAATATCCAATGAGGTTAAACTTAGATCCTTTGGGGTACCAAAGTCCTAGGGAAGGTGTGTGTACTAGATATCTCAAGATCCTTTTAACGGCGGTCAAATGACAAGCCTTGGGTGCCGCTTGAAAGCGTGCACACATACACACACTTAGCATGATATCGGGCCTAGATGCACAAAGATAGAGAAGTGAACCAATCATAGACCTATATAACTTTTGATCCACACTTGGACCATCCTCATTTAGGTCTAGGTGTCCATTTGTCCCCATAGGGGTTTTGATGGGTTTTGCCTTATCCATGTCAAACTTCCTTAGAATATCTTGTGTATACTTAGTTTGACTTATGAACGTCCCTTCTTTGAGTTGTTTTACTTGAAATCCTAGAAAGAACTTCAACTCACCCATCATGGACATTTCAAACCTCTCCGTCATTATCTTGGAGAACTCATCACAAAACACCTTATTTGTGGAACCAAATATGATGTCATCCACATATATTTGGCACACAAAAAGATCTTCGTTGAAGTGCTTTGTGAAAAGGGTATAATCCGCTTTGCCTATCCTAAAACCATTTTCAACTAGAAAGTCTCTTAGGCACTCATACCAAGCTCTAGGAGCTTGCTTGAGGCCATAAAGAGCCCTTCGCAATTTGTAAACATGGTTAGGATAGTCTTGGTCTTCAAACCCTGGAGGTTGCTCTACATAAACTTCTTCCTTGATTGGGCCATTAAGGAATGCACTCTTAACATCCATTTGGTAGAGCTTGAAGTCATGATGAGTAGCAAAAGCTAGTAATATCCGAATTGACTCAAGCCTAGCTACGGGGGCAAATGTCTCATCAAAATTCAATCCTTCAACTTGTGAGTACCCTTTTGCCACAAGTCGTGCCTTGTTCCTAGTTACCACGCCATGCTCATCTTGTTTGTTGCGGAACACCCACTTGGTTCCAACAACATTAGCTTGTGGGCGCTTGACAAGCTCCCAAACCTTGTTCCTTTCAAAGTTATTGAGCTCCTCTTGCATGGCAACTACCCAATCTGGATCTCTTAAGGCATCTTCAACCTTATGGGGTTCCAAGGATGAGACAAAGGAGAAATGCTCACAAAAGTTTGCAACACGTGAACGTGTTGTTACTCCTCTTGTGATATCTCCTAGAATGTTGTCGACGGGATGATCCCGTTGAACACTTTGATGAACACGAGGATGCGGAGGTTGAGCTTTTGAATCACTTGCTTCATCTTCTTCACTTTGGTCTCCCCCTTGATCCAAGCCTCCCCCTTGATCTTCATTCCCATTATCATTTTGGGGAGTATCTAGTGGATCTCCAACTTGTCCAATGGGGGTTTGACCTACTTCATAATGATGATGGTCACTTGGGCTTTGAGATGGTTCTTGTGGGCGAACATCTCCAAGTGCCATTTTCCTTAGAGCTTCTAGTGGAGGTTCCTCTTGATCAAGGGCATGTTGATAAACTTGCTCCACTTGAGAGCCATTGGTTTCGTCAAACACCACGTCACGTGCTACTTCAACAATTCCGGAGGATTTATTGAACACACGGTACGCATGAGTGTTTGAGTCATATCCAAGCAAGAAACCCTCATCGGACTTTGAAGCAAACTTCGAAGTCCTAGGCTTCTTGTTGAGGATATAACACTTGCTACCAAAAACACGAAAGTAAGAAACATTGGGTTTCTTGCCAACGAGAAGCTCATAAGGAGTCTTCTTGAGGAGTCGATGAAGGTACAATCGGTTTACGGCATGGCAAGCGGTGTTAACCGCTTCCGCCCAAAACTGGTCCGATGTTTTGTACTCATCTAGCATCGTCCTTGACATCTCAATAAGCGTCCTATTCTTTCTTTCGGCAATTCCATTTTGTTGAGGAGAATAGGGAGCGGAAAACTCATTCTTGATGCCCTCCTCATCTAGGAACTCTTCTACTTGCATGTTCTTAAATTCGGTGCCATTGTCACTCCTTATAGCCTTTATCCTTAAGTTGAACTCATTTTGAGCTCTCCTTAGGAATTTCTTGAGGACACCGGGGGTTTCACTCTTATCATGCAAGAAGAACACCCAAGTATATCTAGAGAAGTCATCAACGATGACTAGACCATACTTGTTGCCACCGATGCTAATGTAAGCAATGGGGCCAAAAAGATCCATATGGAGTAACTCCAAAGGTCTAGTTGTCGTCATGATATTCTTAGAGGGGTGTTGAGCTCCTACTTGCTTTCCCGCTTGGCATGCACTACATGGCCTATCCTTTTCAAATACCACATCCTTTAGGCCACAAACGTGCTCTCCTTTAAGGAGCTTTTGAAGGTTCCTCATTCCAACATGGGCTAGCCTTCTATGCCAAAGCCATCCCATGTTGGCTTTCACCATTAAGCATGTGTCAAGTTGAGCTTTATCCGTGATAAAATCCACAAGATAGAGCTTTCCCTTGAGCACTCCCTTAAAGGCTATTGAGTCATTACCCTCTCTCAGAACATTCACACCCTCACTAAAAAAAACACACTTATATCCTTTATCACAAAGCTGTGATATGGATAGGAGATTATAGTCTAGGGAATCAACATGCAATACATTAGATAAAGTATGCGAAGGGGAGATAGCAATTTTACCGGAGCCAAGGATTTTCCCTTGGCTATTATCCCCAAAGAAGATTCCTTCACTTGGGTCCTCATTCTCCTCATACTCTATGAACATGCTCCTCTCTCCGGTCATGTGGTTGGTACATCCGCTATCCAACACCCATTTCGATCCACCGGAGGAGTAAGCCTACAAAACAAGTTTATGCCTTCCTTTTAGGTACCCAAGCGGAGTTGGGTCCTTTCATGTTAGTAGTTAGGCATTTGGGCACCCACACGCAAGGCTTGGGGCTCTTGCGGAGTGGCCCAACATATCTAGCGAACACTTTGCCGTGTTTGTTCCTCTTTAGCACATAAGATGCATCAAAATCATGGAATAGAGGATGCGATTCAGATTTAGGCAATTTGTTGCTAGAGGGTGAGTTCTTTTCAATTTTAGTTGGGGATGAACTCCCCTTAACAAAGACAATCATGTCTTTGCCATACTTGGAGGTTTTGGCGTTATGCCTTCCACCTCTAGTATAGCCAAGACCATCCTTGACATGGGGAGGTCTTGTGTTGGTGTATGCACTTCGTGCATACGCCACCTTCTCCTTGTCAAAGATGGCACCCTTAGGTGCTTGCTTGCCTTGTGTTGAGTTGAGTTCATCCTTAAGCTTAAGGATTAAGTTAGAGCACTTGCAAGGCGGAGTTGCATTGGATGAGGCCTTTGAGAAGGTTGAGCTCTTAGAGGAAGAGGCTACATTGTTCTTGAGAGACTCAACTTGAGTCTCAAGGATCTTGTTAACTTTTGACAAGTTCCCAAGTTCATCCTTGAGCTCAATTGTTTTCTCCTCAAGACTTGAACACGTTTTCTTACTTAGAGCAAGTTCGTGTTCCAATGCCTTGCTCTTCTCTCTTTCAATCTCAAGGAGCTCATCAAGCTCTCGACATCTCTCCTTCTCAAGGATGAGCATGCCCTCTTGTCTATTGATGAGATCCTCCTTCTCAAAGATCTCATCCATAAGCAATTTCATCCTTCGCAAGGTGCTTTTGCTTATGTCCTTAAACATGTGTTCATTCTCACTAGCACTATCAAATTCATCTTGCGAGGAAGTTGTGGAGGCGGGATGAGATGTTACCTTTCTCCTTCCCTCCCTTGCCATAAGGCAAGTAGGTTTGTAGTCGTTGTTGAGGTTGGGGAAGAGCTTGCTTCCCTTGGAGCTCCTCCCGATGGCTATGGTAGCCATCTTCTCCTCTTCTTCGGAGGAGGAGGACTCATCGTTAGAGTCCCACTCCTTCCCCAAGTGGGCTTGTCCGGAGGGCCTCTTCTTCTTGTAGAATTTCTTATCTTGAAGCTTGCCCTTCTTCTTCTTCTTTGCTTCTTCATGTGGGCAATCAGCGATGAAGTGCCCATACTCGCCACAATTGTAGCAAGACCTTTTTGATTTGGGCCTTGCTCTTTCCTTCCCTTTACCCTCATGGTTGTATCCACCTTTCTTCCTTCTCATCATTCTCTTGAATTTGTTGATGAAGAAGGCCTCTTCCTCATCGGTGTCGAGGCTCTCCTCATCACTTTCCTCTTGTTCCTTTAAAGAGGGGGTTGCCTTGAGTGCAACGTTCTTCATCTTGGAGGCGGTGAACTTCTGAAGGTCGTTATAGAACAGCGCCTCCTTCTCCATGATCTCATGGTTGATGATCCTGCCAAGGACCTCCTCCGGGGTCATTTGAGTGAACCCCGGGCTTTCTCGAATCATGGAGCAAAGAGCGACGTTCCTAGGCATGAATGCCTGGATCATCCTCTTCACTACCTCGTGGTCGGTCCACTTGGTGCAGCCATATGATCGGCTCTTGTTGATAAGTACCTTCAACCAGTTGTACATGTCTTGGGGGGATTCACCACCCAAGATGGCGAATCTCCCAAGCTCTCCTTCGATGAGCTCGATCTTGGCCTCCTTGACCACCCGATTTCCTTCATGCGCCGTCTTGAGGGTGTTCCATATGTCTTTGGCCACCTCAAGGCCATCGACGCGGTTGAACTCATCTCTTGAGAGAGATGAGATAATCACACCCGCAGCTTGAGCGTTGCGGTGGATGAGGATGGCTTGTTCTTGCGTGATGTTGTCCTCATCCTTCGGGATCTCCACCCCGGTCATGACAATTTGCCACAATGCCGGATTGAGTGACACGAGGTGGATCTTCATGTTGTGTTTCCACATCCCGTAGTCGGTTCCATCGAATTGGAGAAGTTTCCCCAATGGGATGGAGAGGTAGTGGTTGTTGGCGGCAAGGCGTTCATAGTTGAACCCTTGTTGGTTGTAGTTGACTCCGCCACTACCACTTGATTGGTTCGACGGATCGATCTTGGAGATGTTTAGCTTCTCCCGGAGCTTCGCCTTGAGTTGGCGAGTCTCCTCATCGTTCGTTGGCTTATCTTGATAGGTCAGCGTCTCCTCACGGGTTGCCTCGTACTTGCTGCTCGATGCGTCGTCATTCACCACTCCGGCCATCTCTCCGAGTTGTTAGACTCTTTGTGGAGAGTCCTGCTCTGATACCAATTGAAAGTTGCCTAGAGGGGGGGTGAATAGGCTAATCGACCTACAAATGACTTAATAAAACGAGGTTAAATCACAGGGGGCGTACTAGTCCGGTCTGGGGGCGGACTAGTCCGGTCAGCCTGCGTGAAGAACTCTAAAAAGTGTTTCTAGCAAATTTTAAGGGAATTTTCTTGAGGCTACAAGTGAGGATATGTTTATGACAAGTTTAGAAACTATTAACACAAGATTGAGTCAAGTTTCAACTAGATTATATCAATGTGAAGCGCAAGACAAGACTAGCAACCCTAGAACGAAGTAAGCGATAAACAAAATGCGAAGAACACGGAGACACAAGGAATTTTATCCCGAGGTTCGATTCCACACAAGAATCTACGTCCCCATTGAGGAGTCCACAAAGGACCGGGTTCACTAACCCTTCCCTCACCAAGTTTACCGCACGGGCCTAACTTGGTTCTCCACTATCTCAAAGTGCGAATACAAGATTCGTTGGGGCTTCTCACAATCTGAGGCTCCCACACCACAAAGATGATCAACAGCGCAAAACACACTCAACACACAGCTCACAAAGACTCAATGAGTGCAAGAGATCAAACCGGGAGCACAAGCGCGATGTTCTTCCTCTTCTCCACCTCACTAAACCCTAATCCACTCAAGAATTAGTTTTAGAGGGAAAGTTGGCAAGAAAGAGGCTCAAGAGTGCTCCAAGTTGGCTGTGGCGGCGCTAGGGTTCAAGTCAGTTCAAGAGTTGGTTCAAAAGAACCCAGGGGACCTCTATTTATAGAGGTCCCAAGCCCATACTGCTGACTTCAGCAGAAGGGCGGACTAGTACGGCCTCAGGCACGGACTAGTCCGGCCTAGGGGACCACTGACCTCTTGTCAGGCCCCAGACAGCTGACACGCTATCGTCACACTACCCGCCAAACTTCAAATTCAAACGGTCACTTCAACAATGGACTAGTCCGGTCACCACCGGACTAGTCCGATCTCACACAGAGCCTTTTGCTCCGTGTGAAAACGGACTAGTCTGAGGACCACGCACTAATCCGGCCCCAAGGGCGGACTAGTCCGGTCCTCCCAGACTTAGTCACAGAAGCACCTTCAACTCGCCTACCCGGACTAGTCCGGCTCTACGGGCGGACTAGTCCGTTCTCACTTAGGACATCTTGGTCCGGACTCAAACGGACAAGTCTGTGGTTTTGAGGCTTAGTCTCCAAAACCCACTCACTGCTACCCGTACTAGTCCGGTCACGAACGGACCAGTCCGATCTTAGTCAGACCCTTCTGGTCCGGCCGAACACGGACTTGGCCGGCCAGGGGCGGACTAGTCCGGCCACCTGCACGGACTAGTCCGGCCCTACTGTCAGACTACTTATCCACTCTTTTCTCTCAAGGGGTTTGACCTCTAAACCACTTTGAGCTCCCAAACTTGACCTCAATGCACTTTACACATGCACCCTCCTATTTCTACGGCTAGTCTAACTCAACACGCTAGAAACCCTAGTTTCTACGCTTTGAGTTGACTCCGTTTCCTTCCTTTTCCTTTTTGAGGGTTTGCGTCTCCGATCGAGTCCACACCTGTGCTAAGATCACTTGAGCTCATTAGCGACTTAATTGTCGTCATCAATCATCCAAAACCCACGGGGAACCTAGATGCACTTTCAGTCGTCATCCCCGGAGCAGGGGTTGCTTCTGGCTCCGGCCTGGGCACCTCCTCTACTGGGGGCTCGAGCGTCGACGCTTCTGCAACAACCGGCTCGGGAGCCGGAAGGTCTTCAACATCAATCGGCTCTGCGGCCGGAGCTTCAACAACAATCGGCTCTGCCGCTGGTGCTTCAGAGGTAGCCTGCCCAACCGTCGGGACTTCCTCAACATTCGGCGCGCACGCCGGGACTTCAATTACCTTCGGCTCAACCGCTGGGGCTTCGACAATTTCCGGCTCTGGTGCTGGAATTACTGCTTTCTCCGGCTCAACGGCCGGAGCTTCCATCATCTCTGCACCAGGACCCGAAGCTTCAACCTCCGAAGCAGGTGCCACTGGCGCATCTTCTCTCCCGCGATCCGGCGCTACCACGGGAGTCTCTGGAGATGAGTCGAGGTCCATGACCACGACAGTTGGCGTCGGAGCTATCGCAACTTCAGCCACCACTTGGGGCGGCACCGGGACAGGAGCAGAAGCTTCCGCCCTCACACCTTCAGCTGCTGTGGCTGAGGGTGGAGCCTCACTCCTCTTCTTGGGAACGCTGCAGATGATGGATGAAGAAACTTAAAAAACAATTACTACAACAAAACAACTATCTGAGGTAAAGATTAAAAATTACCTCGGGAGGCTTCCGCACCAGCTTGCACGGAACCTCTTTCCCGGGCGTTCTGGGCTGACCATAGCCGCCGCCGGCGTGGAAGCTCCGGAAGGCTTCCCGGAACTCGTTGCAGCCATGGGCATTTCCCTAGTCGAGGCCCCCCTCGATCGGGAAGAACCTCCGGACCTAGAGGCCTCAACCGGCCCTGGTGCTGGAGTCAATGCCCGGAGCTAGCACCCCGGGAGGACGCCGCTGCGGGTACTGTCGCCGCGGTTGTAGAAGACCTCCCCCTCCGGGGAGAAGGAGCTGATGCAGAGGTAGCAGTCCTGACGGACCTTCCGTCGGCATGCTGCAGCTTCCTCTTCCAGCTCAAGGGTTCGTCCGCCGGCTCCTTGCCCTTGCCGACGACCTCAACCCTTGGCTTCGGGGCAGGTTCGGAGCCACCTTCGGAAGCCCCAGGGATCACCACCCTGGAGGTCGATCTTCTCTTGACGACACCAAAGTCGTCAAGCACGGGCATCTTCCGCCGGAGCTCTCTGCTGAACTCTACTTCCATGTTCAGAGGGAGAAAAGCTGATGGCGGAGTCAAGTCGTCACCCGCGACGTCGATGCCGTGCTGGAACTTCTTGAGATGAAACTCCAAGGTTGTCCCCGCCATGTTGGACTTCAGCCCGGTCTCGACCCGGTCGTCGTCCATCACACTGTTGAGGGCCCAAGCGAGTTTTTCTCTCCTCTTCAGCGGTGCCCACCTGTTGACCAGGAAGTTGCAAAACACCGCCTAAGGAGTCAATCCTCCCTCCACGCATTGGCGGATCCAGGTCAGAGCAGGGTTGAAGGCTTCCGCCAGCACCGGAGCTTCACTCCAGACTGTCGTGTCGATGTTGGGGAGGCCTTCGGGCAGCTCCAGCCTCTCGTGCTCCTCCACCCGGATGACTATCCAGTCCTTCTTCCAATCATCCCATTTCCGAGAGGGAAACGACCGGAGGTACTTGAATGGGCACTTCTTGCGCTTCACGAAGTAGTAGAAGCCAAGGTACTCATTGCTCCTACCGGTGGTATGGACGGTGAAGAAGGTTCGGAAGAGTTCAACGCAAGGGGGTTCTCACCCACATCTCACAGAAGTGGACGAAGATAGACACAAGAAGAATGGAGTGGGGGCCAAGGTGGTACAACTGCAGACCATAGAAGTCTAGCAGCATCAAGAAAAAGGAGGGAAAAGGTGGGATCAACCCCACCATGGCGTACAAGGAGAAGTACACCATTTTGCCGGCGTGCTCCTTCTCAAACGGGAGCTCTCCCCCGGCGCGGACCGAGCGGTTGAAGAAGTCCGAGGACCATCCCATGAGGGCCCAGACCTTCTTCAGGTCACCGTCGGTCTTCAAACGGCTCTCGCGGAGACCAAGTTGGGAGTTTGAGCGCAAGATCATATGAGAGGCGTAAAGAACCCCAAACGGTGCACGCTTTCCTTCTTAAGTAAGCCCTTGTGATGCTTGGATGGAAACCGCAAGGAAATCGAAGATACTACTCAAAAATTCCACCCAGCCGATGACAAGAGGGCCCGGGACCACCCCGACGATCAAGTCGAGGTTCTTACCCAGGCGAATGGTTGTCATCATGAGGCGGGAAGCCCGAAGGCAGCGGCCTGACAAGGCGCGCGGAACCGATACGATTTTCGTATCAGGAACCGGCGACCTTCAATTGCGTGAGATCCGCACACCAAAGATCTCACCTGCCGCACACGGGATACGCCACGCGGCGAGGATTTAACTCCAAACCATCGCCAACGACACATCTGAAGACCTTTGAAGACTCGGTTCAAAAGTCGAAGGATGGACCCACCTCCGGCGAAATGACTTCACCCAAGGGGTCTTCCCCAGAGGTGGGCCCAGGGGGCCACTGTCGGTACCCTGGGTACCATATACTCCTTGGGATTGCAAAGATCTCAAGGGAAAGTCATCTACTTGATTTAAAGACCTTCGAAGGCCCACATGTCAGACATGTCCGCTTCTCCAACATGGTTAGTCCCAGGGTCGCCACGTGTACTATCAAACCGGAGCTACCGCCCGCAAGGGGGAAGCTTCGGGCTATGTACCGAAATGGCACCCCCGGTCCTAACCCCAGACCGAGGGAAGCTCCGGTGCTGCCACGTGTCCAACCGTCGGATCTTCAGCCTCTAACCTCCGGAAGACTCCACAACGGCTCCGGATCTTCAAAGAGGAATCAAGGACTTCAAGACCTGATCAAGTGTCATTAATACTATATTAATGACACACAATCGGACAACCTTAATTACCAGTAACGGTGCTGTCAAAGCCCATAACTCAGTCATTAAGGGTAATTAAACGTGTTGAATGTGTATCAATATCAGTAACCGTCGGGGCCACCTGTCGGGCCAGACTAACTTGTAACGGCATGCCCTTGTACTATAAAAGGACAGGCCGATGATACATAGGGGGCTCTAGACTCTCTACACACCCTGCACACTCGATGACACACATACTAGACAGACGCTCTAGACATACATCCAATACAACATCAACACACTCTGTGGAGTAGAGTATTACGCTCAGGCGGTCCGAACCACGAAATCTTGGTGTCCCTTGTGTCATTCGACATCTCACCTTCTTGAATCTCCGCGCGCCCATACCGAACCTCAAACTCCTCTAACACTTTAGTAGTGTCGAGAGATCTGCCGGATCAAAACCACCGACAGTAATGTGTGTAGAAATAGAGCGATATGGGCACTAAAATTACCACTAAAAATTAAAACCTTTATGTGGTACTTAAAAATAGAAGTGATCCTTACGAAGGATAATTTACTGAAATGGAATTGGGTAGGCAATGAAAAATACGTTCTTTTAGTTGTGATGAAACCATACAACACCTTGTTTTTTATTGTCATTATGCTCGATTTGTTTGAAGAATTGTAAGTATCAATTTTAATATTTATATGCCATTATCTGTTTCGCGCATGTTCAGTGAGTGGTTGTATTCATTCCCAAGCTTACTAAGGAATAAAATCATGGTGGTTGCAGCAACACTTTGCTGGGCATTGTGACTATCTAGAAATGATTGTGTTTTTTATAATAGTCCAATAAAAAACTATCTGCAAATTCTTCTCACGGGCACGCACTGGTGTTGTACTTGGGCGTTGTTGCAAAAGTGTGATGAACACAAGAAAATCATGAGGGGAGTTTGCTGTTGTATGGAGTCTACAACCATGGAGATCTTTGCAAAATTCAAATGGAGTTTTTCCAGTAGAATTTCTTTTCAATAATGTGTAATGATGTATCTCCTCATGTGTTAGCGTCTTGTGAGTCTGATTAGTTTTTGAAGACTGTTTTCTTATTGTATTGAACGATGTAAATTTTGGGCTGTAATCTCAGTACTAAGGTGAAGGTCAGATTTACCTATTATCTAAAAAGTACAGTAAAAGGAAGCAGACAGACACGTTTTTTAGGGTAGCAGAGAAGAAACAAAATCCCAGGTGCCCCAGCAAGCTCACTTAGTCGGCCCAATTAAGTGCTATCATTGCGTTGGCCCAATCACCAATCCACAGCGAACTTTCAGGTCAGTGTGCACGTACAATAGGTCCAAGCGAGTACCACGCGCAGGGTTCAAATCTATGTAGCCGTGCTCGGTGGAAATTAGCTATCTCAAACAAGAGAGCAAAAAATGGAGACCATTTAGCAATGTTGGGGTTCCTTGGCCTCTCTGCAACACATCCCATATTGAATCTTCTTCAATAGATAACGGCTCTGTTTGTTTCCGTTTAAAATCCGCTTATTAATGAAAAAAATCAAAAATTGCATTCAAACATCTTATTTAAATCTTGTTTAGCTTTTAAGCCGCTTAATAAAGAGAAATCTTATTATTGAGAACGCAAGGTGGGAGGCCCGTCTAGAATTAACCAGAGCATTTTTTTCCTCCCGTACCCTCCTCAAATCGTTCATCTCTCCTTTCCTCACGCCGACTCAAGTGCGCGCCGTCCGCCGGTCGCGCTCCCCGGCGCCGCCAGGCGGTGACGCGGCCAGGCGCCGTCCGCGTCGCGTCCCAGTAGCCGTCTGCCGTGGCGATTCGTCGCGCTGCCAGTTACCGCTCGCCTGTCGCGCTCCCGGTCGCCCTGCAGCTGTACGCGCGGCCAGGCCGTCGGTGCTCCCCTTCCCGTACGCGCGTGATTTCTAGATTATTGATTCCTGGTCAGCCCAATCATACGATAGAAAAATTCATTAACTTTTTGTGCGCCATGGCTTAAGATGCTGTTAATCTGTGCCAGCTTAGTATTTTGTCCAACGTACGTTGCACATGGTGCAAGCAAAAAAAAAAAGAATAGAAACCTGTACGATCAATGGTTGAAGATAAAAAAAAAACTGTATGCAGTTAGTACATACATGGCTGAACGAAACCAGCACCCTGGCGGAATCCAAACCAGCGCCCCTGACAGGTTCCTCGCAATCAGGGGTATAAATGTCATTTTACAAACAGTTAAGTGATAATCCACTAAAAATAAGCAGGTTATCCAAACATTTTAACCTCTCCACTAGTCGTTTTATCAAACCACAAGCTCATCAGAAAATCATGCTCACTAGATAATCGAGTCCCAGATAAGCGAAACCAAACAGGGCTAACATAGTTAGGGTTCTTCAACCAACAACTTCTTCCCTTTCTAGAAGGCGCGAAGTGAGGAGGAGCAAACAGAGTACACGACTCAAAACGTGACTAGAAGGGCGGGAGCATTGACACCGTGTGAGGATGGAGGCACGACGTGAGGATGACGCGATGTGGGAACGATGAATAAGGGCATGCCACATCACGTCGTGGTGTGAGAACATCACGAGTACGTGGCAGGGTGCAATGCAATATGAGGACGATGGACAGGGCACAACACAGCGCGATGCGAGGACGGCCCAATGTGATGTCAGAATGACAAATGGAGGTATGACACAACGCGATGCGGGGCGAGGATGGCATACATCACCGTGCATAGACACTGGCGACAACATGAGGATGGGGCACAACCCGAGGATAGCAACGCGGCGCGAGTAGATTGGAAGTGTGCAGATAGAAGTCATGGGAGGAGGAAGAAGACAGTGAAAATGGAATGGGTCCTGTGGTGCCAGTCCTTATTTTTTGGTCACGAATTCAAAGCAATCCAAAATGGGTTGCAGTAATGGGTCACCTCTTGCAGGCTGTTTGGCTGCTACTCAAGGTAAAAATAGGTTTGGACTGCAGTTTTGGATCGCTGTTGGAGGTAGTCTTGGGTACTCACCAACCTTTATATGTTTTTATCCTGGCTTCACGTAAACGGGTTAATCTAATATTGATGATGTTAAACAATCTAGATTTATCTGTTTATCGTCTTCTCACTAGACTAATGGGATTAAATTATCACTCACTCATACACACGGATGCTTATGAGCCTCGAATGAGCTAGTAGTCCTGTGATAGCGGCAGACGGTTGCTAATCTACACGTAAAAGTTCAATCACTAGGATTGACAACGACGTTGCGTCAAGTTGAGTTCCTAAAATAAATTTTAAATGTCTCTCGCGAGTGAATGTACAGTAGGAATGCAATGTTCTCATTGCATATCTGACTCTGGTAGATTCCATTCATTTTTCGAAGAGCGTGATATTAAAAATCCTATATAGTTGTAAGATTGAATATGAGTGTGCATAGGCATGTGTGCGTGATGCGAGTTATTATGTACACATATAGATAGATACTTTAGTTTTAACCGATAGAGATTTAAAAAACTAGTTATGAGCTACTATAGACCTAATCTCAGTAGTGCAGTATGTTACAAAATATCCTCAATCAGTTACAGTTCTCTTAATTGTCTGCTGAATTGATCCATTCCTCTTTGGGAAGCCAAAAATAGGTGTGAAAAACCTAAAGAATTCGCGCTGATTGATGAAAGATCTGGGCAGCTGAAATTTCCTCTGTTTGCCCAGTGCCTTTGTTCTTGCAGAAGTTTACATGGTGAATGGTGATGGTGTGCAGTAACAATGGTGCCCACTATAGCATAGTTTCAAATACTAGAATGAACTTGAAGTCGTTCTATGTACCGAACATTCTTGCCTAGTGACATGTTCGACTATAGCTTATAAAACTATGTACTATGCAGGCCCCCTGCAGCTATAAAATTTCGCTTCTGGCTTCTCCGATGCAAGTACCCTACAACGCAACGGCGGTGGCGGCGCCCTCGGCCTCGGGCGCTTTCCTCTCCTTGGCGGCGCTGAGGAACCCGATGTACAGGTCCGAGTGCCCCGTGTCGCACCGAGGCAGCGTCGGCCTCGAGCCGCCGTCGGCCATGGCCCTGACGAACGCGACGAACTGTCGCCAGTTGTCGCCGTCGAAGAGCTTCTTGTTCATGCGCAGGTACGTGAACGCGCCGAGCCCCGCGCCGCGCGCCGTCGCCACCACCTGCGAGAATGCCGCGTCGTCGTACCGCTCCAGCGCGTTCTCGCCGGCGAGCTCCACCCCAGCTTCCTCCACCGCAGCCTTCACCTGCCGCACCAGCTGCTCCGGCGAGCAGCTGGCGTGCGCCGGCTGCTGCTCGTCCTTCATCTCCATGCACGTGAAGTTGAGCACGGCGCCACGCTTGGCCAGCATGCGCGCGATCGGCGCGTACCCGTCGCGGTGCCGCGTGTTGTAGTACCCGGCGGTGAGCTCGGCCGCGTGGGACCGGGTCCCGTAGTGCCAGTGGATGCCGGCGACCTTGGCGGAGAGCGTGACTCCCGTGCCGAGGAAGACGGACTCGGCGGCGGCCAGGAGGCGGTCGCCGTGCTCCAGGAGCATGCCCGAGTACCACTCCAGGAAGAAGCGACCGTACTCAGTGTTCCACGTGCCGTCGTGCCTGAAGAAGCCCGTCTCCTCCGGGAATTGCTTGTACTCGCCGGCGTCGTGAGGGCCGCCCCGCCCCCAACCCTCGTGACCCGCCTCAACCGCCGCTGCCTGCAGCGACGCTCTCATGTACTGCATCGACAGAAAACAAGTTCAGCAATTATTCATCAAACGTACACCAACAATTCCAAACACTTCGGGGTAGTTTCCCACCTTGTCATAGCATTGGAACTCGCCGATGCCCGGGAAACGCCAGGTTCCGTTGGCTTCAGGGTAGGAAGGATACCTCAGCTCTCCACAAGGACCCATGCCCACTTGGATCTCCTGCAACGACGAATAAAAAAATGTCAGGTTTCAACATCCGGGTGCTCAACTGCTAATGCATTAGTGTCCAGTGTTTGCAAAGAATGGTAATTACCGCGATGACGTTGCCAAGGTAGTCCTGGAACCTGTCGCGGAAGCTGCGCATGTAGTCGGCGTAGACCTGGATTGGGGTCCGGCCCTTGAGCACCGGCAGCGTGTCGCAGCCGAGGGAGATGTACTCAGGGTTGCGCCGCCCGGATCTGTCCGCGTACACGATGTCCGGGTTGCTGCTCATCTCCTCCAGCACCCATGGCGGCAACGGGATGCTGCAAACGTCAGAGCAACCAACGTCAATCAGAGTATCGGTTACAAATCATGTCCATTTAAGCAGGCATAATTTGCTGTTGTCAGTTAGCAGGAAAGCTACGCATGTGGTTGGGAAATTATAGCTTTCATAAACATCAATTCTTCTGATACTCTTGAATTGTATTCGTTTATTTAGCATCACCGTCAACTCTGCTCTGTTCCTTTGCTTCCTACTACTAGTATCACACCTATGAACCTTTCGTTTGAAACTTGTGTTCCCGAGATAGAGAAGTGCTACCTTACTAAATGGATTGCTTGCCGAATACAGTAGGAAATACCATGACCTTGCGTGCAACGGACGAACAATAGGAAAAAGAATGGATCAACGGGCCCTGGTGGTGTAACTGATCCGTTCGATCACAGTAAAGCGCAAAACTCTGCACTTCCGCTTTTGACATCCCCTAGAAGTCAAGCACATCAATTGGCTCCTCTCATAAACATCAACTCGGCATTAGATTCACGCATTGAATCAAGGATCATTGAGCCCCAGATAATTCGCAGCAGATCTAATGTAACGGAATGATTTTTTTTTTCAGTTCTATTTCCAATTACTAGTAACCGCTAGTACAACTCATAGGCACCAAACGGATCTTACTTGCAGGAGTCGCCGACGTTGCCGCCGCACTGGTGGAAGGACATGACGGCCTGGAGGCGGAGGCCGGCGCGCTCCACCATGCGCACGAGCTCGGCGTAGGCCTCCCAGTCATAGCGCCCGGGCCCGTCCCGCTCCACCACGCCCCACCACACGTCCACCATGACGCCCTCCACCCCGGCGCCCCGCAGCGCCATCAGACTCGCCGCCAGCGCGCGGGCTCGGCCCAGTTGTCCGCCGGGCCCCACCGTGTCCAGCGGCAGCATCACGTACACCGGCACGCCGCCGCGCGGCCGCCCGTGCTGCTGCTGCTGCCGCGCGCCGCCGTACAGCAGCTCGGCATCGGCCGGGGCGCGCTCCATCTCCGCCGGCGCCGGCGCCGGCGCCGCGCCCGCCCGGAGGAGGCGCAGCCTGCGGCTCGGCGCCGCCGCGTGAGCCGGCGCGGGTACGGCGACGCAGCATGGCTGTGCGTCTTCGGCCCCCGTCTTGTGGAGGAGCTTGGAGGCCGGGTCCACCGGCGACAGGAACGACGTGGAGGAACGCAGAGTCAGCGCCATGGCTTTGCCTTTTTGGATCTGAACAGGCTAACACAAACCAAATTCAACTAAGAACCAGTCGTGCTTCGAGAGACAGAGGAAGAAGAAGATGGTATCTAGCTTTGAACGAATTCAAGTCGTGCGCGGAGGCTGAGCAAATGACGGGAGAGGAAGGAATTGGGAGGAGAGGCTCGGCGCTGGTGCGGGCCGTATATATAGGTGAATTCCGGCGGAAGCGTGTGGTGCCGACTATACTTTTCTTTTTCCGGTAAGATCCGGTGCTTAGCACTTTATCGGCCCACTTAATCAGCTTGGGTTAGGACTAAATTAATGGAGGCAAACTAGTCGGATACGAAGATTGCATCAGCCGATCTATCCGTGTCCATCTGTTGCATGCCGATGGACGACGCTGATGACCTTATCCAAGTCAGCCGTTCGTTTCTCAGCTTGTTGTCTCATTAGCCAGCTTAAGCTGAGCTGAAAAGTTGTTGTAGGTCGTCTAATTGCTCTGCATGAGCTGACACCTGTCCGTGAACACATGCATAACACATCAGCAATGTAGTAGAGTGCCGTGGCTGACTTGGCACAGTAGAAAAATAAAGACACAATAAGCTGGGGATTTTAGAATGAGTTAAAAAGCGCTGTCTTGCTCATCAGCCAGCCAAGCAGATTAAGGAGTGCGATTAGTGACGCACGATTTACACGACCTATCTGGCGTACTCAAACAGAGGAGTGGTCAATGTTATAAGAGAAAGCCGCGTAGATGGAGGCGCCACGTCGGCGCACACTTTTTCTTGGAACTCGGCGCTCTAAGACTTGGCTGCGATGGAAGGATTTTCGAACGGATAAGAAAAGTAGGAGGCCGACGTGGCGAGGCGCTTGACGTGTTCAAACCGGGTTCAAGTTCACCGCGGCACTCGACGGGTTCGACGCGTGCGGCTGCCAGTGGGCCTGCTGCGCGGCGGTCCATGTGCGGCCGGGACGCGATGGGCGGCGAGTAGCGAAACCTGTTTTGGCGCGGCGCGGTTGCTAAGGAGAGGGCGACCAATGAGGTGGTCGGGATGATTTGATGGCTGTGATTAAATCCACATTCCACATGTAACGTGTGCGGTACTCATGTCTTATTTCAGTTCTTTGTTTCCTTTTCTAGAAAGGTTGCCGTGATCGAAATTTTGCTGGTACCTAATTACTCTTTCCTTTCCACAATAATTGTCGTTTTAAACAAGATTTTTAGTTCATTTTGAATTAAAAATATTGTCCAAAACGACAATTATTGTGGAAGGAGGGAGTAAAATTTTTCTAACTGGTGATGGATACACCACAATGCTTAGGACAAAAGTTTTATTGTTGATATTCATAAAAAACAATAGCCGGTACAAAAGAAGGATAACTTGATACAAAATGATCTATAAAAATAAAATTGCATCAAAGATCTCTTTGATCCTATTCTTTCGGTAGACCATTGAATCTTGAATAATGCCTCTACAAAGGTATTAGTTAAAGTAAAGGGACACCCGCAAACATCCTACTCCTTGCCACACATATAGGTGGTCAACGGGTCGTGCCGGGCCGGCTTGGTCTGAGCCCGGCCAAGCTCGTGCCTGAAAGCCTCGGTTCGACATGGATCGGGAAAAATCGGGTCGTGTCAGGCCGGAGTTTCAGGTCCGGACACAACCCAAACTCAATTTAAGCGTGTCGAGCCGTCAACGGGTTGTGCCGTGCCGAGCTGGCCTATGACCCGCTAAAAACAGCAAAAAAAACATTATTCGAGTCTAAACAGGTCGTGCCGGGCTGGGCCAGCCCGCCGTGCCAGCCCTGTTGGGTCTAAACGGGATGTGCCTGCAAGCCCAACGGGCCGGATGTACAGGCCCGTGCACGGCTCGCACCGGGCTTCAGGCCGACCCGGGCCCATTTTTTGGGTCATATTTTTTTTGCGGGCTTTCGAGCCGGCCCATTTGGCCATCTATAGCCACACAAGGCTTTGAAGACCACAATAATAACCTTTTCCTACTAACAACTAGATCTAGAATCCACTGAAAGAACATTGGCTTGGGGGTGCACCCCAAGCAACGCAGGCTTACATCGAAAAATAAGGGTTGGAGAAACAATACCTTACAGCAGAACAAAAAGAAATAAGAGATGGAAACAACAATATCAAAAGACAGCTAACTGTGCCTCCTAATTGAAACACCGTCAAAATCTGAAGTGAAACTTACATCTGGCATAACCTACTCTTGTTGGTCCTCCATCGACGTCAAATCAAATATTGTCTACTAGCAGATAGGAATGTGCCGAAGCGACCTTATTCCAAAGTGTCATCGTCGCCACTCCCCTCGCTGGCTACCGGCGAGCCTGCCGGAAGGGAGAGAGGAGGGGCCAAGACGACGAGGAGGACACTTGGAGCCGGCAGAGAGCCTTTGCTTTGTTTCATTTTTTTGGCGCAGAGAGCCTCCAAGTCGTCCTCCAGGCCGTATGTGTTTGGCTACAATGACCGGTTTTGGAAGCATATGCGACTTCGCAGCAATAGCGGATATGCGAGTGAGTCAGCATACACGAGGATGTAACCGACGACGGTACGAACCGAGCTACCTCGCCTTGGCCTATGTGGTTCTAGTATCGCGTCCGTGCTTCCTAGTTTGGGCTGTTGGCACGACATGCACGCCCAGGTTTACAATACGTTTTTTATTGTTTGAGCTGCTAGCGCAGACAGATCACTACAGCTAGTTTTGTTCCACTGCTACAATAAGCCTCATCACAGGCGGCTCCAAACCTATTATCACAGACGGCTTTTAAAACCGCCTGAAACGAAGAGTCTGTGATAATCCGCAATTTCACAGGCGGAGAAGTGAAACCGCCTGTGAAGAGTAATTATCATAGACGGTTCTTCACTAAGGATAGCCGCCTGTGAAGATCGATTATCATAGGCGGTTCTTTACTTAGGCTAGCCGTCTGTGAAAACACTTTATCACAGACGGGTCGTGCAGCATATATAACCGTCTGTGATAAAGGTCTTATCACAGACGGTTATTGAAGAATAACTAACCGTCTATGATAAGAAGTCTTCACAGACGGGTATTGAAGCATTACTAACCGTCTATGATAATTTGTATTCATAGGCGGATTTTGAAACATAACTAACCGCCTATGATAATATGTCTTCACAGGCGGGTTTTGAAGCATAACTAACCGCCAATGATAATGTGTCTTTACAGACGGTTATTGAAGCATAACTAACCCGTCTATGATAATGAAGTTATCACAGACGGAGTTTACCTATATCAGCCGTCTGTGAAGACCCTTTAACGCAGCCGGTTTCTACCATAACAGACACCGCCTGTGAAAATTAGGTTATCACAGATGTTTCTTTACTTGTATCTAGCCGCCTGTGATAATTGTTTTTCTAATTTCCAGGTCATGCAGTACTACTGCTGTTATTTCTAATTTCCAGGTCAATTCAATATAATCACAGAACAAAAAACAACAATCATCACAGAACAAAAGACAACAATATTATCATCACAGAAGTCAATTTCACTAAAACAATATACATATGTACAAGTTACAGATACAATTTCATCTCAAAGTTTACAAGTTTTCACTAAAAACTGTTTAGATTGGTATAGTCGCAAAGTTCTGGCACATCAGCTGCTGAACCTCTCTTATCAAAGAACTTCCCCGTTTTGTGCAAAATTTCGCGACGAATGAACTGACAGAGTTCAGAAGCAATCCTGTCGGCTCCTCCATCAGGAATACTTCTACAAACCGGCCATTCTTCGTTCAGATTCTTCTTGTGCTGCAATATAACACATAACAAGGTTTAGAATGTGTTGGTTTCAACAATCTCAAAGTATAGATCAAAGTGAGAGTATACAAGAATTTAGTAGGTATTTTTGGAGCAGTTGTACTATGAGCAATTGAATTTTGAAGTTGGAATCAAAATATGAAAATAATGTTTCTGGTAATATTGAACAGCAGAGAATATAAGCATTAAACTATGCTAGTTACAATGAAAATGAAACACAAAAGTAAGAAAATAAGGTATCGACATTAAGGATAACTTACATCCTCACGATTGACTCTATATACGGCGGCGGTCCGAAGATGCTCGCATACATAATACCCGCATAAGAGACTCCCAGCAGGCTGCTTCGGACAAGCATAATACGTTTTAATGTCCAATGCATTCGTATTAGGAGGTCTCTGACCGCCAAGCCGTTCCGCGTAAAACCGCCAAGCGCTGTAATACAAGAAATGTCATATAAAACTTGTCAACACATTCTAAATGTGCGTAAATTAAAATTATTGAATAAACGTACTTTTTCAAAATGGAAAGGAAATCTTTGTAACGATCTGGTGGGTAATCGGCCGAGTCCAAGACTGTTGCCATTCCCTGCGTTGGCTTGATGAAGATCATTATGTAGTGATTACTGCAAACATACAAACACACGTGTTAACAATTACCAATAATTGCTATTTCAATGCCATGTGTCGAACTTACTCGAAGTGGTACGGAGCCTTTACGAGGTCCTGGCCGTCTCTGACAAAGTTAAACATCGCATGTCCTATGTAAGCTGCAACTTCTGCCTTTCTATCCTTCTTAAGTTTTGCAATTGCTCTTTCAAAATCTTTTTTTTTCATGTGTTTGTACTGGCTTGATTCTCGATTTGCCTGGACGTCGAATAGCGACTTTGCAATCCTAGTAGGGTCAAGGATACCTGTCTTGTGCGCCAACTTTTCATTATCCATGTATTGCATCCTATTGAAGAAGTCCAGAATTGTTATAATCTCATGAAATGCGTATGCGTGTAGTAAGAAAAGCAAATACAAAATATTAGAGCACTTACAAGCACCAGACGAGCAGCAGGTTGATTTCGAGCATGCCCCGATGGAAAAGGGAAAGCAGCTCTTCAAATAAAATGACTCGTTTATCTACTCCAGTGCTCCAGAATGCTTCTTTTGGAATACGAAATGTGACGCACTGAAGACCATATTTTGTGCTGGCAGTGATGTACCACTCATGCATTCTTCTGAGCGCGACGGGTTGTTTGCTAAGTTGTACGGATGTCATTAACGGCTTCCCATTCTCAAATTTAGGAGGAACATCCTCAAGCTTGTATATTGGAACTCCTGGTTTAACTAAAGCCGTCCGCCGATTATACATGACACCGTCTTCTTCCCACTCCTCGATATCTTCTAATGCTGGCTCATGAGAAGAACGAGATGCACTCGATTTTCTAATATTATCCTTCATAGCTTCCAAATACTTTGTCACTTCTGATGAAGGTTTCTTATTTTCGTATGAGCTAACTTTGACAGGCACTGATGATCGAGGAGTAGTCGTCGGAAGTTGGACACTGGCTTGTTGTTGAACCTGTTGTTCAACTGATTGCTCTTTACTCCCAGCAGCTGGCTCTAGTACTACTTCAAGCTGTTGCTCAACTAGTTGCTCTTTACTAGCAACAGCTTGCTCTGGTACTGCTTGAAGTTGTTGTCCAACTTGTTGCTCTTGGATATCATCATCCTTGCTCAGACATAGGGGGAGTGGATCTTCCCGGACTGGGAGTGGATCTTCATGCACTTTCGCCTTAGAAGATGGGGTTGCAGTATTTGGAGATGCGACGGGGCTAGAAATTGGCTCATCGTCCAACACGATATCGCGTCGGTGCCAAAGGATTAATTGGTTGACAGCCTGCCTCAGAGTCGCGATCCCCTCAGGTGTGACGTGGTCTATTTCATAATCTTCATAATCATTATCAATGATCTGAAGAACTTGCACCACAGAATAATACAACGGAAGTGGACTCCCGTTGAAGTCACGATCAGGCTTTGCCATAGCAGTGGCAACCTGTTTGGTTTTGTTCCCTGCTCTGCCTATCGGGACAAGAAGACGACAAGATTTGTCGTTAGCAATATCATCGACAGGGAAGCTGAGGATTCATCCATTGGTGAACCTTCTGCGGTTTTAGGAGCCGATGTCACCTCATTGTCTTCGAGATTAATCTAGGTAGAAAAAAATTATAAGACTTCGTATACTTGACAACCAACATTAACTTGAACTGCTGAAGTTAAGATTCGTGATCCATACCTCGTCGGCAGGATCATATTCCGGGTCTAGATCCACTGAAGTCTTTTTAATTTTTATATTCGGAAAAGGATCCGAAGGACTGTGATAGGAGCCTGAACTGCTGGAGTCAGTAAACTCCATATTGTCTTCTTTGTTGTTACAATCAGGACCAGTCTTCTTAGGGCTTTCCATGCTAGATCTAATAAGACAAAAAATCTAATAAATGGCATAACTAAATTTGGTCATATTTAAAACAAATTTTCTCAATTTTGGCTCAATTAAGTAAATTTAGCCAAAACACATTTTTGAAGTTATATAGGTCTAACTAAATTCTTGTATCATAGAGATCGGCATCATATGCTCAGACTCCATCGCCACACCTAGTGTTACCTAGATATGGGCGTGAGGATGCTCCTGGCATCACAAATGAGTTGGCCAGCAACTTTTGTTTGGCTTCAGAGCTAAATATAGCATAACTTTGGTAGCTCAGATTAGGTACAATTGCTAAAATGAAGCTGATGGAGCCACAAGTGCAGACATCTTTGGTAGCACAGATTAGCTACAATTGCTCAAATGAAACTTAGAGAAATAAAAGCAAACTTAGCCAAACTTAGTCTAGCATAGCTAACTCTAAGCAAAAGTAGCCAAATATAGCTAAATATAGCATAACTTAGTCAAAATTAGTCAAGTATAACTATATCTAATGTAACTTAGCCAAAATTAGCCAAATTTGGTCAACTTAACCAAATATAGCTAAATCTTGCCCCTAATAGAGAATTATGTGGCATATGCAAGGCCGATGACAGAAATAGGGAATATACTGCTGTTACTAGAGTCTAGAATCATGTTTACCACTAATGTGTCGGAACAGTTTCAGACACACAGAACCAACTACCAATTTATCGTGATATAACCATCCACATAAATCTTGCCCCACCGAACCCTAACCAAAGATGCCACCGAACTTGACAGTTTTTCGAATTCCACCGAACCCTAACCAAGGATGCCTACCATTATCTAATTCCCGAACCCTAACCAAGGATATGCAAGGCGGCAGCGAGGGCGGGGAGGGAGGCGGCACGGCGAAGGAGGATGGAAGGTCGAAGGGTTTAGGGTTTACCTTGAAGCTCGGCGGTGACGGAAATGGCTTCGCTCGGCGTACCTGGAAGTGAGGAGGGCGAAGCTCGGCGGCGACGGCGAAGCTCGGCGACGACGGCGAAGCTCGGCGACGGCGAAGCTCGGCGGCGTACCTGGAAGTGACGAGGGGGAACACTTGGCGGCAAACGAAATTTTGGCAGCCTAACGGCGTCTAAGTGTTTCGCCCGGGTTAGGTTTTTCCAATGCTGCCGAGGGGTATATATAGACTCACATTTTCTCAGGCGGATTTTAAGTACCGACCGTCAGGGAAGAATGTTATCTCAGTCGGATTTTACTTACCAACCGTCTGAGAAGATACAATTATCTCAGGCGGTTGGTTAGTAACACCCGTCTGAGAAGATACAATTATCTCAGGCGGTTGGTTAGTAACACCCGCCTGAGTTAAACATGAAGATATTTACTTCTTAATTTGATGAACGCCTACATAAAGACCCCTCACCAACCGGGATGAGGATCCCCTGACTTAATCAGCGGTCACTGACATGTGGACCCGGTCCCACACGTCAGTGACCATGTCACGCGTGCGCGACCTTTCTTTTCCCCGAGGTGCGACCTTTCTTTTCCACTCCGCGCGGCCTTAAAGACCCAACACCACTATGGCTCACAAGCGCATCGCTCACTTTGAATCCTCTTGTTTTCTTCGTCTTCCTCCGCTCCGACGACCCAACACCACTATGGCCGACCTTCCGCCGCCAAGCCCTCCGAGGGAGCCACCTTGCAAGAAACAATGTTGCAGCTCCCCCGAGAAGATCAACGCCGAGCAGCGCCTCCTCATGGCGCGAGAGGCGTACAACAATACGTCTCGCGCCATGAGTGCCTTGGGGCTGGGTACCCTTCCAGAGTATACTGGAATGGGTACCTTGGGCCACTACCTCTACGCCCTCGTGGGGGTGGCTGATCGTCTCGACATTCTGTTCGCGACGATGGCCCAGGTTCTTGGCCCCCAGGGCCGTAGAACGCTGGTGGAGGCGACGGCTAGCAACCTCGGGGTTGCACCGCCGGTGCAGCCGGTGCAGCCGGTGCAGCCGGTGCAGCCGGTGCAGCCGGTGCAGCCGGTGCCGGAGTCGCCGCCGGAGGACGAGGAGGAGGAGATGGAAGAGGAGTAGGAGTAGGATTTAATTAGTTTTTCTTTTTGTTGTTTTTAGTTGCTTCTGTTTTGTAAATATTGTTAATGAATGAAATCTATCTTTTTTCATCTATGTGATTGAATATTACTTGTGTATCTTTTGTGTTCTTGTGTGTTCTTGTGTAAATATTGTGCATCTTGTGTGTTCTTTTGTGAGATGTGCATATTGTTAATGAATGAGTATCTTGTGTGTTCTTGAACTGTGTGAATGATTGAATATTGTTAATGGATGTAGTGTGTTCATCGTTAATTAAAATTTCACGTCTGAGAAGAAATTAATTTGATATTTACCAAAACATTACAATGTCAGCTATACAAGTTTTAAAAATATTTTGTTCATGTGGTAGATGTTAATTTTATACAAATGTAGAAGAAAGAATCATCGAATTTGGACACAATTTGCAGAATCTAAACATGTTTGAGTATTTATATTGGAATCTAAATAAAAAAGAAGCAAGGGATAAGGGATGATTTTTTGTTCAGTCGATCTACAATGAATGTAGCATGATTTTTGTTCAGTGTGTAAAGAAATTATCTTTGAACAATTGTAAAGCCTCTAATGGTGTATTATCACAATTAAGCCAGCCTCACTGGTGATCGAGCATTTCCTATAATGCATTACTTTACTAGTATCCGCTAGCTCATCTGTGTTTTTTTCCTGATACAATTTTGCCTGCACGACTACATGCGGCTGTGATATATAATTGCAACTACATCCCTGTAATTTCAATGAAAACCGCTTATGATAATTAAACAATGACCGCCACTGAAAATACATGATCTTCTTAGGCCGTTGTTATATAATCAAGAACCGGCTATGAAGTTCATTGCATTACAGACGGTTATTAATTAAGAACCGCCAACGAAGATCATGTATTTACTCAGACGGTTGTTCCTTAAAATCCATCTGTGAAGTTCATTGCATTACAGACGGTTATTAATCAAGAACCGCCAACGAAGATCATGTATTTAACCAGACGGTTGTTTCTTAAAATCCGTCTGTGAAGTTCATGGCATTGCAGGCGGTTAATAATTAATAACCGTCTGTGAAGATCATGTATTTACCCAGACGGTTGTTTCTTAAAATCCGTCTGTGAAGTTCGTTGCATTACAGACGGTTCTTAATTAAGAACCGATTCTGAAGATCATGTATTTACCCAGACGGTTGTTCTTTAAAATCCGCCTGTGTTGTTCTTTCATCACAGACGGTTATTATATCATTCGTCATCACAGTCGCATATTTTTAAGGACCGCCTGTGTTTGAAAAATTGAGGCGCCTGTAAAAATGCTTTTTGTAGTAGTGTTCCACTCTCCTTCCTAACGCGATCGGATCAACGATGAATATTTCCGGTATCTACGAGATTGCAAAACTGCCGAGTACACCTCACTCGATCAGGGTGACGATTCTTGATCCTAGTGAACTAGACCATTAACAAATCGATGAGATAAATAAAGCTCCGACAAGGCCTACACGGAGCGTTGAGATTCCAACACACAGTACTTCCAGTCGATGGCGAACTCGAGAAAGAAAACCAATTTTATTCAATTATTTTAGACGGATGAGGAGAATGTCTTCTCGCACATTGGAAAACACAACGTTATTTTTCAGCACTACAAACAACACATGGGGACTCATCATCCAAGGAGCTTGTCGGTGGTTTTGATCTGGCAGATTTCCCGACACTACTAAAGTGTTAGAGGAGTTTGAGGTTCAGTGTGGGTGCGCGGAGATTCGAGAAGGTGAAATGTAAATGACACAGTGGACACGAAGATTTACGTGGTTCGGGCCGCCTGAGCGTAATACCCTACTCCACGGGGTGTGTTGGTGTTGTATTGGATGTATGAGCTCAACGTCAGTTGAGAGTGTAAAGTCAACGTGTTTATGGAGAGTGTGTGTCTCCCCGAGTCTCCCCTATGTATCGTCGGCCTGTCCTTTTATAGTACAAAGGCAGACCGTTACAAGATAGCCTGGCCCGACATGTAGCCCCGGCGGTTACTAATATTGATACACATTCAACACGTTTAATTGCCCTTAATGACCGAGTAATGGGCTTTGACAACACCGTTACTGGTAATTAAAGTCGTCCGATCGTGTGTCATTAATATAGTATTAATGACACTTGATCGAGTCTTGAAGTCCTTGATTCCCCTTTGAAGATCCGGAGTCGTTGTGGAGTCTTCCGGAGGTTAGAGGCTGAAGATCCGACGGTTGGACACGTGGCAGCTCCGGAGCATACTGTGTTAAACAGATAGGTCCGGAGCTACCTAACACGTGTCAGTTCCGGAGCTTCCCTCGGTCTGGGGTTAGGTCCGGGGGTGCTATTTCAGTACATAGCCCGAAGCTTCCCCCTTGTGGGTGGTAACTCCGGTTTGATAGTACACGTGGTGACTCTGGGACTAATCATGTTGGAGAAGCGGGTCCGGTTATGTCTGACATGTGAGTCTCCGAAGGTCTTCAAATCAAGTAGATGACATTCTCTTGAGATCTTTGCAATCTCAAGGAGTATATGGTACCCAGGGTACCGACAAAGCTTAAGCCTGGACTTCACAAAACTGAGCTGGCAGCAGAAAGACCTGCAACATCTAGACCAGCAAATCTCAGAAGAAGAGGTTCATCAGGTGATCCAGGAGATGCCTAAGTCCAAAGCACCAGGTCCGGACGGCTTTTCTGGACATTCTTTACACTCCTGTTAGGATATAATTAAGATGGATCTACTAGCAGCAGTACAACAATTTTCTCTAACCAACCAGCAAGGTTTGAGACCCCTTAACACAGCTTTAGTTGTACTCATTCCAAAGAAATCAGGTCCAAGGAAAATTACAGATTATCGTCTGATTAGTTTGATCCATGTTTTTGTAAAAATCATATCAAAAGTCCTTGCCAACAGACTGGCACCAGAGTTGGATGGAATTATATCCCTGCATCAGAACGCCTTCATTAAGCGCAAATGCATTCATGACAACTTCGTGTTTGTCCAACAAATAGTGCGTGAGCTTCACAAAAAAAGTCACCTACTCTGTTTATCAAGCTGGACATATCGAAGGCGTTTGATACTGTCAATTGGGCATATATGTTAGATATTGTGAAGCATCTTGGTTTTGGAGATAGATGGCGCGGGTGGATTGCTGCTCTCTGGGGAACATCCGCCTCGTCCTTCCTGCTCAATGGCGCCCCCGGCCCTAGAATTGCTCATGCTCGTCGTGTACGCCAAGGTGATCATTTATCTCCTATGATCTTCCTGCTAGCCATGGAGCCTCTAATTAAGCTGTTCCATCAAGCTCAATGCAGAGGGTTTCTCTCGGCCATCCCAGAGCTAGGTGATCAGTTGCGGGTATCACTATATGCCGATGATGCGGCTATCTTCATTAAACCCACAACCCAGGACATGTTGACCACGAAATTCCTCCTTCACATATTCGGTCAGGCCTCTGGGCTCATTATCAATTTGGAAAAAACAGAATTCTACCCCATCAGCTGCCAAGGAACTGACCTGCTTTCGACAGTAGGAAATATTAGAAGATTGAGCACTTTTCCTTGCAAATACTTAGGTCTGCCACTGCATTACCGGAAGCTCCCCAAATCTGCAATTCAACCAATTGTCCAGAAGGTCGCACAACGCTTAGCTGGCTGGAAAAAGAACATGCTTTCCTATTACGGGCGAGAACTCCTAGTCAAGACGATTTTAACTGCCATGCCAACCTATTACATGACAATTTTTCGTCTTCCTGAGTGGGCATGCCGACAAATTGATCGCATTAGAAGAGGATTCTTATGAAAAGGTGAAGACCCAGATGTGGTGAGAGGCGGTCGTTGCCTGGTACGCTGGAAGGTCTGCACCAAATCACGTAAACTGGGTGGTCTAGGCATTAAGGACTTGGAAAAATTTGGAAGAGCCCTTCGGTTACGATGGCTCTGGTACTCATGAGATCATTGCAGCAGACCATGGAGGAAGTTGTTTAAACACCAGAATCAGACTGACCGCCACTTATTCTTTGCTTCAACCATAATCACCATCGGGGACGGCACAAATACCCCTTTTTGGAAGCTAGATGGCTCAATGGACAGGCTCCTAAGATCTTGGCACCTCATCTGTTCCAACAAGCAAGATACAAAAATAGGTCAGTAGCACAAGAACTTTCAAATTGCAGTTGGATTCGAAACATCTCCCTGCACAATGAGGACCTTCTAGACGAATTCGTTGTTATACAGATCCTTAGCGAAATCACACTCACAGGGGACCGTGACCGCATTACTTGGCGCTGGACATAACCACTCTACGGCCTCAGCATATGAGGTTCAATTCCTAGGCGGAGTTTCCCCTAGCTGGGCCTCCTCATTATGGACTTCTAAGACACGACCGAAATGCCGATTCTTCGCTTGGTGCATATAACCTAGCCAAGAAAATCTGGCCTCATCAGATTTATTGTGTGTTATGCGCAGCTGCATTCGAAACTTTGGATCATCTATTATCACAATGTAACTACACAACCTCGGTTTGGGAAAAATTGGCTCAGCTTTTACAACTTCCAACATCTCTTCAACAAGTTGTTTCGGCAGGGGCATCCCATTGGGTCCAATCCATGTTTGCCATTTGCTCTAAAACCCAATCAAAAAGGATGTTAGGAGTGCTATTCTTCTTTTGGTGGCAAGTTTGGAAAGAATGCAATAGACATGTCTTTCAACAAGAGGACCTCTCTCACCAGCAAGTAGCTCATTTAATTTTGGAGGACCTCAAGCTGCAGGAAGCGGCGTTACAGCTCTGAGATGGTAGCATTCGGTTGCTTTTCGACACCAGTTTTTAGCTGTAGGGACACCATATCATGTAATCTTTTGCTATTATGTGAACTCTATTAGACTTTGTACCCTTAGGTTGTAATTCTCATTCCTCTTAATGCATGTGCAACACTCCTGCCTCTTTTTTTTTTTTAAAAAGAAAACAGTGAGCGAATCAGGTTTCGGCTCCAATGGACGCCGTGCTGCGCTGCGTAGGCGCTGAGCTGGTGGTGACGCAGCCGCGCGCGGGCGCCAAGAGGGGAACGCGTGGCTCGCATGGCTCCCCTTATCCGCACGCTCCGTTCGCCGCGCTATCTCCACTCTATGTACCCGGAACAGCGGGGCCGGGTAGCTTTCGAATCGCCCTTGTTTCTTTGCGCGCTTTTTCCGTTGCCGGAGGAGTTGGCCCGCGGGACCCGGCGCCGGTGACCTTTTGGCCCCGTTCCTAGATGCGTTTGTGGCTCTCGTTGCGCTCACCGACTATTCTATCGTATCCTCTCAGAAATGAAGCTATCGCTTGTCTCAAGTACTAGTCTTTTTATTTCTCCATGCCCACTTTGAAAAATGAGATAAAAAAGACTGGCAGATTTGGTTTACGTATGGCCAAGAAGTGATTGTTCCATATGTCACGATTGACTTGACGCAGTTACGTGCGACTCCAGGCTCCTCTTTGAAAAGCGAAAACTATGCACCCCCCAGCCCAGGTGACTGAATTTTCATCAGTTCACGAGGGGAAAAAAAGAAGCAGCACTCAGTCCAATTGGCACTGCTGAAATATCTCTCCCTGTAGCTGATATTTCCTTCACGAGCTGGGGCAGCAGTCTGCTTTCAAGGCCCTACTGAAACTTTCCTTTTGGACGGAAAGGGTCGTGTCGGCGTCGTGCTCATGTTTCCCCCTTCGGTGTCCGCCTCGCCGTCGACCACGGCCACCGGCCGTCCCAATCGTTTCATACGCGCCGGTGTCGCGCGCCCGTTGCCTCGATGCTCCATCTCAGGAGGGAAAGCCGGACGCGATGTGTGGGCTAGCGATCCGGTCCGACGATGAGGCGCTTCGTTCGTTCCGCGCGCGTGCGTGCATGCGAACGAGACGAGCCCCCGTCGGCCGTCACCTGATCTAAAACCATGGTGATGACGATAAACATCAGTGGCACGTCAAAATCAGGCGTCGAGACGCGTGTTTATACCCAACAAGTTTTTGTTAAAAAATGTTGGTCGCGCTGCGGCCTGCGGGAGCTCGTCCCGGATTGGCGTGCGATAGGCGTACGCAATGGCTGTCGTTTTTTTTCTTGCAAGATGTGCAGTACCAGCTTTCGGCAGGATTGCACGCTTGTGTAGCAGTTCCTTCTGTAATTGCAACAAATAAATTGTATGCTATGCACAGCAGTTATCACAGATAAAACCCTTTATACACTCGTTGGTCCGATAGTGAACATCATATATATTAGCACAACTGCAGATTCCTAAAGTAGAGATTCACAAACAAAGCTAAATCCTTTCCCGTGCAAACGGGATGCTCTGGTGACATTGTAAAAGACGCTACAAAATTTCGCTTCTAAAACCACTCACCCTACCGCTTTACATAAATTACACCGATTTACACCTGGACAGTGCGTTTGCAGGACTGTTTGCCTCAACCACGGAGAATGGCAGAATAGTTTGAACACATCTTAATCCAGCTTTCTTGGACGAGGCTGATGATCTTTTCTTTTTCCTAGCTCAGTTTTCTTGCACGTCGCATGTATTAGGTACACCATATATTCATGCATGGCGCGCCTGCTTTCTTATCACGAGATCTCTGATGCTCGCTGCACATAGGACTCTGCTATCTTCTTAGGCCTCAGTGCAGACTGCTCCTTTGGGAGACGAAGTGCCATGAATTGCAATGAGCTGCTCTGAACTTGGTAAACATAACACCCCCATGGGTAAGCATCAGATGAGGCCCATACCATTTGCTCCTCAAAATCTGCATCCTCCGTGAACCGTGCATTCACGCAGAAAGCAGAATCAAGGGTGGGCTCCTCAAAGTTGGGCACAGCAACGCATCCAAGAGCTACATATCCTTCGGCTGGCCTTGGAAGCCATATTGATACATGACTCCTGTAATCCTCAGCACAGTTTCTCCAAACCTGCACGCAAGGCAAATAGAGTCCATGAAGGATTGCCCCCCACAAACAGTATGTAACTTATGCAGTATAAGATCAACATGGACCAAGAGTATCTGGCAGAAAAGTGCCCTTGAATACTGACCAGGTCATAGCCAATTGGCAGTGCAAAATTCCCATCTACATTTTTGTATACAGCAGCAAGATGTGGTGGATAGGTGCCGACATGAGCAACATCACCAATAGAGACATACCTGAAAATTATTGGCTCAATATCTTTAGCATCAACAAACAAGAGTTACATTACAATGATAAAACGGCATGTGTAACTTCTTACCCGCTAGGGCACAGAGGCCTCCAGATGCTAATCACCCTTCCATCATCTGCAACCTAGAATACGGATGAATAGGTATTACATGACGTATCTAAGAAAAGTTTCTCCTTTGATAACTTAGTCAGCTGAATTACCTGCTTGGCGACTAGTTTACATCGATTCCGAATTTCCGGCTCACTGCTCCAAATTTTCTGGAAGTTAACTGTATGACTTGTGAGCCCTTGATCAACATTACTAGAAGTCCCTCTTGAGCTTAGCAAGGGCCTAGAAAGACTCTGGGAATCCCTTCTATCATCATATGACACGAAATACACATGACGCTGGACCGATGGAACCTATTATGGTTTTGTCAGAAGTATGAGTTCAGTTCAGTTGCAGTTCAGAGAGAGGGAGAGGTAGAGAGAGAGAGAGAGCGACCGAGACAGAGAAAGGGAGAGAGAGAGAACCTTCAAAGGTACAACTTTCATGGCTGCCTGGTGAGATCTCCACATTTTCCGAATTGAAGAGCAAAGTGAAAGAGCCTGAGGTTCATGTTCTTCATCAACATTGCACTTAATTAGCCTTACAAAGTTCTCAGACCTCCTAAAATTCTTCAGATGTATGATTACATGAGAAGGCCTCTGATACCCAGCTTTTGCGAGCTCCAACGCAAGTACATCTTCCCAAGGAATATCCCAAAGAATTTTGGAAGGTTTCTTGTCCATTTTTTCTATATCCAAGCACTAAACGAAAAAAAGGCATGTATTTCACTCAGAATTTTGAACTAGCACCATAATACAACAGGCGGAGTAAGGAATAAGCCTCACCTGAAGCAGTATCACCCGCTTATTAGTTACTAAAGCAATCCTCTGATTTGGTAAAATAAAATGGTCTTCATAGTAATCAGACCATGCATACTTTGAAGGTTCTCGAAATAAATCTGTGCATGCAAAATACCGGCTAGCTTCTGCCAGGTAAAGGGCCATCTGGAGAACAAAGTAACCAAATATAAGTGTAAGACATACAAAAAATCATTTTCCTACAATAAAATGGCAACTATCTTCTGCTAGTTATATCTTTTCGTTGGGGTGGAAATTTGGCCAGGGTACTTGAATAGTCTGACAAAGGTGGTATTTTGACTGTTTGAACCGAAGCTAGATCGAACCAATCGTACACCATGTATAATTATGATTGCTCATGCTTCAACCATAAAGTCTAATGTGTCCTTTGAAGTAACGAATGTCTTGAAACATAACAATGTGCTAATAGGCTATCAGTCTATATGCAACTTCAAACTTTCTGAATAACTCAATCCCCTACATCGGTATATGCTATGGACAGGTCCGCAGCAGAAGGTCAAGCGCAGGAAATCTTCTTGAAGGCAGCATATGGTGTGTATAGATAGAAATAAAAGATAGAGACGGTTGGGATTTCTCCAACTACCTAGGCGCATATTTGGAAGGGGCGCAAAACTCTAGCCTATATAATGCCCCCCCCCCCCCCCCCCTTCTCATGTAATCCATCGAAGAATAAATAAATTTTCTTAGAGGATTGTTCCTACCTTCGGTCATCGGGCTAGGGATCAGCCCAGCCCCGGTGACACTATCCCCACCATGATCCACAATAGTATATTTATCCTACCATTTTATAAAAGAGGAAAAATTAATTTTAAATGGTATTCAATTATTCATGAATCAGACATTTTTTATGTTGTAAGCTGATATATGTAAGGCTGGCCACAAATCATTTTCAAGGGGCTGGTAACTTTGGGTTGCTTGCATATCACTACCTCCAGCCTTTTATTCTTGACGTTAGGACAGGCTAATCAGCACAAATTTGGGATAATTAGCTTGTCCTAACATCAAGAATAAAAATATGGGAGTACAACATGGAAAAAGCAACAGTTGACCATTTCATTCTTGTTACATTAAAATCTAGGACTGGAGTATGGCTCCCGCTCGGGTCGCTCCGCTCGGCGGCGGGCGGCGCGGAGGGTGGCCTCCTCCTTGGGCCCTCCCGCTCTGGTCCCCTGCCTCATCCTCGGGCGGCGGTCGCCCTCGCTGTTGCCCACCCCGGCGACCGCTGCGCAAGCGCTGGCACCTCCGGCGGTCCTGCGGCCGACGCACCGTTCAAGTCCGTCGTCCCCTTGCTCCCCTGGCCGCTTTTCCCTTCGTCCTCCCCATCCTATTGCGCCTCCGCACCTCCCCCTGTCCGGCATTCCGACCAGATCTGGCCCACCCTCCTCCAGATCCGACGTTGCCTTCGCCCCTCCTTCCCTCGCCCTCCCTTGTCACTCCGTCCACCGGCTCTCTCCCCCCCCCCCCCCCCCCCCCCCCCCCCCCCCCGCTCGATCCTACGCCTGGTAAGCCGGATCTGCACCCCGATCCAATCCACCACCTCCGTTACTCCCCAAATAGTTGTACCTCCCACACACCACCCCTCCGCCATCGCCCAGCAAGAAGCTCTTCCCAGACCCCCTCCTCGGTCTCCTACGAGGTCGCCTCCCCCACTTTCTTCTTCCTCTCCCCTCCTCCCCTGTCCTCCCTTGGGCTCTATCCTGGGGCGCCCCTACCCCGCCCACTTTGCCGGCGATTTTAGCAAGCATTCTCAGGTTATTCATCGACCCAAAGTTGCCCGATTAGTGCCTACTGATCTGATCGGCAAGTGTTTCAACTGCTTCACTCCCAACCACTTTGCTGCAAAGTGCTCGGTGGCCTCCCGTTGTTTCCGTTGCAAGGGAGAAGGCCACAAAGCACGCAATTGTGTGCTTGCTCGCCGTCGTCCATCACCGACATCACCAACTGCTTTTCCCCCTCAGTCGTCTACTCTTGAAGCTTCATCAAGAGTTCTAGGAGAATTCTGCATCACCGCTAGTTCGGGGATGTTAGAATGTGACCCTAGCTCCCCCCTTTCCTTGGCTGCGACTAATCTGGTTACCTCTTCGCGTGCTTCTCTTCCCCAAGTCAAAATTCGACGAGTGGTCATTTACTTTGACAAGGAGTCTGATCTAGATTTGGCATCGGGGACCCTCAACAATGAAGAGAAGGCTATAAGGTCACCCGATCAGGTCTTTGATGCTCAATTGGTGTATTCTATGTTGTTGAGCGCTTGGCCGATGGGTGGGATCCAATGATCCTGGAACTCCTCTCATGTCACTTCCTAGGTAGCTGCTTGGTCATTTTCTTTTTGCAGCCTGTTTAGGTGGTAGAGGTTGCTGGTCACTTCAATTAATTTCCCTTTCTTTGTCGTGTCAGTTTGTATCGGTCGTGCCAGACAAAGTGGTTTGGGCTGCTGGACTACGCATTGTTCTCTCTTATCTCACGAGCGACACGCTTTTCCCCTCCCAACCACTCTCCTTGACTGCTACTACCTTATTTATAATATAACACAATCGGGTTTCCCCTACTGTCTTCCTTTAAAAAAACAGGAAATTAGCAGCATTTTTTGGTTAGTGTGTTACGCGTAGTGATCAAGACTCATGAAACTCTTGCTTGTTGATGTTGACTAGTTGGGCATCTATAGTAAAGCACCTCAGGTAATGAAAGGTCATGCTGGGTTTCCTGTGATAATCCCATTGCGTACCTCCAGTAAAAAAAAAACAGAGGGAGTATGAAAACTCAGAAGGACGGAAGATTCATCTCATTCATGATATCCACTTGCAGTTTTTTAGTTCCGTTTGAGTTTGTTATTACAAGGGTACTGTCCTGTCTTATAAAAAAACAGGACGAGGTGAGAAATGAACAGTAAAGAAAAAATCAACATACCTGACCAGCAGCTTCTACCTTGTCATATTGTCTTACTATACCATCTCGGTGGATGGCACGAGGATCCCTAATCCTCTGGGGAATAGATTTGTTACTTAGAATGTTGAGACATTTCATAAAACTAGCACTAATTCCATCAACAGTTAATGAGAAAAAATCCAGAGCCCCACTTAAAGGTTGGACAATAAAACCCACAAAAGCACGGCCAAGACCAGGTGCAATGCCGATAACACCATACTGTCTGGCACTCTCAACTGGCTTTCTTAAAACACCAGAAACCCCAAAAGCCAAACCCTGTGCAAATGCTTCAGTCCCTTGAACCAGTCCATCACCAACACCAGTAATTCTCCTTGACCAAACCTGAATCAAGTCATCTTAAAATGTCTCCTGGAGTTAACATAAACAAGGGTACAATAAAAAAAATAAGCACACAATTTCACCTGCTTTGATCTCAGCTGAAGGAATTGCCCATCAGTTGAGAGCTCTGCAAATCCTTTACTAAGTGATGACAAAGTTGATTTTGTCACACCAAGAAAATCTACAGAAAATATTAGATGCAAAGGATTGTGAATCAGATCTCTCTTGATTCGGTTTATGATAGCAGGGATGACAGAGCTCTTTCGCATAAAACGGCTTCTATGCATGACCTTCCGCAGATGCACCTACAGAAATATAAACATAATTACATTTCGGGAATGGAAGTATGTATAACTTAAACCTGTCCAGGTTTTAATTTTGACATGAATACACTAGGACACCTTCTGAATGAAATAGGCAAAAGTCTGAACAAGAGGATTCAGGGAAACAGGCAAGGAAAAAAAACTTTATTCCTCAATAAGGAAAAAACTGAACGTTCTGAATTGAATTTAAATATAATGGCACTGATATTTATGAGATATAGAGTTGGATTCTTATGGAAATGGCACATCCAGTGACCATGAAAACTACATAGCCTTACTTTGGAATTAAATTACCTGAATCTTCAACGCATTACCCACAGCAGATAGGACAGGGCTCCATATGCCAAGAACACCACGAGGTCTTTGAGCAGGAGCAGTTTCCAGAGATATTTTCAGCCTTATCTCTGAAATATCAATAAGCCTGACAGAAACAAACTAGTAAAGAAAGCTTGCCAAATATAAAAAATTTCACAATGTCTCAGCCAAGTAATTTCAGTCGGGAGAAATTGATGTTTCTGCAAAGTCGACACACAAATTATAATAAAACTCCAAATTGAAAAATACCAATTGCTAGCAACATGTTTTGGTTGTAATAGTGCAATTACTTGGGTGGAAAGTGAAAACTTGTAAAAGCAGAGTAAAAGGACAAGCTCCAGTGGTGCTTATGTTCAAAGGTAATAGTCAAATTACAGAGCCCGTTGGACTGTATGTGTATGTATGTGTGGGGGTATGGGCCTAACACATGTATCTAGCCCCTTAAGGCAATATGTACTCTTGACACTCCATTATGAAACCCTAATTTCTTTTGCACTCATTCCAATATGGTATCAGATTAGGGGTTTTCTTCCTTTCCCCACACCCAGCCGCCACCAACCAAGCCATGGCTGGCGCCGCAGCCGCCCGGCTGCCGACGAGCCACCGCGGATCCCTCTTCCCGACCTCTATCTCTCCCTGCTTCCAGTACTGGCGCCTCCCCCACCGTCGCAAGACCCTGCCACGTTGGCCGCCGCACCGCGCCACCATGGCCGCCGCCGTCCGAAGTACGGGTTGCCGCCGGATCCCGAACGAGCGCCGGCGCCGGGCCTCGAGACGCCACCATCATGACGCGTCCCCATCGCGCCGCCGCCACTAGACATTATCCCCAGCGTGTCATTTGCTGGACTTGAGCTACCGACAGCCAGCGAGCCACCGCCGGCCCCCTCCTCCGGCAAGCTACCCTCCTCCCTCTTCTTCTAGGCCGCAACCCCCTTCTGGATGCCAGGTGCCTGGCCACCAGCCGCTGGCGCGCCTCCACCGCCAGTCGTCAGGCCGCTGTCCCCCGGCGCGCCCGGTGTCGCCGGATCCAGGCCACCTGCCGCCGACATCGTCTTCTTCCCAGGCGCGTTGCCGCTTTCCTCCATGGTGCCGCCACCTTCCACCACGGTGCCGCCATCCACGGTCGCCTTTGCGCCGCCGCCGGCGTGGCGCGCCGTGTTGCCGCTGTCCGGGCACGCCGTCACCAGCCGCGACAGCAAGCTGCCGCCGCCTTGGCGCTTCGCGTCACCGCCAATAGGGACCGATGTGCCGCTGCCGTCGCCTGGGCATGCCGCGCTGCTGCCGCCTTGGCGCGCCGCGCTGCCGCTGCCAAGTCCGACAGTGCCACCCCTGACCTTTGGAGCGCCGCCGCCGACCTCGTCTACTACTAGCGCTGCTCCTTTCTCTCCTCCCCTGTTGGTGCCGTCGGCCCCACCCTACGCTGTCGCCGACCCCTTCAGGATGCCTAGCATGCCGCCACCGCCGGCCGTCGGGCCACCGTCCCCTGGCGTGCCCACCGTCGCCGGATCCAGGCCACCCGCCACCGCCGGAACCAGACCTAGGCGCGACACCGCCTTCCTCCATGGCGCCGCATCGCCGCCATCTGGTCACGACAGCAAGCCACCGCCACTGCCACCGTCACCAGGGAGCACCGCTCCGCTGCCACCTGGGGTCAGCGTGCCGCGGCCGGGCGTCCCCGCGCCACCAGTCCAGACAGATGCTGTCGGATCTGCCACTGTCGGACTCCTAGCCGCCGCACCGTTGTTTCTGACGTTGCACCCCCGACCACATTCGTCACCCATTTGGGTGGGCGACTTGAGTGCTTCCTACCACACCACACCAGACGCCGACTTCCTCTCCTCTACCCGGTGGGTTCTTTGGGGCTTCACTCAGCGACTTGGTGTCAACTACGATGAGACCTTCAACCCGGTGGTGAAGCCAGCGACGGTTCGTACCATCCTGTCGTTGGCTCTCTCGCGTTCTTGGCCTGTCCACCAGTTGGATGTCAAGAACGTCTTCCTCCACGGCACGCTAATAGAGACGATGTACCGCAGTAAGCCGACATGATTCTTTGATTTAGCTCGTCCAGACATGGTCTACCGGCTGAACAAGTCCCTATACGGCCTGAAGCAGGCAGCCCGGGCTTGGTACAACCAATTCGCCTCCTCCCTGGTCTCCCTCGACTTCGTCGAGGTCAGACACCTCGCTCTTCATCTACAGGCGTGAGGGTGACACTGTGTACCTCCTTCTGTACGTCGATGACATCATCCTCACGACGTCCAGTCCGACTCACGATCTCCACCCTACAGTGGGAGTTCGCGATGAAGGACCTGGGTCAGCTTCACCACTTCCTGGGTGTTACGGTCGAGCACCAACCGGCCGGCCTGTTCCTCCACCAGCGACAGTACTGCCTGAACATCCTCCAGTGAGCGGGCATGGCTGATTGCAAGCCATGCTGCACTCCGGTGGACACCCAGGCGAAGGTCTCCTCCGCCGACGGCGCCTCTGTCGCTGACCCTACCATTTGCAGGGGTCTTGCAATTGCTCTCCAATACTTCACTTTCACCAGACCGAACATCTCCTACGCGGTTCAGCAGGTGTGTCTCCACATGCATGATCCACGGGAGCCGCATCTCACTGCTGTGAAGTGGATACTTTGGTACCTGTGCGGTACCCTCGACTACAACCTCCTCCTTCAGGGTGACTTGGCTTCTGAGCTGGTCGTCTACATCGATGCTGACTGGACGGGTTGCTCAAACTCCTGTCGGTCCACCTCCGGCTACACTATCTTCCTGGGCGACAACCTCATCTCTTGGTCCTCGAAGCGGCAACCCGTGGTGTTGCGCTCGAGTGCTGAGGCGGAGTACCGCGCCGTGGCCAACGGTGTGGCTGAGGCCTCCTGGCTCTAGCAACTGCTTCAGGAGCTCCACTCTCCCGTTGCCCGGAGCACGTTGGTCTACTACGACAACGTCAGCGCCATCTACCTCTCCAACAACCCTGTTCAGCATCAGCACACGAAGCATGTGGAGATCGATCTTCACTTTGTTCGTGAGCGGGTTGCCCGTGGCGATGTTTGGGTCCACCACGTCCCGACAACGTTGCAGTTCGTCTACATCTTCACAAAGGGCCTCCCTTCGTCGTTGTTCTCTGAGTTCCGGTCCAGTCTCAACATCAGCCGTAGCTAGATGTTGGGACCGCGGGGGTGTTGGACTGTATGAGTATATGTGTGGGGGGTATTGGGTCTGACCCATGTATCTAGCCCTTTAGGGGTATATGTACTCTTGACACTCCATTATAAAACCCTAATTCCATTTGCACTCATTCCAATAGAGACTATAACACTTTCTACATGGAGAAAACAAAATAATCGGATTAATAGATATACAAATAGAAGACGGTACTTCCTAGTCCTACTTTGAAACCTGCAAGCTAAAATATGCAGCTATTCCTGATAGAATAATGCCAATGAAGAAGTCTTGCACGTGTTTCACATCAAACCAAATAGGATGTGAAAGAGTCCAAAATGGAATGAACAAAATACCACATGCAGGCCTTTTTGCACACAACAATAACTCCATAACTCAACATAATTACAGGCCGCAATCCATGGAATGTCAAACCTGGAAACTTACTATTGCAAGTTCCAGCAGAATTCTTGTTTTTCCTTTTGGAAGCAAGTCATTGGCACATCCAGAATTATATTAAATATCAAGTAGTCAATGTTCAACATACATTAGTAAATACCAGGGGGTAACTATAAATTAATAAAGTAATGCTTCCAATTATGTGGGAATCCAAACTTGAAAAAGAGTTTGATCAACCAATTTCGAAAACACCATCTTAAATTTTGAGGAAGTCCTCTTTCTAGAAAAGAGTAAAGCATCTATAATTATTTAGATAACAAATGTAGTCCCACACAAGATTTCAGAACTAATTACAAATGAATAACAGAATGCATCAAATTGGAAAAGCATCAGAAATGTTAAGGGACCAGCCCGAGAAATGGCAAATTTAGAAAGCAAAGTGGTGTCAGCTTAGTTGCTTACTCTATCCGTATCTCAGGATCCACTTCAGTGACGGTTGTGCTGCTGCTGGCGCTAACAAAACGAAGATTGTTGTAGAAGTCAAACAGCGCCCAAATAATAGGTTCATGAATATTCAGTCTCCACGTTTGATCAGTTACCTGGAGAAAACAAATCATTTAATTTTTATGGTTGATAATAGTGATTTTGAAATAACATACAGTGACAACATTACCCGGATAAAGACATGTGGGTAGACTTGGATGCCATTAGAAGTTACATTGCTAACAGCAATGTTAGCTTTGAAAACAGGGCGGTTTGAATCAGGCCTGCTCTCAGTAGCCAAAACAACAGGCATTGTAGACAGTGGTAACTGATTATCTAGTTGCAGCTGACCGAGAATTAACTTAAACCTGAAGAAACATATATATCAGGAAAAATGAAAATGGAGCACATAATGCTATGGCTAGGAAGAAGTACACCATAGACCTAGTTTTTTTTTTTTTTGAGCCCAACCATAGACCTAGTTCCATAGCTATGTCTGTGCAGTGAGTGCCCAGAGATTATTTGTCAACTTCGTTTGGTGAAAAGAGTGGATTCAAGAATGAACTCAAACTTATATGACACATAAAGTCATGACCAGAACATCTGAACTGTTGAGCATAATATTGTTTTCTAGAATATTCTAGAGGAGAGTCCAAATTAGGTAAGAGTTACAGTTCGAGTCTAAAAGAGTCCAAGTATTTTAGATAAGAGTCATAAATAGATTTGAATTTGATTTTATCTGTAAAGGGTCTTATATAGCTGGGCAAACCCAAGAAATAAATCAAGCAAATTACAACAGAATTTCCAAGTTTAATTTTGTCCAGATTTCCAAAAATTGGTACCAGAGCTTAGGTTCGCGATCCAACCGCATTGCCATCAAGAGGACTCTCTCCCGAGGGCAGCCAAGACGAATCGGGACACGGGACCCTCAATGTCGACGACTTGTAATCGTTGGTCGATCTCTCCGCGAGAGATTATCGGCTCGTGCGGTGGGCGGCAGCCCAAGCAACACGAATTTAGGCGCAAACAATCAGCGGGCGAGAGATCGATACCCAGTCAAGCGTGTCGATCGAGGCCCAGCGAAGTGGCGCGCTGGCGATTCGTCAATCGTGGGAAACCATGAGAATCGTGGGTGGCAGCGAAGATCATGACGAGTTCTGTTGCGGCTGAGGTCTAGGTACTCCAGGCGCTCGAGTATGGAGAGCCGCAACGCCGACAGGCAATTGCCGGCATCGCATCCGACACCGTCCAGGGCAGCACGTGGCACCTCTGTTGGACCATGCGGCGCCGAAGGAAACAACAAGGACACGCGATCCGAGGGAGATGAGAAGGACTGAACTGGGATTCCGGCTTGTGCACGCGGATCTATTCGCGGCTCCGTAGAAGTATTCGATTCCATCGTGCGGACGTGGGGACCCGCGAAGAACGGCGCCTGCCAATGCAAGTGCTCGCTGCTGAAGTGCTGGTGCGTACTGGAGCGGGAGTCCTGAAGACGCCTGTCAGACCAACGTGCTACAGCCTGGAAAGGAAAAGGTGCACCGCTGATTTGGTGGAGAATACGTGGATGTTGGGGCATACGCAGGTGCCATGCATGCTGGGGACTAATTCCAATGCTGAGCGGTGCCTTGAGCAGCACATGCATACAATACGTGTTGAAGGTTGCAGCTTGCGCTCACCCCAGGATGGCGAAGTGTACAGAGTTAGGTGCAGCTTTCAAGAAATTGAAGCAGCTCGCTGCATGGAAGGAGGAAGGGGATCGATGGGTGAAGATTCGATGAAGGAAGAAGAATAGCACGGCTGGCGGGCTAGGATTGTGTTGATAGAGGTTACGTACAAGGGAGGTGTATCCTTGAACACGACAGAGGTGGTTCGCGATAACAGAAGTGGTCGTGAGCGTCTCACATAGAGGTGCTTGGGATGATGTGTTCATCCCAGTGGTTGAAGATGTGCCCAACCCAAATTCGTCCCGGGGATGTATGTGTCAATGCCCATAGGGTATAGTCGTGTCCCCTCCAGGGTTAAAACAAAAAATATGTGCTCGGGATGGTGTCCATGCCCAGAGGGTGTAGTTGTGTACATCCCAGGATGAAAACGGAAAATTAGCTGTGTTCGCGATGTAGTTGCGTCTTCCCAGAGGGTGTAGTTGCGTCCATCCCCAAATGTGTGTTAGAGTGTGTACTAGTAAACAAGAATAAGGGGACAATTGTTGAGTGTAATCTTGTTTTCTAGAATATTCTAGAAGAGAGTCCAAATTAGGTAAAAGTTAGAGTTTGAGTCCAAGTATTTTAGATAGAGTCATAAACAGATTTGGATATGATTTTATCTGTAAAAAACTATTTATATAGCTGAGCAAACCCAAGGAATAAATCAAGCAAACTATAACAGAATGTTTGAGTTTATTTTTGTCCAGATTTCCAACATGGAGCTGTGATATTCAGCTGATGCTAAGGGGTTATGCACGCTGCAGGCTAACCATGTGTAGCGGTTGATGTGACCCAAACATAACAGGAAGGAGGACAGGTTGTACATAAACTAAATTTATTTCTTCTTAAGTCAATGGCATGCAGTTCTCGTGCCCCAGAAAAGAAACATGGCAAGAACTAAGTGTATCACGACATTTCTGGTTCCCAAATGGAAAAGCCATTTTTTTCATAGGGAAGAAAATGAGATTTTCATAAATGGACATGTATGGACACGATGTCGACAAAACAATACATTTGTTTGAAACTATACCTGCTTGTGGTCCCAGAATCATAACCAGTCATGTATGAAATGAAAACCTTCTGCAGATGCAAGTATGAAAGCTCCCTTGGCTTATGGTCAATCAAAGATATTCCAACAACTCCAAGTTCAACAATAAGCTCTAAGGGTCCAGCACCCGTATCTGTCTCGCTTGGCTCCATTGGTGATGCACGGTGATCAATCAGTTCAGATCCAGGTGATCCATATACTTCCTCCTGTTTTCTTAAGTAATCAGTAAACTTCAATATCTTAATGCCCATGTTCTCTACTATACTGAGGTTAAGGCCATGTTCCCTAAAACAGGTGTAACTCTCAACAGGGTTTTCCAGGTCAACACACACAACATTAGTAGTATCTCCCTGTTGGATGTTGACATCAAATACTTTCTGTCCATATGGATCATCCCACGAGTATCTTCTGGTTGAAAGTGGGCTCACTTGGATCCAAGTGCCTTCATATAAGCCAGACTGTCGAGCACTGATGGTTGTACTAGTTGTCCGGTTGTCAACCCTACATGAAACCATGCAATGGTCATAAAAATTGAAAGGAAGTAAACAAGTGGACACTGTTATACCATTTCATATACCTGATTGGCCCATAAGCTGGCCCTAGACGGAATACAATTACGAATCTTGAACCTTCCTCATATCCACGTATCTCGGCTTTCAAAAATTTCTGAGTATTATCATGTTTTCTCATTGCAATAACAATGGTGTCTTCTCTTGATATCTCCAGAGGCTGACACCAGTCTGTATCCGCCAGACGAACCTTCAAATAGGACAGATGGCAATGGCATTTGTAGTTGAGAGGTATTCCTCCAAATTATTCAAAGAGTAATACTGAACAAATACTGTCATGTCTTATTGAGAGTAAGCCAAAACTGGTATCCTTGCATGACATCATTTATTCTCTTCGTAAGATAATAATGCATGCATATTTAAACATCACAATTATTTTTCAGCAAAATATTTGCAACGGTAAAATAATGAAAACTCAAAAACTGGAGAGCATGGAAGGCACATGGCTCGTAACTCAAGTGTGCAGTTTACTTAGATGGGCAAAACCTAGATCAGTCATTTGTGCACTTTATTTTTTTCTTGAAAACGCAGGAGAGCTGCGCTCTTTATATTAATTAAAGAAAGAGTGGTCCAATTTACATAACAACCTCGTTCTGGAGCTAAATGAGGGGTTGTTGGTTACAAAAGAAGCATGCACACCTGGTACGGAGATAAAAGAAATGACCCAACCCAAGAACATCAGTTCCCACTTAGAGGAAACTCAAGGCCTAAGGACCTAAAGTCTTTGCCCCTGCCAAGCACCAAAAGTGGTGCTCGTCCTTGAAGGATCTCATGACCACATTGACCCTTGGATTAGCACCCTCTAAAACACAAGCCTTACTTCCAAATGCTCCATGCACCTAGGATGATCAAAGATTTGACAGCTTTTCTATGATCCTTGTGTGTTCCCCGTATGATATGACACCACAGTTAAAGTCCTACTTAGTCCCTATGGGCTGCGGCTCCTACGCCTTGCACATCTAAATATGTAACTCATATTTGCGCAATTCAATCATCCAATTCTATCGTTGATATACAGAGACGTCACGATCCCATGACCTAGCTTCTGCCTCCAACCCCAACCTTAGCTGTCGGCCAACCCCGACACCGCCATCGATTCAATGCAGTCATTGCCTCCACCAGCGCTGATCTCCGACACCTCCTCTGTTGCTAATCCAGCTCAAGCAGATGCCACCGCTGCACTCAACCGTATCGCCAGGAGGCTGTCGCCGTGGATGTCACGATGCTCGATCGTGCCTGCAAACAGGCAGTTGTGGTTGTTGCTGAGTCAGCTTGCCGTCGTGATGTAGTCCCGCAGCAACTACGTGATTTCGAGACCCTCCACACGTGAATGTGAGGCCATCCATGCACGTGAAGACATCAAGACAAAAGTTTGTGTTGACATCGCCGAGCTGCAAAAACCGACTCCAGTACTCAGATGGCTCCGTCAAACGCGCTGTAGTGCTCCATGAAGTGGCCACACTTGCTAATCTTCACACCCAAGCAATCGAGGTCCAAAACGTCCGCTCCCATCTCGGTTATTCTGGATCCTCTCTCCGCACACTACTTTCGTCCCTGTCTGGGAAATGTTGGACAACATCGTCCGATCCTAGATCTTCGCCACCATCACCATCGAGAAGACATTGTTCGAGAGCAACGCGGGATGGCACGCCACGCTTGGCATGCCATCAAGGAGCAGTTCCTCACCATCCGCAAGACTCACTCTTCATCTCGATGTTGCCTTTCACACAATCGTCCAAGACGACTTGTTCGTCACCGACTAGTGCCGCAAGATGAAGGGCATGGTGCTAGAACCACGTACACTCATCCTCAACATCGTGCAGGGCTTAAACAAGCGCTAGAACCACTTAAAGACCTTCCTCAAGCTCACCACACCATTCATGTCATTCCATGCAGTCCGGAATCATCTTCTGCTCAAGGAAATCACCAGCGCTACAAAAGTCTCATCTTTCGCGTCCACGACATTCCTTGCCTCCTCGACCACTGGGAACCCCAACGCCTTCATGCCACCCCCTCAATTAATGGGTTGCAATGTCTCTTCGGCAACGACACTTCGATCGACAACGCCAGCTCCGACCATCACCATCACAACAGGAACAACAAGGGTGACTCTCCTTGGCCATCCTTACACAACCCATGCACGAGAAGCATCTCCATGTGGCCCGAACCACTCAACACAACTAGCAACAACTGTAGCATGGTGGCTGCCTCGGGTCGTCCTTCCCGCCGCACTAGCAGCAGCAGGCTCCCGGTTGAGCCCCCCTTCACTTATGTTGGCTCCACTGCCAACTCTCCCTCCTCTACAGCAGCAACACCCAACGCTTCCTTCGATGCAGTACTCTACGCATTGAGCTACACAGGCTACCAAGTGGTCGTGGTTCGGTTCTTAGGATCAACAATCATTGGCTAACTGTTTTAAAATAATAACTCTAAATCCCCCTACCTGTCGCAGATTGGATCGCGAACTCCAATGCCTCCAATCACGTGACACCTGAGACTCAAGTTGTAAGTGGTGCGGGCTTGTCCAGCAGCCCACTAAGCTCGCCCCACTAAAATCATGCTAGCGGGCATCGCGACGGCCCACAAATTTACAGGCGGTGTGAAGTGGGTTTCGTGGTTTGGCCTGCTGGACGTTGCAACCACGCCGCTTAAGCCCTCAACACCCACAAATGCCTGCAACACCCGCTCACCCACTTCGTCGGTGCGAAACCCTAGCACTGTCGGGGTCGGGGCGGACAGCTCCCCCATACGCCGGTGCCGGTAGGCTGTCTCCTCCCGCAGGTGAAGGACTCGACGCCTCCTCATCCACTATCATTGAAGAACGTCGGCGTGCCCGCTGGAGCGAGGAGGGCCAGCACCCGAAGTTGGACGCATCAGGGCCCAGATGGTTGTGAGTGCCTACGACACCGCAACAGCAACAACAGCATAGCCCCGGAGCACAAGTACGACGTATCAGGTGATGTGTTCTACCCCTCTCGTTGTTTAATTTGAGCATATTGTGCTGCAGGGCTGTTACTGATTCAAATCTGATTACGGCAGAGGATGAGAGAAGCTTCAAACATAAGGGGAGTGAGAAGACGTCTGCAAGATCTCAAGGCCAGGACGTACAACTTGTGAGTTGTGAACACCCCCACCATCCCCTCCTCTCTTCACCTCATTTCTCTCTGTCTTAATGATTTGCTTGTTTCAGTTACATCAGGTTGCATATTAAAAGTTTTTTGTCAGCAAAATTCTTCAATTAACTTTGGATTATCCACTGTCATTTCTTTGTTATTATATTGGTTTGTTTCTCTTATATTTCCTTTTTATATGAACTCGATCTAAGTCAGTGATGATTCTATCTAAGTTAGTGATGATTCTATCCAAGTGACAATATTGGATCTCTACGTCTGTTAAATATATCTAAAGTTAACTTAATTTTAATTAAGTCAGTGATGAGTAGTACAACCGGTGTTGTTCTTTATATCTAAGTTACAACTATTGGAATTCCGGAAGTCGATTTCTTGTTTATTCCTCGGGTAATCCCGGCTATTTATAGACTATTACAGATTAGACTCTTTCCTAATCACGAATAGGACTCTTTTTGAACTACATCAACTCGATTTAGGACTCTTAGCCCTAACAGATCTAGTACGCCCAAATCTGGACGCTATTTTCCTTCTAGAAACATGATTATTTTCAACACACCCCCTAATCTTGTTTCTAGGACACACTTAGGACGGAGACACACCTATCCATCCTACACACTTTTCGGGTGGACACAACTACACACTTGAGACGGACATATCCATCTCGAACACGAATTTGGGTGGACACAACTACACCCTTGGGATGGACACAACTACATCCCAATCACACATATTTTGGAGTGGACGCAACTACACTTCCAGGATGGACACATCTTCACCCTGCACAATTTTGGGATGGACACATCTTCATCACCGGGATGGACTCATCTTCACCCCACACACAAGTTTAAGTTGGACGCATCTTCAACCTCAAGATGGACTCATCTTCATCCTACACACAATCTCAGGATGGGCGCATCTACACCCCGAGCACCTCTTGGTGAGAATTTAGAACAATTCTCCCTCGAACGCTAGAAGCGCCCTCTCCTCTTCCTCTTTCTCTTTTTTGGTACACTCCCGAGCGAAGTGTCCAAGCTTCTGACAATTGAAGCAACGAATCTTTGACTTGTCCAATTTTTTCTTCTTTGTTTGACCACCTTCTTTCGCTTCTCGTGCTTTCCACTCTTCTCTCATCAAGTAGAGTTTCTCCTCGTGGTCTTGGTTGAAGCCATGCACACGTTCTTCATGCGCCTTGAGTCTGTCAACGAGTTCCTCCACAGTCATCGTCTTCATATCAACAAATTGTTCAATAGTGGATGCAATATTGAGGAACTTCGAAGGCAGAGCACGTAACAATTTCTTCACGATATAGCTTTCTTTGACTTCACCTCCAAAACCACGAATCTTTGTGACGATGATCATCACCCTCGTGGCAAAATCGTCAATGGAGTCACCTCCATTCATACGCATCACATCCAGCTCGTTCTAAAAAGCTTAGATTCTTGCTTCCATCACATGTTCTTCACCCAAGAACTTAGTCTTGATCATCTCCCAAGCGTCACTTGCCGTCTCTTTCTCGGAAATCCGCATGAGAGTGTCTTCATCAATAGCATGGTAGATGGCCGCAAGAGCCAACTGATCTTGTTTTGGATCAAATTTATTTGTCCCCTCCACGGCTTCCCATAAAATACCTTCATCTTGATGGCCCATGTTGTATAATTGTTCTTTGTAAGTAGGGGATATTGAAGCGCTATTTTATTCTCCATCTCAGACAGTTGGGCCACAAATCAGATCAGCTCGCAATAGATTACTGGGTCAAATGACAGCTCACTGGTCGGCCTCCCTTTAATTCGGCCCAGTTCTTCCTCAATACTGCAGCCCAACCAATATGTTCAGCCCACTCTGGTAGCCCAGCCGAAACCCTAGCACTCTGTCCTCTTCAACCGCAGGCCACCAGCAGCCGTCGCCCCTCCATCGGTGGACTTCCGCCGATCTCGCCACGATCTGCGTCGTCCTCTTCCTCACAAGCGCTCCTCCGCCCGCGCCTCGGTCCCGATCGGCTCTTGCCCGACCCGTCGGCCGCCGCCGCCGTCCTCCTCGTCCGTGCCGGCGCAGAACGACAGTAGGCTCACGAGCCCGCAGCTTCGCCTCGGTTCCGACCGGTGCCCTCCCCATCTCGCAGCGCCGCGCAGATCCTCCGCCTGGATCCGCACCGACTGCTGCCTGGATTCGCGCAGCGCCGCCGCAGCGCCGCGTCGCCACCGCTTGGATCCGCACCAAGCAGAGACTGTTAGGACTCGTCGAGGTACGCTTGCCCTTGATCTACTAGCTCTGTATACCAAATGTTGGAATTCCGGAAGTCGATTTCTTGTTTATTCCTCGAGTAATCCCGGCTATTTATAGACTATTACAGATTAGACTCTTTCCTAATCACGAATAGGACTCCTTTTAAACTACATCAACTCGATTTAGGACTCTTATCCCTAACAGATCTAGTACGCCCAAATCTGGACGCTATTTTCCTTCTAGAAACATGATTATTTTCAACAACAACAGTTGTAGGAAGTTGGAGGCTCTTCAGAGAGCTCTCATATCAACTCTTAAGCATTACTTGAGGAGATTTGCTAAAAGGCAGTACTTTACATTGACAAGCATAAACTCAGTCTCTGCAAGTTCTGAAGTTTTTTTAAGCATGATCTTACTACTGAACCCGTTATCCTATTTTTCTAAATTACAGATGACATATGTCAGGTATATTGGCAGCATGCATGATTCTGGAAAGGGAGCTCAAGATTAGTGCAGCATAGGACATCGACTGGAGATCAAATGGCACTGCTGAAATGCATAATTGTTCCAGTTCAAACAAAGAGTACTAACTGTCTAGATGTTGTAATAGTATAAAGTTTTACTGAGGGCATTACCTGTTAGTTGTGCACTTGTCCTATATCTTTTGAATCTATGTTGCCATTGGTGCTAAATTTCAGGAAGTACCATGAGCTACTGATTGTTAAGGATGCTGACAATTATCAAAACTAAATGATCCTGTTTATCTTGTGCTGCAATCCTTTCTCCAGTACATAGATATTTAGAAGTTTTGTTAGTTGCACTGAGCTAACATTACAAAGCTTGCTAATGCTGCTTTATTTTAATTTTGTTAAGCTTTTGAGTTTGATTAATATGGAGATAGTCTTTAGCTGAGGAGAATTTATCACCTATATGCACATTAGTGGTTGCTTGTTAGATGGCTAACTATATGTATATTGTATACTATTCAAGTTTTCCGGCAGCAGCCAGTGGGCTACGCGGGTGCTCGCAATGCCTGCAAAATCTCAAACCAAACGCCGCTAGGCCCACCGAACCATACTGGACATCAGCTGCAGAGTAACGGGTGCCCGCTAAGCCCACTAAATTATTTAGCGGACAGAGCGGCAGCTGGCGGGTAGACCACAGCCCGCCCCACTTTCAGCTTGACCTGAGACTTGTAACATCTCCTTGTTTTGACCTCCTGTCACATCACATCCTTCATCTATCATTGTCAGTAATGGGTCAACTCCCCCTATCATGAAAGTAGAGAACACGGACTTTTGGAGCCCCTTTAATCTTAATAATATTCTTGTGACCCCTGATATTATTAATAATCTTTTATCTACTCATCAATTCACTACTAACAACCATTACTCCATGGAATTTAACCTGTCTGGTCTCTATGAAGAATCTTTAGACTGACCGTTAGGAGCAATAGCTCAAGGTCTTTATACATATTGTCTCCCGGCTCTGTCATCCCCTTCATGTGCTCTAGATCTCGCTGCTCCTGCATCCACTTGACGTCATCGTCTTGGTCACTCCGTGATAGAGTATGTATTAGGCCCGTGTGCCTTATAGGGCCTAACCTATCTACCCAGCCCACTAGGGCTGCTGTATGCCTTGACACAGTCATTCTCATCTAGTACGGTTTCAGATAGCCTAGCCTAACCCTTCCCTTCCTCCTCCAAGCCGCCGCCCATGGCGACGCCTCAGCCCCTGCGACGGCACTCGCCGAATCCGAGTCACCGACGATCGCGCTCGCATCCTTGCCACCCGCACGCCCGATCGGCAACGCCGCTAGCTCCCAACCTCACCAGCCGCCGTGCGCGTCCCCCAGTGGCACCATTGGCTCCTCCACCGCCGCTCCTTGGCCGCACCAGCGACCCTCGGTAGTGCTTCTCCACCTGCCATCGCGCCGCTGGCCACCGCTACCTCCCTAACCACGCAGGCAGACCTCAATGTTGTCCCTTCAGTCGTTGCTACGCCACAGGATCCCGCTGGCCTCAACCCCTGGTTTGCCGCCAGCCCACTGCCCCCGCTTCTGCGGCCATCCTCCCACTCTTTCTCGTACCGCGAGCCTCCACTGCCACGTGCACCTCTCCTCCATCCCTGGTCGCCGCTTGGCTCGACATCCCTCTCCCTGAAGGTCGCAATGTTTCCTGGCGCGTTCTCGTCATCGATGGTCGCACTGCCACAATGGTTGCCGCCCCTAGCGCACCCTTTAGTGCCACCGACTTCGCCTCGAACGTCCCCGCGCTAGCCTGGCCCAATCGTTGCAACCCACCTCATCCCTTGTGTACCCGGCCTGCCCGGTCCTGTCTTCGCCACCTAACCGATCGCACCGCTGCCCGTTTCTAGCTGTCAGCGCACCGCCTCTAGTCACCATTGCCCCCCTTACATGCGTGCCCGGGCGATCGTTGCAGCCCGTGGCACTATCAATGCCCAAGGCCCTCTGGCCGTATGGCACGTCCCCATTCGCCACCCATTGTCGCGTTGTCATCCTCGTTGTGTGGCCCGCCACCAGCCCGCTTGTGTCGGGCGCTGCGACCCTGACGCCAACAACCGTTGCCGTCTTCGCGGCCGCACCGTGGCCCGCTGCCACCATCCCGTCAATCCCTCGTGATGCGGTGGCTACAACCCAATCCGTCCTCGCTGCAACTATCGTCACATCTCGAGAGCGTGAGCGGGCCCTCACTCTTGTCAGGGAGCATGAGCGTGCCTTGCGGATGCCCACGCCTATTTGCTCGCAGTCACTGGCGTCTCACTCGCCCACGACGACGTTGTGGCCCCCCTCGTTGGCGACCTTCATGCCTAGACAACCGGTGTCTTGGCACATCCAGGTGTGGGCTCGTGTTCTACTGCCACCAGGTGCTCCTCATCCTCATGCCAGCTCTGGTGGTGATCATCGCTGCCGCCACTGCAGGCGAGGTGGTGGTGGTACCGTATGTGGCCCATGCATCCCCTGTCGGCACTTCTTGTCACTCCGAGTTTCGGCAGGCTCCACTGTCCCCCTGCACACTCCTTTCCGGCACCCCAACCACCTCCAGCACCCTATTGGATAGCTGACTCAAGTGCATCCTACCACACAACCCCGGACGTCATGATACTCTCCTCCCACCCTCCTCGCCCTTCTCATCCTTCTTTTATCGTTATCGAAAATGGATATGTTCTTCCAGTCAACTCAGTAGGTGAGCTGGTTCTTCCTGGTCCTTTTAGTCTTCAGAACGTTCTGCTTGCTCTTGACATCATCCAAAACCTTATTTTTTTCATTAAGTCACCACTGACAACAAGTGTTCTATGGAGATTGACCCCTTTGGCTTGTCTGTGAGTTATTTTGCCATCCAACGGCTTCTTCTTGGATGTGATAGCTCGGGGCCCCTATACACCTTGCAGCTTCCTGCCTCCTCTTCGTCTACTTCGCAAGCTCTGATTACTACTACTTGTACCACTTGACATCGCTGGCTCGTCGATCCTGGCCTTGATGCGTCCAAGTTGTCTAATAGTTCAATCATCTCGTGTATCAGAGACATCCAGGAGTCTCTCAATACTCCTGGACCTTTCCCTTACCCCTAGAGTTAGAAACGTTCACTACGTTGTCTCACTTTTTTGCTTGTATGTCTGCTTGGTTCGATCGCACCATCAGGGTCGTTCAATGCTTGATAAAGGGCGTGAGTTTGATAACTTCGCGTCTTGTGACCTCTCTCCTACGGTGTCTAGTTGTGCATGTCTTGCCCGCACATCTCTCCACAGAATGGCAAGGCTGAGCATGATTTGCACCATCAACAGCATCATACGCTCTCTACTATTTCATGCCCCCGTCCCTGCTCGATTCTAGGCTGAGGAGAGTTTGATAACTTCGTGTCTTGTGACCTCTCTCCTACGGTGTCTAGTTGCACATGTCTTGCCCGTACACCTCTCCACAGAATGGCAAGGCTGAGCATGATTTGCACCATCAACATGATTTGCACCATCAACAACATCATACGCTCTCTACTATTTCATGCATCCGTCCCTGCTCGATTCTGGGCTGAGGCTCTCCACAACATCATCTTCCTCCTCAATTGTCTTCCTACTCCTCACTTTGCATTGTTCAGCACCATTCCTGCCTACGAGCACCTTTGGGTCTTCGGATGCCCTTGCTACCCTAACCTATTCGCCACTGCACCTCATAAGATTGCGCCTTGCTCGACTCGATGTGTCTTTCATGGGTACTGCCCTAACGACAAGAGTATCGGTGTCCTGATCTTACCATCCATCGCCTCTTGATCTCTCGACACGTCATCTTCGATGAGTCCTTTCACTCCTCCGACTGCCACAGAGTGGGACTCCTTTTCGACACCGACATCGAGGCTGCTCCTATAAAACCGCCTCTCCTGCAGGTCTGTCCTACGCCACGCTGCTAGCGGCCCCGATGCCCCCTGTCGCGCAGCGCGCGGCCCAAACGATCCTGCCACGCCGTGCGTGGCACCAATGTCCCTAATCGCACTGTGCACGACCCCGACCCCGACGTCCCCTACCACATAATGCGCGATCCCTATGTCTCACTTCGGCGATCTCGTGTATGTCTATCAGCGATGTGTTCGGGCTGGTGCACCGACATGCTTTCACCCCGAGCAGGTGATAAACCACCCCTCGTTTCTCCGTTGGGGTCCTCCGACCTGTTGACCGCTACTCCGGCCTTGCCCTCTTGTTGGCAACTTCTCCGCAGCCTCCTGCCTCCTCGTCGGTCTCGCCCGTACCATCCTACGTCTGTAACGCCCTCACCGATCGTCACTAAAGTCGCACAATGGAGGAGTACGCGGTCATACTTGCCAATAGAACATGGAACTAGGTGCCACATCCCGCTCGTGACAACATTGTGACCGACAAGTGGTTCTTCACGCACAAGAAGGCAAATGTTTCTCTAGAGAGGTACTAGGCTCGGTGGGTTCTTTGGGGTTCCACTCAGCGCCCCAAGGTTGACTATGATGAGACATTCAGTCCGGTAGTGAATCCTGCTATAGTTTGCAATGTTTTATCCTTGGCTGTCTCGTGCTCTTGGTCGGTCCATCAACTGAACATCAAGAACACATTCCTACATGACACTCTGATAAAGATTATATTGCAGTCAGCCGATAGGATTTATGGATTTAGCTCGCCCAAACATGGTGTGCAAGCTGAACAATGATAGTCTCAAGCAGGCACCCCGAGCTCGGTACAATCAGATTGCCTCCTTGTCTCGTCAGGTTTTCTCGAGGCCAAGTCGGGCACCTCGCTATTTATCTATCGACGTGATGAAGGATACTGTGTACCTCCTCCTGTACGTCGATGACATTGTCTTCACGGCATCCAGTTCGACCATCTTACATCTCACCATCTCAGCCTTGCAGCGGAAGTTTGCTATGAAGGATCCAAACCAGCTTGACAACTTGGGCATTGCAGTTGAGCGTCTACGATGGCTTGTTCCTTCAACAACAGCCATACAGTGTGGTGATTCTTGTGCAGGTGGGCATGACTGATTGCAAGTCGTGTATCACTCCAATGGATACTCTAGCTGATGGTGCTCCTGTCAGCGATACCACCGCCTACAGGAGTGTGGCGATCCCACTGCCTACATGAGTGTGGCGATCCCACTGCCTACAGGAGCCTGGCAGGTGCTCTCCAGTCTCTCACCTTCACCAGACCGGATATCTCTTATGTTGTTTAGCACGTGTGCTTTCACATGCATGATCCACGAGAACCGCACCTCACAGCTATGAAGCGGATCCTCTGGGACACCATTGTCTACAACTTTCTTCTCCGACGTTTCTTGGTGTTCGAGTTGGTGGGCAGATTGCCCGGACACGCGTAGATCCACCATTGATTACGTTGTGTTTTCTAGGCGGCAACCTCGTCCCCTAGTCGTTGAAGTGGCAACACATCGTCTGCCGTTGGCCGCTCGAGTCAGAGGTCTGGAATCGCGTCGTGTCTGGTATCGTGTCGTGGCTAATGGTGTGGCTGAGGCTTCCTTGCTCCAAAAGTTGCTCTTAGAGCTCCAAAGTCCTCTCGTTCGGAGAATGCTAGTCTACTGCTACAACGTCAGTGTCGTCTACCCCTCCACCAACCCTGTCCAACACCAGTGCATGAAGCATGTGAAGATCGACCTCCACTTCGTTCGTGAGTGCGTCGCCCTCGACGATGCTCGGGATCTCCATGTTCCAACGACGTCGTAGTTCACTGACATCTTCACCAATGGTCTTCTTCGTCGGTGCTCCTGAGTTCCGGTCTAGTCTCACCATCTGCCGCGGCTAGATGCTAAGACTGCAGAAGCGTGTTAAGACTATATAGTAGGTGTGTGTGTGTATTATTGGGCGTGGCCCATGTATCCAATCCCCTAGGACTATATGTACGCTTGATACCCAATCAATGCAATTGAATCCTCATTTACCCCTCTTAACACCAATAAAACAAATGGCAAAATGATCATTTGCTTCCAGCAATGGCTCCATGAAAAATTCATGCATTGAATTAACCTTAACAGCACCATCACCGAGAATGTAGTACCTGAAGTTTGTCAATATCCCCCTCAGAATACATAAAGCAAACCCTCCAGTCATAGGCGTGCAAGACTTTTGGCTCGTCTCCAGCACCAAGTTTTATGTACAAATTTTGTCCAACCCTATTCGTGAATGTCGTGTACGGGCGCACTTGTACAACCTATAGAACCATGACATGAAATTAATTGAATGACGTTTAGTATATGAAGTTGCAAATTACAAGCAGTTACCTTAGTTGGAACATCTTGATATGGGGATGGCTTTGAACAAAGAAGAATGTGTATGCATTTTCCATCATCATCATAGGCAGAAAGATCAACTGTACCATCCTAGATAGAAGATGAAGAGATGAGAAACAGCACCATTATAATCAAAATGGTTAAAAAAATAAGCATATTCAAACTAACCATATCCCCGAGAGACAACAGCTCATTCACAGATCCAAATCGTCCCCCATGTCTGCTGACAGATGATGAAAGGCCTAAGCTCTTAAAATTTAATCCAGAAGCTATAGTGTATCCCTCAACCAATTCGTCGGGTTTTATATCATAGAGAACCTTCTCACTCCTTTCCAAATGTGGACGTGTAAGAAACCGCCTCTTTTCTTTACTTCCAGAGATATCAATAAGTCGCAGAGTAACTGGAGGCAATCTAGCAAAAGATATCCAATAGGGAACATATATTCTGATAACTCTTGCCATCAAATAGTCATTATCATTGCTTTGTTCAAGTAGAACCTGTACAATCCTACAGAAGAATGGGAGGTGAACAAAACAATTTTCTATGTCATCGACAAATCAATTTCATATTTGCATTGTTACCTTCCGGATAGGGAATTTCTGAGATTGATAAATTTTGAAGGTGCTTCTGTCGGATGTGATATAAGAACAGGTTCCTGGAACATAAAAACATGTCAAACACAAGGACAGAAGAAACTAAGCATCCATGAAAGAAGCAAACCATACGTACATCCATCAGTTCCCATCCCCCATGTGGAACGAGAGACAAGTACAAAGGGATTCTTGGATCGACATTGTGAACCTTCACAGTCTCACCAGGATTTAAGGTACCCCGGGAACTTGAATCTTCATTGTCAAGATGGCTAGAACTAATCGTGTAATGTGCAGAAATGGGAAGATAGAATGATAAACACAATGGGGATTTGATAACAATACTCCAATCATATATTGGATCCATTCGAACATCTTTGCCTATTTCCTTGGATTCTATACTCAAGCAAAACCATAGTCCTTGACAAGAACTGGAGGTGCCATTTATCTGGGAGCAGAATAGCAGGTTTTCTGATTCATAAAGATCAGATACACATATATTTAGAACCTCCTCTTTTCTGAACTCAGTTTGACTGCGCCTCTCCTGGACATCACTCCATGAATAATTCATGTGTTCATGAATTGCCGGTCTTAGCTGCAGTTCATATGGCACAACAGGATGTGAAAGACCTGGCAGTGGGACTGAAACTGTAGAACTGGGCTCTAACATTCCAACTAAGATCTGATTTTCTATATCAAAATTATCTCCCTGTTCATCTGACTGTGCACTTTGAGAAGGCCTTTCTTTAAGACGCAAATCAACAACGATATTGGTTGTATTAATAACTGATACAAGGGAACGTATGCTAACATATCTGTTGCCTTCCTTGACTGCTGCTTCACTAGCAATTACACAATTGCCAAACCTCCAACATGCTGCAGGTACAGCATAGTTTAACTTAATGCTTGTCCAAGGCCCATCTTTGGAAGGACTAATTTGAATATATCCACTCTTGCTTCTGCTAGGATTAGCTCTGTTCCCTTGTACATTAGCTCTACTAGAAACAAGTACGGCAAATCTTATTTTACCACTAGGTTTAACAGTTTCATGTTCCTGCCAAAAAATGTGAAAATAATGTCATATCTTATCTGGATTAGATTTTACTGAAGGCAGCGCGTGATTCCTCTCCAAAAATAAAATAAAAAATAACAAACATGGTTCTTAGAATGTCACTTCTTCCCACCGTTTTGGTTGACATAAGGTCTCCTAAAGTCAAATCAAACTTGGTACAGTCCGAACTTGAGGTAGGAAGGAGCTTCTGCACAACTTGCTTCAGTGGAGCAGAGTATATACCAACAGGTCGACCTGTTGACAGCACAAAAATAAATAAAAAATATGAAAAAAAAACTCAACTAGGGGGGTGAGATGTCAATGGGTCCCCCCTAACACTGATACTTAGAAGGCAAGGATCAAACCCTGGTTTGGCTGGGTGACATCCACCCACGTTAGCCAATTCACCGCAGGGAGATTCTCAAAAGAAAATAGAAGTGTAGGAAAACAAACAAAATTGACACCAAAATGACGAACCTCTACCAGCATCAAGCACAAGAAGTTCCAAAATATAACTGTCCTGAAACATTTGGAGCAGAAATAAAATGTTAATTAAAAAATAACATGGTGCCGGAAAAGTTACAACCGATAGGAGTAGGAGGACCATCATCAGAGATGTCCGAAGGAAGACGTGTACCAATGTTCCAGAACATGCCCGGCTTACATACCTCAGATTCAACTTTGAAAAAGAACATTTCGTTCCAGTTCACCTTTCTGGTGTTCTGCGAAGAGTGCTCACCACTAGCAGCACAAGTACGGGCACTCTGTTGTTGAACACCAGATATAGAATAATTGTTTGAAAAGAGCCGCACTGCAACTAAATATTCACCAGTTCCTAATCCTTCATCAACCTTGATCTGGAACAGAATCCTAAGTTAGGAACCAAAAAGTTGTTCTTGGCAATAATTTATGTAGCAGACAATCAGAATTCTGTTCTTGAATGAGCAGGAGAGCTGTGTGTCATTTCTTCACAAAACTACAGATAGTTGGGCAAAACCATAACAAAAGTGCAGATTTAAAGAGCTGTATCACAAAACTTCAGATTTGTGCACACTTGTACCACAGAACTATATATTCAGTAATAGTAACACAAAACCACAGATTTAGTGAACAATAATCTCAAAACTACAGATTTTAAACATCTTAAATCTGTACTTTCATGACAGATTAACGCATTAAACTTTTGTAGTTTTGTGATATACGGCTCACAGATCTGTAGCTTTGTGATACAACTCCTTAAATCTGTAGATATGTGAAAGGTTTGTCAAACTGTCTGTAATTGTGTGAAACTTACTCTTTCATCAAAGAAGGCAACTAACAAGTACAACACGACAGGAAACACCACACCACACTGCATCACCAAACACTTAAAACATACATGCCAGAAAAAGAGAACCAAAACTAAACTACAAGGTTGGGCTGCCCTCTGGCCTCTGCTGATCTGGAGACGAAGGGTGAGGCGGGGAATGTTGGTCGCACAGCCCAGGAAGGCAACACCACCACCACCCCGGGTGGCCGTCTCCCAGCCAGTCGCTCCTCTGCTAGTTGCCTCTCTACAAGTGGAGCTCCCCATCGTGGTTCTTTCCTCCTTCCCTCCAACACCCCTGTCGTCCCCATCTCCCCCATCCCTATCGCTGGCTCCTCACTGCTGCCCTCCCGGCCAGCCACCCTGCCAATCATCTCCCGTCGTTGGAGCCCCTCATTGCGCCACTCGCCCCCATCACCCCCGCTGTTCTCGTTAGCTCCCTCCCACCTGCCTCGTCGCCCTTCCATCGTTGATTGGTCCCTGCCTCCTTCACAATGACCCGCCTCCAAAGCCTCTTCCCCATCCTCCTAGCCTCGTCGTCCCTGCTGGTCTCCCCCCCCCCCCCCCTCTCTGGATCCATCGCTTCCACCATCCCTTCCCTGTTGGCTCCCCCTAATGCAGGTCGCTGCCCCCTTCCCCTCGACCTCAGTCTCGATCTCCAATCTGATTCTCCCCAAGTTCCTTGGGCTTAAAGATCCAGCCCTTGCCCCCCTCCCATTCACCTCCTAGGTCCAGATAGTCACCCCTCCAGTCATCTTACCATCCCTTGTTGCCTTCCCCGCCTTTGTTGGATCACGGTGTCAGGCCCACCCGGTTGCCTTGGTCATCGCACGATAGGTCGATGATGTCTTGATCACCATTTTCCCCATACCCGCTTACTCACTCTCCATCCTATGCCGAAGTGACAACAGGTGGGGCATTGGTTGGCTCGACAGCTGCCAAGGTGTTCATAGCCGATGATTGCAGCAACAAGACGGAGTTGGATTCAAGAGACAAATCTCAAGGCGCTCGGCCAGTTCCTACAGATTGATCGCTGATGTTTCAACTGTTTCTCATTCAGACACATCTCAAATCTGTGTTACCCCTAGCTCTGGGAAGTTGGAGTGTGATAGCTTGGATGCTACTTCATCGTCGCCAGTCCAAGTGCACCAAATTGTCATCCATGTTAGAGTATGTGTGTTAATGGTAATTATATCATTAGCTAGGAGGCTTCTTGGCCCCCAAGTTTGTACTCCAATATGTACCCTTCGGTAGCATCAATGGAAGTAATTCAGTAACTTTCTTCCAATATTATATCCCTTCCCTTCCTCCCCGTCACGCCATGTGCGGCTCCGACGTCCCATGCCGCACCCCGCACGGCTCCGACATCTCCCACGACGCTATCACCGATCCCGTGCATCTGTCTCAGTGTGGTCTACCTCTCCACCAACCCCATCTAGCACCAGCTCATGAAACATGTGGAGATCGACCTCCACTTCGTTCACGAGGGCTTCACCGTCATCGATGTTCGAGTTCTCCATATTACGACGACTTCCAAATTCACCACCATCTTCACCAAAGGCCTTCCTTCGTTGGTGCTATCGAAGTTCTGGTCCAATCTCAACAGCTGTCTAGGCGTTGCGACTGTGAGGGGTGTTAGAGTATGGTGTCAAGGTTAATTATGTCATTAGCAAGGAGGCTTCTTGGTCCCCAAGTTTGTACTACTACATATACTCTTTGACAGCATCCATGGAAGTAATCCAATCATTTTCTTCTAATAATCCACTTAGACAAGGTTCCAAGTTTCAAGCCACTTGTACTACTACATATACTCTTTGACAGCACCCATGGAAGTAATCCAATCATTTTCTTCCAATAATCCACTTAGACAAGGTTCCAAGTTTCAAGCCCTCATGGAGGTCTCTTTAGACAGGAGAGGGAAGGATTTGCAATTTCACCTTGATGTCATTGATGCTCAGATGGTATATTCAGCAATTGCTAAGCACTTGGCAGATGGGTAGGATCCGATGATCCTTGATGCTTCCATGTCACTTGCGCCACCACTGACTATGCCTACTACTGTGTGTTAGTCTATGAGGACTATTTGTTTGGTGGTGGCACAGGTCGTGTTGTTCTTCCTTAGGGTTGTTTAGTTTTAGTCTTCTTAGGTAGTGAAGGTTGTTGGTAGGTCGCTGTTTTGGTGTGGTCAAGTAAGATTATGTTGGTCATTGTTTTTGGTTCTCTCGGTAATTTTACTATGAGACAATTGTATTTTCACCACAATTTTAGAGGTTAATTGTGATCTAGCCATTGATTTTCATTTTGTGTTTTAGCCATAACTTTCTTCCTTCCAACCTGCCGTTTACCACAAGTTTCTAACTCTGTTAGGATATTTTCAAATAAACAGAATAAAAAAAGAAAAATTCGATGGAAAATCATATAGTGACCAAAATACCCCTCAGTACTCGGTCTAGAGAATGGGCAGACGGGAGGCGAACCCTAGTGATAGCAGAGGCAGCTGTTGTGGGCTCAGCGCAGCAGCATGCGCGGTGTGGTGGCAGCGTGCTCGGCGCGGAGGCGTGCACGAGCGCAGCGCAACGCGGCAAGGCAACAGTTCGTGAAAGTGCATCTAGGCATTCCCTTGTGGGTTTTGGACGATTGATAACAAACAAACGATATCATAATAGAATTTGTTGAGATGAAAGCAGATATATGAAGAACAGAACTTATGGTGCACAAAAATGTGAAAAATGAGGATTGAGAAAGGAAAAGCCCAAGTGAAGAATGGAAACGCTAAGTAGATGTTAATGTATATGATGTGTGTGAGAGACATTCCAAGAGCTCATAACTTTGCGTAGAGGGTAAGGGCTAAAATCAACAATTAAGCAATTCACTAAAGCACCGGACATGTCCGTTCACGAGCGGACTAGTCCGATACACTTTCTGTTCTCACATAGACAAGTCCGGAACAGAACCGGACTAGTCCAATCAACACACTGTTCCCACCCGGATGTGCCGGACAAGTCCGTTCAACTTTCTGATATTTTGCCAACACAACACATATCACCTTGCACCTTGCACCGAACAAGTCCGTCCAGTTGTGGACTAGTCCGATTGAGTTTATGGAGTCCTCACGGACTAGTCCGGTTAAATTTTTGTTCCAATGCGGACAAGTGTGGATTACCTCACACAATTTAGGGTTTCAATTTAGGGTTTCAGGTGTGCTGCACAATTTACACAAGTTTTACACAGCACACCAGACTACTCCGATCCCCGGAGCGGACTAGTCTGACCGTCGGGATCCCTAACGGTAATCTTTTTAGAAAGTCTATAAATAGATGATCTAAGACCCCACAACTCACAACTAAGAACTCTAGCACCGTCATATGTTCCAAGAGCATAGAAACACTTCTCCACACACATCTAAAGCCCTAAAAAGTTAAATCTTTTGGGAATCAATATTTGAGAAAGAGAGATTGTCTTCTACGCATTGTTGAGCTCTTGGGGTTTGAATCTCTTATACACTCTCGCATCTATTGTACATCTTTTGAGTGTATTTGATTCATATTCTCACTGTAATTTTGTAGCAGCCCTCAGCATGTGAGGTTGTCCCATTAACTCGGTGATTACCCTTGACACTGGAACTCAAGTCGTCCTCTGTGGTGACTTGAAGAGGTAAAGGGTTGATTGAGACCCGACTCTGTTTGGGCCCCTCAACGAGAAGTAGATCTCTTTGGTGAGATCGAACCTCGGTAAAAATTCTTGTCTCATGTTTTCTAGTTCTTTATTTTTGCAACCATCATCATGTAGGGCATAGGATTATTCAAACTTGCAACTTGCATCAATTTTGTTCCATGTGTGAATCACTCATACCAATCACTTACTCAAGTTGTTAGGATAGTTTACTATATTTCGCTGTTGAATCGTTCGAGGAAATTACATTAATTGTTAATCTTTCGTAGGCATAACTAGTACGCCGGACTAGTCCGTATCCTACACCGGACTAGTCCGTATCCTACACCGGACTAGTCCGGCCCTCCTGTATTTGACATTTCTGTTAAGTGGGTCAGGAAAAAGTTTCAACGTCTATTCCCTCTCTAGGCCACATTCAGTTGGCCACTGTGCGTCACGGCGGGCAGCGACAATTTGGCGCTCCGGCTGGCCTTCACCCTAGCGGCGTGGAAGCAGACAGACACCCCGATCCCCGCCGCTCTTCCCTGATCAGAATTGCAACTGTTTCCAATCGTGTTGTAGGAGCATCAGCAGCTCGTAAAAAGGATGGCCCAATGGCTTCCAAAATTCCAGATGACAAGATGGTAGATGCATGGAAGAAGAGCTTGAAGAGATTATGGGCACTGGTTAGCGGCATACATTGGTAGTTAAATATTCAAATTTATTCTCATTTGCTGAATTCAGCAGATTAACTGATTTTGGGTGTAGTGGAGCAGAAAGAAATAATGTGAACTAGGTCCTTTGGGTCAAACTGTCAGTGCAATGGAATTATGTACCTGCTTTTTTGTTTGTTTCTCATTTCGATTATGCAATGTAAGAACTGCATATCCTCTGTTTTTCCCTATTCTTTCATTCAATCAACCAGCTTGCCACTTGTCAGGTGACTTGTTCATGAGATTCACGTCTAGATTTTGAAATTTGCCAAAAAAATGAATTTGTTCAGATTACATTGTTGTTGTTGAATTTTTGGACCTTTTAACTCAAAATTATGTTGCAAACAATGGTAACATCAAAATTTTGGTAAAATCATAAAGGGTATATTCGTCTTTCCATGTCAAAGTTAACACCGTTAAGGGTACTTAATGGACTTGTGGTAATCTAGAGCTTCGGATAGAAAAGTCATGGCTAAAACACAAAATTTGAAAATCAGGATCTAGATCACAATGCCTTCACAACTGTGGTCGAAACACAATTGCCCCTTTTATTATATATTACTACAACCACAGTAGGAGTTTCCCCTACTGAATTTCCCTAAAAGAAAACTAAACTACAACTCTACAAGGTTATTTTTGGCTGATTGCACATTGCTTTATTGTTGACCTTTTCTTTAATAATAATCTAACAGTAGCGGTCTCTACAGTGACCAGATTCCAGAGATCCCTAGCTCCAGAAGCACACCAAAAGGTGACATGCTCTGGCACTCATCTGTCCCTGCCTGTAATAATCTTGAACGTATAAATATTGGGTTAAGCAGTTGTTTGTTGACTTGAATGTGACAGAAAGCTGAGTGTGATTTCACTAAAGAAGAAAGAGTAACCAAGTACAACACCCATTCACCCACCACAGCTTAGAACAATCAGCTAGCGTCAGATGCAAGGGATTTTGTGTAACAAAAAAATAGAAAATAAAACTTGATTGATGAAGAAGCAACATTCAGGCATGCAAAATGCAGAAGATGATGCTTGAAGATTCAGCTAAAAGGTCAAAGAGGAAATGGTTGAATGAAAGAAAAAAGTACCTCAGCATCAGCAAGAATTGCAGTTATCATCAAATGATATAATTTAACAGATTTTCCATTTAGATGAGAATCCAATAGATTCCTTGATGCTGGAACTTTTATGGACCTATCATCCCCGGATGGCAACAGAGTAACAAGCGAGCTGCTACGTTCAGCAGTTCTTATGTATATATCTTGCCCAAGTTTGTTTTGTGGGACAATGAAATAACTTCTTCTTTGATGCACATCAAGAACTGGCTGCTCAGAAGGAGAAAATGTTTCCTGATCATAAAATAAACAACATTAACTAAATAGACAAATAATGATGAACTAAATGTTCAAACTGAAGGGAAAAAGACGAAGTTTTTCTCCTTTTTATTTTAATGGACAAAGTAGGTGGCAAGATGATGACATTGTTAATCTTCGAGCGTACTCCCTCCAATTTTTTGTCATTGGGATTTAGGACAAAAAAAAAACTAATACATTTTAACTAGTTTTCTTGACCTAATAACATCAGAATAAAAACAAAGGGAGCATAATATGATAAGATAGAATCCTCAGTGAGTGGAAAGGGCACCCAGACATGCTCCACAGTAAAGATAAAAGGAAACCACATAGATAGTGAAAAATGGATAGAAAAGATATACCTTCTTGTATAGTTCATCACCAAGGCTGATATTGTTCCAGCTAGCATAAGCTTGTGACAACATGTTTGTATTGGAAACTGATACATTCAAATTCAGATCTTGCGTTGAGGTAATACGAAGTTGGCTCGGGGAGCCTGGTGTATTCATGTCATATTGGTACCTAATACCCATTGCAAAATAAAAGTACCAAATTAAACAATAGTTCAACCAAAGCAATCAGTTTTGGATTTACTCCATGATACAGCAACTAGCGTGGTGCCACAGGTCAGATATCATGACATGCAAGTAATCAGGTGAAATATTGTGAGTTAATATTTGGGAACAGCAATAGTGAACATATAACCTACAATTTATCTAGTGCTTAAGGCAATACATATATTTGGGAACAACTATAGTGTAGGTTATCCCCTGCTGTCGCAAAGAGAAGAAAAAGGGATTTAGTTCCTCTTGGAGTTACCTAAGAAATCCATCTGTTGGTTCGATGAAGGGCTCCCACGAGCTATACTTGTCATTATAAGACCTGGCCACAAACGACAAGCTCACAGTTGCATTCATATGATGAGTGCCCCCATGATAACTAAGTCCAACACTATCAAACGACACTCCAAACAATGGCACCATCTGCATAGAATAGTTCAAAATAAATCCGAGAACGTAGCATAATAAACATCTAAGGACCAGCATCAGAGGAGCTACAACAATGGAAGTCAAAGACATATTTCACTGAGTTTGAGATATTAAAATAAATAACAGTTGATAGCTGAAGATCCATGCACACAGGCCAATGATTTGGATAAGACTCACCTGCTATGGAAAGAGAAGCTAGTCTAAGCAAGATATCTAGTTGGTCTGGTATCAGGAGAAGTTGTCTAGTCAGTTGTCTGTTTCCTAGTTCCCTAAGTTAGCTAGATGTCACATCTTGTACCAGTTAGAAAGGATATAGAAAGGGATCTGCCCAGGTCAGATAGATCAGAGCCTCTTGTTGCATGGGAGAAGCCCAATGAGAAAGGGGGTCTTCTCCAGGCACTAATCAGAGCTTCTTGTTTCATGTGAGAAACCCAGCAACAAGAGGAAGATCGGCCCTACCTGATCTCTGCTGTACTTCTCTTCAATGTCCACATTATTAGTTCCTAAATTAAATAGCAGGCACTAACTGAAGATTAGAATAATCTACAAGGTAAGACTCACCATTCCCCCATAATCATCAAAAGAAACGGCAGAGAATGTCTTAATTTCAGCATCTATAATGATACTATCTGAACTGTTTGATGTAGGCGGACCAACAAGCTTCAGGGCGAGCCTCCTTGGTGGTTTTCTATTTCCACTTCTAAGAAGAAATGTACCAGCATCTTTATCAACAGTCCATAAGCTAAAATGTTCAGATGCTCTAGCACCAGATGAATCCCATACACTTTCCTCAGAAAATTGACCTCCTGTCACCATGTCACTTCTAACACATCTTAACAAACTGAAGTCCTCATTCATTGGGGGGCTTCTAGATGCAACACACCCTAATGCCACAAAACCTGAGGGGGCTCGAGGAAACCAAAATGATATACCCTCAGCACCTCGGTGCTTCTTGATTCGACCAACAAGATCATAACCTTCAGGCGCTCTGATAAAAGAGTCTTCACCAGTACCACGAAGGACAACTGCTGAATTTGGCGGTTCATACCTACATTTGAGGTTAACTACTAAGTTTCATATTACAAAGAAAGGTTAAGTTTTAAATGACAAAAGACTGATAACGTATATAGTACCCATTAACAGCTATGTCGCCAAAGTAAAACATTCCTTCTGACAACATTGGACGCCATATTGAGAGCTTCTTTGGTGCAGACGTCCCACTATTTGACCAAATTAATTTAAAGCTTGCTACAGCTTCAAATAGCCGACCAGAGGTCAATGCTGATCTCTCGAGACGTGAGGCATCATTACTAATATCTTGCCCTCTAGAGATAGCCTTCAAAGATGAATCTGCACTGTTGAATAGCATATGGCGAAGATCATAAATGTTTCCATGCACACTCATACTTGCAGGATCTCCAGGTAAAAAAGAACCAAAAGCATTATCAATACGCCAGAATATCATGCTAGCATTACCCCTGAAAAAGTACGATTAAAAGATTATAAATGAGCATGCAATCTCTATAGCCACACGACAAAACAGTTGAATACAAAAGGTAGTTAAGATACTCTTTGTTTGACCTCAGTGAGATGCAATCCCTGATATTACCCGATGAAACCAAGGATGCAGTTAAACAAAACACTGAAGACAGAGGTGGTTCAGCAGTTCCAGATATTACAACACAACCCATTGCAACATAGCCCGTGGGTGCTATAGGTAACCAAACAGAGCAGAGCTCATCAACATTAGAGGGGTTATTCTTCAAGTCTTCCTTATCCTGATGAATATCAGTTGTTCTCGGAGGACCAGATTGCCATACTAGCTTGTATGATAAAGGCCTTTTGACCCTTACAAAGTTTGTATTCAAAGCAAGGACTCCTTTAGTAGGAGGATCATTCCTAACACGAAACAAAAAATAAATGTTAATAAAATTCTTCCACCATGAAAAGAAGCTCAGGAAAAAATTGGAGTATGAAATAGTAATCACAAACATTGGTGTAAGATAATCGCCAAAAATGGCATATCCAGATGGAGCACGTGGTCGCCAGAAAGAGAACACTTGACCATTTGCACTGCCTACAAAAGTCAACTAATTCTGATGAATATGAATTGTAAACTATGATTATTGATGATAATGTAACTACAACTTATGCCGCACCTTCCATTGTTGCAACTTTATCAAACTGGTTGCATAACAGTGAAATTTTTTTCGATGACATCCTGAGAAATGCTGAAATTTCTTCCTGGACAGCTAAAATTAGCCTGAGAATACTAAAGGAAAAATTCATATATATTTCAGAAACTAGCAGATTCAGATTTGTCTTCCCCAATATGTTGGAATACTTCACAGACATGTCAAATGGCTCTATAACTCTGATACCATTACTCTCCATCTTTAAACCAAGTATGTTTCCGTTCATCTCCATACTATTGCCCTTCATTATAAGTCTGTCGTACAAAAAGAGGGATTAAACCCCCAGAATACTGAGGAATACATTACAAACACTGTTTTAATATCAGGCACAAATTAAAGAATTTATTTTCCATTTACAAGAAAAGGTGTGCTTCAGTAAATTTCTGGAAAGAGATGACCGTAAAAAACTCTAGTAGGATGGACATACTTGTTAGTCCTAGTCGGACTCTATTAGAGTCCTAGTCAGACTCTCCATGTAGTGTGACTCCTATGCACTGCACCCCTATATATGTAACTCATATTCATGCAATACAATCATTTAATTCCGACATAATTTATCTGTCATGGTATCACATGACTTTTTCTGGTCTTGTGACCTCTCACTTCAGCTAAACCCTAGCCGCAACCAATCCATGGCCGCTATCGACTCCCTGTCTGACCCTACCGCCATGGCCTCCCCACCAAAGGCACGCTAGACACCTCCGCAGCTCGCGACTGCTACGCTGCTACCGCCCACCAACGCAAGACAAGTGATCCTATATCCCTGATATTCCTGGCATTTCCAAAACAAAGCTCTCCTTTTATTTATTCTAAAAGCAGGAAAACACACCCAATTCGGCAGCAAACCCACATTTGCACCCTTATTCTCCAGTTTCGTTTTCATGAATGCTTTTGAATTCCATGTCAGAATGTTCCAAGAAAAAAATCCATTTCAGAAACTGAGACACCTACATTCAACAAAAGGGCACAAACCTGCAAAATGCGTCTGTGCGGGCATGAATAACCTTTGTTGATAGTGCTAAATTTTCATCTGCATTCCTTGATGTGTTATAAAAAGTAAGCTCTGGTCCAATCGCCTGGAACAATCATCTAAAACAATTCAGCTATACAATTAAGAAATGCCAATCACGTGTAGATGCAGCAGCTTCAAAAATTATGTGATGCTAGTGGTTTCACGGTTTGTAAGTTGTAATCTGCCGGATAAAACAAGACAGGCACCTACAAGCAACCCCAGCTGATGCAAATGGAAAACCTTGTGGATTTAGGAATGCTATTATCAAGAATTCAAGATGCATGCACCAATCAAATTGTTGGAGTGTATCATGTATGGAGGGGCATTTTAGACAATAGTCAAGGGTAATGTGGTCTTTATGTAGAGAGTTCTTGGCCCTCAAGGCTACTACCATATATGTACCTCTTGACAGGATTAATGAAGATTAAGATTCCCTTCCAATTCAAATGACCTATGGAATATGAAGGAAGGTGGGCAACAGATTCAAAGAGAAACACTCCCACTCACACCTAGACTGCGGCAGGTCTAAGAAGTGGTATAGAGTGAGCTACAATATTTTATTTTGATTGCACCAGCCAGGAAAAAAGCTCAAGATCATCGGTTGTGAGCCGTTTTAGCTGCATACATCAATGAATCCACCCAAACTTAAGCTTATGGTGAAGGGTGGGCAATGGACTCATACTTCACTAGATATATTCAAACTTAAAATAAAATCTTGGAATATTCCTGAACTGTTTATGTATCTGCTATGCGGCTTAGGCAAATTTCAAAGGAAATAGAATGAATTTGCTTCAATAAGCTACATATGGCCTACAGAAACAAGTAGCAGGCCACATCAAACATGAAAGAACAGTGCAGTACAAGAGGAAAGTTGTATGTCAGAAAGAAAAAGTTTATGTTCAGCAACTTAAACCATTACAAACCCAGGTAACTGTTCACGTGGTTTCAGATACAGGCTGCATTCTGGTAACTTAACATCTAGGAACCCAACTGAATCATGCGAACTTTTTGAAGCCAGATCCCCCAGTGTACTGGTCCGGGGGCAAATGTACATAATTTTTTATCACCTTTCGGTCAACTTTTGAGCACAAGAATGTTGGTTCTAGCCTACAACACATCATAAAAGACAACTAGTTCCCAACTATAGCTACTAGTACGGAGCAATACCTGTAGTTCCATTGTGAATTGTGTTGATAAATCAGCACTTGCAGTTTTCACATTGTTTTCTGCAGTTCCCTCGCTGGGAGTTGGTAGCAGGCAATCACTCTCTCTTACTAAGTAGACCTGGTCATCCTTGGATGCTGAATATCCACAATCATCGCCAAGATATATACAGGAGTCCAAAAATTCACCATTCTGCAGCAAGATATTGAGCTGTAAAATCAAAGTGTGCTAAGTACGAAACAAGAACCATAGAAAGCGTAGAGCATTACCACAATAGTGACATTCCGAAACTGTAACCTCTTACACCTGACTACATGAATGAAACACTCTGAGCTAGGGCTTGAGAGAATTTTCCCATCTCTATCCAGTAAATATAACTTTCCACCATTTCCATCATACACAAAGTGATCAAATCTTTCATTATCGACAACCAAGGGCTTTTGAGGTGAGAGACTAAAAGTTGACTGCTCCTGATAGTATATCTGATCATTCAATACTACTGGAGAAATCATGTGCAGAAGATCCTTGTCTTCGTCGTTGGATAGAAGAGAACGAGCAGATGGGACAAAGAATTCGACTATTGCTAGTAAGAAGTCAAGTACCACGAGAAATTTGGGCCGCTGAACACAGAGAGACACAAACGACGAAGATTTTCGGAAGATAGCATCAAGAATGAGCATTGAGGGGATTGGTTCAAGGTCTAGATCTTTTTGTATCCTTCTTTCACCTGAATCAAGTTCGTTCAGATTATCATAGCCATCAACATATGATGTATCTCTAACTGTTGCTGATTTCCCAATAGCGAGCCTTAACTCCTCTTTTGTTCCTTCACGATCATCAAAAACAGAAAATCCTTTGAGGGTAGCATAAAGAAAACTCTCCTCCTGTGTATTTGATTTATAGAGAAGCCATGCACCACTGGCCTGAGAACAAAAGAGTATATGGTTATGTAAATTTATGTCGAACAAAGAACTATAGCCCTCATAGGAAACAAATACCAGGGCCAGGAGAAAACACTGTGTACTTATATTTTGATTAATGGAATATCTCAGCAAAGAGAACACCGCAAGAATCTTCAATATATGCAAAAAGAACGCAAAACATGTCGTGTTTTCAAGTTACTATTGATAGAAATACCAATTCGAGATCATGCTAACATACTGCATTACTACCAAAACAGAAGATTTTATCAACTTTGGAGATAATGCACACATATCCCTCTAGGATTCCAACTGGAGTGTGTTAACTATTTACATAGCTTAAACGCAGCTGCTTCAAATGCGTCCTTCCAGCCAACAAGCTTACTTGATTCTTTACAACCGTATAAAGTTCCGTGTGATATTCTTTTCATTCTGTTGGGCTAGGAGCTCACCTTTTTTCTCTTGGAAGACATACTGGGTTCATTTTACAAGTTCTTTGCTGTCAACTGACTACAGTTGAGAAACTGGTAGGAGAGACTCCTACTGCTCAATGCAGGCCTTTATTAAGTGTTTCTTTTCAAACCAATCACAAAGTAAGTTCGGTCCGTGACGAAAGTAACAGCTATTGATGACAATTCCTTTAGCGGACTCATGCTGACAACAGTGTTAGTGATGAAGTTACAGGCGTATGTTATTGCACAAACCGTGTTCAGGCGTTCTCGACATGATTATAAGACAAACTAGTCCAAGAGGAAGGAATATTTTGAAAAACAAATGAAGCAGTCACTGAAAATTTGAGAACCTGAACACTAGCCAGAGGAGAGTCTCTTGTCGATCCTGAATGCAGAGAAAGCTCAACCAGATTTACTGAGACAGAGAATTTATTGGTTATCCACATTTCTTTATCTTCAGGCGAGTCTTCAGTACTTTCAGAAGAAGATGCTGATTCATGAGATGGAGTTGTGGAAGCTCCATATTGAGGATCATCCAGAGCAGGCACAGTACGTGGTGTCTCGGAAAAATTAGATAATGCACATTCTGATATAATTTCATACTCTCGATTGGATAGTGCTGCTTTCAGAACTTCCACCTATAAGATATCGTAGATAAAAAAAAATGAGTTTACAGTGGTTACTGTAAGGAAAAAAGATTAACCAAGACCTTCAATTAAACATGCATTCACAGAAAATGGTCTACCTTAATTGCTGCCTCCACCACTGGCAACTGATGCCTGAGATCACGCAATGATCTGCGAAGCTCAAAAGAGAGTCCTTCCACATCTTGAATTATGGTTTCTCCACGCACCATGTTCATACCAATAACTAAGTTTATGTCCCTTACCTACAAAGGGAACTATGTAATTTTGCTAGAAGAATGACCCTTAAACGCAAGAAAAGGCACTGTGACGCAATACGGTGTGCAAATTTGGTGTTCATTTGCTAGGTGTACAAAACAGAAAACCAAATTATTAAAGTACAACATACAGATACTCTGACCTCCAGAAAACCAAATTTGGTGTCAACTACGGTGCTTTGGGCATATTCAACAAAGACCTTCAGAAGCACCGGTCAACAGTGGAATTTTAAAAGGTAGGGAAAATATTAGGAGAGGTAGAGGATGACCAAGGCTGACATGGCAGGAGGCGATGAAGCTAGACTTGAAAGAGTGGGATATACCTAAAGATTTAGCTCATGATAGGACTGCATGGAAATTAGCAATTCACGTGCCAGAATCGTAGTTTATCTGTATTTTGTTACTCTTATCTTCTTCCTTATGACTTCATTTTCTTTTTAACAAATAAATCTCAGAATTTTAGTTTATTTGAATTTTGTTACTCTCGCCTTATTTTTCTACTACTACTCTTTCTAAAAATTAAAAATTGTTGGGTTTCATTCCTAGCCAACCGCAACTTGCTTGGGACAAAGGCTTGGTTGTTGTTGCTGTATACAGATATTCTGAGTGCATACACAAACAATCATGGTTATTAACTGCAGTGAAAAGTCTATTACTACTATACGATGGAAAGATTGCGGAGTAGCCAGCACGCCACCAAAGGAAATTATGATTAAGAAAAATCAGTTATAACATTTCTATTAACTGTGATCATAATACCACCGGTCATGATCTACGGTCCAATCTGCCCCATTAAAAATAATACATACCCATCAACTTCTAGCTAGTAACTAATAATTATCCCAACAACACTGCTACAGTTACGTTAGTGTTAGACTGTATTAGTCTTGTGTGTATGACTTATTGGGCCTAGCCCATGTATCCTAACCCCTATAGGGATATATGTACCCTTGACACTCCATCAATGTAAAATAATCACTTACTTACCTCTAACATGGTATCAGGCTAAAAATCCTAACCCTAGCCCGCCCTCTATTCCCTCTCTTAGCCGCCGCCATGGCTCTCTGGCCGCCCACCACCGCCTGGTTCGCCGCCCCCTAGCCGTCTGGGCCTGCCGTGGCCAGATTCGGAACGCCGCTGGCTGGATCTGGCCCGCCGCCGCCACCAGCTCCAGGCCCACCACCGCCTGGCCAATCCGCGACCACCAGTCACGACCCCCGCCGTTGCCTCCGCTAGCCTGCCAGCACCGTCGCGCCTCTGGATCCTGCACCATCGGCCTTCGCTGCCTCACTGGCCGATCTGGATCTAGCCCAGGGTGCCACCACCACACCTGGCCCCTGCGGCGGCGCCACCCTCTTCGTTGTGGGGCCTGCCGCCATCCCACCCGTGTTGGGCGCCTCGGCCCCGACATTGGCCACCGCATCCTCGCGCCACCGGATCCGGCCCACACGTCGTGGTTGTGGTCCACTCTATCCTCACCATCGCTCTGGAGCGTGAGCGGGCCATGGCTCTCGCAATGGAGCAGGAGCGTGCCTCCGCCCTCACTCGTCAGTGCGCGGAGGTCGAGCACCAGCTCGAGGGTGTCGCAATTGGTGACATCTCCCTCACCGACGAGGACGTAGTGACTCCCCTCTCCTACAAGGCTTCCGTCTTCGCCAACCTTCACCCCTAGGCTACCGATGTTCAGAACATCCGATTGTTGGTTTCAATCATTTTCAATCCCGTCTCATCTTCCTACGCATGTTGGTGTGACCTCGTCCTCCTCACCCTACGAGGTTACGCGCTCGACGACCACGTCCTCACGGATGCCTGTCCGACGGTCCCTTCCCAGTCCTGCACCGACAATGTGGTCCTATTTTGGATCCTTGGCTCCATCACCGTCGAACTATTGGGCATCGTCCGGGAGCACAGTGGCACCGCTCACCAGGCCTAGCTTGCCATCGAGGGGCAGTTCCTTGGAACCGCGAGGCTCGTGCTCTCCAACAGGACGCTACCTTCCGGACTTCCATTCAGGGTGACCTCTTCCTAACGGAGTAATGCCGCCAAATGAAGGACATGACCGATGCCCTTCGCGACCTTGGCAGTCGACCTCCGATTGTACGCTCGTTCTTCGGCTACTTCAGGGCCTCAACGAGCACTACGATCACCTACGCACCTGGATCATGCGGTCCATCCCTCCCGATGTTCCAATAGGTCTGGAACAATGTCCTCTTCGAGGAGATCAAGAGATCCATGGTACCCTCTTCTGCTGCCACGGCTCTCTATAGCTCCAGCTAAGTGCACCCAGCGCGCTCCTACGTCTACTGCTGATTCTGGAGGCCCGGCCTCTCATCCAACTTGTGCTCCTCGTCCTCCTGCCACACCCAGTGCTCCTACCAGCTCTGGTGGTGGTAGCTGCCGCAGGCGTGGCACTGGTGGTGGTAGCACTGGCCGGAGCAATGCATCATATCCCTCTACAACCCGTGGATCGGTTAGACCACCATTTGGTTTGGTTCAACTCCAGTTACTTCGACAATGCGCCAGCTGCACCCCCAACTGGCACTCTTCCCCACTCCAGCCTTCGGTGAGCTCGGCTATCCCCCTGGCACTAATCTCCGACATTGCACCACCAGCCTTCGCTCCTTCTAAGCCACCTCAGGCACCCCACCCAGTTCCGTCCTAGACACCGTACGCTGGAGCTGTTGGGTGATCCTGCTGTAGGGGTCCTGGTGCGACCATTGAGGAGGAATTCTACTTGGACTCAATGAGAATTCGAGTAGGATCTCCTAGGGGGCACGCACCAAGGACCATAGGAGTTTGAATTGGACTCTAGGAAGTTTGCTGCGGCACCAAGATAGGCGGGATCCGATTTAGTTAGAAATACAGAAGAGTTTTGAGTAGTTTACATATTGTCACATATGTCTAGCTTTGGACTTTTTGTCAGGGGCTTATAAAATGCAGCCGGCCAAGCCCCCCCCCCCCCCCCTGCCTATCAATCCAGTTTAATTATTCCACCAGAAAGTTTTATGTACCCAAAAACTTGCCACAACAAGAACTCACCAAGTTCCATAAGACGAGCCCCTCAACTCGCTTAGATCAAAACCTGTTCTGCGCAGAACAAACCTTCTGTTCAGAACAGAACCTGATCATCTCTAAAAAACTCCTCTGCATCAACACAGGAGCCTTCTCCTCTCCCTGTTCTGCGCCACGCCTACTGTGTTGATCATCCAGATCAGTTTAAGGGGTATAGAACAAAGAAGAATGTGTGTCCAAGACACAGGAATTCCAACAATCGTGGTACAACAGCCTGAGTTTCGACCCCCGGCAGTGAATTGAGCACCATGGCAGAATTACAAACCCCTCCAAGCAGCGGTAGCATCACGGCACCAATATCAACCTGACACCCGCTCTGGTAGCTCGTGAGGTGAACACTAGGACCGGGTCCCATTCTCACCAAGACAAACTACATGGAGTAGGCTGTCATGATGAAGATCAAACTGAAGACGTGATTGCTTTGAAGGTGGTGGAGAAAGGCAAGGTAAGCGAATAAGAGAATATGATGGTGTTGGACACAAGGTTGTAAATTAGCGTTTGGACACCTAGGCGCCCGCCAGCCGTAGGCGGCGTCCAGGCGACCATATAGATCTGCAGCGGGTGGAGAGAATGAGGGAGTCAGGAAGGAGAGAGAGGAGAGAGGCAGAGCTAGCGGCATCCTGGGGGCAGACATGCGCCAGATGGAGTGGCGGGGGCAGAACCAGTCGCCCAACTGTAGAGGCGACGACACTAGAAAGACCAACTGACCAAGCAGTTAGGGTTTGAATTGTTATAATGGGCTGGGCCAAAAAAAAAACCCACCTTTCAACCTTCTTCCAACCCTAATAAGCCCGTAACAGCCTCTGTTTTCTTTCCCTACATCCCTGACGCAACAAGACGCGTCGCCTCCTCTCTGCGCCTGCGTCGAGCCGCCCCCTCCTCCACCCGCACCGCACCACCCCTCCTCTGTCTGCTCTACCCCCTCCTCTGTCCGCTCCGCCCCCTCCTCCGTCCGCGCCTCGCCGCGCCGCCCCCTCCTCCGTTTGGGCTGCGCCGCGACGAGCAATCCCCCCTGCTCGTCACGCAGCCCCCTATTCGCCGCACCAGTCGATGGACATCGAAGATTGGACGATGCCTCGAAGACGCCTGAGGACGACATGGCGTCCTAGTTGGCCGACTGGACCACTCCAGGCGAGGCGATGTGTCATGGCGTCCGTCGCGGAGTGACTGGACGCCTAGGCACCGACATCCTTCTTCTCCGCCGTTCCTCAGCGTCCGAGCTAGTCGTCTACAACAACACTGACTGGGCGGGTTGCTTTGACACGCGTAGTCCACCTCTGGCTACGCCGTGTTTCTGGACGGCAACCTTGTCTCCTGGTTGTCAAAGCGGCAGCACGTCATCTCCCGCTCGAGTGCGAAGGTCGAGTATAGCATCGTGATCAATGGTGTGGCTAAGGCATGCTGGCTCCGACAGCTGCTCTTGGAGCTCCAGACCCCTTGCTCGGAGCACACTTGACTATGACAAAGTCAGCGTTGTCTACCTCTCCACCAATCCCGTACAACACCAACGCACGAAGCATGTGGAGCTCGACCTCCACTTCATTCGTGAGCACGTCGCCATCGATGATGATCAAGTTTAACCCCAGGGCTATATATACCATTGACATTCCAATGGAATCTAATCACTCGTTTCCATCTAACAGTTAGGAGACCTAAAGTACATGCTGGTAGATCTTTGTCATTTGGTGGGGTCTATAAAGTCAGGGCAGATGGAAATAGTTACTGTTCCATGCTCCAAGATGGCAAGTTTTCAAAAGAGGGGTCTTAACATGATACGATGGAGGACATTTCCCAGAAAGCCAGGTGAATCCATATTTATTATTAGGGATAATTTCATGTATACCACCAGTCAATGTGTACTTTTCATCTATACAGTCGGCCTATGTGAATGACATGTAGAACCAGACCGGATATGTGTCATTGACTAGATCAATAGTATGGATGAAAAGTACACCAAGAGTGATGGTATAAATGCAACCAGTAGTAAATACTTCTAGTAGGATCCCCCTTCCCCCGCCTGTCTCCAACTAAAAACAGACAAAATGCTGACAAAATGAACTTACTGTAACAGTCATAATGTCTAGGTGAACAGCGCTCATTTCATTCTTGTCACCACCTATCCATTGGAATTCATTTTGGATTGTTATGTACAGGACATCAAGCTCCAAAAAGCTGCAAAACAGAACATTCATCTTTATAACATGGTAAAATAGAAGAGTAGGCATATTCATGTCCACCAAAAACATCCGTACTCAGAACTGTCAGTTCCGCGGGGCAAGACAATTATAGGCCTGCTGAAAGAAACATCCAACTTGAGGGCAGGTGACCCTTCAATATCAGTTTTGCTAACCCACTTTTCTGAGTTAGTCACATCGTCTTTCAACTTTGCAACACCATCAGAACTTTTAGGTACAAGGCCCATAAAATAACTGATAATCTGCATGGACAAGACAGTGATTAGGACGTTTTGCAGTACAAAGAAATTAGATGACATTTACACACCATACCTCTTGGACAAAACGGTTGAGGTAAACAATTCTAACTTCTGAAAGCTGCCCTACAAGACTATAGTCATAACCACAATAGTCATCATCACCAGTATTGTATGAAGTGAAGTCAATCTGCACAATATTTTGATATGCTTATCCAGCAGAGTCATAAAAGGCCCTTTCTATAGAAAAAAGAACAGTGTAAAGATAATCGTTCCACCAGCACCAAGTAACAAGGAGTACCTCAACAAAAGAACGCCCTCCTGGATTTCGCATATCACAAGCCCAAAAGTAAGGGTGGCTGCTACGAAGACTATCATCACTTATCTTAAGGTTTCCAAGTGCAGCCTTTATGCTGAATGATGATGTGAACACCTTGGATAGTGCAAAGAGTTAGACCTAGACATTGATTAGACAATTCAAACCAAAAAACAAGTCATAGAGATTTGGTTCTCCCACATTACCTTTATATCAGTTGAGAGGTTATTTTGAGATAAAGTAGCAAGGCGATCACCATTTTCATGCATCAGCAATATCTGTGCCTCTGCCATGCTGGATGTGAGATGAAAAACTGTTCTGCTTTTACCTTTATCCAGTAACCTTTTTATGGCTGGTTCCAATTCCAGACTAGATTTAAATTCTTCAACGATATTATCTTCTACAGAGTCCAGACGTGTCTCTTTATCTTTATCAGTATCATTTGAAAGGTTGATAGCATTCACAAATTCCATTATTGCAATAACAGTTGGCCGATGACAAAAGAAAGTCAAAGTAGCAACAGTTACGACTACCTGATAAATAAAATGAAAAAGGATGAAATAACCTGTGTCAGAGGAGCTACGAGGAATAGCTCCATCAATATAAAAACTCTAGCATTTTACGTAGAGAGATTTTTTAAAGATATTTACCCTGTTATCCAAGCTGTTGTACAGAGGAGAATGCTGATCATAAATCACGATCTGAGCTTTCACAAAACTATCAAAGGTACTGCTACCATCCAATGTGAATCCGACAGTTTCAATTTTACTGTCTGGAATCAAACCAGGAATTCGACTAAATTCCGGGGGGCGTAGTGAAGGAAGATTAGTAGGCAAGAAGTTCTGGGTACTGAAATAATCTGATATGGTCCTTTCTTTTACCATAGGTGTCTCAAATTCATCAAAATCATCTGATGCCTCAAAAAAATTTTCCTCGCTGTCATTTTTCTTCAATGGGGTACCTTTCAGCCCTGCACTATTCTTTCGACCAGGGGAGGGGACTTCTTGGGTTTGCATGCTATTGATAAAAGACCTTGCTAAGAACCTTGGCATTGGACTCCCTGAATAGCAATACTGGTCCTCAATTTCCAGCGACCGCAGAATAGTCCCTATCAGTAGGTTGCCACCTTTCATTGAGAGTTCAACCTGTTTATATCAAAAAAGAAGGCATATCTAAATAAGGGTCAAAATCAAGGACCAAAAAATAAAATATAATAAAAAAAGATACCTGGCCACCAGTAGCCCGAAACTCAAACAGGCTGCTCTCTTTAGCTAGCAGGACTTTTTTCAGTTTGTCATTACTCTGCTGAAGTAAAAAATAGATCTTAAACATTATTTTCGACCAGGAGTATTATTAGATTAAGGTTACAAAGAAAATTGAGTCATAAATATGTACCTCATAGCCACATGAGAAACAGATCTTTAGCTCATCAAGAATGCCAGCAAGAAACAATTTCTCTGTGTCTATAACATCCGAAAAGCGGCCCTTGGAAGACCGATCCCCTGATGGGAGAGCAACTTCAGGAAACCTAGAAACTGCAGAACCCTGCAAGTAGGCTAATAAATATCTGTATACTACAACAAATAATATAATGTAACAGAGAGAAAAGAACAAGGAGTACCGATGCACGGTATATAGCGCCCTGCAACCTGTTGTGCCAGATTTTCCGTCCTTCATCATTATCAAATAAGAGAATCAAAGCACCAGTGTCTTCTAGAATCTGAAACAACATATGACTCATTGAGACAATGAATAGAGCAAGTATTAAAGCAGAACATTAGTGAAACAATTTTAAAAGAAAAAATAACATTTTAATAAAGTTAATGATGAACTTGGCCATTCCTTGGGATTAACTTGACCAGAATCATGCACTGCCAGGATGTTGCGCACACCATTTGTATGCTCCGCAGGGACCTGATGAACTTGTTTCCCACGTAAACTGTAACTCAACACGAGCATTTTCAAACGAGCGTCCAGGCACTAACGAAAGCAAAATGAATAAAAAAAACCATTCACATGACTACATGAGATTATGTCTAAAAGACAAATATATTGAACTACCATGTTATTAAGCTATGTAAATTATTGACATTGGTGTTGAAAGTACAAGTCAGCATAAGACCTGGTAAGCTGCAAAATTAGAGTAAAAAATATCTCTAATAACAGCAAGCAAAAGTTTGACAATACAAGCTCAAGTTTCTGCCTCTATTTGCTGAAACAATTGCTTGTAATGTAAGTGTTGACAATTATTTGAAGTTTTATATACTGAGAGTCTCAATCAATTTAAACACATGTATATAAACACTACTAACTCAAAAGTTTATGGTAACTTAAAATCCAGAACTCTACACTGAAAGATAAGCACGATTGCACAAGAAAGTGCATAACCTCATCCATTGTTTATATATTGTAGACGATGGGTTTTCAAATACATAGAGAAATGGGCCCACTAGACGCAAGTATCTACGTTGCCAAGCAGCTTCACGGTTTCCAACGCCCTAATAATATGTCAAGAAAAAATTAGGCATCGTCAGACCCTGATTCCAAAAAGATTGACCATTTGTGAGCACAGGCAAAGAATGCAAACCTTCCATGTGAGAAGAGAAGACCATCCCTCAAAGTCGGCTTGATCCCACAAATGTTCAAGATTTGAACCGCTATCCTCACTAGCGCTATCTTGAAAAATCTTTAAAATCTCCATCAAACGATGATAGCGAGCTGGAGAGAAATGAAATCCCAGGGACGGCACCCGTATCGCCATTCTCATTGAAGGATGGAGAGGGCTTTCTAACTGGATCTGTGCAACGAAAGAAACTCCAATGTCATATGTTGATTATGTTCATTTACCTTGTACTCCTCGTTCTATTTTCTAACTTATTATGTAGGTGGGGTGGGTGGGGACTTAGCTGTACTGTTTACCTGCTGAAACTTTAAAGCTATTCCACATTTATCGATAACTGGCAACAGGTTTGTTTCATTAGGTGATTCATTCCAATGGTAATCACCATCCACCAGAAATGCAGATACATCACTAAGCACAACATTGAAATTCAAATATATATCCTGATCTTCTGAAGTATAGGAATCCCATATTTCCTGAAGTAACAAGTGGCATTTAGCAGAACATAAAACAGACAACTTAAGGCATAAAACTCACTTCCAGGAGCAGGCGCAACCTCTGTGCGAAGAACTAAATTTCCAAGGTCCAGCAAAAGCTTAGTCTCATGTATATCATCTGGACGAAACTTGGTAGGAACAGTAATTTTAGGAGCAGCAATATCCATGTTCAGTGAAAACCTAATAGGTTAAGTTGTACATCAGCCAGCTTTCAATAAAGTACAGAACAACAATTATATATAAATCTTTTTCATGTAATATTATCATAGAAGCAAAAGAGTAGAGAATAATAATGACAGGCATCAAAAATAATTGAATTATATATAAATCCTTTTCATGTAATATTATCATAGAAGCAAAAGAGTATAAAATAATAATGACATAGACATCAAAAGTAATTGAAAATGTAACTCGATAGCCTGAATAGACGACATCAGATATATTCCACGGTACAGACAAAGCAACAACAATCCCACTTTTGTTCACTTTGTCAAGCTGAAACTGTAGTAAGAAAATTACTTCCCATATTGCAGTTAAACATCATGCATATGCTGCAACTCAAAATTTAAGTTGTCGTTGATAAATTTTCTTCGGTCACATCTACAAGAGGGTAGGAAACAAATAATGCACACATTACTCCATGAAAGCTGGGGATTCTTGGAGCATGTGGAGAAGGCTGCTGAAATTTCATTTAACCCACTTCGGTCAAAAAAAATCATTTAACCCACAATCCTTAATCCTTATCGTTTTGACCATTTCAAAATCCAAATTTCAGTGTATAAAACGGTGCAAAAAATATTTAAACTAACCTGGATTGATCTTTTAGGACTCGAGTCATTTGCTGTTGAGCGGTACGTTTTACTTCATCCAATGTCATCTTCAGTAAACAACACAGAATAATCAATCAATCGTCTGATCACTCAAACAAATATTGCTTCAAATCAATTTTCCTTGGTGTACCTGTACAGCAGCAGCCGTCTCTAGCGCCAACGTCTGGCTAATGGTAGGACTACTCTTGAAGAAGGCAATGATTTGATCAATCGAATCTTTTAAATACTGCCAGAACAGGAACTCTAATCATGAGTGAGTAGAAAAAGATATGCAAACTGAAGTGTAATGAGGACAACTTACAGTTATATAACAAGGAGAAGCTTTAGCTGTCAAACTCCAGTCCAGTTGCTCATCAAAAGGTTTGTATGAGAATACACCAACCAAAGAATCAACAACACTTGCACTCTGGTAATTCATACAGAACATGGAATTATTTCAGCGGCCATCATAATTAACTCACAAAATGTAAAAAACAGATAGAAGAACCAGATGCAAAAACCTCAGCAAGCAGGCCATATGGAGATAAAAGCCTGTAGGAACCAAGCTTCAGATCAAATATTTTGGCCTCAGGATACATTTTCAAGTAACAGCAGAAATCTTGACATGACAGATCAGCAAGGCACATTGAATCATCAACAGTAAGCTTTGTTGCATTATGCTTCATATGTATTTCAAAATAAAACTGCATTAGTTTCATATCCTCCTGGCCAGGGATATACTCGCTATGTTCTTTGTACCCTATAATCTGATTTAATCTTTCCCAATCTTCATCAGTAAAACTCTTTGAATCTTCCTCATCCTTTGAAGAGCCAGTCCTGTGTGAAAAGGACGAATTAACCACCACATATTTAACAATTCAGGAAGTACAAGAATGTATAGGCCAGAGAAATCAACCATCCAAACGACCACCACGACTGCTTCTTATTCTGTTGAGCATGCTGAGATGTTTCTGCTGACTGTTCTACAAACTTGTGTGCCAGCATCCTACATGAAACAAGATTAAATGTAATCAAAATAACGATAAATACACAAAGCATCAGAGCAATGATAGCGAACATGCAGATAAGAACTGTGTGAATCCCATGTCTACATCCAAACTGTGAATGGAAATTTGTCCATCTGCCAATTCTTATGGCAAGAGACGAAGTTGAGCAACATAGAAAGCGGTGTTACTCAAGAATCAAAACATGCTTAGTTCATAGACAATATGATGTGATGTGCCTTTAAGCCTTCAACTCAACAAAACAAACTCTAATATCAAGGATGACAAAACAAAACAAACTTTAAGCCTTCAACCCAATGGGCCGTCGTGCCACCCATGACCAAGCTTATGGCTCAAGCTGGAGAGCAACAACCCTATAAGATGACCAATAAGGCAGCAGAATCAAGCAGAGAAGAAAATCAGAAAGAAATCCCCAATTCGAGTTCATCGTGCAATCCTCAGTGTGGGTCTGTTCGGATTGGACGTGAGGACAGCACGACGGTGGCGATGTGGTCAAGTTTGTACTCCCACATGGGCTCGATCAACACCACACAGCAGCAAATCATCACGCAGCTCCACCTGGCCTCCATGGCAACTGATCAAGTTTGTCCTGTTCGAGGTCTGCTTGACACATCAGTGGGGTTTGTTGATGTTCGAAGGAATGCCTCAGAAGGAACGACACAGCAGATTAGATAAAGCAAACCGCATTCAAGGTTCCACTGCCATTGGAGAGTGTTGCACAAGAGGTGTTCGGTGATATGCCTATTGAGAATGTGATTTGGGATGACGAGATACAACATGATCAGTAGGGATGGCAACGGATCGGGTTTGGGTTGGGTATCACGAATACGGAATACCTGCCCGAAATGAAAAAGTGCACGGGTAGATTTTTGTACCCGTACTCGCGCACCCACGGGTAAAAAATAGTACCCAAACCCGACGGGTTTCAGGCAGGTTTCGGGTACCCGTCAGGTACCCGCTTTTTTAACATCAGAATGAATAAAGTACGAGTGGGCAGTGGGAGGCGGCGGTCATACCTCTCGGCGGGGGTCATACCTCTCGGCGGCAGGCAGTGGCGACGGCACGGCAGCGGCGTCGATGGCGACAGGCGGTGTCGGGGGCCAGATTGCAGTGCGATGGGGCGAGCGACAGTCAGCGTCGAGGGCACCATGTAGCGCTGGGGCTAGGCGGTATGCGGCAGCTAGGGCGACAGACGGCGACAAGCGTTGAAGGTGGCGCCAGCGGGCGAAGGCTGCAACCTCGACCAGGCAACGTCGGGGGCCACGTGGGCGGGCCACACGAGGGTGACATGCGCTGATGCGCACCGCACCGAGGTGGTAGGCGGCGAATCGGAGATCTGGATCGAGGATGATTTGGGATCGAGCGGGAAGTCGGGGTGGGCCTGCTGCTCGATTTTTTTCTAATGTCGCTAAAGATTAAGGTTGCAGGCTGACTTGTTTGCTGGGACGTTGTACACATGGGCTGAAATAGATATTTTGGGTACCCGACGGGTACCCGCAGGTAGTAAATAAAACTCGTACCCGCAAAGCATTGGGTCAGGTACGGGTTGTACCCGCGGGTAAAAATTTCTACCTGTACCCGCACCCGTCGGGTGCAATACCCGTCGGGTACTCGAACCCGCGGGTACAATTGTCATCCCTAATGATCAGTGCTTGCACAAGGGGTAGAGAATGTATAGATGATGAGTCGTTGCACTGCCTCGGCTCATTGCATCCTACTTCGCTGATGAGATTCCTCTTGTCAATGTGATTTGGGATGAAGCTTTGACAATCATGACTCACAAAGTGTTTTGTTGGATCAGCTGGTTGCGTGTGGGCAGCAGTTGATGATGAATTTTTTAAGCTACTATGCGCTGACCAATTGTACCCAAAAGCTTAAGCTAATGGAGAAAGGTAAGCAATTCACTTATATACTCCAACACTCCCCTCATGTGAGGCTCCCTCAGGCCTCAAACGTGGAAATAGGAGTTGGCTTGCCCGCCAGGATTCGAACTCGAGACCTCTAGCTCTGATACCATGTTAAGCTACTTATGCGCTGACCGATTGCACCAAAAAACTTAAGTTGATGGGGAAGGGCAGGCAATTCACTTATACGCTTCAACAGAATTGAAGCCACTTGCAGTGCTGGACATAAATGACAAGCCAACTCTTGCTGAACAGTTCATTTTGGGGATCCAGTGGTGTCAAATGAAGCTGCGAATGAGGTGTTCGATGAAATTCCCAGTAAATTGGTTTGGGATGAGGACAAGCCATGCGAGCTTGACACCAATGATGGCTTATTGCAACAACTTTCTGAAGGTAAGGGGTGCTTCGATCTTGAGAAGACAAATTAAATGGTCGAGCTCAACATAGATGAGGTACTTACTCATGATGGCTCATAAATCTTTGAGAGAATCAGTGTGGATAATGCAAACCAAGCATTTGGTGATATGATTGATGTGGTGCCAAATGTCGTATGGTGTGTGCTTGTAGCCAAGGAGACTGACCAGACGCTCAACCATGTTGTTTGTTCGTTGATGTTCCTGGAGCTCTCTAAATGGATGTAACTCGAGCAGTAAACAAAAGGCACAGGTGGAGCATCATAGAGGAGTTGCATAGAGTGGTGATACACTATCCAGCTAACTAGAAAATGACTTGAAGCAACCACAACTATATTGCACAAGATGGAAGGCCACATTTACTAAAAAAGATATAGCCTTGTGCAAGATGCATGAGGGAAGACAACCTGTGCTTGATATGATAAAGCTGCAGTTGTTAAGGGGGCAGAGGCTACATGGACTCCTTTGTCTAAACAAAGCTGACCTCTGCAGACCGTATCTTGGCCATTATAAGGTTCTATTGTTTTTTGTTTGTAAATTCTTGTGTGATCTTATAGTGACACAAGAGTATGAGAGTGCAATGACATTGGGATACACTACCGAATCAATGCTTGGGAAGACTTGTTTTACAGTTCACACTAACCAAGTGTGGACATCATTGTTGCCAGTCAGGAAGAAAGGTATGTGACAGCAGTGATAGGAATGCAGAAGCTAGATCATTATCAGTATAGTGGCAGTCCATGATCCTTCCTAGGAATAAGGTGCTGAGTAATAACTGTCATATCTGGAAGTGGAAACAAAAAGTGAAATATGAACTTCGTTCGCAGATTTAGCGATAGTTGTGGGGTACAGTACAACACTGTGAAGGCAAAACTTATCACAATCTACTCAAACTCTTTAAAGAAAGTCTAGTGCAGTAGGACATTGCTACCAGCTTTTTACTTAAGCTTTCCCACCAAGACTTCAAAGATAAACTCCATGAATGATGTATTAAAGAAAACATATAGAAACGCGTTACCTCCACTGTAGAATAACCTCCATATCAAGTTTATGATCTAGCCTCTTAATCTCCTCATGCTCATCAACAACTTGTCGGCTCATGTCAGATTTTAAAAGGGATGCATATAAAGATACATAGGTCTTCCGAAGTCTAGCATTTCTCAACAACTGCTCCCAAGAGAGACTCCCACTGCACTCATAGGACACATCATCGTGAATAAATGATGGAACATGTGCTGGATTATTCGTGAAGTAGATCCAAACAAAATAAACATTTTTCCAGGATACATGTTGCTACCCTGACTTATGCAGGAGGATAATGTAACAGAACCAAATAAAATGAATACTGGATTCAAAGTGTAGAATACATGTACTGAGTGGAGTCAGGGAAGAATGTGTTAATACATACCTTGCTTTCTTCATTTCCTGAGTTACCACTTCATATGCATACTTCCACCAAGCACGTGGATCTGATTTTACTGGTAAAGATGGTCGAAGATGAGCATATCTTAGCCGTTGATTAAAGGAAGAGAAATTATCAGCCATCTTCAGGATGTCCCTGTACCCGTCCTGATAAATGGTATTACTTTTAATACTCGGTGGTGCTTTGGACAGAATAGATAAGAGGAAAGATAGGGATGCAGACCTTTGACAATGACAGAGTAACATCATCCAAATCAACAGCAGCATTTTGCAATGCCTGTCCAGTTCTTTTTGCTTCAGTAAGTTGTATTTTTGTATATTTTGCTTTGCCAGATATAGGTTGTAAAATGTACGTGTGCTTTTTTGAAGCAGATCTGGAATCGCCCTGCTCCCTGAACTCAAAAATCTGAAATATGTAATAACGAAAAGTGTCAAGTAAAAATAGGGTCACAGGATGTAAGCAACGGAAAAACATGGATTAGCCAAAAAAAATCAATATTGCACAGCTTGTACCCATTATTCCAGTTGTGCAGGTAGATATTGCAAGATTGAGAGAACTGTCTCGCAGATTTATAATCGAGGCCCAATATATCTTTGAACATAACTGGAGGGTACCTACCTGACTCCACTCCGATGGCAGTAAATCTTCCCAGGCTTTATCTATATTCCAAGGACTGCTATCAGAGTCAAAATACAACGCCAGCCTCTCGAGTTCAACAGACTGCAAAAACATTTCTCAGTAATCTACAAAAGGCATATGTCAAAGCTATGCAAGGAGAAAAAGGAAGTCAAACTAAGAATGCAAGAAAATAGAAGTGTATTTAATGTCAATATCAGCACAATACGAGAAAGCTACACAAGGAGAAAAAAGGAAAAAGCTTTGTTGTTGATGTAAAAAAAATGTGTATTCAATATCGACATCATTCACTCCTGGACGGAGAAAGCTTTGTGTCAAAGAATTCTACCACAAAATTAGAAAGTAACAAATGAATCATAGTTGCTTTAACTTTGGCACCAGGTATTCTGCTACCCATAAATAGAAAAGGGACAACTGGCATTTCCTTATATACTCTTTTTTTCAGAAAGGAACGATCTGTGGATGGCATAAACAGACCCAGAATCTCAGAAGATGACAGCAGCCACGAAGTGATACCAAGCTAATTATGTAAATGAAATGTATAAATTAGAAACGGCAATACCTTTTTCACTCGCTCCAAAGCCCCACCAGTGGCAAAAGTTTCCTTTCCAAGGTCATCTACAGTAACTGCTGAAAGCTTTGAAAGGACCAGCCCTACTGCGAAAGGGTGGCCTGGATTGCTACAGGAAACAAGTCATGCTATTTTTACATGTGTTCTGAAAGATATACACACTAAATAGAATTGATGTACCTCTCTCCATCTTCATATCTGATATGAATATTGCCGATGAATAACTTGATATTTCCGATAATAGTGCTAATGAAAGACCCAAGCCATGATGAACTCTTCAAAGACAGAAAATGCAGTAAGAAACAAACAAAGTGTTTACTATCATTAGTTCCAAACAACACAACAACTGCAAAAATAGCAGGTGAGCTTCACTATTGTAGCCGTTTGGTGACTCATTGTCACATGCTCATGTGTGTGCACACACGCAATAGTAAGAACAATATACACGAACACCTACTAGCTCAGATTGCAGTTGTTGTTGGCGCTCCAATAATTCGATTTCCATTTCCTGTGTAAACAATCAACAAATCAGCATTTCTTCATGCTACCGTTGCAAAATCACTCGACTATTGACACAAGTTTCTTACCCTAACTCTACTTCTTTTAGCTTCTTGAACAGCATCCTCACTGCAACCTTCTACTTGTGTTTCAGGTTCAGCTAATATAAAGATCCGATCAAGATAAACCAAAACTGGCTCTTGTCCCAGCCTGCTCCATGGAACCTAGCAATTATTCACACAATCATCCTTCAGCCCATTCCTTCATATTACAGAAAATCTTGATCCACAACATAAACAAGCCTAATTCTGTATGTGTACAAAGAAACAAAGAAATTAACACAAACCTTGAGCTTAACTGAACCAAGGAAACCAGCTTTCACTCTAACAGGTAACTTCAATGAATTGAGTGCCTCTGGCTTCAATTGCATGTTTGTGAGTTCTACATCACCTGACATAGAATTGCAGAAAAAATAACATCATTAGGTAGCAAAAGATATGGGTAATATTACCGATGATGGAGCAGCTAGAGCAAGAGAAACGCTTGTGTGCCTTCATGCATATGCCTTAGAATCTCCATAACCCTGCATATGCCCCCGTGAATATGTGCGTCTTACAGGCTCAGGCTAATCACTCAAATACAATGGATCATACATTGCATTGTGACTTCATAATAAAACTAGTACTACATCATATCAGAGCTATTCTCCAAGTAATATGAGATCCCTGCTTATCAATCCATGATGTCATACGATAAAGCAACAGAGCATCCTTTTTTTCTGATTCGGGTGATTCACCCACACTCACCCAGGGGGCAAGCTTCATGTGCGTTGCTAGGGATCGAACCCGGCGGGCGCCCTCCCAGCCCGTGGTTTTACCGCTGCGCTGTGACCGCCTTCGCAACAGAGCATCCATATGATTACTGTTATCATCTCATCACACAGTTCCTGCGGTACCAAATCGCTATGACAAGTTCATTAAAGTCCCACCATGCTCTCATGCAATGCCAAAGCCGTACACGGTAAACCACCTTAATTTCCAAATGCAATGTTAATTGTTCGAAATCAGGATGAAAATAGACTCGAATTTCTTGATTTTGTTCCTCAATGCTGCTGGCTATATATAGCCCGTTACAGATAGGAGTCCTAGTAGCTTACAACTCCCTAGACTACTAACTAATCTGAATTGAATCAGATTTTATTCTGTCTCTAACAGATCTGATCTAATCAGATCCTAACTCCAACTGTATCTTAACTAACTAGAAAACAAGATTAACTTCAACAATCACCCTCTTAATCTTGTTTTCTAGAACACACTCTCACTAATTTAGGATGGCAACGCACCTACTCCACGCTTCATTCAATTTTGGGATAGGCACAAATACAACCCCCCCCCCCCCCCCACCCACCCAAGATGGCAACTTAGGGATGGCAATCCCACCCATCAGGTTTTGCGATACCCTGGGTGGCACCGGAATCGGGCCAGGCACGAGGGGCGACTGTGGAAGGAGAAGAGGGGGAAGGGAGCCGCGGAGCTGGCGCCAACCAGCGGCGGGGCCATTAGGGGTGTCGGTGGCTGAGAGGGAAGAGGAAGGGGTGGGCTAGGGTTAGGTTAAGCCTGATACATATTGGAATGAAAATGAGTCATCAGATTAATTGATGGGGTTTCAAGGGTACATATAGCTCTAGGAGGTTGAATGCATGGATCTGGTTCAGTAACGCGCACACATAAAACATAGTCTAACAGTTTACGTCTGTTGTGGGTGGATCAGCTACTTGGTAGATAAATGCATGCCCCCATCCCACAAGTTTACCTTCACTACACACAAAATGATAAATCAATGTCTCATGCAGAAGCTGGAGCAGCTACAAGTGAAAATCTCTCAACTCATTTTCTCTCTGGGATCCTTATCGCCAAGGACTAAGAAGAGGTTAGCAAATGCTTCTAACTTGCAGTGTATGTCTTCTCTCTACAAAATTATTTAGCTCCATTTTCAGCCAGAGTCTCTTTCCTTCTTTCCACCAAGCTTCTTTATTGGAGTTGACTTATAGTGGTTGGTTCAGTCCAGATGAATGTAACATTCAGCATGTGCAGACAATAATCTTGTCACAGTAGAAGACACAGCTTTAACTTAAGGTTAGCAAACCCTCTGATCCAATCTATCGATTGTCATCTTATGTGCAGGCTGTATGGTGAATAATTGTTTCACATGGTATGTAATTCATTTTCTATTCCATGCTCAATTTGTTCAAGAGGTCTACAGTTGCAACCTAAGCATAATTCTGCTGCCAGCAACAAAGCATTTGAGATATATGCAGCCCAGGATTCCAAGTGAATTGAAAAAAAAAAAACCTCGCCCCTAGGGGAAAGACCAACCCAAGTCAAGCAGAAGAAACTTTCTGGCTGCAGGACAGGGAAAACACCTCATGAGCCTCACCCAACTGAACATCTGCCCAGGTGCAGCCATTCCAACTGTGAGTTCATTGAGACTTAATATAGTGTTCTCAAGGACAGATTCAGGAAAATCAGTGACATATTCATGTTACTGATACTCCTTTTGAACAGCCTATACAAAAAGGTATAATGTGAAAATCAAGGACATTGATGTTAGCTTCCTATACGTTTTTATCCCTTGAATGGTTTTACCCCATATACAGGGATCTGAATACTCCACTGCACTAACATACAGAGAAGAGTGCATTCCTGATTATATGGTCTGAAGCTAGTAGGGTGAACAATTACATAGGTAGAACCGTAGAACAATCTAGAACTTCTGCCGACAAAGTTCTAAACCAGTTTTAGAAAATGTTGTGTAGCTTGAAGATATACTTATTTACTGATAGACATTTCGAACTAAAATTGCTGGTCAAACAATTAGAAAGCAAAAAACGTGCAATCTTAGGAAGCAAATGCCAGAACAGAGTGTCAGCAGACCATACACCATGTCAGTTTCAGAATTCCGCAGTACTCAGACTAGAAAACCTTAGGAATAAACATAGATATTTCGGATTAGCGATCAAAGAGGATCCAGTGTGCAGCACTGGAGAGTCGTGGATTATAAGATTCACCAAATTAACTCCATACGGCTACATAGCAGGCTCAAATCGTTGGCGACTACGCCACCCATTGTAACCAGCCAACCACTCTGAACAAACGCACTCAAGAATGTGAACGGTCAGCGCATAAACCCGCAGCCACTTCCGATCCCACCACAAACCAAATCTGCAATCGGTACACAAAAACTTAGAATGCACATCAAACTACGCTCGGACTAAACGCCTTGACATCCAAAAACTACATGAAACCGCCGATCGTTGTCAGTTTGTGAGCACTAACACTGAGCTTGTAAGCACGCTCGACGGAACAATTTGTCAGAACAAAAAAAGCACGAAGCAAAGCAATCCCAACTGCCTGTGCGAATTTGCGATCACACGAAGAGCCGGAGGAAACCAGCACCACCGAGTGTACGTGGAAAGCGTGGCGGCGCGAGGGCTCACCTCTCCAGACGCTGATCTTCAGGGCCTCCTTGTTGAGCCCCCGGACGTAGTTCCCGAGGTACTTCTGCAGCAGGAAGGCGACCTGGTCCTCCAACATCTCTGCCGCCGGCGACGATCGGCGCCGCCACCGCGAGACCCAGGGGCCGGGGGAGGGGTGGAGTGGGAGGCACCCTCGTGCCTGCCGTGGATCCCTCTCTCGAGCGGTGCCGTGTCGCGTGGGAGAGAAGCGACGGGAGTATCTAGCAGGAGCACGGTTTTGTCTCGAACAAGTCGAGTAAAGGCAGGCAGGCAGGCAGGCAGCGGGGTGGAATGGAGGCGAGGCGGAGGGAGGAGATCGCTAGAACGGAGCCGAGCTGGCGTCCGGAATTCCGGAATTACCCTGGCATGTAGGGATTACTACAGATCGTGCCTGCGCGGCTGCGCGTACGGGTGGAGTGGACCCGGAGATTTCGTGAACCGCCGGGTTATGCACGAGAACGAGTGGTTGTATATCGCGTGGGACGTGGCGGTTAGGCAGGGTCTCGACCGTCCGGCACGCTCGAGAAAAAGGCACAGCTGGAGCCGTTAAGTGCTTAAGAAACGCAAATAGGTTGTTAAATACACACAGCTGGACAATTACTGGAATGGAACCTAATTTCGAACTTGTTTAATGACACTTGTGAGTAAACAGTACCATCTCGCACTCGCAGGCAAGGCGATTGCCGCTTGATCTAATCGCAGCTTTTTTGTGGGGTCAATCTAATCGCTACTGGTTCAGAGGGCCGCGTCCACACATGGACTCACGTGAGCGTTGGGCGCGCGGGGCGCTGCTGTTATTTGGATGCAACTCGGGGGGTCATCGTCTCATCGACCCCAGCGTCGTCTCAGACTCCCGAGTACGGATAGGGCGCCGGAAGGGTGGACGCGACGCGGGCGAGCTTCTTCTTCGGCCTGTTTTATCCCCCAACTCCCGGAGCACGCAAGGTGGCCCGGCGGGCGGGCGCGATGCGGGCGCTTGCGGTCTGGTGCTACTATGGAGCAGTTCGTGGAATGCTTTTTAAAGGGGACGAAATTTCTAAAACTACGAGCACCATAAATACAAATGAACACCAGATATTTGCATGATTTGGACCGTCGGGGGTGTAACACCGTACGTCCGCGGAAGAGTAAGTGTTGTATTGCTTGTCTGCCCCAGAGTTGTTCCCGTGTGGGGATCAACCGAGTTTGAATGAGTGTAAGTTTAGCCTGTCTAGTTGGTCGTTGTTCGGTCCTTTTATATGTCAAGAGCCGGCAGCTTACATTATGACTGAGTCCGACAGGTGACCCCGGTCTTGAAAGTGCATTGACGTGGTCTTGAAGGCATGTTAATGGATCTTGATAACATATTAATGTGATCTTAATGACACGTTAATGGGTCTTGATAGTGCGTTAATATGTCTTGAAGACACGTTAATATCGTCCTGAAGGTCGTGCTAATGTGCACGTCACCTTCCTTTACTCTTGAGGCCTGCAATCTGTAGTCGGCCTCTACGCGGTTGGCAGCCTATTACCGCAGGGCACGTCGCTGCGCTGGAACCCTTCTCATCGGGGAGGTCAGGTCCGAAGCTGCAGGATACGTGGTAGCACCGGAGCCCTCCTCAGCGGGGAGGTCGAGTCTGAAACTACGAGACACGTGGCAGCATCGGAGCCTCCTCAACTAGGAGATCGGGTCTGGAATCACGAGACATGTGGCAGCAACAGAGCCCTCCTCAGCAGAGAGGTCAGGTCCGAAACTGCGGGACACGTGGTTGTACCGGAGCCCTCCTGGGCGGAATGGCTAGGTCCGGACTCGTGAAGCAAGTGGTAGCCTCTGGGTACCTCCCCTCTTGAGAGGTGGGGTCACGTGTCTTTTCTTCCTTGTATGCGGGAGTAACCGGTATGCAGGGAAACGACGAGCCTCTAGGCCCACCTCGGAAGAGGCAACAATCCTGTAGGTTGGGTCACCATCATCAACGCTAAGAAGGTCGACGGCGGGCTCCTTGAGAGGTGTCAGAACTTGGTGAAGGCACAGGACACCCACCATCAACGCTAAGAACATCGACAGCGGGCCCTTTAGAAGGTGTCGGTGTCAGAGCCCGAGGTTCAACAACGAAGTCCGAAGAAAGGTGAACTAGGACCTACACAAGAGTGATGGTAGAAAGAGTAATATTGTTCACTGGTTATGATTTTTTTGCTCTTAGTTTCGTTGTTGCTTAAAGTTCCTAGCCGGGCTACGGGACCCGAGTAATTCAGTGCGACTGTATCCAGCTACTGGTTGTTGCCTTGCTCAGGAGCGTGTGCTGTCCGGACCCGCAATACTTTGTTGCAACACGGAAAAATTAGAGTGTGCATACTTAGAGTGCAGTCGAAGCTAAGCAGGCAATACACTCTGAACCTTCTCAGACAAGTAGACCATTCAACGAGCACGGGATTCCAAATGAGAAAACTACCAGAAATATTAAGACACATCACAGGTTCTATAGGATGCCCGTCTGTAGCAGGATGGCACAACTCCAACTATATGAGAACAAGAAAAAAATAATCGAGTATATGGTAGACAATATGCGAAAGTAAGCATAAAATTGAATGGTATTTTAAAGAATATGGTTACTGTATTCGGATTATGGTTTTTATCTTGTTCAGAGGTATATGTATTTCAATACCCGGTACTGAACTATAGTGTTGAGGAGGAAGAGTGTGCTGGCTTAGGGTCATAGGGCACAGGCTTATGAGTGCAAGATCAGACTAAGCAGGGTGCATACTCTTGACCTCCCACGGACATTAGTCTTTCAGGAGACGTTCGGTTCCCAGTATTCAGCCGCAACATTGGAAAGGTAGAGTGCGTATACTTAGGGTGCAGAACCATACTAAACAGACAGCACACTCCAGACCCAATACTCAGCTGTAGCGTTGGAAAGGTAGAGTGCGCATACTTAGGGTGAAGAATCAAGCTAGAAAGGCAGCACACTCCGGACTTTCTATTAGCATTAGCTTTTCATGAGAGTTATCGTTCAACGTCATGGGACTCCGAGCAAGAAAATAACCAAGAACACCAAATACGTCATAGGTACCTATTGGCGTCATTGTTGCCGTGGCGGCAGGTAGTCGCCGTGTGGTGGCGGATGTAGCCATGAGGCAAAGTGTACATGCTGAGAGTGCAGGACCAGACTAAGCAGACTGCACACTATGAACCTCTCACTGGCGTCGTCATTGTTGCGGTGGTGGTAGAAAGTTGTCGCAGGTCACAACAGTAGCCACCGGAACCATGACCGTGTGTCCGCTAGGTCAGCCCGCTATGGAATGGCAGGTGACGTTGTCCTCCCTGCTCCCTTCAAGGTGGGAGGGTCGAGATGAGCCGGCGATGGAATCAGGATTCACCATCGTGGTGAGGCTCGTAGATGCAAAAACGTATCCCGTATCTAGCGCTCCAAATGTCGAAGTGCGACAATAAAACTTTCCTGATACTGCTATGGAGCAGCCCGCGGAGGTTTTTCTAGGAGGGACAAAATTTCTTAAACTACGAGCACGATGAACACGGGTAAACATTAGGGATTTATGTGGTTCGGGCCACCGGGAAGCATAAGACCTTACGTCCACGGGAGAGTGTGTGTGTGTTGTATTGCTTGTCTGTGTGTGAGTTGTCCCCGTGTGGGGATCAACCGAGTCTGAGTGAATGTAAGTTCAGTCTGTCTAGTTAGTGGCTGTTTGGTTCTTTTATATGCTAAGGGCCGACATATTACATCATGATTGGGATCCGACAGGTGGCTCCGGATTAGCTGGTCTTGAAAGCACATTGACGTGGTCTTGAAGGCATGTTAATGAGTCTTGATAACATATTAATGTGGTCTTAATGATATGTTAATGGGTCTTAATAGCGCGCTAATGTGTCTTGAAGGCACGTTAATGCCATTCTGAAGGCGCGCTAATGCGCTCGTCACCTTCTTTTACTCATGAGGCTTGCAATCTGTAGTGGGCTGCTCTGCGGTTGGCAGCTCATTACCGCAGGGCACATTGTTGTATCGGAACCCTTCTCAGTGGAGAGGTCTGGTCCAGAGCTGCGGGACACGTGGTAACACCAGAGCCCGCTTCAGCAAGGAGGTCGGATCCGGAGCTGCGGGACGCATGGCAGCATCAGAGCCCTCCTCAACGGGGAGGTTGAGTCTGGAGCCACGGAACATGTGGAGCCCTTCTCGGCGGAGAGGTCAGGTCTGAAGCTGCGAGACACGTGGCTGTGTTGGATCCCTCCTCGGCGGGGTGGCTAGATACGACCTCGCGAAGCAAGTGATAGCCTCTAGGTACCCCCCTTTTGGAAGCTGGTATCAGGCCCGAGCCCATGGGCATGAGGCCCGTGCGATCGCACAAAGTCCCCATTTTCCAGGGGCCCATTTTTCCTCTGTTGTAGTACATCAGGCGCCAGCTCCAGCCCAGCTCCCATGCGGTCCATCGAGCCATCTATGAGTTGTGATCGTGAGTCCGTGAGCAAACTTGGAGGTTGGAGCCCATGCGGCCGGGCCTGCTAGGTAGGGGTGGGCATTTGGTCTACCTGATATTTCAGTTCGGGTATTTCGGTCTTTTTTAAAATACGGTTTCTTGAAATCACTAACCGAATTGCTGTAATAATATTAGGTACCCGAATTTATTAGGTACCAAAATTTTGGTTCGGTCTTCGGTCATACCCGATATATTTGAATTATACATTATATGCATGTCATGCTTGCACAAATTTAATATGATTTGTGAATTTAACCCCATAAGGTAATTTATTATAAATTAACAAATGACAAATCACAAATAAACGTTCAAATCCAACAACTACACACATGACAAATTGAAAATAAAATATTAAAATTTGAATTGTTCATAGTTTACCACGTATAATTTAACTTATTATTTGATAGACCGACTATTTGGTTATTTTTGGTTACCCGAGGTTGGTACCCGACTCCGAAATTTAACTTTCGCTTATTTAAATTCGCTACTCGAAAAGTACCCGATATTTTGGTCTTTTTGGTTTCGATCTCGGTTTTTTTGGTTTCAGATTTTCGGTTTCGATTTTTTTGCCCACCCCTACTGCTAGGCACTAGCCCACTATTGCGGTTGTGCAACGCACAGCCCGTGCAGTCACTGGCCAGCCTAAAACAAATGAGGTGCTGAAAAAAAACTATGTACAAGTGGGACTCATGTCCGATCCGACTATTTCCATCACAATTGTGTACCGTGCGTAGCCGCGTGCGGTGTTCCGCCCAACTAGGGGTGGGCAAAAAAAATCGAGACCAAAAAATTCGAACCAAAAAACCGAGACCGAGACTAAAAAGACCAAAATATCGGGTATCGGGTACCTATCATGGTACCAAATATAAATAACCGATATATTGATTTTGGATTCGGTATCACCCTCGGATACCCGAAATACCCAAAAACCAAACAATAAAATCTAGTGTTAAATTATGATATATTAACTCTAAATAATATGAATTTTTATATTTCATTTGTGACTTATGATATGTGGTGTCATCAGATTATACTATTTATTTACGATCCATGATTAGTGAACTAAAAATATATTGTTTTTCAAGATTAAATTTATAAAGAGTATTAAACTTATATTGATTGTTGAGGATATGAAATTAGAATAATGTATAATCCGGGTATTTCGGGTGAGACCGAAGACCAAACCGAAATTTAGGAATCTAAAATTTTTGGGTAGCTAATATATGTGCAACATTTCGGGTGGTGATTTTAAAAAACCAAAATTCATAAAGACTGAAATACTCAAACCGAAATTTCCGAGTAGACTGAACGCCCACCTCTACGCCCAACTGCCCAAGTGTCTAGTCTCCGAGAAGCCGAGAATGGATCGCTGCTGAGGCGAATACGAGACGAGCGACGACGCCGAGTCTGATGCCGCCGCCGTGCCGCAGTTTGCCGGGTAGCTCAATTCATCTCCTGCAGTAAACTTTTTTTTTTAATTTTTCCTTCTTCCAATCTCCCATTCTCCGTCTATCGTCTAGGTCTAGCACTACGCGCATTTTATACTTTGATTTTTATTTATGCAATTATTTTTTCTTTTATTTTATGAACAGCAAGTAAGCTTTTTTTTACTATACAGTCATGTCTTCTAGGAAGTATGAATCGAGTTTTCGAAAGCGTAAGAAAAACAAAGAATGGAAAATATAACTCAATCTCAGAGAGGGGCTATGGATAGATTTATTATTAATATGTGGATCAGTCAGCTAATCAAATTGACAATGAGGATCAATAATATGAACATATTATTGAAGATTTCATTTCAAGAAATACTAAAAGAATGGGTCTATTTGGATAAATATTATGCATCAAGAGATAAATTATAATAGTAGAAATGTTCTTGTTATAACCTATTGTTATGTAAGATGCTATTATATGTATTATATATAAATTTATGATATTATTTTTCTATATAGATGTGAACAATTTTAATAGACGTACGGGGCCTCGGATTTTCCCAGCTCGGTCTTGAGTGGAACACAACGTATTTTCTTCCTTGTATGCAGAGTACCCGATCTGGATATTCTAGCTTCTGAATCATTTTCGCTTTTTTTTCTAAATCCTTGCGCGCAACGTGTCGCTTCGACTGCCCGATTGAGTGACACATGTGAGGTGTTGTTCACTCACAGGAACGCGTGAGGGGTGTTGCGAGATTGATCGAGAGCTTGGCCGCTTTCACTGGAAGCCAGGGTCCACGTGCGCGGTATTGGAAATCTCTCTTTTTTATTAGAGAATATCAATTTTAAACATACCATTGATACACAAAAGATTCTGTTGAATAAGGAATTACTAGTTGTTTAAAGGTCTGTTTTGACTTTTGAACATTATAGATAATAGTTATCAATTAAAATTATCTAGAGTGGTTCTTCTGAGATTCTGAGTTTGATTCCTGATGATAGAATATTTTAGAATGTATTTCACAATACTATATGCAGGTACTCTACAGAGAAATTTATAGGTGCCGTAATTGAGACGCAACTATAAAACATGTGAGAAAACGAACATGTTGCATATTGATCTATGAAGTTTGGTCCATAATCGCGTGTTTAGTCATCTAATAATTATTGTTTTGTTCTAAATAATAAGTTGTGATTGTGTTTATTTATATTTGCTTATAATAAAAATTGACTCCAACGGAGATTGGCAAAACAAATGATCGATTCTGCTCTTTGGGTGCTGTCGAGGACATCCGTGCCGAACTGAAAACTAGCGCTTATTTTCAAAAACTAAATAAATCGATAATCACCAAGACTTTTACAAAGAATAATTGAATCAAGAGAGAATAATAATTAAAAGGACCCACGCCCTATCACCTGGAAGATTAGAGCGTCAAGCGTCCCCTGTGACCACGCCTCCTTCCGTGTACGAGGCCAGTCCAACCCATCTTCCAATCACCTCCTTCTGCTTTTCCATATTTACAAAAAGATCCCTCTGTCTTCTTCCTGAGAACAAGGACAGCACTATACGTTCTTTTTGACCGAAACAGCAGCACACCAGCTGCAGCATCTCAAGCCATGGCAGGAGTAGAGCCGGCCGCTCTTCCCGCAGAACTCTTTCGAGTATGCCGTAAGCCGTATTTATTCTTGTCCATGCGCTTGCTCGGAGCACCTGTACAGCCACCCACCTCCTTTCATTGACGTCGCGAGACGGCGAGGTCTATCGCCACGCGCTCTCCGGCGCTAACCAACACCGCGACCGGACGACTGGACTCATTGTGAAGGCTCGACGCAGTAAATACCCGTCTGACTTCGCTCTCTTTACTGGAGCTCTCGCCACAACCTGACACAAGAGATTTTGCAGACTGGTGGAAAATAGCTAATGAGGCGACTTAAGGTCGTGCAAAGCAAGGACTTAACTAACTAATTATTCTCAGTGCATGGAATATATGGAATCATCGCAACCGAGTTGTTGTCGATGGATCCTCTCCAAACCTGGCGGTTGCACTTACAAAGGCTGGTGAAGAGCGTGATTTTTGAGAGCTAGCAGGGGCTAAAGGAATTTCTTTTCTAACAGCTTCTGTTCCAGATCATTAGATCTAAGGTGTTTTTTATGTATGGTCGTGCTCCCCAAAGTAACAAGCCTGTGTGTTGTGTTTTGAGCTGAGTATGTGTGTGCGCGGGTGTGTCTGTGTGAGTATGTCTATGTTAGTGTGTGTCTTGTTTGGACGCTTGCCATTGTTTATTTTCTTCTTAATATAATGATGTGCAGCTTTTCTGTGTGTTCAAGAAAAAAACTTCACTCTCTTCCACGCGCGCACTCGCACAGCTCGTGATGAGTCATCGCATCACTTCTACCATCGCGTGTTGCGGGTCGTCCTCGTGAGCTTTGAGCCGTCGCCTTGCTGGGACGCGACCAGACGACGCTACGCGTCGTGTAGCCAATGCACCGTGGCGAGTTCGGCATGCAGTTCACGGCGTACGATGAATTTATCTGCAAAGCCGGCCGCTTACCACAACTCCTACACCTATAAATTCGACCAAGAGGGTTGCGCCACGCTCGCAGCCGCGCCAAGCGATTTTGAAGGTCAGCTTCTCATCTCTCTTCGCTGTAGCATCGACTTTCTCTTTTTCATGACCGCCCTCCTTCAAAATCTGCTGTTTCCCATGACCGAGGCTCACATCGTGTTCGCCGCGCCCGATCCCCCCACTCCCGACAACCCTCTTCCTGATTTCTCCCGCTGATTTGAACATGGAGCAGCATTTGACTCCGTGACCAGAGGTAGACGAATCACGTCTGTTTTCCACGATGAGCTAGCGAGAGAGCTGAGGCCTTAGACCATCCGCAGTGGTGTACTGTAAAGCATACTGTATACACTGTTTCGCAGTGTAATTTAGAGTATGTACTGTAAAAGTTGAAGAAGAATAGTATATAGAGTATACTTTAGAGTACGCTAGTGCGGATGGTCTTAAGCCTGTACCCCACCCATCAGCTCCTGGGCACCACACCCAGACTAAGTGTCAGCACTACCGGCGGCCCAGCCTTAAAATCAAGTCAAGCTATAGGTCTGACTCCACCAAGCAGCTTTAGCTTCTTGTGCTTAGCAATAAACCAAAGCCAGCAAGAGCCACACCTTTAACCCAACCGTTGACCCCATCTCCCTGCAAAGCAACGTGAGCACACGGTTTCAACCGTGAGCTCTGTTTCAGACTAAGGCTAAAATCCTGAATTATTTGAGAACCGGCCGCTGGTCGGGTTGTTAGACGGTCCAGTGAGACTGCGATCGCGGCGGTTCGATCTTGCTACTCGCTCGTATCTCATCCTACTTCTTAAAATATTTGGGCGATATTCCGTGTCTTAAAAAAATCATGAACTACATAATAATTTTTGGATTAATCCAGACCACCACAATACAAAACCGATAACTCACTCATATGAACCCGGTTTAACCCAATTCTTGTTCTAAAATTCATCTAAAATTATAATATATTTCATACACATAAATTTGTATGATGCATTGATGTATTCATGTATTGCTTGTATGTTTGTTTCTATGTGGCGCTGCTAGAGTAGATCAGTGTCAGAAGAGAATCCGGAAGAGTCAGTTGACCAGAAGCATGACACCGCAGACGGTAGCGAAGACAAGTCACATCTATCTTATTTTGATCATATCGCACCTATGTGAGGTTTATCAATTGTGGCAGTAGTTTACAACTATTCGAGTGATAGAGTGGAACCATACTAGTTTTTCATTCTTGCATGTAGATGTGATGAGATCTTGCATGATGATATTGCTTGTTGTATGATGGTGAGAGCATGCATGAGTCGAGACCGGGGAAGATGGGTTAGTGTTGGTTTAAGTGCTACCGTGGTGGTAGACTTACGTTGAGCTCTATCATGAGGGTAGGCTCGTAGGTGGTGTACAGAGGCTGCTCTTGTGAATCTTAAGGATCGAGTTATTTTGATATCTCACCTGACTTCCTTTTGGTACGATCACAGGTATCTTTATGGATGGGGCGTAGCCTAATCCCGATAGCTAGCCCATAGTCGTTCACGATGGAGAGAGAGTTATGTATGAGTGGTTATTAAGCTCACTGATGATTTTGATACTGGGTTGGGGGCGATTGGTCTGGGTGATGTTTCGAGTGGGTGTCGGTTATGTGGGGTTATCTTTGATGGTTCGTGCATGTGGGTACGGCGTACAACCTCTGCAGAGTGTAAAATTCATTCAGACGGTCGTGTCCTCAGTATAGGATGGATTACGGTGTTGTCCTAACAACTAGAAAGTCACCTATTGTGAGATGGAGTTAAAGTTGTTCTTGGTGAGCCATTTGTTTGCATTAGGTTGTATTGTTACTTAATTTGTGCATTGCATATGTATCTATTTTATTCATCTCCCGAAGTGCAACATGGAACTTGCTGGGTACTTTGTACTCACCCGTTGTTGTTGACTACAGAGGATCCATACTTCATGCCGGAAGACTTCGAGTAGGGTCGCGTCCGCATCCAAGTTGTGTATAGTGGAACCATGGACAACGAGGAGCTACTAGTCTATGTGTTGATGACTATTATATTTTTATTGTCAATAGTTTATAGTTTTAATCTATAAGACTATGCTGTTGTAATAAAGCTCTGTATGGTTGTGGTTCCACTTGTATTGTAATGTTATGTACCAAAATATGTTTCAAATATAATATTACATGTTTAGTTCTGACTTTATGAGTCGAGATGCTTCAAGTGGTATTAGAGTCATACTTAGCTGTAGGATGCGGACCTTAGGGCGTAGGTGACCGTAGCAGACTGCAGAATAAATTTTCCTGTAGGAACCTTTAATTGTAGAGCCTTGGTGATAGGTTTTGCTCTCGCCTAATCCTTGTACCTTGTTCTAAGCCAGATGTCTGTCGACCACATCACTACCATCTCCATCAATGAAGGCGGCTTCCCCAAGGTGCTATATGATGCAATGACGCGACTTGGTATTCCTGATCCCCAGAGTACGTGGGTCATGAATTCATGGAGCATGACACTGAAAGTTGTGAGAGTTGTGAGGTTACAGTGCACATCGGTGCCAGTGATATGTTCTTGGAGATGAAACCATAAAATGTCACCGCCACCGAATGCCGCATGAAGGACACCTGCTAACTGGTGGCCCGCAAGGCTGTGAAGTACCGGTGCCACACATTTGACTCGCATTTGGGTTCCACACCCATGAAGTACTTCCCATCGCTGGATCGTAGTCGTCCCGCCTAGGCAACAAGGATCCGCAACTTAGAATGCCTTGGGATGACCGAAGATGACCCCACCGATGTCGCCATGTCTGGCTATTTATTTAGCCTAGACGACCTGTGCGACCAGCTGAACGAGCGTGTGAAGATCCTCGTCAAGCGCACTGAGGCATTGGAAACCCGGTGGCGAAAGGCTAAGCTAGCACTAGCACACATTGAGGCCCGTGTTGCAAGCGCCAAAAGTCGTGTCACCTTGGATGAGGAGAACTTTTGGGAGCAGGCTGACCGCCACAACGAACTCCTTAGAGGTGTCTACCTCATGGACCTAGCCAAGCGGAAAGACCATCATGCATGTGCAATAGCAGAACCACTTACCCTAGAAGGAACTCAAGTGTATCACCTGTCCAACCCCCGTACAAGGATTTGTGAACCTGTGTTGCCCACTTCTCCGACTTTTCCCTGTGAATCCTTGCGCAAAGATCCTGAAGACAGGACGTAGGGCCCAACAGTCAGGTAGAGGTCCCAACTGACCGTTAAGGGGACGGACCTAGGGATTACATGCCAAATGTATATTGTACCTATTTGCTTGAATGAATGAATGTTTGTTGTGTTGTTCGAAATGCTTGATGTTTGTGTGCTTTGTGTGGTATGATATATATATATATATATATATATATATATATATATATATATAATACATATGAATAATAATAATAGTAGTAGAAGTAATAATGAAAAATAACCAAGATGCACCTTAATACACCCTAATAACCACAACAAATTCTAAATTGCACGCTTGCCTTGTCACAGATATCTTGCCGCTCAAGCCGAGTCAGGAATGGAGAGGAGGCAAACCAAGGACTCTGAGAGATTCCGCCTGTGCTGAACGAGCATGAGACGACGGGGAGTACACTCGTTCTATCAACAACGCTTCCCCAAGTAGGGATGATAATCGTACCCGCGGGTTTGGGTACCCGACGGATATTGCACCCGACGGGTGCGGATTCGGGTACAAATTTTTACCCACGCGTACCCGACCCGATGTTTTGCGGGTACGGGTTTGGGTTTTGATTCCTACCCACGGGTACCTGACGGGTTACCCGAAACATGAAATTCAACCAAAAAAATAATTCAGCTACAGCCCACCTACTTGCTGACCAGTCTGCACCATCAAATTTAAATGTGGCAAGCGAGGTTGGCAGGTTTCTGGGCGCAGGGCAGGTGCAAGTGCCTTGGAACACGTGCAGAGCATGGAACAGGCAAACAGGCATATTGAATCCACCTGGTACCGAGGCACAAGTATAAATGAAGGTTATGGTGTATGCTCAAATTCAGACTTGCTGAGTGTTAACGGGTACCCGTTGGGTACCCGAAACCCGCTTGAAACCCGTCAGGTTCAGGTTTGGGTATCATTTTTTACCCGCAGTTACGGGTTCGGGTACAAAATTTTACCCGAACACAATTTTTTTCGGGTCGGGTTTTCACTCTCCCCGACCCAAACCCAACTCGTTGCCATCCCTATCCCCAAGCACCTGCCTATGACTTGATGACCATCATCTGACTCGACTTCTAGAGATGCTAACAAACATATTTGTTGCTCAGGCCAACAATGGCAACAACAACCGTCAACCAACACCTCAGAACAGTCATCAGATTGCGGACTTCAACGGGACGAACTCTCCTAAGTTTGCTGGATCTAAGCACCCTATTGAGGCATATGACTGGCTGAGGGAGATCGAGATGAAACTCGAGGTTCTCCATGCAATGAGCAGGATAAGGTTCTGCTTGCAATTCAACAACTAAGAGGAACTGCTTTAGCATGGTGGCAAAGCTACAAGGAGATGAATGCAAATGCTAAGACCATAATGTGGGATGAGCTCGTGAAGTTATACAGAGAGCACCACATCCTCAGTAGCATCGTGAAGCTGAAGAAATAAGAGTTCATGAACCTTAAGCAGAAGGATATGACTATGATGGAGTACCTACACAAGTTCACTGTGTTATCTCGCTATGACCCTCACTCTGTGAACACTGATGAGAAGAAGCAAGAAGCTTTTCTCCGTGGTATTAACCCTGAGATCACAACCTTGATTAGAGCATCGATCTACCCTGATTTCAGCACCATGGTCACCAAGGCTATCACCACAGAGAAGAACATGGATGATGAGCAGAGAGAGAAGAAGAGGAAGTTTGAGACCAAGAAGATGTTCCACCAGGTGAAGTTTAAGAGGACTAATCAACCTTCTTATTTTGGATAAGAGACTCAGCAGTCAACTTACTCTGTGTAGAGGACCCAACAACCGGCTTACTCAAGACAAAAGACTCATAGTGGAGTGTCCTACAGAGCACCAGCCATGACATTCAAGCAACTTGTGTAGTGTGCTAACACACAAGACTCCTTCCACCCTCAACAGTCTGGAGTGAGTCAAACTAGTGACCCGAGGATTTGCTTCACTTGCTGTGAGTTTGGTTACATTATCGTTAACTGTCCATAAAAGAACAAGTCAGCACCTTCTGTCATCTCCAACTCTTCTAATGGACCAAGGCAACCAGCTGGAGGTAGCCTTGGAGCACCCACAAGGACCCAACAATCTTTCGGAAAGGCTATGGTGAGACACGTCTACGCTGAGCACGCAGATGCAACTAGGAGTTCTGCTCGGTGAGTTTCTGGTTCAGTCAGTTTTGGCTTCAGTGCTATTTGACTCTGGTACATCACATTCTTTTAAAACATCACACCTCATGGAGGCACATGATATAGCTACGATAGGCTTTAAGAGGCCTTTAATATTCTAATCAATGCGAGGTTATATACCCTGCCAGTTAGAAGTTAACAACATCCCTTCATACCTAAGAAGGGTCATATTGTCGGTACCCTACAAACTGGGTACCCCCGCATAAAAGAAAGAAAACATGTTGGGTCCCACCTCCCAAGAGGGGTGGTACCTAGAGGCTACCACTTACTTCACAAAGCCGGGCCTAGCCATCCCGCCGAAGAGGGCTCCAACACAACCACGTGTCCTACAGCTCCGGACCTGACCTCCCCGCTGAGGAGGGCTCCATTGGTGCCACATGTCCCACGGCTCCGAACCCGACCTCCCCGCTGAGGAGGGCTACGGTGCTGTCACGTGTCTCGTGGCTCTGGATCCGACCTCCCCCTGAGGAAGGCTCTGGTGCTGCCACGTGTCACGCAACCTCGGACCCGACCTCCTCGCTGTGGAGGGTTCCAGCTCAGCGATGTGCCCCGCAGGCTGTCAACCACGCAACGGCCCACTATAGATTGCAAGCCTCAAGAGTAAAGGAAGGCGACGTGCTCATTAGCGCGCCTTCAGGACAACATTAATGTGCCTTCAAGAAACATTAGCGCGCTATCAAGACCCATTAATGTGTCATCAAGACCACGTTAATATGTTATCAGGACCCATTAACGTGCATTCAAGACCACGTCAATGCGCTTTCAAGACCAGCTAACCCAAGGCCACCTGTCGGGCTCCGATCATAATGTAAGTTGTCGACCCTTCCACCAATTAGATAGGCTAAACTTACACTCACTCAAACTCGGTTGATCCCCACACGAGGACAACTCTCACACAGACAAGCAATACAACACACACACTCTCCCGTGTACATAGGGTGTTACACCTCCCAGTGGGCCAAACCACGTAAATCTCCGGTGTTCACCCATGTTCATTGTGCTCGTAGTTTTAGAAATTTCGTCCTCCAAAAAAAGAACCTCCGCGTGCTGCTCCATAGCAGTACCAGTGGAAGTGTTGTTGCTGCACTTTGGCATTTGGCGCGCCAGGTAGGGCACACTTTTTTGGATAGCCTCACTACGGTGGTGAATCCTCAGTCTATCTCCGCCTCCTCTCGACCCTCCCAACATGAAGGGAGCAGGGAGGACGACGCTACCTCCCCCTCCACAGCGGGCTGACCCTATGGACACACGGTCGCGGTTCTGGTGGCTACTGCCATCACGATGTGATGAATTTCTACTGCCACCGCAACAATGATGCTGCCAGTAGGAGGTCCAGAGTGTGCAGTATGCTTGGCCTGGTCCTGCACCCTAGCATGTATACTTTGCCTCATGGCTACTTCCGCCACAAAACGATGACTTCCTGCCGCCACGACAACAATGACGCCACCAGGTACCTGTGACGTATCCGGTGTTTGAGGTTATTTTCTTGCTTAGATTCTCATGGCACTAAACGATCACTCTCATGAAAAGCTAACGCCAATAGAGGGTCCAAAGTGTGCTGCCTGCTTAGCCCGGTCTTGCAACCTAAGTATGTGCACTCTACCTTTCTAATGCTGCAGCTGAGTACTAGGGGTCCGGAGTGTGCTGCCTGCTTAGCCTGGTCCTGCGCCCTAAGTATGCGCACTCTACCTTTCCAACATTGCGGTTGAGTACAGGGGGCTGAACGTCCCCCAAAAGACTAATGTCCTTCGGAGTCAAGATTGTGCAGCCTGCTTAGCCCGATCTTGCACCCTAAGCCTGTGCCGTGTGACCCTAAGCCAGCACACTCTTCCACCCCAGCACCGCGGTTCAATACTGGGGACCAAAAGGCACATAGCCCTAAAAAATATAAAAACCACTACCATTCAATTTTATGCTTACTTTCGCGTATTGTCTGCCATATGCTCGGTTATATTTTTCCTGTTCGCACATAGTTGGAGTTGTGCTACCCTGCTGCAGATGGGCAACCTGTAGCATGTGTGAATGTGTCTGGGTATTCTTGGTAGTTTTCTCATTTGGGATCCCGTGTTTGCTGAAGGGTCTACTCGCCTGAAAATCCAATGTCAATGGTAGGTCCGGAGTGTGCTGCTTGCTTAGCCTAGTGCTGCATCCTAAGTATATGCACTCTACCTTTCCCGTGTTGCATCAAAGTACAGCGGGACTGGACAACGCACACTCCTGAGCGAGGCAGCAACCAGTACTCAGATATTGTCACACTGAATTACTCAAGCCCCATAGCCAGGCTAAGGACTTTAAGCCACAATGAAACTAAGAGCAGAAAGATTGTAACCAATGAGTTGTATTACTCTTTCTACCGTCACTCATGTGCAAGTCCTAGTTCACCCTTGTTTGTGCTCCACCGTCGGACCTCAAGCTCCGACACTGGCACCTCCAAGGGGGCCCGCCTTCGACATTCTTAGCGTTGATAGTGGGCTCTTATGTGCCTTCACCAAGTTTTGACACCCCCCAGAGGGCACGTCGTCGACATTCTTAGCATTGATGATGGTGGCCCCACCTACAGGATCGTCGCCTCTCTTGAGGTGGGCCCGAGGGCCACTATCGGTACCCTGCAGATCGGGTACCCTTGCATACAAGGAAGAAAATACACTGGGTCCTACATCCCAAGAGGGGAAGTACATAAAGGCTACAACTTGCTTCACGAGGCCCGACCTAGCCACCCCGCCGAGGAGGGCTCTAGCACAGCCACGTGTCCCGCAGCTCCGGGCGTGATCTCCCTACTGAGGAGGGCTCTGTTGCTGCCACGTGTCCCACCTCTCCGGACCCGAGCTCCTCGTTGATAAGGGCTCTGGTGCAACTATGTGTCTCGCGGCTCCAGACCCTGCCTCCCTGCTTAGGAGGGCTCCGATGCTGCCACGTGTCCCGCAGCTCCGGACCCAACCTCCCCGCCGAGGAGGGTTTCAACGCAGCGATGTGCCCCGTGGTAATGGGATGCCAACTGCGCATCGGCCCACTACAGATTGCAGGTATCAAGAGTAAAGGAAGGCGACGTGCGCATTAGCGCCTTCATGACGGCATTAACGTGCCTTCAAGACACATTAGCGCGCTATAAAGACCCATTAATGTGTTATCAAGACCACGTTAATACATTATCAAGACCCATTAACGTGCCTTCAAGACCACGTCAATGCGCTTTCAAAACCAACTAATCAGGGGCTACCTGTTGGGCCCCAGTCATAATGTAAGATGTCGGCCCTTGGCATATAAAAGGACCGATCAGCCACCAACTATACATATTGAACTTAGACTCGCTCAAACTCGGTTGATCCCCACACTGGGACAATTCTCATGCAGACAAGCAAAACAACACCCACACTGTCTCATGGACGTAGGGTCTTACGCCTCCTAGCGACCCGAACCACGTAAATCCCCGGTGTTCACCCGTATTCATCGTGCTCGTAGTTCCAGAAATTTTGTCCCTCCTAAAAAAGAATCTTCGCGAGCTGCTCCATAGCAGTACTGGGGGAAGTGTCGTTGCTGCGCTTCGACAAGTATTCTTGGTTAACCTAGTAGTGCTTGACTCCCACAAAACAGATGTAATCCTCAACATGGATTGGTTAGCCAAGTGTAAGGGGAGCATAGCATGCGCAGAAAGGACTGCGACTATGACAAACCATGAAGGAAATACGGTCACATGTCATGTACAACCTAGTCTATTTGAGCTACTGATAAATCACTTGATAACGGAAACACCCCAAGAAGTACTGGTAATCAAGGGGTATGACGATGTGTTTCCCGAGGAATTACAAGGTATGTCACCAGAAAGAGAAGTGAAGTTCTCAATCGACTTAGTTCCAAGAACCGCTCCCATCGCAAAGATACCTTATAGGATGGCAGCCCCAGAGTTGGTGGATTTGAAGAAGCGGTTGGATAAGTTGCAACAGAAGGGATACATCAGACCTAATGCATCATCGTGGGGCACACAAGTCCTCTTCGTGAGGAAGAAGGATGGACGCATGAGACTCTGTGGATATTACCAAGTCCTTAATGATGTGACCATAAATAACAAATACTCTTTACCCCGGATAGATGATTTGTTTGACCAGTTGAAGGGAGCCAAGTTCTTCTCAAAGATTGAGCTGAGGTTCGGGTATCATCAAGTGGGGATCAAACCAGAGGATACACCCAAGACAACATATGTGACTCGCTATGGTCAGTTCGAGTTCGGAGTGATGTGCTTTGGATTAACCAATGCTCTTGCTTACTTCACAAACCTAATGAACTGTGTGTTTATGTAAGAGCTAGATAAGTCTGTGATGGTCTTCATCGATGACATTATGATCTATTCACGAACTGAAGAAGAGCACGCACAATATTTGTGTGTTGTTCTCAACCGGCTTAGCAACCACAAACTTTATGCTATGTTTAGCAAGTGTGATCTTTGGTTGCAAAAAGTCAGCTTACATGGACATGTGCTGACAGCTGAGGAGGGTTGCAATTGATCTGGAGAAGATCGAAGCAGTGTCATCTTGGAAGCAACCAACGTCTTTCTCTGAGATACACATTTTTCTAGGTTTGGCTGGCTATTATCGAAGGTTCATCGAAGGATTTTCAAGCTAGCCCAACCGATGATAGAGCTACTAAGGAAGGGCAAGGAGTTTGTGTGGACTGAAGCATGTGAGCAAAGTTTTTGTGAGTTGAAGGAGAGACTAACCACAGCTCCAGTCTTAGTCCTACCAGATATTCACAAGAGCTTCATAATTTACCGTGACGCATCTAGACACGGCCTAGGATGTGTGCTAATGCAAGAAGGATGAGTGATATCCTATGCCTCTCATCATTTAAGGCCACACGAGTAGAACTACTCAACCCATGAGTTAGCTTTAGCTGCAGCGGTTGATGCTCTTAAGATTTGGAATCATTACCTGATTGGTAACAAGTGTGAGATCTATATGGATCACAAGAGTCTTAAGTACATCTTTAACCATTCTGACCTCAACCTAAGGCAACAAAGATGATTGGAACTAATCGAGGATTATGACTTGGAAATCCATTATCATCCGCGTAAAGCAAATGTGGTAGCAGAAGCTATTAGCAGAAAGGCCTACTGTCATCACTTGGTGACTCAAGTACCACAATTATGCGATGCGATGATGAAGTTGAACCTAAGTGTTGGACCTCACTCCTACAACTACAATCTTAGTGTTCATCATGTTATAGATGAAAAAATCAAGAAGGCTCAACATGAGGATGAAAAGTTCATGGAGATTAAGGCACAAATCGGTGAAGGCAAGACCCCCAATTTTAGAGTGGACATGGATGGAATCTTATGGTTCAAAAAACATTATGTGTGCCTGCACAAGGTCACTATCGGAACACCATCATGGATGAAGCTCATAACTCTGTGTACTCTATTTACCCTGGAGCCACCAAGATGTATTTGGATCCTAAGGAGAAGTATTGGTGGATTGGCATGAAAGGTGACATAGCAAGATTCGTGGCTTGTTGTGATGTGTGTCAGAGAGTTAAGGCTGAGCATTAGAAGCCAAGTGGTCTACTCCAACTGTTACCGATCCCAGTTTGGAAATGGGATGAAGTAGGAATGAATTTTATCACAGGGTTACCAAGTACCAAGAATGGTAACGACTTCGTGTGGGTAATGGTCAACTGTTTAACGATGGTGGTACACTTCATTCCTGTGCGCACTACCTACAATGGAGACAAGTTGGCTAAGTTATACATAGACTGTATTGTGAAGTTGCATGTTGTACCCTCGAGGACAGTCTCACACAAAGGAACCCAATTCACGTCAAGATTTTTAAAAAGTCTACAAAAATCTCTTGGTACTAAGTTGGATTTTAGCTCGACATATCACCCTCAGACTGATGGCCAAACCGAAAGAATCAACCAAATCTTGAAGGACATGTTAAGAGCTGTTATTCTCACCTATGGCAATAATTGGGAAGATAGTTTACCATATGCCGAGTGTTGACGACTGTTATATATAAATTTTACCTGTCAATATAACTCAATTATGTGAAGTATATGTCATTTCTTGCACATATCACCTTTTTACTTAACCTTTCTCCAGCTATAAATAGGACCCCCTACCCCTCACTTCAACACACACCACTTAAGCATCATTCTATTGTATACACTACTTTTCTTAGTCCTTAGAGGAGTTAGGCTGTAGAGAGGAGAGTCTCTAATCCCGAGTCCAAAATGTGAAAGGAGTAGATGGAGTCTCTCTTCCCAATGCCAAATTGGGAAAGGTATGGCTCATGTATTCCTTCTTGTATTTCTGACTTCATGCATAATAAATATATTATATTTAGTATTCCATTATACATATGCTTGGATGAAGCATTTCTTGTTTGATTATTCCATGTATGTGGTAGGAATAGTATTTATAATTATGCCTTAATGTTAATATATTAACATGATAAACACTATAAACCCCCACTATAGTCTATGTAGTTATGATATGATCATGTTTATATGAATAAATATGCTATGTATCAACATTGGTTTCAACGATGATTTAGTTCATTGCTTTAGGATGGCTTGTGCCGCGGCTCCTAAGGTATTTGCTTAGTATTCTAGCATGGTGCTAAGATAGTTAAGTAGTGTTGAATGTCTTGTAGTCCCACATATTGAAGAGGTAGGTAGTTGGTGGTGACAGTCATACCTGTCCATTGTAATCATCCATGTTTGGCTATGCCAAAGGCTCTTGGCAGAAGTCGTCCTAGTATTGCTAGAGGTAAACCCGTGCCCGATGTGTTGAAGAACTTAGCATAAGGATTCACCATTGACATGCTCATTAGTACCTAACTTAGGTTATGTATATGTATACTAGAAGCATTGTAGGAGCAACTCACCAACTCTTAGTCTAATCTTCACTAGGACCTATTTATCCTTTTAGAATAGATTTATTAGGTGTGTGTACACTATCCGTATTACCAACTTACCCTTGTCATGATAATTGATTAGTATCCCATAGCTTGATCATAAGAGTGGTGTGTACTTTACTCCATCACCTTCCTTTGGGATAATACGATACCCTTGGGAATACTCATGGGTGAAATGCTACAACGGTATCTTCCGTGCGCTTGCGGACTCCATCTCTTACTAGAGATGATCTGTGGTGTTGAGAAATACCAACAATCATTTCTAGTGCTATTGTCGGGAAGGCAAAGGAAGTCAAGGATAGCTATCACTTGTGATTAAGCTATATGTACTAATAGTTATTAGACATGATTACCCTTGCTTGTTTTCTCCTTTTGTGTGAAAACATGGTAGTTTTGTCTAACCCATTTTATGAGATGGCCAATGAGGACACAAGTGCTCAACTGCAAGATGATTCAAGGTGTACCTCAACAAATGTCCGCTAGGCAATACCATTTCCCTTCGAGGAAGAATTTCAGCTTCCAGCAGGCTCCAACGACATCCATTCCCAAGCTTGGGGGAGACTCCAAGAGTTCTTCTTGGTTTGCCTCCATCATGGGGTCGATAGTTTGCTCTTCATCCAACACTCTTGTTATGGGTTGACTCCACCAATCCATGACTACATTCATGCTGAAGCTGAAGGAGCCCTATTCTCATTTATCATGGATCAAAAGATGGTCTCCACTCAAGGGGTGGATTGAAGAATGTTCTAGTTCCCTTTGCTTGGCATGCACACCACTTAACAAGGTGGACATGATAGTTATGGAACTACACCTCCCATTGAAGTAACATGAAGATCAAGCCAATGGAGAAGTGTTGGATGATCCAAACCATTGATATTCACATGATTTATGAAAATCTATGTCAACATGGGACACTTGGGGAATTATTTCCCTAAGACCCATAGGGATTCTTCCTTTCAAACAAAACCTCCAATGTCTACCATTCACAAGGAGGTCAAGGGTGGAATCAACATCGCCCTTCTAATCAAGGAGACTATGGGGATTTCAAAGGATTTAAGTTCAACTAGCCTACCTTGAAGTATTTTGTCATGGCCAAGCAGAAATCAAGACAACATTCAAATGAATCTCTTGGGCAAGGACAAGAAATTGAAAGAGCATTCAAGATTCAAACTATCTCACAATTACTTGTTGGGATCCTACACTTCGACCACACCCGTAGAACCTTGGGCAAGTGACAATGTGAATGAAGTGTTTCTTGTTTGACTATGGAGTTCACATGTCATCATGCCAAAGGAAGTTGTTGATCTATGTATGGGTTAACTCCAAGGAATATCAAGAAGGTAGAAGTGACACCCCTAAAAAAGGGACAAGCCTCACCATGCTCATAAGAGAATATCTTCAAGAGAGAAAAGTTGCTGCAACATCAACAAGTCTTCATCAAGGCGACAAAGAGGCTAGGGCCAACAAATCTTCAAGTAATTTTGGCATGTCAAGCAGGAGAAGTCCACATCTTCAACTCCGAGATTGGACAACAAATCATCGCACTAAACAGACGAAGGTAAGTCTCACTCATCGGACTTCAAAAATTCGGTGAGTCCTTGCCAATAGGTTAATTGGTAGTTATCTCATATCTGTTTCCCAATTGGATATTTGGATTTCTCATGATTTGCATTCAACATGTTTAAATTTCTACACTTGCATGTTGGAAGGCAAATTTTCCAACCATCATAAAACTACACATTTAAATTAGGGAAGAAATTTAATTGGATATGAACTCTAGGCATGACAACTTAAACATTTTTTCTAGTACAACCCAAAAAGATTTGCTTTACACCCCATTGCATACACAAGTTGTTTCAAGTTGGGTAAGATAATTTGACAATAGGTTTCAATTTGCTTTTGGCAAACATAACCCATCTTTGAGTTGTTTTGTTTGTTCTTTACTTGGCATTTGACACCATTGGGAGGAGGCCACATCAAGCTCAAGCCACCATTGGGAGGATTTGAGAACACATCTCTCCTTAAAACTCATTTTGAGTTTGAGATAGAGAAATGTTCAAGATGATGACCCAATAGAGGAGAAAGAAGAAGCCTCAACCAAATTCATCGCCAAGTCCAACCTCAACTTGGCATTTGACGTCAAACATCAAGTCTACGCCAAAATCCAAGATTGCGAGTTTCTCACATAAAGGCCTTAATCACCAATTGCCCTTCAAATGAGGTATGAGTTTAGAATTTTTCATTGTTTGGTTTGCCTTAGAGTTGAATATCCTTGCTTACATTTATGAGTAAGGTTGTCACTTCCTCATTATTAAATTCTCATGCATCCTCACAAGAGTAAGTGTCGGTATTGTCTTTTGGATCTCCAAAAGGAAATACCACCTTCCTTGGAAAAAGCTAAAACAGGTACCTAGAATCCCTTAAGCATTGTTTTATAGACTTAGTGATTTTTGCCTAGGTTTAGAAAAGAAAACCTTTGGGCATAACTTAATGGGTGAATTGGCATGTAGCAACTTAGGCATAGTGATGACCATAATTTTGATTTCTGCTTCATGCATATATGGAATAAGTGACATCTCTGATCTTAATTTGAATTGCATGTTTATGTGGAATCACTAAATTTTAAATTCCTAGAAAAGTTCAGGGGGATAAAATTGAGAACTTTGTTTATCATTATCTAAATGATAACATTTGGTCTTGTGTAAAAAGCTATGATGGTTAGAAACTAAAAAAGATGAAGGGACCCATAAAGTGTATATATATCACTTGCATTGATATGAGTAGGAGCTTTAGAAAATGTGCAAATTGATTTATCTATAAAGCCCCACTCTTTGCAATGAATAATACATTGCTCATGGATACACTTGAAATTCGAACCAATGCCTCTTTTATTTTGTTCTTCCCCGTATGTACAAATGAAAATCCGGTTACCTAACCCGAAAATTCATTTGTACAAGTATGGGAGCTAATCATCCCTCTCTATCAAAGAGAGGAAGTTTGCAGGAGTAATATTACTATGCAAACATTCAAAGAGTCAATTTTTGGAATCCCCAAAGGATTCCATTTCAACATCTCTTGGCCAAGGAATAAATGGGGATGGTTGCTACCTATCGGAATTTAAGTTCGAAGGTCAATCATAACTATACGAGGTCGGAGATTTGAAATGGGAACCCTCCATGAGCAACCAATGGGCTGCTATGAATATGTGAGAGCATTATGCTCTCAACTACTCACTCATTCAAGCTCAAGGGAATTGCCACCATCATTGGGTGTAAGTTATTCCTTTGTGGCTAAATGGTATGATGTACCTTAACCAAGGAATGATAAGATCACACCTAATGTATATTGGGTGCAAGTTGTTCTTATGTGGATAAATGGTATGTTATACCTTAGTCAAGGAACAAAGGATCACACTTAACCCATGTTTAGTGCACGTCATCCCTTTGTGATTATAGGTATGTTGTACCTTAGCCGAGAAACAATGGATCATACTCAACACATGTTGGGCACATGTCACTCCTTTGTGGCTAAAGGTTATCATTACCTTAGCCAAAGAATGATGGATCACACCCAATGCATGATGGGTACAAGTTATTTCTTTGTGGCAAGAAGGAATGTTGCACCTTAGCCAAAGAATGACGGAACACACTAAACACATGTTGAGTGCACGTCAGTCCTTTGTAGCTAAAGGTTATCAATACCTTAGCCATGGAATAACAAGGTACAACCAACACATGAGAGACATTGAGGTGCGGATGAGTGACATCAACAACACTTTCTTCAACCACACTCATGGAACTCTTGGGAGGCAACAGAACATCGACACTCAATCCTCCATTGTCAAAGCCACGCTGCAACAAGTATAGAGCAACCTCATGGCCTACCTTCGTCGCTAGGGATTCAACCCCTATTGTGGACCTTGATCAAGAATAAGTTTGGGGGAGGACCCCCACTTGAGGTAACTTGTATCACACCCATTGCAATTATCTTTCATTCATCCATCCACCTTGCATCTAAAAAAATTAAAAAAAATAAATAGTAACTTAGATTTGCTTTTGCTTAATCAAATAAAGATGTGTGGTAAGAATGATTTAGATTTCACATAGATAAAATGATGAATAGTTGCTCTGATTTATTTTTCCTAAGTATCTAGTTTATAGCTTGTACTCTCCAAATATTGGTTTCATTGATACAATTAACTTTGCCTTAATTTAGAAATTGTGGGTAACAAAATCTTAATTTAATTCTAGGTTGTTGTGAGATTTGAAATAGTGATAGGACTTCTATTCCTAGTTTGAAAGTGAAACTTAGATTTCCGGAGAAACTCTAAAAAGATTTAAGTTACCCTCATTTGATTGGAAATACCTACCAAACCCATATGATGTTCTACATTGATAAACCTTCTCCATATGCTATTTGCTTTCTCATTGAGCCTAGTCAAACTAGTATAGTCCTATGTGAGAATTCATTCATTTCTTTTGAATTCAAGACTTCACTTGCACAAGCTAAAACTTCTATACTAGAAGTTAGCAAAATTTCATCATATCATCATTCCACAATAAAAAGAGAAACTCCATGGCTTTCATGTTTAGTACTCCCTTCAAGTTTATTGCATAAAAAGGAGTAGAAGACATGGCAATAAGGAAAAAAATGCATGCTTACATCATAAGCATGAGAAAAAAATACGAAAAATGCCTGCTTACTCCATAAGCATGAGAAAAAAAAAGAGAAAGTAGTCATGTTTCATCCTTGCAATAAAGAGACTCCACATCAAAAGGAGTTATCTCAGCATTTCCACATCCACTTCCACTTACATCACACATGCACAAGTCTTGATTCAAAAGTTTGAATTAATTTCTCCTAAGCTTACTCTTTTGACTTAGCAACATTATGTGTTGCAAATATGCCTACTTACAGTCCCTACCAAGCTCCACATATAAGCCATATTTAGTGGTAGGATTAGAATAGGCAAATGCCTTGGTGAGGACATATTTCCACTACACACAAAGGAGTGACTGAGAGAATCAATTGAGATACTTAGAATCTAAATTGAAACTCTCCAGAATTTAAGTGGAACTTGATATCTAGGCTATGCTTGATCCATTTACTGTTCTATCTTTCAACTACCCATGAATAGGAGAAGGCATAAGCCCCATAATGACTTAAGAAGGGTTAAGTACCATATCCAAATTTTACAATACTAGGTAGATTATTTTGTTGTACACTTGGTACTTTTGAAAGGTTAGAACATAGTAGCAACTATTGGTCATCAACCTAAAGTTTTGACTTTGCATCAGGACGAGTAAAGGATAAGCTTGGGGGAGTTTGTTGACAGTTGTTATATATCAATTTTACCCGTCAATATAACTCAATTATGTGAAGGATATATCATTTCTTGCACACATCACCTTTCTACTTAACCTATCTCCACTTGTCTTTGGAGAAATAGTGCATGCAAACTTTTTATGCAGGAATTGAGGTGAAAGAGAAGGAGCAATCCAAACAATTACCATCCCATCCAATCAAGCTACGACACATGGCATCACATGGATCAAATGGCCCACAAACAGACGTATCCTAGGAGATCCAACGATGTATCACCCACATCAGTCAAGGGACCCACCAGTTAGTGACCTAGAGAAAGCACACAAGAAATGGGCCATTGACCAGGTTGGTCGACCTCTTCTTTGCGACAAACCCGATCTTCTTCCACGTGTCGGCTCCGTGTGGTGTCCTGATAACGATGAAGACTGATTCACGCGCTAATTGTGGAAGGAACCGACCCTTCTCCAGCTATAAATAGGACTCCCTACACCTCACTTCAACACACACCACTTGAGCATCATTCTATTGTATACGCTACTTTTATTAGTCATTAGAGGAGTTAGGATGTAGAGAGGAGAGTATCTAGTCCCAAGTCCAAATTGGGTAAGGAGTATAGGGAGTCTCTCTTCTCAATACCAAATTGGGAAAGGTATGTCTTATGTATTCCTTCTTGTATTTGTGACTTTATGCATAATAAAGATATTATCTTTAGTCTTCCATTATATGTATGCTTGGATGAAGCATTTCTTGTTTGATTGTGGATTCTATGTATGTGGTAGGAATAGTCTTTATGATCATGCCTTAATGTTAATATATTATGATCATAAGCTTTATAAACCCTCACTACAGTCTATGTAGTTATGATATGATCATGTTCATATGAATAAATATGCTATGTATCAACATTGGTTTCAATGATGATTTAGTTCATTGCTTTTGGATGGCTTGTGCCGTGGATCCTAAGGTATTTGCTTAGTATACTAGCATGGTGCTAGGATAGTTAAGTAGCGTTGAATGTCTCGTAGACCAACAGATTGAAGAGGTAGACAGTAAGTGGTGACAACCCTACCTGTCCTTTGTAATCCTTCACGTTCGGCTATGCCACAGGCTATCGGCAGGAGTCGTCCTAGTATTTCTAGGGGTAAACCCGTGCCCTATATGTTGAACAACTTAGCATAAGGATTCACCATTGATAGGGTCATTAGTATCTAACTTAGGCTATGTATATGTATACTAGAAGCATTGTAGCAGCAACTCACCAACTCTTAGTCTAATCTTCACTAGGACCTACTCTTTTAGAATATATTACTTAGATGTGTGTCAAACTACCCATATTATCAACTTACCCCTGTCATGATAACTGATTAGTATCCCATAGCTTGATCATAAGAGTAGTGTACACTTTACTCAATCGCCTTCTTTTGGGATAAATACGATATCCTTAGGAATACTCATGGGTGAAATGCTACAATGGTATCTTATTAGAGATGATATGTGATGTTAAAAAATATCAACATCGAGTTCTCCTATGACAACAGTTATTAAGCTAGCATCAAAATGTCAGTATTTGAAGCCCTCTATGGAAGAAAGTGTCGAACTCTACTTATGTAGTCAGAGGTTAAAGATCTTATTATAGAGAGATCGAATTTCATCATGAAAGCAGAAGACAAGGTAGAGGAGATTCAAGCGAATCTGAAGCCAACTCAGTCATATGAGAAGAGCTACGCTGACTAAAGAAGACATGAACTTAGCTTTGAAGTCAGAGATCATGTGTACCTTAAGGTATCTCCGATCCGCAGCACGCGCAGGTTTCAGGTTCGCGGTGATCCTTTTTGGGCCCTAAAAATGATAGGATTAGTGACATACGAGATCCAACTTCCTAAGGAGATGTTTAGGGTGCACAACGTCTTCCACGTGTCACAGTTGAGAAAGTGCATACGGGTGCCTCAGGAACAAGTGGTATGGGACACTCTAGACCTACAAGATGATATGTGTTACCAAGAGGTGCCAATTAAAATTTTGGATACTGTTACTCGAAAAACGCGGACAAACTCCATCAAGTTCTGTCGAGTTTAGTGAAGAACACTCTCAAAAGCCAAAGCTACATGGGAAAGGGAAGATGCGCTTCGAGTTTAATTTCCCCATGTTTTTGAAGACCAGCCGAATCTTGAGGACGGGATTCCATCTAAGTGTGGTAGGTATGTAACATCCTAATTTTTAAAAACTAAATAAATTGATAATCAACGATACTTTTAATAACAATAATTGAATCAAGAGAGAATAATAATTAAAATGAGAAGAAAAAATAAAGACAAAAGCAAATAAATAACAAAACGAAACTGAATGGGACCCATGTCCTATCCCCAGGACGATTCTTTCTTCGGAGCGTCAAGCGTCGCAGGTGACCATGCCTCTGTCTCTGTACCAAGCCAGTCCAACCCATCTTCCAACCACCCCCTTATTCTTTTCCGTATTTACAAAAAATCCCTCTTTCTTCTTAGAACAAGCACACCCTACACGTTCTTTTTAACCGAAAGAGCCGCCTGACTTCGCCCTCTTCCACGCGCGCGCTCGCACAACTCGCGATGAGTCGTCGTATCACTTTTACCAATGCATGCACTATAGGGATCCTGATCATTTGCGACTGCCAAAGCCGTCACAAATAAGCTTAATACCATCGCAAATAGGCTATTTGTGATGGTTTTTTTTATTTGCGCCAGTTTTCGGTCGTCGCTTGTTTTTTTTCGTCGCAGTTAAGCTAATTTGCGATGGTCGCCGTTGCAACTAAGCTAATTTGCGATGGTATTTTGTTGTTGTCATAAATAAGGGCCCGAGCCCGGCGGGTGGGTCAGACCCGATAACTTGTGACGGCCTGGGACGGTCGTCGCAATTTATTGAGGATAGTTTTCAGTCTTGCTAGCCGTCACAAATAATAAAGATCTTATTTGCGACGGTACTGTATAAAGCCGTCGCAAATAAGATTTTTTTATTCTTTTCAAAAACAAAATATATTGTCCGGCTAGGTGGCCGGAAACACATAAACAAACATACATGACATTATCACATAACGGCATAACAACATCGTCCATACAACACATATATCACAAAGTGCTCGCATCACAATACAAAGTCGAAAAACGATCAAGAGGTTTACACGCTACCACCTCTACTACCTTCAGAGCCATGAACGACATTGCCGCACGTCAGTCTAGGCGTCGAAATTGAGGGTGGCAGAGTTTGAGCCTCCAACGCCGATCCCTGCAATACATAGTAGTCGTTTGACATATTGATTAGTTTGAAACTACCTTTTTGACTACAATTGATTAAACAAGCTAGAATTGATCATATTGAGCTTACTTTAGCTAATTTGAGATAGATTTGGCTATGTTTGATTATTTAAGACTAAATAAGACTAGAATAACTAAGTTGAGTTAAATTTGCCAATCTTTGATGAATTAAGACTAAGTACGAATGTTTTTTATTATCTAAAATGCCGGAGAAGACGTATGCACCGGCGGCGGTGGCTGCAGCTGTGGCGCTGGCGGTGGCAGTGGAGGTAGCTCGAGCTGCAACCCTTGGACTCCCTGGGCTTCAAATAGTGACTGACCGTGCAAACATTACATGTTATTAGGTATTATTAAAAATGCGATAAATTTAAATTACTTTAACTTACCACCACCGCCTGCCTTTGCGCCTCCATGACCTCCCGCATTTGCGTTATGCATGCTTGCTGGTAGGAGATGGTGGCCTCCATCGCCACCCTTTGCCCCTCCATCTCCGCACTCTTCGTCTCCTGCTGCTCGTGGCTCTCCTCAAACTGACGGGTGAGAGTCTCCACCTGCAAGACACAACGACTTGGGCCCGCCGATGAAGCCTGTTTGGAGCTGCCTTTCGGAAGTCGCACCGTTCTTGAGTCGACAACTCCGTCGAATATGGCGAGCTTACAAAAAAGAATCAGTAATATGGAATTGAAATATCTTGAATTGAAAACGATAAAATGAATTACCAACTCACCTTGTGTGGGCTTTGTCGCCTCCGCTTGCATACGCGGCTTGATGATCGATTGGTTCATTTTCCCAATTGAAACCTAGTTCATGTATCTTCAGAGCCTCCTCCCCATATCTAGCCTGAAAAACAAGAAAACCGTGTAAGTTCAACAATTCAAATAGTTAGAAACAATTTGAATGATTTGTAAACTTAGCAACCGCTTGGCTGCGGCCCGACTACACCCCTGAGGCTGAGAAGGGTCTCTATGACATCTCTTCCAGACGTGAGAAGGCGTCGGTGGCACCCCCGTCTCGTGCTCCTGTCAATCTGTGTTAGTACGAACAGTATATTATGAATATATAAACAGTTAGACACACTTACCATGCATTTAGCTAAACACAAGTAGTTATTGTTGACGTTTCTTACATCACAAATAAAAAATCCGCAAGCGCACGAAAATTGTCGTGTAACACTTCCCCTTAAAGAGTATTCCCAAGAGTATCAAGTCCAAGGAACATATGTGCTAATCTTACAAACTAATTCACCCAAGGACACAAAGTTTTTTTGTAGGCAAGGAACAAAGAGGAATTCAAAGTATTGATTCTAATTCAAAGAGATTTGCGATAGTTGCTTGCTTCGGGCATGGGTTTACCCCTAGCAACACTAAGACGACTCCAACCAAGAGCCTATGGCATAGCCGAACGTGGAGGATTACTAAGGACAGATATGGTTTTCACCACCTACTACCTACCTCTTCAATCCGTGGGTCTACGAGATACTCACTGGAGATTTCTAAACTAAGCAACACGCTTACGTTCTAAATTACTACTCTAGTTGTGTCAAACACAAAGATACAACTAGAGCCTCTAATAAATTAAAGCAATGAACCCACATGTAACTACTTGTGCAAACTACCTTGAATTGGAAATCAAACTTGAAATGAATTTACAAAGGCTTACTTGATTTTGAATCAAACCTTTATAGGGGTACAAGTGTAGAAGAGGGACTTGACAACCCCAAGCCTCCTTATCCTAGACTCTTCACCACACTCTCCTTCTAATTGGCAGCCTCTAGGACTACTCTAAACCTTAAGAGTTGTATTCTATTCTCAACTTTTGGTGTGTGTGTGTTAAGGGAGGTGTGGGGGTGCTATTTATAGCTGGAGAAGGGTCGGTTCTCGCCACCAAAAGCATGAGAATCAGTCTTCATCGTGATCAGTGAACCACAGGGAGTCGACACGTGGAAGCTGACCGAGTTTGACAACAAGAAAGCATCGGCTGAACCCCCTAGTCGGCCCAACAGAAAGTTGGTCCAATTCTAGTGTGCTTCCTTGGGGTCACTTCCAGGTGGGTCCCATTGAATGATATGGGTGATACACCGTTGGATGGCCTCAAATAATTATGTTTGTGGGCCATTTGATCCATGTGGTTCCACGTGTTGTCTCTTGATTCATTGAAATCCAATTTAATGGATTACTCTCTGTATGTCTTGGTATTTTTGGTTATAAATTCACTTGCATACAAATAAACACCAACACTTGTGGAATTGGTTAGGCTATACCCCAACCACTATGTTGTGTTTCTCTTTTTTGCACATTAATAGGTGAGTTGACAGTCTAAATATGGCACTTAAGGACCGTCAGCATTTATCTTGGCCATGGTTGTGCTTCCCATCAACCCCTCTGCACCACCGAGCCCTGTTCGACTTAGCGATGAACGCAGTGCTAGCCTGGTACCTACAAAGGGCCCATATGCATCGGACCGACCCTGCAACCAGCTTACGTGGCCCTGCACATATTTGCAGGTCGTTAAAATACCATTAAGAAAATTGTCAGAAATAATATTTACTACAGCCAACACACCCGTGCGTACTTCTCCTGCGTCAGGTGCCTCTTGCTCTCGTGCCGGAAGTGTCACATGTCATGTTGGTTTTCCTTCAAGTACTTGTTAATCACTTTAGTATGAGCGTTTGACAAAGCTCGCCAAACTGTCTTCCAGCGTTGAAGTGAAACACTCTCATCACATGCTAAAGCATGCAAGGATTGTCCGGCTCCTCTAAAATATACCTTTCTTATAATAAAGAATATATTATAGAGATGTTCATTAATAATTTAAAAGAGTTTAAGAATTGAAACATAGAAATTATATTTAACGTACTTACCATAAGATCGGCCCATACGGTCTTCTGAACATTGCGGTGCTCCTGGTGAGGGGTGTGAGCGTAGTCCTCTCATGAAGTGTGGGTGCCCCGTCGATGACCCCAGGATAGTGCATACGCACTAAGGACCTGAGGAAACCTTTCACCGGTTTGTGGTGTCTATCACCGGTGAAAGACGTGTTGTGCCAAGCGCTGCAAGATATTTATTGATTCATACTTAAGTATCCAAAGAAACCAAAATTGAACACTACGATTTTATTACCTGTCTCCAACCGGCTAACAAAGTGAGTCCTCCTCGTCTGCTTCCTCTGCTCGAGCACCACGACTGATGACCAAGAAGGCTCTTCACCAGCTGAGCTAGAGGGTTGAGCAACCGAGGGCTCGCCAGCGAAGGGTTGGCTACCCGAAGGCACGCCAGCTGAGAGCTGGCTAGTCAAAGGGTGGCCAGGCTCAACTGGCGCTCTAGCCTCTGAGTGAGACGGTGAGGACTGCAACAGTCAAATGATTCATAAGTAAGTTTAATTAGAAATTGGATTTTAAAATTTGTAAAAGACTAGTGAAATTTACCTTTGTCCGTTGCTATGACTACCTAGAGTTGGTCAGAATGTGACCCATCAGCTGAGAGTGTATGCTCCCAGTCGACAAGGCACCAGCAAAAGTGTCCTCAGCACTAGCGAAGAATCCCCTCTTCCCCACCACCTTCTTACCCTTTTTTGACAACATCTTGTTTTAAGATATACAAAATTCATGTTACAAATATTCAAATAGGATATAAAATTCATGTTACTATCGTGTAGAAAAAGTTACTTGTAATCACTTTCAAAACTCATCAACATCATTATCATGTTCCCTACTCCTTAAACCAACTCAATCTTCCATCGTGACATGTTCTCTTTTTTGTTTGCGCATATCATCTGTCTCTACACCTTCAACGTCTCCAACTAATTGATCGAGTCCTGCACTAGGCTCGACGATAAAAGTGTTTACTCTTTTTCTTTGTAAACTTCTTCAACCTCTTCACTATCATGGTAACCATCATCTCTATGAGTATATAACCGCTGATGAGGATTCACCTTATTTACCACCCACTAGGCACTGAGCTTTGTGCACTGATAAGGTAGATAATACACTTGTTCCACTTGGTGTGCAAGAACGAATGTATCGTAACCTCATGGTCATTCCTTTTCTTTGACTTCCACAATTCCAAATTGGTTTTGTTAAGTTCCATGATTGCTATCAAACCAATCACAGTCAAAGCAGACAACTCGCAGTGTCTTATTTCTGGTAAAACTAAATTCAAGGATTTTGTTAGTGATCTCATAATAGTTGGTTTCATGCCCTAAGAGTTAGTTTCCCTCGTCATAACTCCAGAATTTGATGTTGACGCGAGAGGACGAGAGCTTCAAAATGAGTTGTACGGAATTAGAAGCCATTTAGGTCATATCGACCATATATTCTAACTTCCACCAATCCATAAGATAGATGCCACAAATCTTGATGGACGTGGTGAGTCATGCACTGTCCAAAATGATCGTAAGTTATAAGAATACTTCTTTAATAATCATAAGTTATAATATAAAGAAGACAAGAGAGTATTACATAATCTCGAAACCAGGATAGAAAATTCGACCCTCCATTTAATCCATCTCGTCGCATCCCTTCTACTTGTTTGGTCGTAGGTTGATGCCTATGTGGCCAATGTTGCCTGTGGAACTCGCTAAATGTGAAAACACACTTTTTAGAATACATGTGTAGCAAAATATGTTGATTAGCATAAATGTAAGACAAACAATCACTCAAAATATTTGTCCATGCCATATGTATTTGCGTACATGTAGAGTAAAGCAGCCGTCATGTCACGTTCGAGTAGGTCATAGGTCGTGTAGCTACCAACGGCAGTGCCCCGCGTTTGAAAAATCGAGAGGTTACTACATGGGGGTTCTTTGTCAACATTGTACCGCATCACTAAATGTTGAGATTGTGTTCTTCTGCAAAGTAGACACTTGAAAGGTATCCTACTTACTTAAGAGTAAATGCTTCAGCGATGCACCCTTCCACCCTTGCCCTGTTGTCAAACATTGGTTTTAGATACCGTAACACTCTTTCAATGTGATACATCCACCTGTATGGCACATGACCACAAACTTTAGCTTCAGATGGAAGATAGATAAGCAGATGTTGCATTGGATTGACGAAACCCAACAAGGAAAATATTTCCATTATACATAATAGTATCAATATCTCCTTCTCTAACTTATCAATCATTCCTATCTTAGTTTTTTTAGCACAGGGTTGTCTATAGAAATAGCTGAGCTCGGCTAAAACCTTCCACACCGCATCATCTAGATAGCCCCGAAACATAATAGGTAGGAGTATTTCCATGATTATGTGATAATCATGACTCTTCAACCCAGTGAGGTTTCCAGTGTTCACATTCACGGCTCGTTTTAGGCTAGCAGCGTAACCATTTGGGAATTTTAAAGTTTTGAACCATTTCATTACTTCTTTCTTTTCTTTTGGTCGAAGACATAAAGAAGCACATGGCTTACCACAACTTTTAGAAATTTCAAGAGTTGGACGGTTATAGATCTCTGCCAAATCCTGTCTAGCTTTTATATTGTCTTTTGTTTTGCCCATCATATCCATGCATGTGCTTATGATACTTTCATTCATGTTACACTCTTGATGCATGACATAAATATTGTGCATTAGAATCAACGACTTCACATACAGTAGCTCCCAAAGTCCACATATATGAGTTCAATCTGTTCCTCTCTGTAACCTACAAAATATCCAGGACGACCTTCATCTGGCACCAGTTTGTCCAACATATTAGAAATTTCTAACCCGTTAAGATGTTTCGGTGGTCCTTTAGTGACAACGGTGCCCTTTCATAACACATGCCTTTGTTGCCTAAATATGTGATTCGGAGACAGCCAACGTCTATGACAATCGAAGTAAGATATCTTGCCTCCATGAGTAAGCCAAAAGCAACCCGTGTCCGAAGCACGTATCGGACACGTCAGACAACCGTGAATGCTCCATCCAAAAAACATGTCGTATGCCGGGAAATCATGGACAGACCACAAATAAGTAGCTCAAAAGTTGAATTTTTGCTTCTTGTAACTGTCGTACACTTTGACTCCTGTCCATAATATTTTCAATTCTTCGATCAGCGGTTTTAACATCACGTTGAGATGTTACCTAGGATGATCCGGCCCAGGCACAATGAGGCTGAGGAACATGAACTCATACTTCATACAAAAAGTCGGTGGCAGGTTGTACCAAATGACAAAGACGGGCCAACAGGAGTATGGTGTGGCATTTGTATAGAACGATGAGAATCCATATGTTGCTAACTAATCCGAACATTTCTCGCATTATGAGCAAAATCTGGATTGAAACGGTCCAGCGCCTTCCATGCATCATTGTCGTACGAGTGCATCAAGAATACTTTGTTCTCACGTACACCTTCTTTGTGTCATCTCATGTGTAGTGTTTGCCATCGCAAGTTATCCTTTATTTGCGACAACTTTTTTCTTTGCAGCGGCCTCTGAGCATTGCAAATTAAACATCTATTTGGGACGGCCTCTTTCGTTTACGATGACCCAGATTCGACAGTCTCAAGTTAGTCTATTTGTGATGGCCATTGCAATTGATCACATTTCCTGTAGTGATGTTGTCATCACCTCGCTGGGACGCGACCAGATGCACCATGGCGAGTTCAGCATGCACTCCACCGCCATACGATGAATTTACTCCATTTGTCCGCGAAGCCAGCTGCCTGCCACCCCTTCCCCACTTATAAATTTGACCGAGCAGGCTGCGCCTCGCTCGCAGCCGCGCCAAGCGACCTTGAAGGTGATATCCCCCCCATCCGATGTAGCATCGACTTTCCCCTTTTCATGGCTGCCTTCCTCCCAAATCTACCGTTTCCCATGATCGAGGCCCAAATCGGTGCCTCAGTTGGGTTCACCGTGCCCTGAGCCTTCGATTCCCCAACTCCCGGCAGTCCTCTCCCACATTTTCCCCCGCCTATTTGAGCTCTCGAGAACCCCTTGGCCCCGTGACCAGAGGTAGATGAAGCACCTCTGTTTTCCTCGATGGGCTAGCGAGAGAGTGTTGTGGCCTTAAGCATGTACCCCACCCATCATCTCCGGGGCACCACACATGGACCCAAGTGTCAGCACTACCGCAGGCCCAGCCTTAAAGTAAGGCCCCGTTTGGTATGGCTCCAGATTCACACAGAATCAGAAAAAAATTCAATTTCAACTCAAAATTGGTTTCACACAATGAAACACAATCATTTTAGAACCGTTTGGCTACCATTTCTATTTCAGAAGTAAAAATAAGATAAAAGGTGCATTAACCCACTTACCCTTGGCCATTTTAGGGTTTTTCTTTATTTTCATTTGTTTTTATGTAATCACCTTGACTGCCAAAATATTTGCTGTAACACCCTCATTTTCATCCATCATGCATTGCACACATTCTTATACATGTTTGGCATTAAGCAACAGAAAAGGGATAAGTTTAAAATAAATTATAATCATGCAAGCAAATAAAAACCTGTTGTTGTGCGGACTTGTCCGAGTTTATACCCTGGACTAGTTCGTCTAACTCTCTGTTGTTGTTCCTGGGTAGGGCAGACTTGTCCGGTTTGGACCCCGGACTAGTCAGGTTTTGCTCTCTGTTGTCTTTTCGGACTTTTCCGTTAATGCTACGAACTAGTGCGAAAATGTTTCTGATGTTTTCCTAAGTCATCCCTTAGACTTGTCCAGTTAGCATCGTACTTGTCCATTTAACTCTCTGAAACTTTGATTTGCCGACGATCAGATTTGTTCGGCTTGATACCTGAATTACCCATTAAACTTTCTAACTTCCAACGGACTAGTACGGTCCCTAGCGGACTTGTCAGGTATGCCCGACTCGAATTCAATATTTTCCTCTACGACATGTTGTTGGGTATTTGCCTTAATTGGACCCAAGAACGTCGTGCCCAACCCCTGTGGAGCCCATGTGGGACCCCTACATAGCCTCCACCACCCTGAACTCGAAATCCATCAAACCCCACCTCTCCACCTCTATATAAATACCCCACCACCCCAACTTTTCATCCCTTTGTCACAATTGAGAAACCCCAAACCCTAATTCGTGAAGGCCGCCGTCTAAAAGACTCTACCGCAGCCAGGAGAAGTGAAGGAGGAAGGAGAAGGCTCAAGCAAGATTGATCTTCATCAACCCATTGACATCATCATCAATTCTCCACCAATTCTCCATCTTCTTTGGATCTAGAAGCCAATTCTCGAAGCCCTCGACTTTTGGACCCTTGGATTTGTGGTAAATGTCTTAGATGCACTTTTTCTACATAAAATATGATCCTATATTAACCTTAACCATGCTCTAGTTGGAAATTCGCCAAAACCCCTAGCCGAGCGGACTTGTCCGGCCTAGTGCGGACTAGTCCGGCCGACTTTCTGGTCCAGGGCGGACTAGTCCGGTCCCCTGAGCGGACTAGTCCGGTCTTGCTGTCAGTTTTGTACTGTATTAATTCCAATTTGACTCAAATCAATTTGAAATCTATTCAAACTTGTTAAAAAAATTATAACTAGTTATTAAACTTTAATAGCAGCTCATTAACAAGTTTTACCTCACAATTGCATAAATCATGCATATCATGGTATATTGAGTAATATATGAGCATTTATTGATTATAATGTCTGATTTGTATGTTTGTTGCGCGAAATAGAAGGGCTCGCGCTAGAGGGTGCTGTCCTCGACCTCTAGTACCAGAACTTCAAAGCTTTTGACCCAAATCAAGATCAAGAGCAAGGAAAGTGTCCTTGATTATTTTGATCCTGTTTTCAAATGTTTTGTTTGCAAAACTGCATGCTTGTGTCAAATTGATGGAAAACCCATTATAGGTGTTTACTAGACTTGTTTGACTATCCTTGTCACTTAGAATACATTGTAGAGAGTCGAGAAGGGTATTTTACATTTTTGCTTCGCTCTAATTAATTTGGATGGGAAAACAACCAAATGGCCTAATTATGAATTAATGGATGATGAGAATTGGTGAACATGATTAATCGGTAACATGGGACTTGAGAGATCTAAGCAAGCATGGTCTGTGGATTGGGTTGGATGATATGGTGGTTTGCTTGCCTTGGACCTAAGGACCAGTTCAAGCGAGAATAAGTCAGGACAACAGTGCCACCACAAGGACAAGTATGAGTGCGGCTTAGCCAATTAATTAGGTGTATTGCCGACATTGTTCGAATCATTTGGGGGAGCGGGGAATGGGAGCCATTTCGGTTTGCAATAGTGGTGGGACTGCCCTGGGACCCGAATAGCACAAGAGGGGACCCTTGGTTGGATGTGCTCATTTGAAGGCATCACCACTGGTGAAACCTTAGTGGGTATGAATATGCTAGTAGTCCCTTTTAAAAGGCTATTTTGTGATCTCTCGGCCATACACCTAAGAAGTTGAAAGCATCTAGGCCCCATGAGGTACGGTTTCGGTGATTAATGACAACCATTCGATATTACTAATGAATTTGTGAATGCAAGGTCTCAATAGCACTCAATCAAATAAAATCAAAATTACATTGGAGACCCATCTGAAATCAACAAATGAGATCAAAACGAATCATGTGAAGAACAAAAAGTGAAAGCTCTAACTTGACATCAATCAATGCTTGAAGACAATCAGAACAACACTTCGAACAAATGTCAAAGAGGTCACAAGTTCAAAATTCCAAAAAGAACAACTCAAAACAACTTGAAGTCAACAAGTTGAACACACCGGATCATCCGATGTACTTGGAGTTGACTGCATCGGTCAAATTGGTTCAACTGAAGAAGAAGACCTCAGACAAATACACTCACCGGATCATCCGATGTAAGTGGCTTAGTGCATCGGTCCATCATCACAGATTGCAACACCATTGGACCAAGTGAAGCACCGGATCATCCGATGTGCAGGTTTGTACACATCGGTCGATCACTCCAGGAAGCTTCAAGATCAAGCAGAATTCTGGAGGAAGAGCCACCGGATCATCCGATGAGAATACAGTTCAACATCGGTCTAACAACGGTCATATCTGACATAGTGACATCAGCTAATTTGGCTTTGACCGATGATAACTGAAGGGGAGACATCGGATCATCCGGTGTTCGCAGACAAGTGATGTCAGCCTACTTTTCCAACGGCTATCTCGTGGAGGCTGGCTATTTATACCCCTTCAACCTGTCAAATCGATAAGACTTGAAGCCCAGACATACTCTACACATCCTAGAGCATTCAAGCAAGAGAGCTACCACTTTCACATCAATTTCACATCAATTGTACACCAAGAGATAGGCTAGAACTAGCTAGAGATAGTGCTTGGGTGCCTCCACTCTAGGTGATTGGAGTCTCTAGCATAGTGAGAGCCACAAGGGAGTGTCCCTTGGTGTGTGTAACTTCCGGAGCTTGCCAAGTGGTTTGTGGAAGCCCGGAGGATCCCAAAAGTGTACAAGGCTTGAGCTCCACCTTGCCGAGGTTGGCGAACGGAGAAGAATAGTGAAGAAGCCCCTAGTCTCGGTGACTTGGGAGTGGCAAAACCCATCGGAGGGTGCCACAACGTGGACGTAGGAAGATCCTTGTGATCTTACCGAACCACGGGATAAACTCCGTGTCCTTTGAGCGTTTGCATCCCTCTTCCTTTACTCTTATGCAATCTCCATTCCGCAACTCTAATTTATATTGATTGCATAGTTTAAATTGCATAGGGAATTGGGCTTTAGGTTGTTAATCTTAAATTGCTTTAAAATTTGAAAGAAAGCCCAATTCACCCCCCCCTCTTGGGCATTTCGATCCTTACAATTGGTATCAAAGCGAGGTTGCTCATTGGATCATTCTAGCTTCACCGCTAGAGAGCAAAAATGGCCAAGAATGGGGGTTCGGTTCCTACCTTCGAGGGCAAGAATTTTGCTTATTGGAAAGCACGCATGCGCGCTTACCTTGAGGCAATTTCTCCCGAAGTGTGGGAAGCGACCCATGCGGGGTTTGGCAACCATGAATATATTGGTGATCAACTAAAATGGGATGCTAAGGCTAGGAATGCTATTTATGAGTGCATTAGTCAAGATGTATTTGCTAGAATTGCAAGTAAGGAAAAAGCTTGTGAAATTTGGGCTTGCTTGATTGAGATCCATGAGGGTTCCTCTCGTGTCAAAGAGCTCAAATATCACTTGCTTAAATCCAAGTATGATGATTTTAAAATGCTTCCTCATGAAAATGTTAATCAAATGTTTTCTCGCTTAAATGTACTCATTGAGGAAATTAATGCTCTTGACATTGCTTCTCTTGGCAAGGGACTCATCAACCGCAAGATCCTCATGCTACTTCCCAAGCCCAAGTACAACATCATAAACTCAATGCTCCAAAAGGAGTCACTTGACAACATTGAGGTTTCGGAACTCATTGGAGAGATACATGCTCATGAGATGAGTGTGCTTGGAATGATGGAGGAGTCATCATCATCAAAGACCATTGCTCTCAAGGCCTCAACCAAGAAGACACATATCAAGAAAAAGAAAGTGATTGAGCCTAGCTCAAGTGAGGAAGAACAAGCTACAAGTGAAGATGATGATGACAATGAGCTTGCATTGATGATGAGGAAGTTTTCACGTCTCAACTCAAAGATTGCCAAGAAGGGATACTCGTTTGATCCCAAGAAGAAAGCCTTCTTGCCAAAGAGAGATGAAAACAAGACGTGCTACAATTGTGGCGATCAAGGCCACATATCATATGATTGTCCAAAACCGGACAAGAGGAAGGACAAGGGCAAGCATCGCAAACTAGAAGAGAGTGAGGATGATGAAGATGCAAAGCCCAAGCGCACCTTTGGAAAGAAGAAACTTGACAAAGGCAAGAAGACCAAGCTCTTTCCAAAGAAGAGAAGAGGACCTCAAAAGGTCTTCATGTGCGAAGCAAATGAGTGGGTCACCGATGAAGAAACAAGTGATGATAGTGAAGATGAGGAAGAAAACTTGGCAAACCTCGCTATCGTCAACAAGAATGACTCACCCCTTCCTCCACCGCCTATGTGCCTCATGGCGAAAGGTAACACAAAGGTATGTGATGACTCAAGTGATGATGAACTTTCTCCCGATGAACTAGCATCTATGATCAATGAATATCATGCCATTATCAAAAGGGAAAAGGCTAAGGTTAAGGCACTTGAGCTAACTCGCGCCAAGCTAGAGGGTGCCAACCTCGATTTGCAAGACAAGTATGTCACCATACTTAATGAGCATGAAACGCTCAAGTCACATGTCAAGCAAATCGAGGAGGAGAAGGCTCAAATCAAGCTTGAGTTCCATGAGCTTGACTTAGCTAACACGGCATTATTGGCTAAGCATAACGAGTTAGTTCAAGAGCATGAGACACTTAGTCTTTCCTATGAAGCAATGGAACTAAAATTGAATAACTTGAAGAAAGAAACTCTTGATGGCAAAACACCCGCTAGTTCACATGCCACTAACAATTTGCATAAGTCTTTGCCATTGAAAGCTAATAGGGAGAAGGAGCTAATGGACGAGATCGAAAGTCTCCGCACTAGTGTGGCTAGACTTTCCAAGGGAGAGGACAAGCACAAGGAGATCCTCTTCCAACAAGCTAAAGGCTTCAACAAGAGGGGACTTGGGACCTTCCCTACGCCCAACAAATGGAAGGTGCCCTCACCGGAGCTTAGGACAAGCTTCATCAAGGAAGTGGGATCCTATTGCCAACATTGTGAGGTCACCGGACATCACACTAGGGAGTGCCCTCTTCCCACTCGTCCTTCTCCAAAATTACCTCCTAGCTATTCATCTACTTTCAATGATTGTCACTATCTATTGAGCAAAGTAGGTGGAAAGGTGAAAGCGAAGTTCATTGGCAAAAACATCAAGGGCATGAAGGGGAAGCTCCCCAAGCAACTTTGGGTCCCAAAATCACTTGTATCACACATACAAGGACCTAAGTTGGCTTGGGTTCCTAAACTCAAAAACTAAATTCATGTGTGTAGGTGAACTACAAAGCCGGAGGAAAACATTGGGTACTCGATAGTGGGTGCACTCAACACATGACCGGCAATGATGGTATGTTCACCTCCATAGAAGACCCCGGCAATCATGAACAAGTCACCTTTGGTGATAACTCAAAGGGGAAGGTAATTGGTTTAGGTAAAATTGCAATTTCTAATGACTTGTCCATCTCGAATGTGCTTTACGTTAAGTCTCTTAGCTTTAATTTACTCTCTATTGCTCAACTTTGTGATCTTGGACTGACGTGCACATTTGACAAAGATGGTGTTGTGGTGACTAGCGTAGCTAGCAAAGAGCTAATATTCAAGGGCTTTAGGCATGGTCATCTATATTTGGTGGACTTCTCCAACAAGAGCGCAAGCCTAACCACTTGTCTTTTCACCAAGACAAGTTTGGGGTGGCTATGGCATCGGAGGATTGCTCACATAGGAATGAGCAAGCTCAAGAAGTCCTTCAAGCTAGGGATGGTGACCGGCGTAAAGGACGTGACGTTTGAAAAGAACAAGCTATGTAGCGCATGTCAAGCCGGGAAGCAAGTGGCTTCGCACCATCCGATGAAGACAATGGTGTCTACCTCCAAGCCGCTCGAACTACTTCACATGGATCTCTTCGGACCGTCCACCTTCCAAAGCCTTGGCGGTAATCTCTATTGTCTCGTTATTGTTGATGATTACTCTCGCTACGCTTGGACTCTGTTTTTAGGTGACAAGGGTGAAACTCCGGAAGTCTTCAAGACCTTTGCAAAACGAGCTCAACGGGAATTCCAACTTCCCATCATCAAGGTCCGGAGTGACAACGGCACCGAGTTCAAGAATTACAATATTGGGGAGTGGTGTGACCGTGAAGGAGTCAAGCACGAATTTTCGGCTACATACACCCCTCAACAAAACGGTGTTGTTGAGAGAAAGAACAAGACACTAATCACCCTCGCGAGAGCCATGCTTGATGATTATGGGACGTCGGAGAAGTTTTGGGCGGAAGCAATCAACACGGCATGCCATGCCGCAAATAGAGTCTACCTTCATCGACTTCTCCAAAAGACTCCCTACGAGCTCCTCATTGGGAGAAAGCCCAACATCTCCTACTTCCGGGTCTTCGGATGCAAGTGTTACATCTACCGCAAGAAAAGACTTGGTAAGTTTGAAAGAAGGTGCGATGTTGGTATTTTCCTTGGTTATGCGTCAAACTCAAAGGCATATCGAGTATTCAACCAAACCTCCGGGTTAGTTGAAGAAAGTTGTGACGTTGAGTTTGATGAGACTAATGGCTCCCAAGAGGAGAGTTTTGGTCATGATGATATAGATGATGAGCCTCTACGAGAAGCTATGAAGAATATGACCATAGGAGACATCAAGCCCAAAGTTGAGGAGAGCCATGATCAAGGGGGAGCTTCAAGTCCGAACATCAACACCTCCATGGCGCCTCAAGTGGATGAAGAAGAAGACAAAGATGATCCATTGCCTATGCAAGACCAACAAGCCACACAACACCAAGTAGAAGATGAAGTCCAAGATGAAGTCCAACCACAAGACGAGCAAGATGCTTCACCACCACCAAGTGACTCACAACCATTGATGAGACATGGGCGCATCTCCAAGGCACATCCAATGCATCAAATCATTGGAAGTCCTTCACGGGGAGTAAGTACTCGTTCACGTCATGTTGCATCTTTTTGTGAGCACTACTCTTTTGTGTCGTGTGTAGAACCCAAAAGCATTGAGGAAGCTCTCCAAGACTCAAATTGGGTGATGGCTATGCAAGAGGAACTCAACAACTTCACCCGCAATGAAGTTTGGGTGTTGGAGGAGAGACCCAAGGACAAGAATGTGATTGGAACCAAGTGGGTCTACCGCAACAAGCAAGATGAGAATGGCGTGGTGGTCCGCAACAAAGCTAGGCTTGTGGCGAAGGGATTTGCTCAAGTTGAAGGTTTGGATTTTGGGGAGACATTCGCCCCGGTAGCACGGTTAGAAGCTATCCGCATACTCCTTGCTTTTGCTTCTCATCATAATATCATGCTTTATCAAATGGATGTTAAAAGTGCATTTCTCAATGGCTATATTAATGAACTTGTGTTTGTTGAGCAACCTCCCGGGTTTGAGGACCCAAGAAACCCTAACCATGTCTATAGGCTAAACAAAGCACTCTATGGACTCAAGCAAGCTCCAAGGGCATGGTACGAGCGCTTAAGGGACTTCCTCGTCATGCAAGGTTTCAAGATTGGGAGGGTGGACACTACACTCTTCACCAAGGACATCGACGGAGACTTATTTCTTTGTCAAATTTATGTCGATGATATTATTTTTGGCTCAACTAACAAAGCTCTTAGCCATGAGTTTGGCAAAATGATGTCTAGGGAATTCGAGATGTCGATGATTGGAGAGCTCAACTTCTTCCTAGGATTTCAAATCAAGCAACTTCAAGAGGGGACCTTCATCCATCAAGAGAAGTACACTAAGGACCTCTTGAAGAAATTTGAGATGGGAGATTGTAGCTCAAGAAGCACTCCAATGGCGACAAATTGTCATCTCGACGCGGACATGGACGGTAAATCTATTGATCAATCTCATTACCGTTCCATGATTGGTTCATTGCTATATCTTACCGCATCTAGGCCCGATATTATGTTTAGTGTGTGCTTGTGTGCTCGCTTTCAAGCGGCACCTAAAGAATCGCACAAGAAGGCGGTCTTTAGGATACTTCGGTATCTCAAGCATACCCCAAGTGTAGGTTTGTGGTACCCCAAGAACGCTAGTTTTCATCTCTTAGGTTACTCGGATTCGGACTTTGCCGGATGCCGTGTTGACCGCAAGAGTACCTCCGGGGGTTGCCACTTACTTGGGCGTTCCCTAGTTTCTTGGTCGAGCAAGAAGCAAAATTCCGTGGCTTTGTCCACCGCGGAGGCGGAGTATATAGCGGCTGGTGCATGTTGTGCCCAAATCCTATATATGAAGCAAACCCTCTTGGACTTTGGAATTAAGTTTGGTTGTGTGCCTCTCCTTTGTGACAATGAAAGTGCGGTTAAGATAGCTAGAAACCCCGTTCAACACTCCCGCACTAAGCACATTGATATTCGCCATCACTTCTTGCGTGATCATGAGGCTAAAGGAGACATCTCTTTGCAAGGTGTTAGATCCGAAGAACAATTGGCAGATATCTTCACGAAACCACTTGATGAGAAAACCTTTTCTAGACTTAGAAGTGAATTAAATGTGCTAGATGCATCTAACGTCATGTAAGTTGCCATGGTCATGTAAGGTTGCATATCATATAGGTCTTGTCTAACTCCCAAAGGATAGGGGTGAGCTAGAAATAGTTTTCCCTGAGGAAGCCTTTGGAAGGTTTAAACTTGGCAAGATAGATTTATTTTATGCCTTGCATGATCCCTGCCATATAAACTTGCACTCATTTAATGTCTTGCACTATAATTTGTTTGGCATTGCATACGGTAGAATTGTCACAAAGGGGAACCCACATCATGAGAAGGAGACTTGTTTGAAATGCAATATCTCAACTCATATGATGTGGAAAGAGCAAAATTCTAAAGGAACACGCTTTAATGAGATAGAAGTTTTCATACTCTACCTCACAAAGCATGGGCCTTACATTTTATTTGGATATTTTTCCTCTATTTTTCTCGGTGTTCCATTTGCATTAAGGCCTAGCCAAGCTATTGGCATATTAGCTTTTTGAGGGGTAAGGGGTTGCCCAAAAAGTCCTAAGACATGTGTTTTCTTCTCAATTGTTTGTTCGGTCAAAGGACATATATGGGATGTTTTAGTTCTGTTGTCATCGGATTATCCGATGCCTTTGTCTAACCCTCATCGGTCCAATAAGTGTTCATTCTTCAAAGCCAATTTCAGTCAGAACCTCAAAATGATCCGACGAGTTCATCCTGAAAAACATCGGTCCATCCGATGTTCACTCTTCTGGAGCTGTGATCAATTCCACCGATGTTTACCTCTCCCCTACGTCGGATCATCCAGTGTCAACTTCACTCGGCTGAACACCCTTACTGTGCCTTTCGACCGATGTCCCAAACCCTAAACGTCGGTCCATCCGATGTCAACAGCAATTCTTGAATATCCTTACTGTGGCATTTGACCGACGTGCAACGTACTTATCATCGGACCATCCGGTGTTTTAAAAACGGTTAGGGTTTGGGCCCCACTATTTAATCGCCCGCGCCGCCGCCACCTTCTCTCTCCCCGACCCTTCGCGCCCCCGTGCTCACGTCGCCGCCTCTCCGTCGCCTACAGCGCCGCCGCCGGCCGCCGCCGCCGCCCGCAGCGCCGCCGCCCGCAGCGCCGCCGCCCAGCGCCGCCTCCACCCGCAGCACCGCCGCCGCTGCCTCCCCACGCGCCATCGCCGCCCGTGCTCGCGCACCTCCATCGCCAGCCGCCGCCGCCGCCGGCCTAGGCGCCGCCGCCGCCGTGCTCCACCAGCACCCAAGCACTCCACGCTTCTCTCCCTCCGTCGAAGCACCTCCACCCAAGCAACGCCATCTCCGGTCACCTCCTCGCTAGGGTTTCTCGGCCCGGTTGATCATCGTCGCTAAGGTGAGCCCCGTGCCATGCGACATATCTCATTTGCTTCTCTCGTCGTTCTTTCGTCATCGTCGCCTAACCCTAGCTCTCCGTCGACTAGATGGGTCGCGACAGGAAGAACAAAGGAAAGGCCATTGTGGAGCCCGCCGCGAAGAAGAAGAAGCTATCCAAGGACGAGAAGAAGGCCTTGATGGCCGCTCGCGCCGCCGAGGAGCGTGAGCGCGGCCGTGGGGGTTCCTTGAGGATCCGCGAGGCCCGACCGAGGCCGCCTCCCGTGGTCGACGACTCCGACGTCGAAGAGGAGCCGGTCGCGCCCCTCGTCCGCCGGCGCTCAGCCCGGACACGTGGGGGTCACGCCGAGGCTCCTCCTCGTCCAAGACCGACGGCTGCCGACCGTCGTGAGGACAGGGAGGCTGAGAGGGACATCCATGAGATGGACACGGCCGTCCTGGTCCGTGAAGGAGTCCGTCTTGTGGATTACAGAAAGATGAAGGCGAAGCAACTACGGAAGCTCAGATGGAGTGTACTGCTTGAGGAATGGTACCCACAGCCCCGAGAGCTTCTTGTGGATAGTCGGTTCTGGACGGTCACGCAGGCGTCTCTCTACGAGACTTACAGACGCCGTGGCCACAAGCTCTTTCAGCACAACCACTTGGACTGGAGGCAGCTTGCAGTGGCCGCGGAGACTGATGTCCGCCCCTTCTTTGAGAGATACAGAGGGTTGGTGGATCTACTGGACTATGAGAGGAGTGCCTATGTGGAAGAATGGGTCCGTGTCTTCTACGCGACCCTGTACATCTCGGAAGGCAGGCGGTCCATTGCTTTCATGTTCAATGGCCAGTACTACCACCTCACGAGGCAGACCTTGGGGCACATTCTTGGTTTGGAGCTGCACGACACCAGCATACATGAGAAGGTCTATGGGCAGGCAGATCCACCGAGGAGGCCACTTACTGGAGGGGTAGCTCCACAGCTAGACGAGATCCGCTCCCTGTTTGGCTCCTCCTTCTCTCCGGACCAGCCGAGAGTCCCAGCCCTCCTGACTCCAGCTGCGCGCATTGTGCACCTCGCCTTGCGCCGCACGCTCCTGCCGAGGTCAGGGTACTTGGAGGGGTTCACGAGTCTCCAGCAGACCCTCTTGTTCTACATAATGAACGGGATGGATTTCGATATCATAGACATACTTCTCTGCGAGATGGAGGACGTAATCACTGATGGGGTTGGGATGATGAGACAGATGGTCTATGGGCACTGGATCAGTTTTATTTGCTCTATGGTAGTGCCAGAGGAGCACTCAGCACAGGCCCGGCTTGCAGACGAGAGCGTGACCCGCTTCGGTCACTACCGTGCGTCCGCTCCTGGAGACCGCCGTCTTGGCCGTCCAGTTGAGCGCCAGGTCCGGGCCCGCTTGACTGAGGAAGACTGGTCCGACCTAGAGCGGGAGGACGAGAGACTTGCTGAGGCTGAGGCTCAGGGGGAGGACCTGCAGCATATCTGGTCTGAGAGCGACACCGACGACAGTGTCGAGGAGTACTTCCCTCCCCCTCCACCTTCACCGAGGCCGCACGACGCCGAGGCAGGAGGATCAGCTGCTCCGCCACCGACACCACCTCCTGTGTCCGAGGCGCAGGTGACGCAGCCGTCTGAGCTGACGTCGCTTCTCCAGCAGATGATCGAGCAGCAGCGCCAGGACAGGCTCGCTGCTGAGCAGGCCAGGGCAGAGCAGGCTGCTCACTTGGCACAGCTGCAGAGGCAGCAGCAGGAGCTCCAGCTTGAGATCGCCCGTCAGAGGCGAGAGGATACGGACAGGTTCACCAACCTGGTAGATCAGATGCACCGCCGTACCCTCGACCAGCAGCAGCAGACCCAGCAGGCCATGATGGGGATCCTAGGGTTGATCACCAACCTATACACTCAGACCGGGATCGCCCTTCCTTCACAGCAGCCTGGACTGGGGCTGGCTCCAGGTGTCGCTCAGGTGCCTACTACTCCTATCCCTTCGATCAGTATGTCACCTCTTCTGGCACCTAGCGCACCGATTCACTCACCACTGCCGGCGACGACCTTGTTCCAGCAGACACCGGCGTCCGTGGTGAGCGCTCCACTTCCTCCAGCTCCTCCAGCACCTTCGGTCCCTGCTTCCTCTCCTCCAGCACCGGCAGCGGACCCTCCAGTTTCCACCGCTCCGGCAGCCCCTTCGACCGGCGACTCCAGCTCCGACGACTGCGACGGTGCCCAGTTCGTCCTCGCGCCTAGCTCTCAGGGTCAGTAGGCGTTCTGATCCCTTTTTGGTGTCTTGATGCCAAAGGGGGAGAAGGTGTAGGAGAGTCAGGGGGAGTAGTAGTTTCAGGGGGAGTGTGAGTGCGTGATTGCGTGGTTATCCTTTGTATCTTTGTTTTCATGCTTTGTATTCATACTCTTTTGTAATTTTAAATAAGCACTCCTTCACTTGTCTCATTTGCTTATGATTTTAATCGATTGAGCTTTTCGCACCATAATTTTCATTTGCGTTTTACAAGCTTAATGTGTCTTATCTTGTATTCATTGCATATCTACTTGAACACTATCATCAAATTCATTATTATTGTGCTTTAAATTTTTGTGTTGTCATCAATCACCAAAAAGGGGGAGATTGAAAGCATCTAGGCCCCATGAGGTACGGTTTCGGTGATTAATGACAACCATTCGATATTACTAATGAATTTGTGAATGCAAGGTCTCAATAGCACTCAATCAAATAAAATCAAAATTACATTGGAGACCCATCTGAAATCAACAAATGAGATCAAAACGAATCATGTGAAGAACAAAAAGTGAAAGCTCTAACTTGACATCAATCAATGCTTGAAGACAATCAGAACAACACTTCGAACAAATGTCAAAGAGGTCACAAGTTCAAAATTCCAAAAAGAACAACTCAAAACAACTTGAAGTCAACAAGTTGAACACACCGGATCATCCGATGTACTTGGAGTTGACTGCATCGGTCAAATTGGTTCAACTGAAGAAGAAGACCTCAGACAAATACACTCACCGGATCATCCGATGTAAGTGGCTTAGTGCATCGGTCCATCATCACAGATTGCAACACCATTGGACCAAGTGAAGCACCGGATCATCCGATGTGCAGGTTTGTACACATCGGTCGATCACTCCAGGAAGCTTCAAGATCAAGCAGAATTCTGGAGGAAGAGCCACCGGATCATCCGATGAGAATACAGTTCAACATCGGTCTAACAACGGTCATATCTGACATAGTGACATCAGCTAATTTGGCTTTGACCGATGATAACTGAAGGGGAGACATCGGATCATCCGGTGTTCGCAGACAAGTGATGTCAGCCTACTTTTCCAACGGCTATCTCGTGGAGGCTGGCTATTTATACCCCTTCAACCTGTCAAATCGATAAGACTTGAAGCCCAGACATACTCTACACATCCTAGAGCATTCAAGCAAGAGAGCTACCACTTTCACATCAATTTCACATCAATTGTACACCAAGAGATAGGCTAGAACTAGCTAGAGATAGTGCTTGGGTGCCTCCACTCTAGGTGATTGGAGTCTCTAGCATAGTGAGAGCCACAAGGGAGTGTCCCTTGGTGTGTGTAACTTCCGGAGCTTGCCAAGTGGTTTGTGGAAGCCCGGAGGATCCCAAAAGTGTACAAGGCTTGAGCTCCACCTTGCCGAGGTTGGCGAACGGAGAAGAATAGTGAAGAAGCCCCTAGTCTCGGTGACTTGGGAGTGGCAAAACCCATCGGAGGGTGCCACAACGTGGACGTAGGAAGATCCTTGTGATCTTACCGAACCACGGGATAAACTCCGTGTCCTTTGAGCGTTTGCATCCCTCTTCCTTTACTCTTATGCAATCTCCATTCCGCAACTCTAATTTATATTGATTGCATAGTTTAAATTGCATAGGGAATTGGGCTTTAGGTTGTTAATCTTAAATTGCTTTAAAATTTGAAAGAAAGCCCAATTCACCCCCCCCCCCCTCTTGGGCATTTCGATCCTTACAATTGGTATCAAAGCGAGGTTGCTCATTGGATCATTCTAGCTTCACCGCTAGAGAGCAAAAATGGCCAAGAATGGGGGTTCGGTTCCTACCTTCGAGGGCAAGAATTTTGCTTATTGGAAAGCACGCATGCGCGCTTACCTTGAGGCAATTTCTCCCGAAGTGTGGGAAGCGACCCATGCGGGGTTTGGCAACCATGAATATATTGGTGATCAACTAAAATGGGATGCTAAGGCTAGGAATGCTATTTATGAGTGCATTAGTCAAGATGTATTTGCTAGAATTGCAAGTAAGGAAAAAGCTTGTGAAATTTGGGCTTGCTTGATTGAGATCCATGAGGGTTCCTCTCGTGTCAAAGAGCTCAAATATCACTTGCTTAAATCCAAGTATGATGATTTTAAAATGCTTCCTCATGAAAATGTTAATCAAATGTTTTCTCGCTTAAATGTACTCATTGAGGAAATTAATGCTCTTGACATTGCTTCTCTTGGCAAGGGACTCATCAACCGCAAGATCCTCATGCTACTTCCCAAGCCCAAGTACAACATCATAAACTCAATGCTCCAAAAGGAGTCACTTGACAACATTGAGGTTTCGGAACTCATTGGAGAGATACATGCTCATGAGATGAGTGTGCTTGGAATGATGGAGGAGTCATCATCATCAAAGACCATTGCTCTCAAGGCCTCAACCAAGAAGACACATATCAAGAAAAAGAAAGTGATTGAGCCTAGCTCAAGTGAGGAAGAACAAGCTACAAGTGAAGATGATGATGACAATGAGCTTGCATTGATGATGAGGAAGTTTTCACGTCTCAACTCAAAGATTGCCAAGAAGGGATACTCGTTTGATCCCAAGAAGAAAGCCTTCTTGCCAAAGAGAGATGAAAACAAGACGTGCTACAATTGTGGCGATCAAGGCCACATATCATATGATTGTCCAAAACCGGACAAGAGGAAGGACAAGGGCAAGCATCGCAAACTAGAAGAGAGTGAGGATGATGAAGATGCAAAGCCCAAGCGCACCTTTGGAAAGAAGAAACTTGACAAAGGCAAGAAGACCAAGCTCTTTCCAAAGAAGAGAAGAGGACCTCAAAAGGTCTTCATGTGCGAAGCAAATGAGTGGGTCACCGATGAAGAAACAAGTGATGATAGTGAAGATGAGGAAGAAAACTTGGCAAACCTCGCTATCGTCAACAAGAATGACTCACCCCTTCCTCCACCGCCTATGTGCCTCATGGCGAAAGGTAACACAAAGGTATGTGATGACTCAAGTGATGATGAACTTTCTCCCGATGAACTAGCATCTATGATCAATGAATATCATGCCATTATCAAAAGGGAAAAGGCTAAGGTTAAGGCACTTGAGCTAACTCGCGCCAAGCTAGAGGGTGCCAACCTCGATTTGCAAGACAAGTATGTCACCATACTTAATGAGCATGAAACGCTCAAGTCACATGTCAAGCAAATCGAGGAGGAGAAGGCTCAAATCAAGCTTGAGTTCCATGAGCTTGACTTAGCTAACACGGCATTATTGGCTAAGCATAACGAGTTAGTTCAAGAGCATGAGACACTTAGTCTTTCCTATGAAGCAATGGAACTAAAATTGAATAACTTGAAGAAAGAAACTCTTGATGGCAAAACACCCGCTAGTTCACATGCCACTAACAATTTGCATAAGTCTTTGCCATTGAAAGCTAATAGGGAGAAGGAGCTAATGGACGAGATCGAAAGTCTCCGCACTAGTGTGGCTAGACTTTCCAAGGGAGAGGACAAGCACAAGGAGATCCTCTTCCAACAAGCTAAAGGCTTCAACAAGAGGGGACTTGGGACCTTCCCTACGCCCAACAAATGGAAGGTGCCCTCACCGGAGCTTAGGACAAGCTTCATCAAGGAAGTGGGATCCTATTGCCAACATTGTGAGGTCACCGGACATCACACTAGGGAGTGCCCTCTTCCCACTCGTCCTTCTCCAAAATTACCTCCTAGCTATTCATCTACTTTCAATGATTGTCACTATCTATTGAGCAAAGTAGGTGGAAAGGTGAAAGCGAAGTTCATTGGCAAAAACATCAAGGGCATGAAGGGGAAGCTCCCCAAGCAACTTTGGGTCCCAAAATCACTTGTATCACACATACAAGGACCTAAGTTGGCTTGGGTTCCTAAACTCAAAAACTAAATTCATGTGTGTAGGTGAACTACAAAGCCGGAGGAAAACATTGGGTACTCGATAGTGGGTGCACTCAACACATGACCGGCAATGATGGTATGTTCACCTCCATAGAAGACCCCGACAATCATGAACAAGTCACCTTTGGTGATAACTCAAAGGGGAAGGTAATTGGTTTAGGTAAAATTGCAATTTCTAATGACTTGTCCATCTCGAATGTGCTTTACGTTAAGTCTCTTAGCTTTAATTTACTCTCTATTGCTCAACTTTGTGATCTTGGACTGACGTGCACATTTGACAAAGATGGTGTTGTGGTGACTAGCGTAGCTAGCAAAGAGCTAATATTCAAGGGCTTTAGGCATGGTCATCTATATTTGGTGGACTTCTCCAACAAGAGCGCAAGCCTAACCACTTGTCTTTTCACCAAGACAAGTTTGGGGTGGCTATGGCATCGGAGGATTGCTCACATAGGAATGAGCAAGCTCAAGAAGTCCTTCAAGCTAGGGATGGTGACCGGCGTAAAGGACGTGACGTTTGAAAAGAACAAGCTATGTAGCGCATGTCAAGCCGGGAAGCAAGTGGCTTCGCACCATCCGATGAAGACAATGGTGTCTACCTCCAAGCCGCTCGAACTACTTCACATGGATCTCTTCGGACCGTCCACCTTCCAAAGCCTTGGCGGTAATCTCTATTGTCTCGTTATTGTTGATGATTACTCTCGCTACGCTTGGACTCTGTTTTTAGGTGACAAGGGTGAAACTCCGGAAGTCTTCAAGACCTTTGCAAAACGAGCTCAACGGGAATTCCAACTTCCCATCATCAAGGTCCGGAGTGACAACGGCACCGAGTTCAAGAATTACAATATTGGGGAGTGGTGTGACCGTGAAGGAGTCAAGCACGAATTTTCGGCTACATACACCCCTCAACAAAACGGTGTTGTTGAGAGAAAGAACAAGACACTAATCACCCTCGCGAGAGCCATGCTTGATGATTATGGGACGTCGGAGAAGTTTTGGGCGGAAGCAATCAACACGGCATGCCATGCCGCAAATAGAGTCTACCTTCATCGACTTCTCCAAAAGACTCCCTACGAGCTCCTCATTGGGAGAAAGCCCAACATCTCCTACTTCCGGGTCTTCGGATGCAAGTGTTACATCTACCGCAAGAAAAGACTTGGTAAGTTTGAAAGAAGGTGCGATGTTGGTATTTTCCTTGGTTATGCGTCAAACTCAAAGGCATATCGAGTATTCAACCAAACCTCCGGGTTAGTTGAAGAAAGTTGTGACGTTGAGTTTGATGAGACTAATGGCTCCCAAGAGGAGAGTTTTGGTCATGATGATATAGATGATGAGCCTCTACGAGAAGCTATGAAGAATATGACCATAGGAGACATCAAGCCCAAAGTTGAGGAGAGCCATGATCAAGGGGGAGCTTCAAGTCCGAACATCAACACCTCCATGGCGCCTCAAGTGGATGAAGAAGAAGACAAAGATGATCCATTGCCTATGCAAGACCAACAAGCCACACAACACCAAGTAGAAGATGAAGTCCAAGATGAAGTCCAACCACAAGACGAGCAAGATGCTTCACCACCACCAAGTGACTCACAACCATTGATGAGACATGGGCGCATCTCCAAGGCACATCCAATGCATCAAATCATTGGAAGTCTGTGACACCCGGTTCCGAATATGAACCAAGCGTAACGCATATGTGTGCCCAGGATGTTCAACACACATACACGAATGATTCACAAATGATAAACAGAATTTAACCACGTCTTAACTAATAAATAAGTACTTTATTACAATAATCCAATAGTTCACAAATAATAAAACTCTAAATAATTGCAGCGGAAAATAAACTAAGCAATACGACTCCAATCCACAGGCAATTGACGGCGGTACGCAACCTAGTACTCCACGTGATCCTCAGGGTACTCCCAATTGTCTCCAGTAGCTGTTGGGGGGGGGATTGCAAGAGTGAGTACATGTCGTACTCAGCAAGTGTGGAAAGTATGACATGTGGCTAATTCAAATGACGACAATAATAATGGCTAAGTGCTGAAAAGTACAGTAAAACATTTGAAAAGCATTAGACTATGTCTATGTGAAATAAATCCCATCATATTAACAAAGTATGAACAATATCCAATTATTATCAATATCACCATTATCCGTGTCCAATTACCATAACTCAATTCTATAACCATGACCACAACCATCACCAAACCATAACCATCCCAAATCCCAATTCCAACTCTAATCATGTAGGTCATCCAGGCGCTCATAACCGGGAGCACGGCTATCATGATAGTTTTTAAACACTCTGCAGAGGTTGTACCACTTTACCCACATGTTTGTGATTTTATCACCTTTCGGTGACTAAGGAACCTCCATTGTGCCATCTCACACTTCCGTAGGTGTGTGGCCAAGAGATCACAAAATAGCCTTTCAAAAGGGACTACTAGTATGTACGGCCCCACTAAGGTTTCACCGGCAGGCTTGAACCTCTATTCTCCCACCCACGGGTCCCCTCGTGTGCCATGCGGATCCCAGGGCAGTCCTCCTCGACTCCCATTCCCCGCGCCATCCAATGGTCCATACAATACTAGCAGCGCTCCTCATTATTCAGCTACGCCGCACCCATACTTGGCCTTGTGGTGGCACTGTTGACCTGGCATATTCTCGCATGAACCGGTCCTTAGATCTAAGGCAAGCAAACCACCATAACGACCAACCCATCCACATAACCATGCTTGCTTAGATCACCCATCGTATTGACCAGTTCACATTAACCAGAATATCATTGATGCATAATTAAATGTGTAGTGTTGTTTACCATCTCAATTAATTAAGCGAAGCGATAAGGTAAAAACCCTTCCCGACTCTCTACCATAATTCCAGGTGACAAGGGTGGTCAAACAAAACTAGTAAACTTCCTACCATAGGATTCCCATCAAATTGACACAGCATGCAAGTTTGCAAACAAAACATTTAATTTAAAATAGGATCAATATGCTTCAAGGACACTTGCCTTGCTCCGGCGGATGGGGTTGCTCAAGCGCTTCGAAGTCTTGGTTTTGGAAATCCTCGTATGCAACCTCTTGAGCACGTTCCTCTACGCGTGATCATACATACAAGAAAACATATACAATTCAACATAATGCACACAAAATAATCAACATGCAATGACATGTATGCATGCACAATTTAATAATTAATTTACTACGGTCATTTATTAATTAGATGCGACTAGTCCATACGTGTTCATAAGGGTTTACGGGGATTTTAGGGTGGATTAATGCTGTTGAAAATAAAATCATGGTGCAACTAAAATTAATTTACGCCTACTAGATTTAATATGGTCGCAAAAATTCGCATCGGGAACGAACTCTACCGTAGATCTGACGGCGTGACGGTCGCGGAATAAATGCGACGCGAAGACGAAATAGGCGGTGCAGCAGTCCTTCGGCGGTACGATGACGGCGGCGCGATGTCGGCGACGATCTCCGGCGAACGGCGGTGTCCTCCTCTTTTTCTCCCTCTTCTTCCCTTTTTTTTTTCTTCTTTTTCTTCCCTGGCGCAGAGCTCCTGGTGCCTTTTCTTCTCTGGAACGGCGGCTGGTTCCGTCGGCTTTGGCGGCTGCTGGTTCGTGGGAAAAAAAAAGCCTAGGCCTGGGTCCTATTTATAGGGGCGGCACTAGGGTACGGCTTGTACCGACTCGGTTGGGAGTCACGCGGCACCGGGAACGCGGCAGAAGAGTCGGACGCGGGAGGGAGAGCGGGAGTTTCGGGATGGGACGTTGCAGCGCGGGAAGGGAGGCGGGACGGCGCGGGAGACGCGCGCGGTGGGAAAAGTCGCGTCGGGGCGGGAGACCGAGGCGGCTGCGGCCTCGGGCGGTGCGTAAGGGGGGCGGGGCCCGGCGCAGCCTGCGCGGCAGGGGCACGCGGCCGGCGCGGCGCTGCAGCGCAGCGCGGTCAGGGAGCGGCAGCGGCGTGGGGCCCCCGGTCGGGCGCGCTCGCTCGCGCGTGCGGCGTGGCCTCGGGGCGCGGTGCCGGCTCGGCCGGCTGGGCGCTGGCCTGGCCGCCGAGCGGCTCTTTTTTTTTTTTCTTTTTTTTTTCTTTTTTTTTCTTTATTATATAATTATTTATATATATATATTTTTAATATTATATATTTATTATTTATTATCTATTATTTTTATAATAGACATTATTAATGTTATTTTTTTTCTATTTTCACATTTTGTTATATATATTATTTATATATATTTATATATATATATATTATTCTTTTTTTTTTTTCTTATTCCCTATTACAAGTTTTGGCCTATTATTATTTTCTATTTCTTCTTTTGCTACACACATTTGTATATGCATATGTTTTATTATATTTTTTTTCTACTAGTGTTTAATGCATGACCATGTATGCAATGCATGATGCGAAAAAAAAATTAGGGTGTTACAAACCTACCCCCCTTAAAGTGAATCTCGCCCTCGAGATTCGACAGTGTGGAGAAAAGATGAGGGAATTCTGCCTTCAGGTCTTCTTCACGTTCCCATGTAGCTTCGGCTTCCGTATGGTGTTTCCATTGCACTTTGCACCAACGGATCCTCTTATTTCTCGTGACTCTTTCTTTCATATCCAAAATTTTGATAGGTTGCTCGACATAAGACAAATCCTCTTGAAGTTCTAACTCGTCCATCGGCACTTGTTCTTCCGGTACCCTGAGACACTTCTTGAGTTGAGAGACGTGAAATACGTCGTGTACATCGGAGAGATACGTCGGCAGCTCAAGTCGATAAGCTACCTCTCCTCGCTTGTCCAGAATCTTAAATGGTCCGATGTAACGCGGTGCCAGTTTTCCTTTGATGTTAAACCGTCGCTGACCTCTGATAGGTGACACTTTGAGGTATACAAAATCTCCAACTTCAAAGGTCAAATTCCTTCGCCTATTATCAGCATAACCTTTCTGTCGAGACTGGGCAGCCTTTAAGTTTTCCCGTATTATTTGGACTTGCCTTTCAGCTTCTTGTAACACGTCGGGACCAAACACCTGATTCTCTCCGGTTTCATTCCAAAACAAGGGAGTCCTACATTTCCTTCCGTATAATGCTTCATAGGGTGACATTTTTAAACTTGCTTGGTAACTATTGTTGTACGAGAATTCAGCATACGGCAAACTTTTATCCCAACTTTTCCTATGCTTTAAAGCACATGCTCTCAACATGTCTTCCAAAATTTGGTTAGTCCTCTCGGTTTGTCCATCTGTTTGAGGGTGATACGCCGAACTAAAGTTCAGCCTTGTTCCCATTGCTTCATGCAATTTCTGCCAAAATCTAGAGGTGAATTGAGAACCTCTATCCGAGACTATCTTCTTTGGTACTCCGTGTCGGCACACAATATGCTCCATATACAATTCTGCTAGCTTTGTGGTGGTATATGTGGTCTTGACAGGAATGAAATGTGCTGATTTTGTCAATCGATCCACAATAACCCATATTGAATCATAGCCAGACTGAGTTCGCGGTAATCCAACTATAAAGTCCATACCAATCTCCTCCCACTTCCACTCCGGAATCTTCAATGGTTGTAACAATCCGGCTGGCCTTTGATGTTCAACTTTAACTCGTTGGCACACATCACAAAGTGCAACATATTCGGCTATGTCCTTTTTCATGCTGGCCCACCAGTAGCATGTCTTTAAGTCCTTGTACATCTTCGTACAGCCAGGATGAATTGAGTAAGGCGTGTCATGTGCCTCCTTCAATATTGCTTCTCGGATATGCCTAACATTAGGTACCACAATCCTCTTCCCAAGCCATAAGGTACCTTGTTCGTCCTCATCAAATCTGAATTCCTTTCCTTCTTGGGTCCTTTCTTTGATTTCTTGTATTTCCTTGTCCTTCGTCTGTCCTTCCCGTATTTCCTGCTCCAATGTTGGGTTGACTTCCATCGTTCCCATCTCATTTATGAATCCAAGGTTCAACCGTTCAAACTCCTTGCATAACTCGGATGGCAGTTCTTGAACTGTAAGTTGATGACTTACTCCCTTTCGGCTCAAAGCATCGGCCACTACGTTGGCCTTCCCTGGGTGATAGTTGATTCCCACGTCATAATCCTTGATGAGCTCCAACCATCGGCGTTGCCTCAGGTTCAGATCCGTTTGCGTAAATATGTACTTGAGACTCTTGTGGTCCGTATAAATCTCACATCTGTGACCAAAAACATAGTGTCTCCATATCTTCAAGGCGTGTACCACGGCTGCGAGTTCAAGGTCGTGGGTAGGATAATTCAACTCATGTTTCTTTAGTTGCCTCGATGCATAAGCTACCACTTGGCCTTCTTGCATGAGCACACATCCTAAACCTTGTCTTGATGCATCACAGTATATATCAAAACTCTTGCTCACGTCCGGTAATACTAACACTGGGGCGGTTGTCAATCTTTTCTTTAACTCTTCAAAGCTATCCTGACAAGCTTGAGTCCATCGGAATGCCTTTCCTTTCATGAGTAATTCGGTCATAGGCTTGGCTATTTTGGAGAAATCCTTAATGAATCGGCGGTAATATCCAGCCATTCCAAGGAAACTCCGAATCTCCTTGACATTCTGTGGCGGTTCCCACTTGAGCACATCTCTCACCTTCCCTGGGTCAACTGATACTCCTCCTCCGGAAATGATATGGCCTAAGAAAGAAACTTCCCGTAACCAAAATTGACATTTACTGAATTTGGCATACAATTGATGCTCCCTCAATTTCTGTAGCGTAAGCCTCAAGTGTTCCTCATGTTCCTTCTCATCCTTCGAGTAGATCATAATATCATCGATGAACACTACAACGAACTTATCCAGATATTCCATGAAGACCTTATTCATAAGATACATAAAGTACGCCGGTGCATTCGTCAATCCAAATGACATGACGGTGTACTCATAAGATCCATATCGAGTCCGAAATGCTGTCTTGGGTATATCTGATGGTCTAATCTTCATTTGGAAGTATCCTGACCGCAAGTCGATCTTGGAGAAGATACATGCACCCTTCATTTGGTCGAACAAATCCTCTATACGGGGCAGTGAGTACTTGTTCTTAATTGTCACTTCGTTGAGAGCCCTATAGTCCACACACATCCTCTGGGTTCCATCCTTCTTATCTACGAAGAGCACTGGGGCTCCCCACGGGGATGAACTTGGGCGTATAAAACCCTTCTCTAGCTGCTCTTGAATTTGCTTCTTGAGCTCTGCTAATTCCTTAGGAGGCATCCTATACGGCCTCTTAGCTATAGGTGCAGTTCCGGGTATCAACTCAATGGCGAATTCTATGTCACGATCAGGTGGCATACCTGGCAACTCATCTGGAAACACGTCTGGGTACTCGCGAACGATCGGAATGCTTTCCAATGTCACTTCTTCCACGTGATTCAGCATCGCTTTTCCTCTTGCAGGTTGGGCTGCTTCAACTTCAATGCGCGTACCATGTTCACTTGTCAACTGCACAATCCTCTCGGCGCATTGAATGACTCCATTATACTTGCTCAGCCAGTCCATTCCAAGTATTATGTCTATTCCTTGGGAGTCCAATACTATGAGGTTTGCGAGAAAGTCTACCCCCCTTATTTTAATGCTTACTTTCGGACATACTATATTTGTCCTCATCTCTCCGCCAGGAGAACTTACTAGCATAGTTTGCTTCATATGAGATATAGGCAAATTGTACTTGGCAACATACTTTGACGAGATGAATGAATGAGATGCTCCCGAATCAAATAAAACAGTCGCGGGGTTGGAGTTGGCGAGAAACATACCAATCACGACGTCATCAGCTTGCTGAGCTTCCTCAGTAGAGATATGATTGACATTGCCACGAGCAAAATTCTGCTGTCCACGGTTGCCTTGTGGTGTTCCTCCATTTGGTCGCGGGTTATTCGGCCTTGGTGCATTGTTCATAGGTCCATTGTTTCTCCTTGGGCATTGATTTGCAAAGTGTCCCGGTTCTCCACACGCATAGCATGTCTTTCCACCCGTAGCATTGGGGAAGTTTGGGCGCAACTGGTTTTGAGCATTTGCCGCCATGTTAGGACGCGGCGCAGGTGGAACAGGATTGCGAGGCGCTTGCATGGTGGGGCGTTGCTGCGGGGGCTGATTTGGGCGGGGCGGATAGGCAGTGCGGTATGCAGGAGCAGAGGGGTTGTATTGTGGTGCAGTAGGTGGTGCATAGCGGGGGCGAACATTGCTTCCTTGCTGCGGTCCATGATGTGACATCTTCCTCTTGTTGTCCTGCTCCATCTCACGAATCTTGTTCTCAACCACAATAGCCTTGTCAACCAGCTTTTGGAAGTTTGGATAATCAGTATTGAGCAACTGAACTTGAATTTCATTGTTGAGACCTCTCATAAACAGATACTGCTTCCTACTATCAGTTTTGATGTCTTCTGGAGCATATCTTGATAATTGAGTGAATTTATTGAGATACTCACTCACACTCATCCTTCCTTGCCTGAGATTCTCAAAATCTTGTCTTCTCAGTATCATAACTCCTTCAGGTACATAGTGGGAACGGAAACTCTGTTTAAACTCAGCCCAAGTGATTGTCTCCTGATTATCATGAGCGTTGCAAAGAGCTTCCCACCAGTCAGCGGCTGCTCCAACTAGTTGATGTGATGCAAAGAGAACCTTCTCCCTGTCAGTGCACTGGACAATAGCAAGTTTCTTCTCAACGGACTTCAGCCAATCATCAGCTTCCATTGGGTCTGTGGCTTGTGCAAAGGTAGGCGGTCTGGTCCTCATGAACTCTCCCAAACGGTTGTGATGTGGCGGGGGTGGTGGTGGAGGCATATGGGGCTGATTGTTGTTGCCAGCTTGCAGCTGTCCCATGGTCTGTATCATGGTCTGCATGAGCTGGTTCTGCATGGCTAACAGTTGTTCAATGTTGATAGCTCCATGAGCATGTCCCTGGTTGTTCTGAGGTACTTCATTGCGCTCCTCCTCATCGTTGGCATCCCTCTGGTTACGAGTTCTCACCATCTGTTGGCGAAGGAAGGGTAGGGACAGAAGGATTTAGAATTTGGAAGGAAACGTCCCAACTATATGCATCAAGGTATGTGACACTAAATAATCCTTTATTAATATAGACCTATATTAAGAGGATGTGGACAATTGCCGAAGCATCCCACAACTCTCTACTAAGCACACAAGCACTCAAACAAGCACCAAACAGAATTTACAAAGATCCTAAAAGAAGTAATACAACTCAAGGCCACACAAGTATATCTACATCGCTCTTATTTACTAATGGGGGTGTGCCTATCCTTGAGTCGTGGCATGGGTCGAGGACTAGTCGTCGTCGAGCGGGAACTCATCCGGGTCCTCGTCGTCGTCGTCGTCGTCGTCGTCGTCGGGGTCCTCGGGGTCCTGTGGGTCCTGGGGTGGTGAGGCAGCAGGCGGCGGTGGTGCGGTAGACGCCACACTGGAAGGTTCCTCGTCAGAGGACTCCTCAGAGGATGACTCACGCTGACCGTTGCGACGGTCTGGAGAGTCCGGGGTCCACATCGGGGTGTCGGACGCGTAGTCGTCCGGGTCCTCGTCGGTGATCCGACGATACCTCCTGATTATCGCCTCGTGACGCTGGGCGAGGTCGCGTCCATCCTGGATTTCCTGCTGCGCCCTCTGAAGTCGGGCACTCAGCTGGGTCACGTCGCCAACAGTCTGACGAGACTGCGGGAGGTCCAGGGGTCCCTCCACGTGTCTGGAGACGAAGCGCGCAGTGCCACTAGGACGCTGCGGGACGAAGGCGTGAACCGTGTCCTCCAGACGGAAACGGCGTGCGTGGCTCCAGAAAGTGGCTGCTTCCCAGCTAGCATCCTGCTCTGCAGATCGGCGGGAGCTCCTCCAAGCAGGGCTGCTGTGGGTCTTCACCAACTCGTCACCGTAGTAGATATAAATTTTGCAGCTCCACTCCTTCCTACCGGGGCGCTGCACTCCAGTGGTGTGGTAGGAGAGCGAGAGACTGTGGTGACGGTAGCCAGCCTCTCGGAGTAGGGCACGGAGACGGTGTCGCAGTTGTCCTGCGGCTCTGCCGTCAGAACGGATCACCACCGGGTGGCGGGGGTCGACGGCCGGGGAGCGACTAGCCAACCTACGCGGGGGCACGAGTCCACCGGTCGACTTACGGGGGGTTGTCTTGGTGCGGGCCATCTACAAGAAACAAGAGTACATTAGAAAAATAATGAAAAACAAATCTGAAAATTTCAGCAATTAAACGGCGGACAAAAAGCGGTGCAGCGGTTCCAAAAGAACGAAAAATAAAGAGAAAAATTACAGCAACCAACACAATAATTTTACCCACACATAATAGCAGCAAAACACACCGTTTTTGCGAAAATTTACACCGCAAAACAGCAGCACTTAATATTGCACACTTCTGAAAATTTTATCAAAAACGCAGCAGCGATCGATACTTTTTGCGGCCGAAAATAAAGGAAACAAAACAGCAGCAAAAATTTTCGAAAATAGCATATTAGAAGGGTGTTCCTAAGCGCTCTAGAGTGTCCATTCTACCTAGGCTTGCGTCCTACGGTCAACGCGGCTCTGATACCAATTTGTGACACCCGGTTCCGAATATGAACCAAGCGTAACGCATATGTGTGCCCAGGATGTTCAACACACATACACGAATGATTCACAAATGATAAACAGAATTTAACCACGTCTTAACTAATAAATAAGTACTTTATTACAATAATCCAATAGTTCACAAATAATAAAACTCTAAATAATTGCAGCGGAAAATAAACTAAGCAATACGACTCCAATCCACAGGCAATTGACGGCGGTACGCAACCTAGTACTCCACGTGATCCTCAGGGTACTCCCAATTGTCTCCAGTAGCTGTTGGGGGGGGGATTGCAAGAGTGAGTACATGTCGTACTCAGCAAGTGTGGAAAGTATGACATGTGGCTAATTCAAATGACGACAATAATAATGGCTAAGTGCTGAAAAGTACAGTAAAACATTTGAAAAGCATTAGACTATGTCTATGTGAAATAAATCCCATCATATTAACAAAGTATGAACAATATCCAATTATTATCAATATCACCATTATCCGTGTCCAATTACCATAACTCAATTCTATAACCATGACCACAACCATCACCAAACCATAACCATCCCAAATCCCAATTCCAACTCTAATCATGTAGGTCATCCAGGCGCTCATAACCGGGAGCACGGCTATCATGATAGTTTTTAAACACTCTGCAGAGGTTGTACCACTTTACCCACATGTTTGTGATTTTATCACCTTTCGGTGACTAAGGAACCTCCATTGTGCCATCTCACACTTCCGTAGGTGTGTGGCCAAGAGATCACAAAATAGCCTTTCAAAAGGGACTACTAGTATGTACGGCCCCACTAAGGTTTCACCGGCAGGCTTGAACCTCTATTCTCCCACCCACGGGTCCCCTCGTGTGCCATGCGGATCCCAGGGCAGTCCTCCTCGACTCCCATTCCCCGCGCCATCCAATGGTCCATACAATACTAGCAGCGCTCCTCATTATTCAGCTACGCCGCACCCATACTTGGCCTTGTGGTGGCACTGTTGACCTGGCATATTCTCGCATGAACCGGTCCTTAGATCTAAGGCAAGCAAACCACCATAACGACCAACCCATCCACATAACCATGCTTGCTTAGATCACCCATCGTATTGACCAGTTCACATTAACCAGAATATCATTGATGCATAATTAAATGTGTAGTGTTGTTTACCATCCCAATTAATTAAGCGAAGCGATAAGGTAAAAACCCTTCCCGACTCTCTACCATAATTCCAGGTGACAAGGGTGGTCAAACAAAACTAGTAAACTTCCTACCATAGGATTCCCATCAAATTGACACAGCATGCAAGTTTGCAAACAAAACATTTAATTTAAAATAGGATCAATATGCTTCAAGGACACTTGCCTTGCTCCGGCGGATGGGGTTGCTCAAGCGCTTCGAAGTCTTGGTTTTGGAAATCCTCGTATGCAACCTCTTGAGCACGTTCCTCTACGCGTGATCATACATACAAGAAAACATATACAATTCAACATAATGCACACAAAATAATCAACATGCAATGACATGTATGCATGCACAATTTAATAATTAATTTACTACGGTCATTTATTAATTAGATGCGACTAGTCCATACGTGTTCATAAGGGTTTACGGGGATTTTAGGGTGGATTAATGCTGTTGAAAATAAAATCATGGTGCAACTAAAATTAATTTACGCCTACTAGATTTAATATGGTCGCAAAAATTCGCATCGGGAACGAACTCTACCGTAGATCTGACGGCGTGACGGTCGCGGAATAAATGCGACGCGAAGACGAAATAGGCGGTGCAGCAGTCCTTCGGCGGTACGATGACGGCGGCGCGATGTCGGCGACGATCTCCGGCGAACGGCGGTGTCCTCCTCTTTTTCTCCCTCTTCTTCCCTTTTTTTTTTCTTCTTTTTCTTCCCTGGCGCAGAGCTCCTGGTGCCTTTTCTTCTCTGGAACGGCGGCTGGTTCCGTCGGCTTTGGCGGCTGCTGGTTCGTGGGAAAAAAAAAGCCTAGGCCTGGGTCCTATTTATAGGGGCGGCACTAGGGTACGGCTTGTACCGACTCGGTTGGGAGTCACGCGGCACCGGGAACGCGGCAGAAGAGTCGGACGCGGGAGGGAGAGCGGGAGTTTCGGGATGGGACGTTGCAGCGCGGGAAGGGAGGCGGGACGGCGCGGGAGACGCGCGCGGTGGGAAAAGTCGCGTCGGGGCGGGAGACCGAGGCGGCTGCGGCCTCGGGCGGTGCGTAAGGGGGGCGGGGCCCGGCGCAGCCTGCGCGGCAGGGGCACGCGGCCGGCGCGGCGCTGCAGCGCAGCGCGGTCAGGGAGCGGCAGCGGCGTGGGGCCCCCGGTCGGGCGCGCTCGCTCGCGCGTGCGGCGTGGCCTCGGGGCGCGGTGCCGGCTCGGCCGGCTGGGCGCTGGCCTGGCCGCCGAGCGGCTCTTTTTTTTTTTCTTTTTTTTTTCTTTTTTTTTCTTTATTATATAATTATTTATATATATATATTTTTAATATTATATATTTATTATTTATTATCTATTATTTTTATAATAGACATTATTAATGTTATTTTTTTTCTATTTTCACATTTTGTTATATATATTATTTATATATATTTATATATATATATATTATTCTTTTTTTTTTCTTATTCCCTATTACAAGTTTTGGCCTATTATTATTTTCTATTTCTTCTTTTGCTACACACATTTGTATATGCATATGTTTTATTATATTTTTTTTCTACTAGTGTTTAATGCATGACCATGTATGCAATGCATGATGCGAAAAAAAAATTAGGGTGTTACAAAGTCCTTCACGGGGAGTAAGTACTCGTTCACGTCATGTTGCATCTTTTTGTGAGCACTACTCTTTTGTGTCGTGTGTAGAACCCAAAAGCATTGAGGAAGCTCTCCAAGACTCAAATTGGGTGATGGCTATGCAAGAGGAACTCAACAACTTCACCCGCAATGAAGTTTGGGTGTTGGAGGAGAGACCCAAGGACAAGAATGTGATTGGAACCAAGTGGGTCTACCGCAACAAGCAAGATGAGAATGGCGTGGTGGTCCGCAACAAAGCTAGGCTTGTGGCGAAGGGATTTGCTCAAGTTGAAGGTTTGGATTTTGGGGAGACATTCGCCCCGGTAGCACGGTTAGAAGCTATCCGCATACTCCTTGCTTTTGCTTCTCATCATAATATCATGCTTTATCAAATGGATGTTAAAAGTGCATTTCTCAATGGCTATATTAATGAACTTGTGTTTGTTGAGCAACCTCCCGGGTTTGAGGACCCAAGAAACCCTAACCATGTCTATAGGCTAAACAAAGCACTCTATGGACTCAAGCAAGCTCCAAGGGCATGGTACGAGCGCTTAAGGGACTTCCTCGTCATGCAAGGTTTCAAGATTGGGAGGGTGGACACTACACTCTTCACCAAGGACATCGACGGAGACTTATTTCTTTGTCAAATTTATGTCGATGATATTATTTTTGGCTCAACTAACAAAGCTCTTAGCCATGAGTTTGGCAAAATGATGTCTAGGGAATTCGAGATGTCGATGATTGGAGAGCTCAACTTCTTCCTAGGATTTCAAATCAAGCAACTTCAAGAGGGGACCTTCATCCATCAAGAGAAGTACACTAAGGACCTCTTGAAGAAATTTGAGATGGGAGATTGTAGCTCAAGAAGCACTCCAATGGCGACAAATTGTCATCTCGACGCGGACATGGACGGTAAATCTATTGATCAATCTCATTACCGTTCCATGATTGGTTCATTGCTATATCTTACCGCATCTAGGCCCGATATTATGTTTAGTGTGTGCTTGTGTGCTCGCTTTCAAGCGGCACCTAAAGAATCGCACAAGAAGGCGGTCTTTAGGATACTTCGGTATCTCAAGCATACCCCAAGTGTAGGTTTGTGGTACCCCAAGAACGCTAGTTTTCATCTCTTAGGTTACTCGGATTCGGACTTTGCCGGATGCCGTGTTGACCGCAAGAGTACCTCCGGGGGTTGCCACTTACTTGGGCGTTCCCTAGTTTCTTGGTCGAGCAAGAAGCAAAATTCCGTGGCTTTGTCCACCGCGGAGGCGGAGTATATAGCGGCTGGTGCATGTTGTGCCCAAATCCTATATATGAAGCAAACCCTCTTGGACTTTGGAATTAAGTTTGGTTGTGTGCCTCTCCTTTGTGACAATGAAAGTGCGGTTAAGATAGCTAGAAACCCCGTTCAACACTCCCGCACTAAGCACATTGATATTCGCCATCACTTCTTGCGTGATCATGAGGCTAAAGGAGACATCTCTTTGCAAGGTGTTAGATCCGAAGAACAATTGGCAGATATCTTCACGAAACCACTTGATGAGAAAACCTTTTCTAGACTTAGAAGTGAATTAAATGTGCTAGATGCATCTAACGTCATGTAAGTTGCCATGGTCATGTAAGGTTGCATATCATATAGGTCTTGTCTAACTCCCAAAGGATAGGGGTGAGCTAGAAATAGTTTTCCCTGAGGAAGCCTTTGGAAGGTTTAAACTTGGCAAGATAGATTTATTTTATGCCTTGCATGATCCCTGCCATATAAACTTGCACTCATTTAATGTCTTGCACTATAATTTGTTTGGCATTGCATACGGTAGAATTGTCACAAAGGGGAACCCACATCATGAGAAGGAGACTTGTTTGAAATGCAATATCTCAACTCATATGATGTGGAAAGAGCAAAATTCTAAAGGAACACGCTTTAATGAGATAGAAGTTTTCATACTCTACCTCACAAAGCATGGGCCTTACATTTTATTTGGATATTTTTCCTCTATTTTTCTCGGTGTTCCATTTGCATTAAGGCCTAGCCAAGCTATTGGCATATTAGCTTTTTGAGGGGTAAGGGGTTGCCCAAAAAGTCCTAAGACATGTGTTTTCTTCTCAATTGTTTGTTCGGTCAAAGGACATATATGGGATGTTTTAGTTCTGTTGTCATCGGATTATCCGATGCCTTTGTCTAACCCTCATCGGTCCAATAAGTGTTCATTCTTCAAAGCCAATTTCAGTCAGAACCTCAAAATGATCCGACGAGTTCATCCTGAAAAACATCGGTCCATCCGATGTTCACTCTTCTGGAGCTGTGATCAATTCCACCGATGTTTACCTCTCCCCTACGTCGGATCATCCAGTGTCAACTTCACTCGGCTGAACACCCTTACTGTGCCTTTCGACCGATGTCCCAAACCCTAAACGTCGGTCCATCCGATGTCAACAGCAATTCTTGAATATCCTTACTGTGGCATTTGACCGACGTGCAACGTACTTATCATCGGACCATCCGGTGTTTTAAAAACGGTTAGGGTTTGGGCCCCACTATTTAATCGCCCGCGCCGCCGCCACCTTCTCTCTCCCCGACCCTTCGCGCCCCCGTGCTCACGTCGCCGCCTCTCCGTCGCCTACAGCGCCGCCGCCGGCCGCCGCCGCCGCCCGCAGCGCCGCCGCCCAGCGCCGCCGCCCAGCGCCGCCGCCCGCAGCGCCGCCGCCCAGCGCCGCCTCCACCCGCAGCACCGCCGCCGCTGCCTCCCCACGCGCCATCGCCGCCCGTGCTCGCGCACCTCCATCGCCAGCCGCCGCCGCCGCCGGCCTAGGCGCCGCCGCCGCCGTGCTCCACCAGCACCCAAGCACTCCACGCTTCTCTCCCTCCGTCGAAGCACCTCCACCCAAGCAACGCCATCTCCGGTCACCTCCTCGCTAGGGTTTCTCGGCCCGGTTGATCATCGTCGCTAAGGTGAGCCCCGTGCCATGCGACATATCTCATTTGCTTCTCTCGTCGTTCTTTCGTCATCGTCGCCTAACCCTAGCTCTCCGTCGACTAGATGGGTCGCGACAGGAAGAACAAAGGAAAGGCCATTGTGGAGCCCGCCGCGAAGAAGAAGAAGCTATCCAAGGACGAGAAGAAGGCCTTGATGGCCGCTCGCGCCGCCGAGGAGCGTGAGCGCGGCCGTGGGGGTTCCTTGAGGATCCGCGAGGCCCGACCGAGGCCGCCTCCCGTGGTCGACGACTCCGACGTCGAAGAGGAGCCGGTCGCGCCCCTCGTCCGCCGGCGCTCAGCCCGGACACGTGGGGGTCACGCCGAGGCTCCTCCTCGTCCAAGACCGACGGCTGCCGACCGTCGTGAGGACAGGGAGGCTGAGAGGGACATCCATGAGATGGACACGGCCGTCCTGGTCCGTGAAGGAGTCCGTCTTGTGGATTACAGAAAGATGAAGGCGAAGCAACTACGGAAGCTCAGATGGAGTGTACTGCTTGAGGAATGGTACCCACAGCCCCGAGAGCTTCTTGTGGATAGTCGGTTCTGGACGGTCACGCAGGCGTCTCTCTACGAGACTTACAGACGCCGTGGCCACAAGCTCTTTCAGCACAACCACTTGGACTGGAGGCAGCTTGCAGTGGCCGCGGAGACTGATGTCCGCCCCTTCTTTGAGAGATACAGAGGGTTGGTGGATCTACTGGACTATGAGAGGAGTGCCTATGTGGAAGAATGGGTCCGTGTCTTCTACGCGACCCTGTACATCTCGGAAGGCAGGCGGTCCATTGCTTTCATGTTCAATGGCCAGTACTACCACCTCACGAGGCAGACCTTGGGGCACATTCTTGGTTTGGAGCTGCACGACACCAGCATACATGAGAAGGTCTATGGGCAGGCAGATCCACCGAGGAGGCCACTTACTGGAGGGGTAGCTCCACAGCTAGACGAGATCCGCTCCCTGTTTGGCTCCTCCTTCTCTCCGGACCAGCCGAGAGTCCCAGCCCTCCTGACTCCAGCTGCGCGCATTGTGCACCTCGCCTTGCGCCGCACGCTCCTGCCGAGGTCAGGGTACTTGGAGGGGTTCACGAGTCTCCAGCAGACCCTCTTGTTCTACATAATGAACGGGATGGATTTCGATATCATAGACATACTTCTCTGCGAGATGAAGGACGTAATCACTGATGGGGTTGGGATGATGAGACAGATGGTCTATGGGCACTGGATCAGTTTTATTTGCTCTATGGTAGTGCCAGAGGAGCACTCAGCACAGGCCCGGCTTGCAGACGAGAGCGTGACCCGCTTCGGTCACTACCGTGCGTCCGCTCCTGGAGACCGCCGTCTTGGCCGTCCAGTTGAGCGCCAGGTCCGGGCCCGCTTGACTGAGGAAGACTGGTCCGACCTAGAGCGGGAGGACGAGAGACTTGCTGAGGCTGAGGCTCAGGGGGAGGACCTGCAGCATATCTGGTCTGAGAGCGACACCGACGACAGTGTCGAGGAGTACTTCCCTCCCCCTCCACCTTCACCGAGGCCGCACGACGCCGAGGCAGGAGGATCAGCTGCTCCGCCACCGACACCACCTCCTGTGTCCGAGGCGCAGGTGACGCAGCCGTCTGAGCTGACGTCGCTTCTCCAGCAGATGATCGAGCAGCAGCGCCAGGACAGGCTCGCTGCTGAGCAGGCCAGGGCAGAGCAGGCTGCTCACTTGGCACAGCTGCAGAGGCAGCAGCAGGAGCTCCAGCTTGAGATCGCCCGTCAGAGGCGAGAGGATACGGACAGGTTCACCAACCTGGTAGATCAGATGCACCGCCGTACCCTCGACCAGCAGCAGCAGACCCAGCAGGCCATGATGGGGATCCTAGGGTTGATCACCAACCTATACACTCAGACCGGGATCGCCCTTCCTTCACAGCAGCCTGGACTGGGGCTGGCTCCAGGTGTCGCTCAGGTGCCTACTACTCCTATCCCTTCGATCAGTATGTCACCTCTTCTGGCACCTAGCGCACCGATTCACTCACCACTGCCGGCGACGACCTTGTTCCAGCAGACACCGGCGTCCGTGGTGAGCGCTCCACTTCCTCCAGCTCCTCCAGCACCTTCGGTCCCTGCTTCCTCTCCTCCAGCACCGGCAGCGGACCCTCCAGTTTCCACCGCTCCGGCAGCCCCTTCGACCGGCGACTCCAGCTCCGACGACTGCGACGGTGCCCAGTTCGTCCTCGCGCCTAGCTCTCAGGGTCAGTAGGCGTTCTGATCCCTTTTTGGTGTCTTGATGCCAAAGGGGGAGAAGGTGTAGGAGAGTCAGGGGGAGTAGTAGTTTCAGGGGGAGTGTGAGTGCGTGATTGCGTGGTTATCCTTTGTATCTTTGTTTTCATGCTTTGTATTCATACTCTTTTGTAATTTTAAATAAGCACTCCTTCACTTGTCTCATTTGCTTATGATTTTAATCGATTGAGCTTTTCGCACCATAATTTTCATTTGCGTTTTACAAGCTTAATGTGTCTTATCTTGTATTCATTGCATATCTACTTGAACACTATCATCAAATTCATTATTATTGTGCTTTAAATTTTTGTGTTGTCATCAATCACCAAAAAGGGGGAGATTGAAAGCATCTAGGCCCCATGAGGTACGGTTTCGGTGATTAATGACAACCATTCGATATTACTAATGAATTTGTGAATGCAAGGTCTCAATAGCACTCAATCAAATAAAATCAAAATTACATTGGAGACCCATCTGAAATCAACAAATGAGATCAAAACGAATCATGTGAAGAACAAAAAGTGAAAGCTCTAACTTGACATCAATCAATGCTTGAAGACAATCAGAACAACACTTCGAACAAATGTCAAAGAGGTCACAAGTTCAAAATTCCAAAAAGAACAACTCAAAACAACTTGAAGTCAACAAGTTGAACACACCGGATCATCCGATGTACTTGGAGTTGACTGCATCGGTCAAATTGGTTCAACTGAAGAAGAAGACCTCAGACAAATACACTCACCGGATCATCCGATGTAAGTGGCTTAGTGCATCGGTCCATCATCACAGATTGCAACACCATTGGACCAAGTGAAGCACCGGATCATCCGATGTGCAGGTTTGTACACATCGGTCGATCACTCCAGGAAGCTTCAAGATCAAGCAGAATTCTGGAGGAAGAGCCACCGGATCATCCGATGAGAATACAGTTCAACATCGGTCTAACAACGGTCATATCTGACATAGTGACATCAGCTAATTTGGCTTTGACCGATGATAACTGAAGGGGAGACATCGGATCATCCGGTGTTCGCAGACAAGTGATGTCAGCCTACTTTTCCAACGGCTATCTCGTGGAGGCTGGCTATTTATACCCCTTCAACCTGTCAAATCGATAAGACTTGAAGCCCAGACATACTCTACACATCCTAGAGCATTCAAGCAAGAGAGCTACCACTTTCACATCAATTTCACATCAATTGTACACCAAGAGATAGGCTAGAACTAGCTAGAGATAGTGCTTGGGTGCCTCCACTCTAGGTGATTGGAGTCTCTAGCATAGTGAGAGCCACAAGGGAGTGTCCCTTGGTGTGTGTAACTTCCGGAGCTTGCCAAGTGGTTTGTGGAAGCCCGGAGGATCCCAAAAGTGTACAAGGCTTGAGCTCCACCTTGCCGAGGTTGGCGAACGGAGAAGAATAGTGAAGAAGCCCCTAGTCTCGGTGACTTGGGAGTGGCAAAACCCATCGGAGGGTGCCACAACGTGGACGTAGGAAGATCCTTGTGATCTTACCGAACCACGGGATAAACTCCGTGTCCTTTGAGCGTTTGCATCCCTCTTCCTTTACTCTTATGCAATCTCCATTCCGCAACTCTAATTTATATTGATTGCATAGTTTAAATTGCATAGGGAATTGGGCTTTAGGTTGTTAATCTTAAATTGCTTTAAAATTTGAAAGAAAGCCCAATTCACCCCCCCCCCCCTCTTGGGCATTTCGATCCTTACAGAAGTGTAATTGGCATAAGGGAGATTTCTTTAGTCACTGACAGGTGATGAAATCACAAACTTGTGGGTAAAGCGGTACAATGTCTACAGAGTGTTAAAAACTATCATGATACTCGTGCTCCCGGTTAAGAGCACCTAGATGACCTACATGATTAGAGGGAAGTCTGGGAATTGGGATGGTTTTGTTATGGTTATGGATTGGATGGTGATAAATGGACAAAATTAATGATGATGGTAAGAACATGGCATACAGATGGATAATGAATGATGGACATGAATTATTATGTTTATTTGGGGTATGATGGGATAAATTTCATATAGACATTGTAGGATGCTTTTTTACATGTTTTAAATGTACTTTTCAGCAAATATTCATCATTTATTATCAATTCCTTGTTTAAGCTACATGTCATTATTTTCCCACACTTGTTGAGTACGACATGTGCTCACCCTTGTAATTCCCCTACCAACAGTTTCAGGTGATGTTTGGGAGTATGCTGAGAATAATGCGGAGTACTAGGCTGTGTGCTGCCGTCGACTTGCCTGTGGTGTTGCCTGGAGCTGCGCTGTTCCCCTATGCTCAGTTGCTTAATTAGATTATTTCCGCTGCATTAGTTTCAGTTTTACTAATAATGATTATTAGAGTTTGTAATTTGAGGATTATTTGAATATTGTAACAAAAGTACCTTATTAATTAATTTGTGATGTGGTAATTTTCTCTATATCGTTTTTATGCACTCATGTATGTGTGTTGAAGATCCTCGACACACACATGCGTCGCACTTGGTTAATTTTCAAAACCAGGTATCACAAATTGGTATCAGAGCCACAGGTTCACTGTAGGACGCAACCTAGATAGAATGGACACTTTAGAGCATATAGGAACACTTAGAAATGGTTGGGGTTTGCTTGGTATGCTGATTGCTATGTAATGTTTCTTGTATGCTTGTGTGCTTAGTAGAGCATTGTGGGATGCTTTAGTGTTTGTCACATCCATATAGGCTAGTATAGGTAGTTGCTTAGTTTCATATGCCTTGATGCATATAGTTGGGGACATTTTTCTAAATTCTTCTATTTCTTGCTCTTTCTTCAGATGTTGAGGACTCGCAACCAAAGGGATGCCAATGAGAATGAGGAGAACAATGGAGCATCTCAAAACAACAACAATGGACCTGGACCTGAGGCTGTCGACCTTCAACAGTTGTTGGCTATGCAGAATCAACTTATGCAGATGGTGATGCAAACCTTGGGACAACTGCAGGCCAACAATCAAACCAGCCCCATATGCCTCCACCACCACCACCACTACCGTCTCATAACAGGTTGGAAGAGTTTATGAGGACTAGGTCACCTACTTTTGTTGAAGCCACAAATCCTATGGAAGTTGATGATTGGACGAAATCTGTTGAGGAGAAGCTCGCTATTGTGCAATGCAGTGACATGAAGAAGGTTCTCTTTGCTTCCCATTAACTAGTTGGAGCAGCTGCAGATTGGTGGGTGTGACGCCCGGTTCCGAAAACTGAACCAAGCTAACGCATATGTGTGCCCAGGATGTTCAACACACATACACGAGTGATTCACAAATGATAAACAGATAATTACCACAGCTCAAATTATTAAATAAGTACTCTTATTACATAATTCATTATATCCTCGAATACAAGCTCCAATGAATATTAATGACAGTTCAACTAATGCAGTGGAAATAAACTAATTAAGTAACTAAGCAAACTAAGCAAAAGGGATAGCGCAGCTCCAATAACACCACAGGGAAAGTTGACGGTAGACACGACCTAGAACTCCGCATTATCACCATTAAACTCCCAATCCTGACCTGCAACTGTTGGGGGGGAATTGCAAGAGTGAGTACATATCGTACTCAGCAAGTGTGGAAAGTATGACATGTGGCTGATTCAAATGACGACAATAATAATGGCTAAGTGCTAAAAAGTACAGTAAAACATTTGAAAAGCAATATATTATATGTATGTGAAGTAATCCCATCATAATCACGAGTAATACCATAATACCAAACTGAATTTATTACCATCATCAATAAGTCCAGATTTCACCATTGCCAATAACCATATTCAATACCAGAAATAAATCCATAACCAACCATAACCATTACCAAACCATAACCATCCAAATACCATCCCAATACCAAGTACCTTCTAATCATGGAAGTTGTTCAGGTGCTCATAACCGGGAGCACGGCTATCATAATAGTTTTAATTATCTCTGCAGAGTTTGTACCCCTTTACCCACGTGTTCGTGATTTCATCACCCTTCGGCAACTAAGAATCTCCCTTATGCCCATGACCCGTCAGTCATATTACACACTTCCGTTGGTGTGTGGCCAAGAGATCACAAAACAGCCTTTACAAAGGGATTACTAGCCTATTTAGACCCCACTGAGGTTTCACCGGTGGCGATGTCTCCCGCAGAGCACACCTTCAACCAAGGGCCTCCTCTTGAGCCATTCGGATCCCAGGGTAGTCCCACCAATCATCAACAAACCCAATCCGACTACCCCTTCCCCGAGCATCCACAATGGTCCAAACAACACTAGCAAAGCCCTAATTAATCAGCTACGCCGCACCCATACTTGGCCTCGTGGTGGCACTGTAGTCTTGGCTTATTCTCGCATGAACCGGTCCTTAGATCTAAAGCAAGCAAGCCACCATAACATCCAACCCATCCACATACCATGATTGCTTAGATCACCCATTACAATACCATATTAACCAGTTCATGTTATCCATAATCTCATCCATGCATAAATAAATTGATTGGTATAGTTGTTTTCCATCCCAGTTGATTAAGCGAAGCAAAAAGTAAAAAGCCTTCCCGACTCTCTACCATAAATTCCAGGTGACAAGGGTGGTCAAACAAAACTAGTAAACTTCCTACCATAGGATTTCCCATCAAATTGACACAGCATGCAGTTTTACAAACAAAACATTTATTTTAAAAACAGGATCAATATGCTTCAAGGACACTTGCCTTGCTCTTGCTATTGATTAGGGTCAAAGCCTTCAAACTCCTGGTGTTGTAGATCCTCCGCGGCACTTTCTAGCGCAAATCCGTCTAATCCACACAATAAACATACAAGACAAGAAACACAATCAAAGAGTGCACAAATATTACTCAATATGACATGACATGCTTGATTGATGCAAATGCAAGGTAGAACTTGTTACTAGATTGCTTTTAATGATAACCAACTAGTTCTAATAGCTTTTAACAAGTTTATACATGTTTGGGTTCGATTAGATCAAATTTTAGAATTAATTCAACACAATTTAACCAGAAAGATCGGACTAGTCCGCTAGGGACCAGACAAGTCCGCCCTCCGCGAGATCAGCAAATTAGGGTTTTCTAGATCGACGCGAATTTGGAGATTAGGGGTTGAATTCACGTAAGGACAAGAGAATAGAAGGTATACCAGGTGTTTAGGACTCCAATGAATCAAGAAACTTGGAGGTAGCACTTGGATCTTGATGATCTAGGGTTGGTGATGAACTTGAGGATGAATTGGTGGTGAAGGACGAAACTTGGTGGAGATCTCTATCCTTCTTCGTTTCCTCCTCTTCTTCTTCTTGCTTGGGATCTTCTCCTCCCTCCTTGATGGTGGCTCTCCACGAACTAGGGTTTGGGTGGGTGGAAAAGTGGCAAATAGATGTCAAACCAAGGGGTGGGGTTGTTTATATAGAGGTGGAGGCTAGGGTTAGATGGATTTCGAGTTTAGGGTGAATAGAGGCCGGTTTAGAGTCCCACATGGGCTCTAAAAGAGTTAGAAACGACGTCTCTAGGCCCACTTAACATGAAACCCAAGAAACAAGTCGTAAAACAAAAGGTCAATCTCGGAGTCACGAAATATCGGACAAGTCCGGACAGGATCGGACTAGTCCGAAGTCGTCCAGAGAGAAAATCGGACAAGTCTGGCCAAAAAACGGACAAGTCCGATCTTAGTCAGAAAGGAAAACGGACAAGTCCGCTGGAACACCGGACTAGTCCGGACAAGTCCAGGGACTTAACAAATTTTCAAGGATTCATGGAATACCGGACTAGTCCGCACAAGATCGGACAAGTCCGAAGTTGTCCAGAGGCAAATATCGGACTAATCCGCAGCAAAAACGGACAAGTCCATTTTTAGACAGAGAGAAATCGGACTAGTCCTCAGCAAAACCGGACTAGTCCGCACTTTCCTACATTTTTAAGTGCGGTTTTGCTCCAAATCAATTTTAAACTTGTTCCTCTTGTTATGGGTTAATGTTAAACATGTATATGAGTGCATGTAGGGCATGATGCATGAAAATGAGGGTGTTACAAACCTACCCCCCTTAAAATGAATCTCGCCCTCGAGATTCGACGCGGAAGAGAAGAGATAGGGAAAGTCCTTCTTGATATCATCCTCTAGCTCCCAAGTTGCTTCTTTTTTTGTGTGGTGCTTCCATTGAACCTTACACCATCTAATAACCTTGTTCCTTGTGACTCTCTCCTTGGTTCCCAAGATCTTAACCGGTTGCTCGGCATAAGTCAAATCTTCCTCTAGCTTCAATTCTTCCATTGGCACCTGTTCTTCCGGTACCCTCAAGCACTTCTTGAGCTGGGAAACATGAAACACATCATGTACGTCTGAAAGATGGGCTGGCATTTCCAACTTATATGCTACTTCTCCTCTTTTGTCCAAAATCTTGAATGGTCCAATATAGCGAGGTGCGAGCTTACCCCTCATGTTAAACCTCTTATGACCCCTCATTGGTGACACCTTGAGGTAAACAAAATCTCCTATCTCAAAGGCTAATTTCCTTCTCCTATTGTCCGCATAGCCTTTTTGTCTTGATTGGGCAGCCCTCAAGTTTTCGCGAATCATTTGGACTTGCTTTTCGGCTTCTTGCAACACATCCGAACCAAATACTTGAGTTTCTCCTGCCTCATTCCAGAATAAAGGTGTCCTACACTTCCTTCCATAAAGTGCTTCATATGGTGACATCTTCAAACTTGCTTGGTAACTATTGTTGTATGAAAACTCCGCGTATGGCAAGCTTTTGTCCCAACTTTTCCCATGCTTCAAAGCACAAGCTCTTAACATGTCTTCCAAAATCTGATTGGTCCTCTCGGTTTGTCCATCCGTTTGAGGGTGATATGCTGAACTAAAATTCAACCTCGTTCCCAAAGCTTCATGCAATTTTTGCCAAAATCTGGAGGTAAATTGAGAACCTCTATCCGAGACTATCTTCTTAGGGACTCCATGTCGACACACAATATGCTCCATGTATATTTCGGCCAATCGTGCAGCTGTATATTTGGTCTTCACAGGGACAAAATGAGCTGACTTGGTTAAGCGATCCACAATTACCCAAATTGAGTCATACCCGGACTGAGTACGTGGTAACCCAACTATAAAGTCCATTCCAATTTCTTCCCACTTCCATTCCGGAATCTTCAACGGTTGCAATAATCCGGCTGGCCTTTGATGTTCCGCCTTGACTCGTTGGCACACATCACACAATGCTACGTATTCAGCTATGTCCTTTTTCATGCTATCCCACCAATAGCAAGTCTTCAAGTCTTTGTACATCTTCGTACAACCGGGATGAATTGAGTAAGGTGAGTCATGTGCCTCCTTTAATATTGTCTCTCGTATGTGCTTCACATTAGGCACAACGATCCTCTTTCCAAGCCATAAGGTACCATGTTCATCCTCGTCAAATCTGAATTCTCTCCCTTCTTCGGTTCTTTCCTTGATTTCCTTGGTCTCCTCATCTGTGGTTTGTGCCTCTCGAATTTCTTGTTCCAAGGTTGGGTTTAATTCCATCATCTCCATCTCATTTACAAACCCGAGGTTCAACCGTTCAAACTCCTTGCATAACTCGGATGGTAACTCTCGAACTGTGAGTTGATGACTTACTCCTTTTCTACTCAAAGCATCGGCCACTACATTGGCCTTTCCCGGATGATAGTTGATCCCCAAATCATAATCTTTGATGAGCTCCAACCATCTTCGTTGCCTCAAATTCAGATCTGTCTGTGTGAAAATATACTTAAGACTCTTGTGATCCGTATAAATTTCACACCTATGTCCGAGAATATAGTGTCTCCAAATCTTCAATGCATGTACCACGGCTGCAAGTTCTAAATCATGTGTTGGGTAATTCTGCTCATGTTTCTTCAATTGTCTAGACGCATAGGCGACCACTTGACCTTCTTGCATCAATACCATCCAAGCCCTTGTCTTGAAGCGTCACAATAAATATCAAAACTCTTGCTTACATCCGGCAATACCAAAACTGGGGCTGTTGTTAACCTCTTCTTCAACCCCTCAAAACTGTTTTGGCAAGCTTCAGTCCATTGGAACGCCTTTCCCTTCATTAGCAACTCCGTCATAGGCTTGGCTATCTTGGAAAAGTCCTTGATGGATCTACGGTAATATCCAGCCATCCCAAGAAAACTCCTTATTTCCTTGACATTTTGCGGAGGTTCCCACTTCAACACATCCCTCACTTTACCGGGGTCAACCGATACTCCTCCTCCTGAGATGATATGACCCAAAAATGGCACCTCTTTCAACCAAAACTGACACTTGTTGAACTTAGCATACAATTGATGCTCCCTCAATTTCTGCAACGTAAGCCTCAAGTGTTCCTCATGTTCCTTCTTATCCTTCGAGTAGATCATAATATCATCAATAAACACCACAACGAACTTATCTAAGTACTCCATGAAGACCTTATTCATGAGGTACATAAAGTAGGCAGGTGCATTTGTCAATCCAAAAGACATCACGGTGTACTCATAAGATCCATACCGTGTCCTAAAAGTTGTCTTGGGTATGTCCGATGGTCTAATCTTCATTTGAAAATATCCCGACCTCAAGTCAATCTTAGAGAAGACACAAGCACCCTTCATCTGATCAAACAAATCCTCTATACGGGGCAAGGTGTACTTGTTTTGGACGTTCTACATATGCACGAAAAGGGGAAATGATAAAATTTCCAATGCCGCTGGTCCCATGTCAAAAATAGTTGGGAGTCGACGGGAATCAACAAAACAAAATTGAGTTTAGAATCTACCAGGGCGCTGCGCCACCGTATTGGTCTATTGGGCCTTGTATCAAGTTTGAGTCTATTATTTTGTATCTTAGGCTTAGGTCATGACCCCAACACCTCATTAGACTTGCTCCCACCTATATATACTTCAAGGTGGCCGCCATAAACAATTGGATTTTGCTTAGATTAATCTGTTATACAGTCTCGTCGTTCATCGGTTTGTGAGACCTCAACTTAGCAATTCAGATTGCTTCTATGTTGTTCTTGCTTGTGTTTCGGTTGCACTTGCAGGGATTAGCCTTCTTGGTGAGTTCAATCGTGTGCAGCACAGTTGATAACCAACGGAGCGGTGGTGTACAGATTGCAGGGGGTTTTCGTGTTCTACTTGAGAGCCTCGGATCATCGACGTCGAGATCTCCATCAATTGACTTATCCATTACCTTTCGGAAGATCGAGACTAAACCTCTCATCAATTGGTATCAGATTTCTAGGTTTCCCGTTAGGTAATCCATCTATCTATTACATTAGTTTTGTTTTTCACACCTAGAGTCCACAAAAAAGCCACAAAAAACTTGCAGTTTAGTAGATCTGTTCATTACTTTGTCCAAACCACATTGAGCCTTTTGCAACTTTTGCTTTAAGTTTGGTTTTGTCGAGTTTGTATCCGTAGTTGAGTCATATTGCTGGTATAGAAAGTGTTTTTGGTATTAGTTTGAGTTTTGCGTTGTGTTGATTCATCCTTTTGAATCACGTCATCACGTCCAGATTAGATTCATATCTATCCAGTTTGGTATTTTTGTCATATCTCACTCATACGAACTCGGATTTTGGAGTTCTTATACTTTATGGAAAGCTTAAGAAGTTTTCTACAACTTTCATATTCATATGTTTCCAAGGAAATGTAATTATCGTGGTCAAAACTGCATTATATCTAAATCTGTTCTCGACCTAGAATTTCTGAACAGTCTGTATGTTCAGGGGCAATGTCTCCTATTATTATTGTTCCAAATAGGTCTTATATATATTCAAATTAAAGAGGATAGATATATCTATAATCTTGATGTTGTAATTTTTTTCTATTTTGGGCCTCTAAGTATGCCTATTTGTCCTTGGAAGATTGAGCAGAAAATCTGTGACAAACCCACGAGATATCTTTGATTGCTTTTCATTGTGTTCTTCTTTTGCAGCACATTCTGAAAAAAAAGGAAGAAAGAAAAAGAAAAAGACAAGTGCAAAACAAGATACAAAAGCCGCACAAAAAAAGAGAGAAAAAAAAACAGAAGTGCTTGCATTCTTTGTGTCATCTAGTTTTGTCATGTCTTGCTAGCTTGAACTACTAGGAACAAATTTAGGTCAGCAACTTTGACAAGTACTTTGGACATTCAACTTTACTATCTGATTTTATTGTTGCTAATCCTTGCTACATATAAAGTGTAATCCAAACTACACCTTACTCTTTAACAGAATCGATACACCTTTCCAATCATCCCACGCTTCATTAGTTTTTTCGTACCATCCACCGTTTGCCACCTGCAATATCGGTAAGAACACTTGTAAGAGCGTGGTAAGACGCTTGAGAGTGTGTGATTCCACTTCCACTTTGCTATTATCCTTTGTAGTTGATACGGATAACATATTTTTCTGTTGTCTTCTGTTTGCTGCTAACAATGTTAGGTAAAAGCAAGAATCATGCATTATATGTTGAGATAATTGACATGATGAAGACGACGATGGAGTTGCTCACTAAAAATTAAATATCAACCAAGGTTTCACATGAGATTCAGACCACCTTTACAACAACTTCCACAAGAAGTAGTTACATTCTCCCATCTCTTCCTTCTTATGATGGTTTTGGTTACGATGAATATATTGCTTGGAAAATAGAGTTGGATAAAAAATTTGAACAATGGCATATGTGTGAGAGGAGAAAGATTAGAAATGTTGCTAGTGCGTTAGTTAATTGTGCATTAACTTGGTGGGACAACTTAAGCGATTTAGAAAAACCTCAAACATGGAAAGATATGGAAATTCTTATGCGAGAAACTTTTGCTAATGTATCTAATTGCAAAGATGAAATACATGAACTTGAGAAGAATTTTCTTGTTGTACCTCCTCCTATGCCTAACCTTTTGCAGGAACATGAACAAATAAATCTAGATGCAAATGAGAATGAGGTGTTGAACAACTCTTCAGAATTTTTTGATGAATCAACCCATAATGCATCTAAACTTCCTGCTGCAAATCAAAATAAAGGTAACAAATATCACAATACACTTGTTGAAGGTGAGAAGTTTTTAGGTTTTCTGAATTTTTCAACCAACCATGCCATTGTCGAGGAGCAACTAGTAGAATCGTTTATTGATACACCATTTTCACATGTTGATTTTCTTGCTGATGCTTGCACTAAGAAAGAAATGTGTGCTGATAATTCTATTATATCTATGCGGAAACAAGTTAGTGAACTTGATGATTCTGTTTTGGATTCACCTACTTGTGTAGAAATTAATAATTTGATTCCCATTATTACTAAAAATAAGGAGCTGAAATTGTTGTCTTCACTAAATACTTTGGGTTATATTGAATTTTACACTCTTTGTGATTGAGATACTGTAGAGAGAAGAATATTTTTGAAAACTGAATTACCTTTGTTGACAAGAAATACTTTGCATGCCATGGGAAAATATGAACATAGTGTTATGTTTATGGTGCATAAAGTTTACATATGTTAAAATGTGCAAACTCCTTTTGTGCTACAACACCACGGTAAAGTAAATGAATGCACTAATGCTAATAATGCCTTGTCAAGTTTTTCTAGTATTTTTCCTTACAGCTGGGACAACAAATAAAAGAAAAGCATTGTTCGCTGCGATTGTGCGATATGGACAGTGCTCATAGTGTCCCCAAAAGCCTCTTTTCTGGACATACGAGCAAGCCGAGAACGGCTTGTCATAAAGAAGGGGAGAATGATGAGATCATGCATGTAATCATTACACCTACAAACATGGTACAATGTTTATTTGTTTGGGATCCTGGCTCAAGTGAATGTGCGCTCTTATTTGGTGGACAAGATCAAGATGGTACACTATGTCGTCCACGACCTTGGCCTCCTCCTTTCATACATACAAGAAGATTTGATGGCGTTGCACATTTGGACCAACACATGAGAGAAAATGAACTTGAGTCGATGGTGACTCCTATTCAAGAATGGGAGGATGATGAGGACATCACTTCTATGGATACAAACAACACTCCATTGAACATACAAGATGCAATCAATAGAGTTCACACACAACAATTAATTTCAGAGATGAGCTCGTTCTGATATGTTTCCTTATATATTTTTGAAAATAGATTGCTACCTAATAATTTAATTATGATTAGGATACATAGAGAGGTTCAAGGAGTAATTGGAGGAAGGTTTAGTGGCACGGAGAACAAAATAATACGTTTAAATAAGATGGAAACCGAGCCAACCTCACAATTGTTTCCAACTCGGAGTACAGAAGATATTCGCACTGAAACGGACGTCCAGGACGCATACGATCTCCATTTTGGACGTTCTACATATACACAAAAAGGGTAAAGGATAAAATTTTCAATGTCGTTGGTCCCATGTCAAAATTCATCGGGAGTCGACGGGAATCAACGAAACAAAATCGAGTTTAGAATCTGTTAGGGTGTTTCGCCACCGTATTGGGCTATTGGGCCTTTTATCAAGTCTGAGTCTATTATTTTCGTATCTTAGGGTTAGGTCATGACCCCAAGACCTCCTTAGACGTCCTCCCACCTATATATACTCCATAGTGGCTGCCATAAACAATTAGGTTTTGCTTAGATCAATAAAATCGTCGTTCTACGGTTTGTGAGACCCCCACTTCGCGATTTCAGATCGTGTCTTCTATGTTTTTGCTTGTGTTCTCGGTTGCACTTGCAGGGATTAGCCTTCTTGGCGTGGTCAATCGTGTGCAGCACGGTTGACAACCAACAGAGCGGTGGTGTAGTGATTGCAGGGAGTTTTCATGTTCTACTCGAGAGCCTCGGATCATTAACGTCGAGATCTCCATCAATCGACTTATCCATTACCTTTTGGAAGATCGGGCCTAAACTCCTTATAATTACTTCCAAATGAAGATTAGACCATCAGACATACCTAAAATGGCGTCTCGGATACGGTATGGATCCTATGAGTACACCGTGATGTCTTTTGGATTGACTAATGCACCTGCATACTTCATGTACCTCATGAATAAGGTATTCATGGAATACTTGGATAAATTTATTGTAGTGTTCATTGATGACATTATGATCTACTTGAGGAGCGAAGAGGAGCATGAGGAGCATTTAAGGCTCACATTGCAAAAATTGAGGGAACATCAATTATATGCCAAATTCAGCAAGTGCCAATTCTAGTTAACGAAGGTGTCATTCTTGGGCCATATTATCTCTGGAGGAGGAGTATTGGTTGACCTAGGAAAAGTGAGGGATGTGTTGAAGTGGGAAGCGCCACAAAAAATGAAAGAAATTAGGAGTTTCCTTGGAATGGCTGGATATTACCGTTGGTTCATCAAGGATTTCTTCAAAATAGTCAAGCCTATGACTGAGTTATTAATGAAAGAAAAAGCATTCCAATGGACTCAAGCTTGTCAAAAGAGCTTTGAGGAGCTTAATAAGAGGTAAACAACAGCACCGGTCTTGGTTTTGCCCGATGTGAGCAAAAGTTTTGATTTTATTGCGACACATCAAGACAAGAACTTGGATGTGCTCATGCAAGAAGGTCAAGTAGTAGCCTATGCATCGAGGCAATTGAAGAAACCTGAGCAGAATTATCCTACGCATGATCTCAAACTTGTAGCCGTAGTGCATGCTTTGAAGATATGGAGACACTACATTCTTGGTCACAGGTGTGAGATTTATACGGATCATAAGTGCCTCAAGTAAATTTTCACACAAAAGGACATGAATTTGAGGCAAAGAAGATGGTTGGAGCTCAACAAGGATTATGACGTGGGAATCAATTATTACCCGAGAAAGGCTAATGTAGTGGCCGATGCTTTGAGTCGGAAAGGAGTGAGCCACCAACTCACGGTTCAAGAATTACCGTCGGAGCTATGCAAGGAGTTTGAATGGTTGAATCCTGGATTTTTGAATGATATGGGGATAATGGATTTAAATACGTCCTTGGAACAAGAAATTCGATAAGGTCAGACCAATGATGAGGAAATTCAAGAAATCAAAGAAAGGACCCAAGAGGGGAGAGAATTCAGATTTGATGAGGATGAATATGGTACCCTATGGCTTGGGAAGAGGATTGTTGTGCCTAATGTAAAGCGAATCCGCGAAATAATATTAAAGGAGGCACATGACTCAACTTATTCAATTCATCCCGACAGTACAAAGATGTACAAGGATTTTAAGACATGTTATTGGTGGACTAGCATGAAAAAGGAAATAGCTGAATATGTCGCCTTGTGTGATGTGTGCCAATGAGTGAAGGCTGAACATCAAAGGTCAGCTGGATTATTGCAGCCATTGAAGATTCCAGAATGGAAGTTGGAAGAAATCAGAATAGACTTTATAGTTGGATTACCTTGAACCCAGTCCGACTATGACTCAATATGGGTTATTGTGGATCATTTGACGAAATCAGCTCATTTCATTCCTATCAAGACCACATATACCACCGCGAAGCTAGCAAAATTGTATATGGAGCATATTGTGTGCCGACACGGAGTATCCAAGAAAATAGTGTCTGATTGAGGTTCTCAATTTACCTCAAGGTTCTAACAGAAACTGCATGAAGCTATGGGTACAAGGTTAAATTTTAGCTCTGCATATCACCCACAAATCGATGGACAAACCGAGAGGACCAACCAAATATTGGAAGATATGTTGAGAGCTTGTGCCTTGAAGCACAAACACCAGTTGGGACAAAAGCTTGTTGTATGCTGAATTTTCCTACAATAACCGTTATCAAGCCAGTTTGAAGATGTCGCCATATGAAGCACTATATGGAAGGAAGTGTAGGACACCCTTGTTTTGGAATGAGACAGGAGAGAACCAAGTGTTTGGACCAGATGTGTTGCAAGAGGCTGAAAAACAAGTTCAGATAATCTGCGAGAATTTGAGGGCCGCTCAAACAAGACAAAAGGGTTATGCGGATAATAGGTGAAGAAACTTAGCCTTTGAAGTGGGAGACTTCATATACCTCAAAGTGTGACCTATGCGAGGTAATAAGCGGTTTAATATCAGAGGCAAGTTGGCACCTTGTTATATCGGGCCATTCAAGATTTTGGGCAAATGTGGAGAACTATCATATAAGTTGGAGATGCCAGCATATCTTGCTTATGTTCATGATGTGTTTGATGTTTCTCAACTCAAGAAGTGCTTAAGGGTACCGGAAGAATAAGTTCCAATGGAAGAATTAGAGTTGGAGGCAGATTTGACTTGTGTGGAGCAACCTGTAAAAATTTTGGAAACCAAGGAGAGGGTCACAAGAAACAAGGTGATTCGATGGTGCAAAGTACAATGGAAGCATCATGCAAAATCAGAAGCAACTTGGAAGCTAGAAGATGATCTCAATAAAGAATTTCCCTATCTCTTTCCTTCTACAGCGAATCTCGAGGGCGAGATTCATTTTAAGAGGGTAGGTTTGTAACACCCTCATTTTCACCCATCATGCATTGCATGCATTCTTATACATGTTTAGCATTAATCAACACAAAAGGAATAAGTTTAAAATAAATTATAATTATGAAAGCAAATAAAAACCTGTTGTTGCGTGGACTTATCCAGATTTGTTCCCCGGACTAGTATGTCTAACTCTCTGTTGTTCTCCCTGGGTAGGGCGGACTTGTCCGGTTTGGACCCTGGACTATTTTAGTTTTGCTCTCTATTGTCTTTCTGGACTTTTCTGTTAATGATACAGACAAGTCCAAAAATGTTTCTGATGTTTTCCTAAGTCATACCATGGACTTGTCTGTTTAACTCTCTAGAACTTCGATTTGCCGGCGATCGGACTTGTCCGGCTTGATTTCGGACTTATCCGTTCAACTTTCTGACTTCCAACGGACTAGTCTGGCCCCTAGCGGACTTGTCCGGTATGCCTAACTCGGATTCAATATTTTCCTCCATGATATGTTTTTGGGTATTTGCCTTAATTGGGCCCAAGACCGTCGTTCCCAACCCCTATGGAGCCCATGTGGAACCCCTACACGGCCTCCACCACCTTGAACTCGAAAACCATCAAATCCTACCTCTCCACCTCTATATAAACACCCCACCATCCCAACTTTTCATCTCTTTGTCACAACTGAGAAACCCCAAACCCTAATTCATGAAGGCCGCCATCAAGAAGACTCTACCTCAGCCAGGAGAAGGGAAGGAGGAAGGAGAAGGCTCAAGAAAGATCGATCTTTGTCAACCCATTGATGTCGTCATAATTTCTCCACCAATTCCCCGTCTTCTTTGGATCTAAAAGCCAATTCTCGAAGCCCTCGACTTTTGGACCCTTGGATTTGTGGTAAATGTATTAGATGCACCTTTTCTACGTAAAATATGATCCTATATTAACTTTAACCATGCTCTAGTTGGAAATTCGCCAAAAACATTAGCCGAGCGGACTTGTCCCACATAGTGCGGACTAGTCTGATCAACTTTCTGGTCCGGGGATGTCGGTACCCTGCGTACCGGGTACCCCATGATACCGCAAGAAACACCGAGGAGTTCCACCCGTCCGAGTTAAAGACCTCTGAAGGCTACAAGTGCTACATAGCACTGAACCCGCCTCCCTCGTTTGGGTAGCTCCAGCACTACCACATGTAACACAAGGCCGGAGCTAACTGTCCCTGTAGGGAACTTTCGGTCTTGCCACGTGTCCAATGGCCCCGGACCTAACCCCCAGTAGAGGGAAGCTCTGGTGCTGCCACATGTATAGTGGCTCTGGACCTGCCTCCCCATGAGGGGAAGCTCGGGAGCCGCCACGTGTCAAGCCTCCGGACCTAAGACAGCAACGAAGAGACTGGCGGATCTCCAACGGCGTAGACATTCAAGGGATAGATAAAGCTACAGTTACAAGACCTGATTATGTGTCATTAATGCCATATTAATGACAAACGATCAGAGGACCCTTAACAACAATAATGTCACCATTAAGGTGTGTTATCACACTATTAATTTTGCTTAATAGACACAGATTGTGTATTAGGAAATTAACTACTGTCAGGGCCACATGTTGGGCTAGGCTGACAATGTAACGACCAATCCTTGGACTATAAAAGTGTTGTGCCACACGATACAGAGACAACTAAGCTCATAAGCTCACAAGCGCCGTACATTCATACATACAATACACATCCCATGGAGTAGGGTGTTACGCTCAGGCGGCCCGAACCACGTAAAATCATTGTGTCACCATCTTGTTCGTAATCTCACGCGCGCCCCAACCAATCAAGAACCTCCGCGAGCTACGATCTAGTAGTACCAGGGGAAGTGTCGATCGCACACTTCGACATTTGGCGCGCCAGGTAGGGGGCCTTTGAGATTTCAAGATGGTGTACTCCACCGCATGATCGTCCAACGGCAACGCTAAGCAACATGCTGGAGGGAATCCCTCCAACGTGCAATTGTCGGCGGGTGTTGTTGTCCCGACGGGCGTCGTATCACCATCACCACCATCTGCTCTGGCTAATAATCCTGGAACAACAGGATGGGGTCTCGGCGTCGGTCACTGCATCGACGCACAACAATCCTGAGAACACGCTAATTTCTGGGCATACTCTTCTCCAACACCCACCGCTGCCAGGAGCACCTCAGAGTGCCATGGAGCAGTGGCGTGCTGATGTGGAATATCTGGTTGTAGCAGCAGCCGATAGCTTCAGCAATCAAGGTCCCTCCCTCAGGGCAGGCACCTTCTCAGTGCAGGACCTTGTCTGGAAGACTTGGTCCACACACATCACAACAGCAGAGACGTGTTGTGTCTCAGCAGGCGACGTCGCTGCCCTCCGGGGCGCGTCGCACTCACACCACGTCGAGACTCTCAACGCACGACTTGCGGTCAGAGCTCGATCGTCGTTACAGACAGCAGGACGACCACACCCACATCGAGCGTGCTCGTGAAAGGCGGAAGGCTCGGAAAAATCCTCCTCCCATGGGAGTAGGGAGCGACTGTTCAGCCTTGGCCATGCACCTGCGCATGGTCCGCTGGCCTCAGAAGTTTCGACCTCGTCTACCAGAAAAATTCGACGGGACTTTCAACCCCGCCGAGTTTCTCAAAATATACTCCACCGCCATTCTCGCGACGGGTGGCAATAAGGCTGTGATGGCCAACTACGTTCCACTGGCTCTGACTAGGACAGTCAGGTCCCGGTTCATGAGTCTTCCGCTTGACTCTATCAACAGTTGGGCGGAGCTATGCCAATAGTTCACCGCCAACTTCGGGAGCTCCTACACCCGACCCAGCACAGAACTGGACCTTTTTGTTGTACAACAAAAGTCGGGAGAATCGCTACTGTGACACCGGTTCCGAAAAATGAACCAAGTGGAGCGTATGTGTGCCCATGATGTTTAACACACATACACAAGTGATTCACAATTGATAAACAAATAATTACCACAGAACAAGATTAATTAATCATATTTTATTACACAATTTATAATATCCTTGAATACAAGCTCTAGTGAATATTAATGACAAGTTCAACTAATGCAGCAGAAATAAACTAATTAAGCAACTAAGCAAACCAAGAATAAGGGATATCTCTGCTCCAATAACACCACAGGCAAAGCTGACAGTAGACACGACCTAGAACTCCGCATTGTTGGTGGGGGATTGCAAGGGTGAGTACATGTCGTACTCAGCAAGTATGGAAAGTATGACATGTAGCTGATACAATGATGAAATGTAATAAAGGATAAGTGCTGAAAAGTACAATAAAACATTTGAAAAAGCAATATATCATATTTATGTAAAGTAACCCATCATAATCCATATAGTTCTCATAATACTAGTCTATATTTCATTACCATCAACCATATTCCAGATTTATCATTACCATTAACCATATTCATCGCCATAAACCATAATATCATCCCATAACCAATACCAAACCATCCCATAACCAATACCAAACCATCCCATAACCAAAACCCTTCTAATCATGTAGGTCATCCAGGTGCTCTTAACCGGGAGCACGGTTATCTTGATAGCTTTAATACTCTGCAGAGTTTGTACTACTTTACCCACGTGTTTGTGATTTCATCACCCGTCGGCGACTTAAGAACCTCCATTATGCCAATTACACTTCCTTTGGTGTATGGCCAAGAGATCACAAAATAGCCTTTACAAAGAGACTACAAGCATGTACGGACCCACTGAGGTTTTCACCGGTGGCGACGTCTCCTACAGAGCACGTCTTCAACCAAGAGCCCCCTCTTGTGCCATTCGGATCCCAAGGAGTCCCTACCACAAATCCAAACCCAATTTGACTCCCCTTCCCCGGTGCGCCAAATGATCCGCGATATACCAGCAATACCCTAATTAATCAGCTATGCTGCACCCATACTTGGCCTCGTGAAGGCACTGTAGTCCTGACCTATTCTCGCATGAACCGATCCTTAGATCTAAAGCAAGACACCACCATAACATCCAACCCATCCACCAACCACGTTTGCTTAGATCATCCATCATTTTAACCAGTTCATGTTAATCAATATATCATTAATGTATAATTAAATACTATAGTGGTTTCCCATCCCAATTAATTAAGTGACGCAAAAGGTAAAAACCCTTCCTGACTCTCTAGTAGGTATTCCAGGTGACAAGGGTGGTTAAACAAAGCTATTCAACTTCCAATCATTCCCATCAAATTGACACAAGCATGCAATTTTGCAAACAAAACATTTATTTTAAAACAGGATCAACATGCTTCAAGGACACTTGCCTTGCTCCGACGGATAGGGTTGCTCAAGCGCTTCGAAGTCTTGGTTCTGGAAATCCTCGTACACGACCTCTTGAGCACTTCCCTCTACTCGTGATCACACATACAAGAAAATACATACAAATCAACATGATGCACACATATTAATCAACATGCGATGACATGCATGCATGCAAAGTTCAATTATTAATTAACTATGGTTGTTTATTGATTAGATGCAAATATTTCATACGTGTTTATACGATTTCATAGGGGTTTTAGCGAGAATTAGGGCTGCTGAAATAAAATAGATGGTGCAACTATGATTAAACTCCAGTTATTAGATCTAATACGTCGCTAAAACTTGCATCGGAAAAATGTGTCCTACCGTAGATGTGACGGCTTCGAAAATCGCGGGACGAAAGCGACGCGTAGACGAGGTGGATGGCACAACGGTCCTCTGGGGGCACGACGACGGTGGCGCGACGATCTCTGGTGGACGACGATTTCTTCCTCCTTTTCTTCTTCTTCCTCTCCTGGCGGCGCCTCTGGTCTCTCTTTTTTTTCTACGGCGGCTAGGGTTTTTTTCTTTCTAGGCGGCGATGCTGCTTCAGTCGTCAAAACAATGGAGCTTGGCTCCTTATGTAGGCACGAGATGCTCTGTACTGAGTCGGTAGCCAAATCCCGGCGCGCGGGCCACCGGCTCGGCCCAAAAAAAATAGGCGTGCGGGCCAAACTGGGTCGGGCGGTCTGGCCGGCACGGCCTGGCACCGGTTAGGTGCCGGTTGGGCACTGTTTGCCCGGAAACTTCCGGGGGTGAAGCAAAGCTTCCCCCGGAAACTTCCCGAAGTTTCCAGAATCTTTTTTTCTTTCTTTCTTTAGGTTTCATATATATATTTTATATATTATTATTATTTTCTTTTTCTTCTTTTGCTACACATATTTTGTATATGTATGTTTTATCTTTTATTATTTTCCTTTATTCTACTAATATTTAATGCATGAACATGTATGCAATGCATGATGCAAAAATTGAGGGTGTTACAAACCTACCCCCTTAAAGTGAACCTCTCCCTCGAGATTCGACAGCGCGGAGAAAAGATGAGGGAATTATGCTTTCAGGTCTTCTTCACGTTCCCACGTAGCTTCGACTTGTTTCCATTGCACTTTGCACCAACGGACCCTCTTATTCCTCGTGACCCTTTCCTTCACATCCAAGATCTTGATAGGTTGCTCGACAAAGGACAAATCCTCCTGAAGTTCTAACTTGTCCATCGGCACCTGTTCTTCCGGCATACTCAAACACTTCTCGAGTTGAGACACGTGAAACACGTTGTGTACATCGGAGAGATACGCCGGTAGCTCAAGTCGATAAGCTACCTCTCCTCACTTGTCTAGAATATTAAATGGCCCGATATAGCATGGTGTCAGTTTTCCTTTGACATTAAACCGTTGCTGACCTCGAATAGGTGACACTTTGAGGTATACGAAATCTCCAACTTCAAAAGTCAGACTCCTTCGCCTATTATCCGCATAGCCTTTCTGATGAGACTGGGCAGCCCTTAGGTTTTAATGTATTATTTGAATTTGTCTTTCAGCGTCTTGTAACACATCCGGACCAAACACTTGATTCTCTCCGACTTCCTTCCAAAACAAAGGTGTCCTACACTTCCTTTCGTATAGTGCTTCATAGGGTGACATTTTCAAACTTGCTTGGTAACTATTGTTGTATGAAAATTCTGCATATGGCAAGCTCTTGTCCCAACTTTTCCCATGCTTTAAAGCACAAGCTCTAAACATGTCTTCCAAAATCTGATTGGTCCTCTCAGTTTGCCCATCCGTTTGAGGGTGATATGCTGAGCTGAAATTTAACCTCGTTCCCAATGCTTCATGCAATTTCTGCCAAAACCTGGAGGTAAATTGAGAACCTCTATCTGAGACTATCTTCTTTGGGACTCCATGTCTGCACACAATATGCTCCATATACAGTTTTGCTAGCTTCCCGGTGGTATATGTGGTCTTGACAGGAATGAAGTAAGCTGATTTTGTCAACCGATCTACAATAACCCATATTGAATCATAGTCGGACTGGGTACGTGGTAATCCAACTATAAAGTCCATACCGATCCCTTCTCACTTCCACTCTGGAATCTTTAATGGCTGCAATAATCCCGCTGGCCTTTGATGTTCAGCTTTAACTCGTCGGCACACATCACACAATGCAACATATTAGACTATGTCCCTTTTCATGTTGGCCCACCAATAGCATGTATTCAAGTCCTTGTACATCATTGTACAACCGGGATGAATTGAGTACCACGAGTCATGTGCCTCCTTTAATATTGTCTCCCGAATATGCTTTACATTAGGCACAATGATTCTCTTTCCAAGCCATAAGGTACCATGTTTGTCTTCATCAAATCTAAATTCTCTCCCTTCTTCGGTCCTTTCCTTGATTTACTTGATCTCCTCATCTGTGGTTTGTGCCTCTCAAATTTCTTGCTCCAAGGTTGGATTTAACTACATTATTCCCATCTCATTCACAAATCCGAGGTTCAACCGTTCAAACTCCTTGCATAACTCGGATGGTAGCTCCCGAACCGTGAGTTGGTGGCTTACTCCTTTCCGACTTAAAGCATCAGCCACTACATTCTCCTTCCTCAGATGGTAGTTGATTCCCACATCATAATCCTTGATAAGCTCCAGCCATCTTCGTTGCCTCAAATTCAGATATGTTTGCGTGAATATAAACTTGAGATAATTGTGATCCATATAAATTTCACACCTATGTCCAAGGATATAGTGTCGCCAAATATTCAATGTGTGTACCACGGCTGCAAGTTCCAAATCAAGCATTGGATAATTCTGCTCATGTTTCTTCAATTGTCTCGATGCATATGCAACTACTTGACCTTCTTGCATAAGCACACATCCAAGTCCTTGCCTTGATGCATCACAATAAATATCAAAACTCTTGCTCACATCCGACAATACTAAGACTGGGGTTGTGGTTAACCTTCTTTTCAACTCCTCAAAACTTTCTTGGCAAGCTTGAGTCCATTGGAAAGCCTTCCCCTTCATTAGAAATTCCGTCATAGGCTTGGCTGTCTTGGAAAAGTCTTTTATGAACCTACGGTAATATCCAGCCATTCCAAGGAAACTCCGGACCTCCTTTACATTCTGCGGTGGTTCCATTTCAACACATCCCTTACTTTTCCGGGGTCAACCGATACTCCTCCTTCTGAGATGATATGACCCAAAAATGACACTTCCCTTAACCAAAACTGACACTTGTTGAACTTGGCATACAATTGATGCTCTCTCAATTTCTGCAACGTAAGCCTCAAGTGTTCCTCATGTTCCTTCTCATCCTTCGAGTAGATCATAATGTTGTCTATGAACACCACTACAAACCTATCCCAGTACTCCATGAAGACCTTATTCATGAGGTACATAAAGTTGGCAGGTGTATTTGTCAATCCAAAAGACATCACGGTGTACTCATAAGATCCATACAATGTCCTAAAAGCTATCTTGGGTATGTCCAATGGTCTAATCTTCATTTGAAAGTATCCCGACCTCAAATCAATCATAAAGAAGACACAAGCACCCTTCATCAAACAAGTCTTCTATGCGTAGCAAGGTGTACTTGTTCTTTATTGTTACCTCGTTGAGAGCTCGATAATCTACACACATCCTTTGGGATCCATCCTTCTTGTCCACAAATAGAACGGGCACTCCCCAAGGTGAAGAGTTGGGCCGAATGAAACCCTTCTCTAGTTGATCTTAAATAAGCTTCGTGAGCTCCGCTAATTCCATATGAGGCATCCTATACGGCCTCTTAGCTATAGGTGCAGTTTCAGGTATTAAATCAATAACAAATTCTATGTCTCGATCGGGTGGCATACATGGCAACTCGTCTGGAAACACGTCCAAAAATTCACATACCATTGAAATCTCCTCAATTGTAGTACCATCCATGTGATTCAGCTCCAATTGCTTTGGTCCATGTTGAGTTGCTTCAAATTCTACGGTGAACCCCTCCTCGTTGGTCAACTTCGCCGTCTTTGTGGCACATTCGATAACTCCATTGTGCTTCCTCAACCAGTCCATACCAAGTATAATGTCCAAACCTTGGGAATCCAAGACTATAAGGTTGGCAAAGAAGTCTACCCCCCTTATTCTAAGGCTTACTTTTTGACATACTATATTTGTCATCATCTCTCCTCCAGGAGACTTAACTAATAGAGTAAACTTCATATGAGATATAGGCAAACTATACTTGGCAACATACTTCGATGCAATGAATGAATGTGATGCTCCAGAATCAAATAACATAGTTGACGGGTTGGAGTTTGCGAGAAACATACCAATGACCACGTCGTCCGCTTGTTGCGCTTCCTCCGTAGATACATGGTTGACGTTGCCATGAGCAAAATTCTGTTGTCCACGGTTGGCTTGTGGCGCTCCCCCATTCGGTCTTGGGTTCTGTCTTGGCGCATTGCTTACTTGTCCAAGGCCTGACTTAGGGCATTGATGTGCAAAGTGTCCAGCTTCTCCACAAGTATAGCACTTCCTAGCTGCACCGGAATTTGGACGGACTTGATTTTGAACATTTGCACCAGGATAATTAGGACGAGGCGCATAAGGCATTTGAGGCCTAGGTGCTTGCATAACAGGGTGCTGCTGCACAAACTGAGTTGGACACGGTGCAAATCCAGAGCGTTGAGCAGGAGTAGAAGAGCTGAAATAAGGCGCATTAGGTGGTGTAAAGCGAGGGCGCACATTGCTTCCTTGTTGCTGTGCTTGATATGGCGCCATCCTCTTGTTATCCTGTTCCATCTCACGAATCTTATTCTCAACCACAATTGCTTTGTCCACAAGCTTCTGAAAGTTGGCATAATTACAATTCAGCAGTTGCACTTGGATCTCATTGTTCAAGCCGCTCATGAATAAGTTGCTTCCGGCTGTCCCGGCTTACATCTTCAGGTGCGTACCTTGATAGTTGAGTGAACTTGTTGAGATATTCACCCACACTCGATCTTCCTTGCCTCAAGTTCTCAAATTCTTGCCTCTTCAAGATCATAACACCTTTCGACACATAATGAGAACGGAAGTTCTCCTTGAATTCTGCCCAAGTGATCCTCTCTTGATTCTCATGAGCATTGCAATAAGCATCCCACCAATCCGCAGATGCTTTAACAAGTTGATGAGAAGCAAATATCACCTTCTACCGGTCACTGCATTGGACAATAGCAAATTTCTTCTCCACAAACTTGAGCCAATCATCAGCGTCCATAGGGTCGACAACTTGAGCAAAGTTTGGCGGCCTAGTCCTCATAAACTCTCCCAATCGGTTATGAGGAGGCAGTGGTGGCAGTGGAGGCATGTGGGGCTGATTGTTGATGTTACCAAGCTGCATTTGTCCCATAGTCTGTATCATGGTCTGCATGAGCTGGTTCTGCATAGCCTGTAGCTGCTCAATATTGATAGCTCCATGAGAAGGTCATTGTCCATTGTTGTTCTGAGGTACTTCATGGTTCTCCTCCTCATCATTGACATCCCTCTAGTTGCGAGTCCTCACCATCTGAAGAAAAGCAAAAGGTAAGAATTTAGAAACGTCCCCAACTAAAGGCATCAAGGGATATGAAACTAAACAACTAGCTATACTAGCCTAGGTGGACATGGCAATGCTAAAGCATCCCAAAATCCTCTATTAAGCACACAAGCAAACAATATATATAGCAAACAACACTCCAAGCAAAAACGCATCGATTCCTAAGTGATCCTATGTGCTCTAAAGTGTCCATTCTATCTAGGTTGCGTCCTACGGTCAATCTGTCGCTTTGATACCAATTTGTGACACCCGGTTCCGAAAAATGAACCAAGTGCAGCGTATGTGTGTCCAGGATGTTTAACACATATACACAAGTGATTCACATTTGATAAATAGATAATTACCACAGAACAAGATTAATTAACCAAATTTTATTACACAATTCATAATATCCTTGAATACAAGCTCTAGTGAATATTAATCACAAGTTCAACTAATGCAGCGGAAATAAACTAATTAAGAAACTAAGCAAACTAAGCACAAGGGATAGCACAGCTCCAATAACACCATAGGCAAAGCTGACAGTAGACACGGCCTAGAACTCCGCATTAATAACGTGATACTCCCAATCCTTACCTGCAACTGTTGGTGGGAGATTGCAACGGTGAGTACATGTCGTACTCAACAAGTGTGGAAAGTATGACATGTAGCTGATACAAATGACAAAATGTAATAAAGGCTAAGTGTTGAAAAGTACAGTAAAACACTTGAAAAAGCAATATATCATATTTATGTGAAGTAACTCATCATAATCCATGTAGTTCCCATAATACCAGTCTATATTTCATTACCATCAACCATATTCCAGATTTCTTATTACCATTAACCATATTCATCGTCATAAACCATAATATCATCCCATAACCAGTACCAAACCATCCCATAACCAAAACCCTTCTAATTATGTAGGTCATCCAGGTGCTCTTAACTGGGAGCACGGCTATCATGATAGTTTTAATACATTGCAGAGTTTGTACCGCTTTACCCACGTGTTTGTGATTTCATCACCCGTCGGAGACTAAAGAACCTCCCTTATGACAATCACACTTCCTTTATTGTATGGCCAAGAGATCACAAAATAGCCTTTACAAAGGGACTACTAGCATGTACGGACCCACTGAGTTTTCACCGGTGGCGACATCTCCTACAGAGCACGTCTTCAACCAAGGGCCCCCTCTTGTGCCATTCGGATCCCAAGGAGTCCCTGCCACAAATCCGAACCCAATCTGACTCCCCCTCCCTGGTGCACCAAATGATCCGCGCAATACCAGCAATACCCTAATTAATCAGCTATGCCACACCCATACTTGGCCTTGTGGTGGCACTGTAGTCCTGGTCTATTCTCGCATGAACTGGTCCTTAGATCTAAAGCAAGCAACCACCATAACATCCAACCCAATCCACCAACCACGCTTGCTTAGATCACCCATCATTTTAACCAGTTCATGTTGATCAATATATCATTAATTGCATAATTAAATAATATAGTGGTTTCCCATCCCAATTAATTAAGCGATGCAAAAGGTAAAAACCCTTCCCGACTCTCTACCAGGTATTCCAGGTGACAAGGGTGGTTAAACAAAGCTAGTCAACTTCCTATCATAGGATTCCCATCAAATTGACACAAGCATGCAATTTTGCAAACAAAACATTTATTTTAAAATAGGATCAATATGCTTCAAGGACACTTGCCTTGCTCCGAAGGATAGGGTTGCTCAAGCGCATCAAAGTCTTGGTTCTGGAAATCCTCGTACATGACCTCTTGAGCACTTCCCTCTACTCGTGATCACACATACAAGAAAATACATACAAATCAACATGATGCGCACATATTAATCAACATGCGATGACATGCATGCATTCAAAGTTCAATTATTAATTAACTATGGTTGTTTATTGATTAGATGCAACTATTTCATATGTGTTTATACGAGTTTATAGGGGGTTTAGCGAGAATTAGGGCTGCTGAAATAAAATAGATGGTGCAACTATGATTAAACTCTAGTTATTAGATCTAATATGTCGCTAAAACTCGCATCAGAAAAACGTGTCCTACCGTAGATGTGATGGCTTCAAAGATCGCGGGACGAAGGCGGCGCGTAGACGAGGTGGATGGCACAACGGTCCTCCGGCGGCATGACGACGGTGGCGCGGCGATCTTAGGTGGACGACGATTTTTTCCTCCTTTTCTTCTTCTTCCTCTCCTAGCGGCGCCTCTGGTCTCTCTTTTTTTTTCTACGGCGGCTAGGATTTTTTTTTCTTTCTAGGCGGCGGCGCTGCTTCTGTCGTCAAAACAACGGAGCCTGGCTCCTTATATAGGCGCGAGATGCTCTTTACCGAGTCGGCAGCCAAATCCCAGCGCGCGGGCTACCGGCTCGACAAAAAAAAAACAGGCGCGCGGGCCAAACCGGCTCGGGTGGTCTGGCCGGCACGGCCTGGCACCGGTTAGGTGCCGGTTGGGCACTGTTTGCCAAGAAACTTTCGGGGGTGAAGCAAAGCTTCCCCCAGAAACTTCCGGAAGTTTCTGGAATCTTTTTTTTTTCTTTTTTTTTTCTTTCTTTAGGTTTCATATAATTATATATATATATATATATTATTATTTTTATATTTGTTCCCTAATACATGCTTTATATTATTATTTTCTTTTTCTAGTTTTGCTACACATATTTTGTATATGTATGTTTTATCTTTTATTATTTTCCTTTATTCTACTAATATTTAATGCATGAACATGTATGCAATGCATGATGCAAAAATTGAGGGTGTTACATCTACGATCCTTCATCCAGCGATTTTCTCATGTACGAAGTACCATCCCTTCCATCTCCAATGCATCTATCATCATGGCATTCAGATAGTGTGTCAGAGATAAGAAGATGCTGGAGAAGCTGGCGACGAAAGAAGTCACCAGCGTCATGGAGCTCTTCAGCCTGGCTGACAAGTGCGCCCAAGCTGCAGAGGGCCAGGAAATGCATTCCAAGCCAGCTCCAGAGGATAACAAAAAGTCCTCCGAAGCTGAAGCCACTACCTCCAGTATTGGAAAGAAAAAAGAAAAAGTCCAACAGCAAGAAGAAAACGTCGGTCGGCACGCCTACTGCTACGGCTGCTACAGCTTTGGATGGTCGGGGCCCACGCCCCAAAAAGCGATCTCGACCTTCGTCAGAATACGGCGGCAGTCCAAAGATGTGGTATATGATCCACAAAATGGACAAAAATAGTCTGGAAGACTGCTGAGAGGTCCAGAACCTTGTCGAGCGCTACAACAAGCGCCAAGAAGAAGCTCCTTTCTGCCAAAAGGAAGAAAAACAAAAAGTCGACGAAGCTCCTGTTGATACAGAGCTAGGCTTCCAGGACCCCAATGAGGTCCTGAAGGTTTTGTACAACACAGTCGAGGATGATTCTGACGTCTCCGACAATGAGCGTCGGAAGACCCTCAACCCCATTATGGAGGGTCATGGGATATCACTTCCCGCCGCGTCCTCAAGACTATGCAGTGAGAGATGGTTGTCGCAACTCCTACCACCAAGGCAGAACCGCATCGGAAATGGATGGACACTGCCATCACTTTTGATGCTACGAACTGCCCCAGGAACGTGATTGGGGTTGGCCAACTGCCATTCATGGTGTCTCCAACCATCAACAACATCCATCTCTATGATGTCTTGGTAGATGGAGGAGCGGCACTCAACCTCCTAAGCTACGAGACGTTCGTGAAGATCCAACTCCGACTCTCGGACATTCACCCCTCACGTCCATTCTCTGGGGTAGGTCTGAGAGCCATCAGCCCACTCGGATTCGTTACAATCCCAGTGACCTTCGGGAGCCGGGAGAAGTACAGGACCGAGAAGTTGGTCTTCGACGTCGCACACATTATCTTGCCCTTCAATGCAATCCTAGGCAGGCCTGCCTTGTATAGGTTCATGGCCACAGCTCACTACGTCTATCTGGTGTTGAAGATGTCGACGCCTTCGGGCATTCTCCGGATCCGCAAAGATCGCGCTGCAGGAGTCACTACGCTGGAAGAACTCCACGCGCTTGCTACAGCGTAGGAGGGAACATCCGGCAAGGAGCAAGCTGCTCAACCTCCGAGCACTCGTCACCGAGGCTCAACCTCTGCACCATGCGTGCAGCCAAGCGGCGACACCGATGTACCCATAAAAGTCGTCCAAATTGCTTCCAATGCTACCCAGACTACCCGTATATCGAGAGGTCTGGACAACAAATAGGAACTCGCGCTCATCACTTTCCTCCAGGCGAATGTTGACGTGTTTGCCTGCAGCCGTCACAAATGCCTGGGATCCCTAGGGAGGTGATTGAGCACAGCCTGAAGATTTATCCCGACGCATAGCTAGTACACCAGAAGCCCCGGAAGCAATCAGTTGAGTGCCAGAACTTCATCCAACAGAAAATCAAGAACCTGCTCGAAGCTGGTTTCATCCGGGAGGTTCATCATCCAAATTGGCTGGCAAACCCAGTCGTTGTACCAAGGCCGGCAGGAAGCTTCAGATGTTTATCGACTACACCACCTTGAATAAGGCATGTCCAAAAGATCTATTTCCACTACCCAATATAGATCAGATAGTTGACTCCACCTCCGGGTGTGAGCTACTGTGTTTCCTAGATGCATATTCCAAATACAATTAGATCCAAATGTCTAGGGAAGATGACGAGCACACTGCCTTCAAAATAGTAGATGGATTGTATTGTTACACTGCTATGCCTTTCAGTCTCAAAAATGTTGCTTCAACTTTTGTGTGAGCTATGCACAAAATATGTGGAGAGCTCATCAGATACTTGGTGGAGGTTTACGTCGATGGCATCATCGTGAAGGTCAAGAAGAAGGAGTCACTCCTTACAACCTACAAGCCGTCTTCGACAAGCTGCGCGTGACGCGCACCAAGCTGAACCCGGACAAATGTGTCTCCGGGGTAAGCTCCGGGAAGCTCCTCGGATTCTTGGTGACCCACTGAGGAATTTAGGCAAACCCGGCGAAGATCAAGGCTATAGAAGACATGCGGCCCCCAGCCCGCATCAACGATGTCCAGAAGCTGACTGGATATCTAGCTGCGCTCAGTCGGTTCATCTCAAGACTGGCAGAGTGAGCACTTCCCTTCTTCAAGCTCTTGAGGAAGTCTGGGCCATTCCATTGGTCTAAAGAAGCAGAAAAGGCGTTCCAAGAGCTCAAGCGTCTCCTCACCACACTACCAATCCTAGTAGCTCCGAACCCTGGTGAGCCTCTATTGCTTTACATTTTTGCAACTACAGAAGTAGTCAGCATGGTCCTGGTCACGGAAAGACCGGAGCCATCTCCAGTTCAGGAGCCCAGACCCCTCCGGAAGGGTCCGAAGCTACATGAAGGCGAGTCTGGGTCCCAGACCCCAGGCACTGATCTTCAAGGCAAAATGCTAGAGGATCAGCCTCTCTCATCTGAGGGAGTTCATGTAGCTGATCAAGAAGATCCAGACCCCTCTGAGAGGGCCCCGATTGAACAAGAAGAAATTTTAGACCCCTCTGGAAGGGTCCAAAAATCTCGGCAAGAAGGTTTGGACCCCTCCGGGAGGGTCCGAGTCGATGAAGAAGAAGCTCCGTACCCCTCCGGGAGGGTCCAAACCGTCTAGCGCCTAGTGTACTTCATCAGTGAAGTACTACACGACGCTAAGACTTGGTACATTGAGGTGCATAAGATGCTCTATGCAGTTCTTATTGCCTCTTGGAAGCTTCGTCATTACTTCCAAGCCTACAAGATATTAGTGGTAACCTCCTACCCATTGCGTGCCATACTGCACAATGCCAACTCTACTGGGAACATCGCCAAGTGGGTAGCAGAGCTGGCAAAATTCGATCTTGAATTCCTGCCACGACAAGCTATCAAGAGTCAAGCCTTGGCTCATTTCATGGAGGAGTGGACACCTTCTCCAACAAATCTTGGGGGGGGGGGGGGGGGGGCTAGTGAGCAGAAGCCAGAACCCAAGGTCCTGGTCTTCACCGAGCCTCACTGGACCCTCTACTTCGACGGCTCCGTGCAGAAGCAAGGGGTCAGAACTAGAATACTTCTCCTCGATCTGACCGAGGAGAAGGTCAAATACATGGTGCACCTTGATTTCATGGCAACAAACAACGTGGCGAAGTATGAAGCTCTCATCTACGGGCTCAATGTGGCGCTTTCATATGACGTCAAGCAGTTGCTGGTGAAGGGTGATTCACAGCTCATTATCAAGCAAGTCAAAGGTGAATGCAGCTGCAGCAACCCTCAGCTCGCCGCTTATCTCCTTGAAGTCCAGATGCTCCAAAAAGACTTCCACGTCCTGGACCTCTGCCATGTCCAGCGTCTCAACAATGCTAAAGTTGACGAACTCTCGATGAACGCTTCAACCGGAGCTCCGGCTCCCGATGGAGTTTTTGTCCGGAGATTGTCAAGACCAACTGCTCAGCCTGCCGAACCGAGCGAAGAGGGTGAGACCGGCACATCGAAGCTGGCACTCCAGGTGGCCCTGTTACCATGGCGTCCACCAAGGGTCGTAGGTGCTGCAGGAAGCTCTGAGCAACCCAGCATGCAGGACTCAGAAGTTCAAGTTAGCTCCGATGCATGGATCTCGGATATCTGGAGCTACTTGAAAGACATGTCCTTCCTTAAGACGGTGCATCCGCTGACTGGATCGTCAGATTGGCTAAAAGATACATGTTGGTAGAAGGGGATCTCTGCCGGTGCGGTGCCAACGGCGTCCTACTGCGGTGTATTATAAGGGAAGAAGGCCGCAAACTCCTCACAGCGATCCATGGAGGCGAGTGTGGGAACCACGCATCTTTCCGCACGCTGGTCGGTAAAGCCTTTTGGCATGGTTTCTATTGGCCTACAGCACTCCAGGATGCAGTCGAGTTGGTAAAAAAATATGAAGCGTGCCAGTTCCACGCGAAACAAATTCACACTCCGGCTCAGTACCTGCAAATGATACCTCCTACATGGTCATTCGTTGTGTGGAGTATGGACATTTTGGGACCTTTCCCAAAAGCCGTCGGAGGTTACAAGTTCCTGTACATCGCTGTCGACAAGTTCACCAAGTGGTCGGAAGCTACTCCAGTTGTGACTATTAACAAGTAGTCAGCTATCAAGTTCTTGAAGTCCATATTTTGGAGATTTGGAGTTCTGAACAGATTCATCACTGACAACGGAACCCAATTCACAAGTGCAACATTCCAAAAGTATTGCGAAGACCTTGGCATTCAAGTCAGCTACGCATCAGTAGCTTACCCGGCAAGTAATGGCCAAGCCAAGAGAGCAAATACAGAAATATTGAAAGGACTCAAGATGCGCACATATGAGTGCCTAAAGAAACACGGAGCCAACTGGATTGAGCAGCTTCCGTCCACACTGTGGGCGAGCAGGACAACACCTAGCCGGTCAACTGGAGAGACCCCCTTCTTCCTGGTATATGGAGCTGAAGCGGTCCTTCCTTCGGAGATCGCCATGGGGTCGCTCCGGGTCCGGACCTTCGACGAAGCCGTGCAGGACCAGCTCCGGCGTGAAAACCTTGACCTTGTCGACGAGGAAAGGTGCCAAGCAGCCGTTCGGAATGCATGTTATCACCGGGCGCTCCGACGCTATCATCAAAGGCATGTGCGCAACCGACAGCTCGAGGAAGGTGATCTGGTGCTGCGGAGAATACTAACTCGTGAAGGGATGAACAAACTTTCCCCCAGCTGGAAAGGTCCCTTCCGGGTGATAAAGTTTACTGTCCTAGATGCGTTCGCTTGGCTACAGAGGATGGAACCCCGCTTCCCAATTCTTGGAACATCGCGCGCCTCCATAAGTTTTATACTTAGTTACAAGGAGGAGAGTCTATAATTACACGTAATGTAAGTTATAGAGTCTATACACATAGTCGGGTAGGTCATCCGGGAGAACATTTGGACCCCTCCGGGAGGGTTCGGGCAGTTCAAGCAACATTTAACTCCGTCCCTGTACTGAAAATGTGGCTTACCTAACCTGGGTTATGTAACACCCTCAATTTTAGCATCATGCATTGCATGCATTAAACATTAATAGAATAAAAGAAAGATAATAAAATATAAAACATACATATACAAATATGTGTAGCAAAAGAAGAAAAAGAAAATAATAGCAACATGTAATAGGGAATAAATATAAAAATAATATATATATATAAATATATATATATTTGTGAAACCTAAAGAAACAAATAAAAATATATATAAATAAATAATATATATAATAATATATAAAAAATAAATAATATATATAATAATATTTATATATGTGAAAATCAAAAAAAATAAAAAAAGGAAAAAGAAGAAAAGGCAACCGCCGGCCAGGCCGAGGGGCCGGCCCACCTAGCACGTGTCGCCCGCGCGCCTCGCGCCCTGTCCACGCGACCCCGCCCGGGTCCACGCGCCCCGTGCCCGAGCCGGCCGGTGCCGCTCGCGCCCCCGCGCTCCCGTGTCCTGGCCGAGTCGGTCGTGTGACCGAGGCCGATCAGGACTCTGTCCCAGGCCCCGTAGCGAGCGCGTATCGCGCCTATAAAAGGTGATTGAGGCTCTGTGTTCCATCAACAGAGCCAACGCAGCAGCCTCAAAACCCTAGCGCCACCGGTAGAAAAAAAAAAGAATAGAGGTGCCGCCAGGAAGAAAAGGGGAGAAAAAAAGGGGAAGGAAGAGGAAGAAAAAGAGGAGGGTGTTGTCGTCCGCCGGAGATCGTCGTCGTCGTCGTCGTTTCGCCGAAGGACCGCTGCGCCATCCACTTCGTCTACGTGTCACCTTCATTCTGCGATCGTCGAAGCCGTTGCATCTACGGTTGGGTTCGTTTTTCCGATGCAAATTTAGCGACATATTAAATCTAATAGACGTAATTTGTTCGTAGTCGCACTATCTTTTTATTTTCAGCAGCATTAATTATCGCTAAAACCCACGTAAACTCGTATGAACACGTATGAACTAGTTGCATCTAATCCATAAACAACTATAGTTAATTAATAATTGAACTTTGCATACATGCATGTCATCGCATGTTGATTAGTATGTGTGCATCATGTTGATTTGTATGCATTCTCTTGTATGTGTGATCACGAGTAGAGGGAAGTTCTCAAGAGGTCGTGTACGAGGATTTCCATAACCAAGACTTTGAAGCGCTTGAGCAACCATATCCGTTGGAACAAGACAAGTGTCCTTGAAGCATATTGATCCTGTTTTACAATAAATATTTTGTTTGCAAAACTGCATGCTTGTGTCAATTTGATGGGAATCCTATGGTCGGAAGTTTACTAGATTTGTTTAACCACCCTTGTCACCTGGAATTATGGTAGAGAGTCGGGATGGGCTTTTTACCTTTTTGCTTCACGTAATTAATTTGGATGGGAAAACAACACTACACATTCAATTATGCATTATTGATATTCTGGTTAATGTGAACTGGTCAATATGATATGATAATAGGTGATCTAAGCAAGCTAGGTATGTGGATGGGTTGGATGTTATGGTGGTTTGCTTCCCTTAGATCTAAGGACCGGTTCATGCGAGAATAAGTCAGGACTACAGTGCCACCACGAGGCCAAGTATGAGTGCGACGTAGCTGATTAATTAGGGCTTTGCCAGTGCTATTTGCACCATTAAGGATGCTCGGGGAAGGGGTAGTCGGATTGGGTTGTTGATGATTGGTGGGACTACCCTAGGATCCGAATGGCTCGAGAGGGGGCCCTTGGTTGAAGATGTGCTCAATTGGAGGCATCGCCACCGGTGAAACCTCAGTGGGGTCTAAATAGGCTAGTAATCCCTTTGTAAAGGTTATTTTGTGACCTCTTGGCCACACACCAACGGAAGTGTGTAATGTGTGTGACCAATGGGTCATGTGCATAAAGGGGGTTCTTAGTCACCGAAAGGTGATGAAATCAGGAACACGTGGGTAAAGTGGTACAAACTCTGCAGAGTCTAATAAAACTATCATGATAGTCATGCTCCCGGTTATGAGCACCTGGACAACTTCCATGATTAGAGGGAACCTGGTATTGGGATGGTTTTTGGGAAGGTTATGGTTGGTACTGGTTATAGGATGGTATCATGGTTTATGGCAATGGTTATGGTTATTGGTAATGGTGAAATATGGTATAATGGTGATGGATATGAATTATGGACTTATACTATAATAATCGTTGTGGGATATGATGGGTTTACTTCACATACATAATACATATTGCTTTTCAAATGTTTTAATGTACTTTTCAGCACTTAGCCATTATTGTTGTCGTCATTTGTATCAGCTACATGTCATACTTTCCCACACTTGCTGAGTATGACATGTACTCACTCTTGCAATCCCCCCCAACAGTTGCCGGTCAGGATTCAGAGTATTACGTTAATAATGCGGAGTTCTAGGCCGTGTCTGCTGTCAGCTTTGCCTGTGGTGTTATTGGAGTTGTGCTATTCCTTTTGCTTAGTTGCTTATTAGTTTATTTTCGCTGTATTAGTTCAAATTTGGCATTAATATTCATTAGAGCTTGTATTCGAGAATATAATGAATTGTGTAATAAAAATACTTATTTATTAACTTGTGTTGTGGTAATTATTTGTATATCGTTTGTGATGCACTTGTATATGTGTGTTAAACATACTGGGCACACATATACTGCACTTGGTTTATTTTCAGAATCGGGTGTCACAGGTTAGAAAAAGATGTATAGCACACTTAGCCTGGTTTCGTACCCTAAGTGTGTCCTGGTCTCCCCTGTAATCCGGACCTATAATGAAAGACATTATTGTACAAAAGCAGACTCCATGTGCATCAATTTTGTATAGGCTCGTTTTGCTTTATTCTACTTTTCCTTCTTGTCTATAGCGAAGTTGTGCATCAATTCTTTTGAGCTTTAGTCCAAAGTTTTTCATATCTTATACGAGTTATGTTGTCAATTTTCTGGATCTTAACATTTCTAGACGGTCTACTTGCCTGAACGCCAAAGTTATTGCTAGGTCTGGAGTGCACTATCGACTTAGCCTGGTCAAGCACCCTAAGTACGCCACCCTACCTACATTCCAACAGGCCTCAGTAGGGCGGGTCCTGATGGCATTCGGACCTGGAGAGATTGCAACAATGTACTTGTTATCATATTGAATTCTTTCGGATCTGAAACTCAAATAAGAATAGCAAGACGCAAAATCGTTATAGACGAGAGGATGAATTTTATTGTTTTTCTTGTCTTTGATGCGCAGGAAAAAATGAAAACTCATGATGATGGTGGATGATGCAGGAGCTACTAAGCTCTGACATCCCCCAAGGGGCCAGCCATCGATGTTTCTAATGTTGAAAGTGGGCATCCTCGGAGCTAACAAGCTCCAACAACTCCCATGGGGGCCCGCCATCGACGTGAAGCATAATGACGATTCAAGCGAAGATGGTGAAATCACTCCAAGGGGATTCGCGTTGACGTATTATATGTTGATGGTGGATATCGTCAAAGCCGGGAAGCACCAATGATCCCAGGGGGCACGCCTTCGATGTTTCATGCGTTGACAGTGGGCGCCGTCGGACCTACCAAGCTCCGACAACCCCAGGGAGCAAGCTGTCGACGTTTCATGCATTAACACTAGGCGCTGTTAGACCTATCAAGCTCCGCCAACCCCAGGGGCCCGCCGTCAATGTTTCACATGTTGAAAGTGGGCACCGTCAGACCTATCAAGCTCCAACAACCTCAGGGGGGCCGCCATCAATGTTTCACGTGCTGACAGTGGGCGCCGTCGTACCTATCAAGCTCTGACAACCCCAGAAGGCCCGCCGTCGATGTTTTGCGCATTGACAGTCGGCGCTGTCGGACCTATCAAGCTCCGACACCTCCCAGGGGGCCTGCCGTTGACGTCACAAAGGGTCCCTGGGGATGTCAGAAGTAAACTTCGGGCCTAAAGGCTAAGCGTTCTAGCTACAAATTCGAAACATTCAAGTCATCAAGACATTGTCAAACCTTTTGGTACATGTTCGCAATCAAATTGTGTACATCTACCAGGGGGGCAATAAGAAAAAGGACAGTGCATTGAAGACAAACATAAAATGGAATTCATTCATTCAAAGAGTGGATTTCATTCATCGGAAGTATTATATTACAAAATGAGGATTACAGTAAAATGCAAAAGAGAAAGGTCTTAGATACTGGAAGCTCTAAGTCATGTGGAAGAACGAGGCAACCTTCTCAGCGGCTTCTTGGACGCTGGCCCTGGCAGCATCTTGCTCTTTGATAATGGGTCCTTCGAAGACCGGATCTAGTGAGAGTTGGGGGTCTCGACTCTTGTAACACACCAGAACATATTTGGCGATGTTCTTGGCCAGAGATTTCCCCTCCGTCTCCAGCTGGTCAGCGATGATGTCACCCATCGCGTCGAGTTTGCTGCCAGTAGAGCTAAGTGCCACCAGCATCTGGTCCAGCTCCAGTGTTGGGTTCTCCGGATGTACCAGACTGAAGCCAAGTAGCACTAAAGCTCTGTTGGCGTGCCCCAAGAAGTCCCAGACCTACCGGGACCCAGTCACCCTCACGTTCCTCAGCACCTCCAGTGACCTTCTGGCGGCCCCAAGCTCTGAACTCTTCGGGAGATGCGCTCGACCTCTTTGGCATGTTGCTGAATACTTTTAGAGAGCTCCTGCCCCAACTTCCAATGTTTCTCTTCCTCCTGCTTGCACTGCTGATCAAATTTTTTGGTGAGCTCTGCCAAGTTCTGCTCTCCTAGATTCAGTTTTTGGGCGAGCTCCCCCTCTTTTTTAGAAATATCCTCCTGCATCTCCAGTAGCTTCTCTTACCTCTCATCGAGGTGCACTCGACGCTTCAAGAGAATCTCATTCAGCATGTTGAGGTTGTCATGACGATCTTCACCAACCTCACTGCTTTTCCTGGCATGCTCGAGAATCTCCTGAGACTTAGTGTCGATGGCCCTGATGGAGGCCTCCCTTTCTTTTAGCAGCTGGCCCCAATACTCCATCCGGGCCTTTTCCTTCTCGACCCACTCTTGTTAGTTGGCAAGCCTTGTCTGAGCCAGTTTTGTTTTGATATGAAGTCTGTTGCGCCAACACCGTAAGATGTGGAGCTCTTCTTCGAGGACCTTACTATCGTGGTCGAAAGCGAGCTGGACTTGATGGAGACTCGAGCAGGCGTTGTCGATAGACAACACCAAGCAAATAGGCTCCGAACCTGCCGGGGTCATCTCCATCGGCTCCAAGGGGTCTTCAAGCACAAAAAGTGGATCCCACGCCACACGCGTGTCCCCTGCGGTCCTGCAGCACTAGGGCCGCCCCCCGAAAGCTCCTCTGCTTCTACAGCGGCTAATGAGGGTCCTACCATGGGTATTTCAACCTCTGGGGCTGACGATGAATGTCCCCCCCGCCGAATCTTTGACCAGCGGCTCTGCGGGTGGAGGGCCCGCCGCCGACTCCTCTGGGCACTCTGGCTCGGACATGGTCGCCTCCAGAGTAATCACCTTCGAGGCGGACGTTGGAGCTTCGTCTGAAGCCCCCACTACCACCGACTCAAGCGTCGGCACTTCTACTGCACTCGGCTCGGGTGTCGGAGCTTCAATAACCTCCAGCACAAAGGCCGAAACTTCGGGCACCTCTAGCTCAATCACCGGATCTTCAACAACTTCTGGCACAAGTGCCGGAGCTTCGGTTACCTCTGGCTCGAACACCAGATCTTCCGCCATCTTCGTCTCCTACACCGAAGCATCAGCTGCCGGCGCTATGACCGCAGGCGCATCTTCATTAAATTATCCCCCGTGGTCCGGCGCTACCACATGAGTTTCTGGCGTCTCTTCTGGATCCAATTCCACGACAGCTGGCGCCGGAGCTGCCGTGTCCTCTGCCACCACTTGGGGAGGCACATGGGTTGAGGTCGGAGCTTCCGCACGCTCAGCCTCAATCGCTGCAGCAGGTGCCGAAGCCTCAAACTTCTTTATCGACACCCTGGAAACAAAAGATCGGGAAAATTAAAAATATGGTAAAGACCAGATTGGCACCTCAGGGTGAGATGACAATGCTTACCTGGGAATGCTACCGCCCCAGTCCGCACTGAATTTCTTCTTCTCGGACCTCGAGTCAGAGCCCACCAGATCCAGTGAGGCAAAGACCTCAAACCTCGATTGGGAGCTAGACGCTGCAGCTGGAGTCTTCTCAGTCGGGACTTCCCTCGGCTGAGAAAGACCGCCGGACGTGGAGCCCGCAGCTAGCACTGGAGCCAAAGTCGATTTGCTGGAGCTTACGCTCCTTGAGGACACCGCACTGAAGGTGGCGTTGCTGCTGAAGATCTGCTTTGCCGGGGAGAAGGGGCTGTTGAAAGCGGAGCCAACCTGATGGAGCTCCCATCAGCATGCCTCAACTTCCTCTTCCGACTGGAAGATTTGGCTGGCTCCTTGCCCTTGCCAGCGTCATCAATCCTCTGGCTTGGAGCAGCGGGAGCTACCCTTTTTGAAGCTCCAGGGATTGCAACCCCTGAGATATGGCACCTCTCAACCACACCCATGTCATCCAATGCCGACATTCTCCTCCGGATCTCCCTGCTAACCTTTGAAACCATGTCAGTGACAGGAAGGCAGCCGGTGGAGCCAGGGCGTCGCAGAAGATACCTCCATTCTAAAACTTCTTGAGATTAATCTTCAAAGCTTCATCATCCAAGTTGTGTTCAAACCCTTTTTAATTCGGTTGTGGTCCATTTCACCATTGAAAGCCCATGCGGGCCACTCCCTAGTCTTCAGCGAGCCCACCTATTCACCAAGAAATTGTCGAAGACCATTTGGGGTTCACTCCTCCCTCCACGCATTCTTGGATCCTTTCCAGGATGGGCTTGTACGCCTCCGATAGCTTCGGAACTACGTTCCAGGCATCGTTGTCGACATTGGGAAGGCCCTTGGGCAGCTCCAATCTCTCGTGCTCCCTCCAATGTGATGATCACCCAATACTTCTTCCAATCGTACCACTTGCTGGAGAGAAAGGTCTTCAAGTACTTGAAGGGGCAATTCTTTCGCTTCACGAAGTAGTAGAAGCCTATCAACTCCGTCCCCTTCTCCATATTTTGGACTGTGAAGAAGGTCCGAAACAGCTCAATGCAAGGAGGCACACCCACCCACATCTCGCAGAAGTGGACGAAAGTCGCCACTAGCAAGAGGGATTGGGGGCCGAGATGATAAAGCTGGAGGCCGTAGAAATCCAGCAGCATCAAGAGAAAATCTTGAAAAAGGTGGGATCAGACCGACCATGGCGTACGCTGAGAAGTACACCATCTCTCCGGTGCGCTCCTTCTTAAAGGCGAGCTTGCCGAAGTGGATGTCCTTGTTGCAGGAGTCGCTGGACCACCCCATGTAGGTCCGGACACTCGCCATCTCTTCGTTGGTCTTGATCTTGCTGCGGGAAAGACCCAACTTCATCACGGCAAAGCAGAGCGAAAGTTGGAAGGGCTATGCAAAGGTTGGGAGGTTCTGAGCATAAGTTCGATTGAAAGCGTAAAGAGTCCTCAAACCATGAGGACTTTCCTTCTTAAGTATGTCTCTGTAACGCTTGGATGGAAATCGCAATAGGATCAAGATCAAGATTTCAAAAATCTACCCTATCAATGACGAATGGACCCAGGTCCACTCCGACGGAAAGGGTGAAGTTATTACCCCAGGTGAACCATTGTCTTGATGGGAAGTTGGAAGCCCGATGGCGGCGGCTTGACAAGGCGCGCGGAACCGATACGGTTTATGCATTAGGAACTGGCGACCTTCAATTGTGTGAGATCTGCACACAAGGATCTCACCTGTTGCATTCAAAATAAGTCACACGGCGATGGTTTAACAGCGAACCACCACCCCAACGGCACATCAGAAGACCTTTGAAGCCGCAGCACGGGAATCGAAGATGGCTCCACCTCTGGTAGAATAACTTAACCCAAAGGATTTCTCCCAGAGGTGAGCTCAGAGGCCACTGTCGGTACCCTGCGTACCGGGTGCCCTATGATACCGCAAGAAACACAAAGGAGTTCCACCTATCCGGGTTGAAAACCTCCAAAGGCTACACATGCTACATAGCACTGGACCCGCCTCCCTCGTTTGGGTAGCTCCAGCACTACCACGTGTAACACAAGTCCGGAGCTAACTCCCCCTGTAGGGAAGCTCAGGTCTTGCCACGTGTCCATGACCCCGGACCTAACCCCAGTAGAAGGAAGCTCTGGTGCTGCCACGTGTATAGTGGCTCCGGACCTGCCTCCCCATGAGGGGAAGCTCCAAAGTCGCCACGTGTCAAGCCTCCGGACCTAAGACAACAACGAAGAGACTGTCGGATCTCCAACGACGCAGACATTTAAGGGACAGATAAAGCTACAAATACAAGACCTCATTATGTGTCATTAATGCCATATTAATGACACACGATCAGAGGATCCTTAGCAACAGTAATGCCACTGTTAAGGCGCATTATCACACTATTAATTACGCTTAATAGACAGAGATCTTGTATTAGGCAATTAACTACCGCCAGGGCCACATGTCAGGCCAGACTGACAATGTAACGACCAGTCTTTGGACTATAAAAAGGTTGCACCACACGATATAGAGACAACTAAGCTCACACGCTCACAAGCGCCATACATTGATACATACAACACACATCCTGTGGAGTAGGGTGTTACGCTCAGACGGCCCGAACCACGTAAAATCATTGTGTCACCATCTTGTTTGTAACCTCCGCGGGCTACGATCTAGTAGTACCGGGGAAGTGTCGATCGCACACTTCGACAAGGGCAGACTAGTCCGGTCCCCTGAGCGGACTAGTCCGGTCTTGCTGTCTGTTTTGTACTGTATTAATTCCAATTTGACTCAAATCAATTCGAAATCTATTCAAACTTGTTAAAAACCATTGTAACTAGTTAGTAAACATTAATAGCAACACATTAACAAGTTTTACCTCACAAATGCATAAATTATGCATATCATGGCATATTGAGTAATATATGAGCATTTGTTGGTTATAATGTCTTATTTCTATGTTTGTTGCGAAGAATAGAAGGTGTCGCGCTGGAGTGCGGTCGAGGACCTCCAGTACCAAAACATCAAAGCTTTTGACCCAAACCAAGCTCAAGAGCAAGGTAAGTTTCCTTGATCATTTTGATCCTGTTTTCAAGTGTTTTGTTTGCAAAACTGCATGCTTGTGTCAATTTAATGGGAAACCCATTATAGGTGTTTACTAGACTTGTTTGACTATCCTTGTCGCTTGGAATACATTGTAGAGACTCGGAAAGGGTATTTTACCTTTTTGTTTCGCTCTAGTTAATTAGGATGGGAAAACAACCAAATGGCCTAATTATGAATTAATGGATGAGGAGAATTGGTTTAATTGGTAACATGGGACTTGGGAGATCTAAGCAAGCATGGTTTGTGGATTGGGTTGGATAATATGGTGGTTTGCTTGCCTTGGATCTAAGGACCGGTTCATGGGAGAATAAGCTAGGACAACAATGTCACCACAAGGCCAAGTATGGGTGCGGCTTAGCCAATTAATTAGCTGTATTGCCAGTATTGTTCGGATTGTTTGGGGGAGCGAGGAATGGGAGTCGGTTGGGTTTGCAATAGTTGCGGGACTGCCCTGGGATCCGAACGGCACAAGATGGGGCCCTTGGTTGGATGTGCTCAGTTGGAGGCATCACCACTCGTGAAACCTTAATGGGTCTGAATATGCTCATAGTCCCTTTGTAAAGGCTATTTTGTGATCTCTTGGCTATACACCTAAGGAGTGTAACTGGCATAAGGGAGGTTTCTTTAGTCGCCGACGGGTGATGAAATCACAAACTTATGGGTAAAGCGGTACAACCTTTGCAGAGTGTTAAAACCTATCATGATAGTCGTGCTCCCGGTTAAGAGCACCTGGATGACCTACATGATTAGAGGGAAGTCTGGGAATTGGGATGGTTTGGTTATGGTTATTGATTGGATGGTGATAAATGAACAAAGTTAATGATGATGGTAAGAACATGATATACGGATGGATAATGAATGATAGACATGGATTATTATGTTTATTTGGGGTATGATGGGATAAACTTCACATGGACATTGTAGGATGCTTTTTATATGTTTCAAATATACTTTTCAGCAAATATTCATCATTTATTATCAATTCCTTGTTTAAGCTACATGTCATTATTTTCCCACACTTGCTGAGTACGACATGTGATCACCCTTGCAATTCCCCCACCAAGAGTTTTAGGTGATGTTTGAGAGTATCTTCAGGATAATGCGGAGTACTAGGTTGTGTGTTGCCGTCGTCTTTCCTGTGGTGTTGCTTGGAGCCACGATATACCCCTATGCTTATTTGCTTAGTTGCTTAATTAGATTATTTCTGCTGCATTAGTTTCACTTTATTAATAATGATCATTAGAGTTTGTAATTTGAGAGTTATTTGAATATTGTAATAAAAGTATCTTCTTAATTAATTTGTGTTGTGGTAATATTTTGTATATCGTTTGTGATGCACTCGTGTATGTGTGTTGAACATCCTGGGCACACATAGTGTCGCACTTGGTTCATTTTTAGAATCGGATGTCACATTTGCCCTCTAATTGCCCCCTCTGCTTTAATTTCTTTTTCTTTTTTCCTTCCATTTTCTTTTTTCCCTTCCATTTCTTTTTTTTTCTCTTCCAAACTCTTCTTTTCAGAACCTTCTGGGGAAGGTTGTCGGTCATTCTCTTGTGCTGCTCCACCGCCGGTCAATCTCCAAAACCTTCCTGGGGAACTAGTTTCTCTCCTCCTTGGCTGCTTCTCCACGGCGCTCCACCCCGACGCAGCCGGCGGCCGCCTGCCTCCACTTCGCCATGGGCGCGGATGCGGATGCGCGCATGCTCCGTCGCAAGGTCATCGAAGTCACTGTTGGTGTCGCCCCCCCCCCCCCCCCCCTTCTCGGCCTAGTCCACGCCGGAGCGCCACCATCCCCTCCCGCCGAGCGCGTGCAAGAGAAGACAAGAGGGATCGAGAAGAGGATGGCAGTCCTAGTAATTTCGGCCGTTACCCAGCACTGTTAAAAACCCAACTACCGTTCTGGCTTGCAGAACACCCTTTCGGGTGATTTGACGGTACAGTTCACTTCTCTGTTTCGTTCCTCCCAATTTTCATTCTGCTGTTTTATTGTTTAGATGAGATTCTACTGTTTCACTGATAAATCACGACCAATTCTATCATCCAAACCAGGTCCAAGTCAAGCTATAGCTTTATAGGTCTGACTCCTCCCAGCTGCTCTGGCCTCTTGTGCTTAGCGATAAACCAAAACCAGCAGGATGCACAGCTTTAACCCAACCATTGACCCCATCTCCCTGCAAACTAACGTGAGACTGTTCGCACTTATACTACTCTAAATTGCTCCTCTAAACAGAATATTCTCTTCTTTTACAGTTACTTCTAAAAGATTCTTAGCTTTACATTTCGTTCTTCGCACGGACCTCTATATCAACTAACATATATTTTATATCATTTTATTCAACTACCTTTTATTTTTATTTTACCATATAAACTACTTATATTCCCACTTTATTTCCCTTTCATTTTACTTTACTTTATTTCACTATCTTTTATTCATTTTCCTTTTTCCTCTCTTCCTGCTCTTTTCAATATTTTTCCTTTTTTTCTTTTTTTTTCATTTATTTCTCTCCCTGTACCCACCCACTCCTTCCAGAAGAATCCCGGCATCCTTTTCTCTGCTTCCTCTCGCACTTCCTCGGGCCGATGTTCTTCCTGTGCGGACGCCCAGCCCCAGCGCCTCCGTTCTTCCTCGCGCGGACGCCATCCTCGCGCCGAGCAGCACACTCGCCGAGCAGCCGGCGACGCTCCCTCTCTCGTCTCCGGAAGCATCGGGCCTTCGCCCAAACTGCCGCGCTCGCCTCCTCGCCGACCCCTCCCCTCGCCTCCTCGCAGCCCTCTGTCGTCTTCTTCCCCGCGCTGATAGCCGCCACACTCGTCGCCGTCGCAGATCCCAACGCCTCACCGCCCCTCCCACTGCGCCGTCCTCGCCGAGATCTGCCGCGCCGTCCTTCCCACCACGAATCGCACTTCTATGGCTGTTCGCACTCCGCCAGCGGATCCTCCTCGTCGTTGCCGCCTGCTGCGGACCTCGCCGTCATTGTCGAGCTTCGCATCATTGTTCGAACACGCGAAACCAACCGCCGGACTCCCGCGGCTCCCTCTCTCTTCGTAGTGTTCGTGTGTTAGATCTCTATCTTTGGAAGTGGACTGTAGCTAGCGGTAAGATAGTGTGCCGCTATGAGCTCCTGGTGCGGGTACCAAAATTTTAAAGGGCCTTCACATATAGCATCGCGGCCCGTTTGAAAGCCTCCGGTGCGAACGGTCTGAGCACATGGTTTCAACTGTGAGCTATGGTATGATTACCAAGGCTAAAATCCTGAAATAAATAATCATTTTTGGATTAATCCAAATCACCACAATACAAAACCCATAACTCACTCATATGAACTCGGTTTAACCCAATTCTTGTTCTAAAATCCATCTAAAATCATAATATAGTTAATACACATAAATTTTTGTGATGTATTGATGTATGCATGCATTACTTGTATGTAAAACTGCCGGAGTAGACTCAGTGCCGGAAGAGAATCCGAAGGAGCCAGTTGACCAGGAGCACGACGTTGTAGACGATAGCGAAGAAAATTTTCATCTATTCCTTTTTTATCATACCGTATCTATGTAATGTTTATTCATTGTGGCGAGTAGATTAGATCATTGCATTTGTTGAGCATGAGGTATTCAAAGTGATAGAGTGAATTCATACTAACTTTTTATTGTTGCATATCGATGTGATGAGATCTTGCATGGTGATATTGCTTGTTGTATGATGGTGAGAGCATGCATGAGTCGACGGGGCAAATGGGTTAGTGTCTGTGTAAGTGCTACCATGGTGGTAGACTTATGGCAAGCTCTATCATGAGGGTAGGCTCGTAGGCTGTGTATGGAGGTTGTCCTGGTGAGCCTTAAGGACCGAGTTGTTTTGACATATCAACCAACTTCCTTTCAGCACGACCACATGTCCTTGTATAGGCTGGTCGTAGCCTAATCCCGGTGCTAGCCCGACAGTCATCCACGGTGGAGAGAGAGTTATATATGAGTGGTTATTGAACTCACCGATAATACTGATACTGGGTTGGGGGTGACTGGTCTGGATGATGTTTCGACTAGGTGTCGGTTATGTCGAGCTGTATTTGATGGTCTGTGCTTGTGGGTACAGCGTACAACCTTTGTAGAGTGTAAAATCTGTTCGAACGATCGTGTCCTCGGTATAGGATGGGTTACAGTGTTGTCCTAACAACTAGAAAGTCACCTATTGTGACATGGAGTTGAGAGTTGTTCTTGGGGAGCCATTTGGTTACATTAGTTTGCATTAGGTTGCATTGTTACTTATTTTGTGCATTGCATATGTTTCTGTTTTATTCCTCTCCAGAAGGGTGAGGTCGAACTTGCTGAGTACTTTTGTACTCACCCGTTGTTGTTGACTCCAGATGATCCATACTTCGTGTCGGAGGACTTCGAGTAGGGTCGCGTCCGCATCCAAGTTGTGTGTAGTGGAACCATGAATGACGAGGAGCTACTAGTCTATGTGTTGATGACCATTACATTTTTCTTGTTAGTAGTTATAGTTGTTATACATAAGATTATATCGTTGTAATAAAGCTTTGTATGGTTGTGGTTCCACTTGTATTATAATATTATGTATCGAACTCTGTTTCTGGTATAATATTACATGTGTAGTTCCGATATTATAGGTTGGGATGCTTCAAGCGGTCTCCAACGGAGAACATAAACGAATGACCAAAAACATTGGAGCATGTTTTTTCGTCACCTGTGCTCACTCCGTGCGGAATCACACTATGTAAGAAACCGAAATAGGAGACAAAGATGGCTGACGCGCTCAAAGGTGGTCGTCTCTCATAAGCTTAAGCGAGACGAGCCCACTTCAGCGAGAATCGGATATGGCTCGGTTGAACGTTCAAGGAGACGTGTTACATTACAGCTCGTCTCAGTTAAGTATGGATCTGAGATGGGCCTTGTCGAAGTGTTGGATACGACACTTCCCCCGGACCCACTGAGAAGCAGACCGCGGAGGTTCTTTTGTGGTTGGGGCACACAAAGATCAATATCAAGATGGTGACCTCAGAGATTTACGTGGTTCGGGCCGCGTGAGAGTAACACCCTACTCCACGGTGTTTGTATGATTGTATTGAGAAAGTGAGTTCGCTAAGGTCAGGTCGTAATAGCCTGGATCTGAATCCGCTTTTTTCTTCCCCTCATACTCATGCGGTGCAGCCCTTTTATAGTTCTAAGGACTGATCGTTACAAAGCTGGCTTGGCCCAACATGTGGCCCTGGCGTGCTTAGACCTAATACACTGTCTAAAGAGTATTAAGTACAGTTAATAGTGTGGTAACGTGCCTTCATGGCAGCGTTACCACTATTAACAGTACACTAATCGTATGTCATTAATATGGCATTAATGACACATTATCAGACCTTGTAACTGCCGCCTTAACCATCCTTGAATGTCTGTAATGGTCATGATCGACTTGTATTTCCATTGGTGACGAAGGTCCGGAGGCTCCACACGTGGCAGATCCAGAGCTTTCCTTTGCGGGAGAGTAGGTCCGGGGTTGCTATACACGTGTCAGTACCGGAGCTCCTCTCTGACGTGGGCTAGGTCCGGGGCTGTTGTACATGTGTAGTCACCAGAGCTTCCCTTGGTTGGGAGTTTTGTTCTGGGCTTATTTTACACGTGTTAACCCGGGAGCCCGCCATGTGAGGGGAGCGGGTCCGGTGCAATGTGCCATGTGGGACCTGCGAGAGCCTTTGATTCTGACAGGTGGAACTTCCTTGCACTTGTTGCGGTATCGTGGGGTACCCGGTACGTAGGGTACCGACAGTGGCCCCCGGTCCCACCTCTAGGAGAAACCCCTTGGGTTAAGTTGTTCTGCTGAAGGTGGGACCATTCTCGATTCCCGCACTTTGATTTTCAAAAGGTCCTCTGATGCGCTGATAGAGTGGCGGTTCAGGGATGAACCTTCGATGTGTGGCTTGTTATGAATACGGCAGATGAGATCTTTGAGTGCGGATCTCACGCAATTGAAGGTCGCTGATTCCCAATACGAAAATCATATCGTTTTCGCACGCCCTGTCAGAGAACTGACTTTGGGTTTCCCGCCTTTTATCATGGCAACGATTGGCCTTGGGTAAAGACCTCGATCTCTTTGTCGGGGTGGCCCCAGGCCTACTCGTCATTGACGGGGTAGATTTTTGAAAAGTACTCTTGATCTCATTGCGGTTTCCATCTAAGCGTCGCAGAGGCTTACTTAAGAAGGGTAGTGCGCACAGGTTGAGGAGTCTTTACGCCTTCGATCATCTTTGAGCTCAGAGCCTCCCAAACTCCGCCTAACTTTCCATCTTTTCCTCCACTTTGCTGCGATGGAGTTGGGTGTCCTCAAGAGCCGCCTCAAGAGCGATGATGATCTGAAGAAGGTCCGTACCTATATGGGGTGGTCCAGCGACTCCTTCAACCATCTGGTCCGCGCCGGCGAGCTCCCGTTCAAGAAGGAGCGTGACGGCGACATGGTGTACTTCTCTGCATACGCCATGGTGGGGCTGATCCCACCTTTCTCAACTTTCCTTTTGATGCTGCTGGACTTCTATGGTCTGCAGTTGTACCGCCTTGGCCTCCATTCTCTTCTTCTTGTGTCGACATTCATCCACTTCTGCGAGATGTGGGTGGGTATTCCCCCCTGCATCGAGCTTTTCAGCACCTTCTTCACCATCCACACCACCGGGAAGGGGTCCGAATTTCTTGGCTTCTACTATTTCGTGAAGCGCAAGAAATGCCCCTACAAATACTTGAGGTCATTTCCATCTGGCAAGTGGGACGATTGGAAGAAAGATTGGATCGTCGTCATGGTAGAGGAGCACGAGAAGTTGGAGCTGCCCGAAGGTCTCCCAAATGTTGACACTGACGCATGGAGTGTGGTTCCGGTGCTGTCAGAGGCCTTCAACCCTGCCTTGACCAGGATCCGCGAATGCGTGGAAGGTGGAGTGACCCCCCAGATGGTCTTCTGCAACTTTCTGGTCAACAGGTGGGCTCCACAGAAGAAGAGGGAGAAGCTTGTGTGGGCCCTCAATAGCGTGATGGATGAAGACCGGATTGAAATCGGTTTGAAATCCAACTTGGATGGCGCAGCTTTGGAGCTTCATCTCAAGAAGTTCCAGCATGGAATTGACGTATAAGGCGGCGACTTAACTCCGCCGGCGGCTTTCCTCCCTCTAAACATGGAGGCGCAGTTTATCAGGGAGCTCCGGAGGAGTATGCCGACGTTTGACGATCTTGGTGAGATGAATAGGCTTCCGACCACCAGATTGGCGATCCCCGGAGCTTCCGAGGGTGGTCCTGTCCCCGCCCCGAGCCGAAGGACTGAAGACGTCGGCAAAGGCAAGGGCAAAGAGCCAACTGAGCCTTCCAGCCAAAAGAGGAAGTTGAAGCACACTGACGGGAGGTCCGTCAGGCCTGCTCCTTCCACGACGGCTGCTTCTCCCTGTAGGGGGAGGTCTTCTGCTACTACCCCTGCTCCGGTGTAAGCGTCTTCAAGAGGCATCAGCTCCGGGTAGTCGACCCCGGCTTGAGTGTTGGGTAGAAGAAGCTCCAAGTCCGGGAGTTCTTCCCGGCAAAGGGAATCTCCGGCTGAAGGAACTCCGACAGCTGCGAGTGTTCCTCAGCTAAGGTCCAAAGCAGTTTTCTCACCAGATTTGGTGGGCTCTAGCTCCGGGCCTTAGAAGAAAAGGTTCCGAGGCGACTGGGGTGGTAGCATCCCGAGGTAAGAATTGATTGCTCACCCTGAAATGTTAATCTTGCTTTTGGATGTGTCTTTAATCTTCTCTTCCCGTTATTTTTAGAATGTCAAAGAAGGGTCCGGGAGCTCCAGCGCCTGTTGCAACGGCTGGGGCTGCACCTGCCAAAGCTTCGGCTTCGGTCGTTGAGCCTCCTCAACGTGTGGAGGCAGAAGTCATGGAAGCTCCGGCGCCAGCTGTCGTGAGCTTGGACTCGGAGTCCTCACCCGAAGCTCCTGTGGTAGCGTCGGACCGCGGGAGAGAAGTTGAAGATGAGTCCCTGGCGGCGGAGGCTGATGCTCCGGCGATGCCAGAAGTTCCGGCTTCCGAGCCGGAAGTTGCTGAAGCGCTGGCTGTTGAGTCAGATATAGATGATGCTCCGGTCGTTGAGCCGGAGATCACCCAAGCTCCGGACCTTGTGCCAGAAACGATTGAAGATCCGGCGGCTGAGCTGGAGGTTGTAGAGGGTCAGGCTGCCGAGACAGAGGAGTTTGGAGGTCCGGTAGCTGTGCCAGAGGTGGTTGAAAGTCCGGTTGTTGTGCCGGAGGTGGTCGCCGCACCGGAGCCCAAGCCAGCGACGGTCGAAGCCCCAGTTGAAGCTCCAGCTGCTGCTCTAGAAGTGGTGGTCCCGGAGGTACCTGGGTCGGAGCCAGAGCAGCTGGCGACATGTCCTTCAACATCGGAGCCATCGACTGAAGACCCGTAAGCGGTGCCTTCACCTGCTCTGGAGGCAGAAGTTCCCCCTGTGGGTTCTTCTGCCACCAGTGAAGGGCTCTAGGAGAGCGGTCCCAGCGCTGCATGAGTCCAGGGAATCACTATTGTAGAGTGGGACCCAATTTTTTTGACGGAGAACCCTTTCGAGCCTGCTGAGATGGTCCCAGCAGGACCTGAACCTATCCCTCTGGCGTTGTCCATAGACAACGCCTGCTCAAGTCTCCGGCAGGTCCAGCTTGCCTTCGAACATGAGACCAAAGCTTTGGAGGAGGAGCGCAACACCTTGAGGCGTTGGTGTTGCAGACTCCATTTTGAGACCAAGCTTGCTCAGACGAGGCTAGCCGACCAGAAGGAATGGATCAAGGGGGAGAAGGCCCGGTTAGAATACTAGGATAAGTTAATGGAGGAGAAAGAGGCCGCCATCCGGGCGCTCGATGCTAACTCCGGGGAAATCCTGGAGCAAGCCAAGGAGAGACGTGACGCTGCTGACGAGCATTACGAAAAGCTTGCAGAGTTGAATGAAACTCTCCTGAAGCGTCGAGCGGACCTGGAGGCGAGGGAGGAAAAACTTCTGGGGCAGCAGGGGGATGTGGTGAGAAGAGAAGCTGAGGTCACCCAGAAGTTGACTCTGGGTGATAAAAATTTGGCGGATCGCAGCAAAAAGCTAGATCTATGGAAGGGGGAAGAGAGGAAGAAGAACTGGAAGGTGGGGCAAGATCTCTCGAAAAGAGTCTGATGTTGCTGCTAGGGTGGAGAGAGTCAAGGGCAGGGAGAAGGACCTTGCTGAGAGGCGGAACCGCATCCACCTCTGGGAGATGGAGCTGGCCTCCCTGGAGAAGCAGGTTGTTGAAGTCAAGCAGCAGCATGCTAAGTTGGCTGAGCGACTTGCCCATGAAGGTTCAGAGCTCGCGGCCGCCCAGAGGTCCCTGGAGGAGTTGCGGAGCTCGAAGGCAACTGAGTACCTCATGGTATGGGACTTCCTGGGGCATGCAGACAGGGCACTCGTGCCTCTTGGTTTCAATCCAGTACGCCCAGAGAACCCGGTGCAGGAGCTAGACCAGACGCTGGCGGCACTTAGCTCTGCTGGCAGCAAACTCGACGCGATGGGTGATGTCATCACCGATCAACTGGAGACGGAGGGTAAGTCCTTGGCCAAGAACATCGTTGAGTATGTCTTGGCATGTTACCGGAGCCGAGACCCCAAGTTCTCCCTTGATCCGGTCTTTGAAGGAATCATCGCGGAGGAGGAGGATGTCGCCAGGACTAGTCTCCAAGAAGCTGCTGAGAAGGTTGCTTCATTTTTCCACAGGACCTAGATCCTCCAGTAGCTAGGACTTTTCTCGCTTTGTCCCTTGTAATCTCAATTTTGTAATCCAGTTCTTCTGATTAATGAAATCCACCTTTTTGCCTTGAAATCCTCCTTTTTGCCTTGTATTTCACTTTCTTCAATATATTGTGTCGTGTCTTGTTGGCCCCCTGGTACATGTGTACAGTTGAGATGTGTACATGTACCAAAGTTTTTGACAGTATGTTGAAATATTCAATTTTGAAGCATCAAAGATAAGCCCCCTGAAATGGTCAGAGCTTGGTAGCTCCGGCGTCAACATATTAGATGTTGACGGCGGACCTATCTTGGTAGATGTTGGAGCTTAGTAGCTCTGGGGTCGTCCACCATCGCTATGAATTTTTGCTTTTCCTGCACATTAAATGCAAGAGAAAAAGTAAAATTCGTCCTCTTATCTATAAATTGGTTGTGGCTTATTGTTCTTATTTGAACTTTGAGCCCAAAGAAAGTCAGCATGATAACGAGCATTTTGATATAATCTTTTTGGATCTACATGCCTTTTTAGTACTCACCCTACTAAGGCCTGCCGGGGTGTAGGTAGAGCGGCATACTTAGGGTGCAGGACCAGGCTAAGTCGATAGCACACTCCGGACCTATATTGGCTTGGCGTTCAGGCAAGTAGACTATGTGGCGGTGTTAAGATCCAAAAAGACTATCAATAAGGCTTGTAATGCATGTGAGTTACTTGGAACAAAACTCAAAAAGATTTACACAACTTCAATGTAGACAAGCGGGGTAAAAATAATTTGACATATTGAGCCTTGTACAAAAAGTAAATGCACGTGAAGTCTGTTTTCACACAAAAATGCTTTTCACTATAGGTCCGGATTACAGGGGAGACAAGGAAAAACTTAGGGTGCTGGACCCTGCTAAATGTGCTATACATCTTGTACTAACCCAGAGCAAGTAGTTACACTTTTAGTGATGTGACTATGTCAAGTGTTACTTGAACTTCCCGAACCCTCCCGGAGGGGTCCAGATGTTCTCCCAGAGGACTTGCTCGTCTCAGTATGATGACTCTACAACAAGCATTGTGTGTAATTACAGACTCACCTCCGTGATTCTAAGCATAAAACTTACGGAGGTGCTCGATGTTCCAAGGATTGGAAAGTGGAATCCCATCCCCAGTTGCCAAGCGAACGCACCCTGGTCGGGATACTTTAATGACTCGGAAGGGACCCTCCCTGCTGGGGGAAAGTTTGTTCATCCCTTCACGAGTTAGTATTTTCGGGAGTACCAGGTCGCCCTCAAGCTGTCGATCACGCACATGCCTTTGATGGTAACGCCGGAGCACTTGGCGATAACATGCATTTCGAACAGCTGCTTGGCACCTTCCCTCGTCAAGGAGGTCAAGGTCTTCACGCCCAAGCTGGTCCTGCGTGGCTTCGTTGAAGGTCCGGACCTGGAGGGACCCCAAGGTGATTTTCGGAGGAAGGACTGCTTCAGCTCCATACACCAGGAAGAATGGAGTATCCCCTGTTGACCGGTTAGGTGTCGTCCTATTCGCCCATAGTGTGGACGGAAGCTCCTTAATCCAGTTGGCTCCGTGCTTTTTCAAGCGCTCATATGTGTGTGTCTTGAGTCCTTTTAAGATTTCTGCATTTGCTCTCTCGGCTTGGCCATTGCTTGCTGGATGAGCTACTGAAGCATAGCTAAGTTGAATGTCGAGGTCTTCGCAATATTCTTGGAATGCAGTACTTGTAAATTGAGTTTTGTTGACAGTTATGACTTTGTTTGGAACTCCAAATCTGCATATAATGGACTTCAAGAACTTGATTTCTAATTGTTTGTTGATTGTTACTACTGGAGTTGCTTCCGGCCACTTGGTGAACTTGTCGATGGTGACATATAGGAACCTGTAACCTCCGACGGCTTTTGGGAAAGGTCCCAAGATATCCATGCCCCACACGGCAAATGGTCATGTAGAAGGTATCATTTGTAGTGATTGAGCCGGTGTGTGAATCTGTTTTGCTTGGAACTAACATGCTTCACATTTATTCACTAGCTCAACCGCATCCTGGAGTGTTGTAGGCCAGTAAAAGCCATGTCGAAAGGCTTTACCGACCAGTGTACGAGAAGATGCGTGGTTCCCGCACTCGCCTCCATGGATTTCCATGAGAAGATCGCAGCCTTCTTCCCTTGCAATGCACCGCATTAGGATGCCATTGGCACCACGTCGGTAGAGATCCCCTTCTACCAACGTGTATCTTTTAGCCAATCTGACAATCCAGTCAGCGGATACACTGTCTTCAGGAAGGATATTGTCTTTCAAGTAGCTCCAGATCTCCGAGATCCATGCATCAGAGCTAACTTGAGCTTCTGAGTCTTGCGTGTTGGGTTGCTCGGAGCTTCCGACAGCACCTACGACCCTTGTTGGACGCCATGGTAACAGGGCCACCAGGACCGCCAGCTTCGAGGTGCTGATCTCGCCCCCTTCGCTCAGTTCGGCAGGCTAAGCTGTTGGTTTTGATAACCTTCGCACGAAGATTCCATCAGAAGCCGGAGCTCCGGTTGAGGCTTTCGTTGAGAGTTCATCAGCTTCGGAGTTATGAAGGCGTTGAACATGGTGGAGATCCAGGACTTCGAAGTCCTTCTAAAGCCTCTGGATTTCAAGGAGATAGGCAGCTAATTGAGAATTGTTATAGGAGCATTCACCTTTCACTTGTTTGATGATGAGTTGTGAATCTCCCTTCACCAACAGCTATTTCACACCATAAGATAGTGCCACCTTGAGTCCGTAGATGAGGGCTTCATACTCCGCCATATTGTTGGTTGCCTTGAAATCAAGATGTACCATGTACTTGACCTTCTCTCCGGTCGGAGCTAGGAGAAGGATTCGAGCTCCGGCCCCCTTCTTCTGCACGAAGCCATCAAAGTAGAGGGTCCAGTGAGGCTCAGTGAATACCGGAACTTTAAGTTCTGACTTCTGCTCATTGTGGCCCCCAGGGTTTGATGGAGAGGGAGTCCATTCCGCCACAAAGTCAGCCAAGGCTTGACTTTTAATTGCTTGTCTCGACGCGAATTCTAGATCGAATTTTGACAGCTCCACTACCCACTTTGCAATATTCCCAGTAAAATATGCAAAATTGCACGTAGTGGAAAAGAAGTTATCACTGATATCTTGTGGGCTTGGAGGTAATGACAAAGCTTTCTTGAGGCGATAAGAACTACGTAAAGCAGTTTATGCACCTCAATGTATCTTGTCTTGGCGTCGTGGAGTACTTCACTGATGAAGTACACAGGGCGTTGGACTGTCCAGACCCTCCCAAAGGGGCCCGGAGCTTCCTCCTCATCTGCCCGGACACTCCCAGAGGGGTCTAGATCTTCTTGTTCAGCAGTAGTTACTCATTTGTTTGAAGGAGGTTGATCCTCCAGCTTCTCGCCTTGAGGATCTGTGTCTGCGTGTTGGTCCCCAGACTCGCCTTCAGGTAGTTTCGGACCCTCCCGGAGGGGTATAGACTCCTGAATTGGGGATGGCTCCGGTCTTTCCGCGACCAGGTGAATGTAGGCCTAGAGGGGGGGGGTGAATAGGCCTTCTTGATTTTCTCGGTTCCTGTAGCACTTTAACAAAAAGGTCAAATCCAGATATATCGGACTAGTCCGGTAAAGTGCGGACTAGTCCGGATTTCACGGGCTAGGTTGATCAAGTTAGGTCAATTTGATTGGTTCGTTGTCGTTTGCAGCGGAAATATAAAATTTAATGACAGTTCAATAGTTGTATGTTAAGTTTTATTGCAAGTATGATTCTTGTTCAACTATTTAACTTGAATTCAACAAAATGAATCAAACCCTAGATAATGTTGATCAACTAGAATGATGAACACAAACGAACAAGACACAAGATTTATCCCGTGGTTCGGTTACCACGAAGGCAGCCTACATCCACGTTGAGGAGCCCACAAAAGGACCGGGTCTTCACCAACCCTTCTCTCGTCGGATCGCCACGAAGGCCAATCCTCTTCCACTAATCACACAGGGGTAAATCACCAAGTTGAAGGGGCGATCTCACAAGTTGAGAGCTCCCTTGATTACAAGTTTCAAAACCACCAATAACACACTTCGAAATATACAAATTGAGATGCAAGAGTGTGTTAGAGATTCAAACCAAGAGCTCAATCGTGTGCCAAGTGCCTCTCCAATGATCTAGAAGTGATCTTCAATGGATTGATTGATTTTTCACTTAACTTCGTGGAGAGAGATGGTTTTTGAGTCTCTTGGGAGGTGTGACGGCGCTAGGGTTCGAGAGAGGTTAAAAGTGGGCCGTGCACCTCTATTTATATGGGGTTTCTGGAAGTTACCGTTAGGGTTCAGAAATATCGGACTAGTCCGTGGTGGTGACCGGACTAGTCCGGTGTGCTGTGTGAAGCAAACCCTAAGTGTCCAGGAATATCGGACTAGTCCGATTGAAAAACGGACTTGTCCGATTTCGCTGCTGGAAATCTTCGGACTTGTCCGGTTGCCATCGGACTTGTCCGGACCTGTGAAACCCTAAGTGTTTAGAACGACAAGTCCGCACTTGGAGGACTTGTCCGATTTAGATCAAAGTGTATATCGGACTAGTCCGTGTAATCACCGGACTTGTCCGAAGTGGATCAGAAAGGGTATCGGACTAGTCCGGTGGTGACCGGACTTGTCCGATCTAGTGACTTGTGCATTGTGTTGAGGACTAGTCCGCACTGGGGAGGACTAGTCCGAAGTGGAACAGAAAGATATCGGACTAGTCCGGTGTAGACCGGACTTGTCCGATCTTGTGCAGAATGTGATATCGGACTAGTCCGGCTGATAGCGGACTAGTCCGGTCCTGTATAGCTTTGTGCATTGTGTGTGTGTGATTAAATGAGATTGAGCTCTTGGGTGTGTTTCCTTAACACACTCCATACATACTAATCTACTAATTTCTTCTTCTTGAGCTCAAATTCATTCTCCTTCTTAATTTCCCTCTTTTTGGCATTTTGCTCATTTTTCATCATTTTCCTGCATTCATCTCAACAAAAGGATTAGGATCCCAGTTGCTTGTCATAAATCATCCAAAACTCACAAGGGAGTCCTAGATGCACTTTCAATCTCCCCCTTTTTGGTGATTGATGACAACCAATTGAGATTTCACAAAATGAGGTATAAAATGAGATTTTTATAAAGTATGCACATATAACTCAAAAATGCATCAGGCAACAAGATAATTATTCATATGTGCATTCTTTATGGTGGGATGCATACTAAGAGCATGAATGCATTAAGAATGACAGAATTTTCATTTACCAACTAATATCAAGTGAATATGGCACTTCAGGAGCAAAAACTCAGATTTCATCACATACTTGCAAATTAATTGAGCAATTCATCACAGGACCAAACATGATATGAAAAGAGAGTTAAGCAAATACAATCACAATTAAAAAACATAGAGAGCTCTCTCCTCGCATCCTATTCAGCTAAAGCTTAGACTAGAGACTCCCCCTCAATCTCTCCCCCTTTGGCATCAAGACACCAAAAAGAGAGAGAGGAAGGTCCTAGGGCTTCACTCTTCGCTGTCAGTCCTCTCGTCGTCTTCATCGTCTTCATCGCTTTCGGCTTGATGAGGTTGAGAGGTAGGAGGAGGAGCGGAGCTGCTCGAGCCCCCAATGCCAAAATAGGCAAGCTCGGAAGGAGTCAAGGGGCTGAGCTCGGTGATGTCTGGATCAGAATCTTCAGAAAGTACTGGAGATCCAATTGGATTGATCTCCAGCTTCTCACTCAGCTGCTTCACATTGGCTTTTATGTATCTCATGTCCTCCTTCCTCTTCTGATTTAGCTTGTGAAGCTTCACTTCAGTTTTCTTGCATGAGGAGAAAATTGCAGCCAAGTACTTGAGGATCCCACTGGCGGATCCTTTCTGAGGGGCTTCCCTGGAGGGAGGAGTAGCCCTAGCAGCTTCTTCTTGCCTTGCCGGTGCCTCGGGGCTTGAGGCCGGCGATGGAGCAGCCTGGACACTCACGGACTGAGGCTTCTGAGGCCTCAGTGGAGTGTGCTCCACATCCTTCACAAACTCGATCCCTGTGACCTTCTCAATCATGAACATCAAGTAAGGGGCATAGCCACAGGATCGGTTGGGGGTACTTGAGATATTGACCATATCATTCCATATATAGTCTGCAACATCGAATTGCCTTTTCTTGCTGATGACCCTCATCAGGGTCCGGAGGTAGCCTTGCACACTCCCTGCATCCCCATCCTTGGGAGCAATCGTCTTCCTGAGGACTCTGTTGAGGACCACAAAGAAAGGCTTCATGTTCTTTGTGGAGGGAGGGACATACTTGGAGGTGGGCTCATACATGAACTTCATTCCATCCCTCTCAATGACCCCAATGTTGTGGATAATGAGGTGGTCATGTCCCTCAGAGTCAAGATGCAGCAGGCGGGCAAACTCTTCTTGAGTGATGGAATACTTGGATCCATGAGTCATCCAAGTCACACTTTCTCCGTCTTCGCCTGAGAAGTGGCACGTTGCATAGAATTGTGCAATCACTTCATCATTCCAATTGTACCTGAAAGCAAACAGATCCTTCAGCCCATGTCTCTCTGCAGCTTGTATCACTTCATCAAAAGCTGCACATTTCCTCTTCTCAAGGTGGGCCCAGTCAATCCATTGACTGCGCACCACCGGGGTCTTCATCGGCAAGTAGACCAGCTTGTAGAAGTCAGCATGGAAATTTGACCAGAATCTGCCATCAGCTGCTTGCTTGGGCCTTGCATAGTAATCCACACTTCTCAGCTTCATGGCCACATCGCTGCCCTTGCCATGGAATCTTTCCTCATTGGGGTCCCGGACTCCTTCTCTGGGAGTATGCAGCTTCAGGGGCCCAACAGGCCCTGTGGCAACCCCCTTGCCCTTCCCTTTAGCTTGGCGAAGGCCACTTGAGGGAGTAGCAGCCTTCGAGGCAGGCTTCTTGACACACACCTTCCTCCGAACCTGGGGAGGTGAGGGAGCAGGCTCGGAGGGTCTCTCTTGGCATTTCTTGCCAAGACCCGTCGAGGACCGAGGTGCCACCTCGTGGTCCAACTCGGCCTCGAAATCGGAGATTTCGTTGTCGGAGCTCGACATGATCTGAGAATGAGTGATCAAGAGAAAAGACAAGTTATACAAGGTATTGGTGAGGTAAGATGGCAATGGAAGGCAGTAGGGAATTAAAGAATTGGGTTTTGGTTCAGAAACAACGGACTTGTCCGGTGCACAGGCACGGACTAGTCCGGGGGACCGGACTTGTCCGTACCTGGACCGGACTAGTCCGGTGTTCATCCGCAAAAACCTAACAAACTGGATAAAAATTGATCCCTAATGAAATAACTAGTCTAGCATACACATAGTACATCAACTGGACATGCAACTAGTGAAGAATGCTAGGCCAAACGATAAGCAATAAAGAAATTTGTGATTTCTTAGGGTTTTGAGGAAAATTTACCAAGAAATCCAAGGAAGCTTGAAAATGTGGGGGTTGGAGGCCGGACTTGTCCGCTAACTTCAATCCTCGAGTCTTCAAGCGTGATCTCCGCCCAAGATTGAGGCTTTTCAACGGAGGAATCAAGGGTTCGCCTTGGGAGCTCGAGCGCAAGAGAGAGAAAGCTTGGGGGAGAGTGTGGGGTGAAGGGATTAGGGTTTGGTGGCGGCTAGGGTTATGGACACGAAAAATCGGACAAGTCCGGACAAGACCGGACTAGTCCGAAGTCCTCCAGAAACCTAAATCGGACTAGTCCGTGGTCTGTCGGACTAGTCCGTCCTAACCGGCACACTGCAGACTAGTCTGCAATTACGGACTAGTCCGGGTAACCACGGACTTGTCTGTGGTCACCAGGAAGGAGTAACCTAGCCCATTCATATATATTTGAAGGTCCAATAATTGAGGGTAGAGAGGCAAAACAAATCAAACAATCTTGATGAATTTGACCAGTAAGCAAACAACAATCGTACTATGATCAAATATTCATCAAGATCTAATAATTGACATAGTTTTTCGAGAGAAAAATGAAGAGGGATGATTTTCACAATTCAATCAATATTTTGAAGCAATCATACAGGTGTGCAAATTTTCAAGCCACACTCCAAGAATCAAGAATGTTTAGCTCATTTCGGAGTTCGCAAAAACGTTTTTCATCAAGTGGCTTGGTGAATATGTCGGCCAATTGTTTTTGGGTATTGACATGAGAGATGGATATGTCTCCTTTCATGGAATGGTCTCTCAAAAAATGGTGTCTTATGTCAATGTGTTTAGTCCTAGAGTGTTCAACTGGATTGTGGGCTATTTTAATGGCACTCTCATTATCACAAAGGAGAGGAATACGGTTCATATTGTAACCGTAGTCCCTTAGAGTTTGTCGCATCCACAAGAGTTGTGCACAACAACTCCCGGCTGCAACATACTCCGCTTCGGCTGTGGATAATGCAATGGAATTTTGTTTCTTGGATGACCAAGAAACTAAGGATCTTCCTAGGAATTGGCAAGTGCCGGAAGTGCTTTTTCTATCAACTTTGCACCCAGCATAATCTGCATCGGAGTACCCAATGAGATTGAATTTTGAGCCTTTTGGGTACCAAAGACCAAGGTTGGGTGTATGAACTAAATATCTTAGGATTCTCTTTACGGCTGTCAAGTGACATTCCTTAGGGTTGGCTTGAAATCTTGCACACAAACATACACTCAACATAATATCTGGCCTAGATGCACATAAGTATAGTAAGGATCCAATCATGGAGCGATATACCTTTTGGTCGACGCTCGGTCCATCTTCATTGAGATCCAAGTGGCCATTCGTTGCCATGGGAGTCTTTATGGGCTTTGCCTTGTCCATCCCAAACTTCTTGAGGATGTCCTGTGTGTACTTGGTTTGGCTTATGAATGTTCCTTCTCTTTGTTGCCGCACTTGGAATCCCAAGAAGTACTTCAATTCTCCCATCATTGACATTTCAAATCTGTCTGTCATAATTTTACTAAACTCTTCACAGAAAGATTGGTTAGTTGATCCGAAAATTATATCATCAACATAGATTTGGCAAATAAAAAGATCATTATCCAGATTTTTTGTGAATAATGTATAGTCTACTTTGCCAATTTGAAAGCCATTATCAATTAGAAAATCTCTAAGACACTCATACCAAGCTCTAGGAGCTTGTTTGAGGCCATAGAGAGCCTTACGCAGTTTATACACGTGGTCGGGGAACTCTTCATCTTCAAATCCGGGTGGTTGCTCCACGTACACCTCTTCCTTGATTGGTCCGTTGAGGAAGGCGCTTTTCACGTCCATTTGGTACAGCTTGAAATCATGATGAGTAGCATATGCAAGTAATATTCTAATTGATTCAAGCCTAGCTACTGGAGCAAAAGTCTCATCAAAATCCAAACCTTTGACTTGTGAGTAACCTTTGGCCACAAGTCGTGCCTTGTTTCTTGTCACCACCCCGTGTTCGTCTTGTTTGTTGCGGAAGACCCACTTGGTGCCGACTATGTTTGCATTGGGTCTTTCCACAAGTTCCCAAACCTCGTTTCTCTTGAAGTTGTTCAACTCTTCTTGCATTGCCACCACCCAGTCCGGATCCTTCAATGCATCCTCAGTCCTGCGGGGTTCCAAAAAGGAGACAAACGAGTAATGTTCACAGAAATTTGCTATACGAGATCTGGTGGTTACTCCCTTTTGGATGTCGCCGATGATGTTGTCGATTGGATGATCCCTTTGAATGCATTGGTGTACTCTTGGGTGTGGCACTTGGGGGGTCGTATGTTGGTGTTCATCTTCTTCTCCCCCTGAGTTGTTGTCCTCGTTGATTTGTTGATCATGTTCATATTCTTGTGATTGATCTTGTATCGAGGCTCCCCCTTGATTGTTGATCTCCTCTTGTGGTTCACTTTCCTCTTGTATTTGTGCTGATGACTCTTGTGGTCGTACTTCGCCTAGAGCCATCCTCTTTATTGCTTGATAGGGGGCTTCCTCTTTACCTAATTCACATTGATCAACTTGCTCCTTTTGGGAGCCATTAGTTTCATCGAACACTACGTCACGTGCCACTTCAACAAGTCCGGAGGCCTTGTTGAAAACACGATAGGCGTAAGTGTTCGAATCATAACCAAGCAAGAAACCTTCATCGGACTTCGAAGCGAACTTTGAAGTCCTGGGCTTCTTGTTCAAAATATAGCAAGGAGAACCGAAAACTCGAAAATATGAAATGTTCGGTTTGTTACCGGTGAGTAGCTCATAGGGAGTCTTCTTTAGTAGTCGATGAAGGTAGAGTCGATTTGTGGCATGGCAAGCGGTGTTGATTGCTTCCGCCCAAAATCGATCCGAAGTCTTGTATTCATCGAGCATTGTTCTTGCCATCTCTATGAGCGTTTGGTTCTTCCTTTCGGCAACTCCGTTTTGTTGTGGAGAGTATGGTGCTGAGAATTCGTGCTTGATTCCTTCCTCATCAAGGTACTCCTCCACTTGTATGTTCTTGAACTCCGTGCCGTTGTCGCTCCGAATACTCTTGATTGATAGTGAGAACTCGTTTTGCGCTCGCTTGAAGAATTTCTTGAGTGTTCCTTGTGTTTCTGACTTGTCATGCAAAAAGAACACCCAAGTGAAGTGGGAAAAATCATCAATAATGACTAAACCGTATTTGTTACCGCCTATGCTTATGTAAGCAATTGGACCGAAGAGGTCCATATGAAGTAGTTCGAGCGGTCTTGTCGTGGTCATGATGTTCTTCGCGGGATGTTGTGCTCCAACTTGCTTTCCTGCTTGGCACGCGCTACAAGGCCTGTCTTTCTCAAACACAACATCTTTCAAACCTCGGATGTGATCGCCCTTGAGGAGTTTTTGAAGGTTCCTCATACCAACATGTGCTAGCCGTCTATGCCACAGCCAACCCATGTTGGTTTTTGCAATCAAGCATGTGTCGAGTTCGGCTTTATCCTTGTTGAAGTCAATAAGATAAAGCTTTCCCTTTAACATACCCTTGAATGCAACGGAACCATCACTTCTCCTTGAGACGGTCACACCCTCGTTAGTAAACAGACAATTATAACCTTTGTCACATAACTGAGATATGGACAGCAGGTTATAATCTAAAGATTCAACGTGTAAAACATGCGAAAGAGTATGTTCAGAGGATATTGCAATTTTACCGGTACCGAGGACCCTTCCTTGACTGTTATCCCCAAAGTAGATGCCTTCGTTTGGGTCCTGGTTCACTTCATACTCCACAAACATCCTCCTTTCTCCGGTCATGTGGTTGGTGCATCCACTGTCCAGCACCCATTTGGATCCACCGGAGGAGTAGGCCTGCAAAAACAAATTACGCCTTGGTTTTAGGTACCCAAGCTTGCTTGGGTCCTTGGAGGTTAGTAACGATACATTTGGGCACCCACACATGGGATTTTGTGTTCCCATGGCGTGGCCCAGCATAATAAGCATACACTTTACCAACATTATTTTTCATTAAAACATAGGAGGCATCAAATGTTTTAAACAGAAGTTGCTGTTGATTATGGGTCGGACTAGTCTGTGTGACCGGACTTGTCCGGATGACCGGACTTGTCCGGACCACAACCGGACTAGTCCGATTTTCATGAGAGTTCAGATTTTTAGTTTTCGAGTTACCAGGTTGTGAGGGTCCTCCCTTCACAAAGGTGATCCTTCCCTTGTTATTCTTATGATTTCCAGCTCTTTGCTTTCCATCACAAGAGTAACCAATGCCATACTTGACATTTGGAGGTCTTTGGACCAAATATGCACTACGTGCATAGTTGATCCTCTCCTTGTCAAATATTACACATTGGGTAGGATTTTTGTCCTTCGTGGAGGTAGGATTTTCCTTCAACCTGGTGTTAGTTTTATCACATTTGCAAACATGAGCGATATTAGTTAAAGTGGGTTGAGAAGGTAGGGTTGAAGAGGAGGAAGGTTCACTAAGCTTGAGTGACTCAACCTGCACTTCAAGGATCTTGTTGACCTTGATTTGGTCATCAAGTTGATTCTTGATTGCAACATTTGAGTTGGTTAACTCCAAGCAAGTTTTCTTGCTTGAAGCTAGCTCAAGCTCTAGTGAGTGATTTTTCTCCTTTTCAAGAACTAGAAGATTGTCAAGTTCGACATGCTTCTCCTTTTGGGAGATAATCATGTCTTCTTGACGATCAATTAGCTCTTCCTTCTCAATAAGTTGGTTAAGCAAGAATTTCATTTTTGCAGCAGTTTTTCTATCTAAACCAATTAGCATATCTTCATAATCACTGTCTAGATCATCATCACTTGAGTAAGAATGCAAGGAAGGGGTTTTGATGTTTACCTTGCGTTTACCTTCCTTAGCCATGAGGCAAGTTCCATTTGCCTTCTTTGCACCGAGCGTGGGGAAGAGTGTGGGTTTCTTGGGCATGCTTTCAATGGCTATGCTAGCCATTTCTTCTTCATCGGACGATGAGGACTCATCGTTTGAGTCCCACTCCTTTCCGATGTGTGCTTGTTCAGCTTGTTTCTTCTTCTTGAAGAACTTTTTCGGTTGAGGCTTGGACTCTTTACTCTTCTTCTTGTTGTCCTCATATGGGCAATCAACTATGAAGTGATTGTACTCACCACAATTATAGCATGCCCGCCTCATCTTCGGCTTTGTCTTCTCCTTGTATTTTCCTTCACTCGATTTTGTTCCTTGTCTTTTCTTCATAATTCTTTTGAACTTCTTCATGAACAAAATCATATCTTCTTCGTCCAGCTCGCTGCTTTCATCATCACTGTCCTCCTCAAACTGAGCTTCTCTTGCTTCTTTGGATAGAGGTTTGAGTGTGGATTTTAAGGCAACTCCCTTCTTCTTGGCCGATGTGAGGTCAGCTATTTCTTTGACGTGCTTGGCTTGCTTCTCCATCATCTCAAAGTTGATGATTTTGCCAAGCAGTTCATCCGGAGTCATTTTCTTGTACCCGGGACTTTCTCGGATCATAGAGCAGAGTGTGACGTTGCGAGGCATAAAGGCTCTAAGGATGAGCTTTACAACCTCGTGGTCATTCCACTTTTTGCTACCATACGATCGAACCTTGTTCACAAGAGTCTTCAGTCTGTTGTACATGTCCTGGGGAGATTCATCGTCCTCAATCGCGAACCTTCCTAGTTCGCCTTCAATCATTTCAATCTTTGCCTCCCGCACATGCCGGTCACCTTCATGTGCTGTCTGTAGTGTGTCCCAGATTTCTTTGGCAATTTCCAATCCGTCCACCTTTGTGAATTCATCTCTACTTAGAGATGAGGTGATAACGGCTGCGGCTTGGGCATTCCTGTGGATGGCTTGCTCTTGACTTGGCGTGAGTTCTTCATCGTCATCAGGGATGTTTATTCCTGTGCACACAATATGCCATAAACTTGGGTTAAGGGAAATCAAGTGCATCTTCATGTTTTGCCTCCACATGGAGTAATCACTCCCATCGAAGTGTGGGGCCTTTCCGAGAGGAATGGATAGATAATGACTGCTGTTAGAATTTAAACGGTCATAATTAAAAGGATATCGGGAGTAGTCGGTGTGACTACTCCCCTTCTTCTTTTCTTCAACTTTAGCTTTCCCTTTGGAAAGTGCTTTCTTTCGGAGCAGTGCTTTCAGCTCCAATGTCTCATCATCATCATCATCGAAGTCTTGAATGGCTTCGAGATACTTTTCAAGCTTTTGGTGCTTGTCATTGTTCATCTCTTCCTGGTTGTTGATTTTCTGGACTTCCTTCATGTCCGACATGATCTCTTCGAGTGGTTGCACTCTTTCTTGAAGAACCTCGCTCTGATACCAATTGAATGTAGGCCTAGAGGGGGGGTGAATAGGCCTTCTTGATTTTCTCGGTTCCTGTAGCACTTTAACAAAAAGGTCAAATCCAGATATATCGGACTAGTCCGGATTTCACGGGCTAGGTTGATCAAGTTAGGTCAATTTGATTGTTTTGTTGTCGTTTGCAGCGGAAATATAAACTTTAATGACAGTTCAATAGTTGTATGTTAAGTTTTATTGCAAGTATGATTCTTGTTCAACTATTTAACTTGAATTCAACAAAATGAATCAAACCCTAGATAATGTTGATCAACTAGAATGATGAACACAAACGAACAAGACACAAGATTTATCCCGTGGTTCGGTTACCACGAAGGCAGCCTACATCCACGTTGAGGAGCCCACAAAAGGACCGGGTCTTCACCAACCCTTCCCTCGTCGGATCGCCACGAAGGCCAATCCTCTTCCACTAATCACACAGGGGTAAATCACCAAGTTGAAGGGGCGATCTCACAAGTTGAGAGCTCCCTTGATTACAAGTTTCAAAACCACCAATAACACACTTCGAAATATACAAATTGAGATGCAAGAGTGTGTTAGAGATTCAAACCAAGAGCTCAATCGTGTGCCAAGTGCCTCTCCAATGATCTAGAAGTGATCTTCAATGGATTGATTGATTTTTCACTTAACTTCGTGGAGAGAGATGGTTTTTGAGTCTCTTGGGAGGTGTGACGGCGCTAGGGTTCGAGAGAGGTTAAAAGTGGGCCGTGCACCTCTATTTATATTGGGTTTCTGGAAGTTACCGTTAGGGTTCAGAAATATCGGACTAGTCCGTGGTGGTGACCGGACTAGTCCGGTGTGCTATGTGAAGCAAACCCTAAGTGTCCAGGAATATCGGACTAGTCCGATTGAAAAACGGACTTGTCCGATTTCGCTGCTGGAAATCTTCGGACTTGTCCGGTTGCCATCGGACTTGTCCGGACCTGTGAAACCCTAAGTGTTTAGAACGACAAGTCCGCACTTGGAGGACTTGTCCGATTTAGATCAAAGTGTATATCGGACTAGACCGTGTAATCACCGGACTTGTCCGAAGTGGATCAGAAAGGGTATCGGACTAGTCCGGTGGTGACCGGACTTGTCCGATCTAGTGACTTGTGCATTGTGTTGAGGACTAGTCCGCACTGGGGAGGACTAGTCTGAAGTGGAACAGAAAGATATCGGACTAGTCCGGTGTAGACCGGACTTGTCCGATCTTGTGCAGAATGTGATATCGGACTAGTCCGGCTGATAGCGGACTAGTCCGGTCCTGTATAGCTTTGTGCATTGTGTGTGTGTGATTAAATGAGATTGAGCTCTTGGGTGTGTTTCCTTAACACACTCCATACATACTAATCTACTAATTTCTTCTTCTTGAGCTCAAATTCATTCTCCTTCTTAATTTCCCTCTTTTTGGCATTTTGCTCATTTTTCATCATTTTCCTGCATTCATCTCAACAAAAGGATTAGGATCTCAGTTGCTTGTCATAAATCATCCAAAACCCACAAGGGAGTCCTAGATGCACTTTTACCAGGACCATACTGACAACCTATGTAGTTGCCGAAATGTAAAGTAGTAAAGGCTCACCAGGGTTCGAAGCTACCAAGATTGGTAGCGTGGTGATGAGTTGCTTCAGCTCTTGAAACGCCTTTTCTGCTTCCTTAGACCTATGAAATGGTCTGGACTTCCTCAAGAGTTTGAAGAATGGTAGCGCCCGTTCCGCCAGTCTTGAGATAAACCGACTGAGCGCAGCTAGACATCCAGACAACTTTTGGACATCTTTAATGCGGGTTGGGGGGCCGCATTTCTTCTATAGCCTTGATCTTCGTCGGATTTGCTTTGATTCCTTGATGAGTCACCAAGAAACCCAAATGTTTCCCGCAGCTAACCCCGAAGACACACTTGTCCGGGTTCAGCTTGGTGCGCGTAATGCGCAGCTTGTCGAAGACAGCTTTGTAAGTTGTCAAGAAGTGACTCCTTGTTTTTGATCTTCATGACGATGTCATCAACATACACCTCCACCAAGTCTCTAATTAGCTCTCCAAATGTTTTGTACATGGCTCGCACAAATGTTGAAGCAGCATTTTTAAGACCAAATGGCATGGCAGTATAACAATACAATCCATCTACTGTTATGAAGGTAGTATGCTCTTCGCCTTCCTTAGACATTTGGATTTGAGATATCCAGAATATGCATCTAGAAACACGGTAGTTCACACCCGGAGGTGGAATCCACTATCTGATCTATTCTAGGTAGTGGAAATGGATCTTTTGAGCATGCCTTATTTAAGGTGGTGTAGTCGATACACATCTGAAGCTTCCCATCGGCCTTGGGTACAAAAATTGGGTTGCCAGCCATTTTGGATGGAAGACTTCCCGGATGAATCCAGCTTCGAGCAACTTCTTGATTTCCTGTCGAATGAAGTTTTGCCACTCAATTGATTACTTCTAGGGCTTCTGGTGTACAGGCCGTGCATCTAGGTAAATCTTCAGATTGTGCTCAATCACTTCCTTAGGGATCCCATGCATTTCTTACGGTTGCTAGGCAAACACGTCAACATTAGCCCGAAGGAAGGTGATGAGCGCGAGTTCCTATTTCTTGTTCAGACCCCCTGATATACGGGTAGTTTGAGAAGCATCGGAACCGATTTGGATGACTTTGACGGGAATGTCAGCGTTGTCGCTTGGTTGCACACGAGGTGCGAAGGTAGAGCCTTTGTGATGAATGCTTGGAGGATTTGCAGTTAGCTCCTTACCAGATGCTTCCTCTTGTGTTATGGTAAGCGCGTAGAGTTCTTCCAGTGCAGTAACTCCTGCAGTACGATCTCTGTGGATCTGGAGAACGCCTATAGGTGTTGGTATATTCAACACCAAATAACCATAATGAGCAGTGGCCATAAACTTGTATAAAGCTGGCCTGCCCAAAATGGCATTGAAGGGCAGACTGATATGTGCGACGTCAAAAACCAGTTTCTCGGTTCTGTAGTTCTCCCGGGTCTCGAAGGTCATTGGGAGTGTAATAGAACCGAGAAAAGTAATGGTTTCCGGACCTACTCCGGGGAAAGGTCGGGATGGGCGAAGGTCCGAAGGCCGGAGCTGAAGCTTAACGAAAGCTTTGAAGTTTATGAGGTTTAGGCGGGAACCTCCGTCCACCATTACATGGTGGATTTGTATATTGTTAATGGTGGGTGACACCATCAACGGAAGTTGACCAGCCTCGATCATGTTTTGGGGGCAGTCCAAAGCATCGAAAATGATGGGTGTATCCATCCACTTCCGATGTAGTTCTGCCTTAGCAACAGGAGCTACCATGGCCATGTCCCGCCGCATTGTCTTGAGGATGCGACGAGAGGTGATGTCCCATGAACCACCATAGATGGTGTTCAAGGTTTTCCGACGTTCGTTGTCAGAGGCGTCGGAGTCGTCATCGACAGTGTTGTAGACGGCTTTCAAGACCTTTTTAGGGTCCTGGAAACCTAGCTCCTCTTCAGTCGGAGCTTCGTCGACTTTTTCTTTTCCTTCCCTTGGACGGAAAGGAACTTCTTCCCGGCGCTTGTTGTAGCACTCGGCAAGATTCTGGACCTCCCGGCACTCTTCCAAACTGTGTCGATCCGTCTTGTGAATCGAACACCATGCTTTGGAATTGTTGCCATCCTCTGATGAAGGACGAGGTTGCTTCTCGGGGCGTGGCCCCCGGCTTCCAGGAGCTGCAGCTGTAGCAGCTGGAGCGCCGGCCGACGACTTCTTTTTGCTGTTGGGCTTCTTCTTCTTCTTACCACTACCGGAGGTAGCGGCTTCAATTTTGGAGGACTTCAGATTAGCCTCCGAAGCTGGCTTGGAGTGCATTTCATGGCCCTCCACCGCTCTAGCGCATTTGTCGGCTAAGCTGAAGAGTTTCGTGATGCTGATAACTTCTTTGATAGCCAGCTTCTCTAGCATCTTCTTATCTCGAACACCCTGTCTGAATGCAACGATAACAGAAGAGCCCAAGATAGAAGGAATGGTATCGCGTACCTAAGAGAATCGCTAGATGAAGGACCGTAGCGATTCCCCCGATGTTTGCTTACAGCAAAGAAGTCCAATTAAGTGCCAGGTCGGGTGTAGGAACTCCCGAAGTTGGCAGTGAATTGTTGGCATAGTTCCGCCCAACTATTAATGGAGTCGACTGGAAGACTCATGAACCAGGACCTTGTAGTCCCGGTTAAGGCCACAGGGAAGTAACTGGCCATTACAGCCTCGTCGCTTCCCGCAGCTAATATGGCAGTTGAGTAAATTTGAAGAAATTCGGCGGGGTTGACTGTCCCATCGAATTTTTCCGGCAAGTGAGGACGGAACTTCTGTGGCCTTCTGACCATGCGTAAATGCGTGGCCAGGGCAGAACAACCTCCTCCTACTCCTTGAGGAGCAGGGTTGTCTCGAGCCTCTCGCCTTTCGCGAGCACGTTCGATGTGGACTCGGTCGTCCTGTTGCCGGTAACGGCGATCCAGTTCCGACCGCAGGTCATGAGTCGGAATCCTGGTGATGTTATGGGTGCGTCGCGCCCCGGGGGGCAACGAGGTCACCTGCTGGGAGGTAGCACACCTCCTTGCTGGGAGGCTTGTGGACCAAGCTGGACGGACAGGGTCCGTCGTTCTGAAGGTGCTCGTCCCGAAAGAGGAGGACATTGGTTGCTGATGCCTGCATCCGCAGCTGCGACTAGATGGTCGACATCATCCATCCACTGCTCCATAGCACCCTAGGGTGCGCCTAGAGGTGGTGGATGTTGCAGAAGATCTCGCGCAGCAACGAGCGCGTGCTCGGGGTTGTTGTTTGCCGATGCGGTGATCGACGCGGATGCCCCATCTCGTTGACTGGCATTGTTTGCCGGAACAGATGGTGCTACAGTGCCTGTCGGAGCGTTGGCACCTGTTGGTTGCTGAACGTTGGAGGGGTTGCCTCCAGCAGGTTGTTCAGCATGATTGTCGTTGGATGATCCAGCAGCTGAATTCACCATCTTGACATCTCAGGATGATGCTTCCTATACCTGGCGAGCCAAATGTCAAAGTGTTGAATACGACACTTCCCCCGGACCCACTAAGAAGCAGCCTGTGGGGGTTCTTTTGTGGTTGGGGCACACAGAGATCAATATCAAGATGGTGACCTCAGAGATTTACGTGGTTCAGGCCGCCTGAGCGTAACACCATACTCCACGGGTTTGTGTGATTGTATTGAGCGAGTGAGTTCGCTAAGGTCAGGTCGCAATAGCCTGGATCCAAATCTGCTTTTTTTTCTTCCCCTCATACTCGTGTGGTGCAGTCCTTTTATAGTTCTAAGGACTGACCGTTACAAAGTTGGCCTGGCCCGACATATGGCCCTGGCATGCTTAATGACCTAATACACTGTCTAAAGAGTATTAAGTACAGTTAATATTGTGGTAATGTGCCTTCATGGCAGCGTTACCACTATTAACAGTACACTGATCGTGTGTCATTAATATGGCATTAATGACACATTATCATATCTTGTAACTGCCGCTAACCATCCTTGAATGTATCTAATGGTCATGATCGGCTTGTATTTCCGTTAGTGATGAAGGTTCGGAGGCTCCACACGTGGAAGATCTGGAGCTTTCCCTTGCGGGAGAGTAGGTCTGGGTTGTTGTACACGTGCCAGTACTGGAGCTCCTCTCTGACGGGGGCTAGGTCCGGGGTTGTTGTACACGTTTAGTCGTTGGAGCTTCCCTTGGTTGGGAGTTTTGTTCCGGGCTTATTTTACACGTATTAACCTGAGAGTCAGCCATGTGAGGGGAGCGGGTCCGGTGCAACGTGCCATATGGGACCTGCGAGAACCTTTGATTCTGACTGGTGGAACTTCCTTGCACTTGTTGCAGTATCGTGGGGAACCCGGTACGTAGGGTACCGACAAGCCTACTCTCTGGACAAACGGGAGACGCACTTGTAGCACAGCGAGTCTTCTATAAGCGAGAGAAATGAGACGTCTTTAATGAAAGCTCATCACCTTTGTCTTCGCTTACATGAACACGACTCTGAATGATGACCACATTCATTCACAGTTGAACACACAAAATATTCATCATACAGATGAACACAGATAACACATTCAATCGTTCACACAATTGATCACAGATAACAAATATATTACAAAACACAAGAAAGAAATACAAGATACAAGAAAAGAAAATATCAACTAAAAACAACAAAAGAAAACCTAAATCCTACTCCTCCTACCCCTCCTCCTCCTCCGGTTGCTCTGTCGGTTGCTCCGGTTGCTCCGGCTGCTCCGCTGGTTGCTTCGGCTGCTCCGCTGGTTGCTCCACCGCTTGCTCTGGCTGGTCCAGATCCGGCGATGGAACCTCGCAACCGAGGTTCCTCGACATCGCCGCCACTAGTATACTGCGGCCCACAACACCGAGCACCTCAGCTATCATCTCGAGCAGCCTTTGGAACCGGTCAAATAGCCTTTTGAACAGCATCTCGAGCAGCTCTTTATTGAGCCTCTCGAGGGAGTGGCAACATTGTTTCTTGCAGGGTGGCCTCTCAGCGGGCTTGGCGGCGGAACGTTGGCCATGGTGGGTTGTGTGAGCGTAAGAAAGCGAAGATGAGACACTGATGGCATCTTATATAAGATCTGTGTCGTAACGCAAAATGGAGACAAGCTTCGTTGCGAAGCGCGTCTCCTATGATCGATGCCTCCCTCTCCTCTGCAAAAAGAGAGACGTTCTCTAACAGAAAGCGCGTCTCCGATTCCACACGTCACCTTTAGCTTCGTGATTTTCTCCATTTTGCTTTGGTTAACTATTGATATCACACATCTCACTTGATAACTAAATCATTCTCTTGTCCTGAATATAATCAAATCATTCCTTATGATACCTGAGGAACACGATGAACATGCTACACATTCACTCATTCACGCAGTTGAAGAACACACAAGATAATATTTAATCACATAGATGAACAAAGATAGATTTCATTCATTCACAATATTTACAAAACAGAACCAACTAAAAACAACAAAAAAAACTAAATCCTACTTGTACTCCTACTCCTCTTCCTCCTCCTCCTCCTCCCCTTCCTCTTTCTCCTCCTCCTCCTCCTCCTCCTCGTCCTCCGGCGGTGACTCTGGCGCCGGTGCAACAGGAGCCTGGGCCAGCTGCTTCGGTTGCGCTGGCTGCTTCGGCTGCGCCAGCTGCACCGGCGGTGCAACCCCGTGAACGAGGTTGCTCTTCGTCGCCTCCACCAGGTTTCTGCGGCCCTCGGGGCCAAGCACATGGGTCATCGTCTCGAACAGAATGTCGAGACGATCTGCCACCCCGTGAGGGCGAAGAGGTAGTGGCCGATGGTACACATTCCAGTAAATTGGGGAAGGGTACCCAGACCCAAGGAACTCATGGTGCGAGACGTATTGTTGTATGCCTCTTGCGCCATAAGAAGGCGATGCTCGATGTTGAACTTCTCGGGGGAGCTGCAACACAGTTTCTTGCACGGTGGCTCCCTCGGAGGGCTTGGCGACGAAAGGTCGACCATGATAGTGGTGGGTCATCGGGGCAGGGAAGACAAAGAAAAGAAGAGGATTCAAAGTGAGTGACGCACTTGTGGAGAACTCACTGGTGATGGCGCGTCTTAAATAAGGTCTGCGCGGAGTCGTCGAGGGAGCAGTTGGTTTCCCACGCATTGATGGAATGATGGGACGCATCGATACCGCCTCGGGGAAACAAAAGGTCGCGCATGGACGTCGCACACATCTCTGCACCACGCCGCCAAAATTAAGTTCTCCGCAGACCTCGTGCCGTGCGTCTCTCTTTTGACTATGGAAGACGCGCTTTAGATTAACGAGCATCTCTCTTTGTTATAGTGTGTCTTGCATTTATTTCCCTCGTCGTCGTCGCCGTTTTCGACTATGGAAGATGCGCTTTAGATTAATGTGTGTCTCTCTTTGTTATAGTGCGTCTCGCATTTATCTCCCTCGTCTCTTCCTCTCTTCGACAATGGAAGACACTCTTTAACTTAACGCGTGTCTCGCAATTATCTCTCTCGTCTCTTCTTCGCCTCCAGTGCTCCTTTATTACTAATCGACCAACGGTCCTTTACTAATCGACCAACTCCAGTGTGACTGCCTCCTCTATTCGCCATCGCCGTTATCATCGTCATCATCATCCTCATCGTCGCTGTCCTCGTCGTCGTCGTCGTCCTCATCGTCGTCGTCGTCACCGTCCTCCTCGTCGTCGTCACTATTCATGGCTGGTATCGGCTTGGCGCATAGCCGACTAAAGGAGGGGCACTTGGCATGGCGCCAGAATCATTCCCTTGTATGTACATGTGGCACACTGGTCGCATAGTTGTATATATGTAGATATGCAATGGATTGATGAACTTAACTTTAGTTTTGTTTTTCCTTCTGCGTAGGGTTTCTCTGCGAAGCCTGAATCGGGAGATTTATTGAAGTGGCAATGCATTGTCCCCGGTAAAGAAGGAGTAAGTCATGAAGAACAAGCACAATATGAGTTTAACCATCGTCCTCCTATTAATGAATTTCCTTTGTAGATTGACTAGGAAGGTGGTTACTACCCCCTGACAATCTCCTTCTCAGAGGACTATCCATTGTTGCCTCCAAGATGCGCCTTTCCAAGTGGTTTCTTCCACCCAAATGTTCATCGCTCAGGAGCACTCTGCATTGGGATTCTTGATCAAGAGACTGTAAGATAGACCTATTTTGCTCATGTAATTAGTAATTGTTTCCAAACTTATTTGAACTGGTTTCTTATGTTGCTTAAATTGATATTTCATAGGGGTGGTGCACCGGTTTTACAATCAAAACAATACTACTTGAAGTTCAGCTTTTGCTGCATCAGCCAAATGCGTCGGATGTTGAAAATGATTGTTATAATATACTTATCAAGGTTAGACACTTTGTTTTAGTGACCAACGTAGGTTATTCATTCCTCCTTCGACATTTGTCAATTTAAAGAATATCAATATTTTCAGTATCCAGAGCAATATAAGAGACGTGTTCGGGAGCATGTTGGACGATACAATTTAGATTGATCGATGGGAGCTTTAGGAATAAGTTTAGATTCGAAATTAGTTTAGAGGGCACGCAATGTATGAACTATGAAATTCATTGAGTTGCAAATTATCTCTGAGGATCTTTTGTCCCACCTCGTAAAGCTGAGCATGTTGCAACGATTGTATAAGGCATTGCGCACAGTTACCAATTGGGAACGTTAGAATGTCTTGGTTGTTGTTCTGGCTTCAGCACACCGTGGCGCATCTAGGGCACTCCAGCGTTTCTGGGGCCACAAAATAATGCGAGACGCGCCTTTCAGTGGCTCGTCTTCGATTTACGCCAAAGATCTTTTGTCCCACCTCAGAAAGCTGAGCGCAATGCAATGATCATATAAGGCATTGCGCACAGTTGCTAGTTGGACACGCCGTAATGTCCTGGATGTTGTCTCTGGTCGGCTTCAGCACACCGTGGCACATCAAGGACATTGTGGCGTGTCCGGGGCCACAAAATAATGAGGGACGTGCTTTACACTGATGCATCTCTGATTTATGCCAAAAAATTTTGTCCATCGCGCGCTCTCTCACAACATTTGGTGAAAATTTTTAGCTGTCGCGCACTCTCTCGACCTATAAACTGCGGATCCTGAGCACGCCGCCGCCATAGACCCTGACCTTCGCGTCATCAGAGAGTTGAGCATGCTACCTCATCCTCTGTCCCCGGAGCACTCTGTCGTCGTCCCTCTTTCTCAACTTGCTCTTCATCATTGTCGTGCTGCCGGCATCGACCCCTACCCCGCTGTCAACCCTGACCTTTGTCATCAGAGAGTTGAGCACGCTGGAGCACGCTGCCTCATCCCGTGTCCCCGGAGCACGCCGCTGTCTCGACCCCGACCTCGGTAATCGGTATGTTTTCCCTATCCCCGGAGCACGTCGGCCTGCTGTCATCAGAGAGTTGAGGAACCGCCACTCTGGCACCTCCGCCAGCTCATCCTGGAGCACGCTGCCGCATCCCCTATCCCCTGAGCATGCCGCCGCCTCGACCCTGCCCACAGAGCGTGCATTCCAGTGATTTTATTGAATTTGAGGATGTCCAATAAAGGCTCATCGTTAATGAAGTCATTGATCCAAAGGGAGAATTTTCATTACGGTATACATTCATCTTCTTTATTTATGTCCAATGCAGAAGTAATATATTTGTTTGGACTATCAACATATAATAAATTCTAATTCACAAACCCTTAAAATTGCAGGAACTATGGTTGACACTAGCATTTGTCATCCAACTGAGTTTGATTTCTACCTCTGCGGCTATGTTGGAATTAAGATACTTATGCGATAATTGGTGTTTCTCTTACGAGTTTTTGATATTGGGCTATAAAAGCATCAGTGGAATGTAAATTGTTTGTTTTTTTAGGGGACAAGCACACCAGCTCAGTACCATGTCCTTTACTATGAGAACAATTTCTTTGCTGATGCCTTGCAGATGCTCACCAACTGCATGTGCTACAAGTAAGCTTTGTCCTCCATTCACTAACAGTTCTTGTGTTATTACAATTGTATATCAATTTGTTCTTGTGTTTATTACAGTTTAATTTTAGGATGTCTCAGTCGGAGCATTAGAGGTTATGAAGGCTCATCGTCAATGAAGTCATTGATCGGGAGAATTTTCATTACGGTATACAGGATTAGATGATGACAGTTATGATGTGTGTAATTAGTTACACTGTAATTAAGATGAACATTCTTTGTTGTGTAATTAGTATACTTAATAACCACAATTGACACTTTGCTAATATTTGATTGGTCATTATAATTTAACATGTGATAATTTTGGTTATACATATGTTCATGAACAGTATGTTGCTGACACTGATAATACGGCTGCTAAATCCTGGCTAGCTCCTAATAATAGTGCCTGTAAATCATCCGCGACGAGCTGTAGCATATAGCATCTCGGATAACCTACATAAAGGAGACAAGCTTCTATAAAGTCCGTCTCACATAAGTTAATGAATATGTGACGCGCTATAACAGAGTGTCTTGGATAGTCAATATATATGCGACGTGTTTTGTAAGGCCTGTCACACTTGTAAGCTGGTGGACGACGCGCGCCATCGGCGTCTCCAATGACACCGTAAAGAATGTATGTTATGACAAAAAGAAAGGAGACACGCTTCTTTTGAGCGTGTCTCGCACCTAGTTCGATCGGCGACGCGCCTTGAAGCCCGTCTCTGATGCCAACGTAATGCGAGACGCAATGACGGAGAAGCACAGTTTGTTCGTCTCTCTTCTTCGTTCGAGCCCGTCTCGTATGAGCCTTTCTTACGTAGTGTCACCCCACCTACGTGCCAAAAAATTTTGCCGCTCGCCTGCTGCGTGTTTGCGCCCACTCAGCTAGGCGCCTAAAATTATTGAGCCCTGCTCGCACAATGTTCGGTGTCGAGAGACGAAGACGATGTTTGGGTTACGATTGCCCGACTACAGAAAATCGGTCGCCCGCTCAGTCGTCGGTGGGAGATGTTTCGGTACCTCCTCATCGGTACTCCGTTGGAGTCAGCCAAAGCTGATCATAACCTCCTTGAAAGAGAAGATCAAAACTTTACTCATCATCTATAAAATTTGTAGTGGTTCTAAATAACATAGTTAATAACATGGCTGAGTTCAAAGGGTAGAGCCTACAGCATACTGTGAGTCCGGTAAGACACGGTCATGATATATTCAGTGAACATTCTAAGTCTCCAAGCTTTAGGATTAGTGAATGGTTCCAACGGAAGGCAGCATTGAACAGTCGCCTATACACCCAGCTACGCCCGCACGATTAATAGATCCAACCCATGCAGCTACGGCCGTGACTCTGGAAGTCCATGCAGCTACGGCCGTGATTACGTGGGAAGATCCAAGTCTGTTCACACTCGTTACTCTATACTCTACTCTATACACTATTTTCTTTCTATTTTTACAGTATTTACTCTAAATTTACACTATCTAGTATTCTTTACAGTATCACCGGTGCGGGCAGTCTTAAGGTCTGTTCGGACTGCAGCCACAGTATGCCACGCCTAATGTTAGTAGCGCCACAGATTTTTAGAGAGTTGTTTGGTTCCCTGTCACAAGTGTGGTAAGCCACACTTCCTTAGCATGCAGTTCCAATTGCATACTCTCATTTTTTTTACTAATTTTGCCACAGTTGTGGTTAAGAATTTGCTGGCCACATTTTTTGTGGCAAGCCACACTTGACTAAGGTTAGTTATGATAATTTTAATCAGAAACTAAACATGCCCTTAAGCCGCTAGTCAACCACGAGGCGAGTACGGCGCCTCCTCAGCGTCTCAACGAGATTGGATCCTCTAATCGTGTGGATTTACTCTATGAAATACAATACATAGACTCACGATGGCTGTTCCGGCGTCTTACAATCGCACCTTGTCAAGGACCGACATAATTGTTCACATTTTTCTCACTCGACGCATTCTTTTGTTGTGATTGGATAAATTGTTTGTATTCTTTTCGTTTAACACATTCTAATCAGTAATTGTTTGTTTATCAGTAAGAGGAACACTACCGAGGTCATTAGATTAGAGACATGTTTGTCCAATATAAATATTAATATCACGTATTCATACACACGTTGAGGTTTTATTATCACATATGGGTTTTATTAAATTAGGATTTACTTACTATCGGTTACGTCTTTACATAAACATTTATTTTCTTAAAAAGTTTGAATTATGAAGATACTCTTTTGGATGATTGTATGGTTGCTTTCATTATGTGTGATATTATTTTCAAGTGGATCTAACAGAATGATACAACAAATACATTCATGACATTTGTAAAGCGACGGATAAAAAAATAGACAAATAATATGTAAGCATATGTTATATCTATATTTTTGACTATCATTATTACATTTGAATTGTTGTGATTTATTGAATTTAAAACTTATCATGTTATTCACTGCTTGAAATATGTTATACAATTTACATTTTTTTATTAAATTGATCAATAGTTTATTGAATTGCATGTATTTTTTCATGTAAACCGTTTGATAAAATCATAGATCCATCACTAGTTAATAGTGCAGCTAATTCTTAGTCATCTCTCTAAATAACTATTATTATATTAGCTAGCTGAACCTAACAGCTCTAGATAATAATTAGCCAGCTAATATCATCCAACTAATAATTACTCTCTCTATTCAAAAATCTAGATAATAATAGCTAAGGCAAAACAAAAATATATGGCATCAAAAAATATGACACCCTCATTTTCATCCATCATGCATTGCGTTCAGTCTTATACATGTCTAACATGATGCAACACAAAAAAGAACAAGATTAAAATGGATTAGAACCAAAACAACAATCAAAAACCTGGCTTAGTGCGGACTTATCCGAATAGGACATCGGACTAGTCCGATTTAGTTACTATTGTCCCCTGGGCTTTTCCGCTAATTGCTACGGATTGGTCCGAAAATCATTTTCGATATTCTCCGGACTTGTCCGTTGATTTTATGGACTAATCCGGTTTTGTTTTTGTTCCCATCCAGACTTGTCCGTTGTTTGTACGGAGTAGTCTGATAATCGTTGTCATAAACTGTCAAAAATGTGGTCTGGATTTGATGTTGGACAACCCCGGACTTGTCCGGATTGACCCCGGACTTGTCAGATTGACTTTCTGATTTGAACGGACTTGTCTGACGTTGCGTCGGACTTTTCTGTTGGACTTTTTGTACCCGATCGAACTTGTCCGGTCTCACTACGGACTAGTCCAGTATGTAGAGTTTCGACTCGAATTCTATTTTTACTCCAACGAGTTATTGGGTAATTGCCTTAATTGGGCACAAGAACGTCATGACCCGCCCTTGAGAAGCCCAAGTGGGACCCCACCAAGGCTTCTACTTGATCCCACCAACTTTGACTTGGATTCCACCCTAACCCTACCACCTCTCCTCCTATATAAACATCCCACCATCCACCTTTCATCCTTTTTGCCCACGATAGAAAAACCCTTCGCCCCTGCCACGTCGTGTGTCGCTGTTCTTCGAGAAGGAAGGAGCCCTTAACGCAAGGAGAGGGAGGAAGAGGAAAAGGAGGAGAAGGAAAAAGGGGATCAAGTCACTGTTGCGATCTTCTTCATCAATTTTTCAACGTCAACTTTCTTCCTCGTCAATTCTTCGTCTTCATCGGATCTAGACGACAAGTTCTTGCGTTTCATTGAATTCTCAATCCTTGAACCCTAGTATTACAGTAAATACCTTAGATCCATCTTTCATACGTCAATTATGGTTCCATATTTAACTCAAACTATGCTATAGTTGGAATTTCGCTAAAACTCTAGTTGTAGCGGACTTGTCTGGTCTACTACGGACTAGTCCGTTGAACTTTCTGGTCCAGTGCACACATGTACGACCGATTATGCGGACTAGTCCGGTCCTTCAATTTTGGAATTTCTGAAACTTCTTTAGTTTTCTCCAAAATGACTCGAAACTTGCTCTAACATGTAAAACTTAGTTGTAACTAGGTATTAAGCAACAATAGCAACCTAATTACATGTGTTACAACATAATTGCATCATTTATGCATGTCATGGCATATTGAGTACTATATGAGTATTTATTGATTGTAATGTTTGTTTCTCATGTTTGTCACGCGGAATAGAAGGTAACGTTCTAGAGGGTGCTTACGAGGACCTCCACTACTAGAACTTCGAAGTTATTGATCTAAATCAGCCACAAGAGCAAGGCAAGTGTCCTTGAACATTTTGATCCTGGTTTTAAATATTTTGTTTGCAAAAATTGCATGCTTGTGTCAATTTGATGGGAAACTCATGAATAGGTGTTTACTATACTTATATACTCATCCTTGTCACTTGGGATATATTGTAGAGAGTCGCGAAGGGTATTTTCTAGTTTTGCTTCGCTTTGCTTAATTGAGATTGGAAATAACAACATGACTTAATTATGAGCTATTGAACATATGAGTTATGTGAATTGGTGATAATTACCCTTTAGCAATATGGAACCTAGGGATCTAAGCAAGCCGGTTATGTGGAATGGGTTGGAAGGATTTGATGATTTTGTTTGCTTTAGATCTAAGGAACGGTTTGTGGAGCGACCACCCAGGATTTACAGTGCCACCACAAGGCCAAGTATGGGTGCGGCTTAGCTGATTAATTAGGTGCATTGCTAGCATTGTTCGGATCACTTGGAAGGCTCGGGGAATGAGAGTCGGTTAGGTTTGCAATAGTTGTGGGACTGCCCTGGGGTCCGAACGGGACAAGAGGGGACCCTTGGATGGATGTGCACCGTTGTGAGACATCACCTCCGGTGAAACCTTAGTTGGTCTAAACATGCTGGAAATCCCTTTGTAAAGGCTATTTTGTGATCTCTTGGCCATACACCTAAGGTAGTGTAATTGTCATAAGGGAGATTTTTCTTAAGTCACCGATGGGTACGAAATCACAAACATATGGGTAAAGTGGTACAACCTCTGCAGAGTGTAAAACTATCATGATAGTTGTACTTCCGGTTATGAGCAATTTGGACCCTCATATGATTGGAATTATGGACCTGAATATGGTATAATGATTGAAATTGAATGTGAATTGGAATTGGGATATGGATTTGGTGATAATGATTTGGTGAAACGGTTATGAGTTGAACATGTTGGGTATGGACTATTATGGACGATTATTGTTATATGTGTTGGAATAATGGTGTTGGACATGATATTATTGGTATTTGGGTTATGATGGGATTTGACCTTACTTAATGTTTATAACATTGCATTTCAACTGTTTTGAATGAACTTTTATGCAACTAGCCATTTATTATCGTTCTTCTTTAGGCTACATGTCATGCTTCCTCACACTTGTTGAGTACGACATGTATCCACCCTTGCAATTCCCCCACCAACAGTTTTAAGTGATATTTGGGAGTACCATAAGGATCATGTGGAGTATTAGGTTGTGTGCTATCGTCAATTGCTTGTGGATTGGAGCCGCACTGCCTAGTTTAGTTATCTTTCCGCTGTAATAGTAACAATTAGAGACTTATAATTTGTGAACCATTCTTACCTATTTACTTTTGTGATGTGGTTATTTTCTGTATATCGTTTGTGATGCACTCGTGTATGTGTTATGAACATCCTTGGCACAGATATGTGGCACACTTCGTTCATTCTTCGGACCGAGCGTCACAGAAAAGCTAAGAAAAATGAGCAACGAGTTCTGATTATGGTGACACATAAAAGGATCGTAGCTGAAAAACTATGGAAGATGAGCCGCATTTCAGGCCCAATAGCATATCAGTCTAAAGTGGGTACATATGATTGGGTAAAGTGGTACAACCTCTGCAGAGTGTAAAACTATCATGATAGTTGTACTTCCGGTTATGAGCAATTTGGACCCTCATATGATTGGAATTATGGACCTGAATATGGTATAATGATTGAAATTGAATGTGAATTGGAATTGGGATATGGATTTGGTGATAATGATTTGGTGAAACGGTTATGAGTTGAACATGTTGGGTATGGACTATTATGGACGATTATTGTTATATGTGTTGGAATAATGGTGTTGGACATGATATTATTGGTATTTGGGTTATGATGGGATTTGACCTTACTTAATGTTTATAACATTGCATTTCAACTGTTTTGAATGAACTTTTATGCAACTAGCCATTTATTATCGTTCTTCTTTAGGCTACATGTCATGCTTCCTCACACTTGTTGAGTACGACATGTATCCACCCTTGCAATTCCCCCACCAACAGTTTCAAGTGATGTTTGGGAGTACCATAAGGATCATGTGGAGTATTAGGTTGTGTGCTATCGTCAATTGCTTGTGGATTGGAGCTGCACTGCCTAGTTTAGTTATCTTTCCGCTGTAATAGTAATAATTAGAGACTTATAATTTGTGAACCATTCTTACCTATTTACTTTTGTGATGTGGTTATTTTCTGTATATCGTTTGTGATGCACTCGTGTATGTGTTATGAACATCCTTGGCACAGATATGTGGCACACTTCGTTCATTCTTCGAACCGAGCGTCACAGAAAAGCTAAGAAAAATGAGCAACGAGTTCTGATTATGGTGACACATAAAAGGATCGTAGCTGAAAAACTATGGAAGATGAGCCGCATTTCAGGCCCAATAGCATATCAGTCTAAAATGGCAGGGCGTCTTCTTTCGATACCGAATCGCCCGCCACCCATTGGCCAGGACAAAGTTCTTCTAAGGCTCTTTATACTTGTCTCCAGCTACACTCTGTCTGTCGCCTGAGATTCTATGGGGATGAAGAGAAACCATCAAACCATTGTGCACTCATGACCGCAAACATAGTTCTTGTCTGACACAACTGAAACTTGTTAAAAAGTTAGATTCTTTCTAACTGCTCTGAGAAGCAGCTGGGCGGAGAAGCAGTTGCGAAAACAAGTTAGTCGTTTGGTAGTTTGCTTTTGAATCTGTTGGTTTGCTATTATAGAATGAGAAATATCTGAATTGTCCATGATGGTTTTATGACTTTTCTATTTACTAAATATGGGTTAGTTTTTGTTATATATTTTTGACATATACAAACTATTAATATTCATACACATGATAAAATAATATGACATATGTCTCTAAAATTATAAAATAAATTTTATAGGAAGATGAAATATATTAATATTTATGTGTCTAATACGAAATGATCTATTACAGATGGGTGGTCCCAAATGTTGTGATGCTATCATTTTTGCGATTTATTGGTGGTGTCTCGATGGAATGAAAAGGGATTGGCAGGTCATTGCTGCCTCTGTACAATGGGTCTTACAAATACTCGAATCATCCAAGAACATGCTGATTGCCCAAATATATACTAATGAGAAGAACATGTAGACAGACGCAATAAAATGGTGTTACAAATTAGGGTCACACGCTGTTCAATATCAACCTCCAAAGTAACATACATGTTTACTTTATCCAAGTTTTTTAGAACTGGATTTATGATCGGTGATGCTCTACTCAACCTGTAGCCGCGGGGGAGCACCAGCCCTGGCTACGAGACACCACCAGGTGGGGGGGGGGAGCAGATCGAGGCCAGATCGAAAGTCGGTGCAGAGACGGATCTTCTGGGAGCGGACGGGGACAAGGGTTAGGATACGATTTTTATACAATGGCAATTGCGGGTAATTTGACTGAAGTTGAGAGGTAGTTTCCTACCACTAGTTGCGGGAAGCGGCCAGAAGCTGGTCCAAGGTCTCTTTTTCACCAAGTTGATTTCTAGTTCATTTTAGGAAGGGCTTTTCTGAGAAGTTGGACAAAAAGCTACACGTTTAGAAGCTTAAGTGATTAAATTTGTTAAGAAGTTGACTAAGAAGCTGTACCGAACAGGGTCATACTCATCCTGTTGATCAAACAACACGAAGTCTTTGTAGAGACTCCTAACGATAGTTAGCTATTTATTTTTGTAATATAGTTACTAAACATTAATCATGGTCTGAATTAAATTTGTGGCCGCCGGATGCCCGGATCTACTAAAACTTCGTGTTGGACTTGGTGGACATTCAACTTCTGGCTACGCCATCGCCATGGGTCACTTCATTTTGTGGGCCTAATTCTTATACGTTTCCGACCTGTTATTTTTCAGTTTATTGGAGTCCATGTAGCTTCCTAGGCCTGAAATGTATGGATCTTGGGTCTTAATCTTGATTACTTTAACCCCCTTCCCGGCTTTGCTCAAAGCTTCGTAACGAATATGAAAAGGCTTGTGAGTGTCTTAAATCAGGTCATCGGAATTTATGGCCCAATACTTTACTAGTTGTTTGGAGACTAAATTATGTTAGTTACATTTTTTAATACAGTACAAACACATAAAATCACAAACAATAAACACACCCAATATTGAAAAGGACGTGCCACTGCGGTTGATTATTTGTTACCTTTCAACTATTAAATACTCCCTACGTCTCATTTTGCAGTTTATTTTTAAAATACAAAACGATATTTTTTTGGAAATACTCAAAATGAGACTTGAAACTTTAATTAGAAGGTTCCTCTATTCCACCGAAGAAACTGTATCATGTTTTGTTGTCCAGAACCGTCACGGGTCCACTAAAAATACTTTTCGTGAGGTCATATATTATGGACTCACTGGGCAGGGTGCTAATGTGATCTGCTCCTCAATTGCGTAATGAATAATGACGCATGTGATTTGTTAGTTTGCTCGGCTACGTACTATTGGGCTACGTACGTAAGCATCTCCACTCGAGAGTTGTTCTAAAAAGAAAGGATGACCACTGAAAAAAAAAAAGAGAAAGGATTCTAACTTCTGGACGTCTGATGGAAATTTTCCACCAGGCGCTCCATCGGAACATAACATTAAAAAAATATAGTTTGCATTGTTCTTGTGATATACTCTATTCATTCTAAAATACTTACCGCTCTTTAGTTCAAAAATAAACTAGAGAGTATCAAATATTTTGAGATGAAAGGAGTAACATCTACCACAAGGTGGAAGAAATACGGAGATAGCGGGTCGTCTTGCCCAAGCCCACGTTTGCAGCTGAACCACGGGCCTGGGCACCCATTCACCATTGCAGCTGAACCACGGAAAGAAACTGAAAACTCGGCAGCTTACAAAATGTGGCAACTCCAACTGAGAACGACTACGACGTGGTGCACTAGACATTGGTGAACGAAGCACCTTGCCGATGCCCGCGTTGTCCTTTTCTCCCAGACCGGCAGCAGGCAGCAGCTGCCCTCCGGCCATTCATGCACTTGTCATGGATTGGCAGCATCATATCTGTGCCTAAACCACCACGACCTTGCTCCACGAAAGAAAAAAAAGAATGGCACCTTGATCACTTCTCGTTAAGTTTGCACCATGACGCTCGTCTGGATTCTGGAGTAGTTCTCGATCCAAAAATCCCGCAACCATTTTTTATGGCTAGTTTGGTTTATGCCAGACCAGTTGGATGTGTTTTATCCGGTGACGCAGAGAGGGATTCCATTTCATATCTGACTGGCTGGAACCTGGAATGATGCTCCAGTCCAAGGCACCCCTGTAGCCTAGCTGAACTGGCATCTTTGCCGTTTCTTTCCCCACAGAGAAATAACACCCCCATCACTTTGTGGAGCGTTCGTACCTGCCTTCCTCGCCTCGGTGCACGCATTCGATTCTCGTTTAGCTGAAGCCGGTAACAACCATTCACAACCCTACAGCTGGTACACTGAAGTTTGGTATCTGTAATTTTCAGTTCCCATCGTGCCTTCGCAGGATTCCGTTGACAAACGGGTGCCTGATTCCATCTCCGGTTGATTACGGGTGGCTGTTCCTTCTCTCCACTTCACCGGTGAGAGCCATTTTTTTTCTTACGTCAGTACTTGTACTTTGGTCATCGCATTCCTGACTGTCGAACTTGCACTTAGCGGGCATATGTATCCTTTGCACAAAATGTATGCATCGTTCCGTCGCGTTTCTTTGTCATCGTTCCGTTGTGTTTGGCACAGCTTTTGCTATAGTTTCTTTATAAAAATAAGTTGATAGTGTGTTAAACAGGAAGCTTCTGTAACAACTTATTAGTTTAGCTGCTTCTCAAAATGAACTAAAAGCAGAATATAAGTAGAAGTTGTTTTCTACCCACTTTTCAAACAAACTACTTTTGAACCTCATGTGTGAATTCATCGCCATCCTATTTGACTGAAACGCGTTCTGTATTTCTGACAACTGTCAGTCACGGTGGCTCCCGTTCCAAGTTCCAGATAACGATGCCGATGTGCGAAGATCTGTATTTTTTTCTGCAACGAAGTCGTACGTGCTCCGTATTTCAGTAACGGCAGCTGCAGCGAAGCACGTGAGGAAGAAATCGATCCTCGAGCAGCAACACATGCACATGGACGGCAGTATGCGTTGAACAATTATGATGTACTACTGCTATCCAAACGTTTTTCTTTGAAAATTAAATCCATTAGCACCGCCGCTAGATTTACTCCCATCGTCTCAGAGGAATGGTCGTTCTAACATTTTACCGGCACAACAGAGGAGATAGCATATTACGCATGTGCCCTCATTTAAGACTTCTTTTACCGGTGCTTGGTTGTGAACTCAGGTAAGACAGACCGATGCAGGCAGTGTTGTCCTTGTGCTGTTGTGGGAAGCATGCAGTCAATACCTATAATGCCGGTCTTTATGAGACACGGCTCAAAACCCAGAACGACTATCGTTCTTGGACAGAGGGAGTACTTTTGTTCAACCGGCTGATGCTCGATATGCAGATCATGCAAGACTGATGCATCGACGCTGGACGAAACAGGCCGGTGAATCCATTTCCAAAAGCTTGTAGTTGTAGTTCCAAAATTCAGGAACGGCCAACAACAATAACAACTCGTCAGTTGAACAGGCCGGGGTGTTGCGTTTATTCTGGGGTACGGGTTCAGCGGTCAGTGTGGCGAGATCGATCTAGATCCCCGGCAGTGATGGGTTAGGTGCTCTCATCTGTGTTGCTGGTCGGGCTACGGAAAGACCAAGAATACGAGAGAGGCAGGCGGGAGGTTGCGTTGTCAGGGTCACAGGGTGCGTGCCTTGCCACCGAGGGCGGTGATTTGTGCTGGAGGCAACTGCGTTGTACCGCCTACCGCCGTCGCCGCTTGCCCAGCTATGGGCCTGTTTGGTTTGGTTTTTTTCAATCTCGATTAACTTATGAGTATGCTTTTCTGATAAGCAAAGATCTGAATAAGATTATGCTTGTCATGTATGCAAAATGACCATTATACCCTTAAACTTGATGGTAACTCAATTTTAATGTTTTTTCTGTCCATTCCAATTGTAGTAGCCAACACCGAAGAATAGCAATGCAGCAAAAAACAAACAAACACGATGCCTGCTGGTACAGAAAAACAGTAAAGGAACAGTAGCGCTGCGGCAAAAAAAAATAAAAAAACGAGAACAATATCACTACTGGAACATGCTTCCGCGGAAACTTTCGATCGACGACGCTAGTCCGTGAGCGAAGGCGCCAACGACGCGTGCTTCTGAGAACTTTCGATCGACGGTGCTGGTCCATGGGCGAAGCCGATGGAAGGTGGTCGACGAGGGGAAAGGTGGCTGACGGCCGTGTGCTAACTCCCGATCGACTGGCGTGACCGCAGACGAGGACAGGCGAGCTCGCAGAGGAGGCTGACAGCGGGTGCGGTCGTGGTGGTAGGGATGAAAACCGTCGGAAACGGACGGGAAAAGAGTGAAATCGTTTTTATTTTCATATAAAATTTTCGGTAACGGAATCGAAAACGGTATCATCAGAAACGGTTACGATATCGAAAATATGGGAAACGGGTATATCAGATCAGAAGTATGTCGATATCGGATCCGTTCCAAATTTTATTCGCAAACAACGAACCAAAATATATTCATCTATAATATAAAAAACTTAAGTATAAAATATGAGACAACAATTTTTAGTTTCATTTTATAAAAATTCATGTGAAAAATAAAATCACTTTAGAAACACATTTCAATGTAAATAAATATTTGTGCGTAACTAAAGTTAACTCCTTATCTAAACTGGTGTCTGAATAAAAAATTTAATTTAAAGAATTGAGCTTATTACATGTCAGCCCATTAGACCTAACCTACTATTCAGAAATTATTCGGTTATTGTTCGGAAATTTTCCATTAAAATATGGTATTCTCAACAATTTGGTCGGAAGTCAGTCCAAATCATTTTCGTTCTGTTAACCAAATTTCAATGTCCGATAAAAACGGTAATCGGGTCAAAATTTTTAGAAATTATCAAAAATGATAATTGCATCGAAAATTTTCGAAAATGGCGTCGGATGATCCGATAATTTATCGTACCATTTTCATCCCTATGTGGTGGAGGCCGCCGGCATGCTCGACCGCGGATGAGGCCGATTAAGGGCGCAGCCGTGGTGGAGGCCGTCGGCGTGCTCGGCCGCGCACGAGGACGACGACCGGCGCGTGCGAATGAGGCCAACGACAGGCGCGCGGAGGATGCTGACATCTGGTGCGACCGCAGAGGTGGTCGACGGTGACATCTTGGGCGACTTGGGCGGCGGACAGTGGCGCCTGGATCAGTAGACGACGGGAGTCTGGAGGGTAGGAGAGGAAAAATGAGCTCGATTCCTTAAAACACGACTCTTAGGCTGCGATTTGAGTAATCAAATTTCTAGTTATTTTCAGGCTTATTAGAGAAGTGGCTCAGAAAATAATTAAGATTTAAGTAAACCATTTGGGTGGGATTTTCACTAATTTTCATCTATAAACTGATTATAAACGGAAACAAACAGGGCCTATGGCAGAGCAAGAGACCGAGCAACTGCCCGAGTGGATAGCAGTTGCGGTTGGCAGTGCTGCCATTTAGGTTCAATTCCAAAGAATCACAATTTTGGATTTCTCATTGTGTGGTTTATTTTCAAATAGTGTTTTCAGGTGTCTCTAATGTATGAAGATACAATGATAGAGCAACGTTCTCATCGCACATCAGATTCTGGTGGATTTGATTTTTTGAATGACATAGCGGTAGAAGTCGTGTATAGTTGTAGGCTGTATATGCGTGGAAGGTGTGTGTAAGTGTTTGTGGATGGCGTAAGTGCATGTGTATTCACACATGAACAAATACTACAACTATACTGATAGGGAGGCTTAAAAAAAACTACAGCGGAGCAACAAGAAGAAAAAACCAGACATATCGGGGATAATAAGAACAAAAAATTGTACGTGCACACGATTGGTTGGGTTTTCTCTGCGCATAAAAATCACTGTAATACTGAACATTTTTTCGCGAACGTGTAATACTGAACGTTCTGGCAAAACTAGCTATAACAACAGAATGAAATAGAAAATGATTTTGCATGGATTAAAATTAGACAAGGAAAAGAACAATTTCTTAATTATATTGCAAACAATGAACTATTGAGGTTTGGATTTGCATTTTCTTTTCCACCGCTAGTTGTTATGTGTGGTGTGCGGAGCTTATTGCTAAACTACCTGCGATGGACCAGTATACGTGTGGTTCATTGTGCAAATATGTGGTTCATTGTGTAATGCAATGGAGATATAAAAGGTTGGGACCTACGTCTAAAGCATTCTTTACGAAATTTTAATGCTGGTTCATGTCAACAGAGGCAATTTAAATTATATTTATCCGTGACAACGAACTGGCATCAAACTACACTACAGAAATCACAATAATAGACAACGGCTAGAAACCGTCATCTATAAGGCCCAAACTGTCGTCTATAAGGCCCAAACCGTCGTAGCCTATAGACGACGGTATACGCTTATAGACGACGGTTTCCGGCCGTCCACATTTTTTTGTCGTCTATAACCTTATTGACCACGATAACTGTCTTCTATAAATTACTTGACCATGGCCAAATTTAACTGTCGTCAATAAACGACTCTTTCCACGTGGCAGCGGGGAAAACTAATCGACGACGGTGGTCTGGACCGTCGTCTATAATATATCTAATAGATGATGGTATAACGGGTACTGTCGTCGATAATGGATGTTATTGTCGACGAGATTTCGGACATCGTCGATGATAACTTGCCAGTATCGACAAAAGCTGACCGAAACCATCGTCGATAAACTTTATTGTTGATGGGCTTTCGGACACCGTCGTCAATATTGTGCCAGTATCGACGGGCGCCCGAAAACCGTCGTCGGTAAGGTATGCAATTAAAAAAACAGAAAATATTGTCCTGGCTTCGAGGCCAGCCCTAGCTCGATGGACAGATCACACAGGCATACAAACAGGCATCACAAGCATATATATCACAATAAGTTTCAAAACACTATACACATACCACTACACACTTAGCGAGTTCATGAAGCCAAAACCACAATGACAAAGAAGCAAAATACAAATGCGACTGCCCAATATGAAAACCTGCAAAACATAAAGAGTGTCAAAAGCAGGAAAATGAAATTCCTTAAGGCTGATTGAATCAGTGTCAAGAGTATTCTTATGTTTTTTGTGTTCATTTAGGTTTAATCGTGCTCCTGCCTACTTTTGTACATTGCAAAGCTGAAAAATATAATAATTGTGGGTTTATGTATGCTCAACACGAAGTGACTGGGTTGTGAATTTCTCCAGGTCAAGTGATCAAGGGTTGGGATCAAGGCATCAAGACCATGAAGAAAGGGGTATTTCTAATGAGCAACATCTATCTTGCCAGGGTATTTCCGTCCTGCACTTGCCAGAGCTGTCAAAACCATGAAAAAGGCAGAAATTGTGCTCCTTACAGTCCAACCACAATGTGAGTTCCTGTACTTCAGAATTCAAAACCTTGTTTCTTGTTACCCAATATTTAAGTTGGAGTATGATAATATTTAGAATTTCTTATTTCACAAGAACAGATGGTTTTGACGGGTTGGGCCGTGCCGGACTGGTGAGCCTGAAACCCCTTTATGTACATATATTAAATAATCATGCAAAAACATCAAATATCAATAAACAATATGTACCAATTAACGAACAACATAATAAACTAACTAATAAACAATTACAAATAATAAAATTTATTAATGAGCAACATAATAAACTAACTAACTAATGATCACTCGGGACGTCGATCTTGAGCCGTTTCACCTCGAATCGAGTAAGAAACTAACTAATGATCGGTGTATGGTCCGGAGGTGAGGAGAGAGGGAGAGAGAGAGAAAGAGAGGGGGGATGAGGAGAGGGAAAGGTAGAGGGACAGAGAGAGATAGAGGGAGATGAGGAGAGAGGAAGAGAGATGAGAGAGAGTAAATTAAGAAAAGAGAGAAGAGAGGAGCCATGGCCAGCAACTTAAACCCTGTCGACGCCGATTCAGAAGGGCGGGGCCAACTAGACTTGGCAGCACCCTCGTCTTCGTCGGCATCTATAATACTGGTGTCACCGGTCTCATCTACGGCTTGCCCATGTTCGTCCAGCCCATAAAGGCCATCGCCGCCGCGCTCTCCGACCCCTCCTTCGCCATCTCCGACTTAACTTCGCTATGTCTGCCGTCAAGTACATTCGCTACAAGCAGGATCTCGACAAGGGTAAGTCCAGGGGCCCCTACCTGTGGATGGGCCTCGACGACCTCGTGTTGGCCATCGCAGCCATATCCTCTCTCTCTCTCTCTCCCTCTCCTCATCTCCCTTTATCTCTCTCTGTCTTTCCCTCTCTAGAGCCCAACATGTTCTCGGCCCAATGACCCATCTTTTCTAGCGGAGGTCGGCATCTCTTGTCCCGTTGGCTACTGTCGATTCCAATTTCCAAGACTATGGTTACAAACAAACAAACAATCATGGCAGCGGCGCCGCCGCTCAGCTTCGCTGTGCTCCGTCGTCTGCGGCTCTTCTCATTGGCAGTCGTCATCCTCTTCGGCGTCGTGACCAGGGACGCCTCCGCCCTCACCCGGTAGGAGGGGGTTGGGAGTGGGGGGCAGCCACGGTGAGAGGGCCAGTCATGGTGGGATGGGATGGGGCGGTGGGGGGCAGCCATGGTGCATGGTGGGGAGGGGGTGGGGGGCACCCACGGTGGGGAGGGGGACGCCGGGAAGGGGGTGCTGGGGAGGAGGGGGAGGGGCGGCACAAGGGTAGGCGGCGGCGAGAGGTGGCACTGGGGAGGGCGCCACTGGGAAGGGGCGACACGGTGAGAGGCAGCGGCGTACGTGGGAGGCGGAGAACGGCGGCGGCGATGTGCGGCGGCAGCAGAGGCGGGCTCGCGGGCGGCAGTGGAGGCGGGAAATGAGTTGGTGGGGTGGAGCGCGGGGGTAGGTTAAAAATTTCTTGTCGACAACAGTGTAGGTTAACTATCGTCGACAAGCCATTATTGACGACGGTAAAGTTTGACCGTCGTCTATTACGGCTCGGGTGGGCCTGGTTTCGGCCTAGATAGGCGATAGTACTTAACTGACGATGGTCGGCCGTCGTCTTTTAGTAATTGACGATGGTACTATGCCAACCGTCGTCAATTACGGGCTAATTGACGACGGTTAGATTTAGCCGTCGTCAATTATTTAAAAGATGACGGTCCCGTCGTCTATTATTTTGGCCGTCGTCGCGATTTCTGTAGTGCTACTCTTCCTGTTTCATTTTAAATGACGTGATTAGTTTAATTTTACATTAACTAACGTCAAATGAAATAATACCAAATGAGTAATATGGTTATAGTATTCAACACACAGCTGCCTTGCCAGAGAGGCGACCATCTGTCCCACCTGCCCGGAATCCTTTGCTATAGGAACGTAGGATTTCTGTTTTGTTTTTGCTTTGCGTGTCGTGCCGTACATTGCGGAGAGGATTTCGCTTCGGACGGTACCGAACGCAAGCGATCGAATCACCGTGGTGGGTTCAGTCAGCACACTCGTGCCTACAGTATCCTCTCTTTGGGGTATCGTACTCGTACAGTCGTATCCTACTGAGGACGGACGGACTTATGGTCCCGCAGTGCAGCTGACGGGTGGGTAGATGGGCATCTTTGTACGGGCAGAGCTAGCGCTGCATGCGTCTGGCCAAGACTAGGGGTGAGCAAAAAAATCGAGACCGAAAAATCCGAATCGAAAAAATCGAGACCGGGACCGAAAAGACCGAAATATCGGATATCGAGTACCTATTCAGGTATCAAATCTAAATAATCGATATATTGATTTCAAATTCGGGTACTACTTCCGAGTACCCAAAATAACCGAATAACCGAACAATAAAATCTTTTATGATCTATGAATCCTAAACAATATGAATTTTGATTTCATTTGTGAGTTTTGATGTGTGAAATCATTGGATTAAACTATTTATTTACGATCCACCATTAATGAACTAATAATTTATTGTCTTTTGATATTAAATTTACGAATGATAGTAAATTTATATTGATCGTTGAGAGCATGAAATAAAAATAATGTACAATTCGGGTTGTCGGTACCCTAGAAACCGTACACCCCTTGAGGTTACAAAGATCTCAAAAGAAAGTCATCTACTTGATTTGAAGACCCTCGTAGGCCCACATGTCAGACATAACTGGACCCGCTTCTCCAACATGGTTAATCTCAGGGTCGCCACGTGTACTACTAAACCGGAGCTACCGCCCACAAGGGGGAAGCTCCAGGCCATATACCGAAATGGCACCTCCGGACTTAACCCCAGACCGAGAGAAGCTCCGGATCTGACACGCGTCGGGTAGCTCCGGAGCTACCTGTTTTCCACAGTATGCTCCAGAGCTGTCACGTGTCCAATCGACGGATCTTCAGTCTTTAACCTCCGGAAGACCTCGCAACGGCTCCGGATCTTCAAAGGGGAATTAAGGACTTCAAGACTCGATTAAGTGTCATTAATACCATATTAATGACACTTAAACGGACGATCTTAACACCAGTAACGGTGCTGTCAAAGCCCATTACAGGGTCATTAAGAGCAATTAAATGTGTATCAATACTAGTAACCGCCGGGGTCACATGTCAGGTCAGGCTAACTTGTAACGACATGCCCTTGTACTATAAAAGGACAGGCCGACGACACGTTTAGGGGAGACAGATAGAGACACACACGCCATTGACGCTCATACAGCTAATACAACACCAACACACCCGTGGAGTAGGGTATTACGCTCAGGCGGCCCGAACCATGTAACTCTTGTGTCTCCTGTGTCAATTTCTACTCACCTTCTTGAATCTTCGCGCGCCCATACCGAACATCAAACTCCCCTATCACTTTAGAAGTGTAGGGAGATCTGCCGGTTCCAAACCACCGACAGTTGATCTCTACCGGCGCGGTGCCAACGGCATCCTAATGCGGTGCATCACAAGGGAAGAATGTTGCGAACTCCTCGCAGAAATCCGTGGAGGCGAGTGTGGGAACCACGCATCTTCCCGCACGCTGGTCGGTAAAGCCTTTCGGCATGGCTTCTACTGGCCTACAGCGCTCCAGGATGCAACTGAGCTGCTGAAGAAATGTGAAGCATGCCAATTTCATGCAAAACAAATTCACACACCAGCTCAGCCCTTACAAATGATACCTCCTACATGGCCCTTCGCTGTGTGGGGGATGGACATCTTGGGACCTTTTCCCAAGAGCCGTCGGAGGTTACAAGTTCCTGTACGTCGCCATTGACAAGTTCACCAAGTGGCCGGAAGCAACTCCAGTTGTGACAATCAACAAGCAATTTGCTATCAACTTTTTGCAGTCCATTGTATGCAGATTTGGAGTCTCAAACAAAATCATCACTGATAATGGGACCCAATTCACAAGCTCTGCATTCCAAGGATATTGCGAAGACCTCGGCATACAAGTTTGCTACGCCTCCGTAGCTCACCCAGCCAGCAATGGCCAAGCCGAGAGAGCAAATGCTGAAATCCTTAAAGGACTTAAAACGCGCACCTATGAGCGCTTGAAAAAACATGAAGCCAACTGGATCGAAGAGCTTCTGCCCACTTTGTGGGCCAACAGGACATCTCAAAACCGGTCAACTGGAGAGACACCCTTCTTTCTGGTGTACGGAGCTGAAGCAATCCTTCCTCCGGAAATCACCTTGGGTTCACTTCGGGTCCGGACCTTCGACGAAGCCGCGCAGGACCAGCTCCGGCGTGAAGACCTAGACCTCCTTGAGGAGGGAAGGTGCCAAGCAGCTGTTCGGAATGCCCGATATCGCCAAGCCCTACGGCGTTATCACCGGCGGCATGTACACAACCGACAGCTCGAGGAAGGCGATCTGGTGCTACGGAGAATACAATCCAGAGAAGGGTTAAACAAACTCTCCCCCGGCTGGGAGGATCCCTTCCGAGTGATTAAAGTATCCCGTCCCGGAAGCGTTCGCTTGGCTACTGAGGATAGGACACCTCTCCCAAATCCTCGGAACATCGAGCATCTCCGTAAGTTCTACACTTAATACCACGGAGGTGAGTCTTGAGTAACTCGAGGTGTATGTTATAGAGTCATTGTACAGAGTCGGGTAGTTCCTCCGGAAGAGCAGCTGGACCTTTCCCGAAAGGTCCGCAAAGTTCACGCAACACTTGTCACAGTCTCAGGACTAAAAGTGTGGCTAACTACCCTGGGTCAAACGAGAAATGAAACACACTTAGTCTGGTTCCGTACCCTAAGAGTGTACTTGTTTCCCCTGTACCCTGGACCTATAATGAAAGACATCTTCATGTGAAATAGACTCCATGTGCATTTATTTTGTACAGGTTCAACATTTTTATTTTTCTCTTTCTTGTCTATAACAAAGACGTATAATTCTTAAGAAATTTTAGTTCGACCGGTTTATATACGATACGAATTGTATTGTTAATTCCTTTGGATTCAAATATTGTTCATGGCCAACTCGCTTGAAAGCCGCCAAGCCAACCTAGGGCTGGAGTGTGCTATCGACTTAGCCTGGTCAAGCACCCTAAGTACGCCACTCAACTTACACCCCGGCAGGCCGAAGTAAGGCGGGTCCATGTACAGTTGGATCTGGAAGAAAAGACAACGCATTCGGTTGTATTTAGAATCGCGTTTGACTTAAAATCTTCTTGAGAGTCGTAAGTCGCGACGAAGTTATAGACAAGAAACAAATTTTAATATTTTTCTTGGCTTAAGTGTGCAGGAAAAATAAAATCTAAGTTGATGGAGAAAAGCTGGAGCTAACTAAGCTCCGACACCCCGGAGGACTAACTATCGATGTTCTACGCGTTGATAGAGACTATTGCCGGAGCTATCAAGCTCCAGCGATAGACAATGCCGGAGCTTCTAAGCTCCGACAACCTCAGGGGACCTACACTATCGAAGACTTCGAACCTAAATTCTACAAGTTCAGAGCAAAAGATTCTTCAACAGAACGCAATATCCTCTTGGTACATGTTCACAATCAAATTGTGTACATCTACCAGGGGGCCAAGTGAAGACAAAAGCGTTGAAGACAAAAAGTGAAATTCACAAAAAATTGGGGATTTCATTTATCTGGAGACAAGGGATTACATCTGGAGACAAGGGATTACAAAATTGAGTAAGAAGAAGAGAAAATATAAGTGAGAATTACAGAGATAGTCCTAGACCCTATGGAAGAATTGGGCGACTTTCTGGGCAACCTCTGACACGTTGGCTCGGGCAGCTTCCCCTTCTCCTTCGATGGGACCTTCAAGCACCGGGTCAAAAGGAAATTGGGAGTTTCGGCTGGTGTAGCACGTCAACACATATTCTGCGACGTTCTTCGCCAGGGATTGCCCCTCAACCTCCAATTGGTCTGCGATGACATCGCCCACCTTGGAGAGCTTGCTACCTGCTGAGCTCAACGCCTGCAGCGCTAGGTCCGGCTCCGGCTCCGGATCATCTGGGCGCACGGGGCTGAAACCCATCGGTGTCAGTGCATCGTTGGCCTTGCCCAGGAACTCCCAAATCTGTAGGGAGTCCGCAGTCCTCAAGCCCTTCATTTCTTCCAAGGATCTTCTGGCCGCCATCAGTTCGGAATTCTCACGGGCGAGGTGCTCAACTTCTTTGGCGTTTTCCTGAATCTTCTCAGCAACCCGCTTTTCGAGTTTCCCGAGCTCCTCCTCCCGGAGGTGGATCTTGTTCCGGCGGTCGACCATGTCCTTCTCTCTACCCCTCACTTTTTTCTCCCTGGCAGTAAGGGCACACTCTTGTTCGTAGAGTTCCTGCCCTCGCACCCAGGCCTTCTCCTCTTCCTCTTGGCAGCGCTCTTCCAATTTTTTGGCACGCTCCTCGAGGCCCTTGTCAGCCAGAGCCACCTTCTCGGTGAGCTCCTCCTCCCTCCTCAGGACGTCATCCCGCAGCTCTAGGAGTTTCTGCTCTTCATCTTCGAGTCGTTTCTCCCTCTTTTCAAGTGCCTCTCAGCGCTTGATGAGTGCAGTGTTAATGGCCTCAAGCTTTTCATGGCGTTCATCGGCCGCACTGTTGGCTGCTTTGGCCTGTTCGTAGATCTCCTGGGATTGAGCATCGAGGGCGCGAGTCATACTCTCCCTGTCATCCAGTAACTTGCCCCAGTATTCCAGGCGGATCTTCTCCCGCTTGATTCACTCCTTGTCATCCGCTAGCCTCGACTGCGCCAGCTTGGTCTCGAAGTAGAGCCGGTTACGCCACCGCCTAAGGGTTTGACGCTCCTCTTCAAGAGCCTTGCTGTCGTGGAAGAAGGCCAGTTGGACTTGACGCAGACTGGAACATGCGTTGTCAATAGACAGTGACAACGGGATGGGTTTCGGACCTGCTGGGGTCTCCCCTGCTGGTTCCAGCGGGTCTTCAGATACAAAAATTGGGTCCCACTCCACAAGAGTGGTCCCCTGAGTCTCCATGGCACTAGGGCCGTCCTCCGGGATGGCCTCAGTCGCCATCGAGGAAGGCCCCGCCGCCAGGTCTTCGTTCACCCCCTCAGGCAGGGGGCCAGCGACTTCGCTTGGGCACTCCGGCTCGGCCGCAGTACCTCCGACGTCGTCGCTTCCGGAGCAGGAGCCACTACTGGCTCCAGTCTGGGCACCTCTTCTGATGGGGGCTCAAGCTCTGTCACCTCTTCAACAACCGGCTCAGGAGCCGAAAGATCTTCAACATCGACCGACCCTGTGGCCGGAGCTCCAACAATGACCGGCTCAGCGGCAGGTGCTTCGGAGGTGGCCGGCCCAACTGCCGGAACCTCCTCAGCTTCCGGCGCGCGTGCTAGGGCTTCAATCACCTCCGGCTCAACCGCCGGGGCTTCGACAATTTCCGGCTCAGAGGCCAGGATTACTGCTTCCTCCGGCTCAACAGCCGGAGCTTCCATCATCTCAGCACCAGGACCCGGAGCTTCAACCTCCGGGACAGGTGCCACTGGCACATCTTCACTCCCGTGGTCCAGCGCTACCACGGGAACTTCTGGGGATGAGTCGAGGTCCATAACCACGACAGCCGGCGCCGGAGCTGTCGCAGCCTCAGCCACCACTTGGGGCGGCACCAGGACAGGAGGAGAAGCTCCCACCCTCACGGCTTCAGCCACTGTGGCAGAGGGTGGAGCTTCACTCCCGTTCTTGGGGACGCTGCGGATGATGAACGAAGAAAATTAAAAAATAGTTGCTACAATTAAAACAACTATCCAAGGTAGAGATTAAAAATTACCTTGGGAGGCTTCCGCACCAGCTTGCGCGAAACCTTTTTCCCGGGCGTTCTGGGTTGGTCATAGCCGGCGTGGAAGCTCCGGAAGGCCCCTCGGAACTCATCGCAGCCACGGGCGTTTCCCGAGTCGACGCCCCCTCGATCGGGAAGAACCCCCGGACCTGGAGGCCTTCACCGGCCCTGGTGCTGGATTTGCGTGCCCGGAGCTAACATCCCGGGAGGACCCCACCGTCGGAACAGTCGCGCTCCGGGAGGACCCCACCGCGGGAACAGTCGCGCTCCGGGAGGACCCCACTGCGGGAACAGTCGCGTTCCGGGAGGACCCCACTACGGGAACAGTCGACGTAGTTGTAGAAGACCTTCCCCTCCGGGGAGAAGGAGCTGACGCAGAAGTAGCGGGCCTGACGGACCTTCCGCCGACATACTGCAGCTTCCTCTTCCGGCTCACACGTTCCTCCGCCAGCTCCTTGCCCTTGCCGACGACCTCTTCCCTCGGCTTCGGAGCAGGGTCGGAGCCATCCTTGGGCACTCTGGGGATCGCTACCCCGGTGGTTGACCTTCTCTCGACGACACCAAGGTCGTCAAGCACGGGCATCTTCCGCCGAAGCTCCCTGCTGAACTCCACTTCTACGTTCAGAGGAAGAAAAGCAAATGGTGGAGTCAAGTCGCCGCCTTCGACATCGATGCCGTGCTGGAACTTCTTGAGGTCAAACTCCAAGGTTTTCCCCACCATGTTGGACTTCAACCCGGTCTCGACCCGGTCGTCGTCCATCACGCTGTTGAGGGCCCATGCGAGTTTCTCCCTCCTCTTCAGTGGTGCCCACCTGTTGACCAAGAAGTTGCAAAACACCGCCTGAGGAGTCAATCCTCCCTCCACGCATTGGCGGATCCTGGTCAAAGCAGGGTTGAAGGCTTCCACCAGCACCGGAGCTTCACTCCAGATTGTTGTGTCAATGCTGGGAAGGCCTTCGGGCAGCTCCAACCTCTCGTGCTCCTCCACCCGGACGACTATCCAGTCCTTCTTCCAGTCATCCCACTTCCCAGAGGGAAATGACCGGAGGTACTTGAATGGGCACTTCTTCGCTTCACGAAGTAGTAGAAGCCAAGGTACTCATTGCTCCTACCGGTGGTATGGACGGTGAAGAAGGTCCGGAAAAGTTCGATACAGGGGGGATACCCACCCACATTTCACAAAAGTGGACGAAGATAGACACGAGGAGAATGGAGTGAGGGCCAAGGTGGTATAGCTGCAGACCATAGAAGTCCAGCAGCATCAAGAAAAAGGAAGAAAAATGTGGGATCAACCCCACCATGGCGTACGAGGAGAAGTACACCATTTCGACGGAGTGCTCCTTCTCGAACGGGAGCTCCCCACCGGCGCGGACCGAGCGGCTGAAGAAGTCCGAGGACCATCCCATGAGGGCCCGGACCTTCTTCAGGTCGTCGTCGGTCTTCAAGCGACTCTCGCGGAGACCCAACTCCATCGCGGCACGGCTAGGCAAGAGAAGAAAAGCGAAGCACAAGTTGGGAGTTTGAGCGCAAGAACGGATGGGGGGCGTGAAGAACTTCCGACGGTGCGCGCTTTCCTTATTAAGTAAGCCCTCGCAACGCTTGGATGGAAACCACAAGGAAGTCGAAGGTACCACCCAAAAATTCCACCCAGCCGATGACAAGCGGGCCCGGGACCACCCCGACGATCAAGTCGAGGTTCTTACCCAGGCGAACGGTTGTCATTATGAGGCGGGAAGCCCAAAGGCGGCGGCCTGACAAGGCGCGCGGAACCGATACGGCTTTCGTATCGGGAACTGGCGACCTTCAATTGCGTGAGATCCGCACGCCAAAGATCTCATCTGCCGCACGCGGCGAGGATTTAACTCCAAATCCTCGCCAACGGCACCTCCAAAGACCTTTGAAGACCCAGTTCAAAAGTCGCGAGGATGGACCCACCTCCGGCGGAATAACTTCACCCCAGTAGTCTTCCCCGGAGGTAGGTCCAGGGGGCCACTGTCGGTACCCTAGAAACCGTACACCCCTTGAGGTTACAAAGATCTCAAAGGAAAGTCATCTACTTGATTTGAATACCCTCAGAGGCCCACATGTCAGACATAACCGGACTCGCTTCTCCAACATGGTTAATCCCAGGGTCGCCACGTGTACTACCAAACCGGAGCTACCGCCCACAAGGGGGAAGCTTCGGGCCATATACCGAAATGGCACCTCCGGACTTAACCCCATACCGAGAGAAGCTCTGGATCTGACACGCGTCGGGTAGCTCCGGAGCTACCTGTTTTCCACATTATGCTCCGGAGCTGCCACGTGTCCAATCGACGGATCTTCAGCCTTTAACCTCCGGAAGACCTCGCAACGGCTCCGGATCTTCAAAGGGGAATCAAGGACTTCAAAACTCGATTAAGTGTCATTAATACCATATTAATGACACTTAAACGGACGATCTTAACACCAGTAACGGTGCTGTCAAAGCCTGTTACAGGGTCATTAAGAGCAATTAAACGTGTATCAATACTAGTAACCGCCGGTGCCACATGTTGGGCCAGGCTAACTTGTAACGGCCTGCCCTTGTACTATAAAAGGACAGGCCGACGACACGTTCAAGGGAGACAGATAGAGACACTGCTACAATAAGCCTCATCACAGGCGGCTCCAAACCTATTATCACAGACGGCTTTTAAAACCGCCTGAAACGAAGAGTCTGTGATAATCCGCAATTTCACAGGCGGAGAAGTGAAACCGCCTGTGAAGACTAATTATCATAGGCGGTTCTTCACTAAGGATAGCCGCCTGTGAAGATCGATTATCATAGGCGGTTCTTTACTTAGGCTAGCCGTCTGTGAAAATACTTTATCACAGACGGGTCGTGCAGCACATATAACCGTCTGTGATAAACTTCTTATCACAGACGGTTATTGAAGAATAACTAACCGTCTATGATAAGAAGTCTTCACAGACGGGTATTGAAGCATTACTAACCGTCTATGATAATTTGTATTCACAGGCGGATTTTGAAGCATAACTAACCGCCTATGATAATATGTCTTCACAGGCGGGTTTTGAAGCATAACTAACCGTCAATGATAATGTGTCTTTACAGACGGTTATTGAAGCATAACTAACCCGTCTATGATAATGAAGTTATCACAGACGGAGTTTACCTATATCAGCCGTCTGTGAAGACCCTTTAACGCAGCCGGTTTCTACCATAACAGACACCGCCTGTGAAAATTAGGTTATCACAGATGTTTCTTTACTTGTATCTAGCCGCCTGTGATAATTGTTTTTCACAGTCATGCAGTACTACTGCTGTTATTTCTAATTTCCAGGTCAATTCAATATAATCACAGAACAAAAAACAACAATCATCACAGAACAAAAGACAACAATATTATCATCACAGAAGTCAATTTCACTAAAACAATATACATATGTACAAGTTACAGATACAATTTCATCTCAAAGTTTACAAGTTTTCACTAAAAACTGTTTAGATTGGTATAGTCGCAAAGTTCTGGCACATCAGCTGCTGAACCTCTCTTATCAAAGAACTTCCCCGTTTTGTGCAAAATTTCGCGACGAATGAACTGACAGAGTTCAGAAGCAATCCTGTCGGCTCCTCCATCAGGAATACTTCTACAAACCGGCCATTCTTCGTTCAGATTCTTCTTGTGCTGCAATATAACACATAACAAGGTTTAGAATGTGTTGGTTTCAACAATCTCAAAGTATAGATCAAAGTGAGAGTATACAAGAATTTAGTAGGTATTTTTGGAGCAGTTGTACTATGAGCAATTGAATTTTGAAGTTGGAATCAAAATATGAAAATAATGTTTCTCGTAATATTGAACAGCAGAGAATATAAGCATTAAACTATGCTAGTTACAATGAAAATGAAACACAAAAGTAAGAAAATAAGGTATCGACATTAAGGATAACTTACATCCTCACGATTGACTCTATATACGGCGGCGGTCCGAAGATGCTCGCATACATAATACCCGCATAAGACACTCCCAGCAGGCTGCTTCGGACAAGCATAATACGTTTTAATGTCCAATGCATTCGTATTAGGAGGTCTCTGACCGCCAAGCTGTTCCGCGTAAAACCGCCAAGCGCTGTAATACAAGAAATGTCATATAAAACTTGTCAACACATTCTAAATGTGCGTAAATTAAAATTATTGAATAAACGTACTTTTTCAAAATGGAAAGGAAATCTTTGTAACGATCTGGTGGGTAATCGGCTGAGTCCAAGACTGTTGCCATTCCCTGCGTTGGCTTGATGAAGATCATTATGTAGTGATTACTGCAAACATACAAACACACGTGTTAACAATTACCAATAATTGCTATTTCAATGCCATGTGTCGAACTTACTCGAAGTGGTACGGAGCCTTTACGAGGTCCTGGCCGTCTCTGACAAAGTTAAACATCGCATGTCCTATGTAAGCTGCAACTTCTGCCTTTCTATCCTTCTTAAGTTTTGCAATTGCTCTTTCAAAATTTTTTTTTTCATGTGTTTGTACTGGCTTGATTCTCGATTTGCCTGGACGTCGAATAGCGACTTTGCAATCCTAGTAGGGTCAAGGATACCTGTCTTGTGCGCCAACTTTTCATTATCCATGTATTGCATCCTATTGAAGAAGTCCAGAATTGTTATAATCTCATGAAATGCGTATGCGTGTAGTAAGAAAAGCAAATACAAAATATTAGAGCACTTACAAGCACCAGACGAGCAGCAGGTTGATTTCGAGCATGCCCCGATGGAAAAGGGAAAGCAGCTCTTCAAATAAAATGACTCGTTTATCTACTCCAGTGCTCCAGAATGCTTCTTTTGGAATACGAAATGTGACGCACTGAAGACCATATTTTGTGCTGGCAGTGATGTACCACTCATGCATTCTTCTGAGCGCGACGGGTTGTTTGCTAAGTTGTACGGATGTCATTAACGGCTTCCCATTCTCAAATTTAGGAGGAACATCCTCAAGCTTGTATATTGGAACTCCTGGTTTAACTAAAGCCGTCCGCCGATTATACATGACACCGTCTTCTTCCCACTCCTCGATATCTTCTAATGCTGGCTCATGAGAAGAACGAGATGCACTCGATTTTCTAATATTTTCCTTCATAGCTTCCAAATACTTTGTCACTTCTGATGAAGGTTTCTTATTTTCGTATGAGCTAACTTTGACAGGCACTGATGATCGAGGAGTAGTCGTCGGAAGTTGGACACTGGCTTGTTGTTGAACCTGTTGTTCAACTGATTGCTCTTTACTCCCAGCAGCTGGCTCTAGTACTACTTCAAGCTGTTGCTCAACTAGTTGCTCTTTACTAGCAACAGCTTGCTCTGGTACTGCTTGAAGTTGTTGTCCAACTTGTTGCTCTTGGATATCATCATCCTTGCTCAGACATAGGGGGAGTGGATCTTCCCGGACTGGGAGTGGATCTTCATGCACTTTCGCCTTAGAAGATGGGGTTGCAGTATTTGGAGATGCGACGGGGCTAGAAATTGGCTCATCGTCCAACACGATATCGCGTCGGTGCCAAAGGATTAATTGGTTGACATCCTGCCTCAGAGTCGCGATCCCCTCAGGTGTGACGTGGTCTATTTCATAATCTTCATAATCATTATCAATGATCTGAAGAACTTGCACCACAGAATAATACAACGGAAGTGGACTCCCGTTGAAGTCACGATCAGGCTTTGCCATAGCAGTGGCAACCTGTTTGGTTTTGTTCCCTGCTCTGCCTATCGGGACAAGAAGACGACAAGATTTGTCGTTAGCAATATCATCGACAGGGAACTTATGGGCTGACCCTGAGCCTGGCACGGAACCAACGCTGCTAGGGTAGGCAGTTGGAGATACTAATTGCTCCTTTTGCACCGGAACCATCATTGTACTCGGTGCCACTAATTGTCCTGATTGTCTAAGTTGTTCCATAATTTCTTGCATATTTTCTTTGACCTTTTGAGCAATTGTTTCATCAAGTGTTTTCTTAAACTTCTCACGTCTTCTATATGTGTCTTTATCTTTAGGGAAACCATCTAGCCAAGACATTTGAGAAGAGACCGCTCGAACCCGTCCGCTGTGTTCAGGGTTTCCCAAGATAGCGTTAAGTTGGTCATTCTCCCTCTTCGGCTTGAAGAGACCCTTCTGTTGCTTTTCAATTACTTCTTTCATTTTATCCTCTACTTCATTCAGAGAGTCGGGCTTTTCAAGTTTGCCCTCGCTGGTCAAACCTGACCGAGCAAAGACCCAGCGTTGAGTTCGCTCATCGCACCCTTCTAATGGGTGAGGATTGCCCTTACTAAGAATGTCGTCTATTATCTTATTCCATTTCTGGACTTTGGGGCCATATCCGGCAGACCCCAAGCGATGATGGTATTTGTTCTTTTTTGCAAGCTCTGACCTAGTTGCACTTAGAGCTTTAGCATCAGGTGTGCTCTTTTGACGAACAAACTCTTGCCACTGAGCTTGTGTGATTTTTCCCATCTTCCTCGGGCTAGGGACCTTATTGGCCTTAACATAAGCATTCATTTCACTCTTCCAGCATCGAAACTTCTTGCCGCAAGAGACCAATGTTGCTTTCTTTACAGCTTCTTCTGTGCCTTTCGGGAACTTGAATTGTTTCTTTATCTTTTCCCACAACTCATTCTTGGTCTGCTCGGGTAATTTCCTCCAATTCTCGGTTGTGATCGGCACAACCTCCCTAACAAGAAAACCGCATGCATTACGGTACTTGGTAACTGAATCTAGTGGTTCTTGGGGAAGCCCACTTGGACCGACCCTTGTTATGTACATGATGCGGTCCAATAGACCCTTATTGGGACCTCGTTGCCCTCGTTTCCGCTTGAGTGAAGCTGAGGATTCATCCATTGGTGAACCTTCTGCGGTTTTAGGAGCCGATGTCACCTCATTGTCTTCGAGATTAATCTAGGTAGAAAAAAATTATAAGACTTCGTATACTTGACAACCAACATTAACTTGAACTGCTGAAGTTAAGATTCGTGATCCATACCTCGTCGGCAGGATCATATTCCGGGTCTAGATCCACTGAAGTCTTTTTAATTTTTATATTCGGAAAAGGATCCGAAGGACTGTGATAGGAGCCTGAACTGCTGGAGTCAGTAAACTCCATATTGTCTTCTTTGTTGTTACAATCAGGACCAGTCTTCTTAGGGCTTTCCATGCTAGATCTAATAAGACAAAAAATCTAATAAATGGCATAACTAAATTTGGTCATATTTAAAACAAATTTTCTCAATTTTGGCTCAATTAAGTAAATTTAGCCAAAACACATTTTTGAAGTTATATAGGTCTAACTAAATTCTTGTATCATAGAGATCGGCATCATATGCTCAGACTCCATCGCCACACCTAGTGTTACCTAGATATGGGCGTGAGGATGCTCCTGGCATCACAAATGAGTTGGCCAGCAACTTTTGTTTGGCTTCAGAGCTAAATATAGCATAACTTTGGTAGCTCAGATTAGGTACAATTGCTAAAATGAAGCTGATGGAGCCACAAGTGCAGACATCTTTGGTAGCACAGATTAGCTACAATTGCTCAAATGAAACTTAGAGAAATAAAAGCAAACTTAGCCAAACTTAGTCTAGCATAGCTAACTCTAAGCAAAAGTAGCCAAATATAGCTAAATATAGCATAACTTAGTCAAAATTAGTCAAGTATAACTATATCTAATGTAACTTAGCCAAAATTAGCCAAATTTGGTCAACTTAACCAAATATAGCTAAATCTTGCCCCTAATAGAGAATTATGTGGCATATGCAAGGCCGATGACAGAAATAGGGAATATACTGCTGTTACTAGAGTCTAGAATCATGTTTACCACTAATGTGTCGGAACAGTTTCAGACACACAGAACCAACTACCAATTTATCGTGATATAACCATCCACATAAATCTTGCCCCACCGAACCCTAACCAAAGATGCCACCGAACTTGACAGTTTTTCGAATTCCACCGAACCCTAACCAAGGATGCCTACCATTATCTAATTCCCGAACCCTAACCAAGGATATGCAAGGCGGCAGCGAGGGCGGGGAGGGAGGCGGCACGGCGAAGGAGGATGGAAGGTCGAAGGGTTTAGGGTTTACCTTGAAGCTCGGCGGTGACGGAAATGGCTTCGCTCGGCGTACCTGGAAGTGAGGAGGGCGAAGCTCGGCGGCGACGGCGAAGCTCGGCGACGACGGCGAAGCTCGGCGACGACGGCGAAGCTCGGCGACGGCGAAGCTCGGCGGCGTACCTGGAAGTGACGAGGGGAAACACTTGGCGGCAAACGAAATTTTGGCAGCCTAACGGCGTCTAAGTGTTTCGCCCGGGTTAGGTTTTTCCAATGCTGCCGAGGGGTATATATAGGCTCACATTTTCTCAGGCGGATTTTAAGTACCGACCGTCAGGGAAGACTGTTATCTCAGTCGGATTTTACTTACCAACCGCCTGAGAAGATACAATTATCTCAGGCGGTTGGTTAGTAACACCCGTCTGAGAAGATACAATTATCTCAGGCGGTTGGTTAGTAACACCCGCCTGAGTTAAACATGAAGATATTTACTTCTTAATTTGATGAACGCCTACATAAAGACCCCTCACCAACCGGGATGAGGATCCCCTGACTTAATCAGCGGTCACTGACATGTGGACCCGGTCCCACACGTCAGTGACCATGTCACGCGTGCGCGACCTTTCTTTTCCCCGAGGTGCGACCTTTCTTTTCCACTCCGCGCGGCCTTAAAGACCCAACACCACTATGGCTCACAAGCGCATCGCTCACTTTGAATCCTCTTGTTTTCTTCGTCTTCCTCCGCTCCGACGACCCAACACCACTATGGCCGACCTTCCGCCGCCAAGCCCTCCGAGGGAGCCACCTTGCAAGAAACAATGTTGCAGCTCCCCCGAGAAGATCAACGCCGAGCAGCGCCTCCTCATGGCGCGAGAGGCGTACAACAATACGTCTCGCGCCATGAGTGCCTTGGGGCTGGGTACCCTTCCAGAGTATACTGGAATGGGTACCTTGGGCCACTACCTCTACGCCCTCGTGGGGGTGGCTGATCGTCTCGACATTCTGTTCGCGACGATGGCCCAGGTTCTTGGCCCCCAGGGCCGTAGAACGCTGGTGGAGGCGACGGCTAGCAACCTCGGGGTTGCACCGCCGGTGCAGCCGGTGCAGCCGGTGCAGCCGGTGCCGGAGTCGCCGCCGGAGGACGAGGAGGAGGAGATGGAAGAGGAGTAGGAGTAGGATTTAATTAGTTTTTCTTTTTGTTGTTTTTAGTTGCTTCTGTTTTGTAAATATTGTTAATGAATGAAATCTATCTTTTTTCATCTATGTGATTGAATATTACTTGTGTATCTTTTGTGTTCTTGTGTGTTCTTGTGTAAATATTGTGCATCTTGTGTGTTCTTTTGTGAGATGTGCATATTGTTAATGAATGAGTATCTTGTGTGTTCTTGAACTGTGTGAATGATTGAATATTGTTAATGGATGTAGTGTGTTCATCGTTAATTAAAATTTCACGTCTGAGAAGAAATTAATTTGATATTTACCAAAACATTACAATGTCAGCTATACAAGTTTTAAAAATATTTTGTTCATGTGGTAGATGTTAATTTTATACAAATGTAGAAGAAAGAATCATCGAATTTGGACACAATTTGCAGAATCTAAACATGTTTGAGTATTTATATTGGAATCTAAATAAAAAAGAAGCAAGGGATAAGGAAACTGAAGAACAGTATCGGGCATTATCTCAGGCGGTTGTTAAGCAATAACCGCCTGTGAAGATATTTACTTCTTCTTATTTAATATTCTTGATTAAATTTGGTCCTTTAAAAAGGCAAAAATCCACCTTCTTGTAATATTATTGATAAGTAAAGGTTACCATTAAATTTCACTTCATAAATCCTTTGAAATTGGTCAGAACATAAAAAACATACAACAAATGCTATTTTTCATTTTTCTATCTTGATGAATATAATGCTTTTTTCATTTATTTTTTCAGTGGACATTTTTAATCATCATACCAACATCTAGGAATTTTTTCATATTTTTTTAAATTTTTTGGAATCAATGTGTGTTCATAATTTGATGAATGCCTCATATGAATATGAGCATTTAGTTAGAATGGTGGATAATTTGAAGTTTGACATGTTGGAATGCTTTTAAAAAAATTAAAAGAATTCATACATGTATAAATTATACAAATATGTTCATACCAACAATTTTGAGTGAAGGAACCTTTTTTTTTATGAGATACACAAATGTGAATAATATGTGAGTAGAAATTAATTTGATATTTACCAAAACATTACAATGTCAGCTATACAAGTTTTAAAAATATTTTGTTCATGTGGTAGATGTTAATTTTATACAAATGTAGAAGAAAGAATCATCGAATTTGGACACAATTTGCAGAATCTAAACATGTTTGAGTATTTATATTGGAATCTAAATAAAAAAGAAGCAAGGGATAAGGGAACTGAAGAACAGTATCGGGCATTATCTCAGGCGGTTGTTAAGCAATAACCGCCTGTGAAGATATTTACTTCTTCTTATTTAATATTCTTGATTAAATGTGGTCCTTTAAAAAGGCAAAAATCCACCTTCTTGTAATATTATTGATAAGTAAAGGTTACCATTAAATTTCACTTCATAAATCCTTTGAAATTGGTCAGAACATAAAAAACATACAACAAATGCTATTTTTCATTTTTCTATCTTGATGAATATAATGCTTTTTTCATTTATTTTTTCAGTGGACATTTTTAATCATCATACCAACATCTAGGAATTTTTTCATATTTTTTTAAATTTTTTGGAATCAATGTGTGTTCATAATTTGATGAATGCCTCATATGAATATGAGCATTTAGTTAGAATGGTGGATAATTTGAAGTTTGACATGTTGGAATGCTTTTAAAAAAATTAAAAGAATTCATACATGTATAAATTATACAAATATGTTCATACCAACAATTTTGAGTGAAGGAACCTTTTTTTTTATGAGATACACAAATGTGAATAATATGTGAGTAGAAATTAATTTGATATTTACCAAAACATTACAATGTCAGCTATACAAGTTTTAAAAATATTTTGTTCATGTGGTAGATGTTAATTTTATACAAATGTAGAAGAAAGAATCATCGAATTTGGACACAATTTGCAGAATCTAAACATGTTTGAGTATTTATATTGGAATCTAAATAAAAAAGAAGCAAGGGATAAGGGAACTGAAGAACAGTATCGGGCATTATCTCAGGCGGTTGTTAAGCAATAACCGCCTGTGAAGATATTTACTTCTTCTTATTTAATATTCTTGATTAAATGTGGTCCTTTAAAAAGGCAAAAATCCACCTTCTTGTAATATTATTGATAAGTAAAGGTTACCATTAAATTTCACTTCATAAATCCTTTTAAATTTGTCAGAACATAAAAAACATACAACAAATGCTATTTTTCATTTTTCTATCTTGATGAATATAATGCTTTTTTCATTTATTTTTTCAGTGGACATTTTTAATCATCATACCAACATCTAGGAATTTTTTCATATTTTTTTAAATTTTTTGGAATCAATGTGTGTTCATAATTTGATGAATGCCTCATATGAATATGAGCATTTAGTTAGAATGGTGGATAATTTGAAGTTTGACATGTTGGAATGCTTTTAAAAAAATTAAAAGAATTCATACATGTATAAATTATACAAATATGTTCATACCAACAATTTTGAGTGAAGGAACCTTTTTTTTTATGAGATACACAAATGTGAATAATATGTGAGTAGAAATTAATTTGATATTTACCAAAACATTACAATGTCAGCTATACAAGTTTTAAAAATATTTTGTTCATGTGGTAGATGTTAATTTTATACAAATGTAGAAGAAAGAATCATCGAATTTGGACACAATTTGCAGAATCTAAACATGTTTGAGTATTTATATTGGAATCTAAATAAAAAAGAAGCAAGGGATAAGGAAACTGAAGAACAGTATCGGGCATTATCTCAGGCGGTTGTTAAGCAATAACCGCCTGTGAAGATATTTACTTCTTCTTATTTAATATTCTTGATTAAATTTGGTCCTTTAAAAAGGCAAAAATCCACCTTCTTGTAATATTATTGATAAGTAAAGGTTACCATTAAATTTCACTTCATAAATCCTTTGAAATTGGTCAGAACATAAAAAACATACAACAAATGCTATTTTTCATTTTTCTATCTTGATGAATATAATGCTTTTTTCATTTATTTTTTCAGTGGACATTTTTAATCATCATACCAACATCTAGGAATTTTTTCATATTTTTTTTAAATTTTTTGGAATCAACGTGTGTTCATAATTTGATGAATGCCTCATATGAATATGAGCATTTAGTTAGAATGGTGGATAATTTGAAGTTTGACATGTTGGAATGCTTTTAAAATAATTAAAAGAATTCATACATGTATAAATTATACAAATATGTTCATACCAACAATTTTGAGTGAAGGAACCTTTTTTTTTATGAGATACACAAATGTGAATAATATGTGAGTAGAAATTAATTTGATATTTACCAAAACATTACAATGTCAGCTATACAAGTTTTAAAAATGTTTTGTTCATGTGGTAGATGTTAATTTTATACAAATGTAGAAGAAAGAATCATCGAATTTGGACACAATTTGCAGAATCTAAACATGTTTGAGTATTTATATTGGAATCTAAATAAAAAAGAAGCAAGGGATAAGGGAACTGAAGAACAGTATCGGGCATTATCTCAGGCGGTTGTTAAGCAATAACCGCCTGTGAAGATATTTACTTCTTCTTATTTAATATTCTTGATTAAATGTGGTCCTTTAAAAAGGCAAAAATCCACCTTCTTGTAATATTATTGATAAGTAAAGGTTACCATTAAATTTCACTTCATAAATCCTTTGAAATTGGTCAGAACATAAAAAACATACAACAAATGCTATGTTAAGAAGCCGTGGTGCAGGGGACGCGCCGCACGAGGTCTGCGGAGAAGTTAAGAAGCCGTGGTGCAGGGGACGCGTGCGACGGAAGGATCTCTGAAGATCGTCTTCCACAGTGGTTTAATTGTGCGCCGCACGAGGTCTGCAAAGAGTTCAATGCGCAATGAACAAAATATTTTGTTCAGTTGGTAGATGTTAATTTAATACAAATGTAGAAGAAAGAATCAGCGAATTTGAACACAATTTGCAGAATGTAAACATGTTTGAGTATTTATATTGGAATCTAAATAAAAAAGAAGCAAGGGATAAGGAAACTGCAGAACAGTATCCGGCATTATCCCAGGCGGTTGTTAAGTTATACCCGCCTTAGATAAACGTATTTGTAGACGGTTGTTAAGTACCAACCGCTGTGAAGATCTTTACTTCTTTTTTCTCAGGCGGTTTATAAGTAATAACCGCCTGAGATAATCATTTTTGAAATTACAATATGTTATTTAACGGCCTGAGAAGTGTTAATTAACTGACGCGCCGCACGAGGTCTGCGGAGAAGTTGAGAAGCCGTGGTGCAGGGACGCGTGCAAGGATCTCTCAAGATCGTCTTCCACAGTGGTTTAATGGTGCGCCGCACGAGGTGTGGCAAAGAGTTCAATGCGCAATGAACTAAATATTTTGTTCAGTTGGTAGATGTTAATTTAATACAAATGTAGAAGAAAGAATCATCGAATTTGAACACAATTTGCAGAATGTAAACATGTTTGAGTATTTATATTGGAATCTAAATAAAAAAGAAGCAAGGGATAAGGAAACTGCAGAAGAGTATCGGGCATTATCCCAGGCGGTTGTTAAGTTATACCCGCCTTAGATAAACATATTTGCAGGCGGTTGTTAAGTACCAACCGTCTGTGAAGATTTTTACTTCTTTTTTCTCAGGCGGTTTATAAGTAATAACCGCCTGAGATAATCATTTTTGAAATTACAATATGTTATTTAACGGCCTGAGAAGTGTTAATTAACTGACGCGCCGCACGAGGTCTGCGGAGAAGTTGAGAAGCCGTGGTGCAGGGACGCGTGCAAGGATCTCTCAAGATCGTCTTCCGCAGTGGTTTAATTGTGCGCCGCACGAGGTCTGCAAAGAGTTCAATGCGCGGGAAACGAACCGCTCCCTCGTCTACTCCGCACAGACCTATATAAGGCGCGTTGTCGGTTATGGACAAGCACAAAACTTTTCTCCACTCCTTTCTTCTTCTCCTAGCCCGCCGCCGATTAACCACCACAGCCATGGCCAGCCTTCCACCACCTAGCCCTCCGAGTCAGCCATGCAAGCGGATACGCTGCACCTCCCCCGAGAGGGTGAATGACGACCAGCGCGTTCCACCGCCGGTGCAGCCGGAGCCACCGGTACAGCCGGAGCAATCGGCTCAGCCGGAGAAGCCGACCCTCTCTCCTGCTGCATCGTCGCCGGAGGAGGAGGAGGAGGAGGAGGACGACTTCGACGACGACGACGATGATGACGATGATGACGACGAGTCGTCCTCCGACGACGGCGACGACGAGTCGTCCTCCGACGACGGCGACGACGAGTCGTCCACCGACGACGGCGACGACGAGTCGTCCACTGACGACGGCGACGACGACGACGGCGACCACCACCATGGTGACGACTACGACGACGACGACGACGAGTCGGAGGAGGACCGCTTGGCTTGGTTTGAGAAGCTGGCGGAGAGGATGGAGGAGGCGGGGCCGTAGTGTAGTTTTAGGATTTCAATCAAGTGTTCTTGTACATTTTTCTTGTGTTTTGTACATATTTCAATCAAGTGTCAATGAATACTGGTGGATAATTTGAAGTTTGACATGTTGGAGTGCTTTTAAAAAAATTAAAAAAATTCATACATGTATACAAGTTTTAAAAATATTTTGTTCAGTTGGCATTATCTCAGGCGGTTGTTAAGTAATACCCGCCTGAGATAAAAATCTTCCCTGGCGGTTATTAAGTACCAACAGCCTGTGTAGATATTTACTTCTTAATTAATAAACATCATCTCAGGCGGTTGGTAAGTAAAACCCGCCTGCGATAAAGTTAAAAACCGCCTGTGAAAAACCTACGTCTATATAAGGACCCCTCACCGCAGTCAAAACGCAACCCTGGAGAATTTATATCGACGCCGCCAGGCTGTTGAAATTTCCCCTGCGCCGCGCCGCCGCTCCGCCGCCCAGCCCATACTGCCGCGCCGCCGCTCAACCCCGCACCGCCACTTCTCCACCCAGCCGGCCCACCGTGCTGACGCCTCTGCAAGGTAAATGTAGTTTCCTTACTTTTTCTTTGTATATTTTCATTAGCTGATAAGCTGTTAGTTTTGTGTGTTCTGGTATATGGATTCTGTCCTTTTGCATGTGTAAGGACTATGGATTGTGTTCTGGTATATTGATGTATGGACTATATGGATTGTTTCCTTTTTGTACCTATTATGTGACATGAATATGATGTTTAATTAACAGATGCTATTGTAATATATATAAGATGCATCTGGGCCTTGTTTCCCGATATAACGGACTGGATCCCACCCAGACCTAGCCCATGCTGCTGGGCCTGTTTCCCCCTTTGACTCCGTCCGCCTCAAGACGTCGCCCGTCTCCTACATTAGTCGCCCTAATCATACTTGTTATGTCTCTGTAAATTCATTTTATAGAAGACCTTTAGAGAATATTTGTGGCCAAATTTTGTAAATCTGACAAAAAATTCTATTATTGAAGCATGGACCGTCGAGCGTGGATGTATAACATGCCAAGACCCGATCCTATGTACATTCGTAATGTTGCAAATTTTATTGAAGCATCCAAGAGACATGCGAAGTTGCAAAAGATAGATGACATATTATGTCCATGTATCGACTGCGAAAATAAGATTGCTTGGACGGATACTATAGTAATCCAATCTCATTTGGTGAAAAGAGGTTTCAAAAATAACTACACAATATGGACAGAGCATGGTGAGTTAGATACACATGATGTGGATAAAGATGATGAGAGAGGCTCAGATGATGATAATGTTCATATCGATGATGGTAGTGACAATCAAGCTGGTGATGATGATGATGAGTTCGATTGTGAGGAGATGTTGCGTCACATTGAACCATATGTACTGACTTCTATGGGAGCAAGCAAAGGCTTAAGTAAAATGGAGACATTGCAGAATGCGGCCACAGAGCTTTTATATGATGAATCAAACGGTTGTGATAAAGAGTTTACTACATTGCGTGCAGTCTTAGAACTACTAAAGTTGAAAGCTACGCACGGATGGTCCGATTGTAGTTTCTCTGATCTTTTGAATCTTCTGGCAGAAATTCTTCCAAATCCAAATAAACTGCCTAGAAGCACTTATAAAGCGAAGAAACTTCTTTGCCCGATGGCACTAGGTGTGACAAAAATACACGCTTGTGTGAACCATTGTATTCTGTATCGCAAAGAGCATGAGCTCGCAACTAGATGCCCCATTTGTGGTGTCAGTAGATATAAGAAGGACTACAATCACCAGTATGTTACCAACATGAAAAAGACTCAGAAGAATAAGAAGTTTATTATTGGTCCTGAAGGTGACGATGACGATACTTCTGGCGATGCAGACGGAAAGAATAAGAGAAAAATTCCTGCATTGGTGATGTGGTACCTTCCGGTAATTGATCGCTTGAAGCGTTTGTTCTCAAACCCTAGGGAGGCTGAACTTATGCGTTGGCATTCCGAGGAACGCAAGAAGAATGAAAAACATATACGACACCCTGGTGATGCAACGCAGTGGAAAAATTTTGATATTCAGTATCCAGAATTTGCGAAGGAAATCAGAAATGTGAGGTTTGCCTTGGGTACAGATGGAATGAATCCGTTTGGTGAAAAAAGGAGCATACACAGCACATGGCCCGTGGTCTTAACTATGTACAACCTACCGACGTGGTTGTGTCACAAAAGGAAATATATCTTATTATCTGTTCTTATCCAAGGTCCGAAACAACCCGACATCGAAATTGATGTGTTCTTGGAACCTTTAATGGAAGATATGGCGAAATTGTGGAATGAAGGGGTACGTACATGGGATGAGTACAAGCGGGAGTATTTCACGCTAAGAGCAATGATATTCGTTACCGTGCATGATTATCCCGGACTGTTTACATTATCGGGACAAATGAAAGGGAAGAAAGGTTGCGTTAGGTGCGTGGATAGAACTGGATATCTATACCTCACTTCATCCAGAAAGACGGTGTACATGAGACATCGACGGTTCTTGACAGATACACACAAGTATAGGAAGATGAAAGAACAATTTGATAACAAAATCGAAAAAGATACTGCACCGAAACCTTACAGTGGAAAACTTGTGTTTGAAATGGTCAAGAACATTCATATTGCTTTCGGTAAGGGAAAAAAGAGTAAAGGAATTAAGAGAAAGAAAAGTACATCTTCGGATGATACAACTGACATGGCTTTCAAGAAACAATCAATTTTTTTCAAGTATCTTCCGTATTGGAAGAATCTGGAATGTTGCCATAGTATTGATTTGATGCACGTTACAAAGAATGTATTTGACAGCATCATTGGGACCTTGCTGGACATGCCGAGGAAGACAAAGGATGGATTAAATTCACGTATGGACCTAGTAAATCTTGATTTGAGACCAGAGCTTCATCCAGTAGAAAAGGCGAACGGGAAGCATTACCTTCCCCCAGCCAGCTACAACTTGACGCTAGAAGAGAAAAAAGCAATTTGCGAATGCTTGCGTGGGATCAAAGTTCCCACAAGTTTCTCATCCAATATCCGCAAACTAGTCTCGATGAAAGACTTGTCTTTATTCGGTTATAATTCTCACGACTGTCACATGATGATGACAGTTTTCCTTGCCATTGCAATAAGAGTAATCAAACCTGAGCATATAAAAGTTGTCATCACACGTTTGTGTTACTTCTTCAATGCAGTATCGCAAAAGGTGATAGCACGTGAAGATTTAGACTATCTGAAAACATACATCGTCGAGACAATGTGCAAGCTTGAGATGTGTTTCCCACCATCCTTTTTTGATATGCAAGTACACCTAATCATACATCTTGTTGATCAGATAAAAGCATTGGGGCCACTATATTTACATCATATGTTTTCGTTGGAAAGATATTTAGGAGTATTAAAAGGTTATGTGCGGAACCGTGCTCACCCAGAGGGTTCAATTATGGAAGGATACACCACTGAAGAAGTGATTGAGGGTTGCGCTGATTACATCAAAGATGGAAAATCGATAGGTGTGCCTATACCGGTACATGAGGGTAGACTACGTGGGAGAGGCAAAGTGGGTAAGAAAACTTTTATTGTTCAAGATTACAAGAATGTACACCGTGCACATTTTGGTGTACTACAACAGCTCGCAATAGCTGAGCCGTACATCGAGGAACACCAAATTGAGCTTCGTGATAAAAACCAAGACCGCAAAGAGGACTGGATCATGAAAGAGCACAGAAGATGTTTCACTGAATGGTTAATGGACAAAAATATATCATACGGAAACACTATAGAAGAGGCAACAATGAAAAAGTTAGCTTGTGGCCCATCTGCTTTGGTAACATCATGGCAAGCATATGACATCAATGGTTACACATTTTACACTAAAGAAAAAGACGGTAAGAGTGTTGCACAAAATAGTGGTGTTCGTATTGAGGCTTATGATTCGCAAGGGCAGAAGACCACATACTTCGGGTTCATAGAGGAAATATGGGAACTCGATTATGGCGAAAGAATGGTAATGCCCGTATTTAAGTGCCAATGGGTCAAACATCCTGATGGTTTGAAAGTGGACAATTACGGACTGACACTGGTAGACTTGAATAAAGTGGGTTACAAAGATGACCTGTGGGTTCTCGCCGATAATGTTGCACAAGTTTTTTATGTTCAAGATCCAGAAACTGAGAAGTTGCACGTAGTTGTTTCTGGAAAGCAAAATATTGTTAGGGTTGACAATGTGGGAGATAATGAAGAGGAATATAATCAGTATGAAGAGATGTACCTTTTCACCGAACCAGAAAACATCAAGCGCGTAGAGAGAAGCATTAAAAAGAATTTGAAACCCTATATGCGAGAAGATGTCAATGCTGGAAAAAATGTATATAGCAATGCGAGATGATATATATTGTATATATTTGTATCTTCTGAAATCAACTTAGAACAATGTTGGTATATGGATTGTGTCCTTTTGCATTTGTGTACATATGCGTTTGGACTCAATGATTTGGAAGTTTGGAAGCTTGGTCTTTCTTCAGATAATGATGTCTCGGGCGTGTAGCCGATTGAAGGAGGAGCGCTTGGCGTGGCGCAAGAACCATCCCCATGTATGTACATATGGCACACCGGTCACATGGTTGTATATACATATGTATCTGTAATGGACTGATGAACTTAACTGTAGTTTGTTTTTCCGTGTTGTTTGTTTTTGGTATTTTCAATTTCTCCGCGTAGGGTTTCTCTGCGAAGCCTGAATCGGGAGATTTATTGAAGTGGCAGTGCATCGTCCCCGGTAAAGAAGGGGTAAGTCATGAAGAACAAGCACAATATGAGTTTAACTATCGTCCTCCTATTAATAAATTTCTTTTGCAGACTGAATGGGAAGATGGCTACTACCCCCTGACAATCTCCTTCTCTGAGGACTATCCCTTGGTGCCTCCAAGATGCTCCTTTCCATTTGGGTTCTTCCACCCAAATGTCCATCGTTCGGGAGCACTCTGCATCGGGATTCTTGATCAAGAGACTGTAAGATAGACCTATTTTGTTCATGTAATTATTACTTATAATTTTTGTCGAACTTATTTGAACTGGTTTCTTATATTGCTTAAATTATATTTCGTAGGGGTGGTGCAGTGCTTTTACAATCAAAACTATACTACTTGAAGTTCAGCGTTTGCTGCATCAGCCAAATGTGCCTGATGTTGAAAATGATTGCTATAATCTACTTATCAAGGTTAGATGACACTTTGACTTAGTGACCAATGTAGGTTATTCATTCCTCCTTCGACATTTGTTAATTTAAATAATGTCAATATTTTCAGGATCCAGCGGAATATAAGAGACGTGTTCGGGAGCAAGCAGGACGGTACAATTTAGATTGATCGATGGGAGCTTCATCGTCGATCTACAATGAATGTAGCATGATTTTTGTTCAGTGTGTAAAGAAATTATCTTTGAACAATTGTAAAGCCTCTAATGGTGTATTATCACAATTAAGCCAGCCTCACTGGTGATCGAGCATTTCCTATAATGCATTACTGTACTAGTATCCGCTAGCTCATCTGTGTTTTTTTCCTGATACAATTTTGCCTGCACGACTACATGCGGCTGTGATATATAATTGCAACTACATCCCTGTAATTTCAATGAAAACCGCTTATGATAATTAAACAATGACCGCCACTGAAAATACATGATCTTCTTAGGCCGTTGTTAATCAAGAACCGGCTATGAAGTTCATTGCATTACAGACGGTTATTAATTAAGAATCGCCAACGAAGATCATGTATTTACTCAGACGGTTGTTCCTTAAAATCCATCTGTGAAGTTCATTGCATTACAGACGGTTATTAATCAAGAACCGCCAACGAAGATCATGTATTTACCCAGACGGTTGTTTCTTAAAATCCGTCTGTGAAGTTCATGGCATTGCAGACGGTTAATAATTAATAACCGTCTGTGAAGATCATGTATTTACCCAGACGGTTGTTTCTTAAAATCCGTCTGTGAAGTTCGTTGCATTACAGGCGGTTCTTAATTAAGAACCGATTCTGAAGATCATGTATTTACCCAGACGGTTGTTCTTTAAAATCCGCCTGTGTTGTTCTTTCATCACAGACGGTTATTATATCATTCGTCATCACAGTCGCATATTTTTAAGGACCGCCTGTGTTTGAAAAATTGAGGCGCCTGTAAAAATGCTTTTTGTAGTAGTGAGATACACACGCCATTGACGCTCATACAACTAATACAACACCAACACACCCGTGGAGTAGGGTATTACGCTCAGGCAGCCCGAACCACGTAACTCTTGTGTCTCATGTGTCAATTTCTACTCACCTTCTTGAATCTCCGCGCGCCCATACCGAACATCAAACTCCTCTATCACTTTAGCAGTGTAGGGAGATCTGTCGGTTCCAAACCACCGATACGGGTATTTCGGGTAAGACCGAAGACCGAACTGAAATTTCGGTACCCAAAAATTTCGGATACCTAATATTTATATAACATTTCGGGTATTAATTTTTAAAATCCGAAATTCAAAAAGATCAAAATAACCGAACCAAATTTACTGGGTAAACCGAACGCCCACCCCTAATCAAGACAGAACGATGGGTTTACTGCCTTCTACGACTATGATACCGTAGCGGCGCCGGTCGATCTCTTTGGCTCTTTGCCGTGTGATTTCGGCCCTTCTCAATTCTCGAGACGGGGACAAGACGCCGACCGTATCTGCGCTGATAGTATTTATCTTAATTAACAGCATGAGAGTACTCCTTAACCCTCACGCAATCAGCCGTCGAGAGGAAGTATAATTAAACAGGGACGTGTACAGGTAGACCTAGTAGTACAATGAAAGCGCGACGGACGACTCCAGAAGGCAGGCCGGCGGCTGATCAGGCTTAGCGAAGCGCCGAAGACAGACCCGACCTCGCATCGTTCCATGCGTGCCTTGGCTGTAGGATGAGTCGCGCTCCAGGGAAATGGAATCGGCGCATTTCAGTAGAGCATATTTCTGCGGGGATAACTAAAGTACAAGGAGGGTATATGTATATCTCGCTGGAGAAGTTCGGTTTAGAAACTAGCAAATCCACTTGTCTTGTCGTGGTCATGCACATCCCAGTATGACGCTCGTGAACAGATTTGTAGGCTCCACTCAACCTGGGCGCGGCTCTCCTAACCCTATCTGATCGGATAACCAAGGATATTTCCGTTCGATGCTTCCATTCCACCACCCGATAATAAGCTCTTTCCACGACAGAAATCGTCAGTACTCTTATTTGTTGGTGAGAGTTCGTTGGTTGCCTACCAGTATTGCGTGCCCAACTAATGGAGTTAATAGTCAAGTCAGCCAACACAAAAACAAATTGAAGTAAATAGTCAGTACAGAAGTACTGGTTAATACATGACAGGGTAGAATTACTTTGGGCGACACAGACACGCTAATCGTCATCGCTGTTGACACCTCGAAACGCGCTGCAGCTGTGACGTGTGCACGAGCAAGCACAGACATCTGTGCTTCTTTAAAAGACTCGGTTGGCATCTAACCACATCAACGGTTGGATCCTGCGTGAACCATTCAACAATGCCGGATGCTGCTGACACTACGCTACTGACTTTTCACTTATTTACCCGCAAATCTCACTAGCTATCTTCCTACCTTTTCGCATGTTCGCCCACTTCTTCTGGCCATAGCCTCAATAATATCATCATGTCAGAACTTGTTGTCGCACACAATTGTGTCACCGTTCCGGTCTGCAACTCTATTTGCGAGCGATATTTTACACAGGCGCACACAAATAGATTAGCTCCAGACAAGGTTCACAAACTTAGTCAATTCCCCAATCCTTAGGATTGATATCAGATCCAAAACGATAGGTAAGAGGCCCGGAGGAGACATTCAATGTATGAGGTAGTTGCTGGCATGGACAGAAATGCTTTATTCGAAATGTTCGTGACCGGTCCGTTTATTTTTGAATTAACCGGTGATAAATATTTCGAATCAGTAAGGAGTATTATATGCAGTCTTCAGCTCTGGTGAGTACGGTCACAAGCTCAGGACACGTCGCCGCTTCGGACACATAGACGCGACCTTCGACTATACTGCACCGGGCACATAGACGTGTACAATGATATTTTTGAACAATGAAGCTAATTGCTAAACTATCTGCACGCGATGGACCAGTATATGAAGTGAATTGTGCAAATATGCGGTTCATTGCGTAATGCAATGAAGCAATAAAGGTTGGAACTACATCTAAAACATTGTTTACGAAGTCTTAATGTTGGCTCATGTCAACCGATGCAATTTAAAATTTTATTTATCTGTGACAACGAACTGGCATCAAACTAGTGTCGTTGTAGTATTCTTCAACACGGGCCCTTGCCACACAGACGACCCACCTGCCGGCCGCGAGAGATCGACCTAGCGCGGCGTCAGGCATCGCTAATAACGACTGGACCGCGCATCCAATCCCTTCCCGTCCAGGGCGAGTTGGCGGACCGCCTTTGCTTGCCGGCACCGCGAGTGCGGAGTGCATCTCCCCTGATCGCGACCACATTTTTGCGGATCGAGCGCATCCCTCCTGTCAACCGTCCGACGTGGTCGCATGGAATGCACATCCTTTGCTATAGCTTTTTCTGTTTTGTTTTGCGTGTCGTGCCGTATATTGCAGAGAGGGCTTCGCTTCGCACTGTGCCGTACCGTACGCAAGCGATCGAGACGCGTGGTGGGTTCAATCGGCACACTCGTGAGCGTATGTATAATTACATGCTTGCACACCTCGGCTGCTGCCTCCTGTCATGGTCGTCGCCGTCATGTTCGTGTGTACATTGCACGGTATCTTCTCTTTGGAGTATCGTATTCGTATCCTGCAGACGGAGGGACTGCTGGTCCTGCTGTGCAGCTGACGGGTGGGTGGATGGGCATCTTTGTACGGGCCTAAGCGGCAGAGCTGCATGCGTCTCGCCAAGACACGGCAACGGGGTCACGTCCGTGGCGCCAGTCGAGGACATCTCTTTGCCGTGCCATTTCAGCACTTCTCAAGTCTCGAGACGGGGACAAGACGCCGACCGTATCTGCGCTGGCAGTATTTATCTTAATTACGTACCGGCATGAGTACTACGTACACTCCTACTTAACCCTCACGCAATCAACGGTCGAGAGGAAGTAGTACTACAGCGGAAGCACGAAGGACGAGTGGACGACTAAACAAGGCACGCGATCGGGCTAGCGGAAGACAGACCTGACCTCGCATCGTTCCACGCGTGCCGTCGCTGTAGGATGAGTCGCGCTCGGAATCGGGGACACACGCTTGCACTTGCCGTCGAGCATATTTTCTGCGTGGATAACTAAAGTACAAGAAGGGTATACGTATATCTCGCTGGAGAAGTGCGGTTTAGCAGCTAGCAAATCCACTTGTCTTGTCGTGGTCACGCGCAACCCAATTTGACGCTCGTGAACAGATTTGCAGGTTCCACTCCACCTGGGCGCCGCTCTCCTAACCCTATCTGATCGGATAACCAAGGATATTTCAGTTTGATGCTTCCATTCCACCAGCCGAGATAATAACCTCTTTCCACGACAGAAATCGTAACGTCGAGTGTTCTCTTCTCTAGCAGTATCATTTACCCGCCTCCTCCTTTGATAAAGTGAGACAAGTTGCTTTTCACGAGAAAACTGAGGTAAAGTTTCTAATCCACATAGCTCTGCCAAGGCAGGTGGTGCGCTAAGTAAAGAACGCATCCAAAGATTTTTCCGCTTCCTATTTCAACAATATCTCCATTATTCGAGATGTGGTTCATGTCCCAATGGTCCAAAGCATGCGCCATCGTCTTCTTCAAATGCTTTTCTTATTTCTAGCACTGGCTGATGCTGATGCAACCTAACCTACTCCTAAGGCTACATAAATCAATGAAATCATCACCAACAGCCAGATCGCCGAGAATGCGCGGGAACCAACGTTCACTAATCCATCTATCCCCGCCGAATAGTGGGCCCCGCCTCCCGACTACGCACTCGAGAGACTAGCCCATTATCAACGGGTAAGGGCCCGCAGCGGCCCTACCGCCCAGTGACCGGTCCGCGATCGATCACGCCATTCGTGGGCGGTTGCGGCCGAAATTGAAGGCTGCACCTGCACACGTCTGTGCGCTGCACGCCGGCCGCACCGCCTCCTCCACTGACGTTGCGCGGCGAACAACCGACAGGACCACCGCGACGCGCTCCCGTGCACCCGATCCCGATCGCACGGCCTGGTCGAGGGACACGTCTGAGCCGGATTCGTCACGTGACGGCCGCGTCTCCCGCCACTCCCCATCACGCGAATCACGTGACGGCCGCGTCTAACCGCACCAGCCCCAAGGGCGCTGCTGCTGTTCCAGCGGCTGCACGTCGTGCCACGTAGGATGGTCCTAGGTACAAGCAACGGTTAACTCCCTCCCAAACGAATAAAGCCATCAAGCGGCAGTAACTTGTTTTTATCTCCCCCAATGTCCTATGCCCTCATCAAAGATCAAATGCCTTAAAAATATTGTAAAATGGAGAAATACATGAAGAAATAACCGTAAAAGAAGAAGACAACAGAAAGAAATAACGCACTTTACAATTTTCGTTCGGATTCCATTTTCATTGGCAATTACAGCAGCTTTCCGATACCACCATTTTTTTCACCTATCTTTTTCTTTTGCTTTTCCTGATTGCGCTAGGAGAAGAACACTTGCACTGTGCCGGTGACCCCGCCGCGGCACATGGGGCAGGCCGCGCCGCCGGGGGCACTGGCAGAGACGGCAGACTCGCAGGAGGCGCAGACGCAGAGGTGGCGGCACGGGAGCAGCACGACGGAGGCCGACCGCCGTCCGCACGTCCGGCACGGCCTGGCAGGCGGCGGCGGCGCGGCCACCTCCACCACCCTGTCCGGGTCCACGAAGCACGACCCGGCGTCGTCCGCGGCGCCCGCGTCGTTTTCTTCCTCGGCCTTGCACCGCGCCTGCACCTGCACCTGTTGCAGCTGCGCGTGGAGCGCCGCCGCCGTGGACTGGTCGGCGAGCGCCTTCGCCTGCCACGCCGACGCCTCGGCTCTCAGCCGCGCGATCCGTTCCTCCATCTCCACGCCTCGCCGCGCCGCCTCCGAGGCCTCGGCTTCCTTCTCCCTTATCCGCCGCGCCGCCGTCACCTCGGCCGCGCCGAGCAGCGAGCGGTACTGCCGCAGCCTAGCGTTAGCCAGCGCGCGCCTCAGCCTCTCCGCCTGTAACCCACAACAAGAACATCATCGTTAACAACATATGAGGCCGGCCGGACTGCCAAAACAACGAACCATTCGCCAAGCCGGTAGCGGCGACGGAGCAAACAGTCGACCGCTGCTTACATGTTCTTGGATCAACCGATCCATCTCGTTCCTGCACCGATCGCGCTGCGCGGCGACCTCGTCGGAGACGAGACACGACGCCGAGGCCGCGGACGTGGTCGACACGTGCTCCGAGCCCTCGTCGAAGTCTAGCCGGAGGCCCGTCGCCGGCGGCTTGAGCAGCTGCTCCAGTCTTGTCACCTTGGGGCCCTGCGCCTGCGGCTGCAGCGAGACGAACTGCGGCGACACGGCAACCGCTTCCGACTCGCGCTGCCGCTTCCTCCCGCCGCCGCAACCTGCGCGTCGACAGCAACCGACCGCGTCAATCCACCCGATCTCGCCGTCCGAAAGCAGAACAGAATAAAATCTTTTCCTAGGCAGAGCCAGAGCGACGGTTTGATTGGATTACCTCCATGGCCGAAGTCCAAGAAGACGGGAGGATGCTGGTGCGGCGCCAACGTCTCCTTCTGCACTTGCGTCAGCTCCATCGCCGGCGTCACCGTCCGGCTGCCCTCCGGCGCGCCGCCGCCTCTGCTGACAACCCGGACGCCCAAATCAGCCATCCGATCGGCCGGACCAACGATCGCCAAGGACAAAACGACTAGAGCAACTGCAGCGACGGGTACCTGGCGAGGAACGTGGACTGGCGGTGGTGTTGGTGGAGGAGGTAATGCGCCTGAACTGCCATTGTTCAACCAATCGGGCGACGGACAGATGGATGCGCGCGCGCCAAGCGTGTGGAAGACGAAGAGGAGGGAGTCGGGTGGCAGTGGGAGGGAGAGAGTCGCGGGCAACGCGAACGAACTGGTCCACCGTCCCCTCGTCTTATGAGGCCGTCATGGAGAGCGTGGCTGCCTGCTCTGTACGTATCTTTCAAGTCTCACCTGCTTCACGCATGCAGGAGGGCACGGTTGGTGCCGGTGATAACAATTGGCAAATGGAAAACCGATTTGATATCAATAACGTCTCCCAGGATTTTATTTAAAAGTTACTAACTTTTCCTTTCCGCAAATGTGATGACGAAAATTATGTTTGCGGCATTTAAACTGTCGAGAAACCGCCCTACACTACTCACATATAAGTAAACTGGAGACTATTTTGAGGAATTGAGCATTTTTTTAGAGGGAAAAACTGTTCTCACATGTTGATGGTATGTTGTTCCATAGTGGCAGGCAATGATTATTGGTGGGAACTATTCGGGGGAAATGCCCAAAAAAACAGTGGGCCAGGTTGGTGCCGGTGACATTTTTTAATGTGTCATGGGACTATTTGCGTGATAGCCTTTTGTAAGCAAATCATTTCTATGTGAATGATTATGGGTGGATGATATATTATCAACAGATCAAAGGAAATCCTAAAAAAGATAATACATATGAAAAACGGCAATGCTAATTCGCAGGCGCCTGAGCCGTCAGCGACAGTGCTTGGGCACTCGCGCGGGATAAATAAGGATGATTAATTTTTTATTATTTCATTATTGTTAATTCATAATTTGTAAAGGTTATTGCGAATTATAAAATAATATAGCAAATAATTTTGTGATTGATTAACCTATAGAATTAAAAGTTAATGATTAATTACAATGATTAGTGGTTAATGATCATAATTAGCTGTAATTACCCGGTGTCTAAAATTTTCAAATCTAGACAGCCCCTATGAAAAACCATCTATGATAATGACTCACAGCTCGCGAAGGGGTTGAAAGGAGACCCCAGAAAATGCAATAATTGCTTGCTAAAGTATACTTACGGCTGCAACAGTCTTTAATTATACTAGTTTTCAAGTAGTGATCAAATCATGCAACAACTCCTTGCCTCTGCAGTTTCTCAACTTTTTTCAGGCAGTATGCGTTCAAACCACCCGTTTGTTACGTTACTCCACGTTTTATTTCGGTCTTCTTTTGTTCTGTCTTGTAAGTATGAATCCCGATCAGATTGATGAGCGTCGGAGTTTTCAACTCAAAACACCCACGTCACCTTGTTCGTGCCATTGATCAGTTCATAAGCAGCCGGCTACTGCTCTGTTTTGGACGGAGTGCGTAACCCTAATCAGCGCGGCTTGTACTCCTGAAAAAGGGCTCGTACTCGTACTGGTCTGGACCATCGTAGACGTAATACACGCTGAAAAACTGCCTGGAATGCGAATTATGCGACTTCCATTTCTTTTGCTGTACCGTACCATATGCTTCAACCAAACCCGTGCTACCACCGTGACTCAGCTGGAAAAAATATGTTTAGCGGTGACTAGTTTCGTAATATCATGTTAACAGGCGGAAGTGGCCTCTTTTGTAGCCTGCCGGTTGTAGGCTTCAAGGGGCTACATTACCGACTCTTTCAGGTTCATGAACGGACCGACGGACGGATGGATGATATACAGAGACGGGCAGGCCGAACAGAAGGGTTCAGAAAAGTCGACTCCGAACGGACTGAGACTATCCGCACCAGTATACTCTAAATCATACTCTATACACTATTCTCCTTTAGCTTTTACATTACGTACTTTAAATTACATTACGAAACACTGTATCCAGTATACTTTAAGTACCATTGCGGATGGTCTAAGAGGGTGGGGAAGCGTTCAGAAAGAGATACGTACAAAACAGAGTCAACTAGGAACAGAGAACGAAGAAAAGGGCAGAGCGGTGAGGTGGTGCGTTTGGTCGACCCAACCGTCCTAGCAATGGCGAGCTGTGATGACGCATGGCGCCGGGTTTCACGAGGTGCAGCCGCAGGCGAGCGTCATGTGGCCTCGGCCGATCGGGACTGACCGACCAAGCCGGACACTGCGCTCCTTTATTTTTACTACTCTGTACACTGTGTTGGTGCGCGCGTCGGGTCTCTTCTGGGCGTCGACTCCTTTAACATGTGACATGTCTGCGTCTGCGTCTCGAGCTCGGGAACTGGAACGGCGAAATTGCAAGGAACGGCGACGAGTGGCCTGGCCTAGGCACTAGACTCCTCGCCACTTTCCTCCGAATCCGTCGGGTCAAGATGCTGCTGGCTTTGGAGCTAGCGCGCCCTGTTCTTCCCCACCCCAACCGTTGCATACACGCTAGTCTGCTTTTCCGTTCTTTTTCTTCTCGAACTAAGCCACTCTGTCAATTGCACAGCTAGTAGGGTTAGCGTTCAAACCTGTAGTACCCTTGCACCACAAACCATCATCATACAGACATGTCTGCTCACGGGCATTATGCGCGAGACAGCGTGATTTGCCCGGAACCGGTCGTTCCCGGCGTCGATCCACGGCAGTGCAGAGGGTTTTTCTCAAAAGTCATTGGGGGTTAGGACAGCCGCGTGCTTTTTCTTTCTTCTCAAAGGTGGAATAGTGGTGCCCTGAAAGAGGGTGAAACAGTGGTCAAACGTCGTCTAACGCACGGCGGGCAATCTTTTCATTTGTTAGTGCAGCGCGGTGTCAGTCCACGTAGAGAACAAACAGTACTACCTCCATCCCATATAGTTGACGTTGAAGAACTAAATAAATGAAGACGGGAATACTTAGACTGTAAAGATTACTGGAAATAATACCGAAAAGATTATTGAAAATTTTAGAATAAATATACAGAGTGTATATAGAGAAAAATATAAAACTCGATTATATTTAAAGTAAGGTATATAAGTAGAGATAGCCTTACCCTATGCTAGCTGCGATGCGAGGACTACTAGCCCTAGCCACCACCAAAACACTGTCATCGTCAAGTTAAATGAGTCCACACCGCTGGTACTACTAAACGTCAGGGATCGTGTTTGTAACACAGAATATGGCTGTTAATACTGGCCACATGCGTGCACTAACGGATTGAAACCACAGCAGGGCGACGAGAACGATCGAGATTCTTACTTCGGTCGGGGTAGTCGCGCTGTCGTCCGCTTAATCTTCGCGATATGCCGGTGTCGACGGTGGAGTGACAACCCCGCAACAGGTTAAGACCATCCGCAGAAGCATATTGTAAAAGCTATTAAATAAATGTAAATTTAAAAGATTTAGAAAAAGATACTGAAAAAGTAGAAGAAAATATGTGTAGAAGATACTTTAGAGTATGACTTTGCGCATAGTGTAAAACGGTTGGGTTGCCGTGATTTTAGGCTGTGGAATGGAATGGCCAAGCGAGCCAGCCACAGGGGAGACGGGGACGCAGGCTAAGGTGCGCCGGGCTCGACACCGCCGCCGGACCGCACTAGCTCATGCGTACAGCATACTCGACGTCACGACATGTGTACTCAGTATATACCTGTTGAATGTACGAATTAGCGAGTATCCATACAGCGTACTCGCCATCACGACATATATAGTCATGTAGTATACGCGAAGACGATGAACGAAACCTGACTTCAACCGAAGTCGGGTAATGATCCCAATGCATACAGCATGCACGACATCACGTTATGTCTACTCATGTACTAGTACGCATTAGCGAGTATGACATGGTTTGACTTCGTAATACGGCCGCGTTAGCGAGAAATTAAAAAGTATGACCTGACCGAGGCAAGAAAAGCTGACCCACCATCCTAAGGCTGCCCACAGCGGCTCCCGGTAAAGCCACCGCTATAGCTTTTAGCGATTGGGGTCGGCCGCAGCGGCAGCGGCAAAACTGCCTGTAAAATCGCGGTAGGTACAGAAGACCGCCAAATATAGAGACGCCGCTACTGGCGGGAGTGAAGGAAAAAAAGGAGAGAGAAAAGAAAGAGAGAAGGAAAGGAAAATAAAAAAGAGGGAGATATATTATAAAATAGATGATAGTGGATATAGAGGTGTGATATAGAGATAAACGAGCGTGGAGAATAAAACTGTAAAGAAAAGAATCTTTTAGAGATGATAGTATAGAGGTCCAATATAGAGGTCTACGAGTGCGATCAGTCTAAAACTTTGGTACTAGTCCCTTTCACCACCGACCCTCTGGATCTGAAATAACGCAGCACAGATCCACAGTGCACGGCGGAGGACGACCGTTCGTTATTCGTCTAAAAATGCAGCCATTGATCTCCCCCTCGGTGACTCATCCATGTACTTAAGCTACTCGCGTACTGAACGGAAGGAAGGCCATCAAGGCGAGATCTCCGTGCTGCTGTACATGCATCCAGAGACACGGCGCCGTATCAAACCTTCAGCTATACGGGCGGCGTACTAGGAGTAGGAGTAGTACGTGCAGGCCGAAATAAGTGCCCGGCCACTGCACTAAATCCGGATGTTTCACCGTTACAGTAAAATTACTCCAGATGTTTCACCGTTACGGTAACTCCTCGGATCGGCACGGACACTCGGATCGGCAAAAGGCGGAAAGTTGACGTGCCCGTCGCCCCGAAACGCACGCATCCATATACGGCAATACCGCGCTGCCGCTGCAACAGTACAGTAAAGTCGATCGGATCTGGATTTCCGTCGACGTGCGCGTTGGTCGTCCGTCGACTAGTTAGATTCCTCCTCGGCGCCAGAGCCTTGCCGCCTGATCGTGCGTGCCGCGCCGCGCTGGGTTTCGTCATTACGTACCCCGACGACGCCTGCGGTTGCGCACCAGCACGCTCCCCTTTTGCGTGGGCAACGGCAGCTACGGCAACGTGATTGATGATGGCTTGGCCGGTTGTCCCTGTCCCGGACGGGCACAAGGATGGGAATGGATCGATCGATCCTGTCTAGTCATCGAGATACGCGAAAAGAAAGCCAGGTGAACGAAGCAAAGCAGAACCGGAGCACAAGGGATTCCTACATTGCTGCCTCGCCGCGCCGGTGAATATCAACAAGCAAAGCGACGTGACACGAACTGACAATCAGCTGTCAAAGGTAAACGAGACGCCTGCTGCTTGCTTGATTGGGAGAGGTGTGGCCTGGTCTATTTTTGCGCGCTGGCCGAGCTTTGATCAATCTCATCAGCACAACGTGCGCTGATGGCTGATGGCACTGCGTAATGAGTCAAAACAACTGTATGTGTTAATTCGCAAAAAACAAAAAAAAAAACGTAAAAAATGTTAAGCATCTGTTGGTTCTGTTTTTCGTGATTGTCGGCAGAGGGCCAGAGGCTGTGGTGGCCTGGTGAGTGATGCCCGTGGTTTGGTTTGGTCAGCAGCGCCGTTGAGCATTCCTGGTGGAATTGCATGCGCGTGAAGACGACTTTCGTTGGCGTCCAGTCAACAGCATGCTTTCGTTTGGCTCCAAATGGTGATGCTAACTGCAGTCCACCGTCAAGTAATGAGCTGGACGTCCAGGCCTTGTCCACCGGTGAGCGAGAGGACAGCGAGGATCACTTACTTTTTGCGTTCCACTACATGCAGATGGACTCATTGAGCAGTAAGTTGTCAGCACGGGGGAAAAAGCAAGATTGGATGAGTCCAACCAGCACCAACCATGAACGAGATCAATGGAGTTTCTTGGTCCAGATGGCTGCGCCTGCCGCAACACCCAAATGCGCGATTCGGATGCGCCTCCACCGGTGACTCTTCACGCCCTGGCGGCATTATAAATTCAGTGGGCGTGAGACCGAGACGAGGGTGCTGGTCAGGCTCACTGGCTCAGATCCACTGATCGATTCCCTAGCAAGCCACCGAACTTTCCTCTCGCTCGCAAACACTACTAGAGAAGGCTAGCCGGCCACATCATGATTCATGAAAGCGAAACCAAAGACAAAGCTAGTACAGTAGTAAAGGTGGGTGGTGCTGCCGCATCCGTCGCTGCGCGCGCGCGCATGTGTTGTGTCGCGCCGCATCAGAACGGATTCGCCTTCCTTGCTTCGTGACCACGAGCCCGGCTGCGTGCGCCTCGGCCGTTGTTGTTGGCCGGCAAAGCAATGCTGTCCGACCCGTTGCCTATTGTTTTTAATCCCAACAGCTCTGTCTAGCTTGTGCAAAGCACTAACCAGGCCATCAGTGTAGTAGAAGAACCGGGCCTCCAATCGATGTCATCGCAAAGAAGACGCTGAAGAGATCTAAGAGCGCTATGTACATGGTACATGGAAGGGTCAATTAAGCTTCGTGGAAATGATCTTTGTTTCCTTTTTTCCCTCTATGCACAACCGTATATATAGCGACTACATATACTACTGGCAGCATCTCAATATAACAGAAGTGGGACGGAGCTGGCTGTTGCTAGCTTGCCGTGCAGCCATACAGATACTCCACAAGCGTATCTGCAAAAGCCCAATTTAAATTTCTGCAAAAATATAAAATCTAGGCTCGGCTCAAATTCACACGAACACACGCGCGCGCGCGTGTGCGGGGCGAGGCGAGGCGAGGCGTGGCGTGGCGTGGCGTGGCGTGGCGTGGCGAGGCGATCGAGCGAGGAGGAGAGGAGGAGCGTGGGTCACCCCTCTCTTCCTCTCTTCTCTCTCACTCAAGGAGCGGAAGAGCAACCTCCCTTATATGTAGGGGTTGCTCCACTTCCACTTTCCATGTGGGACTAAACACTTAGCACCACTCCCTCTTGCCCTAATGGGCTTTTGAGATTTTCTAGGATTTATTTCTAAATTAATATTGAGCCAAGCCCATTAATTCCAACAGTATATATAGCGAGTACATATACTACTGGCAGCATCTCAATATAGAGACGGCAACGACTGCTATGCAATCTGGACATTTGTGCAAGCGTGCAATTTGCGAATATCAGCCGTTTGATGAACATCCAAGGGTGGCTGCACCTTTTAGATATAAACATGTAAAAAGTGCGCAAGCAGGTGGAGGGATCTATGTGTAAAAAGTGTGGCACCCTTTGATGTACATCACACGGCTTAGATTCACAGATTGCACGCTTGCACGGGAACCCAGATTGCATAGCAGTCGTTGCCTATAGAGACAGGAGTGGGACGGAGCTGGCTGTGGCTAGCTTGGCGTGCAGCCATACAGATACTCCACAAGCGTGGAGCCTCCGCTTTGCATTGCCTTCTTTTGTCGACGCTGGCTCAAAAAATATTTATACGCCATCACTCCATCACAAGGCGACCAGGCGAGGAGTGTGTTGCCAACTTTCCGTGCACTTGTGCCATTTGCTCTGGTGGGCTCATGACATCTGACAAGCCAGCGGCTAGCTGGCTCGGTGATCGCCACATGCTGCTGCAATTTTTATTTTTATATATCGCAGAATCGCAGTGCAGTGTGAATGGATCATTAAAAAAATGCGTGCGGGTAGGCAAGGCAGAGATAAGCGTTAAGCGATGCGTGGATGACACGAAGGGCCGCTCATGGCGCTCGTGTACGTGCACCGGCGAATAGTTCGGCACTGAAGGTGCCGTGGCTCGCGCGAAACACGTTCGTTAACGAGTCCAAATGCACGCACCGGGCACTGCTACGTCTACGAGCTCACGGCAAAAGTGGACGCAGCACGCAGCATGCATGAATCCTGGACCGTGCAATGGAATGGCGCCAGGACGCAAAGCAGGACCGTCCTGCCGCGGAGCAGTACATATGCCCCCCGGGTGTCCGTGTAGTGGTCAACTGCTGACCCAGGCTTCGAAATCGGAAAAGCGATTCGAGCTGTGACCAGAAGTGCAGAATTGCCGTATGCATGTACCATGGTCGGTGGCAAGTGGGGCCAGGGGGCGGTACGGTGGGGCCTCAAATTGAAGCAGTACACTGTTCTATACGGACCATAGTTGGAGGGAGGCATTCACGGAGAGTGACCCAATCTGACGCACAGGGCCGGCTCTACTATTTTGAGGGCTCTAGGGCGAAATCGGTCACATGGGCCCATACATACATACATACACACACAGCGACTAGAATGCAATCAGGTGTTTGGTGCAATCGTGCAATCAAGCACTCTTAACCAATGGATCTGTATACATACATACATTGATTTGTGCATACATTTTTAGTTTGGATACGACATTAATCGGAGGACAACCTTGCTTATTAGCCTCTATTTGCATATTTCTTGTTAATTAAGCTCATCGATAACATAATGTTTGCTTTCTGATATTGAATATTCGTCTGTCTCAACAAACATATGTTGCCTACTGAAAATGAACTCCATGTTCAGAGTCAATATGGCACATCATAGTATGTGTGTGCTTGTTATACTTTGATACTTGAAGGTCAATGTCTTTGATCAATCTGGATGTAATATATATAAGGACGAAGTAATTAGCAAACCATCACTATAATGATCAATTTGTATATATAGATGGATTTAGTATCAAGAGAATCAAATGATTTAGATCATTCTGTCAGTGGCGTGCTATTCAGAGAATAAAGGAATTTGTCAGTTTGATTTTTGTTTCAGAAATTTGTGTCGGGACCTAAGCGTCATTTGGGAGTCGAATTAAATACGGAAGTCGTGGATGATGCTAAGCGGCTCCCTGAGCAGTTGAGTGTTGATTGGTGTAGGCGTCCATCCGGCAGCAATCCAAGATGAAGGCCGCTCCGTGGTGTTTCGAGAATAGATGCGGCAGCCGGCAGCAATAGAGATAACATGCAACATGCTACCATGGGCCCCCACCCCGGCCTGGGCCCTAGGCGGTCGCCCCTCCCGCCTAGGCCCAGAGCCGGGCCTGCTGACGCAGCACGATCGGTGGCCGGCGATGGCGAACTCACGACGCGTCTATGTTCAGCGGCATCGGCATCGGCGCAAGAATGAAAAGGCGCCATTTACGCTACTCGCCACCGCTACGCACGGCCACCACGTGACCTTGAGGAGCAACACAACACCTCGCCATTCTAGACCTCTCGATCTCATGATGGTACGTAGAATCGCCGTTTTCGCGAGACAATACTGTTTACATGTGCTTCCGTTTCCCTCTCTCGCTCGTTTTTATTTTACTGGATACGAAGTCACCACCACCACTAGCCTCTGTCCGTCCTTCCTCGATCAGCTGGAAGGTCAATTGCTTCCTTTTGTTTCTTTTTGATGGGAGTATATGCTTTCTTGGTCTCCAATCTCCTGACCATTCTCGCTATGCACATGGTACTACTAGATCAAATACTATTTGCGTGCTACACCATCTCCAAGCGAGTAAAAAAGCTACTACTATCGTCAGAACACCAGAAAACAAGGGAAAGAGCAGAGCAGGGAGAGGATGCAGGCTCGCTGCACACTCAACTTGAATGGAACGTTGGCGCCGAAGCCCACACGTGACACAGTGACCCGTGATCACTGGTCCGTGTCCCAAGCCTACAGCATCATTCATCTCGGGCCTCCTCGCAGTAACAGAAGAGCAGAGCCATTTCGCCGGTTCAATAGCACACGGCCTGTATACTCTTTCTTGCTTTCATGCGTGTTGACGTATCATAATTTTATTTGTTCATTCATTTATCCAACACAATGTTTAATTTATTTATAACTAATAAGATGATACATTAGCCAGAATATGAATTGGACTACGAACTGAAATATAGAAGGTGCATCATGAGTCCGAGACTAACTACTACAGTAGCATCATGCCGTCACCGTCCTGGTTCTCCTTTTCAGCGGATGCTGCCATCTATCCAGACTCTAGACTATGCCGTTTTTTTTTCACATTTTACCTCTTTGAGAGTTTTTTTTTTAAAGCTATTGGTCCAAACTTACCAGCGGCGCTGAATTAAGAAGAAGGCGGACATCCGGACGAGCAGCGCTCGAACCCGAACAAGCGCAGCTCGGCCCCAGTGGAGCTGGCCAGTCGAGCCCCCACCCTTACCCCCTTGAGAGTTGGAATGTAACATAAACCTGATCGGCCAGCCACACAACCAATCTAGTGGCAGTATTGATGAAAGCTGATGCAGCTGCCACCAATTGATCATAAATGGGTTCGATGTCACCATCTACACAGGTGAAGCAACATAAACCTTGCACAACGAATAAGTCTTTTTTGCTTGTATATTCCCTCCTCCAAAAATTTACTAGTAGTAATTTATAAGTTTGGTCAAATAGAAAGTTTTTCAATTTTTGTCAAAAATATTATAAAACAATGTACTTCAAATAACAAATGTTACAGATCATGATAATTGATTCTATGATAAATATAATAACATTGTTTTTATGTTATCAATCTCAATTTTTTCGCTATGAACACTCAGAGTTAAAGAATATTTAAATTTGACCAGAGATTATTCGTTAGCAATTTATGGGCACTGTTCTGTTCACTTTTCATGAAAGATTGGTCGTCGTCTACATCAGACCAAAGAAGCGCAGTGGCTGATAACTGGCCCAAAAACATATAGGCCCAGCCCCATCCCGGAGCATTGCAAACCGACTTCACTTTAGGAGTACCCTACTAGTATTGCAACAAAAAAAAAATTCATGATCAATCCACATCAGGAACACGGCTTCCATTCAAGCCAAATGGATCTATGTATTGACTACTCCCTCCGTTCCAAAAAGCTTGTCGCTTTGTAGTTCAAAAATGAACTACAAAGTGACAAACTTTTTGAGACGGAGGGAGTACATTAACAAGGCAGCATAAATTTTTTTTAAGGCAAACAGTAGGGGATGCCCCGACTGTGTTATATTAATATATAGATTGCAATCCGAGGGTTGCAATGCAGGCAGGTGAGGATATCAGCATAAACAAAATCATATTCTCGAGGTGGGAATGATGTGGTTTATGGCCGACAGCCACAGCTGAGTACAAGTTTTGATGGGGGTTGGGAATCTATTACATTGAAGTGACATAGTTGTATGGAAGTTATGCTTCCAGGATGAGAGTGATGGAGCGTTGCTTCTGAAGATGAATTCGTTTCGTTGTTTCCAAATTTCCCAGCTTGCCGTGATGAATATTTCCATAAACGGTGGACCGGTCCAGTTTCTTTTTGCTTCTTGAATCATTGTGAAGAACGGTACACTGTGGTTCCAGTTGATTTGTATGGCTGTCCAGCATGCGGTGCTGAATTCACATTGGAAGAATAGGTGATATGTCAGTTCCTCTAGAGCCGCTGTGCATAGGACACAGGAGTAGTCATCATTTTCGATGCTGAAGTTCTTTCTTTTGAGTAGATTTCTGGAGTTCAGGCGGTCCAAGAACATGAGCCAGCAGAATATTTTGAGCTTCTTTGTGAGCTTCGTCTTCCAGATCCAGTTCAATGGTGGAGGCGGTGTTGTGTGAAATCTGAAGTTGTTGTTGTAGATGTAACTGGATGAGAAGCCTTTGCTGTTATTCTTGTATGACCATGTGTCATTGGTGTCTTGTAAGCCTTGGATGATGTTGGTGAGAAGGTTTAGTTCCTGTAGGGCCTGTGTCGAAATTGGGGTGTGGAAGTTGGCATGTATGTCTGTTGTTGTAATGTATTGGGCTATGGACTCATTTTGGTGTCTTGCGTGTGTATAGAGGTTGGGGAAAGTCGAGAATAGTTCCGTTGTATACCACTTGTCGTGCCACATGGATACCGTGTATCCCTTTCCGATGTTTACCTTGGTTTGTTGTTTGAAACTTTCCCACTGGCTCATGATGTCCTTGAACCAGAAGGAACCCCTGTTTGTTAGTTGATGGGGTGGGGTGCCATCTGCGCAATATGAGTCGAGGATGAGGTGCATCCAAGGCGTGTCCTTTTTGTTGTAGAGTTTGTAGAGGAATTTTTGTATGAAGGCCTGGTTCATGAGGTGTAGGTTTTTGAGCCCAATTCCTCCCTTTTTCTTTGGTGTTGTGGTGTCTTCCCATTTCACCAAGGGTTTTCCCTTGGCCATGATGTCCGAGCCTCTCCATAGGCAGGTTTTTCTGTACTTGTCTATTTGTTGGATTGTTTTGGTATGTAGTTTGATAGTGCACATTGTGTATATTGGCATTGATGATAGTAGGGAGTCTACAATTGTGCACCTTCCTGCCATGGACAGGTAAGCGGATGTGGTGTTGAGTGTACGCTCAAGTCTAGTGGTAAGTGGTAGGAAGTCAGTGCTCTTTGGTTTTGTGTATCCTAGGGGTATGCCAAGGTAGGTGAAGGGTAGTGTGCCTAGTTGGCACCCAAAGGTGGCCGACATGGTGGTTGCTTGATCTGAGGTAAGGTTGATTGGGATTAAGAATGTTTTTTCTAGGTTAATCTTGAGGCCTGTTGCGGCTGTGAAGGCTGAGAGTAAGGTTTTTAGGAAGAATATTTGTTGCTGGGACGCTTGTATTGTGATGATTGTGTCATCGGCATACTGGACTATCGGGAAGTCGTGATTGGATAGGTGTGGTAGTGGGGGTATCAGTAAGCCTCTTTGTTTGGCGTGGTTTATGAGGTGTTGGAGTAGGTCTGCTGCGATTGCGAAGAGAGCTGGCGATAGTGGGCAGCCTTGTCGGACCCCCCTTTTGCAGTGGAAGAATTTACCTGGTACTCCATTGAGTAAGATTGCTGAAGTGTTTGTAGAAAGTATGTTGCTTGTCCAGTTGACCCATTGCTGTGGGAACCCTTTGTTGGTTAAGGCCCTCAGGATGGCATCATGTTCCATTATGTCAAAGGCTTTTTCAAAGTCTAGTTTCAGCATCACTACGGGCCTCCTTGATGTCTTGCATTGATGTATAAACTCATAGTTCCATGCAATGCAGTCTTGGATTGTTCTCGTTCTAATGAAGCCGTATTGGTTGGCGTGTAGGATATCTTTGAGGATGGTCTGTATTCTTTCTCCCATGATTTTGCTTATGATTTTGATGCTTGAGTTAAGTAGGGAAATTGGTCTATAATCGGCCGAGGTTTCGGGGGTCGGTTTCTTTGGGATGAGTGTGATAATGGAGCTGTTGATAGGTTGTAGGCTGCATCCATTGTTGAAGAATGCGTTGCATAGGTTGTATATATCATTTTTGATGATGTCCCAGAATTTTTTATAGAATCTGTTGTTGAACCCGTCTGGGCCCGGAGCTTTGTCGGGTGGCATATGTTTAACTATTTTGTCGATCTCCTCAGTCGATATTGGCTCTATGAGGGATTGGAGGTTTGGATGTGGTGTGATTATGTTTTGCAGTCCTTCCCATAGCGCTGTAGCATTTGAGCATCCTATTCTGGTTTTGAAATCATCCCATAGTATTGCGGCTTTGGCTGCATGGTTCGTTACTGTCCTTCCCGATGCATCTGTGAGGCTTGTGATCAAGTTTCTTCTGTATCTGGTAGTAGCTGCAGAGATGAAGAATTTAGTTGGTTCATCCCCCAGTTTTGTCCACCTCTCCGTGTATCGCTGTTTCCAATATTCTTGTTGGTGTTTCAGTAGGGTTTCAATGTGCTGCTTGATGAGGGTTCTGAAAGTGTCTTCTAGGTGGCTAAGGGGCCTCTTTTCTTCCAAATGGTCTATGATGAGAATGGATTCGTTTGATATTTTCAGTTTCTTGGATAGTGAGCCCAATGCCTTGCTCCATCTTTTGATTGCAGCTCTGAGAATTTTGAATTTCTTTGAGAGGGATCTCGCAGCATCTAGCCCTTGTGTTGGTGCCCCATTCCATATATTGGTTACTAGGTCTCTGAAGCCTGGCATGTCAAACCAGTAGTTCTCAATTCTGAATTGTTGGGGCTTCGGGATAACAATACTCAGTTGTACCATGCAGGGGATGTGGTCTGATGTTGTTTTGGCTAGAGGTATCAGTAGTGTGGTAGGGAAAGACAGTGTCCAGTGAGGCGAGGTGAAGCACCAGTCCAATTGTTGTAGCAGTGGGGAGGCCTGCATATTGCTCCAGGTGTATTTCCTGTCTTTAAGGGGGATTTCTACAAGCCCTAGCTGGTTTATGGCTGCATTGAAAGTTTGCATGTCCGTATGGTTTCCCCCTGGTCTATTTCTGTTATCTATTGACGGTAATGGTTGAAATCCCCGATAATGAGCCAGTCCTGAACATCGGTGATATTAAGGGAGGTAAACCAGTTCATGAAGTCTAGTCTTGGTTGGCCTGTGCACGGGCCGTATACTGTAGAGAACGTCCATTGTTTGCCATTGGTGTTTGATGTGAAATTGATGGTGATTGTGAAAGGCATTGTTTGGTCCACAATCCCATGTAGGAGGTTGCCGTTCCAACCCACTAGGATTCCACCCGAGGCTCCTTGTGAGGGTGTGAAGGTGTATTGGTCAAAACGCTTAGGAGCTATTTGTTTGATTAGTGAGCGAGGTATTGAGTCTAATTTAGTCTCTTGGAGGCAGTAGATGATGCAATTTGTTTCTTCTATTTTGGCTCTAACTGCTTGTTGTTTGGTTGGGTCGTTAAGGCCCCGAATGTTCCAGTTTAGGAACGACCATGTCTGTGATGTTGTATTATGCATTGGGATGTAGTGAGTGGCTTAGACGTTGCCTCAGACGTAATCTGAGGGGGAGGCAGGTTATGTGCAGGCGCAAGGTAGAAAGGGTAGAAATGCATATGATTAACGGTAGTACAAAATGCAGCCGCGCTGCAATGTTTACGGCTCTTGGCCGGAGGGTTGTTCTTACTACTACATGAGCTAGGTGGTTTAAGTTGTTTTTTGAAGGTGGCATTGACTGTCGTATGCCACAGGATGCAAAAGCTGCGGGGACTCATTGATCAAATGTCGACGTCTCGCCCGCTGGTCCCTCTGGCGTCCTAAAAGCGGCGATCACCATCGTCGCGTGAACGCCGCAGCGGAGCGCTTGTGCCTGCAGTTCCGAAAGAGGAATGTGAGGGATGGGTTCTATAGCGGTTGCAATGTCTTGGTCAGTTGGAAATTTAGTTGGGCCTAGGAACAGTTTGCGCTTTGTTTTACCCCTTGGATTTGTTGTTGGCGTGGCTGCTGGGGCAGAGTGCGAGGCGCCGATCATCTCCTTGTTGAGTCTGGTTGGCATACGCCTTCCTTCCCGCGCTGCGGAGATACGAGGGCTGCGTCTAACTTGGTCCTGCGAAACCGGTGCCTGTCTGCGCACTGTTTTTTTGGAGAGAATGCATACTGTATTGTGGGAGGAGGTGTAGATGGCGGCAGGTACCTGTGTGGGCTGGATGGGCTGCTGCTGAGGATTGCTGCGTTCGGGCTCCTCGACGACTGGGCCACTTGGTTCGGAGCGAGTACGGCGTCGATAGACTCTCCCAAAGCAATTTGTTGGGCGCCTCGGAGAAGTCACCGGCGGGGCTTGGGTAGGGGCTTGTGTTCTGAACCTTGCTGTTGGCGTTTGGCCTCTGCGCGCACCCATGGCGGAGGATTCCGCATGTTCCTGGGCAGGCAGTCCTGGAGTAGGTCCCTGGATATGGGGCCCCCACCAGGGGTTTTGTGCTGCAGGAAAGGCTGCAGCCAGTAGTCGACGAAAGGAGGCCGAATCGAAGGATCTCAGCCAGTCCGGCTGTATTGAGGGGTACCCCTGCAGGAACTGTAGCGGGTGGCCATTGGTGTTGTTGTAGTGGGTGTGCTGCTGGATGATGTTGGCATTGGAGGAGGCTGAGCTTGCATCTCCATCAAGGTTAGAGACAGCGCTCGGGTCAAGAAGGTCCTGCGGCGGGGCAGACCAGGCTCCCAGACAACGTGGTTCTCCTGGTTATGCTGCATCTCCGCCGCCGCCGCGTCCCAAGCGGGGTCAGGGTTCGGGGGAGGGGGGGGGATGGGGAGGTTGAAACCGCCGGCGTTGTCGTTGTTTGGCGGTGGCTGGGGGAAGAGATGTGGGTTTCCCCCTGGAGGTATGTCATCTTCACCCGGGGGGATGTTGGGGAAAATGAAAGCCCCATTGAGGACGACGACCGGGCAGGACCAGGAGAAGCCTTGGCCGTTCGCATCGCAGTGCCGGATGACGATGCTGCGGGGAACGTTGTTGGCACCATTGTAGAGACACCGGCATAGTACGTAGTCGTGCTGATCAGGCACGTTGTGCCAAGAGACGAGGTAGCCGAAGGTGGCCACCGCGGCGTCGATGTGTTGAACGTCTTGATAATCTAGGGGGAACCCTAGAATCATGATCCAGCCGTTATGTGAGTAGTTGGCCTGGCGCCTGTTAATGCCGTGGTCGTGGCGGGAGAAGGCGATGAGGTGGTTCTCCACGAAGAAGGGCTCGTCACGGAGCACTATGTCTCGGTGATAGCCGGATTCAAGCCTGTATAGGCCAATCCCCAGAGGGGTGATGCAGGATGAGATGACCCTCAGACCAAAGTCTTCTTCGAGGGTTTGGGCAATGCGGACTCGAAACCAGTTATACTGGTCGTGGGGGATGAGGCCTTCTCGGTCTTCCGCAATGACGAAGCCCTCGTGGCTTCGGACAGCGGTGGTGCTGAAGTGGACGTTGGTGCGTGGGATTCTCTCGTCGCCGCCTTCGTTGATGAAGTGGTGGCCATGGGGGACGAACCTTTCGGAGTCGACTGGAAAGTTGGCCATGGGGTGCGAGGGTGTATGGGAGGTGGTGAGTTGTAGTGGGTTCTGTTGGGGAGTGGTGAGTGAAGGCGAGATGTTCCTGGTGGGGGGTATATATGGTGGAGGCTGATGGGGGGTTTGTGTGTGTTGGGTTGGGTCCCCTGTGCACACGTGTGGTGGAACAGGAAGGTCGTCCTTGTGAAGCTGCAGGGGCTTCGTTCGAACCGTTCGTGCGGGACAGGAAGTCTTTTGGGATTCCACGCGGCGGTATACCCGGGATTTTGCAGTGGAACTCCTCGATCCTAGTGCGATTTTGGGTACCCAAGCAAGGCAATGTCTGATGGTGGAAGAGCAGACGTTGGCTTTGTGACCAGTTTGAAGGCAGCGTAGGCATCGTGCTGTTGCGCGACAATTATGGGTGCGATGGTTAAGACTGAAGCAGCGCTTGCAGCAGCAGTGAGGGACTAGTTTGCATAGGTTGTAGGTGTCTTTGGTGCGGTGGGGTTTAGTATGTTTTCCCCTGTAGGTGTAGCATGTCCCGTCGTTGCTAGTGGGCAGGTACTCGAGTATTGGATTTAATTCCTTCGGCGGCTCAATTTGAATGTGGCCCGGGTGTCGAAAGTCCACTTTGGGAGTAAATGCAGGGTGGTGGGTTTGCAGGAAGGGCAGGCGGCTTGGGTTGATCTTTTGTGGGCGATAATAGTTGCGGACGCTTTCTGTATGCTGGTCTTGTTTCGAGCCTGTACGAGTAATGTGACAGACATGTGGGCCCTTTCCATGTGGGTCTAAGGTTGGAGGCCAGGTGGCTGGTTGGTGGGCCGTATGTCGGTCTAGAATTTGAATTTTTGGGCCCTTTCCGAGGATGGACGACGCAGCGCGGCTAGTCGCCGTACGACGGGCGGCCGACGCCGGCGAAGAAGTCCTCCCTAGAGGGGCTGTGTGGAGCTTGCGGGTGATGTTGCGGAAGATCTTGGTGATCGGGATGGCGTTATGGTTGGCCGTAGGCCTAATCGGGCAATCTATCCGGCCGACTCTGACGGATTGTCGGTGCGGTGGGTGTTTGAGAATGGGGGGATTCATCTTGGGCGGGGCATTGTTCGGGAATGAAGGCCGTGTTTGTTTGACAGGGTCAGCAAACGAGACTTGCTTCCGCTTGCTGGGGACGGTCGACCAGGACCTTTCTTCTTCGAGATGCCAGGTCCGCAGGTCTCTTATCCAATTTGGGCCACCGTCATACCAAGGGAAGAAGTAGACGTCAAAGTGCGGTGTGGTAACCCTAGTAAGGGAGCGTACCAACTTTCCTACATGGCGTGATGCCACCGCAAATTGAAAGTGGCGGTCCCGGACCATGGTGACATGGAAGCCCCCCGGGGTCTCGCCAAGGGCGGCGTGGAGGGCCCAACCAACGGACTCCTCCGTAAGCCGGAAAGTGAAGCGCCGGAAGACGGCTAGGAGGAAGAATGCACCTTGTATGGAAGAGGAGGGATGGTGGACCGAAGAGGAGAGTATGTGGAGCACCTTTTGTTGGAATATTTTCCCTTTTGCAAAGCTCCAGTTGCTGGTGTCTACCACCGGGCGGTCGTCGTCTCCGTCCATGGCGCCGTAGAGGCGCCGGGTCGTCTTTTGTGGGGATATATTCCCTTTTGCGAGGCAGCAGCTGCTGGTGTCGACCACCGGGCGGTCGCCGTCTCCGTCCATGGCGCCGTGGAGGCGCCGGGTCGTCTGTAGCGGGAGGGGGTCAGACGAGGAGCCATGCCGACGGCAAGGCGGTGGGGAGGCCGTGGGTGGGTGAGGGGTGGGGGGTGGGGAGCGGGAGCGGGAGGGCCGCCATTTTTCTAGACCAGGGCCATCATGCTTTTAGTTCATTCTAAGAAGCAGTTGAACTAATAAGTTGTTACAGAAGCTTTTAAGACAGCATAAATTGATCTATGTATTTAAAAAATCAAGCCAAGCGGCAATGTCTCTCAATGGAGCTCCCACAAAAGTGGCTGGCCGCTGAAAAACCTTTGTCGCCATGTTTCTCAGGAGCTCCCACCCGAACGAGGCTGCCCAAGAAATCTTTTTTTGGCATACCTCTTTAGTTTAGGGCCTAACATTGGAGTACTTCAATAACTGGCGTTCGCAGCGCAGCCTCCAAAAATGGTACCCACAGGTCACAATGATTGTCTCGCGGATCGCGGTATGTTGAGCAAACCCACATCGTCGTTTGAAACTTTTTGAATATGTGATTCACAAAAAATGGAACATGCACACCGTCGTGGCCAACTCAAATGATGAAATGACTATATTTGTTTTTGTGTATACATTTCACAACTACTATATGTCATGGCTAGCTTTGCATGTGTGCATAAACAACGAAAATCTATCGCGAACTGGACAATGTGTCTGGCCCTCTTTAATTACCTGTCCAGTTCCGCCGCTACGCACTACTACGAGCTCACGCAGCATGCATGAAGTAAGCAATTGCTGCTGATCCGGGCATGGAATTGCGGGCACCTTGCCCACTTGCAAATGGTGTCCGGCGCGCGAGAACAGTGGTTTTGGGCCTCGCGCGCGTACTGCCTCGAGAGAGCCCCAGCAGCAGCGAAGCAGTACAGGGATGTGCTTTCTCGCGCTTCGCTTTGCTTGCGTATCGTCAAACAGATGACGCCGCCTGTTGAAGTAACCGGCTCGCTATCACTAGTAACCATTGTACGCGCGCACCTTTATTCGGTGGCCAACTCGCTACAGTGCCGATCGAGGCGTCGGCGAAAGAACCAAAAGCAAAAGTATCGTTTACATCACCAGCCCGCCAGCCCGTCTACCACCACCACGGCACCACCAGACGAGCTCAGGTTAACGCACCGCCGTGATGACACTGTTTAAACTGCATCTGCTTCCGTTCCAATCATCTCTTCTTTTCCCGAATTCTCAACTCTCAAGCCACTAGCATCTGTCTGTCCCTGTTCGCATGGCGGATCGGGCTTTGGTGTCGCGAGTGGGCCTGGCGCGGAGGTCCGCGAGGCGATGTTGTGGACGACTGTGTCTCGGGATCCGTCAAGGAGTCGGAGGATGGCGCCGCCGGACGGGATACGGCGAGGGCGCTGAAATCATGGTCCTCGGGCGGGCGCGCGACGGGCTTGGGAGAGGCGGATCTCCAGCGGCGCCGCGGCAGAGATGGTCTGCTTGATGAGTTGGCCCTCCAGTTGTGATCCCCAAAATCGCAACTGGGCTTCATTTACAATTGCAAGTTCCAATGGGCTACTGCGATTTAAGCTATCTTTGGAACTACTAGAGCTAATGTTAGCTAGCTAATAATCAATTAAGTGGATTGGGTCAACTAATAATTAACTAGCTAATTATTAGATGGAAGTTGTTTAGAACCACTAGAGCTAATTTTGTTTCTAGACGGTGATTGACTGTTGTGCTTCTAGATTGGACACTCATCAACTTCATGGGACCTGCCCGACGGGGGCGGTGACAACCTGCCCGATAGGGGCGGCGCGACCTGCCTGACGGGGACGGCGGTGCGTGCGGCCACATATAGGGAAGGCAACGGGTGCAATTTTGGAAGGGTTCAGTTTCTCTCTATAGGAGGAGATGGAGAGACGAGGGCAGGGATACAATGGACTTATCCAACAATTAGCTGGATTGAAGCAGCTAATGAGATAACTATTAGCTAAGAGGTTAACTAATAATTAGGTGTTCTATTAGTTGAGAAGTTTAGAACCTCTACAGCTAATTTTTAGTAGCTAACTATTAATTTTAGGGGTTCTAAACAGGCCCTTAGTACCAATTTGAGCCGAAATTCCAAGTAATCCTAGGCCCACCAAGACAACTACCCTTTGAGCCAATCACTGTATTGTTCAGTTTCCCGGTCATCCTGTGTAGGTGTAGACATTCGGTTAACCGGCGAAATTTGGTTAGGTTTTTCGGTTTTTTTTTTGAAAATTCGGTTTTTGGAAAATGAAAACCGAAATATGACACACAAAATGAAAAACCGCTATGGCAACAAAACCGTACTCAATGCCTACGTTCGAAACTACGCATCGGAGACATGACCGGGGCGGCTGAGGGTGCGGTGACTGTCGCGAACGGCCGCATGAGGGATGCTTTCGGGGGCGAGGCAGGGCGGCCCATATCGCTGGCGGTGGCGAGGAGTCACGACTCGTCCTCGTCGGACGGCAAGTTGTGGCTCGACGAGCGGCGATGAGACACTGTTCGGCAGGCAGCGGCGAGGCACGTCTCGGCGGACGACGGTGGGGCATGGCTCGGCAGGCGGCGGCATAGCAGTGGTGAGTGCTGATGGCCAGGGTGGCTGCGGTGTGCGCGGGCCACGGGCGACTTGCATGGCTGCGGCGGTTGCACTCCTAAGGAAGAAAGGGCAAGGAGAGTGAAGAAATTTAGGGTTGCTGCTGCGTATGGTGGGCCGCTACTGGGCTTGAAGTGATGGCGCTACTGGGCCTGAGGTGATGGGCCGTCGGTAGATCTGTTTTTCAATTACAGTGAGCTAATTCGGTTAATACAGTTAACCGAAAAATAAACTGAAAACCTAAAAAAAATCGGTTTTCACACAATGACAACCGAAATTTGCTCCGGTTTAATTATTTCCGGTTAATTCGGTTTCGGTGTTCGATTTTTGGTTTTTTTTGCCACCTCTAATCCTATGGGAGTAACTTCAGTTTCTGTGTTCCATTAAAAAAACACCAGCTTCTGTGTTATCTAGATCATAGTCATAGAAAGGCATGGGCATTGAACAAAATGAAAGATGATGTGTAAGTACTGTCCATTCACACATAGGATCAGCAACCGCTAACGATCTTCCGTTGCAAGGAAAAAGCTCCAAGTACGCGCCATTTTATTTCATTAGATTAATGATATCTATTGACCGTTGCATAGCTTGGTGATGAGGACATCGCAATAGCGGATACGCACATTGAGCTACAAGAACGATCAATTATAAAAGCACGAGCACGTTTACTCAATCAGCAGGCGAACTCGTTCCCAACTTCCTTTCCATGTGAATTTAAGAATAGATTGTTATATAATGATTTAATTGTTATTAGGAACCATATAAAAGATCAACAAGTGAAGGGAGGGGGACTTGAAAACATGGAGAACCAACTGGAACATTTACAAGTTGATAGAAATAGTCTACAACTCGGACTCGAGTTCAACTCGAAGTCTAGGAGAAGTCCACCTTAAAACGAACGCTCAGGACACATACGGATTCCATTTTTGACATTCTACAGATGCACAGAAAGAGAAGATAAACTTTCTAATGGTCTGGTCCTCCATCAAAATTCCACCAGAGCCAACCGGAATCGTCAAAACAAGTTGAGTCCAAATTTCTGTCTGGTGTCGCGCCACCATATTGGGCCTTTGGGTCTCGTATCCCGTATGAGTCCATTAGGGACGCGTCTAAGAGTCTTTTGGTCAAATCCTAGCCTTCAAATACTGTAGCCACTGGCTATATTTGGTGGGTTTTGCTTAGATTAAACAATATCACCGTTCTATGATTTTTGAGACCCCAACTTTGCAATTTTAGATTGCATCTTCTACATTCTTACTTGTGTTCTCAGTTGCACTTGCAGGGACTAGCCTTCTTGGCGAGACCAAGCGTGTGAAGCGCGGTTGATAACCAACAGAGCAGTGGTGTAGTGATTGCAGAGATTTCGAGTTTGCTCGAGTGCCTCAGATCATCAACGTCGAGTTCTCCACCTCAATCGACTTACCTTTCGGAAGATCGGACCTAAGCTACTCATGAATCGGTATCAGATTTTTAGGTTTCCCGTGAGGTATCTTTGTTTTCCATTACATTAGTTTTGTTTTTTTATACCTATAGTCCACAGAAAAGCCACAAAAAATATCATTTTACCGCTTCCTAGCCTATAATATCTGCAGTTTCGTTTTTCAGTTTGCATTGTTGAGTTTGCATTCGTGTGGTCGAGTCTTGTTACTGGTTTAGCTTTGTGTTTTGGGTTCTAGTTATCGTGTTTTGTCCTTGTTTTATTGCCGTTCGACACTTATTCTAGAATCTCTAAACAACAAACCGATCCACCATATTCATCAATTTGCCCCAACTACCCGTCTTGCGTGAACTCTCGCATCACTAGCCCTAGATTAGATAACAAACCTTTATGCCAGTCATCTTTGATTCATCACACATTATCCCATCAATCGCTCTGCAAATTCCCGATCATTTTCATATCTGATTGTGAGATCTATTTTTAAACCAAGTTGGAATCAACATCTAAAAACCGTAACTCGGACAACCTACCTGAAAACAGCCATAACTTTCCATTCAAAGTCGAAATCGGACGATTATTTTTCAAATTGATCTACGCAAAAGTTTGCATCTGATTTTTTGAGTCTTCGTCGCGTTCAACAAAATTAGATTGCCCAAATTCCTTTCGGAAGATAGGCTATCCAGCCTTTAAAGTTTCGGCACAAATTTTAAAGAATCTTCCTGATTCTATAGGTCGCATATGTCCAATTGAGTTGCAAAATTGTGCGCTTCCTATTTTCGTGCTCCCATGTAAAGGAAAATATCAAAAAATATTTAAAAAGGAACAAAATAGTGAAGATCACGCATATTAAAGCAATTGACTTATACCACTTGTATTGTGATTGTTGGTTATATCATGTTGTCTTTCTTTTACCTTGCTACTTTCTTATGTTGTGCTAGGCTTATAGCACTTGGTTAACCAACAACAGTTTCCTACATTAAATACTTATTCAACTTTGTTTAGCTGTTAACAATTTTTGCTCATTAGCCACCATATTGTGTCATATAAGCTCCACCTTTCTCTTGAGCAGAACATGTAACTTTGCAATCATCTCACACTCATTGGTTCATCTCACCATCCACACCACCTGCTGTGTCGGTAAGAGGAGCGTGGCAAGACGCTTGAGCGAGAGAGATTGTTTCTTTTCACATTTCATATTGCCACTATTATTTGTAGTTGATAGGGATAGCATCTTTTTTTGTTGTCTTTTGTTTCCTACTAACAATGATAGGAGAAATAATGATGATGAATGTGTTCAAGATGCTGTGTTACGTGATATGATGAAGGCGATGACAGATACGTTCCACCCAAGACAACACATCAACGGAGGAGTCATTAGCGGATTTGACTCGCCAACTTGATGACCTTGCTCTTCGGATGAATACTCTCGAGGCTCAGTTGCCTCTCACTAAAAGACGAGAAGACAATGCTTATGATGATATGAAAGATCAATACAATCAACCACGACTTCCACTTTATCGTCGAGGTATAGAAGGTAATAATCATCATAACAATTATAATCGTCCTCATTATGATCTTTTTGCTAAAGTGAAATTTACTATACCCTCTTTTTCTGATGCTTATGATGTTGAGGCTTATCTTGATTGGGAGGTGACAATAGAGCAAAATTTTAATGGTCATCTTGTTTCAGAACAACATAGAGTTTGTCAAGCCACTAACGAGTTTAAGGACTTTGCTATCATATGGTAGAATGAACTTGTTAAAACTAGAACTGATCCTCTAACATAGGATAGATTAAAAGAAGCTATGCGTGTTCGATTTGTTCCTCCTTCTTTTCAGTGGTACCTTCGCAAAAAATTGTAGCACTTAGACCAAGGTAACATGATCGTAGAGGAGTATTATCAAGAGTTACAAAAGGTTATGTTGTATTGTGGGGTAGTAGATGACATGGAGGATAAAATAGCTAATATTTATGGGGGGTTGAGACGTGAAATTCAGGACATTATTGATTACAAGGAAAATGATACTGTTAACAATTGTTTGAGCTTGTTATGTTATCAGAAAAAGAATTGCAAGGCCGCCAACAGCAGCAACAACGCACGAGGAGCACCTTTGCACTGCGTTCGACATCTACAACACCCTCTTCAAATTTTCATGTAGCCACTACACCATCCAATGGCGGCCAATGGACAATACCTGCTACTCCACCTTCTCGCGTGCAGAACGACAGCTAGATGACACCATTCAAGCCTACGTCTTCCACACCTTCTATGAGTCGCACTTCTGACACCAAGTGTCATCACTGCTAGGGACTTTGTCACATAATAAAAGATTGCCCGAGCAAGAGAGCATACATAGCACACAACGATGGCATATATGATAGTACTTCGGATGTTGAAGATAAATATTCTCTTGCTACTAATGTTGCAGGCCCAAATGACGACCACTATAGCTCCGATGAAGAGGTACTTGGTCAGCAGTGGCGGAGAAGTATAGAAGCATCATTATGTAGCGTGCTTTTAGCTCCAAAGTGGAGGCAGACGGCAAGCTACAATGACACAATCTCTTTAACATGTTTCTCGTCGTCAAGACTGCCGTGTACACACTATAATTGATGGAGGCAGCTGCAATATCATGGTGAACACGAACATCGTCAAGAAACTCGGATTGACAACAAGAGCACACCCTCATCCATATCACATTCAATAGTTGAAAAACAACAGTAAGGTTCGGGTAACACAAACAGCGAGAGTGCATTTTGTGATTGGTTCTTACAATGATTTTGCTAATTTTGATGTCGTGCCTATAGATGCTTGTTCTCTTTTATTGGGTTTTCCTTGGAAATTTTATACAAATGCTATTCATCATGGTAGAATTAATAAATATACTCTCATGCATAAAGGAAAGAAAATCACTTTACTTCCTATGACTCCTGCTGAAATTGTGCATTTTGAGAAGAGTAAAATTCGTGATGATAAGACAACAAAAGTAGAATATGAAAAAGCGAGTCATTAAGTTAAAATCACCCTCTGAGATACCCTCTGGTTTATCATCCAAGGGGGCATTGGACACAAGATCGACTTGATTCTAGAAGCAAGATGCCAATCATGCAACGAACAGAGCGAATCCAGAAGAGACTAAGGAAATTCAGCGACAAGTCCAAAATCTTTTGTACCGCGAGTACATACGTGAAAGCCTTAGCCCTTGTCCCATTCTCGTTCTTTTGGTTCCTAAGAAAGATGGTAGTTAGCACATGTGTGTTGATTGTCGAGTGATTAATAACATCACCATTCAATATCGTTATCCTATTCCTCATGCTTATGATTTGAGTGGTGCTATCATTTTCAAAAAAGTTGACTTGCGTAGTGGTTACCATCAAACTAGAATGACACTAGAAGATGAATATAAAACTGCATTTAATACCAAGTTTGGACTTTATGAGTGGTTAGTCGTGTCTTTTGATTTAACTAATGCACCTAGCACTTTTATCGATTAATGAACAATGTTTTACGTGCTTTTATTGGAAAATTTGTGTTGGTTTACTTTTATGATATCCTCATTTACAGCAAGTCATATGACGAACATCTATCCTATTTTTGCGTCATTTTTGCTATTTTGAGAGATGCACGTTTGTTTGGTAACCTCAAAAAATACGTCTTCTGCACCAATCGAGTCTCGTTTCTTGGCTATATCGTTTCCTCGCAGGGAATTGAGATGGATGAGGCAAACATTGCTGCAATCACTTTGTGCAAGATTTTAGCACCATTGCAACACCGCTCCACGAGCTACCGAAGAAGGGATTGCTGTTTTAATGGGGCGAACAATAGCAACATGTTTTTGATACTCTCAAATTGAAGCTTACACAAGCACTATTGCTGCAACTTCGTGATTTTGACAAGACCTTTGAGCTAGAATGCGATGTAAGCGGCATTGGTATTGGAGACGTTCTCATACAAGGAGGTAAACCCGTTGATTTCTTTAGTGAAAAACTGCATGATCATTCTTTGGATTATTCTAGTTATGATAAGGAATTGTTTGCCTTAGTGCGAGTTTACAAACTTAACAACATTATCTTTAGTCTAAGGAGTTTGTCATACATTCTGATCATGAAGCTTTGAAGTATCTTAAGTGTCAAACAAATTTAAATAAATGATATGCTGAATGGATTGAATTCATAGAGTCATTTCCATACACTATTAAGCATAAGAAAGGAAAGGAAAATGTCATTGCTGATGCATTATCTAGGTGTTATACCATGCTGTCCCAACGTGATCATAAAATCTTTGATTTGGAAACAATAAAAACATTTTATCCTACTGATTTAGACTTCAAAGATGCTTTTGAAAATTTTAGAGAAGGAAGAACTTGAAATAAATAGGTGCTGTGAGAGGGTCTCCTCTATCGTGCTAACAAGCTATGCGTTCCAGCCAGCTCCGTTCATCTATTACTTTTGCATGAAGCACATAGAGGAGGTTTATGTGACATTTTGTACTGAAGAAAACTGAGGACGTGCTATCCACACACTTCTTTTGGCCGAAGATGTGGCGTGATGTCGAGCGCTACGTGTCACGATGCACTACTTGCAATTAAGCTAAGTCTCGCCTTAACCCACAAAATCTTTATATGCCTCTTCTTATTCCTAGTGTACCTTGGGAGGATAGTTCTATGGACTTTGTCTTGGGATTGCCTAGGACTAAGAGGAAGAAGGATAACATTTTTGTGGTTGTTGATCGTTTCTCCAAAATGGTACACTTTATATCTTGTCATAAGAATGATAATGCCTCACACATTGCTGATTTGTTAATGACGGAAATTGTTTGTTTATATGGTGTGCTAAATACCATTGTTTCTGATTGTGATGCTAAATTTTTAAGTCATTTTTTGAGAACTTTATGGTATAAATTAGGAACCAAGTTGTCGTTTTCAACTACATGTCACCCACAAAACGGATGGACATATCGAGGTAGTTAATCATACTTTATCCACTATCCTGCGGGCTGTTTTGAAAACAAATTTAAAGTTGTGAGAAGAGTAGAAAACCTCACATTAGAGATGAGGAAGAGGCAAAAATACGAACTTAAAAATTTGTAAATGGAATTAGAAATTCAAACTCAAAAGAACTATGTTAGTAAATAAATGATATCTAGAATAGGAATTTTTAGGAGTTTAAGCATAAGTAGAGAGAAGTATTAGTATTATGGATGAGTTTAATTAAGCAATTACAAGAGTAAAGAATTTCAAAGTTCCATTCAAAAAATCAAAGTCAAGTGTAAAGTAACTTACTCTCTCTACAACTCAACATATGTAAAATCCACTCCTTACAGTTCACAAATGCATGAGTGTTAAAATCAAATGCACATCACGAAAGTAATTAAATCCTCCAGTTGACTAAATCTTAACCAAATATATAAAACATTAAATTTCAAATTTGTATAGGATTATTATAAATTCCATCCTGTTGCTGTTCAAATCCCCCTCAAAACTGTTTATAATTAACAATAAAATAGAAATAGACAAGGATTTTCTTTTGAAGGTATATAACTCTTCACCTTGAGATGGGAATCCAAATTCAAATTTAAATATTTAAACTCAATTCGATCAAACATCAAATTAAATTGCACCATTGGATTCTACATATTCAATTTGGCCAAATAATCCATTTTTACTAATTTTTTAGTTTGTTCGCTAATAATTTGAGAAAGGAAAGGGAATAATACCAGGTGGGACCCACCAGTCATACTAAATGGAACAGCTCCTCCTCTGGTTCACAAAGAGCAATTCACACAACTGAACCCCGCTCCAGTGCGACAAACGTCGGACGCTCCTATCCCCTTGCCGTTCCTATCGGGAGGAAAATGTCCCTGCCATGCTGGCCCCACTGATCAGCCATGGAGGCAAGAAACCGCCTCTGGTTTCCTTCTCATCCACACACGGTGCCCGTCCGCTTCCAAACCATCGCTCTTATCCCCTGTTCGCTCCTATTGGCAAAAAATCTGTTGCCATCCTGTCTCGTGTTTCTCCCAATGCAAGAAAACAACAACAGTTGTCGTCGGTTCTTCCAGTGTGCATCTTGCGCCCTTGTCGTCACCACGCGCAAGCGCCCCTAGCCACCAGCGCGCTGTGCCCTGTCACTGTCGAGCATTGCAACTTCTTCTTCTCCCACGCTCCCGCACACAACCATGCCTTTAACGCAGCGGTGCCGCTCCCACGCACCTCGCACGCGCGCGCTTAGCACACCGCCGACCCGCACCTCCCTTCCTCCAACTTTGTGCCCGCGTCCTCCCGTTTCAGCGCACCCTAGCCCAACTTTTCCCCAGCTCTGCTGCCTCGGCTCGAGCATGCACCACGGCCGTGCACCGCGCCTAGCCTTAAATGTTACTTAGAGAGAGAGGGGGTGAATAGGCTAAAAACTTGAAATTGCTTAATTAAAACTTAATCAATATACAAGGGATGAACCAGTCCGGTCTGGGGGCGGACTACTCCGATCAGGTAGTTGAGTGCATGAAAGGTGAGATTTTTCTGAGGTTTTTGATGATCTAGTTAAAGAAAGATGAAGTAGAACAACCTAGTAGTCTAGTATAACAATTGCAAGTAATAGAAACAACTTTAGCTAGGTGAATTGCAAGATTTAAATAAAGAACGATATGAATCCTAAAAGTGATCTAATGAAGAACGAGGGCAAATCGAAACAAGAGACACACATATTTATTCAGAGGTTCAACTTCATGAAGAAGACTACGTCTCCGTTTTGGAGTATACGATGGACCGTGTCTCTTTCAACCCTACCCTCACCAAGCCACCATGAAGGTCGACTTGTTCTTCCATTAAATCACAGAGTGATCATAATGATCCTTGGGGCAACTCACAATCTGAGGCTCCCACAAACTTAGAACTTGAAAAGAGGTTGAATTACAACTCAAAAAAACTCAAATCAACAACACAAATCGAGAGAATCAATCAATACCTCAAGGCACAACCAATCCCTTCTCTATTCTCTCCCAAATCTAACAAACCCTCAAGATTCACTCTTAGAGCTCAAAGCTATGAGTTGGAAGATTTTGGAGGTCTCATGGAAGGCTACGACGGCGCTAGGGTTCGAGAGAGAGCAAAGGAAAGCCAGAGGATTCCTTTTTATAGGGGTCCCGACACTTAGCCGTTGCCACCAGAAAAGGTCGAGACTAGTCTGACCTTAGACCAAAGACTAGTCCGGCCTAAGAGGACTACTTACATCACTCTTGACCAACAAAAAATTCCTCACCACCTTTTGAATTCAAACAGTCACAAGACCACAGACTAGTCCGTCCAGGAAGGGACTAGTCCGATCTCACATAGAAACTGCTTTTCCGGGTGAGAGGGGACAAGTCTGGCTAACCGGACTAGTCTGGCCCCCAGGACGGACAAGTCCAGCCTACTAGGATTTAGTCCCTGCAGCCACCTCCAAACTCCAGACGGACTAGTTTGACCCATAACAGACTAGTCCGATCTCACACTGAAACTCTTGTTCTGGCCAGAAACGGACAAGTCTGCTAGGGCGGACTAGTCCCCCCCCCCCCCTCGGACGGACTAGTCTAGTCTTTCAGGACTTAGTCCCAAAAAGACTCAGACCCACTCACCACGGACTAGTACGATCCCAATCGGAAAATTCTGAACTCACACAGCAAATCTTGGTCTGCCGATCATCAGATTAGTCTGATGTGGCCGGACTAGTCCGAGCTTCCAGCCCGGATAAGTCTGGCCTTATCCTTAAGGCACCTCGACTCGTCTCTCCAACTAAACCTAAACAGACTATGAGCTCTTAGGTGATTCTCAAATATTTGGCTTGTTGAAGACACTCTACTACAAGGCTAAACTCGACACAATGAATTTTTAAGCCCTAAGTTCTATTCTTCGATTTTTCGCCGCCTTTTCTCCTCTTTTTCCTTTTTGAGTGTTTCAAAATCCGTTCCATTTTCAACCACCTCTACTTTAACTCACAATGCTCATTAGTCCCTTAAGTGTTATCATTAATCATCAAAACCCGCAAGGATTTAGCCTATATGCACTTTCAGGCCTACTGCTCACCGGCCCCGTTCGCATCTCGCTGGCCCCCATCTGTTCCCGCCCGTGCCTTGGCCTCCCCACACCCGTGCTCCAGCACCGCTTGCTTGATGCCGCCCGATCCCGCTTGCTTACCACTCCACCAACACTCGCAGTCGACTCCTTGCCGCCTGCGCACCCTTGCACCAAGCCCGCTGGTCGCGCATGCTCACCACGACCGTGCGCTTTGCGCCGGGCCTGCTTTGCTGTTTGTCGACTCCTGGCCACCACTGCGCGCCACACCACAGCCCCAACAGTGTTGGCAACATGCGTGTCATCCACACCTCGCCAACTGCCGTCACGACATGGCTTCCTGTTGCTCGCCCTTGCCACGCCCGCCGCGCCGCTATCCGCGCCTCACCACGCCGTGCACGCTCCATGTGTCCGCGCTATGACTACTGTGTTTTTCCCTCGCCACCATCCAACAACCCCAACTGATGGACACCGCTGGCATTGTCGCCCCGCTCCTTCGCCGCTGCGTGTTCCGGCCTCCAAGACGCTGCAACACGCCATGCCACCTCCCTCAGCCTCACTGCGTGGCTCAGAATGTTGTCGCGTTGTTCCTGTTGTTGCGCCCCAACCACTGTTCTCCCAACTCCAATTCACCTTCATCATCGATGCAAGCCATTCATGTCGCAAGCTCTACTCCACCACCCGCAACCTCATGTTCTGTCACTTCTGCAGCACTAGAAAGCCTGAGCACGTGCTGTGTTGCTACGCCATGTGCAACCTCATCGTCGTCGCCTTCATGACGTCGTTGCGATGTTCTAAGCTATGGCCATGACCTGGTTGCGAGGAGAGTATTGTGTGTGATGGATGGGATGCAGGAACACTTCGATGATGCGACGGCGACGACAATTGGGAAAAGGTTAGCTCTGATTTGTGCAAGATTGGTCGGGACAGTGCTGCAGCCAAGGTGCTCGATGAAATTTTTGCAAGGCAAAACCAAGTGTGATGATGATCAACACTATTCTGTGATGCAGGAACGTGAGAACGTCACAACTGACAAGGAGAATTGGAACAAAGTGAGCCCTGGATGATGATTGCTTGGTCAGGTCGAAGACGCATCCAAGGTGCTCGCTGAAATGCTTGACAAAGTGTAGCCAACTGTGATTAGGTTCAACATTGTACACCGATGAATTGGAATGACCCGTGAGATTGTGATAGGGGTGAGAAGACGAATATCACAAACGGATGTGGAGCTGTGCAAGAAAAGGCCATAAAGAGGATGTAGAGCACCTGATGAAATAGATGATTGAGCACGATGCAAATGAAATGACGACTCGAGCTTGTTAGGAAACAGGTAGGCACACTCTAGAACGCATGAGCTTATTCATGCATTAGTATTTATGTCACCTCCTGTACATATGGTCCAAGTCTAATAGATCTCTTGACTTCCACTTTGAAGGTTATCCATTCCTATAGTATATACAAATTCTAGAGTATCATGTATTGAGTTATATTGTTCTGTATATGTACATAATCATATCACTAGATGACGTGACGAAGATCGATGAAGAGCATGACTCGGAGGAGAAGGACTAGCGTGGACCCCGCAACAAGAACAAGATTTGCTTAAGCAGCATCCTAGCATAAGATTTGCCCAAGCAACAGTAAAGACGAGGAAGAAAGAAGAATGATGAGGAGGTTTGCTGAGATGAGCAGGCGCTGACTTGTTGACATTTGCTTAGTCGCAACCTAAGGCAAGCCCTGGTTTGCATTTAAGTTGTTAATATCTTTGCTTTTATAATCTATATGATGATAATTGTGCATTAAGTCTAGGGATGTATGATACTCCACATGCATGACCCAAGAATCCTTGGAGTTTGGGTAGTACAAGACTTTATATTACTGTTTATATAATGTTTCATATGGAAACATGATTAAGGTTATGGATCTATTAGACGGGTTCTACTCGAACAGTAATAAGTGAGATCAACTGGGAAGAAACTATAGACCGAACAAGAATATTAGGACGCTCAAGAACGTTGCTCTGTGGGATTAGTTCCTACGTGTGCGGCCAGCCGAGTTTGAATTTGTACTAGATACATAATTGCTCTATTGGAACCAACAAACTGATGTAACTTGTTAACTTTGGTGTTGAGACTTTTTCGAACACCTTAGGCCCGAAGGCCGATAGGGCAGTAGGGAAAAGCTCATCTACATGGACCACGCTTAAGCCGTATGTACCATGTTGGGAGTCTACTAGCCCGGGTTGGTTGAACTGATTCAACATTGAGGTGTCTTGTGAGAGGTGTCCATACATGACATTAACAAAATTGGTTGATCACCTCTTTCAGACGGGCGTGTGTGTCATGCAAGCCGGGTGTTTCATGATTTGAATCACAGTCGCTCGCGGAAGGGAGCATACTTGTTCACTGCGCTGTGACATAGTAACAACTGGAACTCAGTGGAACCGACTGGATGGTTAAACAACTTAGTTGATGTAGCTGATAGAAGAACTAAAGTTATGATTCTAAGCAATTAACTTGCTAAGGCCTGTGTAACCTTGGGCCCGCAACATTGTGGATGAAACATTTCTTGTTTGATTGTGGAGTTCATGATGTTGCTGCACCCAAGGACATCACATTCTATTATATACTTGAAACAAGGATCTACTGATAGTGAATATTTACTTACTACATTTTAAATTCAAATCTTACGTTCTCAGCATGTAGTTTTTCATGTTCTTAGGGGAGAAAATTAAGTCTTGCCGAGCCTTGTGTTAACGGTTGCATTTATACGAGTTTTGTAGGTATATAGATATGATCGATTTCTAGGTAGTACCCTTTGCGGGTAAGTAGCCAAATTAAAGCTCTGAACATCACTGCTTTCTTCTGTGGTGCTAGAGTGGAGTATTCGCGGGCTGGATACGCTCGCTACTACTGTAGTGTAGGATCGAGAGAGTTGTATGAAGACTTCCGCTGATGTAAGCACTTTTGTATAAAACTCTGAGAATAATATAAGGTGCTCACTTATGTTATTAGTTCTTTGTTTTTTTTTCTGTGTTGTGCTATTGGATGTCGCATTGCACGACACCACCCAATGTGATTCCTAGTTTATCGGGACTCTGGTCCTCACAGCATGATATCAGAGCCATATTTGGAATAGCGTATCTAAAAAGGAACATATTTTGAAAATTATAGACTTACTAGTGAGGATTAGTTATTAGGCCCACATAAGGACTAATATTAGCATATTTACTTAAGGTGACAAAGCTAACATATTTGTTATTATATTAAGTAACAATGCTCCGACGTCAGGTAAGAGGTAAGGTACGCCACCGCAAGTGGATCAATTGTGGTAAGCTCCCCGTATGAGAGGTAGTACGGTGATGGTTCTCCGTAGCTTAGCACGGAAGTTAATATGAGTCTCTTAACCTCTTCATGGTTCTGAGAGCATATATAAATGCTGGTCCCCTAGCATGCTTTAGGCAAAAAGTGTAGAAGCTCCATTGTGTGATCAGAAACGCGATAGTATGCAACTCTTGGACAATTCATGTTCAATGAGTCATACACAACGCTTGCCATCGACGTGCCTCTGTGAGGTAGGGGCAGTATGTTGTATCTGTGGGTTGATAAAATTCCCAACAGTGATGACCCATTCGTGCTCCACTCGGATCCCCCGTTGTGTGATGTTGAAACACGACTACATTTCTCGAGATGTGTTCTCCTCAAGGACAGCTTGTATGGAATGATACAAGATGTTAGATTGGAACTGATATATTATTGTGACTGTGTGAAATGATTGCCTGTTTGGGTCGTGCCATACGACACCGTAATGAGTGTTCTGCAAATTGCGTGTCTTATGCAGATACACTAACTACGTGACCATAGTGCGAGTAGAAACATTTGCGAGTGCTCGATTTTTAGTGCCACCTATAAGATGTATATGCCGGAGGTAATCCGGTTAGGATTTTTCTATTTTGTGAGGAACGTAGTACTGTCATGAATTTTGTGATGCATCAACAAAGAAATCAACCAGAATAATCACCTGGATATCCAAATTAGTGGTTTAAATTGATTCCATCAAATTTGAATTTCAAATCAACTTAAGCTAAGAAAAGTGGAGTACCCTATTTTGGCAGCTGTGCTGCTGAAACTTTCTCGGGGCGTAACTCCGTGAGTTTTCCACCATAAGTGGTGTGTGTTGCAGTTTTGGAAAGTATGAAAAGTCTTCTACAACTTTTCAATTGCACTCCCGGACAAATTCCCACATTTAAAATGGTGAAAAGTTCGCTAGAACCTTAAGTGTCATATGCAAATCCTCCTATTCAGTTCTGGCAGAAATTTTAATGAATTTTGGAAGTTCATATATCTTAGTAGGTTTCTCCATTTTATTTGTCGTACACAAGGATGGAAAGAGGAAGCAGTCCTCTACAAATGTTCTATTGGCCTCACCATAAAACCATTGTAAGAAGGCAAAAATGCACCATAACTAAGACTTCTACAATTCTGAAGCTTAATGGACCAGCCTCTGTAATTTTGCCATATTTCTTCATAGAAACATCCTCTAGACTATTGTGATATATTTATTGAAATGGGAGACAATTTGCTACAACTTTTGAAGTCAAAGTTGTCTCAGATTCGGCCCAGAAAGGTCTCAAATTTTGAATTCAAAATGGTACATAGGTGAAGGTGCTGCCAGAATCAGCCAGACAATAGTTGAACTTTGAACAGCATAATCTCCTAAGTTAGAAAAGTAGCATAAGCGTATATTACATTTAGGAAAATCTTGAGAAGTACTCTATCAAGTTTCTATTCAACTCTAAGGCAAAAACTCGCTGTAAAAGTGTGTAATTCCACTTATAGTCGAAACTGACCTGACTGTCCAGAATCTGGACATTGTGTGCACATTTTGGAAATTGTCGAGCAGCCACATGTATTAAAGCTTGTAAGGCTGAAAGGATGCATTTTTGGAAAGCTGATATGATGTAATACAATGTTGTAATTGAAATATTGTGCATAATGTTTATATTTGTGACTGTTCTGACTGTGGCCAAAATTCCTACTTTTAAGAGAGGTTCTGTCAAAATGGTCTCAGTAAAATGTCAATTTCAGACCACCATGACTCTCAAACCCTTGATGCAATAGAGACATATGGGTCACAGTTGGAAAGGCCTGAGAGTCATCTACAACATTGGTAATTGGCTCATGGCATGAGAATGACATTTGTATTGTCAAATTCGAATTTGAGTGCAACATGGTCCAGCTAGAACAGATTTCACACAACTAAAAGGGAATAAGAGAACAATGTTGCAACTATGTCTTGGATCACTATTTCACTTGTTACAAGTGGTACCCAAGCCAGAAGTAAAGGATGAGAGACCAACTTGAGGAATCTCGAAAGTTCAGTAAGTGAGGCACCTCCAATGTGTCTCATCGACAAGGTTGTTAGAGATATTGTCGACTTCAAATGGAAATAAATTTTGAATATGGTGTTGATCAAAGCACATGTACGTGATCAACGGAAGGTGATATGAGTTACAATACTGGCACTTAAGGGGGAATGAGTGCACCCTAGTAAATCAGGTGTTACATCCACTGAGGTATTATACTTAGTTTAGGTCAACACCGGACCAATGAGTTGGAAGTTGATATCAAGCAAGCAAGAGTAAGTACGACATCAACTTATTGGATAAAATAGAGTCAAAAGTGAAGAAATTTTGCCAAGTACAACTCTAGTGTCCTGAAACCACAATGTTTTGTGATACTCGATCATCGAGTTAATATAGTTGATTTTCACGCTGAAAAGCTCCAATGCTTCAACTTCTGTAACAAGGAACCATAGACAATGAGTAGGCATTCTGACACTATTAAGTCTATGAAAACAACAAGGTTAGATACGAGGATTGTTTCGACTTCAGGGATCTTCACATCAATAATTGGTTAAATCACTCCGTTCCATCATGTACATTCCGTTACTTTGAGGTGAATATCACCATTATTTGCTAATGCTTTTCCCTTGAAAACATCGAACTTGGTCAAGACATGAAAGCAGCATCCTTTATTCAACACCTCTCATGTCCAAGTTATTTGAACCTTTTTGAAGTTGAAGATATTTCTTACCGTATTTGGATTGTTTTACCTGTTCTTTCTCAAACTAAAACATTGCACCATACCTCATGTATCAGTACCTCAAGGGTGCCATTTTGTATATACATAACATTATCCAACTTGAGATGCATCATGAAGCATGATTCATGCTGAGTTTGAGCAAGAATAAGTGTCTACATGTGTCTACATTCAAATACTTAAGTAGTTTCTACTATTCTTAAGTTGTGAACAACTTTATCGTTCATAACACCATTTGCTTAATTCATTATCTTGATTACTTGTAACACCCTCATTTTCATCCATCATGCATTATACTTATTCCCATATGCGTTTAACATAATTCAACAGAAAAAGGAATGAGATTAAAATGAATTGTACAAACTTGTATGAATTGTATGAAATAGTAATAAAAATATGTTTTGTTACGGACTTGTCCGGACACAGTATCATATTAGTCCGGTATACATGTCTTCTCCGGCCTAATTCATTTTCCCTTCAGAGCAACGAACTTGTCCGACCCACTGTACGGACTAGTCCGGTTTTGCCACTGATATCACCCGGACCTGTCCGATAAACTTGCAGACTATTCCGGTTTCATTTCTGTTGTCCCAAGGACTTGTCCGTTACTGCTACGGACTAGTCCGATGTTGGTTACTGGAACCCATCGGAGTTGTCTGTTAATTTGCAAAACTTAGTCCGAATCAACTTTCCGGACAAGCCCCGAACTTGTCTAGCTTGACACAGGACTTGTCCGATCAGCTCTCTGTACCCCGAACGGACTTGTTCGGCCTCCTGCGAACTAGTCCATTTTCTAGGGTTTTGACTCGGATTCTACTTTTCCTCCACGCAAGTTATTGGATAATTGCCTTATTTGGGCTCAAGAACGTCGTGCCTCACCCCTGAGGAGCCCACTTGGAACCCCACCAAGGACCTACTTGTCCCCACCACTTCCTTCTTGGATTCTACCTAGAGGTGGGACTCGGGTCGTGCCCGGGACTGGCCCAGCACGACCCGTTTGTGCTTTGGACCGAAATGGCCTGGGCCCGAAAGCACGTCGGGCCGACGACCGAAAATCCAGGCCCAGGCACGGCCCAGGGCCCGGCGGGCCGCCTTCGGGCCGGGCCAGACCCGTGCACGACCCAGTTCACTGATTTCAGCCCAAAAACAATTAAAATTTTAATAAAAATCAAGTTTTTAATGAAACAAATGGACAAAAAAACGCAAAAAAATATGTAAAAATACTAAAGTGATAGATAATATTTTTTGAATAATTTAGGAAAAAATCATTGAATTTGGACCAAATTTGAAGAAACTATAAAAGTTTGAACTTTCAAGTTTGAATAAAAATGAAAAAACAACATCAGCCTAGCAGCAGCCCAGCACTATTGGGCTGGCCCAACAACATTTAAAAATTGAATTGAGCACAATTTTTTTTGAATACATAGCCAAAAAGCCTTTAAAAAATATGAAAAAATTTGTGAAGATTGAAAGAGTTGAATTACATGTTCTTAAAAAATCACATTCAAAATAATAATATATTGCAGAGAATAAAAAAACAAAGAAAATTGAATTTTGAGTTTTTTATGCAATACATGGACAAAAAAATCAAAAAAATCTTAAAAAATACTGGAGTTTAAGGATGTTGTATTTCATGTGTCCTATGAACTTGAGTTTGAGAAACATAATAAATTGATCAGAACAAAAAAAGGATTTGTGGAGTTTTTGTAATTTTTATATCTTGAATAATACATCGATTTAGTGAGTGAATTTTTTTGTGAGGCTTTTTAATGATGACACCAACCTCCATGATTTTTAAAGAATTTTTTAACTTTGTTTGAATGAAAGTGTGCTTGAATTTGAAGATTGCCTCATATGCTTTTGAGAGAGAAGAGAGAAGAGAGAAAATGTGAATATTCACATGTTGAAGTACCTCAAAAAATTATAAAAAATGCATACATGTAGAAATATAGAACATACACATGCAAAACAAAATTTGATACAAACATCTTAATTCTTTGGAGATTTACAAAATAGTGAAGAATATGTACATATGATTTTTTTGGTTGTTTATAAAAAAGTACAAAAATATCTATATAAGTTTGAAAATAATTGTTCCAAGTGGTAGAGAGTATTTTTCTAAGAATATAGAAAAAAGAATCATCAAATTTTGACTGAATTTGCGGAATCTATACAAGTTTGAATATTTAAATAGGAATCAAAATAAAAAAACCCCTGCAAACTCAAGAACAGATGTGTCGGGCCGCCGGGCCGGTTCGGGCCTTCGGGACATTTTTGGGTCGTGCCGGGTCGTGCCGCCCGGCGTGCCCAAAAACCAGGCCCAACACGACCCGGTGTTTCGGGCCGAGCCGGCCCGGCCCGAACCGCCTTCGTGTCGGGCCGGGCCAGGCCTCGGGCTGCGGCGTCGTGCTTCGGGCCGCCCGGGTTCGGCCCAACCCAATTCCCACCTCTAATTCTACCCAAACTCCACCACCCCTCCTCCTATATAAACACCCCAACACCACCTCTCATCCTGCCCACGCTAGAGAAAACTCTCAACCCTGTTTTCTTCGTGAGCCGCCATTAAGAAGAAAGGAGCTCACTGCAAGGAAGAGAAGGGAGTAGAAGAAAATAGAAGAAGGAGAAGAGGAAGGATCAAGCAAGAACATCGCCGCTGCTGCGATCTTCATCGACTCTTTGATATCAACGTTTCTCATCGTCAATTCTCCATCAACAACCCTAGACGTCTAGTTTCTCAACGTTGCACCAAATCTTCAACTGTTGGACCATTGGATTCACAGTAATTGCCCTAGATCTAACTTTCCACGTCAAATATGATTCCAATATTGCTTGAAACCATGCCCTAGTTGGGAAGTTCGCAAAACCCTGGACATAGAGGATTTGTCTGCTTTAGTGCGGACTAGTCCGATCCAGAGCGGACATGTCCGACCCAATGTGCGGACTAGTCCGACCTCTGAATTCTAAAATTCCTGTAACTATTCCAGTTTTCTCCAAAATGACTCGAAACTTGCTCAAACATGTATAACTCAATTGTAACTAGTTAGTAAGCATTAGTAGTGACCTAATAACCTATGTTATCTCATAATTGCATCATTCATGCATATCATGGCATATTGAGTACTATATGAGCATTTATTGATTGTAATGCTTGTTTCACATGGTTGTTAGGTGGAATGGAAGGTAAAGAGTGTTTACAAGGACCTTCAGCAGCAGAACTTTGAAGATCTCGATCCAAACCAGCCACTAGAGCAAGGCAAGTGTCCTTAGACATTTTGATCCTGTTTTGTTTACAAAATGGCATGCTTGTGTCAAATTGATGGGAAACCCATGAATAGGTGTTTACTAGCCTTGTATGCCCATCCTTGTCGCTTGGGATATATTGTAGAGAGTCAGGAAGGGTATTTTCTTGTTTCGCTTCGCTTTGCTTAATTTGGGATTGGGAATAACCAAATGACTCAATTATGAACTAATGTACATATGAACTATGTGAATTGGTGATAATGACCCTTTAGCAACATGGAACCTAAGGATCTAAGCAAGCTAGTTATGTGGAATGGGTTGGATGATCAGGTGGTTTTGCTTGCTTTAGCTCCAAGGAACGGTTCATGGAGCGACCACCCAAGATTTACAGTGCCACCACAGGGCCAAGTGTGGGTGCAGCTTAGTTGACTAATTAGTGTATTGCCAGTATCATTCAAATCATAAGGAAGGCTTGGGGAATGGGAGTCAGTTGTGTTTGCAGTGATGGCGGGACTACCTGGGATCCAAACGGCACAAGAGGGGGCCCTTGGATGGATGTGCTTAGTTGGAGACATCACCTCCGGTGAAATCTCAGTGGGTCCATACATGCTGGTAATCACTTTGTAAAGGTTATTTTGTGATCTCTTGGCTGCACACTGTCGGAAGTGTGACAGAGCAATATAGAGGTTCCATAGTCATCGAAAGATGATGAAATAACAGACTTGTGGGTAAAGTGGTACAACCTCTGCAGAGTGTAAAACTATCATGATAGGCATGCTCCCGATTATGAGCAACTTGGACCCTCACATGATTAGTGTTATGGACGTGAGTATTGAATAATGGTTGGAATTGGATATGGAATTGGGATTTGGATATGAGTTTGGTTATGATGAGTTAGATATTGATGGTTATGGATAATTATGGTTAAGTATATTGAACTGAGGGAACTAGATATGGTATTGATGGTATTTGGGTTATTATGGGATTTGACCTCATATAGTAATCATAAGTCGCATTTTCCAGTTTTGCAATTACAATGTACTTTTCTGCAATTAGCCATTTATTATCGATCTTGTTAAAGCTACATGTCATATTTTCCCAAACTTGCTGAGTACGACATGTGCACACCCTTGCTATTCCCCCAACAAATTCAGTAACATGAGATAACTTGGAGTATCCCGAGGACTTTGAGGAGTACTAGGTGTGCGTGTTACCGTCGAACTGCCTGTAGAGGTGGGGTCTACTAGTGCTTAGTTTTTCCGCTGCACTGTTATTAGAGCTTGTATTCGAGAGTATTCAAATATTGTAATAAGGTACTACTATTACTATTATTATTCAATACATGGTTATAAATATGAATATCAATTGTGATGCACTTGTGTATGTGAGTTAAACATCCTGGGTACACATATGCGTCACACTTGGTTCATTCTCGAAACCGGGTGTCACATTACTATAGGGGAAAACTATTACTTAAAATACTTAAAACTAAATCATAGTTGAGTCGTTATCCTTGACTTGTTGCGACTCAATCACCTTGATTGCTAAAAACTGACTATTTCTAATTTGCGAGGAGTTTTCTTATGACTCCTCAACCTTGCCAGAACCTTGCATTCTCCCTTCTCACGAGACAATCGTTTGATTGCCAAACCAACTTCTTCACTTGTAATGCATGGTGACATTGTTTTGGTCCCACAACATTGTAGTCACCATCTATCGTGCGGCTCTGTATTTTGATGACATAATAAAAACTGAGTCTTGAATTCTCTTATGTCAGTACAAAGTTTTTTTACCCTTTGACTCAGTTATTGAGATCGCAAATCCTTGCGAGTTGATCATTCCTTGTTTGGATCTCAATACACCTTGATTCTTATTTTGGAAAGACGGAGTTAAATCCTTAAGGATGCAACCAAAGCAAAGTAAGCCGCAAGAGTAGCTACATCTTAAATTATAAGACAACATTGCAATCTTGGAAATCAAGGAGCAAAGATCTAATAGTGGAATCAAGATTCGGACATAAACATCTTTAAAGGAGAAAGCAATTGATGAAGCCAAAGACTGTAAAGTTGAATGCATCTTCCTTATGGAAAAAGGATACATCATTTAAGAGTAAAGAAGAAGACTTCAAAATGCCGTCAGAGAGAAAAGACATATCTACATTCCAATCTCGCCTATATCAAGTAGCTGTGTTCGGATCACTCGGAAGGAGACTTCTATCACTAGGAATCAGATGATGTGGTGTAGTAGACTGTTATGGATTAACCACACTGTCAAGGAAACACATGGGGAGACGAAGGATACTTCCAGCTAGTCACTTGGGAAAGTCATATCAGTAATAGCTCACCTTAACTTTCTTCTTTTTCCTAGAACCTCGAGATGAGATTTCTTTAGGGGGATGGGGGTTGTAAAATCCCACATTAGAGATGAGCAAGAGGCAAAAAAAATGCAAACTTAAAAATTTGTAAATGGAGTTAGAAATTCAATCTCAAATGAACTCAAATGACCCTGGTTCTCACAAAGAGTGTTTACCACATAAAATTTGCTTACAACAGATCCGTTTACTCCACGTCGAATGTAAGCCCATTCCAGGTAGTGTATGGTTTCAATCTCTGTGCTCCTATTGATTTACTACTTTTGCCTCCTTTTGAAACTGTAAATTTGGATGCTACACAACGATCAGAATTCATTCTTAAGATGCATAAAACTACAAAGAAAAATATTGAAAGGATGAATGTGAAGTATATGATTTTAGGTAGTAAAAGTAGAAAAGAAGTAAAACTTAAACCGAGTTATTTGGTATGGTTACATTTGAGAAAAGAGCGATTCTCTGACTTGAAAAAAATCTAAACTTATGCCACGAGTCGTTGGTCCTTTTAAGATTGTTGAAAAGATTAATGATAATGCATATAATCTTGAGTTGCCTCCTAATTTTTTGGGTTAGTCCTACATTTAAAATTTCATATTTGTGGCCATACTTGGGAGAAGAAGTTGAACTTGAGTCGAGAACGACTCCGATTCAAGAGGGGAAACATGATGAGAAATCACAATAGCGAATACGCACATTGAACTACAAGGACAAGAGCACGAGCACATTTACTAAATCAGCAGGTGAACTCGTTCCTAAAATCCCCCTTCTGTGAATTTGAGAATATATTGCTATGTAATAATTTAATTGTTACTAGGAATCATGTAAGGGATCAACAAGTGAAGGAAGGAGGACTTGGAAATGTGGAGAACCAACTGGGACGTCCAAAAGTTGGTGGAAATAGTGTACAACTCGGACTCGAGTTCAACTCAGAGTCCAGGAGCAATCCACCTTAAAACGAATGCCTAGGATGATACAAACTCGATTTTTGATGTTCTGCATATGCACAAAATGAGGATAAGATAAACATTTTCTGGTGGCACATCAAAATTCTTCCGCAACCATTAGGAATCGCCGAAACAAATCCAGTCTAGATATCTGTACGGTGATGCGCCACCGTATTAAGCCTTTGGTGATGAGGACATCAATTCTATGGATACAAACAACACTCCATTGAACATACAAGATGCAGTCAATAGAGTTCATACACAACAATTAATTTCAGAGGTGAACTCGTTCTTATATATTTCCTTATATGTTTTTGAACATAGATTACTACTTAATGATTTATTTGTGATTAGGATCCATGGAGAGGTTCAAGGAGTACTTGGAGGGAGTATTAGGGACGTGGAAGACCAGAGAATTCGTTCAAAGAAGATGGAAACCGAACCAAACTCCAAATCGTATCCAACTCGGAGTACAGGAGCAGTATGCACTAAAACGGACGCCCAGGACACATACGAACTCCGTTTTGGACGTTCTACATATGCACAGAAAGGGGAGAGGATAAACTTTCCAATGGCGCCGGTCCCATGTCAAAATTCCTTCGGAGGCGTCGGAAATCGTCGAAACAAAATCAAGTACAGAATCTGTCAGGGTGCTGCGCCACCGTATTGAGCCATTGGGCCTTGTATCAAGTCTAAGTCCATTATTTTCGTGTGTTAGGGTTAGTTCACGACCCCAACACCCCCTTGGACGCCCTCCCACCTATATATACTCCATAGTAGCCGCCATGAACAATTAGGTTTTGCTTAGATCAATAATATCGCCGTTCTTCGATTTGTGAGACCCCAACTTCGCGATTTCAGATCGTGTCTACCTTGTTCTTGCTTGTGTTCTCGGTTGCACTTGCAGGAATTAGCCTTCTTGGCGAGGTCAATCGTGTGCAACACGGTTGATAACCAACGGAGCGGTGGTGTAGTGATTGCAGGGGTTGTTCGTGTTCTACTCGAGAGTCTCGGATCATCAACGTCGAGATCTCCACATCAATCGACTTATCCATTACCTTTCGGAAGATCGGGACCAATTTTCCTATCAAATGGTATCAGATTTCCAGGTTGCCCGTTAGGTAATTCATCTATCTATTACATTAGTTTTGTTTTTCATACCTAGAGTCCACAAAAAAGTCACAAAAAAACTTGCAGTTTAGTAGATCTGTTCATTACTTTGTCCAAACCACATTGAGCCTTTGCAACTTTGTTATTCAGTTTGGTTTTGTTGAGTTTGTGTCTGTGCTTGAGTCATATTGCTGGTTTAGAAGTGTTTTTAGTCTTCGTTTGAGTTTTGCATTGTGTTGATTCATCCTTTTGAATCACGTCATCACGTCCAGATTAGATTCATCTATGTCCAGTTCAGTATTTTCATCATATCTAGCTCATACAAACTCGGATTTTTGTGTTCTTATACTTTCTGGAAATCTTACGAAGTTCTCTATAACTTTATTATTCATCATTTTCCCAGGAAATATAGTTATCGATGTCAAAATTGCATTAGATCCGAATCTGTTATTGACCTAAAAATTCTGAACAGTCTGTATTTCGAGGGCAATATCTCCTATTGTTCTTTTCCAAAATAGGTCTTCCATCTATTGAAATTAAAGAGGAGAGATATATCTACAATCTTGCTGTTCTAAGTTTTCCAATTTAGAGCCTATAAGTGTGCCTATTTGTCCTTGAAAGTTTGAGCAGAAAATCTATGACAGACACACGAGATATCTTGGATTGATTTTTATTGTGTTCTTCCCTTGCAGCACATTCTGAAAAAAAAGGAAGAAAAAAGAAAAAGGCAAGTGCAAAACAAGAAACAAAAGTCGCACAAAAAAGAAAAAAAACAACAAAAAACAGAAGTGCTTGCATTCTTTGTGTCATCTAGTTTTGTCTCATGTCTTGCTAGCTTGAACTACTAGGAACACATTTAGGCCAGCAACTTTGACACATACTTTGGACACTTATTCAACTTTACTATCTGATTTCATTGTTGCTAATCCTTGCTACATAGAAATTGCCATCCAAGCTACACCTTACTCTTGAGCAGAATCGATACACCTTTGCAATCATCCCACACTTCATTGGTTTCTTCATACCGTCCACCGTTTGCCACCTGCAGTGTCGGTAAGAACACTTGTAAGAGCGTGGTAAGACGCTTGAGAGTGTGTGATTCCACTTCCACTTTGCCATTATCCTTTGTAGTTGATAGGGATAACATATTTTTTGTGTTGTCTTCTGTTTGCTACTAACAATGTCAGGTAAAAGCAAGAATCATGCATTATATGCTGAGATGATGGACATGATGAAGACGATGATGGAGTTGCTCAGTAAAAATCAAACATCAACCAAGGATTCACATGAGATTCAGACCACCTTTACAACACCTTCCACAAGAAGTAATTACATTTGCCCATCTCTTCCTTCTTATGATGGTTTTGGTTATGATGAATATATTACTTGGGAAATAGAGGTGGATAAAATTTTTGGAGAATGTCATATGTGTGAGAGGAGAAAGATTAGAAATGTTGCAAGTGAATTAGTAGATTGTGCATTAACTTGGTGGAACAATTTAAATGAATTAGAAAAACCTCGAACATGGAAAGAAACGAAAATTCTTATGCGAGAAACTTTTGCTAATGTATCTATGTGCAAAGAAGAAATTCAGCAATTTGAGGAGAAATTTCTTGTTGTACCTTCTTTTGTGGCTAACGTTTTGCAGGACACTGTAGAAAATAATATAGATGATGTAAAAGAGAACGAGGCTTTCGACAACACTTGTGAAATTTTTGATGAATCAACTCATAATGCATTTGAATTTCTTGCTGAAAATGAGAGTAGTGTTAATGGACAATGCTATATAGTTAACCAAGGTATGACATTTTCAGATGTGCTGAATTTTGCTACCAATCATACTATCGATGAGCAGCAACAAGATGAACCTTTTCATAATACACCTTTACCATTAGTTGATTTTCCTACTGATTCTTATAACAAAAATGAGTTGTGTGCTGATAATTATATTATACCTATGCTAGAACAACCAAATGAATTTGATACTTTATCACTCACTTGTGCTGAAATTAAGCATTTGATCCCAACTACATGTGAAAGGGATGAGCTGAAATTGTTATCTTCTCTAAATACTTTGGGCTATATTGAATTTGACACTCTTTATGATCTAGATATCGTAGAGAAGATAATATTTTCTCAATCTGAATTGCCTTTGTTAAGTAGAAATATTTTTCATGCTATAGGCAAATATGAACATAGTGGTATGTTTATGGTGCATAAAGTTTACATATGTTCAAATGAGGAAGCTCCTTTTGTGCTGCAACAACATGGTCAAGTAAATGAATGTATTAACGCTAATAATGTCTTGTAAAGTTTTTCTAGTATGTTTTCCTTGCAGCAGGGACAACAAAAGCATTATTCACTGTGGTTGTGCATTATGGAGAGCACTTACTCTACCTCCAATGCAAGCCTCTTTGCTGGACATACGAGCAAGCCGAGGACGGCTTGTCATAAAGAAGGGGAGAATGATGAGATCATGCACATTATTATTGCACCTACAAACATGACACAATATTTATTTGTTTGGGATCCTGGCTCAAGTGAATGTGCACTCTTATTTGATGGACAAGATCAAGATAGTGCACTATGTCGTCCACCACCTTGGCCTCCTCCATTCATGCATACAAGAAGATTTGATGGCGTTGCACATTTAGACCAACACATGAGAGGAGATGAACTTGAGTCGAGGACGACTCCAATTCAAGAAGGGGAGGATGATGAGGACATCAATTCTATGGATACAAACAACACTCTATTGAACATACAAGATGCAATCAATAGAGTTCATACACAACAATTAATTTCAGAGGTGAACTCGTTCTTATATATTTCCTTATATGTTTTTGAGCATAGATTGCTACTTTATGATTTACTTGTGATTAGGATCCATGGAGAGGTTCAAGGAGTACTTGGAGGGAGTATTAGGGACGTGGAAGACTAGAGAATTCGTTCAAAGAAGATGGAAACCGAACCAAACTCCAAATCGTATCCAACTCGGAGTCCAGGAGCAGTACGCACTAAAACGGACGCCCATGACGCATACGAACTCCGTTTTGGACGTTCTACATATGCACAGAAAGGGGAGAGGATAAACTTTCCAATGGCGCCGGTCCCATGTCAAAATTCCTTCGGAGGCGTCGGAAATCGTCGAAACAAAATCAAGTACAGAATCTGTCAGGGTGCTGCGCCACCGTATTGAGCCATTGGGCCTTGTATCAAGTCTAAGTCCATTATTTTCGTGTGTTTGGGGATAGTTCACGACCCCAACACCCCCTTGGACGCCCTCCCACCTATATATACTCCATAGTAGCCGCCATGAACAATTGGGTTTTGCTTAGATCAATAATATCGCCGTTCTTCGATTTGTGAGACCCCAACTTCGCGATTTCAGATCGTGTCTACCTTGTTCTTGCTTGTGTTCTCGGTTGCACTTGCAGGAATTAGCCTTCTTGGCGAGGTCAATCGTGTGCAACACGGTTGATAACCAACGGAGCGGTGGTGTAGTGATTGCAGGGGTTGTTCGTGTTCTACTCGAGAGTCTCGGATCATCAACGTCGAGATCTCCACATCAATCGACTTATCCATTACCTTTCGGAAGATCGGGACCAATTTTCCTATCAAATGGTATCAGATTTCCAGGTTGCCCGTTAGGTAATTCATCTATCTATTACATTAGTTTTGTTTTTCATACCTAGAGTCCACAAAAAAGCCACAAAAAAACTTGCAGTTTAGTAGATCTGTTCATTACTTTGTCCAAACCACATTGAGCCTTTGCAACTTTGTTATTCAGTTTGGTTTTGTTGAGTTTGTGTCTGTGCTTGAGTCATATTGCTGGTTTAGAAGTGTTTTTAGTCTTAGTTTGAGTTTTGCATTGTGTTGATTCATCCTTTTGAATCACGTCATCACGTCCAGATTAGATTCATCTATGTCCAGTTCAGTATTTTCATCATATCTAGCTCATACAAACTCGGATTTTTGTGTTCTTATACTTTCTGGAAATCTTACGAAGTTCTCTATAACTTTATTATTCATCATTTTCCCAGGAAATATAGTTATCGATGTCAAAATTGCATTAGATCCGAATCTGTTATTGATCTAAAAATTCTGAACAGTCTGTATTTCGAGGGCAATATCTCCTATTGTTCTTTTCCAAAATAGGTCTTCCATCTATTGAAATTAAAGAGGAGAGATATATCTACAATCTTGCTGTTCTAAGTTTTCCAATTTAGAGCCTATAAGTGTGCCTATTTGTCCTTGAAAGATTGAGCAGAAAATCTATGACAGACACACGAGATATCTTGGATTGATTTTTATTGTGTTCTTCCCTTGCAGCACATTCTGAAAAAAAAGGAAGAAAAAAGAAAAAGGCAAGTGCAAAACAAGAAACAAAAGTCGCACAAAAAAAGAAAAAAAAACAACAAAAAACAGAAGTGCTTGCATTCTTTGTGTCATCTAGTTTTGTCTCATGTCTTGCTAGCTTGAACTACTAGGAACACATTTAGGCCAGCAACTTTGACACATACTTTGGACACTTATTCAACTTTACTATCTGATTTCATTGTTGCTAATCCTTGCTACATAGAAATTGCCATCCAAGCTACACCTTACTCTTGAGCAGAATCGATACACCTTTGCAATCATCCCACGCTTCATTGGTTTCTTCATACCGTCCACCGTTTGCCACCTGCAGTGTCGGTAAGAACACTTGTAAGAGCGTGGTAAGACGCTTGAGAGTGTGTGATTCCACTTCCACTTTGCCATTATCCTTTGTAGTTGATAGGGATAACATATTTTTTGTGTTGTCTTCTGTTTGCTACTAACAATGTCAGGTAAAAGCAAGAATCATGCATTATATGCTGAGATGATGGACATGATGAAGACGATGATGGAGTTGCTCAGTAAAAATCAAACATCAACCAAGGATTCACATGAGATTCAGACCACCTTTACAACACCTTCCACAAGAAGTAATTACATTCGCCCATCTCTTCCTTCTTATGATGGTTTTGGTTATGATGAATATATTACTTGGGAAATAGAGGTGGATAAAATTTTTGGAGAATGTCATATGTGTGAGAGGAGAAAGATTAGAAATGTTGCAAGTGAATTAGTAGATTGTGCATTAACTTGGTGGAACAATTTAAATGAATTAGAAAAACCTCGAACATGGAAAGAAACGAAAATTCTTATGCGAGAAACTTTTGCTAATGTATCTATGTGCAAAGAAGAAATTCAGCAATTTGAGGAGAAATTTCTTGTTGTACCTTCTTTTGTGGCTAACGTTTTGCAGGACACTGTAGAAAATAATATAGATGATGTAAAAGAGAACGAGGCTTTCGACAACACTTGTGAAATTTTTGATGAATCAACTCATAATGCATTTGAATTTCTTGCTGAAAATGAGAGTAGTGTTAATGGACAATGCTATATAGTTAACCAAGGTATGACATTTTCAGATGTGCTGAATTTTGCTACCAATCATACTATCGATGAGCAGCAACAAGATGAACCTTTTCATAATACACCTTTACCATTAGTTGATTTTCCTACTGATTCTTATAACAAAAATGAGTTGTGTGCTGATAATTATATTATACCTATGCTAGAACAACCAAATGAATTTGATACTTTATCACTCACTTGTGCTGAAATTAAGCATTTGATCCCAACTACATGTGAAAGGGATGAGCTGAAATTGTTATCTTCTCTAAATACTTTGGGCTATATTGAATTTGACACTCTTTATGATCTAGATATCGTAGAGAAGATAATATTTTCTCAATCTGAATTGCCTTTGTTAAGTAGAAATATTTTTCATGCTATAGGCAAATATGAACATAGTGGTATGTTTATGGTGCATAAAGTTTACATATGTTCAAATGAGGAAGCTCCTTTTGTGCTGCAACAACATGGTCAAGTAAATGAATGTATTAACGCTAATAATGTCTTGTAAAGTTTTTCTAGTATGTTTTCCTTGCAGCAGGGACAACAAAAGCATTATTCACTGTGGTTGTGCATTATGGAGAGCACTTACTCTACCTCCAATGCAAGCCTCTTTGCTGGACATACGAGCAAGCCGAGGACGGCTTGTCATAAAGAAGGGGAGAATGATGAGATCATGCACATTATTATTGCACCTACAAACATGACACAATATTTATTTGTTTGGGATCCTGGCTCAAGTGAATGTGCACTCTTATTTGATGGACAAGATCAAGATGGTGCACTATGTCGTCCACCACCTTGGCCTCCTCCATTCATGCATACAAGAAGATTTGATGGCGTTGCACATTTAGACCAACACATGAGAGGAGATGAACTTGAGTCGAGGACGACTCTAATTCAAGAAGGGGAGGATGATGAGGACATCAATTCTATGGATACAAACAACACTCTATTGAACATACAAGATGCAATCAATAGAGTTCATACACAACAATTAATTTCAGAGGTGAACTCGTTCTTATATATTTCCTTATATGTTTTTGAGCATAGATTGCTACTTTATGATTTACTTGTGATTAGGATCCATGGAGAGGTTCAAGGAGTACATGGAGGGAGTATTAGGGACGTGGAAGACTAGAGAATTCGTTCAAAGAAGATGGAAACCGAACCAAACTCCAAATCGTATCCAACTCGGAGTCCAGGAGCAGTACGCACTAAAACGGACGCCCATGACGCATACGAACTCCGTTTTGGACGTTCTACATATGCACGGAAAGGGGAGAAGATAAACTTTCCAATGGCGCCGGTCCCATGTCAAAATTCCTTCGGAGTCGTCGGAAATCGTCGAAACAAAATCAAGTACAGAATCTGTCAGGGTGTTGTGCCACCGTATTGGGCCATTGGGCCTTGTATCAAGTCTAAGTCCATTATTTTCGTGTGTTAGGGTTAGTTCACGACCCCAACACCCCCTTGGACGTCCTCCCACCTATATATACTCCATAGTAGCCGCCATGAACTATTGGGTTTTGCTTAGATCAATAATATCACCGTTCTTCGGTTTGTGAGACCCCAACTTCGCGATTTCAGATCGTGTCTACCTTGTTCTTGCTTGTGTTCTCGGTTGCACTTACAGGAATTAGCCTTCTTGGTGAGGTCAATCGTGTGCACCATGGTTGATAACCAATGGAGCGGTGGTGTAGTGATTGCAGGGGTTGTTCGTGTTCTACTCGATAGCCTCGGATCATCAACGTCGAGATCTCCACATCAATCGACTTATCCATTACCTTTCGGAAGATAGGAAAAATGAGTCCCGATTTTCATCATATCTAGCTCATACAAACTCGGATTTTTGTGTTCTTATACTTTCTGGAAATCTTACGAAGTTCTCTATAACTTTATTATTCATTGATGATCCGAAAGGTAATGGATAAGTCGATTGATGTGGAGATCTCGATGTTGATGATCCGAGGCTCTCGAGTAGAACACGAACAACCCCTGCAATCACTATACCACCGCTCCGTTGGTTATCAACCGTGCTGCACACGATTGACCTCGCCAAGAAGGCTAATTCCTGCAAGTGCAACCGAGAACACAAGCAAGAACAAGGTAGACACGATATGAAATCGTGAAGTTGGGGTCTCACAAACCGAAGAACGGCGATATTATTGATCTAAGCAAAACCCAATTGTTCATGGCGGCTACTATGGAGTATATATAGGTGGGAGGACGTCCAAGGGGGTGTTGGGGTCGTGACCTAACCCTAACACACGAAAATAATGGACTTATACTTGATACAAGGCCCAATGACCCAATACAGTGGCGCAGCACCCTGACAGATTCTGTACTTGATTTTGTTTCGACGATTTCCGAAGACTCCGAAGGAATTTTGACATGGGACCGGCGCCATTGGAAAGTTTATCCTCTCCCCTTTCCGTGCATATGTAGAACGTCCAAAACGGAGTTCGTATGCGTCCTGGGCATCCGTTTTAGTGCGTACTGCTCCTGGACTCCGAGTTGGATACGATTTGGAGTTTGGTTCGGTTTCCATCTTCTTTGAACGAATTCTCTGGTCTTCCACGTCCCTAATACTCCCTCTAAGTACTCCTTGAACCTCTCCATGGATCCTAATCATAAATAAATCATTAAGTAGCAATCTATGCTCAAAAACATATAAGGAAATATATAAGAATGAGTTCACCTCTGAAATTAACTGTTGTGTATGAACTCTATTGATTGCATCTTGTATGTTCAATGGAGTGTTGTTTGTATCTATAGAATTGATGTCCTCATCATCCTCCCCTTCTTGAATTGGAGTCGTCCTCGACTCAAGTTCATCTCCTCTCATGTGTTGGTCTAAATGTGCAACGCCATCAAATCTTCTTGTATGCATGAATGGAGGAGGCCAAGGTGGTGGACGACATAGTGCACCATCTTGATCTTGTACATCAAATAAGAGTGCACATTCACTTGAGCCAGGATCTAAAACAAATAAATATTGTGTCATGTTTGTAGGTGCAATAATAATGTGCATGATCTCATCATTTGGGCTTTGTATCTCATATATAACTCCATTAGGAACACATATAAGAGTATTTTGGTCGAATCCTAGCCTTTAAATACTGTAGCCGCCGGTCATATTCGGTGAGTTTTTCTTAGATTAAATAATATCGTCATTCTACAGTTTGTGAGACCCCAACTTCACAATTTCATATTGCATCTTCTACGTTCTTGTTTGTGTTCTCAGTTTGTAGGATCGAAGAGCACGTGTAAAACTACCAGAGGGTGGGGTGAATGGTAGATTAAAACTTTTCAGCGGAAGCAACGAAAACACCACTCGGCAGAAAACATATCTGTTAAAGAAACCATGTGTGTGACTAATCTAAACATGTTCAACTGTGAAAAATCTAGTATAGATTGTAGAGAATCAATTCACGAAGACGTAACAACAAGAATCTCAAAAATCCATTGAGATAAACTCAAGTCACGATTGAATGATCGAACAAAGGTCAATTTGTCCTACTCGAGATAAACAGTTCCGGAACACTGCAAAGAAACTCGTGTAGATCAGAAACCACCAATCCAATGACAGTGAAATTTTGACAGATGGTAGATAATCAAGTTTTGAAGACAGCCCAAAAAGAATCACGTCAATTGGATCTGTAAAACTCGAGTTATGATAAAACCACCGAAGAAAGGTAGTGCTGTGCAGAAACTCGAAGAGAAAGACTTGACGAAAACAAGTCGGACGAACAAGGCACAAAAGTTCCTTTGAACTATGAATTTTATTGATCAAACCACAAGAGGAACAGCCCCAAAGTCATGCACCACGAGATCTGGCCTTCCTTGCTTATATAACCAGCCCTTAGGCCAACCCAAACCTAGCTAGGACTCTAATCCGACTCAGTTCACGAATCAAAACTTTCCATAACTGCTCAAGAATCTTCTATACGCAGATAGAAGCAATCTTAAGACTTCCAAATACATTAGGAACGTATACCACATTCCTAAAACAACCCAATTCATGACCCACATGAAATCCTATCATAACCAACTCAAAACTTTCCATATTTGAGTCAAACCCGACTCAACCGCAACCTGAGTCCATAACCTAGTCGGTTGGACCTTTCCGACCAATTCTTTACGTCCACATCTCTTCATCATGCCTCGGAACCATGTAGCCACATCCATGCACTCCTTGCACACGTGCAAACATCTTCCAACGACGTCCACAATACCTTCATATGCATTGTTCCTGATTCAAACATGTTGCGCAACCTCCCGATCAACTCAACCACAATTCCTCCTGAACTTGGTTGTTGAACCTCATCTTCTCCCTAAGACTAGTTCAATGGATCCCGTAACCAGCCATGTCTTGAACTTAAGCAACACCTGCACATGAAGAAACAACCAATACTTCCGAGCACAAGTCCTCGACCTGACTCTCGTTAGTTCCGAAACTACAACATCTTACGTGAGCACCTCACATAAGCATGTTGCAAACAGTAGCAAAATGATATCAACCATAGCAACCAAAACGCACCAAAAACTTAGCAAATGAATACTAAGCAATCTTTCCAACAATATAAAACAAGTTCGAAATATTTCATAGAGTAAAAGCAGGAACATTGCGATCAAGCTCCGGACCTTGCCAAAGCTAACCAGAGCTTGAGCCAGAGCTTACCAAAGCTAGTAGAACCTAGCGCCGGAGCTTTACAAAGCTAGTACAACCTAGCACCAGAGCTTATCAAAGCTAGTACAACCTAGCGCCGGAGCTAGAAAAAAAAAACGGAGCTAACCAACATAAGTCGGACCTAGCAAAACATATTGGAGCATAACAAAGACATGCCGAAGCTAAAGAAAAAGCTCACCGGAGCTACCCAAAAACATGTTGGACCTTGACAAAGTAAGTCGGACCTAATGTCGGACCTTGCAAAAGCTCGGAGCTAGAGTCGGACCTTGCTAAAAATGGTGTTTTGGCATAATTTTAGAACTTATATCATTAAAGCCAATATATTCAGCACACATAGGTCTCACAATCTCCCCCTTGATGAATTCATTGACAACACCACTTAAAATCCGAACATTGGCTTATTCACATTAAAAATTCTGAAAACAATTTCTCCCCCTTTGGCAACACCACATAAACAATTTTCTCTTTTGAGAAAAATCATGCCAAAAACACTTGTGAATATGTGCAATGTGTAATCAATTTCTCTCCCTTGCATACTTTTCTTAAAAAATTCACATATTTTCTCTCCCCCTTTGACAATGTATTCAATAAGGTTCAAAAGAGAAATTTTAATTATTATGAGCATATTATAACATATACATACAAAACAAACTCATCCAAGTCATACTATCAAGTAACTTACATTATCACATTAATGAAATACATAAAGTAGTGTAAGCCATACTAGAAATCAAATGTAATTTTCAATTCAAGTCATGATCTCACAAACTTAACTCTTTCAAAACCTGAAAGCATGACACTTGTTGCTGCATTTATTATTTTCAAAGCACAAATTTAGATCATATGATATTTGCAAGAGATTATATGTGTATCTGCCTTATTCTAACCAACCAAGCCAAGCCTATGTCATTTGACAATCAGAAGCTTAAGGATATGGTTTTAGTCATACACAACTTCTTCCAAGTTCATATCTAGGTGCAATAACAAGCCATCTCAAAAGAAGAAGTGTGATGCATGCATATTCTCTTGGTCTTTTCTCAATTTATATTTGTTCATAAAAACTCAACATGTGAGTTGATTACTTGATTAATTCTTTATGATTAAAAGCACTTGTGAGCATGCAACAAGTTCAAAATAGCAAAAAAGTTCGACTATGACCAGATTTAGTGTAAGTAATTATTTCAATTACTAGACATGGCAAAAACTACAGAATCTATAACATGAGTAATATAGTAAGAACTTTCAACATGTAAAAGGAATCACAAAGTCATATATGTATAAAATACTATGCTCATATTATTTTAGTTTCAGATTCACACATAAATTTCTTTCAAAACTCCCCCTCAATGTAATCCATGAGGATGCATAACCCCTATTTCACTACGAATAAAACAAAAACGAGTGAAATCCAAAGGTTTTGTAAAGATGTCAGCCAATTGTTGTTCAGTATCTATATGGTGAAGCACAATGTTTCCTTTTTCAACATTGTCACAGAGAAAGTGATACATAATGTCAATGTGCTTAGTTCTAGAATGTTGCACGGGGTTTTTAGCAATGCAAATGGCACTAGTGTTATCACAAAACAGTGGAACACTATCTAGATCAATCCCATAGTCCTTAAGTGTTTGAACAATCCAAAGGATTTGTGAGCAAGAACTAGCAGCAGCTACATATTCAGATTCAACTGTGGATTGTACAACTGAGTTTTGTTTTCTAGAGGACCAAGCAACTAGTGAATTACCAAGAAAATGACAAGCAACGGAAGTACTTTTCCTATCAATCCTACAACCCCCAAAATCAGCATCCGAAAAAGCTTTCAAAGTAACGGTTGAGGAGGAAGGAAGAAAAATGCCAAATTCTTGAGTTCTATGTAAGTACCTGAGAATCCTTTTGAGGGCTTGACGATGTGAAGCACGTGGGGAGGCTTGAAACCGTGCACAAAGACATACACTGAATTGTATGTTCGATCTTGATGTCGTATGGTACAAAAGTGATCCGATCATGCTTCTATATTCTTTTTGATCCACAGACTCACCATCTTCATCAAGTTCAACTGTTGTTGTTGTTCCCATTAGTGTCCGAAGAGGCTTGCTTTGTCCATGTTGAAGCGCCTTAGGAGGTCTTTTGTATACTTCGTTTGATGCACAAAGGTACCCTCATTGGTTTGCTTGATTTGCAGCCCAAAAAAGTACGTGAGTTCTCCCATCATACTCATCTCAAATTCTGAACTCATCATAGCTGTAAACTTGGACACAAGATCATGAGAAGCACAACCAAAGATAGTATCATCCACATACACTTGAACGAATAATGAGTCATTGCCATGCTTAAGCACAAAAAGAGTTTTATCAACCTTGCCCATGGTAAACTCCTTTTCAAGTAAGGATGTTTTTAACCTATCATACCATGCTCTAGGTGCTTGTTTGAGACCGTACAAGTCTTTGGACAATTTGTAAACATGATTAGGAAAATATGGATTTTCAAAACCCGGTGGTTGTTTGACATAAACCTCCTCATCTATGTAGCCATTAAGAAAAACACTTTTAACATCCATTTGATATAGTTTAAAACCTTTAGATGCAGCAAAAGCTAACAAAATTCTTATGGCTTCTAATCTAGCAACGGGAGCAAAAGTTTCATCAAAATCTAGACCTTCAATTTGAGTGAAACCTTGAGCAACCAACCTAGCCTTATTCCTAACAACAACCCCATCCTCACTTTGTTTATATTTAAACACCCATTCAGTTCCAATTAAAGTATGACCTTGAGGTGGAGGTACAAGTTTTCAAACATTATTTCTTTCAAATTTTTCTAACTCTTCTTGCATGGTAATAATCTAGGATTCATTAGTGAGTGCGTGTGATATATATTTGGGTTCAAAAGAAGCAACAAAAGCAGAATGAGCATGAGAGTTTGGATTGCAAAACCTGAACCGTGTGACTCGTTCGTGCAAGCTTCCAATAATTTGTTGTGGAGGATGACTTTTGAGAACCCGGAGGGGAGTGGACACTTCACAAGCTTCTTCTTCTTCATGTTCATCACAAGTCGATGATCTTGTGACTTGAGGAGGATCTGGGCCAGCAATAGTGGTCGTCGGTGCTGGCTGTGAATCAAAGTCAAGAGCTGGAACAATGTCATTAGCTGTTGAATTTTTGGGCAGCAGCTCCACCTCTTCCTTATCTTCAATGAAAATGCTCTCCCCCTGCGGATATGGATCCGTACATGCAATGTTTGGGCTAGTACGTGGGCTAGCTTCATCAAAAGACACCTCACAAGTCTCCACAATTTTGTTAGTGTCAAGTAAAAGCACACGGTAGCCTCTAGTATGAGATGGATAACCAAGAAACATGCCATCAATGAATCTAGATTCAAATTTATCAAGATTACCATGTTTCTTAACAAAGCATTTGCAACCAAAGACCCAAAAATGTGTAACACTAGGCCTATGTCCAAACCGGAGCTCATATGGTGTTTTAATTAGCTTAGTGCGCAAGAAAACATGATTTGAGACATAACAAGCGGTTGCAATTGCATCAGCCCAAAATTTCCTAGGAGTTTGATATTCATCAAGCATAGTCCTAGCCATCTCAACTAAGGTTCTATTCTTTCTTTCTACAACACCGTTTTGTTGAGGTACATATGGTAAATAAAATTGATGATCTATTCCATTTTCGGCACAAAAGCTATCAAAAGATTGATTTTTAAAATCAATTCCGTTATCACTTAATTGCTTTTAAAGATCCTGGATTATCAATTGATAATCTAAGAAATAAAGTTCTAAAGTGAGTCAAGGCTTCATTCTTAGATGCCATAAAGTAAACCCAAGAGTATCTAGAATAATCATCAACAATCACAAGAACATACCATTTACCTCTGAAGGATTGAACACGTGAAGGTCCTATGGTGTCAAGGTGCAAAAGTTGACCCGGTTCAGTTGTCATGATCATTGTGAGAGGAGTATGTGAACCTGCAACCATCTTAGCATGTCTACAAGAAGAGAACACAATTTCTTTCTTCCTTTTAAGCTAAGGCAGCCCCCGAATGCGATCAAGAGCACTAACACGCGTTAGATGATCAAAGCCTACGTGACCAAGTCTATGATGCCAAAAATATAAGTCCTTTGATTCATTAGCAACTAGACACCTATGCTTAGAGGAAGACATATCAAAATCAGCTTTAAAAACTCTTCCAGAACTGTAGGATCGAAGAGCACGTGAAAAGCTACCAGAGGGGGGGGGGTGAATGGTAGATTTAAAATTTTTTCAGCGGAAGTAATGAAAACCCAACCCCTTCGGCAGAAAAACGACATGTTAAAGAAATCATGTGTGAAACTAATCTAAACGTGTTTTACCATGACAAAAGTGACAGATATCAGAGAGAATCAAGTCACGAAGATGACATAACAAGAATCACTCAAATCCATCGATACAAGCTCAAGTTACGATCGAAAGATCGAACAAAGGTCAATCTGTTCTACCGAATAAAAAAAGATCTGTAATACTGCAAAGAAACTCGTGTAGATCAAAAACCGCAAATCCAATGACCGTGAAATTTTGATAGATGATAGATAATCAAGTTGTGAAGACAACCCAGAAAGAATCACGTCGATTGGATCTGTAAAACTCGAGTTATAATAAAACCATCGAAGAAAGGTAGTGCTGTGCAGAAAACTCGACGAGAAAAACTTGTCTATAACAAGTCGAACGAACAAGGCACAAAAGTTCCTTTAAACTACGATCTTTATTCAATAGAACAAAAGAAGAACAGCCCAAAAGTCGTCTCTCATGAGCTCTGGCCTCCCTTGCTTATATAACCAGCGCTTAGGCCAACCCAATCTCAACTAGGACTCTAATCCTACTCAAATCACGAATCGAAACTTTCCATAACTTCTTAGGACTCTTCTATACGCAGATAGAAGCAATCTTAAGACTTCCAAAGACCTTAGGAATGTATCCCACATTCCTAAAACAACTCAAATTCGTGACCCACACAAAATCCTATCATAACCAACTCAAAACTTTTCATATTTGAGTCAAACACGACTCAGCTGCAGCCTGAGTCCATAACCTAGTCGGTTGGACCTTTCCGACCAATTCTTTACGTCCACATCTCTTCATCACACCTTGGAACCATGCAGCCGCGTCTATGCACTCCTTGAACACGTGAAAACATCTTCCAACGACATCCATGATACCTTCATATGCATTGTTCTTGATTCAAACATGTTGCGCAACCTCCCGATCAACTCAACCACAATTCCTCCCGAACTTGGTTGTTGAACCCCATCTTCTCCCTAAGACTAGTTCAATGGATCCCGTCACCAGCCATGTCTTGAACTCAAGCAACTCCTGCACATGAATAAACAACCAATCCGTACGAGCCCAACTCCGCGACTTGACTCAAATGAGTTCCGAACACAACACCTCACGTGAGCACCTCACATAAGCATGTTGCAAAACCACAATAAAACGATATCAGCCATATCAACCAAAACACACCAAAAACTTAGCAAATGAATACTAAGCAATCTTTCCAACAATGTAAAGCAAGTTTGAAACATTTCACAGTAAAAGCAGGAACATTGTGATCAAGCTTCGAATCTTGCCAAAGCTAACCGGAGCTTGAGCTAGAGCTTACAAAAGCTAGTACAACCTAGCGCCGGAGCTTACCAAAGCTAGTACAACCTAGCGCCGGAGCTTACCAAAGCTAGTACAACCTAGCACTAGAGTTTACCAAAGCTAGTACAACCTAGCACCGGAGCTTACCAAAGCTTAACAAAGACATGCTGGAGCTATCAAAGACATGCCGGAGCTATCAAAGACACGCCGGAGTTAAAGTTGGACCTTGCTAAAAAGATGTTATGGCATCATTCAAAAAGTTATCAAAGCCAATGTATTCAGCACACATAGGTCTCACAATATCCCCCTTGATGAATGCATTGGCAACACCATTTAGAATCCGAAAATTGGCATATTCACATTAAAAGTTTTGAAAATAATTTCTCCCCCTTTGTAAAACAAAAATAAAATGAGAAAAAGAAATTCTCCCCCTGAGAAGAATCATGCCAAAAACAATTATGAATATGTGCAATGTGTAATCAATTTCTCCCCCTTGCATACTTATATTTAAAAATTCAATATTATCTCCCCCCCTTTGACAATGTATTTAACAAGGTTTAATTTTTATGAGCATATTATAATATATACATATAAAACAAAGTCTATCCAAGTCATACTATCAAGTAACTTACACTATCACAACAATGAGATACATAAAGTAGTGTAAGCGATGCTAGAGATCAAACGTAATTTTCAATTTAAGCAGGTCATGATCTCACAAACTTAACTATTTCAAAACCTGAAAGCATGACACTTGTTGCTGCATTTTATTATTTTTCAAAACACAAATTTTGATCATATGATATTTGCAAGAGATTATATGCGCATCTGCCTTATTCTAACCAATCAAGCCAATCCTATATTATTTGACAATCAGAAGCTTAAGGACATGGTTTTAGTCATACACAACTTCTTCCAAGTTCATATCTAGGTGCAATAACAAGCCATCTCAAAAGAAGAAGTGTGATGCATGCATATTCTCTTGGTCTTTTCTCAATTTATATTTGTTCATAAAAACTCAACATGTGAGTTGATTACTTGATTAATTCTTTATGATTAAAAGCACTTGTGAGCATGCAACAAGTTCAAAATAGCAAAAAAGTTCGACTATGACCAGATTTATTGTAAGTAATTATTCCAATTACTAGACATGGCAAAAACTACAGAATCTATAACATGAGTAATATAGTAAGAACTTTCAGCATGTAAAAGGAATCACAAAGTCATATATGTATAAAATACTATGCTCATATTATTTTAGTTTTAGATTCACACATATATTTCTCAAGTTTCAAAACTCCCCGTCAATGTAATCCATGAGGATGCATAACCCCTATTTCACTACGAATAAAACAAAAACGAGTGAAATCCAAAGGTTTTGTAAAGATGTCAGCCAATTGTTGTTCGGTATCTATATGGTGAAGCACAATGTTTCCTTTTTCAACATTGTCACGGAGAAAGTGATACATAATGTCAATGTGCTTAGTTCTAGAATGTTGCACGGGGTTTTTAGCAATGCAAATGGCACTAGTATTATCACAAAACAGTGGAACACTATCTAGATCAATCCCATAGTCCTTAAGTGTTTGAACAAACCAAAGGATTTGTGAGCAAGAACTAGCAGCAGCTACATATTCAGATTCAACTGTGGATTGTACAATTGAGTTTTGTTTTCTAGAGGACCAAGCAACTAGTGAATTACCAAGAAAATGACAAGCAACGGAAGTACTTTTCCCATCAATCCTACAACCCCCAAAATCAGCATCCGAAAAAGCTTTCAAAGTAACGGTTGAGGAGGAAGGAAGAAAAATGCCAAATTCTTGAGTTCCATGTAAGTACCTGAGAATCCTTTTGAGGGCTTGACGACGTGAAGCACGTGGGAAGGCTTGAAACCGTGCACAAAGACATACACTGAATTGTATGTTCGATCTCGATGTCGTATGGTACAAAAGTGATCCGATCATGCTTCTATATTCTTTTTGATCCACAGGCTCACCATCTTCATCAAGTTCAACTGTTGTTGCTGTTCCCATTGGTGTCCGAAGAGGCTTGTTTTTGTCCATGTTGAAGCGCCTTAGGAGGTCTTTTGTATACTTTGTTTGATGCACAAAGGTACCCTCATTGGTTTGCTTGATTTGCAGCCCCAAAAAGTACGTGAGTTCTACCATCATACTCATCTCAAATTCTGAACTCATCATAGCTGAAAACTTGGACACAAGATCATGAGAAGCACAATCAAAGATAATATCATCTACATACACTTGAACAAATAATGAGTCATTGTCATACTTAAGCACAAAAAGAGTTTTATCAATCTTGCCCATGGTAAACCCCTTTTCAAGTAAGAATGTTTTTAACATATCATACCATGCTCTAGGGGCTTGTTTGAGACCTTACAAGGCTTTGGACAGTTTGTAAACATGATTAGGAAAATCTGGATTTTCAAAACTCGGTGATTGTTTGACATAAACCTCCTCATCTATGTAGCAATTAAGAAAAGCACTTTTAACATCCATTTGATGTAGCTTAAAACCTTTAGATGCAGCAAAGGCTAACAAAATTCTTATGACTTCTAATCTAGCAACAGGAGCAAAAGTTTCATCAAAATCTAGACCTTCAACTTGTGTGAAACCTTGAGCAACCAACCTAGCCTCATTCCTAACCACAACCCCATCCTCACTTTGTTTATTTTTACATAGTAATTTAGTTCCAATTAAAAGTGTGACCTTGAGGTGGAGGTACAAGTTTCCAAACATTATTTCTTTTAAAATTTTCTAATTCTTATTGCATGGCATTAATCCAAGATTCATTAGTGAGTGCATGTGATATATCTTTGGGTTCAAAAGAAGCAACAAATGCAGAATGAGCATGAGAGTTTGGATCGCAAAATCTGGACCGTGTGACTCGTTCGTGCAATCTTCCAATAATTTGTTGTGGAGGATGACTTTTGAGAACCCGGAGGGGAGTGGACACTTCACAAGCTTCTTCTACTTCATGTTCATCACAAATCGATGAGCTTGTGACTTGAGGAGGATCTGGACCAGCAATGGTGGTCGTTGGTGCTGGTTGTGAATCAAAATCAGGAGCTAGAACAGTGTCATTAGCTGCTGAATTTTCAGGCAGCAGCACTACTTCTTCATCATCTTCAACGAAAATGCTCTCCCCCTGCGAACATGGATCCGGACCTGCAATGTTTGAGCTAGTACCTGGGCTAGCTTCATCCAAAAACACCTCCCAAGTCTCTACAATTTTGTTAGTCTCAAGTAAAAGCACACGGTAGCCTCTAGTATGAGATGGATAACCAAGAAACATGCTATCAATGGATCTAGGTTCAAATTTATCAAGATTACCATGTTTTTTGACAAAGCATTTGCAACCAAAGACCCGAAAGTGTGTAACACTAGGCCTATATCTAAACCGGAGCTCATATGGTGTTTTACCTAGCTTAGCACGCAAGAAAACACGATTTGAGACATAACAAGCGGTTGCAATCGCATCAACACAAAATTTCCTAGGAGTTTGATATTCATCAAGCATAGTCCTAGCCATCTCAACTAAGGTTCTGTTCTTTCTTTCTACAACACCGTTTTGTTGAGGAACATATGGTGAAGAAAATTGATGATCTATTCCATTTTCAGCATAAAACTGATCAAAAGATTTATTCTTAAATTCAGTTCCGTTATCACTTCTATTGCTTTTAAAGATCCTTTGTGATCAATCGATAATCTAATAAATATAGTTCTAAAGTGACTAAAAGCTCTTATATGCCATAAAGTAAACTCAAGAGTATCTAGAATAATCATCAACAATCACAAGAACATACCATTTACCTTTGAAGGATTGAATACGTGAAGGTCCTACGGTGTCAAGGTGTAAAAGTTGACCCGGTTCAGTTGTCATGATCATAGTGAGGGGAGTATGTGAACCTGCAACCATCTTAGCATGTCTACAAGAAGAGCACACAATTTCATTGCCCCCTTTAAGCTTAGGCAACCCACGTATGCGATCAAGAGCACTAACACGCGTTAGATGATCAAAGCCTACGTGACCAAGTCTATGATGCCAAAAATATAAGTCCTTTGAATCATTAGCAACTAGAAACTTATGCTTAGAGGAATACATATCAAAATAAGCTTTAAAAACTCTTCCAAACCGAGACATGTTAAAAATAAGCTCACTATTTGAATTTACAACTTTGCAGCAATTTTTATTGAAAATAATTTCCAGATTTTCATCTAGCAATTGTGAAACAGAAAGAAAGTTGTATTTCAAATTTTTAACAAGTGTCACATCCTTCAAAGTTTAGTGATTATTTATTCTAACCGAACCCTTAGCAATTATAGGAGTTGAAGAATTATCGACAAAAGTAACATTCTCTACACGTGACACAAAAGAGAGGGAGGAGAACCATTCTTTATTACCGGTCATGTGGCATGAGCAACCTGAATCCACAATCCAAATGTTCTCCTTCTTCAAGCGTGTAACCTACATAGAACCACAATACGTCGATGACTCAATACTGGGGTTAGTTAAAAGGCATTTAGGAATCCAATACTGAGTCACACGACGTCCAACAGAAATAACACGCGAAAGCTGAGATAAAACAACAGGTTTATGAGCCAAAGTTTGAGGATTTTTGTGCCCAACTACTGGGTTATGAGGTGTTACATGTGTAGCACGAAAAACAGTAAGTTTGGGAACAAACTTTGCATGTTTTCAGCTCATTACAGCAGGTTGCATGTTCCTATCATTCGATTTAACATGAGCAGCAAATTTTGCATGAAAGTTATGAGATCTAGCAATCATTCTTTCCTTTTTCTGTTGTTTCGCTAGTCTATAACAAAAATCTATGATGTGACCATCTCTACCACAGTAGGTACAACAAAATTTAACTTTTTGTTCATGTCTAGATAAGCAAGCAACATTTTTATTTGAAATCGAATAAGACAATACTCCTGCAGATTTGAAAACCACTTCTTTTTGTTTAGGAACCGTTTGAATCAAATCACTTCCTAATGACTTTACAATTTTAGGTGGATGTGCCTTAGCATGAGCATGAGAATCAAAATCTAAACCAGTTTTATCATTGCAAGACTTGGAAGAATTCAACAACAAGTTTAGGTTCTTATTCCCATTACAAAATAGATCTAATGTCATATGCATGTCATCAAGTTTATTTGACAGATCAAGACAATTTTCACATGAAGTTTTTCCTTTTAATTTGCAATTGGAATAATATTTAACTTCATGAGAACATAAAGCATTGTTCAATATAGAAATTTCATTCATAGCATCTTGTAATTTCTTATCAAGATCATCACAAGTAGAACAATGCAAATGAATAGTAGAACAACTAGCATCTTTCAAGTTTTTATCATTAAGTGCAGCAAGTTCTCTATTCTTTTCAATTTCTAACTCAATTTTATCAAGTGTGGAGGTGTGCACACTTCTTAATAAGGACAATTGTTCATAGATTAAATCACATGAGGGACATGCATCATCACTAGGAATCAAAGTTTTTAAACGATTGATTTCAGATTCTAGTGATTCAATTTTAGCAGCACTATCCCTAAGCTTTTGTCCTTTTTCTAAACTATAATAGTGGCACGAGAAATAGCATCACACATTTCTTCGCAAGTAGGACATACCTCTTCATTGTCGCTGTTGTGTTCTGCATCCTCCATACTCGATATTGATTTGTGCGCCATGAAGCACAAGTTTGCCGAATCATCTTCATCTTTGTCACTTCCAATGTCCACAACACTTGAGCCATGTTCTTGAAGTGTGGAGATAAATCTGCTCACCAATTGACGTCCTGCAAAACCCTTCTTTTTCTTCTTATCGTTTGCAGAGGAGTGCTACGTCCTTGTTTGCTTTTCATCCCGGGAAGTAGGACCTGAAAGGTTAGGGCAATCTGAACGAAAATGTCCTGTCTTACCACATTCGAAACATCGTTGAGGTCCGGAGCTTCCTCTCCTTCTAGTTCTAACATTTTATAATGCTTATGAGAACCTAGTAGAGAGAAGTACTAGCTCCTCCTATGGAAATTCCTCAATCTGTTCAAGGGTTAGAGAGGACAACAAAGCAAGTGTACCGCAAGATGAAGATTGACTAGAGCTAGGCATGTCACATTGAGAAACAAAAGCAATATACTTGTTAGAGTTCTTACATGATATTATGTCAATTTCATGAGTTTTTAACTTGGATATAGCACATCTAAAGTAAGTGTACTCATGACAGTAGATTCACGAATAGATTTGACTTTCATCTCCTAAATTGACATATCTAATGCACCTAACAATTGCCTAGCATTTTTAGTATATGAAAAATTAACATTGACACTACACAAGTTGCTGAGAATTTTATTAAAGCGAGCAAAAAAGTCATCAATAGACTCATCGTTGCATCTCAAAGCGCATGTATTCTTTCTTGAACATGTCTTGCCTTACCTCCTTGATCGTGTTGGATCCTTCGTGGTAGTCACAAAGTGCTTTCCACACATCGTATGCAGATCGGAGGTGTGCAACACGGTCGAAGTCGCTTTGAGTTAATCCTTGTATGATCAAGTTCCGAGCCTTGTTGTTGTTGTCGACATCTCTCAGATTTGTAGCTGTAAATTGATCATCTGACGGCACTTTGTAAGGCTTGTATACCATCTCCCATATTGCGAAGCCTTGAGCCTGGATGAAGGCTTACATACGTGCCTTCCAAACCTGAAAATCGATACCACTAAAGACACAAGGTTTTGCGGAGTATTTCTCCATGACGATTAGTCAAAATACATGCAAATTTCAAAGATTAGAGTATCGTGACTCTGATACCAATTGTAGGATTGAAGAGCACGTGAAAAGCTACCAGAGGGGGGTGAATGGTAGATTTAAAACTTTTTAAGCAGAAGCAATGAAAACCCAACCCATTCGGCAGAAAAACGATATGTTAAAGAAATCGTGTGTGAGACTAATCTAAATGTGTTTCACCGTGAAAAAAGTGATAGATATCAGATATAATCAAGCCACAAAGATTACATAACAAGAATCACTCAAATCCGTCGAGAGAAACTCAAGTTACGATCGAAAGATCGAACAAAGGTCAATCTGTTTTACCAAATAAAAAACAGATCTGTAATACTGTAAATAAACTCGTGTAGATCAAAAACCGCAAATCCAATGACCGTGAAATTTTGATAGATGATAGATAATCAAGTTGTGAAGATAACCCAAAAAGAATCACATCGATTGGATCTGTAAAACTCGAGTTATGATAAAACCACCGAAGAATGGTAGTGTTGTGCAGAAAACTCGATGAGAAAAACTTGTCTATAACAAGTCGGACGAACAAGGCACAAAAGTTCCTTTAAACTATGATATTTATTCGATAGAACACAAGAGGAACAGACCAAAAGTCGTCTCTCACGAGCTCTGTCCTCCCTTGCTTATATAACCAGCCCTTAGGCCAACCCAATCTCAACTAGGACTCTAATCCTACTCAAAACTTTCCATAACTGCATAGGACTCTTCTACACGCAGATAGAAGCAATATTAAGACTTCCAAACACCTTAGGAACGTATACCACATTCCTAAAACAACTCAAATTCGTGACCCACACGAAATCATATCATAACCAACTCAAAACTTTCCATATTTGAGTCAAACACGACTCAGCCGCAGCCTGAGTCCATAACCTAGTCGGTTGGACCTTTCCAACCAATTCTTTACGTCCACATCTGTTCATCACGCCTTCGAACCATGCAGCCACATCCATGCACTCCTTGCACATATGCAAACATCTTGCAACAATGTCCACGATACTTTCATATGCATTGTTCTTGATTCAAATATGTTGCGCAACCTCCCGATCAACTCAACCACAATTCTTGCCGAACTTGGTTGTTGAACCTCATCTTCTCCCTAAGACTAGTTCAATGGATCCCATCATCAACCATGTCTTGAACTCAAGCAACTCCTGCACATGAATAAACAACCAATCCGTACGAGCCCAAGTCCGTGACTTTACTCAAATTAGTTCCGAACACACACCTCACGTGAGCACCTCACATAAGCATGTTGCAAAACCACAGTAAAACGATATCAACCATATCAACTAAAACGGGCCAAAAACTTAGCAAATGAATACTAAGCAATCTTTTCAACAATGTAAAGCAAGTTCAAAACATTTCACAGTAAAAGCAGGAACATTGTGATCAAGCTCCGAATCTTGCCAAAGTTAACCGGAGCTTGAGCTGGAGCTTACCAAAGCTAGTACAACCTAGCGTCGGAGCTTACCAAAGCTAGTACAACCTAGCGCTAGAGCTTACCAAAGCTAGTACAACCTAGCGCTGGAGCTTACCAAAGCTTAACAAAGATATGTCAGAGCTATCAAAGATATGCCGGAGCTATCAAAGACATGTCGGAGCTAACAAAGACATGCCAGAGCTAAAGTCGGACCTTGCTAAAAAGATGTTATGGCATCATTCAAAACTTTTATTATCAAAACCAATGTATTCAGCACACATAGGTCTCACAAAAACGAGACAAGTTAAAAATAAGCTCACTATTTGAACCTACAACTTTGCAGCAGTTTTTATTAAAAATAATTTCTAGATTTTCATCTAGGAATTGTGAAACAGAAAGCAAGTTGTATTTCAAATTTTTGACAGGTGTCACATCCTTCAAAGTGTAGTGATCATTTACTCACTGAACCCTTAGCGATTATAGGAGTTGAAGAATTATCGGCAAAAGTAACATTCTCTACACATGACACAAAAGATAGGGAGGAGAATCATTCTTTGTTACCGGTCATATGGCGTGAGCAACCTGAATCTACAATTCAAATGTTCTCCTTTCTCAAGCGTGTAACCTACATAGAAGCACAATACATCGATGACTCAATATCGGGGTTAGTCAAAAGGCATTTAGCAATCTAGTACCAAGTCATACGACGTCCAACAGGAATAACACGCGAAAGCTGAGATAAAACAGCAGGTTTATGAGACAAAGCTTGAGGATTTTTGTACTCAACTACTGTCCTACGAGATGTTACATGTGTAGCAGGAAAAACAGTAGGTTTGGGAGCAAACTTTGCATGTTTTCGACTCATTACAGCATATTGCATGATCCTATCATTCGGTTTAGCAAGTGCAGCAAATTTTGCATGAAAGTTATAAGATCTAGCAATCATTTTTTCTTTTTTCTGTTGTTTAGCTAGTCTATAACAAAAATCTATGACATGACCATCTCTACCACAGTAGGTAAAATGAAATTTAACTTTGTGTTCATGTCTAGATGAGCAAGCAATATTTTTATTTGAAACCGAATGAAACAACATTCCTACAGATTTAAAAACCACTTCTCTTTGTTTAGGAACATTTTGAATCAAACCACTTCCTAATGAATTTACAATTTTAGGTGGATGTGCCTTAGCATGAGCATGAGAATCAAAACCTAAACCAGTTTTATTATTGCAAGACTTGGAAGAATTCAGCAGCAGGTTTATGTTCTTATTCCCATACAAAACCGACCTAATGTCATATGCATGTCATCAAGTTTATTGGACAGATCAAGGCAATTTTTACATGAAGTTTTTCCTTTCAATTTGCAATTGGAACAATATTTAACTTCATGAGAACGTAAAGCATTGTTCAATATAGAAATTTCATTCATAGCATCTTGTAGTTTCTTATCAAGATCATCACAAGTAAAACAATGCAAATCAATTGTAGAACAGCTAGTATCTATCAAATTTTTATCATTAAGTGCAGCAAGCTCTCTGTTCTTTTCAATTTCTACCTCAAGTTTATCAAGTGTGGAGGTGTGTGCACTTCTTAATGAGGACAATTTTTCATATATTAAATCACATGAGAAACAAGAATCATCACTAGAAAGCAAGGATTTCAAACGAATAATTTCAGATTCTAGTGACTCAATTTTAATAGCATTGTCCCTAAGCTTTTGGTCTTTTTTCTTAACTATAACAGTGACACGAGAAATATCATCACACATTTCTTCGCAATTAGGACATACCTCATCATTGTTGCTGTTGTGTTCAGCCTCCTCCATACTTGATCTTGACTTGCCCGCCATGAAGCACAAGTTTGCCAAGTCATCTTCATCTTCATCACTTCCAATGTCCACATCGCTTGAGCCAAGTTCTCGAAGTGCAGAGATAAAACTGCTTACCAATTGACATCCTGTAGAACCCTTCTTTTTCTTTGTATCTTTTTCAGGGGAGTGCTTCGTCCTTGTTTGCTTTTTATCCCGGGAAGTAGGACCTGAAAGAACATAACAATCTGAACGAAAATGTCCTGTCTTACCACATTGGAAACATCGTTGAGGTCTGAAGCTTCCTCTCCTTCTAGTTCTCACATTTTGCAATGCTTTCGAGAACCTAGTAGAGAGAAGTACTAGCTCCTCCTATTGAAACTCCTCAATCTGTTCAAGGGTTAGAGAGGACAACAAAGCAAGTGTACCACAAGATGAAGATTGGCCGGAACTAGGAATATCACGTTGAGAAACAAATGCAAGAGACTTGTTGGGTTTCTTACGTGGGATTATGTCAATTTCATGAGTTTTCAATTAGAATAAAGAACATCTAATGTAAGTGTACTCATGACGGTAGATTCACGAATGGATGTGACTTTCATCTCTCAAATTGACATGTCTAATGCACTTAGAAATTGCCTAGCATTTTTAGCATCTGAAAAATTAACATTGACGCTACGCAAATTGCTGAGAATTCTATTAAAGCGAGCAAAGAGGTCATCAATGGACTCACCGGGTTGTATCTCAAAACACATGTATTCCTTTTTGAACATATCCTGTTTTACCTCCTTGATCGTGTTAGATCCTTTGTGGTAGTCGCAAACTGCTTTCCACAAATCGTATGCAGATCGTAGGTGTGCAACACAGTCAAAGTCGCTTTGAATTAATCCTTGTATGATCAAGTTTCGAGCTCTGTTGTTGTTGTCGACATCTTGAGACTTGTAGTCGTAACTTGATCGTTTGACGGCACTTCGTAAGGCTTGTACGCCTTCTCCCATATTGTGAAGCCTTGAGCCTGGATGAAGGCTTCCATACGTGCCTTCCAAACTTGAAAATCAATACCACTAAAGACACAAGGTTTTGCGGAGTATTTCTTTATGATGATTAGTCAAAACACGTGCAAATCACAAATATTAGAGTACCATGGCTCTGATACCAATGTAGGATCGAAGAGCACGTGTAAAGCTAACAGAGGGGGTGAATGGTAGATTAAAACTTTTCAGCAGAACCAACGAAAACACCACTCGGCAGAAAACATATCTGTTAAAGAAACCGTGTGTGTGACTAATATAAACGTGTTCAACTGTGACAAATCTAGTATAGATTGTAGAGAATCAAGTCACGAAGATGTCACAATAAGAATCATGAAAATCCGTCGAGATAAACTCAAGTTACGATTGAAAGATCGAACAAAGGTCAATCTATCCTACTTGAGAAAAACAGTTGTGAAACACTGTAAATAAACTCGTGTAGATCTAAAACTACAAATCCAATGATAGTGAAATTTTGACAGATGATAGATAATCAAGTTGTGAATACAACCCAAAAAGAATCACGTCAATTGGATCTGTAAAACTCGAATTATGATAAAACTACTGAAGAAAGGTAGTGCTGTGCAGAAACTCGACGAGAAAGACTTGACGAAAACAAGTCGGGCGAACAAGGCACAAAAGTTCCTTCAAACTACGAATTTTATTGTTCAAACCACAAGAGGAACATCCCCAAAGTCATGCACCACGATTTCTGGCCTTCCTTTCTTATATAACTAGCCCTTTGGCCAACCAAACCTAACTAGGACTCTAATCCTACTCAGTTCACAAATCAAAACTTTCCATAACTGCTCAAGACTCTTCTATGCGCAGATAGAAGCAATCTTAAGACTTCCAAACACATTAGGAACGTATCCCACATTCCTAAAACAACCCAGATTCGTGACCCACACGAAATCCTATCATAACAAACTCAAAACTTTCCATATTTGAGTCAAACCCGACTCAGCCGCAGCCTGAGTCCATAACCTAGTCAGTTGGACCTTTCCGACCAATTCTTTACGTTCACACCTCTTCATCACACCTCAAAACCATGTAGACACATCCATGCACTCCTTGCACACGTGCAAACATCTTCCAACGACGTCCATAATACCTTCATATCACTACAGGAATATCGATCACTTACGTCGGCCAGGGCAACTTACGTCGGCCAACCGACGTAAGTAAGTAACTTACATCGGCTACTAGTAGCCGACGTAAGTTCAATAAATTACGTCGGTCGACCGACGTAAGTAAAGGGACCGACAATAATAAAAATTACCCACGTCGGCCTCGACCCAGAGCCGATATAATTAATGAGACCGACGTAATTTAGCCCTAACATATGTCGGCCGCGAAGTGGGCTGACGTAAGTTAAATAAGCCGACGTAAGTTATTGTTTAACCTAAACGCGCGAGCGGTGCGCGCCTTCATTTCACGCGCCTTCCCCCCGAGCCGCCTGCCCCGCCGCCGCCGCTCCCCGTCGCCGCCCCGCCGCCGGCACGCCGCCCCGCCGTCGCCGCCCGGCCGCCCCCCGCCTCTCGGCCGCGGCCCCGCCCCTTCGGCGCCGCCCCGACCCGCCGGCACCCGACCCCGAGCCGCCGCCCCGCCTCCTGCTCCCCTCGCCGCCCCGCCGTCGCCGCCCGGCCGCCACCCGCCTCCCGGCTGTGGCCCCGCCCCTCCGGCGCCGCCCCGACCCGCTGGCACCCGACCTCGAGCCGTCGCCCCGCCGCCTGCTCCCCCTCGCCGCCCCGCCGTCGCCGCCCGCCTCCCGCCTGCCTCCCGCCTGCTGCCCCGCCCCCGCGGCGCCGCCCCGACCCGCGCGGCCCCGACCCCGAGCCCGAGCCGCCGCCGCCCCGACCCCGAGCCACCGCTGCCCCGACTGCCCCCGCGCCGTCGCCCCAACCCCGAGCCGCTCCGACCGCCCCGCTGTCGGCTCGCCGTCGCCGCCCCTGCGCCCCCGACTCCGCCGCCGATCTTCGTTGCAAGTATTTCCTTGCCTCATGCATTTACTTTAATTAAATTGCTGTCATTTGAATTAAATTTCTCTCATTTGAATTATGGTTATGTTTAGGTTTATTGAATTGCTCTTATGGTTATGTTTAGGTTTACTGAATTGCTCTCATTTGAATTATGGTTATGTTTAGGTTTTGAATTGCTCTCATTTGAATTATGGTTATGTTTAGGTTTATTGAAGTGCTCTCATTTGAATTATGGTTATGTTTAGGTTTATTGAATTGCTCTCATTTGAATTGAATTGCTTATGTTAGAATTGAGTTAATAAATTGATGAATCACAATGGATAATTGTTATGTTTAGGTTTATTTGAATTGCTTAGTTTTTTGAATTATGGTTACAATTTTAATTTTGATTGCTTGAGTGTTCAAGTACTATATATACATAAATGGGCTTTGGACAGGCTTGACAAGGCCCGACAAGGCCCATTTAGTGGTAAGGTAAAGTATGCGTGTAGACGGGCACGAAGGCGAACGACGACGGTGAGGATGGCAAGCACCTGCGCCAGCGTTGTCCAGGCGTCGCCTAGGCGATGCCTAGTCGTCGCCTAGGCGTCAAGTCGCTCCGGACCGGACGCCATGGCCGGTCGACTCGCCTGGACCAGGCTGCCGCCGTCTGGTTGCCGCCGACACTCTCCATTGCCTCTGTTCGCCCCTCGAGGCCTCGTCGCTGCTAGGTTGCCACCATCGTAGCCGAATCTCCACCGCCATCGTTGGATCGCCGCGGCCGCCGTCGCTGGAGTAGGGGTATCGAGGAGAGGAGAAGGGGATCGTCGCGGCCGCCGTATCTGGACTCTGGAGCAATGGAATCGTGGAGAAGAGAAAGGAAAATGAGTAGGGTTAGGTCAGGGAGGACTTTTATGTGGCCGATCTGAAGTGTGGACCGTCGGATATGATCCGACGGCTCACAATAACTGGGCCGATTTTACTCCTCAGGCCCAATCGCCTCAGTCCTCTGCCTCCCCCGATGGCTTAGTCCTCCGCCTCCTTCTCTAAGACCAACTTTCCTCTCAGTCTTTCTATAGTTCTTTCCTCTCTCTTAAATGACCTCAAAATGAAAATGACCAACGTAACCTATAGCAATGTATTACCCGTTTCGGATCGGCACGTCTCACATGCCATTGGCATGTGAGACGTGCAGGTTCGGAATTGTCCCTTTTTGGACAGCCTCGGAGTGACCGAGGGGGCGTGGCTTGTGACGAGACGCGGGTCCGGATTTGGACGAGATTCGGTGGCGTAACCCTGTTGTTCTCTGTTGCACCATTTTTGGGCGTGCAGTGGAGAACAGCGGGGTTATGCTACCAAAATTTCGTTCGAATCCGGATCACGTGTCTCGTCATGAGCACGCTCCGCTCGGTCACTCTTGGGTGGGTTTAGGATCTATCTGCCTAGGTTGTAGGGCCTAACACATAACATAACAATACATTAATGACAATTTCTTTCGCGTTAAACTGCAGAGTCAAACATGGGCGAAGACCGTAGTTGGATGTACATTGGTTGGAAGAGCAGAACTGATGGTCACTCAGATGAGTGGTACGCCAAGACAGAAGCTTTTGTGGAACGAGCTTTTTCATTATCAAATAGCGATAAGGCGCGGTGCCCATGTACGAAATGCCGAAACGGAACGTTTTTGGACAAAGTGGAACTTACGTTGCACTTGTGTCGAAACGGTTACGTGTCACATTATGAGTTGTAGAACTTCCACGGCGAGACAGCTTCTCAAGTTGTACAAGAAGTGGAAGCGGACAATGATTATGCTCAAGAGGTTGATATGATGGATGAGATGCTGGAAGCTATACGACCAGAGCTTACAGAAGATACTCAAACAGTAGAGGTTAAAGAGTTCTTCAAACGTCTGAAAGATTCAGAAGAGGCTCGGCATGAACACACTAAAATGTCAATCCTCAATTTTGTGACTAGACTTATGGCAATTAAGTCTAAGTTCTTCTTTTCTAACAATTGTTACAACATGCTCATCGATTTGTTCAAAGATGCCCTTCCACAACCCAACAAAGTGCCTAAGGATATGTACAACTCGAAGAAAATTCTTTCTGGTCTCGGGATGGAGCACGAAAAGATTGATGTGTGTCCGGACAACTGCATGCTTTTCTGGAGAGAGCATGCCAATGAGAACAAATGTTTGAAATGTGGTCAACCGAGGTTTGTAAAAGTTGTTAATAACGATGGTAATACAATGACGACGGTAGTCGCACGTAAGCAGCTTCGTTACTTACCTGTGACACCGAGGTTGAAGCGGTTGTTCCTTTCAAAAAAAAAACGGCCAGACACATGAGATGGCACAAAGAAGGTGAGCGTGAGAACAATGGAGTCATGACGCACCCGTCCGATGGTGAGGCATGGAAGGCTCTGGACCGGTTCGACCCAGAATTTGCTTGTGAAGTGAGAAATGTTCGCATCGGGTTGGCGACAGATGGGTTCACGCCGTTCAGCACAAACGCCGCACCATACTCCTGTTGGCCCGTCTTTGTCATTCCGTACAATCTTCCGCCGACCTTTTGCATGAAGAATGAGTTTATGTTTCTTAGCCTCATTGTACCTGGGCCAGATCATCCTGGGTCACGTCTCAACGTGATGCTGAAACCGTTGATCGAAGAGTTGAAAATGTTGTGGACAGGAGTCGAAGCGTACGACTGTTACAAGAAACAGAAATTCAACCTCCGAGTTGCTTATTTGTGGTCCGTTCATGATTTTCCGGCATACGACATGTTTTCTGGATGGAGCACTCATGGTCGGTTAACGTGTCCGATATGTGCCTCGGACACCGATTGCTTTCGACTTACCCATGGAGGCAAGATATCTTACTTCGATTGTCATAGACGTTGGCAACCTCCGAATCACTTGTTTAGACAACAGAGGAATGTCTTCAGAAAGAACACCGTTGTCACTAAAGGACCACCGAAACATCTTGACGGGTCAGAAATATCTGATATGTTGGACAAATTGGTGCCAGATGAAGGTCGTCCTGGATATTTCGAAGGTTACGGAGACAAACACAATTGGACTCACATATGTGGACTTTGGGAGTTACCGTATGTGAAGTCGTTGATTCTAAGGCACAACATTGATGTTATGCATCAAGAGCGTAACATGGTCGAATGTATCATAAGCACATGCATGGACATGACGGGCAAAACAAAAGACAATTTAAAGGCTCGAAAGGATCTTGCCGAGCTTTGTAACCGTCAAACTCTTGAGCTCTCCGAAAATGGTGGTAAACCACGCGCTCCTTTCTGTCTTCGACCTAAAGAGAAAAAAAAGTTCTCAAATGGTTGCAAAGGTTGAAATTCCCAGATGGTTACGCAGCTAGTCTGAGACGAGCCGTGAATGTGAAAACGGGAAAGCTCATTGGGTTGAAGAGTCATGATTATCACATAATCATGAAAAGACTTCTGCCTGTTATGTTTCGAGGCTATTTTGACGATGCAGTGTGGAAGGTGTTAGCCGAGCTTAGCCACTTCTATAGGCAACTCTGTGCTAAAGAAATCACGCCAGAGATGATGACTAAATTGGAAAAGGAGGTTCCGGTACTTTTGTGTAAGATGGAAAAAAATTTTCCTCCGGGATTTTTCAATCCAATGCAACATCTCTTAATTCATCTTCCATTTGAAGCGAAAGTGGGCGGTCTCGTGCAATATAGGTGGATGTATCATATTGAAAGATCACTTAGATATCTGAAACCAATGGTTGGTAGCAGGGCAAGGGTTGAAGGTTACATCGCCGAAGCTTTTACTCTTAAGGAAGTGGGATACTTCTCAAGTGTTTACTTTGCAGAGGAAAACAATGTTAATACTTCGGTAATGCGATAAAATATAGATGAGCAACCTCCTTATAGCGATCTCTCCATTTTTGCAACAAGAGGCACTACTGTTGGTAGTTACACTTCGTATGATGTTAAAGAAAAGGAAAGGCGTGCTGCATTCTTCTACATGTACGCTAATATGGAAGAAATGAATGAATATTTCAAGTAAGTGTTTCTCCTACACTTATGCTTTTCACCATCTTTTCCGACACATGTATTCTAAGAGGTTCTCTTTGTCGTGTAGTATGTTCGACAAGCAAAATTGGAGACATAGACATCAACCCACGAGCAAGCAAATAGAACATATTCGACGGAAGGAATAAACGGGGGATCTAATTTTCTCTCCTGGTTTCGAGATCATGTAACGTTTTCTCGATAACTAATCAATGTTAACAATGTTTTCTTATAACTTAAGAATGCTTACGTTTTCTAATAACTCCATATCTTGGACAGTGCCAAAAAGATGCCAACGTCTATGAAGATTTGCGACAACTATCCCGTGGAGTGGTTAATGTTAGAAGCTATGGTCGATATGACGTCAACGGTTTTCGATTCCGTACAACTCAATTTGAATATCTTCGTCCTCTCGCGGCAACATGTAATACCGGAGTTGTGATGAGGGCAATCGATTCGTAAGATCATGAAACGCAGTACTACATGATTATTAAAAAAATCCTTGAATTCACCTTTGTCGCAAACAAGCCAATTCGAGCGGTATTCTTTGACTGCGAATGGTTTGATTCCATTCGTGGAATTCGAGTAAACGAATTTGGCATGTTCGAAGTAAAACACAAGGAACGGTTGAAAGGATTCGATTCATTAGTTCTTGCACACCAAGTAGAGCAAGTGTACTATCTACCTTATCCATGCAATAAATTCAAAGCTTGGTGGGTGGTACATAAGGTGAATCCTCGTGAGCGGTTATACGCTCCAGGAGATGATGATTATCACGACGAAGCTGAGGTTGATTATGTCTACCAAGAGGAAGAGTTGTCAGACTCCTTCTCAGTCGAGCCCGGTGTAGGACTCGATAACTTAGTTGGAGACGCTCAAGATATCGAGGCTGGCACGGAAGCGGAAACTGAATCAGAATCAGAAACTGAAGATATCGATGACATAGTCGAACCTGCTGATTTGCGCAAACGAAAACGATATGCGCAAGAAGAAGATCGATGGGCTGGTTTAAGGAGTAGGGTGCATGATCATGATGTTGATGAATTTTGAAGTAACGTTTTATTCACTAATTTAACATTAATTTTGTATATTATCTTTGCATATTAATCATTTATTCCTTGCAATAGGATGTCGTCAAAGGGGAAGGGGAAGCCAGTGAGAGGGTTTGAGCCGCCAGCAGACCCTTGCTCAGGGAGCTCGTTCCTTTCTAGCCGACGTGAGCTCTTTCTGGCACACGCTCCACCCTCAACTGTCGTGTGCTTTCAGCGGACAGAGGTAAACTTTAGTTACAATAAAGTTATTTTTGAAATTGAAATTGTTATTAATTATTAATAAAGTCATTCCTTTTGTGCAGTCTGACTCAGAGACTTCTGAGTCAGAGTCAGAGTCAGAGGCTAGGGGGCCGCTACAGGAGCCCGACTCAGAGGCTAGGGGGCCCTCTAGCGCTAGCCTCCCTTCGGAGCCGGCTAGCGCTAGCCTCCCTGGGCAGCCCTCTACCACTAGCCTTCTTGGAGGCACCGGGGGGTCCGCAGAGCCTTCAGGGTCACAGGACGCGGCAGCGTCGCAGCAGAGGCGACGGACGAGGAGGACCCACTTTGCGGCTCCTCCTCCGGTTACTACTCAGCGGACCACGATCCGTCCCGTTGGAGACAGGTATAAATATTGTATATAGTATATTAAATATTAGATGTTGTTTTCCTTTACTTAATGATTTAATATATTTTGTAGATGTTGGTATGACTTCTCGTTCACGGGGGCCAAGAAGCACCACAGGTAGGTTAACAGTGTCCTCGGTGCTATCGTCAAGTTGCACTACCCCGGTGTAATTGACGGTTTTCCTGCCCTGTCGTGGGATGACTACGCTGGGGTCTCTCACCCGGTGCACGGCACGGTTCAGGGAGCCGTGTGGCACGATTTTATGGTAAGTTTAACTGTTTCGTTTTTTCAACTCGTTTGAATTCTTAATTGCATATCACTTAAATATTTGTTTGCTTAAAGCTGAGGTACCAAGTAGAGGAACCGGGCATGGAGGACCACGCGAGACGCGTGTTCCATTACAACGCTCGGAAGCTCACGACGGCGGCGTTGTCGTACGCCCGAATTCAGGCAGTCAACGCGTACTACAAGCGGCACCCCCGGGAGCAGGAGCAGGAGCAGCAAAGGGGTGTCTTTAGGAAGGACTCGGACTCCTACTTGACAGAGGAGCAGTACGCGGAGGTAAGTTTTTAATATTGTTAAATATTTACAATATCTATGTATGTTAACCGCGTTGATGAAAATGAAATATGTGCAGGTTAGTATTTCCTGGTTACAAGGTAACATCGAGGCGTACTTAGCTCTCTGTCGGTACTGGGCTAGCGACGCTTTTATCGACAAGTCCAAGAAAGCTAGACAGTGCCGCATGGGGTCCGAGGGCAAGCACAACTATGGCGGCGACGTCTACTTGCGTTTGGCTAAACGCATGGTAAGTACCTTTTTATTTTATTTATGTGTTCCTAATATATTATTTATCTCACTAACACGGATGTACAGGAGCGAGAGATGGGTCATGAGCCGACCCCGACCCAGGTTTGGAAGAAAGGTCACAAGGGAAGTGACCCTTCTCAGCCAGAGCAGTGTAGTCAGGTCGCAGCCGACCGACTGGTAAGTTTTCGAAATTCATCAATTTCACTGTAACTAATACTATTATTGACATGCTTACAAGATTTATTTGTTTTGTAGACAAAGTACGCGCAGGAGGTCGCGAAGATACACGGTGCGGATTACGATTGGGAAAACGCGCCGATCGACCCCCAAGCCGCGTACGCAAGCGGAGGCGGGAAGGCCCACGGACGGTGAGTTCTTCGTGTGTTTCATTTCTTTTTCAATTAATCTTCTACTTAGTGTTTTCATTCTTTTGCAGGTTTGCCATTTTTGATGGAGTTGTCAACTCGAGGTCGACGCGGCCTTTGAGAGACGCTTCATCGTCGCAGGCTTCGACCGTTGGGACCAGTGGTCGTCTCTCGCAGACCCAGCTGGAGCTCCAAGCCATGAGGGAGTCGCTAACGCAAACTCAGGCAGAGCTGGAGAGGACGAGGGAGGAGCAGCAGAGGACGGCCTTAATGATGGCCCAGATGCAAGCAACGATGGCGGTAAGTAATTTAAAGTACCGTAGTTAAATTTCATAGCACTTAATAACATATATCTGCTAATATCTTGCAATGGCAGGCTCTTGCTCGACAAAGCGGTCAGAACATCGAGATTCCTACGCTTTCGCCGCAGCAGACACTGGAGTAGGTAATATTGTCTATACCTAGGAGTTTCATTCCCTTTTCATTATGTTAAAGAAGTTACTTGCATCACATTTAATTTAGCAAATGTGTTACTCACACTATTGACTAGTTGTTTTATGGACTTCTAATTTATCCTAATTATGATTCTTTTGCAGGGTTCCGGAACGCGTCGAGATCCCGGAGGTAGTGGAGGGGCTAGCATGTAGACACCGAAGCAGGTGATAAACTCTCTTTAATATTGTTGTATCCATTTTAGTATTTTACATAGAGAGATAAGGAGGTACAACATAGAGGTAGATCTTGATGACTTGTCAGATATTGATTCCTATAGTGGTGAGGAAGTTAAGTGTATCTAATCAAGCTTTAGTAGTTTTTGACCATGGTAGAAATGATTAGTATATAGTGAATAAGTTGTCAGTGCTTCCATTTAACAAAAGGGCTAGTGATTATCACTGATGTTTCCTTCTTATGTCGAAACTGATGTTCACTGAGTTAACAAAGGGCTAGTGCTTCCATTTAACTAGTGATATAGTACATTACTTCATTTGAAACTACATCATGCTTCCTTCTTTTGTCACTGATGTTCTTGGCCTCTTATGTTATCACTGAGTTGACATTGATGCTTACTAGTGATTATGTTTCTTTTGCAGGGATCCGGAACGCGCCGAGAAGATCCCGGGGGTAATGGAGGGGCTAGCGTGTAGCCCGGTGGAATTTATTTTGCAAATTGTGTTGTTGTTGATGTTTTGAACTATATATTGAAACTGTTATGCTGTGTAGTCAGTTATTTGTTTGTTCTGTGTTCTCACCATCGAGCGAGGTAGTCAGTTTCTGTTTTTAAAAAAAATCGAAAACTTAACTTACGTCGGCTATGGGTAGGCCGACGTAAGTTAGCCCAGGTTAACTTACATCGGTCAGGTCATACCGACGTAAGTTAAACCACTTAACTTACGTCGGTTTGCCCTGGCCGACGTAAGTTACAACACTTTACTTACGTCGGCTTGCCTAAGCCGACGTAAGTTCTCAGGCCTAGCCCAAGGCCCATCTCAACACTTAACTTACGTCGGCTTCCGCAGACTGACGTAATTAAGTTAACTTACGTCGGTGGCCGACGTAAGTCACGTCCAAATGCCTACGTCGGCTGAAAGCCGACGTAATTAAGGGAAAACCGACGTAATTAAGTTACTTACGTCGGTTTAAGCCTTACTTACGTCGGCTTTGGCCGACGTAAGTGACCGTTATTCCTATAGTGTATGCATTGTTCTTGATTCAAACATGTTGCGCAACCTCCCGATCAACTCAACCATAATTCCTCCCGAACTTGGTTGTTGAACCTCATCTTCTCCCTAAGACTAGTTCAATGGATCCCGTAACCAGCCATATCTTGAACTCAAGCAACACCTGCATATGAATAAACAACCAATATTTCTGAGCACAAGTCCTCGACTTGATTCTTGTTAGTTCCGAAACTACAACATCTGACGTGAGCACCTCACATAACCATGTTGCAAACTATAGCAAAATGATATCAACCAAAACGTACAAAAAACTTAGCAAATGAATACTAAGCAATCTTTCCAACAATGTAAAGCAATTTCGAAACATTTCATATAGTAAAAGCAAGAACATTGCGATCAAGCTCCGAACCTTGCCAAAGCTAACCGGAGCTTACTAAAGCTAGTAGAACATAGTGTCGGAGCTTTCCAAAGCTTGTACAACCTAGCGCCAGAGCTTACCAAAGCTAGTACAACCTAGAGCCGGAGCTAGAAAAATATATCGGAGCTAACTAACATAAGTTGGACCTAGCAAAAGATATCAGAGCTTAACAAAGACATGTCAGAGCTATCAAAGACATGCCGGAGCTAAAGACAAAGTTCACCGGAGCTACCCAAAAACATGTTGGACCTTGACAAAGCAAGTCGGACCTATTGTCGGACTTTGCAGAAGCTCGGAGCTAGAATCGGACCTTGCTAAAAAGGGTGTTTTGGCGAAATTTTAGAACTTATATCATCAAAGCTAATGTATTCAGTACAAGCCAATGTATTCAGCACACATATGTGTCACATTCTCAGCTGCACTTGCAGGAATTAGCCTTCCTGATGAGGTCAAGCTTGTGAAGCACGGTTGATAACCAATAGAGCAGTAGTGTAGTGATTGCATAGATTTTGGATCTGCTCGAGTGCCTCGGATCATCGACGTCGAGTTCTCCACCTCAATCGACTTACTTTTCGGAAGATTGAGCCTAAGCTACTCATCACTTAGGGCGAGGTAATGGAAGCTTGGAACACACTGTCTTTTGATCCAAAGTGATAGAGAGAGGGAGTCAGAGAATCTATTCGTCGGCAAACAAAGGCAGATCGTAATGAAGACGGCCGGCCACTTGCATTCTGCTCCTCCTGTTAACAAAAGAGGCGATCGAGGAGAACCGATTCTAAAGATGAAAATTGCTGGGGAAATACAGTACTAAGCAGAGTGCAGCGCAGGGACACGTTTTAGCTTTCTTCTTCTTCCTTTTTTTTTCAGGAAGATGTTTCAGCTTTCTTCAGTTCCCTGGCTTATGTCATGCATGTCGTGATGCTGCATTTAAGTTTAACTGGGTGTCATCTGCATCTGCTTCGGCTTGCGTTTAAGTTTAATACTGCTGCTATGACTGTGGGTTCGTGCTTTTGGGTATGTGGTGAAGGAAATAGACTGCGTTCCCTCTATGTTTCTGTTGAGCTGCTCTGCAAATGAAGTGCTACCGCATTTTATGAAGAGATATAAAGGGTCGTGCTGCGCACTGCAGGAAGCTAGGTACACAAGTTTGTCACGGAGCCTTGTGAGTTTTTTCATGCACTACCTTCAAAATTAGTACACTAGTAGAACAATTTTAACGTAGTCCTAAGAATTATGTGGCAGATATGCATCGTTATTGGGGAAATTGTAAAGTTATTGGAAACATCTCATGACATTTGCTCGGGAGCACAAACCAGTGGAACATAATTTGTTTCTCCAAGGTAAGGAAGTGAAATATATCTGCACTGGTTTGGTTTGTATATGAATTTTCCTTTGCCTTTAATTTCAGAAACCATTATCACTGCAGCAAATTGAAGACATATACACGCATTATATGGTCTGATGGTTGGAAATAAATACGATCTACTAGTCAGTAGTGATTATTCACAGATAGGAAAGAATGCCCTCTTAGGTTATCCACATCAACTTCTTCCAAAACATACTTTATACATTATTCTCTTTTTAATTTTACAGTATGTACTCTAAATTACACTGTAATACAGTGTATTCAGTATGCTTTACAGCGTGCCACTGCGGACGGTCTTACGACTTAACACGGATCAAGACATCAAGCAACAAAGGCCGTCGTGCATGTCGTATCATCTCTGAAGGTTTCCCATCTTATCTTTCACGCGTCGTCGATCTCCATCCAGCTAGCTGATGGAACCAAGCAAGACCGGTGGTTGATCGGCCGATGGTCCTATCTGCATAAGCATCATGAATTTCAGATGTATTGTAAAGATGCAGTCGAAAGACAATATTCTCTATCTACCTCTAGAAGTTAAAAGGAAAGCACACGGCGTCATCTGCAAAAGGATCTGATTCCTCTTGCCCAAGTTCCGTAAAGGCGTAACTGTTTTACTTACAACAGCTCGTCGTGGTTCCGGTGTAGGTAGCTCAAGACGAAAGCAGTGTTTGTACGTCTTCATCTGAGAAAGGAGCGACAGCAACATACATGGGGGAGGAGCACCTTATGCGTTATAACCAGTAATGTAGTTTAGCATGCGAACAGAATCGCAAGAAGATCAAAGTGGAAGCAAACTTGATCAAAGATTTGCTTGTAATCCTCATGATGCGCTCATCATGGTTCCAAAGCAGATTGATAGAGAATCAAATCGAACACGATCCAAGTTCACTACAGGAATCGACGAATAGAGCGTCGACCATATGAGCGTCGGTTGGCTATAGACACCGACATTCATAAATTAAAAGTGTCGATGCACCAACGCATTTAGTTTACGGATGTTGATTTTTTTAAACCGACACTGTTAGTCGATTTAAATGTGTCGGGACCGATGTCTCTAACTGAACTGATACTTGTTCATCGTTTCGTGTAGTGATTTGTTATCAGTACCCGCATGCTTGCTTAGAACTTAGAATCGTGCATGTTTAATTATACGAGCAACACAGCTTACGTACGAGTGGCGTCGGCATTGTTGAGGCCAGTAGGCCACAATCTTGTCTCCAAAAATAATAGAAGTATTGAATTTTGCAATGTTTCAGAGTTTGCACGCTACAAAGAACGGGTGTGGTGTGTTTGTCATCTGCAAGTCAAGTAAAAAAAGTAAATGCACCTTTTCTGGATAGAAGATAAGAAAGAAAAAACACTTCTCTTTGTGAGACACAGGAGACGTCCTGCCAGCAGGAACTGGAAACCCACCGAACACCATTTGCATGCACGCAGCATCCGTGATACCAAGCGATCGATTTCTGGGTAGCTAGATTCCTCTCCTCCTCACTGTTGCACTGGAGCACTACTGTTGACGCATCATGTGTGCATGCATGCCGGGCTCATGCATGTCAGTTACACACAACAGTCATCGGAGTATGGGTGTGGGGCTGGCGGCAGCTGGGAGAATCCAACTGATTTGCAGTCTGCAGTGGAGCGTCTAAGACTGCTCACACCAGTTTTACTGGAAAAAAAATACTGGATTGTGTAAATTTAGAGTAAATACTATAAAAGTAGAAGTAGAATAGTGTATAGAGTAGAGTATAGAGTAACGAGTACGGATAGCCTAACAGCATGCCCTTTGCTTGTCCAGTGTGAATGCATCGTCTGCATCCACATCCCCCCGTCCCCCAAAGGTAAGGGAAGCGTAGCATGCACGTGAGAGGCGAGGGCCCTCCATGATCGGAGAAGGAAGCGCGCGGTCAGAGGGCGCAGGAACTGACCGGTGCTCGGCCCGGCCGGCCGGGAGGGCAAGGGCCTCTCCAGCGGCGCCGTGGCAGGCAAGAGCAGGCAGCGGCTAGTGTTTCCTATACGCATCGATCGATATGAGCACATACTTGATACATGTTCATGGGGCTCATCATGAACACGCTGAACACTGCATTGGGGTCGCAGACGAGGCATCTATCTTTGCTCCTTTTTCATTTTTTTTTCTTCTCTACCTCTGAAACAAAGTGCTGGCAAACCTAATGACTTGGAACAATAATTCGTGCTCGCACGCTGCCTCGTCCTGCCATGTTATGATTTGTAAGTAGTAGTTCATGATGCTGATTTGCTTAGCTCTGATGGGTTACTACTCGACCTGGTTGCGTGCACGGGGACAAGTGCTAACCATGCGAATGACCGGCAGTAGAACACTCGAGTTTCAGCCGGCCGTCTCCGCCTCTCGCTACCAGCAACTGCGGGCCATTACGCAATTGATTGATTTGCCCACAGAGGAGAAGAAAAGCGTGCTGGGAATGAATGGAATCCGATCCTATTCGGCTATTCCTCTCCTCTACCGCAGCGACCAACTGATCGTCGTCGCAGCTGGTGGGCCCCCGGTAATGGCTACGGTGGAAGGCCCACCCGGGGCTACGCGGATAACAGGCCCGCCACGAGCCAGTCCCATACCAGGGCGATCGAGTCCGTAGAAAAATATCAACTGTTTTATTTTCTTATTTTTCTCTTCAGCAATGCAATGCAGTGCCGGATCTTGGTTGCTTGCTTAACAGGAATGCTCGTATTCTAATACTGTGTACTGCAAGTCTGCAACACGTCACTCGTACAATGCACTAGCAAATTGACTACAGACACTGCATGTCGCACATATGTTTTAATCTTATATTTATTAATAAAAGGTCTGTCTCGAGCTCTCCATGTTAAGCTGTAAAAAACTTAAAATTTATAAAAGCAGAAGATCTAATCATCAATTTGTATTTTATGGAGATGATTGATTGATCATAATACAACAAGCATTGCAGTAGACTAGACAAACACTTGAAAAGCGGCGATCCGATCTAGACTTTCCCACAGGGAAACAAACCTTACCAGCAGGGGCGAAGCTAGGGTGAAAAATACCCTGGTGCACAGCCTCAAAATTAGTGAAAATATAAATAATTATCAAGTAATTATCTTCTAATCAGCCTTGCACATTAGTTTGGATCCTGGTGCCAGTGCACCAGGGTGAGTCAACGTGGCTTCACCAATGCTTACGAGTCTGGAGTCCCCTACCTGCAACATGGAAAAAAACAAAAAATAACATGCCTCCTGCATGCACTTTTATGCATTTATGGAGGCGACAAAAAAACTCAGTACACACGCTTTGGCTAGCTCTTTTATGCAAATAAAAACATAATTATTTTTTATGGAAGAGTGACAAAATATGTTATGAATTTTCTGTCCATAGGCAATAAATTTTCCTATGACAAAGATTTTCAAGTACGAAATAACAAAGATGAAGATAATCGTACTGGAACATCTGAAAATATGTTGAATTTTTATTTTAAGTTAAACAAAATTAAGTTTGACCAAACTTATAGAAAAAAGGATTTATATTTACGACTCTAAAGTAGTACCATTCAATGCCGTCGTAAAATACATTTTCAAATTACACTTATTTGGTCTCATAGATATTAGTACGCTTCTCTAAAGAGTTGATCAATCTCAAGATAGGTTAATTTAGGATAAACTACAAATTAACATATTATTTTGGAACAGAAGAGGTAGTGAATACATTGTACACTGAACCATGTATTTGGAGTCCAACGTATGTAACCAAAGGCTTTCTTGAAATAGTCATTAATGTTAGCCTATGAATTTGTGTAGTGTGAAAGGGTTTAGCTTTGGGTTCATACTAGTGTAGTGTGAAAGAGTTTAGCTTTGGTTTCACACTACACTAGCTAGTCTATACAAGGTGTATCCATCCATTGCCTCAGGAAGCTCTCTCACTATACACAACTGTCTTCCTATATGGTATCACGAGGCCACTGATCCTCCTGCATCCGCACGCCGCCATCAATGGTGAGCCCTTCTTCTTCTCCCTCTGTTGCCTCCAGCCAAACCAACCCATTTGCAGACTCTTCTCAAAATACTCTCTCTGCTTGTGTGATCCAGCACATCAATATTCGGGTGCATGTTCCTATTGTGCTTGACTATGGTGACTCCAATTTCTCTATTTGGAGTTCCTTCTTTGATGCAATGTTTCACAACTTCGGATTGCAAGATCACATCGATGGTTCTGTTGATGCTCGTACTATGTGGCACAATGTCGAGTGCATGCAAGTTGATTACTTCATTGTCTCTTGGCTTTATAACTCAATCACCACTGATCTGATGAAGATGGTTCAGGTTCCTCAACCATATGCCTACACCCTGTGGTCGGCAATCAGATGTCTTTTCCTTGATAATGTTGATCAACGTGTGATATTTGCACTGCATGAGGTTCACAGTTTGTTTCAAGGCGACTTATCTGTTCCTGCCTATTTTAGTCATCTCAAGGAACTTTCTGATCTCTTGCGTGACGTGGGGCATCCCGTTAGTGATTCATCAATGGTGGTCAACACATTATGAGGATTGAGTTCCAAATTCAGCCATGCTATTTCTGTTCTAACTACTAGTAAGCATGTCCCTTCGTTTCTGTTTGTGTGAGATTACATTTTGCAAGACGAACAGAGACAAGCTCATACGGCCAAGATGGAGGCTTAGACTGCTCTGCTGGCTCAAGGTACATCTCTTAGTGTCACAACCACTGCTCTCTCTATGACAACATTTAGATCACAACCTCCTGCTCCTTCGACGGCATTCAATAGTTTTGACAATGCTAACAGAGGTGGTGATTGCAGACGCAAGCGTCAAAAGTCTGTCGGCAAGAGGAACCCTCCTCTGACAAACCCATTTGCTAATGTTGGCCGCGGCATAACAGCTCCATGGACTCCGTCGTATAACCCATGTACCGGGTTAGTTAAAGAATGGCCCATGCAAATGTGGAGGCCTTCTACTGCTGGTTTACTAGGCCCACGACCCGGTAATTCGCAACAACAGGCATCGCATACAATGTCGTCAATTACCTCTGTCTCATGTGCATCTCATCCGCAAGCACTTGCTGCTTTGATGACTTCTCTTCAGACACTACCGCCTCCCAGTCAATACAATGGTAATGGAGAATGGATTCTTGCCACCGGAGCTAGTTCTCATATGGCTCATGACCCCGGTATCGTCTTTTGCATCTCATCTCCTTCATTATCTTCGCACATTATTGTTGGTAATGGACATCGTCTACCAGTGCAACACACTAGTCACACCACCATTACAACATCTTTTACACCTCTTAAATTAAATAATGTGCTCATCTCACCACATTTAATAAATATTTTGATTTCTGTTCGTGCTCTTACTAGAGATAATTTCATTTCTATAACCTTTGTTCCCTTTGGTTTCTGCATAAAAGATTATCGTACGGGAACGATTCTTCTCCGTTGTGATTCGACAGGTGACCTCTACTCTTTGCATCATCAACCACATCCTGCTGCACATCAAACTTTTGATGTCGAAGTCACTAGTGATATGTGGCATGCTCGCATTGGTCATCCAGGTCATAGTCATCTTTAGTGCATTTTAAGCACTTTTTCTTTCAGTTGTTCCAAGGCAGACACACATTCTTGTCATTCATGTCGTCTAGGCAAACATGTCCGGCTGCCATTTAGAAATTCATCTAGTATTTCTTTATTTCCATTCCATTTATTGCATTGTGATGTTTGGACATCACCAATATGTAGCAACTCGGTATTTAAATTTTATCTAGTTGTTCTTGATGACTTTTCTCATTTTTTCCTGGACTTTTCCGCTTCGACATAAATCAGATGTCATGTCTACACTGATTTATTTTCATGCATTTGTTCTTAATCAGTTTCATCGGCCTATTATCTGCTTTCAAACAGATAATGGAAGAGAGTTTGATAATCATGCTTTTCGATCTTTCCTCGTACATCATGGGATCACATTACGCTCGACATATCCATATACATCTGAACAGAATGGACGTGCTGAGCATATATTGCGCTCTATCGATGATAGTATGCGGACTCTTGTACTTCATGCCAAAGCACCCTTGACCTTTTGGCCAGATGCTTTAGCGACGGCAACTTACTATTTGAACAGACGTCCTTGTCGCAAACGATCCAATGTTACCCCTTATGAACTTTTTATCGGTCTCCCGCCTGTCTACAATCACATGCGAGTTTTTGGTTCTTTGTATTATCCTAACATCACTTCGACTACACCACACAAACTTCTTGCTCGTTCCATTCCATGTATCTTCATTGGTTATCCTGCAGATACGAAAGGTTGTAGGTGCTACAATCCAAAAACTCGGCGTGTGATAACTTCACGCAATGTGACGTTTGATGAAAACAACTTCCCTTTCAAGAACTTGCAGTGCAGTATCAAGATATCAACACCAGCATAAAATATTCCAACAGATTACCCAGTTATTTTATCTTCTAATCGGCCACTACGGGCAGATCACAAGACAATAGGACCCACTATTGGAAATCATGCTGACTCGAGTTCTATTCCCTTGAATCCCAGTCCAACTAGAGATTCGATGGAACATTCTACGGCCAACAACCCTGACATTAATATGACGGCTCCTGATCCACTACTGGCTTCGGGCTCTTCCACTGAGTCTCCTGTCGGCCGACAAGTAGATTCTGATCTGCGTATTGGTCAATATTTGGAGGTGCTAGATACATCTCGCCATATTGATTCTTCAGTCAATGCCCCCATGCATCCCATGCAAACTCGAGAGCGAGCCGACATATTCAAGCGGAACCCGAAGTATGCTCATATGTCTACAATGGCTCCAGGCACTCCACCTTCATCTGTTTGAGCTGCCTGGAAAGATCCAGCCTGGGTTCAAGCCATGCAAGAGGAGATCAACGCCCTGCATCAGAATCACACCTAGACTCTTTTGCCCCGTCCATCGCACACTAATATCATTACAGGGAAATGGATCTTAAAAAATAAATATAATCCTGATGGAACTCTTGACAGGAGAAAAGCTTGCTGGGTAGTGTGAGGATTTATCCAACAAGCTGGAATTGATTATGATCAAACTTTCTCCAGTTGTGAAACAGGCCACAATCAGATTGGTACTTCGTCTAGCTGCAGCTCGGTCATGGCTAGTCAATCAACTGGATGTCAAAAATGCCTTCCTCCATGAGCATCTTCAGGAGAAAGTCTATTGCCATCAACCCGTCGCTTCGTGGATAAATCTCATCCATATTATGTCTGCTTATTCTCCAAATCTCTCTACTGTCTGAAACAGACCCCAAGAACTTGGTTCCAAACATTTGCACATGAGTTACACTAGATCGGTTTCAAGTCAACAACGTCGGACTCCTCTTTGTTCGTTTTTCAATAGGGAACAAAAATGGCTTATCTGCTTCTATAAGTTGATGATATAGTATTGACAGCTTCATCTTCGTTGCTGCTTAATAACATCATTGTGCATCTTCGTCAGAAGTTTGCAATGAAAGACTTGGGACCCCTTAAATTTGTTCTAGGCATACAAGCGCAACGTACCAAAGACGGATTTCTATTAAATCAATCACAATACGCTGAAGAACTTCTTTCTAGGGCCGTCATGTGCAATGCTAAACCACTGACCACACCTACAGACACTAAGCCAAAGGTGTCATCTTTAGATGGGACACCTGCAGAAGATGCTTCCTTCTATCAGAGCATCACGGGAGCGCTTGAGTATCTGACACTTACTCGTCCAGATTTGGCTTATGCAGTCAATCAAGTGTGCTTGCACATGCACTCTCCTCGGAACATGCACTGGTCATTGGTTAAAAGAATTATTCGCTGTATTAAGGGAACATTACATCTTGGGCTTCATATTTAAGAATCTGCCAATATGACATTGACCGCATATTCAGATGTTGATTGGGTTGGGTGTCCTGACACTCCTCGTTCCACTTCTAGATATTGTGTATTCTTTGGGGACTCTCTCATTTTATGGTCATCCAAACGTTCGACGACAGTGTCAAGATCCAGTGCTGAAGCCGAGTATCGGGGTGTGGCCAATGTTGTAGCCAAATGTTGTTGGATCAGACAACTTCTTCAGGAACTTCATGTGCCGGTTCTCAATGCCACTGTTGTCTATTGTGACAACATTTTTGCAGTATATCTCAGTCACAACCCCGTTCATCATCGCCAAACAAAACATATCGAGCTAGACATACATTTTTTTTGAGAAAAGGTTTCACTACAGCAGGTGAAAGTTCTGCACGTATGCAAATGTGATGACAAAAGGACTTCCCACGGCAGTGTTCCAGGAATTTCATTCCAATCTTTTTGTGGTGCCTACCGACGTAGAGATAAGGCTTCCTTGAAATAGTCATTGATGTTAGCCTATGAATTTGTGTAGTGTGAAAGGGTTTAGCTTTGATTTCACACTAGTGTAGTGTGAAAGGGTTTAGCTTTGGTTTCACACTACACTAGCTAGTCTATATAAGGTGTATCCATCCATTGCCTTAGGAATCAATCAAGCTCTCTCACTATACACATCTATCTTCCTATATAGTTAATGTAATAATGTTTTCTAGCTTGTTGATTTAAGAATATTTCAGCAGACTATAGCCGAGTATTGGACCTAGACTCACGTGCATGTAATGCGCTTGGAATGTTTCTGGCTTATTTTTTATCAAATAAAAAAAGGAGAATGTTTCTAGCTTATTTGATTCAGTAAAGAACCATGTTGTTTGGGATGACACCTAGTGTATTTTAAGCTTAGTTAATTTCACTACGTAAGAAACCCAAATAGGAGACAAAGATGGGTGATGCGCTCAAAGGCGGCGTCTCTGATAATGTTAAGCGAGACGATCCTGCTTCATGGAGTATCTGACATGGCTCGGCTGAAAGTACAAGGAGACGCGTTAAAACAAAGCACGTCTCAGTTAAATTGGTATCCGAGACACGCTATCCTCTCTAAAAAGCGGGAGACTAGCATAAAACACATCTCGTCTCCTATGACCAACATCTCCCTCTCCTCTGCTAAAAGAGAGACGTGCTCTAATTGAAAGCGCATCTCCGACTCCTCACGTCACCTTTAGCTTCATGATTTCTCCATTTTGCTTCGGTTCATTGTTGATATCACACATCACTGAACTCAGAGCACATTCTCACTTGATACCTAAATATAATCAAATCCTTCCTTATGATACCTGAGGAACACGATGAACACATCACAAATTCATTCATTCACATAGTTGAAGAACACACAAGATAATATTCACACAGTTGAAGAACACTCAAGATAATATTCAAGAGAATTCATTCATTAACAATATTTTCAAAATAGAAGTTACTAAAAACAACAAAGAAAAACTAAATCATACCCCTCCTCCTCCTCCTCCTCCTCCTCCTCCTCCTCCTCCTCCTCCTCCTCGTCCTCCAGCGGCGACTCCGGCGCTGGTGCAACAGGAGCCTGGGCCGGCTGCACCGGTGGTGCAACCCCATGAACGATGTTGCTCTCCATCGCCTCCACTAGGTTTTTGCGGCCCTCGGGGCCAAGCACCTGGGACATCATCTCGAACAGAATGTCGAGATGGTCGGCCACTCCCGTGAGGGCGAAGAGCTAGTGGCCGATGGTACCCATTCCAGTAAACTGGGGAAGGGTACCTAGACCCAAGGAACTCATGGCACGAGACGTATTGTTGTACGCCTCTTGCGCCATAAGAAGGCGCTGCTTGCTGTTGATCCTCTCGGGGGAGCTGCAACACAGTTTCTTGCAGGGTGGCTCTCTCGACGGGCTTGGCGGTGAAAGGTCGGGCATGGTGGTGGTGGGTTGCTGGGATGGAGAAAACGATCGAAGAAAAGAAGAGATTCAAAGTGAGTGACGCGCTTGTGGAGAACTTACTGGTGATGGCGTGTTTTGAATAAGGTCCGCGCGGAGTCGTCGAGGGAGCGGTTGGTTTCCCGCACATTCATGGAACGATGGGATGAATTGATACTGCCTTGGGGAAACGAAAGGTTGCGCACCGACGTCGCACGCGTCTCTGCACCACGCCGCCAAAATTAAGTTCTCCGCAGACCTCGTGTCGCGCGTCTCTCTTTCGACTATGGAAGACGTGCTTTAGGTTAGCATGCGTCTCTCTTAGTTATAGCGTGTCTCTCATTTATCTCCCTTGTCTCTTCGACAATGGAAGACGATCTTTAACTTAACGCGCGTCTCACATTTATCTCTCTCGTCTCTTCTTCACCTCCGGTGCTCCTTTATTACTAATCAACCAACGGTCCTTCACTAATCGACCAACTCCAGTGCGACTGCCTCCTCTGTTCGCCGTCGCCATTGTCCTCGTCATCGCCATCCTCATCATCGTCATCATCGCTATCTTCATCGTCGTCGCGGTCCTCCTCATCGTTGTCACTGTTCATGGCTGGAATCGGCTTGGCGCGTAGCCGACTGAAGGATGAGCGCTTGGCGTGGTGCAAGAATCATCCCCATGTATGTACATATGGCGCACCGTTCGCATAGTTGTATATATGTAGATCTGCAATGGACTGATGAACTTAACTTCAGTTTCATTTTTCCAACTGCATAGGGTTTCTCTGCGAAGCCTGAATCGGGAGATTTATTGAAGTGGTAGTGCATTGTCCTCGGTAAAGAAGGGGTAAGTCATGAAGAACAAACACAATATGAGTTTAACCATCGTCCTCCTATTAATGAATTTCCTCTGTAGACTGACTGGGAAGGTATTTACTACACCCTGACAATCTCCTTCTTAGAGGACTATCCATTGTTGCCTCCAAGATGCGCCTTGCCAAGTGGTTTCTTCCACCCAAAAGTCCATCGCTTAGGAGCACTCTGCATTGGGATTCTTGATCAAGAGACTGTAAGATAGACCTATTTTGCTCATGTAATTAGTAATTGTTGCCGAAATTATTTGAACTGGTTTCTTATGTCGCTTAAATTGATATTTCATAGGGGTGGTGCACTGCTTTTACAATCAAAACTATACTACTTGAAGTTCAGCGTTTGCTGCATCAGCCAAATGCGTCCGATGTTGAAAATGGTTGCTATAATCTACTTATCAAGGTTAGACACTTTGTGTTAGTGACCAACATTGGTTATTCATTTCTCCTTCAACATTTGTCAATTTAAAGAATGTCAATATTTTTAGTATCCAGGGCAATATAAGAGACGTGTTCGGGAGCAAGCTGGACGGTACAGTTTAGATTGATCGATGGGAGCTTCTGGAATAAGTTTAGATTCAAAATTAGTTTAGAGGGCACACAATGTGTATAAACTATGAAATTCATTGAGTTGCAAATTATCTCTGAATTGCAATGTCATTGCTCATCTCCGATTTGTTCCGGAGATCTTTTGTCCCACCTCGTAAAGTTGAGCACGTTGCAATAATTGTATAAGGCATTGCGCACAGTTACTAGTTGGAAACATTGGAATGTCTGGATGTTGTTCTGGCTTCAGCACACCGTGACGCATCAAGGGCACTCCAGCGTTTCCAGGGCCACAAGATAATGCGAGATGCGCCTTTCAGTGGCTCGTCTCCGATTTACGCCAAAGATCTTTTGTCCCACCTCGGAAAGCTGAGCGCAATGCAATGATCATATAAGGCATTGCGCACAGTTGCTAGTTGGACACGTCACAATGTCCTGGATGTTGTTACTGGTCATCTTCAGCACATCATGGCGCATCTAGGACACTGGGGCGTGTCCAGGGCCACAAAATAATGAGAGACGAGTCTTTCACTGGCGCGTCTCCAATTCACGCCGAACATACGGCCAAAACAAAATTCGAGACGCGCCTTATGTTGAGCACGTCTCCGATTCATGCCAAAGATTTTTGTTTCACCTCAGAAAGTTGAGCGCAATGCAACGATCATATAAGGCATTGCGCACAGTTGTTAGTTGGACACGTCGGAATGTCCTGGATGTTGTTCCTGGCTTCAGCAAACTGTGGCGCATTTAGGACACTCCGGGGTGTCTGGGGCATCTAAATAATGAGAGACGCGCCTTACATTTCCACGTCTCCCATTTATGCTGAAAATTTTTGTCCATCGCGCGCTCTCTCCCAACATTTGGCAAAAAATTTTAGCTGTCCCGCACTCTCCCGACCTATAAACCGCAAATCCTAAGCACGCTGCCGCCGTTGACCCCGACCTTCGTGTCATCAGAGAGTTGAGCACGCTGGAGCACGCTACCTCGTCCTCTGTCCCTGGAGCACACTGCCGGTGTCGACCCCTACCTCGCTGTCAACCCCGACCTTCATCATCAGAGAGTTGAGCACACTGAAGCACGCCGCCTCGTCCCCTGTCCCCGGAGCACGCCACCGGCTTGACCCCGATCTCAGTAATCGGTATGAGCACGCCGGCGCCTTCACATAAGTGGAAATGTTCTCCCTATCCCCAGAGCATGTCGGCCTGCTGTCATCAGAGAGTTGAGGAACTGCCATTGCGACGCCTCCGCCAGCTTGTCCCGGAGCATGCCGTCGCGTCCCCTGTCCTCGGAGCATGTAGGCACCTCGACCCTTCCCTCAGAGCGTGCATTCCAGTGATTTTATTGTTTTTGAGGATGTCCAATGAAGGCTCATCGTGAATGAAGTCATTGATCCAAAGGGAGAATTTTCATTACGGTATACATTCATCTGCCTTGTTTATGTCCAATGCAGAAGCAATGTATTTGTTTGGACTATGAATGTATAATAAATTCTGATTCGCAAACCCTAGAAACTGCAGGAACTGTGGTTGACACTAGCATTTGCCATCCAACTGAGTTTGATTTCTACCTCTACAGCCATGCTGGAATCAAGGTACCTATGCGATAATTGGTGTTTCTCTCACGAGTTTTTGATATCAGGCTATAAAAGCATCAGTGGAATGTAAATTGTTTGTTTTTTAGGGGACAAGCATATCAGCTCAGTACCATGCCCTTTACCATGATAACAATTTCTCTACTGATGCCTTGCAGATGCTCGCCAACCGCATGTGCTACAAGTAAGCTATGTTCTCCATTCACTAACAGTTCCTGTATTTATTACAATTGTATACCAATTTGTTCTTGTGTTTATTACAGTTGAATTTTAGAATTTCTTAGTCGGAGCATTAGAGGCTTTGAAGGCTCATCGTCAATGAAGTCATTGATCGGGAGAATTTTCATTACGGTATATAGGATTAGATGATGACAATTATGATGTGTGTAATTAGTTACATTGTAATCAGGATGAACAATATTTATTATGTAATTAGTATACTTGGTAACCACGATTGGCACTTTGGTAATATTTGATTGGTCATTATAATTTAACGTGTGATAATTTTGGCTATACATATGTTCATGAACAGTATATTGCTGACACTGGTAATACGACCGCCAAATCCTGCCTAGCTCCTAATAGTAGTGTCTGTAAACAATCAGCGACGAGTTGTAGCAGAGAGCGTCTCGGATAACCTACATAAAGGAGACAAGATTCAATAAAGCCCGTCTCACATAAGTTAATGAATCTGCGACGTGGTACATAATAGAGCATCTCGGATAGTCAGTATATCTGCGACGTGCTTTGTAAGGTCTGTCACGCTCGTAAGATGGTGGGCGACGTGCGCCAGCGGTGTCTCCAATGACACCGTAAAGGTCATCTGTTATGACAAAAAAAGGAGACGTGCTTCTTTCGAGCGTGTCTTGCACCTAGTTCGATCGGCAATGCGCCTTGAAGCCCGTCTCTAATGCCACCGTAATGCGAGATGCGATGATGGAGACACACAATTTGTTCATCTCCTTTCTTCGTTCGGGCCCGTCTCGTATGAGCCTTTCTTACGTAGTGTTTTAAAGATCACTCAACTTTTCTTTTCCATGAATTTCAAAAGTTAATGTACGAACGTTGTTACTTGTCTCCATGTACAATTAAGTATTAGTGGCATCAGATACCCTCATTGGTTTAACTATCTTAACTCAAACATGAACTGTAAAATATTGTACTCCCCTGTGTCAAAAGGAGGATTGTGTGTGCACTTGTGCTAGAAGTATTTTAAAAAAAATATTACAGTCCAACTTGTAAGGAAATCGGCAGTACGCTACTCTAGCAATTCTACTGCATCACCCAGGAAACATGCGAGTACAGAGGTCATAGATCGTTACCACTAGATGCACAGCGTACCGGAACGTAGACGGGCATCGATGTAGGGGAAGTAGACGATCATGTTCGTCTCCTCCTCGTCCTCGTCATGACAGCAGGTAGACGATCACGTTCGTCGTAGCCGATCAGCACATTAGTAACAGCAGCGCCTCCACGGAGTCCACACGTACGGGAAGGAACGCCGTGCGCTGGTATGGTACCACCGCGTGCGCGGTAAGGGTCTCGGCGTGAGGCCTGCGAGGAGTGGCGGCTAGGGCTGTCACGTGGTGGAGAGTCATTAGCTTCTAACCATACCCCTCGTATTTATAAGCGTACTAATGGGCTTTTAGGTCGCAGACCCATTAGTAACCTAATTGCTTATGGATCAAATATCCAACAGGCCTTAACCCGAATTGTTATGATTGCCTCTTCGCATATCACTAAAAATCTCCCACTTGCACTAGAGACAATCATCTAGTCAAGCTTTTCGATATTCCAACCCCTTAAGTGTGTGACCCGTTAGGTTCACGTGCAGTTGGTTGTGAATGGAAATCGTTTCCAACCACAAATTAGTAGAGATACCTAGCAGGACATACTGACTCTCAAAGATACATAAAGATCATATCGATCGAACCTAGATACATTCCACGTGCTAATCCCTTTGCCTCACGATACCAGTCAAGCTCAAGGCGAGATGCGTGTCATCCTTGTGATAGCTCGACCATTCACTCGATCAAGTAGTGGATTCATTCTATGACTAACTTTTAGTCATTGTGATTAACCTTTAATCACTTTCAAATCCAACTATCTCGAGGGGCCCAGAGATATCTCTCCTGTTATTAAGGGGGGCAAATTTCATCTTGATCCGCGCACATCCCATTCTATATTTCATTATGTACCTGAAGACTACTTTTATGACTACCCAGTTACAGAGTAGTGTTTGGTAGCCTCAAAGTACACAACTACACACAACAATGGCGATCTCAGATCTAAGGATCTAGCAGGTGTATCACTAACATATGTTTAGATTATTAATTTGATATCTTCATATCTATGATCTATGAAACGTGATCATCAATTAATACATGTGCTAGTCTGTGTGACATTATTATCTCATATAATGATATAGACCAGAGATCATTTAGAGTAATATTACTATTAGCAAAGAGTTTCACGAACAAGTCACATACTTGATGATCAATATAAATAATGATTACTCATATAACAATTTATTTAATAGTACATAAACATAGCTATGATATAATTCTCCCACTACACACTATGATCACTGATGTAAGTATCTAATACACATAGATCTCATGTGCGCCTAATGCTTTGATTGTGGAAGAGGATTTGTCAATGGATCTGCAATATTCAAATCCGTGTGCACCTTGCATATCTTCACGTCACCTCGGTCGATGATCTCTCGAATGAGGTAAAAGCGTCGTAGTATGTGTTTGGATATTTTGTGTGATCTAGGCTCCTTTGCTGGTGCGATGGATCCACTATTGTCAATAGAGATCCACAGGACTGGACGCACTAGGAACAACACCCAACTCAGAAACAAATTTTCTGATCCAAACAACTTCCTTTGCAGCTTTAGAAGCCGCAATATACTCCGCCTCTGTCATTGAATCTGTTATTGTATCTTGCTTGAAACTTTTTCAGCTCACTGCCCCTCCATTGAGGCAGAATACCAAACCGGATTGCGATCTAGAATCATCCTTATCAGTTTGAAAGCTAGCATCAGTGTAACCTTTTACAACGAGCTCTTCTTCACCTCCAAACACTAAGAACGCATCATCAGTTCTTCTTAAGTACTTAAGAATGTTTTTGACAATGGTCCAATGAGCATCACCATAATGTGATTGATACATGCTCGTGATGCTTAGAGCATAAGATACATCTGAGCGTGTACATAGCTTGGCATACATGATAGATCCAATAGTTGAAGCATAAGTAATCGCTCTCATCCTCTTTTGCTCATCAGGTGTCGAAGGACACTGACTCTTGCTTAGAGTAATGTCATGTGACATTGGCAATAAACCTTTCTTGGAATCTTGCATATTGAACCAATTCAATATCTTGTTAATATATGTATCTTGGCTTAATCCAATTAGCCTTTTAGATCTATCTCTATAGATCTTTATGCCCAAAACGTATGATGCCTCTCCTAAATCCTTCATTGAGAAACTTTTTCTTAATGAGGATTTAACTCATCAAGCATTGGAATGTCATTTCCGATCAATAATATGTCATCTACATATAGGACCAGAAATACATGTGTGCTCCCACTAAACTTCTTGTAAATACAAGGTTCTTTTATGTTTTTGATGAAACCAAACCCTTTGACAACTTCAGCAAAACGTAGATTCCAACTTCGAGATGCTTGCTTCAACCCATAGATGAACTTTTGAAGCTTGCATATTTTACTAGCATTTTTAGGATCGACAAAACCCTTAGGTTGTGTCATGTACACATCCTGAGTAAGACTTCATTAAGAAAGACAGTTTTGACATCCATCTGCCATATTTCATAATTAAAATATGCAACACTTGCTAGGAGAATCTGAACAGACTTTAGCATTACGACTGGTGAGAAAGTTTCATCATAATCAACACCTTGAATTTGTTTGAAACCTTCGCGCTTTATAGATGTGAACATTTCCATCAATGTCAGTCTTTTTCTTGAAAATTCATTTACAATCGATAGGTCTCACACATTCGATTGGATCAACCAAGTTCCAAACTTGATTCTCGTGCATGGATTCAATTTTGGATTCCATGGCTCCAAGCCATTTTCAGAGTTGGGTCCCTTCATTGCTTCGGTATAAGTCGTGGGCTCATTATTGTCCAACAATACCATGTCATGTTGCTCCGTGGTTAGAAGCATTAATTTTTCAGTCGCACGACGTGCCCTCATAGACCTTCATGGGGCTGGTGTTTCATCAGCTGGTTGCACAACATCTTATACATCTTGTATAGGATTAGTGGGTGCCGAAACATTTTTAGATATTTCTTAAATTTCTTCAAGATGCACCTTGCTCCCACTAAATCCTTTTGAGAGAAACTCTTTCTCCAAAAAGACACCATTGCAGGCGGTAAACACTTTACCCTCTGTTTATTATAATAATAATATTATTTGGCTTCCCTAGGATATCCCACAAAGAAGCATTTCTCTGATTCGGGAGTGAGTTTGTCTGATATCAAACGTTTGACATAAGCATCACACCCCCAAAATTTGAGAAAGACAATCGAGGACGTTTCTTGGTCCACATATCATATGGTGTCTTCTCAACAGACTTAGTTGGGACTCTGTTTAGTGTAAATACGACAGTTTCAAGAGCATAACCCCAAAAGGATAGTGGAGATCGATCTGCTTGGCTCATCATTGACCTAACCATATCTAATAAGGTTCGGTTCCTCCGCTTGAACACCCCATTCCATTGAGGCGTTCCAGGTGGAGTCAACTGTGGAACAATTTCACATTGTTTTAAATTATCATAAAATTCATGGCTCAAATATTCACCCCCCACGATCAGATCGTAGAAGTTTAATTATCTTTCCCAATTGATTTTGTACTTCATTCTAAAATTCTTTGAACTTTTTGAAGGATTCAAACTTGTGCCTCATTAGGTAGATATAATAATATCTACTAAAGTCATCGGTAAATGTGATGAAGTACCGAAAACCACCTCTGATCACTGAACTCATTGCTCCACATACGTATGTATGTATAAGTCCCAAGAAATCAGTCGCCCTTTCACTTTGACCAGTGAAGGGTGTTTTGGTCATCTTCCCAAGCAAACAAGATTCGCATGTGTCAAGTGATTCAAAATCAAATGAGCTTATTAAACCATCTTTATGGAGTTTTTCAATGTGTTTCTCATTTATATGACCTAAGCGACAATGTCAAATAATAGTGGGATTTAGATCATTTTGTCGAGTCCTTTTGGTATTAATGTTGTAGACAGTTTTATCCTCAAGATCAAGAACATATAATCCATTCACCAATGGACATTGAGCATATAAAATATCATTGTAATAAATGGAACAACATTTGTTCTTTATTACAATCTCATAACCATCAACTTCTTCTAAACACGAAGAAGAGATAATATTCTTGCTCAAAGTAGGAATGCAATAACAATTATTCAATTCCAACACTAATCGTGAGGGTAATGACAAGTGGTAGGTTTTGACATCTATGACCGTAACTTTTGCTCCATTGCCGACACGAACATCCAACTCGCCTTTTTGCAAATATGCTAGTCTCACTTAGACCCTGCAACGATTTGCAAGTGTGAATCATTGATCCAGAATCAAATACCCATGATTCACTAGAAGATAATGCAATGTTAATTTCTATAACATTTATACCTGAAGCGAAAGTCTCACTTCCCTTATTCTTCTTCATATCCTCCAAGTACTTCTTGCAGTTCCTAGACCAGTGCTCCTCAGCATGACAGTGAAAGCATTCATCATCAGGAGAAGGGTCAGATTTGCCCTTTGGGTTTGACTTTGAGCTTGAAGGCTCATCGGGAACTGATATGCCCACGCCGACCACACCATCAAGTATACCGACTACATCAAGCAAGATGGAAAAATCATCAAGTCAAGCTGCACCAACTCATGTTTTCGATGGACCAATTACTCGTAGCCGAGCTAAACAGCTACAACAAGAGGTGCACGCGCTACTTTGTGAAATTCCATTTATTAATGAGAATTATATACTTCCTAAATTGTACATGTTTCTATTACGCGGGTTCACCAAGGAGGATGACAAGGACACACCGAGACTGAACCAGAGAGAAGAACTACGTCGAACCAGTTTGGCCTGGCAGAACTGTCATGAAGAAACATGCATATCTCTTGATTCATAGAAGTTGTGAAAGTCCATGAGTACTTGTTGGAAATGTGTTGAAGTCAACTTTCTAATGCCACTAAGTGTCGAGTGCTTTAGAGCTCCCAACTTGGCAGCCGAGTGCTTTTGGTGCAGACTGTTCAGAAGATCAATAGTCAGATTGTGCAGATTGATCTTCTGATCAGTCTGCACCAAAAGAACTCGGCTGCCAAGCTGGGAGCTCTAAAGAACTCGGCACTTAGTGGCATTAGAAAGTTGACTTCAACACCTTTCCAACAAGTACTAATGGATCTTCACAGCTTCTATGAATCAAGAGATATGACTGTTTCTTCATGACAGTTCTGCCAGGCCGAACTGGTTCGATGTAGTTCTCCTCTCTGGTTCAGTCTTGGCGTGTCCTTGTCATCCTCCTTGGTGAACCTGAGTAATAGAAACATGTACGATTTAGGAAGTATATAATTCTCATTAATAAATGGAATTTCACAAAGTAGCGCGTGCACCTTTTGTTGTAGCTGTTTAGCTCGGCTACGAGTAATTGGTCCATCGAAAACATGAGCTGGTGCAGCTTGACTTGATAATTGTTCCATCTTGCTTGATGTAGTCAGTATACTTGATGGTGTGGTCGGCGTGGGCATATCAGGAACCTTTCCTTGCCTTTGATTTTAGGATATGTCACACACTTCCTCTTTTAATTCTCCTTTTGTACCATGATCACATGAGTGGCCTTTTTCTTAATGCTTTCTTCGACTGTTTTAAGCACTCCATGCAATTCAGCAAAAGTTTTCTCCATGCTATTCATTTGAAAATTCAATATAAATGGCTCGTAGCTCGGTGGGAGTGACTCGAGAACAACGTCAATAGCTAGGTAATCCTTGAGTTCAGAACCAAGTTTGCTCAAAGTTTCAATGTAACCAATCATTTTGATTACATGAGGGTTGACCGTGCTACCCTCCGCCAGCTTGCATGAGAACAAGGACTTTGAGATGTTGTATCTCTCAGCCCTAGCTTGATTATCAAACATTCCATGCAGTCACTCAATCATATGCTCATACTATTTTTGCAAATCAGGAGACATAGTGGTGAGTATGAGGCAGCTTACATTAAGCGCATCATCGCAGTGTTTCGTATAAGCTCTACGTGTCGTATTAGTTGCATCAGTTGAGAGGTCATCATGGTATGGCTGCAGAAGAACGTACTCGGTTTTCTCTTGCCTAAGAACGATTCTCAAGTTGCGATACTAATCGATGAAGTTAGCTCCATTGAGCTTTTCTTTTTCAAGCGTAATCACAAATTGAAACTGGAATTGTTACTAGCAGACATGATCTATGATAGAAAATAAATATGCAAAAGTTTAACACTATGTTATGTACCAATCTTTTATTAACAGTTTAATAAAAGACACTACCACTATATGAGCATTGTCCTCCCTCTAACAATATATAGTTGTCCAAGATCCATATTCACTAATTCCTAGTGAGCTTTGGCTCCACCGCTAGGAAATTAGTGACATAGGTAAACAACAATTGTTAATCATATCCCTATATGACTCTTGTTTGTTGGTTGACATCCAATGCTCCAGCTCCCAACTTTATGTCATAAAGCCCAAAACTGTTTTGATAGCTTTGTTGAGTAAATCATCACTATGCATGCGAATGTCCAACATTCACCCTATGCATTATGATAGATGATGATACTTTGCTTTGGCAAACCTACCACACAACGATCAAAATAATATAGGTGCAACTATTGATAAATGATATAAAATACTCAACTTTTGTGAGGGAAGTTATTCTATCATGACAAAACATCCACTATATGAAAAGCATGAAAAGAATAATAATACGTAAACATCACAATATATGATCATATCACATTATGAATAGTATGGTCTTTAGAATCATAGTGGTCTTCATCGCCATGGTTCCATCATGATTTGAGCTGTCATGTCTCCCTTCTTGTGTTGATCTCCATCTCCACCATGCTTGAAGATATCTCACTGATCATAAAAGAAGCTAATATAACTAATAGCTGCCAAATAAATTACATGAGAGATCAAGCATCACAGATCGACACGCGGGTCGTTATACAATTATGTGACAACCCCCAACCTGGTTGTGTTAAATTTGCAACACGCGGGATGTACGAATATAACACACAGATCATCACATCACATTAACACCATACTATTCACATCATTCCCTACAAAAACAAGTTAAGCGTAGAATATTTTCTAGCGCAAAACAATATTATGTAATCGCTATAGCAGACAGCAAAATGGCGCCCTGAACACTAAACGGAATTACATATATTGTATCTATGCGATCACTATGAAAATCTCATCGGATTGATCAAATCAATCTGAATCTAGAATTGCATAGATCGTATCTATGAAATCACTATGAAAATCTCATCGGATTGATCAAATCAACTCGAATCCGAGTCATTCAGAATGCCTCAGTTTTCAATGTGACTGGTTATTCATGAGAAGATTGTGACTTATGACCGTGGTCTGTTGGCTCAATCTGTTAGCTATGTACGCGATTAGTCTCAATGGTGATTTCAGCCAGTAGGGACAGGTTGCGCACACAACAGAGAAGGAGCACGAACCGACCCTTTAGTCATATACGATCACAATCTACTCTAACCAATTCTAAACCCCAAAAACCGTGCAATTAAAATTCATCGTATGAACATGTATGTAGTAGATTTCATCTACTAACAAGATACAGACCAAAAACTACGCAAGTCGGCTCTGATGCCACTGTTAGGAAATCAGCAGTACGCTACTCTAGCAATTCTACCGCATCACTCAGGAAACATGTGAGTACAGAGGTCATAGATCGTTACCACTAGATGTGCAGCGTAGCGGAACGTAAACGCGCATCGGTGTAGGGAAAGTAGACGATCTCATTTGTCTCCTTCTCGTCCTCGTCACGGCAACAGGTAGACGATCATGTTCGTCATAGCCGATCAGCGCAACAGTAGCAGCAACGCCTCCACAGAGTTCACACATACGGGGAGGAACGCCATGCGCCGGTGTGCTAGCACCGCAGGCGCGGCAAGGGTCTCAGCGTGAGGCCTGCAAGGGGTGGCGGCTAGGGTTGTCACGTGGTGGTGAGTCATTATCCCCTAACCCTACTCCTCGTATTTATAGGCGTACTAATGAGTTTTTAGGTGGTAGGCTTATTAGTACCCTAATTGCTTATGGATCAAATATCCAGCAAGACTTAACTCGAATTGTTATGATTGCCTCTTAGACATATCACCAACACAACCCAAGATGGGTTACATGTGATCGAATTTGGTGAAGTGTGGAAACATTGATGCATCTACTCTTACATTGTAATTTGCAAGAGTTTTCTCTTCGTCCATTGGAGTGTCTTTTTTTTATGATGGGAAAAAAGGCCCCGGCCTTCCCCTCTTTCGAGGTTATGGCCGATTTATTACAGATGTTTGTGACACTCAGAATTACAGAAAAACGCATGATATGTCTATTGTTCGAACAGACACTAATCAAACTTATTGACCTATAATTCTATTTCTCACTGTCCAACCATGACCGGAAAAAATGCTCATCGCAATTGCTCGTAAAGACATGGATGCGTCCTTCAACATGTTGATTTGTTCCTCAGACTTGAGCAATGGAGCCCATGTTCTGCACCAGTGTCCAATGGAGTGCCTATACCAAGGATAGCAATTCTTCCCGAAATTCTCAAATACTTGAGAGGACACCTCAGTGCCGTGCTTCATCGAGAATTGGAGATACTGCACTAATAGCGTGAAAGCATTTGGACAACTTGAAATTATTGGTTTTTCAAAAATATTGATGCAACCATACCTGGTTGTAAGGCAAATGAGTTGCCTCTGTCTCTCTTAGTATAGAGAAGATATGTACTGCCCTAGAATAAAAAAATTGGCTAGACAACATTGTATATCTTCCAATTTTCTTTAGCTTTTATTTTCACTCGTTTAAGTCAATTGGTAAGGTTTTTGCCCCTTGTTCTATGAAAATACTTGAACGAATTATAAGATGCATTTATTTTGTGGCCAAACTTAAATAAAACTTTTTACATCTACCTTCATTAATTTGTTTTTTGCAGCTATGCAACAATTCTTCAATTTGACGCTGTTTCTCAGCTCAATATCAGGGTGAGTATAATTTAACTTTATCCTTTTGCTTTAAATGAACAATTCCCCTCCCATCACTCCATAATCTGGAACGAACAATCTCAAGGTATATCTTAAGCAAAAGGAAAAGAGAGAGCGGAACAATTCAACCGAGAACATAATCTTTGGGGCCCAGAGATCTCATTGGGAAAATCTAACACCACCTGCACTACTATAAAATACCGGAAAATCTGACACAACCCCTACTAAAACACTAAGTTCCAGTCTGATATTTGTCATTTATTTTATATAATACAATGAAAATAACTAATATGCACAAGAATCCAACGTCAACACCTGGCCCACTCCCGTCCCCTGTCATAAGCAAAGAACCCAGGCATCGATCGCCCTGGACAAATTTCGCGGCAGAAGTATAAATCGCAAGGTGCCACCGGCATTGGCCCGGCCAAGACAAAACCACACTTAAAAGCCAGGGACAAGCCGCAATAGCACCACCGCCGCAGCAGCTGAGCTATTTGAGAGCAGGCGGGAGGACTGGTGGAAGCAGCTGATGGCTTCTACCGCTGTCCAGCCGCCGCCGTCGCCGGCGCTGGTGCCGGAACGGAGGGTTCCGGCGGTGCCGCGGATGGCCGACGACGGGGACGGAGGCGGCGGTGGAAAAGGAGGCGCGCGGGGGAGTGCGGGCGGGAGCGGAAGCGGGAGTGTGGCGGGCATCTCTCCGAGCATCCTCATCATCGCCATCATCGTGGTGGTGATGCTGCTCGCGTCGGTCGCCATCCACTACTTCATCCGCCACCTCTGCCGCCACGTCGGCCCGGCGGAGTCCTCCGGGCAGGGGCAGGCGCCGCCGCTCCCGCTCGTGGCGCGCCCCGCGGCGGGCGCGTCGTCGGCGTCCGTGGCGCCCGCCGACCACCAGGGAGGAGGGAAGGCGGCGGAGGCCGAGGCGGTGCGGCTCATCTCGCGGCTGCCGCTCTTCACGCTGGCGTCGTCGCTCGCCTCGGTCCCCAAGTCGTCGAGGGACTGCGCCGTGTGCCAGAGCGCATTCCGCGATGACGATGAGCTCCGCCTCCTCCCGGCTTGCCGCCACGCGTTCCACTCCCGGTGCGTCGACCCGTGGCTGCGCGGCAATCCGTCCTGCCCGCTGTGCCGCGCCTCCATCGCGCTGCCGCACCCGCCCCTCCACGAGCTCCTCCGCGTCGAGCTCGGCAGCGTCAGCAGCCGCCGCTCCAACCCGGACGCCGCCGTCCGCGCGTACCCGCTGCCCAGCCTTCCGGGGTCGGAGTCCGAGTACCTCGTAGAGGAGGAGGTCCAGGTGGTGCTCAAGCCGAGCCCGAGGGTCCAGGCCGCCGCCGAGTCTACCAGCGAGTCGCAACGTCAGGTTGCGGACGTGGAGCGCGGGCAGCCGTCGTCGACGTCCGTGGGCGTGACCCCGACGGCGTCGTTCCGGTCCGTGGAGCGGTCAAGCAGCAGGTGGAGCAACCGATGGAGCAGCCGGTGGACCAGCGGGCGCTGGAGCAGCCGGTACGAAGCCGGTACCGTGACGGCGGGCGCGACCGCGGAGTGGTGGTGGGACATGGACGGCGGCGCTGCGCCGGTACCTCGGCGGCGGGAGGCGCAGGAGAACAGCGCGTCGTTCTACGGGTTCGTGCGGTGGCTCACGGGGGCATACTAGTAAATACGCGAGGTCCCGTCCGGTCCAAGCTTCCCATGCCACTGAAAGGTACAGCTTCCCCCGGCGACGGCGGCGGCGGGCGTGCCTTCCGGAAGTTCCCGTCTCCTCGGCTCCTCATAAAACGAATCGAAATGAAATGAGCGTGGCTCTTCTTTTCGGAGATTTTGTTGTTATTTTTTCTTGGGAGCAAGCGGGTGGAATTCGAGGTGGGAGATGCCGTGCGGATTTCAAAACTGCTTCAGAATTGGAGAATGTCGGCGGGAAGCCTGAGGAATTCGGGAACTCTCAATCAATCATCAAAATGAAATGAAATTTTCTCAAACTCTGCAACTTGATTAGATTTCTGGTAGTCAGTGTGTATTGGCCATCGTGCAATTGGACTTTTATTTGTTTTTGTTCTACGTACTAGTAGTATCTCACGAAGAGATAGAGATGGCTCAGCTCAGGATCAGGGATCAGAGGGATTGTGTCAGTTGTGTGCAGTTTTGCTCCTAGTACAGTACTTGAGTTTGGAATGTGATTTGCTGCTGCCGGCCTGCCGCTGCGAGAGTAGTAGTAGAATGCATTGCAATGCGATGCGCATTAGAGGTTAGGATCTGGACGGAGACCGGTGGTCCATCTCAGATTACGCGCAAGCCAACAAGAGCTCACTTAAGCTTCTTTCTCCCCACTGGCAAAGGACTCTGCTGTCCCATTAAACTGGATGGACCAGATAATGTCCTGGTGGCCGGTTGCTAACATCAGGACACATGCTTCATCATTAGCTCCCTGCACTTTGCTCTATGTCCCAGTGATTATTCCTGACCGGGTAATCAAAAGGCGACGCATGACAAACATGATTACTCTGATAAACTTTGCATGCTGCTATCGCGGTTATCGCTTAATCAAAAGGCGATGGCTCTGATTAAAAAGGTGTGGTTTTGACTGTACCCGGTGGCTTTTTTGACCTGCCTTGTTGTCTTGCTGCTCGCTGCGACGGAAGGAGAGCTGAGCGAGTTCGTGTCGCTTTTGGTGGTGTGGGGACTGGGGGTCTTCGTCCTTGCTCTGACGAGCACTCCTCCATGCTAGTAGTCAGCTTCGTTCGTCCTCCAAGCTTGAACATCATTTTTTCTTTTTGCGAAGACAAGCTTGAACCGCATTGTGTTTTGTGTACCGTGTACTACGGCCTTGGTTCTGGCTGCCTGGCGCCTGCCTAGCAACTAGCTAGCATGCATGGTCTCTCTTTCCCATCCTAGCTTTTCGTGTGGAGTAGCAACCAGTGTGGTGTGGCGGCATACCAGCGAAACAGTAGATGCATGGCGAGAGAGAGAGACAGGGAAAGCGCAAGTACGTACCTCTCTCACATATATGCTGCTAGGAGCACTGATGCCTTGACTTGTTTCCTCAAGCAGACAGACAACACGAAAGCAAAAGGCCTGCTTCTCGACTCTGCAATTTCCTTTCCCTCCTTTATTGCCCTTTTCTTTCTTCTTTTGTTTTTCCTTTTTTTTGTCTTCTCCTCGGGTGGACACATGCCCGCTCAGTTCAGTCGAGTCCAAATGTTTTTCATGAACGGGTTCAGCTCAGCTGCACTGCACGCTGGCAGTCTTTTACCGTTCTGCTGTTTGAAGAACTGTTGCTGAGGTGTATTACAGTACTGTAGTAGCTAGCATCGCGTGTGGGGTAAGCTAGAACTCGTGGAGTGGTAAAAAAAGGTTTGAGATATGTTGCTGTCCGCGAATTTACACCGCATCGCATGCGCGCGAGATGCCTTGGTGCTGGGGAACATGAATCAGTGCCCCTAGATTTGACGCTGGACACGCGCAAGACTGATCCTCGCTTCTTTTGTCGGACAAGAAAGAACAACGGGGCAGCATTGAACATATATCCAAACTTGACGCCAGCTCAGTCACTGATGGATCGTAGTAGTACATTGCCTCCTTGCCTCGGACAGCCTCAAAAATTTAAAAACAAAATAAAAAACAAAAATAGAACGAGGGAAAAAAAAACATAACTAGAGGCTAGTAGTGTCATAACCGAGTATCCGTCGTCGTCTCCGGCTACTCCAGTCGCGGTCAGTCTGGTCCTCCCTTTCTTCGCCCACGCCTTCCATGCCGCTCGCTCGCGACGCTACAAATTCGTCACGCACACACTGCAACGAAATGCCACGCCACCAGGCCACACCCCTCACGTAGTCACGTACGTACGCAATGCCACGATGATTCGTTGAGTTGAGATCGCGCACGCACTCAAATCCCAGAAACATAAAACAAATAGACTAAAAGACGGAGGGGAGAAGATCGGAATCGTAAATTAGGTCGCTTATTAATTTGTCTCATGTGTTGCCTCTCTCTTGATGACTCTACTAGTCCATTGTCATTCGCAATTAGGACTCATCGGCCATCTGATCATAAAAGGTAAACTGCTGGTGGACATGGAACGAAACATCATCGGTGGACGATCCTCGTCATCAGCGTGATCTCGCTAAACTAACTGTAACTATCTTTGAGATCCGATCGATGGGGTTTGGTAACAATACCTCTCTAAGCCGGTCTCCAAATAGGTGATCCTTCGTTGTAACTTGCATTATATATTTGATTGCGTGTCCAGGTTTGACGAAGACCGCGGGACGAGTGCACCGCCCACGGGTCGTCGCCTATCCAATCCCAGTCATCGCTGCCGCTTGTGTATGCATGGAACGAACCAGCAGCAGCAGCTCGTCGAATCGGAGGAACAAAGTACAAAAGAATCCCGGGCAGGTTATTTACTTTTTGGTTGCTACGTACGCAAAACAAAAGCTCTCCTGGAGGTTAATCTACTCTCGATCACGAAGCTAGCTAACGCGATTAGTTTAACTATAACTCTGGTTTGGCCAGGAGAAACAACTGATGACTCGGCGTCGAGCAAGTCACCTGCAGCGTGGTGTGGACGTTCCTTATCTAGATAGCTAGCTACGACTTGCTGGCGTGGTGAAAGCGACACGAGTTGTGGACACTATACTTTGATTTTGGGAGGACTTCAATAGGCACGTGCATGCATCAAAGATGTGTTGTTATTTTGAAACGGAGAGAGAGAGAGAGAGAGAGAGTACAGTATTTTATTAGCATGCATGTACAATGGGGTAATAAGATCGCTTTCTCCCTGTATGTGGGTATCCTTGCATGCAGTGTAGAGCTACTTCAACCCAATCTGCCTTAATCCTGTCGTATATAGATAGTACTAGTGAGATCTGGCTAGTACTACTCCACTGGTGCAGTATCGTTCAATGTACAGTAGTGCCAGCCTAGCGGCGCATCAATGCGTAGCAGAATGCCGAGCAAGACCTAGCGCGCGGCCACCTAGCTTCTTCAATTCAGCGTGGAACCATACATGGTCCATATATACGAGCGTATGCATGCGTCCGGCCTGTGAATGCAGACACCATCATGGGTTTTCAATGTCTGCCAGTGATGATACGGGAATGTATATGGTTGGCTAGGATCCCAACGGCTTGTTTTATCTGGATTAAACTTTTTTCCTCTGTTACTTCGTACCCTCTCTATCTCACATTACTCGTCGTTTAAGACAAAAAGATCAGTTCAAAAATGAACTAAATTTTTTGTCCTAAACGACAAGTAATATGAGATTGAGAGAGTATCTTCTTTGCCACGTCACCAGAATGGAGGTTTCATTCACTACTACAAAAAACTTCATCGCAGACGGCTCTAAACATATTATCACAAGCGAATTTAAAAACCGCATGAAACGAAGAGCTGTGAAAATAAGTCATTTTTACAGGCGGCTTTAGAAACCGTATGTGCCAATGAACTTCTACAGTCGGTTGTTTGCGTACAACGTGCCACATATGTGATGATGCATTATCTTATGCAGGTCCTAACAAACAACTACGTATGTGATAAAACGATAGGACAATACTAATTAAACGCTATTATTTCTAATTTCCTTTTCAAATTTAAAGAACAACAATCACAAATATATTTAATGCAATTCATAGTTTATACATTTCAATCATAGTTCATACATTGCAAATCATAACTTCATACATTGCAATTCATAGTGTGTACATTTGCAAAATATAGTTCGATACATAGCAATTCATAGTTTCTCTTAGCTTGCATCTACTAATGAAGACAAACGGAAGACACTACTTACACAATATCATAGCCATCAAGGAGGACTAGTAAATTCTCCATAATCTTCCGAGATGAATGATAGATTCTTCGCAATTGCGTCCTCCAATCTGATACATACAATATATACATACTAATATCTAGAAAAAAGAAAGAATATTGCTAAAGGGGATAACATAGTTGCGAAATGCACTGACCTTCACATTGATTTTAGTGGTAATATTTTAAAAATACTGGTTGTCTATATTGGAATTGGGATTGATGCATTGAAAAACTGGTTGTCTATACCAAGTTTAGTCTCGCACTACCTCTTAATTGTTCTTGCAAAATAAATTGGGCAACATATCTTCTCGCGAGACTAAAAAGCCAATTGTGACTGTAACAATACAAAGAACAATAACTTGACTATAATAGTAATATTACAAAAAATAAGTACTCCGTATCTAACAGTAACAAGACAATAACAAGACAGTAACAATACAAAGAGCAACATATCTAACAGTATCTTACTGCACTATAATATTATGATGAGGGGCAAACCTGCCGGCGAAGGCGAGGGTGAGAACGGTGCTCGGCGGCGACGCCGAGGGTAAGGATGTCGCTCGGCAGCAACGCTGAGAGTGAGGACAACGCTCGGTGGGCAGCGACGCCAAGGGTGAGGATGCCCAACATGGACGGCGACAGCGAGGACGACGCTCGAGGGCGACGCCGAGGGTGAGTACGTCGCTCGATGACGATGCCGAGAGTGAGGACGGTGCTCGGTGGACGACGATGCTGAGGGTGAGTACGACGCTTGGCGGCAATGCCGAGGGTGAGGACAGCGCTCGACGTTGACTGCGACGGTGAGGGGTGAGGACGACGAGGGTGAGGGTTTGGGAGCAGTGGGGGAGGGCTTGACAACATAATGAAAATGTTAGAGTTGCGAAATGCGGTCGACGCTTCATTTATAGAGAAAATATTTTCCACAGGCGGCGATTTCTTAATCACCGACAGAGAAAATATTTTAAGTAAATTATAAAACTAATTTTCTCAGTCGGCATAGTCTTAATAACTACCTGAGAAGATAAGCCGACACTCCTAAGAATACTATTTTCCACATGCCTCTTTAGTCTTAATACATATCTATAACGAATTTCTAAATCAACAATGTATAACACATCCATAAAAGACATAAATATTCTACTAGTTTATGTTCTTATAATACATATCTATAAATATTTTATTTATCATTAGAACAACACATTATTAGTTCATTTTTAGTGGTTTATCATTAGAACAACAACATTAGAACTATTTTTGCATACTAATGAACAGCAAAATAAAGTTGCAGAAAATATATTACAGACAAGAAAAAAGAAAAACACAAACTAAAAACAAGAAAAAAACTACTAGTCCTCCTCCTGTTCCTCCCCCTCCTCCTCCTTGGGCTCCTGGCAGGACGGGGGCGCCTAGGGCGCCTCCAGCGTCGGAGACGACAAGCCCTGTCTCCTAGATATTGCTGCCACCAGGTTGTCGCGGCTGGCGACGCCGAGCTCGACTGCCAGCATGTCCCAGAGGACGTTAAGGCGACCGGCCAAGTGCGACCGAAGACGCAATGGCCCGTGGTCCCCATTGCAGTATACTCTGGAAGGGGACCAAGCCCAAGGCGGCACATAGAGCGCGATGTATTGTCAAATACATCGTGCCGATCTTCCAAAGAGCCCACTCCATGTTCAGGGGGAGTCCGGTTGGGGACGCTTGCCCTTGGTGTCCTTCGGCGAGCTTTGCGGCAGCGTTTTCTTGTCAGTCATGGTGTTCTTGGCGCGATTTTGGAAAAAGAGGAAGAGTGGCTGTGCAGAGAAGAGGATGGCATGCGCAGGGTGATCTTATAGCGTAGCAGCCTGGCAGTTCGTCTCTCGATGCGCACAGTAGTGGTGATAGGACGCGGGGCAGTTCAAATTGAATTCAAAAATGCGCATGCGCTGCACGCGTTTAAGACGCCTTGGTAACTGGCGCTAACGTACGCTCGTTGCGCCTGGTCGCATCAACCACCTGTACAAATGGATATAATGCAGGCGGCTCGTCTTCAAGGGCCGTACGTAGAAATTGTCATTTTACAGAGGCGACTCTTATATGTGAGCTGCCTGTGAAGTTACACTATCACAGGCGGCTATTACCACATTCGACAATACATGCAAAATTTTTTACGACACGCCTGTGTAAAAAAATCATGACGCCTGTGAAAATGCTTTTTGTAGTAGTGATTTCTAGACATGTGACCAGTGAAAAAAAAAAGAGAAGAAATCAGCTTCATCTGTATATGAAACTTGGTGTACACTGATTCAATCTCATGCATTGTTTTTAATGTTATTAAACACATTCAAGGTAACTATTTTATTATATATAAAAATCTGGCCAAACATCACATAAATATTAAATGACACGATTTCCATAGAAAACATAAAAAGTAAAATTATGCGGAGGTGTTTCATTAGTACTCTACATGGTGTGGCAGTCCTAAAATTAATGAAATGAAATCTCCCACTCGGAATAACCTAATAACAGGAAAGAAGTGAAAAAAGTGTAGTGCTCAGAAAATAAGAAGAGATATAGAGATGGAGATGCATGAAAAGTGAGAATGATGAATTGCTGTATCGCAAAGTGAGTCACAAATTTCATAACCAAAATTTTGAAGGGTAATTATGAAATGGAGAGAATATATTACAACAAAATTTTTGAATGCTATAACCATAAAACCGAACTGAAGTGAACAAAAATATGCGGTTAACTTAAACTATCAATCAAATTCAGTTTTTATTATGTATTACTGTTAACCATATTTTATGCAATTTTCACATTGTACTAACCGAATTAACCTATTAAACTGAAATTTTAACTCACGCTACCTTACAACTCATAAAAAATAAAGCTCAAATGTACTAATCTTCATCCGCATCGAAGACTTTCTCATAGTCCAACACAATCTTGATAATCTCTAGCCACCACCAGCCCATACATATCATTTTTTAATTTTTATTGGTACTTTTATGTGTTTATCATTTTTTACCTAATAAATTATATTTTACATCTAATACACGGTTAATGTAAAATCAAACCGAATAGTCGCAACCGAATTGTACGATTATGATTTTTTGGATCACTTTCAATCATCAATTCTTCATAACTGAAATTTCCCTTAACTAAAGTAACCCAACGTCCACCGCTAATTATTTGGAGGCTCGCCAGTTCAAGTCAAAACCTAGTTTAGGTTCAGAAAACTACTATTTTCGTGGCTTCGGCGCAATGTAGCCTGCACACACATTGCAGTTCAGTGATAAGATTATAGGGCCCATTTAAACTTAAAATTTCAGCCCACTAAAACTACATAACAGGCCTATCTAAATCTACAATTTCAGCTCACTGAAACTTCGGCCCGATAACAAAACTATGGAACCATCGAGAAGAAAGTCATCATTCCGTTCTCGCGAGGAAGGCTAGCATATAGATAGAGACGCAGCGGAGGCCGACCGGAGCAGCCAGCCAAGAAGCCAAGCCGCATCCTCCCTTGTCTAGAAGCTTCCGCGCACCGTTCCCCTCGCCCCCCGTCGCTATCCACCGCGCGCGGTAGCCTCCGATGGCGTCCTCCCTACTCGCCGCCACCTCGCCCTTCCTCGTCCACGGCGCCGCCGGGAGCAGCAGCAGCCGTAGGGCGCTCCTCGCTGCTACAAGCCGCCGCGCCTCTCTGCGCGTTGCTGCGCTGAAATACGAGCCTTCTAAGGTGAGTGGATGCGCTGTCGTGACGCCCTCTGTGGTTCTGTCTCCAGGGTTTTGAGGGTAGGGTTCTGGACTTGTGATGTCTGACGCTGTTTTGGGTTTTGTTTTGTCAGGTGGCGCCGCAGGCCGACCGGGTGCTAGTCCGTCTGGAGCAGATTCCGGAGGTCTCTCTCATTTCCCTATGCTGTTTTTTTTTTTTCCTTTCTAGTTTGTGAGTGAACAATTTATGTATGGATTATTTTGTCAGGAAATGTAGGAGGTCCGTAATTAGTTTTGAGATTACTTGTGCCGTGTGAGCCAAATTTGCCGATTTAAGCTTTATGAACTTGTTTTTTTTTCATTTCCAATTATACGGTTAACAAAGTTTTACTATTGAATTTGTCCCCAAATTAAAATAGCTGTTGAACTTGCATCAAACTACCTGTGCACAATTATTTCTCTGTCTTGTATATTGAAATGGAAGCACCACCAATCACTTGTGACTCTTGTTTATTCAGGTGAATTGTTCATTGAAGCTGACACTTTTACCAAGTATCATATTGCTGTACTGTTTAGTGCTCTGCATTAAGATGTTCAAGTACAAGAATTTCTTGTTCAGCAATTGTCATTCCAGCATGACAACATGTTGCGGGTTATCTAGACTAGCACCTTCGTTTTAAGATATAAGCAACTCTTCCTTGTTTGCTTTTCTGGAAATCAATTTCTATATTGTTCTTCTCAACTAAATTACTGGTATTCATGTAGCTGATGTTGCAATGTAACTGTTTAATACCTGCAGAAGTCTGCTGGTGGTGTATTGCTGCCGAAATCTGCTGTTAAGTTTGAGAGATATTTGATGGGGGAGGTAAGATTTTAAGGCGCTGTAGTTTTGCAGTATAATTATTATTTTCATCGGGGTATAGGCTAAGACTTGCATTTTCATTCTAGATATTGTCGGTCGGTGCTGATGTCAGTGAAGTTGAAACTGGAAAGAAGGTGAGTAGCATTTCCTTTTTGCGGAAATCTTGTGGATGCATGCCCAAACCCTCATGTATAGCAAGAAGTAGCATTTAATTCATGCTTGCTAAGTAAGTTTTATACTCTGGAGCACAGTTCAGTATGTGATGACAGATTCAGAATATCAGTTTATTAATTGAATGGATGAATGATATTCCATTTTGAATGTGCTTATTTTTCAACAGTTTGAAACTTTGACCTGTAATCACAGACAAATACTAATGTTTCATGGCACACTTCATGCACAGAAATGCAACCCAGAAATTCGATGCTTCCTTTCTAGCAATATGGTCGTTTAATCTGAACAGAGGTCAAAGTGAAAAAGAACAATTGTTGCAGCTAGTGCAACAAGGTAGACGACATTTTTGGCGTCTAAAGGAAACTTATTTGTGCTAACCTACAAGCTGGAACTACCACATTATCTTTTATGCATTCTGCCACTGCAATCTCCTTAGTGACAGACGTTGCACTTAAGTCTGGACATGGTCTTTGAGGCGTTGCCTAGGAGTTACTTAGCCACTGCTTAGCTGTCCAGGTATTCCCAGTGCCACGGGAGTATAGGACACCATAATGTTCTAGATACATCACAATGCGTAGGCAGCCCCTAAGCACTAAAGCCTGGGATGCCAAACGCCTGACCATTTGTGCTCTATTGACATAACTTCTTCACATATTTTTTCCTTGCTGCAATGTTTTCTGTGTCCATGCTCGTGAAAACACACAGCCTACATTGTTTCTTGTTTCAGTCAGCTGATCTAATTGTCCCACGTGTTCAATACTTTTGCCCAAGTAAAATGTTACTCAAATCTGCTATGTTTGTGATTGTTTCAGGTTCTGTTCTCAGACATAAATGCTTATGAGGTAAATCGATTGACTTTCTAGCTGAAAATCTTGTAGCATCCTTTTCTATACAGGAATCAATGCTGGTTTCTAGATATTGTTCTGTTCCAGTTATGAGACCCTTTTAGTTCCTAGTCTGAGTGGCTGCTCATTGTTTTACGTGCAGGTGGACCTGGGTACTGAAGAGAAGCACTGCTTCTGCCGGGAGTCTGATTTGTTAGCTGTCGTCGAGTGATACTTTTCTATGAAATTTGAATGCCAGGTGTCCATGTTAAGATGCTTTTCCCAAGTGATGGGCATGAGCCAGTCCTGTCTTTGTTGTATGCTATTTGATGTGTATGAATCGGACATCCTGATGAGTGTTAGATGCCAGGGGATTTTGGCCGCTGCAGACTAAGATTATGTTTATTTTTAGTTCATTTCCGCACTTGTTTAGCAAATGCAACCAAGTTGCTATTTCTTAAGTCCTATTGTCCTGGATTGCAAATGCCTTTCTCTTTGTTCTTGTTTCATTTTATTTAATGTTAGTTTTGAATTAACTAGCGTCAAATAAAATGGAACACAGAGTAAGTAGCATGTCAGCTCATTTTTGGTTTATATGTACTAAAACATGGGGTCGAGACGTTAGGCTCTCTTTGGTACAGCTCTTAGCTATTTATTTTTCAGATTCACTTTTGATTTTCTGTAGAAGCTGATTCTTTAGATTCTGAAGGTGAATCGGAAGCTGTTAAAAAAATTGTTTGGCAAGATAACTGATTCTCGATTCTTGCAAGAGAATTCTTGTACAAAATGATTATATTGCCCTCTGATCTATTTTTTCGTAAAAACATAAATTCTATTTTTTAGTCAAAATATTGCTATTCTGGTTATTGTATATAGTTAGTCTTACTGACTTGTGGTTTAACGTGTTATTAGTAGGTGCATTTATCATATTTTTGGTGCTGCGATCTTTTATTACTATGTCAGATGATAAATAAATGAAAATACAAAGTAAATATGCAGACAGTAAGAACACACAATGTAACTAAACAATTGAACTTTGTATTTCAAAACACATAGCAGACGGTAAGAACTTGTATTAGGGACAATATACATGACATTGTATAACATAGCTTAAATGTAATTTAACAATAAAATATAAATGCTTGAGACAATCAACTTTGACGTGAAATTGCACTTGCTAGACCATCACGCAACCTATCCATATTTCTACTACTAGATGCAGAGGTGGCTGTGTTTGATGCATTGTGAGGAACATGTCTTCTATATCTCGTCTGAATAATAGGCACGTAATCTGGATCTCGATCACATATTTGAAAATCCTCGTCAAGTGCACTATTCTCACGAATGAAATTGTGTAAGTATATTGTAGCTGCAACAATCATATTTCGCTTGTCTATCAGATATGTTGGTATTTTAAGTAAAATTCTCCATTTCATCTTCTATATACAAAGGTGCGCTTGATAACGTTTTGTAAACTTGCGTGCAAGTAGCTGTAATCCATTCTCAACTTATCCCATTTACTTTTTAATTGCATTTTTGTATAAGACAAGCCCGTCTCGTCTTGAAACTTATCTATCATATTTTGATACCCAACCCTATTCAAATGTGTACCAGAATGATTGTGTGCTAACACTTGTTCAACAAATAACTCACAAACTATCTTAATGTTTTCCTCATTCCAATCAGCATTATCTGCTTTATCTGTCATCTTACTGTCCAGACAAAATAATGCATGATGACATAAAGATCAATATTAAAAATCACTATACAGACCATCGCCGCAATAAAAACTGTTTAAATAAAATGTTTGGTTAAAGGTTGCACTATCAGAACTGATGTTCATACAACACATAGTTTGACATACAGTTTTATGAAATTTGGCATACAGTTTCAATTAGTTTGTGTTACACCTGAAAACAAAGGTGAACTTTGTGACTTTATTTCCTCTATATCCTATATCCCTATCTCAGGAAGATGAACTTTCAAGATCTGTTGTTTTATGCAAAGTAGAAGCAAGCACTATTAATGCGTGGATAAAATGCTAGACACATGGAAATGCGAGAAACAGCTAGTCGTGAAATAGCACACAGCTAACCGTGAACCATATTTTGGATCTTGTATCGTGTCCAAACTACGCAGTTCTTGCTCTAAAATGCTAGACACGTGGAAATCGCAGACTTCACATGTAAAGAAAAGCAGCCAAGTATGTAGGTTTTCTCACGATACAGCAAATCGAAACAATATTCAACTGCTCCTTGCAGGCAAGATCGAGTGAACAGAAATCTGAACAGCAAATCGAAACAATATTCAACTGCTCCTTGCAGGCAAGATCGAGTGAACAGAAATCTGAACAAGGGGCGATGAATACCGTTGCAAGGAAGGAACGCTGGAGGAGAGCAGGGAACAGCGCTCCGGACGCCGGCCTTCAAGGCCGAAGTCGCCCGACGCTGGCAGAGTCGGGCATGCCGCCGCCCAAACCTAGGCCCGCCGGTCGATCGCCTCTGGAGCGAAGGCACGAGAACGAAGGAAGCGGTACGGGGAAGGCCGCGGTAGGGGGTCTGTACTGCACGCCCGCGTCGAGTTCTTTTTTTACTTGCTGAGAAGCTGTTTTGGCCTTGGGTAAAGCAGATTTTTTCTGATTCACGGTTCCTTCATAAAAAAGAGAATTGATTCTTCCCGATTCACCTGTGAATCATGTGTCCAAAACATCCGTTTAGTACAGCTTCACAGATTCTAAGTGAGAATCAGAAGGTGTAAGCTGTACCAAAGAGGTCCTTAATATGCCTGTAGCAATCTGCACATGGGCAAATGCTGCTCTAGAATAGGCAGCACGGAAGTGCAAGATCGACTGTTTGTGCTCATGAAACAATAGGGTAGAGCTTTCACTCGTTAAACTTCTAAACGACTACTCCCTCCGGTGTACAAAATATTGTCGTTCTACACTAGAGATAAGAGTGCACAAAAAATTGTCGTTTTACACTGCATGCCATGGAAAATGGTGTAAAAAAATGGGGTAGCGTGTACCTAAGAATCGAACCTGTATTAGATTGGCTGGAAAAACGTGAAGAAGATCACTAAGACTACTAAGGAGAGTTGTATTGTAAAAGAAAGAAATGTATTTAATGCTTCCTTGGTATGCGAGAACATGTCCAAAACGATAATTTTTTGTACACCGGAAGGAGTATGCACTGATCAATTACACCTTTATGCTTTAACACACCCAAAGTACAAAACTTAGCCTAAACTATAAATTTTTTTAGATAATGTTAGCCTAAACTATAAATAGGAAACAAAGGTAAGTATTTCTAGGGAGCTTAAGTTAACTCCGTTAATTGTCGAGAGACAGGAGTACCTTAGCATGATAAAACTTATCACGTTTTTTAATGGATCATGGACGTTTACCACTAAGGCCCTATTTGAAATTAAAAAAAAAAGAACAACAGAGGATAACATACACGTGAATAGAAAAAACATGGGAGAATTGACAAAATGAGAAAACTGTAGGTACTCAAAATAGATGATAAAATTGTTAAAGTGTTTGGATTGCAAGAAACTCACAACACAGAAATAGAAAATATAAAAGTAATTAACAAATCTCAAAAGAATTTAGTAGTGACAAAAAATATAGACAAAGGAATTATCGAGGCTATTTTATTACTCATCTAGACATTACCCACAAGAAATCTATGCACTAGCCTACTTACATGTGGGATCCGGTGTGCGCTAACTTCGTTCTTATCCATTGTACGGCTCTCCTGAAATCACCACCTACACGCATAAAAGAAATCCTTTTAACCCTTTCCTTCATACTAGGAACGATGGCCATGGGTCAAATCCTGAACGGCGGGAGGCTGACAGATCATGTGACCAGCAGTCAGCCAACCTTCTTCGTAGCTTGGCTCACCCTTTACATTGAAGCTCACCTTCTTGTTGACACAATTTCTTTGCTTCACTCTACTAGTAATTTTGGCTGATTAAAGTTAAAATACTTGGGAGTTATACTGATTTGCTTGGCCCCAGATTGATTATTTTTCTCCCTGTTTTTCGCTTGTGCGACTATGGATGATTATGTATCTTCTTTCTCTGATTCATCTTCAAAGCTTTTGTAGAGCTCACGGCGAGGTGTGAGACGAGAGAGAGAATAGTGAAGAGTGGCAGGAGGGAGAACGACCAGAGATTCATTCCCTTGGTTTTGAGTGTTTTTTCCTTTCTTATTTTTTTTTAACTCGGCTTATGCCATCTCCATTTCATAGAAACAAAAGTCAAAAGTACACATAACTTGATGCCTAGTCATTCCTAGCTCTATCATTGTTTTGAGCTACCGAATGACTAACAGGCACACCGACTTCCAAGATTGTTTTACTTAGTTACATCAACCTCAAAAGCACAATTTTCATCAGCTGGCTAGACGACAACAAAACAGCAAACGACACTTCGAGCTCGAGCTCCCCTCATCTTCAGCGCAAGAGCTCAATCATCCAGTCTGTGATGCGAAGGCAACATCCATCCCTGTTCCTTCAAAATCTTCACCTTCATCGCTTCATGCAGCAGATTTTTCACGCCATTACGAATAATATCCTGCATTCAACTGAGTATGCACCTGCCCAGTATGATAGGAATGAGCACATTAGAATAATAATGTCAATTGGATCCTTTATATTTTTGTCTTCAAAACAAGATATGTTCCTTAATGTCCAAGTCGCCCATCAAACTGCTGCAATCCCTATTGGATATAATGTACTGTGCTTAGGCAGAGTTTTGCTTATCCAACCCCAATATTGCTTTAATGAGCAGGGTTTTTTTGTTTGAACCAATACATGAAGCAACAATATCCCATACATATTTCAAACAGATACAAGAAAAGAAAAGATGATCAATGATTTCTTCTAAATCACAAAAACAACATTTAGTATTTCATTTCTAATTTCTCCTAGCCATTTTATCCTTATTAGGGATTACTTTATTCTCAATCTGCCACAAGAAAAGTTTTATCTTAGGATGAAGCTTTGCTTTCCAGATCACTCTGTTACTAAGTCCTTGATCATTCAGAGTTAACCTATTATACATTGATGCAACAGTAAAAACTTTAGATTTATTAAATTTCTAGACCACCTCATCTTCTTGAGATGATACCTGTTGAGAATTCAATTTTTCTGCCAATTTATACCACTGGTCATGTAATTCAATTGGAAATGACATAGAAAAAGTAACAGGCCAATTTTTTGATGCACAATCAGCCACTGTCATATTCTTATTAGTAGCAAAGAAATACAGCAAAGGGTAAGAATCAGCAAGAAGGGTATCTTCTAACCATGAATCATCCCAGCACCTTACTTTCTTACCATCCCCAATTCTAAATTTTCTGGCCCACATATATATGTCTCTAACCTTAAGCAGATCATACCACATTGGTGAGTTAGTATGTCTATGTTTAATACTTCTAATAGGAGTACCTTTGACATACTTTGCTGACACTATATCCTTCCATAGGTTATTTTCTTTTTCAAGTTTCTACCACCATTTTGTCAAGAGACTGATATTCATTTTTCTTAACTCTTTTATGCCCAAACCTCCTTTAAACTTACTCCTACAAATTCTTTTCCACTTTACAAGGTGATACTTTTTTTTCTTGCATCCACCTTGCCTGAAGTATTTTCTTCTAATCGCATCCATTCTTTCAATGACCGTAAGTATTTACGAAGGTTGAATCGAGCCCTCGTAAATAAGTCCCTTCTGCCATGTGGCAGGGTGGGAAACCTATTTACGACGGTGATCGTCGTAAATATATTTGAATTTTTTACGACAGTTGCCGCCAACCATCGTAAATATTGTGTGCTTATTTACGACAATTTGCAAATCGTCGTAAATTATGTGTGCTTATTTACGATGATAACCGTCGTAAATAAGCTTTTGGAATTTTTTTAAATTAGAAAACACTGCCCTGTCTTTGAGGCCAGCCCTGGCTCGATGGCCAGCTCACACAGACATTAACATATATCACAGGCATTCACATATACTACAGGAATTGAAACAAAAGTATATCACAAGTCCAAAACAAGCATTTACATGCAAAAAACTACGCACTACCCGTCTGCTAGTTCCGGAACCTGGGAATTCGTCATGGAGCCGTCCTTGCGCTCCCGGTACGTTCGGTGACGGAGTGCGAGCCTCTGTCCGCGATCTCTCTCATGGATAAGATGTTAGTTTATATATTAATTGAATTAAGCAAGTTGAACCAGTTTTGATATATTTGAGCAAGTTAACTAGAATTTTAGCAAGTTTAGCTAGAATTGAGCAACTTTAGCTAAGATTAGTTGGATTTCAACAAGTTTAAGAAGAATTGAGCAACTTTAACTAAGTTTAGTTAGATTTCATCAAGTTTAGCTAGAAATGAGCTGGTTTAACTAGATTTGAGCAAGTTTAACTAAGGTTACTTAGAATGTAACTGAGCTTCTAGAGTAGGCTGCTGTGGTGACTCTTGCTCAACCACTGGTGGCTCCCACCATGGAAGGACAACCTGCTGTCCAGCCGTTATAGCCTGCAATCACGAAGCATTAACACATATTTCTTTTATAACTTCTAAAAACAAAGTTGAATGACGATCACTTACCACCATCGCCGTATGAAACTCCATCATATAAAAGGTTAGGTACTCGTCCCTAGCCCTGGCGGCTGTAGCTTCGCGGTCTCTCCTCTCCCTCTCTAACTGGAGCTCCTCCTATGTCCTGCGGAGCTCATCCTAGACACCGTGGAGCTCCAGGAGGGTGGCCCAACTGCCATATTGTCTGGAGGATGAGCAACTAGACGAGGAGGGACGCATCTTCTTGGATTTGACCACTCCTTAGAACATGTCCAACCTACATAAACAAGAATTTTTATTACATTTGAGTCGACCACTCTAGCAAATTCGTACATAGTAATTCCAAAAGAAGATTAACTCACCGGTCGTGAGGTTTTCTGCCTCTGCTAAGCCACGTGACTTGGGGAACGATTGGTCCTCTCTGCCAATCAAAGTCCTCGCCTTGCAACCTCTTGGCCTTTTGCCCATACTTGGCTTATAAATAACAAAACAAAAGAATGCCAGCCAAATTGATTAAAATAATTTAATAGGAGTGAAAAATTAACTCACCATTGCCTCCGTCGCCATCTGAGAACACAGATGGTCAAGCTACGAAGGATCACCTCCTTTGTGACCCCTCTTCCATGCCTCAATCGGTGCGGGCTCCTGATCAGTTTCACACTCTTGTGGGTACACGTGTTAGCACAATGAATATATGAAACATAAATAAACATAATACATAGTTACACTTACAATGCGCTTATATTCCGCAAGTACCCGTCCACATCAAAAAAGTGTGATAGATCCGTCCCTCTGCTATCTCGATGACTGCGAGAGAGGTTTTAGAAATCCTTGCTCGCCCACCTCAAGCAGAGGGCCTGGTATGCCTCCGGCCGGTCCTCTAGCCATTGCACCCCTTCACGGCCCTGCACATAATTATTATTAGGTGAAAGCACTTGTAACATAATTAGATAATGCAACAAAATAAAATCAACAATTTACCTCCATATACTCCTCCGTAGTCAGGTACGTGGAAGACGTCTCCCTGAACTGGCCCGACTCTCGCGTCTCCCTGAACTGTCGCGCCTGTCGCTCATCCGGATGTAGCTTCAAGTATTTGTTTGTAGCTTGAATCCGGGCACTCGAAAGGGATTGCGTCAGGATCTTCTTGGCGTTGTTGTGGAAGACTATCCTGGCATGGTCCGTCTCGCCCTCGTTCTCCAAACGGTATTGTGCCTTACATAACAAATTTGCAAGTAATTGTATAAACAATAACATTGACTTGTATTAAAGTAGTTTATTTGATACGCACCATGAAGTCGGACCACACAACCTCCTGGTGGTTGCCATGTACCACGTGCGCGGCGTTCGCATAATCGCTCCACGACGACGTGGCGACAACGTTCATCACACCTGGGTAGTGGAAACGGATGAGACTGCCCAGGACACGGTTGACCTGTCCGTGCCTTCCTTGACCCGAGAACGAGTCATCGTACCAACCCCTGAAATAGAATTAGCAGTCATTAGATATATATATATATTCTACTTTTTTATTTTTAAAGGGGTTTTTGAATTTTTTGAATATTCTAAACATTTTTCGTTTGTTTTAAAAAAATGGAGAGCACAACCTGGGCAGCAAGGGGACGGGGAAAATCTGGAAAGGGATTTTCTTCCCTGGGTTATCCTTCCCCTTATTGTCAAACGAGCCCTAACGTCTATTGTGTGCACACTAGTTGAAATCCATCCATCATACATCATTTTACGGTCGTCTCCAAATTTCAAAACTACAACAAATCAATATATGATAATGAACTTATATGATTATATTATACTTTGTTTAATGTCACAGTCCTACATCTATTGGAAAGGATAGGTCCTAAACTCACCCAAGAGTGACCGAGGGGGCGTGCTTATGATGAGACGCGTGGTCTGCATCTGGATAAAATTTCGGCAGCATAACCCCACTGTTATCCAACTGCACGCCCGAAACTGGTGCAGCGGAGAACATCAGGGTTATGCTATCGAAATCTCTTCCAGATCCATACCCGCGTCTCGTCACAAGCCATGCCCACTTGGTCAATCCCAGGCTGTCCAAAAAGAGACAATTCAGAACCTACACGCCTCACATGCGTGACGCATGTGAGACGGCCGATTCAAAACTGGTAATGTATATTGTATAGGTTACGTTAACTTTCATTTTGGAGTAATTTACAAGAGGAGAGGTAAGAACGAGAGAGAGAATGAAAGAACGGTCGAACGACTTTATGGGTTAGCCATCGTACTTTATGCTCCATCGGGTCCTGCCGTTCATGCGCTAGAGCTTGCCCTACTCACCGTCGTTTTTTGCCTCTGTGCCCGCCTATACACATAAGTTCCTATTGAATGGGTCGTGTCGGGCTATAAAAAGGCTATGTCGAGCTGGCCCAAAGCTCGTATATTTATATATCGATATTAAACACTCAATCAATTAAAACAATGAATAAATAATAATAATTTAAACAACTAAAATAAACTCATATCAATTAAACATAAACAAATGTCTAAACAATTGCGCATCATTCACAAGTGTAGAATTTTACAAATGTATTGAAACACTAATGCATTGAATAAGTGTAGAATTGCATATGTAATGCATTGAGACATATATAATGTACAATATAGCATACATATGAATCATACACTAATGCCCATACATATGAATCATACACTAATGCATTAAAACGCATACAACATAACAATTCTAGCAGCACATATAACAAGGTTAGAATTTAACCTTCAGAGGGGGCACACAGGCGGTCAGCGGTCCACAAGCTGCCCACGAAGGGGAGCGCCGCACGGCGCACAGACATCGTTGGACGGGCGGCGAGGCGGCGCGCGACGCACCGGCCAGCCGCGGGGCGGGGCAGCGAGGCGGTGCCGGAGGAGGAGTGCGGGCGCAAGAAGGGGAGGCAGCGCGCGGTGCTTGCGCTGGACGGGGCGGCGAGGCGACGTCGGAGCGGGTGGTGGGCGGCGTGGCAGCAGAGCGACGAGGGCAGCACGCGTGGGGAGCGAGCTACAACAGGTTTTCTTCCTCACGTGCGATGCCGATGTAACTTGTGAAGACATATTTAATACACGTGAAGTCATCAGTTTTTTGAGCGCCCGCTGACCATAATCGAATACTAGCACGATCCACCTTATGGCTGTCGGCTTAGGAGCTCGCACCGACGCCTCTAATTAAGGCTGTCGGGTTCCTCGATTAACGCCTTTACTCTTCGGGCGGGATCAAGTGCGCGGGGCCCACTTTATGGCTATCGGCCTGGGAGCTTGGATCAACGCCTGTAATCTATACCTGTTATTTTCTCCAAATACTTTAAAATGTGAGCCGTAGGTATGTAATTTGTTAGATTTCATCTATACTTGTTACGGCTCAAAACAAATGTAAACAATAGAAATTTGTTAGATTTCATCATTGTTTGTGTAGTATGTAATTTCCCAATTCAAAAGTTGATAGAAACTTATTTGAAATTTGAAAGTGCAATCCAATATAAAGAAAAAGAAAAGAACCCTCAACCTCTTGGCTGACTCCCACCTCAAGGCCCAACAACCCACAACCCATGTTGCCTCCCCTCCTCTCTTATCTCTCACTGCGTGCAGGACCCAATCGTCATCCCCAATCCCCCCACCATTCCTATAGAAACTGTAGCCCACGTCCTTGGGGTATTTCATCGAACAGCTATTGCGCGCATCACACTTTGACAACTATTGCACGTCGTCCACACGCCCTCCCCCATTTCCTTCCACCGTTTAAAGCCCATAACCACACTCTTATCTGTTTCCACTCGATTCGCCTATAAATCTTCACTTTTGCACCTCTCTTTCCTCTTCCCCGAGCTCTACAACTATAGTATTAGCCGCAGGTAAGTCACCAGTGTTCCCATTGATTTGCTCCACCTTTCTCCATTCTAATATCTACATCGCATGTACCATGTCATAAGGAAGTTGCCGGCCAAGTCGTTCGACAGATTGGGGGCCTCGCCATCTACTTCGACGATCGTCGCTGGACACCGTTGTGCCTCCTTGTTGCTGGCAACTTTCTACACGGTTCCGAGCCATGCGAAGCCCCTTGGTGAGTTTCCCACGAGCTCCTCTCTATTTTCCCTTAAACCCCATCGATTTTTGGCCACCGAAGCGTCGATTCGGCGAGCTACGGCGAGCTCTGGCCATGGCACCACAATCTTATTCACCTCTGGTCACCTGTAACCTCACTGGAGTGCCCTCAGCCTTTGATCCACAAATCAACAGTCTAGATTAGATTGATAAGTACATGGTAGATCACCTCAATCAATTGAACACATCTACTAGGGTGCTAACAAGATAAAGGGCAATGTATTGAAGACAAAAATGGAATTAAAAAGGATTTCATTCATTCAAAATTGGAGATTTACAAGGTGAAGGTACAAATTGAAAGGTCGTAGCTACTGGAGTTCCTCGTGAAGAATGAAGCAACCTTCTCGGTAGCTTCTTGGACGCTGGCCTTGGCAGCTTTCTCCTCTTCGATGATGGGTCTCTCGAACACGGGAGTTAGAGACATCAAGGAGTCTCGACTTCGAAAGCACGTCAACACATACTTGGTGATGTTCCTAGCAAGAGATTTTCATTCAGTCTTGATCTCATCGACAACCACATCTCCTAGAGCTTATAGCTTTGTGTCGGCGGAGTCGAGCGCCACTAATGCTTTGTCCATCTCTAGCTCTGGATCAGTCGGTCAAACCAGGCTGAATCCAAAAGGTACCAGAGCTTCATTTGCCCACCCGAGGAAGTCCCAGACCTACTGGGACTCAATTTCTCTCGCACTTCGGAGCTCCTTCAGTGACCTACTTGCAGAAGATAGCTCCGCAAAACCCTCCTTCGAGAAACGCTCGACCTCCTTGGCATGATGCTGAATTCGCTCAGCCACCAGCTTCTCTTGGTCGGCAATATTTTTCTCTCAGGGGTGAATGCGACCTCTCCTGTGTGCAAGGTCCTGCTCCTTCGCGTTCATATTGTTCTCCCGGGAAGAGACAACACTTTCTCTTTTGCTAACATCTTCACCTGCCCGCCACAACTGGTGCTTCTCTTGTTTGCACCAAGACTTGAATTCTTCCACACGGGCAGCCAAGTCTTGCTCGCCGCATGCCAGCTTCTATTAGATCTCATCCTCCCTCTGCTGGATCTTATCTTCTTTCTCTTGGAGATTAACCTCCTTATTATCAACCTCTTCCCGACGCTCGAGGAGCTCTACCCTCAAAGCTTTTAGACTCTCCGAGCGGCTAACGACCATTTCACGGGACCTCTGCATGTGCTTGTAGATCTCCTTGGTCTTCTTGTCGAGGGACTTTATAGCGTCCTTTCGTTCATCCAGCGCCTTGTTCAGGCGCGACTGTCGGGCCTTCTCTGACGCCACCCGCTCCTTCTGGTCTGCGAGCTGGGACTGCGTCAGCCTTCCTCGTGGTCTGGCACTACCACGGACTCTTCGGTTGTTGGTGCTGAAGTCGTCTCCACGACAGCCGGTGCCGGAGTTGTCGTGTCATCCACCACAACCATAAGAGGAGGGGCTGGAGTAGTAGCAGGAGCTTCAGCTTGTGCAGTCTCTGGAGCTGCAGTGGGCACCGGAACTGCTGTTCCTGTTCTTGACACTCTAGAAACAAAGAATAGAGAATTCAAGAAAAAGCAAGAAACAAAAGCAAGACACAAAACAAAAATTCGTCCCTTACCTAGGGACATTGCCGCTCCGGTTGGCCCGAATTTTCTTCCTCAGACGCTTGGAACCAAAGCCCACCACCGTCTGTGTGGCGGAAGCTCTGGGGTCCGTACCAGGCGTTGAGGTAGCCGTCGATGCTGCCTCAGCCGGTACCTCTGTCGTCAGGGGATTCACTCCGGACCCAAAGCCCTCCGCTGGCACCAGGACTGGAGTCGACTTGCTAGACCCAGTGCCCCCTGAGGACATTGGAGCCGAAGGATCAACCGGAGCTGGAGACATAACCATCACAAATTTCAACCGAGGCTGAGGGGTCGCTTCTCTCGGAGCGTCCCTCACATAGAGCCCGTCGCTTCTAGCCAATTTCCGCTTGCAACTAGGGGTGACAATGGGATCTTTCCCCTTGCCTCAGCTTGAGGTCGACTCCTTGAAAGATGGAGCTGTGGGACCTTTGCCTTTGCCGCTAACTGGCGCAGGTTCGGAGCCTTCATGTGAACAAGGAGCTCCAGAAATAACGATCCCTGCTGGAGGAGTGCTTCTATGCCTCTCCACAAGGTCTAAGTCATCAAGCATTGGCATTTTCCTCCGCAGCTCTCTCCTGAACTGTGGAACCATGTTCATGGGCAGGAACTCCGCCGGAGGTATAAGATCGTCGAGATTGATGGCTCCATGCTGCAACTTCTGGAGATGAAGCTTCAAAGACTTTTCATCCAAATTTGACCCGATGCAACAACAATCCTATATGGATTCATTTCTCCACTGAAAATGCCCATGCTGGCCATTCACTTATCTTCAGCGAAGCCCAACGGTTGGTCAGAAAGTTTGCGATCACCATCAGGGGAGTTACTCCCCCTTCCACATTCCCGTATACTTGATAAGATCGGGTTGTACTCCTCCGACAGCTGCGGGAGCACCTCCCAGGCGTCAGTGTCCATGGTGGGAAGGCCTTCAGGTAGCTCCAGCCTATCGTGACAATCCACCCTGACGATTACCCAGTCCTTCTTCCAGCCATACCGTTTCTCAGAAGGAAACATCCTCAAGTACTTCAAGGGATAATTCTTGCGATTGATGAAGTAGTAGAAGCCAAGGAACTCACTTCTTTTCCCGGTTGTGTGGACCGTGAAGAAGGCCCACAAAAGCTCGATGCAGGGTGGCACACCCACCCACATCTCGCAAAAGTGGACGAATGTCGCCACTAGCAAGAAGGAGTGGGGGCCGAGGTGGTGGATATGCACCCCGTAGAAGTCCAACAACATTAGCAAGAGGTTGGAGAATGGCGGGATGAGCGCCACCATGGCGAACACCAAGAAATACACCATCTCAACGGCGCTTTCCTTCTTGAAGGGGAGCTTGCCGAAGCGAATCGAGTTATTGAAGGAATAACTCGACCACCCCATGTAGGTGCGAACTCTCGACAACCCAGTGTCGTTCTTGATCCTGCTTCGGGGAAGTCCTAACTCCATCGCCGCAAAGTGGAGCAAAAGTGGAAAAGTGTTGCAAATTCTGAGAGCTCTAAGCACAAGATCAAATGAAAGCGTAAGGAGCTCTCTTCCCTTGAAAACTTTCTACCTTTAGTAAGCCTCCACAACACTTGGATGAAAATTACACCCGGACTCGAATCACGGATAACCTCGTCAATGATAAGGGGGCCCGAGTCCACTTTGTTAAAAAGTCGCATCAGGTGAACCGTTGTCATGATGGGAAGTTGGAAGCCCGAGGGCGGTAGCCTGACAGGGCTACAAAGGTTACGCTGAGAACCGATACGAATTTCGTATTAGGAAATGGCGACCTCAATTGTGTGAGATATGCACGCAAGGATCCCACTCACCATATCGAGAAGGGCCACATGGCGAAGGCATAAATGCGTGCTGTCGTTTCAACCGCCCAGGAAAAGACTTTGAAGCAGCAACGTGGGAGTCGATGATGGCCCCACCTCTGGTAGCATAACCTCTCCCTGAGGTGGGCCCGAAGGCTACTGTCGGTACTCTGTGTACCGGGTACCTCTTGGTACCGTGAACAAAGCCATGGAGTTCCTATGTTCAGGTGACAGACGTCCGGAGGGGATACATATCAGCTAGTATCGGATCTGCCTCCTTACATAGGGTGGCTACGGTACTGCCACGTGTCCAGAAGAGTCAGACCTTGCCTCCCTTCTCAGGTAAGCTTCGGTGCTGCCACCTGTCCAATAGCACCGGACCTACCCCCTAGTAGAGGGAAGCTCTGGAGCTACCCAGACCTAAGTCTGCAACAGGAAGACAGCGGGATCTCCAATGGCGCAGACATTCAAGGGCCATCAATTGGCCGTTACAAGACTTGGTTAATGCATCATTAATGCTATATTAATGACGCACGGTTAGAAGGCTATCAAGACCGGTAACACTGCTATTAAGGCACATTATCATGCTATTAATCACCTTTGTGAGACCTATGTGTGATGATACATTGGCTATGACGATAAAAGTTTTGAATACTGCCAAAACACCCATCTCAGCAAGGTCCAACTCTAGGTCTGAGCTCCTGCAAGGTCTGATGATAGGTTCGACTTGTTTTGGGTAGCTCTGGCAAGGTCCGGCATAAGGTCCAACTTCTTTTGTTTAGGTTCCACTTGCTGTGACTAGGTCCAACTAGCTTTGGCAAGCTTTGGCGCTAGGTCTGACTAGTTTTGGTAAGCTCTGGTGCTAGGTCCGATTAGCTTTGGTTAGCTCCGACGCTAGGTCCTGAGGTCCGGTGCTAAATTGCAATGGTTCTGCTTTTAACTTGCAATGTTTCAAACTTGCTTTACACTTATGGAAAGTTTGCTTAGTATTCTTTTAATAAGTTTTTGATGCATTTTGGCTGATCATGGTGGTTAATGTTTTTGCTATGGTTTGCAAAATGCTTATGTGAGATGCTCACGTAAGGTGTTGTGGTTTCGGAACTAACAAGAGTCAAGTCGAGGACTTATGCTTGGAAGTATTGGTTGTTTATTCATGTGCAGGTGTTGCTTGAGTTCAAGACAAGGCTGGTGACGGGACCCATTGAACTAGTCTTAGGAAGAAGATGAGGTTCAACAACCAAGTTCGAGAGGAATTGTGGTTGAGTTGATCAGCGGGGTTGTGCAACATGTTTGAATCAGGAACAATGCATATGAAGGTACCGTGGACGTCGTTGGAAGATGTTTGCACGTGTGCATGGAGTGCATACACATGGCAACATGGTTCCAAGGCATGGTGAAGAGAAGCAGATGTAAAGAATTGGTCAGAAAGGTCCAACCGGTTTGGCTATGGACTCAGGCTGCGACTGAGTCATCTTTGACTCAAATATCGAAAGTATCGAGTAGGTTATGATAGGATTTCGTGTGTGTCACGAATTTGAGTTGTTTTAGGAATGTGGGATATGTTCATAAGGTGTTTGGAAGTCTTAAGATTGCTTCTATCTGCGTATAGAAGAGTCTTGAGTAGTTATGGAAAGTTTTGGTGGAAATTGAGAAGGATACGAGTGCTAGTTTGGTTTGGGTTGGCCTCATAGCTGGTTATATAAGCAAGGAAGGCCATAACTCATGGTGCATGGATTTTGGGATGTTCCTCTTGTGTTCTATTGAATAAATATCGTAGTTTAAAGGAACTTTTGTGCCCTATTCATCCGACTTGTTTCAGACAAGTTTTTCTAGTCGAGTTTCTGCACAACACTACCTTACTTCGGTGGTTTGATCATAACTCAAAATTTATAGATCCAATTGACGTGATTCATTTTGGGTTGTCTTAAAAACTTGATTATCTATCACCTATGAAAATTTCACAGTAATTGTATTTGTGGTTTTTTATCTACACGAGTTTCTTTGTAGTGTTGCAGATCTGTTTTTTCTCGGGTAGAACAGATTGACCTTTGTTTGATCTTTCGATCGTAACTTGAGTTTTTATAGACGGATTTTCGTGATTATTGTTGTGACGTATTCGTGACTTGATTCTTCACAATCTATACTAGTTTTGTCACAAGTGATTGCGTTCAGATTAGTCACACACATGATTTCTTTAACAGATCAATTTTCTGCCGAGGAGTTTTTGTTGCTTCCGCTGAAAAAGTTGTACCTTTTCAGGTGCTCTTCGATCCTACATCCTTAACACCATAGAATGTGTATAGGGTAGTGATTACAGCCGGGGCCACCTGTTGGGCCAGACACACCCTGTAACAGCCAGTCCTTAGAATATAAAAGGGCTACGCTGCACGGTAGAAGGACAACTAAACTCAAACGCACCCAAGCTCAGGCTCACATACACTTATACAACACACAACCCCCCCCCCCCCCCCCCCCCCCCCCCCCCCCCGTGGAGTAGGGTGTTACGCTTAGGCGGCCTGAACCATGTAAAACTCTCGGTGTTCACCTCTTGTCTCGATCTTGACTCGCGTCCCAACCGAATACGAACTGAATGTGGCCTAGAGGGGGGGGGGGGGTGAATAGGCCTTTTTGAATTTTAGTCAGAACCTGCAACATTTAACAAACTGATCAAACCCCGAGATATCAGACTAGTCCGGTAGAGTGCGGACTAGTCCGGTGTGTGCGGACTAAATTGATCAAGTTCGATCAATAATTTCAATACAAGCACAATACACAACAAAATATAGTATGTAAATTGAAAGTATTGAGTCAATGAAATTAAGTGTAGTACAAATTAACTTTAATTTGAATGTTTTAACGTAAGATGGACAAGATCAATCAAACCTTAGAATATGATACGAGAAACTTAAGAAGAAGTTTGACACACGATTTTTATCCCGTGGTTCAGTTCCCACAGAGGCAACCTACGTCCACATTGAGGAGCCCACGAAAGGACCGGGTCTTCACTGACCCTAACCTCGTCGAATCGCCACGAAGGCCGATTCTTCTTCCACTATCACAAAGGGGCAAATCACCAAGTTCAAGGGGCCTTCTCACAAGTTGAGGGCTCCCCAAGATTACAATTCAAACACCACCAAGAACACACCCGTAAGATCAACAATGAAACAACAGAAGTGTGTTAGAGATCAAACCCAAGAGCTCAAATGTGTGGAATCGTGTCTCTATTTTGATCCAAAGTGAATCCTCAAAGGATTGATTTTCTTGCGTTGGATTGCATGGAGAGATGTGTTTTCTAGGCTCTTGGACTGTGTGACGCTGCAGGGGTTCGAGAGAGTTGATAGTTGGGCCGTGCACATCTATTTATATTAGGGCTTTCAAAAGTTCCCGTTAGGGTTTAGGGTCCGGACTAGTCCGTGGTGGAGTCCGGACTAGTCCGGTGTGCGACGTGTAGGAAACCCTAAGTGTCCAGGAATATCGGACTTGTTCGGCTAGGAGCGGACTTGTCCGATTTTAGTCAGTAAGGTTTTTGGACTTGTCCGTGGTAATATCGGACTTGTGTGTTGTGGTGATACCCTTAGTGAATAGAGGACAAGTCCGCACCTGAATGACTTGTACAATTTTAGTCAGATGGTTTTTTGGACTAGTCTGTGGAGAGATAGGACTTGTCCAATTTTTGTTAGAGGCATTATTGGACTAGTCCGATGCAAACAAGTCCGCATTGGCTGGACTTGTTCGAACCTATCCAGAGAGGATATCGGACTAGTCTGGTGTATATCGGACTAGTCCGTTTTTCCAGTGAAATGTGAAGTGTGTGAGGATTTCTTTTGTGCTTGAGCTCTTGGGATGTGTTACACCAACACACTCCCTACATAATGATGTATTCTATTCAGCTCTTGAGCTCTTTTCCGAATTGATCCTCATTCTCCTTTCTCTTTGGCGTTTTATTCATTCTTTCATTAAAACCTACGCTCATCTCAATAATGTGGTTAGGATCTCATTTGTTTGTCATAAATCAACCAAAACCCACAAGGGATGCCTAGATGCACTTTCACGAACCTTCGCGAACTACTCCTTAGTAGTACCGGAGGAAGTGTCCTAGTCCACACTTCGACAGGGTATGAACATTGCCGGATTCTAAGGACCGATTTATGGATGAAGCCACTAAGATTTATAGTATCGCCAAGAAACTGAGTATGGGGCGTCTTGGTCGATTAATTAGGCATCTTCCTGCATAGTATTGGTGATTGGATAGTGCAGGTAATTGGTTTAGGTTACTGCATTGGGATCTGCATGGCTCATGAGAGGGCAACTGGGGTGTTGAGACGCAGTTGTCGGCTCACACTTTTGTACTGGGGTGAAACATCACAGGGCTAGTACCACTATGTAAGAAACCCAAATAGGAGACAAACATGGGTGACATGCTCAAAGGAGGTGTCTCTGATAATGTTAAGCGAGACGAGCCTGCTTACGCGAGGATCTGACATGGCTTGACTGAAAGTACAAGGAGACGCGTTAAAACAAAACCCGTCTCAGTTAAATTGGTATCTGAGACACGCTATCCTCTCTGAAAAGTGGGAGACGCGCATAAAACACAGCACGTCTCCTATGACCGACGTCTCCCTCTCCTCTGCTAAAAGAGAGACGCCCTCTAATTTAAAGCGCGTCTCCGATTCCTCACGTAACCTTTAGCTTCGTGATTTCTCCATTTTTCTTCACTTCACCGTTGATATCACACCTCACTGAACTCAAAGCACATTCTCACTTGATATCTGAATATAATCACATCCTTCTTTATGATACCTAAGGAACAAGATGAATACATCACAAATTCATTCATTCACACAGTTGAAGAACACACAAGATAATATTCACACAGTTGAAGAATACACAAGATAATATTCACACAGTTGAAGAACACACAAGATAATATTCAAGAGAATTCATTCATTAACAATATTTACAAAACAAAAGCTACAAAAAACAACAAATAAAAACTAAATCCTCCTCCTCCTCCTCCTCTTCCTCCTCCTCCTCCTCCTCCTCCTCCTCCTCCTCCTCCTCCTCCTCCTCCTCCTCCCCCTCCTCCTCCTCCTCCGGCGGCGACTACGGCGTCGGTGCAACAGGAGCCTGGGCTGGTTGCTTCGGCAGCACCGGCGGTGCAACCCCGTGAACAAGGTTGTTCTCCGTCGCCTTCACCAGGTTTCTGCGGCCCTCGGGGCCAAGCACTTGGGCCATCGTCTCGAACAGAATATCGAGACGATCGGCCACCCCGTGAGAGCGAAGAGGTAGTGGATGATGGTACCCATTCCAGTAAACTGAGGAAGGGTACCCAGCCCCAAGGAACTTACGGTGCGAGATGTATTGTTGTATGCCTCTTGCGCCATAAGGAGGCGCTGCTCGGTGTTGAACCTCTTGGGGGAGCTACAACACAGTTTTTTGCAGGGTGGCTCTCTCGGCGGGCTTGGCGGCAGAAGGTCGACCATGGTGGTGGTGGGTCGTCGGGGCGGAGAAGACGATCAAAGAAAAGAAGAGTTTTCAAAGTGAGCGACGCGCTTGTGGAGAACTCACTGGTGATGGCTCGTCTTAAATAAGGTCCTCGCGGAGTTGTCGAGGGAGCAGTTGGTTTCCCGCGCATTGATGGACGATGGGATGCATCAATACCGCCTCGGGGAAATGAAAGGTCGCGCACGGACGTTGCACGTGTCCCTGCACCACGTCGCTGAAATTAGTTTAGAGGGCACACAATGTATGAACTATAAAATTCATTGAGTTGCAAATTATCTCTGAATTGCAATGTCATTGCGTTTGTTTATCCCTGAATTCCAATTAATCCGTAAATTGTAATGTTATTGCGTTTGTTTATCCCTCCAACGGTTCACGATTTCCTGCAAGTGGCAATGTGGAGAGAGCATGAGAGACGAACTTTAGAAAGGCGCGTCTCAGATACCTGATATTCCGCAAAAGGGAGACGGGCCTTAGATGGGCTCATCTCCGATTTGTTCCATTTTTGTCCCACCTCATAAAGCTAAGCACGTTGCAATGATTGTATAAGGCATTGCGCAGAGTTGATAGTTGGACATGCCCAGATGCCGAAGATGTTCCTGGCTCAAGCACACTGTGGCGCATCTTTGACATACCACATGCCCGTTCAACCACAGATTAATGTGAGACGCGCCTTCAGTTGGCTTGTCTCCGATTTACGACGAAGATCTTTTGTTCCACCTCAAAAAGTTGAGTGCAATGCAACGATCATATAAGGTATTGCACACAGTTGCCAGTTGGACACGCCGGAATGTCCTGGATGTTGTTAGTGGCTTCAGCACACCGTGGTGCATCTAGGGCACCCCGGGGTGTTCGAGGCACCAAAATAATATAAGACGCGCCTTCCGTTGGTCCGTCTCCGATTTACGCCGAAGATCTTTTGTCCCACTGTGGAAAGCTAAGCGCGTTGCAACAATCATATAAGACATTGCGTACAGTTGCAGTTGACCAGCATCCAGTATGCGAATGGTGTTCCTTGCTTCAGCACTGTTGCGCATCTTTTGCATACTAGATGCCCGTTCTACCGACAAAATAGTGCGAGACAGGCGTTATATACGCCCGTCTCCAATTCCTGACGAAGAGCTAATGCGAGACGCGTCTTCCATTGGCGCGTCTCCGATTTACGCCGAAAATTTTTGTTCATCGCGCGCTCTCTCGGCCTATAAACCGCAGATCTAGAGCACACCGCCGCTGTCGACTCCGACCTTCGCGTCATCAGAGAGTTGAGCATTCTGGAGCACGCTGCCTCATCCCATGTCCCTGGAGCACGCCGCTGTCGTCCCTCTCTCTCAACTCGCTCTTCATCCTTGTCGCGCTGCCGCCGTGTACCCTGTCCCCTGAGCACGCCATCGCCTCGACCCTGCCCTTAGAGCGTGCATTCCTGTGATTTTATTGAATTTGAGGATGTCCAACGAAGGCCTCATCGTTAATGAAGTCATTGATCCAAAGGGAGAATTTTCATTACAATATACATTCATCTTCCTTGTTTATGTCTAATGCAGAAGTAATGTATTTGTTTGGACTATCAATGTATAATTAATTCTGATTTGCAAACCTTTGAAAATGCAGGAATTGTGGTTGACACTAGCATTTGCCATCCAACTGAGTTTGATTTCTACCTCTGCAGCCATGCTGGAATAAAGGTACCTATGCGATGATCGGTGTTTCTGTCACGAGTTTTTGATATCATGCTATAAAAGCATCAGTGGAATGTAAATTGTTTGTTTTTTAGGGGACAAGCAAATCAGCTCAGTACCATGTCCTTTACCATGAGAACAAGTGTGTTGATGCCTTGCAGATGCTCACCAACTACATGTGCTACAAGTAAGCTCTGTTCTCCATTCACTAACAGTTCCTGTGTTTATTAAAATTGTATACCAATTTGTTCTTTTGTTTATTACAGTTGAATTTTAGGATGTCTCAGTTAGAGCATTAAAGGCTATGAAGGCTCATCATCAATGAAGTCATTGATCGGGAGAATTTTTATTACAGTATACAGGATTAGATGATGACAGTTATGATGTGTGTAATTAGTTATATTGTAATCAGGATGAACAGTCTTTGTTGTGTAATTAGTATACTTGATAACCATATTTGACACTTTGATAATATTTGATTGAATATTATAATTTAATATGTGATAATTTTGTCTATGCATGTGTTCATGAACAATATGTTGCTTATACTGGTAATACGGCTGCCAAATCCTGGCTAGCTCCTAATAATAGTGCCAGTAAACAATCCGCGATGAGCTGTAGCAGAGAGTGTCTCGGATAAACCAAATAAAGGAGACAAACTTCTATAAAGCCCGTATAACATAAGTTAATGAATCTGCGACGCGGTACATAACAGAGCGTCTCAGATTAGTCAATATATCTGCGACATGCTTTGTAAGGCCTGTCATGCTTGTAAGCTGGTGGGCAACGCGCGCCAGCAGCGTCTCCAATGACACCGTAAATATTGCCAGTTATGACAAAAGGAAAGGAGACACACTTCTTTTGAGCGTGTCTCGCACTTAGTTTGATCGGCGACGATCCTTGAAGCCCGTCTCTGATGCCAACGTAATGAGAGATGCGACGTCGGAGACGCATAGTTTTTTGTCTCCCTTCTTCGTTCGGGCCCGTCTTGTATGAGCCTTTCTTACATAGTGTACGCGTCAGAAGAACCTTTGCAAAGACCTTGTAGAGATCTACTGGCCACACACCAAAGGAAGTGTGTAACGTAGTTCACAACCACGGGCATTAGGTAGGTTTACTTAGTGCACCTGACAACAAGAGATGAAATCACAGCTTATGGGTAAACGATACATTCTCTGCAGAGATTACAAAACTGTCATGACAGTATTGCTCACAAGAGCAGCTTGGTGTCGAATTCATAATTAGTCGATGGTTGGGATGATGTTTGGGAATCATATTAATAGTATTACATTACTATTATTGCTGTTATGGCTGGAAATATTCACCTAGATGTAGGTTGCTAATGAAAGCTAAGGATAAGTTTAATGCTTAGTGCTTAAACTACTATCAGCTTTTTCTTTTTGATTGACATTCATGTCATTCACTACAGGAAACACGAACACTTACGTCGGCCAACCGACGAGAGTTGATTTACTTACGTCGGCCAGAAGAAACCAACGTAAGTTAATTTACTTTCGTTGGCAGCCGACGTAAGTTAATAGACTGACAACAATAAACAGATACTTACATCGGCCAGGACCCCAGGCCGATGTAAATTAGTAGGCCGACGTAAGTTAAGACTAACTTACGTCGACCTCAAAGATGGCCGACGTAAGTAACATCGGCTGACGTAATTAGCTTATTTAACCGACATAAGTTACAGAATATAACCTACCCGCGTGCACGCCTCTACTTTTCCTTTCACCCGCCGCTTCTTCCCCGCCGTCTCGCCCAATCCGCCGCCACCTCAGCCGATGCCGCCGTCGCGCACGCCGACGCCGCCGTGCCCGCCGCCGCGCCCGACCCTGCCGCTAGGTATGGAATCCCCCCTCCTCCTCACCCCACTCCTCCTCCCCGACCGCCGTCAGATCGACCCCCCTCCCTGACTGCCGCCGGCCCGGCCCCCCTGCCCCCTCCCCGAGTGTCGCCCCTCCTCCCCTCCCCTCCCCGAGCCCCTCCCCATCCCCTCCCCTCCGCGACCACCACCGGCCCGGACCTCCCCACCCCGGCATCTCCCCGACCACCGCCGGTCTGGCCCTCCCCGAGCGTCGTCCCCCCTCCCCTCCCCGGCCCACCCTCCCCTACACGGCCCCCCTCCCCCTCCCCTCCCTGACCCCCCTCACCCTCCCTGCACAGGTTCCCCACCCTCCCCCTCCCCTCCCCTCCCCTCGCCGAGAGCCCCCCCTCCCCTCCTCAGCCCCCCCCCCCCCCAACACCCCCACCCCTCCCCACCCTAACCCTCCCACTGAAATTTGAAATTTAATTGAATTAAATTGTTCAAATTTGAATTGAATTGAAATTGATTTGAAATTGAATTGAATTGAATTGATTTGAAATCGAATTTAATTGAGTTGTTAATTCTCATTAATTGTTAGTAATTGCTAATTAGGTTTGAATTGCAATTAATTGTTAGTTAGTTGACCATTCTAATTAATTATTAGTTAGTTATTAATTAGATCTTAATGTTACTATACATGCTTAGATTTTATTTAATAATGTTTAAGATTTGTATTATTACTCTCGTTTATTGTTTTGTGTTTAAAATACAGTTGCTTATGTTTTCGTTAATATTTTTGATGCTTATGTATTATATATAGAAACGGCTAAACAAAAGGGTCGTCGTATGTAAAGTAGGCATCATATATGTAGCGTATATACGGCCCATCGGGCCCAACCCTAGCGTATATAGGTAGTGTGGGTCACGATCGTGACCCGTGACTGGTGACACGAGATGAATCGTTAGGGTTAAGTGTATATGGGCCGGGCGGCCCATTACTAACCATAAAAGTCTGTAACCAGGTATCTCTCCACTGCAAGACCCCCCGTTCACATCACGCGTGTTTGTGAGTATGTATAAGACGATGAAAACTCCGAAAATGTATGTTGCGAGTATGTGTCCTTGACTCGCAACATCCGTAAGGCAACATGTTTCCCAGATAACCCGTTGCCCGCCTTTGTACTTTAAGAACTACACCGGATAGGGGGGTGTAGTGTTAAATATACGGCGTTATGCTGCCGAAATTTCGTGATTTGTGAGATGTAACCTATCCTATATACCGTTTGCGGACCGAGCGTGCCGTGCTGGCCCGAAGACCGGCCGAGCCGTGGTCACCACCTCGCGCCTCGTCACCTCCTCCGCAGCTTCTTTGCTAACAGTTTTGTCGGCTCACCGTAGACCTAACGGGGTCCTCGCCTCACCTCATCTGGATGAGAGTTTATGAGTCATCGCTCGTCGGGCTCGCCTCGCATCCTCATAGATTCGGGGAAGAATCAGGTTGGGCATCGTAGATGGCGGACGGCGACCGGTGACTTAATACGAGGCGAGGGAGCCGAGGGCGACCGAGCGGGGTCTGAGGTCAAGCCCGAGCATGGCCCGTGTCGGGCTTCGAGCTGGCCCGGACCCAGTTCACTGTCTCTCTCATTATTTCCTCTATCGTGCATAAATTAGTGAGAAACTAATGGTAATTTGCCAGACTATTAATTGCAGTGTCAAACATGGCCGAAGATCGTAGTTGGATGTACACTGATTGGAAGAGTAGAACTGGTGGTCACTCAAATGAGTGGTACGCCAAGACAGAAGCTTTTGTGGAACGAGCTTTTTCGTTGTTAAATAGCGATAAGGCACGGTGCCCATGTACGAAATGCCGAAACGGAACGTTTTTGGACAAAGTGGAACTTACGATGCACTTGTGTCGAAACGGTTATGTGTCACATTATGAGTTGTGGAACTTCCACGACGAGACACCTTCTCAAGCTGTACGGGAAGTGGAAGCGGACAATGATGATGCCATAGAGGTTGATATGATGGATGAGATGTTGGAAGCTATACGACCAGAGCTTATAGAAGATCCTCAAACAGCAGAGGTTAAATAGTTCTTCAAACATCTCAAAGATTCAGAAGAGGCGCTGCATGGACACACTAAAATGATAATCCTCAATTTTGTGACTAGACTTATGAAAATTAAGTCGAAGTTCTTCTTTTATAACAATTTTTACAAAAAGATCACCAATTTGTTCAAATATGCCCTTCCACATCCCAACAAAGTGCCTAAAGATATGTATAAGTCGAAGAAAATTCTTTCCGGTCTCGGTATAAAGCACGAGAAGATTGATGTGTATCCGGACAACTGCATGCTTTTCTGGAGAGAGCATGCCAATGAGAACAAATATTTAAAATGTGGTCAACCGAGGTTTGTCGAAGTTGTTAATAACAATGGTGATACTATGACGACGGAAGTCGCACGTAAGTAGCTTCGTTACTTACTTGTGACACCTAGGTTGAAGTGACCGTTCCTTTCAAAAAAAAAAAAACGGCCAGACACATGAGATGGCACAAAGAAGGTGAGCGTGAGAACAATGGAGTCATGAGGCACCCGTCCGATGGTGAGGAATCGAAGGCGCTGGACCGGTTCAACCCATAATAAGGTCGTGAAGCGAGAAATGTTCGCATCGGGTTGGCGACAGATGAGTTCACGCCGTTCAGCACAAACGCCGCACCATACTCCTGTTGGCCTGTCTTTGTCATTCCGTACAATCTTCCACTGAATTTTTGCATGAAGAATGAGTTCATGTTTCTTAGCCTCATTGTACCTAGGCCGGATCATCCTGGGTCACGTCTCAACGTGATGTTGAAACCATTGATCGAAGAGTTGAAAATGTTGTGGACAGGAGTCGAAGCGTACGACTGTTACAAGAAGTAGAAATTTAACCTCCGAGCTGCTTATTTGTGGTTCGTCCATGATTTTCCGACATATGGCATGTTTTCTGGATGGAGCACTCATGGTCGGTTGACGTGTCCGATATGTGCCTCAGATACCGATTGCTTTCGACTTACCCATGGAGGCAAGATATCTTACTTCGATTGTCATAGACGTTGGCTGCCTCTGAATCACTTGTTTAGACAACAGAGAAATGTCTTCAGAAAGAACACTGTTATCACTAAAACAGCACCGAAACGTCTTAACGGTTCAGAAATATCTGATATGTTGGACAAATTGGTGCCAGATGAAGGTCGTCCTGAATATTTCAAAGGTTACGGAGACAAACACAATTAGACTCACATATATGGAATTTGGGAGCTACTGTATGTAAAGTACTGATTCTAAGGCACAACATTGATGTTATGCATCAAGAGCGTAACATGGTCGAATGTACCATAAACACATGTATGGACATGACAGGCAAAACAAAGACAATTTAAAGGCTCGAAAGGATCTCGCCGAGCTTTGTAACCATCAAACTCTTGAGCTCTACAAAAATGGTGGTAAACCATGCGCTCCTTTCTGTCTTCGACCTAAAGAAAAAAAAAGAAGCTCTCGAATGGTTGCAAAGGTTGAAAATCACAGATGGTTATGCAGCTAGTCTGAGATGAGCCGTGAATGTGAAAACGGGAAAGCACATTGGGTTGAAGAGTCATGATTATCACATAATCATGGAAAAACTTCTGCTTATTATGTTTTGAGGCTACTTTGACGATGCGGTGTGGAAGGTGCTAGCCGAGGTATTTTTTTAATATTGTTAAATATTTACAATATCTATGTATATTAACTGCAATGATGAAAAATGAAATATGTGCAGGTTAGTATTTCCTGGTTACAGGGTAACATTGAGGCGTACTTAGCTCTCTGTCGGTACTGGGCTAGCGAAGATTTCATCAGTAAGTCCAGAAAGGCTAGACAATGCCGCATGAGGTCCGAGGGCAAGCACAACTATGGCGGCGATGGCTACTAGCGTTTGGCTAAACACATGGTAAGTACTTTTTCAATTTATTTATGTGTTCCTAATATATTTATCTCACTAACACGGCTATGCAAGAGCGAGAGATGGGTCAGGAGCCGACCCCGACCCAGGTTTGGAAGAGAGGTCACAAGGGAAGTGACCCTTCTCAGCCAGGGCAGTGTAGTCAGGTCGCAGCCGACCGACTGGTAAGTTTTCAAAATTCATCAATTTTATTATAACTAATACTATTATTGACATGATTACACGATTTATTTGTTTTGTAGGCAAAGTACGCGTAGGAGGTCTCGAAGATGCACGATGCGGATTACGATTGGGAAAGCGCGCCGATCGACCCCCAAGCCGTGTACGCAAGCAGAGGCGGGAAGGCCCATGGACGGTGAGTTGTTCATGTGTTTCATTTCTTTTTTCAATTTATCTTCTTCTACTTAATCTTTTCATTCTTTTGCAGGTTTGCCATTTTTGATGGAGTTGTCGACTCGAGGTCGACGCGACCTTTGAGAGGCACTTCATTGTCGCAGGCCTCGTCCGTTGGGACCACTAGTGGTCGTCTCTCGCAGATCCAGCTGGAGCTCCTCGCCTTGAAGGAGACGCTGACACAGACCCGGGCAGAGCTGGAGAGGTCGAGAGCGGAGGCAAGGGAGGAGCAACAGAGGACGCCCTTAATGATGGCCCATGTCGGAGTGTTGATCTGGCAGTTCTCCCGGTACTACCATTGATAGCCCGCGAAGTTTGTAGTTCGGTATTGGGCGCGCAAAGATTCAAAAGACAATGTCAAATGGACACAAGGATTTACGTGGTTCGGGCCGCCTGAGCATAATACCCTACTCCACGGGGTGTGTAGTTGTTGTATTGGGTATCAAAGATGTCTATGGGAGGGTCCAAGAGAGCTGTCACTTGTGTATCATCGACCAGTCCTTTTATAGTACAAGGACCGGTCGTTACACCGTTAGCCTGGCCCGACATGTGGCCCTGACGGTTATTGATGCTTAATACATAATTAATGAGGTTAATTACCCTTAATAGCTTGGTAACGGGCTTGATAATGCCATTACCAGTATTAAGGGTCATCCGATCGTGTGTCATTAATATGGCATTAATGACACTTAATCGGGTTTTGAAGTCTTTGATTACCCCTTGAAGGTCTGAGCCGTTGGGGGTCCACCAGTCTGATTGTTGAGGATGAAGGTCCGACGGTTGGACACGTGGCAGCATCGGAGCTTTCCGTCTAGGACGGGTAGGTCCAGTGTAGATGTGCACGTGTCGGTACCGGAGCTTCTCTCTGTCGGGGGTTAGGTCCAGGGGTGCCGCTCAAGTGTTTAGCCCGGAGCTATCCCATGTGTGGGATGTTGGTCCGGTTGCATTATACACGTGGCAGCACCAGGACTAACCATAGATGGGAGGCGGGTCCGGTCCCGTATGACACGTGGGGCCTTCGCAGGTCTTCAACTCATACATGTGAAGTTCCATCATCTTTTTGTAGTCCCAAAGGGTATACGGTACGCACGTACCGACAGTGCCCCCTCTGGGCCCACCTCTGGGAGAGACCTTTTGGATGAAGTCGTTCTGCCGGAGGTGGGTCCATCCTTCGGTTTTCGAGCCGTGTCTTCAAGGGTCTTTGGATGTGCCGTTGGCGGTAGTTCGCAGTTAAACAAACGCCGCGTGGCATATCTAGGATGTGGCAGGTGAGATCTGAGCGTGCGGATCTCACGCAATTGAAGGTCGCCGGTTCCCAATACAAAAATCGTATTGGTTCCGCGCGCCCTATCAGGCCGCCGCCTTCGGACTTCCCGCTTTTCATGATGACAACCGTTCGTCTAGGGTAAGATCCTCGACATGATCGTCGGGGTGGCCCCGGGCCCCCTTGTCATTGGTAGGCTGAAGTTTTTGAATTGTATCGTTGGCTCCTCTACGGTTTTCATCCAAGCGTTGTGGGAGCTTACTTAAGAAGGAAAGCGTGCACCGTTTGAGGATTCTTTACGCCTTCATTCAAACTCGTGCTCAAATCCTCCAAATTTTCGCTTGCTTTTCATCTCTCGCCGCGCTGTGCTGCGATGGAGTTGGGTCTCCGCAAGAGCCGACTGAAGACCGATGGTGAGTTGAAGAAGGTCCGGGCCCTCATGGGGTGGTCCAGTGACTTCTTCAACCATCAGGTCCGCACCAGCAAGCTTCCATTCAATAAGGAACACACCAACGACATGGTGTACTTCTCTGCCAACACCATGGTGGGACTGATCCCACCCTTCTCCACTTTTCTCTTGATGTTGCTTGACTTCTATGGTCTGCAGCTGTACCACCTCGGTCCCCACTCCATTCTTCTGGTGTCGATTTTTGTCCACTTCTACAAGATGTGGGTAGGCATCCCCCCCTGCATTGAGCTCTTCCGCACCTTCTTCACCATCCACACCACCGGCAAGAGTGACGAGTACCTTGGCTTCTATTATTTTGTGAAGCGCGAGAAGTGCCCGTACAAGTACTTGTTGTCGTTCCCTTCTCGGAAGTGGGACGACTAGAAGAAGGATTGGATCGTCATCAGGATGGAGGAGCATGAGAAGCTGGAGCTACCCGAAAGCCTCCCCAACGTCGACACTGAAGCTTGGAGTGAAGTTTCGGTGTTATCGGACGCCTTCAACCCTGCTCTGACCAGGATCCGCCAATGCGTGGAAGGAGGGGTGACTCCTCAGGCGGTATTTTGCAACTTCCTGGTTAACAGATGGGCTCCGCTAAAGAAGAGGGAGAAGCTTGCCTGGGCCCTCAATAGTGTGATGGATGACGACCGGATCGAGACTTGTTTGAAGTCCATCATGGAAGGCGCAACTTTGGAGTTTCACCTCAAGAAGTTCCAGTACAGCATCAACATCGAGGGTGACGACTTGACTCCGCTGGCGGCTTTCCTCCCTCTGAACATAGAGGCGGAGTTCAGCAGGGAGCTCTAGCGGAAGATGCCGGTGCTTGACGACCTTTGTGAAGTCGAGAGGCGTCCGACCACCGGGTTGGCGATCCCCAGAGCTTATGAGGGTGGTCCCCCTTCTGCCCCAAGACAGAGAGTTGAAGTCGTGGGCAAGGGCAATGAGTTGGCCGAGCCCTCGAGCCGTAAAAGGAAGCTGAAGCACTATGACGGGAGGTCCATCAGACCTGCTTTTTCCACAATGGCTCCTTCTCCCCGGAGGGGAAGGTCTTCAACGGCGGCATCCACTCCAGCATCAGCATCTCCCCGGGGTGCTAGCCCCGGCCATACGGCTCCAGTACCAGCTGAGGGCTCTGGGTCCGGAGGTCCTTCCCGGTCGAGGGGGCCTCAACCAAAGTGACGCCGGCAGCAACAGCGAGCTCCGGGGAACCTTCCGGAGCTGGCACACCAGGGGCGACAGGGTCGGCGCCAAGCGTCTGGAGAAGAGGTTCTGCGCTAGCTGGAGTAGAAGCCTTCCGAGGTAAATTTTGTTTTTTACCTTAGTTGTTTATTTTTTGGTTGTAACTGCATCTTGAGTTTCTTCGTCCTTCATCTGCAGTGTCCCCAAGAGAAGGACTGAAGCTCCGGCTCCCGCGACAACAACTGATTCTATGGAGACGGAAGCTCAAGTTCCAATTCCAGCGCCGCCCCAAGAGGTGACTGAGGTTGCGGCAGCTCTGGCGCCAGCTGTCGTGGTCCTGGACCTCGACTCATCCCTAGAAGCTCCCGTGGTAGAGCCGGACCACGGGAATGAAGATGTACCAGCGGCACTAGCCCCGGAGGTTGAAGCTCCGAGTTTGGATGTTGAGATGACGGATGCTTTTGCCTTAGAGCCGGAGGTAGCTACGATTCTGGCCCTAGAGTCGGATGTCATTGAAGCCCCGGCAGCAGAGCCGGTGGTTGATGAAGTCCCGGCGGTAGAGCCGGTGGCTGATGAAGTTTCAGCGCTCGAGCCAGCCGTTGAAGAAGTTTCGGCGCCTGAGCCAGTTGCTGCAGAGGTGTCGGCGCTCAAGCCCCTGATGGTCGAAGCGCCAACGCCTGAGCCGGTGGCGGAGGAGGTGCTAGCGTTGGAGCCGGAAGTGGCTTCAGCTCCGGCAGAATCTTCAATGCCTGCCTCGGAGGAAGTGGTCCCGGAGGTGCCCACGCCTGAGCCAGGGTGCCAAGATGAAGTTGTCGGCCCCCCGCCTGAGGGGCCCGTTGTTGATGACCTGGCGGTGGGATTTTCGGAGCCAACTCCAGAGGTCGAAACTTCTGTAGCAGGACCTTCCTTGACAGCGGCTGAGGCTATCCCGAAGGACGACCCTAGTGCTGTGGAAGCTCAGGGGACCTCTATTGTAGAGTGGGACCCGATTTTTGTCATGAAGAACCTGCTGGAGCTAGTGGTGAGGACCCCGGCAGGTCCGGACCCAATCCCCCTGTCGTTGTCTATCGACAATTCCTGCTCCAGCCTTTGTCAAGTCCAGTTGGCTTTATACCACGATAGCAAGGCCCTTGAGGAGGAGCGCCAAACTCTTAGGAGGTGGCACAATCGGCTCCAATTCGAGACCAAGCTGGCGCAATCGAGGCTGGCTGACGACAAGGAGTGGGTGAAGAAGGAGAAGGTCCGGTTGGAGTAAGTGGGTAAGCTGCTGGACGAGAGGGAAAGCATGGTGCGATCCCTCGACAACCAGTCCCAGGTTGTCCACGAATAGGCCATAGCTGCCAATAACGCAACGAATGATTGCGGGGAGAAGCTCAGCGCTATCCATGACTGCCTCGTCAAGCGCCGGGAGGCCCTTGAGGAGTGGGAGAAAAAGCTCGAAGATGAAGAGAAAAAACTCCTGGAGCTGCGGGATGACCTCGTGAAGAGGCAGAAAGAGCTTACTCAAAGGCTGACTCTGGGTGACAAGAGTCTTGCGGAGCGCACCAAGAAGTTGGATGAGCGCTGCGAGAAAGAGGAGAAGAAGGTCTGGCAGCGAGGACAGGACCTCCACAAGAGGGAGGATGAAATTGCTGCCAGGGAGAAGAAAGTGCAGGGCCGGGAGAAGGACCTGGTCGACCGCCGGAACAAGATCCACCTCCGGGAGGAGGAGCTCAACAAACTCGAAAGGCAGGTTGCTGAAAAGATTCAACAAAATGCCAACGAGGTTGAGCGCCTCACCCGGGAAAATTCGGAGCTTGTGTCGGCCAAAAGATCCTTGGAGGAGATGCGGAGCTCGAGGGCTGTGGAGTCCCAACAAGTTTGGGATTTCCTTGGAAAAGCCAATGATGCGCTGACGCTAATGGGTTTTAGTCCCATGCGTCCGGATGATCCGGAGCCGGAGCTGGACCAGGCGTTGCAGGCATTGAGTTCGGCAGGCAACAAGCTCACCAAGATGGGCGATGTCATTGCGGACCAGCTGGAAACCTAGGGGCAATCCCTGGCAAAGAGCGTTGCAGAATTCGTGCTGATGTGCTACACAAGCCGGGACCCTCAATTCCCTTTGGACCCGGTGCTTGAAGGCCCCATCAACGGAGAGGGAGAAGCTACCCAAGCCAGCGTATCGGAGGTTGCCCAGAAGGTCGCCTCGTTCTTCCATAGGGTCTAGGACCATCTCTTTGTAGATCCCACTTGTATTCGCTCTTCTTTTTCTCCAATTTTATAATCTCTTGTCTCCAGATGAATGAAATCCAAATTTTTATGAATTTCATTTTTTGTCTGCAACACCTTTGTCTCACTTGGCCCCCTGATAGATGTACACAATTTGATTGTGAACATGTACCAAGAGAATGTAACAATTTTTGAAGACTTGCGTTCTTCGAACGTAGGTCCAAAGTCTTCGATAATAGAGGCCCCCTGAGGTTGTCGGAGCTTAGTAGCTCTGACATTGACCATCATTGGAGCTTAGTAGCTCCAGCAGCAGTATCCATCAACGCGTAAACCATTGACGGTTAGTCCTCTGGGGTGTCGGAGCTTGGTAGCTCTGGCAGTGACCTCTGTCAACACGTGGTGTGTCGAAAGCAGACCCTACTGTAGAGTCTTCCCACCATCTTTTGTTCATGTTGACGGCTGGCCCCCTGGATCTGCTAGAACTTTGTAGCTCCGACAATATCTACTATCAATGTTTGGAACATCGACAGCAGACCATCTTGGGGGGTGTCGGAGCTTTGGTAGCTCCGGCTTTATACACCATCATCATAGAACCTTTATTTTTCCTGCACACTGAAGCCAAGAAAAATAGTAAAATCCATTTCATGTCTATAACTCAACTGCGACTTACTATTCATGAGAAAGTTTTAGGTCAAACACAATTCTAAATACAATCAAGTGCACTGCCTTGTTTCCTTCAGGTCTGATCATTCCTGGACTCGCCTTACTTCGGCCTGCCGGGGTGTAGGTAGAGTGACGTACTTAGGGTGCATGAACAGGCTAAGTCGATAGCACACTCCGACCCTAGATTGGCTTGGCGACATTCAGGCAAGTAGACCATTAACAATGTTTGGACCCGGAAGAATAGACGATGCAACTCGAATTGTACATGAACTGGTCGAGCTAAAGTTTCTTAAGAATTGCACAACTTTGTTATAGACAAGAAAGAGAAAAATAAAAAAATATTGAGCCCGTACAAAATAAATGCACGTGGAGTCTGTTTTCACACAATGATGTCTTTCATAATAGGTCCGGGGTATAGGGTAAACAAGTACACTCTTAGGGTACGGAACCAGGCTAAGTGTGTTTTGTTTCTCGTTTGACCCAAAGTAGCTAGCCACACTTTTAGTTCTAAGACTGTGACAAGTGTTGCCTGAACTTTGCGGACCTTCCGGGGAAGGTCCGACTGTTCTCCCGGAGGAGCTAGCCGACTCTATACAATGACTCTATAACATACATCACATGTAACTACAGACTCACCTCCGTGATATTAAGCGTAGAACTTACGGAGGTTCTCAATGTTCCAAGGATTTGGGAGAGGTGATCCATCCTCGGTTGCCAAGCGAACGCATCCGGGACGAGATACTTTGATCACTCAAAAGGGTCCTTCCCAGCTAGGGGAAAGTTTGTTTAACACTTCTTTGGATTGTATTCTCCGTAGCACCAGATCACCTTCCTCGAGCTGTCGGCTGTGAACATGCCGTTGGTGATAGCGCCGAAGAGCTTGGCGGTATCGGGCATTCCGAACAGCTGCTCGGCACCTTCCCTCTTCAAGGAGGTCAAGGTCTTCACGTCGGAGCTGGTCCTGCGTGGCATCATCGAAGGTCCGGACCCGGAGTGACACCAAGGTGATTTTCGGAGGAAGGACTGCTTCATCTTCGTACACCTGGAAGAAGGGTGTCTCTCCATTTGACCAGTTTGGAGTTGTCCTGTTGGCCCACAGTGTGGGCGGAAGCTCTTCGATCCAGTTGGCTCCATGTTTTTTCAGGTGCTCATATGTGCGCATCTTGAGTCCTTTTAGGATTTCTGCATTTGCTCTCTCGTCCTGGCCATTGCTTCCCGGGTGAGCTACGGAAGTGTAGCTGACTTGGATGTCGAGGTCTTCGCAATATCCTTGGAATGCAGAGCTTGTGAACTAGGTCCCGTTATCAGTTATGATTTTATTTGGGACTCCAAATATGCATACGATGGACTGCAAGAAGTTGATAACCGACTGCTTGTTTATTGTCACAACTGGAGTTACTTCCGGTCATTTGGTGAATTTGTCAATGGAAACGTACAGGAACTTGTGACCTCCGACGGCTCTTGGGAAAGGTCCCAAGATATCCATCCCCCACACAACGAATGGCCATGTAGGAGGTATCATTTGTAGAGACTGAGCCGGTGTGTGAATTTGCTTTGCATGGAACTGGCATGCTTCACATTTCTTCACTAGCTCAGTTGCATCCTGGAGTGATGTAGGCCAGTAGAAGCCATGCCGGGAGGCTTTACCAACCAGCGTGCGGGAAGACGCGTGGTTCCCACACTCGCCTCCATGGATTTTCGCGAGTAGCTCGCAACCTTCTTCCCTTGTAATGCACCGCATTAGGATGCCGTTGGCACCGCGCTGGTAGAGATCCCCTTCTACCAGCGCGTATCTTTTAGCCAATCTGACTATCCGGTCAGCGGATACATTATCTTCAGGAAGGAAATTGTCTTTCAAGTAGCTCCGGATCTTCGATATACATTCATCGGAACTATCTTGAGGATTTGAGTCTTGCGTGCTGGGTTGCTCAGAGCTTCCTGCAGCACCTAAGACCCTTGATGGACGCCATGGTAATAGGGCCATCGGGACCGCCAGCTTCGAGGTGCTGGTCTCGCCCGCTTCACTCAGTTCGGCAGGCTGAGTTGACGAAGGTTTCGTCGGGAGCTGGACCCTGATTAAAGCTTTTGTCGAGAGTTCATCAACTTTAGTGTTGTTGAGATGCTGGACATGGCAAAGATCTAGGACGTCGAAGTCCTTCTGAAGCTTCTGGACCTCAAGTAGGTATGCCGCTAGTTGAGGGTTGTTGCAGCAACATTCACCTTTGACTTGTTTTACAACAAGTTGTGAATCACTCTTTACTAACAGTTGCTTGACACCATACGATAGTGTCACCTTGAGTCCATAAATTAGTGCTTCATACTCCGCCATGTTGTTGGTTGCCTTGAAGTCAAGGTGCACCATGTATTTAACCTTCTCCCCGGTCGGAGCAAGGAGAAGGACTTCAGCTCCGGCCCCCTGCTTCTCCACGGAGCCGTCGAAGTAGAGAGTCCAGTGAGGTTCAGTGAAGACCGAAACCTTGGGTTCTGACTTCTGCTCACTGGGGCCCCCAGGATTTGTTGGAGAGGGGGTCCATTCCGCCATGAAGTCCGCCAGAGCTTGACTCTTGATCGCTTGTCTTGGGACGAATTCCAGATCAAACTCGGCCAGTTCTGCCGCCCACTTTGCAATATTCCCTGTAGAGTTGGGATTATGCAAGATTGCACGCAGCAGATAAGAAGTTATCACTGAGATCTTGTGAGCTTGGAAGTAGTGTCGAAGCTTCCTGGAGGCAATAAGAACTGCGTAGAGCAGCTTATGCACCTCTAGATACTGAGTCTTGGCGTCATGGAGTACTTCGTTGATAAAGTACACTGGGCACTGGACCGTCGGGACCCTCCTGAAGGGCCCCGGAGCTTTCTCCTCATCTACCCGGATCCTCCCGGAGGGGTCCGGACCTTGTTTGGGGACCTCCGGGTGCCGGTCGGAGGTACCCGGAGCTTCTTGTGAAGTGACCCAGACCTTTCCGGAGGGGTACGGATCTTGTTGCTTAGCAGCAGTGACTCCTTCATTTGAAGGAGAGGGATCCTCCAGAGTCTCTCCTTGAGGATCTGGGTCTGGGAGCTGGGACCCAGACTCGACTTCAGGTAGCTCCGGACCCTCCCGAAGGGGTCTGGATCCCTGAACTAGAGATGGTTCTGGCCTTTCCGCAACCAGGACCATACTGACAACTTCATCAGTTGAGGAAATGCAAAGAAAGAGTGGCTCACCAGGGTTCGGAGCTACCAAGGTTGGTAGGGTGGTGAGGAGCTGCTTCAGCTCCTGAAATGCCTTCTATGCTTCTTCAGACTATTGGAATGGTCCGGACTTCCTCAACAGCTTGAAGAAGGGTAGCGCTCGTTCCGCCAGTCTTGAGATGAACCGGCTGAGGGCAGCTAGACATCCAGTCAGCTTCTGTACATCCTTGATGCGGGTTGGTGACCGCATCTCTTCAATAGCTTTTATCTTCATCGGATTTGCTTCTATTCCTCGGTGATTCACCAAGAAACTAAGAAGTTTTTTGGAGCTAACCCCGAAGACACACTTGTCCGGGTTTAGCTTCGTGCGAGTGACTCGCAACTTGTCGAAGACAGCTTGCAAGGTGTCAAGGAACGACTCCTTGTTTTTAATCTTGACGACGATATCATCGACATACACTTCCACTACGTCTGTGATAAGCTCTCCAAAAGTTTTGTACATAGCTTGTACAAATGTTGAAGCAGCATTCTTGAGACCAAATGGCATGGCAGTATAGCAATATAATCCATCTACTGTGATGAATGAGGTATGTTCTTCATCTTCCTTGGACATTCTAATTTGATGGTACCCAGAATATGCATCTAGGAAACACACTAATTCGCACCCGAAGGTGGAATCCACTATCTGATCTATTCTAGGTAGTGGGAATGGATCTTTTGGACATGCCTTATTCAGTGTAGTGTAGTCGATACACATCCAAAGCTTTCCGCCGGCCTTGGGTACAACAACTGGGTTAGCCAGCCATTTTGGATTGAAGACTTCTCGGGTGAATCTAGCTTCAAGCAACTTCTTCACTTCTTGACGTATGAAGTTCTGTCGCTCTACTGATTGCTTCTGAGGCTTTTGATGTACAGGCTGAGCGTCAGGATAGATCTTCAGATTGTGCTTGATCACTTCCCTAGGGATCCCAGGCATTTGTGACGGTTGCCAGGCAAACACGTCGAGGTTGGCCCGAAGGAAAGCGACGAGCACGAGTTCCTCTTTGTCATTCAGACCTCCCGATATACGGGTGGTCTGAGCGGCGTCGGAACTGATTTGGATGACTTTGACGGTGTCGGTGTCGCCGCTTGGTTGCACGCAAGGTGCGGAGGTTGAGCCTCGATGACGAATGCTCGGGGGTTTTGGAGCTTGATCCTTTCCGGATTCTTCCTCCTGCACTGTAGCAAGCGCATGGAGTTCTTCCAAAGCTGTTACTCCTGCGGTGCGATCTCCATGGATTCGGAGAACACCGGCTGGTGTTGGCATCTTCAACACCAAGTAGCCATAGTGAGCAGCAACCATGAACTTGTATAAGGCTGGTTTGCCCAGAATGGCGTTGAAGGATAAGTTGATCTGAGCAACGTCAAAGACCAACTTCTCAGTGAGATAATTCTCCCGAGTCCGAAGGTTACGGGGAGAGTAATGGCACCAAGTGGGGTTATGGCCCCCAGACCTACTCCGGAGAAAGGTCGGGAGGGGCGAAGGTCCGAAGGTCAGAGCTGAAGCTTGATGAAAGCTTTAAAGCTTATGAGGTTCAGCCCCGAACCTCCATCTACCATTACATGGTGGAGTTGGATGTTGTTGATGGTCGGAGATACCATCAATGGGAGCTGGCCAGCTCCGATCTTATTCCGAGGGCAGTCTAACGCATTGAAAGTGATGACAGTATCCATCCACTTCTAGTGCGGCTCCACCCTGGCGGTGGGAGCCACCGAGGCCATGTCCCGTCGCATGGTCTTGAGGACTCGGTGGGAGGTGATGTCCCACGAACCACCAAAGATGGTGTTCATGATTTTCCGACGTTCGTTGTCGGAGACGTCGAAATTGTCATCGATGGAGGTGTAAACAGCCTTCAAGACTTTTTTAGGGTCCTGAAAGCCTAACTCCTCTTCAGTCGGAGCTTCGTCGACTTTCTGTTTTCCTTCCCTTTGACGGAAAGGAACTTTTCCTGGCGCTTGTTGTAGCGCTCGGTAGGGTTCTGGACCTCACGGCAACCTTTCAAATTGTGGCTGATCGTCTTGTGTATAGGACACTACATCTTGGAGCTACCTCCATCTTTAGACAATGACTGAGGTCGTTTTTCGGGGCGTGGCCCCCGACCACCCGAAGCTGCAGCATCTGCGGCTGTAGGTGTGCCGGCCGAGGGCTTCTTCTTGCCGTTGGACTTTTTCTTCTTACCACTCCCGTAGGTAGTGGCTTCACCCTTGGAGGACTTTTTGTTGTCCTCCGGAGGTGGTTGGGAGTGCATTTCACGGCCCTCCGCAGCTTTGGCGCATTTGTCTGCCAAGCTGAAGAGCTCCATGACGCTGGTGATCTCCATGGTCACCAGCTTCTCCAACATCTTCTTGTCTCGTACGTCGTGTCTAAATGCCACAATAACAGAGGCGCTGGAGATAGAAGGAATAGTGTTTCGTACCTGGGAGAACCTCTGGATGAAGGATCGCAGGGATTCTCCCCCCTTCTGCTTAACAGCAAAAAAGTCCAGTTCGGTGCCTAGTCGAGTGTATGAACTCCCGAAATTAGCAGTGAACTGTTGGCACAATTCTGCCTAACTGTTGATGGAGTCGGGCGGAAGGCTCATGAACCAGGACCTGGCAGTCCCAATCAAAGCCACGGGAAAGTAGTTGGCCATTATGGCCTCGTTGCCTCCGGCCGCAAGAATTGCGGTGGAGTAAATCTGGAGAAACTCGGCAGGATTGACAGTCCCGTCAAATTTCTCCGGCAGGTGAGGCTGGAACTTTTGTGGCCATCTGACCATGCGTAGGTGCATGGACAGAGCAGGACAGCCTCCTCCTACTCCCTCGAGAGCAGGACTGTCTCGAGCCTCTCGCCTTTCACGAGCACGCTCGATATGGACGCGACCGTCCTGTTGGAGGTAACGGCGATCAAGCTCCGCCCGGAGGTCATGAGTTGAAAGCCTGATTACTGTATGAGTGTGTCGCACCCCGGAAGGCAGCGATGTCACTTGTTGATATGCAACACGCCTCCTATGTTGGGAAGCGTGCAGACCAAGTCTACCTGACACAGTCTGATGCTGCGATGGGGCCCGCCCCATGGGGAGGACCTTGGTTGCTAATGCGATCGGCTGCTGCTACAACCAAATGTTCCACATCAGCCCTCCACTGCTCCATTGCACCCTAGGATGCACCTGGAGGTGGTGGGCATCGGAGAAGAGCACGCGCGGCTTGGAGCGCGTGTTCAGGGTTGTTATTCGCCGATGTCGTGACCGACGCAGATGCCCCATCCCGCTGTCCAGCTTGATTTGCTGGTGCGGATGGCGGCGGTGGAGGCATGACTCCTGCTGGAGCCACAACACCTGCCGGCTGCTGCACATTGGAGGGATTGCCTCCAGCAGGTTGCACTGTAGGGTTGCCATTGGACGATCCAGCAGCAGAGTTCACCATCTTTGAATCTCAGGCGCCCCTACCTGGCGCGCCAACTGTCGGAGTGTTGATCCGGCAGTTCTCCCGGTACTACCGTTGGTAGCCCGCGGAGTTTGTAGTTCCGTATTGGGCGCGCAGAGATTCAAAAGACGATGTCAAATGGACACAAGGATTTACGTGGTTCAGGCCGCCTGAGCGTAATACCCTACTCCACGGGGTGTGTAGTTGTTGTATTGGGTATCAAAGTTGTCTATGGGAGGGTCCAAGAGAGCCGTCCCTTGTGTATCGTCAACCAGTCCTTTTATAGTACAAGGACTGGTCGTTACACCGTTAGCCTGGCCCGACATGTGGCCCTGGTGATTACTGATGCTTAATACACAATTAATAAGGTTAATTACCCTTAATAGCATGGTAACGGGCTTGAGAATTCCGTTACTGGTATTAAGGGTCATCCGATCGTGTGTCATTAATATGGTATTAATGACACTTAATCGTGTCTTGAAGTCTTTGATTACCCCTTGAAGGTCCGAGCTGTTGGGGGTCCACCAGTCTGATTGTTGAGGCTGAAGGTCCGGCGGTTGGACACGTGGCAGCATCAGAGCTTTCCGTCTGGGACGGGTAGGTCCGGTGTAGATGTACACGTGTCGGTACCGGAGCTTCCCTCTGTCAGGGGTTAGGTCCGGGGGTGCCACTCAAGTGTTTAGCCCGGAGCTATCCCATGTGTGGGATGTAGGTCCGGTTGCAGTATACACATGGCAGCACCAGGACTAACCATAGATGGGAGGCAGGACCGGTCCCATATGACATGTGGGGCCTTCGTAGGTCTTCAACTCAGACAGGTGAAGTTCCTTCGTCTTTTTGTAGTACCAAAGGATATACGGTACACAGGGTACCGACTGCCCAGATGCAAGCAGCGGTGGCGGTAAGTAATTTAAAGTACCGTAGTTAAATTTTATAGCATTTCAATAACATATATCTTCTAATATTTTGCAATGGCAGGCTCTTGCTCGACACAGCGGTCAGGATATCGAGATTCCTACGCTTCCGCCGCAGCAGACACCGGAGCAGGTGATAAACTCTTTCTGTAATATTGTCATATCCATTTTAGTATTTTACATAGGGAGATAAGGGGGTAGAACATAAAGTGGGAGAGAGTGAAATACAGTTGGAGTAAGAAGCAACCTCTCTGTTACAGGAGTGATGAGTGATACATATAGCCTCTCTTTATTAGCAATCAGTTCGGCCTCCTTTTATTAGCAATCAGTTCAACCCCCCTTTATCCTTGTCTGGGTTTGGAACTGTAGAGTCCCTACATCATCTACTGATATCCTTGTCTGGCTCCTTCAAATTGCTGGTAAAATAGGAATACACTAGTTCTGTCAACTTGTAAGAGAAAGCTAAAAGAGATTTTTGGCATTGGATGATTGGATCACCAAGTTAGGGTGATTTTGATGGTTTCACATTCTAAGAAATTTTGCAATAGTAGGAACTTGGTGATATTGAGTATGCAGCAAAGTATGGTAGGCAATGTTAATATCACATATAAATGATGTCATTCTTATATTTCCCCATAATGGCAATGTTGTAGTTGTTTGCTCCTCATAATTAGGATCAACTAACTGTTTTGCACCATAGAGTTATACTAATTGTTTTGCACCATTGACTATGCTTCCTCTGCAGGGTTCGGGAACGCGCCGAGAAGATCCCGGTGGTAGTGGAGGGGCTAGCGTGTAGCCCGGTGGAATTGTGTTGTTGTCGAAGTTTGAATATTATTTTGAAACTGTGGTTGTGTATATATCGTTTCTGTATCTGTCTGAATCTGTTCTGTGTTCTCGCCATCGTGCGAGGTAGCCAGTTTCTATTTTTTTTTAAAAAAAAACTTAACTTACGTCAGCTATGGCCAAGCCGACGTAAGTTAGCCCAATTTAACTTACGTCGGTCAGACCATACCGATGTAAGTTAAACCACTTAACTTACGCCGGTTTCGCGCAACCGACGTAAGTTATGCCGCTTAACTTACGTCGGTCGGCAGCGGCCGACGTAAGTACTCCGGCCCAGCCCGCGGCCCATCCCGGTAAATAACTTACGTCGGTTGCCGGATACCGACGTAATTAAGGTAACTTACGTCGGCCACCGACGTAAGTTACTTAATTACGTCCAAACTGCTTCGTCGGATGGCAACCGACGTAATTAAGGGAAAACCAACGTAATTAAGTAACTTATGTCGGTTTAAACCTTAATTACATCGGCCCTTGCCGACGTAATTGATCGGAATTCCTGTAGTGATTTATTTCACACACTTGCTGAGTACTCTATGTACTCAGACACTTGCCATTATTTTTCAGAAATGCTGCTCAGCGAAAAGAAGATTCAACAAAGACAAGCTTGCATTGAAGACGGTGCATAGAAGGTCGCGTTGCTTCCAGTCGATTTGTCTGTGGTTGCCCTAGAGTTTTTTCTCCTCCGCCGCTATTCAAAACTCTTTTAAAAGTATACGTCTTATTTTTATGCGATATAGAATTGTTTATCAATATTTATCATATATGTATGATGAAACTGATCTTAGAATACATGTATTTTGCAATTAATTTTATTATTAATAAAACTGGATGTGACAGATTTGGTGCCCTGGCGTCGGCTGGAACAAGGCCACCGTCTTGAACGATATGAAAATTGAGATGCGTGGAATTAGAAACTGGCCTAACCTTCCGTGAGCGTGAAGGTTCCAGAGCGCGAAGCTAGGGCTCGTCAGCGCGTCACGAGAAGGGAGCAGAGCCCTCACTGGATGCACTCTAGCTGTCATAGGCTGGCTGACGCTCCCTTCAAGATTCTCTTTTGACCTCTTTGTGTTGTCATTAATTTCCAGCCTCGATCACGCTTCCATCTCATGCATGGGTGGGACGAGGGAGAGAGAGGGAGGCATTTGAATTAACTTTTGATTGGGAAGCCAGCAAGTTGTACTAGTTGCTTTTATTCCCTTTTTCAGTTGACGAGAATGCGCTCCGGGAAAACATGTAGTGCTTGTAGGATTACACCATGGAAGATTTATTTTTGTACCAGCCACGTACAAAAGAATCAGAAGTACACACGAAAAAAGCTAACATTTCGTGTACTCCTACGGTAAAATGTAAATCTTTACTCAAATCGACTTTGGCAAGACCATATGCAATCACTGACACGACGCAAGAAGAATGGATGTGCTGATGCGTGTTGTATCAATCGTCGGTTAATTGATCTATCTGTCGCCATGTGTGTTGTATTCTCTTCTCTTCTCTTCTCTTCTCTTCTCTTCTCTCTTCTTTCTTTGTGGATCAATTGCCCATCGATCTTGATAAGCTAGTAGTAGTAGTAACTAGTTCTGTATATAACGTGTAACAGAATTGTCGGATCAGTTGGTCCTCCGGCAGTTCTTCCTGATCTCGCCATTGGTGCCGGTCTTGACGTCAAGCGCAGCGAGCTTGTTGAGCGCGTAGCTGAACATCGAGGGGAAGAAATCAGTGGTGCTGAGGAAATTGACCATCCAGGACGTGGAGCTGTGGTCTCCGAGCGCCTGGTCGATGGCGAGCACGCCTCGACGGTTCATGATCTGAGTGTAGTAGCTCTTGTCGACGACGAGGATGCTGGAGGGGTCGTCCAGGAAGACGATGTTGTCGAAGGTGGGGTTCTTGGGGCAAGCGAACGTGGTCAAGATCCACAAGTATGTAGGGTCCATGACAGGGTCCGGCAAACCTGTACCATTGAAGTTATACAGCCGGTCGTGGATCACTGAGCAGTGTGTCACCCCTACAGTATGCGCTCCTGCGTCAAATGAAACACAGGTACATGTAATTAGGGAAAACCATATCTGTACTTAAAGTTTCATATATCAAAATCATTTGTCTTCCAGAACGGTGGTATATGTAACTTGGAAATAAACTAAACCTAGAATAACGGACGCTATCAGTATATGTTCCACCAAAGTTCGAGATCGATCTCGGAAGACCGAACTTATTTTGTATAAACAAACTTGGTGAGTGGTTGACAATGTGCTGGGTGATCATGGGGGATTCAAGAGTACATCGAGAATCAGTACAAAAAAAAAGAAAAAGAAACATATCTATAATACCGGTGCCGAGCATGGACGATTTGGTACTAGCTAGTATAACGTTAGGCCTGCAATTAATTCATTTGTTAACGCAAATCAAAATATACTAAACTGTTATTTTATAAGCCAACACAGGTGTACGTGATATTCCATATCTGATGCCAATTGGATCGACGCGGTTAGCTGTGTTCTAGGTCAAAAGAGGCTAATTTAGTAAAGCGACAATCTTGCAGTAGCCGAAGCGGACACATGGGTCATGGCAACATCTTCAAGAGCTTAGCTACTATACTAGCCATTGGGTAGTACAACCAGTTGTGTGGTGATTAGCTACATCTGTCAGATATAAGAAATGGGAGCATAGCGTAGGCAGCGGCGTACCCATGAGGATGGCCATGTCCAAGCTGTTGAAACCCTTCTTCGCGAACATGCTGATGGCCGCAGGGATCTCGACGTCGGCGGCCGGCAGTGCGCCCGCCATCCACGCCTGGGATACCGTGCCATCCCTTCGTCCCATCTGCACTTGGTACTTTGGCCCTCCGGCCTAGAATTATTGTTGAACACGAAGAAGAGTGGTACATTAATATAATTCGTTTCACGTCACTTTCAAAGTAGTAGTAAATCTACAAGACTTAATATAGAGTAGTAACCATGTGATATATCCAGATGATTAAAACACAGTCTTCACTGCTTAGTACTGTCTACTTGTGAGCAATCATATGTAATGTGTGACAAGTGAGAAACAAACAAAAACTAGCAAAACGAAGCAAAGCATGGAAATGCTATGGAAAAAGAGGTCAATCGACTGCGCTTTTGTTCACTGCTTCACATACTATCGAGTAACACAAATGTGGTATATATATGGTCGCTTGCTCTTACCATACCAACGGAGTCCCTTGTTGCAGCAACAATGATGTCCGCGCAGGAGACGACGCCCGGGCATTCTTTCTCGACCTCGCTTTTGATGTCGTCGATGAGGTCGTAGCCGAAGAGGCCGTTGTTCTGTATCGCCGTCTTCTCCGAGTTGGGCCCGTCGAGTAGGAGCGACGCGTCACAACCCTTAATTTTTTCAACCATATAACCAATCAACTGACGGTAAATCAAGCCAAATGATACGATTAATTGGTTGAAACAACCAGAGGCTAGCTGGTGCCGGATTCTTACTGCGACGAAGCAGTCGTGGAACAGCATGTGGAGGAGGCCGGCGACTATCCTCCTGTCCCAGGCCATGCGGGCCTCGACGGCGTCGTGGATGATGGTCTCCACGCTGGCGTTGCCGCACTTTCCGGCGTAGTAGTTGTTCGCCAGCTGGCCGCGGCAGTTCACGGCCGACGCCAGCAAAACGAGGGCGGCGGCGAGCAGCACGACGGCGCGGCGGGCCGGCTGCATCTCTCCCGACCGATCTGCTAGCAAGCGAGCTCTATGTGTACGCGGCGGCGCAACGATTAGAGCTTGAATCGTAGAAAGGGGAAGTTTATCTTTTGCCTGTACAGCACGGGGTATGTGCTGCATGTACCAGAGCAGCAGGGAGATATAGACACCTCTCTCTGGCTAATGGAGTGTCAAGCAGGGGGACGAAGAGGCATGGACATGGACCGCGGAGCCGCACGCAGAATGGTGCGGGCTATATAGGTCAAGGACTTGTACAAGGGGACAGTGGCAGAGAAGAAGAAGCTGGCTGCATAGAGATCGCGGAACGCGGAGCAGTGGCGCAGCTAGCACAGCGTAGTCAGTGAGATTTCGTGGAGAGTCGTGCGGCTTCGTTCGGATCCTGTGCGGCTGCCGGCTGGCACTACACGTTGGGCTCTCTGTACGTGCCGCCAGACGTGCCTGCTAGCCAGTCGGTGCTCAGACACCAGCAACCTCTAAAACATATTTTATTCTTTAAACTATATTCTACATATTTTATACTTTTAGTATGTATAATTACAAAAAATTTCAATATGTTTTTCAGCATACTACGGATGGTCTAACTGCCCAGTTCAGAAATAAATAGAGTATTTCCTTCCTGTAACTCTGCACACATATGTGTTGCTTTGATACAGACTCATTGATTATCTGCTGTACGCTGTTACTGCCGGCATTTATACATATTATCTTCTCGTTTCACGAATCCGGTGCAAGAAAAGATGCCAATGTACGTTCCCTGGTGTATTTTCGGTCCAAGTAAGTCAAGTAATGATGTACGTAGAAGAGGAGAATACTCCCTTCCCTTCGTAATGTTCCTCCATGGTACAAACTAAGAGTGTCCTTATTTCAAGTAATTTGTAAGTGAATTGTTCGAAAAAGAAAAATATGGTCGTGTCATTCTCTTGGAAATGTAGTACAGACTGTGGATAAACACTGTTTTTCTTTTCTACAAAAGGAAACAACAAGGACCAACTTGGCTGTTATAAATTCATTGCAATCTGAAGCGTAAGCACAGAGTACATGCAGAAAAGACCTGATACAGTGTTCGAGATGAGCCAAGCAAAATAACCAAAAAAGAACAAATAAAGAAAAGAAGATGAAACAAGAAAATGAAATAAAATAGAAGACACAAGTCTGGGGTAAACTAGTGAAGAGTAGAGAGCCATGCAATGAAAGGTTGAACCTGCTCAAAGATTTTCTTGTTCCCGGCCCTCCAAATTGTCCAACATGCTATTGTGGGGATCTCCATAAGGAAAGGTTGGGGAAATGTAGATTTTGCTTTTATGATCAATTGTAAAATGGGAGCTGCAAACACCATTGTATCCCTATGGTTTCCCAGCAAGCCTTAGCATAACTTAGCAAAAGAGCATTTGAAAATAGGTGTAAAGTTGTTTACTGATGGCAATGGTGACAGAGAACACAACAATAGTTATTGTCTTCCACCTTAAAGTTCTTTCGTTTAAGGAGATCACAAGTATTGAGACGGTCCATGAATAAGAGTCATAGAAAAACTTTCAGCTTACTATTGCATTTGCTGCTCCATATCTTCTACAGTGCTTTTGGCAGTTGCAATGATCTAAAGTGGTGTTCATGGTACTTTTTTGTTGAGTAGGCAGCAGCTACCAGATATATAACCATTTATCCTTAGCTCCTTCCTCCTCCGTGGTCTCTAAAAGTTCTGCTCCCAGAGATAAAAAATTATTCAAAAGCAATCTGGGAGAAGGGGGCATGAAAGAGTTCATAAATGTCATTTGCCTCAATAAATCTCTTGAAAGAGATCTAGTCATTTTCACAAAAGTAAAGAGATTTGGGTATGTCATCCTGGGATGCATCTTATTCCATATATCTTCCCAAAACATTATTGAAGAAGAAGAAGAAGAAGAAGAAGAAGAAGAAGAAGAAGAAGAAGAAGAAGAAGAAGAAGAAGAAGAAGAAGAAGAAGAAGAAGGGTTTTACAGGTCACTAATTGGTAAACAATTTTATCTCCACACTTCAAGAACTTGGCTCGAGCGATGTGGACATCGGAAGTGACGAAGATGAAGAGAATTATGCAAACTTGTGCTTCATGGCGGGCAACTCAAGATCAAGTATGGAGGAGGCAGAACACAACAGCAATGTTGAGAGGTATGTCCCACTTGCAAAGAAATATGTGATGCTATTTCTCGTGCCACTGTTATAGTTAACAAAATGGACAAAAAACTTCGGGGTTATGCTGTTAAAATTGAATAACTAGAATCTAAAAATAATCATTTAAAATCTTTGATTCCTAGTGATGATTCTTATTTCTCATATGATCTTATATATGAACAATTGTCCTCTTTAAGAAGTGTGCACACCTCCACACTTTATAACCTTGAACTTAAAATTGAAAAGAACAAAAAGCTTGCTGCCCTTAATGATAAAAACATGAAAGAGTCTAGCTGTTCTACAATTGATTTGCATTGTCCTACTTGTGATAATCTTAATAAAAAATTGCATGATGCTATGAATGAAATTTCTATTTTGAACAATGCTTTGCGTACCCATAAAATTAAATATTGTTCTAATTGTAAACTAAAAGGAAAAACTTCTGTGAAAACTGTCTAGACTTGTCTAAGAAACTTGATGACCTGAATAGGACACTAGAGCAGTTTTGTAATGGGAATAAAAATGTAAACTTGCTGCTGAATTCTTCCAAGTCTTGCAATGATGAAACTGGTTTAGGTTTTGATTCTCATGCTCATGCTAAGGAACATCCACCTAAATTTGTAAAGTCATTCAGAAGTGGTTTAATTCAAATAGTTCCTAAACATGAAGAAGTGGTTTTTAAATCTGCAGGAGTGCTGTCTTATTCAATTTTTAATAAACATGTTGCTTGATCATCTAGACATGATCACAAAGTTAAATTTCATTGTACCTATTGTGGTAGAAATGTCCATGTCATAGATTTTTGTTGTAGACTAGCTAAACAACAGAAAAAAGGAAAGAATGCAAGCTCGATCTCATAACTCTCATGCAAAATTTGTTGCTCATGCTTAATTGAAAATTAGGAACATGCAACCTGCTGTTATGAGTCAAAAATACGCAAAGTTTGCTTCCAAACCTTCTATTTTTTGTGCTACACATGTAACACATCGTAGGTCAGTAGTTGGGTACAAGAATTCTCAAACTTTGGCTTATAAACCTACTGTTTTATCTTAGCTTTCGCGTGTTATTTCTGCTGAACATCTTGTGGCTCAGTATAGGATTCCTAAGTGCCTTTTGACTAACCCCAGTATTGTGACACCCAGTTCCGAAAAACAACCAAGTGAATGCATATGTGTGTCAGGATGTTCAACACACATACACGAGTGCATTCACAAAAGGATATACAGTAAATTACCACAGAACAAGATTAATTAACCACTTTTATTACACAATTCATAATATCCTCGGATACAAGATCTAATGATTAATAATGACAAGTTTGAACTAATGTAGTGGAAATAAACTAAATATGAGCTAAACAAAATAAGCAAACTAAGCAAATAGGGTAGCGCAGCTCCAAGCAACACCACAGGCAAGCTGACAGCAACACACAACCTAGAACTCCTCATTAACGTCGTGATACTCACAATCCTGATCTGCAACTGTTTGTAGGAGAATTGCAAGGGTGAGTACATGTCGTACTCAGCAAGTGTGGAAAGTATGACATGTAGCTGATTCAAATGACGAAAATAATAAAGGCTAAGTGCTGAAAAGTACATTAAAACATTTGAAAAGCAATGTATTATATGTATGCGAAGTAAACCTATCGTAAACCATGTATTATCATAATACCAGTCTGTATTTCATTACCATCATCCATATTCGAGATTTCTCATTACCATTAACCATATCCATTACCATAAACCATAATACCATCCCATGACCAGTACCAGTACCAACCCATCCCAATACCGAACCCCTCTAATCATGTGAGGATCTAGGTTGCTCATGACCGGGAGCACGGCTATCATGATAGTTTTTAAGACACTCTGCAAAGTTTGTACCACTTTACTCATGTGTTTGTGATTTCATCACCTTTCGGTGACTAAGAACTTTCATTATGCCATCTCACACTTTCGTTGGTGTGTGGCCAAGAGATCACAAAATAGTCTTTACAAAGGGACTACTAGCATGTATGGATCCATTGAGGTTTTACTGGTGGCGATGCTTCCAACTGAGCACATCTTCAACCAAGGGCCCCCTCTTGTGCCATTCAGATCCCAGAGAGTCCCGCCACAAATCCAAACCCAATCCGACCCCCCTTCCCCAGTGCGCCAAATAGTCCGCTCAATACTAGCAATACCCTAATTAATCAGCTATGCCGCACCCATACTTGCCCTCGTGGTGGCACTGTAAATCCTGGATGTTCGCTCCACGAACCGGTCGTTAGATCTAAAGAAAACGAAATCACCATAGCATCTAACCCAATCCACATACCATGCTTGCTTAGATCACTCATTACCATGTCATATTAACTAGTTCATATTAACCATAATCTTATTAATGCATAATTAAATGATATAGTTGTTTTCCCATCCCGATTAGTTAAACGAAGCAAAGGTAAAAGCCCTTCCCGACTCTCCATGTATCCCAAGTGACATGGCTGGTCAAACAAGATTAATAAAATTATATATTGGGTTTCCCATCAATTTGACACAAGCAATGCAGTTTTGCAAACAAACCATTTATTGTAAAAACAGGATCAATATGTTCAAGAACACATTCCTTGCTCTTGGGCTTGATTGGGATCAAAGACTTCAAAATTCTGGTACTGGAGGTCCTCCGCAACACTCTCTAGTGCAAATACGTCTGAACCGCGCAATAACATACAAGACAAGAATTATAATCAATAAGTGCACATATATTACTCAATATGTTATGCCATGCATGATTAATGCAAATGCGAAGCAAAACTAGTTAATGAGTTACTATTAATGTTCACTAATCACTTACAATGGTTATTAACAAGTTTACACAAGTTCATGTTGATATTACATCAAATTGGAATTAATTCATCATTAAATGAATCTGGGGACCGGACAAGTCCGCTGATGGCCAGACTAGTCTGCCCTACGCAGAACCAGCGAATCAGGATTTTCTAGATCGATGTGAATTTGGAGAAACGGGGTTGAATTCACGTGAGAAAGAGGAAGTAGAAGGTATACCAGGTGTTTAGAACTCCAAGAAATCAAGAGTTTTGGAGGCAACACTTGGATCTTGACGATCTAGGATTGATGAAGAAACTTGAAGGTGACTTGTTGATGGAGAACAAAAACTTGATGGAGATCTTGATCACTTGATCCTCTTTCCTTTCCTCTTATTCTTCTTCTTGCTCGGGATCTCCTTCTCCCTCCTTGGCGGCGGCTATGCAAGAGCTAGGGTTTGGTTGTGATTCAAAAGTGGCAAAAAGATGTGAAAATAGGGTGTTTGGTCGTTTATATAAGAGTGGATGGCTAGGGTTTGATGGAGTTCGATTTTGGAGGGGGTGGAGGCCGGTGTAGGGTCCCACATGGGCTCCAGAAGAGTTAGACACGACGTCCTTAGGCCCTCTTAAGGTAAAACCCGACAACATGTCATGGGACAAAAGATCAACTCGGAATCGTGATCACCGGACAAGTCCGCGCAAGGTCGGTCTAGTCCGGTATTAGTTAGAGAAAAATTGGATAAGTTCGTACCAAATTGGACAAGTCCGAACTTAGTCAGAGAGGAAAACGGATGAGTATGACCAAAATTAGACAAGTCCAATTTTAGTTAGAGAGGAACACAGACAAGTCCCCTAGATATCGGACTAGTCCGCACAAGCCTAGGGACTTGGCAAAATTTCAAGGAATTAGAATATCGAACTAGTCCGCAAGGGACCGGACTAGTCTGAAAATTGTACAGAGACGAAATTGTACTAGTCCGCAGCATAAACAGACATGTCCGAGGGAGGTCAGAGAGAAATCATACTAGTCCTCACCAAAAACGGACTAGTCCGCACTCCTCAGAACTTTTGAGTGTGGTTTTGCGCCTAATTCATTTTAAACTCATTCCTTTTATGTGGATTAATGTTAAACATGTATATGAACTTATGAAATGCATGATGCATGAAAATGAGGGTGTTACAAGTATTGAGTCATCAATGTATTGTGCTTCTATGTAGGTTACACGCATGAGGAATTAGAACATTTGGATTGTGGATTCAGGTTGATCACTCCACATGACCGATAACAAAGATTGGTTCTCCTCCCTCTCTTTTGTGTCATGTGTAGAGAGTGTTATTTTTGCCGATAATTCTTCAACTTCTATAATTGCTAAGGGTTCGGTTAGAGTTAATAATCATACACTTCGAAAGATGTGGCACTTTTTAAAAATTTGAAATACAACTTGCTTTCTATTTCACAATTGCTAGATGAAAATCAGGAAGTTACTTTCACTAAAAAAATGCTGCAAGGTTGTAGATTCAAATAGAGCTCATATTTAACATGTCTTAATTTGGAAGAGTTTTTAAAGCTGATTTTGATATGTCATCCTCTAAGCATAGGTGTCTAGTTGCTAATGATTCGAAAGACTTATATTTTTTGCATCGTAGACTTGGTCACGTAGGCTTTGATCATCTCACGCGTATTAGTGCTCTTGATCACATACGTGGGATGCCTAAGCTTAAAGGGGACAAAGAAATTGTGTGCTCTTCTTGTAGACATGCTAAGATGGTTGAAAGTTCACATGATCCTCTCACAATGACCATGACAGCTGAATCAGGACAACTTTTGCACCTTGACACTGTAATCCTTCACATGTTCAATCTTTTGGAGGTAAATGGTATGTTCTTGTGATTGTTGATGATTATTCTAGATACTCTTGGGTTTACTTCATGTCATCTAAGAATGAAGCTTTTAATCACTTTAGAAGTTTAGTTCTTAGACTTTCACTTGATCATCCAGGATCTTTAAAAGCAATTAGAAGTAATAATGGAACTGAATTTAAAAATCAATCTTTTGGTCACTGTTGTGCTAAAAAAGGAATAGATCATCGATTCTCTTCACCCTATGTACCTCAAAAAAATAGTGTCATAGAGAGAAAGAACAGAACCTTAGTTGAGATGGCTAGGACTATGCTTGATGAATATCAAACTCCTAGGAAATTTTGGGATGATGCGATTGCCACTGCTTGTTATGTTTCAAATCATGTTTTTTTGCGTGCTAAGCTAGGAAAAACACTATATGAACTCCGGTTTGGACATAGGTCTAGTGTCACACACATTAGGGTCTTTGGTTGGAAATGCTTTGTTAAGAAACATGATAATCTTGATAAATTTGAACCTAGATTTGTTGATGGCACGTTTCTCAGTTATCCATCACATACTAGAGGCTATCGTGTGCTTTTACTTGACACTAACAAAATTGTGGAGACTTGTGAGGTTTCTTTTGATGAAGCTAGCTCAATTACTAGTCCAGATCCATGTTTGCAGGGGAGAGTATTTTCATTGAAGAAGACAAAGAAGTGGTGCTGCTGCCCGAAAATTCAGAAGCAAATGACATTGATCACACTACTGATTTTGCACCACTACCAACACCAACAACTACTGTAGCTGGTACAGATCGTCCTCAAGTCACAAGTTCTTTGATTTGTGATGAACATGAATAAGAAGGAGCTTGTGAAGTGTCTACTCCCCTCCGCATCCTCAAAAGTCATCCTTCACAATAAATCATTGCAAGCTTGCACGAACGAGTTACACGGTCCAGGTTTTGTGATTCAAACTCTCATGCTCATTCTACTTTTGTTGCTTCTTTTGAACCCAAACATATATCACACGCATTCACTAATGAAGCTTGGATTATTGCCATGCAAGAAGAGTTAGAAAATTTTGAAAGAAATAATGTTTGGAAACTTGTACCTCCATCTCAAGGTCACACTCTAATTGGAACTAAATGGGTGTTTGAAAATAAACAAAGTGAGGATGGGGTTGTGATTAAGAATAAGGCTAGGTTGGTTGCTCAAGGTTTCATACAAGTTGAAGGTTTAGATTTTGACGAAACTTTTGCTATTGTTGCTAGATTAGAAGTCATAAGAATTTTGTTAGCTTTTACTGCATCAAAAGGTTTTAAACTATGTCAAATGGATGTTAAAGGTGCTTTTCTTAATGGCTACATATATGAGGAGGTTTATATCAAGCAACCACCTGGTTTTGAAAATCCGGTTTTCCTAATCATGTTTACAAACTGTCCAAAGCCTTGTACGGTCTCAAACAAGCCCCTAGAGCATGGTATGATAGGTTAAAATCATTCTTACTAGAAAAGGGGTTTACCATTGGCAAGGTTGAATAAACTCTTTTTGTTCTTAAGCATGGCAATGACTCATTATTCATTCAAGTGTATGTGGATGATATTATATTTGGTTGTGCTTCTCATGATCTTGTGTCCAAGTTTTCAGCTATGATGAGTTCAGAATTTGAGATGAGTATGATGGGAGAACTCACGTACTTTTTAGGGCTGCAAATCAAACAAACCAAGGAGGGTACTTTTGTGCATCAAACGAAGTATACAAGATACTTTCTTAAGCGCTTCAACATGGATAAAATTAAGCCTCTTCGGACACCAATGGAACAACGACGACAGTTGAACTTGATGAAGATGGTGACCCGGTTGATCAAAAAAAATATAGAAGTATGATTGGATCACTTTTGTACCTCACAGCATCAAGACCGGACATACAATCCAGCGTATGTCTTTGTGCATGATTTCAATCTTCCCCATGTGCTTCACATCATCAAGCCCTCAAAGGAATTCTCAGGTACTTACATGGAACTCAAGAATTTGGCATTTTTCTTCCTTCTTCCTCAACTATTACTTTGAAAGCTTTTCCGGATCCTGATTTTGGTGGTTGTAGAATTGATAGGAGAAGTACTTCGGGTTCTTGTCATTTTCTTGGTAATTCACTTGTTGCTTGGTCTTCTAGAAAACAAAATTCAGTTGCACAATCTACAGTCGAATCTGAATATGTACTGCTGCTAGCGCTTGCTCACAAATTCTTTGGATTGTTCAAACACTTAAGGACTATGGGGGATAGTTTCCTATTGTTTTGCGATAACAGTAGTGCCATTTGCATTGCTAAAAACTCCGTGCAACATTCTAGAACAAAGCACATTGACATTAGGTATCACTTTCTCTGTGATAATATTGAAAAAGGAAACATTGTGCTTCATCATGTAGATACCGAACAACAGTTGGCTGACATTTTTACAGAACCTTTGGATTTCACCCGATTTTGTTTCATTCGTAGTGGAATAGGGATTATGCGTCCTCATGGCTTAAATTGAGGGAGAGTTTTCAAACTCGAGAAGTCTATGTGTAAATTTGAATTTAAAATAATATGAGCATAGTATTTCATACATATATGACTTTGTGATTCCTTTTACATGCTGAAAGTTCTTATTACATTACTCATGTTATAAATTTTTGTAGTTTTTGCCATGGTTAGCAATTGGAATAATTACTTACACTAAATCTAGTCATGATCAAACTTACTTGCTGTTTTGAACTTGTTGCATGCTCACAAGTGCTTTTAATTATAAAAAATTAATCAAGTAATCAACTCACATGTTGAGTTTTATGTTCAAATAAAAAATTGAGAAAAGATCAAGAGAGTATGCATGCATCACACTTCTTCTTTTGAGATTGCTTATCATTGCACTTAGATATGAACTTAGAAGAAGTTGTGTATAAATAAAACCATGTCCTTAAGTTTCCGATTGTAAATTACATAGGCTTGGCTTGGTTGGTTAGAATAAGGTTGATGTGGCATATAATCTCTTGCAAATGTCATATAATCTGAATTTGTGCTTTAAAAATGATAAAAATGCAGCAACAAGTGTCATGCTTTCATGTTTTGGAATAGTTAAGTTTGTGAGATCATGACTTCCTTAAATTGAAAATTACACTTGATCTCTAGTATGGCTTACACTACTTTATGTATCTCATTGATGTTATAGTGTAAGTTACTTGATAGTATGACTTGGATGAGCTTTGTTTTATATGTATATGTTATAATATGCTCATAACTATTGAAATTTCTCTTTTGAATCTTGCTGAATACATTTTCAAAGGGAGAGAAATATGGATAGGGGGAGAAATATTTGTTTTTGAAATTTCTTTCTCATTCGATTTTTTTTGAAATTTCTTTCTCATTTGATTTTCAAAAGGGGGAGGAAATTGTGTTCAAAACTTTTCATGCGAATAAGCCAATGTTCGGATTTTAAGTGGTATTGCCAATGCATTCATCAAGGGGGAGATTGTGAGACCTATGTGTGTTGAATACATTGAATATTTTGATAAAAGTTTTGAATATTGTCAAAACACACTTTTCATCGAGGTCCAAGCTCCGGCAAGGTCCGACGATAGGTCTAACATGCTTTGGGTAGCTCCGACAAGGTCCGACAATAGGTCCGACATGCTTTGGGTACCTCCAGCAAGGTCCGACGTGAAGTCCGACAAACATTGGCTAGGTCCGACGTAAGGTCCGATTAGCTTTGGCTAGGTCCAGCGCAAGGTCCGGTTAGTTTTGGCAAGGTCCGACGCAAACTTCGGTTATCTTTGGCAAGGTCCGGCGCAAGATCGCAGTGGTTCTGCTTTTAACTTGCTTTATTTTAAACTTGCTTTACACTTATAGAAAGATTTGCTTAGTACTTTTGGACTAAGTTTTTGATGTTTTTTGGCTGATTATGGTGGTTAAACAATTCTGTGGTTTGCAACATGCTTACGTGAGGTGCTCACGTAAGGTGTTGTGATTATCGGACTAACGAGAGTCAAGTCGAGGACTTGTGCTAGGAAGAATTAGTTGTTTATTCATGTGCAGGTGTTGCTTGAGGTCAAGACATGGCTGGTGACGGGATCCATTGAACTAGTCTTAGGGAGGAGATGAGGTTCAACAACTAAGTTCGAGAGGAATTGTGGTTGAGTTGATCGAGAGGTCATGCAGCATGTTTGGATCAAGAACAATGCATATGAATGTATTGTGGACGTTGTTGGAAGGTGTTTGCACATGTGCAAGGATTTCATGGACGTGGCAACATGGTTTCAAGGCGTGATGAAGAGAAGTGCATGTATAGAATGGGTCGGAAAGGTCAAACTGGCTGGATTATGTCTCAGGCTGAGGCTGAGGTGGTTATGGTTTGTTTTTTGAAGGTTTAAAGTTTGTGTCGGTGGTTTGGAACCGGCAGATCTCCCTACACTACTAAAGTGATAGGGGAGTTTGATGTTCAGTGTGGGCGCGCGGAGATTCAAGAAGGTGAATAAGAATTGGCACAGGAGACACAAGAATTTACGTGGTTCGGGCCGCCTCAGCGTAATACCCTACTCCACGGGTGTGTTGATGTTGTATTAGCAATATGAGCTTGTGATGAGCGTATGAGGCGCGTGTGTGTCTCCGAGTGTTTTTTATGTGTATCGTCAGCCTGTCCTTTTATAGTACAAGGGCAGGCCGTTACAGGTTAGCCTGGCCCGACATGTGGCCCCGGCGGTTAATAGTATTGATACACGTTTAATTGCTCTTAATGATCCTATAACAGGCTTTGACAGCACCATTACAGGTGTTAAGATCGTCCGTTTAAGTGTCATTAATATGGCATTAAAGACACTTAATCGGGTCTTGAAGTCCTTGGTTCTCCTTTGAAGATCCGGAGCCGTTGCGGGGTCTTCCGGAGGCTAAAAGCTGAAGATCCGACGGTAGGACACGTGGCAGCTCCGGAGCTTGCTGTGGGAAACAGGTAGCTCCGGGACTACCTGACACGTGTCAGGTCCGGAGCTTCTCTCGGTCAGGGGATAAGTCCGGGGGCGCCATTTCGGTACATGGTCCGGAGCTTCCCCCTTGTGGGCGGTAGCTCCGGTTTGGTGGTACACGTGGCGACCCAGGGATTAACCATGTTGGAGAAGCGGGTCCGGTTATGTATGACATGTGGGCCTTAGAGGGTCTTCAAACCAAGTAGATGATTTTCCTTTGAGATCTTTATAAACACAAGGGGTGTACGGTTTCTAGGATACCGACAGTGGCCCCCTAGACCTACCTCCGGGGAAGTCATTCCGCCGGAGGTGGGTCCATCTCCGCGACCTTTGAACTGAGTCTTCAAGAGTCTTTGAGGGTGCCGTTGGCAAGGACTTGGAATTAAATCCTCACCACATGGCGTATCCCGCGTGCGGCAGATGAGATCTTTGGCGTGCGGATCTCACGCAATTGAAGGTCGCCAGTTCCCGATACGAAAATCGTATCGGTTCCGCGCGCCTTGTCAGGCCGCCGCCTTTGGGCTTCCCGCCTCTTGATGACAACCGTTCGCCTGGGTAAGAACCTCGACTTGATCTTCGGGGTGGTCCCAGGCCCGCTTGTCATCGGCTGGGTGAATTTTTTGGGTGGTACCTTCGACTTCCTTGCGGTTTCCATCCGAACGCCGTGAGGGCTTACTTAAGAAGGAAAGTGCGCACCGTCGGGAGTTCTTTACGCCTCTCATCTGATCTTGCGCTCAAACTTCCATCTCGTGCTTCGCTCTTCTTCTCTTGCCTAGCCGTGCCGCGATGGAGTTGGGTCTCCGCGAAAGTCGCTTGAAGACCGAAGGCGATTTGAAGAAGGTCCGAGCCCTCATGGGGTGGTCCTCGGACTTCTTCAACCGCTTAGTCCGTGCCGGCGGAGAGCTCCCCTTCGAGAAGGAGCACGCTGGCGAAATGGTGTACTTTTCTTCGTACGCCATGGTGGGGTTGATCCCACCTTTTTCTTCCTTTTTCTTGATGCTGCTAGACTTCTATGGTCTGCAGTTATATCATCTTGGCCCTCACTCCATCCTCCTCGTGTCTCTCTTCGTCCACTTCTGTGAGATGTGGGTGGGTATCCCCCCCTGCATTGAACTCTTCCGGACCTTCTTCACCGTCCATACCACCGGTAGGAGCAATGAGTACCTTGGCTTCTACTACTTCGTGAAGCGCAAGAAGTGCCCATTCAAGTACCTCCGGTCGTTCCCTTCTGGGAAGTGGGACGACTGGAAGAAGGACTGGATAGTCATCCGGGTGGAGGAGCACGAGAAGCTGGAGCTGCCCGAATGCCTCCCCAACATTGACACAACGATCTAGAGTGAAGCTCCGGTGCTGGTGGACGCTTTCAACCCTGCTTTGACCAGGATCCGCCAATGCGTGGAGGGAGGATTGACCCCTCAGGCGGTATTTTGCAATTTCCTGGTCAACAGGTGGGCGCCGCTGAAGAGGAGGGAGAAGCTCGCTTGGGCTCTCAACAGCGTGATGGATGACGACCGAGTTGAGACTGGGTTGAAGTCCAACATGGCAGGGAGAACCGTGGAGTTCCACCTCAAGAAATTCCAACACGGCATCGACGTCGACGGTGATGACTTGACTCCCCCGTCGGCCTTCCTCCCTTTGAACATGGAAGTGGAGTTCAGCAGGGAGCTCCAGCGAAAGATGCCCGTGCTTGACGATCTTGGTGTCGTCGAGAGAAGATCAACCACCAGGGTGGCAATCCCCGGAATGCCTGAAGATGGCTCCGTCCCTGCCCCAAAGCCAAGGGTCGAGGTCGTCGGCAAGGGCAAGGAGCTGGCGGATGAACCCGAGAGCCGGAAGAGGAAGCTGCATCATGCCGACGGAAGGTCCGTCAAGCCCGCTACTTCCGCCTCGGTTCCTTCTCCCCAGAGGGGAAGGTCTTCTGCCACCGCAGCGACTGTCCCCGTAATGGGGTCCTCCCGGAATGAGACCGTTCCTGCAGTGGGGTCCTCCCGGAGCGCGTCGGTTCCCGCAGTGGGATCCTCCCGGGGTGTTAGCTCCGGGCGCGCGACTCCGGCACCTGGGCCGGTGGAGGCCTCCAGGTCCGGTGGTTCCTCCCGATCGAGGAGAGCCTCGACCCGGGAAACGCCCGTGGCCACGACAAGTTCTGGGGGGCCTTCCGGAGCTTCTACACCGACTATGGCCAGCCCAGAACGCCCGGGAAAAAGGTTCCACGCAAGGTGGTGCGGAAGCCTCCCAAGGTAATTTTTAATCTCTACCTTGTACAATTATTTTAATCGTTGCAACTGTTTGTTAATTTTCTTCGTCCATCGTCTGCAGCGTCCCCAAGAAGGGGAGTGAGGCTCCACCCTCAGCCTCAGTGTCTGAGGCCGTGAAGGTGGGAGCTTCTGCTCCTGTCCCGGTGCCGCCCCAAGTGGTGGCTAAAGCTGCGACAGCTCCGGCGCCGGCTGTCGTGGTCATGGACCTCGACTCGTCCCCAGAAGTTCCCGTGGTAGCGCCGGAGCACTGGAGTGAAGACATGCCAGCGGCACCTGTCCTGGAAGTTGAAGCTCCGGGTCCTGGTGCTGCAGTGAGGGAAGCTCCGGCTGTTGAGCCGGAGGAAGTAGTAATCCCGGCCTCTGAGCCGGAAAGTGTCGAAGTCCCGGCGGTTGAGCCGGCGGTGATTGAAGCCCCGGCATGCGAGCCGGAAGATGAGGTAGTTCCGGCAGTTGGGCCGGCTACTTCTGAAGCACCGGCAGCTGAGCCGGTTATTGTTGGAGCTCCGGTCACAGGTCCGGACGATGTTGAAGATCTTCTGGCTCCTGTGCCGGTGGTTGAAGAGGTGACGGAGCTTGAGCCTCCGTCAGAAGAGGTGCCCAGACCGGAGCCAGTAGCGGCTCGTGCTCCAGAGGCGACGACGCCAGAGGTGCCTGCGGCCGAGCCGGAGTGCCCCAGCGAAGTCGTTGGCCCCCAGCCCGAGGGGGTGAACGAAGATTTGGCGGCGGGGCCTTCTTCGATGGCGACTAAGGCCATCCCGAAGGACGGCCCTAGTGCCATGGAGTCCCAGGGGACCACTCTTGTAGAGTGGGACCCAATTTTTGTATCTGAAGACCCGCTGGAACCAGTGGTGGAGACCCCAACAGGTCCGGAGCCAATCCCGTTGTCGCTATCCATTGACAACGCATGTTCCAGTCTGCGTCAAGTCCAGCTAGCCTTCTTCCGCGACAGCAAGGCTCTTGAAGAGGAGCGCCAAACCCTTAGGCGGTGGCGTAACTGGCTCTACTTCGAGACCAAGCTGGCTCAATCGAGGCTAGCGGATGACAAGGAGTGGATCAAACGGGAGAAGGTCCGCCTGGAGTACTGGGGTAAATTACTGGATGACAGGGAGAGTATGACTCATGCCCTCGACGCTCAATCTCAGGAGATCTACGATCAGGCCAAAGCTGCCAATAACGCGGCCGATGCGCGCCACGAACAGCTTGAGGCCATTAACACCGCACTCATCAAGCACCGAGAGGCACTTGAAGAGAGGGAGAAACGGCTCGAGGATGAAGAGCAGAAACTCCTTGAGCCGCGGGATGATGTCCTGAGGAGGGAAGAGGAGCTCGCCGAGAAGGTAGCTCTGGCTGACAAGGGCCTCGAGGAGCGCGCCAAGAAATTGGAAGAGCGCTGCCAAGAGGAAGAGGAGAAGACCTGGGTGCGAGGGCAGGAACTCTACGAACAAGAGTGTGCCCTTGTTGCCCGGGAGAAGAAAGTGAGGGGTAGGGAGAAGGACCTGGTCGAGCGCCGGAACAAGATCCACCTCCGGGAGGAGGAGCTCGGAAAACTCGAAAGGCGGGTTGCTGAAAAGATTCAGCAAAACGCCAAAGAGGTTGAGCGCCTCGCCCGCGAGAATTCCGAACTGACGGCGGCCAAGAGATCCCTGGAAGAGATGAAGGGCTTAAGGACTGCGGACTCCCTACAGATTTGGGAGTTCCTGGGCAAGGCCAACGATGCGCTGACACCGATGGGTTTCAGCCCCGTGCGCCCGGATGATACGGAGCTGGAGCTGGACCTAGCGCTGCAGGCGTTGAGCACAGTAGGTCATCGCGGACCAACTGGAGGTTGAGGGGCAATCCCTGGCGAAGAACGTCGCAGAATATGTGCTGACGTGCTACACCAGCCGGAACTCTCAATTTCCTCTGGACCTGGTGCTTGAAGGCCTCGTCGAAGGAGAAGGCGAAGCTACCCAAGCCAGCGTATCAGAGGTCGCCCAGAAGGTCGCCCAATTCTTCCATAGGGTCTAGGACCATCTCTGTAATTCTCACTTGTATTTTTTCTTCTTCTTCCTCAATTTTGTAATCCCTTGTCTCCATATGTAATCTCTTGTCTCCAGATAAATGAAATCCCCAAATTTTGCGAATTTCACTTTTTGTCTTCAACATTCTCATCTTCACTTGGCCCCCTGGTAGATGTACACAATTTGATTGTGAACATGTACCAAGAGGATATTTTGCATTGTTGAAGACTCTTTTACTCCAAACTTGTAGAATTTAGGTTCGAAGTCTTCGATAGTGAAGGCCCCCTGAGATTTTCGGAGCTTAGAAGCTCCGACATTGTCTATTGCTGGAGCTTAGTAGCTCCGGCAATAGTCTCTATCAACGCTTAGAGCATTGATAGTTAACCCTCCGGGGTGTCGGAGCTTAGTAGCTCCGGCAGTGACCTTTGCCAACACTCCGTTTGTTGGCAGCAGACTCCATTTGCGGGGTCTTGTCACCATCTTTTATTCGGCGTCGACGGCTGACCCCCTTAGGGGAGTCGGAGCTTAGTTAGCTCCGTCTTTTCTCCATCAACGTGGATTTTATTTTTCCTGCACACTCAAGCCAAGAAAAAATGGTAAAATTTGTTTCTTGTCTATAACTTTGCCGCGGCTTATGACTCTCAAGAGGATTTTAAGTCGAACGCGATTCTAAATACAACCGAATGTGATGTCTTTTATTTTAGATCCAACTGTACACGGACCCGCCTTACTTCGGCCTGCCGGGGTGTAGGTAGAGTGGCGTACTTAGGGTGCTTGACCAGGCTAAGTCGATAGCACACTCCGGCCCTAGATTGGCTTGGCGGCTTTCAGGCGAGTTGGCCATGAACAATATTTGAATCCAAAAGAACCGACAATAAAACTCGAATCGTATTTAAACCAGTCGAACTAAAAAATTTCTTAAGAATTGCACGTCTTCGTTATAGACAAGAAAGAGAAAAATAAAAATGTTGAGCCTGTACAAAATAAATGCACGTGGAGTCTATTTCACATGAAGATGTCTTTCATTATAGGTCCGGGGTACGGGGGAAACAAGTACACTCTTAGGGTACGGAACCAGGCTAAGCATGTTTCATTTCTCGTTTGACCCAGGGTAGTTAGCCACACTTTTAGTCCGGAGACTGTGTCAAGTGCTGCATGAACTTTGCGGACCTTTCGGGAAAGGTCCGGCTGTTCTCCCGGAGGAACTACCCGACTCTGTACAATGACTCTATAACATACATCTCAAGTTACTCAAGACTCACCTCCGTGGTGTTAAGTGTAGAACTTACGGAGGTGCTCGATGTTCCAAGGATTTGGGAGAGGTATCCCATCCTCAGTAGCCAAGCGAACACTTCCGGGACGGGATACTTTAATCACTCGGAAGGGCCCCTCCCAGCCGAGGGAGAGTTTGTTTAACCCTTCTCTAGATAGTATTCTCCGTAGCACCAGATCGCCTTCCTCGAGCTGCCGGTTGTGTACATGCAGTTGGTGATAACGCCGTAGAGCTTGACGATATCGGGCATTCCGAACAGCTGCTTGGCACCTTCCCTCCTCAAGGAGGTCTAGGTCTTCACGCCGGAGCTGGTCCTGCGCGGCTTCGTCGAAGGTCCGGACCCGGAGCGAACCCAAGGTGATATACCTTTTGGACGACGCTAGGTCCATCTTCATTGAGATCCAAGTGGCCGTTTGTTGCCATGAGGATCTTTATGAGCTTTGCCTTGTCCATGCCAAACTTCTTAAGTATGTCCTGCGTGTACTTGGTTTGGCTTATGAATGTCCCTTCCTTTTGTTGCCGCACTTGGAATCCCAAGAAGTACTTTAATTCTCCCATCATTGACATTTCAAATCTGTCTGTCTTGATTTTGCTAAATTCCTCACAAAACGATTGATTAGTTGACCCAAAAATTATATCATCAACATAAATTTGACAAATGAAAAGATCATTGTCTAAATTCTTTGTGAATAGAGTATAATCTACTTTGCCAATTTGAAAACCATTCTCAATTAAGAAATCTCTAAGACACTCATATCAAGCTCTAGGAGCTTGTTTGAGGCTGTAGAAAGCCTTACGCAATTTGAATACGTGGTTGGGGAACTCTTCGTCTTCAAACCCGGGTGGTTGCTCCACGTACACCTCCTCCTTGATTGGTCCGTTGAGGAAGGCGCTTTTTACATCCATTTGATACAACTTGAAATCATGGTGAGTAGCATATGCAAGTAATATTCTAATAGATTCAAGTCTAGCTACTGGAGCAAAAGTCTCATCCGAATCCAAACCTTCGACTTGTGAATAACCTTTGGCCACAAGTTGTGCCTTGTTCCTTGTCACCACCCCGTGTTCGTCTTGTTTGTTGCGGAAGACCCACTTGGTGCCGACGATGTTTGCATTGGGTCTTGCCACAAGTTCTCATACTTCGTTCCGCTTGAAGTTGTTCAATTCTTCTTGCATTGCCACCACCCAGTCTGGATCTTTCAATGCATCTTCAACCCTGCATGGTTCCAAAAAGGATACAAACGAATAGTGTTCACAAAAGTTAGCTAAGAGAGATCTGGTGGTTACTCCCTTTTGGATGTCACCGATGATGTTGTCGATTGGGTGATCCCTTTGGACGCATTGGTGTACTCTTGGGTGTGGCACTTGAGGAGTTGTGTCTTCATGATCATCTACTTCTCCCCCTAAGTAGTTGCCTTCGTTGACTTGTTGATCATCTTCGTATTCATGTGGTTGATCTTGTGCTGAAGCTCCCCCTTGATCGTTGATCTCCTCCTGTGGTTCATCTTCCTCATGTACGTGTGGAGGTGGCTCTTGTGGTCGAACTTCACCTAGAGCCATTCTTTTCAATGCTTGATAGGGAGCTTCTTCTTTACCTAGTTCACATGGATCAACTTGCTCCTTTTGGGAGCCATTAGTCTCATCGAACACTACGTCACGTGCTATTTCAACGAGTCCGGAGGCCTTGTTGAAAACACGATAGGCGTAAGTGTTTGAATCATAACCAAGCAAGAAACCTTCATCGGACTTCGAAGCGAACTTTGAAGTCCTAGACTTCTTGTTCAGGATATAACATGGAGAACCGAAAACTCGAAAATATGAGATATTTGGTTTATTACCGGTGAGTAGCTCATAGGATGTCTTTTTGAGTAGTCGATGAAGATAGAGTCGATTTATGGCGTGGCAAGTGGTGTTAATCGCTTCCGCCCAAAATCGATCTGAGGTCTTGTACTCATCGAGCATTGTTCTTGCCATCTCTATGAGTGTTCGGTTCTTTCATTCGGCAACTCCATTTTGTTGTGGCGAGTATGGCGCTGAAAATTCGTGCTTGATACCCTCTTCATCAAGGTACTCCTCCACTTGTGTGTTCTTAAACTCTGTGCCGTTGTCGCTTCCAATACTCTTGATTGTCAATAAGAATTCGTTTTGAGCTTGCTTGAAGAATTTCTTGAGTGTTCCTTGTGTTTCTGACTTATCGTGCAAAAAGAAAACCCAAGTGAAGCGAGAAAAGTCATTAATAATAACTAAACCATATTTGTTACCGCCGATGCTTATGTAAGCAATTGGACCAAATAAGTCCATGTGAAGTAGTTCGAACGGTCTTGTTGTAGTCATGACATTCTTTGCGGGATGAGGTGCTCCAACTTGCTTCCCGGCTTGGCACGCGCTACAAGGCCTGTCTTTCTCAAAAACAACATCCTTCAAACCGCGGATGTGATCGCCCTTGAGGAGTTTTTGAAGATTCATCATGCCAACATGCGCTAGCCGTCTATGCCACAACCAACCCATGTTGGTCTTTGCAATCAAGCATGTGTCAAGTTCGGCTTTATCCTTGTTGAAGTCAACGAGGTAAAGCTTTCTCTTCAACATACCCTTGAATGCAATGGAACCATCACTCCTCCTAGAGACGGTCACACCCTCGTTAGTGAACAAGCAATTATAACCTTTTTCACATAGCTGAGATATAGACAGCAGGTTATAATCTAAGGATTCAACATGTAAAACATGAGAAAGTGTGTGTGTGTGTGTAGAAGATATTGCAATTTTACCGGTACCGAGCACCCTTCCTTGACTATTATCTCCAAAGTAGATGCCTTCGTTTGGGTTCTCATTCTCTTCATATTCCACGAACATCCTTCTTTCTCCGGTCATATGGTTGGTGCAGCCACTGTCTAGCACCCATTTGGATCCACCGGAGGAATAGGCCTGCAAAAACAAATTATGCTTTGGTTTTAGGTACCCAAGCTTGCTTGGGTCCTTGAAGGTTAGTTACAATACATTTGGGCACCCACAGATGAGATTTGGTGTTCCCATGGCATGGCCCAACATAATTAGCATAAACCTTGCCAAGATTATTTCTCATTAACACATAGGAGGCATCAAAGCTTCTAAAGAGTAATTGTTGTTGTTTGTATACAGGGCTAGTCTGGGAGGCCGGACTTGTCCAGAGGACCGGACTTGTCCGGACACTCACCAGACTAGTCCGGTGTTTGTGTGAGTTCAGGTTTTTACCCTTCGACTTATGAGTTTGAGAGGGTCTTTCCTTTACAAAGGAAATCCTCCCCTTGTTATTCTTATGACTTCTAGCATGTTGCTTTTCATCATAAGAGTAACCAATGCCATACTTGACATTTGGAGGTCTTTGGACCAAGTATGCACTACGTGCATAGTTGATCTTCTCCTTGTCAAATATGTCACATTGGTAGGATTTTTATCCTTTGTGGAGGTTGACTTCTCCTTCAAACTGGTGTCTATTTTACTACATGTGCACATATGAGCAAAGTCAGTTTTAGTGGATTGAGAAGGTGAACTTGAAGAGGAGTAAGGTTCACTTAGCTTGAGTGACTCAACTTGCACTTCAAGGATCTTGTTAACCTTGATCAGGTCAGCAAGTTGGTCCTTGATTGCAACATTTGAGTTAGTTAACTCCAAGCAAGCTTTCTTGCTTGAAGCTAACTCAAGCTCCACTGAATTGTTTTTCTCCTTTTCAAGTTCTAGAAGTTTGTCAAGTTCGACATACTCCTCCTTTTGGAGATAATCATGTCCTCTTGACGATGAATCAACCTCTCCTTCTCAACAAGTTGATCAAGTAAAAATTTCATTTTTGTTGCAGCTTTCCTATCTAGACCACTAAGCATGTATTCATCATCACTAATTATTTCATCATCACTAGAGTAGGAATGCACGGAAGGGGTTTTGATGATTACCTTGCATTTACCTTCCTTTGCCATAAGGCAAGTGTCATTTCCCTTCCTTGCGCCGAGTGTGGGGAAGAGTGTAGATTTCTTGGACGTGCTCTCGATGGCTACGCTAGCCATCTCTTCTTCTTCGAATGATGAGGACTCATCGTTTGAGTCCCACTCCTTCCCAATGTGTGCTTGTTCGGCTTGCTTCTTCTTCTTGAAGAATTTCTTAGGTTGAGGCTTGTATTCTTTGGTCTTCTTCTTGTTCTCCTCATATGGGCAATCAACTATAAAGTGGTTATACTCACCATAATTATAGCATGCCCGCCTCAACTTTGGCTTCGTTCTTTCCTTGTACTTCCTTCACTTGATTTTTTCCGTTGTCTTTTCTTCATTATTCTCTTGAACTTTTTTCATGAATAATATCATGTCCTCTTCATCTAGCTCATTGCTCTCGTCGTCACTATCTTCCTCTAGTTGTGCTTCCCTTGCTTCTTTGGATAGAGGCTCGAGGGTGGACTTTAGAGCAACCCCTTTCTTCTTAGCCGAGGTGAGATCGACAATTTCCTTGACGTGCTTTGCTTGTCTTTCCATCATCTCAAAGTTGATGATTTTTCAAAGCAATTCATCCGGAGTCATCCTTTTGTATCTGGGGCTTTCTCTAATCATGGAGCATAACGTGACATTGCGAGACATAAAGGCTCTAAGGATGAGCTTTACCACCTCGTGGTCATTCCACTTCTTGCTCCCGTATGATCGAACTTTGTTGACAAGTGTCTTCAATCGATTATACATATCTTGGGGTGACTCATCTTCCTCAATTGTGAATCTTCCTAGTTCGCCTTCGATCATCTCAATCTTTGCTTCACGCACATGTCGGTCACCTTCATGTGCAGTTTGTAGTGTATTCCATATCTCCTTAGAAATTTCGAGTCCATCCACCTTGGTGAACTCGTCCCGACTAAGTGAGGAGGTGATTACAGCTGTGGCTTGTGCATTTCTATGAATGACCTGTTCTTGGCTTGGGGTGAGCTCTTCGTTGTCGTCCGGAATATCTATCCTTGTGCATACAACATGCCATAGACTTGGGTTGAGGGGAATCAAATGCATTTTCATATTCTGCCTCCACATTGAGTAATCACTTCCATCGAAGTGTGGGGCTTTTCCAAGTGGGATAGATAAGTAATGATTGTTATTTGAATTTAGACGATCATAGTTAAAAGGATATCGGGAGTAGTCAGTGTGACTACTCCCCTTCTTCTTCTCTTCAACTTTCACTTTCCCTTTGGAAAGTGCCTTCTTTCTGAGGAGCGCCTTTAGCTCCAGCGTCTCCTCATCGTTGTCCTCGAAGTCTTGAATGGCTTCGAGGTACTTCTCCACTTTTTGGGTCTTGTCGTTGTTAACCTTCTCTTGGTTGTTGATTTTGTGGGCGTCCTTCATGTCCGACATGATCTCTTCGAGTGGTTAGACTCTTTCTTGAAGAATCTTGCTCTGATACCAATTGAATGTGGGCCTAGAGGGGGGGGGGGTGAATAGTCCTTCTCGAAAATTGTCGGATCCTGCAACACTCAACAACAAGCTCAATACCAGAGATATTGGACTAGTCCGGTAAAGTGCGGACTAGTCCGGTGTTCACGGACTAAGTTGATTAAGCTAATTCGATTAGGTTGATTCTTTTATGTGTGCAGCAGAAAAATAGAACCAAACAAAGGTTTCACTATTATATATTGGATTATATCACAGTTAACTCTTATGTTTGACAATTCAACGTAAGATAAGCAATGATTGTTGAAACCCTAGATTATATTGATGAATGAGAATGATGAGCACCAAAACAAAACACAAGGATTTATCCCGTGGTTCGGCTACCACACAAGGCAACCTACATCCACGTTGAGGAGTCCACAAAGGACCGGGTCTTCTCCAACCCTACCCTCGTCGGATCGCCACGAAGGCCAATCCTCTTCCACTAACCACAAGAGGTGAATAACCGAATTCAAGGGGCCTTCTCACACGTTGAGAGCTCCCTTAGATTACAAAATAAATTTCCACCAAAAACACACTCAAAAGATTACAATTAAAATGCAGGAGTCTGTTAGAGAATCAAACCAAGAGCTCAATGTGATGTTCCAAGTGTCTCTCCAATGATCTAGAGTGAATCCTCAAAGGATTGATCGTTGTTGCACTTGATTTCGTGGAGAGATGTAGTTTTTGAGGCTCTTGGGAGGTGTGACGGCGCTAGGGTTCGAGAGAGTTCAAAAGAAGGCCGTGCACTTCTATTTATATGGGGTTTCTAAAAGTGACCGTTAGGGTTCAGAAAGTTCGGACTAGTCCGGTGTGCTGTGTGTAGCAAACCCTAAGTACCCCGAAATATCGGACTAGTCCGGCTGAAAACGGACTTGTCCGATTTTGCTACTGGAAATCTTCGGACTAGTCCGATATCCATCGGACCTGTCCGGACATGTGAAACCCTAAGTGACTTATATGACAAGTCCGCACTTGGAGGACTTGTCCAATGTAGATCAGAGGGTTTTTCGGACTAGTCCGTGTAGACATCGGACTTGTCTGAATTGAATCAGAAAGAATAGCGAACTAGTCCGGATACGATCGGACTTGTCCGATTTTGTGTGACTTGTGAATTGTTTTTAGGGCTAGTCCGTACTGGGGAGGACTAGTCCGATTCTAGTCAGAAGAATATCGGACTAGTCCGACAGATATCGGACTTGTCCAATCTGGTGCAGAAAGGTTATCGGACTAGTCCGCTTGTGATCGGACTAGTCCGGTCCTGTGTAACTTTGTGCAATGTGTGTGTTTAATTGTGATTGAGCTCTTGGGGTGTGTTTCCTTAACACACTCCATACACAATAATCTATTACTCTTCTTCCTTGAGTTCATCTCCACTTTGCTCCTCATCCTTCCTTCTTTTTGGTATTTTGCTCATTTTCCTATCATAGGCCTGCACTCATCTCAACAAATAGGTTAGGATCCCAATTGCTTGTCATAAATCATTCAAAACCCACAAGAGAGTCCTAGATGCACTTTCACTGGTCTAGAAAGAGGATGTGGAAGGTCATTGCAAAGGGGAGGGAGAGACTCATCTGTCGGAAAAGCATCCACCGCCGACGAGGTGAGGGGGTAGACTGGTATAGTCCAAGATGTTCCCTCCCCTCCCCAGTCCTCCCGGTGCTTCAGGAGTAGGCTTCGTGGGATATCCATAATATCTTCCACCATGGTGTATGCCAACACCCTTGTTAGGAAGGGGTCTTGTTTATTCCAGTACAACAACTTACCGAAAGTAGCGCAAGCTTGCTTGATAAAATGAAATTCTCTCAAGCCCAAAGGGAAACCAAGAAGTAGTACCCATACTTTTGTTGGTGATATGCCCAATAGGCAATCATAACAATTCGATTAAGGCGTGTTGGATACTTGATCCATAAGCAATTAGGGTACTAATGGGTCTGCGACCTAAAAGCCTATTAGTACGCCTATAAATACTAGGGGTAGGGTTAGGGGCTAATGACTCTACCACATGACAGCCCTAGCTGCCACCCCTCGCAGGCCTCACGTCGAGACCCTTGCCGCGCACGCGGTGCTAGCACACCGGCGCACGGCCTTCCTCCCCGTACGTGTGGACTCTATGGAGGCGCTGCTGCTACTGTTACGCTGATCGGCTGCGATCGTGATTGTCTACCTGCTATCGTGACGAGGACGAGGAGGAGACGAGCGAGATCGTCTGCTTCCGCTACACCGACGCGCGTCTACGTTCCGCTGCGCTGCGCGTCTAGTGGTAACAATCCATGACCTTTGTACTCGTAGGTTTCCTGGGTGATGCGATAGAGTTTCTAGAGTAGCGTACTGCCGATTTCCTAACAGCGGCATCAGAGCCGACTTGCATAGTTTTTGGTCTGGATCTTATTAGTAGATGGGATCTACTGCAGACATATTCATACGATGAATTTTATCACACGGTTTTGGGGTTTGGAATTGGTTAAAGTAGATTGTGATCGTATATGACTAAAGGGTCAGTTCGTGCTCCTTCTTTGTTGTGTGCGTAAATTGTCCCTACCGGCTGTAATCACCATCGGGACTAATCGCGTACATAGCTAATAGATTGAGCCAATAGACCACGGTCATGAGTCGCGATCTACTCGTGAATAACCAGTCACATCGAAAATTGAGGCATTCTGAATGGCTCGGATTCAGGTTGATTTGATCAATCCGATGAGATTCTGATAGTGATTTCATAGTTGCGATCTATGTAATTTCACCGCCGTTTTGTTGTCTGCTATAGCGATTGCATAATATAGTTTTGCGCTAGAAATCGTTCTACGCTTAACTCATTTTTGCAGGGAATGGTGTGAATGGTGTGGACTTAATGTGATGTGATGATCTATATGTAAATTCGTGCAGCCTGCGTGTTGCAAATTTAACACAACCGGGTTGAGGTTATCACATAATTGTATAACGGCCTGCGTGTCAACCTGTGATGTTTGATATCTCATGTAATTTATTTGGTAGCTATTAGTTGTATTAGCTTCTATTATTATTATGGAGATGTCTTCAAGCATGGTAGAGATGGAGATCACCACAAGAAGGGAGGCATGGCAGCTCAGATAATGATGGAACCATGGCGACGGAGACCATTATGATTTAGGGCCATACTATTCACAATGTGATATGATCATATACATGTGATGTTTATGTATTACTGTTCTTTTCATGCTTTTCATATGGTGGATGTTTTGTCATGATAGAATAGCTTCCCTCGAAAAAGTTGAGTATTTGATGTCATTTACCAATAAATGCACCTATGTTATTTTGATCGTTGTGTGGTAGGTTTGCCAAAGCAAAGTACCATCATCTATCATAATGCATAGGGTGAATGTTGGATATTCACATAAATATAGTGTTGGTTTACTCAACAAATCTATCAAAAAGGTTTTGGGCTTTATGGCATAGAGTTGGGAGTCGGGGCATTGGATGTCACCCAGCAAACAAGAATCATATAGGAATATGATTAACAATGGTTATTTACCTATGTCACTAATTTCCTAGCAGTGAAGCCAAAGCTCACTAAGAATTAGTGAATATGGATCTTGAACTACTATATGTCGTTAGAGGGAAGACGATGATCATATAGTGGTGATATCTTTTATTAAACTGTTAATAGAAGATTGGTACATAACATAGTGCTAAACCTTGCATATTTATTTTCTATTGTAGATAATGTCTGCTAGTAACAATTCTAGTTTCAATTTGTGATCTGTGCTTGAAAAAGAAAAGCTCAATGGAGACAAATGCTTCTTTGTGGGATATCCTAGGGAAACCAAAGGATATTATTTTTATAATAAAATAGAGGGTAAAGTGTTTACCTCTCGCAATGGTGTCTTCTTGGAGAAAGAGTTTCTGTAAAAAGGAGTTAGTGGGAGCAAGGTGCATCTTGAAGAAATTCAAGAAATACTTGAAAAGTTTCAGCATCCACTGATCCTATACAGGATGTACAAGATGTTGTGCAACTAGTTGATGAAACACCAGCCCCACGAAGGTCTACGAGGGTACGTCGTGCGACTGAAAAGTTAACGCTTCTAACCACGGAGCAGCATGACATGGTATTGTTGGACAATAATGAGCCCACAACCTATACCGAAGCAATGATGGGACCCGACTTTGAGAAGTGGCTTGGAGCCATGGAATATGAAATTGAATCCATGCATGGAAATCAAGTTTGGAATTTGGTTGATCCAATCGAAGGTGTGAGACCTATCGATTGTAAATGGATTTTCAAGAAAAAGACTGATATGGATGGAAATGTTCACATCTATAAAGCGTGATTGGTGGCGAAAGGTTTCAAACAAATTTAAGGTGTTGATTATGATGAAACTTTCTCACCCATCGCAATGCTTAAGTCCGTTCGGATTCTTCTAGCAATTGCTGCATATTTTGATTATGAAATATGGCAGATGGATGTCAAAACAGTGTTTCTTAATGGAAGTCTGACTGGGGATGTGTACATGACACAACCTGAGAGTTTTGTTGATCGTAAAAATACTAATAAAATATGCAAGCTTCAAAAGTCCATTTATGGACTGAAGCAAACATCTCGGAGTTGGAATCTACATTTTGATGAAGTAATCAAAGGGTTTGGTTTCATCAATAACGTAGAAGAACCTTGTATTTACAAGAAGTTTAGTGGGAGCACACATGTATTTCTGGTCCTATATGTAGATGAATGTTGGCCTAGAGGGGGGGTGAATAGGCCTTCTTGAATTTTATCGGTTCCTGTAACACTTCAACAACGAGATCAAACAACAGATATAACGGACTAGTCCGGTAAAGTGCGGACTAGTCCGGATTTTACGGGCTAGGTTGATCAAGTTAGGTCAATTTGATTGTTTGTTGACTTTTGCAGCGGAAATATAAACTTTGTGATCAGTTCAATAGTTGTGTAACAGATTCTATTAAGAATATGACTTTATTTCAACTATTAACTTTGTATTCAACAAATCTAATCAAACCCTAGATAATGTTGATCAACTAGAATAAAGAACACAAATGAAAGACACAAGGTTTATCCCGTGGTTCGGTTACCACGAAGGCAGCCTACGTCCACGTTGAGGAGCCCACAAAAGGGCCGGGTCTTCACTAACCCTTCCCTCGTTCGGATCGCCACGAAGGCCAATCCTCTTCCACTAATCACACAGGGGTAAATCACCGAGTTTAAGGGGCGATCTCACAAGTTGAGCGCTCCCTTGATTACAAGATTCAAGACCACCAATAACACACTTCAAAATATACAAATTGAGATGCAAGAGTGTGTTAGAGATTCAAACCAAGAGCTCAATCGCGTATCAAGTGCCCTCTCCAATGATCTACAAGTGATCTGCAATGTAGTGATCAATTTAGCACTTGGTTTTGTGGAGAGAGGTAGTTTTTGAGGCTCTTGGGAGGTGTGACGGCGCTAGGGTTCGAGAGAGTTTGAAAGTGGGCCGTGCACCTCTATTTATAAGGGGTTTCTGGAAGTTACCGTTAGGGTTCAGAAAATTCGGACTAGTCCGTGGTGGTGACCGGACTAGTCCGGTGTGCTGTGAGAAGCAAACCCTAAGTGTCCAGGAATATCGGACTAGTCCGTTTGAAAACGGACTTGTCCGATTTCACTGCTGGAAAACTTCGGACTAGTCCGATTGTCATCGGACTGGTCCGGACCTGTGAAACCTTTAGTGTTTAGGATGACAAGTCCGCACTTGGAGGACTTGTCCGATTTAGATCAGTGTGTATATCGGACTAGTCCGTGTAAACACCGGACTTGTCCGAAGTGGATCAGAAAGGATATCGGACTAGTCCGGTGGAGACCGGACTTGTCCGATCTAGTGACCTGTGCATTGTGTTGAGGACTAGTCCGCACTGGGGAGGACTAGTCCGAAGTGGAACAGAAGAATTATCGGACTAGTCCGGTGGTGACCGGACTTGTCCGATCTTGTGCAGAATGTGATATCGGACTAGTCCGGTGGACATCGGACTAGTCCGGTCCTGTATAGCTTTGTGCATGTGTGTGTGTGATTAAATGAGATTGAGCTCTTGGGTGTGTTTCCTTAACACACTCCACACATACTAAACTACTAGTTTCTTCTCCTTGAGCTCAAATTCATTTTCCTTCTCAATTTCCTCTTTTTGGCACTTTGCTCATCTTTCATCATTTTTCTGCATTCATCTCAACAAAAGAATTAGGATCCCAATTGCTTGTCATAAATCATCCAAAACCCACAAGGGAGTCCTAGATGCACTTTCAATCTCCCCCTTTTTGGTGATTGATGACAACCAATTGAGATTTCACAAAATGAGGTATAAAATGAGATTTTTCATAAAGTGTGCACATATGACTCAAAAATGCATCAAGCAACAAGAGAATCATTCATATGTGCATTCTTTATGGTGGGATGCATACTAAGAGCATGAATGCATTAAGAATGACAGAATTTGCATTGATCAACTAATATCAAGTGAATATAGCATTTCAGGAGCAAAAATTCAGATTTCATCACACACTTGCAAATTAACTGAGCAATTTAACATAGGACCAAACATGATATGAAAATAGCGTTAAACAATTACAATCACAAATAGAAAATACATGGAGACTCTCTCCTCGCATTCTATGCAGCTAAAGCTAAGTCTAGAAGCTCCCCCTCAATCTCTCCCCCTTTGGCATCAAGACACCAAAAAGAGAGAGAGGGAGGTCCTAGGGCTTCACTCTTCGCTGTCAGTCCTCTCATCGTCTTCATCATCTTCATCGCTTTCGTCTTGGCGAGGTTGAGAGGGAGGAGGAGGAACGGAGCTGCTCGAGCCCCCAATGCCAAAATAGGCAAGCTCGGATGTAGTCAAGGGGCTGAGCTCAGTGACGTCCAGATCAGAGTCTTCAGAAATGACTGGAGACCCTATTGGGTTGATCTCCAGTTTCTCACTCAGCTGCTTCACATTTGCTTTTTATGTACCTCATGTCTTCTTTCCTCTTCTGGTTGAGCTTATGAAGCTTCACTTCAGTTTTCTTGCAGGAGGAGAGAAGAGACACCAAGTACTTCAGGATCCCACTGGCGGATCCTTTCGTAGGGGCTTCCCTGGAGGGAGGAGGAGCCCTAGCAGCTTCTTCTTGTCTTGCCGGTGCCTCGGGACTTGAGGCCGGCGATGGAGGAGCTTGGACAATTACTGGCTGAGGCTTCTGAGGCCTCAGTGGAGTGTGCTCCACATCCTTCACGAACTCGATCCCTGTGACCTTCTCGATCATAAACATCAAGTAGGGGGCATAGCCACAGGATCGGTTGGGGGTGCTTGAGATATTGACCATATCATTCCAGATATATTCAGCCACATCAAACTTTCTGTCCTTGCTTATGACCCTCATCAGGGTCCGGAGGTAGCCTTGTACACTCCCTGCATCCCCATCCTTGGGGGCTATTGTCTTCCGGAGGACTCTATTGAGCACAACAAAGAAAGGCTTCATATTCTTGGTAGAGGGAGGGACATACTTGGAGTTGGGCTCATACAGGAACTTCATCCTGTCCCTCTCAATGACCCCTATGTTGTGGATAATGAGGTGGTCATGTCCTCCATACTCAAGGTGCAGCAAACTGGCAAACTCTTCTTGAGTAATTGAGTACTTGGATCCATGAGTCATCCAAGTCACACTTTCCTCGTCTTCACTGGAGAAGTGGCATGTTGCATAAAACTGTGCAATCACTTCATCATTCCAGTTATATCTGAAGGCAAACAAGTCCTTCAGTCCGTGTTTCTCAGCAGCTGCAATAACCTCATCAAAGGCTGCACACTTCTTCTTCTCCAGGTGGGCCCAGTCAATCCATTGACTGCGCACCACTGGGGTCTTCATAGGCAAATAGACCAATTTGTAGAAGTCCGAGTGGAAATTGGACCAAAATCTGCCATCTGCTGCTTGCTTGGATCTTGCATAGCAGTCTACCCCTCTCAGCTTAGCAGCCACCTCGCTGCCCTTGCCAGTGAACTTCTCTTCATTTGGGTCCCGGGCCCCTTCTCTGGGGGCATGCAGCTTGAGGGGCCCAACTGGCCCTGTGGCAACTCCTTTGCCCTTTCCTTTGGTTTGTCGAAGGCCACTTGAGGAGGTGCCGGCCTTCGATGCAGCTTTCTTCACACACACTTTCCTTCTGACTTGGGGAGGTGAGGGAGCTGGCTCGGAGGGTTTCTCTTGGCGTTTCTTGCCAAGACCCGCCGAGGGCCGAGGTGCCACTTCGGACTCAAAATCGGACATTTCGTAGTCAGAGCTCGACATGATCTGAGAATGAGTGATCAAGGTAAAATACAGGTTATACAAGGTATTGGTGAGATAATATGGCAATGGAAGGCATTAGGGAATGAAGGAATTAGGTTTTGGTTCAGAAACAACGGACTTGTCCGGTGCACAGGCACGGACTAGTCCGGTGGACCGGACTTGTCCGTACATGGACCGGACTAGTCCGGTGTTCATCCGCAAAAACCTAACAGATTGGGTAAAATTTGATCCCTAAGCCAAAAATAGTCTAGCATACACGTAGTACACCTATTGGACATGTAACTAGTGAAGAATGCTAGGCCAAACGATAAGCAATGGAGAAATTTGCGATTTCTTAGGGTTTGAAGAAAATTTACCAAGAAATCGAAGGAGGCTTGAGATTTTGGGGGTTGGAGGCCGGACTTGTCCGCTAACTTCAATCCCCGAGTCTTCAAGCTTGATCTCCGCCCAAGTTTGAGGCTTTTCGACGGAGGAATCGAGTATTTGCCTTGGGAGCTCGAGCGCACGAGAGAGAATGCTTGGGGCGAGTGTGAGAGTGAATGAATTAGGGTTTGGTGGCGGCTAGGGTTAAGGACACGAAAAATCGGACAAGTCCGGACATGACCGGACTAGTCCGAAGTCGTCCAGAGACTTATATCGGACTAGTCCGTGGTTTGTCGGACTAGTCCGGCCTAACCGGCACTCTGCGGACAAGTCTGCAATGGGCGGACTAGTCCGGGTAACCACGGACTTGTCCGTGGTCACCAGGAGAGAAATGCATAGCCCATTCATATATATTTGAAGGTACAATATTAGAGATTAGAGAGACAAAACAATTCAAATAATCTTGATGAATTTGACCAGTAAGCAAACAACAATCATACTATGATCAAAATTCATCAAGATCTAATAATTGACATAGTTTTCGAGAGAAAAGTGAAGAGGGATGATTTTCACAATTCAATCAAAATTTTGAAGAAACATACAGGTATGCAACTTTTCAAGCCACACTCCGAGAATCAAGAACATTTAGCTCATTTCGGAGTTCACAAAAGCGTTTTTCATCAAGTGGCTTGGTGAATATGTCGGCTAATTGTTTTTGGGTGTTGACATGAGAGATGGATATGTCTCCTTTCATGGAATGGTCTCTCAAGAAGTGGTGTCTTATGTCTATATGTTTTGTTCTAGAGTGCTCAACTGGATTGTGTGCTATTTTAATGGCACTCTCATTATCACAAAGGAGAGGAATATGGTTCATATTGTAACCATAATCCCTTAGAGTTTGTCGCATCCAAAGAAGTTGTGCACAACAACTCCCGGCTGCAACATACTCCGCTTCGGCTGTGGATAATGCAATGGAATTCTGTTTCTTGGATGACCAAGAAACTAAGGATCTTCCTAGAAATTGGCAAGTGCCGGAAGTACTTTTTCTATCTACTTTGCACCCGGCATAATCTGCATCGGAATACCCAATGAGATTGAATTTTGAGCCTTTTGGGTACCAAAGACCAAGGTTGGGTGTATGAACTAAATATCTTAAGATTCTCTTAACGGCTGTCAAATGACATTCCTTGGGGTTGGCTTGAAATCTTGCACACAAGCAAACACTCAACATGATGTCTGGCCTAGATGCACATAAATATAGTAAAGATCCAATCATGGAGCGATATACCTTTTGGTCGACGCTCGTTCCATCTTCATTGAGGTCCAAGTGCCCATTCGTTGCCATGGGAGTCTTTATCGGCTTTGCTTTGTCCATGCCAAACTTCTTGAGGATGTCCTGCGTGTACTTGGTTTGGCTTATAAAAGTTCCTTCCCTTTGTTGTCGCACTTGGAATCCCAAGAAGTACTTCAATTCTCCCATCATCGACATTTCGAATCTCTCTGTCATAATTTTGCTAAACTCTTCACAGAAGGATTGGTTAGTTGACCCAAAAATTATATCATCAACATATATTTGGCAAATAAAAAGATCATTATCCAGATTTTTTGTGAATAACGTATAGTCTACTTTGCCAATTTGAAAACCATTATCTATTAAAAAATCTCTAAGGCACTCATACCAAGCTCTAGGAGCTTGTTTGAGGCCATAGAGAGCCTTACGCAGTTTATACACGTGATCGGGGAACTCTTCGTCTTCAAACCCGGGTGGTTGCTCCACGTACACCTCCTCCTTGATCGGTCCGTTGAGGAAGGCGCTTTTCACGTCCATTTGATACAGCTTGAAATCATGGTGAGTAGCATATGCAAGTAATATTCTAATTGATTCAAGCCTAGCTACTGGAGCAAAAGTTTCATCGAAATCCAAACCTTCGACTTGTGAGTAACCTTTGGCCACAAGTCGTGCCTTGTTTCTTGTTACCACACCGTGTTCGTCTTGCTTGTTGCGGAAGACCCACTTGGTGCCTACAACATTTGCATTGGGTCTTGCCACAAGTTCCCAGACCTCGTTTCTCTTGAAATTGTTCAACTCTTCTTGCATCGCCACTACCCAGTCCGGATCCTTCAATGCATCCTCAGTCCTGCGGGGTTCCAAAAAGGAGACAAACGAGTAATGTTCACAAAAATTTGCTATGCGAGATCTAGTGGTTACTCCCTTTTGGATGTCGCCGATGATGTTGTCGATCGGGTGATCCCTTTGAATGCATTGGTGCACTCTTGGGTGTGGTACTTGGGGAGTCGTGTGTTGGTGATCATCTTCTTCTCCCCCTGAGTTGTTGTCCTCGTTGATTTGTTCATTACGTTCGTACTCCTGTGGTTGATCTTGTATTGAGGCTCCCCCTTGATGGTTGATTTCATCTTGTGGTTCACTTTCATCTTGTATTTGTGACGTTGACTCTTGTGGTCGTACTTCGCCTAGAGCCATTCTCTTCAATGCTTGATAGGGGGCTTCTTCTTTACCTAATTCACATTGATCAACTTGCTCCTTTTGGGAGCCATTAGTTTCATCGAACACTACGTCACGTGCCATTTCAACAAGTCCGGAGGACTTGTTGAAGACACGATAGGCGTAAGTGTTCGAATCATAGCCAAGCAAGAAACCTTCATCGGACTTCGAAGCGAACTTTGAAGTCCTGGGCTTCTTGTTTAAAATATAGCAAGGAGAACCAAAAACTCGAAAATATGAAATGTTCGGTTTGTTACCGGTGAGTAGCTCATAGGGGGTCTTCTTTAGTAGTCGATGAAGATAGAGGCGATTTGTGGCGTGGCAAGCTGTGTTGATTGCTTCCGCCCAAAATCGGTCCGAAGTCTTGTATTCATCGAGCATAGTTCTTGCCATTTCTATGAGCGTGCGGTTCTTCCTTTCGGCAACTCCATTTTGTTGTGGGGAGTATGGTGCTGAAAATTCGTGCTTGATTCCTTCTTCATCAAGGTACTCCTCCACTTGTATGTTTTTGAACTCCGTGCCATTGTCACTCCGAATACTCTTGATTTGTAATGAAAATTCGTTTTGTGCTCGCTTGAAGAACTTCTTGAGTGTCCCTTGTGTTTCTGATTTTTCATGCAAAAAGAACACCCAAGTGAAGCGGGAAAAATCATCAACAACAACTAAACCATACTTGTTACCGCCGATGCTTATGTAAGCAATTGGACCAAACAAGTCCATATGAAGTAGTTCGAGCGGTCTTGTTGTGGTCATGATGTTCTTCGCAGGATGCTGTGCTCCAACTTGTTTCCCTGCTTGGCACGCGCTACATGGCCTGTTTTTCTCAAACACAACATCTTTCAAACCTCGGATGTGATCGCCCTTGAGGAGTTTTTGAAGGTTCCTCATACCAACATGTGCCAGCCGTCTATGCCACAACCAACCCATGTTGGTCTTTGCAATCAAGCATGTGTCGAGTTCGGCTTTATCCTTGTTGAAGTCAACAAGGTAAAGCTTTCCCTTCAACATACCCTTGAATGCAATAGAACCATCGCTCCTTCTTGAGACGATCACACCCTCGTTAGTAAACAGGCAATTATAACCCTTGTCGCACAATTGAGATATGGACAGCAGGTTATAATCTAAAGATTCAACGTGCAAAACATGTGAAAGAGTATGTTCAGAGGATATGGCTATTTTACCGGTACCGAGGACCCTCCCTTGACTGTTGTCTCCAAAGTAGATCCCTTCATTTGGGTCCTCGTTCACTTCATACTCCACAAACATCCTCCTTTCTCCGGTCATGTGGTTTGTGCATCCACTGTCTAGCACCCATTTGGATCCACCGGAGGAGTAGGCCTGCAGAAACAAGTTACGCCTTGGTTTTAGGTACCCAAGCTTGCTTGGGTCCTTGGAGGTTAGTGACAATACATTTGGGCACCCACACATGGGATTTTGTGTTCCCATGGCGTGGCCCAGCATAATAAGCATACACTTTACCAATATTGTTTCTCATTAATACATATGAAGCATCGAAGGTTTTAAACAGGAGTTGTTGCTGATTATTGGTCGGACTAGTCTGTGTGACCGGACTTGTCCGGATGACCGGACTCGTCCGGACCACAACCGGACTAGTCCGGTTTTCATGAGAGTTCAGATTTTTAGTTTTCGTGCTGCCGGGTTGTGAGGGTCCTCCTTTCACAAAGGTAATCTTTCCCTTGTTATTCTTATGATTTCCAGCTCTTTGCTTTCCATCATAGGAATAACCAATGCCATACTTGACATTTGGAGGTCTTTGGACCAAATATGCACTACGTGCATAGTTGATCCTTTTCTTGTCAAATATTACACATTGGGTAGGGTTTTTGTCCTTTGTGGAGGTGGACTTTTCTTTCAACCTGGTGTTTATCTTTTCACATTTGCAGATATGAGTATTATTACTTGAAGTGGATTGAGAAGGTAGGCTTGAAGAGGAGAAGGGTTCACTAAGCTTGAGTGACTCAATTTGCACTTCAAGGATCTTGTTGACCTCGATCAGGTCATCAAGTTGGTCCTTGATTGCTACATTTGAGTTGGTTAGCTCCAAGCAAGTTTTCTTGCTTGAAGCTAGCTCAAGCTCTAGTGAGTGGCTTCTTTCCTTTTCATGAACTAGAAGATTGTCAAGTTCCACATACTTCTCCTTTTGGGAGATAATCATGTCTTCTTGACGATCGATTAGCTCTTCCTTCTCAACAAGCTGGTTAAGCAAGAATTTCATTTTTGCAGCAGTTTTTCTATCTAAGCCAGCTAGCATATCTTCATCACTATCTAAATCATCATCACTTGAATAAGAATGTAAGGAAGGAGTTTTGATATTTACCTTGCGTTTACCTTCCTTAGCCATGAGGCAAGTCCCATTTGCCTTCTTTGCACCGAGCGTGGGAAAGAGTGTGGGTTTCTTGGACACGCTCTCGATGGCTATGCTAGCCAATTCTTCTTCATCGGACGATGAAGACTCATCGTTTGAGTCCCATTCCTTTCCAATGTGTGCTTGTTCAGCTTGTTTCTTCTTCTTGAAGAACTTCTTTGCTTGAGGCTTGGACTCTTTGTTCTTCTTCTTATTGTCCTCATACGGGCAGTCGACTATAAAGTGGTTGTATTCACCACAGTTATAGCACGCCCGCCTCATCTTTGGCTTCGTCCTTTCTTTGTATTTTGCTTCATTTGATTTTGTTCCTTGTCTTTTCTTCATAATTCTCTTAAACTTCTTCATGAACAAAATCATATCTTCTTCATCTAGCTCGCTGCTTTCATCATCGCTGTCCTCCTCAAGCTGTGCTTCTCTTGCTTCTTTGGATAAAGGCTTGAGTGAGGACTTTAGGGCAACTCCCTTCTTCTTGGCCGATGTGAGGTCGGCTATTTCTTTTACGTGCTTGGCTTGCTTCTCCATCATCTCAAAGTTAATGATCTTGCCAAGCAGTTCATCAGGAGTCATTTTCTTGTACCCCGGACTCTCTCGGATCATAGAGCAAAGTGTAACATTGCGAGGCATGAAAGCTCTAAGGATGAGCTTTACAACCTCGTGATCATTCCACTTTCTGCTCCCATATGATCGAACCTTGTTCACGAGAGTCTTCAGTCTGTTGTACATGTCCTGGGGTGACTCATCTTCCTCAATCGCGAACCTTCCTAGTTCGCCCTCAATCATTTCAATCTTGGCTTCCCTCACATGTCTGTCACCTTCATGCGCTGTTTGTAGGGTATCCCAGATTTCTTTGGCAATTTCTAATCCGTCCACCTTTGTGAATTCATCTCGACTTAGAGATGAGGTGATGACGGCTGCGGCTTGTGCATTCCTGTGGATGGCTTGCTCTTGACTTGGCGTGAGCTCTTCGTCGTCATCTGGGATATTGATTCCTGTGCACACAATATGCCATAAACTTGGGTTAAGGGAAATCAAGTGCATCTTCATGTTTTGCCTCCACATAGAGTAGTCACTCCCATCGAAGTGTGGGGCTTTTCCAAGGGGAATGGATAGATAGTGATTGCTGTTAGAATTTAAACGGTCATAATTAAAAGGATATCGGGAGTAGTCGGTGTGACTACTCCCCTTCTTCTTTTCTTCAACTTTGGCTTTCCCTTTGGAAAGCGCTTTCTTTCTAAGGAGAGCTTTCAGCTCCAATGTCTCCTCATCATCATCGTCAAAGTCTTGAATGGCTTCGAGATACTTCTCAAGCTTTTGATGCTTGTCATTGTTCATCTCTTCCTGGTTGTTGATCTTTTGGACTTCCTTCATGTCCGACATGATCTCTTCGAGCGGTTGCACTCTTTCTTGAAGAACCTTGCTCTGATACCAATTGAATGTTGGCCTAGAGGGGGGGTGAATAGGCCTTCTTGAATTTTATCGGTTCCTGTAACACTTCAACAACGAGATCAAACAACAGATATAACGGACTAGTCCGGTAAAGTGCGGACTAGTCCGGATTTTACGGGCTAGGTTGATCAAGTTAGGTCAATTTGATTGTTTGTTGACTTTTGCAGCGGAAATATAAACTTTGTGATCAGTTCAATAGTTGTGTAACAGATTCTATTAAGAATATGACTTTATTTCAACTATTAACTTTGTATTCAACAAATCTAATCAAACCCTAGATAATGTTGATCAACTAGAATAAAGAACACAAATGAAAGACACAAGGTTTATCCCGTGGTTCGGTTACCACGAAGGCAGCCTACGTCCACGTTGAGGAGCCCACAAAAGGGCCGGGTCTTCACTAACCCTTCCCTCGTTCGGATCGCCACGAAGGCCAATCCTCTTCCACTAATCACACAGGGGTAAATCACCGAGTTTAAGGGGCGATCTCACAAGTTGAGCGCTCCCTTGATTACAAGATTCAAGACCACCAATAACACACTTCAAAATATACAAATTGAGATGCAAGAGTGTGTTAGAGATTCAAACCAAGAGCTCAATCGCGTATCAAGTGCCCTCTCCAATGATCTACAAGTGATCTGCAATGTAGTGATCAATTTAGCACTTGGTTTTGTGGAGAGAGGTAGTTTTTGAGGCTCTTGGGAGGTGTGACGGCGCTAGGGTTCGAGAGAGTTTGAAAGTGGGCCGTGCACCTCTATTTATAAGGGGTTTCTGGAAGTTACCGTTAGGGTTCAGAAAATTCGGACTAGTCCGTGGTGGTGACCGGACTAGTCCGGTGTGCTGTGAGAAGCAAACCCTAAGTGTCCAGGAATATCGGACTAGTCCGTTTGAAAACGGACTTGTCCGATTTCACTGCTGGAAAACTTCGGACTAGTCCGATTGTCATCGGACTGGTCCGGACCTGTGAAACCTTTAGTGTTTAGGATGACAAGTCCGCACTTGGAGGACTTGTCCGATTTAGATCAGTGTGTATATCGGACTAGTCCGTGTAAACACCGGACTTGTCCGAAGTGGATCAGAAAGGATATCGGACTAGTCCGGTGGAGACCGGACTTGTCCGATCTAGTGACCTGTGCATTGTGTTGAGGACTAGTCCGCACTGGGGAGGACTAGTCCGAAGTGGAACAGAAGAATTATCGGACTAGTCCGGTGGTGACCGGACTTGTCCGATCTTGTGCAGAATGTGATATCGGACTAGTCCGGTGGACATCGGACTAGTCCGGTCCTGTATAGCTTTGTGCATGTGTGTGTGTGATTAAATGAGATTGAGCTCTTGGGTGTGTTTCCTTAACACACTCCACACATACTAAACTACTAGTTTCTTCTCCTTGAGCTCAAATTCATTTTCCTTCTCAATTTCCTCTTTTTGGCACTTTGCTCATCTTTCATCATTTTTCTGCATTCATCTCAACAAAAGAATTAGGATCCCAATTGCTTGTCATAAATCATCCAAAACCCACAAGGGAGTCCTAGATGCACTTTCAGTAGATGACATAATATTGATCGGAAATGACATTCTAATGCTTGATGGTGTTCAATCCTCATTAAGAAAAAGTTTCTCAATGAAGGATTTAGGAGAGGCAGCGTATATTTTGGGCATAAAGATCTATAGAGATAGATCTAAAAGGCTAATTGGATTAATCCAAGATACATATATTGACAAGATATTGAATCGGTTCAATATGCAAGATTCTAAGAAAGATTTCTTGCCAATGTCACATGGCATTACTCTAAGCAAGAGTCAGTGTCCTTTGACACCTGATGAGCAAAAGAGGATGAGAGTGATTCCTTATGCTTTGGCAATTGGATCATGTATCACATGCTGTGTACAGGCCCAGATGTATCTTATGCTCTAAGCGTCACAAGCAGGTATCAGTCGAATTATGGTGAGGCTCACTGGACCGTTGTCAAAAACATCCTTAAGTACTTGAGAAGAACTAAAGATGCATTCTTAGTGTTTGGAGGTAAAGAAGAGCTCGTTGTAAAAGGTTACATCGATGCCAGCTTCCAAACTGATAAGGATGATTCTAGATCGCAATCCGGTTTTGTATTCTGCCTCAATGGAGGAGCAGTGAACTGGAAAAGTTCCAAGCAAGATACAGTAGCAGATTCAACCATAGAGGCAGAGTATATTGCAGCTTCTAAAGCTGCAAAGGAAGCTGTTTGGATCAAAAAATTTGTTTCTAAGTTGGGTGTTGTTCCTAGCGCGTCCAGTGATGTGGATCTCTACAGTGACAATAGTGGAGCCATCGCATAGGCAAATGAGCCTAGATCATACAAACGATCCAAACACATACTACGACGCTATCACCTCATTCGAGAGATCATCGACCGGGGTGATGTGAAGATATGCAAGGTGCACACGGATTTGAATGTTGTAGATCCGTTGACAAAGCCTATTCCACAATCAAAGCATGAGGCGCACACGAGATCTATGAGTATTAGATACTTACATCAATGATCATAGTGTGTAGTGGGAGTCTTGTGTCACAGCTATGTTTATGTACTATTAAATAAATTGTTATATGAGTAATCATTATTTACATTAATCATCAAGTATGTGACTTGTTCGTGAAACTCTTTGTTAATAGTAATGTTACTCCAGATGATCCCTAGTCTATATCATTATATGAGATAATGATTGCATACAGACTAGGACATGTATTAATTGATGATGATCACGTTTCACGGATCATAGATATGGAGATATCGAATTAATAATGTGAACATATGTTAGTGAACATAGTGTTGGATTGACCCACTCTGAGACACTGATGGGATTGTTATTTTCATATGTGCCATCAGTTGTCTTGAGTGATATACCTACTAAATCCTTAGACTTGAGATCGCCATTGTTTCTCACTATGCATAGTTTTGTACTTTGAGACTACCAAACGCTACTCCGTAACTGGGTAGTCATAAAAGTAGTCTTCGGGTATATAATGAAACATAGAATGAGATGTGTGCAGATCAAGATGGGATTTTCCCCTCCTTAATAATAGGAGAGATATCTCTGAGCCCCTCGAGATAGTTGGATTTCAAAGTGCATGGCCATGCCAAGGTGATTAAAGGTTAATCACAATGACTAAAAGTTAGTCACGGAATGAATCCACTATTTGATCGAGTGAATGGTCGAGCTATCACAAGGATGGCACGTATCTCGCCTTGAGCTTGACTGGTATCATGAGGCAAAGGGATTAGCATGTTGAATGTATCTAGGTTCGGCTGATATGATTTTTATGTACATTTGGGAGTCAGTATGTCCTACTAGGTACCTCTACTGACTTGTAGTTGGAAACGATTTCCATTCACAACCGACTGCACATGAACCTAACGGGTCACACACTTAAGGGGTTGGAATATTGAAAAGTTTGGCTAGATGATTGTCTTTAGTGCAAGTGGGAGATTGTTGGTGATATGCTCAAGAGGCAATCATAACAATTCGGTTAAGGCGTGTTGGATACTTGATCCATAAGCAATTAGGGTACTAATGGGCCTGCGACCTAAAAGCCCATCAGTACGCCTATAAATACGAGGGGTAGGGGTAGGGGCTAATGACTCCACCACGTGACAGCCCTAGCCACCCCTCGCAGGCCTCACACCGAGACCCTTGCCGTGCACGCGGTGCTAGCATACCGGTGCACGGCGTTCCTCCCCTTACGTGTGGACTCCGTGGAGGCGTTGCTGCTACTGATACGCTGATCGACTGCGACGATCGTGATCGTCTACCTGTTGTCGTGACGAGGACGAGGAGGAGACGAGCGAGATCGTCTGCTTCCGCTACACCGACGCGTGTCTACGTTCCGCTGTGTTGCGCGTCTAGTGGTAATGATCCATGAGCTCTGTACTCGCATGTTTCTTGGGTGATGCGGTAGAGTTGCTAGAGTAGCATACCGCTGATTTTCTAACAACTTTCTCCATGAATATGGCACACTGAAGATTCCACGGAGTTTCATCATGCTTGACAAAGCGAAAGTTGCGACCTTCCACCAGGTGGGGATTTGTCGCAATCATAGGGTCCCGATCATATGGATACTTAAGGTGAAATAGACTAATGCCAAAAGGATGGGCACCAAAGTCGATGACATCCTTATGCAGAGTTTCCTCCAGGTAATCAACAATATCATGCATGAATTGACAGGTTTGCTCTGCAGAGAGGGTCTCCTCTGAGACTGCGATCACCAGATCTTTATTGCTTCTAACAATCTCACCGGACAGGAAGCACAATCTTCTAATCACTCTGTGAGAGCCTCCACCTGTGGCGTGGCCACCTATGACGGCTGCCACAGAGGAATCGTGATCTGTTGCCCATGCTATCGAGCTAACACATGTCATTGCAAAATATTATAATATACATATTACTGAAATGCTATAAATTTAAATTAAAGTAATTTAAACTACTTACCTTTATCGTTGCATGCATATGTGCCATGTAGTTCGCCTGATAATCCTGTGCGGGCTTGTGCAATGCTTTCTTCTTCTCCAGCTCTGTCTGGGTCCTGGCAAACGCCTCATGCATGCTTTGTAATTCTAAGTCTCTTTATGAGAGGCGGCAGCTCGACGGCCCATCAGATGAAGCCTGCTTCGATGAAGTGTCTCTTTAAGGTTGCACCTCCCTCGAGTCGACAACTCCATCAAATATGACAAAACTACAAAAGAGAGAAGAATAATAATCAAAAGAAGGAAGACTGAAAAAAATAAAACAAATAGCCAACTCACCGACCATGGGCTTCACCACCTCCGCTTGCGTACACGGCTTGAGGATCTATTGGCGTGTTTTTTCAATCGTACCCTTCACTGTGTATCCTCACGACCTCCTGCCCATACTTTTCCTAAAAAACAAGGAAATCGGGTAAGCGTGTTAACAATAGCATTAGTTACAATTAAATTGATGAATTTTGAGAACTTAACAGTCGATCGATCGCGATCTGACTGCACTAGCCAGACTGGGAGGAGTCACTTCTTCTGTGATTTCACTTCCAGACTGGCCAGACTGGGAGGAGTCACTTCTTCTGTGATTTCACTTCCAGACTTGAGTAGTGCTCGGTTTTTGACCGATCTCGTGCTCTTCTACATACGTGTTAGTAGGATAAGTATATTATAAAGACATAGAGTGAAGTTATAATACACTTACCATGCGTTTAGTCAAACGCAAATGACCAATGGCGTCATAGTTGTGCTTCCCATTGGACCTTGTGCATCCTCGATCCCTCTTGGACTTAGCGCTGAAATCATCGCTAGCCCACATCCCACAGAAAGCTTGATATGATTCGGGTAGACCCTCTAACCAAGAAATACTAATTTGCATATATTTAATATTTGATCAAAATATTGTTAACATAACTAACTAATGAAAATATTTAACACAAACAACATACCTCTGCATACTGCTTCTGTGTCAAGTATGTGTCGGGGGCCTTCCTAAATGACTCTGACTCAGGTACTCGTTCACAGCTTCAATACGAGCGTACGACAAAGGTTACGTGACAAGCTTCCAAGTGTTCTTGTTGAACACGAATCTCGCGTGGTCCAACAAGCTCTGACTCGTGTCATCTAAACAATACCTTAGCTATAAGAAAACAAATATTCAAAAGAAATGCATTAACAATTTAAGCGAGTTGAAGAATACAAATTTAGAAAATTTTATTAAAAATACTTACCATAAAATTCGTCCACACAACCCCTCTGAATGGTGTCGTGCGCCTCGTGAGAGACTCAACCGCATTCGTCCCACGACGTAGCAGGGACCCCCTCGATGACACTGTATAGTGCATACGCACTAAAGCCACGACAACACCGAACACTTGTCTGTGGTGTCCCACATCCACGAACAAACAGTCTTACCAAGAGCTGCAAGTCATTTGTTAACTCATTGACTATCAAGAACAACTCCAAAACAATCCAAAAATTGAATACTATACAAATTTTAGCTATCTCCAGCTGGGTGAATAGCAACTCGCTCTCTAGGAAGAGAAGGAGGTGCCACAAATTGGGTCCTCCATGTCTGCCGCCTCTGCTCCGGCACCACGTCTGGTGACCTGGAAGGCTGCTCACCACTGGAGCCCAAAGGCTCTACGCTAGCCGGCTCCGAAGGGTTATATTATCATAGGACGATGTATATAGCTAATCATCTGGAAAAAAATAATTATACAATCAATCAACTAAACAACTAAACAAAGCTAATACATTAACAATACAGTAACAAAACTAATATACATTAATCAATAAATTGGAACTAATAAATATTAATGAATGAAAACTAGTCAACTAATAAAAACTGGTACATATTAAACATTACATCAATACATCAATTAATGAAACATATAAACAATTCATAAACTAATTAAAAGATTAATCAACTAATTTAACAATTAATTAAAGAGCGTTGGTAGGGGAGGTGTCGTACCTGGTGAGGTGGTGTACTTGGCGAAGCGACATAGCGCGCCGCGACATCAGTGACGGTGACAGGGCGAGTGAGCGACCGGGGGCTATCCAAATCAAATAACCATGCAAATAGTTAAACTAAGTAATCAAATAATTAAACTAACTAAATAATCAAATAATTAAATTAACTACCTAATCAAATAACTAATCAAAGAATTAAACTACCTAATTAAATAATTAAACTAACTATCTAATCAAATATATAATTTAAGTAATTAACCTAAACTAACCTTAGTGGCCGACGGACGATGGCGTCGGCGATAGCCGACGGCGGACGTCGGCATCTGCAGGCAGAGCGGACGAACGACTATGGCGCAGAGGCGGAGGGACAACCGATGGGCCAACAGTGGCCCTGGCGGCGCGGAGGGTGTGGGCTTCGGCCGGCGGGGCGAGGGTGTGGACATGGGTGGCGAAGACACAGCGATGCTGGCCGGAGGCGTGGGAGGCCGAGGCGCGATGCACGGTGACGCTGGCCGGAGGCGGAGGCGGACCGTAGGCGCGAGGAAGAAACACGCGCGTGGGAATGGGCCGCGCGTGCATCTGCGAGGTGTTGGGTTATTTCCTTTATTTATGATGGTTGCGCAGTTTACAACGGTTTTAGAGTTGGTCATCGCAAGTTGAATATTAATTTACGATGGTCTGACAGTTTACAATGGTTTTAGACTTTGATCGTCGTAAATAAGTTTAATTTATGATGGCCGCCATAGACCGTCATAAACTATGCTATTTACGACGGCCAACACTAAAGCCGTTGTAAATTAACCTAGTCGTCGTAATTGATGCATTTTCTTGTAGTGATCAATCGTCTGAGACTGTGGCGGAGCTAGATGATTTGTACAGAATATGTACTAGTACATTTATATGAGATTGAGATTTAAAAAAAAACTTTATTGAATCCTACAAACTTTGGGTATGCACAAGCATACCTGGCAACTCTGCTGCCTACGCCCTCTGAGTGGTAGTAATAGCTAAAAATAATTTAAAGACAATGCCGTGGAAGGAACAATATTCACCAACCTTCTACAGATATACTCTTGCGTTGACCGATTTTATTTTCGCTTTACTGATGCTGCTTCCAGGGGCACTTTTCCATCACAAACTGAATCTGATGCGCAAATATTCAATCCCCTCTAATCATTAGGCCCATGTATGCATAAGATCCGCAAATGGAGGAATTATAAACCGATCATATGTGTCACCAAGCATGCTGCATATGCATATCCAGATCACGCATGAGTAAGATAAAGGCACATGCAGATGCAGCAGGGCGAAGCAGGCCAAGCTAGCAGATACAGTAATCCTAGGTAGGAGGCAAAGCCAGTTTGGACCAAGTGCAAGCAATGCTCAGCTACGTAAATGTCGTTTCATTAATGTATAATAATTGGTTTCTTTTAATAGATCAATTCTATTAACTATGTAGTGAACTAAAAAATCCCATGGAGTCAAATGGCTACATATGGATTCCACACGTACTCATCTCGAAGCGAGGGGTGCCCTCGTCCCTCGATCGCCGCGGTAAACACGAACCATGTGACCATCAAAGTTGAGCATGTGCTCGGATTCGAGGCACGGACCGACACTTCCGATGCACAGGCCCGCACTCCCCATAGATACAATGACTGTGTGGAGGTGATTTATGAATAGATAGAATCATCTCTTCCGGCGCTGGATGATGCAGCATTGTAAAGCGTGTTGTTTTCTGACTTCTCAGTTTTTCAGAAAGCGCTATCTTATTCTTTAAACAGAAAGTTTCAGGGAGCTACCTCGATTGCTTGCTTCATCCAACAGACACCCAGCATTTCCAGTTAATTTAGGAAGAACCGACCGACACGGCAGCAGGCGATCTGACGTTGCCCTGTGGCCATTGCAGCAGCAAACGCAGCGAGCCTCAAACTCTGGCACGAATCTCAGACTTGGCAAAAATAATCGTCTGGAGAGTGCGTCCCGTCATGTGGAAAACATTGCAGTCCATAGCTTAGACATATCAAATGCAAGATCCGGAGTACAACGCTAGGCGTTCCCGTTGTTGCAAATTGCAGCGAGTCCTGGTCCTGCAGGGTTAAGGCTAAACTTATACGCATGGGACGGTCTCTAGTTATTAACAGATCGACCTGTGACTGGCTAAGCTACAGCCGGGAGGGACTGATATGACATTATCACGCAAGTGTAATCGTGCAAGAATAGGGTTATTTTTGTCAATTTGCGCTGTTAAACGTGAGGAAACTTCAATGAAAAAATAAAATAACCGTAGAATGGAATAATGTGTGATCTTGATGAGTTGTTTGCCCAATTACACTTATATTATGTATTTATGTCAATCACTCTTTCTACAGTCAACTTGACCTGGTTCCACTTTGATGATACTGCGATGCGAAGAACTGCATGTGCAGTAGAAGTAACCAGACATTCAGTTTTGGTAGCCATACAAACCGGGAGCTGGCTGCACATATATTCCCATGTGCTGGATCTGCTCGTGCCTCTGATCCCGCTAGTTACGTCGTTGCCGCACAAGTCAAAGTGCACTGCACCTTAAGCAACAGCAGCATGTGCAAGTCAAACGGACCCCCAAGAAGGAATCTAAGACTCGACAATCAATACGCATGGAACAGTAGCGGTAGGCGTTTTACAGACGAGAGAAAAACATGAGTATCAGAAGCGAGAAACTCGATTAAAGTGAGCTGGCCCGGACTAGCATTTTATTAGAGGCAAGTTGGCGCTTATGAGTAGTAAGGTATAAACAGTATATGATGGGCTGTGTACGAGAAAATCTATTTGTATAGCTGATCAACACTTATGGGCCACATAAGGCCCGCAGGATTGCTCAATTTTTTTTAGAAACAGCCCCGGGGGGTCTTGCATTAATAAGTAAAAAGATGGTACATTTACAAAGATGGCTCATTATGAAGAGGACGAAGCCTGAAAATTGTAGGCTATTTTGGAGCCCGCCTGAAATACTATCAAACCAAATGGAAACAGTAGATTTAAGAACTCAATTTTATCTTCTTGGTTCATATACAAAAACCCATTCAAGAATTCATTGTTAGCCAGGTGTTTTCAAACAATGTTCAACAGCTGCTTTCTGGATGCATATAGAAGTATAGGCCGTCTGATTGATTCCATATTGAATCCTTCTTAAAATTATTATCGTTAGGATAAGGATTCTTGTTTAAAATAAAATAAAATTGTTTTCATAATGACAACAATTTAAGAGCGGAGAGGGTACAAATTAGTGGGCATGTTTTCCTTGTCCCTTCTCTGTGAGCAAGGTTCTGACCTGGCCGTTTTCAGATTGTAAAGGAAACCATCAGCTTTAATAAGCAAAAAATAATAATAAGCAAACGCGATTGTGTAAAATATATAGCTTACGCAGTTTGCATTCTGACTTTTCTGCTACAAATGTGCATACGTTTACTGTGTTGTTTTACGCTTTTATGTGCTTGGCTCACCAGCTAGTTCAGACGGAACAATTTGAAGTGCAAACGTGATGTAGAACGTTGAGTTTCTGTGCAAGGATTTGCATGTGAAACGTTTACTGGATTGGGATTGGGATGGTTAAAACGTGAGGAATAATGTTTGGAAAACAAATGGCTCTCGCCTCGCAGTCATCTTTGAAGAGTTGTAGACAGCACAAGCTAGCATAAATACCATGTTCTGATTCGGTCAAAAAAAAACCATGTTCTGCGGTCGAGTTAGTAAAAACTCACTAATGCAAAGGCCAATCTAGCATATGCATATGCAGTCAATTAACGTCGATGAGCCCAAATTAAAACTATGGATCCTTGCCATTTGCCAAGTCAATATAACAGTTAACAGAAATCCAAGATAACCATTATGTTTCTTAATTCCACGCGATGCCTGTTCCCGGCGAGTCACCGCCACCGTCCTTGCGCCCGTACTCCGGCCTCATTGGCGCGCTGCACCACTGCATCTCCAGCGCCGATGCCTACGCCGCGGTATCCCTCCTACCCACCCTCGCCCGCGCCGGTCTGCGAGCGCCGTTCCCGCTCCTATCCTCCCTTGCGCGTCTCCTCCTGCTCCGCCCCGGCGCGCCGTCCTTCCCCTCGCTGGCCGGCCGTCTCCTCCTGTACGTCCGCCTCGCTGGGCTCAAGCGCCTCGTCCCATGCTCCACTCAGCTCGCCGACAGCCTCCTGTCCTTGAATTTCCTCCTAGGCCGCCCGCGCGATGCTCGCCGGCTGTTCGCCAAAATGCCGCACCCAAGCATGCACTCGTACAACGCCATGCTCACGGGTTACTCGCGCCTCGCGCTCGCGGCCCCCGCAGCTGAGATCTTTGCATCCATGCCACACAGGGACCTCGTTTCCTATAACGCTGCTATGCTTGCATTCGCTCAAGGTGGTGAAACACGGGGAGCAGTGGCAACGTACTCTGAGCTCCGGAACAAGTCACCTTCCCTTGGGTATAGCTATCGCACCTTCTTGGCCCTCCTTGTTGCCTGCGCGGAGCTCATGGATGGGGAGCTTGCAAGGCAGTTCCATGCCCAATTGGCTGTTCTTGGATTCTTGTCTGATGTCAGCATTGCCAACTCTCTTCTGCACGTGTACAGAAAATGTGGTTGTGTGGATGATGCAGGGAGGCTGTTTGACGAGATTGCTATCAAAGATGTGCAAATGTGGATGACAATAGTTTGTGCCTACGCAGAAGATGGCCAATTGGATGCTGCTCGTAGGCTCTTTGATCAGATGCCAGAGAGGAATGTCATTTCATGGAATGCTCTCAGCGAGGAATATGTTCGCCGGGGGAAGCCACTTCAAGCTCTGAGTATGTTTCGGCTCTTAAAAAGGGAAGATTTGGGGCCAGATCAATTCACCTTTGCTAGTTGTCTGAGTGCATGTGCAGCTATGTGTTCACTGAAACACGGGCAGCAGATCCATGGGATATTGCTAAGAACTGGTTTTGATCGAAGTGTAATGATCAGTAGTTCACTAATTGGCATGTATTCAATATGCGGTTATATGGCTGCTGCCAAACAAGTGTTCAGCCTAACAGAAAGGAGGGGTGCTGTGTTGTGGAATGGAATGTTGTCTGCTCTGTGTCATCATAGGCATGCACAAGAGGTTATAGGATTATTTGTCCAGATGAATCGGGAGAGACAGAAGCCTGATGCTGACACATTCTTACTGGTTTTGACAGCTTGCTGTCATTGCAGCCTAGTTGAAGAAGGCTTGCAGTTCTTTGATTTGATGACCGAGAAATACTGGATAGTTCCAGGAGAACAGCACTATATGTATATGGTGGATTTGGTTGGCCAGGCATCATCAAATGATCATGTAGTTGAATGGATCAAAAGCTCACCATTTGGTTTTAACAAACGAGTTTGGGAAATTCTGGTTAGGAATTGTACCATACATGCGAACAGAGAGTTGTTGAGTAAAGTAGAGGAGCACCTGTCTGATTTAGGCGGCCCAGAATAAATCAATAGTTATTCCTAGTTTTGTTTTATGGTATTGTCTCCTTGTTGAAGGATAATCATTCCGACAAGGACTTGTCCGAAACATTTTGACATGGTGAAGCAAGTCCTTTGCACAGGAACCATCCATTTTGATGAAGCGGAGATAAGACAATGACAGTTGCTTCCCTGCATGAGTGCATTATTGCTATTGCATAAAAAAAGGGCAATGAAGTGACGAGTAGACATGAGATTACCGCAGAGTGTGGCACAGTTGAAGGAAAACCACTGAAAGCAGTGTTCGAGGATCATTTTTGTGTGAATAATGTGTTGTGGTTTGGCATGCTAATTAACGGTGGCTAAGTGGCCCGCGTCTATGTGCTGTCGTATCACATGCCAATGGATATAAGAAACAAGGAATCTGCATTATTTTTCAACTAATATTCTTAAGAATGATGGGGACACTTTCATTTCACATTCATGTTACAAATGTATGTATCTCCAACACTCCAGTTTCAGAAATGCTGTACAGATTATCATATTACAGCTAGACAATAAGATTATTTAATTGTGGACTTGTGCTATATGAAACAAATAGCGAGTGTAATTGTGCAATTAGAATAATGTATATTCCCAGGTTATTGCCGTGATTTTTGAAACTTATCTATAGAAATACAGACTCTTAACATACAAGGTGCTGTAATATAGCTTTATGACATATTCATGAGTGTATGGCAGTAAAACACTTTTTAGGTGTCAAAGCTTGTGTATCATAATAAAGTATATGACAAATCATCTCCTAACTCAAAAGATTGGTGTAATAATAAAGCTTTACTTTCTTGACACACATCAAGAAGGGATATCTGTTCCTTTTTCCAAAAGGTCACGGAATATGTGTAATATTTTGCAAGTCAGATGACACCAGCTAACTGATTTCATGCTATCTATCTCTGAATGTTAGCTATGGCTTTGCAACAAATAGGAATTGAAAGTTCAAATTTAGAAATAAGTATCTTTCGATACTCTTCTTAATGAATATCCAAATTTTGGAATTTGCTTGTACAGTATCAACCATGAATTTTGCATGTATTTGCAGTTTCAGACTGTCATGTAAGAATGTTGAACGTTACTCAGCGGTTCTTTTTGCAGGAATTATGGCACTTGAAATAAGTAGTCAAATCATCCCAGTTTAATCTTTTTTTCCTTCCAAACATAAATAAGTGTTCACGTGAACAACTCTTTCACAGATATACAACAGCGACATGATTATATGAGAGCATGAGAAACAATCGGAGATAAGATGATCCCAATCCAATCAATGTAAGTACATTTCAGATACCAGGTGTACTATCATTTCACACATAAATATGTTTATCCAAAATTCTACACACCACATTCTACTAGTAACGTTTGTCTTTCCTATCTGAACATGTAGAACCAGCGTGTATATTTGGCTCTGGGTCTGTTTTGCACACTTGTGGCTACATACTCCCTCCGGACCTTTTTTTTAAGACGCTGGAAGAGCTGAGTTTAGCTGTCGGAACGCCATCAAAAGATACCCACTTTTTCTTCGGTAGCCGTGTGCCTAAGCTCTTGGCGCTGTGCCAGTGCCATGTAATCTACGTTTTGATGTTCTTTGTAAATACATTGACACACCATTCTATAGTGCTCTAGATAATTCACTGCACATTTAAGCCGCCTGCTAATACGTAAATTCTGGAAATTGCAAAAGGTCATCCATAATGCTTTACCCAAACTGGCACCGAGTATACTAGAGTACCCAGCACAAACGAGAGCAGGAAGGTAGACGCAGCATAAACGAAGGCCTTCCCGATCTGTCCGCTTCTTCTCATGGTGTAAACTTCAGCAGCAAATGTAGAGACTGTGCTCAAGCAGCCGAGGAAACCAAGCTGTATGCCACTAAGAATAACTGTTGATCGCTTTGTATGCACCTATGCGAAAGCGAAGAATTAGACGTACAGGATGATTTATGGAAAAGCTAAACTAATGGCAAATGATGAAAATGTATGAAAAAAAAAACATTTTGACATACCGCCTTGGACGTTACAGCAAGTGCTGCCATGATGCCAGCCCCAAGAACATTGGCTGCAAGGGTCCCAATTGGCAGCCATCTGAGCGATCTCTGTTTGCCAATTCCCTGCCCATTGAGCCTTGCCAAGTACCAGCGTAACCAAACACCTGGAGGTGCCACTGAGCAGCCCAACCAGAGCACAGCGCCATCAGCAAGACTACGCACCTTTACTACGGCCAACACAATGCTCAGAACCCATAAGAAAGACAGCAAAATCATCATCACTGACTGAAGCACAGAATGCTTAGTCCTGGTATCCACCCTCCAGTGCTCCCAGTCACATTTCCTTCCTATTGAACTGTTCTCCCTGATGTGTTTCAGCATTGAACTACGTAGGCGCTCACCTGTCTCAGTACCAACTGTTATGGATTCATTGACAATGAACATTCCTGCAGTGATTCAGCATTGTTAGCAATGAGAAGAATGATTTATGTTGTTTTTGTGTGATAATAACTAATTAAAGAACATATTGCACTTTATCATAAATGACGAAGATACCTAGTACTATGCCCGCTACAGCATATACCCAGTGTCCTTTAGAAGACAAGACAACCATTTTCTGATTCCACCCACTGAAAGTAGTAAGGCTTCCCATATATCCAGTCGTGATTCCAACGACAAGATGATCAGAGATCTGCCGTATATCAGCCTTGAAGATGATTCCAAACCATCCCATCAGGAAAGATCCTAGCTGACCATGCAAGTTAGTAATCAAATGAGTTTGTGCCGATCAAAATCCTTGTGGTTTCTCTAAAATAATTCCTTTGACTCTGTATGGGTGTCTTGAGCACAGTGGAAAGCACATACCATATTAGAGGGAAGATCAGGGTACAGTGGGCTTTGGTCTGAAGTGAGTGCTAGGCAGCCTGGGCCAAATAGCTTCTGGAGGCCATACCTTGTGAATACCTGATTCAGTAATCAGAAGCATAATTACTCCACCAGAACTATACAAGCTGCAAACTAGTCTGAAGGTAAATTTTTGCTGAATATCCGTAGTCCAGGTCCTCTAGGATTAATACCATGAAATAGCAAGTGTCGCTACATTTCGTTAGAGAAGAATAGGTTAACTATTGTTTACCACAAACAACTGCATACAAAATTTGGATAGTTACCCCGAAAAATCCAAATACGGCTAAATGGATCAGGTAAGCAGCATAGTCAAACCTCAAAGAGGGCTTATATGGTTCAACCTACAGGCAAACAAAGACATTTCAGTGTCAGCATCTAAATCACAATGTACAACCTCTCAACCTTACGTCAATACAAAACATTGGTTTCAGAATTATAAGGAACCAGTCAACTCAAAAGATTATCCTCACCTTGGCAGATGAACTCGCCGGGACATTAGCAATAATATCTTTTGAGTCCATTAAAGATATAGGAGCTGATGCAATTTTCCTATTGTTGTTCATCATTGCATCATCTGGAAGAGGGCCAACCTTATGATTCTCTGAGGTATTTGCTGTATCCTCACCAGCATCACCTTCAGGTGCCAAAACTCGATCCCCACTGTCGATGAGCTGAGCTAGAACAGAGCTATCGGCGTCACCTAGCAATTGATCAGCCGACTGAAGGGAATGCCTCATTGAGCACAGTATGGAGTCCCCCATCTCGTGGGATAAGCTCACGGATCCCCTTGAACCCTGCCTGCTGCTTCTCCTACTTAACTGTGAGCTGGACCTAGCAGCTAAAGAAGGATGAACAGCAGAATCCATGGATGCACTTCTTGCATAACTCAAGCGATTCCCTTCAGAAGTATTGCCCCTAGCTGAGAAGCTCTCCATTTTGTTGCAGGCTTGTTCGTCCACTTGGTTTTCAACACTTCTGAAAGTCATATTTATGACATCAATCAGTATGGCTCAATAAAAAAGGGCAGTCCGGTTGCGCAGGGTCCACTCATTTGTAAACAGCTTTTGCTGTTTTCAGAACTCGAACTCGTGACCTCATTGGTCACAAGACAATAGCTTTACCTCTCAATGCCTTACATATTTCCTTTGTCTCCTTTCTTTTGAAAATTACAGGCCATATAAATTTATGAAAATAGAAACAAAATAATGAGCAAGACAAATAGATTCTCCTCCCCTTGGGACCACTGGTGTAACTAGTTAGAGTTTCCCTGGTGCACATGGACTAGGCGAAAAGAATTTACCTCTTAGGCCCTGTTTGGTACAGTTGAAACTTGTTACAAAAGCAACTTGTTTGAAAAGCTGGTGGAAAGCAGCTTCTGTTTATATCCTGCTTTTAGTTCATTCTGAGAAGCAGCTGAACTAATAAGCTGTTACAGAAGTTTTCTGTTTGGCACATCCTTAGCTTATTTTTATGAAGAAGTTGCAGCAGAAGCTGTGTCAAACAGAGCCTTAATAATCCATGTTTTTTTAACATTTTTTGAAAAATCATGTATAAATGAAGAGAGGCACCAGAGTATTTTCTTGGCTAGCTTCACCACTGCTTGGGACGTATAAATTACAAGGCTCAAGAGACTTGAGAGTCGTGTTCAAAATCAACAAACAACATATTCTTTTGTCCCGTCAACATCATTTTTTTTATCCAGTGCATCACTACTCCCTTCCACATATCAGAACGGAATAAATTTCGAACCAATAGTACTAGACTTATCCAAATAAAAAAAAACTGAATTTTTTTTTTCAGATAGAAAGATGGGGACTGTCCAGAGCTCCAGAAACTGAAAGTTACATAAAACCGTTGCCCGGCGTACACACGTCACACAGGCACAACGTGTACAGACGGGAAAGAACGCAAGGAGGATAACAGAACTAGATGGTTGAATCCAAGTTGGAGACGAGAACGCCTACGCAGCTCTTACTGCCCCCATAAAAGAATAGTTATAAAATAGAAAACGAGATAGACAAAGTGGGAGAGTGACAGGGCCGTTGCCGTTGAAGCGAGGGAAACAAATGGCGTCTGCTAATTAGACCGCTAGTCGATAAACAAGAGAAAAGTGCCAAACCCGTAAAAGGTGCCGGCCTTTGACGCCGTGGTGCTATCAACAAGGAGTAGTTTAACCTAATACTCTAATCTCGAGACTCCAATCTCCGGTGCCTTTTTGCTGCGAGGGTAGCTGCAGGTTTCATTGACATCTGGTCAAGAAAGGTGGGAGGGACCCTCGGCACCCGACGCGTGAATCGTTTACCAGATTGAAAGCATGCACGCCGCGACGCCGGTCTCTCTCTCTACAGAGAGTTCCTCCCAAAAAAGAAGACAGACAGACAGAAAGAACATAGAGGGACGATGTGCGAGAACTAAGGAGCAGCTAGAAGATGGGGAAGAGGGATGCGATGCGGAATTACCTTCGTTGAGGACTCGGGAGGAAGGAGCAACCGAGAGGGTGACGGCGGACGGCGCGGGCGGCCGGTGAGGCCAGGAGTTGCTTTGCTTCTCTCTCCCTCTCCGTTTCGTCTTCTGACTTTCAGGCCCGTCCCGCGCAGAGGCAGCCAGCCAGGCACAGCACAGCCGCACATGACAGCAATTTATACGACCACTACTTTTCTTTTCAATGAAATGAATAGGGAATTGCTAATTTTCAGCATTGTCCACTCAAGTATAGGGATACAATTTATAAAGAAAAATAAAAATAGAAAAGATTTAGTAGGAAGTGAATTAAACTTATCTATATAGTTTGAGAAGTAAGCTGAATCAAAAGGTTCTTTAGGATAAATGAACTACACTGATACTCTATCCGTTTGTCATTTTTGAATTGCAAAGCGACAAGATTTTCGGGATAGAGGAAGTACTTGAAAGTAGTAAAATATTTTTTCCTTTTTCCTATACCTAATACATCAACAAATTTTTTTATAGTTAATACAGAGCCATGCATGAATAGAAACAGCCGACGACAAACTCAAAAAAATTAATATAAATGCTCAAGACATAAGTTAAAGGAGATGGTAATTTTAAAATATTAAAATCAGTAATCCCTGAAAAAATATGCTACTCGCCTACTCCTCGTGGCCGTACTATGTGGACTTTAGCGTAGCAACTTCGAGTTGCTTTGCCTTGCTGCTATACACTACACGTGAAATTTCTTGGTGCCAAAGGTAACCCGCCGAGGCCGAGGTCCGAGGATGACCCAATTAGGTTAGGCAGCCCTGCCGCTGGGCTTTTTTGGACGGTCCTCCACCCGGCAAGGTCCCACCGAGGCTGCATTTTGTCTATAAGGGCCACGTTATCAGCTAGGGCTTCACTATCGACCTGCATCGTGGAGCAACAACGGATGTGATCAATTTTTTAAATCAATTATGTGAAGTGAAGGGGATGTATCTCAGATGGTGTAGCGCTCGCGTAGCATGCGAGACTTACCAGGGTCGTTAGTCCTTTTTTTTTCTTTTGAAACACCATCGTTCCAGAGGAGATGGACGCAAATGACTCACCACAAACCTAGGGCTTGGCACTTCATCATCTTGATTAAGAAAATGTTATTCCCTCTCTTCTCAAAAGATTATCATAGTTCATTTTTTGAAAGACTCTGATAGAGGGGTGAATTGGTAATAGCAAGTTTGGGCCTTGAGTATATGGCTCGGCTTGATTCCGTACCTTTTCATTACATCGCTGGTCCTTTTTATACCAGTTCCTAGACACCATGAAACTGAAATCACCTACTAGTATCTGGGTTGCCATCAGCTCCGTATCTCTCCTTTCATAGCCTCTGCAAGCCCGCGACCCCCGACACCATTGGAAGCGTCGGTGCGACTAGTAGAAACGGAGCAGCTATAAGGATGCGCCTTCGTTGTTGGAACAATTTTGAAACATCTTCAATTTGGAAACAATCCCGCTATCTCCTCATAACATATTTCCTTTCAGTTTAGAACGATTCATTTCACGACTTGGAACATTTTTCTTGTCAAATTGGAACATTTTTTTTCTCGGTTTCGAGCAATTTTCTTTGCAGTCCCAAACAAGTTTAATTTCATCAGAATTTATCAAATTTTCACCAGGAACTACTCGGATGCTGGCGATGTCGAATGAGGCGAAACCAACAGGAGTCACAAACTAGAACAGGTTGTGGCTCAGTGACAAAGGATGGCAGTGGCCACCTTATACATCGGATTCTGATCTCTGGATTGGACACCAACGTTCTCATAGGAACATGTCTTTATAAATAAATTTTAGGTTGAGCCTCTCGCACATGGAGTCGCAATGGGTTGGTGAAATCTCTATCACGCATCAGATTCTAAGGACTTCAATCATCTCTTTCTGTCGAAGTGGTTTTACGGCACTTCCTCCGTCACCATAATGGAGTAGCCCGCGGAGGTTCGTTGATGGAGGGACTAAGGCTCTAGTACACATGAACATGATGAACACAGAGGACACGAGGATTTACGTGGTTCGGACCGTCGGAGCATAACACCTTACGTCCACAAGTGACGAAGTGTGCCAACAACACTTTCCTCAGTACTACTAAGAAGTAGTCTGTAGAGGTTTTTTCTGGAGGGACGTAAACTCGAAGAATTCAAAACAAGGTGAACACGATTTTTATGTGGTTCGGGCCGCCTGAGCATAATACCCTACTCTACGAGGGTGTTGTATTGAGTGTTTGTGTATGAGGGCGTCTGTGCTTGCTTGAGTATCCTTGAGCCTTGTCTCAGTCTGTTGCGTGTATCGTGCAACGTAGACCTTTTATATGCTAAGGCCTGGCTGTTACAGTGAGGTCGAGGCCCGACAGGTGGCCCCGAACTGTTAAACACCTTGTACATGATCTAAGGCACTTAAAAATGATTTAGTTGTGTTTTAACGTGCCCTGATGGCGATGTTACCACACTTGAAGGCCCCGCTGATCGTGCATTATTAATGCAGAGTTAATGACGTCTTAACCAGGTCTTGAAACAGCTTATTTATGGTCTTGAATGTCCACGCTGTTACTAGACAGATTGAGATCTGAAGTCCTTCTCGTTGGAGAGGAAGGGTCTGGATCCACATGGTAGAACTAGAGCTATCCATAGCAGGGAGACAGGTCCGGAGCTGCGGGACACGTGGCAGCACCGGAGGCACCCTTAGTAGGGAGGCAAGACCGGAGCTGCAGAACATGTGGTAACACCGGAGGCACCCATAGGAGGGAGGCATGTCCGGAGATGCAGGACATGTGGCAGCACCAGAGTTACCCTTAGGAGGGAGGCAGGTCCGGAGCTGCAGGACACGTGGCAGCACTGGAGCCACCCTTAGGAGGGAGGCAGGTCTGGAGCTGAGGGACACGTGGCAGCGCTGGAGCCACCCTTAGAAGAGAGGCAGGTCCGGAGCTACGAGACATGAGGCCTCCAAAGGTCTTCTCTTCCGGAAGGTGGGACTCAACGCTTCTTTCTCTGGTAAGCGAGGGTACCTGGTCCGAAAGATACCGACAGTGGCCCTGGGCCCACCTCAGGGGAGGTTTAGATCCTGTAGGTGGGGCCACCGTCAAACCTTCCTGCGTTGCTACTTCAACTTTTCGCTTGGGCGGTTGAAATGAAAACACGTTCTTGCACCATTTATACGTGGCGCTTCCTAATTTGGCAGGTGTGACGCGTGGCATGCGGATCCCACCCATTGAAAAGCGTCGACTCCCAATACGATTTTTGTATCGATTCCCAGCGCAATTAGCCCTGTCAGGCTGCCTTCCGTCGCCTTCTTCGGGTTCTTCCCAACTCCTCATCATGACAATGGTTCACCTGAGGCGACTTTTTTGCCAAGTGAACCCAGACCCTCTTGCCATCGGCAAAGGTGAGTATGCGGTGCGTAACCGAGCTCCGCGTGTAGTTGCCATCCAAGCATTGTAGAGGATAATAAAGGGAGATGTTTGCACAATGAAGGAACTCTTACGCTTTGATCTATTTCCTTGTGCATAGATCTCTCCGCTTCCTTCTCTACATCATGCTCTCCGCTTTGCTCCACTCGCAGCCATGGAACCCGATCTTCTCCCCTCCAAGCTCGTTAGCAAGAGGGACATTGTGAGGGGTCTGGAAACTGATGGGCTGGAAAAGTCCTTCCTTTGACAATGCGATGCGCTACGATAGCCTTCCTTTCACCAAGAAAAGCTATGAGGACATCATCTTATTCCCGGCATACGCCATGGTTGGGTTAGTCTCGCCTATTTTTTCCTTCCTCCTGATGCTATTGGAGGTGTATGTACTGCAACTTCATCATCTTGCCCTCATTCCATTCTACTGGTGGAGATCTTCGTCCACCTCTGTGAGATGTGGGTGTGTGTGAGGCCCTGCGTGTCGCTCTTCAAGACGTTCTTCACCCTCTGGCCAACTGGGAAAGGTTCATGCCTCATAGGAGCTTATTACTTTGTGAGGCGCAAGAAGTCTCCATACCAATACATCCCAACTTTCTCCTTTGGAAAGTGGGAGACTGGAAGAGCGACTGGGTGATAGTCTAGACAGATCAGCATGACCGCTTAGAGTTGCCGGTCGGACTTCCCACCACAAATACCGATTTCTGGGAGCTCATTCTGGATCTATCAGCAGAGTTCAACCCAGTGCTTACAAGGATTTGATACCTGGTTGAAGGAGGATTAACATATCTAATGGTGCTCAGCGATTTCTTAACACGGTGCCTTGCTCCTCTTCAGCAATGGGAGTTCCCAACCTAGAGGTATGGTGGGGTGATGGACTTCAACCGGCTAGAGTGCGGCGAGGGAACTGACTTGAATGAGAAGACACTTTTGTTCACCCTGTCGAAGTTGACTTGAATGAGGCAGTAGAAGCTACATTGAAGCATCGACATATAGTTCAGATGGGTCGATGTAAAATATGTCTTGCAGCTAAGGAAGATTTACAACATGCTTTGATCACCTGTGATCATGCAAGAAAGTTTTGGGATGAGGCGGAATATTGTCTCAATATTTCACTACCTAGGTTACATAACTTAACCTGGTCAAGATATATTCTTTGTGACACAAGATTCTCAAATTTAGATCGAGCCAAGATTATTACTGTTATGTGGGCAATCTGGAACTCGAGAAATAATTGGATACATGATAAAGGTAATTATGATCCTGTTCATGCGGTGAGGATGGCTAAAGAAGGGTTGGATGTGCTTGAAATCCCTCACAAGCTATCAACTCTTTTACATGGCCACAGGTGGAGGCCGCCAGATGATGAGGAAGTCAAAATAAACACCGACGACGGTATATCAATGGAAGCTCAACAAGGTGGTGTAGGTGGTGTAGCTCGTTCGCGTACTACTTTCTTGGGAGCATGGAGTAAACCTTATATGGGGATATCTGACCCTTTTATTGCTGAAGCATTAGTATTGCGTGATGGTGTTATTTTTGCTAATCTACAAGGCTTCTCAAAGGTGGTGATGGAGACAGATTTCCTTGAAATTGTTGTAAGGATCAAAACGCCCAAGAGGGGGGGGTGAATTGGGCTTTCTTTCAAATTTTAAAGCAATTAAAAACGAACTAGTTAAGCCCAATTCCCAATGCGGTTCTAACTATGCAATCAACGTAGATATAACTTGTGAAGTAAAGATTGCATAATGTAAAGAGAGGGAGAGAAATGCAAACGCTAGGGGACACGAAGGTTTATCCTGTGGTTCGGCAAGATCGCAAGGATCTTCCTACGTCCACATTGTGGCACCCACCGAAGGGTTTTGTCACTTCCAATGTCACCGAGACAATGGAGTCTTCACTAATCTTCTCCGTTCGCCATATCCGGCAAGGTGGAGCTCAAGCCTTGTACAACCTTCGATGTTCCGGGCTTCCACACACACCTTGGCAAGCTCCGGAACGATCTTCTTCAACTTCTCACTAGCCTAGAGAGTTCAATCACAAAGAAAGAACGCACACAAGCTTCTCTTTAGCCTATTACAAATGATCTAAAAGTGTGGAAATGTATGCTCTATAGTCTTGAATGCTCTTGGATGTGTAGTTGGCTTCAGGTGATCAAGACTCTTCGGAATGACAGGGTTAGAGGGGTCTTATAGCCAGCTTAACTGAAATAGCCATTGGAAAAGTAGGCTGACAGAACTTTACTGTGAACACCGGATGATCCGTTGTCTCCCCTCTAGTTATCATCGGTGTAATTACTTCGGCTGACGTCATTTTGTCAGATATTACCATTATTAGACCGATGTTGCCCCCTGTCTTCTCATCGGATGATCCGGTGGCTCTTCCTCCAGAATTTGCTTGATCTTGATGCTTACTGGAGTGATCAACCGATGTGTGTAAGTCTGCACATCGGATGATCCGGTGCTTCACTTGGTCCAATTGTACTGCAAACTGTACTGATGCACCGATGTTGTTGAGCCCTTCACATCGGATGATCCGGTGAGTTCATTTGTCTGAGGTCTTTTTCTTCAGTTGAAACAACTCGACCGATGTGTTCATTTTGGAAATCATCGGTTGATCCGGTGAGTTGATTTTGTTTGCTACGAGTTGTTTTGAGTGAATCTTTTGTGTCTTGCTCGAATGACCTCTTAGACATTTGTTCCACAAGGCTCTCTGATGATTCTTAAGCATTGTATGTTGTCAATTTTTGATTGAGTGACTTAGACATAGAGCCTTCACATCTTGTCTTTATCTCATGAATTTGATCTCGAAAGTTGAGTATCTATGGGTCTCCAATGACATGTTCATTTCATCTTATTGAGTGTTTATGGGGACCTTGCATTCACAAATTCATTAGTAAAGTTCAATGGTTGTCATTAATCACCAAAACCGTACTACATGAGGGGGGCCTAGATGCTTTCAGTCTCCCCCTTTTTGGTGATGTGAGATATGCAATGAATACGAATGTCACACTTGAAGCTTTAAACATCAATCAATTAATAACACAAGTGTGAATTCAAAGAGATCATAATCATAGATAAAGATCAAATGAGTTCAAATGATTAACAACTCATGGAAATAGGTTCATTACACACCAAATGTAGCAAATACGCAAATACAATAAAGATAAGCAAAGATAAGCTGGACTCGACTCCCCCTTACACTAGGACTCCCCCTGACTCCTCTAACTCTTCTCCCCCTTTGGCATCAAGGCACCAAAAAGGGGATCCGAGCACCTACGGACCCTGAGAGCTGGGCGCGATGACGAACTGGTCACCGCCGCTGTCGTCGGAGCTGCTGGCCGGAGTAGCGGAGGAGGGTGCTGCCGGAGCCGAAGGTGCCACCGTTGGTGCCTGCTGAGGAGGAGGTGCTGGAGCAGGGGCACTGGTGACGGAGGCCAGCGTCTGAAGAAACAGTGTCGTGGCCGGCAGTGGGGAGTGAAGAGGAGCACCAGGAGCCAACAACGGGGACATGCTGAACGAAGGGATCGGAGTGGAGGAAACTGGAGCCAATGGTGCAGCAGCTGGAGCCAAGACGGGAGGCGGAGGAGCTACTCCAGACAGCTGCGATGGGAGGGCGATCCCGGTCTGGGTGTAGAGGTTGGTGATTAACCCCAGGATCCCCATCATTGCCTGCTGCGTCTGCTGCTGCTGGTCCAGAGTGCGCTGGTGCATCTGGTCGATGAGCCCCGTCAACCGATCAGTGTCTTCACGCCTCTCACGGGCGATCTGATGCTGCATCTCCTGCTGCTGCTGCTGGAGCTCAAGAAGACGTGCAGCCTGCTCCGCGCGGGCCTGCTCGGCGGCCAGCCTGTCTAGCCTCTGCTGCTCGACCATCTGCTGGAGGAGCGAAGTCAGCTCAGACGGCTGCGTGACCTGCACCTCAGTGACGGGAGGTGGAGTGGGTGGTGGCGCTGTAGAACCTCCAGACTCCGCGTCGTGCTGTCGGGGAGAGGGGGGAGGAGGGAAATACTCCTCGACACTATCGTCAGTGTTGCTCTCTGACCAAATGTGCTGCAGGTCCTCCCCCTGAGCCTCAGCCTCTGCAAGTCTCTCGTCCTCCCGCTCTAGCTCGGACCAATCTTCCTCTGTCAGACAGGCCCTGACCTGGCGCTCAACTGGACGACCAAGGCGGCGGTCTCCAGGAGCCGGGGCACGGTAGTGACCAAAGCGAGTCACACTCTCGTCAGCAAGTCTGACCTGTGCTGCATCCCCCTCAGGCACCATCATAGTGCATAGGTAACTGATCCAGTGCCCGTAGACCATCTGCCTCATCATGCCTACCCCATCTGTGATCACGTCTTCCATCTCGCACAGGAGAATGTCCACAATGTCGAAATCCACCCCGTTCATCATGTAGAACAGGAGGGTCTGCTGTAAACTAGTGAACCCCTCCAAGTACCCCCACCTCGGCAGGAGCGTGCGGCGCAAGGCGAGGTGCACAATGCACGCAGCTGGGGTCAGAAGTGCTGGAACTCTCGGCTGGTCTGGAGAGAACGTGGGGCCGAACAGGGACCGAATCTCCTCAAGCTGTGGTGCCACCCCTCCATTAAGTGGCCTCCTTTGTGGATCTGCCTGCCCGTATACTCTCTCGTGCACGCAGGTATCGTGCAGGTCCAAACCAAGAAGCTGGCCCAACGTCTGCCTCGTGAGGTGGTAGTGCTGACCCACAAACATGAAGTCGATCGACCTCCTGCCCTCAGAGATGTACAAGGTCGCGTAGAAGACACGGACCCAATCTTCCACATATGCACTCCTCTCGTAAGCTAGCAGCTGCACCAATCCTCGGTATCTCTCAAAGAACGGACGGACGTCCGTCTCCGCTGCCAATGCAAGCTGCCCCCAGTCCAGGTAGTTATGCTGAAATAGCTTGTGCCCCCGACGTCTGTAGGTCTCGTAGAGAGACGCCTGGGTGATAGTCCAGAAGCGACTGTCCACAAGAGCCTCTCGGGGCTGTGGGTACCACTCCTCAAGCAGCACGTTCCATCGAAGCTTGTGTAGCTGCTTGGCCTTCATCTTCCGGTAGTCCGTCAACCGGACTCCCTCGGCCACGTGGACAGTGGTGTCCAACTCGTATATGGCCCGCTGAGCTTCCCTGTCCTCACGACGGTCGGCGGCCGTCGGTCTTGAACGAGGAACGGCCGGGGACTGACCCCCACGTGTCCGGGCTGAGCGCCGGCAGACAAGCAGCTCAACCGACTCCTCTTCGATGTCGGAGTCGTCGATCACAGGAGGCTGCCGAGCCTCGCGGATCCTCAGGGATCCCCCTCGGCCGCGCTCACGCTCCTCGGCGGCGCGAGCGGCCATTAGTGCCTTCTTCTCTTCTTTAGATAGCTTCTGTTTCTTCGCGGCGGGCTCCGCGATCGCCTTGCCTTTGTTTCTTTTGTCGCGAGCCATAGCGATGCGGGAGAATGAACTTGAAGACGTGGAACGACGTTGGTCGGCCGGAAACCCTAGCGGCGACGAGGACGTGGAAGGTGATGGTGGAGCTTGGTGGCGATGGGGATGGATAGTGGCGGTGGAAACGGCGGCGGCGAGGAGAGGCGACGGCGAGGTCGATGGCGGTGGAGACGGCGGAGGTGGGCAAAGCCGGCGCGTGGGTGCGTGGATGGAGGCAGCGCGTGGAGCGGCAGTGCGGCGAGCGGTGGTGGCGCGGTGGCGTGGGTGACGGCGGTGGAGTGTGGGAGGTGGCCGGAGACAGCGGCGACGTCCGGCGGCGGAGGAGATGGAGGGCGCGAGAGGAATCAGCTGGCGGCGTCGGGATTGGGAGAAGGAAGACGAAAGGGGTACGGCCGAGTTTAAATAGTGGGTCCCAAACCCTAGCCGTTTTTTAAACACCGGATGGACCGATGCTTATCGATGTGGACATCGGTCGAATAGTACAGTATGGATATTCAAAGAGTCACTGAAGACATCGGATGGACTGACGTTTAGGGTTTTGATCATCGGATGAATGGCACAGTAAGGGTATTCAGGAGAGGGAAGTTGACACCGGATGGTCCGACATTAGATGGAAAAGCATCGGTGGAATTCATCAAGGTTTCAGATTTGTGAACATCGGATGGACCGATGTTTTTCTGTTTGAACTCATCGGTCGATTTTGGATATTGACTTAACTGGCACTTGGATTTTGAACACCTACTGAACCGATGGGGGATGAACCTAGGCATTGGATAATCCGATGAAAACTAAACACCAACATCCCATATATGTCCTTTGACCAAACAATCAAACAATGGGAAACACATGTCTTAGGACCTTTTGGGCAACCCCTTACCCCTCAAAAATACTAGTATGCCAATAATTTGGCTAGTCCTTAAAACAATTTGAACAATCGAGAAAAAAGGGAGGAAATTATCCAAATGAAATGTAAGGCCCATGCTTTGTGAGGTAGAGTATGAAGACTACTATCTCAATGAAGCATGTTCTTCTAGGCATTAACGCACCTAACATTTCGTTCTTTCCACCTTATATGAGTTGAGATATTGCATTTCAAACAAGTCTCTTTCTCATGAGGTGGGTTCCCTTTGTGACAATCTACCGTTATGCAATGCCAAACATTTTAATGCAATAGATATGGCAGGCACTATGCAAGACATAAAATAAATCTATCTCGCCAAATTTGGTCCTTTTAAAGGCTTCTTCAGGGAGAGCCACTCTCCAAACCTTGGGTACACCCAAAAGAACTTTCATCCCAAGCTAACCCTAGCTCACCCCTATCCTTTGAGAGTTAGGCAAGACCTACATGATATGCATTCTTACATGACGTTCGTTGCATCTAGCACATTTAATTCACTTCTAAGCCTAGAAAAGGTTTTCTCATCAAGTGGTTTAGTGAAGATATCCACCAATTGTTCTTCGGACTTAATACCTCGCAATGAGATGTCTCCCTTAGCTTCATGGTCCCTCAAGAAGTGGTGGCGAATATCAATGTGCTTAGTGCGGGAGTGTTGAATGGGGTTTTTAGCTATCTTAACCGCACTTTCATTGTCACAAAGGAGAGGCACACAACCAAGTTTAATACCAAAGTCCAAAAGGGTTTGCTTCATGTAAAGAATTTGGGCACAACATGCACCGGCCGCTATATACTCCGCTTCCGCCGTGGACAAGGCGACGAAGTTTTGCTTTTTGCTAGACCAAAACACTAGGGAACGCCCAAGCAAGTGGCACCCACCGGAGGTACTCTTGCGATCCACGCGGCATCCGGCAAAGTCCGAATCCGAGTATCCCAAGAGTTGGAAGGTTGTACCTTTAGGGTACCACAAGCCCATACTAGGGGTATGCTTAAGATACCTAAGTATCCTAAAGACCGCCTTCTTATACGATTCTTTAGGAGCCGCTTGAAAGCGAGCACATAAGTATACACTAAACATTATGTCGGGCCTAGATGCGGTAAGATAAAGCAATGAACCAATCATAGAGCGGTAGTGAGATTGGTCAATAGGTTTACCGTCCTTATCCGCGTCGAGATGGCAATTTGTTTCCATTGGAGTGCTTCTTGAGCTACAATCTCCCATCTCAAATTTCTTCAAGAGGTCCTTGGTGTACTTCTCTTGGTAGACGAAGGTTCCCTCTTGAAGTTTCTTGATTTGGAATCTAAGGAAGAAGTTGAGCTCTCCAATCATTGACATCTCGAATTCCCTAGACATCATCTTGCCAAACTCATGGCTAAAAGCTTCGTTAGTTGAACCAAAGATAATATCATCAACATAAATTTGACAAATGAACAAATCTCCGTTGATGTCTTTGGTGAAGAGTGTGGTGTCCACCCTCCCGATCTTAAATCCTTGCATGATGAGGAAGTCCCGTAGTCGTTCATACCACGCCCTAGGTGCTTGCTTGAGCCCGTAGAGCGCCTTGTGCAACCTATACACATGGTTAGGATTCCTCGGATCTTCAAACCCGGGAGGTTGTTCAACATAAACAAGCTCATTAATGTAGCCATTAAGAAAGGCACTTTTCACATCCATTTGATAAAGAGTAATATTATGATGTGAAGCAAAAGCAAGGAGAATACGAATTGCCTCTAACCGGGCGACCGGAGCAAATGTCTCCCCAAAGTCTAGTCCTTCAACTTGCGAGAACCCTTTGGCCACAAGTCTTGCCTTGTTGCGGACCACAATGCCATTCTCGTCTTGTTTGTTGCGGTACACCTACTTTGTTTCGATGACGTTCTTGTCCTTGGGTCGCTCCTCCAAACCCAAACTTCATTGCGGATGAAGTTGTTGAGTTCTTCTTGCATAGCCATCACCCAATTTGGGTCTTGGAGTGCTTCCTCAATGTGAGTGGGTTCTACACACGAAACAAACGAGTAGTGCTCACAAAATGAGGCAACGTGGCGGGAACAAGTACTTACGCCCCTTGAAGGACTTCCAATGATTTGGTCCATTGGATGAGCCTTGGAGATGCGTCCATGCCTCATAAGTGGTTGTGAAGCACTTGGCGCTGGTGAAGCGTGTTGCTCCTCTTGTGGTTGGACTTGATCATGGACTTCTTCTTCATCTTGATGTTGTATTGCTTGTGAGTCTTGAGTTGGCAATGGATCATCTTTCTCCTCTTCGTCTACTTGAGGCGCCATGGAGGTGTTGTTGTTGGAACTTGAAGCTCCCCCTTGATCATGGCCCTCTTCAACTTCCGGCTTGATGTCTCCAATGGTCATGTTCTTCATGGCTTTTCGTAGAGGCTCATCATCTATTTCATCATGACCAAAACTCTCCTCTTGGGAGCCATTAGTCTCATCAAACTCAACATCACAACTTTCTTCAACTAGACCGGAGGTTTGGTTGAATACTCGATATGCTTTTGATTTTGATGCATAACCAAGAAAAATGCCAACATCACATCTTCTTTCAAACTTACCGAGCCTTTTCTTGCGGTAGATGTAGCATTTGCACCCAAAGACTCTAAAGTAGGAGATGTTGGGCTTTCTCCCAATGAGAAGCTCATATGGGGTCTTTTGGAGTAGTCGGTGAAGATAGACCCTGTTTGCAGCATGGCACGCCGTGTTGATTGCTTCGGCCCAAAACTTCTCCGACGTGCCGTAGTCATCAAGCATTGCTCTTGCAAGAGTGATGAGGGTTTTGTTCTTCCTCTCAACGACACCGTTTTGTTGAGGAGTGTATGTGGCGGAGAATTCATGCTTCACACCTTCACGGTCACACCACTCCCCAATGTTGTAGTTCTTGAATTCGGTGTCGTTGTCACTCCGGACCTTGATAATGGGAAGTTGGAATTCCCTTTGAGCACGGTTGGCGAAGTTCTTGAACACTTACGGAGTTTCACTCTTGTCACGACCAAGGCTTTGGTATGTGGACGGTCCGAAGAGGTCCATGTGGAGTAGTTCAAGTGGCTTGGAGGTTGACACCATTGTCTTCATTGGGTGGTGTGAAGCAACTTGCTTCCCGGCTTGACAAGCGCTACAAAGCTTGTTCTTCTCAAATATCACATCCTTCACGCCGGTCACCATCCCAAGCTTGAATGACTTCTTGAGTTTGCTCATTCCAATGTGTGCTATGTGTCGATGCCATAGCCAACCCAAGCTTGTCTTAGTGAAAAGACAAGTGGTTAGGCTAGCATTCTTGTTGGAGAAGTCTACTAAGTAGAGATGTCCATGCCGAAACCCTTTGAAGATTAGCTCTTTGCTTGTCTCACTACTCACAACAACATCATTTTTGCTAAATGTGCATGTTAGTCCAAGATCACAAAGTTGTGCAATGGAAAGTAGATTAAAGCTAAGCGACTTAACATACAACACATTAGAAATGGATAAATCATTAGAGATAGCAATTTTACCTAATCCTATTACCTTACCCTTAGAATTGTCACCAAAAGTGACTTGTTCATGATTACCGGGGTTTTCTATGGTGGTGAACATACCATCATTGCCGGTCATGTGTTGAGTGCACCCGCTATCGAGTACCCAATGCTTTCCTCCGGCTTTGTAGTTCACCTTGGTGTTACCTTTAGCCATGAGGCACATGGGTGGAGGAAGAGGTGAGTCATCATGGTTGGCAATGGCAAGGCCGGCCAAGCTTTCTTCTTCTTCTTCACTCTCTTCATCACTTGTTTCTTTGTCGGTGACCCATTCATTTGCCTCACACATAAACACCTTTTGTGGACCACTTCTCCTCTTTGGGAAGAGTCTTGCCTTCTTGCCCTTGTCTTGCTTCTTCTTCCCAAAGGCTCTTGGTTTGGGCTTGGCTTCTTCTTCATCATCATTACTTTATTCAGGCTTGCGTTGCTTGCCTTTGTAGTTCTCTCTCCTTTTGTCCGGTTTTGGACAATCATAGGAGATGTGGCCTTGATCTCCACAATTGTAGCATATCTTGCGATCGTCTCTTCTTGGTAGAAATGCCTTCTTCTTGGGATCAAAGGTGTATCCCTTTTTGGTGATCTTGGAGTTCAAGCGTGAGAACTTTCTCATCATCAAGGCAAGCTCATCATCGTCATCTTCACTTGACACTTGCTCTTCTTCACTTGAGCTAGGCTCAACCACCTTCTTCTTCTTGAAGCTTGTCTTCTTGGTGGAGGCCTTTAGAGCAATTGTTTTTGATGATGATTGCTCCATCATCCCAAGTACACTCATCTCATGAGCGTGTATTTCTCCAATGAGCTCCGAAACTTCAATGTTGTCAAGTGATTCCTTTTGGAGCATGGAGTTGATGATGTTGTACTTCGGCTTGGGAAGGAGCATGAGGATCTTGCGGTTAATAAGTCCCTTGCCAAGAGATGCAATGTCAAGAGCATTAATTTCCTCAATAAGAACATTTAAGCGTGAAAACATTTCATTAACATTTTCATGAGGAAGCATCTTAAATTCATCATATTTAGCTTTGAGCATGTGATATTTATGTTCCTTTACACGAGATGAGCCCTCATGGATTTCTATCAAGCAAGCCCAAATTTCACAAGCTTTCTCCTTACTAGCAATCCTAGAGAAGACATCTTGACTTATGCATTCATAAATAGCATTCCTAGCCTTAGCATCCCACTTAACTTGATCACCCACATAGTTAAGTTCTCCAAATCCCGCATGAGTCGCTTCCCAAACTTCGGGGGCAATAGCCTCAAGGTAAGCGCGCATGCGTGCTTTCCAATAGGCAAAATTCTTGCCCTCGAAGATAGGAACCGAACCCCCAACCTTGGCCATTTTCGCTCTCTAGCGGTGAAGCTAGAATGATCCTATGAGCAACCTTGCTCTGAAACCAATTGTAAGGATCGAAACGCCCAAGAGGGGGGTGAATTGGGCTTTCTTTCAAATTTTAAAGCAATTAAAAACGAACTACTTAATCCCAATTCCCAATGCGGTTCTAACTATGCAATCAACGTAGATATAACTTGTGAAGTAAAGATTGCATAATGTAAAGAGAGGGAGAGAAATGCAAATGCTAGGGGACACGAAGGTTTATCCCGTGGTTCGTCAAGATCGCAAGGATCTTCCTACGTCCACGTTGTGGCACCCACCGAAGGGTTTTGCCACTTCCAATGTCACCGAGACAATGGAGTCTTCACTAATCTTCTCCGTTCGCCATCTCCGGCAAGGTGGAGCTCAAGCCTTGTACAACCTTCGATGTTCCGGGCTTCCACACACACCTTGGCAAGCTCCAGAACGATCTTCTTGAACTTCTCACTAGCCTAGAGAGTTCAATCACAAAGAAAGAACGCACACAAGCTTCTCTCTAGCCTATTACAAATGATCTAAAAGTGTGGAAATGTATGCTCTATAGTCTTGAATGCTCTTGGATGTGTAGTTGGCTTCAGGTGATCAAGACTCTTCGAAATGACAGGGTTAGAGGGGTCTTATAGTCAGCTTAACTGAAATAGTCGTTGGAAAAGTAGGCTGACAGAACTTTACTGTGAACACTGGATGATCTGATGTCTCCCCTCTAGTTATCATCGGTGTAATTACTTCGGCTGACATCATTTTGTCAGATATTACCGTTATTAGACCGATGTTGCCCCCTGTATTCTCATCGGATGATCCGGTGGCTCTTCCTCCAGAATTTTCTTGATCTTGATGCTTACTGGAGTGATCAACCGATGTGTGTAAGTCTGCACATCGGATGATCCGGTACTTCACTTGGTCCAATTGTACTGCAAACTGTACTGATGCACCGATGTTGTTGAGCCCTTCACATCGGATGATCCGGTGAGTTCATTTGTCTGAGGTCTTTTTCTTTAGTTGAAACAACTCAACCGATGTGTTCATTTTGGAAATCATCGGTTGATCCGGTGAGTTGATTTTGTTTGCTACGAGTTGTTTTGAGTGAATCTTTTGTGTCTTGCTCAAATGACCTCTTAGACATTTGTTCCACAAGGCTCTCTGATGATTCTTAAGCATTGTATGTTGTCAATTTTTTATTGAGTGACTTAGACATAGAGCCTTCACATCTTGTCTTTATCTCATGAATTTGATCTTGAAAGTTGAGTATCTATGGGTCTCCAATGACATGTTCATTTCATCTTATTGAGTGTTTATGGGGACCTTGCATTCACAAATTCATTAGTAAAGTTCAATGGTTGTCATTAATCACCAAAACCGTACTACATGAGGGGGGCCTAGATGCTTTCAATTGTGAATCTCTGGAATACTCGTCTTGATTGTCGGTCAGTCGTGTCACCAATTTTTCAAGAAATTGGAGAGCTAATTCTTGGTTTTTCTAAATTCAACATTCAGCATGTATCTCGTTCAGCAAACTTATCAGCACATCTTTGTGCAAAACATGCGTGCACTCTGATGGTAACAGATAGTTGGCTTGATTGTATTTCAAACTTCCTGTTGGTGAGCTTGTCTGCTGATCGTACAGGAGCTGTTATTATTTGAAATAAAGTACTTCTTTCTCCGCAAAAAAGAAGTTGTACAGTGGTAACTTCTCCAATGATGACCTCATGCCTCCATCAGACTTCCTTCCAGTATTCATCGTGCCGGAGCTAAGGTCGCAACTGCTGAAGAAGTTGCCAGTCCTTGATGATATTGGCATCGTCGTGCGACAGAGGGGTGACGCCTCCAGAGGGATAGTCATCTACGAAGTCCCGATCCCGAGTTCGCAAGAAAGGTCTGGGTCTGCCTCTGCCAGTGGGAAAGGGAAATCTCCTGCAAAGCCAAGCCATCAGAAAGGTTCCAGGTCTGATTCTACCAAGAGGAAACTGGAGCGGATGGATGCAGGCTCCACCAGGCCAGCTCCGACGAAGGGAGTGCCACTGTGTGTGGCACGCCCAACCTTGTAGTCTCTGGTGGTCATTCCTCCCACATCTTCAGCTTCAGTCCCAGCACCAATGGTGAGCATCGGGTCTGGAAAGGATCCTATGATAGAAACTCCGATGGGAGGATATGCGGCGCCAACTCCGGAGGTCCCAGTGGTTCCGAAGCCAGTGTCTGCTTCGGAGCTCTGGAAACAAAGTCCAGATCATCTGCTTCATTGGTGACGGTGGGTTTAGATGACTCCGGTCACCCACGAAAGAAGTTCCACGTCGATTGGAGCTGTTGTGGTACCAAGTACGAAATGTCTTTAAGAATTTGCCTTCTTTTTATTTCTTGCACCTTGTTGATTCTTTACTTCCTCTGTTTCTAGAGCTTCGAGGACAGCCGTTGTTCCCTCTGCTTCACCATCCTTAACGGTAAGAACAGAGATGCCACCAGCAGGCCATGCCAGCATCGCAGCTAAAGATACCAGACTGGATGATCTGTCGGTTGATGTCATGGCTTCTTCTGAGTCCGCTGTGGATATTGTGGCAGAGCATGAGCCAATAGCATCAGCGGATGTCGCATCAGCTCAGAAGCTGATAACGGTGGTGCCGGAGCCAACTTTGGGGCCGACATTAGATGCTGAGGTAGTTCTGAAGCCTTCAGCTGGCACCATGACGGCGCCGGAGCCAAAGAATATCAATGTACCAGAGCTGCCGGCTAACACCACAATAGTGTAGGAGCCGACAGGTGACACCAAGATGGTGGCGCCAGAGGCACCGACTACTGCTGCGTCAGCGTCAGCACAAGGGGCGAAGGAGATCTTGGAGATCGACGATAGCTTTGACGCAGCTGGTGAAGTCTTGCTGGGGGTCCATGCTTTTGCCATGGACTTCGACGACTATTCCCGAAGCAATGGGGAGCCAGCGGATCCGACGGAAGGTCCGGAGTCGATCCCCTTGTCTCTTTCTATAGAGAACACATGCTCCAGGCTTCACCAAGTGCAACTTGGCTTCGACCATGAGCTTGAAGCTTTGAAGGCAGAGCAGGAGGCTCTAAGGCAGTGGCGAAAGCTTTTGAACTTCAGGACGAAGCTCACGTAGAACCGCCTGGCTGACAAAAAAGATTGGCTTGCGACTGAGCGGGCGTGCCTGATGTGCATAGATGAGCTGTTTAATGACAGAAAAGCTGCCATCGAAGCGCTCGACGCCAAGACTCACTAGGTGCTCGTCGATGCGAAAGCTGCCAATGAGTTGGCTGACGCTCGCCTCGACTCTCTGAACAAATTGAGGGAAGAGCTCCTTAAGCGCCAAGAAGTAATCACCAATAAGGAGCAGGAGCTCCAAGATAGAGACGCGGAGATCTCCCAGAAACTTGAGAGCGGAGAAAAAGATTTGGCTCTCCGCATTGATTTGTTAAAAGCTCACCCTAAAGAAGAGCAGAAGTGATTGTGGTAGGCGGGACAAAAACTCAGCAAGCGGGGGCTTGTTGTGTCTGCCAAAGAAGGTGAGGTGGCATGTGAGGTGAAGAACCTGGCAGCTAGGAAGGATCGTTTGAACCTCCAAGAGAAACAAGTTGTTAACCAAGAAAAGCAGCTTGCTGAGCGGATGTAGCAACATGCCAAATATGTCAAACTGTTCTCAAAGGATGGCTTCAAAGAATTTAAGACTACTAGGAAATGAATGTGACCTAGAGCGGGGTGAATAGGCTTTGATAATTTCCTGCACACTTAATCAAATCGTCAAATACCAGAGAGACCGGACTTGTCCGTTGTAGTAGCGGACTAGTCTGGTGTGATGACGTGTTGTGAAATAATAAAGTGTTGATGCAGAAATTCTAGATGTTATAGTAGAGGAAATTGAACAACTATTGAGATCACTTGATTGAACAATTAGTGTTGCAAGGTTACACGTGAAATACAATTGTAATTCAAATTGCAAGAATGATCAACTTAGTGCCTTAAGTAATGATACTTGAAAAAGTAAATAAGCACACGGGACACAGATTCTTACCGAGGTTCGATCTCACCAAAGAGATATACGTCCTCGTTGAGGAAGCTCACACAAAGCCGAGTCTCTTCAAACCCTTTCCCTCGTTAAGTAACCACACAAGGCCGACTTGATTTCTTTATCACGGGTAATCATCGAGTTGGTGGGGCAACCTCACACTTTTAGGGCTCCCACAAGAATTACAGCAAAAAGATGATCAAATACACTCGAAAAGATTACAAGTAATTGCACGAGTGTAAAGAGATCAAACCCCAAGAGTTCAATGACGCGTAGACAACAATCTCACAATCCCAAATCTGAATACTCAAATGATTTTCACTTTTGAGGACTTTAGATGCGTGGGGAGATGTGTTTTTGTGCTCTTGGGAGAGGTGGCAGCGCTAGGGTTTCAATGCTTGACAGTAGGATTCGAAAATTGTCATTGTGGGGGCGTGGATCTCCTATTTATAGTGTTTCAAAAAATATTACCGTTAGGGATTCCGACGACCGGACTATTCCGTACAGGGGACCGGACTTGTCCGATGTGCTGTGTAAAATTGGCGTGGAATGTGCAACACCCTAGAAACCCTAAATTGTGTTAGGCATACCAGACTAGTCCTACCCTAAATTGTGTGAGGCATACCAGACTAGTCCGGTAAGAGTCCGGACTTGTCCGGTTCCCTGTGAATTGGAACATCAGAAACTTTCTCGGAGTAGTCCGATCCATCAATGGACTTTTCAGGTGTGATGTGTTATAGAACATCAAAGAGTTCAACGGACTAGTCTGGTCCTTGAACGGACTTGTCCTGTTCATACTGTATTGAGTTTACAGAAAGTTGAACAGACTAGTATGGTGCACTATGTAGTGGGGTTCCAGAAAGTTGATCGGACTAGTACAGTCTATGAACAGACTATTCCGATGCACCGTGAAGTGAGACAACAGAGAGTTGAACGGACTAGTTCGGTCCATAAACGGACTAGTCCAGTGCTCATTGAATTTTAAGATTGTTTATAAGACTCTTACCTCTACGCAAAGACTTGATCTCTTGGGATGTGTCTCTCACACACATCCTATACAATTAAGTCTACTTTGCGCTTCATTCATCAATGGGGTCTTTCTTTTTTTTTCATCACTTCATTTTTCACTTTTTGAGTGCACCAAACTATCTAATATGAGTTGACCTGCATTCATCTCAATAAGTCCATTAGGATCTCATTTGTTTGTCATCAATCATCCAAAACCTATAGGGGATTGCCTAGATGCACTTTCAATATCTCTCTTTTTGGTGATTGATGACAACCAATTGAGATTTCAAATAAAGAATAAAAATTGATTTTCATAAAGTGTGCATATATGAGAATGACAAATGAGTAACAATATCTTCTCACATATATGCACTTTTTATGGTGGGGTGCCTATAGAGTGGGTCATCAAATGATGTGATGAGCAAAAGATAAAAACTTGACAATTATAGCAGCAATCATCACATTAACATTAAACTATGCATCGCACATTAAATAAAGTAGGCACATCCACAAGAAATTACAATAATTTGAAATTGACATACATGTCCTCGATCACAAGTCCTTAAGGCTACATAATAAGCTACTAGTCTCAATCTCTCCCCCTTTGGCATCAAGACACCAAAAAAGGGAAAAATATAGTGGAATCACTCATCGCCACCGCCTCCCTCACTCTCAGTTCTATCTTCATCCTCTTCTTCATCTTCAGGTTCTTGCTGAGGCGGAGGCGCAGAGACGCCAGCTAGTCCAAATGAAGCCGATTCTTGCTCCGAGAGGGGTGCCATCTCAGTGTTATCCTCTTCAGAATCCTCTGAAATCTGAGGTGATCCCACTAGATCAATCTCTAGCTTCCTACAAATGGCTTTGATGTTGTCTTCACGTATCTTTGATGTTTTTTCCTGGCCAAACTCTCCTTGTGATGCTTAATTTCCACTTTGCGACAGGGTGCAAAGATAGAGGAAAGAATTTTCAGCACGCTACAGGAGGACTCTCTAGAGGGTGGAGGAGCAGTAGTAGCAGCTTGAGTCTTTGTGCCTTCATGAGCCCTCTTAGATCTTTGTTCCTCTGCAGGTGAGGTAGGAGCAGAGGGAACAATGTAGATTGTAGGCTTCTGGGGCTTGAGATACATTCTTTTATTTTAGATAGAAGAAACATGCCGAGGAAAACAAAGGACAGATTAAAATAACGTATAGACCTAGTAAATCTTGATATGAGACCAGAGCTTCACCCGACAGATTTGGAGCGCGACATTGACACGACCTGCCTTGCAACAGGAGACAACATAGGGGGCGGCACCGAAGCAGGGGAAGAAGAATACCAAACCCTACCACCTCCACCTCTATATAAGCACCCCAATACCCATCCTCTCACCCTTTTGTCACAATTGAAGAAACCCCAAACCCTAGTCCATGAGAGCCGCCGTCAAGAGGAGAGTCCATCGCAACCAGAGAAAGGAAGGAGGAAGGAGAAGGATCCAGCAAGGATGATCTTCGTCAACTCATCGACATCATCGTAAATTCTCCACCAATTCTTCATCTTTCTGGGATCTGGTTGCCAAGATCTTAAGTTTCATCGAATTCTCGACCCTTGAGTTGTTGAATTCACGGTTGTCGAAGTGTTAATGCGACACTTCCCCCGGATCTACTAAGGAGCAGCCCGCAGAGGTTCTTGATCAGCAGGGCTTAGTTCTCAATCTAGTGGTCGTGCGTATGAGAGTTGTTTACCCTTTGGTGTGGCAATGACTATATCCTTGTACAGATATATGTGGATGATATGATCTTTGGTGGCTCATCTTATGCTCTTGTGCCAAGATTTTAGGATATGATGGAGGACGAGTTTCAGATGTCAATGATGAGCGACTTTCATATCCTCAGCATCCTAAGCAAGCAAGGCAAGCATGGTACGTTCGTGGACCAGACGATGTACACGAAGAACTTGCTAAAGAAGTTCGATATGGCTGATGCTAAGTCTATGACAACGTCGATGACGACGACAACCACTTTGGACCCCGATGAGGATGAAAAGGAGGTGGAGCAGCATTGCCAGCCTACTCCAGGCCTTCCCAGCCACCATTAGGGCTTGTTTGGGTGCACTCAATCTAAGTGGATTGAAGTGGGTTGGAGTGGAATATGAACTAATTTTCTCCTAAATCCACTTCAATCCACTCATGCAACTTCTTACAATACCGGGAAGTGAACTAAGTGTCTCTGTCTAACACTATCTTCTTAGGTACTCCGTGTAAACATACTATCCATGGGAAATACAACTCCGCAAGCTTGGCTCCTCTGTGCGTCTCCTTGACGGGGATGAAATGCGCTACTTTGGTCAACTAGGGAGCCAAGAAGAAGCCCCTTACCGCCAAGGGGAGGGAAAATAGAAAGTCGCCGAAGCTCCATCTGATCAGGAGCTAGGCTTCCAGGACACCAAGAAGTCACTATAGGCCGTCTACAACACCGTCGACAACCATTCTGATATCTCTGACAACGAGCATCAGAAGACTCTCCATATGCTTACTTGATTTTGAATCAAACCTCTGTAGGGTACAAGTGCAGAAGAGGGACTTGACAAGCCCAAGCCTCCTCCTCCTAGACTCTTCACCACTCTCTCTTTCTACTTGGCAGCCTTTAGGACTACTCTAAATCTTAGGAGTCGTATTCTAATCTCAACTTTTGGTGTGTGTGTGTGAAGTGAGGTGTGGGGTGCTATTTATAGGTGTAGAAGGGTCGGTTCCCGTCACCAAATGTGTGTGATTCAATCATCCTCACTACCAAGAAGTCAGGAGGAGTCGACACGCGTCGATTGACCGAGTTTGGCACCAGGAATAAGTCCACTGAACAGGTGGTTCGACACTCTCAGGCGAAAGCAGCCTGCGTCTGGCGCAAGACGGACTAGGCTACGGCAACAGCCTTGACAAGAGGGATCAGCGTGACCATCGCCATTGACGGTTGCCCCTCTGCCCCTTCTGCCGACTCCGCGACAGACACCAGCGCCTGGGGATCTGATGGCTCCCCGGCTGGAGCTCCAGGAACCACCGCGCTGCTGCCCGGTGCTGAAGTCCCCTCCTCCGCTGCAAGTGCACCGCCAACTCGCCAAACAAACTCAAGTCTTGTCACCTTCTCAATCATATACATGATATAGGGTGCATAGCAATAGGATTTGTTTGGAGTAATGGAGATGTTCACAATGTCATTGTAGATGTATTAAAATTCATTGAAGGTCCTCTTGCTTATCACCTTCATCAAGGTCCTTAGAGTACCTTGGATGGATCCTGCATCTCCTTCTTTGGGAGCTATTGTCTTCCTCAAAATTCTGTTCAAGACTGCAAAGAATGGCTTGAGATACTTGGTAGTTGGATACTTGTAAGGAATTCTTGTATCATAGAGGAAGTCAAGCTCATCTTTCTCTAGAGGTTTCAAGTTGTGAATGATGATGTCATTATCCAAAGAATCTTCAAGATGAAGAATTCTGGCAAATTCCTCATAAGTGACACTGTACTTTGCTCCATGTGTCATCCATATCATTTTATCACCATCATCACGAGCAAAGTATAAAGTCAAGTAGAATTGAGTTATGACCTCATTGTTCCAGTCCCACTGGAAGGAAATGAGATCCATGTCTCTCTAATGCCTCAAGGACTTGTTTATAATCTTGGCATTTCTTGGACTGGAGGTAGGTGATATTGACCCACTAACTTTCAATTATAATGCTCCTGCCTCTTTTCGGAGGTGTATGATGTCTATATTTTCCGACATGATTGAGGAGATCATGGAAGTTTTCATGGACGATTTCTCTACCTACGAAAAAACTTTTGATCATTGTCTAGAAAATTTAGACAAGGTCTTACAAAGATGCCAATAAAAGGACCTAGTGCTTCATTGGGAAAAATGTCAATTTATGGTTCGTGAAGGCATCGTTCTTGGACACTTAGTGTTTGAGAGAGAGATAGAGGTGGACAAAGCAAAGATTGATGTTATTGAAAAGTTTCCACCTCCTATCAATGTTGAGGTAATCCACAACTTTTTTAGGTCGTGCAGGGTTCTATCGGCGATTTATCAAGGATTTCTCCAAAATCGCTAGACCCCTCACTAACCTATTAGCTAAGAAAGCTCCCTTTGGTTTCGATGATGAATGCCTTAACCCATTTGATACACTCAAAAAGGCACTCATCTCAGCTCCAATCATCCAACCTCCTGATTGGACACTGCCATTTCGAAATCATGTGTGATACTAGTGATTTTGTTGTTGGTGCGGTCCTAGGCCAAATCAAATATAAAAGAATCATGCAATAGCCGCTAGCAAAAATCTGTCAGGAGCTCAACTCAATTATGCCACAATTGAGAAAGAGCTCTTATCTGTAGTTTTTGCTATCGAAAAGTTTAGATCCTATTTGGTTGGAGTCAAGGTCATAACCTATACAGACCATGTTGCCTTGAAGTATTTGCTCACCAAAAAGGATGCTAAACCAAGGCTAATGCGGTGGATTCTTCTACTCCAAAAAATTGACTTAGAAATCAAGGATAAGAAAGGAGTAGAGAATTTCATTGCAGATCATCTCTCATGTATGGAAGTCATGCAAACCATGGACATTCATATCAATGAATTCCTATGAGATGACATGCTACTCAAGGTGACTGTCTCTCACCCTTAGTATGTGGATATCGTGAACTTCATGGTCACAACATACGTACCACCAGGGGGAAACAAAAAGAAAATCATTTATGAGAGTCGTAGACACCTTTGGGATGACCCATACCTCTATTGAGTCTATGCCGATGGCCTTCTCAGAAGGTCCGTCCAATCAATCAGAAGGCACCAAAATTATTGAGAAATCCCATGCTGGTCCCTATGGTGGTCATTACGGTGTTTATCGTACTCAGGCAAAGATCTGGCAGAGTGGATTCTATTGGCCTTCGATGTATCAAGACACAAAGGAATTTATTCGCAGATGTTGGAAATGTCAAAAGCATGGAGGAATCTCTGCCCGCAATGTGATGCCCCTAACATATAATATCCAAGTGGAATTATACGATGTGTGGGGTATCGACTTCATGGGACGTTTCGCAAAGTCCTATGGCTGCAAGTATATTTTGGTGGCCATAGACTATGTGTCAAAATGGGTAGAAGCTTTGCCATGAAAAAATGCTGACTCTAAGCAAGCTAGTAAAATGTTCCATGAGATCATTTTTTTTCATGCTTTGGCACTCCCCGCATGGTCATAAGTGATGGAGGGTCTCATTTTATAGATAAGACTTTCCAAAACATTTTGAGGGAGCTTGGAGTACAGCATAACATTGATACTCCATATCATCGACAAACAAGTGGTCAAGCATAAACATCTAATAAGCAAATTAAAAATATTCTGTAAAAGATCGTCTTGGAAATGGGAACGGGATGGAAGCATAAGCTACATGACGCACTATAGGCATATCGTACTGCCGACAAAACACCCATCGGCATGTCTCCATTCCAACTTGTCTATGGGAAGACTTGCCATCTTCCTGTAGAATTGGAACATAGAGCTTATTGGGCCATCAAGCGGTGGAACATGGATCTCCATGAAGCCAGAAAACACCGATTGAAGCAAATTTCTGAGTTGGAAGAGTGGAGAGATAAGGCGTATCATAGTGCCAAAATTTACAAGGAATGAACCAAAAGATGGCACGATAAGAGGATTACGCCAAAAGAGTTCAAACCTAGGGATAAATTTTACTCTTTAACTCTAGGGTTAGACTCTATGGACATGGGAAGCTTAGAAGTAAATGGGAAGGACCCTTCGTTATAGTACAGACCTCATCCCATGGAGCAATCACTCTCCAAGGTGATGATGGTCAGCTATTCAAAGTGAATGGGAACTGACTCAAAATATTTCTTCAATCCCAATAGGATAAAGAAAAGGAAATTAATATGATAAATCTTATTGATTGTCATGCCGTTTCTTTAAATTCTGTTTAATTCCTTCGCATCCAACCAATGGTCCCATTCAAATATTCATCTACGGGGCCCATTGTTGACATTTCTTACGTCGCAAATCATATCTCGAAAGAGATGAGGTCCGCAAGCGCACAGAAACTGTCGTGTAGCATTTCACCCAAGAGTATTCCCAAGGGTATCATATTTATCCCAAAGGAAGGTGGTGAAGTAAAGTAGACACTACTCTTATGATTAAGCTATGGGATATTAATCAATCATCAAGACAGAGGTAAGATGATAATATGGTTAGTGTGACACACACCTAAGCAATCTACTCTAAGGGTAAGGTTGTCCTAGTGAGGATTAGACTACGAGACGGAGCTACTCCTACTATGCACTAATTACTCATATACATAGCCTAATAAATTACACATGAATATGCTAATGGTGAATACTAGGGCTTAGTGGTCCAACATATCGGCACGAGCTTACCCTGGTCTGCCAGGCGACTCCCGCCAAGAGCCTACGTCGTAGTCGAACAAGGAGAATTACAACAGACAATAGGGATGTCACCACCTACCGCCTACCTCTACAACCCGTGGACTACAATGCATCCAACGCTACTTAACTATCCAAGCACCACGCTTGCATGCAAAGTGAATACCTTAAGAGTTGCAACGTAATATTCATTCTAAGGCAATGACTAACCTGAACATCGTTGAACCAATGTTGGATCCAAGAACTAACGTATTCATATTAACATTATAATATTATTACCTAATTAGACTATAGTGAAGGTGTATGATGTTTATGATAACATGATAGTGGCATTATGTCTAGCTCATAACAACATCTACGCCTAGCACATACATGGACTCCACAATCAAACATGAAACACTTTGCCCAAGTATATGAATAAAGAGAGACTAATAATAATATTATTGTAATGCATAAAGTCACAAATATAAGAAAAGATACATGAGCCATACCTTTCCTAATTTGGACTTGGGACTAGAGGCTCCTCTTTACAACCTAACCTCCACTAAGGACTTGGAGAACTAATGTATAAAAGAGAGTGAATGCTCAAGTGGTGTGTGTTGAAGTGAGGGGTGAGGTGTAACACCCTTATTTTCATACAAAATTCATTGCGTACATCCTCATACGTGTTTAACATTAAGCCATGTAAAAAGGAACAAGATTAAAATGAAATTAGGGCTAAATTGGAAATTTCAGTCTGTCGGGATACGGACTTGTCCGACCTCTGAACCGGACTAGTCCGGTGTCCCTATCCTCTATTCAGAAAATTTAGTTTCTTCAGAAGTGCGGACTTGTCCGGTCATAACCCCGGACTAGTCCGGTATCCCCATTTTCATTCAGAAAAATTCAATTCTTCAGAGTCCAAACTTGTCCGGCATAATGTGCGGACTAGTCCGGTTGAGCCTCTGAAGTTTTCCCAGACTTGTCCGGCCATGCCAACCGGACTTGTCTGATTTCTTCTCTGTTGCCGAGTGAACTTATCCGGTCATACTTGTCCGATTTTTACTCTGTTGCCAAACGGACTAGTTTGGTCCCTACTACGGATGAGTCCAACCTTCGGAAAACAACTCGGATTCTGTTATTTCTCCATGATTTTGTTTTTGGGTAATTTCCTAATTTGGGCCCAAGAACTTTGTGCCCAACCTCAAAGGAGCCCAAGTGGACCCCACCTTGGCCCCTACATGTCCCCCACCGAATTCAACTTGGAATTCACCCCAAAACCCTAACACTCCACCTCTATATAAACAACCCAATGCCCTCACCTCTCCACTCCAATTGGAAACCCTTGTTGTCACTTTTGCCTTGTTGTCGACATCAAGATCAAGTCCAAAAGCAAGAAGAAGGAGGAGAAGAGGGAGAAGGGCCAATTAAGATCAATCTTCATTGATTCTTTGACAATTGACGTTATTCATCCAAAATCTTTATCGACTCATCTTCATCAAGCCCTAATCGCCAAGATTCAAGTCTCACGCCCAAATCTTGATCCTTGGATCTCTGAACACATGGTACACCCTCTACATCCAAGTTTTCATCCAAATTCAACCCCAATTTTCGCAGATCAAGAAAACCCTAAATTTCAGTTCTGATCAGGACGGACTAGTATGGCCCCTGAAACCGGACTAGTCCGGTATCTGAATCTGGTCGGTGCTTAATAAATTCCAATTTGACTAAAATCAATTCAAAACTTGTCCAAACTTGTTAAAAACTATTAGAACTAGTTAGTAAACATTAATAGCAACTCATTAACAATTTCTACCTCACAATTGCATTAATCATGTGCATCATGGCATATTGAGTACTATATGAGCATTATTTGATTGAATTGTATGTTTTGCATGTTTGTCGCTCAGAATAGAAGGTGTTTCCATAAAGAGTGCTTTCGAGGACCTGCAGAACCAGAGTTTTGAAGCCTTCAATCCAAATCAAGCTCAGGAGCAAGGCAAGTGTCCTTGACCATATTGATCCTGTTTTAAAGGTTTTATTTGCAAAATTGCATGCTTGTGTAGAAATTGATAGGAAAACCCAATTGTAAAAGTTTACTAGTTTTGTATGACCACCCTTGTCGCTTGAAGACAATGTAGCGAGTCAGGAAGTGTATTTTACACTTTTTGCTTCGCAATGCTCAATTGGGTTTGGGAATCAACTATAATGCTTAATTATGAACTGTTGAACATGTGAATGATGAGAATTGATAATAATGACCCTTTAGCAACATGGTGCCTAGGGAACTAAGCAAGTTGGTAATGTGGAATGGGTTGGGCTGTTTTTGGTGGTTTTGCTTGCTTTAGATCTAAGGACCGGTTCGTGGAGCGACCATCCAGGATTTACAGTGTCACCATAGGGCCAAGTATTAGTGCGGGTTAGCTGACTAATTAGTGTGTTGCTAGTACTATTTGGACCATTAAGAATGCTTGGGGAAGGGATAGTCAGATGGGTTTGTAGAGATTGGTGGGGCTACCCTGGGATTCGAATGGCTCAAGAGGGGGCCTTTGGTTGTATGTGCTTAGTTGGAGACATCACCACTGGTGAAATCTCAGTGGGGTCTAAATAGGCTAGTAATCACTTTGTAAAGGCTAGTTTGTGATCTCTTGTCCACACACCTAAAGAAGTGTGAGACGAAACAATTGAGATTCCTTAGTCATGGAAAGGTGATGAAATCATGAACTTGTGAGTAAAGTGATACAACCTCTGGAGAGTGTGTTTAAAATTATCATTATAGTTGTGCTCCTGGTCATGAGCAACCTGGACCCTCACATGATTAGAATTTGGACTTTAATATGGTTTAATGGCTGAAATTGAATTGGGAGTTGGTATTGGTTAACTAATTGACTTTGGTATATGGAATTGATGAACTTGAGACAAATGAGTAGTTATGAGTTGAATATGGTTAATTTGTTATAATTGGTTATTTAAGTTAAAATTGATGTTATTTGGGTTATTTGGGAAGGACTGCACTTAATGATGATATAATTGCATTTTCAACTATTTTGAATGTACTTGTATGCAATTAGCCATTGTTCATTACTATTCCTTGTTAAAGCTACATGTCATACTATCCCTCACTTGCTGAGTACGACATGTGCTCACCCTTGTTATTCCCCCAACAAATTCAGACGCAAGTGTCAATGAGGAGTACGTGGAGGTATTTGAGGAGTTCTAAGCGCGCGTGTTACCGTCAAGCTTGCCTATAGAGTTTGGAGTCATTAGTGTTTAGTGTTTTCCGCTGCAGTTGTTTAGAGCTTGTATTCAAGACTATTTGGTTTGTAATAAGGTACTATTGTTATTGTTATTATTCGAGACATGGTTATAAGTTGTTTATCGTTTGTGAATCACTTGTGTATGTGAGTTAAACATCTTGGGCACACATATGCATTACGCTTGGTTCATTTTCGGAATCGGGTGTCACATGAGGGGTCCTATTTATAGGTGGAGAAGGGTCAGTTCCCGCCACCAAAAGTTAGCGACTCAGTCACCACTCACTTCTTCAAGCCAAGAGGAACCAACACGTGGAAGTTGATCGAGTTTGGCGCCAGAAGCACTTCGGCTGAACCACCACTTCGGCCGAACAGAAAAGTGGACCAATTCCACTGTGCTTTCTCGGGGTGACTTCCAGGTGGGTCCCATTGACTGTTATAGGGTGTACACCATTGGATGTCCTCGTATACTTTTGTTGTGAGCCATTTGATCCATGTGGTGCCACATGTTGGTCCTTGATTAGCTGGGATGATATTTTATAGGATCCATCCCCTTGTTTCACTTCAATTCTGTATAAAATATTTGCATGCACCAATTTCTCCAAGCACAAGTGGAAATAGATTAAATAGAAAGTTGATGTGTGCAAAAAATGATATTTCCTTCACACAATTAAGTTATATTGACGGGTGAAATTGGTATATAACAACAGTCAACAAACTCCCCCAAGCTTATCCTTTGCTCGTCCTGGGCAAAGTCAAGACTTTAGGTTGATGATCAGGACTTGTTACAATGTTCTACTTTTCAAAAGTACCATGTGCACAACAAAATACTCTACCTAGTATTGCAAAAAATGGCATGGTACTTCACCCATCTTAAGTCATTATGGGGCTTATGCCATCTCCTATTCATGGGTGGTTGAAGATAGAACAGGAAATGGAGCACACATACCCTAGAAATCAAGTTCTACTCAAATTCCGGAGAGTTCAATTCAGATTTTAAGTACCTCAACTTGATTCTCTCGGTCTATCCGTTGTGTGTAGTTGAAATATTTCCTCACCAAGGCATTGTGCCTACACTCATCCTACCACTAAATAAGGCTTGTATGTGAAGCTTGGTAGGGAATATAGTAGACATATTTGCAACATATAATATTGCTAAGTCAAAAAAGTAAGCCTCAGGAGGAATCAATTCAAAACTATTTGATCCAAGACTTGTGCATGTGTGATGAAGTGGAAGTGGATGTGGATATTTGAGATAACTCCTATTTATGTAGACTCTCTTATTTTGCAGGGATGAAACATGGCTACTGTCGGTACCTTGCGTACCGGTTACCCCATGATACCGCAAGAAAAGTTAAGGAGTTCCACCCTTTCAAGTTGAAGACCTCTGAAGGACACATGTGTTGCACAGTACTGGACCCACCTCCCTCGTTTGGGTAGCTCCAACACTGACACGTGTATCACAAGGCCGGACCTAATACCCGTCATAGGGAAGCTCCGGTCTTGCCACGTGTCTAGTGACCCCGGACCTAACCCCCAGTAGAGGGGAGCTCTGGTGCTACCACGTGTGTAATGGCTTCGGACCTGTCTCCCCACGACGGGAAGCTCCAAAGCCGCCACGTGTCGAACCTCCAGAGCAAGGACTTCAAAGGAAGACAGAGAGATCTCCAACGACTTGGACCTTCAAGGGACATTTAAAGCGACAGTTACAAGACTTGATTACATGACATTAATATTATATTAATGACACACGATCAGTGGACTGTTAATAGGGTAACGCCGTCATTAAGGCGCGTTATCACTTTTAATTATGCTAAATACCTACAGGTCGTGCATTAGGTTGTTAATCATGCCAGGGCCACATGTCAGGCCAGGCAAGTGTTGTAACGGTCAGTCCTTAGACTATAAAAGGGTTGCGTCGCACGATACACGAAAAAAGGATATCACAAGCTCACAAGCGTCAGACACATTTTCATACATACAACACACAACCCATGGAGTAGGGTGTTACGCTCAGGCGGCCCGAACCACATAAATCTCTCGTATCATCATCTTGTCCAAATCTCACGCGCCCCAACCAATCAAGAACCTCTGCAGGCTACGAATTAAGTAGTACCGAGGGAAGTGTCTATCGCACACTTCAACAGCTACTTTCTTACTTTTTTCTCATGCTTTTGATGTAAGCATGCATTTTCTTTTTTTTTTTCTTCTAGCCATGTCTTCTACTCCCTTTTTATGCAATAAATTTGGAAAGAGTGCTAAGCATGAATGGTATGGAGTTTCTCTTTTTATTGTGGAATGGTGGTATGATGGAAATTTGCTTACTTCTAGTGTATAAGTACATCATGTGCAAGTGAAGTCTTGAATTCAAAAAGAAATGAATGAATTCTCACATAGGTCTATACTAGTTGGACACAGCTCAATGTGAAAACAAATAGCATATGCATAAGTTCTATGAATGTAATGTATCATATGGATTTGGTAGGTATTTCCAATCAAATGAGAGTAACTTAAATCTTTTAAGAATTTCTCTGGAAATCTAAGTTTCACTTTCAAACTAGAAATAACAATCCTATCACTATATCATATCTCACAACAACTTAGAATTGGATTAAGCTTTTGCTACCCACAACTTCTTAATCAAGGCAAAAGTAATTCTAGCCAATGAAAGCAATATTTTGGAGAGTAGTAAGTTGTAAACTAGGAACTTAGGAAAATTAAAACGGAGCAACTATTCATCATTTCATCTATGTGAATTCCAAATCATTCTTATCGCACATCTTTTATTTTATTCTGAAAGCAAATCTACTCTACTATTTTTTAAGTTTTTTTATATATGAAAGGTGGATGATGGGTGAATGGAAAATAAATATGCAAGGGGTGTGATACAAGTTACCTCTAGTGGGGGTCCTCCCCCAAGATTGTTCTTGTTCAACGTCCGCGATAGGGGTTGAAACCCTAACGATGGATGTAGGCCATGAGGTTGGCCTAACCTTGTTGCAGCATGGCTTCGGCATTGGAGGGGTTGAGTGTCGATGTTGGCTTGCCTTCCATAGATTCCACGAGTGTGTTCAAGAAGAGTGTTGTCGTTATCGCTCATCCACACCTCAAGGTTTCCATAGATTGGATGTACCTTGTCATTCCTTGGCTAAAGTAGTGATAACCCTTAGCTTCCAAGGCATGACAAGCACTCAACATGCGTTGAGTGTCTATCATCATTCTTTATCTAAGGTGTATCATACCTTCTTGCAATATAGGAATAACTTGTACCTCTCATGCATTGGGTGTGATCCGTCATTCCTTGGCTAAGACGATGATAACCTTTGGCCACAAAGGAGTGACATGTACCCAACATGTGTTGAGTATGATCCGTTATTCCTTGACTAAGATACAACATACCTATAACCACAAAGGGATGACTTGCACTCAACATGGGTTGAGTGTGATCCGTTGTTCCTTGGCTAAGGTATAAAATACCTTCTGGCCACATAGGAACAACATGCACCCAATATACATTGGATGTGATCTTCTCATTCCTTGGTTAAGATACATCATACCTTTTATCCACAAAGGAATAACTTACACCCAATGATGTTGGCAATTCCCTTGAGCTCGAATGAGTGCTTAGAATAGTTGAGAGCATAATGCTCTCACATATTCGTAGCAGCCCATAGGTTGCTCACGGAGGGTTTCCATGTCAAATCTCCGGCCTCGTATAGTTATGGTTGACCTTCAGCCTTAATTTCAGATAGGTAGCAACCATCCTAATTTACTCCTTAGCCAAGAGATATTGAAATGGAGTCCTCTTAGGATTTCCAACAATCGGATCTTTGAATACTTGCATAGTTATTTTACTCCTGCAAACATCCTCTCTATGATAGAGAGGGATGGTGATCCCGATACTTGTACAAATGAATTTTTGGGTTAGGTAACCGAATCTTCATTTGTACGCACGGCGAAGAACAAGACCAAAGATGCATTGATTCCAATTTACAGTGTATCCATGAACAATGTATTGTTCATTGATAAGAGTGGGGCTTTATAGATAAATCAAGTTGAACATTTTCTAAAGCTCCTACTCATAGCAATGCAAATGATATAAATACACCATATGGATCCCTTCATCTTGTAAAACTTCTAACCATCATAGTTTTTTTTTTACAAGAGCAAATATTTATCATTTGGATCATGACAAACAAGATTCTCAATTTTATCCTCCTGGACATTTTTTATTTATTGTCTAGGAATTTAAAATTTAGTGATCCATGCATGAATGAGTTCCATATCAAAATTATGAATATCACTATTCCTAGGTTGCTATATACCAATTCAACCATTAAGTCATTCTATAAGCATTACCTAGGAAAAAATGTCTAAGTCAATTTTAGCAATGCTTATGAAATTCTAAGTACTTATTTAAATTTATTCCCAAGTAAGGTGACATTCCTTTTTTAAGAATCAAAAAGAGTAATGTCAACACTTACTCTCGTGAGGATTGCATAAACCTTCCTTACCAATGTAAGAAAAAATCATTCAATCCTAATGTAATTCCAACGATAGAAAATTTTAAACTTTTACCTCAATTGAAGAGCAGTCTTGGTTGAAGGTCGTTGTGTGAGAAATTCACGACCATGGATTTTGGTGTAGCATTCATGTTCAATGCCAAGTTGAGGTTGGAGTTGAATGAGATTCATCTTGTTCCTCCATTGGACCACCATCTTGAGCATTCCTCCACCATGAACTCAAAATGAGATCGATGGAGCGATATGCGCTTGATGGGGCCTTCCAACCTCTATGCAAATTTTGTCTTGGCTGCACTAAAATCAAGAACAAACAAAACAACTCGGAAACGGGTTACGTTAGCTCAAAAGCATGTTGTACCCTTTGTCAAATTGTTTTGCCCAACTTGAAACAATTTGCAAATGCATTGAGTATTAAGGGAATTGTTTTTGGTTTGAATTAGGAAGATGAATTCAAGTGGTTACGCCCAAGGTTCATATCCAAATAAATTTATTTCCTAATTCAAAATTTTAGTTTTATGATGGTTTTAAATTTTACTTTCCAACATGCAACACTGAGAATTCAAACATGCTATTTTGATTGTAAATTCATATATGCAATTGGGAAGTAAAATATGAGATAACTACCAATTAACCTATTAGCGAGGACTCACCGAATTTATGAAGTTCGAGGAGTGAGACTTACCTCCGTCCTGTTTAGTGTGATGATCTGTCGTCCAATTCGAGAGTTGAAGATGTGGACAACTTCTCTTGATTGACATGCCAAATCTCCTTTGGTATGTCAGTTGGATAGGTGGACCACATGATGGTCCTAGCCTCTCTGTCATCTTGATGAAGACTTGTTGATGTAGTGACGCTTTCTCCCTCTTGAAGATATTTTTCAAGAGCATGGTGAGGCTTGTCCTTCTTTAGGGTTGCCACTTCGACCTTCTTGATATTCCTTAAGGTTAATCCATGCTTTGATCATGGATCAAAAGCTTCCTGGCCATGATGACATGTGGACTCCATAATCAAACAAGAAACGCTTCATCCACAATGTCACTTGCCCTAGGTTGCATGGGCTTGTTCGAAGGGTAGGGATCCCAACAAGTGATTATGGGATATCTTGGATCTTGAATGCTCTTTAAGTTTCTTTTCCTTGGCCAAGAGCTTCATGTAAGTGTTGTCTTGATTTCTTACTTGGTCGTGGACAAGATAATTCAAGGTAGGCTAGTTGAACTTAAATCCTATGAAATTCTCATGGCCTCCTTGATTACAAGGATGATATTGATTCCACCCTTTACCTCCTTGTAGGTGATTCCACCCTTGACCTCCTTGTAGGTGATAGCTATTGGAGTTGTGTTTGAAAGAAAGAATCCTGATGGATCTTTGGGAAATGATTCCCTAAGTGGCCCATGTTGACATTGATTTTCACAAATCATGTGAATATACATGACTTGCATAATTTTGTAGGATCGAAGAGCACGTGACAAGCTACCAGAGGGGGGTGAATGGTAGATTAAAACTATTTCAGCAGAAGCAACAAAAACCCCTCAGCAGAAAATTGATCTGTTAAAGAAATCATGTGTGCAACTCATCTAAACATGATGAATTGTGACAAAACCATTACAGATTGTGAAAAATCAAGTCATCAAGATGTTACAATAAGAATCAATAAAATATGTTAAGAAAAACTCAAGTTATGATCGAAAGATCAAATAAAGATCAATTTGTTCTACCCGAGAAAAATCAGATCTACAACACTGCAAAGAAACTTGTGTAGATCAGAAATCACAAATCCAATGACCGTGAAATTTTCACAAATGATAGATAATCAAGTTGTGAAGACAACCAAAATAGAATTATCTCAATTAGATTTGTAAAACTCGAGTTATGATAAAATCACCAAAGCAAGGTAGTGTTGTACAGAAACTCGGCGAGAAAAACTTGTCTGAAACAAGTCGGATGAACAAGGCACAAAAGCTCCTTTAAACTACGATCTTCAATAGAACACAATAAAAACATCCCAAAATTCGTGCCCCATGAGCTCTGGTCTCCCTTGCTCATATAACCAGCCATGAGGTCAACCCAAACAAAACTAGGACCCGTATCCTACTCAGTTTCCATGAAACTTTCCACAACTGCTCAAGACTCTTCTATACGTAGATAGAAGCAATATTAAAACTTCCAAACACCTTATAAACATATTCCACATTCCTAAAACAACTGAACTTAGTGACCCACACAAAATCCTATCATAACCAACTCAAATCTTTCCATATTTGAGTCAAACACGACTCAGCCGCAACCTGAGTTCATAACCTAGTCGGTTGGACCTTTCCGACCAATTTTTTAGGTCCACATCTCTTCATCACACCTTGGAACTATGCAGCCAAGTCCATGCACTCTATGCACATGTGCAAACATCTTCCAACGATGTCCATGGTACCATCATATGCATTGTTCTTGATTCAAACATGTTGCACAACCTCCCGATCAACTCAACCACAATTAACTTGGTTGTTGAACCTCATCTTATCCCTAAGACTAGTTCAATGGATCCCGTCACCAGCCATGTCTTGAACTCAAGCAACACCTGCACATGAACAAACAGCCAATACTTCCAAGCACAAGTCCTCGATTCGACTCACGTTAGTTCTAAAACCACAACACTTTACGTGAGCACCTCACATAAGCATGTTGCAAACCATAGCAAAATGATATTAACCATAACCACCAAAACACACCAAAAACTTAGTAAAAGAATACTAAGCAAACTTTGCATAAGTGTAAAGCAAGTTCAAAACATTGCAATTTAAAAGCAAAACCATTGCAATCAAACACTGGTCCTTATCAAAGCTAACCGGACATTGAACCGGAGCTTACCAAAGCTAGTAGGACCTAGCGCTGGGGCTAACCAAATCTAGTCGGACCTAGCCCCGTAGCTTACCAAAGCTAGTCGGACCTAGCGCTATAGCTTACCAAAGCTAGTCGGACCTTGCACCGGAGCTTACCAAAGTTAGTCGGACCTAGCGCCATACCTAGCAAAAACATGTTGGACCTAGCCACAGCAAGTCGGACCTAACTAAAACAAGTCAGACCTAGACAAAGCAAGTCAGACCTTACGTCGGACCTTGCCGGAGCTACTCAAAATAAGTCAAGCCTATTGTCGGACCTTGCAGAAGCTCGGACCTAGAGTCGGACCTTGATGAAAAGGGTGTTTTTCCAGTATTCAAAACTTTTATCGTAAAAGCCATTGTATTCAGCACACATAGGTCTCACACTCTCCCCCTTGATGAATGCATTGGCAACACCACTTAAATTCCGAACATTATCTTATTCACATGAAAAGTTTTGAAAACAATTTTCTCCCTGAAATATTTCTCCCCCTTTGTAAATCAGAAATAAAATGAGAAGAAAAAATAAAAAAATCTCCCCCTGAGAAGAATCATGCCAAAACACATGTGAATGTGTGCAATGTGTGATCAATTTCTCCCCCTTTGACAATATATTCAGCAAGGTTCAAAAGAAAATTTTCAATTGATATGAGCATATTATAACACATACATATAAAACAAAGCTCATCCAAGTCATACTATCAAGTAACTTACACTATCACATCAATGAGATACATAAAGTAGTGTTAGCCATGATAGGATCAAGTGTAATTTTCAATTTAAGCAAGTCATGATCTCACAAACTTAACTATTTCAAAACCTGAAAGTATGACACTTGTTGCTGCATTTTTATTATTTTTCAAAGCACAAATTTAAATCATATGACATTTGCAAGAGATTATATGTTGCATCTGCCTTATTCTAACCAACCAAGCCAAGCCTATGTCATTTGATAATAAGAAGCTTAAGAACATCGTTTTAGTCATACACAACTTCTTCTAAGTTCACATCTAAGTGCAATGAGAAGCCATCTCAAAAGAAGAAGTGCGATGCATGCATATTCTCTTGATCTTTTCTCATTTTTATTTGATCATAAAAGCTCAACATGTGAATAGTTGATTGCTTGATTTATTCTTTATGGTTAAAAACACTTGTGAGCATGCAACAAGTTCAAAACAGCAAGAAAGTTTGATCATGACCAAATTTATTGTAAGTAATTAGACCAATTACTAGTCATGGCAAAAACTACAAAATATATAACATGAGTAATGTAGTAAGAACTTTCAACATGTAAAAGGAATCACAAAGTCATATATGTACGACATACTATGATCATATTATTTTAAATTCAGATTCACACATAGACTTCACACATTTCAAAACCCCCCTCAATTTAAGCCATGAGGATGCATAACCTCTATTTCACTACGAATAAAACAAAAGCGAGTGAAATCCAAATGTTTTGTGAAAATATCAGCCAATTGTTGTTTAGTATCTACATGGTGAAGCACAATGTTCCCTTTTTCAACATTATCACAGAAAAAGTGATACCTAATGTCAATGTGCTTTGTTCTGGAATGTTGCACGGGGTTTTTAGCAATGCAAATGGCACTAGTATTATCACAAAACAGTGGAACACTATCTAGATCAACCCCATAGTCTTTAAGTGTTTGAACAATCCAAAGAATTTGTGAGCAAGCGCTAGCAGCAGCTACATATTCAGATTCGGCTGTGGATTGTGCAACTGAACTTTGTTTTCTAGAGGACCAAGCAACAAGTGAATTACTAAGAAAGTGACAAGCACCCGAAGTACTTTTCCTAGCAATCCTACAACCCCCAAACTCAGCATCAGAAAAAGCTTTCAAAGTAAAAGTTGTGGAAGAATGAAAAAAAATGCCAAATTATTGAGTTCCATGTAAGTACCTGAGAATTCTTTTGACGGCTTGACGATGTGAAGCACGTGAGGAAGCTTGAAATCGTGCACAAAGACATACGATGAATTGTATGTCCGGTCTTGATGTTGTAAGGTACAAGAGTGATCCAATCATGCTTCATATTCTTTTTGATTGATTGGGTCACCATATTCATCAAGTTCAAGATTTGATGTTGTTCCTATTGGTGTCCGAAGAGGCTTGCTTTTGTCCATGTTGAAGTGCTTTAGTAGGTCTTTTGTATACTTCGTTTGATGCACAAAGGTACCCTTGTTGGTTTGCTTGATTTGCAGCCCCAAAAAGTATGTGAGTTCTTCCATCATACTCATCTCAAATTCTGAACTCATCATAGCTAAAAACTTGGACACAAGATCATGAGATGCACAACCAAAGATAATATCATCCACATACACTTGAACGAATAATGATTCATTGCCATGCTTAAGCACAAAAATAGTTTTATCAACCTTGCCCATGGTAAACCCCTTTTAAAGTAAGAATGTTTTTAACCTATCATACCATGATCTAGGGGCTTGTTTGAGACCGTACAAGGCTTTGGACAGTTTGTAAACATGATTAGGAAAATTTGGATTTTCAAAACCCGTTGGTTGTTTGACATAAACCTCCTCATCTATGTAGCCATTAAGGAAAGCACTTCTAACATCCATTTGATATAATTTGAAACCTTTAGATGCAGCAAAAACTAACAAAATTCTTATGGCTTCTAATCTAGCAACAGGAGCAAAAGTTTCATCAAAATCTAGCCATTCAACTTGTGTGAAACCTTGAGCAACCAGCCTAGCCTTATTCCTAATCACAACCCCATCATTACTTTGTTTATTTTTAAACACCCATTTAGTTCCAATTAGAGTATGACCTTGAGGTGGAGGTACAAGTTTCCAAAAATTATTTCTTTCAAAATTTTCTAACTCTTCTTGCATGGCAGTAATCCAAGATTCATTAGTGAGTGCGTGTGATATATCTTTGGGTTCAAAAGAAGCAACAAAAGCAGAATGAGCGTGAGAGTTTGGATCGCAAAACCTGGACCGTGTGACTCGTTCGTGCAAGATCCCAATGATTTGTTGTGGAGAATGAGTTTTGAGGATTCGGAGGGGAGTAGACACTTCACAAGCTTCTTGTTCTTCATGTTCATCACAGATCGAAGAACTTGTGGCTTGAGGACGATCTGTACCAGCTACAGTAGTTGTTGGTGTTGGTTGTGGTGCAAAATCAGCAGCGTGATCAACATCATTTGCTTCTGAATTTTCGGGCAGTAGCACCACTTCTTCGTCTTCTCTGATGAAAATACTCTCCCCCTCAGATATGGATCTGAACCTACAATATTAGATCTAGTACGTGGGCTAGCTTCATCAAAAGAAACCTCACGGCTCTCCACAATTTTGTTAGTGTCAAGTAAAAGCACACGATAGCCTCTAGTATAAGATGGATAACCAAGAAACATGCCATCAACAGATCTAGCTTCAAATTTATTAAGATTACCATGTTTCTTAACAAAGCATTTACATCCAAAGACCCGAAAGTGTGTGACACTAGGCCTATGTCCAAACTGAAGTTCATAAGGTGTTTTTCCTAACTTAGCATGCAAGAAAACATAGTTTGAGACATAACAAGCAGTTGCAATTGCATCTGCCCAAAACTTTCTAGGAGTTTGATATTCATCAAGCATAGTCCTAGCCATCTCAACTAAGGTTTTGTTCTTTCTCTCTACAACACCATTTTGTTGAGCTACATAAGGTGAAGAAAATTGGTGATCTATTATATTTTCAGCACAAAAGTGATCAAACGATTGATTTTGAAATTTGGTTACGTTATCACTTCTAATTGCTTTTAAAGATCATGGGTGATCAATTGATAATCTAAGAAATAAAGTTCTAAGTGACTAAAAGATTAATTCTTAGATGTCATAAAGTAAACCCAAGAGTATCTAGAGTAGTCATCAACAATCACAAGAACATACCATTTAGCTCTGAAGGATTGAACACGTTAAGGTCCTACGGTGTCAAGGTGCAAAAGTTGACCCGATTCAGTTGTCATGGTCATTGTGAGAGGAGCATATGAACCTGCAACCATCTTAGCATGTCTACAAGAAGAGAATACAATTTCTTTGTCCCCTTTAAGCTTAGGTAGCCCACGTATGTGATCAAGAGCACTAACACGCGTTAGGTGATCAAAGCCTGCGTGACCAAGTCTATGATGCCAAAAATATAAGTCCTTTGAATCATTAGCAACTAGACACCTATGCTTAGAGGATGACATATCAAAATCAGCTTTAAAAACTCTTCCAAACCAAGACATGTTAAAAATAAACTCACTGTTTGAATCTACAACCTTGCAGCAATTTTTAGTGAAGATAATTTCCAGATTTTCATCTAGCAATTAGAAACAGAAAGCAAGTTGTATTTCAATTTTTTAACAAGTGCCACATCCTTCAAAGTGTAGTGATCATTTAATTTAAATGAACCCTTAGCACTTATAGGAGTTGAAGAATTATCGGCAAAAGTAACATTATCTACACGTAACACAAAAGAGAGGGAGGAGAACCAACCTTTGTTACCGGTCATGTGGTGTGAGCAACCTGAATCCACAATTCAAATGTTCTCCTTCCTCAAACGTGTAACCTACATAGAAGCACATTACACTGATGACTCAGTACTGGGGTTAGTCAAAAGGCATTTAGGAATCCAGTACTGAGTCACGCGACGTTCAGCAGGAATAACATAAACAACAGGTTTATGAGTCAAAGTTTGAGGTTTTTTGTACTCAACTACTGACTTACGAGTTGTTACATGTTTAGCAAGAAAAACAATAGGTTTGAGAGCAAACTTTGCATGTTTTTGACTCATAACAACAGGTTGCATATTATTGATATTTGGTTTAGTATGTGCAGCAAATGTTGCATGAGAGTTATGAGATCTAGCTTGCATTCTTTCCTTTTTCTGTTGTTTAGCTAGTCTATAACAAAAATCTATGACATGACCATCTCTACCAGAGTGGGTACAATAAAATTTAACTTTGTGTTCATGTCCAGATGAGCATGCAACATGTTTATTAGAAGCTGAATGAGACAGCACCCCTGCAGATTTAAAAATCACTTCTTTTTGTTTAGGAACTATTTGAATCAAACCACTTCCTAATGACATTACAATTTTAGGTGTATGTGCCTTAGCATGAGCATGAGAATCAAAACCTAAACCAGTTTTATCATTGCGAGACTTGGAAGAATCCAGCGGCAAGTTTAGATTTTTTATTCCCATTACAAAACCGCTCTAGTGTCCTATTCATGTCATCAAGTTTCTTAGACAAGTCTAGTCAGTTTTCACATCAAGTTTCTTAGAACGTAAAGCATTATTCAATATAGAAATTTCATTCATAGCATCTTGTAGTTTATTATCAAGATCATCACAAGTATAACCTTGCAAATCAATTGTAGAACAGCAAGCATCTTTCAAGTTTTTATCATTAAGTGCATCATGTTTTTTGTTCTTTTCAATTTCTAACTCAAGTTTATCAAGTGTGAAGGTGTGTGCACTTCATAGAGAGGACAATTTTTCATATATTAAATCACATGAGGAACAAGAATCATCACTAGGACTCAAAGATTTCAAACAATTAATTTCAGATTCTAGTGACTCAATTTTAATAGCACTATCCCTAAGATTTTTATCCTTTTTCTTAACTATAACAGTGGCACGAGAAATAGCATCACCCATTTCTTCGCAAGTACGACATACCTCTTCATTGTTGTTGTTGTGTTCTGCCTCCACCATACTTGATCTTGACTTGCCTGCCATGAAGCACAAGTTTGCCAAAGCATCTTCATCACTTCCGATGTCCACATCGCTCGAGCCAAGTTCTTGAAGTGCAGAGATAAAAGTATTTACCAATTGGCGTCCTGTAAAACCCTTCTTTTTCTTGTTATTGTTTGTAGAGGAGTGCTTTGTCCTTGTTTGCTCTTCATCATGAGAAGTAGTATCTGAAAGGTTAGAGCAATCCATGCAAAAATGTCATGTCTTACCACATTCGAAGCATCTTTGAGGTTCGACACTCCCTCTCCTTCTAGTTCTCACATTTTGCAATGCTTTTGAGAACCGAGTAGAGATAACTGCAAGTTTTTCCTCTGGAAACTCTTCAATCTGTTCAAGGGTTAGAGAGGACAACAAAGCAAGTGTTGCACAAGATGAAGATTGTCCGGAGCTAGGCATGTCACGTTGAGAAATAAATGCAAGAGACTTGTTGGGATTCTTATGTGAGATTATGTCAATTTTATGAGTTTTCAATTTAGAATATAGAACATTTAAAGTATGTGTACTCATGACAATAGATTCACGAATAGATGTGACTTTTATCGCCCGAATTGACATGTCTAATGCTCTTAGTAATTGCCTAGCATTCTCAGCATCTCAAAAATTAACATTGACACTACACAAGTTGCTGAGAATTTTATTAAAGCGAGCAAAGAGGTCACTGATAGACTCACCTGGTTGCATCTCAAAGCGCATGTACTCCTTTTTGAACATGTCTTGCCTTACCTCCTTGATCGTGTTGGATCCTTCGTGGTAATCACATAGAGCTTTCCAAACAACATACACAGAACAGATGTTAGCAACACGGTCGAAGTCGCTTTGAGTTAGTCATTGTATGATCAAGTTTTGAGCCTTGTTGTTATTGTCAACGTCTCTCAAATTTGTAGATGTAACTTGATCATTTGATGGCACTTCGTAAGTATTATACACATTTTTCCAAATTTCAAAGCCTTGCGCCTGGATGAAAGCCTCCATGCGTGCCTTCCAAACCTAAAAATCAATACCACTAAACACACAAGGTTTGCCGGAGTATTTGTCCATGATGATTATTCAAAACACATGCAAATCTCAAAGATTAGAGCATTGTGGCTCTGATACCAATTGTAGGATCAAAGAGCACGTGAGAAGCTACCAGAGGGGTGAATGGTAGATTAAAACTTTTCAGCGGAAGCAACAAGAACCCCTCGGCAGATAATTGATCTCTTAAAGAAATCGTGTCTGCGACTAATCTAAACGTGATCAATTGTAAAAAAACCATTATAGATTGTGGAGAATCAAGTAAGGAAGACTTCACAAAAGAATCATGAAAATGCATCGAGAAAAATTCAAGTTATGATCAAAAGATCAAACAAAGATCAATATGTTCTACCCGAGAAAAATCAGATCTACAACTTTGCAAAGAAACTTATGTAGATCAGAAACAACAAATCTAATGACTGTAAAATTTTCACAGATGATAGATAATCAAGTTGTGAAGACAACCCAAAAAGAACCACATCAATTAAATCGGTAAAACTCGAGTTATGATAAAACCACCGAAGCAAGGTAGTGTTGTGCAGAATCTCGACAAGCAAAACTTGTCTGAAATAAGTCAGACGAACAAGGTACAAAAGTTCCTTTAAACTACGATCTCTAAGAATACAAGAGGAACACCCCAAAATCCGTGACCCACGAGCTCCCTTGCTTATATAACCAGCCATGAGGCCAACCCAAACCAAACAAGGACTCGTATCCTATGCAGTTTCCGCTGAAACTGTCCATACCTACTCAAGACTCTTCTATACGTAGATAGAAGCAATCTTAAGACTTACAAACACCTTAGGAATGTATTCCACATTCCTAAAACAACTCAACTTCGTGACCCATACGAAATCCTATCATAACCAACTCAAATATTTCCATATTGAGTCAAATACGACTCAGTCGCAGTCTGAGTCCATAACCTAGTTGGTTGGACCTTTCCGATCAATTATTTGCGTCCACATCTCCTTATCATGCCTTGGAACCATGCAGCCACGTCCATGCACTCTATGCAGACGTGCAAACATCTTCCAACGATGTCCACGATACCTTCATATGCATTGTTCTTGATTCAAACATGTTGTGCAACCTCCCGATCAACTCAACCACAATTCCTCCCGAAGTTAGGTTGTTGAACCTCATCTTCTCCCTAAGACTAGTTCAATGGATCCCGTCACTAGTCATGCCTTGAACTCAAGTAACACCTGCACATGAATAAACAACCAATACTTCCGAGCACAAGTCCTCGACTTGACTCACGTTAGTTCCGAAACCACAACACCTTGCGTGAGTACCTCACATAAGCATGTTGCAAACCATAGAAAAATGATATTAACCATAACCACCAAAACACACCAAAAACTTAGTAAAAGAATACTAAGAAAATTTTCCATAAGTGTAAAGAAAGTTTGAAACATTGCAAGTTAAAAGCAGAACCATTGCAATTTAGCACCGGTCCTTGCCAAAGCTAACTGGACCTTGAACTGGAGCTTACCAAAGCTAGCAAGACCTACCACTGGAGCTAAACAAAGCTAGTCGGACCTAGCACCGTAGCTTACCAAAACTAGTCGGACTTAGCGTCGGAGCTTACCAAAGCTAGTCGAACCTAGCCACAAGTCAGGTCTAACTAAAACAAGTCGGACCTAGACAAATCAAGTCGGACCTAGACAAAGCAAGCCCGACCTTAAGTCGGACCTTGTCGGAGCTACCCAAAACAAGTCAGACCTATTGTCAGACCTTGCAGAAGCTCAGACCTAGAGTTGGACCTTGATGAAAAGGGCGTTTTGCCAGTATTCAAAACTTTTATCATAAAAGCCAATGTATTCAGCACACATAGGTCTCACAAATTCTAAAAAATTCTCCATTGTTAAGTGGTGTGCATGCCACATAGGTCTCACAAGGAGGTGTAGTTCTATAACTAGCATGTCCACCTTGTTAAGTGGTGTGCATGCCAAACTAAGGGAACTAGAGCATTCTTCGATCCACCCCTTGAGTGGAGACCATGATGAATGAGAATAGGACTCCTTAAGCTCCAGCAAAAAGGTGGTCATGGATTGATGGATCAACCCATGACATAATGTTGGATGAGGAGTCAGTTATCCACCCTATGGTGGAGGCAAACCAAGAAGAACTATTGGAGCCTCCCCCAAGCTTGGGAATGGATGACTTTGGCTTCTATTAGAAGCTGAAATTCTTCCGCGAAAGGCAATGGTCTTGCCTAGTAGATATTTGTTGAGGTACACCATGAATAATCTTGCAGTTGAGCACTTGCGTACTCGTTGGCCATCCCATGAAATGGGTTAGCCAACACTACCCTTTTTTCACACAAAAGGAGAAAACAAACAAGGGTAATCCTATCTAATAACTATTAGTACCTATAGCTTAATCACAAGTGATAGCTATCCTTCACTTCCTTTGCCTTCCCTGGCAACAGCGCCAGAAATGCTTGTTGACAGCTACTAAGAAACATTAACAAATCATCCCTGGCAACGGTGCCAGAAATGCTTGTTGACGTTTCTTACATCACAGATCATCTCTCGAAAGAGATGAGATTCGCAAGCACACGAAAAATATCGTGTAGCATTTCACCCAAGAGTATTCTCAAAGGTATCGTATTTATCCCAAAGGAAGGTGGTGAATTAAAGTAAATACTACTCTTATGATCAAGCTATGAGATACCAATCAATTATCAAGACATGGGTAAGATGATAATATGGGTAGTGTGACACACACCTAAGCAATCTACTCTAAGGGCAAGGTTGTCCTAGTGAGGGTTAGACTACAAGACGGAGCTACTCCTACTATGCTCTAATTACTCATATACATAGACTAATAAAGTACATATGAATATGCTAATGGTGAATACTAGGGCTTAGTGGTCCAATATATCGGGCACAGGCTTACCCTGGTCTGCCAGGCGACTCCCACCAAGAGTCTACATTGTAGCCGAACGTGGAGGATTAAAACGTACGGATAGGGCTGTCACCACCTACCGCCTATCTCTACAATCTATGGACTGTGATGCATCCAATGCTATTTAACTATTCAAACATCACGCTTGCATGCTAAGTGAATACCTTAAGAGTTGCAATGTAATATTCATCCTAAGACAATGACTAACCTAAATATCGTTGAACCGATGTTGGATCCAAGCACTAACATATTTATATTAACATAATCGTATTATTACCTAATTAGACTATAGTGAAGGTGTATGATGTTTATGATAACATGATAGTGGCATTATGTCTAGCTCATAACAACATCTACAACTAGCACATACATGGACTCCACAATCAAACAAGAAATGCTTTGCCCAAGTATATGAATAAAGAGAGACTAATAATACTATTATTATAATGCATAAAGTCACAAACACAAGAAAAGATACATGAGTCATACCTTTCCCAATTTGGACTTGGGGCTAGAGGCTCCTCTCTACAGCCTAACCTCCACTGAGGACTTGGAGAACTAATACATACAAGAGAGTGAATGCTCAAGTGGTATGTGTTGAAGTGAGGGGTGAGGGGTCCTACTTATAGGTGGAGAAGGGTCAGTTCCCGTCACCAAAAGTTAGCGACTCAGTCACCACTGACTTCTTCAAGCCAGGAGGAGCCAACACGTGGAAGTTGACCGAGTTTGGTGCCAGAAGCACTTCGGTCGAACCACCACTTCGATCAAACAGAAAAGTGGACCAATTCCACTGTGCTTTCTTGGGGTGACTTCCATGTGGGTCCCATTGACTGTTATAGGTTGTACACCATTGGATGGCCTCAGATACTTCTGTTTGTGGGCCATTTCATCCTTGTGGTGCCACATGTCGACGCTTGATTGCCTGGAATGATATTTTATAGGATTCATCCCCTTGTTTCACTTCAATTCTGTATAAAATATCTGCATGCACCAATTTCTCCAAGTACAAGTGGAAATAGGTTAAATAGAAAGGTGATGTGTGCAAGAAATAATATTTCCTTCACATAATTGAGTTATATTGACAGGTGAAATTGGTATATAACAGCCGTCAACACCCATTTAGTCGACACACGAAAACTTGGCCCGAACGAAGCCAGGAGAGGTTCGGCCAAACCCTAGGTTCTGTCGACTCCTCCTTTGCATCGCCCACGTTCTGTTTTTTTTGTATCGACTCTTCTCTCTTATCCCAACAATAATCTCAGTGCTATCGCATTGTTCTCCGCTTATATAAAGACGGGAACAGAGAGGGAACCCTGCACCTCACAGAAAAACAACCATCTCCTCTCCTCCCATCCAGGTCATGGATGACAAGAAACTTATCCCTCATGCCTCCTCTAGCTCAACATTCAATCTGAGCAGAAACATCGTGCCGACCAATGACAACACCACCCTCCCATTCGAGTTTGTCATGGCATTAGATGCTAAACCTCTCGCCATGATCTCGCTGCCAATGATGACTCCACGTGGGCGTAGCACCACACCTCGTGGTGTTGCCCAGTCGCTCTCCCCTCGGAGGATGCCCATGAAGTCGCCGACACCTGCCCGTCGTCCGACTGTGGCTGGCCTTAAGCCAGTCAAGATCCGTCTTTTTCCTGAAAAAGACGAGTTATTTCTAGAAGCTGCAGCCCCACGAGGAGTTTTTGTACACTCTGAAGACCAAGAACGGTGACGTAGTGAGCCACCACTACAAGTCAACTACACGTTCCTCGCCAGAGCGTATGGGAGACCGCCTAATTATCCACAGGGTGTGCGAGCCTGAAGGAGGCTATGCAAAAGGCTTTTTCAAGTGCCTGGATAATATGGCGATGGAGGAGTCGATGGGCTTGTCTCCCTCCAAGATTAGGCAAAACCTCTCGCCACCTGTCATTAGAGGGCCACCTGGCCAATTTAGGACAGCGGCGGGGAATATCCTCGTGCCTCTAAAGTGGCACATCTTTCTAAGGAGTTAGCTTCTCTCCGTTTGGAGAACGCGAAGTTGTCTCACTTAGTGGATGAAGGGCGCATCAAGAGGGCAGAGATGAAGGATGAACTCATCTCTCTCAAGGAGGAGATTGACGATGTTCGCCATGGCATGAGTGCCAAGCTGTGGCACTTATGCAATGCCGTCGGGGAGTCCGACATCTACAACACACCATAGTTTAGATGTCCCGACGACATAGGATGCTTACTAGTTTAGGTTTAATTTTATTTCATTTTTTTGTTTTTCTCAGTTTAGAGTAATCATCCCTAATTTTTGAATTCAATAAAGAGAACTTATTGGTTCATCTAACACCGGTAAAGTTCTCCCTTTAGTTTATTTTTGTTGAATAAAAATTTAGGGAACAAGTGTGGGGGGGGCACCCAAATCACGAGATCTCGGTGTGCAAAATTTGTGTTGCATCCCGAAACACTTCGTAACTGAACATATGATTTGACACGTCGAAGCAGGGCATCAAATAGGACAGAAGGGGTTCGGACAAACCCCCTATTTGGCCGAACTGTTGTGGGCCCCACACAGCCCCGTTCCGCTCCACAATTTCGGTTTTTATCTCCTATCCCCAAATATATGTGCTACCCTGATGTTTGAGTTGATTTCCTATTTAAAATCAAATATTTAAAATGAATCAACTCAACAATTGAAATCAAACTTGGTAGTCAAAACTTTCTTGAGCTGGAAATTTGAATATTTTATATTTCAATTTATTGCCTTGTTTATGATTCCCACAATTAAAGTAGGAAAAATCTAGAGTCTTGAACTTTGTCTAACTCTCTCATTGGAAATTTAAATACCCACCAAGGTCATATGATATATTTCTTGAAAAAAGCACATGCATATGCCACTTTGCATCTTCATTGAACTTTGTCAAACTCCTGACCCTATTGAGTGACTTGCATGAAATCTTTGATTAGGAATTTCTTGTGCACTCCATCATATTCCATAAATTCCACACAATCACCATTAAAAGATACTCCATGCAAATTCTCCAAAATCCTCTCTCAATAAAAAGATGCACAAAAGGAGTAGAATGCATGGCTATAAGAGCTTTAAAAAAAAAGAGAGCCAATAAGTAGCTATGCTTCATCCTTACACAAAAGAGAGTAATAAGTTGGGAGTCATCACCACCATTCATCATCCACCATCCATAATAACTGCACAAGAATTTTTTTAGTCATTGGTTTTTGATGCATGGTTGTCTCATGTGGATCTCGTTTTTGACTTAGTGATATATGAATTGCAATGTATGCTACAATTATCCCTACCAAGCCCCAAATATATCCATACTTAGTATAGAGAAAAAAAATTGACAAAACATGCCAAGGTGAGGATCAAAACACTTTTAGAGATTTGAGAGATTCCAAATGAGAGATAAAGGCAAATGCTTTTTTGACTTTCCAATATATAGCAAATTGTCAAATCATTTCAGTAGGAGAAGATACAAGGAAACTACATTCCAACCATTCCACTCTTCAAACATCCAAGATCGATGTGGTAGCCACATTCATGAATAGAGGTATAAGTTGAAATATCTAGTATTTTTATTTTCTAACTTACATCAATTTTATGACAACACTTTAGTTCTTCTTCTTGCCTTCACGTGATCAATTTGGTATATCTTGTTCTCCACTTGTTCTAGTAACTTGTACCAAGCTTATTATTCATAGTATTGCTACTAGATTTGTTAGGTCACAATTTTACTTCATTAGATCGGATAAAAAAATGTCTTTTACTTTGTGCTGTGCAAGGAGTCAGACATATCTGACCTCCTATTAGACTTGTCTGAAGCCATCCGGACATTTCCGACCCACTCTCGAACTTATCTAACTTCTGGTATCAATGTAGAATTAAATTAGGTTTAAAATTTCACATTTGGCTATTCACCCCCTATAGGCGACTTTCAACAATAACTTGCAAAATGACTTTCTTTTGGCTACTACTACTCAAAAATCCAATGACTTCCTTTGTGACATCGGATGGAGTAGGTGTCAAGGGAAATCAAGAGGAGTACTTTAGCTAATATTTAGAGATCTTCTAGTGCTTGGAAGAATAGTATGATCATTCATTCACCTCTAGGTTTTGTGTGGTTGTAGTGAAGTGATCTTGAACTATTAATATTGATCCTATAATGAGGTTTAGATCGGTTAGGAAGTGATTTTTGATATTTGTATGAAGATTGTGAAAGTATTCACAAGTTTATACACAATTTTGAGTCCTTGATCAAAGGGGCATCACTAGTGAGCATATGTGACATCACTAAGAGTGTGAATGTTGTCAGGAGGCAACATCGTCTTGTATGGTAATAGAACGTGTCTGCGACTCCAGATGTGGGTGTGGAGCATGCTATAGGATGACATCTCCATCAAGCAACAGGAGGGACCTAAACTCCGATCGGATTGCTCCAACGAGGAGTAGGAGAGGATGACATTCTTGGGAGAACTGCATTCTTCCAAGACCTCGAGAAAAATATTCATGAGCCATTCTTGATCCCCTCTTTACTTCTTGTATTTACTAGTCTACACTTCATACTTACTAGTGATATTGTAGGTTGCTTGCTTGGTCATCATCTTACAAGGTTGCTGCATTGCTTGTCTATCATCTTCACTAGTATGTGTAGGATCTTGGCTTATTACAATTATATAGGGACTTAGATTTGATAGTCCTGCTCAAGTGGAATTAAGGTTGTTGGTTAGTAGTAGCATTTTATGAGAACTAGGTGTTGGATACATTGACAAAAAGGCCAAAATGTGAGGGTTTAAATGAAAAGTTTCAAAAATTCAGTTTAGACTATCCGATCTTATCTGAGTGTACAGGGGGAATAGTTCAGACTGTCCGAACTAGTCGCGGACGTGAGTCGCACGTGTTCTCTGACCGGAATGTCCGATCTTCACTAGTTCTATTGCGAGAAGGCACTTCAGACGATCCGATCTCAACGTTTGCTTTAATAATAATGCGGATATTTTAATAATCATGGATTTGGTTATGCAACATTGTTTTTCACTTGTATAGGTGATTTTCACTTATGAAAAAGTGTGCTTGGTATTCACATACTAAGTTTTTGGTGGATAATTTCGGGTTGAAGAATACAACATATTTTTGGCTTTTGGAAAGGTTGCCTAATATTTTATATTGAGTATTGACGTGTTTGGCTGATAATGATGGAGAATATTTTGCTATGTTGTGCAACAGGCTTATGTGAGAAGCTCGCATAAGGTGGTGTCTTTATTGGATTAACGAGTCAAGTCGAGGACTTGGGCTCGTAAAGATTGGTTGTTTTCTCAACTGCATGTGTTGCTTGAGGTCAAGACATAGCTGGTGATAGTGATCTCTTGAACTAATCTTAGAGAGAAGATGAGTTTTAACAACCAAGTTCAGGAGGAATTATGGTTGAGTCGATCAAGGAGGTTTCGTAGCATGTTTGGATCAAGAACAATGCTTATGAAGATATCATGGATGTTTTGGAAAGTATTTGCACGTGTGCAAGGGATGCATAAACATGGCAACATTGTTCCAAGGCATGGTGAAGAGTTATGTATAAGAAGATATTGTCGGAAAGGTCCAACCAGCTGGATTACACGCTCAGGCTGAAGTTGAGGCAGTTATGGTGCGTTTATGAAAAGTTTCGAGTTTGCTTTTGTTAGATTTCGTATGAGGCACAAAGTTTAGTTGTTTTAAAAATGTTTGGTATGTTACTAAGGTGTTTGGAAGTCTTATAATTGCTTGTATATGTGTATGGAATAGTCTTAAGCAGTTATGCAAAGTTTCGGTTGAATTCAAATAGGAGTAAGGAGTTTTAGTTGGATTGGAGTTGTCTAAGGGCCTGTTTGTTTCCAATTATAAGCATATATCAATTAAAAAAAAGTTAAAATCCCACCCAATCCCATCCAAACGCGTTACTTAAATCTCAATTATTTTCTAAATTGATTTTCTCAAAAGCCCGACAACAAGTGTGAGCTCGCGATCCTAAAATCCGGCATGTCCCTCGCATTTTGACAAAGCGGTATGTGTTTTCCCTCGACACCCTCGTACCCTCTGGTTGCCCCTCCGCTTTGACCTGCATCGTCAGCCCATCGGAGATATGTCGTCCCCACCTAAAATTTCTTCTGTCGCTTGCTCGCACGTTATTTTGACATCTGCAAGTTATTCCGGCATCCGCACATTCTTCCGGCGTGGTAACTATGCTTGGGTACGTACGTACGTTCAGCCTGAACCTGATTGACGTCACATGCAAAAAAGTTCCATTGATGTTGTACTGATCAACGAATATTTTGTCGAGTTGGTGAATATCCGATATAGTACCTATGTGACATGACGCCTCAGACGGAAGCAGAGAAAGAGAAATAGAGATATTAACATGAAAAAGTAGTGTCATTTTACAGGTAGAATAGGTATAATTTGTTCAGAAATCAAATTTGCCAAACACCTAGTCCTTCCAGTAATCAGCTTAGCCACATCTCTGCTTATCACAAAAGCATGCTTATAAGATAATCAAGTCTGCGAAAAGCAAACTAAACAGGGCCTAAGGGATGGTTATATAAGCAAAGGGTCAGGACTAATGGATAATACGACGTGCAACTGCCTCTCTTGGGTTTTGATGAATAAAATTCATAGTTTGTCAAGAGTTTGTGTGCCTTGATCGTCCGTCTCGTTTGCTTCAAGCTTTTCTCGGCGAGTTCTATGCAGCCTGACGTTGCTTCGGTATTTCGATCAGAACTCGCTTTTACTTATCCAATTGTTGTGATTATTTTTGTGTTGTCTTCACAACTCAATTATTGATCTTCTGTAAAAACTTCATGGTCATTGGTTTTTGTAGTTTTTGTGTTACACGAGTTTTTTGCAACATAACCGATCTATTTTTTGCTCGAGTATAACAAATTGACATTTGCTCAATCTTTTGATTAGAACTTGAGTTCTACTCGATGTTTTCACGTGATTCTTGTTGCATTGTCTTTGTAACTTGATTCTCTACAATTTTGCTAGTTTTGTCATGGTTGAACACGTGTAGAACAGCCACACACATAGTTTCTTTCATCAAGCTGATTTTCTGTCCAGGGGTTTTTGTTGCTTCTGCATAAAAGTTTTTAATCTACTATTCATCCCTCCATTGATAGCTTTTCACGTGCTCTCCGGCTTCGATCCTACACATTTTTATTGGATCACTCATTCACCCCGTTTCGATAATCCACGATAGTTACAATGTAGCAATCCATCGATCCAAGATGAGTGACAATATGGAATATAGGAAAAAGAATCAATGCAACAAACCAAACAGAGGCAGTGTTGCAGCCGACAGGTACAGGTGCAGGGTGAAAGTTGCTTGGAAGGGGAACTAATAGACAATAATATCTAAAAAACACTTAGCCGCATAATTAAATAGAAAACTCGGAAATCTAGGTTTTCTCGAAATTCCTGGGAACCCTAACTTGTGAAATGAAGCACAATTGATTCTAATATGATTCTAGCAATTCTATTTAAATCAAATGAAGCATCATGTTAAGCAAGATATTTGAACTATTAAACACCCTAGGAGCTAAGTACCAAGTATATTGAAGCAATATATCATAAGGACAATATAAACTACAAGGTGAGTAAAACAAGAGAGACACATGATTCATTTATCAAAGTTCAGACACTCACTCCAAGAGTGTCATATGTCTCGGATAATGAGCTCCAAGAATCAGGTCTCTCAACCATGCTCATCGAGCAATCACAAAGTTCAAGCTCCATTCTTACATGCTGATTCTTTTTTGCGGTTGCCAATACTACATTCACAAACTTTTTGAGGCAGTTCACACGTTTGAGTTCTCACCGGGCGATATCTAGCCAGCTAGAAGGACATATGTTCCAGGAGAAATGTTGTTGATGAAGATTTTGAAGAATTTCAGTGCTCAATAGGTGGGAAATGTAGCTCTAGTGGTTGTTTACCTCAATCTCTCAACCAATCACTCAAATCCAACAAACAATTGAGCTCAAGACTGTGCCAGAGTTAGAGAGGTGCTTTAGGATTCTTGTTTTCAAGTGGGGAACAACAACAATCAACCAGAGGCTATGCAAAGGGATATTTATACCCAAACCCAAAAAATCAGCCATTAGGGAACATTTATTGGAAACTCGAAAGCACTACTTTCTTAGAATTCTAGGAATTTGAAACATGGCCCCCAAAGGAAACTAAGCCCTTGAAGAAATCCGGAAAAACATGGAACATTGAATTTTTACCCGCAATGTGTAATCCAAGAAAGTCTAGAAATTTGGGTTTCCAGTGCATTCTTTGGGGGGGGGGGGGGGGGGGGGGTTGGATCAGAAGTCTAGGTTTTTTCGAGACATGCAGTTTGGGTTTCTGACCGGAATTTGCATTTTGGTTTTTTTTTTCTTCTAAAAATCCAGCCCAATATATGGAATTTTGGCATTTGGCTGATTTTCAGACTTGTTGCTTGCAATAATTTTGTGGTTTTCACAATTTACATTTGGTAGGTTTTAGAGCACTATGAATATTCTAATAATATCAACACACGTAGCTCATGACAGTGTGGCACCCTAGACTCAAATTTTGAATTCAAATGAAATAAAATTAGTCTTCCACTAGTATTCTCATTTCATTTTCTTAGGGTGTCATGTAGCTTCCATACAATCATGGATTAATAGATGAATATTTTCTCAATGAATCATTATTCATTTTAATTTTTTTAATTGTCAAACATGTAAAACTCATTTAGGATCCTAAATGCACTTTTACATGGTCATGTGGAGTCAGCCCACTCTGCTCTATCACACCTCAATTTGTTTTCCGTTCTCTGCTATTATCCGGTCGTCTCATTGTATATTATGCATTGTGGGTTTCGCATTGCTTTGATTGGTCGTCGGCATCAATGCTATGAGATGTTGCTTTCATTTGTCGAACTTACAAAGTTGTTTGTCGGTTTCTTGGAGGAAACTGAAAGAAGATTCTCTGATCCACAAATATATATTATGCTTATAAAGATATTTGTTTCCTTACATAGGATGTAATAGTGGCATAAAATTGAAATATATGCCACATTTATCCTCTTGACAGTCATATATTATAGAGACAATATCGTCCTGAGTTGAGAGTGGCCATCTTAGATAGGACAAAAAAATTGGTAGTAACCTATATGCGAAGAGATGGTTTCGTGTCTATCTTGGTTATCTTTAGCCCTTGGTGGTGACAAAGATCGAGGCCTTAAGGGGCAGTAACATTGGCAGGATTCTCTGTATAAAAAAATGTTTGGCATTGTGTCACTACGATAATGACTCAATGCTTCCTTGTCTTGATAAATCCATATATTTGTTTTCTAAGGGATCAAGCATACACTATGTTATATCTTTTAAGGACTTTTTCTGACACAAAACCTTTTTAGTATTTACATTAAGAGTTTAGGGTTTTGGAATACTGAAAAATTGGCTAAATATAGTATTGGAAAATTAAAAAAGAAACTCATTATATTAAGGTTGAACCATAAAGTGGATATTTAAAGGGGGACTCCAAAATATATGAACCACGATTTGATTTTCTTTCCCCGAAGAAACACGAGCATCATATGCCTTTAAGTTGTTTCGAACAATTACTTTTCTAGAACATAGCAGCAAATTAAAATTGCATGTATTTACATTAATAAATAAAATTTTCCACATACAACATGACATAATTAGGCTATAGATGTGTTTTTGTATGGTCTCGTTTATAATCGCTCGTCTGAAAGGGAGATACCATTGAACACACAATCATATCTGTGCTCCGACATCTACCAAGCGGTTAGGATCACAATCGGTTGCATGATGAGGCGCTAATAAGAATCAATATGTATTTTTTTCCAAATTCATTAAACCACTGTCAGCATTGAAAAACAAAAAAATACATAAATGGTGCTCATAGAGGAAAAAAAGAGGTTGGAAACGAAGGTCCTGTTTGGCAGAACTTCTACTGCAGCTTTTTTATAAAAATAAGCTGAGAGTGTGTCAAACAGGAAGCTTATGTAACACTTTAGCTGCTTCTCAATATGAACTAAAAGCAGGATATAAACAAAAATTGCTTTTCATTAGATTTTCAAACAAGCTGTTTTTGTAACAAGTTTCAGCTGTGCTAAACAAGGCCGAAGATTATTACAATGGAAGGTGCAAAATCAAGGCCAGATAACTGTATTTTACCAAAAAGAATGAAATTCGCATTAGCACAAGAGCATTTTCTAGAAAAAAAATACAAAGAAAATACTCCAAATCTACAGTGGATTTATCACAGGTTTGTCAAGTGTCCGGTCTGACGGACAGGAGCGTTCCAACCCCGAACGGACGTGGCGTGGACGAGTCTCCCATCACCATCACTCGTTACGGAACAACCGTCAACCATCGTCAGTTCACCGCCCACCCCGCCCTTCCTGAGAAGGGGGAAAGGAAAAACCTCACCTCCAACTCCGACACCCCGCAGCGGCGGCCCGCGATGTCGGCGCCGGAATGCGGCAGGAGCGCGAGCGACGACTACCGCGAGCTCCGAGACGTGCGCCTCGAGCTGAACTCGGGAACGGCCAGAGGCGGCGGGGAAGGATTTGCCGTCTGCTTCTGGCTCTACCTCTCCAGCTCCACGAGGCCTTCCTCGGTGATCCTCCACCAGGTTGGATTATTTTCACTTCCACGTTTTAGGTGATTGCCAATGATTTGGTTGCCGTAGCGATCGTTTTTGTCTCCCCTGCAGGGCACAAATAGTGGCGGCCGTTTTTGGTTCTGATAGCAGTATTGCTATGATGAACGTTGCAATTCTTAGGTGTTAGTGCAGTCATCGCCTCCAAATTAGTAGTTTAATCGCGAGGTAGGATCCTCCCTGCAGTATAATGAGCATGGCAAATATTCCCATCAGAGAAGCAGCATTAAGAACCAATGTATTCGGCCATTGATATGTTAGTGTGATGAAATTTCGAGTTCTTGTGCTATTTGGGGACACTTTTGCTGGGCGGGACGAAGAATAAATTATATAATTGAATACTTCCTTGTGAATTTTCAAAATCAGAATCGGTGCTAAATTGATTGAATTTCTAATGTGCAGATCGCTGCCGGAGATGACAATAAGTTACCATTTCTTGCATTAGGTGAAGGAAATAAACTGATTCTGTTCCCATTGCTGAGGATGCATAGAGAGGCCCCCGTGCCTCCTAGTTCCTATCCATGGACTGACACAACCAATCTATCAGCTATTATTGAAAGCCCTCTTGAGAAATGGTTCCACATTGGATGCGAGGTTTGTTGAAGACATAAAAATGCTGTAGCTGTTAACCTCCCTACCAAATACCGTTGCATTGGTTACGCTAGGAAAAAATGTGCAAAAATATACCTTTCAGACCTTTCCTTGCTTTTATTCCCTTTGTATGCACCTGTATTTCTTATCAAACAGTAACAGACAACATTTGCAATAGCTTTGCTTAATCCTTCCTCCAGCTGTTCTGAGAAGATTTTTCTATTTAGAATCTATCTGTACACGTGTCAGGTTACTGGAAATGTTATGCGTCTTCACATTGATGGTGACCTAATTACAGAGGCTTGTCTTTGTCTGCTACCTAATGAGCCAGACCCTCAGGATGATGCAAACCTAATTAGCCTTGTTGGGAGTGATGCCAAGCTTGAAGGCTATGTCTATAATATGGAGGTGTTACATATACTAGGAACCATACAGGAGCAATATGCAAAGGTGATCCGTCTTACCTACTATCATGGCCTTTCCTTTTAGTTTTTCTCTGTGAAGAAGCACACTTGATGATATTCTTATTGAATTACAGAACCCACCATTTAAGTTAACTATTGACTTCTCCTGCTGTGATGGAATCGAAGAGGGTGATGATGGCATTTGGAGCGTTGTGGGTGGGAAGGTAATCTAGATACTACCTTTTGATATTCTTCCTTTAAAAGATGTCCCTCAGAGGACTGGTGTTGCCCCTATGGTTGGGGGCCACCCACCAAGGAACCTGTTGTCAGGCATAACGCGCTGCTAGGGCAGCTTGCAGGGGGTGGTCACACACTTTTCGAGTGCCAGGATTTGAACCCGGGCGGGAAGCCTCACAACTGGAGGCTCTTACCAGCTGAGCTAGGCTTGGTCCCGTGACATTCTCCTTTCATTCACTTATTTTAAGGAAAAAAAGAAAAATTATGTGTCTTTTATAACATACGACCTGTAAAATATTTAATCTGAGTTGTAATTTTTTGGAGAATCTGAAAAATTGTACCTGGTGTGGTAAAATGGTACGGATTTATATTTTTTACATATATGAAGCTCCCTGTTAAAAAGAATACCACATCTAATATATCCTACTAATGGAAATATATTGATACAGGCATCTTGCCGGAGAAACTTCATCCTGGAGGTAACACTAATAGATGCTTTTGGTGAACCTGTGAAGGATAGAGAGGTACTTATTTATTTATTGAAGAAAATAATGGGCATTCTACTTTATTTGTTTCTGTTTGCATAGTTTTCTTACAGATTTATACATCTTCCAGGTCATTGCTACACTTGTCTATGCTGACAATGGAACAGTAGTTGAAAAATCAAGGGATGATTCGGAACCTCCGTTACTTATTACTTGTGAAGGACTTGAATACCCAGCTATAAGCAGGCCTATACCAGTTATTCGTGGACGTGCACTGTTTAAACTCAAGCTATCTCAGGTATGTTTCACCACATGCAAAATTTCTATAATACACGTGTAACTTATACCAGTGTCCAATCTTTCCGTATCTAAAACACCATGCATGTTACTCACTTTATCTTTGTCTATGACATAACCTCTTATTGTTCCAGCTCTCTTCTAAGTCCGACCATAAGCTCTTCCGTATTCGTTTCTCGATACTGCACATGCAAAGATATCCTTTTCTGGAGGCATATTCCAAACCAATTCACTGTATATCTCGACACCGCACTAGCCGGCCAATGGGATCTGGAAAACGGGTGACTTCTGCAACAACGGATGAAATTAACATGCTCAGTGATGGTCAAGGGTTTGTTAATGCTGATAAAGTAAACGGTCGCTCAAATTCTCATGGTCAAAGTTTAATAGGCTGTTTCCATCCATCCAAGAATGTCAAGACACAGGATGGAGTGACAAAGGCAGAGACTCACAAAATGGTATCAGAAGTAATAAATTATCAACATTGAAGTAATTGACTAGTTATGCTTAGATTAGATGCTGGAACCTGTTTCCATTATCTTAAAAAAGTTATGCTTAGATTACGATTCCATAATTTTTCAAAATTTTATTGTTTACAGAATAAGCATGCCAGAAAGATGGTGGCAAGTAAAGAAGCACATAATGTCATGGGGACTGACTCTTCAACATCCGACTGCGACAGCTTTGATGCAGGAAGTTCTTGGAGCGGATCAGATGGAGATGAAGTTGGAAGCATTTCGGATGCAGAAATGTTCAGATACTGTCTCGGTAGCACATATGAGCGGTCAAAGTTTCTTAGAGGTGCAGCTTCTACCGTTAACAAAGATGACTTGGCAAAACTTGCAGATCAGGTTGCACTGTATAGTGGATGCTCCCATCACAGGTAGCCCGCATTTCTTGAATTTTAATAGAAGTTTCTGCTGTCCTTGTATCATTGACATTAATTTGTAAATTCTTCCACCTTTCAAGAAACCAAATATTAATCTCGAAGCAATTACTCCAAGAGGGTTCAGATACATGGAGCATAATCTCAAAAAACAAGGAGCGTGCTCTTTGGTCATCTGCCATTCCTGTAATCATAACAAAATTTATGGGCATAGCCCATTCTACAGAAAGGGGTTTGTCAGAACAGGTAGAATTTTACTTCAAATGCATGGCCTGCCTCGGCACCTTAACTTCTGAGGGGATTCTTTTGAGTAGTGCAAGAAATAGACGTTTACTGCATGTCATTTACTGTTTCAGGACCTGGAGGTTTTAAGAGGAATTGCTGGTTGTGGTGATGATATTGGAAGAGACGAATTTGAAAGGCTATGGTACTGGTTATACCCAGTAGCTGCTTCTTTGTCAAGGGACAAAATTAGAAAGCTGTGGGATTGCACAGCACCTAGATGGATAGAGGGGTTGATTACAAGAGAGGAAGCTGAGAATGCGTTAAGAAGTTCCAAGGAACCGTTGAAAAAACCAGGAACATTTATTCTTAGATTTCCCACTACCCGAAGCTGGCCACACCCAGATGCTGGAAGCCTGGTCGTCACCTATGTTGGCTTTGATAACTCAATTCATCACAGATTACTCTCTCTTGATTCCAGGTGTGCTCTGATCAATATGTTACTCTGCCCCTTGAATTCTCGTTCCATTGTAAGTTACTGAATGTTACTCTTTTCTATTGGATCATAGTGACGCAAGGGCTGGTAGCCTTCAAGATTTGCTGCTGCAGGAACCTGATCTATGCCAACCTGGAAGGTACGCACTCTGAACTCAGGGACTGTTCTGATCCAAATTAGCTTCTTCTCATTCGAACTCAATTCGAACGCAGGGTTGAACGCCTACCAACTGCAAAGCAGAGATGATTAAAGAATCTGATTCATTATGCTATGAGGAACGTCATCAACGGCTCAACACATGTCATGCTCATCATGACCCAAAGAGCGAAGCCATGATCACAAGCTGCCTGGAAACAGTTCTTTTTTGCTTGTCGTCATCGTCGTACTAGTGAGATATGTCTTAGATTATTATTTTGTGATCACCAGTAACATCAGCTATCTATGTAATACCTCAGCATGGAGGATTTTGTTTGCAATAATTCATTTGCATGATAAGGTGGTAATTCATCTGCCTACAATTTTTGTTAGAGCGAACGTCTTATTCTTTCGTCGTTTTACTAAAAGCAACGACTAGAATGCAATCTGAGTTATGGTGCAATCATACAATCAATCGTCTACAGTCATTAGATTTGAATCATATTGTTGTTGCACTTTTGTATTTAACTCCCTTCAAGGCTATAACATAGGAACACCTAGATAGAAGGTTAAGTAAAAAGATGTAACAACCATAGAATTCAGATCTAACGACTGATGATGGTTGTTTGCATGATTGCATTATAACTCAAACTGCATTATAGTTCCCTTTATTGAAACGTCGTTATTTTCTGTTTGAGACAGAAGCTAGTATTATTCTATTAAAGAAAAAAAGGAAAAGGTGTTAGCACAGCCGGTCCAAAGTCCGGATACAGGAGGAGGGGTTGTGATAGGCTTGACGAGTCAATAACTATACTTAATCATTCTCATGGAAATGAGATCCAATAAAAATTCATTGGGACGTAATCCTCTTAGCAACGCGCCATATTGTAATCGGGATGGTGTTAAGTGTGCAAGGGTCGGATCACCATCGCCTTAGTAGTGTGCCTTGTTGGAATCCGGATTTGGTGTTAAATGGGTAAGGGTTGAATCGCCACCAACTTAGTGGCAAGCTACATCATTGCCTGGATGTAGTGATAAGTGAGCAAGGATCTTTGTATCTTACTCGGTGGATGCAATGGGTAAGGAAGCTAGTCGAGAAAAATAGGTTTCAATGGGTAGTTGGATTGTAGGATCCTTGACAGGGAAGCTACGAGAGTTAGTGGATGTTGCGATTAGGAGATGTGTAAATACTCTATGTTTAGAAGAGACTAGATGGACGAGTCAAAAGGCCGGTTTCAAGCTTTGGTATTCTAGCAAAGGCTAGGACTAAGAATGTTGTAGATGTTCTATTAGATAAGAGCTTCAAGGATGGAGTCATGGATGTTTGAAGACGAGAGGATAAGATTGTCCTAGTCAAGGTAGTTATTAGGAACCTTGTCTTGAACGTTATTAATGCTTATGCCCCATAAGTTGGGCTCGACATGACACTAAGAGGCAATATTAGGAGGAATTGGAGGATATGGTTAGTGGTGTACTGATAGTCGAGAAACTTCTCATAGGAGGAGATCTCAATAGCTATGTGGGTACAACTAACATAGATTTTGAGGGGACACGCGAAGGTTTTGGATATGGCGATAGAAATCTGGAGGGTAAGGACATTCTAGACTTTGTCATAGCTTATGATCTATTGGTAGCTAAAACTCTCTTTAGAAAAGAGGCTATCCCACCTAGGTAACCTTTAATAATGTCCAATACTCTAGCCAGATCGACTTTGTCCTCACTAGGAGAAGGGATAGGGGGCGTGCTTAGATTGTAAGATGACCCCTGGAGAGTGTGTTGTGACACAACATAAACTTGTGATAGCTGACTTTCACATTCACAAGCGTGTTTCGAGAGATAAAGGTGTCAAAACTGTAAGAACAAAATGTGGAAGTTAAAAAAAAGCACAACAATCATTCAAAAAGAGGACGATCACGGAAGGGTCTTGAGGTGAAGATGGAGGTGCAAATATCATGTGAGTGAAGATGGCAACTTGCATTAGGAAGGTAGCTAGGAAAGTGCTCGGGATGACAAAAAGAAAGAAATCCATAGATAAAGACGCTTGATGGTGGAATGAGGATGTATAAAAGGTCATTAAGGAGGAGAATAAGTGTTGAGTTGGCATCATGATAGAAGCACAAGCAACATGGTGAAGTATAAATAGATCAAGAAAAATGTAAGGCATGTGGTGAGTAAGGCAAGGGAGCATACTATGATGCGTTATATGAAGATTAGAGATAAAGGAGAGCAAAAAGAACATATACAAGATGGTGAAAATTCACGAAAGGAAGGTTAGAAATCTCAATCAATTTAAATGCATCAAGGACGAGGCGGACCAGATTCTAGTGAAGGATGAAGAGATTAAGTAGATGGCAGAACTACTTCGATGGATTATTCAATGATAGGAATGAGAACATCATGCTTGAGTTAGATTACTCATTTGATGACACCAACAAGCGGTTCGTGTGAAGGATACAAGACTTTGAGGTTAAGGAGACCTTAAAAGGGATAAATAGAGGAAATGCCCTCGACACTGATGATGTCCCTATTGAGGTATGGAGATATCTTGATGTGTAATAATATGATTCACTACACTATTCAACCATATTTTTCAATCAAACAAGATACCTGAAGAGTGGAATAAAAGTGTATTAGTACCTATCTTCAAGAATAAAGGAGATATTCAAAGTTGTACTAATCATTGAGGAATTAAGTTTATGAGCTATATCATGAAACTTTCGGAAAGTGATTGAATACCGCCCGACGAGAGTGACCAATATCACTTAAAAACAGTTTGGTTTTATGATTGGGAGGTCCACTATGGAGGTGATTTTATTGATCCATCAGCTGATGGAGAGATATAGAGAGGAGAAGGACCTACATATGGTGTTTATTGACCTGGAGAATGCATATGACAAGATATGTCATGTGGCGGGCGCTAGAGAAACACAAAGTTCCTACAAAGTACATTACCCTTATCAAAAATATGTATGATAATATAGATGAGGTATTGAAAGATATACAAGTGAATATCTCTTGATGTATGCTCTTTGCTGATGATGTAGTGTTGGTAGATGAATCTAAAAAAGACTTTGATAAAAAAATTAGAAAAGAACTTAGAATCTAAATGGTTTAGGCTTAGTAAGACCAAGACTAACTATATGAGGTGCTACTTTAGTGGTGTGGAATGCGACGTAGAAAATGTTAGTTTATAAGGACAAAAAGTACATAAGAGTGACTCTTTTCGATATTTAAGATCAATGTTATGAAGCAATGACGATATTGAGGGGATGTTTGTCATAAGATCAAGATAGGATGGATGAAGTGACGGCAAGCATGTGGAATCCTATGTGACAAGAAAGTCATATAAAAGATAAAAGGGAACTTCTATAGGACGATGATCAGACCTGCGATGTTATATGAGGCGTAATGTTGGTAAAAAGTAACATGTTCAAAAAATGAGTGTGGTAGAGATGTGCATGCTAAGGTGGATATGCAATCACACAAGAAGTGATTGAATTAGGAATGATGTGATACGTGATAGAGTAGAAATCACATTGATTGAGGAGAAGCTAGTACATCGATTAAGGTGGTTTGGACATATACAGCGGAGATCTTTAGAAGCACAGGTTAACAATATGATTCTATTGTATAGGGAAAATATCAGGAGGGTCGTATGGTGATGTGGAAGGAGGCGATGCAACGATATTTGAGGAAGTGGAATGTATCGAAAGAGTTTACTCATGATAAGACCGCTTGAAAGTTATCAATTCATATGCCGGAATCTTAGTTTACTAATATTTTGTTATTTTTTTATCTTTTTATTATCATTTTTTACTTTATTATTATTATTTTTTAAATAAATAAATAAAATTGTTGGCTCTCATATATAGCCCCTCCAATGTGCTTGCTAGTTTTTTTTTGCGAATGGGATATATTAAATTACTTAATCAACAGAGTTACAATTCTTATGAAGGAGACTAGCTAGAAAGTCAGAGATGTAATTCATCCAAGTATACCTTCTTCTACTAGCACTATCTTGCTTTGAACATAGATGAGCTGCTTGATTAGCTAACCTACTAAAATGAGAAAAACAAAAGCTAGAGAAAAATCTGCAAAGCTCTTTAATCTCTTGACAGATGGAAGTAATAATTGATCTATTCTCGTTTAAACTCTTCTATAAATTAACCGGCTCAAGTAAATCAGATTCCAAAAGTACATTTTAAAAGTCCATACTGATCACTAGTCAAACTCCATCAGCTAAGGCTGTGGTTGTATGTTAGCACTCGCCGATGTTACGTCGGCCCATGGTCCATTGGGCCTGCACCATCGCGGTCGAAGCCCAGAAGCGCGCGGTGGGGACGCGGCCCTCCGCGCCGCCATGGCCGTGCACGCACAACCACTTCCCCGTCCCCGCAACCGCCGAAAAAGGCCAAAACCCACGACGCCGACGGCCACCGCGAGGGTTTAGGCTCCAGCTTCCTCCGATGCCGTCGCCTCGCCGCGCGCTGCTCACCTCTCTCTTCCGCCTCCGCGCCTTCTCCTCCGTTGCTTCCCACTACCCACCCCCGACGCCGCCTCCCCTGCGCCGCCAGCAGTTCGTCGCCGACCCCAGCGCCGCCTCCACCAGCCGCGGCGGCATCGGGGGCATCGGCGCCGGCGGTGGGAACCCAGTGGACCCGACGCATCTGCTCCGTGACGACCCGGTTGCCATCACCGCGTCGCTTTGGGTCTCCACCTTCCGCGCCGCCCCCGCCGGCGGCCCGGCCCCGCCGCTGGCGCCTTTCCTCTCGCGCCTCGAGTTGTGGGTGCTCGCGTACCAGAAGGCTTACGCCGACGAGACGGGCTCCTACCTGCCGCGCTCCTCCATACCGGCCTCCACGCTTGCCTCCCTCCTCTCGCTCCGCAACGCCGTCCTCGACGACCGCTTCCGCTTTGGCAACCGGCTCACCCCCTTCATCCAGTCCCCGCGCGCTGCCAACTCGCAGGACCCGGCCACTCTCTCCAAGCGCAAGCTCCGCGCCCTCCTCACCACCCCGGGCCCTCCACCCTTCCAGGACCGCGTCGTGCAGGAGCTGCTCCTGCTCCTGCTTGAGCCCGTCTATGAGGCGAGGTTCTCACCTAAGTCTTTTGCTTTCCGCCCTGGCCGCTCTCCACACGGAGCCATCCGCACCATTCGCCGCAGCTTCGCACCATATCTCTGGTATATCAAGGGCGACCTCTCCCCGCTGCTGCACTCGCCTGACCCTGCTCTAGTGGTTGGTGCGCTAATCCGTGATGTGCGTGATAAGAAGGTAGTGGACTTGGTCCGCTCAGCCCTGCTCACACCTGTGGTTACTGCAAGACCGGGTGATGATGCTGCAGCAAAGAAAAAGAAGAAGAGGAAGTACCAGAAGAAGAAGGTTCTACCAGAGGGGGAGCCGAAGCCTGATCCTTACTGGTTGCAGACCTTCTTTGGGTTTGCACCGGAGGAGGCAATGACCCAGCCTGATTGGGGGCATTGTGGTGTGCTGAGCCCATTGCTTGCCAACGTGTGCCTGGATGAACTTGATAAGTGGATGGAAGAGAAGATTAAGGAGTTTTACAAGCCATCCAAGTCGGATGTTGTGGGAGGAGAGGATATCATTGAGCAGGGTAACACATCATGGCCTGAGTTTGTTCCCACAAGTGGCCCTGACAAGACAAGGAAGGTGGACTACATTCGTTACGGTGGACATTTCTTGATCGGTGTGAGGGGCCCAAGAGCTGATGCAGCGGTGCTCCGGAAGCAGCTTATTGAATTTTGTGATCAGCAGTTCAGAATCAAATTTGATAATGAGAGCCTTGCTATTGAGCACATCACCAAAGGGATCATGTTCCTTGATCATGTCCTGTGTCGTCGAGTTGTGTACCCAACCCTGCGCTATACAGCCTCCGGAGGCAAGATCATCAGTGAGAAAGGTGTTGGTACTTTGCTGTCGGTGACAGCTAGTCTGAAGCAGTGCATCAAGCAATTCCGGAAGCTTGAGTTTTTAAAAGGAGACCGTGAACCAGACCCACAACCATGCTTCCGCATGTTCCATGCCACACAAGCTCACACAAATTCTCAGATGAATAAGCTTTTGCTGACAATGGCAGAGTGGTATCGCTATGCTGACAACCGTAAGAAGGTAGTCAACTTCTGCTCTTACATCATAAGGGGGTCATTGGCAAAGTTATATGCTGCCAAGTACAAGCTACGGTCAAGGGCGAAAGTTTATAAGATTGCATCAAGGAACCTTAGTCGGCCACTGAAGGATAAGAAAGGGCAGTCACCGGAGTACCACAATTTGCTGAGAATGGGTCTTGTGGACTCGATTGATGGTCTTCAGTATACAAGGATGTCAATGGTTCCTGATCCTGATTACACACCGTTACCAAATGGATGGCGACCAGATCACGAGAAGATTTTGCTGGAGTATATAAAGCTTACAGATCAACAGACATTGGAAGAGAAGCGGAATTGCATTAGAGAGGAGGGGCTTATAACACCACAGGACTACATTTCAATGCTTGTATGGGGCTACAAGAAAAATGCAGTTTTACTTACTTCAAAAGAGAGCGAGGCCCAAGTGTCAACAGAAGACCTGGGTTCTGATACAGATGAATTGGATGAAAAGGAACTTGGAAATGAGGGCCACCAGAGTTTTCAAAAGGCTGCTGAAATGTCATGAATATATATGATTTTTGGGGTATTTGACTGAGAAGCTAACTTGGCACTTTGCTGGCTGGTTTATGGTGGTTGGTGGCCCAGACAAATGGCTGCTCCTGTTCAAGGAGATGAAAAACTTCATATGTAAACTCCATTTCTTAACGCTCAGGGTCATCCATGGTGGATACTGGCCGGGGTGCTGAAACATGATTTTCAGCCTGGCATGGCATATCAGGGAACTAACAAAGATCCCATCTTGCTGCCAAATTGTGCATCACATGCAGAACCAGCTGCTCAAGTGCTTATATGTCAAGCCTTATGTTTAGTAAGACTTTACCAAACCTGATTATACATTTTGAAAGCTACATAGAAAAATTCTTTGTAAACATTCTATCCGAGCATACTGCTTGTGTTGCTGTGCGCAATCAATATTGTCTGTAATATTTATCATGATCAAACCTTGCAAAGTTTGCTACATAGATGACGAAGTCTGATTTTCATTGCCTTGTGAGCCTTAAAAATGTGTTTGAATCCCAAGCTTCTCATATCTATGTGGATTGTGTTTGATTGTCAACTGTGCATTTTTTGTTTGTTGCTTGTATTTGCTGAAATTCTTTAGTCAATAGTAAGCTAATTGTAATTTAGCTTTATTTCTTTACTCAAGCATACTGTTTGTTGATTGATTCAGTAAGGTTCCTTGGTTATGCCTACTAAGTACTAACAGATCAATTTGCTGAACATGTCTTTCACTTGTTTTCCACAGGGAACATGTAATGCAGGTTACAAGTTTTGTGATTTCTTGTCATAGAAAAATAGAGTAATTACTTTCCATTTCTGCACTAGAAAATACTGATGATTTGGTCTCAAGATTCATGATTCCTTGGCATAGACTAACTTTGACGCAGATTTTAATGCAGGCTTCTCAAGCTATTTTGATCCTTAAATCTATTGGTATGTTTTTTTTATCAAAATACTATTATTCCTCAGCATTGTATTTATTTATCAATGCCTTGTACTTTGGCTGGCCCTTCGTTGAGGATTGCATTATAACAACAGTAATTCAAACTGGCTAGCAGGATAAGTTATGATTAATGTACAACATATTGCAACAACAACAATCAAGCCTTTGTCCCAAGCACGTCGTGGTAGGCTAGATATGAAACCCAACAATTTTTTTTTTTTAGAAAATGAAGTAAAAAAAAGAGAGAGGTATGAGATAACAAAATACAAGCAGAGTAAGATCATGACTTCTAATTCTTTTGAAACAATCAATTACCAGTAGTCCAGTACGCACATAATAGTTTGCTATGTTTCTGTATCCCTGAGAAAGAAATTATCTGTTGGAGTGGAGACAAAGTGATGATTGTATGTGTAGGAAAAACAACTGCAAACTTAACTCTTTACATCAATCTTTTTCTTTTATATTTTACTGCTCGATTCCTTTTTCATATACCCATGGTTCCATCCATTTTCAGTGCATAAGTTGTATTCGGATACATCCCTGGTAAGAGAAAAGAAGCTCAATAGAACTGTATACAGCTAATACTAAATATGCCTTACAGAAACATTATTATTTCTTGCGAGCTAATATTTTGCCTGATCCTATGTAGAGGATTGCATGATCACACCAGTATAATCCCATAACAGTAAGAAACTGGTTTGCAGGATAGCAGCAAAGAACATATCGGCAGTGTTGAGTGATAATTAATCTTATCTGGTATAGTGATATAGATATAAGGATCTTGTTTATCAAGTCCAATTGCAATTGTTAACATGGCATTGTGAAGAAAATATATTTTACAAACCAAACAATGATCCCGGTGTTGTTTCTCACTGTCCAGCAGCCTTTTTTTTTTTTTTTTTTTTTTTGTAAAATAGGGGTAGATGTGTAGTCCTAAGACTTTGGGGCTGTTTGGTTTCTGGCCACCGCTTGCCACAGGCGGTCAACACCGCATGTTAGGCGCGCCGACTCGTGTTTGTTCTTTGTCTCATCTTAGGCACACCACAATCTCGCCGTTCCGGCAACGTCCGCCGCGCCTGTGGCGCCGAAAACGAGCGCCGCACCCTAGGCGGCGCCGCAGGTGCGACGCGGTTAGGAGCCGGCCAAACAGACCCTTTATCCACAGTCCGACTATGACTTTTTTATTCCTGCTCTACTAGGATTCTGTAAACCTATTTCAAAACTGTATTTCAAAACTGCAGCAACTATTTCTAAACTTATGCCTCTTTATTTCTTTCCTAAAATAGAGACCTAGAACAATACGGCGATGGCTCCTCGGTTGCACCCGCTAGCCCTGATTCACATCTAGAAACAAGATCTACTCCATCAATCACCCCCTTAATCTAGTGTTGTCCAGGCGACGCCTAGTCGGCGCCTAGGCGTCCAGGCGCTTCGGCCCAGACGCCATGCGTCGTCGCCTCACCTGGCCGCCATCGTCCAGGCTGCCGGCGCCACCCGCCTTCGCCCTCCTCGCTGCGGTGCCGCCATCGCCGCGCACAGAACACTCGTCGCCTTGCCGTCCGCTGTGGCCGCCGTCGGGTGGAGTGAGGAGTCGGTGGAGAGAAGAGGAGAGAAGTGAGGATTAGGGTTAGGGGATGTTATTTTATACATTAGGATCTGAAAGGATGGCCTTCGGATCTCATCCGACGGTCCATTCTAGTCGGGCCAACTGGCCCAACTCGGCCTCACCTACCTCCAGCCATAGTCCTTTCGCCTCCAACCATGGCCCGTCCGCCTCCGCTCTTGATTTCTCTCTTCTCTCACCTTCTTCCGCCACCGCCGCCTCCGCTCGCCGCCGCCGCCGCACCTCCGTCGCTGCCGCTTGCCTGGCCGGGCGCCTAGGCGCCTAGGTGGGCGTCTGGGCGTCCAGGCGGCGATTAACAACCCTGCCTTAATCTTGTTTTTGTTTTGTGATCCCTATGTTGGGGCCAGGTTTGGGCTACAAGCCGAATGGGCCTGCGCGCCTAGGAGTCGTTTAGAGGTAGGACTCTAATAGATAAGCTAGGAAATCAAGAGATAAGCTAGGAATTGAAGCTTGCTATTTAGATTAGTAAAGAGATGTTGAGATTAATCTAGTTTTCTAAATAAAATTGAGTTGATTATGATATGAACATCAAACCAGTTTAGATAGAGTCTGTTAGGAGGTTAGATTGGATTCTATCTTTAGTTTAAATCAGTTAAGAGTCTAATATGTAATTGGGCTATATATAACCTGATATTTGTGAGGAATAAATCATTGGAATTTCGATTTGAATTTTAGTACATAATTCTAACAATTGGTATTAGAGCTAGAGTTCTAGATCCCTGCCTCCGGAAGGACGTGCTCCCAGGGGTGGACAATAACACAGAGAAAAGGTCGCCTACCTCGACGGGAAAACAATATTAAGGGGGTGGTTGTTGAGATTAATCTAGGTTTCTAGATAAGATAGAGTCGGTTATGATCTGAACATATCAAACCAGTTTAGATAGAGTCTGTTAGGAGGTTAGATTCGATTCTATATTTAGTTTAAATCAATTAAGAGTCTATGTAATTGAGTTATATATATATATATATTCAAGTATTTGTGAGGAATAAAACTTGGAATTTGAAGTTGAATTTTAGCCCAAAATTCCAACAAGAGATCCTAGAAGTTAGGAAAAGAGAGCCATGTTTAGAAACAAATCTGGGTGTGTAACCGGCTATGTAAAGCCGGAATGTCATCGAAAATAAACAATCCCCTCCGATTATTCCTCTTGTTGCGTTTGGAATTCTAACATTCTGATAATAGAGCTATTGGGCGCTCGTCGACGGATCAGAGCAGAGGCGGCACCCAAAGGAGATCGAAGCACGACAGGTTGATGGGTGAGGTCCTGCTCATGGTGCGCGGAGGCGAAGGAAGGTGGGCGACCTCGTGTCAACCGAATCAACGGTTTCGAGGGGAATTAGCGTGAGTCAACATGACTTCGTTGAGATCGGGATGGCTTCGGGCGGGAAGCCGACGGACGACCAATCACATGTGCACTTGAGGTGGATCCGACCCCCTCTGGATTGGGGACTTCCCAATTATGGATTATGCCGAGCTCGACGGAGATTGGTCGCGTGGAGCTCGATGGTGTTCGACGGGAGAAGATGATGGTGATTCAATAGAGATTGAAGACGTGGGTGCGTCGAGCGTGGTGGTTGTTGACGCGGGATGCGAGCGCGTGTGCTAGAGACTCGGGCGGCTGGTACGCCACGATCTCGTTTTCTCGGAAGACGATGGACTTGAGGTGCTAATAGGTCACACACTGACGACGCCAAGCTGGGGCGCGACCCGAGCAGGGGTTGAGTGCTCAACTTTCTAGCCAACGTGAGAGGGACGACTAGGAGTCCAGTGCAACCATGATGACTACACTGCGAAAGAGGAAGGCCGTGAATGACGATGAGAACTTTGGCGCATCACGGAAGTGGACGACCGACGACAACAGATCTGCCGCGACCAGGTTGTACTGTCCTCAGTGTGGGTTCCACATCGACATGCCGGTGTGGGACCACCAAAGATTGATTCAGAGACGGTCTCATGGAGGCGAGGCAGAAGACTTCAACTTTGCGACGATAGGTCGTAGCTCAAGGCAACCACGTGGAGAAAAAAAGGGCAGCTCGGTGCATGTAGCTTCCGCTTGCGTAGGGTCCGGGGAAGGGTACGTGGAGGCCAGTGCAATATGCAGGAGGCGCGCGGGCGAGGCCAACCCATCACGCACGAGCACAATGGAAGGTTGAATGCGTGTGCGTGGGCTGCTCGTGAGGCCAGCGGGCACGAACGAACGTGCAAAGGCGAGCACACAACAATGGTTGTTTGAAGGCCGGGTGGCGGCTCAAATCGGGAGGATTCTGAGCAATGTGTAGGACCCAACCACCTTCTCCCACGGTTGCTTCAACGTGCGGAAGGCTCGATGCAAAGGAGGCTCAACACACGGTGGAGCAGCGATAAGCATCAGGAGTAGGGGAGAATAGTGTAATCCTGACGTGTTGGGCCAGGTTTGAGCTATAGGCTGGATGGGCCTGGACGCCGAAGAGTCGTTTACAGGTAGGACTCTAATAAATAATTTGTTATTTGGTTTGGAGACACATGAGACGGAGTCATCTCTAAAAAGAGAATATTTCATCCAGATGTGGGATGGAAGCATCCCACCAAAAATATGGGACGGATCCGTCCCACCTCCGTGGAGGCAGGCGCGCATCCCTCTGGAGGTACTCATACTCACATGTCCCTGTCTCATCCTTTCATTCAAACAGGAGACAAGACTATTCCGTCCCACATCATCCCACAAAACAAACAAGAAACAGGGATCGTCCCATCCCTCTAGACAAACAGAAAACGGAATCATCCAATTCCTAAAAACTGGGATGGATCCATCCCATCTCACTTTGACTCCAAACCAAACACATCCTAAGATAGGAAATTAAGTTTGCCATTTAGATTAGGAAAGGTATCCTAGAAGTTAGTAAAGGAGGGTTCTATTTAGAAACAAATTAGGGTGTGTAAGCGGTTATATGAAGCTGACAGGTTATTGAAAATAAACAACCCCCTTCGGTTATTCCTCCTCTCACGTTTGGAATTCTAGCAGTTTTCTTCATCAACTCCAAGCTTGACACACCTTACACTCTTCTTCAGGACGGTGAACACACCTCTTCCATCCTGCACTCCAACTTGATGGCGAACATACCTCTTTCTCCCTGCACTCAAACTCGGGATGACACACATCTTTACATCCACTGTGCTCGATCTCGAGATGGGACACATCTTTACATTTGCTGCACTCAATCTCGGGGTGGAACACTCTTTACATCCCCTGCACTCGATCTCGGGGTGGAACACATATTTACATCTTGTGCACTCAATCTCAAGATAAAACACATTTTTGCATTTTGTGCACTCAATCTCAGGATGTCACATATATTTACATCCTGAGCACATCTCGATATGAGATGCTCACAGTCACCCCCGCAGCCCTTTGGCTGCATCCACCTCTGCCACGCCTCTATATGAAACAGACCACTGTTGGCCCAAAGTTGTCGGGCGCCCACACGCCGTCGAGCTCCCACTGATATTCGTGCATGTCCATGCACCGCTGTTACTTGGATCCATGCCTGTTTGCGCTTGTACACCCATACAAGTTGCATTGCCGCGAGCACCAACCCGCATTGCGTCTTCGCATGATGCCCCTATGCAATCCGTCACACCCAAGGACGAGATTGTCGCCTCCTCACATGCACCATCGCCTCCAAGGAAGAGGCCACCGGCAAGGCTTGCGCATGTGGCAAGGCCCATAATTGAGGTTTGCTCTCGCTAGGATGAGGCCCGTCGCCGAGTTCTGGTCTTCCCACCAGGCCGCATTGGATCCGCGCATTATCGCGTCTGCACGTGAGCATTGTTGCCGCCTCTATTCAGCAGAAATCGTGTCGCATGTGTGCCACCTCGTTCGCGCGCGGCCTCGCTGCCTTCGCAAAGGCTCACACGCCGATCTCCCTCATGGCCACCGAACAACGATATTATGTCGTCGTCCTTCCCCGCTAGCACATTGGCTCTTCCATGCCATCTTGTCGCAGCTCGACCCAACCCAACCCAACAGTGAGGATCCCACTTGAAGCTGCTCCTCGAGCTGGATTGGCCACCTCTTCTTCCTCTCTCTCTCTCTTTATATATATATATATATATATATATATATATATATATATATATATAGATATATTTGTGCACGAAACAGTTCGGGACTGGATTGGTCGCCCCCGGAGCATATCCTTCCGGGGGTAGCGGATTGGATCATGAATCTAAGACTCTAAATATCAAATGTTTTCTAATTTTTTCTTATACATGGGTACATGTGGAGTCCTAGTACATGACTCACGGTTTGACTAGAACTCTTTATTCCTGCTCTACTATGACTGTTGAAATATATTCCAAAACTGTAACACCTATTTTATCCCTTGGACTCTTTATTTATTTTCTAAACTAGAGACCTATACAAATACGGCTAGGATACCTCAAAAAGAAGATTAACAATCACCCCCTTTAAATCTTGTTTTCGTCACGATCTTCAATCTTGACACATCTTGCACTCATCTTTAGGATGGCGAGCAAACCTCGTTCACCCTACATTCAAACTCAAGGATCACACACATCTTTACATCCCCTGCACTCGATCTCAGGATGGAACACATCTTTATATCCCCTGCACTCAATCTGAGGTTGGAACACACCTGTACATCCCGTGCACTTATCTCGGAATGACACTCATCTTTACGTCCCGAACACACATTGATATGAGATGGTCACAGTCACCTCGTTTTCTCGAACAGAGGGTACACTTCACGTCCGCCTCGCTCATCGTTGCCATTGTATCTGCACTCTAGTTGCTTGCCTGCACAAGATGGGCCGTGTGCGCCTCCCTGCTAGAGCGCAAGGCATAATTATTAAGGTGGTAAGGCGATGAACCTCCTTTTTATCTTTTAAGCGATAAGGCGTAAGGCGAGCCGGCGCCTTACTAATATTGAAAAATAGAAAAATAGTAGTTATTAGGTGTAAAAATTAAAATACAGCAATATAGTAGTGTATTCAACCCACTTTTGTCCTCTGAGGCTTTCAGCCCAGCCCACCCACGGCTGTAAGATGCTATCAACTGTTAGATAAGAATCCACGGTCACAGATCAATGGACCTTGGTCAAAAACCCTAACAGGCCAGCATCCAAGTCAACGCTCCCCTCCCCCACTCCGCCTGCAGATTGGGCGTAAGAACGGTGACTGCCGCCCCCACCCCCCTCCTCACCCGCAGACCGAGCGCAAGATCGGCGCCCGCCGCCGCCCCCACCACGGGTGCAAGATCAGCGCCCACCTCCCAGGGCTGTATTTGTTGCCCCCAAGAGTATGTCCTATCGGGGTAATGGATTGATTCTTAAATCTAAAGCTCAAGTACCAAATGTTGGAAATCAAGAGTTGGTTCTCATTGTCAGCAATGCTTTTATTTCTTTTCTTACATAGGGGTACATGTGTAGTTCTACTAGTTCTTGATCCACAATCCGACTAGGACTCTATATTCTTGCTCTATTAGGACACGTTGAACATATTACAAAACTGTAACAACTATTTCGATCCATCAGACTTTTTATTTCTTTTCTAAGCTAGAGACTAGACCAATACGGTGAGGACACCTTAGCTGCACATGCCAGCCCCAATCCGCCTTGCAACCAAAAACAGGATTAACTCTAACTCCTTTTCGGATATAGGTACATGTGTAGTTCTACTAGGACTTGACTCATAGTCCGACTAGTCTTTATTCCTGCTCTAATGGGACTTTTAAACTTATTCTAAAATTGCAATAAGTATTTCTACCCCTAGGACTCTTATTGATTTCATTAATTAGAGACCTATACAATACAACGAGGACTCCTCAGCCACACCCTCCAGCCCAATCCGACTTGCATTCAAATATAAGATTGACTCTAACACCCTGTTTGAGGAAAAAAATAATGATATCGTGGGGTCTTGCTATGATGAATTCTAGTATATAGTTTGGGATCACACTTTACTCATTTTTGAGGTTTAATTATCTTAGCCGTGTATCAAAGTAAATCTCATATATCCTGATAATGTATGTGTAGTGGCAAACATGTCTCTGGTAGTGCACTTAATGTGCCTCTGGGGCTCTGAGCTCCAAGTTTCTAGAAATACCAATCAGTACTGCACTGATAGGCCTTTGCGCTTCAGAATTTAAGAAATTCCAGTCATTACTAGTGTTCAAAATTTCTTTTGGACGATAGTTCTCGTGGAAATAAAAGTTAGATGCCTGTTTTAAATTGAAAATTGGCTTGTTTAACAGTTATGTTTTTATTTATATTTTATTACACACTGCAAGGGAGTGTTACCCTCATGCTGTAGTTTATGCCTCTTTCTATTTACAAAACTAGTGCCATGTCGATGTCTGCCTAACATTGATTCCAATATCTATTTTCAGATCTAAATTGTAAGTATTGGAGCTTGGCAAGAAACTCAGACCCCATGGAGCACACTGAGGCATATACCAATCATTTATCTTACTGTGTTCTGCTGTGCAAATCTATATGGCAGCCATGAAGGCTCCCGGCAATTGGTATGATTTTGTTTCCCACTATAGGTCAACGAGAGGCACTTGTGATCCGTTTGGCGTTTGTGGTGGCTTTTCAAGTTTCCATAAGTACTTATTTATTATTTTATTCCTATTTTTGATTATTAGTGTTGAAGTGTATAAGTGAATTGCCTATTCTTTTCTATCAGCTTAAGTTTTTGGGTGCAACCGGTTAGCGCATAGTAGCTTAACATGGAATCAGAGTTAGATGTCTCGAGTTCGAATCTTGACGGGCGCAAGTGCAAACCCACTTCTATTTCCACGTTTGAGGCTTGAGTTTGTTTCACGTGAGGAGTGTTGGAGTGTATAAGTGAATTGTTTACTCTTTTCCATCAGCTTAAGCTTTTAGGTGTAACCGATTAACACCTAGTAGCTTAACAGTTAATTTTATTTGAGAGCACCTTTTAGGATTTTTTACAACAAAAATCACACTAGTGTATGTTACAACTAGATTCCGCAGCACATCAACTGCAAACAGAGCCTAGAATTGTCTAATCTCCAATATTATGTCTTTTTTTTTCAAAAAAAATTATTCATTTCATAAAAAAAACTCCCATAGCCCAGAAATTGGACCAGGTTTTCTGATATAATGTCACAACAGTGCTCTCCTGTTTAACTTCTGAACACATGGGCTAAGGACGAGTTACAGCATCTGGTCTGGGTGTGCAATGGTTTGAATTCAGGTGTTTTATTTTACATATCCTTCTTCAGCTCAGTTGCATTATAAACGCTGCGCTCAAACATATGAAAAAGTTTATTGCCCTAATATTTTTCATTCTGAGAAAGATTTTTAAGTTAACACAAATTGATGTCGACCCCCAAAGATTGATTCTCTGTAGATCCGGGAAATCAGATATGCAGCCTAACAAAGGTAAAATTACAACATCATGGTTCTGTTTCACTTTGACTATCTATACCACAAGCCTTAGTAGATCTCTCAGCACTTGGCCACCTGCTTGCTGGATCCATCTACTGCTATCACTGTCAAAGTCTGGGACTGCAAGTTTGGTGTCTGACCATCACCAACTAGTTAGGAAATATAGCTTTTTGCCTGGCACTTACGCGTGAAGAGGAAGGGTGGTTTATTATGTGGAAAGATGACAATCCACCTAATATTCCCTTTGACAAGACGCTCCCACTCATAGGTAGTTTCAATCTTATACTCCCTCCGTCCTAAAAAGGTTATCGCTTTCAACAACCTTTTTGGGACGGAGGGAGTACGTGTGTTTTGGTTATGTTGTTGGCTTTCATATTTCGGGGTTGGTAGATGTGAGCAAGTAAGATGTTGGGGATTTGGGAGCTGCCCACCTTCATTTTTCCAGCATGCCATCGAGCACTAACCACTAGCACCTGTTCACAATGGGTTCATCCTGCTTTGGTGCATGCAGTGCTTCTATACGGATTTAGTAGATTTGGGTGCTATATCCTCCTGACCACCACCTAGAAAATGTGATGTTCCCGAAGGGGGGTTGCATCGAAGTTCTGCACAGTGCAAAAGTTGACTTGTACCATATACAATACTACATGAGCTCCATTTTTCCTTTCTTTTTAAATATATGTTAATGCTTTTGGATCTGCTTTGAAATCTTGCATTCGCCAATGAGAATCGTTTTCAGATACCAATTAATTTATGGATAAAAAAGGGAAAAAAGAACGAGGGAGGTGATGATGCAGCGAATGCTGGACTTGGCATGGGATCATTTTTTGTAGTAGTTGCAAGCTTGACTCGGATCATCCCAGTTTATACAAATTTATGCTACTGGAAGCTACTCGAACAAATAAGTTCTTCTATTGATTGAGATGTGTTTACTGGACTGCTACGGCTCCTACCGATCACCATCAACCACCGCGTGCACGACGGGCCGTTATGTACGTCCCTGTCCTCGGGAACTTTACAGAAAAACGCCTCTTTGCCAATTCTAAAAATCAATACACGGGCTGTGTGTGCAGGTTGCTTTCGCGACGTCGAAGAGGAGCTTTCGGCATGGCCGATCCGGCAATCGGGAGGAAGAAAGACGAAAAGAAAAAGGCATAGGAATGCTGGACGCACTTGGAGCAGGCAATTTGAATTGACCGGGAGCGGCGGCAGTGTCAAGGTCGAGCCGTCGTCGTCGTGGTCGTCCCTCTCTCTCAGGTGAGAAAGCGCGACTCTTTTGTTCGTACAACACGGTGTTACCGCGCAGAGGTGACGCGAAAAACAAAGGCGTATCCGGTCACGTCGCATACAGGGCTAGTGGGCTGACCGGGGCTGGAAACTGTAATAGTTTCCTCGTGTTTAGGCACTGTGATACTAGTAGTACTTACCCACGGGACGTGTTACCCTTCGCCGCGACAAGCATGGAATGGAATGTCAGGTTTACTAGGGGGAACGAACGATGCAACAGTGGAATGAATTCCCCTGCAGAGGATTTGAGTCCCCAGAAGAACCACGGCGAAGGGGCGAGTCCATGGAGCTCGCTCTGCAGTAGTCCAGGTCCAGGCCGCTGCTCAGCATCAGAGCGGCGGAAATGATCAAAAGCTCGGTCGGTGTCGCATCCACCAGCCCGTGGTGGTGGTGGTGTCTGCCTTTTCTTCCTCGATGCCCTTTTGCTAATGGATGGATCGATGGGTCATCATGCGCGAGGCACACACACTGCGCGCCCGCCCGCCGTCGTCATGATCCTGCGCGAGGCGTGCGTCCCTTTGCATCATCCCGCCCCCGCATTCCCATGGCGCTGCTAAATGCATTCTACGGCTGCGCTATGCTCCAATCAAAGCAATCACCGTGTCTGTCCTCCCACGGTGGTGGTCGCTAGCTGCTACTGCTGCTGCAACGGGGGCATCGATCGCGCAGAAGCCGCTCGTCCCGCCCTTTGATGCTCTCCTCGCGTGCTGCTGCTGCCTCGACCTCCGCCGTTCTTGGACCACAAACACATCGCGTTCGATGCGGTGTGCCCCGATCGAGTTTCAATGGATTTTCATTGTGCCCCGCATGACACCCGAGGCGACGCTTGGAGACACGACAAGATCTTCCTGGGTGTTTGCTCGTCAGATCAGCGTGAAGTTGTACGTGGATCGCATCGCATTTGCACGTCCAATAATCACAGCGCTGCCTACTTCCCCCTGCCGTCCGTGCCGGAGCGCTCGCACGGAGACAAAGTTTCAACCGTCATTAACTCACTGACGTGCTAATTTAACTGTTCCAACCAACTGGTCAGCTGCATCGTCGCAAGGCACCGGGCGACGACATTGGTCCGCTCGAAACGCCGTGCGTTGTCGCGCGTAGTAGAGCATATGGGAGGGGGAGTGCAGCGTTACGGAGGCCCTTGTCGTGACACGGCACGGCGTGTTTACGAGAGAGCTGCCGACGGGTCCGCCAGCCCGAACCATCGGCGACCCTTGACGCGACGCACGTCACTGGTATTAACAAACCCCGGCTGCGCGCTGCAGGCATTGGTTACCGGTACATCCGGCACGAGCAGATTCACATCAGCAAACCAGGTGTACTAATCCTTGGAGCACGTTTCTCATCAGTACAAATCCACGTAGCTTAACCAACGAATTCCGATAAATCTTCAAATGCTGCTATTAGGCTATCCGTACTCGTTATTTTATATACTATTTTTTCTTTCTATTTCTACAGCATTTATTTTAAATTTACACCATCTAACAATCTTTCCAGCAATAGTACGAACGGTTTTATGTCCGATAAATGCTTGGTGATGCAGCACGCGTAAAGTGGCCGGCAGTACAAATCCACATAACACAATCAGACCTGAACGTTCGAACTCTCTGAACCATTAACGCTCGAACAGGAACAGAGTCGCAGCTGACAACCACCACCAGGAGTGAATGATGGTGACGACTCCGGGAAGCAAGCGCCGAGCACAAAACAAGAGGAAAACAAATGCCAGACGCTCTGGTCAGCAGTTAACCAACTTGGCGGTGGACAAAATTGCAGTCCAAGGTCAGAGGTCAGAGCTGGCATGCCCAAGTCGTCGTAATTGACGTTTTCCCTCGCAAGTTTTGAAGCTATTTCCATGTCCTTGGTCTGGTAGTGCGCTGGTGACGACGAACTAAGACTAGAGGTGGCAATTGGGCCGGGCCGAATTCGGGCGGCCCAAAGCACGCGGCAGTGGCCCGACACGCGGCCCGGCCCGGCACGGAGGAACATCGGGTCGTGCCGGCCCGACACGCACCCTCGGGCCGTGCCGTGCCTGGATCTTGGGCCCGACGGGCGGCACGGCCCGGCACGAGAAATGGGCCGTGCTCGGGCCGGCCCGGCACGAAACTGACCCGACGGGCCGATAACAGCCCGAGCACGAAATCGACCCGGCTGCCACTTGGCCCACCAAGCATAGCAGCAGCACAACAGCCCAACCTGACAAGCGACGACAGTTCGGCCCATAAGCGGAAAAGGCCCAGCAAGAACACACCGTTGGCGGGAAACACCAGAACATTTGCAGTGCACCTGGGCGTCCCGCCTTTTAACCTGGCCCCTTCTCCATTGAACAGGCGAGGTGGGACTAAACCCCTGGCTAGTTCTTCGTGCCAACACATCTGGCTGCTATTGGGCCGAATTCGTGGCGGCCCACGAGCGTGCGCGCGGCTACAGACAGCCCACAGACGCATCAGCTGGCTAGCAGGAGGGCCCAAGTTGGCTTACCATTTTGTTTATTTTGATTCCAATTTAAATTTCAAACTTCTATAGATTCTGCAAATTAAGTCTAAATTGGATGATTCTTTTTTCTATATTCTTAAAAAAATATTCTCTACAACTTGGAATAATTAATTTTAAACTTATATCTATATTTTTTGGTATGTTTAGATAAATCTCAAATTTATTTTTATGCACATAATTTTCATTTTTTTATATCTCTTCAAAATAAATTGATCCTCAGCTAAAATTTGTTTTTATGTACACATACTCTTATTCTTAATGTATGAAATTTGTATGAAGTTTTTGAAACACTCAAACATGTGAAAATTAAAAATGCTTCTCATTTCATTCAAACTCTATTAACATATGAGCAATTTTCTAAATTTTGAACACACATTGATGCAAACATAAATAAAAAAATCTCAAAAAATTCATATAGGCTCTTATTGTGATTTAACAACTGCACCAAAAAAATCATATCAAAATTCGTTTTACTTTTTGAGATACAAAAAAGACAAAAAATGTTTTTTCTTTGTTTTTTTATTACCAGAAATATATTATGTTTTTTAATGTAAAATTTTGTAAGAACTTGTAATTCAATGGTTTATACATTCCTTAATTTTTTCATATTTTTTGAAGTATTTTAGTCTATGTATTCTAACTAAATTTCTCTCAAATCAAAAATTAAACTGGTTGGGCCATACCTGCTTCTGTTGGGCTGTTGAGACATTTTTATTTATTTTTATTCCAACGTAAAACTTCAAATATTTATAGTTTCCGTAAATGTGGGTCAAATTTGATGATTTTTTTCCTAAATTCCTCAAATAATGTTCTCTATCACCTCTAATTTTTTTTTATTTTTTATAATCTTTTTACCTATTTATTTCATAAAATACTCAATTTTTATTCACATTTGATTTTTCTGTGGGCCAAACCATCTTTGTGGGCCGTGCTTGGGCCGGCACGGCCCGAAGCCGGCCCGACGTGCTTTGGGCCGTGCCTGGGCTCCATTTTTTTTAGCCAGCCCGATCGGCCCGGCACGAAGCGGCCCGCCGTGCTTCCGGGCCGCGGGCCATTTCGGCCCGAAGCGCGAACGGGCCGTGCCGTGCCGGCCCGGCACGGCCCGATTGCCACCTCTAACTAAGACTAACTACTAGTAGTAGTACAAAGGAAAACAAATCCTTCATATTGCATTGATTTTTGTCCCCTATTTCCTTCGCTGTCACATAAGCTAGCTGCTACTAACAAACATCATCATACATCGTCGTCGGGTAGGAAAAGGTCAAATTTTGTAGTAACCGAAAGGAGATGAGAAACGGAAAACCAGCCAATTAAGTAGAGAGAACGAGGAAATAGGAATCAGCTAATTAAGACCATCCGCAGCGGTTCCCTCTAAAACTTACTCTATCTCTCTATACTTCCAGTATATACTCTATACTTCCAGCATTTGTCTCTAGACACTTACTCTATACTTCCAGTAATCTACTCTATATTTACAGTTCAGTAAGCTTTACAGTGAACCACTGCGGATGGTCTAAGCAGAAAGAACGACAAAATAGGATCGGCAGGCCGGCCGGCCGGCGGCAACGTCACCGGAACCTACTCATGTCGGCGAGCTTCCGGGAGGTGTTGCGCCCGAACGAGGCGGACGCCTGGCGCCTGTGGCTGTCGCCCAGGGAGAGTGATGACGGGTCCGGCGGCTGGCACCGGCGCTGGCCGCCGGCGGAGCTGGGCCGGACAAGCGGGCTCAGGCACGCCGCGAACGCCGAGATCCCGTCCCCGCTGGCACCCGCGCCGTGCCTGCGCTGGCGGTGCTGCTGCCTGGCCGGCGAAGGAGACGGGAACCACCAGCTGCTACTGCTGCTGCCGGCCCCGGGGGACTCGAGCTCCTCATCCGGCTGCGGCGCCGGGGCGGGGCGCAACGACACGGCCGCCACGTTGGGCCGGCGCTTGCGGCTGACGATCGCGGAGAGCCACGAGGTGGACCGTCGAGGAGGGTCCTTCTCCGTCTCTTCTTCCCCACCGTGGCGCCGCCCGCCGCCGCCGCCAAAGATCGCCGCCAAGAAGGACCGCCTCCTCGGCGCGACCTTCCCGAGGCTCTCCTCGGCGGGGCCCACCTGCGGCGTGCGGAAGAAGAGCAGACCGGGCTGGTGCGCGGACGACGCGCAGGCGTCGGAGCGCCGGTGGTGCGCAGCATAGGGCGAGGCGGAGCGCGGGAACCCGCCTGCGACGGCGTGGTCGCGCTGCTGCTGCTGCTGCCGACGTGCGGGTAGGGGCAGGGATCGTGGCGAGCTGCCGCAGCTGCCGTCGTCGCTGGCGGCCGTCTGATCGCGCTCGGCGGCGAGCGCGAGGAGCCGGTCGCGGAGGCAGGGCGCGCAGACGCCGACGGCGTTGGCGTAGGGGTGGAGCTTGCACCTCATCTCCGCGCGCGCATCACGTCCGAGGAGGAGCAGAGCTCCGAAAGCTGAGTGGGGGCGGAAGCCGCAGAACAGACGAGACACGAAGCGAATGGTGGTTGCTTGGTTGGTTGCGTTGGGTGTCTTTTGGATTTTGGCGTCGCTTTGCTTTGCTTTGTACCCCTGCTTGTGCCTGCGCCTGCGCTGGGCTGCGCTGCTGGTTGGAGTTTTCTTGGCTAGCGCTGCTGCTTCTCTGCTGTGCTGTGCCAGGGGAGACTGGCTGGATTTATTTTGGGACGGTGGGCGAGGTGTGGTGACTGGTGAGGCCCAGGGTACAGAGCCGAGTCTTGCAATCACAGAAGGTGTCGAGAGCCCAAGTCTAGCGACTAAGTCTTGTCACTAGTTGCGATCTTGAGATCGTACCAGGTGAACAAGAATCTCCAGCAAGGATTTAGGCCCGTTTGGTAGGGTTTCAGATTCATACAGAATTAGAAACGGTTCCATTTCAATCAAGAAACAGTTTCAGACTATAAAACAGAATCACTTTAGAAACTGTTTGGCTAATATTTATGTTTCAATTTTAATAGAGAGGAGAAAAAAGTGAATTGACTCTGTCGGTACTCTAGAAATCGTACACCCCTTGAGGTTACAAAGATCTCAAAGGAAAGTCATATACTTGATTTGAAGACCCTCGGAGGCCCACATGTCAGACATAACCGGATCCGCTTCTCCAACATGGTTAATCCCAGGATCGCCATGTGTACTACCAAACCGGAGCTACCGCCCACAAGGAGGAAGCTCCGGGCCATGTACTGAAATGGCACCTCCGGACTTAACCCCAGACCTAGAGAAGCTCCGGACCTGATACGTGTCAGGTAGCTCCGGAGCTCCCTGTTTCCCACAGTATGCTCCGGAGCTGCCACGTGTCCAATCGTCGGATCTTCAACCCCTAACCTCCGGAAGACCCCGTAACGGCTCCGGATCTTCAAAGGGGAATCAAGGACTTCAAGACCTGATTAAGTGTCATTAATACCATATTAATGACACTTAAACGGACGATCTTAACACCAGTAACGGTGCTGTCAAAGCCCGTTACAGGGTCATTAAGGGCAATTAAACGTGTATCAATACTAGTAACCGTCGGGGCCACATATCGGGCCAGGCTAATTTGTAACGGCCTGCCCTTGTCCTATAAAAGGACAGGCCGACGACACGTTCAAGAGACACATACGCCATTGACGCTCAACACAAGCTCATACAGCTAATACAACACCAACACATCCGTGGAGTAGGGTATTACGCTCAGGCGGCCCGAACCACGTAAACTCTTGTGTCTCCTGTGTCAATTCCTACTCACCTTCTTGAATCTCTGCGCGCCCACACCGAACATCAAACTCCCCTATCACTTTAGCAGTGTAGGGAGATCTGCCGGTTCCAAACCACCGACAGTTGGCGCGCCAGGTAGGGGGTGCCTGAGATTTTGAGAATGGTGAACTCAGCTGCTGGATCATCCAACGGCAACCTGCTGCTCAGGCTGTTGGGGGCAATCCCTACAATAGGCAGCCACCAGCAGGAGCCTCAGCACCAGCAGGAGTCACACTCCCACCACCACCGTCTCCTCCAGCAAATCGTGTTGGGCAACGTGATGGTGCGCCAGCGTCAATTACTGCGTCGGCAAATCATGACAACCCAGAACACACGCTCCATACAACGCGTGCTCTTCTCCAATGCCCACCACCTCCGGATGCATCCCGGGATGCACTGGAGCAGTGGAGGGCCGATGTGGATCATTTGGTTGCAGCAGCAGCCGAACGCCTCAACAACCAGGGTCCTCCTCCTTCAGGAAGAGCCCCGTTGCAGCGGCGGACTTTGTCTGGAAGACTTGGTCTGCACGTTTCCAATAGCAGGAGACGTGCTGTGTCACAACAAGTGACGTCATTGCCCTCCGGGGCACGACGCACTCACACGGTATCCAGGCTTTCGACTCATGACCTCCGGGCGGAGCTTGATCGCCGATACCGCCAGCAGGACGGCCGAGTCCATATTGAGCGTGCTCGTGAAAGACGGGAAGCTCAGGACCTTTCTGCTCCTGAAGGAGTGGGAGGAGGCTGTTCAGCCCTGGCCATGCACCTGTTCATGGTTAGGTGGCCACAGAAGTTCCGGCCTCACCTGCCGGAAAAATTTGACGGGACTGTCAATTCCGCCGAATTTATTCAGATCTACTCCACTGCAATCTTGGCAGCTGGAGGAAACGAGACCGTGATGGCCAATTATTTTCCAGTGGTCTTAACTGGGACCGCCAGGTCCTGGTTTATGAGCCTTCCACCCAACTCTATCAACAGTTGGGAGGAGCTGTGCCGGCAGTTCACTGCCAACTTCGGGAGTTCATACACCCGACCAGGTACTGAACTAGACCTTTTTGCGGTCGTACAAAAAGGGGGAGAATCCTTGCGATCATTCATCCAGAGGTTCTCTCAGGTAAGAAACACTATCCCTTCTATCTCTAGCGCCTCTGTCATTATGGCATTCAGACAGGGTGTACGGGACAAGAAGATGTTGGAGAAACTGGCGATCAAGGAGATCACCAGTGTCACGGAACTCTTCAGCTTGGCTGACAAGTGTGTCGGAGCTGCGGAGGGCCGTGAGATGCACTCCAAACCAACCTCGGAGGGTCACAAGAAATCCTCCAAAAAGAAGCCTCTACCTCTGGGGTGGCAAAAAGAAAAAGAAGACCAACGGCGAGAAGAAGCCGTCGGCCGGCACATCCAACGTTGCAGCTGCTGCAACTCTGGGTGGCCGGGGGCCACGCCCCGAGAAGCGACCTCGACCGTCTTCTGAAGACAGTGGCAAACCCAAAGTGTGGTGTCCTATTCATAAAACAGGCAGCCACAGTTTGGAAGACTGCCGGGAGGTCCAAAACCTTGCTGAGCGCTACAACAAGCGCCGGGAAGAATCTCCTTTCCGACAGAGGGAAGGAAAGCAAAAAGTCGACGAAGCTCCGGCTGAAGAGGAGTTAGGGTTTCAAGATCCCAAAAAGGTCCTGAAGGCCGTCTACACCTCCGTCGATGATGATTCTGACGTCTCTGACAACGAGCGTCGGAAGACCATGAACACCATTTTTGGTGGATCATGGGATATCACCTCCCGTCGCGTCATCAAGACTATGCGACGGGATATGGCCGCTGTAGCTCCTACAGTCAGGCCGGAACCTCATCGGAAGTGGATGGACACAACCATCACTTTTGATGCTTCGGATTGTCCCCGTAGCATGGTTGGAGCAGGTCAGTTACCTTTGATGGTATCTGTCGGTACCCTAAAAACCATACACCCCCTGAGGTTACAAAGATCTCAAGAGAAGGACATCTACTCAAATTGAAGACCCTCGGGGGCCCACTTGTCAGACATAACCGGACCTGCTTCTCCAACATGGTTAACCCCTAGGTTGCCACGTGTACCGCCAGACCGGAGCTACTACCCACAAGGGTGAAGCTCCGGGCTAGGTACCGAAACGGCACCTCCGGATTTAACCCCTGACCGAGAGAAGCTCCGCACCTGACACGTGCCAGGCCACCCCGGAGCTTCCCGCTTCCCTCAAGCAAGCTCCGGAGCTGCCACGTGTCCATACGTCGGAGCTGACCACTTCAAACCTCCGGGAGACATTGTAACGGCTCCGGATCTTCGAAGGACAGCCGCGGACTTCAAGACCCGATTAATTGTCATTAATTCCACGTTAATGACACTTAATCGGACGATCTTAACACCTATAACGGCACTGTCAGAGCCGTTACAAGGTTATTAACAACAATTAATCCCGTGTATCAATACTAGTAACCGCCAGGGCCACATGTCGGGCCAGGCTGACTTGTAACGGTTTGTCCTTGCACTATAAAAGGACAAATCGACGGTACACGAGGGGATCGGACTCTCGAACACTATCAAGCACACAAACTAATACAACACAACACACCCGTGGAGTAGGGTATTACGCTCAGGCGGCCCGAACCACGTAAACCACTGTGTCTCTCTAGCCCAATCGTGATTCACCTTCTTGAGTCTCCGCGCGCCCACACCGAACTACAAACTCCTTCAACACTTTCATAGTGTCAGGAGATCTGCCGACTCCAACAGTCGACAGTTGGCGCGCCAGGTAGGGGCGCCTGAGGTTTTCAAGAATGGTGAATTCTGCGGCTGGATCATCCAACGGGCAACCTGCTGCTCAGGCTGTCGGAGGCAATCCCTCCAACATGCAGCCACCGGCAGGAGCCTCAGCACCAGCAGGAGTCACACTCCCACAACCACCATCTTCTCCGGCAAGACGTGCCGAGCAACATGATGGTGCGCCGGCGTCACATACTGCGCCGGCAAGTCGTGACAACCCAGAACACGCGCTCCATGCAGCGCGTGCTCTTCTCCAGCGACCACCACCCCCGGATGCATCTCAAGGTGCCATGGAGCAATGGAGAGCTGATGTTGAGCATTTGGTCGCAGCAGCGGCCGAACGCCTCAACAACCAGGGTCCACCTCCTTCAGGGCAGGCCCCGTCGCAGCGACGGACGTTGTCTGGAAGACTTGGTCCGCATGTCTCCATCAACCGAAGACGAGCTGCGTCACAACAAGTGACGTCGTTGCCCTCTGGGGCACGACGCACTCATACCGCATCTCGGCTTTCGACACACGACCTCCGGGCGGAACTTGATCGCCGATACCGCCAACAGGATGGCCGTGTCCATATCGAGCGAGCTCGAGAATGACGAGATGCTCAAGACCTTTCTACTCTGGAAGGAGTAGGAGGAGGCTGTTCCGCCCTAGCCATGCACCTACGCATGGTTAGATGGCCACAGAAGTTCCGGCCACACTTGCCGGAAAAATTCGACGGGACTGTCAACCCCGTAGAATTTTTGCAGATATACTCCACTGCAATCTTAGCAGCTGGAGGAAACGAGGACGTAATGGCCAACTACTTTCCAGTGGCCTTAACTGGGACCGCCAGGTCCTGGTTTATGAGCCTTCCACCCAACTCTATTGACAGTTGGGAGGAGCTGTGCCGTCAGTTCACTGCCAACTTCGGGAGTTCATACACCCGACCGGGCACTGAACTGGACCTTTTTGCGGTCGTGCAAAAAGGAGGAGAATCTTTGCGGTCATTCATCTAGAGGTTCTCTCAGGTACGTAACACAATCCCTTCTATCTCAAGCGCTTCTGTCATTGTGGCATTCAGACAGGGTGTGCGAGACAAGAAGATGTTGGAGAAGCTGGCGATCAAAGAGATCACCAGCGTCACGGAGCTCTTCAGCTTGGCTGACAAATGTGCCAGAGCTGCGGAGGGCCGTGAAATGCACTGCAAACCAGCCTTGGAGGATCATAAAAAATCCTCCAAAGAAGAAGCCGCTACCTCCGGGAGTGGCAAGAAGAAAAAGAAGACCAACGGCAAGAAGAAGCCGTCGGCCGGCACATCCAACGTTGCAGCCACTGCAACTCCTGGTGGCCGGGGGCCACGCCCCGAGAAGCGACCTCGACCGTCTTCTGAAGACGGTGGCAAATCCAAGATGTGGTGCCCCATTCACAAAACGGGCAGCCACAGACTGGAGGACTACCGGGAGGTCCAAAACCTTGCCGAGCGCTACCACAAGCGCCGGGAAGGGTCTCCCTTCCGACAGAGGGAGGGAAAACAAAAGGTCGATGAAGCTCCGGCTGAAGAGGAGTTAGGGTTTCAGGACCCCAAAAAGGTCCTGAAAGCCGTTTACACCTCCGTCGACGATGACTCCGACGTCTCCGACAACGAGCGTCGGAAAACCATGAACACCATCTTTGGTGGATCATGGGACATCACTTCTCGTCGTGTCATCAAGACTATGCGGCGGGATATGGCTGCTGTAGCTCCTACAGCTAGACCGGAGCCACATCGAAAGTGGATGGACACACCCATCACTTTTGATGCTTCGGACTGTCCTCAAAGCATGGTCGGAGCCGGCCAATTACCCTTGATGGTATCTCCCACCATCAACAACATCCAGCTCCATCATGTCATGGTAGACGGAGGTTCGGGGCTTAACCTCATCAGCTTCGAAGCTTTCACTAAGCTTCAGCTTCGACCTTCGGACCTCCAGCCCTCTCGACCTTTCTCCGGAGTAGGTCCGGGGGCCATTACCCCACTCGGAGCTATTACTCTCCCCGTTACCTTCGGGACCCGGGAGAAGTATCGCACCGAGAAGTTGGTCTTCGACGTCGCTCAGATCAACTTACCATTCAACGCCATCTTGGGTAGACCTGCCTTGTACAAATTCATGGCAGCTGCTCATTATGGATACCTGGTGTTGAAGATGCCAACACCAGTAGGCGTTCTCCGGATCCGCGGAGATCGCACTGCCGGAGTAACTGCTCTGGAGGAACTCCACACACTCACCACGGCGCAAGAGGAGGACTCCAGACAGGAACAAGCTCCGAAACCCCCGAGCATTCGCCAACGAGGCTCGACCTCTGCACCCCGTGTGCAGCCAAGCGGCGACACCGACATTCCCGTCAAAGTCGTCCAAATTGGTTCCGACGCCGCTCAAACCACCCGTATATCAGGAGGGTTGAACGACAAATAGGAACTCGCGCTCATCACTTTCCTCCGGGCTAACGTTGACGTGTTTGCTTGGCAACCGTCACAAATGCCTGGGATCCCCAGGGAAGTGATTGAGCACAATCTGAAGATTTACCCCGACGCTCGGCCTGTGCATCAGAAACCTCGGAAGCAATCTGTGGAGCGACAGAACTTCATCCGACAAGAAGTGAAGAAGTTGCTTGAAGCCGGATTCATCCGAGAAGTCTACCATCCAAAATGGCTGGCAAACCCAGTCGTTGTGCCCAAGGCCGGCGGGAAACTTCGGATGTGCATCGACTACACCACACTGAATAACGCATGTCCAAAAGATCCATTCCCACTACCTAGAATAGATCAGATAGTGGATTCCACCTCCGGGTGTGAGTTACTGTGTTTTCTAGACGCATATTCTGGATATCATCAAATCAGGATGTCTAGGGAGGATGAAGAACATACTTCATTCATCACAGTGGATGGATTGTATTGTTACACAGCCATGCCTTTTGGTCTCAAGAATGCAGCTTCAACTTTTGTACGAGCTATGTACAAAACTTTTGAAGAACTCATCAGAGACATAGTGGAAGTGTACGTCGATGACATCGTGGTCAAAGTCAAGAACAAGGAGTCCCTCTTGGACACCTTGCAGGCTGTCTTCGACAAGCTGCGGGCCACCCGCACGAAGCTAAACCCAGACAAGTGTGTCTTCGGGGTTAGTTCCGGAAAGCTTCTTGGTTTCCTGGTAAGTCACCGGGGCATAGAGGCTAATCCGACGAAGATAAAAGCCATTGAAGACATGCGGCCACCAACCCGCATCAAAGACGTCCAAAAATTAACTGGATGTCTAGCAGCCCTCAGCCGGTTCATTTCAAGACTGGCGGAAAGAGCACTTCCCTTCTTCAAGTTACTGAGGAAGTCCGGACCATTCCAATGGTCTGAAGAAGCAGAGAAGGCATTCCAGGAGCTGAAACAGTTCCTCACCACCCTACCAGTCCTGGTAGCTCCGAACCCTGGTGAGCCTTTATTGCTTTACATTTCAGCTACTGACGAAGTCGTCAGTATGGTTCTGGTTGCGGAGAGACCGGAACTACCCAATACTCAGGAATCCAGACCCCTTTGGGAGGGTCCGGAGGTTCCTGAAAGCGGGTCTGGGTCCCAGCTCCCAGACTTGAACCCACAAGAAGCCACTTCAAAGGACCCGGATCCCTCCGAGAGGATCCAGGTCATTCCTGAAGAAGCTCCGGGTTCCTTCACCCAGAATCCGGAGGTCCCCGAAGAGAGTGTGGACCCCTCCGAGAGGGTCCGGATCAGTGAAGAGGAAGCTCCGGACCCCTCCGGGAGGGTCCGGACCATTCAACGCCCGTTCTTATTGCCTCAAGGAAGCTTCGACACTATTTCCAAGCTCATAAAGTCTCGGTGGTGACCTCATATCCACTTCGAGCGATCCTGCATAATCCCAATTCAACTGGGAATATTGCAAAGTGGGCAGCGGAATTGGCTGAATTCGATCTTGAATTCATTCCGAGACAAGCAATCAAGAGTCAAGCGTTGGCGGATTTCGTGGCAGAATGGACTCCCTCTCCATTAAACCCTGGGGGCCCCAGCGAGCAGAAGACGGAACCTGAAGTTCCAACCTTCACTAAGCCTCACTGGACCCTTTACTTCGACGGCTCCATGCAGAAGCAGGGAGCCGGAGCTGGAATCCTTCTCCTTGCACCAACCGGGGAGAAGGTGAAATACATGGTACACCTTGACTTCAAGGCAACCAACAACATGGCGGAGTACGAAGCACTCATCTATGGATTAAAGGTGGCACTATCATACGGTGTCAAGCAGTTGCTGGTCAAAGGAGATTCACAACTTGTCATCAAGCAGGTGAAGGGTGAATGCTCCTGCAATAATCTCCAGCTGACTGCTTACCTCCTTGAAGTCCAGAGGCTTCAGAAGGACTTCGAAGTCCTAGACCTTCATCATGTTCAGCGTGCTCACAATGCTGAAGCTGACGAACTCTCGACCAAGGCGTCAACTGGAGCTCCGGCTCCTGACGGAACCTTTATCCGGAGGTTGTCAAAACCCACAGTTCAGCCTGCCGAACTGAACAAAGGGGGCGAGATCAGCATCCCGAAGCTGACAGTCCCGATGGCCCTGTTACCATGGCAGCCATCAAGGGTCGTAGGTGCTGCCGGAAGCTCCGAGCAACCCAGCACGCAAGACTCAAATGCTCAAGTCAGTTCCGATGCATGGATCTCGGAGATCCGGAGCTACTTGAAAGACAACATCCTTCCTGACGATGATGTATCCGCTGACCGGGTAGTCAGATTGGCTAAAAGATACACGTTGGTAGAAGGGGATCTCTACCGGCGCGGTGCCAACGGCATCCTAATGCGGTGCATCACAAGGGAAGAAGGCTGCGAGCTCCTCGCAGAAATCCATGGAGGCGAGTGTGGGAACCACGCATCTTCCCGCACGCTGGTCGGAAAAGCCTTTCGGCACGGCTTCTACTGGCCTACAACGCTCCAGGATGCCACTGAGCTAGTGAAGAAATGCAAAGCATGCCAATTTCATGCAAAGCAAATTCATACACCTGCTCAGTCCTTACAAATGATACCTCCCACATGGCCTTTCGCTGTGTGGGGGATGAACATCTTGGGACCCTTCCCAAGAGCCGTCGGAGGTTACAAGTTCCTGTACGTCGCCATCGACAAGTTCACCAAGTGGCCGGAAGCTACTCCTGTTGTGACGATCAACAAACAATCTGCAATCAATTTTCTACAATCCATTGTGAGCAGATTCGGAGTCCCAAATAAGATCATCACTGATAATGGGACTCAGTTCACAAGCTCCGCATTTCAAGGATATTGCGAAGACCTCGGCATACAAGTTTGCTACGCTTCTGTAGCTCATCCTGCCAGCAATGGACAAGCCGAGAGAGCAAATGCAGAGATCCTTAAAGGACTCAAAACACGCACTTATGAGCGCTTGAAAAAGCACGGAGCCAATTGGATCGAAGAGCTTCCGCCCACTCTATGGGCCAACAGGACTTCTCCCAGTCGGGCAACCGGAGAAACACCCTTCTTCTTGGTGTACGGAGCTGAAGCAGTCCTTCCTCCGGAAATCACCTTGGGTTCCCTCCGGGTCCGGACCTTCGACGAAGCCGCGCAGGACCAGCTCCGGCGTGAAGACCTAGACCTCCTCGAGGAGGGAAGGTGCCAAGCAGCTGTTCGGAATGCCCGATACCGCCAAGCTCTACGGCGCTATCACCAGCGGCATGTACACAACCGACAGCTCGAGGAAGGCGATCTGGTGCTACGGAGAATACTATCCAGAGAAGGGCAAAACAAACTCTCCTCCGGCTGGGAAGGGCCCTTTCGAGTGATCAAAGTATCCCGTCCCGGAAGCGTTCGCTTGGCTACCGAGGATGGGACACCTCTCCCAAATCCTTGGAACATCGAGCACCTCCGTAAGTTCTACACTTAATTCCACGGAGGTGAGTCTTAAGTAACTTGAAATGTATGTTATAGAGTCATTGTACAGAGTCGGGTAGTTCCTCCGGGAGAGCAGCCGGACCTTTCCCGAAAGGTTTGAAAAGCTCATGCAACACTTGATACAGTCTCCGGACTAGAAGTGTGGCTAACTACCCTGGGTCAAACGAGAAACCAAACACACTTAGCCTGGTTCCGTACCCTAAGAGTGTACTTGTTTCCCCTGTACCCCGGACCTATAATGAAAGACATCTTCATGTGAAATAGACTCCACGTGCATTCAGTTTTGCATAAGCTCGACATTTTTATTTTTCTCTTTCTTGTCTATAACAGAAACGTGCAATTCTTAAGAAATTCTAGTTTGACCGGTTTACGTACGATTCGAGTTGAATTGTCGGATTTTTTAGATTTAAATGTCGTCTGTGGCCAACTCGCCTGAAAGCCGCCAAGCCATTCTAGGGCCGGAGTGCGCTATCGACTTAGCCTGGTCAAGCACCCTAAGTACGCCACTCTACCTACATCCCGGCAGGCCAAAGTAAGGTGGGTCCATGGACAGTTGGATCCAAGAGAAAAGACAATTCATCCAGTCGTATTAAAAATCGTGTTCAATTTAAAATTTTCTTGAGAAACGTAAGCCGCGACGAAGTTATAGACAAGGAACGAATTTTACTATTTTTCTTGGCTTAAGTGTGCAGGAAAAATGAACCCTACGTTAATGGAGAAAAACCGGAGCTAACCAAGCTCCGACTCCCACCAGGGCGTCAACCGTCGGCGTTGACTAAAAGATGGTGAGAAGACCCCGTAACTGGAGTCTGTTGCCAACAAACCAAGTGTGGCAAAGGTCATTGCCGGAGCTGCTAAGCTCCGATACCCTAGAGTATTAACTATCGACGCTCAACGTGTTGATAGAGGCTATTGCCGGAGCTACTAAGCTCCAGCGGTGGACAGTGCCGGAGCCTCTAAGCTCCGACAACTTCAGGGGACCTTCACTGTCAAAAACTTCGGACCTAAATTCCACAAGTTCGAAGCAAATTCGTCTTCAACAAAACTCAACATCCTCTTGGTACACGTCCACAATCAAATTGTGCACATCTACCAGGGGGCCAAGTGAAGATTAAGTTGTTGAAGACAGAGTTGAAGACAAAAAAATGAAATTCACAAAAAATCGGGGATTTCTTTTCATCTGAAGACCGGAGATTACATCTGGAGACAAGGGATTACAAAATTGAGGAAGAAGAGAAGATACAAGTAAAGGCTAAGAGAGACGGTCCTAGACCCTATGGAAGAACTCGGCGACCTTCTGGGCGACCTCCGACACGCTGGCTCGGGTAGCTTCGCCTTCTCCTTCGACGGGGCCTTCAAGCACCGGGTCCAGAGGAAATCGAGGGTTCCGGCTGGTGTAGCACGTCAACACATATTCTGTGACGTTCCTAGCCAGAGATTGCCCCTCGACCTCCAGTTGGTCCGCGATGACGTCGCCCACCTTGGAGAGCTTGCTGCCCGCGGCGCTCAACGCTTGCAACGCAAGGTCCGGCTCCGGCTCCGGATCATCCGGGAGCACGGGGCTGAAACCCATCGGCGCCAGCGCATCGTCGGCCTTGCTCAGGAACTCCCAAATTTGCAGGGAGTCCGTCTTCCCCAGGTTCTTCATCTCTTCCAGGGATCTCCGGGCCGCCGTCAGCTCCGAATTCTCACGGGAGAGGCGCTCAACTTCTTTAGCGTTTTGCTGGATCTTCGCAGCAACCCGCTTCTCAAGTCTTCCGAGCTCCTCCTCCCGGAGGTGGATCTTGTTCCGGCGGTCGACCAGGTCCTTCTCCCTAGCCTCCACTTTCTTCTCCCGGGCAATAAGGGCACACTCATATTCGTAGAGTTCCTGCCCCCGCACCCATGTCTTCTCCTCTTCCTCGAGGCAGCGCTCTTCCAATTTTTTAGTGCGCTCCTCGAGGCCCTTGTCCGCCAGAGCTGTTTTCTCAGCGAGCTCTTCCTCCCGTCGCAAGACGTCATCCCGTAGCTCCAGGAGTTTTTGCTCCTCATCCTCGAGCCGCTTTTCCCTTCCTTCAAGTGCCTCTCGGCGCTTGATGAGTGCGGTGCTGATGGCCTCGAGCTGATCAAACCTAGCATTGGCCGCGTCGTTAGCAGCCTTAGCTTGGTCGTGGAACTCCCGGGATTGAGGGTCGAGGGCGTGAGTCATGCTCTCCCTCTCGTCCAGCAGCTTGTCCCAGAGCTCCAGGCGGATCTTCTCCCGCTTGATCCACTCCTTGTCATCCGCCAGCCTTGACTGCGCCAGCTTAGTCTCAAAGTGGAGCCGATTACGCCACCGCCTAAGGGTTTGGCGCTCCTCTTCAAGAGCCTTGCTGTCGTGGAAGAAGGCCAGCTGGACTTGACGTAGACTGGAGCAGGCGTTGTCGATGGACATCGACAGCGAGATGGGCTCCGGACCTTCTGGGATCTCTTCCGCTGGTTCCAGCGGGTCTTCATTTACAAAAATTGGGTCCCACTCTACGAGAGTGGAACCCCGAGCTTCCAAAGTGCTAGGGCCCTCCTCCGGGATGGCCTCAGTCGCCATCGAAGGAGGTCCCGCCACCAAGTCTTCATCTGCCCCCTCAGGCTGGGGGCCGGCGACTTCGTTCAGGCACTCTGGCTCCGCCACAGGTACCATCTACGTCGTCGCCTCCACTGGCTCCGGCCGGGACACTTCTTCTGAGGGAGGCTCAAGCTCCCTCGCCTCTTCAGCCGCCGGCTCTGCGGTCGGCGCTCCAACAATCACCGGCTCTGCGACCGGAGCTTCGGAAGTAACCGGCTCAACTGCCGGAACTACTTCAACTTCCGGCTCGCATGCCGGGGCTTCAGCTACCTCCGGCTCAACCGCCGAGGCTTCAGCACTTTCCGGCTCCGAAGCCGGGACTGTTACTCCCTCCGACTCAACAGCCGGAGCTTCTACTTCTGCAGCACCAGGACCCGGAGCTTCCACCTCCGGAACGGGTGCCGCTGGCGCATCTTCAATCCCGTGGTCCGGCGCTACCACGGGAACTTCTGGAGATGAGTCGAGGTCCATGACCACGACAGCCGGCGCCGGAGCTGTCGCAGCCTCCGGGGCGGCACTGGAGCTGGAGCAGAAGCCCTCGCAGCCTCAGACACTGTGGCTGAGGGCGGAGCTTCACTCCCCTTCTTGGGAACGCTGCAGATAAAGAACGAAGAAATTGAGCAAAAAGATGCTACAATTAAAAGTTAATCGAGGTAAGAAAGAAAAATTACCTTGGGAGGCTCACGCACCAGCTTGCGCGGAACCTCTTTCCCGGACGATCCGGGCTGGCCACGGTCGGCAGAGGAGCTCCGGGAGGACTCCCAGGACTTGCCGTAGCCGCGGGCGTTTCCCGGGTCGGAGCTCTCCTTGATCGGGAGGAACTCCTGGACCTGGAGGCCCTCACCACTTCTGGTGCCGAAGTCGCGTGCCCGGAGCTGGCACCTCCGGAGGGATCCACCACGGGGACAGTTGCACTCCGGGAGGATCCCACCGCCGGAACAGTAGCGCTCCGGAAAGACCCCACCACGGGGACGGCCGCCACGGCGGCGGAGGATCTTCCTTCCTGAGGACGGGGAACTGGGGGGGAGGTGGCAGGCCTGACGGACCTTCCGTCAGCATGTCGCAGCTTTCTCTTCCGGCTCTCCGGCTCCTCCGCCAGCTCCTTGCCCTTGCCGACGACCTCAGCTCTGGGCTGAGAGACAGGGGCGGAGCCGCCTTCGGACAACCCGAGGATCGCCAACCGGGTGGTTGATCTTCTCTCGACGACGCCAAGGTCGTCAAGCGCGGGCATCTTCCGCCGGAGCTCCCTACTGAACTCAACTTCCACGTTCAGGGGGAGGAAAGCCGGCGGCGGAGTCAAGTAATCTCCGTCAACGTCGATGCCGTGCTGGAATTTCTTGAGGTGAAACTCCAAGGACTTCCCCACCATGCTGGACTTCAACCCGGTCTCAACCCGGTCCTCGTCCATCACGCTGTTGAGGGCCCAGGCAAGCTTCTCTCTCCTCTTCAGCGGCGCCCACCTGTTGGACAGGAAGTTGCAGAACACCGCCTGGGGAGTCAATCCTCCCTCCACACATTGGCGGATTCTGGTCAAGACAGGGTCGAAAGCTCCCGCCAGCACCGGAACTTCGCTCCACACCGACGTGTCAATGCCGGGCAGACCGTCTGGCAACTCCAACCGCTCATGCTCCTCCACCCGGACGACTACCCAATCTTTCTTCCAGTCATCCCACTTCCCGGAAGGGAATGACCGGAGGTACTTGAACGGGCACTTCTTGCGCTTCACGAAGTAGTAGAAGCCAATATACTCGTCGCTTCGGCCGGTGGTTTGAACGGTGAAGAAGGTTCGGAAGAGCTCGATGCAGGGAGGGATGCCCACCCACATCTCGCAGAAGTGGACAAAGATGGACACAAGGAGAATGGAGTGAGGGCCAAGGTGATATAGCTGCAGACCATAGAAGTCCAGCAGCATCAAGAAGAAAGAAGAAAACGGTGGGATCAGCCCCACCATGGCGTACGAGGAAAAGTACACCATCTCGCCAGAGTGCTCCTTTTTAAAGGGAAGCTCTCCGCCGGCGCGGACCGAGCGGTTGAAGAAGTCCGAAGACCACCCCATGAGGGCTCGGACCTTCTTCAGATCGCTTTCCGTCTTCAAACGACTCTCACGCAGACCCAACTCCATCGCAGCACAGTTAGGCAAGAGAAGAGGAGCAAAGTACAAGTCGGGAGTTTGAGCGCAGGAACAGATGGAAAGCGTAAAGAACTCCCGACGGTGCGCTTTCCTTCTTAAGTAAGCCCTCGCAACGCTTGGATGGAAACTGCAGGAGAGTCAAGGATACTACTCAAGAATTCAACCCTGCCAATGACAAGAGGGCCCGGGACCACCCTGACGATCAAGTCGAGGTTCTTACCCAGGCGAACGGTTGTCATCACGAGGCGGGAAACCCAAAGGCGGCGACCTAACAAGGCGCGCGGAACCGATACGGTTTTCGTATCGGGAACTGGCGACCTTCAATTGCGAGAGATCTGCACGCCAAAGATCCTATCTGCCGCCTGAGGTGCGCCACGCGTCGGGATTTAACCGTAAAGCCCCGCCAACGGCACCTCCGAAGACCCTTGAAGACCCAGTTCAAGAGTCGCGAGTATGGACCCACCTCCGACGGAATGACTTCACCCCGGTGACTTTCCCCGGAGGTAGGTCCAGGGGGCCACTGTCGGTACCCTAAAAACCATACACCCCCTCAGGTTACAAAGATCTCAAGGGAAGGACATCTACTCAAATTGAAGACCCTCGGGGGCCCACTTGTCAGACATAACCGGACCTGCTTCTCCAACATGGTTAACCCCTAGGTTGCCACGTGTACCGCCAGACCGGAGCTACTACCCACAAGGGTGAAGCTCCGGGCTAGGTACCGAAACGGCACCTCCGGATTTAACCCCTGACCGAGAGAAGCTCCGGACCTGACACGTGCCAGGCCACCCCGGAGCTTCCCGCTTCCCTCAAGCAAGCTCCGGAGCTGTCACGTGTCCATACGTCGGAGCTGACCACTTCAAACCTCCGGGAGACATTGTAACGGCTCCGGATCTTCGAAGGACAGCCGCGGACTTCAAGACCCGATTAATTGTCATTAATTCCACGTTAATGACACTTAATCGGACGATCTTAACACCTGTAACGGCACTATCAGAGCCGTTACAAGGTTATTAACAACAATTAATCCCGTGTATCAATACTAGTAACCGCCAGGGCCACATGTCGGGCCAGGCTGACTTGTAACGGTTTGTCCTTGCACTATAAAAGGACAAACCGACGGTACACGAGGGGATCGGACTCTCGAACACTCTCAAGCACACAAACTAATACAACACAACACACCCGTGGAGTAGGGTATTACGCTCAGGCGGCCCGAACCACGTAAACCACTGTGTCTCTCTAGCCCAATCGTGATTCACCTTCTTGAGTCTCCGCGCGCCCACACCGAACTACAAACTCCTTCAACACTTTCATAGTGTCAGGAGATCTGCCGACTCCAACAGTCGACAGTATCTCCTACCATCAATAACATCCAGTTCCACCATGTCATGGTAGACGGAGGTTCGGGGCTTAACCTCATCAGCTTCGAAGCTTTCACTAAGATTCAGCTCCGACCTTCGGATCTCCACCCCTCTCGACCTTTCTCCGGAGTAGGTCCGAGGGCCATTACCCCACTCGAAGCTATTACTCTCCCTGTTACCTTCAGAACACGGGAGAAATACCGCACCGAGAAGTTGGTCTTTGACGTCGCTCAGATCAACTTGCCCTTCAATGCCATCTTGGGAAGGCCTGCCCTGTACAAATTCATGGCAGCCGCTCATTATGGTTATCTGGTGTTGAAAATGCCAACACTAGTAGGCGTTCTCCGGATCCGCGGAGATCGTACTGCCGGAGTAATTGCACTGGAAGAACTTCATGCACTCACCACGGCGCAAGAGGAGGACTCCAGGCAGGAGCAAGCTCCGAAACCCCCGAGCATCCGACAACGAGGCTCGACTTCTGCACCTCGAGTGCAGCCAAGCGGCGACACCGACATTCCCGTCAAAGTCGTCCAAATTGGTTCCGATGTCGCTCAAACCACCCGTATATCGGGGGGATTGAACGACAAATAGGAACTCGCGCTCATCACTTTCCTCCGGGCTAACGTCGACGTGTTTGCCTGGCAACCGTCACAAATGCCTGGGATCCCCAGGGAAGTGATTGAGCACAATCTGAAGATCTACCCTGATGCCCGACCTGTGCATCAGAAGCCTCAGAATCAATTCGTAGAGCGACAAAACTTCATTCGACAAGAAGTGAAGAAGTTACTCGAAGCCGGATTCATCCGAGAAGTCTTCCGTCCAAAATGGCTGGCAAACCCAGTCGTTGTGCCCAAGGCCGGCGAGAAGCTTCGGATGTGCATCGACTACACCACACTAAATAAGGCATCTCCAAAAGATCCATTCCCACTACCTAGAATAGATCAGATAGTGGATTTCACCTCCGGGTGTGAATTACTGTGTTTCCTAGATGCATATTCCGGATATCATCAAATCAGGATGTCTAGGGAAGATGAAGAGCATACTTCATTCATCACAGTAGATGGATTGTACTGTTACACAACCATGCCCTTTGGTCTCAAGAATGCAGCTTCAACTTTTGTACGAGCTATGTACAAAACTTTTGAAGAACTCATTAGAGACATAGTGGAAGTGTACGTCGATGACATCGTGGTCAAGGTCAGGAACAAGGAGTCACTCCTTGACACCTTGCAGGCTGTCTTCGACAAGCTACGGGCCACCCGCACAAAGCTAAACCCAGACAAGTGTGTCTTCGGGGTTAGCTCCGGAAAACTTCTTGGTTTCCTGGTAAGTCACCGGGGCATAGAAGCTAATCCGGCGAAGATTAAGGCCATTGAAGTGATGCGGCCACCAACCCGCATCAAGGACGTCCAAAAGTTAACTGGATGTCTAGCAGCCCTCAGCCGGTTCATCTCAAGACTGGCGGAACGGGCACTCCCCTTCTTCAAGTTATTGAGGAAGTCCGGACCATTCCAATGGTCCGAAGAAGCAGAAAAGGCATTCCAGGAGCTGAAACAGTTCCTCACTACCCTACCAATTCTGGTAGCTCCGAACCCTGGTGAGCCTTTGTTGCTTTATATTTCAGCTACTGACGAAGTCGTCAGTATGGTTCTGGTTGCGGAGAGACCAGAACTACCCCATACTCAAGAATCCAGACCCCCTCGGGAGGGTCCGGAGGTTCCTGAAGTCCGGACCATTCCAATGGTCCGAAGCTACCACGCGTCCAACCGCTGGACCTTCAACCTCAACAGGCAGATTGGTGGACCTCCAACGGCTCGAACCTTCAAGGAACTTTAAATACTCCAAGATCTGATTATGTGTCATTAATGCTATCTTAATAACACACGATCGGAGGACCTTTAATACTAGTAACGCTGCTATCATGGCGCGTTACCATGCTGTTAAGGGGAATTAAGTACATTAACTGTGTATTAAGCATTAGTAACTGCTAGGGCCACATGTCGGACCAGACTGGCGATGTAACGGCCAGCCCTTGTACTATAAAAGGACTGGTCGAGCGATACACAAAAGAGAGGCTTCCACACGCGCCTAAGACTCCCAGACACTTTCGTCTCTCACACTTAAGCGCTCAGAAGCTCAATACAACAACAACATACACCCGTGGAGTAGGGTATTATGCTCAGGCGGCCCGAACCACGTAAATACTCGTGTCAAATCGCCACCTTCTTCTGAATCTCCGCGCGCCCTAACCGAACTACAAAACTCTGCGGGCTACCAACGATAGTACCGGGAGAATTGCTGGAATCAGACTCTGACATAGACAGACCCAAGTTTTTAATGGTGCTTAGTGCTTGGACATGCATGGGATTTATGGCTTCCATTCTCGAGGAAAGGACTGACAGATCCAACACGTCGAGGTGCAAATGCTCGGTCGGAACATAATGGATCGCGCCACTGGTTGTGTCGTCCTCCCGACCTCTCATTACCAGCAGGGACGTCCTTCACGGGTTCGTTCTTTGACTCGAAAATGTGTCCGACACTAATATCAACTGATACTTGTTAAGGGCCCATTTGGATTGTAGGAATTTCAAAGGAAATCTAAAGTAATGTAGTCCTATGGAAAGGCTTCAAGAGTTTACGTTTGGAATGTAGGAAGCTGAATTTCCTTTTCCAGAGGAAGAGCACCCTTGTATGCACGAAACGTAGGAAATATAAAATCCACTCAGAGCCCTGGAAATTTTTCCCGTGAAATGTGACTGTGCTGAGAAGATGATTAATCTCAGTCATTACTCCACAGCAGATTACGTGAGCATCACTTGCATCACCATCAATACCCAAACATCTCTGTAAAGATCACCCTGAACCAGAAGCATTTTTTTTGAAACGACCTGAACCACAAGCATCTTTCACCCCTTTGAGGGGATGGGTGCTAAATCACCAAATTAATCATGATGCAAGCCGTAAAAGTAGAGACTACAAGTGATTAAAAGGGGATAACTCACTTTTGTGGAACAGTTGTTGGACTAACTGATAGATGAAGATCAAACAAACTAACAAAGATAATCATGTGTTCCTATGCTTTATCAATTTATTTTGATATAGTCCATATGTAAGCTATGGATTCAAAAGTAAATGATGCATAGTTTATTTAATCAGTCACCCATATGCCATAATCTCATTCCTATGTTTCAAACGCCTACTCCTATGAAATTCCCATGTTTTCAATTCCTATGGTTTTTCACTTCTATTCATTCTCGTGTTTTCTCCATTTCAACATTCTTTCCTATTCCTTTGTTTTTCATTCCTCCGTTCCAAACATGCCCTTAGTATAGAAATAGCTCTCTATTATGGTAGGATAATATCATGTCTATTCCTTGCCATTGTGCCCGTAATCTGTGTATTCATGGTGCATAATTGTTGTATCAATTACGAGTATTACATGCTATATATATAGGTGCTAATTACTAGTGATATCCTTATATTTATAGGTGCCAATCACGGATGTAATCTTCCTTGTATAACTTGCCACCATTGCTATATAAAGAGATGCCAGCCCTGGTCATGGGTCGCGACATTTTGGCTAACATGGTATTAGAGCCAAGGTAAAATCATCCTTCATCAAGTTGCCCTCTCCCCCCTCCTCCCCCGCCATCCTGCCATGACTTCAACACCTGCTTCTGTTCCCATACACCATGCTGTCACGATCAAGTTCACAAAAAAGAACTACCTCCTCTGGCGCGCACAACTCCTGTCCTATCTCAGAAGCACCAATCTCCTAGGCTACCTTGATGGATCCATTCCTGCGCCGCCCAAAGAAGTGGCTGCCTCCACCTCTGCCAGTGCTGAGCAAGTCTCAAATCTGGCCTACATGATATGGTACAGTTAAGATCAGCAACTCCTCAGTGGGCTTCTTTCGTCCATGGCTGAGGATGTGTTGTGTGATGTCTCTAATGCAGCTAGGACACCCTCAAAAGGATGTTCTCTGCCTCCAATCGAGCATGCACGGTTTAGATCCGTGTCGAACTTGCTACAACAAAGAAACTTGATTTATCAGCGACAAACTATTCTGCCAAGATAAAAAATCTTGTTGCTGAGATGGCGGCTGCAGAGGTGCCACTTTCTGATGACGAGATTATTTCGTATCTTTTTGCTGGTCTTCCACCTGATTATGATTCATTTGTTACTCCAATAATGAAAAAAAGCGAGCCTTTATATCTTGATCATGTTTATGCACACTTGATGACATATGAAGCTTGTCAACTACAACACCAAGCTGAGCTGCAGGTGGGTCATGGCTCCTCCGTCAACTATGCTGGCTGTGGTAGTGGTTCCTGTGGTCGTTGTTGTGGTAATCGTGGCAGCGGACGCTCCTACTTCGGGGGGGGGGGGGGGGGGCTCTTCTTCATGTCCTACTGACCATCGCAATCCTTGCTCCAACAACACTCGCCCTACAAGCCAGATATGTGGTCGAGTAGGCCACACAACTATGTGGTGCTGGTACCGCATGAATGAATCATATCAGGAGGCCCCACCATCTGCATCACTTGCTGCTACCTCGTAGAAGGTTGATCCAAGCTGGTATTTTGATATTGGTGCTACGGATCATATTACTAGTGATCGATCACTTAGTAGTCCGTGAGCACTACACTGGTGGTGAACAAGTTGAAGTCGGCAACAGTGCAAGTTTGTAGATTATGCACATTGGTCAATCTTCAATTAATTTTGCTGCTCGTCCACTTGTATTGCGTGATATTTTACATGCCCCTCAAATTGCCAAACATCTACTCCCTGTCCATAAGTTTTCACTTGACAATTACATATTTTTTGAATTTCATCCTTGGCATTTTTCTATAAAAGGATCGACGGTGGAGGAAAAGCCTTCTGGACCGGCGGTGTATAAGTCCTGTCTCTATCCTATAGCACCTTCAGATGTTAAAGTCCTCAAGCATGCTCTAATAACCAGGGGTCCGAGTCACGATCACTGGCATGCGCGGCTTGGCCATCCCTCTTCTCAAGTTGTCTTGTCAATTCTTCACCTGAGTAATATTATGTGTTCTAGTGCATCAGAGTCCTCAGTTTGTAATGCATGTCAATTAGCCAAAAGTCACCAACTCCCTTACTCTAGTTCTCTGCATCGTTCGTCATCTCCTCTCGAGATGATTTTTTCAAATGTATGGGGACATGCACCATTATCTGTTGGTGGATTTAAATATTACATTAGCTTTATCGATAGTTTCAGGAAATTTTTCTGAATTTTCTTGATGCATGATCGTGCTGAGGCTCCTCATATCTTGTTGCAGTTTCAGGCACATGTTGAAAGACTCCTAAACACTAAAATAAAATGTGTCCAATCTGATTGGGGTGGTGAATACAAAAAAAAATCCACAACAATTTTTTTCCGCTCTATGAGTATTTCTCATCGTGTTTTTTGCCCACACACATACCAACAGAATGGCTTTGCCGAACGCAAACACCGCCACATAGTTGAAATGGGATTGTATCTTCTAGCTCATGCATCTATGTCAATCAAATTCTGGGATGAAGCCTTTCTAACGGCCACCTACCTCATTAACCGTCTACCCACACGTGTCATTGACAACAAGTGTCCTCTTGAACGCCTCGTCAATAGTCCTCTTAATTACTCCATGTTACGTGTCTTTGGGTGTTCTTGTTGGCCTAATCTTCGTCCCTATAATAAAACAAAATTTTCTGTTCGTTCTAAGGAATGTGTCTTCATTGGTTACAGTTCTCTTCATAAGAGTTATAAGTGTCTAGATTATGACTCCGGTCGTGTCTATATTTCTCGTGATGTAATCCTTGATGAAAATGTTTTTCCCTTCTCAAAGCTACATCCTAACCCCACTACACCAGAAATATCTTTATCCCCTCCTATTATTTCCGCATTACAGTTCCCTAGCAGCAATATTAATTTGAATAATGACCAAATGCATATTTATGTTCCTGCTAACTCATTCTGTGCAAAAAATCCAGTGTCCAATGACGAATCAACCTTGGGATCGCAACATCCGACGGTACCTACATCTCCACCGAGCACTGTACCTGTCATGCTGCTCGACGAATCCACAATGGGCATGGCGTCTGCTTCGCTTCCATGCAATACCGCTGTTGAGCCGTCTGGTGAGGCCCCACCGTGTCTTGATTGTGATATGCCTTTGGACATAGCACCGGTGGGACCAAATTCCATGCAGCCTATTCCATCACCAAATATTGCGTCCGCTGATCAGCATAATTCTACAGTCCAACCCACCTCAGTGCAGCATGTCACGTCCAATGATTCTTGTGCCGCCGAACATTCATATGGCACTCGTCTTCACAATAATATTCGCAAGCCCCAACAACGGACTGATGGCACTGTGACTTATTCAGTGGCTCGTGTCTCAAGCTCTAAACCAAACTCTCATATTGAAGCACTGAAAAATCCTCTTTTACGGCAGGCCATGCCTGATGAATTTCATGATCTTATTCAAAACAAGACTTGACATCTTATATCCCCGTCTCCTGGTCTCAATATTATTGACTGCAAGTGGGTTTTTCATCCCAAACAAAAGCTAGATGGTTCTATTGACCGATACAAAGCTTGACTAGTTGCAAAAGGGTTCAGACAACAATACGGTGTTGATTATGCTAATATATTTAGTCCAGTGGTTAAGACTACTACCATCAGAGTATTACTATCACTTGCGGTCAATTGTGGTTGGGATCTGCGCCAAATCGATATTCAGGATGCTTTTCTTCATGGATTTCTTGATGAAGATGTTTATATGTGTCAACCTCCAGGCTTTTAAGACACTAAATTTCCCAATTATATTTGTAAACTTGACAAGACGCTCTATGGTTTAAAACAAGCACCACGTGCATGGTTTTCTTGCCTCAGCAGCAAATTGCTCCAACTTGGGTTTACGACGTCTAAAGCTGATGTTTCTTTGTGCATCTTCAATAACAAAGGCATCCAGATGTACATGCTTATATATGTTGATGATATCATAATTATCAGTTCCTCCTCTACCGCTACGGAGAAGCTGCTTCATCAACTACGCATGGATTTTGCCGTCCAAGATCTTGGTGCTCTCAACTACTTTCTCGGGATCAAGGTGCTACATACTGATAATGGGTTATTTCTAACACAACGAAAATACATTCGTGATCTGCTAACACAAACTAATATGACTACCTCCAATGGGGTATAGACGCCTATGTCTCCTTCTGGCAAGCTGGTTGCATCTCAGGGAACTTCGTTATCACCTGAAGACTCTACTCGGTATCGTAGTGTTGTCGGTGTCCTTCAATATTTATCTCTGACACGCCTAGATATCTCTTATGCTGTCAACCGAGTCTGCCAATTCATATCTCAACCTACAACAAGTCACTGGTCGGCTGTCAAACCCATTCTTTTGTTTCTCAAGCACACACTACATTTTGGTTTGTGCTTTGTCAAATCCTCCTCTTTATTACTAAGTGCTTTCTTCGATGCGGATTGGGCTGGCAATACAGATGATCGCCGTAGTACTGGAGGATATGCAATTTTTCTTGGTAGCAATGTAGTATCATGGAGTGTTAGAAAGCAATCAATAGTATCTCGGTCAAGCACTGAGGCGGTATACAAGGTGGTCTAAGAAGTTAGTATCGTAAAAGTAGAAGAAAAGTTAGTGCCGTAAAAGTGCTTGAGTACTTTTCTTCTACTCAGTAAATGCCGTAATAGTTAGAGTACTTTTCTTCTATTTTTACGATATTTACTCTAAATTTACACTATCTAGCAACTTAACCAACACAACCGGTGTAGACCGTTACATCTCACCTGGCACTGTTCACGGTTTCTTCCGACGACATGACCCCGTGGACAGTAGTAGCTGACGGGAGCCATACTCTGTTCCGAGGAGAGGAGGGGCGGCAAAAAGATTGAGATGACCGGAAGACGCCGACACGTCATCCTCTGCAGGCGACATGCGAGCGAGGATGACATGATTTGGGCGTCGCGTCCCTCGGCCGGGAGCAGCCGCGGCCCCTTCCCGGCACGTGGCGAGCAGGAGCGCCACGCTATTACATGTGCGATTAAACTCTAGTTTAAGGCGTGGTCTCGGTAGCAGCGGCTGACAAGAGCAAGGCCTGCACGACAATCACTTGTGCCGAGGCGCCACCACGCAAAATCTCGGGTAGAAAACTCGTACCACCACTCGCTAGGCACGAACGATCAACCCAACCGTCACACGAGAGTAGCGATCGAGCGGCATATGCTACTGCTGTTGAGTACTCACACCTTTTAATTTACTTTTGGATAAAAATGCGACATATTTTTAAGAACGGACGAGTGCGAGTAATGAGTAGTGTACGGCCGACAACCCCCGACCTGTTCTTGTCTACGTTCGTGAAGTCCAAGGTGCGGTCTTGGAAATTGGTTCAGGCATTACGATCACAACGGTGAACCGTGACACATCAAGCAATAGTGTCAATCAATATTGGTCGGGAAATTCGTTCTGCTATAAAATACATAGCTGTACAATGGATTGGCAGCGATGCCAAGTTTTGTAGATACAGTATATATATGCGGCAGCCGGACGAGCCAATGATTCATCATGGTGAGCTAATTAGCATAACTAACAATGATTAGGACGCCTCGTGGGACACTTATAATCGCGCGCGCGGGCGCTACAAGCCCAACTCATGGCCTTTTATTTTTAAAAAAGTTTCGGTTCCTTCAAGTTTCTTTATTATTTGAAAAAATCATATTTTTGTCATGTTTAAGAAAAATGTTTAAAAAGCTACCGTAAACTTGTGATCTTCACCTTTTTTTTATAAAAAATTTGACGAAACTTTAGTCGAAAGTTTTGAACGAACTTTTAATCTAATTTTTAACAGCACCTACTCCTAGGGCACACCCATGTGGCTTGTTGCATCATCAGCCGGGCTACCGTCGAGAGAGCAAGTTAAAATCAGGCCTGAAATAGGAGCATTCGGCTCATGGCCTAATTAAGATGATTTTTTTCTAATTTTCAGTCGTCTGAATTGAGGGTCCTTTCACTCAATTATTCACAGCTCTTAGCTGTAGATCGGTCAGCTAGAACTTACAACTTTTTGTAGCTAATATATTAATATTTATAGTTAATATATAATCCTACAAAACAAATCTATCCTACAAAACAAATCGAACAATGCATGCGTCTAGTAAACCAACACTCCATTTTCACTTAATGAACAACGACGAAATACTCGTTCCATCAACAAAAGTTTATAACCTTTTAGTTCATTTTTCTTCTTCTAAAAATGAACTAAAATGTGATCAATTTTGAAAATAGAGGGAGTACTATTAAGAGGTCTCTTGCGAGTACCAAGACCATGCGGGAAAATGTGTTGGTTGGACGGTATTTTTAGTAGTGATGATTTTTCTTGACACGCGTATTTCCAGATATAGCTGAAGCTACGCGAGCTCGTCACCTGACAGAACGCGTCGTGCATTTTGATTCTGTTCCATAAGAGCTTCCCTGTACAGGGAACTCGTGGAAGAAATTAATACTCCTTCCGTCTCTAAAAATTTATTGTTTTGTAGTTCAAAAATAAACTATAAAACGACAAACTTTTGTGAACGGAGGGAGTACATGCTATACGTAGAAGAGCCGAAAATCAGGTCAATGCAGGTTGGGTAACGCAGAGTCAAGTTTAAACGAGTTATTAACTTATTATGAGACTGACCATACGACGAACAGGACTGAATTTTATACGGTGGAGAATGCAAGCAATGCTAAGAACCATCACGAAAACTGATCCAAGCTTGGGCCGGAGCTAGCAGCACTTGAAAATGTTGGCAAAAGCAACAAGAATACGGCGAAGAATGTTCAGACGCAATACCCGGAGTATCCGATTCTTGGCTGACCTGCAGACCAAACTGGTATCCGGTTTTTGGCTGACCTGCAGACCAAACTGACGGAAGTGTATGGTACGCGGGTATACCATACCAAATACTCCATCCGTCCTTCAAAATATGTCGCTTTGTAATTTATTTTTGAATTACAAAACAACAAACTTTTAAAAACAGAGGATGAAGTAACTCTTTAGTTCAATAACATTGTAGCGGTTCAAACCAACAGTGCAAATATTTCTATAAAATCTGCACCAAGACACAGTGGTCCAAAAGTATAGAATGACAAGCGAAAGGAGGGAGAAGTAAAAAATGTGGACACCGTAACCAGCCAATCCATGATGATGCACGTTAACAACAGACTAAGGGCCCGTTTGGTTGGAGGCTACGAGTTACTACAATTTGTCACGCTTAAGATTAGTTAAGTTTGACCAACTTAGTCATTGTTTGGTTCATAGCTATAAGTTTGGCAAATATTCTCTTTTATCTAACTAGGTTTTACCTGTCATTGACTTAAAAAAGCGTGGCAAGATTTGTTTAGACTTACTAAGTTGTGGCTCAAATTTTTGAGCACCTACGCTTAGTCAAATGTGGTAAAATTTTGTGGCAAATAATAGCAAATTTAGTATATGAACCAAACATGCCTTAAAGCCCAAACTTAAGAGGACGGCTCAATGCCTTATTAGGAGAATGCATTGCAGTTTGTTATTCATAGCCTGACTATTTATTTACCCGATGATACGTCAACTTGTCAGTATCAGAACTAAAGAAAAACCGCCATGCATTCTGTATTTGGTTCCAGAAAGGGGATATGTTAGTTCTAGAAACCACGAATCTATTGATAAGAGACGAAGAATCAGGAGAAACCACAATTCAGATCAACACAAGATGATACAGAGTCATGTTAACTGAAGGTGAACACGACAGAATGGGATACTGCCAAATGATGCAAGCAGGGCAAAGAGCCACCGAGAATCAACCAAGGCTAACGCAGAGGCTGTCTAAACTGACCCCTCTTTCGGATGGTTGTGCATGCGTCACTCATCCCAACTAATGGAGATCCATCTGAGCCCTGAGCTAGAGCCCCTCATGCCGGCGACCACTCCGGCGCTGGCAGCCACCTCACTCCGGAGAGCAAGAGCACCCCCCACCCCTTCCCTTCCTGCCGGCGGCTGCTCCGGCGTCGGCAACCACCCCTCCAAAAACCAATTTGCTACCATTGCGCTCTTCCTCATTGGCTTTCGTCATTTGGTGCCAACTTCATTATCTTTGTAAATTTTCATGTCATCATGGGCAAAAGGCCTGGTAAGTTACTTCAACTGGAGCAAGATCATGATCTTGCTCGGATGGTGGAGAATTGAGACTTTTAGATTGTATGAGGTTTCAAATGGAAGTTCTTGGAAGATTCTGTTCTGCAGTTCACCATTCGTCTTCAAATCATTTGTGTTCCTTCTTCATGCTTGTGGTTTTTCTGCGGTTCCTCCTTCACGTTCAATTTATAAATGATAGACATTTCAGATTCTCTGTTGCATCCAAGCACGTTGGTGTTCTTGCCTACTCCTTGAAGAGAATTGTTACTGATAACTTCGATATATATTTTTAGGAAAAAGTCTACATACCTCACTCAAGTATAGTCTAGTGTCTACTTAACCCCACAAACTTCTAAACTAGGTATCTAACATCCTAACCTTTGTAAATCCATTTGATTAACCCCTAATCTGATTTCAGTGGCGAAGCTAGGCTCGTACTTAGGGTGGTGCCCATAACCTATCCATGCTTATTTCTCAAGTGATTTCGTTGATCCAGTGACCTTCTTACATTAATTAGTTTTACTAACCTGGTGCCAGTGCACCAGGGTACAACAACGTGGCTTTACCACTGTCTGGTTTTATGAAGTTGTTTTTGCCACTATGGCAACTGAGGTGGCATTTTTTGCTTGTCTGACCAACTGGACCCGTGTGTAAGCCAGACAATAAAGGAAACAACAACAGAAAGGGACACAACTGTTACCCACCACCTGCACCCACACCGCTGCCCCGAGCCCCAGCCGCGGCCAGGTGGCTCCCCCTTCACCGCTCCCTGCATCTCGCCGACAGAGCTAACTCAGCAGAATGCCTAGTTGCTGGCGCCAAAGGAGGCAGTGGAAGCATCTTTTGATCGGTGCTGCAGTGAGTGGCCTTGGGCTGGGCTTCACCTCCAAGTGAGTATAGCACGCGCATCCGAGCTCTAGCTCCTCCATCGCCGAAGGCCAAGGAGTGGGCCCATAATTCTGCTTAGGGGATGCGGTTCCTACCGCTGATCAAGCTTCAAAATTGTCAGTGGTGCTGCAAGCTTGCACTTGCGCACAATATAAAAACTCCGAGACAAGTATTGTACTCCCTCCGTCTTTAAAAGTTTGCCGCTTTGTAGTTCGTTTTTGAACTATAAAACGACAAACTTTCAGGAACGGAGGGAGTACTTGTACCTGATAGAACCAAATTTAAATAAGGATCGATTAGCCACTAATTAATTGAGGATTTGCAAAGAGGAAACCAAAGGCAAATACAAATGAACACCATTAGTGCTAATCACACTTGATTAGCACTTAAACACCGATTACCCCACCTTCTTCCTCTGCGCTGGTCGCTGGACTTGCTTGTCGATGTGTCCATCTAGCCTATGGAGGTGACGGCCACAGAAGAAACACATAAGAGTCATTCCCCTTATTTTCCCTCAACTTGCTAATCGGTTGCACTTACGATTAGGGATCAGATGTGTGTTAATCCATGATCAGCACACTAAACAAATCCCTCTAATTTATAGTTGTTGTAGGGACACAAGAGGGGGCTTCCCATCCATTGAGTAATAGATGTGTCTCCCAATTAAGACACATCTATTCAATTGGGATGTCTCCCTTTAATTTGGACACATGTTTAATTCTAAATTCGAGTTCATAACTAACATCCCCCCTTGAACTCAAATCTTAAACTTACCTACTTACTTAGTACTAAACTTAGTGTCACTCTCTTTATGCTTGACATATAGGGTACGACACATCGAAATAGCCATTTACGTACTGTTGACTCGAAGACCACAATATATCTCACATTCAGAAAATGACCTTACTCTTAATTTGGCTCCAAAGTATCCAGTGATCATAGGTTTTTCCTTAAACTCATGTCAGCTACATGTTCACTAAACACGTCGGGTGGAAGAACTTTTGTTAGCGGATCCACAAGCACTCGCTTGATACTAATATGCTCAAGATTCACTACTTCATATGATCATGGATTTACTCCTTTGCAACACATAACTTATGTCAATGTATTTAGCATCACATATGACTTGTTGTCTGTGGAGTATAAAAAACTTAAATGGTTTAATGTTGTCAACCACTCACAATTCGGATTTAAATACTATGTCTTCTTGGTGACCTCATTTATAATATATATTTAGTATGCATCACACATGATGCCGTGATGCTAAATTAGGAGCTTTTCCACAATAAAGCTCCAGTCTGCGAGTATTGATTATTCATGTGGATTTACTACACATCTCGCAGATACTAAGTCTTAGTGAGTCATTATCCCAGTGACTGTTCTTATTCTTAACATATCATGATACCTTGAGACTTGCAAAATAGCAAGTAATACTTATTTCCAATCCAGTCATCTCGTTTGGACTTACTTATTCCAAAATTAACCCGGTACTTAAACTTTGTCACGGTAATTTAAGAATTGAGCAAAACATAAAACTTCTGACAGCAAGAAGCTTTGGAACCAATTCTTATTAGGTCGACCTCTTATTGGTTTCATACTTACCAACTTTGACGCATTAGAGCAGACGAAATTTTATTTTCATACATACCGTACTTCTCCAGTACGCTCCTTATGTATGTCTTATGTATTACTTAATACCTCTTATATTTGTCTTAGTGAATCTTAATTCCTAACATGTATGATATTTCACTAAGATTCTTAATAACAAAAATAGGGGACGATAACTTATTAAATTCTAATAATAAATTAACATTACTACACACAAGTAATATATCATCTACAAAATACGAGAAAAACTAATTTCTCGTTCTTACAATTATCCTCCTTACTCTTAGCATAACCCAAACTTCCTTATAAACTTATTGAATTTGAGATATTATTGCACAAGGTCTTATTGAGTCTATAAATGAACTTCCTTAACTAGTATCTCAAATTTCTTTCTTAATGACAAACCATTCGATTGTGTCATGTAGACATTTTCATACTGATTCCATTCAGAAACGTTATTATTACATCCATATGATGTAATTCTAAGTGATAATGCACTTACTACAGACATAATGATTCTGAATGAATCCTTAATTGAGATGTGTGAGAGCAACTCATCGTAATCAACATCTTATCTCTTAGTGAAGCATTTTACCATAAGTTTGTCTTACTAATAACTGAAATTTCTCTTTAGAGTCACTAATAATTTTGTACACCCACTACAGTCTACTGTTTTCACTCTATTAGGAATATTGACTTAATTCAAGACTTTATTGGCATGCTTAATACTCATTAAATTCTTCATGGCTTAACGCCATTTGGATAGATGAGAGCTATTTACTTCTTACCTAAAATATACAGAATAATCCATCATCTGAATGTAGATCTCATAATGAGATCTCTTACCAGCACATCATTTATTTTGACAATTGTTGTTCTTCATCATAAGGGACGACTAACTTCGTGAAGTTACAAAAATTGACAATGCTCCTGAACAACATAAGCCTTACTTAAGCATAGATGTCCTCGATGAAGAACTAACAAAACGTCTTGAGTCAAAAATGATGATCACATGTGATCCAACATCAGCAAGTATCAAAAAGAACAGTTCTTGAATCATAAAAATGGATAAACATCCACTTCTCCTCAAAAATGTTTTTCTCGTCTTACCATACTCGTCCTAATCATAACATATATTGTTTCCCTTATACTTAATGTCGATTAAGACATTAGAAACAATGCTATTTTATCAAATAGTCTTATTATCTTATGTTTGGGTTAACTACAATAATCTTACCGTGACGGCCTCATAGATAAAATTTAATGAGGACTTATGTCCTTAACTTGGGAGGGGTATTCTGATCGTGGTACCCCCTCACAATCAGATCTTAAATATTATTTATGCATTCATCTAAAACAAAAATACTTTAGTAGAAATAATCTTTGATTGTGAAATAGAGTGTTCAATCCCCCCCTCGAAATATGACCTTGACAATACTGTCATAATTTCGAAGATGTTTCACAATCGATTCTTATGCGATTACTAAGTACTTAGTTATTATAAGAGAAAACTTGATTATCACTTAATCATGCAAAGACAACGAGTATGTCTTGTGAAATGCAAGACACAATCTTATCGGGTAAACTTAATAAGATAGTTTGTCAAAATGACAAATAAAACTTAATAGTCCAAGCATAATACTAAAATCAAATTTCTTTTAGAGAAGGTATGACTAACTCTATGAAGCTTAAGTATAAATCCATCTCTTAATACTTAATGAAAGTTTTCAATTGGCTCAAACTTTTACTTCATGGTCATTAACGACTTCAATGACCATTGTCTCTCTTTTAGTATTCTCCTTATACGTAATCCCTTGTATTGAAATCATTGATCTAACTTGATCAATCTGGTCCGCACACACCGGACTAGTCCGCACGATGCATTTGACAATACCATATGCCTGAGTATATTAATAATGGTCCTCTTCTTGAACGCACATGACCATCCATTTCTTAATATCTCACTGCTCTTACTTAGTACTTTTATTGATGATGGACTTTTAAAAATTCTTTTGGAAATGAGACAAGTATAAGATGCAGTAACATCTCATATTTTAGTCTCAAATCCATAATCTTAGTCATTATGTTCATCATTCTAAGTATGTGCTCAAGCACAATATCTCCATTATTTTCCTGAGTGGTGAACCTCTTGAAAAGAGTGATTGCTATATATTTATAGAAGACAATAAATTGTCTCTCTATCTTAAGAAGACACTCAAAAGTAGTGTTGCATTTAGTGGTTTCTCACTGAATGCTCTTATTAATGGAGCTCTTACTAGTCATCAAACATTTCTTGTTTGAATGACTCACTTAATAGGAGCAATATCGTACACACAATAATCCTTATCTTAATCTTTCATTATTTCAAAGAAAGATTTCTTTTATTCTCCATCACAAATAATAGAAATAAAAAACTGAGTAGAATCTCACCGTGAATAAAAGTTCTCTTCTTTGAGAGACTTAATGGTCGAGATATAACTTAGTTTTAAATTAATTATGGAGAAATCATCTGAGTAGAATACTTAAATATGAATGCATAAACTAAAATCTTATATTTGTTTTTCACGTTGGCTACGTGAAAAACCACAACATCATAATTACTAAAAACATAGAATTTTTTTGTCTTTCACTTTGGTTACTTGACAAAATTCTCTATGCACTGAATAATTTAAATAATTTAGTAAAATGTCATATTTTATCATCCCGACAAACATGACATTCGAAACATCATAAAATAAATGTTGAATTTTATATTTCGCTTTGGTTACTCGATCAAAACTCAACATGTGAGAATAACTGAAAAACATAGTAATTTATCTTTCACTTTGGTTACTCGACCAAATTACTATGCACTTAATTTCTTCAATCGAATAAAAATGTCATTAGTGTCTTTCGCTTTGGTTACTCGACCAAAAATGACATGTAATATAACTTAATAACATGAATTTTTTTTGATTTGGTTATTCAATAAAATTTCATGCAACTAAATTGACATTGAATGATATAGCAATTTATCTTTTGCTTTGGTTACTCGACCAAATTACTATGACATTTTTCACTTAATATCAGCGGAAGCATAAAATGGGCATAAAATATCTTAATTTCTTAATATTCCACATCACAATTAAATTAATTGACTGAGAAATAACTTACTATCAGAAAAATATCCGGAATGCAGAAAACATGCCAAAAATATGCCAACAAAAAACTTATTTAACTCTCAGCCAAATTAACTTAATCAGTGAGCTCCACTTAATTTAAATTGCCCATAATTTCTTTCCTGAATAAATCAAAAAATTCTAATTTATCCCACTACTAAAAAAATTGGCCCAAAGTCCTTACTATTCTTTCCAATAAATGGAAAACTCTTACCTCAAGCTCAAGACCCAACACATAATATGGCCCGAAACACAAAACAAAGAATAAAATTCCATTAAAAATGAAAAATACCCTGGTCTGTGCAGCCCAAACTAAAAAACGGTCGAAACTGGATTTGACCCAGAGATTTAGTTAGCCCGGAGGCCCATACCTAATATTCCACAAAATCGGAGAAACTGATTAGTGTGTGTGCAGCCCAAAAAGTGGCCCACAGTCCACCAGGCACACACAACTCATTGGGCTTCAGTGTGTTTCAGAGACCGTGTGTCGTTCCGCCTAGGCCAAACGGCCTGCACCGCACATCACCTGGGCCAGAGGCCCGCTTGGTGCCAGCCGCGATTGATCCGAGCCGCCGAACAACAATCCAACGACCAAAAATTTAATTCAGGAAATAAAATGCTTTGCAGCTGGATGTGAAACCCTAATTCATTTCCTCCCTTTCCATTCTCTTCCCAGTCGCACAAGAGGCAAAACAATGGCCCAGAGCGCTCTCCACCACTTGCCACCACAGTCGCCCCAGCACCGCCGCGTGCTTCTCGCTGGCGAGCGAGTTCGCCCATGGTGAACCATCATCAAATAGTCTGTCGGCCGACAACCACCAAAGAGCGTGTGCGGTTAGGATTCGAGAGAAGGAATGCCGAGAACGGCCTTACCACAACATTGTCAGATCCCCTTCGCCGGCAAGCGCGTTCACCTGAAGGTGAGCGCGTCGCCGCCGAATGGCATCACGGTGGTGCCTTTTAATGGCGAGATTTATTACTTGGTGAGCGTTGGCTTTGTCATCGTCAAGCCTGAGGCTTAACCGATTTCAAGAACCAACATCAATATTGAGGTAAATTGATCTGCCCTTAATCTTACTTACTTATTCATCTTGGTGCTTAAATCAAAATCAAATTTCATTTATTTCTCTCCTTAATTTTGTTGTGGAATCATCTTAAGACTTAGCACCAAAATTAATTAGTGACTAAAAAGCTCTGATACCATTGATAGAACCAAATTCAAATAAGGATCAATTAGCCACTAGTTAATTTGGGATTTGTAGAGAGGAAAACCAAAGGCAAATACAAATGAACACTATTAGTGCAAATCACACTTGATTAGCACTTAAACACGATTACCCCACCTTCTTCCTCTATACTGGTCGCTGGACTTGCTTGTGGATGCGACCATCGAGCCTATGGAGGCGACAGCCACAGAAGAAAGACATAGGAGTTCTTCCTCTTGTTTTCTCTCAACTTGCCAATCGGTTGCACTTAGGATTAGATCAGATGTGTGTTAATCCGTGATCAGAACACTAAACAAATCCCTCTAATTTATAGTTGTTGTAGGGACACAAGAGGGGGTCCCCCATTCATTAGGGAATAGACGTGTATCCCGATTAAGACACATCTATTCAATTGGGATGTGTCCCTTTAATTTGGATACATGTTTAATTCTAAATTCGAGTTCATAACTAACAGTACCTACTTGGTCTCTGGATTACTGAGCATCGCGTGGGCGTCCCGCCTTGCATTTTGTTTTTACGACTACTAGCTGCTACAAAATTCCCATTCAGTTTTGCAAGCTGCTACTGGCAGTAGATAAAATGTAAGGGCACACACTCTGCTGGTATGGTAGCGAGAAAAACTGACAAGATGCAGGGGCGATGGCCATGGCTTGTGCTGCGGGAGGGTGTGTGTGCAGGTGGGGGGTGGAGGCCGTTGCTCCCCTTTGCGCAGGCTTCTTCACAAGATCCTAATACTCACTTACAGGCGGGACTTGCTGATTATGTATGCAAAAAATGCCTGCTTGGCTGCCACAGTGGCAAAACCGCTCTGCAAAAACGGATTAGGGGGTGAATTAGACAGATTTACAAAGATTAGAATGCTAAATATCTGATTTAGATGTTCCTCCCCGTACGCCATCCGCTCTGCAAATACGGATTAGGGGGTGAATTAGACGGATGAGTAAATGGGTGCGTAAGAGCCTGAGGACTATTAACTCATTCACTAGTAATGACGCCGGCCTCTCAAATGCCCTCTCGGCTCCCAAGAAAAGGCGGAGCACGATCGTTTCATCTGCTTCCACCATGCCTTTATTTGTTGAAATAAGCCTGTCTGAAGAACGAGTTCATTTCAGTTTCGTTTTTCAGTTTCGTCAGAGCACAAGAGTTCTGTTTAGAACAGAGTCATGTGTTGAGTCCGAAACCAATTATTGTACACGTCGAGTTGGGTTTGAGTCTGAATCGTGTTGGACGTGTAAAAGGTCATGTAAAGGAGTCTATAAATAGTTTTTGAAATAAAGCAAAAGCAAGCCAATTTAGTTTTCTGCCCCATATCGCCATATTCAGAAAACCTTCAAAGCACGTTTGTCTGTCTGAAGATCTGAAAACTCGACGACGATCGGTTCGTTTAGTGAAAGGTCCAACAAGTGGTATCAAGAGCCGGTCGAACCTAAGGAAGTCGCCGAGGTAAGGGAGAAGAAGATGGCAGGCGAAGGATACGATAAGACGACGAAAGGATCAGAGACTAAGGTGCTGACAGTATTGCCAAAGGTCAGTTCAATTCCCATTCAATACCCTATGTTGAATGGTACGAACTACAACGTGTGGGCAACAAAAATGAAGTTCATCTTGCACAATCTTCGAGTATGAAAAGCCATAGAAGGTGCTGAGCAAGTTGATGAAGAAATATATGAAGGTGCAATGGCAGCTCTTTGCCAATCTGTCCCTGATTTAATGGTTATGACGCTTGCTGAATATTCCATGACTATAGAAGCTTGGGAGGCTATAAGAGAAATGCGTGTGGGGGAGGACAAGGTAAAGCGTGCTCGTGCTCAAGTGTTGAAGCAACAACTTTACAAGATGAAGATGTCCTCTACTGAATCTATCTCTGAATATTCAGTAAAGCTGACTAACCTAATCAGCGAGATTAAATCCTTGGGAGGGTCAGTTTCAGAAACTGAAGATGTAGAGAAGCTTTTTTCCCCTGTCACTAAAAAATTCTCTGATATCATAGGTACCATTGAACAGTTTAGTGACATAACTAAGATGACAGTCCCTGAAGCAGTCGGTAGACTGAGGACGCATGAAGAAAATCAGAAAGGAAAGAAGAGCTCAAAGGAAAATTCAGAGAACCTATTATACTCTCAGTCTGAATTGGAAGCTCGGATTGCAAAAGAGAGGAAGAAGCTTGAAGGCTCTGGTGGCAAGAAATATGATGGACAGAATAAGAATAAAGGTCAAGGAAAATCACAAAACAAGAACAATGATCGTTTCATTGATGAGAGAAGGCCACCAGGGTATGACCTCTCAAAAGTCAAATGTTTTAGCTGTAATGAAAAAGGGTATTTTGCTGAAAATTGTAAGAAGCCTGACAGGAGGGTTAAAGGGAAAGCCCACTTGTCAAAGAAAGACGATGAAGACAACTCACATCTTTTGCTGATGAAAACAGTAAGTATGGAGGAAAAGTCTGAAAATTCAGACACCAAGGTCATGCTGATTGAGAAAGAATATAAGCCTCAGAACAAAGAAGAGGAGCACCTGTCTTGGTATCTAGACACATAGGCTAGTAATCATATGATAGGGGGTCAGGAAGAATTTTCTGAACTTGATACTAAGGTGGCTGGAACAGTCAAGTTTGGAATGACTCAATAGTCAAAATTTGTGGAAAAGGATCAGTCCTGTTTGAAAATTAGTATGGAGAGCACAAGGTTCTTACTGAGGTATACTATATTCCAGAACTGAAAAGTAATATCATAAGCCTTGGACAGCTTGATAAGCATGACTGCAAAGTTTTGGTTGACAATGGAGAAATGACACTTTGGGACAGAGGAGGAAAAGTGATCACCAAAGTGAAAAGGTCTGAGAATAGGCTGTATATAGTCAAGCTCAAGAGGGCCAAGCCAGAATGTTGGTTGACAAAGTCCACTGAAAATTCATGGCTATGGCATGCAAGGAATGGTCACATAAAATTTCAATCTTTGAGGAAACTTTCTGAAAGAAATATGGTATGTGGTATGCCTCATATCAAGCAGGTTGAGAAGGTCTGTGATGGGTGCCTGATGGGAAAGCAACATAGGAGGGCTTTTCCAACAGCTTCAGACTTTAGAGCTAGCAAACCCTTGGAACTCCTACATGGAGACCTTTGTGGTCAGATTTCACCACAAACCAATTCTGGGAAAAAATATTTCTTACTTTTGGTTGATGATTTTTCAAGGTATATGTGGATCACCTTATTAACAAGCAAGAATGAAGCTTTTCTAGCTTTCAGAAGGCTGAAAGTATCAATGGAGAGAGAACTGACACTAAAAATATGCTCACTGAGAACTGGCCGAGGAGGGGAGTTTACATCGTGGGAGTTCAAGGATTTTTGCAGTGAAGAAGGTATAAAAAGTTCCTCACATCACCTTATACACCATAACAAAATGGTGTGGTAGAAATAAGAAATCAAACAATCGTAGAAATGGCAAGAAGTCTGCTATAGAGCAAGAATATGCCTAACAGTTTTTTGGGGGGAGGCTGTCACCATGGCAGTATATCTCTTAAACAGATCACCCACAAAAAGTGTTGAAGGAAAAACTCCTTATGAAGCTTTGTATAAAAGAAAGCCAAATGTGGCTCATTTGAGGGTTTTTGGTTGCATAGGATATGTGAAGAAAACCACCCCTCATCCCACAAAGCTTGAAGACAGAAGCTCTAAAATGGTTTTCATTGGTTATGAAACAGAGGCACATTCCAAGGCATATAAGATGTATGATCCTATCACAAAAGAAAGTTCATATCTCAAGAGATGTGGTATTTGAGGAAAATAAAGGCTGGGACTGGGAGACTGAAAATTTAGAGGAAAGTTTAAACTCTGAAACTTTCATAGTTGAACACCTTGATCAGACTAGTATAGAAGAAAATGAATATTATGATGATCATGATGTTCAGCATGTGGAGCCAGAAACTCCAACAGAGGTTGGAGAACAAACACCTCAGATGCCACCCCCTCTTGCACAAGAAGAAACAACACAGCTAGAAGGAAATATTTTTGAAGCACAAGCCACGAATGAAGAGATCAAGGAAATCAAGGAAAGGACCGAAGAAGGGAGAGAATTCAGATTTGATGAAGATGAACATGGTACCCTATGGCTTGGTAAGAGGACTGTTGTGCCTAATGTAAAGCATATTCGGGAGACAATACTAAAAAAGGCACATGACTCACCTTACTCGATTCACCCCGGTTGTACGAAGATGTACAAAGACTTGAAGACTTGCTATTGGTGGGATAGCATGAAGAAGGACATAGCTGAATACGTAGCATTGTGTGATGTGTGCCAACGAGTCAAGGCGGAACATCAAAGACCAGCTGGACTATTGCAACCATTAAAGATTCTGGAATGGAAGTGAGAAGAAACAGTATGGACTTCATAGTTGGTTTACCACGTACTCAGTCCGGTTACAACTCAATTTGGGTAATTGTGGATCGGTTAACTAAGTCAGCCCACTTTATTCCCGTCAATACCACCTATAATGGAGAGAAATTAGCAGAAATGTATATGGGAAGAATAGTATGTTTGCATGGAGTTCCGAAGAAGATAGTCTCAGATAGAGGTTCACAATTCACTTCCAGGTTTTGGCAAAAATTGCATGAAGCTTTGAGAACGAGGTTGAATTTAGTTCAGCATACCACCCTCAAACGGATGGACAAACGAGAGGACCAATCATATTTTAAAGGACATGTTAAGAGCTCGTGCTTTGAAGCATGAGAAAAGTTGGGACAAGAGCTAGCCATATGCAGAATTTTCATACAACAATAGTTACCAAGCAAGCTTGAAAATGTCACCATATGAAGCGCTTTATGGAAGGAAGTGTAAGACACCTTTATTCTGGAATGAGGTAGGAGAAACTCAAGTATTTGATCCAGATGTGTTGCAAGAAGCCGAAAGGCAAGTCCAAATAATTTGTGAGAACTTGAGGGCTGCCCAATCAAGACAAAAAGGCTATGCGGACAATAGGAGAAGGAAATTAACCTTTGAAGTGGGAGATTTTGTTTACCTCAAGGTGTCACCGATGAGAGGTCATAAGAGGTTTAACATAAGAGGCAAGCTAGCACCTCGCTACATTGGACCATTCAAGATTTTGGACAAAAGAGAAGAAGTAGCATATAAGTTGGAAATGTCAACTCATCTTTCAGACGTAAATGATGTCTTTCATGTTTCCCAACTCAAGAAATGCTTGAGAGTACCGGAAGAACAAGTGCCCATGGAAGAATTGGAGCTAGAAGAAGATTTGACTTATGCCGAGCAACCGGTCAAAATTTTGGAAACCAAGGAGAGAGTCACAAGGAACAAGGTTATTAGATGGTATAAAGTTCAATGGAAACACCACACAGAAAATGAAGCAACTTGGGAATTGGAGGATGATCTCAAGAAGGAATTTTCCTATCTCTTCTCTTCCGTGTTGAATCTCGAGGGTGAGATTTATTTTAAGGGGGGGTAGGTTTGTAACACCCTCATTTTCATGCATCATGCCTTACATATATTCATATACATGTCTAACATTAAGCCACATAAAGAGGAACGAGTTTAAAATCGATTTGGAATATTTAAAATTAATTTGGAACAAAACTGCACTTAAAATGCTGAAAAGTGCGGACTAGTTAGTGAGGACTAGTCAGATTTCTCTCTGACTAAAAACAGACTTGTCCGTTTTTGCTGCGGACTAGTCCGATTTTTCCTCTGGAAACTTTCAGACTTGTCCGATTTTGTGCGGACTAGTCCGATATTCCAAGAATCCTTGAAAATTTGCTAAGTCCCTAGACTTTTCCGGACTAGTCTGGTGTTCCAGCGGACTTGTCCGTTTTCCTCTCTGACTAAAGTCGGACTTGTCCGATTTTAGGCCAGACTTGTCCGATTTTCTCTCTGGACATATTCGGACTAGTCCGGTCCTTTTTGGACTTGTCCGATATTTCGTGACCCTGAATTGATCTTTTAATTTACGACTTGTTTCTCGGGTTTCACGTTAAGTGGGCCTAGGGACGTCGTTCCTAACTCTTTTAGAGCCCATGTAGGACCCTAAACCAGCCTCTACTCCTCTCAAACTCGAAATCCATCTGACCCTAGCCTCCACCCCTATATAAACAACCCCACCCCTTGTCTTGGCATCTATTTGCCACTTTTCCACCCCACCCAAACCCTAGTTCGTGGAGAGCCACCATCAAGGAGGGAGGAGGAGATCCCAAGCAAGAAGAAGAAGAGGAGGAAACGAAAGAGGATCAAGATCTCCATCAAGTTTCGTTTTTTATCACCAATTCATCTCCAAGTTCGTCACCAACCGTAGATCATCAAGATCCAAGTGTTACCTCCAAGTTTCTTGACTCATTGGAGTTCTAAACACCTGGTATACCTTCTATTTCCTTTTCCTTACATGAATTCAACCCCAAATCTCTAAATTTACGTCGATCTAGAAAACCCTAGTTCGCTAGTTCTGCGAAGTGCGGACTAGTCCGACCTTCTACAGACTAGTCCGATTTTGCTGACTAAATTGTGTTGATTTGGTTCTAAAAGTAGATCTAATCAAATCCAAACCTGTATAACCTTGTTAAAATCTATTAGAACTAGTTAGTGATCATTATAAGCAATATATTAACAAGTTCTACCTTGCATTTGCATCAATCATGCGTGTCATGTCATATTGAGTAATATTTTTGCACTCTTTGGTTGTGTTTCTTGTCTTGTATGTTTATTGTGCGGATTAGACGGATTTGCGCTAGAGAGTGCCGCGGAGGATCTACAACACCAAGAGTTTGAAGGCTTTGACCCTAATCAACCGCAAGAGCAAGGCAAGTGTCCTTGAAGCATATTGATCCTGTTTTAAAATAAATGTTTTGTTTGCAAAATTGCATGCTGTGTCAATTTGATGGGAAATCCTATGGTAGGAATTTTACTAGCTTTGTTTAACCACCCTTGTCACCTGGGATATATGGTAGAGAGTCGGGATGAGAATTTTACCTTTTGCTTCGCTTAATTAATTGGGATGGAAGAACAACTACACTATTTAATTTAATTATGCATTAATGAGATTATGGTTGACATGAACTGGTTAAATCTGATATGGTATTAGGTGATCTAAGCAAGCCTGGTATGTGGATGGGTTGGATGTTATGGTGGTTTTGCTTGCTTTAGATCTAAGGACCGGTTCGTGGAGCGACCATCCAGGATTTACAGTGCCACCACGAGGCCAAGTATGGGTGCGGCGTAGCTGATTAATTAGGGCGTTACCAGTGCTATTTGGACCATTAAGGATGCTCGGGGAAGGGGTAGTCGAATTGGATTTGTTGATGATTGGTGGGACTACCCTGGGATCCGAATGGCTCAAGAGGGGCCTTTGGTTGAAGATGTGCTCAGTTGGAGGCATCGCCACCGGCGAAACCTCAGTTGGGTCTAAATAGGCTAGTAATCCTTTTATAAAAGCTATTTTGTGATCTCTTGACCACACACTTAAGGAAGTGTGAGACGACATAATTGAGATTCTATAGTCATCGAAAGGTGATGAAATCACAAACACGTGGGTAAATCGGTACAACCTCTGCAGAGTGTGTCTAAAACTATCATGATAGTCGTGCTCCCGGTTATGAGCAACCTGGACCCTCAAATGATTATAGAAAACTTGGTATTGTAATGGTTTTTGGGATGGTTATGGTTCGGTAATGATTATGGCTCATTATGGATTAATTTCTGGTATTGAATATGGCTATCAGCAATGGTGAAATATGGTACATGGATGATGGTAATGAATTAAGGACTAGTATTATGATGGTTATATGATTTATGATGGGTTTACTTCACATACATGTAATATATTGTTTTCAAATGTTTTAATATACTTTTCAGCACTCAACTATTATTATATTCGTCATTTGAATCAGCCACATGTCATACTTTCCACACTTGATGAGTACGACATGTACTCACTCTTGCAATCCCCCCCCCCCCCCAACAGTTGCAGGTCAAGTTTGGGAGTTTAATGGCGATAATGCGGAGTTCTAGGCCGTGTCTACCGTCAGCTTTGCATGTGGTGTTGATTGGAGCTGTGCTACCCTATTGCTTATGTTGCCTAGCTGTTTAGTTTGCTTATTTAGTTTATTTCCGCTGCAATAGTTGAACTTGTCATTAATATTCATTAGAGCTTGTATTCAAGGATATTATGGTTTGTGTAATAAAATTTGGTTAATTAATCTTGTGTTGTGGTAATTATCTGTATATCGTTTGTGATGCACTCGTGTATGTGCGTTGAACATCCTGAGCACACATATGCATTCACTTGGTTCATTTTTCAGAACAGGGTGTCACAAGTACACTCAGCGATTAGGGTTCCACGATGTGCTGCATGAATTTATGAACATTTCACTCAGCACACCGGACTAGTCCGGTCCCCACAGCGGACTAGTCCGGTCGTCGAGATCTCTAATGGTAGCTTTTCCTGATTCCTATGAATAAGTGATCCACAACCCCTAAACAAACAACCAAGAACCCTAACATTGTCACACGTCCCAAGAGCACAAAAATACTCCTCTCCACATCTAAAGCCCAAAAAAGTTCAATCTTTTGGGAATCAAAATTCGGGAAAGGGAGAGTGACGTCTACGCATTCTTGAGCTCTTGGGGTTTGATCTCTCATACACTCTTGCAATTCTTGTACATTTTTTGAGTGTATTCGATCTATTTTCTCGCTGTAAAGTTGTGGGAGCCCTCAGCTTGTGAGGTTGTCCCACCGACTAGGTGATTACCCCTTGTGATAGTGGAACTCAAGTCAGCCTTCGTAGTGACTTGACAAGACAAAGGGTTGGTTGAGACCGAGATCTGTGTGAGCTCCTCAACAAGGACGTAAATCTGTTTTGTGGGACCGAACCTTGGTAAAAATCCTTTGTCTTGTGTGTTCTTGATTTTTATTTTTCATCATTAACTAACTAGGGCAAAACTTTATCATTCACATATTAATCATTAATTCTGTGATCTCGAGAAACTTAACTGTTATCTACACTTGCTAATCACATCAAAGTAAATTTACTATTCTGCTGCTTTATCGTTTGAAGAAAATCACAAAAACAGTTAATTTTTCGTAGGTGTAACGAGCACACCGGACTAGTCCGCACCCTACACCAGACTAGTCAAACCCTCCTGGTATTTGACATTTTTGTTAAGTGCTGCAGGAAAAAGTTTCAACGCCTATTCACCCCCCTCCTCTAGGCCACATTCACATCTTGACCTGCAATATTTGAGCTAGTACCAGGGTTTGCTTCATCAAAAGAAATCTCACAAGTCTCCACAATTTTGTTAGTGTCAAGTAAAAGCACACAATAGCCTCTAGTATGAGATGGATAACCAAGAAACATGCCATCAACAGATATAGCTTCACATTTATCAAGATTACCATGTTTCTTAACAAAGCTTTGCAACCAAAAGACTCTAAAATATGTGACACTAGGCCTATGTACAAACCGAAGCTCATATGAGATTTTCCCTAGCTTAGTTTACAAGAAAACTTGATATGTGACATAACAAGTTGTTGCAATTGCATCTACCCAATACTTCCTAGGAGTGTGATATTCATCAAGCATAGTCCTAGCCATCTCAACTAAGGTCTTGTTCTTTATCTTTACAACACCATTTTGTTGAGGTACATATGATGAAAAAAATTGATGATCTATTCCTTTCTCAGCAGAAAACTGATCAAATGATTGATTTTTAAATTCGGTTTCATAATCACTTCTAGTTGTTTTAAAGATTCTGGGTGGTCAAGTGAAAGTCTAAGAACTAAATTTCTAAAGTGACTAAAAGCTTCATTCTTAGATGCTATAAAGTAAACCCAAGAGTATCTAGAATAGTCATGAACAGTTACAAGCACATACCATTTACCTCCAAAAGACTGAGCATGTGAGGGACCTACGATGCCAAGGTGTAAAAGTTGTGCCGATGTTGGTGTTATGGTCATTGTGAGTGGAGCATGTGAACCTACAACCATATTAGCATGTCTACAAGAAGAGCGCATAATTTCTTTGTCCCCTTTAACCTAGATAACATACGCATACGATCAAGACCACTAACACGTGTGAGGTGATCAAAGCCTACGTGACCAAGTCTACGATGCCAAAAATATAAGTTCTTTGATTCATTAGCAACTAGACACTTATGCTTAGAGTTTGACAAATCAAATTTATCTTTAAAAACTCTTTCAGACCGAGACATGTTAAACATAAGCTCACCATTTGAATCTACAACCTTGCAGTAACTTTTAGTGAAACTAACTTCTAGATCTTCATCTAGCAATTGTGAAACAGAAAGTAAGTTGTATTTCAAACTTTTAACAAGTGCAACATCTTTCAAAGTGTAGTTATTGTTAACTCTAATAGAACACTTAGGAATTATAGGAGTTGAAAAATTATAGGCAAAAGTAACATTTTCTACACGTGATACAAAAAACAGGGAGGAGAACCATTCTTTGTTACGAGTCATGTGGCATGAGCAACCTGAATCCACAATCCAAATGTTCTCCTTCCTCAAGCATGTAACCTACATAGAAGCACAATATGTCAATGACTCAATTTTGGGATTAGTCAAAATGCATTTAGGAATCCATTACGAAGTCATGCGACATCCAACAGGAATAATACGTGAAAGCTAAGAAAATACAACAAGTTTATGAGTCAAAATTGGAGAATTCTTGCCCCCAACTACTGACCTACGAGGTCAGACTTGTGTAGCACGAAAAACAGTAGGTTTGGGAGCAATATTTGCATGTTTTCGAATCATCAAAGCAGGTTGCAACTTTTTAACATTCAGTTCAACACGTGCAACAAGTTTTGCATGGTTGTTACATGACCTAGCTAGCGTTCTTTGCTTATTTTCTTGTTTAGCTAGTCTATAAAAAAAATCTATAACGTAGTCATCTCTACCACAGTAGGTACAATGAAAGTTAACCTTATGCTCATGTCAAGATGAGCAAGCAATGTGCGTGTTAGCACCCGAATGAGACAACAACCCTGCTGACCTAAAAACCACCTCTTTTGCGTAGGAGTTGTTTGAATCAAACCTTTCCTAATGACTTAGCAACCTTAGGTGAATGTGCCTTAGCATGAGCATGAGAATTAAAATCTAAACCATTTTTATTATTGAAATACTTTGATGAATTCAGAAGCAAGTTTAAGTTCTTATTTGCACTACAAAACCACTCTAGTATCCTATGCCTGCCATCAAGTTTGTTGGACAGATCTAGGCAGTTTTCACATGAAGTTTTTGCTTTTAGTTTGCAATTAGAACAACAATTAACTTTATGAGAACATAAAGCATTGTTCAAAATAGAAATCTCATTTCTAGCATCAGGTAGTTTCTTGTTAAGACCATTACAACTAAAATAATACAAATCAATCGTAGAACAACTAATATGTTTTATGTTTTTATCATTAAGTGCAGTAAGCTTTCTATTCTTTTTAATTTCAAGTTCAAGTTTATCAAGTGTGGAGGTGTGTGCACTTCATAGAGTGGACAATTCTTCATATATCTATTCACACAAGGAACATGAATCATCACTAGGAATCAAAGATTTTAGTCGATTAATTTCAGATTTTAGTGATTCAATTTTAGCAGCATTGTCCCTAAGTTTTTTGCCCTTTTTATTAAGTACAACAGTGACACGAGAAATAGCATCACACATTTCTTTGCAAGAGGGACATACCTCATCATTGTCGTTGTTAAATTCAGCTTCCTCCATACTTGATCTTGAGTTGCCCGACATGAAACACATAGTTGCCAAATTATCTCCATCTTCATCACTTTTGGAATCCGCATCGCTCGAGTTGTTTTATAGGAGAGCGGAGAGGATATGGTCCACCACTTGACGTTTTTTAAAAGACTTCTATTTCTTGTTGTTGTTGGCGGAGGAGGACTCGAACTTTGTTTGCTTTTCATCACAGTTAGTAGGACATGAAATGTTAGGGTAATCTGTACAAAAATGTTATGTTTTACCACATTTGAAGCATCCACTTCATCTCCTTCAAATTCTCACATTTTGCAATGCTTTTAAGAATCAGGTAGAGAGAAGTGCTGGCCCCTTCTCTGGAAACTCGGAAACTCTTCAACCTATTCAAGGGTTAGAGAAGACAACAAAGCAAGTGTATCATATGATAAAGATTGGCTAGAACTAGGTATGTTACATTGTGAAAAAATGCAAGAGACTTGTTGGAATTTTTACGTGATACAAAGTCAAGTTCATGAGTTTTTAACTTGGAATATAGCACATCTAAAGTAAGTGTACTCATGACGGTAGATTCACGAATAGATGTAACTTTTATCTCTCAAATTGACATGTCTAATGTACCTAACAATTGCCTAGCATATTCAACATCTAAAAAAATTAATATTGACATTACGCAAGTTGCTGAGAATTTTATTAAAGCGAGTAAAGAAGTTATCGATTGACTCACGGGGTTGCATCTCGAAGCGCATGTACTCCTTTTTGAACATATCTTGACTGCCTTCTTGATCGTATTGGATCCTTCATGGTAGTCACATAAAGCTTTCCACACATCATATGCAGATCGGAGATGTGCAACACGATCGAAGTCACCTTGAGTCAATCCTTGTATGATAAGGGTTTGCGCCTTGTTGTTGTTATCGACATCCTTCATGTTTGCTGCATTGACTTCATCATTTGGCAGCACGACATAGACTTTGCAGACCTTCTCCCAGATGGCAAAGCCTTATGCTTGTATGTACCCCTTCATACGAGCCTTCCAAACATGAAAATCAATTTCATTGAACACACAAAGTTTTCCGGAGTATTTCTCCATGATGATCAGCAAGAACACGTGCAAATCACAAAGATTAGAGCATCGTGGCTCTGATATAAATTGTAGGATCAAAGAGCACATGAAAAGCTACCAGAGAGGGGTGAATGGTAGATTAAAACTTTTTCAACAGAAATTACAAAAATCCCTCGGAGGAAAATCAATCTGATAAAGGAATCGTATGTGCGACTGATCTAAGTGTTTTCAACCGTGACAAAAGTAGTATAGATTGTATAGAATCTAGTCCGTAGACACCACAACAAGAATCATGAAAAACTGTTGAGTAAAACTCAAATTATGCCCCAAACCCTAAGCAAAGGTCAATCTATTCTAATAGAAGAAAAACAGATCTGCTACGCTGCAAAGAAACTCATGTGACTCGAAAACCACAAATCCAATGATCGTGAAATTTTTATGGACAACAGATATTTGAGTTGTGAAGCTAACACAAAAAATAATCACATTAAATTGGATCTGTAAAACTCGAGTTGTGATCAAAACAATGAAGTAACATCGTGATGCGCAGAAACTCGACGTGAAAGACTTGACGAAAACAAGTCAGACGAACAAGGCACAAAAGCTCCTTTGAAACTACGATCTTTATTCAATGAAACACAAGAGGAACAGGCAAAAGTCATCTCTACATGAGCGTTGGCCTCCCTTGTTTATATACCCAACCCTTAGGCTATCCGCACTCGTTTCCTCTATACCATACTCTATACACTATTCTTCTTCTATTTTTCCAGTATTCACTCTAAATTTAATCATATCTAGTATGCTTTACAGTATGCGACTGCGGACATCCTTAGGCCATCCCAATCTAAAGTAGAACTTTCTACTCCTACTTGAATTCAACCGAAACTTTCCATAACGGCTCAAGACTCTATCCGTACGCAAATAGAAGCAATCTTAAAATTTCCAAACATCTTAGAAACGTATCACACATTCCTAAAATAACTCAACTTTGTGTTGGGCACGAAATCTAACCAAAACGAACTCAAAACCTTCCAGATACGAACCATAACCCGCAGCATGAGGCATAAACCAGCCAGTTGGACCATTTTAGCGATATCTTCACATCCATATCTCTTTACCATGCCTTGAAATAATGTTGTCACATCCATGCACCCATTGCACACGTGTAAAACGCTTTCCAAAACGTCCATGCTATCTTCATAAGCATTGTTCTTGATGCAAACATGTTGTGTGACCTCTCGCTCAACTCAACCACAATTTCTCCCTAACTTGGTTGTTGAACCTTATCTTCTCTCTAAGACTAGTTCAATGGATCACCATTACCAGCCAGGTCTTGACCTCAAGCAACACCTGCACATGAACAAACAAGCACCTTCTCCGAGCACAAGTCCTTGACTCACGTTGGTTCGAAAACCACAACACCTTATGTGAGCACCTCACGTAAGCATGTTACAAAACATAGAAAGATATTGTCCACCATGATCAGTCGAAACACATCAAAAACTTATTAAATAAATACTAAACAAACTTTTCATAAACCAAAAAGCAAGTTTGAAACAAAGCAAGTGAAAAACATAGAAGCCGCACGAATATTTCAGCACGTAGAAAGTTCAAACAGTCTGAAATGTAGAGTAGTAAATGTTACTCCTGATACATATTGAAAAGTTTGGACAATCTGAAGTGAAAACACATGCAATTCACGTGCAACTAAGTTCGAACAGTGCAAACCGTGTTCCGACAAGTTCGGACACTCCGAAGTAGACTTCTCAGGTATATTCAGACTTTACATGTAAATCTTCACTTTTAATCTATTTGCCAATGTATTCAACACCTAGATCTCACAATATGACACTAGATTCAAAGGTGTTGCAAAATGTCTTCTTGGTAGTGGTCAAACCGTGAGATTCTGGAAGGATATTTGGAAAGAAGAGCTGCTCAAACTCAGGTTTCCGGCTCTCTACTCTTTTGCTATTAACAAAAGAATTTTGGTGCAGAACTTTCTCTCTCAATCACAGATTGAGGATGTTTTTCACCTTTCCTTAACATTGGTGTGCTTACAAGATGTAAGCCTTACAGACAAAGATAGCTGGACATATATATGGGGGGGGGGGGAGATTCTCATCAAGCAAATGTTATAATCTGCCATTTCAGTCAATATCGCCCTCTCGAGCTATCAACCAACTTTGGCAAGCTAGTACAATAACAAGCTTCGAGTTTTCTGCTGGCTTCCAATGATGCATAGGCTTAACACAAAAAATTTTCTAAAAGGGAAAAACTATCATGTTCCAAATGATGATTATACTTGTGAGTTATGCTCTAAATGTGCTGAAGAGACTACTGTACATCTCTTCTTTAAATGCGCATTCGCAAAACAGATTTGGAGCTGGATTGGTATTTACTGGAGCACTCATATTCCCTTCGACATGATGGAACTAGCTTGGAGAAACTGGAAGAAACCACTATTCATGGAAATATTTATGATCACCTGTTGGTCTATCTGGAGGCAAAGAAATGACAAAATTTTCAGGACTGTTTTGCCAAATATTACTAACTGTAAAATCTTCTTTAAGACGAATGTAGACTACAAGCCTTTAGACTTGAGGAAGTTAAGTCCTCCATGTTCTGCTGGTTAAACAGGCTTTTGTAGTCTTCGTACACTCTTGTACAATTTTTGTGTTAATATAATTCCAGTAGGTCTTCCTGCTCACAAAAAAAGAGTAAAATGCACTATGGATATATGAACTTGTTAGGGTGTGTCACATAGGTCCACATACTTTAAAAATGCATTTACATGTCTTTAATCTAATTAAGCGGGTCATTAGAGGTCCAATGCATACACTATAGGAAACGCTAACACTTACGTCGGCCAACTTAATTACGTCGGCCGGCCGACGTAAATTAACTAACTTACGTCGGCCAGGAAAAACCGACGTAAGTTAACTAACTTACGTCGCTGACCGACGTGAGTTAGTAGACCGCCAACAATAAATATAAACTTACGTCGGCCTGGACAACTAGCCGACGTGAATAAAGACGCCGACGTAAGTAAGGATTAACTTACGTCGGCTGGAAGACTGGCCGACTTAAGTTACATAGGCCGACACCATTTAACTATTTAGCCGACGTAAGTTAAGTATTTTAACCTACCCTGCGCGTCTTCTCTTTTCCCTTCCTTACCCGCGGACGCCGCTTTGCCAACCCGTCGCCGCCGCTTTGCCAAACCGTCACCGCCGCTTTGTCAACTGTTGCCGCCGCCGTCATCCGACACCGCCGCCGCCAGATATGCTCCTCCCCTCCTCCCCTCCCCTCCCCTCCCCAACCGCCGGCCTGGCCCCCTGCCCCCTCCCTGAGCACCGCCCCGCCCTCCCCGGCTGACGGCCGCCGTCCGACCCTCCCTCCCCCTCCACCTCCCCCCCTCCCCTCCATGGCCGAGCATCGCCCCCCTTCCCCCTCCCCTCCCCGGCCCCCTCCCCCTCCCCCTCCCCCTCTCTGGCCCCCCCTCTCCTACCCTCCCCGGTCGAGCACCACCCCACCTCCCCTCCCCGGCCCCCCTCCCCCTCCCCTCCCCTGCAGAGCTCCCCCCACCCTCTCCCTCCCCTCCACAGACCCCCACCCCCTCCCCTCCACTGACCCCCACCCCTCTCTATTGAAATTTGAATTTAATTGAATTGCATTGTTTAAATTTAAATTGAATTGCATTGTTTAAATTTAAATTGAATTGAATTGAATTGAATTGTTCAAATTTGAAATTGAATTGAATTGAATTGTTTAAATTATGCTTAAATTGCTTAATTGTTTATTTAATTATGTTTAATTACTTAATTTGCTTACTTTAGATTATGTTTATTTAATTATTCTTAAGTGGTTAAGTTGCTTAATTGTGCTTAATTTGCTTAGTGTAGATTATGCTTAATTGGTTTATGTCGAGGGCGGCGTCGGGGGCGGCCGACTGTCGGGGCACTTAGGTTCTGTTGTGGCTATAGATGGCCAATGGGTTGTGCTGGGCCGCCCCGGCCCGAGCCTGGCTGGTCTCGTGCATGAAAACATTAGGCCCGGTGCAGCCCGCAAATTTGCCGTGTTGGGCCGGGCCGGCACAACGGGCCATAAGCCAAGGCCAAGCATGACGGATGCCATTTTCCCTTGTCTGGCCATGCTGGCCCGTTCGCGGGTCGAGCGTGTCGTGTTGGCCCGAAGCCTGGCTGAGCCGTGATATATATGTAGCGTATATACGGCCCATCGGGCCCAACCCTAGCATATATAGGTAGTGTGGGTCACGATCGTGACCCGTGACTGGTGACATGAGGTGAATTGTTAGGGTTAAGTGTATATGGGCCGGGCATGCCATTACTAACCCTAAAAGTCTGTAGCTAGGTATCTCTTCGCCGCAAGACCCCCGTACGTTCACATCAGCGTGTTTGTGAGTACCTATAAGTCCATAAATATCTACGTATGTTAACTGCGTTGATGAAAAATAAAATATGTGCAGGTTTGTATTTCCTGGTTACAGGATAACATCGAGGCGTACTTAGCTCTCTGTCGGTACTGGGCTAGCGACGCTTTCATCAATAAGTCCACAAAGGTTAGATAGTGTTGCATGGGGTCCGAGGGCAAGCACAACTATGGCGGCGACGGCTACTTACGTTTGGCTAAACGCATGGTAAATACCTTTTCAATTTATTTATATGTTCCTAATATATTATTTATCTCACTAACACGGCTGTACAGGAGCGAGAGATGGGTCAGGAGCCGACCCTGACCCAGGTTATGAAGAGAGGTCACAAGGGAAGTGACCCTTCTCAGCCAGGGCAGTGTAGTCAGGTCGCAGCCGACCGACTGGTAAGTTTTCGAAATTCATCAATTTCATTATAATTAATACTATTATTGACATGCTTACAAGATTTATTTTTTTGTAGGCAAAGTACGCGCAGGAGGTCGCGAAGATACATGGTGCGGATTACAATTGGGAAAGCGGGCCGATCGACCCCCAAGCCGCGTACGCAAGCAGAGGCAGGAAGGCCCACAAACGGTGAGTTCTTCATGTGTTTCATTTCTTTTTCAATTAATCTTCTTCTACTTAGTGTTTTCATTCTTTTGCAGGTTTGCCATTTTGGATAGAGTTGTCGACTCGAGGTCGACGCGACCTTTGAGAGGCGCTTCATCGTCGCAGGCTTCGTCCGCTGGGACCAGTGGTCGTCTCTCGCAGACCCAGCTGGAGTTTCAGGCCATGAGGGAGACGCTGACGCAAACCCAGACAGAGCTGGAGAGGACGAGAGCGGAGGCAAGGGAGGAGCAGCAGAGGACGACCTTAATGATGGCCCAGATGCAAGCAGCGGTAGCGGTAAGTAACGGTAAGTAATTTAAAGTACCGTAGTTAAATTTCACAGTACTTAAATAACATATATCTTCTAATATTTTGCAATGGCAGGCTCTTGCTCGACACAGCGGTCAGGATATCGAGATTCCTACGCTTCCACCGTAGTAGACACCAGAGCAGGTGATAAACTCTCTCTTTAATATTGTTGTATCCATTTTAGTATTTTACATAGAGAGATAAGGAGGTAGAACATAGAGGTAGATCTTGATGACTTGTCAGATATTGATTCCTGTAGTGGTGAGGAAGTTAAGTGTAATCAAGTTTTAGTAGTTTTTGACCATGGCAGAAATGATTAGTATATAGTTAATAAGTTGTCAGTCCTTCCAGTTAACAAAGGGCTAGTGGTTCATAAGCTTGTCCTGTCACCTAAAGTCTCCAACTCTGATACCTGCTAGTTTGCTATTTATATATGCAACATTACTTCATTTGAAACTACAACATGCTTTCTTCTTTTGTCACTGATGTTCTTGGACTCTGATGTTATCACTGAGTTGACATTGATGCTTACTAGTGATTATGTTTCTTTTGCAGGATTCGGGAACGCGCCGAGAAGATCCCGAAGGCAGTGGAGGGGGTAGCGTGTAGCCCGGTGGATGTTTTGTTATTGTTGATGTTTTGGAACTTAATTTGCAACTGTTTTGCGTTCTATATACTGTTCTGTGTATCTGTCTACTTGTATATATCTGTTCTGTGTTTTCGCCATCGAGCGAGGTAGTCAGTTTTTGTTTTTTTAAAAAAATTCGAAAACTTAACTTACGTCGGTTATGGCCGTGCCGACGTAAGTTAGCCCAGTTTAATTTACGTCGGTGTGTCCTAACCGACGTAAGTAATATCACTTAACTTACGTCAGTTTGGTTCAACCGACGTACGTTAAACCACATAACTTACGTCGATCTGCTGTGGCCGACGTAAGTACTCCGACCCAGCCCGCGGCCCATCCCGGTAAGTAACTTACGTCGGCTGCCGCAGATCGACGTAATTAAGTAACTTACATCGGCGGCCGACGTAAGTTACCTTAATTACGTCCAAACCGCTATGTTGGCCGGCTACCAACGTAACTAAGTGAAAACCGACGTAATTAAGTAACTTACGTCGGTCACGGCCGACGTAATTGATCGATATTCCTGTAGTGATACGTGGCAAGCCCACGTGGCGGACATGTCAGCAACACCTTGGATTCCACCTTTTTTCAATTAGCCCCTTACGGATGTTTCTATTTTGACACTTGCAATCAACGAATTTGTACAGGCACGAGCGGATCTAGCGAACCGTGGGCGGCGCTGCTCGGCGGTGGATCAAGGGCGGCGCGGCGCGGCGCTGCTCGGCGGTAGATCATGGGTGGCACGGCACTGCACCGCGGTGGACCATGGGCGGCACGGCGCGTCCATCGATGGAGCAGGGGCGGAGCCGCGCGGCTGTGGAGCAGGAGCGGCGCGGTCCGGATGGAATCGGTTGGTGCTAGGGCGCGATTCCGCAAGTGGAGCAAGGGGCGACGCAGCTGTGGAGCAAGGGGCAACGCGGCTAGGTGCGGCCCAGCGGTGGAGCAGGGGCGGCGCGACTTCCTGGAGTAGGGACCAGCGCCACTTCTTCACCAATGGAGATGGCATTGCGACAAGAAGGGCAACCACCACCTCTCTATAGTGTGAATGCATTTTCTTCCCTATTTTTTCTTTATTTGATCTACTGATGTAAGTGTTGCAATGGATTTCAATACGTGCTCTCAATTTGTTTAGGGTTTTGGCATGATCGGAAGAATCCCCTTTTGGTCAGTGGCAAAAATAGATGTTAATGTGTGCAGAAGCTTAAATACTTGTCTGAATTTGTAGTTTAACCACCAATTTTGAGCTTGTTAAATGGAAGTTCTTGTAAGTCTGATAGTAGCAATGTTATTAGCAATGGTTCTTATATGTGCCTGTACATAATAATTAGTTGAAGTTTTGCCCAGAATGAGCAATAGTTCTGATATGTTTAGTAAATAATTAGTTGAAGTTCTGATATTAGCAATGGTTCTAATATGTGCCTGTAAGGCTGATTTTCATTTTGATGTGGTCTGTATAATTTTATACCTAGCTGTTGTAACTCTTTTATGTGCCTGTAAGACTATTTTTGTTCTGACTACTGATCCAATTTGTAATTCTTTTGTACTAGGTGTCGGAGATGAGCTGTTTTCAATTGAGGTGCATCATGGAGGTGTCTTTGTTCGACAAGCAGAAAACAGAGCTTACATTGATGGAAAAGTGAATTGGTTTGATTATTGTGAGAAAGACAGTTGGTCACCATTGTGGTTTGATGACTTTATTTGCCAACTTGGTTATGATCGAACACCAACTATCAGAGTTTATTGGTTGCTGTCTGGGAAGAGTCTTGCGGATGGGTTAAGAGTAATTTGTACAGATGCTGACGCTTGTGATGGCTGCTAGTGTTGAAGATGTGAAGAACTTGTTCATTTATTTTGATCATGATGACAATATTGCATGTGTGAATTGGGGTGACATTGTGGTGAATCCAGTTTCAGAATTGCCAAAAGTTATGAGCCCATCTAAAGCTGTGACTTTGGAGAAGAAACAGGGAGAGAAGCTTCCTTCTTTTTACAGTGATGTACCAACAGTAGAAGTCATGCATGACAAAACAAGTGAAGATGAGGATACTGATTTTGAGTTTGTTGACAGTGACTATGAGTTTCACAATGAGGATGATGATCTTTTTATGGACAACATAGACGAAGAAGTAGTTGATGATGAAGTGCCTAAAGGACAGAAGATTGGTAAGGGCAAGGAGCCAATGAATGTGACTGATGATTCAACCGACTTGTCATCTGACGATGAAGGGTTGCAGCTTCCAGATTCTGATGGTGAGGGAGAGCCTAGAATGAAATTTAAATCATGGACCAAAGAAGATTTGAATAATCCTGTTTTCAAGATGGGCATGGTATTTGGCACAGTTGAAATTCTTAGGAAGGCTATAACCGAGTACTCTCTAAAGAACAGGGTAAACATCAAAATGCCAAGAAATGAAAATAAAAGGATTCATGCAATATGTGAGTAGGACTGTCCATGGAACCTTTTTGCTTCCAATGATAAGAGGTGTGGTAGATTAATGATCAAGACATTTAATGGTCGACAGTTGAAGAGTTGGGAACTTAAGAGATGCACATCCACTTGGCTAGCTGAGAAGTACTTGGATACATTCAGAGCTGATGACAAGATGAGCCTAAAGAATTTTGCTAGAACTGTACAAAAAGAATGGAACCTGACACCATCTAGGAGCAAACTTGCAAGGGCTAGAAGAATGGCAATGAAGCAGATTCATGGAGATGAGATTGAGCAATACAACTTATTATGGGACTATGGACATGAACTAAGGAAAACAAATCCTGGTAAGGACTATGCCAATACTTAGTATGTTGGAAAGAATCAAATGTCAACTTATGACTAGGCACTACAACAAAGGTAAAGAAGTGGGAGAAGTGTGGGCAGGTCCCATTTGTCCTAAAATTAGGAAGAAGGTTCATAAATCAATTGAATTGGCAAGCACATGCTATGCACTTCCTGCTGGTAAAGGAGTCTTCCAAGTGGATGATAAGGGGTTCTCACATATTGTTGACATTACAAATAAAACATCTACCAGCAGAAGGTGGGATCTCACAGGAATACCTTGTGCTCATGGCATGTCTTGCTTAAGAAATGAGAGGATACCAGCTGAATCTATTATTCCTGAGTGCTACAAAGTTGAAAGGTATCTCCAAGCTTATGGGCGTAGCATATGGCCATGTAGTGACAAGACCACATGGGAACATGTGAATGCTCCAAAAGTGTTGCCTCCAGTATATGTTAAAAAGGTAGGGAGGCCACCAAAGTCAAGAAGGAAGCAACCTTTTGAGAAAGAAGGAAGAAATGGAGGAGTTGCAATGTCAAGACATGGAATAATGATCACTTGCAGATATTATGGTGTCCAAGGTCACAACAGCGCTGGTTGCGAGTTAAAGAAGGCAGGTTTAAAACCAAAATTTCCCCCACATAGGAAACCTACACAAGCATCTCATTCAGATTTTGTTGAACAAGCAACTGTCATAACGCAGGTAATGTCCCATCCTCCTTTAACTCACAACTTTAACTTAATAGATTGAAAACTAACTCAACTTTTTGTAGGAAGCACTAATGTCTCAGCCTCCAACAGAGCCGGTTCTAACACAGGTTGTTGATACGATGGTCTCTCAAATGGCAGCACAGGTATGTATACACACAAAAAAATCTTTACATCGTAATTTCATTTTTGAAACTGAGTATTCTTCTAATACTTACATGTACAAATTATTGGTAGACATCACAATGTAGCACAAAGGAGCAGCAAGTAGAAACTTTACCAAAGTCTTTCTTCATCATGACCAATCGACCCGGAGCAAGACCAATTCCCCCTACTACAACAACCAAGGAAGGCAAAGCCAAGCGTAGGACTGCTGTTGACGCTCAAAAAAAATAGGAGTGAAGAAACAGAGAGCTGAAAACAAGAAATGACCTATATGGAACATAGTAGTTTATTTACTGTTTGTTGCATACTTTTTTTTGTTCGTATTATCAGCTGGAAACAAGCTCTTGTTCACTAGGAACCTGGTAGAGCAGCAGGACTGTTTGCTGCCAGTGAAAATTATTTTGCTGTGAAAATCAGTTATGGGCTTAACTCTTTTATGTGTGGTTATGCTTCCAGCTTGGTGCAATATTTTTTGGTCTTGTAATATTTTGTGTTATTTTGCTCTTGTCAGTTGTCATATTCTGGAGTTCTTGTTCATGCTTGAAAAACTTGGCTGTGAAGAACCGTATTTTCTGTGCGGTTATGCTATGGTGCAGAGGAAAACGGAAGGTTACAAAAAAAAAACAAAGCCTGACAAAAAACGGGACTCCTGGAGATCGAACCGGAGACCTCAGTGAGGAAGGGACAGGCCCAAAAAAGCCAACCGAATTGACTTTCTTGTCATAAAGTAACAGGTTAACTTTATTATACAAATACATTCGGAACCATCAACTGAATCAGACCAGATCGCCGCCTTGCTGGTTACGACTTGGACCACCGCTTCCACGATGCAGCGCCATAGGAGATAGCCGTTCCCATACCGCCGCCCGTCCTGCTCAGATTTAGTTTGGTGTCCGACGTTGTGGAGATTCAAACGGCTGGATCTATGCCCGTCTTGCAACTGTGATTTTAATGGCGTGTCAATAAAAGAAATTTCAGGGGCTATTTTGCAGAATGACAGTGTCTATGTGTCATCTGACCTGTCTGCCAACTTGGCATGACTGAGGGAATTTGGACCTCTAATGACCCACTTAATTAGTTTAAGGACCTGTAAATGCGTTTTCAAAGTATGTGGACCTATGTGATACACCATAACAAGTTCATAAAAGTGCATCTAGGAATCCCTTGTGGGTTTTGGATGATATATGACAAGAAAATGAGATCCTAACTACTTTGTTGAGATGCGCACATGTCTTAATGAGAAAATGAGCAAAGAGCCAAAAAGAAGGGAGAATGAGAAGCAATGCGGAAAAGAGCTCAAGGAACAAGTGTGGTAGATCATTGTGTATGGAGTGTGTTAAGGAAACACACCCCAAAAGCTCAAACACAAATAAACACACACATTGCACAAATTTATACAGGACTGGACTAGTCCGACTGACACCAGACTAGTCCGATATCTCTCTGCACAAGATCGGACAAGTCCGATATCACCACGGACTAGTCCGATATCTCTCTGACTAGAATCGAACTAGTCCTCCCCAGTGCAGACTAGTCCTCAAAACACTTCACAAACTGCACAAAATTGGACAACTCCGATCACTCAACGGACTAGTTCGATATCATTCTGATCTAAATCGGACAAGTCTGATATTGGCACGGACTAGTCTGAAAAACCCTCTGACCTAAATCGGCCAAGTCCTCCAAGTGTGGACTTGTCACCCAATTCACTTAGGGTTTCACTGATCCGGACAAGTCCGATAGTTATCAGACTAGTCCGAAGATTTCCAGAAGCGAAATCGGAAAAGTCTGCTCCTAGCCGGACTAGTCTGATATTTTGGGACACTTAGGATTTGCTACACACAGCACACCAGACTAGTACGGTGTCCACCACAGACTAGTCCGATCTTTCTAAACCCTAATGGTCACTTTTAGAAACCCCATATAAATAGGTGTGCACGTCCCAACTTTAACCTCTCTCGACCCCCTGCGCCGTCACACCTCTCAAGAGCCTCAAAAACACATCTATCTACGAAATCAAAAGCCGCAAAGATCAATCCCTTGATGATACACTTTGGAACATTGGAGAGACACATTCATCACTCTTGAGCTCTTGGTTTGATTCCCTCACACACTCCTGTGATTTTCATTGTAATCTTTCGAGTGTGTTCTTGGTGGAGTTTTCATTGTAATCTATAGGAGCCTTCAACGTGTGAGAAGGCCCCTTGAATTTGGTTATTTACCCTTTGTGATAAGAGAAGAGGATTGACCTTAGTAGCGATCCGACGAGGGTAGGGTTGGAGAAGACCAGGTCCTTCTGTGGACTCCTCAATGTGGATGTAGGTTGCCTCTGTGGGAGCCGAACCACGGGATAAATTGCTTGTGTTCTTGCTTTGTGTTCATCGTTCTTATTCATTATATCAATCTAGGGTTTCAATCAATCTTACTCACTTTACGTTGAAACATCAAATATAAGATTGACTTGTGGTATACTCTAGCTCATAATCTTGCAACACCTCAATTACAAGTATATTTCAGCTGCATACATCCAAGAATCAAATTAATCGATCAAACTTAATTAACCTAGTCGGTACACACCGGACTAGTCCGCACTTTACCGGACTAGTCTGATATCTCGAGTTTTGATTTGGTTGTTAAGTGTTGCAGGTTCCGACAACTTTTGAAAAGGCCTATTCACCCCCCCTCTAGGCCACATTCAATTGGTATCAGAGCAGGTTCTTCAAGAAAGAGACTAATCACTCGAAGAGATCATGTGGGACATGAAGGAAGTACACAAGAGCAAAAACCAAGAGAAGGTTGATGATGACAAGAATCAGAAAGTGGAAAAGCTCCTCGAAGCCATTCAAGAATTCGAGGATGACGATGAGGAGACGCTTGAACTAAAGGCGCTCCTAATAAAGAAGACTCTTTCCAAAGGGAAAGTGAAAGTCGAAGATGAAGAGAAGAAGAAGGGGAGTAGTCACACCGACTAATCCCGATATCCTTTCAACTACGATTGTCTTAATTCTAGCAATAACCATTATTTGTCTATCCCTCTAAGGAAAAGCCCCACACTTCGATGGAAGTGATTACTCAATGTGGAGACAGAATATAAAAATGCATCTAATCTCTCTCAATCCAAGTCTATGGCATATTGTGTGCACAGTGATAGATATCCCGGACGATGACGAAGAGCTCACACCAAGCCAAGAGCAGGCAATTCATTGAAATGCTCAAGCCGCGGTGGTCATTACCTCTTCGCTCAGTCGGGACGAGTTCACCAAGGTGGATGGACTCGAGATTGCAAAGGAGATCTGGGACACATTGCAAACTGCACATGAAGGTGATCGTCATGTGCGTGAAGCGAAGATCAAAATGATCGAGGGCCAATTGGGAAGATTCGCAATCGAAGAAGATGAGTCACCTCAAGATATGTACAACAGACTTAAGACGCTCGTCAACAAGGTTCAATCTTACGGAAGCAAGAAGTGGAACGACCACGAGGTGGTGAAGCGCATCCTTAGAGCTTTCATGCCTCGCAACGTCACCTTATGCTCCATGATTAGAGAAAGCCCCGGATACAAGAGAATGACTCTGGATGAGCTTCTTGGAAAAATCATTAATTTTGAGATGATGGAAAAGCAAACAAAGCATGTCAAGGAAATTGCTGACCTCACCTCGGCAAAGAAGAAAGGGGTTGCTTTGAAGTCCACCCTCAAGCCCCTATCAAAAGAATCGCGAGAAGCGCAATTAGAAGAAGACGGTGACAATGAGAGCAGTGACTTAGATGAAGATGACATGATATTATTTATGAAGAAATTCAAGAAGATGATGAAGAAGAGACAAGGGACTAAATCAAGTGAAGGAAAATACAAAGAAAGAACAAAGCCAAAGTTGAGGCGGGCATGCTATAATTGTGGTGAGTATAGCCACTTTATAGTTGATTGCCCATATGAAGAGAACAAGAAGAAGACCAAAGAAGCCAAGTCTCAACCCAAGAAATTCTTCAAGAAGACGAAACAAGCCGAACAAGCGCACATAGGGAAAGAGTGGAACTCAAATGATGAGTCCTCATCATCAGAAGAAGAAGAGATGGCTAGCATAGCCATCGAGAAGACATCCAAGAAGTCTACTCTCTTCCCTACACTCGGCGCATGGAAGGGGAACGGCACTTGCCTCATGGCAAAGGAAGGTAAATGCAAGGTAACAACAAAACCCTCCTCCATGCATTCCTATTCCAGTGATAGTGATATTAATAGTGATAATGAAGATATGCTCATTGGGTTAAATAAGAAAACAGCCACTAAAATGAAATTTTTGCATGATCAACTTGTTGAGAAGGAGAGGTTAATACATCGTCAAGAAGACATGATTGTCTCCCAAAAGGAGGAGCATGTTGAACTTGACAAGCTTCTAGAGATTGAAAAGGAGCAGAGCAAGTCACTAGAGCTTGAATTAGCTTCAAGCAAGGAAACTTGCTTGGAGTTAAGCGACTCAAATGCCACAATCAAGGAATAACTTGATAACCTAATCAAGGTTAACAAGATCCTTGAGGTGCAAGTTGAGTCACTCAAGCAAGGTGACCCTTCATCCTCTTCAAGCTCACCCTCTCAACACATTAAAATTGAAGTTGCTTCTACTTGTAAATATGGTAAAGTTGACAACAGTTTAAAAGACAAGTCAACCTCCACCAAGGACAAGCATCCTGCACAAAAATGGCATATTTGACAAGGAGAAGATCAAATATGCACGTTGCATACTTGGTCACAAGACCTCCAAATGTCAAATATGGCATTGGTTACTATTATGGTGAAAAGCAACAAGCTAGAAGCCATAAGAATAACAAGGATAGCAATGTCTTTGTAAAGGGAAGACTCCTTCAAACTGGAAAATAAAAAATTAATGAATACACCATGCATGACCACTGGACTAGTCTAGTCAGGGTCCGGACAAGTCCGGTACTCCGGACAAGTCCGGCCTCCCAGACTAGTCCTGTGTATAAACAACAAAAGTTACTATTCAGAACTTTCGATGCATCTTATGTCTTAATAAGAAGTAATTATGGAAAGGTTTATGCTCATTATGTTGGGCCACACCATGAGAACACCAAATCTCATGTGTGGGTGCCCAAATCCCTTGTAACTAATCTAAAAGGACCCAAGCAAGCTTGGGTACCTAAAACCAAGACATAATTTGTTTTTGCAGGCCTATTCCTCCGGCGGATCTAAATGGGTGCTAGACAGTGGCTGCACCAACTATATGACCGAAGAATGTAGGATGTTCGTTGAATATGAAGCAAATGAGGATCCAAGCGAGGGAATCTACTTTGGAGACAATAGTCAAGGAAAGGTGCTCGGTACCGGTAAAATTGCCATATCACCACAACACACTCTTTCTCATGTATTACATGTAGATTCCTTAGATTATAACCTGTTGTCCATATCTCAATTATGTGACAAAGGTTATAATTGCTTATTCACTAACGAGGGTGTAACCGTTTATAGGAGGAGTGATGGTTCCATTGCATTCAAGGGTATGTTAAAGGGAGAGCTTTATCTTGTTGACTTCAACAAGGATAAAGTCGAACTTGACACATGCTTGATTGCAAAGACCAACATGGGTTGGCTGTGGCATAGACGGCTAGCTCATGTTGGTATGAGGAATCTTCAAAAACTCCTCAAGGGCGATCACATCCGAGGTTTAAAGGATGTTGTTTTTGAGAAAGATAGGCCCTGTAGCGCATGCCAAGCCGGGAAGCAAGTTGGAGCACCTCATTCCGCGAAGAACGTCATGACTACAACAAGACCGCTCGAGCTACTTCACATGGACTTATTTGGTCCAATTGCCTACATAAGCATCGACGGTAACAAATATGGTTTGGTAGTTGTTGATGATTTTTCTCGCTTCACTTGGGTTTTCTTTTTACATGATAAGTCAGAAACACAAGGAATACTCAAGAAGTTCTTCAAGCGAGCTCAAAATGAATTCTCATTGACAATCAAGAACATTCGAAGTGACAATGGCACGGAGTTCAAGGACACACAAGTGGAAGAGTACCTAGATGAAGAAGGCATAAAGCAAAAGTTTTCAGCTCCGTACTCCCCTCAACAAAACGGAGTTGCCGAAAGAAAGAACCGAACTCTCATAGAGATGGCGAGAACATTGTTCGATGAGTACAAGACCTCGGATGATTTTGGGCGGAAGCGATTAACACCGCCTGCCACACCATAAATCGACTTTATCTTCATCGACTACTCAATAAGACATCCTATGAGCTACTTACCTGTAACAAGCTTTATATTTCATATTTTCGAGTTTTCGGTTCCCCATGCTATATTTTAAACAAGAAGCCTAGGACTTCAAAGTTCGCTTCGAAGTCTGATGAAGGTTTTTTGCTTGGCTATGATTCGAACACTTACACCTATCGTGTCTATAACAAGACCCCCAGACTTGTTGAAGTAGCACGTGACGTAGTGTTTGATGAAACTAATGGCTCCCAAAAGGAGCAAGTTGATCCATGTGTGCTAGATAAAGAAGAGACCCCATGTCAAGCATTGAGAAGAATGGCGTTAGGCGAAGTTCGACCACAAGAACCACCTCTACATATGCATGAGGAAAACGAACCACAAGAGGAGACCAATGATCAAGGGGGAGCCTCCATACAAAATCAACCTCAAGAAAGTGAAGATGATCAAGAAGTCAATGAGGGCAACCACTTAGGGGGAAAAGAAGATGATCATGAAGATTCAAGACAGCAAGTACCACACCCAAGAGTACACCAATGCGTCCAAAGGGATCACCCAATTGACAACATCATCGATGACATCCAAAAGGGAGTAACTACTAGATATCGCATAGCTAATTTTTGTGAGCATTACTCGTTTGTGTCCTTTTTGGAACCACACAGGGTTGAGGATGCACTGAAGGATCCGGACTGGGTAGTGGCCATGCAAGAATAACTCAACAATTTCAAGAGAAACGAGGTGTGGGAACTAGTTGAAAGACCCAAATCCAACGTCGTCGGCAGCAAATGGGTCTTCCGCAACAAACAAGACGGACACGGGGTGGTGACAAGAAACAAGGCACGACCTGTAGCCAAAGGGTATTCACAAGTTGAAGGTTTGGATTTCGATGAAACCTTTGCTCCCGTAGCTATACTTGAATCTATTAGAATATTACTCGCATATGCTACTCACCATGATTTCAAGCTCTATCAAATGGATGTGAAAACGTCTTCCTCAACGGACCAATCAAGGAGGAGGTGTATGTGGAGCAATCCCTCGAGTTTGAAGATGAAGAGTTCTCCGACCATGTATTTAAATTGCATAATGCTCTCTACGGCCTCAAACAAGCCCCTAGAGCTTGGTATGAGTGTCTTAGATATTTCTTAATTGAAAATGGCTTTAAGATTGGTAAAGTAGATTATACATTGTTTACAAAGAATTTTGACGATGATCTTTTTGTTTGTCAAATTTATGTTGATGACATAATCTTTGGTTCAACTAACAAATCCTTTTGTGAGGAATTTAGTAAAATTATGACAGATAGATTTGAGATGTCTATGATGGGAGAGCTAAAGTACTCAAAAGGAAGGGACGTTCATAAGCCAAATGAAGTACACTCAAGACATACTCAAAAAGTTTGGAATGGATAAGGCGAAGCCCATAAAGACTCCCATGGTAACGAATGGCCACTTGGATCTCAATGAAGATGGACCTAGCGTCGACCAAAAGGTATATCGCTCCATGATTGGATCTCTACTCTATTTATGTGTATCTAGGCCAGATATTATGTTGAATGTATGTTTGTGTGCAAGATTTCAAGCCAAACCTAAGTAGTGTCACTTGACAGCCGTAAAAAGGATCTTGAGATATTTAATTCATACACCCAACCTTGGTCTTTGGTATCCAAAAGGCTTCAAATTCAATCTCATTGGTTACTCCGATGCAGATTATGCCGGATGCAAAGTAGATAGAAAAAGGACCTCCAGCACATGCCAATTCCTAGGTAGATCCCTAGTTTCTTGGTCCTCCAAGAAACAAAACTCTATTGCCTTATCCATAGCCGAAGCGGAGTATGTTGCATCCGGGAGTTGTTGTGCACAACTCCTTTGGATGCAAAAAACTATAAGAGATTACGGTTACAATATGAACCGTATTTCACTCCTTTGTGACAATGAGAGTGCCATTAAAATTGCCCATAATCCAGTTGAGCGCTCTAGAACCAAACACATAGACATCCGACATCACTTCTTGAGAGACAACTCCATGAAAGGAGATATAGCCATTTCCCATGTCAACACCGAAAAACAATTGGCCGACATATTCACCAAGCCACTTGATGAAAAACGCTTTTGCGAGCTTCGAAACAAACTAAACATCCTTGATGCTCGGAATGTGGCTTGAAAATTTGCATACCTGTATGAGTTCATCAAAATATGTTGATTGGATTGTGAAAATCATCTCTCTCAATTTTCTCTGAAAAACTATGTCAATTACTAGATCTTGGTGAATTATGGTCATTGCTTGATTGTTGTATGCTTACTGATCATATTCATCAAGATTATTTGATTTGATTTGTCTCCCTATTTTCTAGATATGTACCTTCAAATATATATATGAATGGGCTAAGAAATTCTTCCCTGGTGACCACGGACTAGTCCGTGGTTACCCGGACCAGTTCGCCCATGCAGACTAGTCCGCAGAGCGCCTGTTAGGCCGAACTAGTTCGGTAGACCACAGATTAGTCTGATATAGCCTCTGGAAAAGTTCAGACTAGTTCGGTCATTTTCAGACTTGTCCGATTTTTCGTTTCCATAACCCTAACCGCCTCCAAACCCTAATTTCCTCACTCCCCACACTTGCCTCAGGCCTTCTCTCTTCGCGCTCGAGCTCCCAAGGCGATTCCTTGTTTTCTCCATCAAAAAGCTCCACATTTGGGCGGAAATCAAGCTTCCTTGCTCGGAGATTGAAGTTTGCGGACTTGTCCGGCCTTCAACACCTTCCTCTTCAAGATTCAAGCGATTTCTTCGATATTTTTCCCCCAAACCCTAGAAATCTCTATTTTCTTCATCATTGATCGAATAGCCTAGCTTCTTTCACCTAATACTAGTGTCCTTGATGTATTACATTGTTGTTAGGCTAATTTTGCATTGAGTAAGTCCATTTGTCTCATAAGTTAGGTTTTTGAGGATGAATACCGGACTAGTTCGGTCCATGCACGAACAAGTCCAGTCACCCGACTAGTCTGTGCCTGTACACCGGACTTGTCCGCTTTTTCTGAACTCAACCCTAACCTTCAGTTCCTCAATGCAAATTCTCTTGTCATCCATTCAATTCCTTGTCATCCATTCTTATCCATACCTTGTACAATTCATTCTCAGGGCATGTCGAACTCTCACGATGAAGCTTTGGACTTCGAAGCTCAGATGACCCAAGAAGCCCCGCTTCGGTCCTCAACGGACCAAAGCAAGAAGCAACCTTCCGAGCCAGCCCCCTCTCCTCCTCAGTCTCAAAAGAGGGTGGCTCGACGCAAGGTTCCTGCTTCCAGGGCTACCGCTGGTGGTGGCCCTAGCTCAGCGAGTGCTCGCCAAGCGAAGGGGAAAGGCAAAGGAATCGCGACGGGCCCGATTGGCCCCTTAAAGCTGTCTGCTCCAAGGGAAGGAGCCAGAGACCCCTTCTGAGGAAAGGTTCAATGGGAAGGGCAGCGACTCGGCTGCAAAATTCAGAAATGTTGATTGGTATGGCCGTTCGAAGCAAGCTGCCGATGGAAGATTTTGGAGTAACTTCCATGCAGACTTCTACAAGTTTGTATATCTCCAAATGAAGACGCTCGTGGTGCGCAACCAATGGATAGATTTGGAGCACTTTGAGAAGAAGGGATGCTCACCCTTTGTTGAGGTGGTGGAGGTAATGGAAAAGCATGGCTTGAAGGACCTCTTCGCCTTCAAGTACAATTGGAATGATGAAGTGGTGGCCCAGTTCTATGCCACTTGCCACTTTGCAAGCGATGAAGAAGAAAGGGTGACTTGAATGACTCATGGATCCAAGTACACCATCACATATGAATAATTTGGAGGGATGCTTCATCTTGACACCTCGAGCAATGACAATGTGATTATCCACAACATTGGTGTCATCGAGAAGGAAAGAATGAAGTTCCTCTATGAGACCAACTCCAAGTTCAACCCCCCTTCTACCAAGAACATGAAGCCATTCTTTGTGGTGTTGAATAGAGTTTTGAGGAAGAAAATTGCCCCCAAGGATGGGGATGCTGGGAGTGTGCAAGGCTATCTTCGGACCTTGATGAGGGTTATAAGCAAGGACCACAAGTTTGACGTGGCTGACTATATCTGGAACGATATGGTCAACATCTCTTGCACACCCAACAGGTCGTGTGGCTATGCTCCGTATCTTATGTTCATGATTGAGAAAGTCACTGGGATAGAGTTTGTCAAACATGTGGAGCACCTTCCTTTGAGGTCCCAGATGCCTCAAAAGCCAAGCATTTAGGCTGCTCCTTCTCCGGCCTCCAGTCCCGAGGCTCCAGCAAGAGCAAGTGGAGATGCCAGGGCTGCTCCTGCCACTAGGACAGCTCCTCAAAAAGGATCTGCAAGTGGCATTTTCAAGTACTTGGCTGTTATCTTTGCTTCCTGCGGAAAGTCCGAGGTAAAGGTCCACAAGCTGAACAAGAGAAGAAAGGAAGACATGAAGTATGTCAAGGCAAATGTGAAGCGGATTTGCTAGAAACTGGAGATCGAGCCCATTGGATCTCTAGTAATCTCTGATGATTCCGACTCCAACTTCACGGAGCTCGGGCCCTTCACCCCATCTGAGCTTGCCTACTTTGGCATTGGGGGCTCGAGCGGCTCCGCACCTCCTCCTCCTCCTCATCAACCCGAAGACGAAGATGAAGACGATGAGAGGACCGACAACGAGGCTTGAAGACTTTAGGTACCTCCTCTCCTTCTTTTTGGTGTCTTGATGCCAAAGGGGGAGAGATCGAGGGGGAGTCTTAGGTCTTAGGTCTTAAGCTGTAGGATGCGATGAGATAGCTTCCTTTATGCTTTTTGGCTATTTTGTGGATTGTAAACTTTTAATATGCTCTTATGTTACTTAATGGTCCTGTGATGCAATGCTTTGAACTACTTGTCAAGCAATTAATGAAATATGTGATTTTGCTCCTAGAATGACATATATGCTTGTTGTTGGTATGTTAATGTCAATCATGCCATTCTCTTCATGATTATTGTTTCAGTGCACTTAGTTAGGCATCCCACCATAAAGAATGTACATATGGATCATGTTTTCATTGCTTGATGTATTTTAAACTTATATTATGAAAATCTCAACTTTTTATCATATTTCATGAAATCTCAATTGTTTGTCATCAATCACCAAAAAAAGGGAGATTGAAAGTGCATCTAGGAATCCCTTGTGGGTTTTAGATGATTTATGACAAGCAAATGAGATTCTAACTACTTTGTTGAGATGAGCACAGGTCTTAATGAGAAAATGAGCAAAGAGCCAAAAAGAAGGGAGAATGAGAAGCAATGCGGAAAAGAGCTCAAGGAACAAATGTGGTAGATCATTGTGTATGGAGTGTGTTATGGAAACACACTCCACGAGCTCAAACACAAATGTAAGGATCTAATGCCCAAGAGGGGGGGTGAGTTGGGCTTCTTTTCAAAAATTAAAGAAATAAAAACTTAACTATTAAAAGCCCAATTCCCTATGCAAACAACCTATGCATTCAAGTGAATAGTAATCTTGCGGTAAATGAAATGCATAAGTGCAACGGGAGAGAAAGAGTGTGCAAACTCTCGAGGAGACACGAAGACACGGAGATTTATCCCGTGGTTCGACAAGATCGTCAAGATCTTCCTACATCCACGTTGTGGCACCTACGAAAAGGTATAGCCACTCCCAAGTCACCGAGACCAGGGATCTTCACTAAACTTCTCCGTTCGCCAACCTCGGCAAGGTGGAGCTCAAGCCATGTACAAGTTGGATCCTCCGGGCTTCCACAACCGTATTGGCAAGATCCGGAAGGCTCTCTTCAATCACTGACTCTACACGGTGATTACAATCACCAAGAGACACTCCCTTACAGCTCTCACTATACTAGAGACTCCAATCACCAAGAATGGAAGCACACAAGCACTATCTTTAGCAAGTTCTAGCCTATCTCTTGGTGTACAAGTGGTGTAAATGATGTAGAAGTGGTAGCTCAATGTATTGAATGCTTGAGAATGTGTAGAGTAGCTCTGGGTATCAAGACTTATCAAAATGACTGAGGGGTATAAATAGTCAGCTTCCACGAAATAGCCATTGGAAAAGTAGGCTGACATCATTGTTCTGCGAACACCGGATGATCCGATGTTCCCCCTTCAGTTGTCATCGGTCGAATCCAAATTAGCTGATGTCACTGTGTCAGATATTACCGTTGTTCGACCGATGTAACACTTGCCTCATCATCGGATGATCCGATGACACTTCATCCAGAATTGGTTCAGAATTAATGCTTACTGGAGTGATTGACCGATGTGTTATAGTTGTACATCGAATGGTCCGGTGTTACACTTGGTCTAGGGTAATTGCTTACTGGAATGATCGACCGACGTAACAGTTTCTTCATCATCGGATGATCTGGTGAGTACTCAGTTCTGAGGTCTTTTTCTTCTGTTAAACCAACTCGATCGATGTATTGTTTTTTGGAAACATCGGTTGATCCGGTGAGTTGATTTTGTCTGCTTTGAGTTGTTTCTAAGTGATTCTTTTGGAATTTTCTCAAGTGACCTCTTATACATTGGTTTCAAATATTCTTCTGATGATTACCAAGTCTTGGGTGTTGTCAATTTGATGGAATAACTTTACATATGAGATTTTTCTTTTAGTCTTCATAAAAATCGATTGACCTCGTGAAATAGTTTGTTTAGGGGTCTCCAATTGTATCCAATGAGCAGTAGATGATATACATATAGAGTTCATTAAGTGTGATGAGTGATATGAGAGACCTTGCATCCACAAACTCATTAGTAATATCCGAAGGTTGTCATTAATCACCGAAACCATACCTCATGGGGGCCTAGATGCTTTCAATCTCCCCCTTTTTGGTGATTGATGACAACACAATGAGTAAAGCATAATTGTAATGAAATTAAGAATACGATACTCAAGAGGATATGCAATAAGTACAAGATTTTGTACATTAAACTTGAAGAATCAAAAGCAATCAATAACTCGAAAGCTCAACGATCAATAACACATGAGAGAATTAAGTGGCACAAGGATAACTCAAGAATAGCAAAAGAGTAGCAAATCTCCCAAAAGACTCCCAAAATAAATACTCCCCCTACAACTAGGATTCCCCCTGGGACTAAGCTACCCCTCCCCCTAACTCTTATCCCCCTTTGGCATCAAGACACCAAAAAGGGAAGTCGAGTGCCTAAGGATCCTGAGCGCTCGGGGCGATGACGAAATGGTCACCGTCGGGGGTGCTGTCGTCGGAGCTGCTGTCTGCTGCTGCTGAGGCTGGAGTAGAGATGACGGAAACTGCGGGAGCTGCTGTCGGTGCCTGCTGAGTCTGTACTGCAGGTAGAGGGGATCGAATGCCCAAGAGGGGGGGTGAATTGGGCTTCTTTTCAAAAATTAAACCAATAAAAAATTAACTACTAAAAGCCCAACTCCCTATGCAAACAACCTATGCATTCAAGTGAATAGTAATCTTGCGGTAAATGAAATGCATAAGTGTAACGAGAGAGAAAGAGTGTGCAAACTCTCGAGGAGACACGAAGACACACAGATTTATCCTGTGGTTCGGCAAGATCGTCAAGATCTTCCTACATCCATGTTGTGGCACCCACCAAAGGGTATAGACACTCCCAAGTCACCGAGACTAAGGATCTTCACTAAAATTCTCCGTTCGCCAACCTCGGCAAGGTGGAGCTCAATCCTTGTACAAGTTGGATCCTCTCGCCTCTCGCGGGCTATCTGACGCTGCATCTCCTGCTGCTGTTGCTGGAGCTCCAAGAGACGCGCAGCCTGCTCAGCTCTGGCCTGCTCAGCTGCAAGTCGATCTAGTCGCTGCAGCTCAACCATCTGCTGGAGTAGAGAAGTGAGCTCAGACAGCTGAGAGACCTGTGCCTCGTACACCGGAGGTGGAGTAGGTGGTGGTGCAGTCGAGCCTCCTGCCTCCGCGTCATCCTGCCTGGGTGAGGGAGGAGGTGGAAAATACTCGTCGACACTGTCACTAGTGTCACTCTCCGACCAGATATGCTGTAGATCCCCACCCTGATCCTCAGCCTGTGCTAGTATCTCATCTTCCTTCTCCAGATCTGACCAATCTTCTTCAGATAGACGAGCACGGACCTGACGCTCAACTAGACGGCCAAGACAGCGGTCTCCAGGAGCTGGAGCATGGTAGTGCCCGAACCGTATGACACTCTCGTCGGTGATACTGTCACACACGGTGGACCCCTCTGGAGCTATCAGGTAGAGGAGGTGACTGATCCAGTGGCCAAACACAAGCTGCCTCATCATCCCAACTCCATCAGTGATGACGTCCTCCATCTCACAAATCAGGATATCCACAATGTCGAACTCCATCCCGTTCATGACATAGAACAGGAGTGTCTGCTGCAGACTAGTAAACCCCTCAAGATATCCAGACCTCGGTAGAAGTGTGCGGCGCAAAGCAAGGTGCATAGTGCGCACAGCTGGAGTGAGTAGAGCCGGTACCCTAGGCTAGTCAGGAGAGAAGGGCTGAGCAAACAGTGATTGTATCTCCTCAAAATATGGTGTCACACCTCCAGTGAGTGGCCTCCTCGGTGGGTCAGCCTGTCCATATACTCTCTCGTGCAGGAAAGTGTCATGGAGATCCACTCCTAGCAGCTATCCCAATGTCTGTCTGGTCAGGTGGTGATGCTGGCCCATGAACATGAAGTCAATGGATCTGCGGACCTCTGAAACGTAGAGTGTGACGTAGAACACTCGGACCCAGTCCTCCATGTAGGCACCCCGCTGGTAAGACATCAGCTCCACTAGCCCTCTGTGCCTCTCAAAGTAAGGGCGAATCTCTGTCCCGGCTGCAAGTGCAAGCTGATCCCAGTCAAGAAAGTTATGCTGGAAGAGCTTATGGCCCTGACATCTGTAAGTCTCATACAGCGACGTCTGTGTCAGGGTCTAGAATAAGCTATCCACAAGTGACTCTCTGGGCTGCGGAAACCATTCCTCAAGTAAAATGCTCCACATGAGCTTCCTGAGCTGCTTGGCCTTCAACTTCCTGTAATCTGTCAGGCTGACATCCTCACCAACACGGACGTTGGTGTCCATCTCATAGACGGCTCTCTGGGTCGCCCTGTCCTCCCGAAGGTCAGCTGCAGAGGGTCTCGATATCGGGGCTGCAGCTGGATGACCCCCATGGGTCCTGACTGAGCGCCGGTGAACAAGTGGTACTTCAGGCTCCTCTTCCTCCTTTGGCTCCTCAGGCACCGGAGGTTGCCTCTGTCTGGCCTCCCGAATCCTCAGCGATCCTCCTCGGCCATGATCTTGCTCCTTAGCGGCGTGAGTGACCATCAAAGCTTTCTTCTCTTCCTTCGACAACTTCTACTTCTTAGCTGTCGGCTCCTCAATAGCTTTGCACTTTCCCTTCTTGTAACGACCCAAGACGACGACGAAGATGAGGTCGCGGAACACGAAGCCGATCGCACGAGACGGCGACGCAAGGAACGACGCGGCCAGCGAACCCTAGTGGTGGTGCGACGGAGAGCACGGCGACCGGAGGGCGGAAACACGGTGGCGCAGAGGGCGGCGGCACGGCGCCTAGGACGGCGGCGCAGGACGGCGGCGGCGCTGCGTGGAGCGGTGGTGGTGGCGCTGTGTGGGGCGCAGGGTGAGCGTTGGTGGCAGCGGCTATGAGGGCGGCACCAGCGGGAGGATGGAGGCGGCCAGAGGGCGGCGGCAGGGCGAGCGCACGGAGCAGCGGTGACGGAGCAGCGGCGGTGGAGGTGCGGGTCGGGGAGAGAGAAGATGAACTGAAGCGACGCGCTAAATATGTGGGGCCTGAACCCTAGCTCAAATTTTAACATCGGATGAACCGACGTTAGTTGGGAGGAGCATCAGTCAAATGGTATAGTAAGGGTATTTCAGAGGCACCATTGGCATCGGATGATCCGACGAGGAAAGGATAAGCATCGGTTGATTTTGGCACAACTCCAGAAATATGAACATCGGATGCTCCGATGTTTCTCAGAATGAACTCGTCGGTTGATTTGACTTTCTGACTGAGCTGACCCTTGGCACTTGAACACAAACTGATCCGATGATGCTTCTGGCCTAAGCATCGGATAATCTGATGACTACAAAACAGCAACATCCCATATATGTCCTTTGACTCAAACAAACAAACAATGAGAAACACATGTCTCAGGACTTTTTTGGGCAACCCCTTACCCCTCAAAAAGACTAGTTGCCAATAACTTGACTAAGCCCTAAATCAAATAGAACACCAAAGAGATTAAGGAAGAAATCCAAATAAAATGTAAGGCCCATGCTTTGTGAGCTAGAGGATGAAGACTTTTATATCTTTAAAGCATGTTCCTTTAGGCACTAACGCACCTAACATTTTGTTCTTTCCACATCATATGAGTTGAGATATTGCATTTCAAACAAGTCTCTTTCTCATGAAGTGGGTTCCCCTTTGTGACAAACTACCGTATGCAATGCCAAACAGTTTAATGCAGGAAATTAAACATGAGTGCAAGTCTATATGGCAGGCATCATGCAAGACACAAATTAAATCTATCTTGCCAAATTTGAACCTTTCAAAGGCTTCTTCAGGGAGAGCCACTCTCCAAGCCTTGGGGAAACCCAAAAGAACCTCCATCCCAAGCTAACCCTTGCTCGCTCCTATCCTTTGAAAGTTATACAAGACCTATATGTGATGCATTCTTAAATGACCATGGCAACTTACATGATGTTCGATGCATCTAGCACATTTAATTCACTTCTTAGTCTAGAAAAAGTTTTCTCATCAAGTGGTTTAGTGAAGATATCCTCCATTTGTTCTTCGGACCTAACACCTCGCAAGGAGATGTCTCCCTTAGCTTCATGGTCCCGCAAGAAATGATGGTGAATATCAATGTGCTTAGTGCGGGAGTGTTGAACGGGGTTTTTAGAAATCTTAACTGCACTATCATTGTCACAAAGGAGAGGCACACAACCAAGTTTAATACCAAAGTCCAAAAGGGTTTGCTTCATATAAAGAATTTGGGCACAACATGCACCGACCGCTATATATTCCGCTTCCGCCGTGGACAAAGCAACGAAATTTTGCTTCTTGCTAGACCAAGATACTAGGAAACGCCCAAGCAAGTGGCACCCACCGGAGGTACTCTTGCGATCCACACGGCATCCGGCAAAGTCCGAATCCGAGTAACCCAAAAGATGGAATTTTGCACCTTTAGGGTACCACAGGCCAACACTAGGGGTATGCTTGAGATACCGAAGTATCCTAAAGACCGCCTTTCGATGTGATTCTTTATGTGCCGCTTGAAAGCGAGCACACAAGCATACACTAAACATGATATCGGGCCTATATATGGTAAGATAAAGCAATGAACCAATCATAGAACGGTAATTAGATTGGTCAATAGGTTTACCGTCCTTATCCGCATCGAGATGACAATTTGTTGCCATTGGAGTACTTCTTGAGCTACAATCTCCCACCTCAAATTTCTTCAAGAGGTCCTTAGTATACTTTTCTTGATAGATGAAGGTCCCCTCTCGAAGTTGCTTGATTTGAAATCCAAGGAAGAAGTTGAGCTCTCCAATCATCGATATCTCGAATTCCCTAGACATCATTTTTCCAAACTCATGGCTAAGAGCTTCGTTAATTGAACCAAAAATAATATCATCGACATAAATTTGACAAATAAATAGTTCTCCGTCGATGTCTTTGGTGAAGAGTGTAGTGTCCACCCTCCCGATCTTGAATCCTTGCATGATCAAGAAATCCTGTAGTCGTTCATACCACGCCCTAGGTGCTTGCTTGAGCCCGTAGAGCGCCTTGTGCAACCTAAACACATGATTAGGATTCCTCAGATCTTCGAACCCGGGAGGTTGTTCAACATAAACAAGCTCGTTAATATAACCATTAAGAAAGGCACTCTTCACATCCATTTGATAAAGTTTTATGTTATGATGTGATGCAAAAGCAAGAAGTATACGGATAGCTTCTAATCGAGCGACCGGAGCAAATGTTTCTCCAAAGTCTAGTCCTTCAACTTGCGAGAAACCCTTGGCCACAAGTCTTGCCTTGTTGCGGATCACGACGCCGTTCTCGTCTTTTTTTGTTGCGGTACACCCACTTTGTCCTGATGACATTATTGTCCTTGGGTCGCTCCTTCAATACCCAAACTTCATTGCGGATGAAGTTGTTAAGTTCTTCTTAAATGGCCATCACCCAATTTGGATCTTGGAGTGCTTTCTCAATGTGAGTGGGTTCTACATATGAAACAAACGAGTAGTGCTCACAAAACGTAGCGAAATGGAGAGAACGTGTACTTACTCCCCTTGACGGACTTCTGATGATTTGATCAATCAGATGTGCTTCGGAGATGCGTCCATGCCTCATAAGTGGTTGTGAAGCACTTGGCGGTGGTGATGCGTGTTGCTCTTCTTGTGGTTGGATTTGATCATGGACTTGTTCTTCTTCTTGATGTTGTGTGGCTTGTGAATCTTGTGTCGGCAATGGATCATCTTTTTCTTCTTCGTCAACTTGAGGTGCCATAGATGTGTTGATGTTGGAACTTGAAGCTCCCCCTCGATCATGGCTCTCCTCAGCTTTAGACTTGATGTCTCCAATGGTCATGTTCTTCATAGCTTCTCGTAGAGGCTCATCATCTATTTCATCATGACCAAACTCTCCTCTTGGGATCCATTAGTTTCATCAAACTCAACATCACAACTTTCCTCAACTAAACTGGCGGTTTGGTTGAATACTCGATATGCTTTTGAGTTTGATGCATAACCAAGAAAGATACCAACATCACATCTTCTGTCAAACTTACCGAGTCTTTTCTTGCGGTAGATGTAGCACTTGCACCCAAAGACTCAGAAATAGGATATGTTGGGCTTTCTCCCAATGAGAAGTTCGTACGGGGTCTTTTGAAGTAGTCGATGTAGGTAGACCCGATTTGTGGCATGGCACGCCGTGTTGATTGCTTCGGCCCAAAACTTCTTGGACGTGCCATAGTCATCAAGCATTGCTCGCGCAAGAGTTATGAGCGTCTTGTTCTTCCTTTCAATGACACCATTTTGTTGAGGAGTGTATGTGGCCGAAAACTCATGCTTCACGCCTTCACAATCACACCATTCCCCAATGTTGTAGTTCTTGAATTCGGTGTCGTTGTCACTCCGGACCTTGATGATGGGAAGTTGAAATTCCCTTTGAGCACGGTTAGCGAAGGTCTTGAACACTTCCGGAGTTTCACTCTTGTCACTTAGAAACAAAGTCCAAGCATAGCGAGAGTAGTTATCAACTATAACAAGACAATAGAGATTACCACCAAGACTTTGGTACGTGGACGGTCCGAAGAGGTCCATGTGGAGCAACTCAAGTGCCTTGGAGGTTGACACAATTGTCTTCATTGGATGGTGAGAAGCAACTTGCTTCCCGGCTTGACAAGCGCTACAAAGCTTGTTCTTCTCAAATGTGACATCCTTCACGCCGGTCACCATCCCGAGCTTGAATGACTCCTTGAGCTTGCTCATTCCAATGTGAGCTATGTGTCGATGCCATAGCCAACCCAAGCTTGTCTTGGCGAAAAGACAAGTGGTCAAGTTAGCATCCTTGTTGGAGAAGTCTACTAGGTAGAGATGTCCATGCCGAAATCCTTTAAAGATTAGTTATTGGCTTGTTTCACTAGTCACAACAACATCATTCTTGCTAAAGGTGCACGTTAGTCCAAGATCACATAATTGTGCAATAGAAAGCAAATTGAAACTAAGTGACTTAACATACAATACATTAGAAATAGATAAATCATTTTAAATTGCAATCTTACCCAACCCAGTTACCTTCCCCTTAGAGTTGTCACCAAAGGTGACTTGTTCATTATTGTCGAGGTTCTCTATGGTGGTGAACATACCATCGTTGCCGGTCATGTGTTGAGTGCACACGCTATCGAGCACCCAATGTTTTCCTCCGGCTTTGTAGTTCACCTACACAAATGAATTCAATTTTTGATTTTAGGTACCCAAGCCAACTTAGGTCCTTGTATGTGTGATACAAGTGTTTTTGGGACCCAAAGTTGCTTGGGGGAGCTTCCCCTTCATTCTCTTCATGTCTTTGCCAATGAACCTTGCCTTCAACTTGCCATCTACTTTACTCAAGAGATAATAGTGATCATTAAAGGTAGACTTGTAGTTAGTAGGCAATTTCGGAGAAGGTCGGTTAGGAAGAGGACACTCCCTTGTATGGTGACCGGTGACCTCACAATGTTGGCAATAGGAACCAACTTCCTTGATGAAGCTTGTTCTAAGCTCCGGTGAGGGCACCTTTCCTTTGTTAGGCACCGGAAAGGATCCAAGTCCTCTCTTGTTGAAAGCCCTTGCTTGTTGGAAGAGGATTTCTTTGTGTTTGACTTCTCCCTTGGATATTCTTGCCACACTAGTGCGGAGACTTTCAATTTCTTCCAACAAATCCTTCTCCCTAGCATTCTCTTTCAAAGGCAAAGACTTATGCAAGACATTAGCGGCATGAGAAGTAATAGATACCTTATCATTAAGAGTTTCTTTCTTTATATTTTTCAATTCTTGATCAAGAACTTCATAAGCAAGGTTAAGTACTTGATGCTCTTGGATTAACTCATTGTGCTTTCCCAAGAGTGCTTGGTGTGTTAAGTCAAGCTCATGATGATCTAGCTTGATTTGAGCCTTATCCTCCTCAACTTGCTTGACATGAGATTTGAGCGTGTCATGCTCCTTAAGTATGCTTTCATACTTGTCAAGCAAATCGAGGTTAGCACTCTCAAGCTTGGAACGAGTTTCTTCAAGAGCCTTGATCTTACTCTTTTCCCTTTTTAATGATAGTGTGGTATTCATTTATCAAAGAAGCTAAGTCATCAGGGGAAAGCTCATCATCGCTAGAGTCATCACATACCTTGGTGTTACCTTTTGCCATGAGGCACATGGGAGGTGGATGAAGAGATGAATCATCATTGTTGGCAATGGCAAGGCCGGCCAAGCTCTCTTCTTCCGCTTCACTCTCTTCATCACTTGATTCTTCGTCGGTGATCCATTCATTTGCCTCACACATGAACACCTTTTGCGGACATTTCCTCTTCTTTGGGAAGAGTTTTTCCTTTTTGCCTTTGTCATGCTTCTTCTTCCCAAAGAATCTTGGTTTGGGCTTGTCCTCTTCATCATCCTCACTATCTTCAAGCTTGCGATGCTTGCCCTTGTGGTTCTCTCTTCTTTTGTCCGGTTTTGGACAATCATAGGAGATGTGGCCTTGATCACCACAATTATAGCAAGTCTTGTTGTCATCTCTCCTTGGTAGAAAAGCTTTCTTCTTGGGATCAAAGGTGTATCCCTTCTTGGCAATCTTGGAGTTCAAGCGAGAGAACTTTCTCATCATCAATGCAAGCTCATCATCGTCATCTTCACTTGATGCTTGCTCTACTTCACTTGAGCTAGGCTCAACCACTTTCTTTTTCTTGAGACTTGTTTTCTTGGTGAAGCCTTTAGAGCAATTGTCTTTAAAGATGATTTCTCCATCATACCAAGTATACTCATCTCATGAGCGTGAATCTCTCCAATGAGTTCTGAAACTTCAATGTGATAAAGAGATTCCTTTTGAAGCATGGAGTTGATGATGTTGTACTTTGGCTTAGGAAGGAGCATAAGAATCTTGCGGTTGATGAGTCCCTTGCCAAGAGAAGCAATATCAAGAGCATTAATTTCCTCAATAAGCACATTCAAGCGAGAAAACATTTCATTAACATTTTCATGAGGTAGCATTTTGAACTCATCCTATTTGGCCTTAAGCATATGATACTTTAGTTCTTTGACATGAGAAGAACCCTCATGAATTTCAATCAAGCAAGCCCAAATTTCACAAACTTTTTCTTTGATAGCAATCTTAGCAAATACATCTTGACTAATGCATTCATAAATAGCATTTATATCTTTAGCATCCCAATTGATTTGATCACCAACATAGTTATGCTCACCAAACCCCGCATGGGTCGCTTCCCATACCTCGGGAGCAATAGCCTCTAGATAAGCATGCATGCGTGCTTTCCAATAGGCAAAGTTCTTGCCCTCGAAGATATGAACCGAACCCCCATTCTTGGCCATTTTAGCTCTCTAGCGGTGAAGCTAGAATGATCCAATGAGCAACCTTGCTCTGATACCAATTGTAAGGATCGAATGCCCAAGAGGGGGTGAATTGGGCTTCTTTTCAAAAATTAAAGCAATAAAAACTTAACTACTAAAAGCCCAATTTCCTATGCAAACAACCTATGCATTCAAGTGAATAGTAATCTTGCGGTAAATGAAATGCATAAGTGTAACGGGAGAGAAAGAGTGTGCAAACTTCCGAGGAGACACGAAGACACGGAGATTTATCCCGTGGTTCGGCAAGATCGTCAAGATCTTCCTGCATCCACGTTGTGGCACCCACCAAAGGGTATAGCCACTCTCAAGTCACCGAGACCAGGGATCTTCACTAAACTTCTCCGTTCGCCAACCTCGGCAAGGTGGAGCTCAAGTCTTGTACAAGTTGGATCTTCCGGGCTTCCACAACTGTCTTGGCAAGCTCCAGAAGGCTCTCTTCAATCACCAACTCTTACAAGGTGATTACAATCACCAAGAGACACTCCCTTACAGCTCTCACTATACTAGAGACTCCAATCACCAAGAATGGAAGCACACAAGCACTATCTCTAGCAAGTTCTAGCCTATCTCTTGGTGTACAAGTGGTGTAATTGATGCAGAAGTGGTAGCTCAATGTCTTGAATGCTTGAGAATGTGTAGAGTAGATCTGGGTGTCAAGACTTATCGAAATGACTGGTTGAAGGGGTGTAAATAGCCAGCTTCCACGAAATAGTCGTTGGAAAAGTAGGCTGACATCACTGTTTTGCGAACACCGGATGATCCAATGTTCTCCCTTCAGTTGTCATCGGTCGAATCCAAATTAGCTGATGCCACTGTGTCAGATATGACCATTGTTCGACCGATGTAACACTTGCCTCATCATCGGATGATCCAGTGACACTTCATCTAGAATTGGTTCAGAATTAATGCTTACTGGAGTAATTGACCGATGTGTTATAGTTGTACATTGGATGGTCCGGTGTTACACTTGGTCCAGGGTAATTACTTACTGGAATGATCGACCGACGTAACACTTTCTTCATCATCGGATGATTCGGTGAGTACTCAGTTCTGAGGTCTTTTTCTTCTGTTAAACCAACTCGATCGATGTATTGTTTTCTGAAAACATCGGTTGATCCGGTGAGTTGATTTTGTCTCCTTTGAGTTGTTTCTAAGTGATTCTTTTGGAATTTACTCGAGTGACCTCTTATACATTGGTTTGAAATATTCTTCTGATGATTACCAAGTCTTGGGTGTTGTCAATTTGATGGAATAACTTGACATATGAGCTTTTTCTTTTAGTCTTCATAAAAAACGATTGACCTCGTGAAATAGTTTGTTTAGGGGTATCCAATTGTATCCAATGAGCAGTAGATGATATACATATAGAGTTCATTAAGTGTGATGAGTGATATGAGAGACCTTGCATCCACAAACTCATTAGTAATATCCAACGGTTGTCATTAATCACCGAAACCATACCTCATGGGGGCCTAGATGCTTTCAACAAATAAACACACATATTGCACAAATTTATACAGGACCGGACTTGTCCAACTGACACCGGACTAGTCCGATATCTCTCTGCACAAGATCGGACAAGTCCGATATCACCACGGACTAGTCCGATATCTCTCTGACTAGAATCGGATTAGTCCTCCTCAGTGCGGACTAGTCCTCAAAACACTTCATAAGCTGTACAAAATCGGACAAGTCCGATCACTCAACGGACTAGTCCGATATCATTCTGATCTAAATTGGACAAGTCCGATATTGGCACGGACTAGTTCGAAAAACCCTCTGACCTAAATCATACAAGTCCTCCAAGTGCGGACTTGTCACCCAATTTACTTAGGTTTCACTGATCCGGACAAGTCCGATAGTTATCGGACTAGTCCGAAGATTTCCAGAAGCGAAATTGGACAAGTCCGCTCATAGCCGGACTAGTCCGATATTTCAGGACACTTAGGATTTGCTACACACAGCACACCAGACTAGTCCGGTGTCCACCACGGACTAGTCCGATCTTTCTAAACCCTAACGGTCACTTTTAGAAACCCCATATCAATAGGTGTGCACGGCCCAACTTTAACCTCTCTCGACCCCGTGCGCCGTCACACCTCCCAAGAGCCTCAAAAACACATCCCTCCACGAAATCAAAAGCCACAAAGATCAATCCCTTGAGGATACACTTTGGAACATTGGAGAGACACGATTCATCACTCTTGAGCTCTTGGTTTGATTCCCTCACACACTGCTGTGATTTTTATTGTAATCTTTCGAGTGTGTTCTTGGTGGAGTTTTCATTGTAATCTAGGGGAGCCCTCAACGTGTGAGAAGGCCCCTTGAATTTGGTTATTTACCCTTTGTGATAAGAGAAGAGAATTGACCTTCGTGGCGATCCGACAAGGGTAGGGTTCGAGAAGACTCGATCTTTTTGTGGACTCCTCAATGTGGATGTAGGTTGCATCTGTAGGAGCCGAACCACAGGATAAATTGTTTGTATTCTTGCTTTGTGTTCATCGTTCTTATTCATCATATCAATCTAGGATTTTAATCAATCTTACTTACTTTACGTTGAAACCTCAAATATAAGATTGACTTGTGGTATACTCTAGCTCATAATCTTGCAACACCTCAATTACAAGTATATTCCCGCTGCATACATCCTAGAATCAAATTAATCGATCAAACTTAATTAACCTAATCGGTACACACCGGACTAGTCCGCACTTTACTGGACTAGTCCGATATCTCGAGTTTTGATTTGATTGTTAAGTGTTGCAGATTCCGATAAATTTCGAAAATGCCTATTCACCCCCCCTCTAGGCCACATTCAGTTCACGTACTCACAGTGCATTTAAAAAAACAGACGGCTATTCATCTTGACGAAAACATCAACAAATATATGAACGGCAGCCGGGAGGTGTGGGTCAAGTAAGCCAAGAATTTTCTTTGAACTCAAGCCAAGAATGTTCAGACGCCATGGACGGGATTATTTTTCAAACATTTCATACATAATTCCTCTATGATACCGTAGACTAAACTCTAAAACTTCCTTGATAAGTGATCTGGTAGTGCTCACATCCAAGGATGCAAATATATATGTCCTCTATAATTGACTAGCGGCAAGTTTCATAAAACAAATTATTGTTGTTGGAAAATTCAGCATCTAAATGCATTGATCTGGAAGTCCAATTCTACTACATTCCTGAATCGAAAAGAAACCAGGGAATCAAAACTCATATATATGAAACATAAAAAACTAAACGTCACCAACAAACTCACTCTTATTCATGCTTAAAAATCCGCATAGGGTTGTGAAAAGACTACTACTGCGTTAATATCTCAACCGAAGTTGAGACAGATACACCAGCACTGCACAACAATTTATATTAACAGACTAATATACAAGAGAAGTGATCAGTCTACCAAGATTTGACAACTAAAGCACAGAAAAGCGACTGCTAATTCTGCATCTGCTGGATTACAACGCATCTAATTGAGAAGGCAAAGATATAGCAAACATCTAAAATGTTCATCGTGTCCATGACACAGCATCAATCTCATCCCGTGCAGATTTGTACAACTCAAGCCTCTTAAAGCATTGTTGCCTTCGCTCCATAAGGGCAGAATCCTCATCAAGGAGTATCGCAAGTTGCTTAGCCTATAAACAGGAAATTTGTCACGTAAAGGTCGGGTATAAAAAAAGAAAGTTAAGCAGAAGTTAATTACTCACATCTTTCCTGCCCACTTGAGTATAGAAGTAATTAAGCAGTGATCGTTTAGCTTCACGGACTTGACAATGAACAACAGACTTGGGGATGGTATTTTTCAACGTTTCAGATACCATGCCAATGTATGAGGAAACATTAGTAGCAATCCTCCTGAAGTGTGCATCAGTAAAACGATCCACAGAAGGAGTGGAAGGTTTTCCAGGTTCAGGGTTCCCGGGTCCAGTTTTATCAACTTCCTGTGGGAGTTTGCGGAAGAACTCCACTGTCAAATATGCTGCTTCCATGTCAACCAGTCGTAGAGTAGTTTTACGGCTGTCTTCACGAAATCTCTCAAGAGCCTCATAGCATGCAGCAGCAAGCTCCGCTTGAAGAGTTGGAAATCTTTTCAACTCCTAATGATACAGTATGACTTCAATAAATACGGAGAAAATCTTCTAAAACGATGTTTGGGTAAACCCAAAAATGTTGTATTGATGCCTTAACAGAGGAGGACCAACCTGAGTCTCCCCAATAGATGTTCTCACCAACTCTTTCAAAACAAAATGCACCTGCAGCAATTGTAACAGACTCTTCATTTGATGAAATAAAGTACTAATGCAATCAGCAAAAGAGGATTTCTTACAGCATCTACAGAAGCTTCAGCTGGTCCTCTAAAATAATTCAGAGCAGATTCAATTAGTCGACGGTACCCTTGCTCAGGAGCAATTAGATGAGGTTGATAACCGTCTGCTTGTGATACAACTCTCTTAACATTTTGCAGAGAAAGGTGGCGGTCAAACGGAAGCTTCCGCAGAGCAGCTGGGAGTTGGTTATCAAAAACCCCGTAAATTCGATCACCACCGGGTCGCCTACAAATTTTAGATTTATAGTTTAGATGTCAGGACACTCCATGAAAAATATTTGACAGGCACAGCAAACTAAAAAAGAAATAATTATATAATACTTACCCTCCATCAAGATGTTCTTTAAATATTTTGTCAAAAGCACGGCAAAGCTCCAAGATGAGGTACAACTGAGCCTGCAAAAGTTTTGTTTATCAATGATGTTATGTTTGGAATGTGGGCTTCCATACAAATTAGCTCAAGTTCAATAAGAGTACCCCAGCATCAGAGGCAATAGGTCTGCCAAGGTGATCCATCTCAGATTCAAGCTCCTCGATAGTTTTGTTTATCAAAGATGTTATGCTTGGAATGCGGGCTCTGATTGCAGCCTCTAGGTGCTGAAAGGTGGAAACATCACTGCTTCATCCACCATTTTTTCAGCTCACCAACAAAATAAATGAAAAAAAACAGAAGGGTTTACACACCTGTGAAAGAAGTTTTGCAAGGTATTCTGAACCCATCCTACTAGCTAGATGAGAATATTCAGGACTAGAAGTAAAGAATTCTTGCTCTTTTTGCCGAGCAACAATCATATCAACATTCCTATTGATATCGGCTTGTGAACGGTTTACAATTCCAACCCATGGATGCTGCAGTCGATAAGATCTTCCTTCAAGAACCTTAATGAGAAGAATGAACCTGGGTCAGTTAGAGAGTCAAAGGTAATAAATTGCAAAATTAGGTCCAAAGTTTACACAGAATGAGAGAAACAGAAACGTACATCAAGTGCGTTTGTTCCTTTGTCCATCAAATCAAGCTTGGTCAGCACACCAAAGGTCCTTTCACCTGAAGACATAAAATTATCCGTCAGGCAAGAAATAAAATAGGTGAATGTGAATCAAAAGGATGGGATTTTGTCAACACAGAGAACGTAACAAAGAGAAAGTCTCAAGCCAGGGTAAATCTACATGACCAACAAAAGCCACCCAGTCGCTGACACTCCAAGAGACTCCTGATGATACTGTTAGGGATATAATAGTAATATTATATTAGAGACTTATTTAATATAATATTACTATTATATCCCTAACAGATACCACTACCCTTACACACGATCAAAGTCTGACCTTCTCATTGTACCATGATATACGCATATACCATCAAAATTGGTCTAATAGGTCAAATATGAATTCTCGTTCTCTTAATTTTCAGGTTTGTTTTGGATCTCCTTTGTCCCTCTCATGCCCTTCCCTTGGAAGTGAAGGCCGGTGGTACCACTGCAGTTGCCGTGCCACATCAGAGATCCTTCTCTATACCAGTAACCCCACCTTGGTCCTCCTTCCCCCCCCCCCCCCCCCCCCCCCCTTTTTTGCTGCAACAGGCACCTGAAACCCTAAATCTGATTAACAATTGTTTCGGCAGTGGGGAACATGGTCCACTTTGCACCATAAAATTTTGTAGTAATGAAGGTGTAATGGAATTTGTTTATCACAGATCCAACACTCATTTTATTTTATAACGGAAAGTTGAGTAATCTGGTTTGACCACGATTGTTGGGTCTGTTTAGAAATCTACTTAAAGAATCTAGCATGATGTGTAGTGTTAGTATCTGAAACAGATACTAGAAGCACTAACATATCCTTGGGCGGTTCCAGATTACGCAGAGTTCCATACTATATTACTATATACGCTTGGGCAGTTAAATACAATATATGCTTGATATCACAAATGATGATTTCTCCATGTCACCTAGTTATACTGGTATTGGAGGTCCCCTTCTTGATTTTGATGGTAAATTTGTTAGCATGAACTTCTACGATGAGTAAGGAGGAACCCCATTCCTATCACAGAGAGAGATTTTTGATGTCCTGGAACATTTTAAGACAAAAAGGTACGCCTAGATTTTTTGTGTATCAAGCAATGCCATGAAATTTATTTAGATTTCAAGGACGTACAGTTGGCTTTAATACTTGTATGCGCAACTTATGAATCTTATTGAACTAGATTCAACCAAGCATAATTTCGATTGAAAATTATGTTTACGACAACAACAACAAAGTCTTTAAGTCCCAAGCAAATTGGGGTAGGCCAGAGATGAAACCCACAAGGCTACTCCAACTTGCTCGGAACTAAGGCTTTGTTGATGTTGTTATGAAAATATTTTTAATGTAGAGTACAAGAGACTTAGGGGCGGTGACCCCCTGATACCTATGATAGTCTATGATACTGATACCTAGCCTACCAAACATACTTCTATATATATGACAAATCTGTGATACAAATATCTAGCCTACCAAATATGCTCTAACATATAGAACTAAGCTGAAGTTGGCCATGATACTTATCCATCTCATGTGCTTGACTGGACTATTGTTGGAAATTGCAGTGTTCAGCCCAATAGGTGTTCTGATGCATGTCATTTTTGTGAAATTAAATGTTTTTAATTAAATATTATGTTAATTTTGTTGACCATGCTACGTTGTGTGCAAATTATTGAATGACAGGTGGCCCATGCCGCAGCCATTTTGGTGTCAATCTGATAATTTGGATAAGTATGGATATAAAATTCAAACCAGAAGAAACCAGTTCGTACTCCTGAATGCAGTAACATAATTGTATGCAGAGCAGCCATCACATTTGTGTGTAAATTTAAAAATCAAATTTCTATAAGCATAAAATTTTGTCCATGCCAGTTTGATCAATGTACCAAGCAAGCTTGATGGCTTAATCTTTGGTAATGATAACCGTGTGCAGTTTTCAAATATGTATAGGTGTGCTTCTGGGTTAATTATTAACAAAGTCAATGTAATTTATAAACATGTGTATTGGTATTTTATGCAATCCTTTTGTATAATGACAGTGGGTGGGTAATTTGTAGACATCTATAGGATTATTTCAAGCTAATTTTTTCTTAATGGCAGTGTTGGTTTCTAGCTTAAGGGCAAACGTTATAGTTCCTTTTCTTGGTCAAATATTCAGATCAATAGATGGATCAATTTAAAGCAATTACATGTAAGCATAAAATTTGGTCCATACCAGTTGGATCAACGTCCCGAGCAAGCTTGATGGCATCTGATGTTGCTATATCTTGATTGGCGGGAGATATGGCTAGTATAAGACAATTTGGCTACAGGAGTAAACAGGGAAATATAACCACACAAGTAAACATCAATATACATGCAGGCTAATAAGGTGGGCTACCTAGAGGCTGTATGCAATATGCAAGCTAAAGCACAAGATGACATAGGAACTGAATTCAAAAGAAAGGGGTATATTAATACAGAGGACTGGAGAAAAAATCAGAGGGACAGAGAGTGCTGCAAAAAATAAAGTATTCCCGAAATATTGGAGACATATTTGCCATTTCGAAAATATTGGATGGATGTTGATATGTACCAGTGTTTTAAGTCATCCGACTAATCGCGATTAATTGTCCTTATCGCTCACTAAAGCGCGTAAGGGTACCCAACTCGATCAGGGCGACTAGAAAACTAGTCTCAGACGACTAGTCAGCCGACTAGCATGGTCGGGCGATCAGGCGATCAACTCAGAAAGTTATTTTGGGCCCTGCTGTGGTCGGCTCACTAGGGTTCTTTGTTCCTTCCTCCACTCCTCCAGGCGCCTCCATGATTCTGCTCATGGAGGCACGGCCGTGTATGAAGCAGAGCAAGCACCGCCGGTGCACCCCTCCCCCTCCTCCTTCCTCAGCCCCGGCCAAGCTTCTTCCCAGACTCAGTTCCTAGCTCTGCGCCGATTGGATTGGGATGAGTTCGTCCTCAGATGATGGTATGATGCTATGATATATCTGAAATTTTGTTTCCTAATTGTTGTGCTATCTTTGTGCTATTACTGCTAATGTGTAATTATATATATGAAGGACAGGCCTGGTGCAGTGGTGAAGTCATCCCACTCGTACCAAGAGGTCCTGAATTCGACGCCGTCTCTCTGCATTGCACATTGCAGGGGTAAGACTGACCTCATATAATCCTTACCAGACCCCACCTCGCGTGGGAGCTTCCAACACTAGGTTTTTGCTTTTTTATGTATGTGTGTGTGTCTAATTGTGTTGATAGAAAATTGGAGCTATAGAGGCAGACCTTAGAGTCCAAGGGGTTTAGAATTAGTAGAACCAAAACCAAGTATATGAGATACAACTTTAGTGATGTAGGATGCGAGAAGGGAAATGTTAGATTACAAGGACAAGTAGTACCTAGGAAGGACACATTTTGATATTTAGGATCAATATTATAAAGCAATGGTGATATTGACGAAGATATTTGCCACAGGATCACGATCGGGTGGATGAAGTGGCGGCAAGCATCTGGAATCTTATGTGATAAGAAAGTTCCACAAAAATTGGAAGGAAAAATCTGTAGGACGGTGATCAGACCTGCGATGTTGTATGGAGCAGAATGTTGGCCAACTAAGGCCCCCTTTGAAAAGCTTCACAAAGCTTATTCTCAGGTAGAATCAGGGAAGCTGTGCCAAACACTGTTTTTCCGAAAAAATGATTCTTGGGTGATTCTATGAAGTGATTCTCTGAAATGAACTAAGAGACTGGAAGCTGAAAAAAGTAGTTTTTCTTGATTCTGTGAAGTGATTCTCTATTCTGATTCTAAGAGTTTATTCTAGAGAATCATTTTCAGCTACAAAATCACTTCACTAGAGAATCAGAAGTGAATCCAGAGAATAAGCTTTGTAGAGTTGTGCCAAAGAGGGCCTAAAAGGCAACATGTCCAACAAATGAGTGTTGCTGAGATGCGTATGCTACGGTGAATGTGCGGTCACACAAGAAGAGACAAAATTAGAAACAAAATGATACGTGATAGGGAAGGGGTGGCACCGATTGAAGAGAAGCTAGTCCAACATCGCCTATGGTGGTTTGGGCATATTCAGCGGAGACCTCCAGAAGCACTGGTTAACAATGGGATTATAAAGAGTAGAGAAAATTTTAGGAGAGATAGAGGTCGACCAAGATTGACATGGCAGGAGGCAGTGAAACAAGATTTAAAAGAGTGGGACATACCTAGAGATTTAACTCATGATAGGACTACATAGAAATTAGCAATTCATGTGTCAGAATCTTAGTTTATTCGTATTTTGTGACTCTTATCTTCTTTCTTATTAATCAATTTCTAAAATAAATAAAATGTAGAATCTTATTTTATTTGTATTTTTACTCTCATCTTATTTTCTATTATTTTTTTCAAAAATTATTAGATTTCATTTCTAGCCGACCACAACTTGTTTGGGACAAAGACTTGGTTGTTGTTGTTGTTGTTGTTGTTGTGTGTCTAATCAACTAGATACTGCAAATAAAAAAGGACGACTAGAAGGGGCAACTAGGGTCAACTAGTTGCCCTAGTCGACGACTAATCGTCCTAGACGCCCCTTAGGCAACTAGGGTCGACTAGGCGGCTTGAAAACATTGACAAGTACCCAGTCTTACATCAAGTAGATCTGCCGTAAGCTTGAGTGTTGTAGTTAGATACTTATGAACAGGCTATACAGAGGAACTCGCTGACTATTTTTTCCAGCTGAATGCAGGATAAACAGCAAGGCTCACAAGAATATTTTCAGTATTTATTTTAGTATTAAGCGATACTAAGAAACAGGGTCAGGATACATAATAAGTTGAGGCTAAGAGTTGGATGTAAAAACAAAGTCCTGAAATGTTATTTACAAGACATTATCTTATTTTTTATAAGATGTAAAAAAACATCATAGTTCTGTAGATGCCTGCATTCATTCATACCTTATCAACATATGAGTGCACCATAGTTTCAATATCCTGGACAATACTCTCAGGCTGCCCCTCTGAAAAAGACATGTTTGGTGAAACATTACTGACACACATTACCTAATTTCAAGAATACAAACAAAAATGGATACATATGCATTTATTTTTGCATACCGATAGCAACTTTTGTTAGACCCGGCAGATCAATCAGTGTTAAGTTGACTACTGCAATAATCAAATGCAAAGAAAATATTTGTTAGAAGATTCAGGAGCTACACATATGCTACTGAACAAAAGCTAACTGCTCCACAAACTGCTAATCAACAAGAAGCATCCACTAGCATCAATATCAGTTATCATAAGCAATGAGATGAAAAGAACAGCATTGCTGTTGTCAAACAGAATAGAAAGAATGGTATACACTGATAAAGGTAGCATGGAACCAATATTCTGGATTTAACAACAAAAAAACAGCAGTAATATATTCCTCCAAAATAAAATATAGAAATAAGCAGCAGTGGGCTGTGGCCAGGGCCCAAGTACCGTGTGGAGAATATATGCTGAGATGAATTGGAACTGGAGATATTTGCTTTGTCCTCCCAGTCAACCTGTCTGTTTCGTCTTGGATTTCCTTCCGCACAAGAGCTGCAGAAGATAATTATCGGTGCCATCTTTAATCAATATATGCACGTCAGTCATTTCCAGGTACTGAAAATACGAAATCCATTCCAAGTTTGCAAAATGACATTTGCGACTTTCCAATAAGCCCCAACAAGTCACCAACTACGTATCACTTGAGAAGGGAAGGCCCTTACAGAAATCAGTGAAGCGGCGCTTCGGCATATGCAGGAACTCGGCGTACTCCTGCACCCCGTCCTCCGTCTTGTGCAGCTGCAGCACCAGCGGCCTCCTCGTCACGATCCCTACCCATCAAAACACAGGCCATAAATAAAATTCCAGCATAATCAGCGAAGGACGCGAAATTCACGGAGTACCTGAGCCCCGTGGCAGGAAGTCTCGCCCCACGATGCTCTCCAGCACCGATGACTTCCCCGAACTCTGTACGTCACCGCGGAATCAAGCTACGGAACGAAACCTTAGGCGGGCAAGCGCCCATATGGAGGTCATGGGAAGAGGTGAACGGTGAACCTGCCCACCGACGACGGCGACAGACGGGAGCGCTTCCCAGAGGGTGGGGAGGGAGCCTACGCCGTCCCCGCCGCCGTGGTCGCCGAGGACCGTGCAGGCGCGCTGGATGCGGTTCACCAGCACGATCACGTTATCCATGGTCCTCATCCCTGCGATTTGCGGTGAGCGGCGGCGGATGAGGAAGCGCGGCGCTGATGGAAGGTTCGAGAAGGAAGCGGGAGGTTCGAGGGGGAGAGCGCCCTGCCGTTGCGTGCGCGAGGCAAGTAAAGCAAGCGTCACCGTCGACTGTCGTGGTGGTAAGTGGTAACTGCCTCCGGCTTTCTGTTTTCTTCTTCGCTTCCCGTTTTACCCCCCGCCATTTTCGAAGTCTTCGGATGGGAATTGCTTTTGCCGTGGACTTGAATTCATACGAGAGTTTTAATCTTCACCCCAAGCTTCCAATTCCTAACGTTTATGTACTCACTCCATTCTCAAATAAATAATATTAAAAAAATCTAATTTAATTTAAACTAAATTATTTATCTTAAACGTTATTTATATTATAACAGAAAGAGCATTATATATATCTTCTTTGTAGCCATTTTATAATATCTAAAAGGAACACCTTCCTGTTTCTAAGAAACTAACTTGAGTCTAAATTTGTATCAATACAAGTAGAGAGTTAATTTGTTTTGCATTATCTAAGGTCTAGTCATGTAATTTGAGTGCAATTATTGCTACATTTTGCCTTGAATCTTGATTCTTTGGCCTGTGTGTAATGGTGGGTGAAGTAAAATTACAAAAACGGAGGAAGTATATGTATTAAATTTAGATACTAACTTCATTTTTATTTTTATGATGTTTAGGCAAAAAAATATTTTGTTCAAATATATTTCTTCAAATATAAACCTAAAAGAAATATCTTTTATAGATTTGTTATATGAAGTATTTTAAGCGTCTCATATATTTCTTTGGCATATGCAAAAAAATGTAGAAAAGGAATAATGACGAAAAACTAATAAATAGTGTAACAGTTGTTGAAAAAATAATACTATAGTATTTACTACCTTATTCTAGTTACTCCTCAACAAATTAGAATTTCCTAGTTCAGGGAAGAAAGTATCAAGCCTTTCTTAGGGGCCGTTTGGCAGCAAGAATTGTTTCAGTTTCTTGTGTGAATCTGGTGGAGCTGCACCAAACGGGAAAAGAGCAAAACATTTCACACCAGAATCTGAGCGGAACCGTTTCAAGAAATGAACTACGGAACCGGAACAGGCAAAAAGGTGTTCTGCACCTTGGAACGGTTGGAATGTTCGTACTTCCCCTCGAACTTTCGAAAGAATTACCCGCACCTGCCATCGCGTACCGTTTCATTGCGGGAAAAGTGGAAGCGAACCTCCGAGATTCGGAAGCGCGCCGCTCTTATCGATCTCACCGGTGCGCGGCTCCCGCTACCAGATCGCACGGCTCCCCCGCTACCAGGTGCTCTTGCTGCTTGGCCAGGAGAAAGTGATCTAGCGTTATTACTTCCACCTACTCTGTACTAGTCAGCGCAACGTACTGATGAGAGGCTCAAGCAAGTATTTTCTTTTTATTTTGTACTTGTCAACATTAAGACTCATGAGCGTTCAACTGATGACTAACAGCAACAAAATAGCGGCCAGGGGTAAATAGGTCAATTCAACTCTTCTCTTCTCTCTACTGAAACAGACACAAAAAGTTAGCCAAACGGTTTCTAAACTGATTCTGTTTTTGGATTGAAATTGTTTCTGAGTTGAAACTGAAATGTTTATGATTCTATGTGAATCTAGAACCGTACCAAATGGGGCCTTAAACCTCAGCGTTAACCACTGTTTGTCGTAATAGTAAACCGCGGCAGTTTTTCTGTTGTTACGAAGTGATGCGAGGGTAGTTTCGGGATCAAAATTCAAGGGGCGGATAAGCGCGGCGGCTTAGGTGGACCATTGCCCGGATGGACAACGCAGAACGGTCGGTTCTATAGGATTACCTTTTAAAATTTCGTCCGTCCTCGGATTTCAAACCTGTGTCTAGTTGGTGGGCCTTCAATCTGCGTCGTTGCACACGCATGTCCATTTGACGCGCTCCTCCCGCTTCCTTCCCCGCGAAGGCTGGCGCGCCGTCCCAGGTCACCGAGTTGCCGGTCGGGCTCGGACAGTCACGGAGTCACGGATGCTTTGTGTTCGAAGCCACGCGCATGGTGGAATGTGGAAAGGGGCGTTCACCGCTTGCGAGGTCAGGGCTCGCTGTCTGCCTTGACTTGATGTATAGCAACAAATCCAATCACACAATCGCTTGCGTGCCACAACAACGTGGAACGAACCAGAAATGGGTGTACAACCTGGTGGTGTGCCCGGTTGCCTTGAAATGACTAGGACCATTATCGCTTCCCTGCGGCCTATAGGCGTGTGCCTTGGGCCAAAAAGAAGCCTCCGTTTGTCTCTCCGGCCCAATGCAGCCTTCTAAATTAATCAATTGCCATCTACCAATTCTCTGTGAGAGCCGAGAGGTATACACTGCGTTTAATATATTGTGTCAAACGAAGGGGTTAGCTTACTGATTACCAATATTTGGGGATATGCTCGATCGTCCTTTGAGAGTTCGATTGGAACGTGTAACCAGATTTGCGCTAACACCGGTGATGAGGTTGTGAGCAGTGAACGAATGTGGGAATGAGACGGATTTCTGTGTTTGTATTGAGGGATTTCTGAGTTTGTATCAGGTGTAACAAACTATGTTTGCGCTAACGCCTACATTCTTCTTTGTGCTTATATTGAGGGATTTCTGTGTTACACGATGAGAGTCTTCTTCCCCAAGAGTTCAATCCTCCTAGGATTGTCCGATCATTGTCCTCTTGTCCGGGTCCAAGGACCCCACTTTTATAGTCCAAAGGAGTCTTTTACAATGAAGAATCAGATAAGAGCGAGTTAACTGAGGTGGTTGTAACTCTTGTTAAGATTGAGAGGCTGTTTGGATGAGTATCATTGTGCGCCTTTCTAAAATTTGGTGCAGAATCTAGTCGTCCAGTTGGCCAATATTGGTAACAAAAATGAACTATTTCAACATATGAGTTCATTGACTTACCAATATTTGATTCCAATCCAAACACACACACTTTTTATGGTCAACTACCAAATTTTGGTAAGGTAACTATTGTCAACAAACCAAACATACCCAAATCATCTTCAATGGTTTAGATTGTCCGCAGTGGCACACTGTAAATCATACTTGATATATTGTTTCGTAGTGTAATTTAGAGTACGTACTGTAAAAGTAGAAGGATAACAATGTATAGAGTATGCTTTAGAGGGCGTTGGTACGGATAGCCTTAGTCGTAGTTGTTGAAGTTGTTTGTTTCACGGGATAACCTTCAGTGCAAGGGAGGTATATGAAGGGGTGTCTGCCACCCTTGCATGAGCCAATTTCTATATTATAGAGCTCTAAACAAGTGGCTTCGACGAAACGACACTTAAACCGTGGGCTTCGGTAAAATAGCATTTTTTAACATGAGCACACCGTTAAAATAGCATTCTCATACATTTTAAGAAGCAAAACACAAGAAGACAGAATCAGCATAACCTGGGTCGCGGTCGGACGGTGGCATGCACGGTGTAGCCGAAGGAGAGGAGCAGCTTGACGATCCATGACATGATGTACACGCCGACTCCGGTCACGCAAACGCGCTGCTGTGGCGGCGCCATCATCCTCTCCACAGTCTGGCGATCGTGGATGGAGGCCGGCGACGGCCTCACGTCTTCGTCGATACGATTGACGCCTGAACCGAAATGACTGCAACAAGGGAAAAATAAACGAGGGCACTTTGGTCATTTTTGGGTATAAGAAAATAGAAAACAGAAAAGAAAAACCAAAAATACCTTAAAATGTATGGGAATGCTATTTTAACGGTGTGCTCATGTTAAGAATGATATTTTATCGAAGCCCACGGCTTAAGTGTCGTTCTGTCGAAATCACTTGTTTAGAGGTCTATAATAACAATTGACTCTCCTTGCATTGAAGCAGGCAAAGAGAGAAATAAGACGTCATGGCAGGTCTCGTGATTTGATCCTATACTTATGCAATCCACTGTGGCAAACGTTCTTCGGCAGTTTCTCATGCAAATTAGGAGTAATGGGATTGTATCATCCCATATTTTGTCTTGTTAGTCCTCTGCCCTAGGGTGAAGTGAGGCAGCAACTTAACTTCGCAAATCACATCGTGCTTCTGCTCTGAGGGAGTTGCAGCACTGTCTAACACTTCACATTGTTGTCACAAGTGTTTCCTCGGGACGTGAGTATGCAAAGCTCTATCTCGACTGTTGGGGCATCGGCCACACATTATTTTTCTAACCCTTTCTTCATCTCAGATTATGGGCCGCCTCTTTGCCTAGTGAGGCCTTAAGAAGGTGGAGCCCGCGGATCGGCGCCGTTTAATGACAGTTAGTGAGAACCCGGGTTCTCATTACAACGACAACTACTTACTCCAAATCAAGTGTTTTATTTTGTTTATTTCAAGCAAATTAGCGGGAATGGATTTAACCTCTGCCCTAGGGTGAAGCGAGGCGGCAACTTAACCCCGCAAATCACATCGTGCTTCTGCCCCGAGGGAGTTACAGCACTGCCTGACACCTCACATCGTCATCACAAGTGTTTTCCTTGCGACCGTAAGTATGCAAAAGCTCTATCTCGACTGTTGGGGCATCAGCCACATATTACTTTTCTAACCCTTTCTTCATCTCAGATTATGGGCCGCCTCTTTGCCTAGTGAGGCCTTAAGAAGGTGGAGCCCGCGGGTTGGCACCCTTTAGTGACGGTTAGTGAGAACCCTGGTTCTCATTACATCGACAACTACTTACTCCAAATGAAGTGTTTTATTTGTTTATTTCAAGCAAATCAGCAGGAATGGATTTCCACTTTATATTATACTCCCTCCTTTCATTTTTAGTTTGATGTTGGTTAGTTCAAAAATAAATTAATAAACGTGAAATCAAAATAAGTGGATGAAGTAATTGAAAACAACAGTGTTTTTACAATGCAAAATACAGATGGGAGAACCGAACTCGCAAGTGACTGAGTGGCGGGATAAAAAAAACTAAAGAATGATGAAGGGAAGAGCCTAGATGAGTCCTGTTAGTGATATGCCCAAGAGTCAATCATAATAATTCGGATTAAGTCTTGTTGGATATTTGATCTATAAGCAATTAGGGTACCAATGGGTCTGCAACCTAAAAGCCTATTAGTACGCCTATAAATACGAGAGGTAGGGTTAGAGTCTGATTACTCCACCACATGACAGCTCTGGCCACCACCCCTTGTAGGCCTCACGACGAGACCCTTGCCATGTGCGTGGTACTAGCACACCGGCGCACAGCGTTCCTCCCCATACGTGTGGACTCCGTAGAAGCGCTGCTGCTACTGCTGCACTGATTGGCTACGACAAACGTGATCGTCTACCTGCTGTCGTGACGAGGACGAGGAGGAGACGAACGAGATCGTCTACTTCTCCTACACGAACGTGTGTCTACGTTCTGCTGTGTTGCGCGTATAGTGGTAACGATCTATGACCTTTGTACTCGTATGTTTCCAGGGTGATGCGGTAGAATTGCTAGAGTAGCGTAGCGTCGATTTTCCAACAACAGCATTAGAGCCAGGTTGCATAGTTTCTGGTCTGGATCTTGTTAGTAGATGCGATCTACTGCAGACATATTTATACGATGAATTTTAACACAGGGTTTTTGGGGTTTAAAATTAGTTAAAGTAGATTGCGATCATATACGACTAAATGGTTAGTTCATGCTCTTTCTCTGTTGTGTGCGCAACCTGTCCCTACCGGCTGGAATCACCATCGGAACTAATCGCTTACATATATAACAGATTGAGCCAATAGACCACGATCATGAGTCGCGATCTTCTCATCAATAACCAGTCACATTCGAAATTGAGACATTCTGAATGGCTTTGATTCGGGATGATTTGATCAATCTGATGAGATTTTCATAGTGATTTAATAGATGCAATCTATGTAATTCTGTTTGGTGTATGCTATAGTTATATTATATAATCGTTTTGCGATAGAAATCGTTCTACGCTTAACTCGATTTTGCACGGAATGATGTGAATGGTATGGTCTTAATGTGATGTGATGATCTGTGTATAATATTTGTACAGCCTGCGAGTTGCAAATGAACACAACCGGGTTGAGGTTGTCACATAATTGTATAACAACATGCATGTCGACCTATGATGCTTGATCTATGTTGACGGTACACAAGTGCAATATTTAGACCATCAATTAACCTCATAATATGTATAAAAGAGAAACACAACATAGTGGTAGGGTTAAAAACTAACTAATTCCACAAGTGTTGGTATTTATTTGTATACAGTTGAATACCCAAAAGTACCAAGACATGCAGGGAGTAATCAATTAAATTGGATTTTGACGAATCCAGCGATGCCATGTGTCATCACATGGATCAAATGACTCACAAACAGTAGTATCCGAGGCCATCCAATGGTGTAGCACCCATATCATTGGATGGAACCCACCTGACAGTGACCTGGAGAAAGCACACGCGAAACGGTGCAAACACCAGGTCAGCCGACCCTCCTAGTCGGCCGACTAGGTACTGATGCCAAAATCGGTCAATCACCACGTGTTGGCTCCTCCCGGCTTCCTGAAGACGTTGATTACTGATTTGCACGCAATTGGTGACGGGAACCGACCCTTCTCCCCCTATAAATAGTACCCCACACCTCACTTCACACACACCCCAAAAGTTGAGAATAGAATACCACTCCTAAGGTTTAGAGTAGTCCTAGAGGCTGCCAAGTAGAAGGAGAGTGTGATGAAGAGTCTAGGAGAAGGATGTTTGAGCTTGTCAAGTTCCTCTTATACACTTGTACCCCTACGAAGGTTTGATTCAAAATCAAGTAAGCCTTTGTGAACTCATTTCAAGTTTGATTCCCAATTCAAGTTAGTTTGCACAAGTATTTACTTGTGGGTTCATTGCTTTAATTTATTAGAGACTCTAGTTGTAGCTTTTTGTTCGAAATAACTAGAGTAGTGATTTAGAACTTAAGCGTGGTGCTTAGGTTAGAAATCACCAATAAATATCTCGTAGACCCACAGATCGAAGAGGTAGGCAGTAGGTGGTGACAGACCTATCTGTCCTTAGTAATCCTCCACGTTCGGCTATGCCATATGCTCTTGGCGGGAGTCGTCTTAGTGTTGCTAGGGGTAAACCCGTGCCCGAAGCAAGCAGCTATCGCAAATTCCTTTGAATTAGAATCAATATTTTGAATTCCTCTCTGTTCCTTGCCTACAAAACAATTTTGTATCCTTGGATGAACTAGTTTGTAAGATTAGCACACACGTTCTTTGGATTCGATACCCTTGGGAATAATCTTTAAGAGGAAGTGTTATACGATAGTTTCCGTGCACTTGCGAATTTTTATCTGTGATGTAAGAAACGTCAACAATATCTCATGTAATTTATTTGATAGCTATTAGATGTATTAGCTTCTTTTATGTTCATGAAGATGTCTTCAAGCATGGTGGAGATGGTGATCACCACAAGAAGGGAGGCACGACAGCTGTCGGTACCCTGCAGACTGGGTACCCCCGCATACAAGCTAGACGAAGCTCTAAACTCGGCCTTCTCGTTGAGGCGGACTCCGGGGCTGCCTCGCGTCCTCTGGCTCTGAGCCCTTGCTCCTACCGAGGAGGGATGTGGAGCCACCACACGTCCTCTGGCTCCAGGCCCTTGCTTCCACCGAGGGCTCCGGAACTGCCAAGCGTCCTACGGACCTGGGCCCTTGCTCCCATCAAGGAGGGCTCCAGAGCTGGCATGTGTCTCACGATCTGCAATGGGCCCCGAAGAGTAAAGGGCAACGTGTTCTCTCTAGTCGCGCATTGAAGGCACACGCCTTCCCCAGGCGCATAGGTGTGGCATACACCCCTGTCAGGTACCACTGCGTCCAGTCACATCGCAGTGAAGGCGCTGCAGGGCTACCCCACACTGCCAAGTGGCTAGCTTACGGCGACAAGACAGATGGGCGGGACATTTCCTGCCATTATCAACCACTATGCATAGCCACTGACGTCCAAGGCAGCAAGCCAAGCGTAGAAGAGAAGCCCTAGATATATTTAGGATAAGATCGCCCTGGGGCCACCTGTCGGGCCCTGGACCCCACTTTTAAGGCGTCCGACCTTGTCTATAAAAGGATCGAACCACCACCATTACAAGAGGAGGCCATTCAGACCCAAGAGAACACACTCTCTAGCAATAAAGCACACACCGTGGAGAAGGATATTACACTCCAGCGGCCCGAACCACGTAAAACCACCGTCTCACCCATATCTCATATGCGTAGCCTCACTTGAGGACTAAGCCCCCGCCGGTCAACAACCTCCGTGGGCTGCTCCCAAAGCAGATCCGGGGGAAGTGTCGCATAAATACTTTGACAGCAGCTTAGATCATGATGGAGCCATGGCGATGGAGACCACTATGATTCTAAAGGTCATACTATTCACAATGTGATATGATCATATGCCTATGATGTTTATTTATTATTGTTCTTTTCATGCTTTTCATATGATGGATGTTTTGTCATGATATAATAATTTCCCTTGCAAACATTGAGTATTTGTTGTCATTTACCAATAGCTGCACCTATGCTGTTTTGATTGTTGTGTGGTAGGTTCGCCAAAGCAAAATACCATCATCTATCATAATGTTTAGGGTGAATGTTGGTGAAAGCATCTAGGCCCCATGAGGTACGGTTTCGGTGATTAATGACAACCATTCGATATCACTAATGAATTTGTGAATGCAAGGTCTCAATAACACTCAATCAAATGAAATCAAAATTACATTGGAGACCCATATAAAGTCAATGAATGAGATCAAATCAAAACATATGATGACAAGAAGTGAAAGCTCTAACTTGATATCACTCCATGCTTGAAGACAATCAAAACAACATTTCAAACAAGTGTCAAAGAGGTCACAAGTTCAAATTCCAAAAGAACAACTCAAAACAACTCGAAGTCAACAAGTTGAACACACCGGATCATCCGATGGTCTTTGAGTTTACACACATCGGTCGAGTTGGTTCAACTAAAGAAGAAGACCTCAGAAAAATGCACTCACCGGATCATCCGATGTGAGTGGCTCAGTAACATCGGTCCATCATCACAGATTGCAATACCATTGGACCAAGTGAAGCACCGGATCATCCGATGTGCAGACTTACACACATCGGTCGATCACTCCAGTAAGCCTCAAGATCAAGCAAAATTCTGGAGGAAGAGCCACCGGATCATCCGATGAGAAGACAAATCAACATCGGTCTAACAACGGTCACATCTGACACAGTGACATCAGCTAATTTGGCTTTGACCGATGATAACTGAAGGGGAGACATCGGATCATCCGGTGTTCGCAGAGAAGTGATGTCAGCCTACTTTTCCAACGGCTATCTCGTGGAGGCTGGCTATTTATACCCCTTCAACCTGTCAAATCGACAAGACTTGAAGCCCAGACATACTCTACACATCCTAGAGCATTCAAGCAATAGAGCAACCACTTTCACATCATTTGTTCATCATTTGTACACCAAGAGATAGGCTAGAACTAGCTAGAGATAGTGCTTGGGTGCCTCCATTCTAGGTGATTGGAGTCTCTAGTGTAGTGAGAGCCCAAAGGGAGTGACCCTTGGTGTGTGTGACTTCCGGAGCTTGCCAAGAGGATTGTGGAAGCCCGGAGGATCCCAAAGTGTACAAGGCTTGAGCTCCACCTTGCCGAGGTTGGCGAACGGAGAAGAATAGTGAAGAACCCCCTTGTCTCGGTGACTTGGGAGTGGCAAAACCCTTTGGTGGGTGCCACAACGTGGACGTAGGAAGATCCTTGTGATCTTACCGAACCACGGGATAAACTCCGTGTCCCTTGAGCGTTTGCATCCCTCTCCCTTTTTACTCTTATGCAATCTTCATTCCGCAACTTTAATTTTCATTGATTGCATAGTTTAATTGCATAGGGAATTGGGCCTTAAGTTGTTAGTTTTTAATCGTCTTAAAATTTGAAAGAAAGCCCAATTCACCCCCCCTCTTGGGCGTTTCGATCCTTACAATTGGTGTCAGAGCCTTGTTGCTCATTGGATCATTCTAGCTTCACCGCTAGAGAGCTTAAATGGCCAAGAATGGGGGTTCGGTTCCTATCTTCGAGGGCAAGAACTTTGCCTATTGGAAAGCACGCATGCGTGCCTACCTAGAGGCCATTGCTCCCGAAGTTTGGGAAGCGACCCATGCGGGATTTGGAGATCTTAATTATGTTGGTGATCAACTAAAATGGGATGCTAAGGCTAGAAATGCCATCTATGAATGCATAAGTCAAGATGTTTTTGCTAGAATTGCTAGTAAGGAGAAAGCTTGTGAAATTTGGGCATGTCTAATTGAAATTCATGAGGGCTCATCTCGTGTTAAAGAACTCAAATATCACTTGCTAAAATCCAAGTATGATGAATTCAAAATGCTTCCTCATGAGAATGTGAACCAAATGTTTTCTCGCTTAAATGTGCTCATTGAGGAGATTAACGCACTTGACATTGCTTCTCTTGGTAAGGGACTTATCAACCGCAAGATCCTCATGCTTCTACCTAAGCCCAAGTACAACATTATCAACTCAATGCTCCAAAAGGAATCACTTGACAACATTGAAGTCTCGGAGCTCATTGGAGAAATTCATGCTCATGAGATGAGCGTACTTGGAATGATGGAGGAGTCATCATCAAAAACTATCGCTCTCAAGGCTTCAACCAAGAAGACAACTCCCAAGAAAAAGAAAGTGGTTGAGCCTAGCTCAAGCGAAGAAGAGCAAGCAACAAGCGAAGATGACGATGATGAGCTTGCGTTGATGATGAGAAAATTCTCACGTCTAAACTCCAAAATCGCAAAGAAGGGATACTCCTTTGATCCAAAGAAGAAATCCTTCCTCCCAAGAAAAGATGAAAACAAAACATGCTACAATTGTGGTGATCAAGGCCACATATCATATGATTGTCCAAGACCCGACAAGAGGAAGGACAACCACAAAGGAAAGCATAGAAAGCTAGAAGAAAGTGATGAAGATGAAGAAGAGGTCAAACCCAAACGCTCCTTTGGAAAGAAGAAATTTGACAAGGGCAAGAAGACCAAGCTCTTTCCAAAGAAGAGAAGAGGGCCTCAAAAAGTCTTCATGTGCGAGGCAAATGAGTGGATCACGGATGAAGAGTCAAGCGATGAAGAGAGTGAAGATGAAGAAAACTTGGCGGGCCTTGCCGTCGTCGACAAAGACAACTCACCTCTTCGTCCACCTCCTATGTGCCTCATGGCTAAAGGTAACTCTAAGGTATGTGACGATTCTAGCGATGATGATGAGCTCTCCCCCGATGAACTAGCATCTATGATTAATGAATACCATGTCATCATAAAAAGGGAAAAGAGCAAGGTTAAAGCACTTGAACAAGCTTGTGCTAAACTTGAGAGTGCGAAGCTCGATTTGCATGACAAGTATGTAACCATACTCAAAGAGCATGACACGCTCAAAACACATGTCAAGCAAATCGAGGAGGAAAATACTCAAATCAAGCTTGATCATCATGAGCTTGACTTAGCAAACCAAGCACTCTTGGGAAAGCACAATGACTTGGTTCAAAAACATGAAATGCTTAACCTTGCTTATAAGGCAATTGAACTAAAAATGAAAAACATGAAAAAGGAAACCCTTGATGGCAAAGTATCAACTATTTCACATGCCACTAATACTTTGGATAAGTCTTTGCCTTTGAAAGCAAGCCTTAGGGAGAAGGAATTGATGGACGAAATTGAAAGTCTCCGCACTAGTGTGGTGAGACTTTCCAAGGGGGAGGACAAGCACAAGGAAATCCTCTACCAACAAGCCAAAGGCTTCAACAAGAGAGGACTTGGATCCTTCCCGGTGCTCAACAAAGGGAAGGTGCCCTCACCGGAGCTTAGGACGAGCTTCATCAAAGAAGTTGGATCCTATTGCCAACATTGTGAGGTCACCAGACACCACACGAGGGAGTGTCCTCTTCCCAACCGTCCCTCTCCCAAATTGCCTCCTAACTACAAATCTACTTTCCATGATTATCACTACCTCTTAAGCAAAGTAGGTGGCAAGGTGAAGGCAAGGTTCATCGGCAAAGACATTAAGGGCATGAAGGGGAAGCTCCCCAAGCAACTTTGGGTCCCAAAATCACTTGTATCACACATACAAGGACCTAAGTTAGCTTGGGTGCCTAAACTCAAAAACTAACTTCATGTGTGTAGGTGAACTACAAAGCCGGAGGAAAACATTGGGTACTCGATAGCGGGTGCACTCAACATATGACCGGCAATGATGGTATGTTCACCACCATAGAGAACCCCGATAATCATGAACAAGTCACCTTTGGTGACAACTCAAAGGGGAAGGTAATTGGTTTAGGTAAAATTGCTATTTCGCATGATTTGTCCATTTCTAATGTACTATATGTTAAGTCACTTAGTTTCAATCTACTTTCTATTGCACAACTATGTGATCTTGGACTAACGTGCACTTTTGACAAGAATGGTGTTGTAGTAACTAGTGAATCAAGCAAAGAACTAATCTTCAAAGGATTTCGGCATGAACATCTTTACTTGGTGGACTTCTCCAACAAGGATGCTAGCTTGACCACTTGTCTTTTCACTAAGACAAGCTTGGGTTGGCTATGGCATCGTCGCATTGCTCACATTGGGATGAGCAAGCTTAAGAAGTCGTTCAAGCTTGGGATGGTGACCGGCGTGAAGGATGTCACGTTTGAGAAGAACAAGCTTTGTAGTGCTTGTCAAGCCGGGAAGCAAGTTGCTTCACACCACCCAATGAAGACAATGGTGTCAACCTCCAAGCCGCTTGAACTACTCCACATGGACCTCTTCGGACCATCCACATATCAAAGTCTTGGTGGTAACTTCTATTGTCTTGTTATCGTTGACGATTATTCTCGATATGCTTGGACTTTGTTTTTAGGTGACAAGGGTGAAACTCCGGAAGTTTTCAAGACCTTTGCCAAACGTGCTCAAAGGGAATTTCAACTTCCCATCATCAAAGTCCGGAGTGACAACGGCACCGAGTTCAAGAACTACAACATTGGGGAGTGGTGTGATCGTGAAGGCGTGAAGCATGAGTTTTCGGCCACATACACCCCCCAACAAAACGGTGTCGTTGAAAGGAAGAACAAGACCCTTATCACCCTTGCAAGAGCAATGCTTGATGACTATGGCACGACGGAGAAGTTTTGGGCCGAAGCAATCAACACGGCGTGCCATGCCGCAAATAGGGTCTATCTTCACCGACTACTCCAAAAGACCCCATATGAGCTCCTCATTGGGAGAAAGCCCAACATCTCCTACTTTAGAGTCTTTGGGTGCAAATGCTATATCTACCGCAAGAAAAGGCTCGGTAAGTTTGAAAGAAGATGTGATGTTGGTATTTTTCTTGGTTATGCATCAAACTCAAAAGCATATCGAGTATTCAACCAAACCTCCGGTCTAGTTGAAGAAAGTTGTGATGTTGAGTTTGATGAGACTAATGGCTCCCAAGAGGAGAGTTTTGGTCATGATGAAATAGATGATGAGCCTCTACGAGAAGCCATGAAAAACATGACCATTGGAGACATCAAGCCGGAAGTTGAAGAGGGCCATGATCAAGGGGGAGCATCAAGTTCCAACATCAACACCTCCATGATGCCTCAAGTTGATGAAAAAGAAGAAGAGAAAGATGATCCATTGCCAATGCAAGATTCACAAGCCACACAACACCAACGACAAGAAGAAGTCCATGATCAAGTCCAACCACAAGAGGAACAACAAGCTTTACCACCGCCAAGTGCCTCACAACCACTTATGAGGCATGGACGCATCTCCAAGGCGCATCCAATGGACCAAATCATTGGAAGTCCTTCAAGGGGCGTAAGTACTCGTTCCCGCCATGTCGCCTCATTTTGTGAGCACTACTCTTTTGTTTCGTGTGTAGAACCCACTCATATAGAGGAAGCACTCCAAGATCCAAATTGGGTGATGGCCATGCAAGAAGAACTCAACAACTTCACCCGCAATGAAGTTTGGGTGTTGGAGGAGCGACCCAAGGACAAGAACGTCATCGGTACGAAGTGGGTATACCGGAACAAGCAAGACGAGAATGGCGTCGTGGTCCGCAACAAGGCAAGACTTGTGGCCAAGGGTTTTTCACAAGTTGAAGGACTAGACTTTGGAGAAACATTCGCCCCGGTCGCTCGGTTAGAGGCTATTCGCATACTCCTTGCTTTTGCTTCACATCACAATATAATGCTTTATCAAATGGATGTTAAAAGTGCTTTTCTCAATGGCTATATTAACGAACTTGTTTATGTTGAGCAACCTCCCGGGTTTGAAGATCCGAGGAATCCTAACCACGTGTATAGGTTACACAAGGCGCTCTACGGGCTCAAGCAAGCACCTAGGGCGTGGTATGAACGTCTAAGGGATTTCTTGGTCATGCAAGGTTTCAAGATCGGGAGGGTGGACACTACACTCTTCACCAAGCACATCGACGGGGATTTATTCATTTGTCAAATTTATGTCGATGATATCATTTTTGGCTCAACTAACAAATCTCTTAGCCATGAGTTTGGCACCATGATGTCTAGGGAATTCGAGATGTCAATGATTGGAGAGCTCAACTTCTTCCTTGGATTCCAAATCAAGCTACTTCAAGAGGGGACCTTCATCTATCAAGAGAAGTACACAAAGGACCTCTTGAAGAAATTTGAGATGGGAGATTGTAGCTCAAGAAGCACTCCAATGGCGACAAATTGCCATCTCGACGCGGACATGGACGGTAAACCTATTGATCAATCTCATTATCGTTCTATGATTGGCTCATTGTTATATCTTACCGCATCTAGGCCCGATATTATGTTTAGTGTGTGTTTGTGTGCTCGCTTTCAAGCGGCACCTAAAGAATCGCACAAGAAGGCGGTCTTTAGGATACTTCGGTATCTCAAGCATACCTCAAGTGTAGGTTTGTGGTACCCCAAGAACGCTAGTTTCCATCTCTTGGGATACTCGGATTCGGACTTTGCCGGATGTCGTGTGGATCGCAAGAGTACCTCCGGTGGGTGCCACTTACTTGGGCGTTCCCTAGTATCTTGGTCGAGCAAAAAGCAAAATTCCGTGGCTTTGTCCACCGCGGAGACGGAGTATATAGCGGCCGGTGCATGTTGTGCCCAAATTCTATATATGAAGCAAACCCTTTTGGACTTTGGAATTAAAATTGGTTGTGTGCCTCTCCTTTGTGACAATGAAAGTGCGGTTAAGATAGCTAGAAACCCCGTTCAACACTCCCGCACTAAGCACATTGATATTCGCCATCACTTCTTGCGTGATCATGAGGCTAAAGGAGACATCTCTTTGCAAGGTGTTAGATCCGAAGAACAATTGGCGGATATCTTCACAAAACCACTTGATGAGAAAACCTTTTCTAGACTTAGAAGTGAATTAAATGTGCTAGATGCATCTAACATCATGTAAGTTGCCATGTTCATGTAAGGATGCATATCATATAGGTCTTGTCTAACTCCCAAAGGATAGGGGCAAGCTAGAAGTAGTTTTCCCTGAGGAAGCCTTTGGAAGGTTCAAACTTGGCAAGATAGATTTATTTTATGCCTTGCATGATCCCTGCCATATTAACTTGCACTCATTTAATCTCCTGCACTATAATTTGTTTGGCATTGCATACGGTAGATTGTCACAAAGGGGAACCCACCTCATGAGAAGGAGACTTGTTTGAAATGCAATATCTCAACTCATATAAGGTGGAAAGAACAAAATGTTAGGTACGTTAATGCCTAGAGGATCATGCTTCAAAGAGATAGAAGTCTTCATACTCTACCTCACAAAGCATGGGCCTTACATTTTATTTGGATATTTTCCTCCTTTTTTTCTCAGTGTTCCATTTGCGTTAAGGTCTAGCCAAGCTATTGGCATATTAGCTTCTTGAGGGGTAAAGGGTTGCCCAAAAAGTCCTAAGACATGTGTTTCTCCTCGATTGTTTGTTTGGTCAAAGGACATATATGGGATGTTTTCGTTCTGTTGTCATCGGATTATCCGATGCCTATGTCAATCCCTCATCGGTCAAATAGGTGTTCAATCCTCAAAGCCCAACTCTGTCAGAACCTCAAATGATCCGACACGTTCATCCTGGAAAACATCGGTCCATCCGATGTTCACTCTTCTGGAGCTGTGATCTATTCAACCGATGTCTACCTCACCCTAAACGTCGGTCCATCCGGTGTCAACAGCATTTCTTGAATATCCTTTCTGTGGCAATTGACCGATGCTCACTTCACCTATCATCGGTCCATCCGGTGTTGAGTTTTTGGCTAGGGTTTGGGACCCACTATTTAAACTCGTGCGCCGCCGCCGTTTTTCTCTCTCCCCGATCGATCGCTCACCCGCGCGCCGCCGCCTCTCCCTCCGCCCGTCGACCACCGCGCCGCCGCACCCAGCCGCCCTAACCGCCGCCTAGCACCGCCGCCACCTGCAGCGCCGCCGCCGGCCGCCGCCGCCGTCCCCCTGCTCACAGCGCTGCCGCCGCCGCCTCCCCAGGCGCCGCCGCCGCCGTCCCCGGCTGCCACACCTCGCAGCGCCGCCGCCTAGCGCCACCGCCGTGCTCCACCCGCATCCAAGCGCAGCAATCGCTCCTCCCTCCATCGAAGCACCTCCACCCGAGCAACGCCATCTCCGGCCACCTCCCGTCGCTAGGTTTTCCCGAGCTCCATCATCGCTAAGGTGAGCTCCGTGCCGTGCGACGTCCCTCGTTGCTTCTCTCGTCATCCATTTTCATCGTCGCTAACCCTACCTCTCCCTTGCATCTAGATGGGTCGTGATCGCAAAGGGAAGGGCAAGGCGATCGCGGAGCCCGCCGCAAAGAAGCGCAAACTATCGAAGGATGAGAAGAAGGCTCTAATGGCCGCTCGCGCCGCCGAGGAGCGTGAGCGCGGCCGTGGAGGCTCCCTGAGGATTCGCGAGGCCCGTCCAAGGCCGCCTCCCGTGGTCGACGACTCTGACGCCGAAGAGGAGCCGGTTGAGCCTCTCGTCCGCCGGCGCTCAGCCCGGACTCGAGGGGGTCACACCGAGGCTGCTCCTCGTCCGAGACCGACGGCTGCCGACCGTCGTGAGGACAGGGAGGCTGAGAGGGACATCCATGAGATGGACACGGCCGTCCGGGTCGGTGAAGGAGTCCGTCTTGTGGACTACCGAAAGATGAAGGCTAAGCAACTCCGGAAGCTCAGATGGAGTGTACTGCTTGAGGAGTGGTTCCCACAGCCCCGAGAGCTTCTTGTGGACAGTCGCTTCTGGACTGTCACCCAGGCGTCTCTCTATGAGACCTACAAGCGCCGAGGGCACAAGCTTTTTCAGCACAACCACTTGGACTGGAGGCAGCTTGCAGTGGCAGCGGAGACTGAGGTCCGCCCTTTCTTTGAGAGATACAGAGGTTTGGTGGAGCTATTGGATTATGAGAGAAGCGCGTATGTGGAAGAGTGGGTCCGTGTCTTCTACGCGACCTTGTACATCTCAGAGGGCAGGAGGTCGATTGCCTTCATGTTCAATGGTCAGCACTACCACCTCTCGAGGCAGACTTTGGGGCATATTCTTGGTTTGGACCTGCACGACACTAGCATACACGAGAAGGTCTATGGGCAGGCAGATCCACCAAGGAGGCCACTTACTGGAGGGGTAGCACCACAGCTGGACGAGATCCGCTCTTTGTTTGGCCCCTCGTTCTCTCCAGACCAGCCGAGAGTTCCAGCTCTCATGACCCCAGCTGCGCGTATTGTGCACCTCGCCTTGCGCCGCACGCTCCTGCCGAGGTCAGGATACTTGGAGGGGTTCACGAGCCTGCAGCAGACCCTCCTGTTCTACATAATGAACGGGGTGGATTTTGATATAGTGGATATACTCCTCTGTGAGATGGAAGACGTAATCACGGATGGAATCGACATGATGAGGCAGATGGTCTATGGGCACTGGATCAGTTTCATTTGCTCTATGGTGGTGCCTGAGGGACATTCAGCACAAGCCCGGCTAGCTGACGAGAGTGTGACTCGCTTCAGTCACTATCGTGCCTCTGCTCCTGGAGACCGTCGCCTTGGTCGTCCAGTTGAGCGCCAGGTCCGGGCCCGTCTGTCAGAGGAAGACTGGTCCGACCTAGAGCGGGAGGACGAGAGGCTTGCTGAGGCTGAGGCTCAGGGGGAGGACTTGCAGCACGTCTGGTCCGAGAGCGACACAGACGAGAGTGTCGAGGAGTACTTCCCTCCGCCTCCACCTTCACCGAGGCAGCACGACGTCGAGGCAGGAGGATCAGCTGCTCCGCCACCGACACCACCTCCTGTGTCCGAGGCGCAGGTGTCACAGCTGTCAGAGCTGTCGGCACTTCTCCAGCAGATGATCGAGCAGCAGCACCAGGACAGGCTCGCAGCTGAGCAGGCCAGGGCGGAGCAGGCTGCTCACCTGGCACAGCTGCAGCGGCAGCAGCAGGAGCTCCAGCTAGAGATCGCCCGTCAGAGGCGAGAGGATACGGACCGGTTCACCAACCTGGTAGATCAGATGCACCGCCGTACCCTCGACCAGCAGCAGCAGACCCAGCAGGCCATGATGGGGATCCTAGGGTTGATCACCAACCTTTACACTCAGACCGGGATCGCCCTTCCTCCACAGCAGCCTGGACTGGGACTGGCTCCAGGTGTTGCTCAGGTGCCCACTACTCCCATCCCTTCCATCAGTATGTCACCACTTCTGGCATCTAGCGCACCGATTCACTCACCACTGCCGGCGACGATCTTGTTCCAGCAGACACCGGCGTCCGTGGTGAGCGCTCCACTTCCTCCAGCTCCACCGGCACCTGCTTCCTCTCCTCCAGCACCGGCAGCGGACCCTCCAGCTCCCGCCGCCCCGGCAGCTCCTACGTCCGGCGACTCCAGCTCCGACGACGGCGACGGTGCCCAGTTCGTCCTCGCGCCCAGCTCTCAGGGTCTGTAGGCGTTCTGATCCCTTTTTGGTGTCTTGATGCCAAAGGGGGAGAAGATGTAGAAGAGTCAGGGGGAGTGGTAGTAGCAGTCTTAGGGGGAGTGTGTGTGTAGGGGGAGTGTGTGTGTGTGCTTATCCTTTGTATTCGTGCTTGAGTACTCTTTTGTAATTTTAATTAAGCACTCTTTCGCTTGTCTCATTTGTTTATGATTTTAATCAATTGAGCTTTTCGCACCGCAAATTTCTTTTGTGTTTTACAAGATTAATGTGTCCTATGCTGTATTCATTGCACATATACTTGAGTATTATCATCAAATTCATTATTATTGCGCTTTAAATTATTGTGTTGTCATCAATCACCAAAAAGGGGGAGATTGAAAGCATCTAGGCCCCATGAGGTACGGTTTCGGTGATTAATGACAACCATTCGATATCACTAATGAATTTGTGAATGCAAGGTCTCAATAACACTCAATCAAATGAAATCAAAATTACATTGGAGACCCATATAAAGTCAATGAATGAGATCAAATCAAAACATATGATGACAAGAAGTGAAAGCTCTAACTTGATATCACTCCATGCTTGAAGACAATCAAAACAACATTTCAAACAAGTGTCAAAGAGGTCACAAGTTCAAATTCCAAAAGAACAACTCAAAACAACTCGAAGTCAACAAGTTGAACACACCGGATCATCCGATGGTATTTGAGTTTACACACATCGGTCGAGTTGGTTCAACTAAAGAAGAAGACCTCAGAAAAATGCACTCACCGGATCATCCGATGTGAGTGGCTCAGTAACATCGGTCCATCATCACAGATTGCAATACCATTGGACCAAGTGAAGCACCGGATCATCCGATGTGCAGACTTACACACATCGGTCGATCACTCCAGTAAGCCTCAAGATCAAGCAAAATTCTGGAGGAAGAGCCACCGGATCATCCGATGAGAAGACAGATCAACATCGGTCTAACAACGGTCACATCTGACACAGTGACATCAGCTAATTTGGCTTTGACCGATGATAACTGAAGGGGAGACATCGGATCATCCGGTGTTCGCAGAGAAGTGATGTCAGCCTACTTTTCCAACGGCTATCTCGTGGAGGCTGGCTATTTATACCACTTCAACCTGTCAAATCGACAAGACTTGAAGCCCAGACATACTCTACACATCCTAGAGCATTCAAGCAATAGAGCAACCACTTTCACATCATTTGTTCATCATTTGTACACCAAGAGATAGGCTAGAACTAGCTAGAGATAGTGCTTGGGTGCCTCCATTCTTGGTGATTGGAGTCTCTAGTGTAGTGAGAGCCCAAAGGGAGTGACCCTTGGTGTGTGTGACTTCCGGAGCTTGCCAAGAGGATTGTGGAAGCCCGGAGGATCCCAAAGTGTACAAGGCTTGAGCTCCACCTTGCCGAGGTTGGCGAACGGAGAAGAATAGTGAAGAACCCCCTTGTCTCGGTGACTTGGGAGTGGCAAAACCCTTTGGTGGGTGCCACAACGTGGACGTAGGAAGATCCTTGTGATCTTACCGAACCACGGGATAAACTCCGTGTCCCTTGAGCGTTTGCATCCCTCTCCCTTTTTACTCTTATGCAATCTTCATTCCGCAACTTTAATTTTCATTGATTGCATAGTTTAATTGCATAGGGAATTGGGCCTTAAGTTGTTAGTTTTTAATCGTCTTAAAATTTGAAAGAAAGCCCAATTCACCCCCCCCCCTCTTGGGCGTTTCGATCCTTACAGTTGGACATTCACATGCATAGTGTTGGTTTACTCAACAAAGCTATCAAAACGGTTTTGACTTTTATGGCATAGAGTTGGGAGTCGGGGCATTGAATGTCATCCAACAAACAAGAGTCATATAGAGATATGATTAAAATTTATTTTTTACCTATGTCACTAATTTTCTAGCTGTGAAGCCAAAGCTCACGAGGAATTAGTGAATATGGATCTTGGACCACTATATGTTGTTAGAGGGAGGACGATACTCATACAGTGGTGGTGTCTTTTATTAAAAATGTTAATAGAAGATTGATACATAACATAGTGCTAAAATCTTGCGTATTTATATTCTATTGTAGATCATGTCTAGTAGTAACAATTCCGGTTTCAATTTGTGATTTGTGCTTAAAAAGGAAAAGCTCAATGGAGCTAACTTTATCGATCGGTACCGCAACTTGAGAATCGTTCTTAGGCAAAAGAAAACCGAGTACGTTCTTCTGTAGCCATACCTTGATGACCTCCCCAATGATGCAACTGTTGCGACACGTAGAGCTTATCAGAAGCACTACGATAATGCGCTTAATGTAAGTTGCCTCATGCTCGTCATGATGTCTCCTGATACGCAAAAATAGTATGAGCATACAAATACTTATTCTATGATTGAGGGACTGTGTGGAATGTTTGAAAACCAAGCTAGAGTTGAGAGATAAAACATCTCAAAGTCCTTGTTACCATGCAAGCTGGTAGAGGGTAGCCTGTTCATCCCTCATGTAATCAAAATAATTGATTACATTGAGACTATGAGCAAACTATGTTCTGAACTCGAGGATGATCTAACTATTGACGTTGTTCTCCAGTCGCTTCCACCGAGCTACGAGCCATTTATATTGAGTTTTCAAATGAATGGCATGGAGAAAATTTTGGCTAAATTGCATGGGATGCTTAAAATAGTCGAAGAAAGCATTAAGAAAAACTTCACTCATGTGATGATGGTTCAAAAGAAGAATAAAAGGAGGAAGCGATACATCCTAAAGGCAAAGGCAAGGGAAAAGTTCCCGATGAGCCCTCAAGCTCAAAGTCTAAGGCAAAGGGCAAATCTGGCCCTTCTTCTAATGATGAATGCTTTCACTGTCATGGTAAGGGGCATTTTCTAGGAACTGCAAGAAGTACTTGGAGGATCTGAAGAAGAAGAAGAAGAAGAGTGAGACTTCCACTTTAGGTATAAATGTTATATAAATCAATATTTCTACATCTTCTAGTGAATCGTGGGTATTTGATACTGGATTGATGATTCACACTTGCAAATCATTGCAGGATTTAAGTAAGACTGATTTGTAAAAGGCGAGTTGGATGTTCGTGTCTGCAATGGAGCAAATGTTGCGGTCATAGCTGTCGGGACCTACCACTTGTCATTACCCTCAGGATTAGTTTTGAATTGAATAATTGTTATTGCATTCCTACTTTGAGCAAGAACATTATCTCTTCTTCATGATTAGAAGAAGTTGATGGTTATGAGATTGTAATAAAGAACAAATATTGTTCTATTTATTATAATAATATTTTCTATGCTCAATGTTCATTGGTGAATGAATTATATGTTCTTGATCTTGAGGATAAAAATGTCTGTAACATCAATACCAAAAGGGCTCGACGAAATGATCTAAATCCCACTTTTATTTGGCATTGTCGCTTAGGTAATATAAATGAGAAACATATTGAAAAACTCCATAAAGATGGTTTTCTAAGCTCATTTTATTTTGAATCACTTGACACATGCGAGTCTTGTTTGATTGAGAAGATGACCAAAGCACCCTTCACTGGTCAAAGTGAGAAGGTGAGTGACTTGTTGGGACTTATACATACTGATGTATGTGGATCAATGAGTTCAATAGCCAGAGGTGGTTTTCAGTACTTCATCTCTTTTACCAATGACTTTAGTAGATATGGATATGTCTATCTAATGAGGCACAAGTCTGAATCCTTTGAAAAGTTTAAAGAATTTCAGAATGAGGTACATAATCAATTGGGCAAGACGATTAAACTTCTATGATCTGATCGTGGGGATGAATACTTGAGCCTTGAATTTTATGACCATTTAAAACAATGTGGAATTGTTCCACAGTTGACTCCACCAGGAACACCTCAATGGAATGGGGTGTCCGATCAGAGAAACTGAACCTTGTTAGACATGGTTAGGTCAATGATGAGCCAAACAGATCTTCCACTATCCTTTCGGGGTTATGATCTTGAAACTAATGCGTTTACACTAAACAGAGTCCCAACTAAGCCTATTGAAATGACACCATATGAGATGTGGACCGGGAAATGTCCCGGATTGTCTTTCCTCAAAGTTTGGGGGTGTGATGCTTATGTCAAACATTTCACGTCACACAAACTCACTCCCAAATCAGACAAATTATTTTTGTGGGATATCCTAGGGAAACCAAAAGATATTATTTTTATAATAAAACAGAGGCTAAAATGTTTACCACTTGTAATGGTGTCTTCTTGGAGAAAGAGTTTATCGCAAAAGGAATTAGTGGGAGCAAGGGTGAAAGTGCATCTAGGCATCCCCGTGGGTTTTGGATGATTGATAACGACAACTAAGAGACTAATGAGTTGAGCTGATCTTAAGCATAGGTGTGATGATTGAAATGAGACAAAATCCCTCAAAAAGGGAAATGTTGAAACAAACGCCGAAGACTCAAGCATAGAAATTAGGGTTTCTATTGTGTTGAGTTAAGACTAGCTGTATCATGTGTGAGGGTGGTTGTATCACGTGCATTGAGATCATCCAAGAGGGCTCAAAGTGGTTGTTGAGAGAAAAATCAAGTGAGAAGCCAAAATGAGAGAAAACACTCAGAGGCCAGACTAGTCCGAGCCTATGGCCGAACTAGTCCGGGTCACCCAGATTAGTCTGTTTTGAGTCGGACTAAACATCTCTGAATGAGTTTGGACTTGTACGTATGGGTATGGACTAGTCCATTCTTCCCTTAGTGAGAGAAGTTGGAGCTAAGTCCTGGGAGGCTGGACTTGTCCGCCAAAGAGGCCGGACTAGTTAGGACCCCCCCCCCCCCCAGATTAGTCCGTTTTGGGACGGACCAAAGCATTCTGGATGAGTTCAAACTTGTCCATTGTGATATAGACTAGTCCGTTTGAGACTTAGTGAGAAAACTTAGTCAAACCCTATGAGGCTGGACTTGTCCGCCCTTGTGGTCGGACTAGTTCGTGCCAGCCCAGTTTAGCCCGCTTTCAGCTGGACTAAACCTTTCTGATGTACTTCGGACTAGTCCGTTGTGGGCCGGACTAGTTCGGACTGCCATAATCGTTTGAAATTCAAACATTTGGCGAGCACGTCATCTTTTTTGTCGATCGATGATGTGAAATTGTCGGTGGTCCCAAAAGGCCAGACTAGTCCGGGGTTGCCCTGGTGGCAACGGTTAGTTGTCGGGACCCCTACAAAAAGGGGACCCCGACCCCTATTTGAGAGCTCTCGAACCCTAGCACTGCCACAACATTCCTTGAGCCTTACAAAGCCTTATACTCATCCTACTAGCCCTCTAAGACCAAATCTTGAAGAGATTAGGGTTTGGAGAGGAGAGTGAAGGAAGCTCATCGTGCTTTGGCTCTCTGTTTGATCTCTTGCACTTGTGTTGTGTTTTGTGGCTTGTGTGAGTTGAGCTTCAAGTGCTCCTTGCTCTATTGATTCTTGGGATCCTCAACTTGTGACCAGCCCCAATCAAACTTGGTGATTACCCTTTGATATAGTGGAAACCAAGCCGGCTATTGTTGTGTCTTGGTGAGAAGAGGGTCAAGTGAGACCTGGTCCTTGTGTGGACTTCTCAACGTGGATTCGTGGAGCTGAACCACGGGATAAATCTTGTCTCACTTGTCGCTTTACATTTGGTAATCACTAGAATTGCTATTAGGGTTCATATTGTTTTTCACTTTGATCTTTGTTGAAATCTTGTGACCTAACTGCTTACACTTGTTAATCTAAGTTGTACTAGGTTACTAGACATTGCATCTGTCTTTGGTGAACTTAAATTCCACAAATACTTGTAGAAATCAAGTTTTTAGGTTTTCACCCTGTGCTGAGCGGACTAGTCCGGCCCTGATCAGACTAGTCTAACCTCAAGAATTTAATCTCGTTTGATTAAGAGATTTCAAGTATTATTTCCTATTCACCCCCCTCTAGGCGACTTTCAATTGGTATCAAAGCAAGCCTCTCCATCAAGAGTCTAACAACTCGGAGAAGAAATGATCAGAAGGGGTGACAATGAGATCCCGATGATCGTTTATGATGACAAGATGAATAACGTCGATGTTTTCAAGATGATCCAAATGATGATGAAAAGTTCGTCTAATCAAGGCACGACTTCGTGAGAAGCTCAATGTCCCCAAGAAGGATATCAAGCCAATCGCTCCAATCAACACCGACAATGGGATTAGTTCACAAGACTACTCCCGATATCCTTACAATTATGAGTGTTTAACTACAAGCAATCATTACTTATCCATTCCTATTGGCAAACCTCCTCAATTTGATGGAAATGACTACTCTATGTGGAAGCAGAATATGAAGATGCATCTCATTTCCTTGAACCCTAGCTTGTGTCAAACGATCTTGACAGGTGTCCATCTTCCCAAGAATGAGGAAGACATTACTCCGGAGCAAGCCGTCCTCCTCCATCGCAATGCTCAAGCCGTTGGAGTAATTACCTCCTCATTGAATCGAGAGGAGTTCAACCGCATTGAAGTATTAGAGGTGGTCAAGGAAATATGGGACACCCTCAAGACGGCACATGAGGGCAACCATGTCATATGGGAGGCGAAGATCGAGATGATTGAAGTGAACTTGGGAGGTTCACTATCATGGATGGTGAGTCTCCCTAAGACATGTACAACTGTCTTAAGACTCTCATCAACAAAAGTCAATCTTGTGGAAGCACCCGGTGGACGGACCATGAAGTGGTGAACAGAATGATTCGGGCATTCATGCCTAGAAATGTCACTCTTTGCTCACCAACTCGTGAGAGTCCGGGATTCCATAAGATGAATCCCAAAGATGTGCTAGGGAGAATCATCAACCATGAGATGATGGAGCAAGAGGCTATGTTCTACAACGACCTTCAAAAGCTCACCTCCTCCAACAAAAGAGAGGTTGCATTCAAGGCAACATCCTCAAGATCTCAAGAAAAGGAAGAAAGTGATGAATAGAGTCCCGACACTGATGAGGAAGAGGCACTCTTCATCAACAACTTCAAGAGGATGTGGAGAAGAAAGAGGGGGAGCTATTATCGTGAAGGCAAGAGCGAAGACAAGTCTAAGACAAGATCAAAGAGGGTTTGCTACAATTGCGGTGAATATGGTCACTTCATTGTGGATTGTCCACATGAGGATAACAAGAAGAAGAAGGAGGGCAAGTCTCAAGAGAAGAAACACTTAAAGAAGAAGAAGCAATCGGAACATGCCCATCTTGGGAAAGAGTGGGTTTCAAATGAAGAATCCTCCTCTGATAAAGAAGAGAAGATAGCAAACATTGCTATGAAGAAGTCAACCATGGAGAACAAGCTCTTCCCCAACTTGGAGAATTCAAGGCCAACTTGCCTCATGGCCAAGGAGGGAAGAAAGAAGGTTAAATCCAAATCATCTTTTTCAATCTCTTCACATAATGATTTTGGTAGTAGTAGTGAGGATGAACATATGCTTAAGGATATGAGTAAGAGTACTTTGAAAAGATTGAGATTGTTGACGGATGAGATATTTGAGAAGGAAGAGCTCATTAACTGTCAAGAGGACATGCTCATCCAACAATAGGAGAGATGTCAAGAGTTTGAGGAGCTCTTGGAGCTTGAAAGGGAGAGAAGCAATGCACTTGAGCGTGAACTCGCTTTGAGCAAGGAAACTTGCTCAAACCTTGAGAACACTACAATTGTGCTTAAGGATGAACTTGTTAGCTTGACAAAAGTTAAAAAGATCCTTGAAACACAAGTGGAGTCTCTCAAGGTCAATGCACCTTCTTCCTCTACAAGCTCATCTTCCACAACTATCAAAACTGAAACAACTCAACCTTGCAAATGCTCTAAATTGATTATAAAACATAAAGATGAGCTTAAGTTGGCACAAACCAACCAAGCACCAAAGGGTGACATCTTTGACAAGGAGAAGATGACATATGAACGTAGTGCATACACCAACACAAGACATCCCCTTGTCAAGGATGGTCTTGGATATTATAGGGAGAGGAGGCAAAACGACAAAACTCCCAAGAATGGCAAAGACTTGATTGTTTTTGTCAAAGGAGGTTCATATAACAACAACAAGGGAAGGAACATTGCTATATCTCCTAAAATACCTAAGAAGGAACATCATCCCTTGTTCCATGATTTTGATGCTCACCGGAACAGAAACATCGGTCTAATTCAACAGAAACATTATTTCTGGACCAAGTCTAAAGACAAAGCTCACCGGATCATCCGATGATTAAGAAGGTGCATCATCGGTCGAATAACGGTCACTTCTGACACAGTGACGTCAGCTAATCTAATTAGACCGATGCTCAGAAAAGGGGGTCATCGGATCATCCGATGTACACAGAAAAAGTAATCAGCCCACTTTTTCAACGGCTAATTCAGTTGGGCTGGCTATTTAACCCCCTTCCACCAGTCATTTCGACAACACTTGACAACCAGAGCATGCCCGCACATCCTCAAGTGTCCAAGACCTAGAACAATCATTTACACACCCTTTTCGTCCATCTACACCTCAAGATATAGGCTAGACCTAGCTAGAGAGAAGCTTGTGTGCGTCCTCTCTGGGTGAGTGGAGTCTCTAGACCAGTGAGAGCCGTGAGGGAGTGCATTCTTGGTGATTGCATTCACCTTGTATCAAGAGGAGAGTAGAGAGATTGCTCCGGAGCTTGCCAAGACAATTGTGGAAGCCCGGAGGATCGAAGTTGTACAAGGCTTGAGCTCCACCTTGCCGGAGATGGCGAACGGAGAAAGTTAGTGGATTCCCTCGTCTTGGTGACTTGGGAGTGGCAATACCCTTTGGTGGGTGCCACAACGTGGATGTAGGAAGATCCTAGTGATCTTACCGAACCACGGGAAAAATCGTTGTGTCTTCGTGTCTTCGAGCGTTTGCATTCCTCTCCCTACCCCTTTACGATTACGCTTTACTATTCCGCACTTAACTCTCTTGATTGCGTAGTTGACTTGCATAGGGAATTGGGGCTTAACAATTAAAGTTTTTAAATTGCCTTAAAATTTGTAAAAGCCCAATTCACCCCCCCCTCTTGGGCGTTTCGGTCCTTACAACTAGGCCGATTCTTCATCCACATTGCATCGATTCGAAGATTTGAAGATGTATTCTTGACCTAAAACCTTCGAAATTCAATTCTTTTAGGTCTTGTGATAGAAACTTCTTCACAAAAGTTGTTCTCTATATCATCGTGATCATGTCCCTCGAATTTTGTGGTCGGATCTGTAGATTTTGCAAAATTTCTCACTATTTGGGTTCTTACTGTGTGCACCGGAGGGCGCACAAGTCCGACTTGTACGAACTAGTCGGCCCCTGGGCGGACAAGTCCAGATTACATAGTAAAAACTCCAATCTTGATCAACTTTGTGAATTCTAACACATTGTTCCACTTCCTTGGACTCATACTCTCTCTCTTTGCATCTCTTATCAATGACAATGTTGGATTCCGACTATGTTCCCCTTTCCGATCCTAAGGCCGAGGCGGGAAGGCGAGAAGTTCATTGTCGTGCTCGCGAGGAGCGCGAACTTGCCATAGCATACCTGGAATCGCAGTCGGAGGCAAGGAATGCTACGAAGAAGAAAAGGGAGGCACACAACTTAGCTGCAGTTAAGGCGGCTCCAAAAGGGAAGAGGCTTGTGACCATGCGAGAAAAAGCCAAAACTCAGGAGGCTAGGAGTTCCAAAGATAAGGGAAAGGCATCGGTGGCTAAAGCACCCAATAAGAGGGCAAACTCTATCAAAAAGCCAGCAAGCAAGGCTAAGAAGGGACCCTCCCAACCTATTGGTCCTTTGAGGATGTCCTCACCGGCCCGGAACCCTAATCGCCAAGCTGCATTCAATGCTAACACTTTCAAAGGCAAAGGGGCTGAGAAGACAAGGAAGCTTCAGATGGTCAATGTGTATCAACGTGAGAGGAGCACTGCAAACCCTTGTTTTTGGTGTGAGTTCCACTGTGACTACTACATGACAGTCTATATGTCCAAGCAGGCGCCAGTGACAGATGCCCAGTGGATTGATTGGGACTATATGGCACAAAAGGATCACTCGACCTTCAATGTCGTGATTGAAGCTATAGAGTGCCATGGACTAAAGAAGCTTATGACATTTCAATATGATTGGAATGTGGAAGTAATTGACCAATTCTACTCTACTATCTACTTCCACACCGATGGGGATCGGAGGATCACTTGGATGACCCATGGAGAGGAATACTCCACTACTTATTGGGAGTTCACTCAGATTCATGACTTGGAGGATCAACTTGAGAATGAGATTATTATTTTAAACCTCAAGGCAGTTGATCGGGATACCTTGGATTACATGTATCCAAGTCATGAAGTTTATGAGGCCAGGCACATTCGCAACATCAAGCCTTTCTATAGTGTCCTCAACCGTGTGCCCCGGAAGACGATTTCCCCCAAAGATGGAGATGCGGGCATCATTCAAGGAAACTTGAGACACTTAATGGTTCTCATTGATGGAGATGTCGGTTTCAACATTGTGGACTATATCTTCGATGGCGTCTTCAACATCTCTCACACACCCAACCGATCATGTGGTTATGCTCCTTATATCATGTTCATGATCGAGAAGGTGACTGGGCTTACTTTTAAGAAGGACATCATTCATATAAGACTCTATCCACAGATCCCTCCACCGGAGCCAGCTGCACCTCGACGGAAGAACGCGGATCCCCCTGCCTCATCCTCTCACTTTGTGCCTTCACCACCTCCACCTCCTCCCCCATCATAATCCTACAGTGGCTTCTTAAAGTGTTTCAAGGCCATTTTTGCTTCTTGCCAGAAGGCGGAAGTTCGGCAACATCGCATGGAGCGTCGCCAAGAGAAGTATCTCAAGGCGATATGCGACAAGCTTGAAGTCCCCATGTCTCCTGCCGCGGAGAGTGATGGGAGATGACTCCATTCCCGGAGTTCACCGCCGAAGAACTAGCACAATTTGTTGAGGTTAGCACCTCCACGGCGGCTCCATCCGAGGATGACGGTGATGATGAGAATGCCGATGATTCGGAGGCCACGAAGAGTGATAGTGAGCGGAAACAAGACGGAGATGACGAAGACGACGACGATGATGAAGAGTAGATCCTAGGGCCCTCCTTCCTTCTTTTCCTTTTTTGCTGTCTTGTTGCCAAAGGGGGAGAGTTTGGAAGGGGGTACTTAGAGAGTTTTTTATGTCGTTGTCTCTTTTGACCCCTAATTGGACATGTATTATGGTTTTAAAACTCTCATTTCAATTTATGTAAGACATAATCTATATTTCACATGTACTATGCTTAATTCTGATGTTATGCTTGACTTGACATGTTTGTGATGCATATTTACTGTCTTATCACAATTTATGAGCACATCACTTAGGCATCCCACCATAACATGTATATGTATGATAACTCTCTCAATTTCTCTTTCTTAATGCATACATTGAGGGGGAGTTACTCATACACATACATGTTATGAAAACAAATTATTATCTTTTTGTTGAAGCTCAATGTGTTGTCATCAATCACCAAAAAGGGGGAGATTGAAAGTGCATCTAGTCATCCCCGTGGGTTTGGGATGATTGATGATGACAATTAAGAGACTAATGATTTGAGTTGATCTTAAGCACATCTGTGATGATTGAAATGAGACAAAATCCCTCAATAAGGAAAAGGTTGAAACAGACATCGAAGACCACTCTAAGCCATTTACAAACATTACAGCAAATATGATCAAGACATTTATGGCTCCCACATAAATAAGAAGTTGTGCAACAGCTACAAAGTAGGAATTCAATAAAAAATAGAATAAGGATATACAAACAAGAACTAATCCTAGCGAAAAGGCAGAATAAATTGGGAGTATAGAAATTAGAGTTTCTATTGTGTTGAGTTTAGACTAGCTGCATCATGTGTGAGGGTGGCTGTATCATGTGCATTGAGATCATCTAAGAGGGATCAAAGTGGTGGTTGAGAGAAAAACCTAAGTGAGAATCCAAAATGAGATAAAACACCCAGAGGTCGGACTAGTCCGGGCCTATGGTCGGACTAGTCCGGGTCACCCAGATTAGTCCGTTTTGAGTCGAACTAAACATAGCTGGATGAGTCGGACTTGTCCGTATGGGTACAGACTAGTCCGTTCTTCCCTTGGTTAGTGAAGTTGGGTTAAGTCCTGGGAGGCCGGACTTGTCCGCCAAAGAGGCCGGACTAGTGCGGACCCCCTAGAGTAGTTCGTTTTGGGATGGACAAAAGCATTCTAGATGAGTTCAGACTTGTCCATTGTTTTACGGACTAGTCTGTTTGAGACTTAGTGGGAAAACTTATCCAAACCCTAAGAGGCCGGACTTGTCCGCCCTTGTGGCCAGACTAGTCTGTGCCAGCCTAGTTTAGTCCATTTTCAGCCGGACTAAACCTTTCTGATGTACTTTAGACTAGTCCGTTGTTGGCCGGACTAGTCCGGCTTGCCATGACCGTTTGAAATTCAAATTTTTAGCGCGCACATCATCTGTTTTGTCGATCAATGACGTGAAATTGTCGGTGGTCCCAAAAGGCCGGACTAGTCCATGGCGTAGGGCCGGACCAGTCCGGAGTTGCCCTGATGGCTAAGGTTAGTTGTCGGGACCCCTACAAAAAGGGGACCCCCGGCCCCTATTTGAGAACTCTTGAACCCTAGCACCGCCACAACATTTCTTGAGCCTTCCAAAGACTTTTACTCATCCTACTAGCCCTCTAAGACCAAATCTTGAAGAGATTAGGGTTTTGGGAGGAGAGTGAAGGAAGATCATCGTGCTTTGGCTCTCGGTTTGATCTCTTGCACTTGTGTTGTGTTTTGTGGCTTGTGTGAGTTGAGCTTCAAGTGCTCCTTGCTGTATTGATTCTTGGGAGCCTCAACTTGTGAGCAACCCCAATCAAACTTGGTGATTACCCTTTGATATAGTGGAAACCAAGCCGACCATTGTGGTGGCTTGGTGAGAAGAGGGTCAAGTGAGACCCGATCCTTTTGTGGACTTCTCAACGTGGATGTAGGCTTATTCATGAAGCTGAACCACGGGATAAATCTTGTCTCACTTGTCGCTTTACACTTGGTAATCACTAGAATTGCTATTAGGGTTCATATTGTTTTTTACTTTGATCTTTGTTGAAATCTTGTAACCTAAATGCTTACACTTATTAATCTAAGTTGTACTAGGTTACTAGACACTTAATCTGTCTTTGGTGAACTTAAATTCCACAAACATTTTTAGAAATCAAGTTTTTAGGTTTGCACCATGTGCTGAGCGGACTAGTCCGTCTCTAATCCAACTAGTCCGGCCTCAGGAATTTAATCTCGTTTGATTAAGCGATTTCAGGTATTATTGCCTATGCACCCTGCCTCTAGGCGACTTTCAAAGGTGCATCTTGAAGAAATTCAATAAATATCTGAAAATATTTCAGCATCCACTGATCCTCTACAGGATGTACAAGATGTTGTACAACCAATTTAAGAAACACCACTCCCACGTAGATCTACGGGGCACATCGTGTGACTGAAAAGTTAACACTTATAAGTACAGAGCAGCATAATATGAAATTGTTGGACAATAATGAGCCCACAACCTACAGTGAAGCAATGAAGGGACCTGACTCTGAGAAATGGCTTGGAGCCATGGAATCTGAAATTGAATCCATGCACGAAAGTCAAGTTTGGAACTTGGTTGATCCAATCGAAGGTGTGAGACCTATCGATTCTAAATGGTTTTTCAAAAAAAAAAGACTGACACGGATGGAAATGTTCACATCTATAAAGCATGATTGGTGACGAATGGTTTCAAACAAATTCAAGGTGTTGATTATGATGAAACTTTCTCACCCGTTGCAATGCTAAAGTCTGTTCGGATTCTACTAAAAATTGATGCATATTTTGATTATGAAATATGGCAGATGGATGTCAAAACAACTTTTCTTAATGGAAGTCTGACTAAGGATGTGTACATGACACAACCTTACGGTTTTGTTGATTTTGATAATGCTAGTAAAATAAGCAAGATTTAAAAGTCCATCTATGGACCGAAGCAAGCATCTCGGAGTTGTAATCTAAGTTTTGAGGAAGTTGTCAAAGGGTTTGGTTTCATCAAAGACGTAGAAGAACCTTGTATTTATGAGAAGTTTAGCGGGAGCGCACATGTATTTCTGGTCTTATATGTAGATGACATATTATTGATCGGAAATGACATTCCAATGCTTGATGATGTTAAATCCTCGTTAAGAAAAAGTTTCTCAATGAAGGATTTAGGAGAGACAACATACATTTTGGGCATAAAGATCTATAGAGATAGATCTAACAAGATAATTGGATTAAGCCAAGATACATATATTGACAAGATATTGAATCGGTTCAATATGCAAGATTTCATGAAAGGTTTCTTGCCAATGTCACATGGCATTACTCTAAGCAAGAGTCAGTGTCCTTCGACACTTGATGAGCAAAAGAGGATGAGAGCAATTCCTTATGCTTCGGCTATTAGATCCATCATGTATGTCATGCTATGTACACGCCCAGATGTATCCTATGCTCTAAGCATCATGAGAAAGAATCAATAAAATTATGGTGATGCTCATTGGACCATTGTCAAAAACATACTTAAGTACTTGAGAAGAACTAAGGATGTGTTCTTAGTGTTTGGAGGTGAAGAAGAGCTTGTTTGTAAAAGGTCACATCGATGCTAGATTCCAAACTGATAAGGATGATTCTAAATCGCAATCCGGTTCTGTATTCTGCCTCAATGGAGTGGCAGTGAGCTGGAAAAGTTCCAAAAAAGATACAGTAGCAGATTTAACGATGGAGGCGGAGTATATTGTAGCTTCTGAAGCCACAGAGTAAGCTATTTGGATCCAAAAATTTATTTCTGAGTTGGGTGTTGTTCCTAGTGTGTTCGATCCTCTGGATCTCTATTGTGACAATAGTGGAGCCATCGCACAGGCAAAGGAGCCTAGAACACACAAAATATCTAAACACATACTACAAAGCTATCACCTCATTCGAGAGATCATCGACCAAGGTGATGTGAAGATATGCAAAGTGCACACGGATTTAAATGTTGTAGATCCATTTACAAAGTCTCTTCCACAATCAAAGCATGAGGTGCACACGATATCTATAGGTATTAGATACTTACATCAGTGATCATAGTGTGTAGTGGAAGACTTATGTCATAACTATGCTTATGTACTATTAAAATTGTTATATGAGTAATCATTTTTACTTATATCATCAAGTATGTGACTTGTTCGTGAAACTCTTTGTTAATAGTAATGTTATTATAAATGATCCCTAGTCTATATCATTATATAAGATAATGATGACACACAAACTAGCACATGTATTAATTGATGATCACATTTCATGGATCATAGATATGTAGATATCAAATTAATAATGTGAACACATGTTAGTGAACATGGTGTTGGATTGACCCACTCCGAGACACTGCTGGGATTGTTATTTTCATATGTGCTATCAGTTGGTCTTGAGTGATACACCTGCTAGATCTTTATACCTGAGATCGCCATTATTTCTCACTGTGTGTAGTTGTGTATTTTGAGACTATCAAACATCACCCCGTAATTGGATAGTCACAAAAGTAGTTTTCGGGTACATAATGAAACATGGAATGAGATGTGTGCGGATCAAGATGAGATGTGCCCCTCCTAAATAATTGGAGAGATATCTCTGGGCCCCGATAGTTGGATTTGAAAGTGCATGACCATGCCAAGGTGATTAAAGGTTAATCACAATGACTAAAAGTTAGTCATGAATTGAATTCTATATTTGATCGAGTGAATGGTTGAGCTATCACAAGAATGGCACACATCTCACCTTAAGCTTGACTGGTATTGTGAGGCAAAGGGATCAACATGTGAATGCATCTAGGTTCAACCGATATGACCTTTATGTACATTCAGGAGTCAGTCTGTCATGCTAGGTACCTCTACTGACTTGTGGTTGGAAATGATTTCCAATCATAACCGACTGCACATGAATCTAACGGATCACACACTTAAGAGGTTGGAATATCAAAAAACTTGGCTAGCTGATTGTCTCTAGTGCAAAGTGGGAGATTATTGGTGATATGCTCAAAAGGCAATCATGCCATTTCGGATTAAGGCCTTTGGATATTTGATCCATAAGAAATTAGGGTACTAATGGGTCTGCGATCTAAGAGCCCATTAGTACGCCTATAAATACGAGGGGTAGGGTTAGGGTTTGATTACTCCACCACGTGACAGTCCTAGCCGCCACCCCTCGCAGGCCTCACGCCGAGACACTTGTCGTGCGTGCCTAACAAGTCCCCAATGAGTGTTTTATTTTAGGGCCGTTTTGATGGAGCTCCACAATCTGTTTTTTTTAATTCTCTTCTGATTCTCCGGTGGAGTGCTTTTGAGGTTGAAAGTGATCTCTAGAATAAACTCTTAGAATCAGGATAGATAATCATTTCACAAAATCAGGAGAAGCTACATTTTCAGCTCTGAGTCACTTAGTTTATTTCATAGAATCACTTCACAGAATCAATCAAGAATCACTTCTTCTGAAAAATAGTTTTTGACACAACTCCTCTAATTATGCCTGAGAATCAGCTCTGTGATGCAGTGCCAAAAGGGGCCTTATTGTTTCCAAAACTGTTACTTCCTGAAGTTATTTTTAATTAACACATATTAGTTAGAAGGAACAAAGAGGGTACATAGCATATTGTAAATGGAACAACCCTCACCTATGCATAATATCACTTCATTGCTTTATAGTTTTTTTTTTGAAGACATGATCCGAACACTATGAGCAGGAGCACTGTAAATTCACTAATAAGGAGGATGGGCACCAGGGATCGAACCCTGGGCGGTTCCACGCTGGCTAAGTGGGTCATAGCCCTTTCCCGTTGGTTCATAGTCTTACAGTAGAGTTTAATTGCTACATAGCGAATAATCAAATCTCCATCTGAAAAGGAATACTTTTGCTCTTAATGATACCGTTTCACAGCATAGGGAAACAGTGTGTAACCGTGGACACGATGTGTATCTTCATCTCTCTTCACTATTAAGCCATCACATCATCAAAAAATTATATGATCACTGATTATTTATTGAAAATGAAACTCACATAGCCTTATGATCTATATTGAATTATTACGTCCTCAAGTAAAAGCATCATTTCTCCACAATTCTACATTTTTTGTCTCTATTAATTGTACCTTTTTCTTTAGAACGTGCCTTGTGAGTGTCACATCAAGTTCACATGATTGGCTTAGAGAAACAGACATAAGGCTGACTCCAAGGCAATACGCATAGGGAGACGCATCAGTGAAATGCGTGATGAAAAGCAACGAAACTGTCTCCAACGGGTGACCCAGCGAGGTTATCGTATTTACGTAGTGGGGTCAGCGTAACACACATATGAGTCTTTCTCTGGAGACGACCGAGTCCTGTGTAGAGCGCGCCAGAGCGGGAGCGCGACGCGTTTTCGCGCGCGGGCGTGGAAATGCGACCTGTTTTGGCGCGAAAGCGCGGGCGCGCGATGATTTCTGCCGCGTGATGCGAGCATGGGTGTGGGAGCGCACGGGGTCACAGAGATTTGACCCGCCTAGTGACTTGTTTATGTTGCGCTCTTCCGTTTTACGTGTTAGCGTTGGAGAAGGCGTTTTTTGCCTACCCCTCATACACCCTAGACGATACCTAATGAACGAAATAGGTCTTTCTTTTTACGTCTTACGGTTGGAGTCAGCCTAAGGCTTACTTCAAAGAGTTGCATCGGTGATGTACTGTATCTAAGATATATATTACATCGGGATTCGGGAATGCTAGAACTCAGGCCTGAGCTTTCAGGCGACCGCGGACGGCGACCGCGGACGGTTGCAGCGGCCAGGAAAAGGAAGATGATTAATTATTTTTTGTTTATTTTGTTCAATATTAACTCGTAATTTGTAAGGGTTATGTTAATGTAAAATAATCAAACAAATAATTTTATGATTGGTTAACCTATAAAATAAGGGAATGATTAATTACAAGGGTTAATGTTTAATAGTAGTAATTAACTATTAATTACTCAGTGCTTAAAATTTTCTCAGGCATCTGAAATCTAGATAGCTCTATCACTACAGGAATATCGATCATTTACGTCGGCCAGATCAACTTACGTGGGCCGGCCGACGTAAGTAAGTAACTTACGTCGGTGCCTGGTAGCCGACGTAAGTTAAATAAATTACGTCAGCTGGCCGACGTAAGCAAAGGGACCGACGGTAATAAAAGGTACTGACGTCGGCCTCGGCCTATAGCCGACGTAAGTTAAACGACCGACGTAAGTTAACACTTACTTACGTCGGTCCTGACGTCGGCCGACGTAAGTAACTGCAACCAACGTAAGTTGTGGATTTAACCTAACCACGCGAGCGGTGCGCGCCTGCTTCATTTCACGTGCACCGCATCGTTTCCCAACCGCTGCCGGCGACCCCGAGCCGCCCCGCCGCCTGCCCGCCGTCGCCGCCCGGCCGCCACCCTTGATCCCGCCCGCGGCCCCACCCCCGCGGCGCCACCCCCGACCCCGAGCAGCCCCGACCCCGAGCCGCCCCGCCGGCTCGCCTCCGCGCCCCAGCCACCGCCTGGCCCTACCGCCCCTGCGCTGCCACTGCCGGTCTACCCCCGCCGCCCCTGCGCCCTCGCCGCCGGCTCGCCTCCGGTCGTCCGTCTGTCGGCACCCATCGATCACTAGGCACACACTTCAATTCGGACTTCAGTACTTTCAAATACTTGTTATGCTATCGTTGTAGCCTTAGAATTGTTAGCTTAATGTCGTGTTTTATTGCTCAAGTGATTCTATGATGGCAGTGCTTGCTTAACTATTTATTTAATTATAGTTAAGTGGTTAATTTTCTTAAATATGCTTAAGTGGTTTATTTTATTATGCTTAATTTTCTTAATTATGCATAATTAAGCTTAAGCGGTTTATTTTATTAGGCTTAATTTGCTTATTTTTGCTTAATTTGCTTAATTATGCTTAGGTGGTTTATTTAATTATGTTTAATTATGCTTAAATTGCTTAAATTTGTTTAATTATGCTTAATTGGTTTATTTAAGTTGTTAATTTGCTTATGTATTTAATTATGCTCAAGTGGTTTATCTATTTATTCTTAAGTGGTTAATTGCACCATGAGGAGGGCAGCGTCGGGGGCGGCCGACTGTCGGGTGCCACGGCGTCGCCGGTAGCTCCAAGAGAGAGAGAAACCATGGGTCGTGTGTAGGGGTGAGCAGAGGAGATCGGGGCAGCAGCGCGGCTTGGTGCGTCATGCAGCATGCGGAGGAGTTCGCGCTGAGAGGAGCTCGCGCTGGCGGAGGAGCTCGAGGCGGTGGGCGGCACGCAAAAGAAGCTCGCGCCGGCGGTGAACCGAGAAACGCGGTATATTTTGTCGTTGAACATAGTTATTAAGGCATCGCGTTAGCGTCGCTAAAGCGACGCTAAAGCGGTAAGGCGCTCCGGCATCGTAAGGTGTCCCTGTTGCCTTGCTTTCTAAGGTAAGGTGGCGGCGGCCAGAGAAGCCGGCGACGGCAGGGAGAGCTGGTGCCGCGGGAGCAGGGGGATCCGTCGCCTTAAGTCGCCTTACCGCCTTAAGAACGTCAATGACCCGTGATTGTGTGGACGGTGGAAATGGATGTGGAATTGTCATCTAAGACCAACTTTTCTCTAAGTCTTTCTTTAGTTCTTTCCTCTCTCTTAAATGACCTCAAAATGAAAATGAGCAACGTAACCTATAGCAATGTATTACCCGTTTCGGATCGGCACGTCTCACATGCCATTGGCATGTGAGACGTGCAGGTTCGGAATTGTCCCTTTTTGGATAGTCTCAGAGTGACCGAGGGGGCGTGGCTTGTGACGAGACGCGGGTCCGGATTTGGACGATATTTTGGTGGCGTAACCCTGTTGTTCTCTGCTGCACCATTTTTGGGCGTGCAGTGGAGAACAGCGGGATTATGATGCCGAAATTTCGTTCGAATCTGGATCATGTGTCTCGTCATGAGCACGCTCCGCTCGATCACTCTTGGGTGGGTTTAGGATCTATCTGCCTAGGTTGTAGGGTCGTGACACATAACATAATAATACATTAACGACAATTTCTTTCGCGTTAAACTGCAGAGTCAAACATGGGCGAAGATCGTAGTTGGATGTACACTGGTTGGAAGAGCAGAACTGGTGGTCACTCAGATGAGTGGTACGCCAAGACAGAAGCTTTTGTGGAACGAGCTTTTTCGTTGTCAAATAGCGATAAGGCGCGATGCCCATGTACGAAATGCCGAAACGGAACGTTTTTGGACAAAGTGGAACTTACGTTGCATTTGTGTCGAAACGGTTATGTGTCACACTATGAGTTGTGGAACTTCCACGGCGAGACAGCTTCTCAAGCTGTACAAGAAGTGGAAGCGGACAATGATGATGCTCAAGAGGTTGATATGATGGATGAGATGCTGGAAGCTATACGACCAGAGCTTACAGAAGATACTCAAACAGCAGAGGTTAAAGAGTTCTTCAAACGTCTCAAAGATTCAGAAGAGGCTCTACATGAACACACTAAAATATCAATCCTCAATTTTGTGACTAGACTTATGGCAATTAAGTCTAAGTTCTTCTTTTCTAACAATTGTTACAACATGCTCATCAATTTGTTCAAAGATGCCCTTCCACAACCCAACAAAGTGCCTAAGGATATGTACAACTCAAAGAAAATTCTTTTTGGTCTCGGGATGAAGCACGAAAAGATTGATGTGTGTACAGAAAACTGCATGCTTTTCTGGAGAGAGCATGCCAATGAGAACAAATGTTTGAAATGTGGTCAACCGAGGTTTGTCGAAGTTGTTAATAACGATGGTAATACAATGACGACGGAAGTCGCACGTAAGCATCTTCGTTACTTACCTGTGACACCGAGGTTGAAGCGGCTGTTCCTTTCAAAAAAAACGGCCAGACACATGAGATGACACAAAGAAGGTGAGCGTGAGAACAATGGAGTCATGACGCACCCGTCCGATGGTGAGGCATGGAAGGCTCTCGACCGGTTCGACCCAGAATTTGCTCGTGAAGCGAGAAATGTTCGCATCGGGTTGGCGACAGATGGGTTCACGCCGTTCAGCACAAACGCCGCACCATACTCCTGTTGGCCCGTATTTGTCATTCCGTACAATCTTCCACCGACTTTTTGCATGAAGAATGAGTTTATGTTTCTTAGCCTCATTGTACCTGGGCCAGATCATCCTGGGTCACGTCTCAACGTGATGTTGAAACCGTTGATCGAAGAGTTGAAAATATTGTGGACAGGAGTCGAAGCGTACGACTGTTACAAGAAACAGAAATTCAACCTCCGAGCTGCTTATTTGTGGTCCGTTCATGATTTTCCGGCATACGGCATGTTTTCTGGATGGAGCACTCATGGTCGGTTGACGTGTCCGATATGTGCCTTGGATACCGATTGCTTTCGACTTACCCATGGAGGCAATATATCTTACTTCGATTGTCATAGACGTTGGCTACCTCCAAATCACTTGTTTAGACAACAGAGGAATGTCTTCAGAAAGAATACCGTTGTCACTAAAGGACCACAAAAACGTCTTGACGGGTTAGAAATATCTGATATGTTGGACAAATTGGTGTCAGATGAAGGTCGTCCTGGATATTTTGAAGGTTACGGAGACAAACACAATTGGACTCACATATGTGGACTTTGGGAGTTACCGTATGTAAAGTTGTTGATTCTAAGGCACAACATTGATGTTATGCATCAAGAGCGTAACATGGCCCAATGTATCATAAGCACATGCATGGACATGACGGGCAAAACAAAAGACAATTTAAAGGCTCGAAAGGATCTTGCCGAGCTTTGTAACCGTCAAACTCTTGAGCTCTCCGAAAATGGTGGTAAACCACACGCTCCTTTCTGTCTTCGACCTAAAGAAAAAAAAGAAGTTCTCGAATGGTTGCAAATGTTGAAATTCCCAGATGGTTATGCAGCTAGTCTGAGACGAGCCATGAATGTGAAAACAGGAAAGCTCATTGGGTTGAAGAGTCATGATTATCACATAATCATGGAAAGACTTCTGCCTGTTATGTTTCGAGGCTATTTTGACGATGCAGTGTGGAAGGTGTTAGCCGAGCTTAGCCACTTCTATAGGCAACTATGTGCTAAAGAAATCACGCCAGAGATGATGACTAAATTGGAAAAGGAGGTTCCTGTACTTTTGTGTAAGATGGAAAAAAATTTTCCTCCAGGATTTTTCAAGCCAATGCAACATCTCTTAATTCATCTTCCATTTGAAGCGAAAGTGGGCGGTCCCATGCAATATAGGTGGATGTATCATATTGAAAGATCACTTAGATATCTGAAACCAATGGTTGGTAACAGGGCAAGGGTTGAATGTTGCATCGCCGAAGCTTTTACTCTTAAGGAAGTAGGATACTTCTCAAGTGTTTACTTTGCAGAGGAAAACAATGTTAATACTTCGGTAATGCGATACAATATAGACGAGCAACCTCCTTGTAGCGATCTCTCCATTTTTGCAACAAGAGGCACTACTGTTGGTAGTTACACTTCGTATGATGTTAGCGAAAAAGAAAGGTGTGCTGCATTCTTCTACATGTACGCTAATATGGAAGAAATGAATGAATATTTCAAGTAAGTGTTTCTCCTACACTTATGCTTTTCACCATCTTTTCTGACACATGTATTCTAAAAGGTTCTCTTTGTCGTGTAGTATGTTCGACAAGCAAAATTGGACACATAGACATCAACCCACGAGCAAGCAAATAGAACATATTCGACGGGAAGGAATAAACGGGGGATCTAATTTTCTCTCCTGGTTTCAAGATCATGTAACGTTTTCTCGATAACTAATCAATGTTAACAATGTTTTCTTATAACTTAAGAATGCTTACATTTTATAATAACTCCATATCTTGGACAGTGCCAAAAAGATGCCAACGTCCATGAAGATTTGCGACAACTATCTCGTGGAGTGGTTAATGTTAGAAGCTATGGTCGATATGACGTCAACGACTTTCGATTCCGTACAACTCAATTTGAATCTCTTCGTCCTCTCGCGGCAACATGTAATACCGGAGTTGTGATGAGGGCAATCAATTCTCAAGATCATGAAACGCAGTACTACGGGATTATTAAAAAAATCATTGAATTCACTTTTGTCGCAAACAAGCCAATTCGAGCGGTATTCTTTGACTGTGAATGGTTTGATTCCATTTGTGGAATTCGAGTAAACGAATTTGGCACGGTCGAAGTAAAACACAAGGAATGGTTGAAAGGATTCAATTCATTAGTTCTTGCACACCAAGTAGAGCAAGTGTACTATCTACCTTATCCATGCAATAAATTCAAAGCTTGGTGGGTGGTACATAAGGTGAATCCTCGTGAGCGGTTATACACTCTAGGAGATGATGATTACCACGACGAAGCTGAGGTTGATTGTGTCTACCAAGAGGAAGAGTTGCCAGACTCCTTCTCAGTCGAGCCCGGTGTAGGACTCGATAACTTAGTTGGAGACTCTCAAGATATCAAGGCTGGCACGGAAGCGGAAACAGAATCAGAATCAGAAACTGAAGATATCGATGACATAGTCGAACCTGCTGATTTGCGCAAACGAAAACGATATGCGAAAGAAGAAGATCGATGGGCTGGTTTAAGGAGTAGGGTGCATGATCGTGATGTTGATGAATTTTGAAGTAACGTTTTATTTACTAATTTAACATTAATTTTGTATATTATCTTTGCATATTAATCATTTATTCCTTGCAACAGGATGTCATCAAAGGGGAAGGGGAAGGGGAAGCCAGTGAGAGGGTTTGAGCCGCCAGGAGACCCTTGCTCAGGGAGCTCGTTCCTTTCTAGCTGACGTTCCCTCTTTCTAGCACACGCTCCACCCTCAGCTGTCGTGTGCTTTCAGCGGACAGAGGTAAATTTTAGTTACAATAAAGTTATTTTTGAAATTGCAATTGTTATTAATTATTAATTGTCAATCTTTTCCTTTTGTGCAGTCTGACTTAGAGACTTCTGAGTCAGAGTCAGAGTCAGAGGCTAGGGGGCCGCTACAGGAGCCCGACTCAGAGGCTAGGGGGCCACTACAGGAGCCCTCTAGCGCTAGCCTCCCTTCGGAGCCAGCTAGCGCTAGCCTCCATGTGCAGCCGACTACCACTAGCCTTCCTGGAGGCTCCGGGGGTTCCGCAGAGCCTTCAGGGTCATAGGACGCGGCAACGTCACATCAGAGGCGACGGACGAGGAGGACCCACTTTGCGGCTCCTCCTCCGGTTACTACTCAGCGGACCACGATTCGTCCTGTTGGAGACAGGTATAAATACTGTATATAGTATATTAAATATTAGATGTTGTTTTTCTTTACTTAATGATTTAATATATTTTGTAGATGTTGGTACGACTTTTCGTTCACGGGTGCCGAGAAGCACCACAGGTAGGTTAACAGTGTCCTCGGTGCTATCGTCAAGTTGCACTACCCCGGTGTAATTGACGGTTTTCCTGTCCTGTCGTGGGATGACTACGCTCGGGTCTCTCACCCGGTGCACGGCACGGTTCAGGGAGCTGTGTGACACGATTTTATGGTAAGTTTAACTGTTTCATTTTTTCAACTCGTTTGAATTCTTAATGCATCTCACTTAAATATTTGTTTGCTTAAAGCTGAGGTACCAAGTAGAGGAACCGGGCATGGAGGAACACGCGAGACGCGTGTTCCATTACAACGCTCGGAAGCTCATGACGGCGGTGTTGTCGTACGCCCGGATTCAGGCCGTCAACGCGTACTACAAGCGGCACCCCCGGGAGCAGGAGCAGGAGCAACAAAGGGGTGTATTTAGGAAGGACTTCGTCTCGTACTTGACAGAGGAGCAGTACGCGGAGGTAAGTTTTTAATATTGTTAAATATTTACAATATCTACATATGTTAACTGCATTGATGAAAAATGAAATATGTGCAGGTTAGTATTTCCTGTTACAGGGTAACATCGAGGCGTACTTAGCTCTCTGTCGGTACTGGGCTAGCAACGCTTTCATCAACAAGTCCACAAAGGCTAGACAGTGCCGCATGGGGTCCGAGGGCAAGCACAACTATGGCGGCGACGACTACTTGCGTTTGGCTAGACGCATGGTAAGTACCTTTTTATTTTATTTATGTGTTCCTAATATATTATTTATCTCACTAACACGGCTGTACAGGAGCGAGAGATGGGTCATGAGCCGACCCCGACTCAGGTTTGGAAGAGAGGTCATAAGGGAAGTGACCCTTCTCAGCCAGGGCAGTGTAGTCAGGTCGCAGCCGACCGACTGGTAAGTTTTTGAAATTCATCAATTTCATTATAACTAATACTTTTATTGGCATGCTTACAAGATTTATTTGTTTTGTAGACAAAGTACACGCAGGAGGTCACGAAGATATACGGTGCGGATTACGATTGGGAAAGCGCGCCGATGGACCCCCAAGCCGCGTATGCAAGCGGAGGCGGGAAGGCCCACGGACGGTGAGTTCTTCATGTGTTTCATTTCTTTTTCAATTAATCTTCTTCTACTTAGTGTTTTCATTCTTTTGCAGGTTTGCCATTTTTGATGAAGTTGTCGACTCAAGGTCGACGCGACCTTCAAGAGGCGCTTCATCGTCGTAGGCTTCGACCGTTGGGACCAGTGGTCGTCTCTCGCAGACCCAGCTGGAGCTCCAGGCCATGAGGGAGACGCTGACACAAACCCAGGTAGAGCTGGAGAGGACGAGAGCGGAGGTAAGGGAGGAGCAACAGATGACGACCTTAATGATGGCCCAGATGCAAGCAGCGGTGGCGGTAAGTAATTTAAAGTACCGTAGTTAAATTTCACAGCACTTTAATAACATATATCTTCTAATATTTTGCAATGGCAGACTCTTGCTCGACACAGCGGTCAGGATATCGAGATTCCTACGCTTCCGCCGCAGCAGACACCGGAGCAGGTGATAAACTCTCTCTTTAATATTGTTGTATCCATTTTAGTATTTTACATAGAGAGATAAGGAGGTAGAACATAGAGGTAGATCTTGATGACTTGTCAGATATTGATTCCTATAGTGGTGAGGAAGTTAAGTGTAATCAAGCTTTTGGTGGGTAATACCATAATGTTAGAGTTGGATTGCTTCACATTAAGTCATGCACCTAGGCTATCACATAAGGTTTCAAGAGGTAATGTAGTATGACTGTCAAAAAATATCAAAGACCACTACATTACCTCTTGAAACCTTCTGTGATAGCCCAGGTGCATGACTTAATGTGAATCAATCAAACTCTAACATTATCACTGATATTTTTGGATTCTGATGTTATCATTGAGTTGACATTGATGCTTACTAGTGACTATGTTTCTTCTGCAGGGTTCAGGAACACGCCGAGAAGATCACGGAGGTAGTGGAGGGGCTAGCGTGTAGCCCGGTGGAATTTATTTTGCAAGTTGTGTTGTTGTCGATGTTTTGGACTATATTTTGTAACTGTTATGCTGTGTATATGTTATCTGTTTGTTCTGTGTTCTCGCCATCGAGCAAGGTAGTCAGTTTCTGTCCTTAAAAAAAATTTCGAAAACTTAACTTACGTCGGCTATGGAATTGCCGACGTAAGTTAGCCCAGTTTAACTTACGTCGTTCAGACCATACCGACGTAAGTGAAACCACTTAACTTACATCGGTTTGGCGCTAACCGACGTAAGTTAGGGCACATAACTTACGTCGGCATGCTTTGGCCGACGTAAGTACTCCGGCCCAGCCCAAGGCCCATCTCGGTACGTGACTTACGTCGGCTGCTGCAGACCGACGTAATTAAGGTAACTTACGTCGGTGGCCGATGTAAGTTACCTTAATTATGTCCAAACCGCTACGTCGGCCAGTCGCCGACGTAATTAAAGAAAAATCGACGTAATTAACTTACTTACGTCGGTTTATGCCTTACGTCGGCTATGGCCGACGTAGGTGATCGATATTCCTGTAGTGTATATTACATCCTCCCTTGTTTCCCAGTTTGGACTTACTTGCAGGTTATGAGATACTGTCATACTAATACATGACGACACAAGAAACACACATATATTTTTTACATTCAAGAGAATGGCATCATAAGAGAAAGACTACTACATAGGACTGGCAGCTAGCTTGCATTGAGGCCGATATAATTGGACATTATCAGTTGTCGGCGCGCTTGAGCCTCTGTTCGGACAGCATGCCCTCGATGGACGCCTTCCAGACCTTGCAGTGCGTCTGGTGCTCGAACAGCAGCTGCATCGTCTCCCCATCCGCCGTGCATACCACCATCGGGAACGCCGGCCGCCCCTCTACCACCGCCTCGCCGCCGCCGTCGCCTACCGACGAGACCTCATCTGAAAATCAATATAACAAAACGACGACAGGGCGGTCATCCATGACCCGATCAACAATAATCAAGGCCCCAGGAGATCAGAACAGTCTGGACTCCGCAGCCATGCAGCAAGAGCCAAATCATAAGAACCGCCGCGTACGCGTTCCAGTACAACGTGCTACTGCTACTAGCCGGCCAAACTTGATGGGACTGGACCCTTTCTGCGGCGCCATGCGTGGACCGGACGTGATTGGGGTTGTTAAGAATCGATCAAGCTGGCGCGGCATGGTGCTCCACACAGAAATAATTTAAAAAAGTAGCCAAGTTGGCATGTCGGGGCAACCGGCCAAACGGTTGGGGTGTTACGGCGCAGTGCCGCCGCGGTACGAGCGACCGGCGACGTCGACTTCTCCGGCGAAACACGACGAGGGGATAAACAGCGCGCTGCCCACGCGCGGCTGCGGAACAGTGACGTTATACTATGCGTGTGCATGCGAGTGTACGTAGCAGTAGCAGTACGAGCTGTTCGGCGGCCTGCAGTTAGTTACTTACAGTCCTTGTAGGTGGCGAACGCGCCGCCTAGGCGCTTCTTCCCTATCCTTAGCGCCACCGTGCCGTCGCCGCCGCGCCGCGGGAAGACCGCCACCGTCCTAACCCGCACCCTCCCTGTATCATGACACCCAGACATATATATACAATCAGCTGAGTACCAGATCTTAGTTCAATTTTGCAGTCAATCTGCACTCGCAAGCAACTGCTTGTTCGTGATTGATATGATGTCTCACTCACCACAAGGCAAGCAGACCCTGAGAGTTGTGCCCTTCTGGATGCCATTGCTGATGCTCACGGCCATGGCGTTGCCGCTGCTGCTGTTGCCGATTCCCCTGAGGTCGGCTGCCCTCAGCTTCAGCGCCGTAGCTCCTCTCAGACCTGAAAGAAGCAGGAAAAGAAGAACGCGCAGATGTTATATCAAGCGGAGATCTTTGTTTCATAGTTTGCATCGCTCGAAGATAGAAACGTACATGTGGCGGCAGTGGCGGTGAGGGTGAGCAGCTCGGTGGAGGAGCGGCTTTCCAGGCCGCTCCTCACGGCGGACGTGACGCGACCACGGTTGGTGACGGCGATCTGGGCCGCCTCCGCGCACACGGTGGCCACCAGCGCCGCGGCGGACGCGAGGACCGGGCCCAGCCTCTTGTCATCGGCAGCAGCAGCGGCTGGCCTCAACTCGCACACCGACACGATGCCCGCTACCGCCGCGGCAAGCTGCGCGACCGACACAGCCGCGTGCGCCTGCGCCAAGTGCAGCCGGAGCTCGTCCCTCCGCCTCCTCCGCCGGCTTCCGGTCACCGGCACGAAGAACCCTCGCAGCATTGTCTTCATGTGCCCAACGTAGAGCTACGATATTTCCCCCCACACATTTTTGGTCAGTGAACAAAACAAAGTGAACACTGTAACAATCCCGACAAGACACCGACTGTCCTGTACTGTTTTATTACTGCAGTTCAATCTGCTCTACTATTTTCTGTTCGCTACACTGTGCCATGTTTGGGCCCTTCTGAGAGCGCGGAAAATTCCACCGTTCTAAACGAGGTTTTTGTTCTACAAACCTGGTTGGTATCTTATGCTGCGTCCTTATATTACTTACCCGTGTAGGTTGGGATAGCTTGTGCATGCGCTGTGAAGATATAGGCTTCCCACTGGCCAGAACGCCCTGTCAAGCAACGCAGGAATTGATAATCGTTCATATCAAGATATAAACTCCTGTAACAGCCGCAAGACGAGAGCCCAATGGATAACTTACCCATGTCTGATTGAGTAATTGGCTTCTTTCTCCATTGCTGAGGACCGTGTCAAGATTATTCTCTTCGTGTTTGTCTTTGTCTCCACCCAACTGGTCTGGCTCATGGTATTCAGATGATGATCCCATGCTCTTAAGTAGCACAAAATGAGTAACAGCAATTACAACAAAATCATAATCTTTACAAAAAAAAATAAGGAAATTTTTATTCTTATGCAATCATCATGTTTGTGTAACTCGATTAGAAAAATAATGGAGCAACTCGAGAGATAGATGTCGAAACTCGGCACTTAGTTGGTGAAAGTAGAAAAATAAAATGAAGCTGCGGTCCATGTAGATATCATACACTGGAAGAGAGCATTTGGAACAGATCCAAGGAGGAGGGGCTCCATGTCCGACAGAGATACTCCATTGCCTGCTCAGGGACGACCGGCACCTCCGCTGGATGGCAGCACTTATTAGAACGCCGAGATTTCTCTTTACAGCGGATTGCCGTCTTCTGCCCATCGATTGGTGTGCTCTCTGCCTGTTTGAACATTCAGCAAACGGCGATGGCAAAATGGTCACGGGGGAGGCTGAAAGAGAGGTGTAATAGCATGTTTCTGAAGTATTCACAGTCAACGACACAATAATCAGGCACTTAAAAGTCAACAGTTGAGATTTTTCTGAATTTTTCACAAGATGCATGCGGGTATGCCAAATGAATAAACGGTGCTGAAACTTATAATACTCGTGTAGCCTACTAATAGCCTTATCCCCTTTCCGTGCAAGTTTAGCTTCTATAGAGCTAAAATGATAAAATAATTTCATAGGCAAAGGATTTGCATCGTCACCACTTGACAGGACACCGAATGGCATCTCTGAAAGGAGGTCATCCCAAACTCCACTCCTCTCCTGAAATGATCCATCGCCGCCACTCGAACCGGGCTTGTGACTGCGCCAAGCGATACAACAGAATCAGATCAGTAAGAACGGTGTGATGAAGAACTATCACCCTGACACTACCTATTTATAATCGGGGGAGAGTTCTTGTCGTCCACTAAATGTGATATCAAAGTCCTACCTACAGTGTAAATCCTTCACTGTTTCGTGATTCGCCTTTGTTACTCTGGACAATCCACTACAAAACAACCAGTGGAGAACAATGGCAATTATTGAACCAAAAGTATTGCCTAATTGATTAAAGAGTCATACAGTATGATTTCTGAACTTTGTTTCATGTGGAAATCTGTTACTGAAGGGGAAAGCTAAGTCACTTCATATGTGTGGCTGATCACTGAAACTTTGCAAGTCTAGAATAGTTACAAACTCTGCGTGTCTATAATAACTACAAAACGAATATTATGCAAGCAATTTAAGGAGACTAATTTTGTAAGGAAAGAAACAAGCAGACAAACAAAGGAATAAGGACAGGAAGAAGTACAGCACTGGTAAGCACATGAAGCTTAACCGAAGATTGGCACCCCAGAGAAGAGGTTCTTACTCTAGTAGGAAGCCCTGGGTGCACTGATCTTGTGACACCTGCATGGCTTCAAGCCTTTATAATGCGAGAACACATACCCAGAAAAGCAGACATGCGGCACTTACAGTGCATTTAGGGGGCACTACGTAAGAAATCTAAATAGAGACAAAGATGGGCGACAAGCTAAAAGGAGTACGTCTTTGATAACTTTAAGAGAGACACGCCCACCTCAGCAGGGATCTCACGTGGCTCGGTTGAACGTAGAAGGATACACGTTACAATAAAGCCCATCTCAATCACGTAGGTATCCGAGACGCGCCCGCCTATCTGACAAACTAGAGACGCGCTTTCATTGAGCGCGACTCATATTTTTTTTTGTAACTGAGACGGACTTTCCTTGCCGGTCGTCTTCTTTCAGAATCGGATCCAGTTCGTCTCCCATACTCACCGGTCAGGCGCGTCTCCTTTTGTTATAGAAGCGCCCTCGTCTCCCATTCTCTCTATAGAGAGACGAGCTTTATATCGGTTCGTCTCGATTTTTGTTGCTCTTCTACGACCTCCCAGCTGTGGTAGAACAAGTGGCTACCAGATCTGCCCCGTTCTTGCTCTGTTCTTTCCCTCTTTCATTCTCAAAGTCTTGCGGTGATTATCAATGGATCTTAAAACAAAAGGGTTAGTCCTCTCTTCCTCTACTATTCCTTACTATCTTTTTACCTTTAGATCTTCTTTGATTGAAGTTGGCTTGCGGTGATTATTAGTGGCTTCAAATTTCTTTGATTTAGCTCTTCTTTTCTGTACGTAGATGTCATTGGATCGACGTTGGATGTATGGGTCGCGCCTTTGCAATGAATATATCCAAGGGGTAGATGCATTTATTGCTTTTGCGAAGAAAGATATGTTAGACAACATTAGAGGGACTATTTGTTGTCCTTGAAAACACTGCAAGAATGAGAAGAGATATCGCATAGATGAAGTGTTGAGGTCACATTTGATCACACATGGATTCATGGTGGATTATCGATGTTGGAACAAACATGGGAGGATGGGCTTAATGAAGCAGAGATGAGAGATTCATATCTGGAGAGGGAGGTCCTTACCAATGTCCAAGAAGATCACAACGAGGATGTGAACGAGCCAGATATATCAGGGTTCACCGATGACGACATTGAGTTTCAGTTGCATAACATAGAGGAGATGGTATGCAATGTCGAGAGACATGGCAGCGATGATCGGTACAGTAATGGTGAACTTGCAAATTACAAGAAGATGATTGAAGACTCGAAGAAGACATTGTATCATGATTGTGGGGCTAAGTACACCAAACTGTTTGCGATGGTAAAACTTTTTCAGTTGAAGGCAAGCGACAAATGGAGTGATTGTAGTTTTAAGGAATTGTTGACGCTCCTTAAGGACATGTTATCTCAAGGCAACACAGTCCCTACGACAGTTTATGAGGCAAAACAGAAAATCTGTCCACTGGGTTTGGAGGTGGAGAAAATCCACGCGTGCAAGAATGATTGTATTTTATATCGTGGTCCTGAGTACGAAGACCTCGAGAAATGCCCTATTTGTGGAGTGGACAGATTTAATCGTAGGAAAGACGACGGTGATGACGAGAACTTCAATAGAAGAAAAAGAGGGTCTAAAAAGGTGTTTTGGTACTTTCCTATCATTCCTCGTTTGAAGCGTTGGTTTGCAAACAAGAAGGAGTCAGAATTGTTGCGATAGCACAAAGAGAAGCATAAGCAAGATGCTGGAATGATAAGACATTCTGCTGATGCCACACAGTGGCAAAACATTGATTTACGACATCCTGAATTTGCCATTGATCCGATGAATATTAGGATCGCAATGAGCACCGATGGCATGAATCCTTTTTTGAACAGTAGCACACATAGCACATGACCAATTGTGCTTACAATTTTGTACATTTCTCCTTGGTTGTGCGAAAAACGGAAATATATTATGATGTGAGGACTGATACTGGGGCCACAACAACCTGGGAATAACATCGACACTTGTTTCAGGCTTCTGGTTGAAGATCTGACGCAGTTGTGGTACAACGATGGAGTGCAGACCTGGGATGACCACAAGCGTGAGTACTTTCGCCTCAAAGCCATTTTATTTGTGTCTGTTAGTGATTCTTCAGCGGCACATAACTTGTCCGGACAGAGTAAGAAAGTAGATTGCGGATGTCCATATTGTTTGAGAGAAACAGACTCACAGTACTTGAGCGAGTCACAAAAAATAGTGTACATGAGACATCGATGCTACATTCCAATGAAGCACCCGTTTTAGAGTATAAAGCATAATTTCAATGGTGACACTGAGAGGAGGCATCCTCCACCTCACATCACGGGTCATGAAGTCTATGAAATGGTCAAGGATATCCATGTCATCCTTGGTAAGCGGAAAAGGACTGCCAAAAATACTAGCGAAGATGACATGTGGAAGAAGCAATCGATTTTTTGGGAGCTACCGTATTGGAAAGACTTAGACTTCTGTCATTCGATTGATGTGATGCATGTTGATAAGAATGTGTGCGAGATCCTACTCGGAACATTGCTTAACACGGATGGGAAAACTCGGGACCATGGACATGCACGGGCAGATCTAAAGAAAATGGGAATTAGGCCTGAGTTATGGATCGATGACTCGGTAAAAGGAACGGAGCTACCCACATCATGCATCACCCTTTCAAAAAATGAAAAAAATAGAGTTTTTGTGGGTTCTTGAAAAATGTGAAAGTACCATCCGGCTACTCGATGAACGTCTCAAGGCTTATTTCATTTCCAGATCTAAAAGTAGCTCCCGATGTGAAGTCTTATGATTACCATGTATTGCTTACGCAGATGATTGCTGTTGGAATTCGAAATATCCTACCGGTCAATGTTCGGGAGGCTATAATGAACTTTTGCTTTTTCTTCAATGCAATTGGTAAAAAAGTACTATGTGAAGAAGATATCGAGTCATTGGAAAAAGGCACTATGAAACTTTATGCTTCCTTGAGATGTATTTTTCACCTGCCTTTTTTGACATCAGCGTCCATTTCACAACTCATCTTATTAGGGAGATAAAGCTACTTGGCCCTATGTTCCTTCACCAGATGTATGCTTACGAGAGATTCAACGGTATACTGAAGTCCTTCGTTAGAAATCGAGCTTACCCTGAGGGCAGCATGGTACAAGGATACTCTACAGAGGAATCTGTGGAGTTGGCTCTAAACTACACTGACCCGGGTAACCCTATTGGTGTTCCCAAGTCTCGTCATGAGGGGGGACTCACAGGAAAAGGGATCATTGAGAAGAAGGCTATAACTCCAGATTCACATTTATTCTTCTGCACTTATTTCCACATGTTGCAACACATGTCCATCGTGACGGAGTATCTTGATGAGCATAAGGAGGTGGTGCTTAGAGACAATCCTGGGCGCAATGAATCATGGTTAGCAAATGAACACAGGAGAAAATTCATTGGCTGGCTCCGGGATCAGATTTCTCACTCATCGGATACTCAAACAAGTGAGTACCTAAAAAAGTTGGCTCGTGGTCCTATATTCACAGTTATTACATATCAAGGGTACGACATAAATGGATACATGTTCTACACTGTAGAACAAGATAAGAAAAGCACGTATCAGAATAGTGGTGTCCGTGTTGATGCTTATAATGCTGCAGGCCAAGACAAAGACATGTACTATGGTAAAATACAAGAGATCTGGGAGCTTGACTTTCAAGGATTCAAGATTCCTCTTTTCTGTTGCAACTGGGTTGATGGAATCAAATGTGTTGTACAAGACAAGTACGGTTTCACTAGCGTTGATCTTAACCGTCAAGGATATAAGTGGGAGCCTTTCGTGTTAGCAGAACACATTTCTCAAGTGTTCTATGTTCTATACACAACAAATAAAAGACTTAAGGTGGTTATACATAGAAAACGACGAATTGTCAGAGTCGAGAATGCCGTCGATGAGGAAGAGTTTGACCAATTTGATGAGATTCCTCCTTTTGTCACCTCAATGATCAAGCTAAGAATACCATCGGCCAATGAACATCCTTACTTGCAGAACGATCACCATGAAAAAGTCAAGAATTTCAAAAAACCAAGACCACAAGTAAAGTACCAAATTGATTGTGTGTAAAAATGTTCAAATATGTTCAAATATGGTCAATTGAGTGAAAAATTGACTCCCATTTAGATATTTGTGTGATATATGCTCAAATGTGTGAAAATGTTGCCATTTGAGTGAAAATTTGACTTTCATTGGTCATATGTGCTCTGTTTCTTATGGAGAAGTATTGATGTCTTGTGTTCTATTTCTTAAGGAAGCACTACTGAATGTAGCACTTGGTTCCCCCTAAAAAATGGGATAGTGATGTGAGACGTTCCTCACAACGGCACGTCTCTCAGGCAAGAAAATGTGAGACGTATTTTCAAGAAGAACGTCTGACTTAGACTTTACCTAAAAAGATACTAAAGTGTTGCGAGAAGCACCTCACAAAGGCGCGTCTCTCAGACAAGATTAATGTTTGACGCGTTTCCAAAAAGAGCGTCTCCGATTTAGACTCTGTCTAAAAAGATACTAAAGTGATGCGAGGCATCCCTCACAAAGGCGCGTCTCTCAGGCAAGAAAATGTGAGATGTGTTTACAAAAGCCTGTCTCCAATTTATACGCTTTTGTTATTTATATTTGGCATGGTCCCACATGTCATCGACAATGAGGTCAGAACGCTTCGAATTCTATGCCCGAATGGCATTATGGCAACAGACGCACATTAATTAACAAGAAAAGAGACACGCTTTCCTAAAGTGAGACGTGCTTAGCGGTGGCTCGTCTGAGGCGTGTCTGCAATAGTTGCCCTAAGGTACTTTTAGCTCTCTCGCACGCTCTCTTCGCAACACGTAGCACTACTTTTTCACTTTTCGCGCGCGCTGATCACTTCTTGCCCTAGAAACCGTCGATGTGTCGAGCTTTCCCCAGAGCACGCCGCCGCGTCAGTCTGCTTCCCCGGAGCTCGTCGCCGCCTTGACACTGCCCTTAGGTACTTTTAGCTCTTTTGCACACTCTCTTCGCAACACTTAGCACAACTTTTCACTTTTCGCGCGCGCTGATCACTTCTTGACCTAGACACCACCGTTGCCTCGTCCCCTTCCTCGGAGCACGCCGCCGCGTCGGTCCGCTTAGCCGTCTTGACACTACCTTCTTGATCATTGTCGCGCTGCCGCTATCGACCCTCGACTCCCCGTCGACCAGCTTGGCACGGTCCTAATAAGGTTAGTTCGCACTTTGGTTTGATTCCAAATGGTCCATAGAGTATTACGCTTGGCACATAATCTTTTTCTTATTAAGGTACAAATGCCATGAGAAGATTTGCTCCCTTATGTGACCATTTGTGCAAATGTGACTGAAATTTGATATTGTTTTACAGGATTTCAATATTTTTTGTGAATTTGAAGATGTCACAGTCGGAGCATAAGCAACACATTGAAGAGGAGGCTTAGTAGCAGACACATGAAGAGATGCATCTGCCTCTGGTAACACAAGAAAGAAAAGGTCGCGGACGACATGGTCGACAAACGTTATGACTGTTGATGAGTCCAACGATGAAGGCGTACCTCTGGACCATGATGTAAATACAAGACTTTCTAGAATTTGTGGTCTAGCTGCTCGGGAAAGGGAGCCGCTAAACCTGGAGAGATTCGATCACTTGACCGAAAATTGAAAGGATGAACTCTTCGAAAGCTCTATCCAACCATATGTTCAATATCCGAAACATAAGAAACAGAAGGGGAATAAGCTAGCTATGAAGATGATCTCTCATGCATGGAGGATCTACAAAAATAAGCTTCGTGAGTTTGCTAAGAATCGTGAAACCCTCTTCCATAAGTATCCATATGTGTCAGAAGAGGACTGGAGGAGATTTGTTGAAAAGTACGAATCACAAGAATTTGCCAATAGCAGTGAACATATGAAGTGGCTCCGATTGCAGAACAAGCTTGACCACCACCTTCGCAACACCGGTTATGACAGTAAAAAAAGGATATGGGAAGAACATGATTCAACATTGGCCCTGCTAGGTGTTTAGAATCCATACGACAGTTTCAGTGGACGGCTGAAACCATTTATGCATGCTCGTTCACAACTGTCTGAGTCAGGCTGTATCACCTTCTGTAGCTCGAGCACTGCAAACGTCACTCAAAGAGCCTAGAACCTGAGCATCTAATAGTCAAATGGTGAGAGGCAAAATAATGCCCTCATCAAGGCCCTGTAAAGATTGGAGCAACGAGGCTGTGTTCGTGGTGTTTCCAGTAAGTTGACCTGGAGGGAGGGTTTTTCGGAACACAAAACTACTTATCGGAAGCGGAAAACGGCCTCAACATCACAGTTGACGTCGAGGAGCTAAAAACATAGCTGAGAAGGTAGCTCCTAGGAGACGTGAAGCAAATGATAGAGGGAGCAGGTATACCAATCCCTGACGCGTTTTTCAATGACGATGAACGTAGGAGCAGCTTTGCTTCTACAACAGCTGGGGTGGACAACCATAGGAGGATCTTCAGGCACCAGCGTCTGGACCTTAAATTGAACCAGACACGATAGATAACTTGGCTCAGCCAACAACATGTAGCCTTCTACTAATGGTCGGAGGAATCGCTCAAATGGAGGTGAGGAGAGGGCTAGTGTATCCCGATCAGACCATGTTTGACAACATTCAGGTGGACACAACATCCTATGCTGTGGTCAAGGTGGACATGTTGCATGAAAATACAAAAGCCTGGAGCTCTAAGTGCCACCGAACGATACAACACTTTCTATGTGGGATGTTGTTACTAGAAGTTCCGTGGAGACAGAGACTTATTGTTGTTGACCCAACAGCAGCAGCAACAGCTTCCGCGTCGACCGCTTCAATGTCTCCTGAGGCACGTCTGCTTATGCATCCAAATCCAAAACAGATGGATCTATCTCCAATTCCAGAGCTATTGTTGCCTCCAGTTATAGAGAAGCAGCAGAAGTTTCCAATTGGAGAGCAATTGCCTCTAGTTACAGAGAAGCGGCATTTGTATCCAACTATAGAGCTGCCGCATAACTCTCCACTTGAAGAGCAGCTGCATCAGTCTCCACCTCGCACTCGAAGTGCCCTGCACCCTACAATTGATCAGCCACCGGCAAATCCGGCGAAGAATGTACGTGCCAATAAGGGTCTGCCGCAGCGGCGATTATCGTCGAAGGAAGGTTGGAAGAAACCAATGAAAGAGTCGGAACCTAACCCGAGGGCGTCGAAAGCTACGATGCATGTAAACCCAAAGTATGAACTCGGAAAGCCGATGCTAACTGCGGCCGCACTCAAACAAGTTCCTAAACCTTGTGTTCAGCTTCATCAATACTACATGAAAAATTGCAAAAAGTGTGATACCATACTAGTGTCATTGAAGGATAAACACTTTCTCTTGGGTGATGGCGCTTTTGTCATCTCATAATCCGATCTCTATGATCTTTTCAACCTTGACACGTTGGATATCTCCCTAATACGCTGCTTTGCATTGTAAGTCTCCTCAAAAACTAGGTTTTTTAATACATACTCAATACAAGTGTTATATGTGACAAATTTGGCATTTTGTGTATAGGTACCAACAACAACATGCTCATCATAACACGCGAAACTTGTCTGCTGCATATCTTGACCCGCAAGCAGCGGCAAAACCTCTTCTGCAAACGGCGAAGGGCAGAAAGAAGTTATTCAATATTTTGTGAAGGCAATGAAACAATACAGTGATAAGGACATCCTAGTCCTACCGTTCAACACGGGTAACCATTGGGTAACCATAGCAATATCTACATGGTACGACCAGGTCTGGTACTGTGACTCCTCAAGACCGACAGATGAAAAAACTGGCGAGCGAAAGACCCGATCATGGAATGATATCTCTTCCATTATTGACGAGTAAGTTCCTTCTTCACATTAGTTTCGTTGCACTATAATCTTACATTAACTGTGAATATTTTTGTTTAGAACTTTTGGACAAGTAAAAGGAAAATGCCGATAGCTTACACATCATACTGCATTCGACGTCCCACAACAAGTTCCGGGCAACACATGCGGCTTCCACGTCTGCATACACATGACTTTATTTGGAGAGAAACCTAATTGCAATGTATGTGTAAGTGCATTTATTTTACTTTATTACTAATCTTTTGCTAAATCTCATTTTATCGTGTGGCAGGACTACAGACCTATCTTAAGGAACGCTTAACATCGTAGCCTTGAGCAAGTTAGAGACGTCCTATGCAGGTTTATTTTTTCTGAAATCATTAATTCAAACGGAGAATTTCATTACCCAATAGAGGATTAGGTGACACTTTGTGTAATTAGTTACATGTTAAGCTGGATGAACAGGGGAATTCTGTGTAAATAGTTACTTGGTAACCACGATTTACACTTGTTAATATTTGATTGGTCAATGTGTGTACATTTTGTTAGTATTTGATTAGTTATATGTTAAGCTGGATGAACAGGGGACATTTGGCTACATATGTTTCTATATGTGTATGTTGCTAACACATGCAATGCGGCTGCCGAATCCTGACTAGCTTCAGGATGCAGTCGAGAACCAAGATAATCAGGAGTGGGGTACCTAACAGGAGACATGCGTCTAGTAGAGAGCGTCTCCTGTTAGTGCCGCACTGAACTTGCCTGTAAAGAATCTGCAACACGCTGTAACAGAGGATGTCTTGGATTATCTAAATAAAGGAGAGACACTTCCTTATAGCACGTCTCAGATAAGTCAACAAATGTGCGACAGGTTGTTATAAAGAACGTCTCGGATCATTCAAAATATCTGGGATGCACTGCATTAGAGCGTGTCTCTCATTCAGAATGATGGACGACGCGCGCCTCGCGCGTCTCCAATGACCTCGTAGAGCACGTCTGTTATGACTCAGTCAAAGAAGACAAGCTACCTTTGAGCGTGTGTCCCACCAAGTCTGATCAGCGACACGTCTTGCCGCCCGTCTTTGATGACAACGTAATGCGAGACGCAACCTTCTTTGTTCGGACACGTCTCGTATGAGTCTTTCTTATGTAGTGGGGGAAATTTCTCTGCAGTACTGCTGCAAACCTACTTATATGCAGCACCTTTTAGATCTCCGCCACCTATCCCAGCACAGATCATAAAGCGGCTTCCGCAGCAACGCGCACCATCGGCTCTGAGGGACGAAACGCTCAGCGGGTCGCTCTCGCCTGCATTCCATCGGCTCCGCCGCTTCCAACGCACGAATTTGTTCCGGCCAGTGAGGACTCTCGATTACATGTACGCCTCTCCTCCTAGCCCACGGCCATGCTGCGTCCTCTCCGCGCGCGCGTTCTTCAGAGTCCGCGGACTTGCTGCGCCCTGCCACTTGCATCTGTTCCTGTTTTGCAGCCGGGGTCCGCTTTTGCAGCAATGTACCAGGAGAATCAAATTTGATTTTGTTGCATGCGCCATGCTGATTTGCTCCTTTCGTTCCGGTGGCATATTTAGAAAAACGGAATCAGAGAATTTTCCAACATGAGCTCTCTTATATTCAAGTCGTTAGTTTGGCAATGTCTGACATCGACCTTCATTCTGCTTCTACACTTGCCCCTCCTTAGCTCTTTCTTTTATACCGGCTGTTCTACTTCTGTACTACTTAGGATGTAATTTGCTCTCATCTCCTTAATGGATGACAGTGCTCCTGCTCTTTCTTAAAAAAAATGAGATGAACAGCCAGCCGCACAGGACTAGCAGTCAGCTATTACATTCATAAATCTAAAACTTAATCTCTGAAGGAAACCTAAAATCCCTGAATTTGAGGTAAGTAATCCCGTGGCTGTTTGAACGAGTCAAGGAGTGAGGTCCATCCACAATGGTCCATGTAACACCCTAACATTTGAAAACCTTTTAATTAAAATTTCAATCATATTAGTGTGCATTTAGTTTGTGTATTAGTATGCTATTTTAAATTTAAACGCGCTAGAGAACGTCTGAATTTAAAAACAAGAAATCAAATCAAAAGAAACTAGAAAAGAAAAAGAAAAGAAAAAACCCGCATGGGCCAAAACCCGCTCGCGGTCCATCTCCCCTTTCCCCTCTGCGCCGGCTCAACCCGCACTGCTTTCCCTCTACCCCTCTCTTCTTACTCTGACCGCCCGGCCCCGCGCTGTCAGCACCTTCTTCTCCACTCAACTCGCCCCCGATCCTCGCGTCGCACCCACGTTCCCCACTTCTCGGATCCGCGCCCAAAGCTCGAGTGTGGAGAGCGCACCTCAATCGCAGACTCCGCCGCACTTTAAAAGAGCGGCCACCCCCATTTTCTCTCCTCCCCCGAGCTCTCAAACCTTAGCCGCCTCTGTTCACAGTATGTCGCCAGTGTTCCCGCCGAGTCAGTCGCATTTCCTTCCTCGTTCTTTGCCTAACGTGTTCGCCGCACTCTCAGGAACACGCTAGACAAGTTTGCTAGGGGAGATTTCTATCGCACTGTCGGTTTCGTCGACCACCGGAGAGTTCCCGCCGCCATTCCCCGTTGCATCGCTCAACTAGCCGTCGCGCGCACCAATCTAACTGCCCTATCTTGTGTGCGACACCCTCCGCAGGCTGCCAGACGTCTTCATTGGTCAGGATTGGAGCTGCATTGCCAGAATCGACCTTGCCGACGAGCTCTGCCACCTTCTTTCATCGTCGACTCCCCTCTGCACCTCTCCAAGTCCCGATATCGCCTCCAGTTAGTTCGCATCGTCTCCCCGTTCGTTTCCCCGCACCTAGATCTAAGTATTAGGGTATAATTTCGGTGATTTTGCGGTTTTAGGCGAGATCGTTGCCGTAGGCTGCTGTGCGCCGCCACGCGCAGCGCTGGTGCCGGTTAGGGGCGACGTGGCTGAATAAGGGTCGTTGCATAAAAATTGAAATAAATGCAGAAAAATGAATAAAAACTTATAAAATTCAGAATAAATATTTAGAAAACTTAAAAATATATTTTATTCCTGTTTAAATTAAAATAATTCATTTTAGCCACTAAAATTATATAGAAATTATATTTAATTGATGTTTATTAATATAAAATTATTTTAAGCCTAGAAATAAATAACACATTACATTGAAAATTATTTAATGTATTACTTTAATCTGAAAGAATATAATAATAATAAATAATTATATTTTGATGTAGGAAAATCCCCAAAAATGTGTATTAGGCATAAAAATAAATATAAAAGTGGTATAAAATGTCAAAACACATTTCCAACACATGGGGATTCACATTTTAATGAATACCATTAAATGACTACTGCACATGCATAGTAAATCTCTCGTTGGTATGTAGTTGCGTCGATTTTTGTGATTGTGTGCATACTTGTGTTTTAGCATTGTATGTTAGTACTTATTTTATGTTATTTACTTCGAGTAGACCCAGTTTTCGAGCTGAAGATCAACTTCCAAGACCTTCAGTTCAACAATCACTTCGAAGGAGGCAAGTGCCCTTGACCATCTTGCATATTTTGTAAGGATTTAGTTAGTTGCATGTTAATTTAATATGAATTCTATGATTATCATGTTACTTTACCTTATTACTTTGTCGCTTGGAGTATGGAAGGGTGGTATTTGGGATTTACTTTACGCTTAGCCATGAAAAATAGATGGGTGGGAAAACAATGATCACATTTATTACTTATGACATATGATATTGGAAAATAAATTGTAGTAAATAGGAATCTGGCGGCTTGGTTTGTTTGGTATGGTGCAGTACGCACGAGACCCAGTATTGGGATTTGAACCTTGTTGGATTCTAAAGACCGGTTTATCGAGTAGTCACTAAGCTATATTGTATCGCCACAAGACTGAATATGGGGCAACATGGTCAATTAATTAGGCCACTCCCGGTGTAGTGCTGGGGATTGGATAGTGCGGAGAATTAGTTCAGAGAAATTGCCTCGAGATCTGCATGGCTCAAGAGAGGGCAACTGGGGTGTTGAGACGCAGTTATCGGCTCATACTTTTGAAAAGGGGCGAAACCTCAGAAGGTTAGCACGCGTCGAGAGAACCTTTGTAAATACCTTGTAGTGATCTCCTGGTCGCACATCTACAAAAGTGTGAAATGTGGTTGATCACCACTGGCAACAGGGAGGTTTACTTAGTCCATCTGGCAATAGGGGATGAAATCACGACTTGTGGGTAAAGTATACATTCTCTGCAAGTATTGGCAAACTGTCATGACAGTCGTGCTCGCGGACAAGAGCGATTTGGTGTCAAATTCATAATTAGTACATGGTTGGGATGATGGTTGAGATTTATGGTTAGGATTACATGTGGTCTATTACTTCTTATTCCTTATTTTTACTAAAAATTTTATTGGATGTATTCACCTAGTTATAGTTTGCTTAACGAAAGCTAAGGTATAGGTACTGCATAGTGAATAAAGCCATTATGAACCTTCCTTGATGTAGTCTCCATGTCATCTCTTTTCCCACACTTGCTGAATACTCTATGTGCTCAAAGCACTTCCCTCCCCCTCCAGACTATCAAGAAGAAGCAGTGAACGAAGAGTTCTACGCTGACCCGGAGGAGATGTTCTAGGCGGGTGTTCCCTCGTGCAACTACCTGTGGATTGGATCGATCATCACGCTGCTACTACCTATTTACTTATCTATGTATTTGCTTTTTGTAGTTTTATTTGAGACCCGCAGGTCGTTAATGTAAGACCTATTTGTAATTTGAACATGGCTTCTATTATGACACTATTTACTTTTCGTCTACACATGTATGATTAAACTGATCCTGGCATACATGTAAAATGCATCTGGTTAATTTGTTTGGACCAGGTATGACAAAAGTGGTATCAGAACCGTGTTACCCGTAGGACGCAAGAGTAGATAGTGATGGACGTATTAAGGACTATACTATTTTCTCTAAAAACTATTTTACAAAAATTATTGGTGCTTCTTCCTTTGTTTTACTACTTTTTCTTATATTTGCCTTGATTTATTGGAGTTCTCACACTCTTCTATTTCAAATTTTGTATATGGCACACTGTAAGCACACTGTGTGTAAGTACACTAGAGGGCGCGTGCCCCGTCATGCACTAGCTAGGTGTTCGGTGCCGTTTGCCCCTCATAGGGAGGCAGTGATCTACTCCACCGGCCAGGCTGCAGTTGATCTGTGCCGTCGTCTTTGTGCTCTCCTTCGTGCTGCTGGCTACGGACCCCACCGACTCTACTTGAGCTACACCACCACGAGAGTCAGCGCCCCCACCAGGACCGAGTGGGCGTACCAGCTAGCTAACTTCTATGACTATGAGCTTCTGAGGGTCCACTACTCACCTACATGTAGGAGCTCCCACAGTCGGCCGAGGAGGACACAACGTGGGAGGCCACTACTTTTTGGAGCCACACGCACCATCTCCGCTTGGAGTACCCCGCGCACACCTACACGCCCCAACGCATGAGCGGCTCTGCCGACTTTGTGGGACGTGCGGTTGAGGGTTCGCTTTATCTCTTCCAGTCGGAGCGTCTTATTGAGGACGCGATCGAGCTGTCCGTACAACTCCAGCGCTGCCAGCAGGTGTTGCAGGACTTTTGGGAGCTCAATGACCGGAAGGACCAGATCATTCGGTGCTACCGGAGGATCACTCGCCGAGACCCCGACCTTCCGTGCTACGCCTCTGACAGAGATCCTTGGTGCCCTGACTCCCCCAACTGTCGTGACCCTCGGTGTTACCCGAGGACGACCACACGTGGGCCACCTCCACCAGCTCCACCTGCTCCACTAGCTCCAGCTCCCCACCCGCTCCACCTGCGTCACCACTAGCTGCACCACCTGCTCCTGCGTCACCCGCACACGTGTCACCACCAGCTTCTCCACTAGATGCACCACCTGCTCCTGCGTCGCCCATTCCTGTGACACCCCCAGCTTCTCCAACCACTCCTACGTCACCACTCATCGCTCCACCTACTCCTGCTTCACCTGTTCCCGCACCACTTGTTGCTCCACCACCTACTTCTGCACTACCGGTCCTCGAGATCTTCAGTAGTGAGTTTGTCGGGAGCACTCCTGGTAGCGGCGACGAGGACCCGGAGGAGTTAGAGTACTCCTCAGCTTCACCCGATGATTCAGGACAGGACTTCACCCAATAGGGAGTAGGGACGATGAGTAGACACATCTAGTGTTCTGAGTCGTGTTATCTTTGTTTTAGATTTGCTTTCCATCAGTGTGTGTTCGATGTGAGTTGTGGAATGCTTAGGCATCTTATCCACAACCGCATCCCTTGCTTTGCTTATTAGACTGTGCGGTGGGAGTTGTGGAATGCTACGACAACTTTTCCACAACCTCATCATTTGCTTAGTGGATTTGCATTTCCCATTTTATTATTTGTTTTTTTGCATATAGTTGGGATCGTATAGTTGTCTTCTATTTCTCTCCCCTGTTATTCTAAAACCCCGTTGTTCCAAATATCAGATGGTTGGCTATGGTAGGGGTCGTGGACGTGGCGTCCCCCTTAACAATGAAGAGGCTAAAGGTTCCCCACTCCCAGGATGGAACGGAAGAGGTGAACGTGGTGCACCAGCAGCCAACCAGCTTCAGCATTTGATGGCCATGCAAACCTAGATGCTCCACAACTTGACCCAGATAGTAGCCAACATGCAGCAAGCCCCACCACCACCACCTCCACCTGCACACTAACTTCCTCCACCACCACCTACAAGACCCAGATCCCATCTGAGAGACTTCCTAAACACCCAACCACCAACATTTGCCACTGCCGTTGAGCCCATAGAGGCTGATGACTGGCCGAGGACCATTGAGAGCAAGATCAGGATAGTTCAGTGCGAGGGGAATGAGAGGGTGCTGCTAGCCTCCCACCAGCTCCATGAACCTATTGCGGATTGGTGGAGTGCCTTCACTAAAGCACACCCTAACCTGGAGAACATCACCTGGGATGAGTTCAGGCGTAGCTTCAGAAACCACTTTGTTCCTGAGGGTGGAATTGAAGCTAAGTGTGACGAATTCCTCGTGCTAAAGCAAGGCCGCATGAATGTGAGGGAGTATCTGAACAAGTTCACTCAATTGTCTCGTTATGCACCTGGTGATGTTGATACTGATGCGAAGAAACAGTTTTGCTTCAAGAATGGGCTGGACAAAGAGCTCAAGTTTGCCATGTCCTCTAGTGACTATGACAGCTTCCAGAAGCTAGTAGACAAGGCTTTCACTATGGAGAGAACCTAGAAGGAGCTTAAGGAAGATGAGTGCAACAGGAAGGTAGTTCATGGGCAGCCCTCTGGTAGCAATGTTTGCCCCCGCTTTGCCCCCCAGAACATGGTACCTATGAATCACCCTATGAGTTCTTACCCTGGCCAAAGGTACCCTAACCCCGGATACAAGCCACCAACTCCATACCACCAGCCACAACACCAGCAGATGCAACCACCTCGCCACCAAGCACAAGCACCTCACCCAGCAGCTCCAGCACCTCGCCTTGGAGGCTAGCCGTAGCAGAACCAGCAAGGTGGTAATAGAGCCCAAGGTAACAACGCAGTGGTGCAATGCTACAACTGTGGTTGGATGGGACATTACTCCACTCGTTGCTCGAAGAAGCTACTGCAACCCACTACTCGTGGAAGGGTCAACCATGTGGCACTTGAGGAAGCACACAATGCACCAGATGTGGTTGTTGGTACGTTCCCTGCCAATTCTCATCTAGCTACAGTGTTGTTTGATTCTGGTGCTACACATGCATTCATATCTAAGGAATTCATGAGAAGGCATGATATGGTGGTTGCATATGATGACACATCAGTTTATAGTTCACTCCCTGGAGGGGAAATGATAACACGACAAGTATGCCCTAATGTAAGGTTAGACATAAGGTGGTAGCCTTCTCAGCAAACCTCATTGTCCTTGAATCTCAAGGATTGGACATTATCTTAGGGATGGATTGGTTGACAAAATACAATGGGGTGATTCATTGTGCAACCAGGATGGTGTGTTTGACACATTCTGATGGCACCAAGGTTGAGTTCAGTCCTGACCCAACTCTGGTGTCGAGAGTCCAAATTAATCAAGTTGAGGGTGTAAAAGAGATCAAAGTTGTCAGGGAGTTTCCAAATGTATTCCTTGAAGAGCTACCTGGTATGTCACCTGGTCGGGAGATTGAGTTCATTATCGAGCTTATGTCTGGGACAACTCTGATATATAAGAGGTCATACCGAATGGATGCCAAGTAGCTAGCAGAACTGAAGGATCACATTAAAGAGCTATTGGATAAAGGATATATCTACCCTAGCTCATCACCTTGGGGTGCTCTGGTCATATTCATATCGAAGAAGGATGGCACCCAGAGGTTATGTGTGGACTATCGTGCTCTCAACACAGTCACTGCCAAGAACAAGTACCCACTGTCAAAGATTGAGGATCTGTTTGATCAATTGAGAGGAGCTTGTGTATTATCCAAGATAGATCTTCATTCTGTATATCACCAGTTGAAGATTCGCACGATGGACATACCCAAGGCAACCTTAGTCACCGGATATGGACTTTATGAATAGACTGTCATGTCTTTCAGGTTGCCCAACACTCCTGCCTACTTCGTGTACCTCATGAACAAGGTGTTTATGGAGTATTTGGATAAGTTTGTGGTGGTACCAATCGATGACTTCTTGATATTTTCAAAGAATGAAGAAGAGCGTGAGGAACATCTGAGGTTGGCACTACAGAAGCTTTGACAACATCAGTTGTACGCTAAATTCTATAAGTAAGAGTTCTGGTTGAAGCAAGTGTCATTCTTAGGACATGTCATATAAGAAAGGAGGAGTAGCAGTAGATCCAGGTAAAGTGGCAGGTATTCTCAAGTGGAAAACGCCAGCAAATGTGGGAGAAATCTGAAGTTTCTTGGGAATGGCTGGTTACTACTGGCGATTCATTGAGGGGTTTTCAAAGATCTCTCATCCGCTAACCAGGCTACTCGAGAAGGAAGCTAAATTCAAGTGGACACTAGAATGTGAAGCGAGCTTCGCCGAATTGAATAAGAGGTTTATCACTTCTCTAGTGTTGGTCATGCCATATATGCAAAAGGAGTTCTCAATCTATTGTGATGCTTCCAGACAAGGACTGGGATGTGTTTTGATGTAAGAAGGACATGCAGTGTGACGCCCGATTCCGGAAACTGAACCAAGCTAACGCATATGTGTGCCCAGGATGTTCAACACACATACACAAGTGATTCACAAATGATAAACAGATAATTACCACAACTCAAATTATTAAATAAGTACTCTTATTACATAATTCATTATATCCTCGAATACAAGCTCTAATAGATATTAATGATGCGTTTAACTAAAGCAGCGGAAATAAACTAATTAAACAACTAAGCAACTAAGATAAAGGGATAGCGCAGCTCCAATAACACCACAGGCAAAGCTGACGGTAGACACGACCTAGAACTCCGCATTATCACCATTAAACTCACAATTCTGACCTGCAACTGTTGGGGGGGATTGCAAGAGTGAGTACATGTCGTACTCAGCAAGTGTGGAAAGTATGACATGTGGCTGATTCAAATGATGACAATAATAATGGCTAAGTGCTGAAAAGTACAGTAAAACCATTTGGAAAAGCAATAAATCATATTTATGTGAAGTAAACCCATCATAAACCATGTAACCATCATAATACCAGTCCATAAATCACCATTACCAATAACCATAATCAATGTCATAAACCATAATTTCATCCATAACTATAACCATAACCATAACATAATATCAACCATAACCATTACCAAACCATAACCATTCCAAATCCCAATTTCCCTCTAATCATGGAAGTTGTCCAGGTGCTCATAACCGGGAGCACGGCTATCATGATAGTTTTAATTAACTCTGCAGAGTTTGTACCTCTTTACCCACGTGTTTGTGATTTCATCACCCGTCGGCGACTAAAGAACCTCCCTTATGCCAATTACACTTCCTTTGGTGTACAGCCAGGATATCACAAAATAGCCTTTACAAAGGGATTACTAGCCTATTCAGACCCCACTGAGGTTTCACCGGTGGCGATGCCTCCAACTGAGCACATCTTCAACCAAGGGCCCCCTCTTGAGCCATTCGGATCCCAGGGTAGTCCCACCAATCATCAACAAACCCAATCCGACTACCCCTTCCCCGAGCATCCACAATGGTCCAAACAGCACTAGCAAAGCCCTAATTAATCAGCTAGGCCGCACCCATACTTGGCCTCATGGTGGCACTGTAGTCTTGGCTTATTCTCGCATGAACTGGTCCTTAGATCTAAAGCAAGCAAACCACCATAACATCCAACCCATCCACATACCAGGCTTGCTTAGATCACCCATCGTATTGACCAGTTCACATTAACCAGAATATCATTGGTGCATAATTAAGTGTGTAGTGTTGTTTGCCATCCCAATTAATTAAGCGAAGCAAAAAGGTAAAAACCCTTCCCGACTCTCTACCATAAATTCCAGGTGACAAGGATGGCCAAACAAAACTAGTAAACTTCCTACCATAGGATTCCCATCAATTTGACATAAGCATGCAAGTTCGCAAACAAAACATTTAATAAAACAGGATCAATATGCTTCAAGGACACTTGCCTTGCTCCGGCGGATAGGGCTGCTCAAGCACTTCGAAATCTTGATTCTGAAAATCCTCGTACACGATCTCTTGAGCACTTCCCTCTACTCGTGATCACACATACAAGAAACATATACAATCAACATAATGCACACAAAATAATCAACATGCAATGACATGTATGCATGCACAATTCAATAATTAATTTACTACAGTTGTTTAATAATTAGATGCAACTAGTTCATACGTGTTCATATGAGTTTACGGGGGTTTTAGGGTGGATTAATGCTGCTGAAAATAAAATTATGACACAACTACGATCAAACTACGCCTATTAGGTTCAATATGATCGTTAAAATTCGCATCGGAAACATGGCCTACCGTAGATGTGATGGCTTCGATGATCGCGAGATGGGGGCAATGCGTAGACGAAGTAGATGCGTCCTCCGGCGGCACGACGATGGCGACGCGATGGCGACGATCTCCGGCGGACGGTGGCACCCTCCTCTTTTTCCCCTCCTTTTTCTCCCTTTTCTTCCCTGCGGCACAACTCCTGGTGCTTCTTTTTCCCTTAACCCGGCGGCTAGGGTTTTCTTTTCTCAGATCGGGAGACTTTACGGAAGATGGGTCGGTATTTATAGGCGGGGGACGCGATCGGCAGTCTCCCGATCGGTTGCGGTCAACGCCAGGCGCGCAAGGCATCGGGACCGGGATTCGCGGCGGGTGGAGGGAGTCGGCGCGATGCGTGGGAGGGATGGGGCCCGGGAGCAGGCGGGAACCGCGCGGTAGGCGCGCGCGTCGGTTGCGGGGCTGCGGGAATCGCGCGTGGGGGGGGGGGGGGGGGGAATTGCGGGGTCCAGGCGCTACTGCGGGATCGGGGCGGGGCGGCGGGAGTGTCGCGCGGGCGAGCAGGGCCCAGGGGGCATGGCGCGTGCGGGGTGGCGGGAAGCGAGAGGCGGGAGCGGGAGGCGGGAGGCAGGGTTTTCGGCGGGGGCGGGCGCGGGAATCGGGGGCGCGTGCATCGGGCGGCGGGGCGTGGGGTGGGGCCCGGGAGGCGCAAGCGGCGGTGGGGTCGGGGCCCAGCGGGAGCGGGATGGCAGGTGCGGGAGCGCCAGCGGCGGGCGCGGCTGCGGTCCCGTGTCGGCCGGGGGCCAGGCAGCGGTGGGGCCCAGCGCGGGGCCAGCTGGCGCAGCGCGGTGCGGGATGGGGGGGCCAGGCGCTGCGCGCGGTCGGCGGCACAGCGCGTACGGCGTGGGACGCGTGGGCGTGCGCGGTCCAGGCGGGTGGGGCCGGTGCCGGGCGGCACGTGGGTGGGGCCCGGGGCCGGCTGGCGGCTCGGCCCCTGGCCAGCAGCCTTTTTTTCTTCTTTTCGTTCTTTTTCTTTTCTTCTTTTTTTATATATTTATTATTATATATAATTTATTTATATATATTTCTTTTTATATATTATTAGTTTACTATTGATATTTATTCTTTAATACATGTTTTAGGCTATAATTATTATTTTCTATTTCTTCTTTTGCTACATACATTTGTATATATATGCTCCATCTTTTATGTTTTATTATTTTTCTTTTATCCTACTAATGTTTAATGCATGATCATGTATGCAATGCAGGATGCGAAAATTTAGGATGTTACAAATCTACCCCCCTTAAAGTGAATCTCGCCCTCGAGATTCGATAGCGTGGAGAAAAGGTGAGGGAATTCTGCCTTCAGGTGTTCTTCACGTTCCCATATAGCTTCGGTTTCCGTATGGTGTTTCCATTGCACTTTGCACCAACGGATCCTCTTATTCCTTGTGAATCCAAAACAATAAGGTTGGCGGAGAAGTCTACCCCCCTTATTCTAAGGCTTATTATTGGGCATACTATATTTGTTCTCATCTCTCCTCTAGGAGACTTAACCAATAGAGTAAACTTCATATGAGAGATAGGCAAACTATACTTGGCAACATACTTCGATGCAATGAATGAATGTGATGCTCCAGAATCAAATAACATAGTTGTGGGGTTGGAGTTGGCGAGAAACATACCAATGCCCACATCATCAGCTTGTTGAGCATCCTACGTAGAGACATGGTTCACGTTACCACGAGCAAAATTCTGCTGTCCACGGCTTCCTTGTGGTTGTCCTCCATTAGGTCCTGGGTTTTGCCTCGGCACATTGCTTCTTTGACCAAGGCCTGACTTAGAACATTGATTCGCAAAGTGTCCAGCTTCTCCACAAGTATAGCACTTCTTAACTCCACCAGAATTATTGGGACGGGCTTGGTTTTGAGCATTGGTTCCAGGAAAATCAGCACGAGGTGCATATGGCATTGCTTGCATAACAGGGCGCTGCTGCACAAACTGAGTTGGGCGCGGTGCATAACTAGGGCGTTGAGCAGGAATAGAGGAGTTGTAATAAGGCGCATTGGGCGGCGCAAAGCGAGGGCGCACGTTACTTCCTTGTTGCTGTCCCTGGTGTGGCGCCTTCCTCTTGTTGTCTTGTTCCATCTCACGGATCTTGTTCTCAACCACAATTGCTTTGTCCACAAGCTTCTGGAAATTGACATAATCACAATTGATCAATTGCACTTGGATTTCGTTGTTGAGGCCTCTCATGAACAAATATTGCTTCCGACTGTCTCGACTAACATCCTCGGGCGCATACCTTGAGAGTTGAGTGAACTTGTTGAGATATTCACTCACGCTTGATCTTCCTTGCCTTAAGTTCTCGAATTCTTGCCTCTTCAAGATCATCACACATTCCGGCACATAATGAGAACGAAAATTCTCCTTGAATTCGGCCCAAGTGATCCTCTCTTGATCCTCATGAGCGTTGCATAGTGAATCCCACCAATCGGCGGCTGCTCCAACGAGTTGATGAGAAGCAATAGGACCTTCTCCCGGTCACTGCATTGGACAATAGCAAGTTTCTTCTCCACGTACTTGAGCCAATCATCAGCATCCATAGGGTTTGCGGCTTGAGCAAAGGTTGGCGGCCTAGTCCTCATAAACTCTCCCAATCGGTTATGAGGAGGCGGGGGTGGCAGTGGAGGCATGTGTGGCTGATTGTTGATATTGCCAGCCTGCAGCTGTCCCATGGTCTGTATCATGGTCTGCATGAGTTGGTTTTGCATAGCCAAAAGCTACTCAATGTTGATAGCTCCATGAGCAGGTCCTTGTCCATTGTTGTTCTGAGGCACTCCATTGTTCTCCTCCTCATTATTGACATTCCTCTGGTTGTGAGTCCTCACCATCTGAAGAAAAGCAATAGGTAAGAATTTAGAAACGTCCCCAACTATATGCATCAAGGGATATGAAGCTAAACAGCTAGCTACACTAGCCTAGGTGGACATGGCAATGCTAAGGCATCCCAAAATCCTTTATTAAGCACACAAGCAAACAACACTCCAAGCAAAAACACATCGATTCATGAGTGCTCCTATGTGCTCTAGAGTGTCCATTCTATCTAGGCTGCGTCCTACGGTCAACCTGTGGCTTTGATACCAATCTGTGACGCCCAGTTCCGGAAACTGAACCAAGCTAACGCATATGTGTGCCCAGGATGTTCAACACACATACACGAGTGATTCACAAATGATAAACAGATAATTACCACAACTCAAATTATTAAATAAGTACTCTTATTACATAATTCATTATATCCTCGAATACAAGCTCTAATAGATATTAATGATGAGTTTAACTAAAGCAGCGGAAATAAACTAATTAAACAACTAAGCAACTAAGCAAAAGGGATAGCGCAGCTCCAATAACACCACAGGCAAAGCTGACGGTAGACACGACCTAGAACTCCGCATTATCACCATTAAACTCACAAATTCTGACCTGCAACTGTTGGGGGGGATTGCAAGAGTGAGTACATGTCGTACTCAGCAAGTGTGGAAAGTATGACATGTGGCTGATTCAAATGACGACAATAATAATGGCTAAGTGCGGAAAAGTACAGTAAAACCATTTGGAAAAGCAAGAAATCATATTTATGTGAAGTAAACCCATCATAAACCATGTAACCATCATAATACCAGTCCATAAATCACCATTACCAATAACCATAATCAATGTCATAAACCATAATTTCATCCATAACTATAACCATAACCATAACATAATATCAACCATAACCATTACCAAACCATAACCATTCCAAATCCCAATTTCCCTCTAATCATGGAAGTTGTCCAGGTGCTCATAACCGGGAGCACGGCTATCATGATAGTTTTAATTAAATCTGCAGAGTTTGTACCTCTTTACCCACGTGTTTGTGATTTCATCACCCGTCGGCGACTAAAGAACCTCCCTTATGCCAATTACACTTCCTTTGGTGTACAGCCAAGAGATCACAAAATAGCCTTTACAAAAAGATTACTAGCCTATTCAGACCCCACTGAGGTTTCACCGGTGGCGATGCCTCCAACTGAGCACATCTTCAACCAAGGGCCCCCTCTTGAGCCATTCGGATCCCAGGGTAGTCCCACCAATCATCAACAAACCCAATCCGACTACCCCTTCCCCGAGCATCCACAATGGTCCAAACAGCACTAGCAAAGCCCTAATTAATCAGCTACGCCGCACCCATACTTGGCCTCGTGGTGGCACTGTAGTCCTGGCTTATTCTCGCATGAACCGGTCCTTAGATCTAAAGCAAGCAAACCACCATAACATCCAACCCATCCACATACCAGACTTGCTTAGATCACCCATCGTATTGAACAGTTCACATTAACCAGAATATCATTGGTGCATAATTAAGTGTGTAGTGTTGTTTGCCATCCCAATTAATTAAGCGAAGCAAAAAGGTAAAAACCCTTCCCGACTCTCTACCATAAATTCCAGGTGACAAGGGTGGTCAAACAAAACTAGTAAACTTCCTACCATAGGATTCCCATCAATTTGACACAAGCATGCAAGTTCGCAAACAAAACATTTAATAAAACAGGATCAATATGCTTCAAGGACACTTGCCTTGCTCCGGCGGATAGGGCTGCTCAAGCACTTCGAAATCTTGATTCTGAAAATCCTCGTACACGATCTCTTGAGCACTTCCCTCTACTCGTGATCACACATACAAGAAACATATACAATCAACATAATGCACACAAAATAATCAACATGCAATGACATGTATGCATGGACAATTCAATAATTAATTTACTACAGTTGTTTAAGAATTAGATGCAACTAGTTCATACGTGTTCATATGAGTTTACGGGGGTTTTAGGGTGGATTAATGCTGCTGAAAATAAAATTATGACACAACTACGATCAAACTACGCCTATTAGGTTCAATATGATCGCTAAAATTCGCATCGGGAACATGGCCTACCGTAGATGCGATGGCTTCGATGATCGCTGGATGGGGACAATGCGTAGACGAAGTAGATGCGTCCTCCGGCGGCATGACGACAGCGACGATCTCCGGCGGACGGTGGCGCCCTCCTCTTTTTCCCCTCCTTTTTCTCCCTTTTCTTCCCTGCGGCACAGCTCCTGGTGCTTCTTTTTCCCTTAACCCGGCAGCTAGGGTTTTCTTTTCTGGGATCGGGAGACTTTACGGAAGCTGGGTCGATATTTATAGGCGGGGGACGCGATCGGCAGTCTCCCGATCAGTTGCGGTCAACACCAGGCGCGCAAGGCGTCGGGACCGGGATTCGCGGCGGGTGGAGGGAGTCGGCGCGATGCATGGGAGGGATGGGGCCCGGGAGCAGGCGGGAACCGCGCGGTAGGCGCACGCGTCGGTTGCGGGGCTGCGGGAATCGCGCGTGGGGGGGGGGGGATTGCAGGGCCCAAGCGCCTCTACGGGATCGGGGCGGGGCGGTGGGAGTGTCGCGGGGGTGAGCGGGGCCCAGGGGGCATGGCGCGCGCGGGTTGGCGGGAGGCGGGAGCGGGAGGCGGGAGGCGGGGTTTTCGGCGGGGGCGGGCACGGGAATCGGGGGCGCGTGCATCGGGCGGCGGGGCGTGGGGTGGGGCCCGGGAGGCGCAGGCGGTGGTGGGGTCGGGGCCCAGCGGGAGCGGGATGGCAGGCGCTGGAGCGCCAGCGGCGGGCGCGGCTGCGGTGCCGTGTCGGCCGGGGGCCAAGCGGCGGCGGGGCCCAGCGCGGGGCCAGCTGGCGCGGCGCGGTGCGGGATGGGGGGGCCAGGCGCTGCGCGCGATCGGCGGCACGGCGCGTACGACGTGGGGCGCGTGGGCGTGCGCGGTCGAAGCGGGTGGGGCAGGTGCCGGGCGGCACGTGGGCGGGGCCCGGGGTGCATCGGGGCGCCGGTCGGGCGCGGGGCCGGCTGGCGGCTCGGCCGCTGGCCAGCAGCCTTTTTTTTTCTTCTTCTTTTTTTCTTTTCTTTTTTTATATTATTATTATTATATTTTATTATTTACATTTTATTTATTTTATTTATCTTATTCATTTTATTTATTATTATTTTATATATATATATTATATATATAATTTATTTATATATCTTTCTTTTTATATATTATTATTTTACTATTGATATTTATTCCCTAATACTTGTTTAGGCTATAATTATTATTTTCTATTTCTTCTTTTGCTACATACATTTGTATATATATGCTCCATCTTTTATGTTTTATTATTTTTCTTTTATCCTACTAATGTTTAATGCATGATCATGTATGCAATGCAGGATGCGAAAATTTAGGATGTTACATGTAGTGGCCTACGCTTCAAGACAGCTCAAAAAGCATGAAATGAATTACTCGACCCATGATATGGAGTTAGAAGTTGTAGTTCATGCATTAAAGCTACAGAGGCATTACCTGATGGGAAAAGAAAAGAAATCTACACTGACCACAAGAGCTCAAAGTTAGGGATGAAAACAGATCGGATATTTTCTAATCCGTCTGGGTAGCGGATCCAAAAATATCCGGTCCATATCTGTTTTTGTCGGATCTTAATCAGAAATAGATCGGATATCGGATATTTGAATTCGGATGTCGGATCGGAAATGGTACGGCTTAATATCCGTCCGAATGGTCGGATATCCATATTTTGTCGGATATATCTAAATCTAAATTTGAATAATATCCGAATCATTTTTTGGCCCATTTGGCTGGCGGTATGGCCCAATCCAAAATCTGAAAATACTTACTTCCCATCCATAAAAAGGTTTGCAAGAAGTGGGAATCAAACCCACACGCTCATGCATGCAAGGTTGCAGTCGAACCACTAGACCAGACAACCAATCTTTCATGAAGCCATTTTTTCTTGTTTATTTTAAATACTGTAACACATATGATTCACACTATAGATGAAACTTATGTGATCCATAAACTAAGCGTATTTTACAATCAAGAATATGAAGTTATAGATTAATCTTTTGATTAAGACATCAAGTCATTATCATATGGTTGTAAATGGAGATCGTTGAATACTTGTGATAACAGTTCATGACTTATGTGTTATGAATTATGTGTATAAACTACGAGTTATGTGTTATTTTTAAAATGTTAATTACATGTGATATGTGAAATATTAATTACATTGTTATGTGTGAGAACTTTATATTTCTTTCATTGTCTATCATTTATTGATGTGATATGTGAAATGTCATTTCCGTCCAATATCCATAAGTTTTTGATCTGATGAATCTGTTTCCGATACATCCGACATATCCACTACCAAATCCGATTCCGGCAACATCCGATCTGAATTCGTTTCCGAAATTATTATATGGATATGGATATGGAAAAGCATTTTATCTGTCCATATCCGCCCGTTTTCATCCCTACTTGAAGTACATCTTCACTCAACTGGACCTTAATCTCCGACAACGAAGATGGCTTGAGCTCATTAATGATTTTGACGTTAGGATCAACTATCACCCTGGAAAGAAAATGTGGTTGCGGATGCCTCGAGTAGGAAGGCACAATGCAACAATATGATGATACAATATCATCAACCGCAACTATGTGAGGAGTTTGCAAGACTAAACCTGTGCATAGTGTCTAACACAGATGCGGTAGTTATGGAAGTGGATTCCACATTGGAACAAGACATTAGAGAGGGCCAAAAGGAGGATAAGAAAATCCAGAAACTTAAGAAGCTGATGAAGATTGGTAAAGCCCTAGATTTTAGGGAAGATGAACACGAAACCCTATGGTTAGGGAAGAGGATATGTGTGCCGAATGTTAAGGGAATCCGAGAACTGATGTTGAAAGAAGCGCACGATTCGTCCTACTCAATTCATATATTGGTGGCTTGGCATGAAACGTGGTGTAGCCGAGTATGTGGATCTGCTTGACACGTGTCAGTTGGTCAAGGCGGAACATCAAAGGCCCGCTGGACTACTTCAACCACTTAAGATACCCGAGTGGAAATGGGAAGAGATAAGTATGGACTATATTATGGGGTTGTCGAGGACCCAGTCAGGATATGACTCCATATGGTCATCGTGGACCGTTTGACTAAAGTCGCTCACTTCATCCCGGTCAAGGAAATCTACAATGGTTAATAGTTGGCAGAATTATACATGGCAAGGATTATATGCTTGCATGGTGTTCTGAAGAAGATAGTGTCTGATTGAGGTACCCAGTTCACCTCAAGGTTCTGGCAGAAGCTACATGAATCAATGGACACTCGACTTAATTTTAGCTCAGCGTATCACCCGTAGACGGATGGTCAAACAAAATGCACTAATCAAATCTTGGAGGATATGTTGTGTGCATGTGCCTTGGGACAAGAATTTTCCCTATGCGGAATTCTCTTACAACAACAGTTATCAAGCCAGTCTCCAGATGTCCCCATTCGAGGCATTGTATGGGCGAAAGTGTAGAACACCCTTGTTTTGGGATCAGACGGGAGAAGGTCAAGTGTTTGGACTAGAGATACTAAGAGAAGTCGAATGACAAGTACAAGATATCCAGAATAATCTGAAGACAGCACAGTCAAGGCAGAAGAGCTATGTAGATGCTCGACATCGTGATCTAACCTTTGAGGTCAGAGATTTTATGTATCTAAAGGTATTACCAGTACGAGGGCTAAAACGGTTCACGGTGAAGGAAAAGCTAGCACCTTGTTACATTGGTTCGTTCAAGGTACTGGAAAGAAGAGAAGAGTAACTTATCGTGTCGAGCTACCGTCTCAACTTTCAGATGTGCATGATGTGTTTCATGCATCACAACTGAAGAAGTGCTTAAGATTGCCTCAATAACAGTTACACATAGAAGCTATTGATGTGCAATAGGATCTCTCATATGCAGAACAGCCGGTACGGATTCTTGAGACATCAGAACAAGTTACAAGGAACAAGGTCACTCGAATGTGCAAAGTGCAGTGGAAACATCACTTGAAAGCATAAGCAACTTGGAAGAAAGAAGAAGTTTAGGATCGAAGAACACGTGAAAAGCTACCAGAGGGGGGTGAATGGTAGATTTAAAAATCTTACGCAGCGGAATCAATTAAACTCCAACCCTTTCGGCAGAAAAACAATCTGTTAAAGAAATCGTGTATGAGACTAATCTAAATGTGTTTCACCATGACAAAAGTGATGGATATCAGATAGAATAAAGTCACGAAGACAACACAAAAAGAATCACTCAAATCCGTCGAGAAAAACTCAAGTTATAATTGAAAGATCAAACAAAGGTCAATTTGCACTACCCGAGAAAAAACAGTTCTGGAACGCTGCAAAGAAACTCGTGTAGATCAGAAACCACAAATACAATGACCGTGAAATTTTTACATATGATAGATAATCAAGTTGTGAAGACAACCCAAAAAAAATCACGTCAATTGGATCTGTAAAACTCGAGTTATGATAAAACCACCGACGTAAGGTAATGCTGTTCAGAAACTCGACGAGTAAAACTTGTCTGGAACAAGTCGGACGAATAAGGCACAAAAGTTCCTTCAAACTACGAATTTTATTCAATAGAACACAAGAGGAACAGCCCCAAAGTCGTGCACCACGAGCTCTGGGCTCCCTTGCTTATATAACCAGCTTGAAAGCCAACTCAACTCAGATCAGGAACCTAATCCTACTCTGTTCACGAATCGTAACTTTCCATAACTGCTTAGGATTCTTCTATACACAGATAGAAGCAATCTTAAGACTTCAAAACACCTTAGGAACGTATCCCACATTCCTAAACAACTCAAATTCGTGACCCACATGGAATCCTCTCATAACCAACTCAAATCTTTCCATATTTGAGTCAAACCCAACTCAGTCGCATCCTGAGTCCATAACCTAGTTGGTTGTACCTTTCCGACCAACTCTTTACGTCCACATCTTTTCATCACGTCTCGGAACCATGTAGCCACGTCCATGCACTCCTTGCACACGTGCAAACATCTTCCAATGACATCCAGGATACCTTCACATGCATTGTTCTTGATTCAATCATGCTGCGCAACCTCCTGATCAGCTCAACCACAATTCCTCCTGAATTTGGTTGTTGGAACCTCATCTCCTCCCTGAGACTAGTCCAATGGATCCCGTCACCAGCCATGTCTTGAACTCAAGCAACACCTGCACATGAATAAACAACCAATCCATACGAGCCCAAGTCCTTGAATTGACTCAAGTTAGTTCTGAACACAACACCTTACATGAGAACCTCACATAAGCATGTTGCAAAGCATAGCAAAACGATATCAGCCATATCATCCAAAACGCACCAAAAACTTAGTAAAAGAATACTAAGCAAACTTTCCAACAATGTAAAGCAAGTTCTAAACATTTCACATTAAAAGTCAGAACATTGCAATCAAGCATCGGACCTTGCCAAAGCTAACCAAAACTAGTCGGAACTAGTCATCCCAAAAGTCAGAGCTAGAAAAATCAACTCAGAGCTTAGCAAAAACACGCCGGAGCTATCAAAGATATGTCGGAGCTAAAGATAAAACTCACCAGAGCTAACCAAAACTAGTCAGACCTTAATAAAAATGTGTTTTGGTGATATTCAAAACTTTTATCGTCAAAGCAAGTGTATTCACTACAAGCCAATGTATTCAGCACACATAGGTCTCACAATCTCCCCCTTGATGAATGCATTGGCAACACCATTTAAAATCCGAACATTGGCTTATTCACATAAAAGTTTTGAAGACAATTTCTCCCCTTTTGTAAATGAAAAGTAAAATGAGAACAAAAATTCCCATATTATCTCACCCTCTTTATTATCTCTCCTTATGCACATATTCTCTCTCTCTTCATGCTTATCTCTCCCCCTTTGACAATGTATTCAGCAAGTCATGAGCATATAAACAAATTATCTCTCCAACTTTAGTTGTTATGAGCATATTATAACATATACATATAAACAAAGCTCATCCAAGTCATACTATCAAGTAACTTACACTATCACATCAATGAAATACATAAAGTAGTGTAAGCCATGCTAGAGATCAAATGTAATTTTCAATTTAAGTAAGTCATGATCTCACAAACTTAACTATTTAAAAACCTGAAATCATGACACTAGTTGCTGCATTTTACTATTTTTCAAAGCACAGATTTAGATCATATGATATTTGCAAGAGATTATATGCGCATCTGCCTTATCCTAACCAACCAAGTCAAGCCTATGTCATTTGACAATCAGAAGCTTAAGGACATGGTTTTAGTCATACACAACTTCTTCCAAGTTCATATCTAAGTGCAATGATAAGCCATCTCAAAAGAAGAAGTGTGATGCATGCATATTCTCTTGATCTTTTCTCAATTTATATTTGTTCATAAGAACTCAACATGTGAGTTGATTACTTGATTAATTCTTAATGATTAAAAGCACTTGTGAATATGTAACAAGTTCAAAACAGCAAGAAGGTTCGACCATGACCAGATTCAGTGTAAGTAATTATTCCGATTACTAGACATGGCAAAAACTACAAAATGTATAACACGAGTAATGTAGTAAGAACTTTCAGCATGTAAAAGGAATCACAAAGTCATATATGTATGAAATACTATGCTCATATTATTTTAATTTCAGATTCACACATAGACTTCCCAAGTTTCAAAACTCCCCCTCAATTTAAGCCATGAGGATGCATAACCCCTATTTCACTACGAATGTAACAAAAATGAGTGAAATCCAAATGTTTTGTAAAAATGTCAGCCAATTGTTGTTCGGTATCTACATGGTGAAGCACAATGTTTCCTTTTTCAACATTATCTCGGAGAAAGTGATACCTAATGTCAATGTGCTTAGTTCTAGAATGTTGCACGAGGTTTTTAGCAATGCAAATGGCACTAGTGTTATCACAGAACAGTGGAACACTATCTAGATCAACCCCATAGTCCTTAAGTGTTTGAACAATCCAAAGAATTTGTGAGAAAGCACTAGCAGCAGCTACATATTCAGATTCGGCTGTGGATTGTGCAACTGAATTTTGTTCTATAGAGGACCAAGCAACAAGAGAATTACCAAGAAAATGACAAGCACCAGAAGTACTTTTCCTATCAATCCTACAACCCAAAAATCAGCATCCGAAAAAGCTTTCAAAGTAACAGTTGAGGAAGAAGGAAGAAAAATTCCAAATTCTTGTGTTCCATGTAAGTACCTGATAATCCTTTTGACAGCTTGACGATGTGAAGCACGTGGGAAAGCTTGAAACCGTGCACAAAGACATACGCTGAATTGTATGTCCGGTCTTGATGCCGTGAGGTACAAAAGTGATCCGATCATGCTTCTATATTCTTTTTGATTCAAGGGTTCACCATCTTCATCAAGTTCAAGTGTTGATGCTGTTTCCATTGGTGTCCGAAGAGGCTTGCTTTTGTCCATGTTGAAGCGCCTTAGGAGGTCTTTGGTATACTTCGTTTGATGCACAAAGGTACCCTCCTTGGTTTGCTTGATTTGCAGCCCCAAAAAGTAAGTGAGTTCACCCATCATACTCATTTCAAATTCGGAACTCATCATTGCTTAAAACTTGGACACAAGATCATGAGAAGCACAACCAAAGATAATATCATCCACATACACTTGAACGAATAATGAGTCATTGCCATGCTTAAGTACAAAAAGAGTTTTATCAACTTTGCCCATGGTAAACCCTTTTTCAAGTAAGAATGTTTTTAACCTATCATACCATGCTCTAGGGGCTTGTTTGAGACCGTACAAGGCTTTGGACAGTTTGTAAACATGATTAGGATAATCTGGATTTTCAAAACCTGGTGGTTGTTTGACATAAACATCCTCATCTATGTAGCCATTAAGAAAAGCACTTTTAACATCCATTTGAAATAGCTTAAAACCTTTAGATGCAGCAAAAGCTAACAAAATTCTTATGGCTTCTAATCTAGCAACAGGAGTAAAAGTTTCATCAAAATCTAGACCTTCAACTTGAGTGAAACCTTGAGCAACCAACCTAGCCTTATTCCTAACCACAACCCCATCCTCACTTTGTTTATTTTTAAATACCAATTTAGTTCCAATTAAAGTGTGACCTTGAGGTGGAGGTACAAGTTTCCAAACATTATTTCTTTCAAAATTTTCTAACTCTTCTTGCATGGCAATAATCCAAGATTCATTAGTGAGTGTGTGTGATATATCTTTGGGTTCAAAAGAAGCAACAAAAGCAGAATGAGCATGAGAGTTTGGATCGCAAAACCTGGACCGTGTGACTCGTTCGTGCAAGCTTCCAATCATATGTTGTGGGGGGTGATCTTTGTAAAACCGTAGGGGAAGATATGTCTCACAAGCTTCTTCGTCTTCATGTTCATCACAAATCGATGTGCTTGTGGCTTGAGGATGATTTGAATCAGCATTGATGGTTGTCGGTGCTGGTTGAGAATTAACATCCGGAGCTAAACCAAAGTCTTTAGCTGCTGAATTTTCGGGCAACAGCTCCAATTCTTCCTCATCTTCAACGAAAATGTTCCCCCCCTGCGGATATGGATCTGGACCTGCAATGTTTGAGCTAGTACCTAGGCTAGCTTCATCAAAAGACACTTCACAAGTCTCCACAATTTTGTTAGTGTCAAGTAAAAGCACACAGTAGCCTCTAGTATGAGATGGATAACCAAGAAACATGCCATCAATGGATGTAGGTTCAAATTTATCAAGATTACCATGTTTCTTAACAAAGCATTTGCAACTAAAGACCCGAAAGTGTGTAACACTAGGCCTATATCCAAACCGGAGCTCATATGGTGTTTTACCTAGCTTAGCACGCAAGAAAACACGATTTGAAACATAACAAGCGGTTGCTAACTCATCAGCCCAAAATTTCCTATGAGTTTGATATTCATCAAGCATAGTCCTAGCCATCTCAACTAAGGTTCTGTTCTTTCTTTATACAACACCATTTTGTTGAGGTACATATGGGGAAGAAAGTTGATGATCTATTCCATTTTCAGCACAAAAGTGATCAAAAGATTGATTTTTAAATTCAGTTCCGTTATCACTTCTAATTGCCTTTAAAGATCCTGGGTGATCAATTGATAATCTAAGAAATAAAGTCCTAAAGTGACTAAAAGCTTCATTCTTAGATGCCATAAAGTAAACCCAAGAGTATCTAGAATAATCATCAACAATAACAAGTACATACTATTTACCTCCGAAGGATTGAACACGTGAAGGTCCTACGGTGTCAAGATGCAAAAGTTGACATGGTTCAGTTGTCATGATCATTGTGAGAGGAGTATGTGAACATGCAACCATCTTAGCATGTCTACAAGAAGAGCACACAATTTCTTTGTCCCCTTTAAGCTTAGGCAGCCGACGTATGCGATCAAGAGCACTAACACGCGTTAGGTGATCAAAGCCTACGTGACCAAGTCTACGATGCCAAAAATATAAGTCCATTGAATCATTAGCAACTAGACACCTATGCTTAGAGGAAGACATATCAAAATCAGCTTTAAAAACTCTTCCAAACCGAGACATGTTAAAAATAAGCTCACTATTTGAACCTACAACTTTGCAGCAGTTTTTATTGAAAATAATTTCTAGATTTTCATCTAGCAATTGTGCAACAGAAAGCAAGTTGTATTTCAAATTTTTGACAAGTGCCACATCCTTCAAAGTGTAGTGATCATTTACTCTAATCGAACTCTTAGCAATTATAGGAGTTGAAGAATTATCAGCAAAAGTAACATTCTCTACACGTGACACAAAAGAGAGGGAGGAGAACCAATCTTTGTTATCGGTCATGTGGCGTGAGCAACCTGAATCCACAATCCAAATGTTCTCCTTCCTCAAACGTGTAACCTCTTCATTGTCGCTGTTGTGTTCTGCCTCCTCCTGACTTGATCTTGATTTTGTTTTGCCCGCCATGAAGCATATGTTGGCCAGGTCAACATCATCTTCATCACTTTCAAAGTCTATGTCACTTGAACTGAACTCTTGAAGCGCGATGATGAAACTGTTGATCATCTTGCGTCCTATGGTACCTTTCTTCTTCTTGTTGGAATTTCCAAAGGAGGTCCGGTCCTTTCTTTGTTTTTCTTCCCGGGTGGCCGGACCTGAAAGGTTAGGGCATTCTGTACGAAAGTGTCCTGTTTTATCACATTCAAAACAGCGTTGAGGTCCGAAGCTTCCTCTCCTTCTAGTTCTCACATTTTGCAATGCTTTTGAGAATCTAGTAGAGATGAGTGCCAACTCCTCTTCTGGAAATTCTTCGATCTGCTCCAGGGTTAGTGAGGACAACAAAGCAAGAGTATTGCAAGATGATGATTGGTCGGAGCTAGACATATCACATTGTGAAACAAATGCAATAGACTTATTTGGGTTCTTACGTGCTAGGATGTCAATTTCATGAGTTTTTAGTTTAGAATAGAGTACATCTAATGTAAGAGAACTCATGACAGTAGATTCACGAATAGATGTGACTTTCATCTCCCAAATTGACATATCTAATGCACTTTGCAATTTCCTAGCATTTTCAGCATCTGAAAAAATTAACATTGACAATACGCAAGTTGTTGAGAATTTTATTAAAGCGAGCAAAAAGGTCATCAATAGACTCACCGGGTTGCATCTCGAAGCGCATATATTCTTTCTTGAACATGTCTTGCCTTACCTCTTTGATCGTGTTGGATCCTTCGTGGTAGTCACAAAGTGCTTTCCACACATCGTATGCAGATCGGAGGTGTGCAACACGGTCGAAGTCGCTTTGTGTTAATCCTTGTATGATCAAGTTCTGAGCCTTGTTGTTGTTGTCGACATCTCTTAGATTTGTAGCTGTAACCTGATCGTTTGATGGCACTTCGTAAGGCTTGTGTACCTTCTCCCATATTGCAAATCCTTGTGCCTGGATGAAAGCCTCCATGCGTGCCTTCCAAACCTGAAAATCAATACCAGCGAACACACAAGGTTTGGTAGAGTACTTCTCTATGATGATTAGTCAAAAACATGTGCAAATCACAAAGATTAGAGCACTGTGGCTCTGATACTAATTGTAGGATCGAAGAGAATGTGAAAAGCTACCAGAGGGGGGGCGAATGGTAGATTTAAAAATCTTACGCGGCGGAATCAATTAAACCCCAACCCCTTTGGCAGAAAAACGATCTGTTAAAGAAATCGTGCGTGAGACTAATCTAAATGTGTTTCACTGTGACAAAAGTGATGGATATCAGAGAGAAACAAGTGACAAATACAACACAAAAATAATCACTCAAATCCGTCGAGAAAAACTCAAGTTATGAGCGAAAGATCAAACAAAGGTCAATCTGCCCTACCCGAGAAAAAACAGTTCTGGAATGCTGCAAAGAAACTCGTGTAGATCAGAAACCACAAATCCAATGACCATAAAATTTTGACATATGATAGATAATTAAGTTGTGAAGACAACCCAAAAAGAATAACGTCAATTGGATCTGTAAAACTCGAGTTATGATAAAACCACCGACGCAAGGTAGTGCTGTCCAGAAACTTGACGAGTAAAACTTGTCTGGAACAAGTCAGACGAATAAGGCACAAAAGTTCCTTCAAACTACGAATTTTATTCAATAGAACACAAGAGGAACAGCCCCAAAGTCGTGCACCACGAGCTCTGGGCTCCCTTGATTATATAACCAGCTCGAAAGCCAACTCAACTCAGATCAGGAACCTAATCCTACTCTGTTCACGAATTGTAACTTTCCATAACTGCTTATGATTCTTCTATACGCACGTAGAAGCAATCTTAAGACTTCCAAACACCTTAGTAACGTATCCCACATTCCTAAACAACTCAAATTCGTGACCCACACGAAATCCTATCATAACCAACACAAGTCTTTCCATATTTGAGTCAAATCCAACTCAGCCGCAGCCTCAGTCCATAACCTAGTCGGTTGTACCTTTCCGACCAACTCTTTACGTCCACATATTTTCATCACGTCTCGGAACCATGTATCCACGTCCATGCACTCCTTGCACTCGTGCAAACATCTTCCAATGACGTCCACGATACCTTCACATGCATTGTTCTTGATTCAATCATGCTGCGCAACCTCCTGATCAGCTCAACCACAATTCCTCCTGAATTTGGTTGTTGGAACCTCATCTCCTCCCTGAGACTAGTCCAATGGATCCCGTCACCAGCCATGTCTTGAACTCAAGCAACACCTGCACATGAATAAACAACCAATCCATACAAGCCCAAGTCTTTGACTTGACTCAAGTTAGTTCCGAACACAACACTTTACGTGAGAACCTCACATAAGCATGTTGCAAAGCATAGCAAAATGATATCAGCCATATCATCCAAAACGCACCAAAAACGTCGTAAAATAATACTAAGCAAACTTTCCAACAATGTAAAGCAAGTTCTAAACATTTCACATTAAGCCAGAACATTCCGATCAAGCACCGGACCTTGCCAAAGCTAACCAAAACTAGTCGGAACTAGTCATCCCAAAAGTCGGAGCTAGAAAAATCAACTCGGAGCTTAGCAAAAACACGCCGGAGCTATCAAAGATATGTCGAAGCTAAAGACAAAACTCACCGGAGCTAATCAAAACTAGTCGGACCTTAATAAAAAGGTGTTTTGGTGATATTTAAAACTTTTATCTTCAAAGCAAGTGTATTCACTACAAGTCAATGTATTCAGCACACGTAGGTCTCACAAGAAGACCTCAAGCCGAGTTTCCCTATCTCTTCTCTTAGGATGTCCGAATCTCGAGGGCGAGATTCCTTTTAAGCAGGGTAGAGTTGTAACACTCTAACATTTGAAAACCTTGTAATTAAAATTTCAATCATATTAGTGTGCATTTAGCTTGTGTATTAGTGTGCTATTTAATTTAAAACGCTAGGGAACGTTTGAATTTTAAAACAAGAAATCAAATTAGAAGAAACAAAAACGAAAAAAAGAAAAAAAAAGAAAAACCCTGCATGGGTCGAAACCCACTGGTGGCCCATCTCCCCTTTCCCCTCTGCGCCAGCCCAACCCGCATGGCTTTCCCTCTCTCCCTCTCTTCTTCCTCTGACTACCTGAGCCCGCACTGTCAGTGCCTTATTCTCCACTCAACCGCCGCCGCCTGCGCCCGTCGCCCACGATCCTCGCACCACGCCCACGTTACCCACTTCTCGGATCTGCGCCCAAAGCTCGAGTGTGTAGAGCGCACCTCAACCGCAGACTCTGTCGTGCTTTAAAAGAGTTGTCGCCCCCATTTTCTCTCCTTTCCCGATCTCTCAAACCCTAGTTGCCTTTGTTCACGGTATGTCGTCGGTGTTCCCGTTGACTCAGTCACATTTCCTTCCTGTTCTTTGCCTAACATGTTCGCCGCACTCTCAGGAACACGTCGGACAAGTTTGCTTGGGGAGACTTCCATCGCATCGTCGGTTTCATCAACTGCTGGTGAGTTCCAGCCATCGTTCCCCGTTGCATTGCTCAACTAGCTGTCGCGCGCACCATCTAACTGCCCTATCTTGTGTGCGACACCCTCCGCAGGCTGTCGGGCGTCTTCGTTGGTCGGGATTGGAGCTGCATCGCCAGAATTGACCTCACCGATGAGCTCCGCCACCTCCTTTTATTACTGACACCCCTCTGCACCTCTCCAAGTCCCGAGACCGCCTCCGGTTAGTTCGCACCATCTCCCCATTCGTTTTCCGCACCTAGATCTAAGTATTAGGGTAGAATTTCGTGTGATTTTGCATTTTTCGTCGAGATTGTCACCGTCGGCCGCCGTGCGCCGCTGCGCACAGTGCTGGCGCGAGTTAGAGGCGACATGGCTCAATCATGGTCGTTGCCTCGCAACCGACGGCCACGATTAGATCAGAGCATACCCTTTAGGAAAATAAAATTTGGGCCACCCGTTTTGAATCCAGCAGTTGGCATTTAAACCAGCCTGCGCGTCTGGCTATTTTTCACCGAGGCTCCTATCCCTTTTGCATACTAGCCCCTGGAAAATAATATAATTGCGCAATAATCCAAGAAATTGCATTTAAGGCTCTGGATTTTAGGGAAATTAGGGATTAATTATAGATTTCATGTCTAGCCCCTGGAAACTTATTAAATACTATTTGTAGCCTCTGTCCAGTTAGAGATAATTGCAGTTTAGCCCCTGAACACTTTAGAAATTATTTTCAGCATTTGTAATATTTACAGATTTAATGAAAATTGCATAAAATGTAAATAAATGCAAAAAAATGAATCAAAACTTGTAAAATTCAGAATAAATATTTATAAAACTTAAAAATATATTTTATTCCTATTTAAATTTAAATAATTCATCTTAGCCACTAAAATTGTATAGAAATTTTATTTAATTGATGTTTATTAATATAAAATTATTTAAGCCTAGAAATAAATAGCCCATAACTTTAAAATTTATTTAATGTATTACTTTAATCTAAATAATATAATAATAATAAATAATTGTATTTTGATGTTGGAAAATCCCCAAAAATGTGTATTAGGCATAAAAATAAATATAAAAGTGGTATAAAATGTCAAAACACATTTCCAACACATGGGGATTCACATTTTAATGAATACCATTAAATGAACTCTTGCACATGCATAGTAAATCTCTCATAGATACGTAGTTGCGTAGATTTTTGTGATTGTGTGCATATTTGTGTTTTAGCATTGTATGTTAGTACTTATTGTAAGTTATTCACTTCAAGTAGACCCAGTTCCCGAGCCGGAGATCAACTTCCAAGACCTTCAGTTCAACAATCACTTCGAAGGAGGCAAATGTCCTTGACCATCTTGCACCTTTTCTAAGGATTTAGTTAGTTGCATGTTAATTTAATATGAATTCTATGATTATCCTGTTGCTTTACCTTATTCCTTTGTTGCTTGGGGTATGGATGGGTTGTATTTGTGATTTACTTTACGCTTAGCCATGCAAAGTAGATGGGTGGGAAAACAATAATCACATTTATTACTTATGACTTATGATTATGATGTCAAAAAATGAATTGGAGTAAATATGAATTTGGCGGGTTGATTTGTTTGGTATGGTGCAGTACGCATGAGACCCGAGATTGGGGTTTTAACCTTGCCGAATTCTAAGGACTGGTTTATGGAGTAGTCACTAAGCTATACAGTATCACCACAAGACTGAATATGGGGCACTTGGTCAATTAATTAGGCCTCTCCCGGCGCAGTGCTGGTGATTGGATAGTGCGGGGAATTGGTTAAGAGAAACTGCATTGAGATCCGTATGGCTCAAGAGGGGGCAACTGGGGTGTTGAGACACAGTTGCCGGCTCACACTTTTGTACAGGGGCAAAATCTCAGAGGGCTTGTACACGTCGGGAGAACCTTTGTAAAGACATCATAGTGATCTCCTGACCGCACACCTATGGAAGCATGAAATATGGTTGATCACCACTGGCAACAGGGAGGTTTACTTAGTCCACCTCACAACAGGGGATGAAATCACGGCTTGTGAGTAAAGGATACATTCTCTGCAGAGATTGGAAAACTGGCATGACAGTCGTGCTCACGGACAAGAGCGGCTTGGTGTCGAATTCATAATTAGTACATGGTTGGGATGATGGTTGAGATTTATGGTTGGGATTACATGTGGTCTATTACTTTCTTATTCATTATTTTTACTATAATTTTGTTTGCTTAATGAAAGCTAAGGTATAGGTAATGCATAGTGCTTAAAACTATTATGAGCCTTCCTTGATGTAGCCTTCATGTCATCTCTTTTCCTACACTTGTTGAGTACTCTATATACTCAAAGCACTTCCCTCTCCCTACAGACTATGAAGAAGAACCAGCGAATGAAGAGTTCTACACCGACCCAGAGGAGATGTTCTAGGAGGCGTTTCCTCATGCAACTGTATGTGGACTGGAGTGATCGTCACACTGCTGCTACCTATTTAATTATCTATATATTTGCTTTCTGTAGTTTTATTTGAGACCTACGGGTCGTTGATGTAAGACCTATTTGTAGTTCGAACATGACTTGTATTATGATACTATTTACTTTTCATCTACACATGTATGATAAAACTAATCCTGGCATACATGTGGAATGCATCTGGTTAACTTGTTTGGACCTGGTGTGACAGTCCACACTAGGAGAAGGGAGTGCTTAGCCACACCTGTTTATGTTTTTTTTCGAAACACCTAAAAATTGTTAAAACAATCTAGGAGGAACGAGATGTTCTTATATTAAGAAGAAAATAGACACCCAAATTTGTATCAAAGAAGATTTGAATATGGGTAATCATAATAGACACCCACACCTTTAACCAGCTGAGCTAGGCTCAATTCCTATATATTCTTAGGTATAGTAAAATCTGGCTTAAATTTATTATTTAATATTTATAGTGCATAAAGGAATGTAGAATTTTGAAGCTCATTTTCTTTTTCCACGTGATGCCTATCGGCGCAGGCAAAGCATAGAATCCTTCACTGAAGTCGGTAACTCTGCATAGCAATACATTCAAAAGGTGGTATATTTATGTCCAGATCTCAATATGATTAGATTTTAGCAAAAATAATCAACAAAAGTATTTTCATTTTGAATTACAATCAAAACAGGTAAAGTAATTTGATGTAAGAACGGAACGACTAGAATGCAAATTACAATTTGATGCAATCGTGCAAAATTTTCTTCTGGATCATACGGTTTCGATCGAATTGTTACTATATTTTTGCACTTGAACACTTCCACCTAATAGTAGTGTTTACTGTTATGAAGACTCATATTATTATGAGGGTCAGAAGCCACAATAAATAGAGGTACAAGAGATTACAAATATGCGGAAAAGCCCTTATGCAAAAGGAAACATACAAATAACCCCTATATCTCTAACACCCCCTCAAACTCAAGGTGTGTCACGAACACTGAGTTTGGAGAGATAAAAACTATGCTAAGCTCGGGTCTGTGCCTTCGTGAAGAAATCTACTAGTTGAAGCTTTGAAGGCACATACTAAAGATCAACAACACCATACTGTACATGTGCTCATGTATAAGAAGCATCAATACCAATATGCTTGGTAAGCTCATGCTTGACCAGATCACGAGCAATACTGATACCACCTGTACTGTCAGACAAAAGAGGAGTCGGTATACCAACAGAAACACCAAAGTCCTCAAGCAACCACCACAACCAAGTAACATCGGCACTCACAAGAGCCATAGCACGCAACTCAGCATCTGCACTCGAAAGAGAAATTGTTACCTGCTTCTTAGTCTTCCAAGCAATGAGGGAACCACTAAGAAAAATACAAGGCAGTAAGAGATCGACGATCAGAGGGATCACTAGCCCAAGTAGCATCAGAATATGCTTTGAGCTGTAAAGAGCTGGATTGTGAAAAGAACAAGCGTCTAGAGATAGTCCCACGAAGATAATGCAAGACACGAAGCAAGTGACTATAGTGGACCTGGGTGGGAGCCGAAACAAACTGACTCAGAATGTGAACAGAGTATGAGATATCAGAACGAGTGACACCAAGGTACACGAGACTTCCTACAATATGAAGGTAACGAATAGGATCACTAAGAGGCTCACCATCAGTGGCTCGAAGATGGACATTGAGTTCCATGGGAGTCTCAACAGTTTGGTGATTAGTAAGAGAAGCCCGATCAAGAAGATCTTGAATGTACTTCTCCTGGGACAGATAAATTCCCTCAGAGAAGGAGGAAACCTCAATCCCAAGAAAGTAGCGAAGAGGACCAAGATCGAACATAAGAAACTGCTCACTAAGATGGGTCTTTACAAAGGCTATGTACTTAGAATCATCTACGGTGATGATCATGTCATCAACATAGAGAAGAAGGAGAGTGCGGCCACGAGACGAAGTGTGCACAAAAAGCACGGGATCATGAGAACTGGCAGAGAAACCAACAGCAGTGACCACAGACGCAAAATGTTGAAACTAAGCATGAGAGCCTGCTTAAGGCCATAAAGAGAACCGAAGGCGACAAACCATACCCTCAGAAACAAAATACCCAGGTGGTGGCTGCATATAAACCTCCTCACGAAGCTCACCATTAAGAAATACATTCTTCATGTCAAGCTGAGAGATGAACCAGTCACGAAGAGAGGCCACAACAAGCAGAGTGCAAACAGTGGTCATGTGAGCTACAAAAGCAAAGGTCTCATCATAGTCACGGCCATGTTCTGCTGGAAACCATGAGGGCCTAATCGAGCCTTATATCACTCAAGTGAACCATCGAAGCTGGTCTTAACCTTATAGACCCACTTACAGGTGATAGGGAGAACACGTGGGGGACAGGGCACAAGTTCCCACGTGTTGATGCGCTCGAGAGCAGCAATCTCCTCAGCCATCGCATGCTGCCATTCTGGATGAGGAATAGCATAAGGATACGTAGTCGGCTTAGGAAGAGTAGTAGCAGCAAAGCTACAAGGAGAGTATCAATCAGAGGGCTGGCGAGGACGATGATCACGTCCAAGAGGCTGCTCAGGAGAAGAATCATTGGAAGGAGATGATCCCTCAAGAAAAGAAGACATATCCGGAGAGGCAGACTGCGCTGGAGAAACTGAGACATTAGAAGATGACTCAACCGGAGTGGATGACTCATCAGAAGAAGATGGCGCATCTGAAGGGGGCACAACTCATTGAGTATGGACCTGCGCTGTAGGAGCCTTCAAAGTGTAATCACGAACCAAAAAAAAAGGCTTCAAAGAAGAAGGGGAGACTTTCGTACGCGGTACGAAGTGTGAAGGGGGTACACTAACAGGAGCATCTGGAAAGAACAGGAACGAAATAGGATCAACTACAGACGCAGAAGAAGCATCAGAAGAAGGACAAGGACAGAATGTACGCGTTTCATCAAAAAAAATATCCCGTGAAATCCTCATCCGTCGACCAACCAGATCCCAACAACGATAACCCTTATACTCCGAACTGTACCCTAAAAAAACACTCAACCGAGTGAGTAGTCAGCTTAGTATGCTCACGAGGTGGGAGCAGCACGTAGCACACAAAATCAAAAAGACGAAGGCTGGTGTAATCAGGCGTCTTACCCATAAGAAGCTAAAAAGGAATCCCACCTTTAAGAGTGGACGGGGGGCTGAATGTTAATTAAGTAAGTGGCAGTGGAGACAGTCTTGGCCCAGAAATGAGGCGGAACATAGGAGGCAATGAGAAGTGTATGTGCTGTCTCAAGTAGATGACTATGTTTTCGCTCAGCAACGCCATTCTGAGCCTGAGCACCAGGACAAGAATACTGAGCAAGGGTACCTTGCTCAGAAAAAGTACCGAAGAGCATCAGAGAGGTACTCACCAGTAGAGTATGCATGAAAGACACGAATAGGAGTGTCAAAATGAGTGTGTACCATAGCTGAAAAAGACTTATAGATAGACAATGCCTCACTACAATCTTTCATGAAGTAAACCCATGTGTGGCGAGAAAACTCATGTATAAAAATGATAAAGTGCTGATGCCCTCCTTTGAAAACAAAAGCAGCAGGACCCCAGACATCTGAATGAACAAGGTCAAAAGGACACTGAGATATTGAGTCACTAGAAGGATAGGGAAGTTAAATCTACTTTCCTAATCGACAACCCTGACACTGAGCTAACGGTTGAGATCCTGAAACCGATCCGAAGACACCACGATGAATCAAGGCAGATAGACGAGAGCCACAAATATGTCCTAGATGATGGTGCCAGTGAGCAAAAGACGAGGTAGACGGAGTAGCAAAAGTGGAGCTAACACAACTAGCAGATGCAGCGGAAGGAAGACAAAGTCAGTCAAGCTCCTAGAGACGCTAGGAATATCAACGATGAGGACCAGAGCCAATAAGCTCACCCGTACGACAATCCACAACAGAACAAGAATCAAAATCAAGAATCACTCGACAACCATGATTAGTGAGTTGACCAGCAGACATAAGCTATATGGTCAGGTTAGGGACATAGTAGACATCAGGAACATTAAAAGAATCAGATTAAAAGGTGTACTGTCCAAGAATTGTAAATGAAGCACCATCGGCAGTAAGAACAGTGAGAGAACGAGACGAACGACTCAGAGATGATAAACATGTGGTGTAAGAAGTCATATGAAATGAAGCCCCAGAATCAAGAATCTATGGGCGAGTGCGTGAACGAGAAGTGGAAGGTGGTCCCTCAAAAGAAGACGGAGAAGCAGCAGCGGAACCTGAAGGTGCAGAAGGTTGAGTCACAATACCAATAGCTCCTAAAGGTGTAGAGGGAGCAAGATGACGAAGAAGCATAAGCAACTAGGCATCTGTGGCAGCAGAACTCTCCTGACATCCTCCAATACCAGCACCACGAGCATCCTGTGAAAAATAGAATACCAGCACCACGAGCATCCTGTGAAAAACAGCAATCCTGAACACCAGCAGTGGGTCGAGAAGTTGAAGAACGAACAGACAACACGATAGAGGTCCGTAATAAGTCAGCATCACGAAGACGAGTCTCCTCCATCTGATGAATAGGCGCGTAACGACGACGAAGAAAAGCCCACATTTGGTGTGAGTACTCAAACTCAACAATAAATGGTCCTCCATACTAGCAGCAAGAATAGCACCAACGTGAGCATCCTCATCCAACCATGCCCTGTACAAACTGAAATCTCGTGAAGAACTCCTGTGAACTGCAGTAAATGACGAGCATTTAAGATCACTCGTGTGGAACTTCCAGAGTCGTAGACCACACATATGGAGACGAATCCGAGGGACCAAGTCGTGGTAGTTAGTGCCATTGAAAAGCACCGAAAAACGCAAGACTGAAACCCCACCCGAAGAAGAAGTCATCCTGATAACATAACCAGCAACGTCTATAGCGCAAAATATGCAATGGCAAGCTGCAGAAGAGAAAGAAAGAAAGAGAAAAGAAGAAGAAAATGACAATTTCTCTCCTTTTTGATTTTTTTGATTTTTTTTCAAACACTGAGTCACAACAGACCCAACCGGGGGCTAACCGTAGCTGTCCTCACGTTGGCCAAATCGGGCCCAACCAAAACAGGCCAACCGAAACAACCAGAAACCCTATGCAGCCACCACCACCAAATTAAGACGCGATCTGGCGGCTGCGGCTCCAACCAAGGTGATCGTGAGCTCCACCAGGAACTAGCGGCGGATCTGACGACTAGGCAGAGGCAACGGCCTAATCTTTCAGAGAGTTACGGCTGACTCGAAGTGGCCGTCATCACCGAAAAGTCACGGACGCGTGACGAAAAAACGGCAGCACCAGCTGGTGTATCTTAGATCACCCACACCGGTGCTACTGCAAAGAAGTTGAATAATGTAAATTTAAAGTAAATAATATAAAAATAAAAAAGAATAGTATATAGAGTAGAGTATAGAGTAACCGGTACGGATAGGCTTAGACCGTCGCAGAATCGATGCTTGAATAGGCAGAGGAGCATGTGCGCCGCTGGGCTGCAGGACCCCTTCGCACAACAAATCTGAGCACCGCACGCGGATCAAGATGAAGACTTGAGCGTGGATCATGGCGGCGCACGCAGATCAAGACGAGATCGTGCGTCGTACCGAGCAGCAGCGATCGGCAGAAAAATACAAGGATCGGCAGGGATAGCCGGCCGTCGACAAAACAAAGCTGACGGTAACGGAGAAGAACCGAGTAGCTAGCTGGCCGTCGACAAAACCAAGCTGACGGGAACGGAGAACCGAGTAGCTAGATGGATAACTTAAGCTCTAATACTATGTTATGAATATAACTTATATTATTATAAGGGTTAGAGGTCATAATAAATAGATGCAAATATGCGAAAAAACTTTTATGTAAAAGAGAAAATACAAAGAACCCCTATATCTCTAACATTTACATTGTATTTTTGTTATCTGATGGGAGGATTAAAAAAAAACAGTAACCATTGCATGGAGATCAAGCGATCCAGAAGTGATTTTTGCACGATTACACAAAAAATGTTGTTTGCGTTTTAGTCATTCCCCTAAATGGCGTCAACGTTGGTTGTCTATCAAGTAGAAGTCTGTAGATCCACCGCTGTCCTCGAATTTTAATGCAGTGCGACAAATATAGTTTGCATTCAATTTCTTCTTGTCCACCATCCCCTAATCAGATTTGATGAAATTCCAAATAATAGTCTGATTGATGAAAATATAAGCTGTTTTGACATATACACATCAGGTGTTCGGTGAAATGCTTGTATTTAATTTCTGTAGCATGCTAATTTTTGCACTTCGACTGCCTCTCTACGCTGACTTGTAGTAATATGTAGATCCTGTCCTGAAGCCTGAAGGCAAGAAAATTTTGTCTTTTCAGGAATTATTTCCCCTTCTCCAAATGGTCTTTGGAACACAAATTTTGCCTCGAGGGAAAAAAATTACATCGATACTTAGTATAAGCTAATGGTTGCAGTATGCCAGTAGAACGTCAGTTCCACTCACTTTGCAATTGGGAAATTGAATTTCTCTATCATGAACGATAAATGTAGAATTATTCAACTTCTTGGATCTCTTCTCACCATCCAACGTACTATTTTTTATATATCTGTAACTATCAGCCTTGCACTCTCGCTGCTGTTGCTTCGAGCTCTTCAAGCATGACCAGCAGCTTTGGGTCCTGAAAATCTTTAATCAGCAAGCTCGCTCCAGCATCATTCAGCACCTCCTCAGGATTTCCAGTCGTCAGACCAACCACAGGCATACCGGCAGCCACACCAGCTCGGATTCCCGATGCAGAGTCCTTCACATAAGCAAAAGGTTACAGCATTCGTGTAGCATGGTAGCTGACAGTTTTGGCGATGAGGAAGCTTTAAATACATTTTTTTGAAAAAAAAACTTCAAATATATATTTGAAATAGGATGCATACTTCAAAGATGAAGGTGTGTTCAGGCGATGCTCCGATGAGTTGAAGGGCCTTGAGGTAAGGATCAGGGAACGGCTTGGCCCGGTCGCACTCGCTTCCGATGACAAGCACCGGGAAAAATTCAGTGAGACCGAGCTGCGACAGCATGAGCTCGGCATTTGCCCTTGGAGCATTGGTCACCGCCGCTCGCTTCAGGTTACGGTCTTCTATCCATCTGCATAGTTCGTACAGTCCGTCCAAGGCCTTTAACTGCCCTGCTGCCAACCTGCCCAGTTCTTAGCTTCAGGTTTTCAGCAAGCTTCATTTCAATATGGACACTTTGTCTTTTTTTTCAAACGATCTATCGATCATAAGATCATTTCGGTACTTGTGACTACGATAAAATGAGAGAGAAAGGCTTTATTACAGTAACTCAATTTGAGATGGTTCAAAGCGCCAGGTGTCTGTAAATGTGATTAAGTATTGTATACTACTCCATTTGCTCCAAAAAGCTTGTCGCTTTGTAATTCATTTTCGAATTGCAAAGCGACAAACTTTTTGGAACGGGGGAAGTACTAGACGTATTCAGATATGTCAGGCTTGTTCTGCTGTAGTATTCTCTCAATAATCTCGTTTGATCACTGAATTTGTTCAAAACTTGTCCTCCCTAAAATGTTGGTACAAGGAACGTGCTACATAATGCGCTACGGAAGGAGATGTAAAGCGGCACCGAGTAATACTGAGGTAAGACGAGTGGTGTACTTCCTGAACAGTCCTTCCTTGTCATCCAAGAACTTCTTCGCCTTGTCGTGATCCATATCCGGGAACAGCCTCCTCCCGAGGTTGTCGTTGTGCACCCCGCTAATGGTGGCGCTGTAGAAATCCTCGGTGATGGGAACACCACTGTTGAAACCGATCTGCGAGGGCAGAGAAGCTTGGATCAGACACGGCCAACTACTGACGCTGAAGCTACCAAGAACGGCTGATGATGCGTCGACGGAGAAGCAGTGGAACGAAACGCACCTGCTGCAGGAGCTCTCTGAAGGCGCGGAAGTGGATGGGGTCGGAGTCGCAGAGCGTGCCGTCCATGTCGAACAGGACGGCCTCCAGCGGCGCCAGCTTCGTCAGGGAGCTGCCGCTTCAGAGTTCGGATACAGAGTGCGCGAGAGTGGTCAGTGTTTCCTAAATCACTGCAAGAAAGAACAAGGAGTTGCTTCTGGCTGAAGCTCACCTGCCGGCCGGCATGTCCGCCGGAGTAGCCGCGCTCATCGTCCGAGGAATAAAAATGAGAAACGCAGCTAAGGAACTTACTGCCGCTGATACTGATGCGGCGGTGTGAAGAAGGCGGTGACGGTGACCTCGAAAGGAGGAGGAGGAGGAGGCGAGATGAACGGAGAGGGAGGCAGATGCGCTGATCTCCGCCGGGAGGAGGAGAGAACAGGCTGGTCCACTGGTTCAAGTGGAGATGAATTAACTAAATCGATTTCGCATGCTTCGTGTTCGACGATGGGTGGTCGCTTCCAGTTTAGTGGGGTGCCTCTGGTGCACGTCAGCACGTGAGGCAGCCAGCCACGATCGCGTGGACGTTCGAGCCTTGTGCTCTGCTTCCCGGCTGGCCTGCTCCCGCCTGTGGCTGTAACTACAGCCGTACTGCGAAGGAAAGCATTAGGGGTGGGTATTCGGTTAATTCGGTTAATTCGGTTCGGTTAATTCGGTTAATGGTCAATTCGGTTAATAGAAATCGATAACCGAATATGACCGAATAAAAACATTAACCGCACAATTCGGTTGCGGTTAATTCGGTTCGGTTAATCGGTTAACCGAATTAACCGCATATAGATTAAAACACAATTTAAACATAAAAATAAATAAAGAAAATTTGAAATTTTGAATAATAAAACAACATGAAATCAACTCAAACATAAAAAGACCAATATATAAGTTAATATACAAGCATACATCCATGTTTGATAAATTATAAACCAAGAGAAACAAAAATAGACATGAACAAATCACATAAAATTCGGTTAATTCGGTTAATTTGGTTAATCGGATTAAAAACCGAATTATTAACCGAAAACCATATAGCGAAAAAATCATAACCGAACCAATAACCGAAAACCGAATTAACCGAAAATTTCGGTTAATTCGGTGCGGTTAATTTCGGTTAACGGTTATGCGGTTAACCGCGCCCACCCCTAGAAAGCATATTCTCTGGGCTGGCATCCGGAGTTGAATGGATCCATTGCGGGGCTTACGATCAGTGTTTAAAATATTTAGTTCGAGACATATGATTGGATGAGACGGCACGATTCCGTTTTTCAGAGTGTTTGTTTCGAAAACAGATGATTTAGAGATATGGAACCATCCTCTAAAAAAGAATATTCTTCTAGATGCGAGATAGATCGATCCCGAAAAAGAGGCGGACGAGTTTGTCCCATATCAATCCAAGCGCGCGGAGATTGGAAGGAAAAAAAAAGTTGAAATAAATAGATCGAACCTTACTAAAAAAACCCGCTCTTCTCCTTTGATTATTTTTTATTAATATACCTTTTAAAAAATAATTTATTATAAATATCATATGGAATGACGATTTGGCAAAAATGACCCACTGTCGTACGTGCTGCATACGAAATTCGCATTTCGTACGTGCCGCATACGAAATTTGCATTTCGTATAAGGCTCATACGAAATGCGCGCTCGTCTGTGCCACATTATTTGGTGCGTGCCACCGTGGAGAAAAAGTCGGCCACGGTGTAAGAAAGGGACACGTATGAATTTTGTATGTGCCTCATACGAAGCGAACAATACCTTCGTACGAGGCACGTATAAAATTCATTTGTGCCCAATTTCGGCACTGCATTTGATCCATTTTACACATATGTTTATCAAAATTTATAGATTGATTTGCTAGAAATTTCTAAAGTATAAAATAGAGCATATATTCTGTAGTTTTTAATTCAATGAAGTTCATATATATTTAGTATGTAGAAACAAGAGTAATCGAATGTGTTATTAAGCAATACGATCACATTTCTATAGACTTGTAAAATGTATTCAGTTTTGGTTTTTTGTTTAGAAACGCTTGGAGTTAGAATTTGTAGAATCGTCCATAAAAGTTATTTTAATGTAAGTTTTGTTGAGTATAAAAAATGAGTTATAAATATATTTTATGGGAGTTTAATGGGAGCTACAAATTTTTTAAAATCATATTGCGATAATAATCGTATTCTTTGGAAAAGTATAGAATCAATTGTACTAAAATTAAAAAGCTCGGCGGCGATTACATGAAATGAAATTACATAGTTCCGTATGTACATGTTGTTTGTCACTCTACTACTACGGTACATGAGGCAAAACATAAGTACACATATTTTTAGAAGAAAACATAAAATAGGTAATATAAATGGCGTGTGTACACATCTGATCCTAACACGCCTTAGTTGAATTAAACGCCGAGCATAGTTTACCCAAGTTGCTACTGAGTGCAACGGGGGTATTTTCTCTTACGCAAAGCATTCGGACCGCCTTCTTTTGTGCGACGAGCTCTCTCGCGCATGCGTTCTCGCTCAGCCTCTTGTGCTTGTGCTGCGACACGTTCCTCCTCTGCAGCTTTGCGATCACACTCTACGAACCATCGATTTCTTCTTGCCTCTTGCAACGACGCTCCTCCTGTTCAGCTCTATTCCTCCTCTATTGCTCTATTCTTTCATCCCACTCTATTTCTTCTTTGAACATCCAATATGCATGTCGAGCCATTCTATGAACCTCCTTGGCGTCTTCTGCCGATTGTTCCTGGTCGATGTAGTTCCTGAAGTCGCAAAGAGGTGGTGGTGACTGCACATTTTTTTGCACAAAAGATTAGATTGTATAGCATTCATAAAAACAGAAATAATATTGCATGTTACCTGTTTTCTACCACCTAAAAGAAATGTGCACGTTCTGTAGGGAGGATCGTACTCGTAGTTGTCGCACATCCAAAGCCGGCAACCATACGAGTAATCAGGTCGAATATCTCTTACAAACCTACAATCAGTGCCACAAAAACACATTGGAGGTTGTAATCCTTCGAGGATTGGAACCTTTTCTCTATTTGTGGGTGGTCCATGATAGTAAAGTATATAGAATGATTGTAGTGAGTGTGTGTTGAAGCTGTTAGCGGAGTGAGTGTTATATAGATGAACGGATGATGGTGTATGGGCCTAGTGTAGGAGTAATTTCATCTCTGAGATGGATAAGTGTCAATAGACATTTCACGTGGTCTGACATGGAGCAGCAATTTCGTTTTTCTCTTTGTATGAGATTTGCCAGACATGGAGCAGTGCAATTTCGTTTTTCTCTTGTGCGAGATTCGCCTGACATGAAGCAATGCAATTTTGTTTTTCTCTTGTACGAGATTCGTCTGCAATGGATCTGGTCATGTCGTGGATAAGTTTCACGTGAGTTTTTGTCTTATTTTATGTAGATAAGATTCGTCTTACAAGATTTGTCTCACAAGTTAGAAAGTAGTATGGCGAGTTTCAAAGTAGGAAGACGACAAAGTAATTTTAACAAACTTTTCATTCGAAACATATTTGTTGTACATGGGAACCATACTTCTGATACATATAAAACATACTTCTGATACATGTGAAACATATTTCGCTACTTCGCTACTACTTGTGATGCGGACAGTTGCAAGACATGTTATTTCGAATGCCATTTTCATCCTCATCATTCGTCTGACTTGTACCAGGATAAAGTTCCATTTGTTGAAGTTCCATTTCAGCTAGTTCACCCACCAAATCTTGATTGCGATGTTGTATATGTTTAATGTACTCTCGAGTAGTCTTAATAAGTGGTGGATCAACCCAGAGTGTATATCCACAATTTTCATCATCATAGTAAGTCTAAAACCAAAAGTATTGTCAGTAAAACTACATATATGAAAGATATTTTGAAAATGATATTTAGTACTTACTCCGCCAACAGGACAACGAAAGAAACGACGACTGTTGTCGTCTCCTTCGTCCATCATTTGGACAATACAATCCTGGTGACAACGACACTTAGGCCACTCTTGTTTGCTACCATCGTATGGTCGTAGTGGATTAATGGGGGCCAAAATCACTCTTAGTAAAAAGCGGGAACTCATCTAATGGTAGTTCATACCAAGTTGGACCTCCCATCAAGTAATTTACATGCACTGCTCTAAAGTTTCCACCTCCTCTCGTACCACGGCTTGTACTCGCCATTGTTTCACCTCCACGCCTACCTCGACCTCTACTCGTCATTGTTGGCGTGAAGAACACAAGGACGCACGAGTAGTCGTATTTATATAGGGCGATGAGTGCAATGTTGTTCTTCTCTTGTACGAGATTCGCTTGCAATGTCGTTCTTCTCTTGTACGAGATTCGCCTAACATGTATCTATTGATGTCGTGGATAAGATTTGTCTGACACGATAAATTGCAATGTCGCTCTTTTCTTGTACGAGATTCGCCTGGCATGTATCTGTTGATGTAGTGGATAAAATTCGCCTAACATGATAAAGTGCATTGTCGTTTATATAAAAAAAATGATAGAAGCATGAAAGATATAGTGCATAAAGAAAACATAACATAGTTCTTCTACAATATAACACACACATACATGGGTACACGTTACTAATGTCTACCACGCTTGTTGTCGAACCTACGCGCAGCATTCACATGAGCCCGATCATAAGACACGCGCGAAGGAGCTGCCCTCCTCCATCGCTGTTGAACAGGCGCGGGTGTCTTGAAATGCTGTGAAGGTTGGGTCGGAATGGGAGCACCATCCAACTGCGATGCAAGAACTGTATCCTGCTGTGACATGTCCAACAGATAGTCGTCAATCTGGAAAGGTGCGGGTGGAGGACTTCCGTGGTGCATCTGCGAGCCAGAAAGCGTAGTATCGTAGTCTGTTATGCCCTCTCCTGCATTGGCATAACATATATAGTTAGCAAGGTCATTGTGTACATTATGTATTTAAGTAGCAAACTCGTTGCACGTCATACCTGCGCCCATGTGTGGCACATGCGTGGAGGGCCAGCCAAGTCCTAAGAAGGAACCCAAGAAGGTATCTGGGTCGACGGGTCTAGAAAATCCCAACCAGGTACCTGTGTGGACGGGCCTGGGGGCCAAGCAGCAGATACCTGTGTGGACGGGCCTGGAGCCCAAGCAGTAGGTACCTATGTGGACGGGCCTCGAGCCCAAGCAGCCACCTGTGTGGAGGGGCCTGGGACCTAAGCAGGTACCTGCGTGGACAGGCCTGCAACCGAAGTAGGTACCGAGGGTACGTGCGTCTGTCACTCGACTGGTGTGTGCGCGAGAACAACTCGTGTCCGAGGAAGGTACCACTGTAAGTACTCCTCGTAAACGGCCTGTGAGAACGGTCGTGTCTCCTAAACAACCTCGTGTAATGCAGCCGTCCACTGTACGAGCCACGGATGCATGCGCTGCAACCAAAGTCCCGGCGCGGAGGTACCCTTACGACAGTACCTGCAGGACAAATAAATACATTAGTATTTCAGAATTATTGTTTTCAAGAGATATGAGGGGAATTACTTACGTACGCACCGCAGAATGCACAGTAGAATGTGGAAGTACTGAAAATGCCTAGTGTAGGCCAAACTGACACAACAATCGGTGTGGTGCATACTCCCCCACGTAGATATCGTACACCAGCGGTTTCCTTGTAAGACAGTAATCTAAGTCTCTATAGCACAGATACGAAAGTCCCCTCGATGCTCGGCGGTCGTGCTCCTCCATATCGTACAGTGTCTAACGCATGTCCTCGTCCGCATCTAACCGATCAAACTTCTTGACGAACCCTTGGTACACTTTGTGCATCTTCTTGCTACTCCACTCATGCTGCGTAAAGAACAAATGATGTCACATTACTATATTATTATTTTCGTGAACAATATGAATGCACTTAAAATCATACTTGTCGGCGCACCCAAAAAGTACCCATTGTAGGGCCGTCATCCGGTGTCTCACCGTACTCGTCATCATCGTATGGTGTCGGGTGCACTTGCGGCCGACCTATCATGAACCCCTCGTATACCCATAGCTACAGAAGTAGAGGACAACCAGCTAGTACTGCGTTACCATGATCCTTCGTGCAAGCATCACAAAGTCCTCTGTACATGGCTGCCAACACAGCCGAACCCCAACTGTACTGAGGCATCTCCTTGGGTGTGGACTCCGCTATCTGCCGAGCAAACAGAATCAGGTGTTTGTCCACGGAGTCACCGTGCGTGTTGGTGAACATTATCGCACCAAACAGCCACAACAAGTATGCCTCCAAGTATCTAGTAATAGTGGCATCATCTGCGTGTGGATGCATAGTATCCACCTACAATTTGAAAACAAAAAACTGTAAGTTTCATTTAAATTACATATTGACATTAGAAGGTTCATTTGCATCGAAATAACACTTAAATAGTATGAAGCAGTACCTCGTAGTACCACTTCTTTGTCGGACCATGGTGCTGGTCGTTGTGAAGTGGAGAAACAGGGTCAGCCGCAGGGTGTCCTGTCACATCCTGAAACCGCGCGGACATCTCTGCAGGCCAGGTGGGTGAGTCCTCAGGGGCACAAACAGGGGCACCTGCGATAGGAAGACCCAACAAGAAAGACGCGTCCTCCAGCGTGACAGTCATCTCCCCACACAGCAAGTGAAACGTGTGGGTCTCTGGCCTCCAACGATCTGTTAAAGCTGACAGTGGGGCTCTGTCGAGGCTGAAATGGTACTTTCGGTGGTCAAGATCAAACAGCCTCTCCTTAAGAAACCTACATATTGGAAGCAGCCCAACTGCACTCGACCTGTTTCATATCAAGCAATAAATTAATATCTACAGAATAATAAAATAATTTTTATTATTATATTCACAGAAGCACGTACCTAAAAATCCATCTATCGTCTAACTTCCAAAACTTAGAAGGCAGCTGAAGACGAAGAACGGACAGATCCTCACCTCGCCAAAGTCGGAAACCTCAGTGTGTTATATCAATCCGTAACTGAAGTAACTCAGGACACTGTCCTTGTTCTGCAGCCATACCTACATATGACAAGGAAAACATTAATAGGACGAAAAAAATGAAAAATATATTCAAATGAACGACGTGGACAACATATTCAAATAAGAAACATGAACAACATATTCATAACAGTACATATGTCAATGTTCGATACAACACACTTCATTTAATGTAGCAGAACAAATTCATAGTTCATAATAATAAGATATTACATAATGTAGCATATCTAAATATAACGATGCACATCAAATAGCATTGCCATACCTAAACATAGTTGTGCAGCGTGCACGAGGACGTCGACCGTCCTTAGGATTCCCAGAAGAACCAACTTCAGCCACATTTGCCTCATTGTTTGAAATGCAATTTTTGTAAGTATGACTAGTTTGGTTGCACTTGCTGCATGTTCCTTGAAATCTGCCAACTTCAGACTCATCCATATTGTTTCTGATACGTCGAGTCTTGCGACGACCTCTTTTCTGTTTCAACCGCATGGTGTCAGGTCCTCGCAAAGCGTCTGATCCTAGATCCGTGGTAAATGTGCCTTTAGTAGCAAACTCATATATCTCTGCATTCCAAGTACTCACAAGAACCTCTTTCTGAAAGTAGTGAGATATGTAATTACTTGGTGTTAACTTGGTAAATGAGCAAGCTACAATAACATGAGAACAAGACCTATGAAAGAGTTGTGGCTTCATACATTTGCACGTGCAATCATCCTGACGAAGAATGCATTGCTGAACAACTCTCTCACGGTTAGCACCACGACGATTATTGTCCCTACACAGAATTTCAAACCTGCGCTCTGCAGTTCCCATAGGTTGCACACGATGAAATACGTCCTTTTGGATCTTCTTCTCCATGAACTTGCACATGTAGGGTGAATAAGCCAAATTGACATTATTTCTTACTGAAATTGCAGTTGCGTAGCGCTCACGAAAGTACTTACATGTCCTATATAAAATGCCCTCGACAATAGCAACCAAAGGTAATCCTCTTAAACCGCGTATCACCGAGTTGTATATCTGTATTCAGTGCCACTGCATTAGCATGTTTAAAATATAGAAGACTAAATTAAAATTAATAGGAGTAATGTCAAAGAAGGACCTCACCTTAGATAAATTACTTGTCATGATGCCATACCTAGCACCATTAGTGTTGTATAGCAAAGACCACTTCTCTTTCGGTTCGCGCCGAATCCAACTAGAGAAGTTTCGGTTTGATGAGCCTACAGCTGGAACAGATATTTCATTAGGATTACCTCTGCTTGTAGATGCCTCTCCTTGTGTCGTAGTCAATTCGTCTAGACGTTGCCATAGAGCAATAAACTTCCTCTCTTGATTTTGACTACACAATATCTTGAACAAATTCATAAGTTGTTTGTTCTTGAAGTGACTGAAAAATTTAGCGCCTAAATGCCTCATGCAATATCTTGATTGAACGTATGTCCAATAAGGTTCTTGTCCACGCTCGGATGAACCATGTTTCAAATCAGATATTGCTTTAAGCAATCCAGCATGACGATCGTGTATCAGACAAACATCAGGACATTCTTGCACTACAACCATCTTTACCCGACTAAGAAACAAATACCAGCTGTCAGTGTTCTCGCTTTCGACAAAAGCAAAAGCCACAGGCAACACCCGTTGATTCCCATCAAATGCAATAGTTGTTAGAATTTGAAATTTGTACTTTCCAGTTAAAAAAGTATCATCAATGCAGAGGATAGGTCTGAAATGCCTGAATGCAGCAATACATTGACCTAATGCAAAGAATGCACGATGGAGAAACAACTTCCCAGGCATATCTCTATTTGAAACATCCATAATGTCATAATAAGTACCAATATTCCTCTCCTGGATGGTCCGCAATAACTTTGGAAGATTTTCTGTTTGGCCTTCCACGCTTTGGAGTAACTTATGGTGTACTTTAACTCCTCCTCAATATTGTTTATTATTGATTTTGGTTCAAACCGAATGCCATCCACAATTCGGGCGTACATGTAATTTGCAATAAACTGTGATGTAAGTGCACTGTTGCACTTCTCCAATTCATGCAACTCGCATATGTGATCAATCATTTTTGATACTCTCCATAGCTTCGTCCACTTCTTCTCGAAACCATGGACCCTAAAAGGACAACTTGAGAACACACATTTCACATCATAATATTTTTACTTGACTTGTAAACTATAAATGATCTCTACACGGACAGAGACCAATATTTTACTGCATCCTTCAAACTATCTTTGTCTTTAAAAATATCTCCTTATGTCAAATTATTCTCATGGTATTCCGATAAACCACAATACTTTTCAATAGCTGATAAATTACTTGGGATCAGATTGTTCCACTCTGCAGGAACAATAGTATCATTCTCATTCTCATCATCAGAAGAGTCAACTTCTAGAACATTTTCGTGATCCATATATTCGATCCTTATTTGTTCAACTATGTTCTCGATGTGCTCTCCTTCATCTGCCACACCACGTGCTTGTATATGTATCGAGTTCTCTCCAGCTTCTTTCATTCCTACATCATTTTCCACACTATTTGCTTCATCAGCTTCCGCTGCAATCTCTACTTCTTTCATTTTTGTTTGCGCAAGAAGCACTAGAGGCCAACCCCGCTCCACAACCAAATCTACAATTTTTCTCCAATTTTGTGTTCCCTGAATAATAATCAAATCTCAATGAAATTCATTTCTTGCGCGATTAATCATTCCTTTCAATGTCAACTAATGTTGTTGTGCATTAAGGTTAAATGTTTTCATGAACCAGTTTACGGCACCACTAAATGTCCTCTCATTTGCTCTTGTTATCCCTCCATCACACGACGTGAACCAAAACAAATCAATCCCATTAGGGCCATAAACAATTGTGTCTTCTCTATAAAATATCTGAAATACTAACTTTTTTGACATTCCTATTGGAATTTATAAAAACAAATAAAAGTAATCGCATGTTAAGAATGCCTATTCACAGTCTTATTATCTAAAAACAAATACAAACCTAAAAATTACATTACGAATAATGTATGAATTGAAGAAGTGCACTTCTAAACACTAAACATTTATCACATACTATTACTTCTAAACTGAACAACATTAACTAAAAATAACATGCGAATATAAACCTAAAAATTATAACTATTAGAACCTAATAACATATGAATACCTAAAATAACTATCAAAACTAGTGTAAAATGTAGACAAATAACTAAAATACATAAAGAAGAATAGCACATAATAACACATAAATGTCACTACCTAAAATACATAAAGAGGAATTACCAACTAAAATACCTAAAATAACTATCAAAACCTAATAACACATAATAGCACTAAAGAGAAATACAAAATACAAAGGAATAGAAAATACCTAAGAGTTGGGCGAGCGGTGGCCGAGCGAGAGGCGGCAGAGCGGTGGAGCGGTGGCGCGGTGCTGAGCGGCAGCATGGCGAAGCTGGCGCGACAGTGTGGAGGCGCGGCTCAGTGTCGAGAAGAAGAAGCCGACGTCGTTTTAAAGAGGACGAAACTCGTCTGTAACACATACGACGGTTCGGGCGGGCCCCACTGAATGTAGGCCTAGAGGGGGGGTGAATAGGCCTTCTTGAATTTCTCGGTTCCTGTCGCACTTCAACAAAAAGGTCAAATCCAGAGATATCGGACTAGTCCGGTAAAGTGCGGACTAGTCCGGATTTCACGGGCTAGGTTGATCAAGTTAGGTCAATTTGATTGTTTCGTTGTCGTTTGCAGCGGAAATATAAACTATAATGACAGTTCAATAGTTGTATGTTAAGTTTTATTGCTAGTATGATTCTTGTTCAACTATTTAACTTCAATTCAACAAAATGAATCAAACCCTAGATAGTGTTGATCAACTAGAATGATGAACACAAACGAACAAGACACAAGATTTATCCCGTGGTTCGGTTACCACGAAGGCAGCCTACGTCCACGTTGAGGAGCCCACAAAAGGACCGGGTCTTCACCAACCCTTCCCTCGTCGGATCGCCACGAAGGCCAATCCTCTTCCACTAATCACACAGGGGTAAATCACCAAGTTGAAGGGGCGATCTCACAAGTTGAGAGCTCCCTTGATTACAAGTTTCAAAGCCACCAATAACACACTTCGAAATATGCAAATTGAGATGCAAGAGTGTGTTAGAGATTCAAACCAAGAGCTCAATCGTGTGCAAAGTGCCTCTCCAATGATCTACAAGTGATCTTCAAAGGATTGATCGATTTTGCACTTAATTTCGTGGAGAGAGATGGTTTTTGAGTCTCTTGGGAGGTGTGACGGCGCTAGGGTTCGAGAGAGGTTGAAAGTGGGCCGTGCACCTCTATTTATATGGGGTTTCTAGAAATTACCGTTAGGGTTCAGAAAGATCGGACTAGTCCGTGGTGGAGACCGGACTAGTCCGGTGTGCTGTGTGAAGCAAACCCTAAGTGTCCAGGAATATCGGACTAGTCCGATTGAAAAACGGACTTGTCCGATTTTGCTGCTGGAAATCTTCGGACTTGTCCGGTTGACATCGGACTTGTCCAGACCTGTGAAACCCTAAGTGTTTAGAACGACAAGTCCGCACTTGGAGGACTTGTCCGATTTAGATCAGAGTGTAAAATGGACTAGTCCGTGTAGTCACCGGACTTGTCCGAAGTGGATCAGAAAGGGAATCGGACTAGTCCGGTGGTGACCGGACTTGTCCGATCTAGTGACTTGTGCATTGTGTTGAGGACTAGTCCGCACTGGGGAGGACTAGTCCGAAGTGGAACAGAAAGATATCGGACTAGTCCGGTGGAGACCGGACTTGTCCGATCTTGTGCAGAATGTGATATCGGACTAGTCTGGCTGATATCGGACTAGTCCGGTCCTGTATGGTTTTGTGCATTGTGTGTGTGTGATTAAGTGAGATTGAGCTCTTGGGTGTGTTTCCTTAACACACTCCATACATACTAATCTACTAATTTCTTCTTCTTGAGCTCAAATTCATTCTCCTTCTTAATTTCCCTCTTTTTGGCATTTTACTCATTTTTCATCATTTTCCTGCATTCATCTCAACAAAAGGATTAGGATCCCAATTGTTTGTCATAAATCATCCAAAACCCACAAGGGAGTCCTAGATGCACTTTCAATCTCCCCCTTTTTGGTGATTGATGACAACCAATTGAGATTTCACAAAATGAGGTATAAAATGAGATTTTCATAAAGTATGCACATATGACTCAAAAATGCATCAGGCAACAAGATAATTATTCATATGTGCATTCTTTATGGTGGGATGCATACTAAGAGCATGATTGCATTAAGAATGACAGAATTTTCATTTACCAACTAATATCAAGTGAATATGGCACTTCAGGAGCAAAGGCTCAGATTTCATCACACACTTGCAAATTTATCGAGCAATTCATCACAGGACCAAACATGATATGAAAAGAGAGTTAAGCAAATACAATCACAATTAAAAAACATAGAGAGCTCTCTCCTCGCATCCTATTCAGCTAAAGCTTAGACTAGAGACTCCCCCTCAATCTCTCCCCCTTTGGCATCAAGACACCAAAAAGAGAGAGAGAGGAAGATCCTAGGGCTTCACTCTTCGCTGTCAGTCCTCTCGTCGTCTTCATCATCTTCATCGCTTTCAGCTTGACGAGGTTGAGAGGTAGGAGGAGGAGCGGAGCTGTTCGAGCCCCCAATGCCAAAATAGGCAAGCTCGGAAGGAGTCAAGGGGCTGAGCTCGGTGATGTTTGGATCAGAATCTTCAGAAAGTACTGGAGATCCAATTGGATTGATCTCCAGCTTCTCACTCAGCTGCTTCACATTGGCTTTTATGTATCTCATGTCCTCCTTCCTCTTCTGATTTAGCTTGTGAAGCTTCACTTCAGTTTTCTTGCAGGAGGAGAAGATTGCAGCCAAGTACTTGAGGATCCCACTGGCGGATCCTTTCTGAGGGGCTTCCCTGGAGGGAGGAGTAGCCCTAGCAGCTTCTCCTTACCTTGCCGGCACCTCGGGGCTTGAGGCCGGCGATGGAGCAGCCTGGACACTCACGGACTGAGGCTTCTGAGGCCTCAGTGGAGTGTGCTCCACATCCTTCACAAACTCGATTCCTGTGACCTTCTCAATCATGAACATCAAGTAAGGGGCATAGCCACAGGATCGGTTGGGGGTACTTGAGATATTGACCATATCATTCCAGATATAGTCTGCAACATCGAATTGCCTTTTCTTGCTGATGACCTTCATCAGGGTCCGGAGGTAGCCCTGCACACTCCCTGCATCACCATCCTTGGGAGCAATCGTCTTCCTGAGGACTCTGTTGAGGACCACAAAGAAAGGCTTCATGTTCTTTGTGGAGGGAGGGACAAACTTGGAGGTGGGCTCATACATGAACTGCATTCCATCCCTCTCAATGACCCCAATGTTGTGGATAATGAGGTGGTCATCTCCCTCAGAGTCAAGATGCAGCAGGCGGGCAAACTCTTCTTGAGTGATGGAATACTTGGATCCATGAGTCATCCAAGTCACACTTTCTTCTTCTTCACCTGAGAAGTGGCACGTTGCATAGAATTGTGCAATCACTTCATCATTCCAATTATATCTGAAGGCAAACAAATCCTTCAGCCCATGTCTCTCTGCAGCTTGTATCACTTCATCAAAAGCTGCACATTTCCTCTTCTCAAGGTGGGCCCAGTCAATCCATTGACTGCGCACCACTGGGGTCTTCATCGGCAAGTAGACCAGCTTGTAGAAGTCAGCATGGAAATTTGACCAAAATCTGCCATCAGCTGCTTGCTTGGGCCTTGCATAGTAATCCACACTTCTCAGCTTTATGGCCACATCGCTGCCCTTGCCATTAAATCTTTCCTCATTGGGGTCCCGGACCCCTTCTCTGGGAGTATGCAGCTTTAGAGGCCCAACAGGCCCTGTGGCAACCCCCTTGCCCTTCCCTTTAGCTTGGCGAGGGCCACTTGACGGAGGAGCAGCCTTCGAGGCGGCCTTCTTGACACACACCTTCCTCCGAACCTGGGGAGGTGAGGGAGCAGGCTCGGAGGGTCTCTCTTGGCGTTTCTTGCCAAGACCCGTCGAGGACCGAGGTGCCACCTCGTGGTCCAACTCGGCCTCGAAATCGGAGATTTCATTGTCGGAGCTCGACATGATCTGAGAATGAGTGATCAAGAGAAAAGACAAGTTATACAAGGTATTGGTGAGGTAAGATGGCAATGGAAGGCAGTAGGGAATTAAAGAATTAGGTTTTGGTTCAGAAACAACGGACTTGTCCGGTGCTCAGGCACGGACTAGTCCGGGGGACCGGACTTGTCCGTACCTGGACCGGACTAGTCCGGTGTTCATCAGCAAAAACCTAACAAACTGGATAAAAATTGATCCCTAATGACATAACTAGTCTAGCATACACATAGTACATCAACTGGACATGCAACTAGTGAAGAATGCTAGGCCAAACGATAAGCAATGAGGAAATTTGTGATTTCTTAGGGTTTGAGGAAAATTTACCAAGAAATCCAAGGAAGCTTGAAAATGTGGGGGTTGGAGGCCGGACTTGTCCGCTAACTTCAATCCCCAAGTCTTCAAGCTTGATCTCCGCCCAAGATTGAGGCTTTTCGACGGAGGAATCAAGGATTCGCCTTGGGAGCTCGAGCGCAAGAGAGAGAAAGCTTGGAGGAGAGTGTGGGGTGAAGGGATTAGGGTTTGGTGGCGGCTAGGGTTATGGACACGAAAAATCGGACAAGTCCGGACAGGACCGGACTAGTCCGAAGTCCTCCAGAAACCTAAATCGGACTAGTCCGTGGTCTTTCGGACTAGTCCGGCCTAACCGGCACACTGCGGACTAGTCTGCAATGGCGGACTAGTCCGGGTAACCACGGACTTGTCCGTGGTCACCAGGAGAGAATGCATAGCCCATTCATATATATTTGAAGGTTCAATAATTGAGGGTAGAGAGGCAAAACAATTCAAATAATCCTGATGAATTTGATCAGTAAGCAAACAACAATCATACTATGATCAAAAATTCATCAAGATCTAATAATTGACATAGTTTTTCGAGAGAAAAATGGAGAGGAATAATTTTCACAATTCAATTAATATTTTGAAGCAATCATACAGGTATGCAACTTTTCAAGCCACACTCCGAGAATCAAGGATGTTTAGCTCATTTCGGAGTTCGCAAAAACGTTTTTCATCAAGTGGCTTGGTGAATATGTCGGCCAATTGTTTTTGGGTGTTGACATGAGAGATGGATATGTCTCCTTTCATGGAATGGTCTCTCAGGAAATGGTGTCTTATGTCAATGTGTTTAGTTCTAGAGTGCTCAACTGGATTGTGGGCTATTTTAATGGCACTCTCATTGTCGCAAAGAAGAGGAATACGGTTCATATTGTAACCGTAATCCCTTAGAGTTTGTCGCATCCAAAGGAGTTGTGCACAACAACTCCCGGCTGCAACATACTCCGCTTCGGCTGTGGATAATGCAATGGAATTCTGTTTCTTGGATGACCAAGAAACTAAGGATCTTCCTAGGAATTGGCAAGTGCCAGTGGTGCTTTTTCTATCAACTTTGCACCCGGCATAATCTGCATCGGAATACCCAATGAGATTGAATTTTGAACCTTTTGGGTACCAAAGACCAAGGTTGGGTGTATGAACTAAATATCTTAGGATTCTCTTTACGGCTGTCAAATGACATTCCTTAGGGTTGGCTTGAAATCTTGCACACAAACATACACTCAACATAATATCTGGCCTAGATGCACATAAGTAGAGTAAAGATCCAATCATGGAGCGATATACCTTTTGGTCGACGCTCGGTCCATCTTCATTGAGATCCAAGTGACCATTCGTTGCCATGGGAGTCTTAATGGGCTTTGCCTTGTCCATGCCAAACTTCTTGAGGATGTCCTGTGTGTACTTGGTTTGGCTTATGAATGTTCCTTCCCTTTGTTGCCGCACTTGGAATCCCAAGAAGTACTTCAATTCTCCCATCATTGACATTTCAAATCTGTCTGTCATAATTTTACTAAACTCTTCACAGAAAGATTGATTAGTTGATCCAAAAATTATATCATCAACATAGATTTGGCAAATGAAAAGATCATTATTCAGATTTTTCGTGAATAGTGTATAATCTACTTTGCCAATTTGAAAGCCATTATCAATTAAAAAATCTCTAAGACACTCATACCAAGCTCTGGGAGCTTGTTTGCGGCCATAGAGAGCCTTACGCAGTTTATACACGTGGTCGGGGAACTCTTCGTCTTCAAATCCGGGTGGTTGCTCCACGTACACCTCTTCCTTGATCGGTCCGTTGAGGAAGGCGCTTTTTACGTCCATTTGGTACAGCTTGAAATCATGGTGAGTAGCATATGCAAGTAATATTCTAATTGATTCAAGCCTAGCTACTGGGGCAAAAGTTTCATCGAAATCCAAACCTTCGACTTGTGAGTAACCTTTGGCCACAAGTCGTGCCTTGTTTCTTGTCACCACCCCGTGTTCATCTTGTTTGTTGCGGAAGACCCACTTGGTGCCGACTATGTTTGCATTGGGTCTTTCCACAAGTTCCCAAACCTCGTTTCTCTTGAAATTGTTCAACTCTTCTTGCATTGCCACCACCCAGTCAGGATCCTTTAATGCATCCTCAGACCTGCGGGGTTCCAAAAAGGATACAAACGAGTAATGTTCACAAAAATTTGCTATACGAGATCTAGTGGTTACTCCTTTTTGGATGTCGCCGATGATGTTGTCGATTGGATGATCCCTTTGAATGCATTGGTGTACTCTTGGGTGTGGCACTTGGGGGGTCGTATGTTGGTGATCATCTTCTTCTCCCCCTGAGTTGTTGTCCTCATTGATTTGTTGATCATGTTCATATTCTTGCGATTGATCTTGTATCGAGGCTCCCCCTTGATTGTTGATCTCCTCTTGTGGTTCACTTTCCTCTTGTATTTGTGCCGATGACTCTTGTGGTCGTACTTCGCCTAGAGCCATCCTCTTTATTGCTTGATAGGGGGCTTCCTCATTACCTAATTCACATTGATCAACTTGCTCCTTTTGGGAGCCATTAGTTTCATCGAACACTACGTCACGTGCCACTTCAACAAGTCCGGAGGCCTTGTTGAAAACACGATAGGCGTAAGTGTTCGAATCATAACCAAGCAAGAAACCTTCATCGGACTTCGAAGCGAACTTTGAAGTCCTGGGCTTCTTGTTCAAAATATAGCAAGGAGAACCGAAAACTCGAAAATATGAAATGTTCGGTTTGTTACCGGTGAGTAGCTCATAGGGGGTCTTCTTTAGTAGTCGATGAAGATAGAGTCGATTTGTGGCATGGCAGGCGGTGTTGATTGCTTCCGCCCAAAATCGATCCGAAGTCTTGTATTCATCGAGCATTGTTCTTGCCATCTCTATGAGCGTTCGGTTCTTCCTTTCGGCAACTCCGTTTTGTTGTGGAGAGTATGGCGCTGAGAATTCGTGCTTGATTCCTTCCTCATCAAGGTACTCCTCCACTTGTATGTTCTTGAACTCCGTGCCATTGTCGCTCCGAATACTCTTGATTGATAGTGAGAACTCGTTTTGCGCTCGCTTGAAGAATTTCTTGAGTGTTCCTTTAGTTTCTGACTTGTCATGCAAAAAGAACACCCAAGTGAAGCGGGAAAAATCATCAATAATGACCAAACCGTATTTGTTACCGCCTATGCTTATGTAAGCAATTGGACCGAAGAGGTCCATATGAAGTAGTTCGAGCGGTCTTGTCGTGGTCATGATGTTCTTTGCGGGATGTTGTGCTCCAACTTGCTTTCCTGCTTGGCACGCGCTACAGGGCCTGTCTTTCTCAAACACAACATCTTTCAAACCTCGTATGTGATCGCCCTTGAGGAGTTTTTGAAGGTTCCTCATACCAACATGTGCTAGCCGTCTATGCCACAGCCAACCCATGTTGGTTTTTGCAATCAAGCATGTGTTGAGTTCGGCTTTATCCTTGTTGAAGTCAACAAGATAAAGCTTTCCCTTTAACATACCCTTGAATGCAATGGAACCATCACTTCTCCTTGAGACTGTCACACCCTCGTTAGTAAACAGACAATTATAACCTTTGTCACATAACTGAGATATGGACAGCAGGTTATAATCTAAAGATTCAATGTGTAAAACATGTGAAAGAGTATGTTCAGAGGATATTGCAATTTTACCGGTACCGAGGACCCTTCCTTGACTGTTATCCCCAAAGTAGATGCCTTCGTTTGGGTTCTGGTTCACTTCATACTCCACAAACATCCTCCTTTCTCCGGTCATGTGGTTGGTGCATCCACTGTCCAGCACCCATTTGGATCCACCGGAGGAGTAGGCCTGCAAAAACAAATTACGCCTTGGTTTTAGGTACCCAAGCTTGCTTGGGTCCTTGGAGGTTAGTAACGATACATTTGGGCACCCACACATGGGATTTTGTGTTCCCATGGCGTGGCCCAGCATAATAAGCATACACTTTACCAACATTATTTTTCATTAAAACGTAGGAGGCATCAAATGTTTTAAACAGAAGTTGCTGTTGATTATGGGTCGGACTAGTCTGCATGGCCGGACTTGTCCGGCTGACCGGACTTGTCCGGACCACGGTCGGACTAGTCCGATTTTCATGAGAGTTCAGATTTTTAGTTTTCGAGTTACCAGGTTGTGAGGGTCCTCCCTTCACAAAGGTGATCCTTCCCTTGTTGTTCTTATGATTTCCAGCTCTTTGCTTTCCATCACAAGAGTAACCAATGCCATACTTGACATTTGGAGGTCTTTGGACCAAATATGCACTACGTGCATAGTTGATCCTCTCCTTGTCAAATATTACACATTGTGTAGAATTTTTGTCCTTCGTGGAGGTAGGATTTTCCTTCAACCTGGTGTTAGTTTTATCACATTTGCAAACATGAGCGATATTAGTTAAAGTGGGTTGAGAAGGTGGGGTTGAAGAGGAGGAAGGTTCACTAAGCTTGAGTGACTCAACCTGCACTTCAAGGATCTTGTTGACCTTGATTTGGTCATCAAGCTGATTCTTGATTGCAACATTTGAGTTGGTTAGCTCCAAGCAAGTTTTCTTGCTTGAAGCTAGCTCAAGCTCTAGTGAGTGATTTTTCTCCTTTTCAAGAACTAGAAGATTGTCAAGTTCGACATGCTTCTCCTTTTGGGAGATAATCATGTCTTCTTGACGATCAATTAGCTCTTCCTTCTCAATAAGTTGATTAAGCAAGAATTTCATTTTTGCAGCAGTTTTTCTATCTAAACCAATTAGCATATCTTCATCATCACTATCTAGATCATCATCACTTGAGTAAGAATGTGAGGAAGGAGTTTTGATGTTTACCTTGCGTTTACCTTCCTTAGCCATGAGGCAAGTTCCATTTGCCTTCTTTGCACCGAGCGTGGGGAAGAGTGTGAGTTTCTTGGGCATGCTTTCAATGGCTATGCTAGCCATTTCTTCTTCATCGGACGATGAGGACTCATCGTTTGAGTCCCACTCCTTTCCGATGTGTGCTTGTTCAGCTTGTTTCTTCTTCTTGAAGAACTTTTTCGGTTGAGGCTTGGATTCTTTACTCTTCTTCTTGTTGTCCTCATATGGGCAATCAACTATGAAGTGATTGTACTCACCACAATTATAGCATGCCCGCCTCATCTTTGGCTTTGTCTTCTCCTTGTATTTTCCTTCACTCGATTTTGCTCCTTGTCTTTTCTTCATAATTCTTTTGAATTTCTTCATGAACAGAATCATATCTTCTTCGTCCAGCTCGCTGCTTTCATCATCGCTGTCCTCCTCAAACTGAGCTTCTCTTGCTTCTTTGGATAGAGGTTTGAGTGTGGATTTTAAGGCAACTCCCTTCTTCTTGGCCGATGTGAGGTCAGCTATTTCTTTGACGTGCTTGGCTTGCTTCTCCATCATCTCAAAGTTGATGATTTTGCCAAGCAGTTCATCCGGAGTCATTTTCTTGTACCCGGGACTTTCTCGGGTCATAGAACAGAGTGTGACGTTGCGAGGCATAAAGGCTCTAAGGATGAGCTTTACAACCTCGTGGTCATTCCACTTTTTGCTACCATACGATCGAACCTTGTTCACAAGAGTCTTTAGTCTGTTGTACATGTCCTGGGGAGATTCATCTTCCTCAATCGCGAACCTTCCTAGTTCGCCTTCAATCATTTCAATCTTTGCCTCCCGCACATGTCGGTCACCTTCATGTGCTGTCTGTAGTGTATCCCAGATTTCTTTGGCAATTTCCAATCCGTCCACCTTTGTGAATTCATCTCTACTTAGAGATGAGGTGATAACGGCTGCGGCTTGGGCGTTCCTGTGGATGGCTTGCTCTTGACTTGGCGTGAGTTCTTCATCGTCATCAGGGATGTTTATTCCTGTGCACACAATATGCCATAAACTTGGGTTAAGGGAAATCAAGTGCATCTTCATGTTTTGCCTCCACATGGAGTAATCACTCCCATCGAAGTGTGGGGCTTTTCCGAGAGGAATAGATAGATAATGACTGCTGTTAGAATTTAAACGGTCATAATTAAAAGGATATCGGGAGTAGTCGGTGTGACTACTCCCCTTCTTCTTTTCCTCAACTTTAGCTTTCCCTTTGGAAAGTGCTTTCTTTCGGAGCAGTGCTTTCAGCTCCAATGTCTCCTCATCGTCATCATCGAAGTCTTGAATGGCTTCGAGATACCTTTCGAGCTTTTGGTGCTTGTCATTGTTCATTTCTTCCTGGTTGTTGATTTTCTAGACTTCCTTCATGTCCGACATGATCTCTTCGAGTGGTTGCACTCTTTCTTGAAGAACCTCGCTCTGATACCAATTGAATGTAGGCCTAGAGGGGGGGGTGAATAGGCCTTCTTGAATTTCTCGGTTCCTGTCGCACTTCAACAAAAAGGTCAAATCCAGAGATATCGGACTAGTCCGGTAAAGTGCGGACTAGTCCGGATTTCACGGGCTAGGTTGATCAAGTTAGGTCAATTTGATTGTTTCGTTGTCGTTTGCAGCGGAAATATAAACTATAATGACAGTTCAATAGTTGTATGTTAAGTTTTATTGCTAGTATGATTCTTGTTCAACTATTTAACTTCAATTCAACAAAATGAATCAAACCCTAGATAGAGTTGATCAACTAGAATGATGAACACAAACGAACAAGACACAAGATTTATCCCGTGGTTCGGTTACCACGAAGGCAGCCTACGTCCACGTTGAGGAGCCCACAAAAGGACCGGGTCTTCACCAACCCTTCCCTCGTCGGATCGCCACGAAGGCCAATCCTCTTCCACTAATCACACATGGGTAAATCACCAAGTTGAAGGGGCGATCTCACAAGTTGAGAGCTCCCTTTATTACAAGTTTCAAAGCCACCAATAACACACTTCGAAATATGCAAATTGAGATGCAAGAGTGTGTTAGAGATTCAAACCAAGAGCTCAATCGTGTGCAAAGTGCCTCTCCAATGATCTACAAGTGATCTTCAAAGGATTGATCGATTTTGCACTTAATTTCGTGGAGAGAGATGGTTTTTGAGTCTCTTGGGAGGTGTGACGGCGCTAGGGTTCGAGAGAGGTTGAAAGTGGGCCGTGCACCTCTATTTATATGGGGTTTCTAGAAATTACCGTTAGGGTTCAGAAAGATCGGACTAGTCCGTGGTGGAGACCGGACTAGTCCGGTGTGCTGTGTGAAGCAAACCCTAAGTGTCCAGGAATATCGGACTAGTCCGATTGAAAAACGGACTTGTCCGATTTTGCTGCTGGAAATCTTCGGACTTGTCCGGTTGACATCGGACTTGTCCGGACCTGTGAAACCCTAAGTGTTTAGAACGACAAGTCCGCACTTGGAGGACTTGTCCGATTTAGATCAGAGTGTAAAACGGACTAGTCCGTTTAGTCACCGGACTTGTCCGAAGTGGATCAGAAAGGGAATCGGACTAGTCCGGTGGTGACCGGACTTGTCCGATCTAGTGACTTGTGCATTGTGTTGAGGACTAGTCCGCACTGGGGAGGACTAGTCCGAAGTGGAACAGAAAGATATCGGACTAGTCCGGTGGAGACCGGACTTGTCCGATCTTGTGCAGAATGTGATATCGGACTAGTCTGGCTGATATCGGACTAGTCCGGTCCTGTATGGTTTTGTGCATTGTGTGTGTGTGATTAAGTGAGATTGAGCTCTTGGGTGTGTTTCCTTAACACACTCCATACATACTAATCTACTAATTTCTTCTTCTTGAGCTCAAATTCATTCTCCTTCTTAATTTCCCTCTTTTTGGCATTTTACTCATTTTTCATCATTTTCCTGCATTCATCTCAACAAAAGGATTAGGATCCCAATTGCTTGTCATAAATCATCCAAAACCCACAAGGGAGTCCTAGATGCACTTTCACCCACAGATCGGCGGATTTCGTATGTACCGCATACGAAATTCCCTTCGGGGTCGAATGTCGTATGAGGCACATACGATATTCGCTCGATCTCGGGAACAGGTCAGCCGCCTCAGAAACCCGAGCACAGCGTGACACGCTACGTCAATGTCGTATGTGCCTCATACGAAATTTGTGACCCACGTGTCATTTCGTATGAGGCACATATGAACCTGGGTTAGTTTTCAAAATTTTCAAATTCGGAGGTTATTTATATTAATTATTTTTTAAAAGGTATATTAATAAAAAATCCTTCTCCTTCACACGGCGGCGACGCTCCGCTTCCTAGCACTATTTTAGAGCACTGATGTCAACATGGCCATCGGCAAAAGTCTAGATCAAGTGACCATTTTCTCAATCAACCACGTACCTAATACGTTCGAACAATTACCCGTTGCTTTTTGCTTTTTTACACTGTCTCGGTCCTCTCAATGGAGCGAGGAGGAAAAGCTCCTAGGCTCCATTTAGCATAGTGATGACTTCTTGAAAGTGCTTATTTATTTTCTATTTCAATTGTTAGATTGTTAAATATATTACAACAAAACATATTTAAAAATAGAAAACATTCCTCTAACTAACTAGATTTCACAGCATATCATATATGATCGTAACAACCGTAAACAGAGAGACATAATATTTCTTATAAAATATATATTTAGCACCAAAGGCCCATTGACAAAAGTCGACATTGATTCGAGTCGACCGAATACACACAATCCAGAGCACCAGAAGTAAAGGCCCAATTTATGGACCTGCCAAATATCCCGGCCACGTAGCAAGCTGGCAAAATGAATCGCTGATCGTTGGCGTAGGATACCATTTTGTAGAATATTTTATTTTAACATTATTTTCTAATCATTTAATATTAAAATCTTGCGTAATTTTTTTACCAAAATAGTCACCTAAGCGTCCACGTTGTGGAAGACTAGCTGACGTGACAGCCACATCAGCCCCTGCCATCCGGGCACGGCTTACTTCCAGATCCTCTACCCATTCGCACTCCCGTATACGTGAAATCTTTTTATTTGGTTTATCATGGAGTTGTGGACCCGCAAATAAACTAAAAACTAATGAGATGATTCCTCGTATGCGGGAGTATGCATAGGAGGAGGATTTGAAAAGAGGGAAGCCGTATGTCTGCCGTCCACGTCTATGTTAAAGGAAGTTCATTTTTTTAATTCAATTTTTTTACTTGGAAAAATATGGTAATTAAAATTCAAGTTTCAAATTTCTTGAAATCTCAAAATCAAATTTATAGGTTCGGAGTCTAGATGTCAAACTCCACGGCTATGTTAAGTAAAGTAAAATTAGCAATACAAACAAATAGTTTGTTTAGTTCAGTTGGTAGAGTGTATGAGTCTTAATTCATGAGGTTGTGAGTTCGAGTCACAATGAGTGCATCATTTTTAGCGAATTAAACAATATAGTCAAGTGGCGATGATGCGGATGTCATCCAGTCGTCCACGACGTAGATGGCATGAGCTGATGTGGCTGCCACGTCAGCCTATCATCCACGACGTGGACAGTTAGGTGTCTATTTTGGCAAAAAAATGCAAGATATTAATATTAAATGATTAAAAATAGGTGTTAAAATAAAAAAATCCATTTTGTAAGGCTGACCCCGGTAGTGGCCTTCTAAATCAATCCTCTACAAGAATATTCTCACCTATTTTTAGTTTCCTCTTAAAGATTTTTCCTCCTAATTTACAGTATCGCGCATGAGTCATCTTCTAAACTCATCCTCTATATCAACTACCATCAATTTTATTATATCATTAACTAACTCTAATTTTATGTGTAATCATATAACTATTTCTATTTGAATAATTACATCGAGTATTTAAAAATGTACATAATTGTTTTTTATTCCTTGTTTCTTTTTTCCTTCTTATTCTCCCTTCTTTCCCTCTTATTTTTCCTTCTTTCCTTTTCTCCTTTCTCCTTTTTCATGTCTTCTTTCTTTCTTTTTTAGATTTCCTTCTTTCCTTTTTTTTCCTGTCCCCACTTTTCTTTTATTTTTTTCTCTCTTCTTTCCTTTTTTTTCACATTTCCTTCTTTTCTCCTTTCTTTTTTTTCACATTTCCTTATTTTCTCCATCCCTAGAAGCTTCGACATCCTCCCGTACCTTGTTGTCTCTTCCTCCTCACAATCCATCTTTTCTTCTCACCGGGGTTTGGGTGCCTCCAGCCTCCACATTTCGGAGGCCATCCGCAGTGGCGCGCTGGAAAGCGTACTGGAAAATATACTAGAAAGCATATTGGAAAATTTTTGTGAATGCACATACTGGAAGTATAAAGTATATACTGTATGGTTTAGAGGATATAGTATGCTTTAACGTTTGCTGGTGCAGATGGTCTTATGCTTAACGACTAGACTTTTCGGTTGTGTCACATAGACATTCTTTTATAGATCTCATTTAAGAAACATCATTATTATATTGGTACAATATAATACTAAGTCATAATGTGTTACTAACATCTAATCTGCTCTGAATGAATCGATAGCTGAGACATTATCACAGAAAACTTAATGTACTCAACGTCTCTTTAACGAAAATGACTTTTCCCTCAAAAGTCACTTTTAATCATGTAGACCCATTATAGTCTACTATTTTGACTCTTTTAAAAATATCGTATAAATTACTTTGTTGTCTTATTTAAATGAGGTGAGATCACCCTTCACTTGAATATGAACCTCATAACAAGTTTCACTTGTGCACACATTATTCACTAATCGAGGCAACTGTTGCTATTCATTTTTAGCAGCAACTAATAATAAAAAACTAAAGTTGTTTCTCTAAGACAGAAGTCTTACTAAATATGCCATTGAAGAACAAAAAAAAGGTGTTGAGACAACGGTCTTGTCTTAACAACAGCAGGTATCGTGATGAACGATTCTTGAATCATGAAAGTGAGTGCATGCACTCACTTCTCCTCGTAACCGTCATCTCGGATTACCTTACTCCCTCAGATTCTAGCATATATTGCTTTCATTAATCTTAGTGTCAGTCAAGACGGTGGAAAAAATACCAGCTTACTGAATTGCCAGCAAGATGGCTACTTACTAATGTCTGAGCTATCAACTTAACGACAACCTCACATAAAGTATTTAATGAGGTCTTATGTCTTTTCCTTATCTGATATGGTGTTTTTAGACACCAACTATTTAAATTTTTGATGTAGCATTTGAATGGAGGTTTTTAAGCCTCGACTCATGAGTTGCTCGACTAAGTTGAAGGAAATCACTTATTTCTAATTCAATACGGGGTATGCCGATCATAGTACTTCTCCTCTCGGTCGGATCTTAGTCTTAGTGAACATATGCTGAATTTTGTTTGTGCATTCGCTAAAGTTTTATTAGTTTAAGTGGAGAGGAATCGACTAAGAGATGCACAAATCAAAATTTTCCCTCAAAATATGGTCTAACGACATAGTGTCATTATTTCAAAATTGTTTCGCGATCGATTCTTATGCGCTTAGCGAAATACTTAGTTTGAAATCATCATGCAAAGACAAGGAAAATTGTCTTGTCAGATGACAAGACACACAACTTATTATTAACTAAGTGTCCAAAAGGCAAAAAGTCTGAATAGTCCATGCATGAAACTAATATATTTTTTCTAAATGATAGTACAAAAGCATCATAATGAAATAAAAGTATAAAGCCATGTCTAAGTATTAATGAGAGTTCTCAATTGGCTTTTACTTCAATTTCGCAGTTATTAGCGACTTTAACGACCCTTATCCCTCCTCTTATAATCTTCCTCATACTTAATTTCTGCACAAATTTTACACAATTGCAACTAAGTCAATCTAAGAAGTAGATTGAAAGTATACTAAAAGCAGATAATTATAAACTAAGTTTTACCCGTCCTATGACACCATTTGAGAAAGTCTACACAATCCTTCTGATAGTGTCCTTCTTCCTTACAAAAGTAGCACTTATTTTTGTCCATCTTCACATTCTTTTGAGAAGAATGTGTTCATAAAACTTTATTCTTAACCTTATGGTTCCCATTAGTGCGGTTGACATGGTCGACAGCACTAAGGGACTTAGTGAAGCTAGCAAACTGTCTCTCAATCTTATAGAGGTACTGAGTAGCAGTGTCGCATTCGAAAATTGCTTTCCAAATTGCATTAGTGATGGAACCCTTAATTATTATTAAAATTAACTTATTTGAGTGGTTTAACTTAGCTAGCTCATTCTCATGCATGTGCATCAGACTAAGGAATTGTTCCTTACTTAACTCAAAAGACTCATCAGTCTCTCCGGTCATAGGCATAGAAAACTGAGGCTTAGTAGGGCAAGGACTAATCAGTGTCACATCTAATTTGGAGACTGTTAAAGCAATCCTCAACTTCTCTCTCCATGAGTCATAATTAACTTCATTAAGAGGCTCAATAGTAGAGAGGTAACTAAGTGCTGAACTGATGATGGAGGAATCATCTGAATAAAAGTTGAATAACATAAGTGAATGCATAATAAAACTCAGTAATAAACTGAAACCATAGTAAATTTTGTCTTTCACGTTGACTACTCGAACAAAATTTTCTATTGTACTAATGTAAACAACTTAGGCAAGAAGAATCGTCATATTTTATTTTTCAACAAAATATGAGATTCACTGATTAACTTATAAAACATAGAAAACTTTATTTTTCACGTTGGCTACTCGAACAAAATTTTCTATGAACTAATTTATACAACTTAGATAAGGAGAATGGTCATATTTTGTCTTTAAACAAAATACGACATTACCAATTAACTTATGAAACATAGTAAACTTTGTCTTTTATGTTGGCTACTTGAACAAAAAATTTATGTACTTCGTGAGAATGTTATCTTTTGTTTCACGTTGGCTACTCGAATAAAAATATAACATTCATAAAATAAGCTAAAAATGACCCACTCTAATTAGCCTAAAAGGCTCTAAATAGGCCCATCCTATTAAAGAAAAAATGAGGAAAAACTAAATATTTCGGGTTGGCCCAACAACTTGGAGCCAACCCACTCAGGTGGAAGGCCCAGATAGCCCATGCTGATTAATTGAAAAATCCTGAAAAGGATGAAAGAAGAAACCAACCCAAAGGCTTGTTTTTCTTACTGATACGGCCCATGGCCCAACTGAGTAATCCATAAAAAAATAGAAAATAGAAAAAATAGCCTAAAGGCATGTTCTTACTGTGTGGCACAAGGCCCAAAATTATAAATTTATGAGAAAATCCTTCGAAAAATAAAAAGAAAACATGGCCTGTGTGGTTTGGTCTCCCCCACATTTGGCCCATAGGCCTGCTATGGAAAAAAAGGAAAATCTATACTCAATTGAAAGGGCAGCCCAGCTGGCCCAACTAAGCACCCGCATGGGTTAGGTGGACTGTTGAGCATGCCGCCTACTGCTGGCCGCACGCTCAGAGATGGACGGCCGTGATTAAACGGTACACGTCGCCTAAAATATTCGTACCGCTGATCAATCAACGAACGGTGTGAAGTGATGCGACTTAGGTTCTTAAGCTATTTTTGGTCGAAACCCTAATCATTCAGCCATCACCCTTCCCTTCGTTCACCCCGACAGAGAGAAAACTGAGCAGGAAGGCGGCACCACCGAGGTGGCCATGAGCACGCCAGCTCCGCCATAGCCACTGTGCCAGTGCGTGAGCCTAGCTCGCCATCGATGGTGATCTGCCGGCTGGGAGTGGTGAAGAGGGGGTACCCGCACGTGCTAGGGTTAGGGTTTTCCTTCCCCGCGGCGAGTGCCTCCACGTGCCTCTCGCCGGCATGCGATGCTCACCGTAGGGTGAGCACGCCGCCATCGAGCGACTTGTGATGTGCTAAGTGCTGGCCACAAACGGATGGCTAAAGGCTGTCCTACCCGAGGAAACCTCGACGAGGAGGTCCACAGTGGTGGCGCCAAGGGTCCTTCGGCGAGCACAATGCGTCGGTGAGGAGGTTGACTGTTACACCCTCATTTTCGTGCATAATGCATTGCATGCATCCTCATACATGTTCAATATTAAGCGACCTAAAAATGAATCTGATTAAAATGGATTTAGGGCTAATCAGCAACTAAATACTGTCAGGGAGCAGACTTGTCCAGCCTCAACCCTGGACTAGTCTGGTGTCCCTTTCCAGTTTCAAAAAATTGTCGGACTTGTCCGACACATTGCACGGACTAGTCCGATGTAGTTTCTAATGTTATCCGGACTTGTCCAACCTTGAGCGGACTAGTGCGATGTTGTTTCAATCCGGACCAATTTCTTGCCAAACCCCGGACTTGTCCGTCCCTCAGCACCGGACTTGTCCGATTTCATCTCTGTTCCAAAACGGACTTGTCCGACCATCCTTGCGAACTAGTCTGGCCTTCAGATTACAACTTGAATTCTATTTTTTTCCATGTAAAGTTATTGGGTAATTTCTTTAATTGGGCCCAAGAACTTCGTGCCCAGCCCCAGAGGATCCTAAGTGGACCTCACCACGACCCCTATTCATTCCACTGGATTCTACTCCAAATCCACCCTAAAACCATACCACTCCACCCCTATATAAGCAACCCAATACCCTCACCTCTCCAACCCCTTAGAGAAAAACCCTTGCTGCCATCTTTTGTCGTGCGCGGTCGTCAAGAGAAGGGCCAACAGCGAGGAGAAGGATGAGAAGAAAGAGAAGGATCAAGCAACTGCGATTTTCATCAACTTTTCTACATTGACATTCTTCATCACCAAATCATTATCAACACATCTCACCAAGACCTAGACGTCAAGATTCAAGTGTTGCGCCCAATTCTCGACCTTTGGATCTATAAACACACGGTACACCCTCTACATCCATTTTTCCACGTGGATTTAACTCGAAATCTCGTTGTCCAGAAAAACCCTATTATTGCAGTTCTGGACAAAGCGGACTAGTCCGGCCCTAAAACCGGACTTGTCCAGTCTCTGAATCCGTTTTGGCTGAATTAATTCCAAATTGATCTATGTTGATTCAACACTTGTTCAAACTTGTTAAAACTATTGTAAGTAGTTAATAAACATTAATAGCAACTCATTAACAAGTTTTACCTCACAATTATATAAATCATGCATATCATGGAATATTGAGTAATATATGAGTATTATTTTATTATAATATTTGTTTTGCATGTTTGTCGCGCGGAATAGAAGGTATCGTTGTAGAGAGTGCTTTCGAGGACCTGCAGAATCAAAACTTCGAAGCTTTCGATTAAAACCAAGCTCAAGAGCAAGGCAAGTGCCCTTGATAATTTTGATCCAGGTTTTTAAATGTTTCATTTGCAAAATTGCATGCTTGTGTCAAATTGATGGAAACCCAATTATAGGAGTATACTAGTTTTGTATGACCTCTGTTGGTATTTCTTAACACCACAGAGTTATCCGCAAGCGCACGGAAATATCGTTGTAGCACTTCCCCGTATGGAGTATTCCCAAGGGTATCGAATCCAAAGAACGTGTGTGCTAATCTTTCAAACTAGCTCACCCAAGGACACAAAGATGTTTGGTAGGCAAGGAACAGAGAGGAACTCAAAGTATTGATCCTAATTCAAGGTAGTTTGCAGTAGATGCTTTCTTTGGGCACGGGCTTACTCCTAGCAATACTAGGACGACTCCCGCCAAGAGCCTATGGCATAGCCGAACGTGAAGGATTACGAAGGACAGATGGGGCTGTCACCACCTACTGCCTACCTCTTCAATTCAAGGGTCTACGAGATATCCACTGATGATTTATAATCTAAGCACCACGCTTACATTCTAAATCACTACTCTAGTTGTTTCGAACACAAAGCTACAACTAGAGCCTCTAATGAATTAAAGCAGTGAACCCACAAGTAACTACTTTTGCAAACTACTAAGAATAAAAGATCAAACTTGTATTGAATTCACAAATTCTTACTTGATTGAGTAAAACCTTTGTAGGGGTACAAGTGTAGAAGTGGGACTTGACAATCCCAAGCCTCCTTCTCCTAGACTCTTCACCACACTCTCCTTCTACTTTGGTAGTCTCTAGTAGTACTCTAAACCTTTGGAGTGTAGCACTATTCTCAACTTTTGGTGTGTGTGAGAAGTGAGGTGAGGGGGTCTATTTATAGGTGGAAAAGGGTTGGTTCCTACCACAATTAACGCGTGAATCAGTCACCATTGACTCCAGGGAGCCGGGAGGAGCCAACACGTGTCATTTGACAGGGTTTGGCGCCAGGAAGGGGTCGGTCGAACCCCTGGATCGGCCGACCTGGTCAAGCCTCCCCTCAGAGAGTGCTTTCTCCAGGTGGCTTCCAGGTGGGCCCCCTTGATGTATATGGGTACAACACCGTTGGATCTCCTCGTATTCTTCTATTTGTGGGCCATTTGATCCATGTGTTGCCACGTGTCATCGCCTGATTTGTTGAAATCCATTTTCATGGATTCATCACTGCATGTTTTGGTATTTTAGGTAGTAATTCATCTGCATACAAATAAACACCAACACTTGTGGAATTGGGTTAGTGTATAGCCCTACCACTATGTTTTGTGTTTCTTTTATGCACATTATGAGGTGAATTGACGGTCAAAATATGATACTTAAGGACCGTCAACAAACTCCCCCACACTTAGTCCTTTGCTCGTCCTCGAGTGAAGGCAAGAAGAACTAGAGTGTTGTCATGAATTTGCTATAATGTAGAAAATAAGGATACTAGACATTTCAACTTATACCTGAATTCATGGATCCCCTTTGTGTATGTGGCTACCACATCAATCTTGGGTGTTTGAAAAGTGGAACGGTTAGAATGAAGTTCCATTGGATCATTCTCTGCTGAAATGATTTGGCAATTGCTATATTTGAAAGTCATAGGAACACTTGTCCTTGCCTTCTCGATTGGAATCTCTCAAAGTGTTTGAGTCCTCACCATGGCATGTTTTGCAAATTCTTGTCCCTACACTAAAAGTGGCTATATCTAGAGCTTGGTAGTGATGAATGTGGCACACATTTGCAATGCATAGGTTACTAAGTCAAAAACTTGATCCTATGAGAGACTTATGCAATGAACAAAGTCAAGGAAAAAATCTTGTGCACATGAATGGAATGGAGGGGTGAGGTGATAACTCCCATGAACTTGATCTTTTTTTAAGGATGAAACATGGCTACTTTTTTTAATAAGCACTCTTACTCTTTTTCAAGAGTGGATGCTTTTTCTTTTTCTTGTAGCCATGTCTTCTACTCCTTTTTATTTTTAGAGAGGCTTTCAATTGTATTGTATGGAGTTTCTTTTTGACGGGTGGGTAATCGATGGATGCAAACTCTCAATGTGAGAAATTTTGCATGAATGGAGTGCACAAGAATTTTCAATTCAAAAAGTTCATGCATGTCACTCAATTGGGTCACGGGTTTGACAAAGTTCAATGAAAAACAAATTGGCATATGCTTGTGGTTTTCAATGAATGTATCATATGGCCTTGGTGGGTATATAAATTCCAATGAGAGATTTAGGCAAAGTTCAAGACTTCAAATAGTTACAAATGTCAAAATCAATTTCAAGCAAAAAGATGATTTCTAAATAACTCATTTACCATATCACACTAGTCAAATACCTAGATGATGTGTTTTTCCTATTGAATTATGGGAATCATAAACAAGGTAATGTATTGAAATATAAAGTATTCAAATTTTCAGCTTAAGCAAATTCTTGACTACCAAATTGTTTTTCAATTTGTTGAGTTGATTCATTTTAGATATGCAATGAATAATATGGAATCAACTCAAATAGCAGGGTACCACATAAAATTGGGGAAAAGAAATCCAAACAAATTTTTTGGAGCGAAACGGAGTCGTACGGTGCAGAAATCAAGTCGGTCGACCAGGGGGTTCGGTTGACCTCCTGTTGGCTCTTCTATGGCTCTGTTTCGTCGTGTCATTTTGCTCATTCGGTCGCGACGTGTTTTGATATGCAACGTTTATTTTTCACGTCGGGATTTTGTGACTTGGATACATGTTTTCCCCACACTTATTTCCTAAATTCTTTATTCAACAAAATAAACTAAAGGGGAACTTTACCGGTGTTAGATGAACCGGTAAGTTCACTTTATTGAAATCAAAATAAGGGGATGCTTACATTATTTAACCTATCTTTGGAAAACAAATTTTTTTTAAAAAATAAAATCCTATGTAGTAAGCATCCTATGCTATCGGGACATCTAAACTATGGTGCGTTGTAGATGTCGGGCTCTCCGACGGCATTGCACAAGCGCCGCAGTTTGGCAATCATGCCATGGCGAACACCGTCAATCTCCTCCTTGAGGGTCATGATGTCGTCCTTCAGTTCCACCCTCTCGATGCGCCCTTCAGCCACCAAGTTAGTCAGCTTCTTGTTCTCCAAGCGGAGAGAAGCGAACTCCTTGGTCAGCTGTGCCACTTTAGGGGCAGAAGGAGAGTCCTCATCACTGCCCTCGAACTGACCGGGTGGCCCGTTGATGGCAGGTGGTGGGACGTGTCGCCTAATCTTGGAGGGTGACGAGCCCGTCGACTCCTCCATCGCCAGATTATCCACGCGCTTGAATAGGCCCTTAGCGTAGCCTCCTTCGGGTTTGCGCACCCGTGGATAAGAAAGCGATCTCCCATGCGTTCCGACGAGGTACAGGTGGGCGTCTTGTAGTGGTGGCTCACTACATCGCCCTTCTTAGTCTTTAGTGTGTACATGAACTCCTTGTCGGGCAGCAACGATGGGAGAGACTCGTCTTTTCCGTGGAAAAGACGTGTTTTGACTGGGTTCAGTCCAGCCAACGTCGGACGACATGGAGTCGTCGACTTCATCGGCGTTCTCCGAGGGGAGAGCGACCGGACAGCGCTACGAGGTGTAGGGATGCGCCCGCACGGAGTCGTCACAAGCAGGATCATGGCAAGGGGCTTGAAATCGATCGCCATGACAGACTCCAAGGCGAGGGAAGTTTTGTCGTTGGCCGGCGTAATGTCCCCGCTCAGGTTGAAGGTTGAGCTGGAGGAGACGTGAGGCACAATCTTCTTGTCGGCCATGACGAGGACGGGAGGAAGATGATGATTCAATGAGGTGTATAACTTTCCTCTCTGTTTCCGTCCTTTAAGTAGGCGGGGAACGACGCGTTTCACTGAGGATTTTGTGGAGGATATCGAGGAGGATCAACATGAGAAAACAGAATGCAAACGACGTGAAGGGAGAGTCGGCCGACCCTAGGGTTCGGCCGACCCCCTTCTGGCTTCGCTCGGGCCACATTTTCTCGGGTCGATTAAAAGGGCCACATAGATGAAGAATTGGATGGGGCCATTAGTTGGACGTGGAGAATTTAAACAGAATTGAAAGAAATGGCATGGAAATCGATTAGATTTACCACGTCAAATTCTTTTTTTGTATCCTTTCGGGAATCGAGAAATAATTTGAGTCGGTGCCCATTCACTTTGAATAGTTGATTGTCGTCACCTTGGTGTGTGATTGCTCCATGGGATGAAGTCACTACTACAGTGAAGGGTCCTTCCCATTTACTTCTAAGCTTCCCATGTCCAAAGAGTTTAACCCTAGAGTTAAAGAGTAAAACTTTATCTCCAGGTTTGAACTCTTTCGGTGTAATCCTCTTATCGTGCCATCTTTTTTTTCTCTCTTTATAAATTCTGGCATTGTGGTACGCCTTATCTCTCCATTCCTCCAACTCGGAGATTTGCTTCAATCGGTGATTTCCATCTTCCTTAAGATTCATGTTCCACCGCTTGATGGCCCAATACGCTCTATGTTCCAATTCTACGGGAAGATGGCAAGTCTTCTCATAGACAAGTTGGAAAGAAGACATGCCGATAGGTGTCTTGTATGCAGTACGATATGCCCACAATGCGTCGGGTAGCTTTTTCTTCCATCCCGTTCCCATTTCCAAGACAGTCTTTTGCAAAATATTCTTAATTTGCTTATTAGATGTTTCTGCTTGACCATTTGTCTGTGGGTGGTATGGGGTAGCAATGTTATGCTGGACTCAAAGTTCCCTTAAAAAGTTCTGGAAGGTCTTATCTATGAAATGAGACCCTCCATCACTTATGGCCATACGGGGAGTTCCAAAGCGAGGGAAAATGATCTCATGGAACATTTTCCTTGCTTGCTTGGAATCAGCATTTTTGCATGGCAATGCTTCTACCCATTTTGACACATAATCGACAGCAACCAGAATATACTCGCAATCATAAGACCTAGGAAAAGGTCCCATGAAATCAATACCCCATACATCAAATAATTCCACTTGGAGATTGTATGTTAGGGGCATCACATCGCGAGCAGAGATTCCTCCATGCTTCATGCATTTCCAACATCTGCGAATGAATTCCTTGGTATCTTCATACATTGAAGGCCAATAGAATCCACTCTGCCAGATCTTTGCCTGAGTATGGTAAACACCGTAATGACCACCATAGGGGCCAGCATGACATTCCTCTATAATTTTGGTGCCTTCGATTGATGGGACGCACTTTCTAGGAAGGCCATCGACACATACTCGATAGAGGTAAGGGTCATCCCAAAGGTGTCTACGACTCTCATAAATGGGTTTCTTTTTGTTTTCCCCTGGTGGTACGTATCCCGCGACCAAAAAGTTCATGATATCCGCATACCAAGGGTGAGAGTCTGTCATCTTGAGGAGCATACCATCTTGTAGGAAGTCATTGATAGGTATGTCCATGGTTTGTGTGACTTCCATATGTGAAAGATGATCTGCTACTGAATTCTCTACTCCTTTTTTATCTCTTATTGCCAGATCAAATTCTTGGAGTAGAAGAATTCATCGAATTAGCCTGGGTTAAGCATCCTTTTTGGTAAGTAGATATTTCAAAGCAGCATGGTATGTGTAGACTATGACCTTTTCTCCAACCAAATAGGATCTAAACTTCTCGATAGCAAAAACTACTGCTAGGAGCTCTTTCTCAATTGTGGCATAATTGAGTTGGGATCCTGTCAGAGTTTTGCTAGCGTAGGCTATTGCGTGATGCTTTTTATCTTTGGTTTGGCCTAAGACCGCACCAACAGCAAAGTCACTGGCATCACACATGATTTTGAATGGCAGCGTCCAATCAGGCAGTTGCATAATTGGAGCTGAGATGAGTGCCTTTCTGTGTATATCAAATGATTTAAGGCATTCATCATCGAAATCAAAGGGAGCTTCTTTAGCTAATAGGTTGGTGAGGGGTCTAGCAATTTTGGAGAAATCCTTGATAAATCGTCAGTAGAACCCCGCATGACCTAAAAACTTGCGGATTCCCTTAACATTGATAGGAGGTGGAAGTTTTTCAATAACTTCAATTTTAGCTTTGTCCACCTCTATCCCTCTCTCGGACACCAAGTGTCCAAGAACGATGCCTTCTCGTACCATGAAATGGCACTTTTCCCAATTAAGCACAAGGTCCTTCTCCTGGCATCTTTGTAAGACCCTGTCTAAATTTTCTAGACAATGATCAAAAGTTTTTCCATAGACGGAGAAATCGTCCATGAAAACTTCCATGATATCCTCGATCATGTCTGAAAATATAGACATCATGCATCTCTGGAAAGAGGCAGGAGCGTTACACGGTCCAAAGGACATACGCCGGTAGGCATAGGTCACGTAAGGACATGTGAACATGGTCTTACTTTGATCATCGGGATGGATAGGAATTTGATGATATCCGAATACCAATCAAGGAAACATAAGTAGGAGTGTTTTGCCAATCGCTCTAACATCTCATCGATGAAGGGCAATGGAAAATGATCTTTCCTTGTTTCCTTGTTAAGTTTTCGGTATTCAATGCACATCCTCCATCCTGTGACGGACCGTTGAGGAATTAATTCATTCCTCTCATTTTGAATGACTGTCATACCTCCCTTCTTAGGCACTACTTGAACTGGACTTACCCATTCACTATTAGGAACAGGGTAAATAATCTCGGCATGCAGAAGTTTCAAGACTTCTTTCTTGACAACTTCCCGCATCGCATTATTCAATCGCCTTTGAGGTTCCCTTGAGGGGACACTCTCAGGGTCAATAGGAATACGATGGGTGCATAATGATGGACTAATTCCCTTGAGATCCTGAAGTGAATATCCAAAAACAGCTCTATGCCTTTCTAACATGGCTATGAGTTTGAGCGTTTTATCATCTGAAAGCTTGTCACTTATGATGACAAGGGCTTCCAAATCGCCATTTATAAAGGCATAACATAGGCCTGGGGGTAGAATCTTGAGCTCAACAGGAGGTTTTGGGGAGGGCTCTTCTTTCGGCAATTCGATTTCCTCCTGAAATTCATCCTCCTCTTGGGCGAAGTCTTCTTCTTCTTTAATTTCAGGGGGTTCTAAAAAAATGAAGAGTCCTAACCTCCTCCATTGGCTCATCTTGGATGGGAGATTCTACAGATGTGTTCTTTGAACGCAGAATAGGCATGGAGAAATTTCTCCCTCCATGATTTATATTGAGGCTTCCTTCCAAAGGAACTTCCATGAGAAATTTCTCTATGGGAATCCCTATCATGATGTCGAAATCTTGGATTTCGAACACGTGAAAATCTAGGAGAGCTTCAACATCTTTGTGTCTAACAGACACTTGTTGCAGAACCCCACATCCTTCAAGAATGGTTCCGAATGAATCTTAGAAGGATTTGCGTGTTGGTGCCAATGGCACATCGCCAAGAATGGCGAGAGAACAAGAATCGGAAATGAGATTTGCTCCAACAGTAGGTTTGTATAGGATTCTCATTGGTGTCCCTCTAATAGAACATAAAATGGTAGCCAAAGGTGAGGTCATACGAAGAATTTCGGGTAAATTCTCGACTTCAGCTGTCCACTCTCTGCTTAGGATAGAGGTCAACTCCTTGACCGTTTGACGGACAAACACCCCGTCGGGTGGTTCAGGTGGAGTTGGTGGCAATGAAGGTTTCCTATAGCAACAATACTTCGAGGTATTTCCATAATCTTCAAAAAGCTCTTCCTCGAAGTAAAATGGAAACTGTGAGAGTTGAATTTCTTCTACCTTCGTAGTCTCAGGTTAGGGAGAGGATTCCTCTGGCAAGGCTTGGGGTAAACAAGAAATGGGTTCATCCTTGTCCAAGAGTGTATCCTCCATTCTTGACACGACTTCCTCTTGGGGAGGATCATTAAGACCCATAATGAAGGAATAATTTTCTAGAATTCTGTCCAGAAGATCCTTGCCTTCTTTTGGAGTCTTATGGAGGAAAGATCCTCCAGCCGTAATATCAAGATATAGGGCAGACTCTTTGTTCAATCCCATGAAGAAATGTTGCAAAAGCATTGGATCAGGGATTAACAAATCTGGGCCAAAATTTTTCAAAAGAGAAAATTTGTCCCAAGGTGCACCTATGGATTCCTTCTCCATCTATTGGAAGCATAGTACTTCCTTTCGTAAGGAAACAATTTGGGCAATGGGAAATAAAACAAGACAAAATTTGTCTCGTAATTCACTCCAATCACCGTTTGTCTTCCCAACGTAGTAGTTGTACCATTGTTTGGCTTTTTCCTTGAGGGAAAAAGGAAACAACTTCCATTTGAGAGTTTCCTGTGTCATACCTTTGATTAGAAGGCATGAACACAGTTGTTTGAACTCTTGTAGATGGTGGTAAGGGTTTTCATAATCCGTTCCTGAGAAGGATTGTTCTCGAACCATGGCTATAAAGTCAGGGCGAAGTTCATAGCTGGTTGAACAAATAGGTTCTGGTGAAGGCGGTGGCTCACAGAACTTGACCTTCGGAGCAGAGTAAGAAAGAATGGTGGGTTGCTCCATTTATATGGTGGTGGTAAGGTAAGAATAAGAAAGGTAAGATGATAGATAAGTGGGATATGATATCAGGGTGATCTTGGTTCAAAGATTAACATCAACTATTCCCCGACAACAGTGCCAGAAATGCTTGTTGGTATTTCTTAACACCACAGAGTTATCCTCAAGCGCACGGAAATACCGTTGTAGCACTTCCCCTTAAGGAGTATTCCCAAGGGTATCGAATCCAAAGAACGTGTGTGCTAATATTTCAAACTAGCTCACCCAAGGACACAAAGTTGTTTGGTAGGCAAGGAACATAGAGGAACTCAAAGTATTGATCCTAATTCAAGGTAGTTTGCAGTAGATGCTTGCTTTGGGCACGGGCTTACTCCTAGCAATACTAGGACGACTCCCGCCAAGAGCCTATGGCATAGCCGAACGTGGAGGATTATGAAGGACAGATGGGGCTGTCACCACCTACTGCCTACCTCTTCAATCTGTGGGTCTATGAGATATCCACTGATGATTTATAACCTAAGCACCACGCTTACGTTCTAAATCACTACTCTAGTTGTTTCGAACACAAAGCTACAACTAGAGCCTCTAATGAATTAAAGCAGTGAACCCACAAGTAACTACTTGTGCAAACTACTAAGAATAAAAGATCAAACTTGTATTGAATTCACAAAGGCTTACTTGATTGAGTAAAACCTTTGTAGGAGTACAAGTGTAGAAGAGGGACTTGACAAGCCCAAGCCTCCTTCTCCTAGAATCTCCACCACACTCCCCTTCTACTTTGGTAGCCTCTAGGACTACTCTAAACCTTTGGAGTGTAGCACTATTATCAACTTTTGGTGTGTGTGTGAAGTGAGGTGAGGAGGTCTATTTATAGGTGGAGAAGGGTCGGTTCCCACCACAATTAACGCGCGAATCAGTCACCATTGACTCCAAGGAGCCAGGAGGAGCCAACACGTGTCATTTGACTGGGTTTGGCGCCAGGAACGGGTTGGCCGAACCTCTGGTTCGACCGACCTAGTCAAGCCTCCCCTTGGGGAATGCTTTCTCCAGGTGGCTTCCAGGTGGGCCCCCATGATGTATATGGGTGCAACATCGTTGGATCTCCTCGTATTCTTCTATTTGTGGGCCTATTGATCCATGTGTTGCCATGTGTCATCGCCTGATTCCTTGTAATCCATTTTCATGGATTCATCCCTGCATATTTTGGTATTTTGGGTAATAATTCACCTGCATACAAATAAACACCAACACTTGTGGAATTGGGTTAGTGTATATCCCTACCACTATATTTTGTGTTTCTTTTATGCACATTATGAGGTGAATTGACGGTCAAAATATGGTACTTAAGGACCGTCAACAACCACCCTTATCGCTTGAACACAATGTAGAGAGTCGAGAAGGGTATTTTACACTTTTGCTTTGCTATACTCAATTGGGTTTGGGAAACAATCATATTGCTTAACTATGAACTATTGAACATCTGGATGATGAGAATTGATAATAATGACCCTTTAGCAACATGGTACCTAGGGATCTAAGCAAGTCGGTTACGTAGAATGGGTTGGACCGTTTTGGTGGTTTTGCTTGCTCTAGATCTAAGGACCAGTTCTTGGAGCGCCTACTCAAGTTTTATAGTGCAACCACAGGGTTAAGTATGGGTGTGGCTTGGCTGACAAATTAGTGTGTTGCCAGTACTATTCGGACCAGTTGGAAAGCTCAGAGAAGGGGTAGTCATATGGGTTTGTAGTGATGGTGGGACTACCCTGGGATCCGGATGGCGCAAGAGGGGGCCCTTGGATGGATGTGCTCAGTTGTAGACATCACCACCGGTGAAACCTCAGTGGGGTTTGAATAGGCTAGTAATCACTTTGTAAAGGCTATTTTGTGATCTCTTGGCCACACACCAAAGGAAGTTTGAGACGACATAATTGAGATTCATTAGTCATCGAAAGGGTATGAAATCACAGACTTGTGGGTTAAGTGGTATAACCTCTGCAGAGTGTTAAAAAACTATCATGATAGCCATGCTCGCGATTATGAGCGACTTGTACCCTCACATGATTAGAGTTATGGACCTTCAATCGGTATTGATTCAGTAATTGGCTTTGGTATATGAAATTGATGAAATTGAGACAAATGAGCAGTTATGAGTTGATTATGGATTATTAATACTGGTATTGGTTACTTAAGTTAAGATTAATGTTATTTGGGTTATTATGGGATTGACCTCACTTAATGAGCATATTATTGCATTTTCAACTGTTCTGAATGTACTTTTATGCAATCAATACTTTATTTATCATTCCTTATTTAAGCTACATGTCATACTTTCCCACACATGCTAAGTACAACATATGCTCACCCTTGCTATTCCCCCAACAAATTCAGACGCAAGCGACAATGTGGAGTACCCGAAGTTCTTTGAGGAGTTCTAGGCGTGTGTGTGTTACCATAAAGCTTGCATGTGGAGTTGGAGTCTGTCGAATGCTGGTTCTGGCAATTCCCCTGGTACTACTGTTAGTAGCACGCGGAGTTTCTTAGTTCGGTTAGGGCGCGCGGAGATTCAGAACAAGATAGTGACTTGACACAAGGATTTACGTGCTTCGGGCCGCCTGAGCGTAATACCCTACTCCATGGGTGTGTTGTTGTTGTATTGAGTGTATGAGCGTGTATAGACTGCGAGCGAGAGCGTGCGTGTATTGCTCGGCCAGTCCTTTTATAGTACAAGGGCTGGCCGTTACATCGTTAGCCTGGCCTGACATGTGGCCCTGGCGGTTACTGATGCCTAATACCCAGTTTAATGTACTTAATTCCCCTTAATAGCGTGGTAACGCGCCTTAATGGTGGCATTACTAGTATTAAGGGTCCTCCGATCGTGTGTCATTAAGGTTGCATGAATGACATATAATCAGGTCTTGAAGCCTTAAATGTCCCTTGAAGGTCTGAGCTGTTGAAGGTCCACCAATTTGCCTGTTGAGGTTGAAGGTCCGACGATCGGACATGTGGCAGCTTCGGAGCTTACCGTCTTGGACGAGTAGTTCCGGTGTTGTTGTACGCGTGTCGGTACTGGAGCTTCCCTCTATCGGGGGTTAGGTCCGGGGGTGCCACAAAGGTATCCAGTCCGGAGCATTCCCATGTATGGATTGTAGCTCTGGTTTTATGATACGAGTGGCGGCACTGGGACTAACCATATGAGGGAAGTAGGTCCGGTTATGAGTAACACGTGGGGCCTTCGGAGGTATTCAACTCAGATAGGTGGAGTTCCTTTGCACTCTTTGCAGTTCCAAGGGGTATCCGGTACGCAGGGTACCGACAGTGGCCCCCGGGCCCACCTTTGGGAGAGATCCTTTGGATTAAGTCATTCTGCCAGAGGTGGGTCCATCTTTCGATTTCAGCGCCGTGTCTTCAAGGGTTTTTGGATGTACCGTTGAGGTGATAGTTCACAGCTAAACCATCGCCGTGTGGCATCTTTTGGACGTGGCAGGTGAGATTTGCGCGTGCGGATCTCATGCAATTGAAGGTCATCGGTTTCCAATACGAAAATCGTATCGGTTCCACGCACCCTGTCAGGTCGCCGCCCTTGGGTTTCCTACCACTTATCATGACAACTGTTCGCCTGGGGTAAGAACCTCGACTTGATTGTCTGGGTGGCCCCGGGCCCCTTTGTCATTGGCAGGGTGTAATTTTTGTAATGTATCCTTGGCCTTTTGCGGTTTCCATCCAAGCGTTGTGGGGGCTTACTTAAGAGGGAAAGTGCGCATGGTTTGAGGGTTCCTTACACCTTCATTTGAACTTGCGCTTGAATCCTCCAAACCTTCACCAGTTTTTTCTCTCTCACCCCATCGTGCTGCGATGGAGTTGGGACTTCCCAAGAGCCGCATCGGGAGCAAGGAGGAGTTGTCGAGGGTTCGGACCTACATGGGGTTGTCCAGTGACTACTTCGATCGCGACATTCGCTTCGGCAAGCTCCCCTTCAAGAAGGAGTGTGCTGGAGATATGGTGTACTTCCTTGGGTACGCCATGGTAGGTTTGATCTCGCCTTTCTCTACTTTCTTCTTGATGCTACTAGATTTTTATGGTCTGCAGCTCCACCATCTTGGCCCCCACTCGATCTTGCTAGTGGCGACTTTTTTCCACTTTTGCGAGATGTGGGTGGGTGTGCCTCCTTGCGTGGAGTTGTTTCGGACTTTCTTCACTGTTCACTCCACCGGAAAGAGTAAGGAGTTCGTCGACTTCTACTACTTCGTGAAGCGGAAAAACTGCCCCCTCAAGTACTTGAGTTCTTTTCCTTCCGGCAAGTGGGATGATTGGAAGAAAGAATGGGTGATCATCACCGTGGGGGGACACGAGAGGCTGGAACTGCCTGAAGGCCTCCCCCGCGTCGACATCAACACTTGGAGTGAAGTTTCGAAGCTATCGAGGGCGTACAGGGCCATTCTGGACAGAATCCAAGAGTGCGTCCAAGGTAGGGTGACCCCCCAAATGGTCTTCGACAACTTCTTAGCGAACAGGTGGGCCCCACTGAGAGCCAGGGAGCGACCTACATGGGCCTTCAACAGTGAGATGGATCACAATCGCATTGAGGTTGGTTTGAACACCAACTTAGGCGAGGAAGCTCTGAAGATCCATCTCAAGAAACTTCAGCATGGGAACATCAGATATGACGATGTGTATCCTCCGGCGGCCATTCTGCCTCTGAATATGATACCAGAGGTGAGCGGAGAGCTCCGTAGGAGGATGCCGCTGTTGGATGACTTGGGCCTGGTGGAAAGGCGACCGACCTCCGGGGTAGAAATCTCCAGAGCTTCTGAAAGGGTGGCCCTTCCTGCTCTGAGCCAATGGGTTGAAGACACCCGCAAGGGCAAGGACCTCGCTGAACCTTCCGACCAAAAGAGGAAGCTGAGACGTGCTGACGGAAGCTCCGTGAGGCCAGCTCCATCTGCCTCAGTCCCTTCTCCTCGACGCAGGAGGTCTTCGACGGCAACACCAACTCCAACATCGGCGTCTCCCCGGAACGTCAGCTCCGACCAGGTGACTCCGGCACCAGGGCCAGCTAAGGGCTCTAGGTCTGAGGGTCCTTCTCATTCGAGGGGGGCCCCAACTGATACGTCGCTGACGGTGGCAGCAAGCTCCGAAGAGCCTTCTGAAGTTACTACACCAGTTGCAACTGGGTCGGGCTCTGAGCGTCCGACGAAGAGGTTCCGCGCTAGCTGGAGCGAAAGCTTTCCAAGGTAAATTTGCTTTTTTACCTCAGTTTGTTATTTTTGTTGTAACCATATTTTGAGTTTCTTTATCCTTCATCCACAGGGCATCCAAAAAAGGGGTTGAAGCTTCGGTTCCTGTGACAGCGGCTGATGATGTGCAGGCAGAGGCTCCGGCTCCAATTCCAGCGCCGCCCCAGGTGGTGGCTGAGATCACGGCAGCTTCGGCGCCAGCTGTCGTGGTTCTGGACCTCAACTCATCTCCCGAAGCTCCCGTGGTAGCGCTGGACCACGGGAATGAAGATGTACCAGCGACACCAGCTCCGGAGGCTGAAACTCCGGTTTTGGATGCTGCGATGATGGACGCTCTGGCATTTGTGTCGGAGGTAGATGAAGTTCCAGCCTTCGAGCCGGATGTTACTGAAGCCCCGGCGGTGGAGCCGGTGGTTCATGAAGTTCCGGTGCCTGAGTCGATTGACGTGGAGGTGCCGGCACCCGGATCGGTGGAGGTCGAAGCGCCAGTGCCTGAACCGACAGTGGAGGAAGCACCAGCGTCGGAGCCGGACATGGCCTCGGCTCTGGCTGGGTCTTCACTGCCTGCCCCGGAGGTGGTAGTTCCGGAGGTACCCACTCCTAAGCCAGGGTGTCAGGACAGAGCGACCAGTCCTCTACTTGAGGGACCAATTGATGATGACTTGGCGGCGGGACCTTCGAAGCTGACTCCGGAGGTAGAAACTCCAGTTGCAGGACCTACCTCGGCGACAATCAAGGCACTCCTAGAGGGCGTCCCTAGTGTTGTGGAAGCTCACAGGACCACTCTTGTAGAGTGGGACCCAATTTTTATTTTGGAGAACCCGCTGGAGTCGGCGGAGAGGACCCCGGCAGGTCCGGAGCCAATCCCCCTGTCGCTATCCATCGACAATGCTTGCTCCATCCTTCGTCAGGTCCAGCTTGCATTTTATCATGACAGCAAGGCCCTCGAGGAGGAGTGCCAAACTCTTAGGAGGTGGCGCAACTGACTCCAATTCGAGACCAAGCTGGCGCAAACAAGGCTGGTTGACGACAAGGAGTGGATCAAAAGGGAAAAGGCCCAGATTGAGTACTGGGGCCAGCTACTAGATGAGAGGGAAAGCATGGCGTGATCCCTCGACAATCAATCACGGGCTATATATGAACAAGTCTTGGCTGCTAATGAGGCGGCGAATGGTCGCCAGGAGAACCTCAATACCATCCACGAAGGTCTCGTCAAGCGTCGGGAGGGTCTTGATGAGCAAGAGAAAAAGCTCGAAGAGGAAGATCAAAAACTCCTGGAGTTGAGGGATGACCTCGTGAAGAGGGAGGAGGAGCTCGCCCAAAGGCTGGCTCTGAGTGACAAGAGCCTTGCAGAGCGCACCAAGAAGCTGGAGGAGCGCTGCAAGAGCAAAGAGGAGAAGGCATGGCAGCGGGGATAGGACCTTACTAAAAGGTATGTCGAAGTCACTGCCATGCAGAAGAAGGTGCGGGGCCGGGAAAAAGACCTGGTTGACCGCCGGAACCGGATCCACGTCCAAGAGAAGGAGCTTGGCGACTTTGAAAAGCAAGTTGTTGAGAATATTCAGCAGCACGCCAAGGAGGTCGAGCGCCTTGCCCGGGAGGGTTCGGAGCTTGCGGCGGCCTGGAGATCTTTGGAGTAGATTCGGGGCTCAAGGACTGCGGAGTCCAAACAAGTATGGGACTTCTTGGGCAAAGCCAATGTCGGCTAACACCGCTGGGCTTTAGTCTCGTGTGTCCGAACAATTCAGAGCCAGAGCTGGACCATGTGTTGGAGGCACTGAGCTCGGTTGGCAACAAACTCAATGCAATGGGCGATGTCATCGCGGATCAGTTAGAAGCTGAAGGAAAATCCCTGGCGAAGAGCGTCGCAGAATACATGCTGACGTGCTACACAAGTCAGGATCCTCACTTCCCACTAAACCCGGTGCTTGAAGGTCCCATCAACAGAGAGGGAGACGCCGCCAAGACCAGCGTGTGGGAGGTTGCCCAGAAGCTCGCCTCATTCTTCCATAGAACTTAGGACTTTCTCCTTTTAGCTCCCACTTGTATCTTCTCTTCTTTTTTCCAATTTTGTAATCTCGTCTTCAGATAAATGAAATCTAATAAATTTTTGAATTTCATTTTTTTGTCTTCAACCTTTGTCTTACTCGACCCCCTGGTAGATGTACATAATTTGATTGTGAACATGTACCAAAAGGATGTAACATTTTGTTGAAGACTTGAGTGCTTCGAACTTGTAGAGTATAGGTCCGAAGTTTTGTTGCGTCGATAGCAGGGGCCCCCTCGGGTTGTCGGAGCTTAGTAGCTCCGGCAGTGACCACTGTCAACACGTAGAGCGTCGTCAACAGACCCCATTGGGGTTTCCTTCTACCATCTTTTCTTCAATTCCTTTTATTTCTTCACGTTGACGGTTGGCCCCCTGGATTTGTTAGAACTTGATAGCTCCGGCGACGCCCACTATCAATGTTTAAAACATCAACGGCGGGCCCCCTTGGGGGATGTCGAAGCTTTGATAGCCCCAGCACCATTCACCATCATCATGAGATTTTTATTTTTCCTGCACACTGAAGTCAAGAAAAATAGTAAAATTCATTTCTTGTCTATAACTCATTTGCGACTTACTATTCCCATATGAAGTTTTAGGTCGACAGCAGTTCTATATAGAATCAAGCGCATTTGTTTATTTTCTCCAGGTCCAATTGTTTTCTGGACTCACCTTACTTAGGCCTGCCGGGGTGTAGGTAGAGTGGCATACTTAGGGTGCAGGACCAGGCTAAGCCGATAGCACACTCCGGACCTAGATTGGCTTGGCGTTTAGGTGAGTAGGCCATTCAACAATGTTAAGACCCAAAAGAATTAACAATGCAACTTGAATTATATATGAATTGTTCGAGCTAAAGTTTCTTAAGAATTGCACAACTTTGTTATAGACAAGAAAGAGAAAAATAAAAAAGAATGAGCCTGTACAAAATAAATGCATGTGGAGTCTGTTTTCACATATCGGTGTCTTTCATTATAGGTCCGGAATACAAGGGAGACAAGTACACTCTTAGGGTATGAAACCAAGCTAAGTGTGTTACATTTCTTGTTCGACCCAGGATAGCTAGCTACACTTTTAGTTCTGAGACTGTGTCAAGTGTTGCTTGAACTTTGCGGACCTTGCTGGAAAGGTCCGGTTGTCCTCCCGGAGGAGCTACCCGTCTCTGTACGACGCTATAACATACATCATATGTAATTACAGACTCACCTCCGTGATATTAAGCGTAAAACTTACGGAGATGCTCAATGTTTCAAGGATTAGGGAGCGGTTTCCCATCCTCGGTTGCCAAGCGAACGCATCCGGGACGGGATACTTTGATCACTTGAAAGGGTCCTTCCCAGCTGGGGGAAAATTTGTTTAACCCTTCTCGAGTTTGTATTCTCCGTAGCACCAGATCGCCTTCCTCGAGCTGTCGTCTATGCACATTCCTTTGGTGATAACGTCGGAGTGTTTGGCGGTATCGTGCATTTCGAACAGCTGTTTGGCACCTTCCCTCTTCAACAAGGTCAAGGTCTTCACGCCGGAGCTGGTCCTGCGTGGCTGCGTCAAAGGTCCGGACTCGGAACGACCCCAAGGTGATTTCCGAAGGAAGGAATGCTTCAGATCCGTACACCAGGAAGAAGGGTGTCTCTCCGGTTGACCGGTTTGGAGTTGTCCTGTTTACACACAAGGTGGGTGGAAGCTCCACAATCCAGTTGGCTCCATGTTTTTTCAAGCGCTCATATGTGCGTGTCTTGAGTCCTTTTAGAATTTCTGCATTTGCTCTCTCAGCTTGGCCATTGCTTGCCGGGTGAGCCACGGAAGTGTAGCTGACTTGAATGCCAAGGTCTTCACAATATCCTTGGAATGCAGAACTTGTGAATTGGGTCCCATTGTCAGTTATGATCTTGTTTGGCACTCCAAATCTGCATACCATGGACTGCAAGAACTTGATAGTTGATTGCTTGTTTATTGTCACAACTGGAGTTGCTTCCGGCCACTTGGTGAACTTGTCGATGGAGACATACAGGTACTTGTAACCTTCGATGGCTTTTGGGAAAGGTCCCAAAATATCCATACCCCACACAGCGAATGTCCATTTTGGAGGCATCATTTGTAGTGGTTGAGCTGGTGTGTGAATTTGCTTCGCATGGAACAGGCATGCTTCACATTTCTTCACTAGCTCGGTTGCATCCTGGAGTGCTGTAGGCCAGTAAAAACCATGCCAGAAGGCTTTACCGACCAACGTGCGGGAAGACGCGTGGTTCCCACACTCGCCTCCATGGATTTTCGCAAGGAGCTCGCGGCCTTCTTTCCTTGTAATGCACCGCATTAGGACGCCATTGGCACCACACCGGTAGAGATACCCTTCCACCAGTGTGTATCTTTTAGCCAATCTAACTATCCGGTCAGCAGATATATTGTCTTCAGGAAGTATGTTGTCTTTCAAGTAGCTCTAGATCTCCGAGATCCATGCATCGGGGAGCTTCTTAGTCTTGCATGCTGGGTTGCTCGGAGCTTCCTGCAGCACCTACGACCCTTGATGGACGCCATGGTAACAGGGCCATCGGGACCGCCAGCTTCGAGGTGCTGGTCTCACCCCCTTCGCTCAGTTCGGCAGGCTGAGCTGTTGGTCTTGACAATCTCCGGGCGAAGGTTTCGTCGGGAGTCAGAGCTCCGGTTGAAGCTTTCGTTGAGAGTTCGTCAGCTTCAGCATTGTTGAGACGCTGGACATGGCAAAGATCCAGGACTTCGAACTCCTTCTAAAGCTTCTGGACTTCAAGAAGATATGCAGCTAGTTGAGGGTTGTTGCAGGAGCATTCACCTTTAACTTGTTTTATAATGAGCTGTGAATCACCCTTTACCAAAAGTTGTTTGACACCATATGATAGTGCCACCTTGAGCCCATAGATTAGTGCTTCATACTCCGCCATGTTGTTGGTCGCCTTGAAGTCAAGGTGAACCATGTATTTGACCTCTCCCCGGTCGGAGCAAGGAGAAGGATTCCAGCTCCGGCCCCCTGCTTCTACACAGAGCCATCAAAGTATAGAGTCCAGTGAGGCTCAGTAAAGACCGGAACCTTATGTTCCGATTTCTACTCACTGGGGCCCCCAGGATTTGATGGAGAGGGGGTCCATTCCGCCACAAAATCTGCCAATGCTTGACTCTTGATCGTTTGTCTTAGGACGAATTCAGGATCAAACTCGGCCAATTCCGCTGTCCACTTTGCAATGTTCCCCGTAGAGTTGGGGTTATGCAAGATTGCACGCAGTGGATAAGAGGTTACCACTGAAATCTTGTGAGCTTGGAAGTAGTGACGAAGCTTCCTAGAGGCGATAAGAACTGTGTAGAGCAGCTTATGCACCTCTAGGTACCGAGTATTTGCATCGTGAAGTACTTCACTTATGAAGTACACTAGGCGCTGAACAGTCCGGAACCTCCTGGAGGGGCCCGGAGCTTCCTCCTCATCAACCCGGACCCTCCCGGAGGGGTCCAGACCTTTTTCTGGGACCTCCCAGTTCTTGCTAGAGGAACCCGAAGCTTCTTCTGAAGTGACTCAGACCCTCCTGGAAGGATCTGAATCTTCTTGTTCAGCAACAGTAACTCCTTCATTTGAAGGAGGTTGATCCTCTAACTTCTCGCCTTGAGGATCCGGGTCTTGGGGCTGGGACCCAGACTCGCCTTCAGGTAGCTACAGACCTTCCCGGAGAGGTCTGGATTCCTGAACTGGGGATGGTTCTGGTATTTTCGCAACCAGGACCATGCTGACAACTTCGTCAGTTGCTAAAATGTAAAGCAGAAGTGACTCGCCGGGATTCGGAGCTACCAAAGTTGGTAGAGTGGTGAGGAGCTGCTTCAGCTCTTGGAATGCCTTTTCTGCTTCTTCAGACCATTGGAATAGTTCGGACTTCCTCAATAGTTTAAAGAAGGGAAGTGTCCGTTCCACCAGTCTCGAGATAAACCGGCTAAGGGCAGCTAGACACCCGTCAGCTTCTGGACATCCTTGATGCGAGCTGGTGGCCGCATGTCTTCAATAGCTTTAATCTTCGCCAGATTCGCCTCTATTCCTCGGTGGTTCACCAAGAATCCAAGAAGCTTTCTGGATATAACCCCAAAGACACACTTGTCTGGGTTCAGCTTTGTGCGTGTGATTCGCAACTTGTCGAAGACAGCTTGCAAGGTGTCAAGAAATGACTCCTTGTTCTTGATCTTGACGACGATGGCATCGACGTACACTTCCACTGAATCTCTAATGAGCTCTCCAAAAGTTTTGTACATATCTCGCACAAATGTTGAAGCAGCATTTTTGAGACCGAATGGCATGGCAGTGTAACAATATAATCCATCTACTGTTATGAAGGCAGTATGCTCTTCATCTTCCCTAGACATTCTGATTTGATGATACACAGAATATGCGTCTAGGAAACACATTAATTCACATCTGGAGGTGGAATCCACTATCTGATCTATTCTAGGTAGTGGAAATGGATCCTTTGGGCATGCCTTATTCAGTGTTGTGTAGTCGATACACATCCGAAGCTTACTGCCGGCCTTGGGTACAACGACTGGGTTTGCCAGCCATTTTGGGTGGAAGACTTCCCGGATGAATCCAGCTTCGAGCAACTTCTTCACTTTTTGACGTATGAAGTTCTGTCGCTCTACTGATTGCTTCCGAGGCTTCTAATGTACATGCCGAGCGTCAGGATAAATCTTCAGATAGTGCTCAATCACCTCCCTAGGGATCCTAGGCATTTGTGACGGTTGCCAGGCAAACACGTCGACATTAGCCCGGAGGAAAGTGATGAGCGTGAGTTCCTATTTGTCGTTCAGACCTCCCGATATACGGGTGGTCTGAGCAGCGTCGAAACCAATTTGGATGACTTTGACGGGAATGTTGGTGTCGCCGCTTGGTTGCACACGGGGTGCGGAAGTTGGGCCTCGATGACGAATGCTCAGGGGCTTCGGAGCTTGCTCCTTTCCGGATTCTTCCTCCTGCACTGTAGCAAGCGCATGGAGTTCTTCCAGAGCTGTAACTCCGGCAGTGCGATCTCCTCGGATTCGGAGAACGCCTGAGGGTGTTGGCATCTTCAACAGCAAGTAGCCATAATGAGCAGTAGCCATGGATTTGTATAAAGCTGGCGTGCCCAAGATGGCGTTGAATGGCAAGTTGATCTGTGCCACGTCGAAGACCAACTTCTCCGTCTTGTATTTCTCACGAGTTCTGAAGGTCATCGGGAGAGTAATGGCACCGAGCGGGGTTATGGCCCCCGGACATACTCCTGAGAAAGGTCGGGAGGGGCGAAGATCCGAAGGTCAGAGCTGAAGCTTGACGAAGGCTTCGAAGCTTATGAGGTTCAGCCCCGAACCTCCGTCCACCATTACGTGGTGGAGCTGGATGTTATTGATGGTCGGAGAGACCATCAATGGAAGTTGGCCAGCTCCGATCATGTTCCAAGGGCAGTCTGAAGCATTGAAGGAGATGGAAGTATCCATCCACTTCTGATGAGGCTCCGCTCTGGCAGTGGGAGCTACAGAGGCCATGTCCCGCCGCATTGTCTTGAGGACACGGCGGGAAGTGATGTCCCACGAACCACCAAAGATGGTGTTCATGGTTTTCCGACGCTCGTTGTCAGAGACGTCAGAGTCGTCGTAAACGGAGGTGTAAACAGCCTTCAAGACCTTTTTGGGGTCCTGAAAGCCTAACTCCTCTTCAGTCGGAACTTCGTCGACTTTTGTTTTCCTTCCCTTTAAATGAAAAGGAGCTTCTTCTCGGCGCTTGTTGTAGCGCTCGACAAGGTTCTGGACCTCTCGGCAGTCTTCCAGGTTGTGTCTGTCCGTCTTGTGTATGGGACACCACATCTTGGAGCTGTCACCGTCTTCAGACAACGACCGAGGTCGTTTCTCAGGGCGTGGCCCCCGACCTCCCGGAGCTGCGGCAGCTGCAGCAGTAGGTGTGCCGGCCGCCGGCTTCTTCTTTTTGTTGGACTTTTTCTTCTTCTTGCCACTCCCGGGGGTAGTTGCTTCACTCTTGGAGGACTTTTTGTTGGACTCCAGAGGTGGTTTGGAGTGCATTTCATGATCCTCCGCAGCCTTGGCACACTTGTCTACCAAGCTGAAGAGTTCTGTGACGCTGGTGACTTCCTTGGTCGCCAGCTTCTCCAGCATTTTCTTATCTCGAACGCCCTGTCTCAAAGCTACAATAACAGAAGCGCTTGAGATAGAAGGAATGATATTTCGTACCTGGGAGAACCTCTGGATGAAAGGTCGCAAGGACTCTCCCCCTTTTTGCTTGACAGCAAAAAGATCCAGTTCTGTGCCTGGTTGGGTGTATGAGCTCCCGAAATTGACAGTGAACTATTGGCACAACTCCGCCCAACTATGGATGGAGTCAGGCGGAAGGCTCATGAACCAATACCTGGCGATCCCAGTCAAAGCCACAGGGAAATAATTGGCCATCACGGCCTCATTGCCCCCAGCCACACGGATAGCGGTGGAGTAGATTTGGAGAAATTCGACGGGGTTGACAGTCCCGTCAAATTTCTCCGGCAAGTGAGGCTGGAACTTCTGCGGCCATCTGACTATGCGTAGGTGCATGGCCAAGGCAGAACAACATTCTCCTACTCTCTCAGGAGCAGGACTGTCCCGAGCCTCTCGCCTCTCGCAAGCACGCTCAATGTGGACACAGTCGTCCTGTTGCCGGTAACGACGATCGAGCTCCACCCGGAGGTCATGAGTCAAAAGCCTTGTTATCGTGTGAGTACGTCGCACCCCGGAAGGCAGAAACATCACCTTTTGAGATGCAGCACGTCTCCTGTGCTGCGATGCTTGCGGACCGAGTCTACCCGACAAGGTCCGACGCTGTGATAGGGCCCGCCCCGAGGGGGAGGATCTTGATTGTTGATGCCATCGACTGCTATTGCAACCAGATGATCCACATCAACTCTCTATTGCTCCATCGCACCCTGGGGTGCTCCTGGAGGCGGTGGACGTTGGAGAAGAGCACGCGCAGTAATAAGCGTGTGTTCGGGGTTGTTGTTTGTCGATGCAGTGATCGACGCAGACGCCCCATCCCAATGTCCGGGTTGATTCACCGGAGCGGACGGTGGCGGCGGTAGTATGACTCCTTCTAGGGCTACAGCACCTGTTGGCTGTTGCATGTTGGAGGGATTGCCTCCAGCAGGTTGCTCAGCGTGGTTACCGTTAGATGATCCAACAACAGAATTCACCATCTTGGAATCTCAGGCACCCCCTACCTGGCGCGCCAAATGTCGGATGTTGGTTCCGACAATTCCCCTGGTACTACTGTTAGTAGCACGCGGAGATTCAGAACAAGATAGTGACTTGACACAAGGATTTACGTGGTTCGGGCCGCCTGAGCGTAATAACCTACTCCACGGGTGTGTTGTTGTTTTATTGAGTGTATGAGCGTGTATAGACTGCGAGCGAGAGTGTGCGTGTATCGCTCGGCCAGTCCTTTTATAGTACAAGAGTTGGTCGTTACATCGTTAGCCTGGCCCGACATGTGGCCCTGGCGGTTACTGATGCCTAATACCCTGTTTAATGTACTTAATTCCCCTTAATAGAGTGGTAACGCGTCTTAATGTTGGCGTTACTAGTATTAAGGGTCCTCCGATCGTGTGTCATTAAAGTTGCATTAATGACACATAAGCAGGTCTTGAAGCCTTAAATGTCCCTTGAAGATCCGAGCTGTTGAAGGTCCACCAATCTGCCTGTTGAGGTTGAAGGTCTGGCGGTCGGACGTGTGGCAGCTTCGGAGCTTACCGTCTTGGATGAGTAGTTCCGGTGTTGTTGTACACGTGTCGGTACTGGAGCTTCCCTCTGTCGAGGGTTAGGTCCGGGGGTGCCACACAGGTATCCAGTCTGGAGCATTCCCATGTATGAATTGTAGCTCCAGTTTTATGATACACGTGGCGGCACTGGGACTAACCATATGAGGGAAACAGGTCCGGTTACAAGTAACATGTGGGACCTTTGGAGGTCTTCAACTCAGATAGGTGGAGTTCATTTGCACTCTTTGCAGTTCGAAGGGGTATCCGGTACGCGGGGTACCGACAGAGTCTTTAGTGTTTAGTATTTTCTGTTGCAATCTTATTAGAGCTTGTATTCAAGACTATTTAATTTGTAATAATGTACTATTATTAGTGTTATTATTCAAGATATGGTTATAATATGACTATCGTTTGTGAATCACTTGTGCATATATGTTAAACGTCCTAGGCACACATATGCATTACGCTTGGTTTATTTTCGGAACCTGGTGTCACATTGACAGTCGTACTAAGGTAAGTTGCTAAATCCCCTTCTCTGTTCTAAGTCGAATCCGTGTTTGGCTTCAGATTTTTGCTCTGATATTGAATCAATTCGATTTGAAACCGAGTGGGTCTCTTATTAGCATCTGATTTGGCCCAATTGGGTTCTAATTAGGGATTGGGAAACCCTAATCCCCAATTTTAGTTCGGTTTCAATATGAACCTGAACTCTAGTTTTCTTAGGTTTGATTCACCTTCTTCTCTAATGTTGTAGGATCATGCTTAGGGTTTAGAGACCAAGCGGTCTCTCTGAATTAATCTACACCGATCAAGCTTAGGTGTGTTTTTAAGTGGCTGAATCCCTAACCCTCAATAGGGTGGCTCTGATGCCATTGTTATATTCTAAGGAGTGTTGCTTAGTCCCAATGAGTATTAGAGTTTGGTCTTAGTTTGTAACAGAGACATGACGAAGAACAATAGTGGAGGGTGGACCATACATGAGGTAATACCTTGGGATGTTGATGAAGACATGGAGTTGAGTGCTGATGATGCTTGGCTTGGTGCAGCGAAGACCAGCGCAGCTCCTGTGATGCGTGCTCACTGGCCGTGCAGAGAGGGGAAGCCTTTCCAAGGTTTTTTCCTTTAGGCGATCGGTGCCTATGAAATTTAGGTGGTGATGGCGTATCTAATTGTGTTGGTTCATGCTTATATAGGGAGGAAACGCCCCAGGGGCCTACCCAACCAAAACTTTTGGATTTTGTCCTCCAATGAGGACAGGAGAGGAGAGACGTAGGAGACATAGTCGGTTGTAACCGACTCCTAAACATCCCGTGGTCAGGCTAACTATATTCTAACACTGTCGTTACCCGGTCATGTTTTCTTACCCCAGCTTGTTTTGCCTTGAAGCGGGAGATTCTGCGTCGCGTAATGCAGCATTGGCCCCGTCGGCCGTCGTGGACGACAGTTTGAGCCGTGGAGGTGACGAGGGCTCAACCAACCATCAAATGTATTCTTGAAGCAGGATGAGTGCCTGGTGTTTCAGTTAACAGATTATCAATCCAAGTTCAAAAATGAACTAATATATGGCAAAAGAGAAATATTACCTTTAAACTAACCAGCATCAAATAAAATGATGAAACAGAGGGAGTAGCATGTAACTAAATATCATGTGGATGAGGTTAACGACAGCAACTTTAATGTTAATCATGGAACATAACACATGGATACCCCACAGGACCATTCATAGTGAAAATATATGCGTAGGCGAAAACACTAACCAGGATACGTTAGCATAGCAATGCTGTTCCGATGTCGTGCTTCACGAATAGCTTGATAAAGGTCTAACATATTGCTGGTGGGCAGTTACAGTATCACGGTAGATCAGCTTGCCGTACAGCTAGTATCATACTTCCGTTTCTTTTTCCATTCAAGGGCGCTTTTTTGACTGTAGACTCTATTGTACTCCCTCCCTCTTCAAAAAGTTGTGGCTTTGTAGTTTACTATTTGTTTTAGGACGGATGGAGTATCTTTCTTCGGTGCAATACGCAAGCAGCTTCTTCGCGATTTCATGATGGATACCATTGAAAATGTATCTAGGTATTCTTTGTAGGTTTTGGATGATTAATGACAAACGAATGAAATCCTAACGAACTTGTTGAGATGAATGCAGGTTAACTCATATTAAATAGTTTGGTGCATTTTAAAAATGAAGTGATGAAGAAAAAGAAAAGTCCAATTGATGAATGAAGCGCAAAGTAGACTTAATTGTATAAAATGTGTGTGAGATACACATTTCAAGAGCTGAAGTCTTTGTGTAGGAGTGAAGGCTTAAAATCAACCTTAACAAGTTACTGAACACCGAACCAGTCCGCTCACAAATCAGACTAATCCGTTCAACTCTCTATTGTCTCACTTCACAGTGCACCGGACTAGTCTGTTCATGGACCGGACTAGTCTGTTCAAGTCTCTGGAATCTCACTTCACAGTGCACCGGACTAGTCCGTTCATGGATCGGACTAGTCCGTTAATCTTTCTGATGTTCCATCACACTGTGCTTCGGACAAGTTCGTTCATGAATCGGACTAGTTCGAGAAACTCTTTGAAGTTTCATAACACTATGCATCGGACAAGTCCGTTCATGGACCGAACTAGTCCAAGAAACTTTCTGATGTTCCAATACACAGGGCACCGGACAAGTCCGGACAGCTACCGAACTAATCCGGTATACCTCACACAAATTAGGGTTTCTAGTGTGCTGCACATTCGACGCGGATTTCACACAGCATACCGGATAAGTCCGGTCCTAAGTAAGGACTAGTTCGGCCGTCGAGATCCTTAATGGTAATATTTTTGAAAATACTATAAATAGGTGATCCACGCCCCCACATATATAAATCTCGCACTCTACTATTCATAACTCAAACACTAGCGTTGCCACTTGTCTTAATAGCACAAAAACACATCTCCCCATGCATCTAAGGTCCTCAAAAGTGAAAATTTTTACTATTCAGATTTGGGATTGGGAGATCGTTGTCTACGCGTCATTGAACTCTTGGGATTTGATCTCTTTACACTCTTACATTACTTGTAATCTTTTTGAGTATATTAGATTATTTTCTGCTATAATTTTCGTAAGAGACCTCAACGTATGAGGTTGCCCCACCAACTCGGTGATTACCCGTGATAGTGGAATTAAGTCAGTTTTGTGTGATGACTTAACGAGTGAAAGGATTTGAAAAGACTCGGCTCTATGTGCGCTTCCTCGACGAGAAGTAGATCTCTTTGGTGAGATCAAACCTCGATAAAAATTTATCTCGTGTGCTTTACTCTTTTACTTTTGCAATTATCATGGCCTAGGACATTAGATTTGATCAATCAAGTAACTTGTGCTCAACGTGAAAATTAAACAATCATATCTCTTGTTCAAGTTGTAAGAATAATTGTTTAAATTTCACTGCTACAACACATACAAATTTTGTTGTAGCACCTGATCAATACAGATAATTCAAGCACACCGGACCAATCCGCATTTGCTCCGAACAATTTCGATCCATCAGGAATTTAACATTTGATTAAATGTGCAAAAAAAAACTTAAAAATCTATTCATACCCCCTCTGGCGCAGCACGCACCCAGGCCAGGCACTTAAGCCAGCGCCGCGGCAAGGGCGGCGATAGGTGTTGCAATTGACGAATACAGATTTGGGGAAGCAAACAAGGATCGCAAAAGGCAAAATGAGGGAATATGAACCTTGTCACAAGCAGCAATCCGTTCCTGTTTAATTTGTCAAACAGTAGTCGTTGGGCTGGCTCGGTTTTCATAATTATGTTACAGAGTTCATTGTAACTTTGTATTCAAATAAACTGAATACATAACTGTGGCCAGACAGATTGGCCTGAAAGTAACTCCAGAAGATGAGAACCACATAAAAACTAGTATCCCAAGAGCAAAACTTGATATTTTAATACATGATCCGTAAATTTAACGACTGAGTGCACAAATAATTAGAAGATGAGTAAATTGAGCGCTTGATCACTAGAGCCTATTATGCCAAGCGACGACATGCGAAAAGGAACTCGCAGGTAATATCATAAACCTTTCACTCCTGATCCAGGTCGAATGCAAGAACTTCTTCCTGGACGTCCACCACCTCCTCCACCTCAACCTCCTTGGCCTCGTACTCTTCTTCCTCATCGCTGGCTTCCCCATCCCTGAGCTCCATCCTGTATGCACGCTCTTCCTCGTGCATCTGCTTCCACTTGGCAACCCATGAGTTCCATTCTTCCTGGAGCTCGGTCCGCCTCTTGCGCTCCTGCTCACTCAGCTGGTTGAATGCATCCTGATCCTCCTGTTCATATTTCTTGCTGTACTTCTTTAGGTTCTTCGAGATTTCCTCTTCCTTCTCAGGAGACAGTAGCGACGGTGGTCTTGGGCGCCATATGAACTGTGCCGTTCAATTTATGCAATAGACAAACCATTAAAACAAATGGAAGTATAAAGCATTTGAGACACGTACAGAAGAGCAAAGTGAGATTGAATATTCACCTGATAGAAATGGTCCTTTGACACCTTGTAAAGGTGCTTGCCATTGAATGACCATATTTGAAAACCATTCTCCATTTCATGAACTGAGGTAACTGCAGTTGCAAGATATCTGATAGAAGAATAGCAAAACCATTTCAGAGCCATTAAATCACGAGGGTATTATGTAAGTACCAAAGACACAGTAAAAAAACTGTTTTAAGAATTTCATGCGTATAATGGAGTTGAAGAAAAAAAGTAATGATCTCTCAAGGCCAAAGACTGTAAAAAAAAGTGGATTCAATGTTGTTTCGAGAAAGAAGTGGAGTCAAACAAATTTCTAAACCCAGTGTTCACCTTCCAGTAGGATCCCACATGATGTCAGTCGCCATAAAATGCTCTCCTGTTGCCATGGTCTCAAGTTCATCAACATTGAAGAACTCCAGCTGTCCGTTGAAACCCTTCAGCCCAGCAAGAACAATGAAGCGCCCAGCAGGAGACCAAAATAATGCATTAGCCTGCTTGGACTTGAGAGTCGTGAGCTTAGACACACGGCTAGTGTTGTTGGCTGTTCTCATGGTGTAGAAGCTAATATCAGGCCTAGGACCATCACCATGAATGACAGCAAATCGATGGCCTTTAGGTTCCCAGGCAAATGCAATGATCTTGTCATTCTTGTTATCAAGTTCAAATACCTCAATTGGGATGTCCCTTTCCTTTATTCTGAACAGTTCAAATCCAGTGTAGGTGCTCTTCTTTGTTTTTGTGTATCTATCAACCTGGACAGCAAGATATTCTCCGTTGTTTTGCCAATACATCTTGCAATCACTAACACTGAAAAGGTTTTTCTGTCGCAGTTCCTCTTTGCCAGGAATTTGCACAAGACTCACCTTTCAATAGAAAGAAGAGGTTTAGCTTGAGCCATTAAATATTGAACAAAAATCCTGGAGGAGGTTCATGCAAAAATTTATACTCACCCTTGCAGGCTGATTTCCACCACCCGTTTCAGGAACAAACAGAGATATAATAGGATCAGTGGGAGACCAGCTGAAGTCCACTACATTTTCTATCTTCAAGGATTTCTTATCAAGAAGGGAGAATGTATTGGTTTCATAGACAGATATAACATTCTTCCCCAGCCTTGCAAAATATTTATCGTCTTTTCCACCACCCCACCTAACAACACATTAAAATATTGTAAGAACCCAACTGAACAACTTTGGGAAAACCATTTATGCACTAAATAACAATTGCAGTGATGGCAATTGCACCTGAAGATAGGCCATGAAACACCAGAAACACCTGTATGCCCGCCCGTAGTAAATTCATCAGCACTTCCCTTAAAGTCTCGCATCACTTTCCCAGTCCTTACATCAAAGATATTAAGGACAACCCTCTACAAGATTAAGAATGGAAGTCAGAAAGGAAAAACTATCCCGAGAAAATAAAGGAAAGGGACTATGAGCAGATAAATAAATCTATGACAGTGTCTTACATGTGTGTCTCTTGGGTTGCTGGGCTCATGGCTACTGTATGTGATCAAATATCTCTCACCAGGAGAGAAGTCAATCATTTTCACCTGTTACAATCCACTGTCAGCTAGGACATTCAACAATGGGTAGAGTTTAATATTGTCCAAATCTGTACCTGTGGATGAGCAAAACGCATTAAGCGCTCGAACCCACTTTCACCGCCCCACACTTGTGCTCCCTGCCTATGAACAGTTGCCAAGTATGTTCCAAGAGGGGACCATTGAATGAAACTATCCGTCCAGTACTGGGAAGAAAAATATAGTAAACTGTAAGTGGATATATGAGACATTTTCATACTGATGCAGCAGAACATAATATTATTTTCACTTAGGGAAATAGCAGACCATAAACTTAACAAAAATTGATGTCAAGAATTAAATACAAGAAAATACAAGTACCTGCTTTTGGAACACAAGTTCAGTCGCCAACTTCCTTGCATCATTCCAGTAAACTTCTGTGTATGTTCCAGCACGGATGACAAACTGATCACGTGCCTTATCATCAGTAAGCCACTTGAGAAGATTCTCCTGCAACAAAAAAATGTGATGGCATATTAAACAATGCTGCACGAAAATTTAAGTATATTGAAAAACTGAACACTAAAAAGTAGGATTCCGCGGAGTAGAGAGGCAATAGACTTACACCAGGTGTGTATGGCTTAATTTCAGCGGGAGTCCATGTATCAGGAACTTTCATGTACTTCTCAAAGTCATCAAACATATTAACAGCAAAGATGTGTGATTTGTCGAGTTTGTAGCCATTGGTTTTCTCCCTAGCAAGTTCAGCTTCCTGGAAAGATGACAACAAAGGATACAGATATTTTATATTTATCTTAATAACTTATGTAAGTGAAGACTAATCTGTTTTCACTTTTCAATCGTCTAACATGCGTATTAAAATGGTAGAAGCGGGGCAAACAACATGCTGGTTCAAATATCACGTTGCTACAACTACAGGTACACTTTTTAAAATGTTACATCCGCAGTGAATTCTAAAATTCAGGCAGCGTGAAAATGCTAAAATTTAAAATAAAAAATACAAACTATACAAACGCTGGCTAGGCATAGGAATGAGCTGCAAGAGAAAAGAATCAAGTCATTTCTTCACTGTGCAGGTAAGAAAGGTGCAACTGACAAGAAGCAAACTACCTGAGGTGTGTTATATTCAATGAAGCAGTAGCCATATGTCTTCTTTGTCTCTGGGTTCACAGGCATCCAAAGACCATTTTCTTTTATCACACCAATTTGGCTGTAGATCTTGCGTACAACGTTCTCAAGCTTCTCAAACTTTTCCGGGGGGACAACTGGCAGATTGTCAACAACAATAATGTTGGATAAACCCATTTCAAGTTCTGGAGGATCATCATCCCGAAGTACTTCTTCATCATCGCTGTGTGAATTTAGGTTCAATCATCAGTGTAACGAAAGCAAAATTAAAAAGCACTCCAAACTTGGTCCAGTTACTATAAATGTTGAATGAATTGAAGATCAAATAAGTCTCACAGACATAGTTTCACGGCTACCAAATGGACATACTAACTGAGCAAGAAAGGAATTACTGTCATTAACCTTACCTGACAAAACTTCATCCAGCTTGCACACTATTTTGTGATTTATGCTACATGACACAAACTCAGTACCATATATACTTACCCCGCATCAAACCAAAGAAGACCAATACATGAGATCATAGCTACAGTCCAGCACATATCTATGTAGCTTTGCATAACAAGTTAACAATACTTTGTTATACACGGTCCATGATTTTTTTAGTACTAGCTAGGCTAAGTACACCATATGCCACAGGAGGACAGGAAAACACTACTAAAATCAATACAGATCTACGACAGATTTTGAAACTACCAAGTAAACTCAAGTACCAGTCAAGAAACATATCAACCCCCCGGGTTAAAAATAAAAATTTTCCGTTCAGCTGCCGCTGGAACCAACGATACAGACATCTTAATACTACACAAAATCCAAAATCCTGCGGCAGAGCCTCGAATCTGGATGAAGCAAAATTAGGGCAACCAAAACCGGCGTATACTACAAGCGAGGAACTAGTATTTACGACGGATTGGGATAGAACCAAGGCGGCGCGTGCGGGTACCTAAGTATGCCGAAGTCCTCGCCGGCGGGGAGGGTGATGGAGTCCAGATCGACGGCAGAGAGGTCCACCCCGAGCACCCGCGCCCGAGCCTCGATGCCTTCCATGGAGATTGCCAGCGCCATCTTCTCCTACATACACTTGAAGCCCTCCTCGAGAACGAGATGTGGGGTGCGGTGCCCGCGCGGCGTGGCGGCGGCGGCGCGGAGAGGAATAGAGGCAAGGAGTGTGATGGATGGAGCTGGGGTTTTGGTTGGAGTCGCGAGACCGTTCTTATTATGACTCCAAGGCTGACGGGTGGGTCTTGTAAGCGATCTGTACCTCTCGGGATGCTTTTCATAAACCCCCTTGCCATTGTTACGTTTTTCTGCAAGAAATCTGCAAAGGCACCACACGGCCCTGCTTTAGGTCGCCTAGCACCAATGGCGGATCTCGATGGAGATTTCAGGAAGGCCAGGCCACGATATAAACTTTCCGTCCTACTAATATTGCATATTTTTTACTTAACACACTTCACCTAAGTACTTAAATCCCTCCACTTGAGTAAGGGGTTACGTAAAAATATGTAACAACCATAAAATGCATATATGATAACTGAAGATAATTGATTGCACGATTGTACCATACTCCAAATTACAATTTAGTAGATGCCAACTACTACTCCCTCCGTCATCATTTATCCTAATATCAAACAAATAGGAATGGAGAGTATTTCTCAAGAAAATACATGGAGGAAAGTGCAAGATTGGTTGGTTAAGAGTTTGGAGGCCGCGGGAAAAAGGAGACCTAGGAATCTTTGATTTTGAACGATTTGCACGAGCCTTGCGTCTCATGTAGTTGTGGTTCTATTGGACTGCTTCTAACAAACTTTGGGTGAGTTTTGAGCGGCCAACTGATAAGAAGATGAGGTTATGTTCAATGCAGCGACAAAAATCACGGTGAGAAATGGAGTCAAAGCGCAGTTCTGAAAATCGTGTTGGCTCCTCAACATCATCCTGGCAGAGTGCTTTCAAAGACTTTATAAACGCCGCAAGAGAAAAAATAGATCAGTAGCAGAGGCGATGCACAACAATACATGGATCTTGGATATATCTCAGGATCCTTGCAAGAGTATGTCAGCCTATGGACCCTCATACAGGAAGCAAATTTCAATCCAAGTGATGAAAGAGAGGATGAGATCTAGTAGATTGCGTCAAGCAGCGACAGCTATAGTGCAAATTCGGCATATTAACTGCAGTTTCAAATAAGTGTTGACTCCCAGTTCTCTCAGCTAGTGTGGCGTGTTTGACCTCCATCCAAATACAAGTTCTTCATTTGGCTTCTCCCCCAGGACCGAATTTGGACGGCTACGCGTTTGCAAGCTCGAGGATGGGAGAACCAATACTTATGCTATCTTTGTAAAAGACACATGGAAACAACGATCCATTTGTTCATCAATGCTCATTTGCAAGGTCCCTCTGGGACGCTGTTGCGGTTTGGTACTCAGTTCAGAGTTTACACCACATGAATTGGAGGGAGGATAGTTCGCTTATTCCTTGGTTTGGTGGCCTTTCGGTTGACACAGACAAAGTAAGTTTAGGTAGACGCAATACGATGATAATACTGACTTGTTGAACGTTGTGGAAAGAGAGGAATCGTCGAGTGTTTGAGAACAAAGAGAAAACAGGGAGTCAACTTTTAAACGAAACCAAAGAAGCTGCTATGTGGTCTATGGCAAGAGCAAAGCCCTCAAATGGATAGACAAGATGTACTTTTTATTGAAGTGAATCTGTCTAGTTGGTACTTTCCAACCGTCCAGTAATCAACTTCTTAAATTAATATACGTCAAGAAAATTCCGAAACCTAGGGGGTCCTTGGACCTTGGCCACCTTTGACCCAGTAACGATTGCAGTATCATGTGCTGCGATGAGTTGCTTCTTCTTCCCTCTCCTATTCTATTATATCCTTCATTTTGTAAAAAAAAAGGAGGGCTTTGAGGACTGTAATGGAGTTGCAGCAAGTAAGATGGGCTCAAACCCACTGTAACGCCCATTGAATCCACCCCTGTTGACCCCAATGAAGCTCCACTCTTGCTGATCACGATTAGTGATGCATCATTAAGCTCTACACTTTGGTTTTATGAATCAGTCCAACTTTGATATCCCTTTATATTGCATTGGTTTAAATTTTTGTTCATCGTCTATCATATTGTTCAGATTGCTATTGTGTTTTTTCTCACATAAGTGTGCTGATTACAATCTCGTGTAGTATCAATGTGTTGACTCAACCCGACTGATCTGACATATTCCTTCCCTTCCCACTCACATCGTTATTCTTTCTTTAGATATCCACATTATAGAGCAATCAACTGCTCAAGCTCCACTCATGTCACTGCTCGTCTCATCCTAAATCATTCTTTGCAATGACGAGATTAAGCTTTATGGATGTTTTTTCTAATAATGTAAAAGAGATTTTCTGACCTCTACAAATGTACATATGGATGTAATAACTAATAAAGTTCTATGACAAGCTCCAGTGCAGAATGGAAGTGATAGTCAAAATTTTGGACTAAATAAATGATTAATCGTTGCTATATTTTAATAAATAAATCGGAAGAACTAAATACATCTATGATTTCAGTATAGCTTTTCCTCACATATTGTATACTGTATAGTAGAATCTTTCCAGCCTGGCAGCTTGCGGTAGAGAGGGAGAGACAATGCAGGGACCGGGAAGGACAGAAGGAGCGGTGAGATAGCAAGTCCCTATCTCGTCGGTGTTAGGGATATAATACTAATATTATATTAGATGATGTATTAAGGATTTATTTGTATATTTGTCATCCTTGTACATCTATATATAGAGTCTTCCGACCTCCTCAATAATAGAAGATCTAATATTCATAACATGGTATACAAAGCTAGAGTTTCATTTTCCCCACACTGCTACAATAAGCCTCATTACAGGCGGCTCCAAACCTATTATCACAGACGGCTTTTAAAACCGCCTGAAACGAAGAGTCTGTGATAATCCGCAATTTCACAGGCGGAGAAGTGAAACCGCCTGTGAAGACACATTATCATAGGCGGTTCTTCACTTAGGCTAGCCGCCTGTGAAGACAGATTATCATAGACGGTTCTTTACTTAGGCTAGCCGTCTGTGAAAATATTTTATCACAGACGGGTCGTGCAGCATATATAACCGTCTGTGATAAACGTCTTATCACAGACGGTTATTGAAGCATAACTAACCGCCTATGATAATAAGTCTTCACAAGCGGGTATTAAAGCATAACTAACCGTCAATGATAATGTGTCTTCACAGACGGGTTTTGAAGCATAACTAACCGTCTATGATAATGTATTTTCACAGACGGATTTTGAAGCATAACTAACCGTCTATGATAATGTGTCTTCACAGACGGGTATTGAAGCATAACTAACTGTCAATGATAATGTATCTTCACAGACGGTTATTGAAGCATGACTAACCGTCAATGATAATGGTGTTATCACAGACAGAGTTTACCTATATCAGCCGTCTGTGAAGACCCTTTAACGCAGCCGGTTTCTACCATAACAATCACCGCCTGTGAAAATTTGGTTATCACAGATGTTTCTTTACTTGTATCTAGCCGCCTGTGATAATTGTTTTTCACAGCCATGCCTAGCCGTTGGTTAATAACCACATGTGATAAGGTATAACCTATGCAGTACTACTGCTGTTATTTCTAATTTCCAGGTCAATTCAATATAATCACAGAACAAAAAACAACAATATCATCACAGAACAAAAGTCAACAATATTATCATCACAAAAGTCAATTTCACTAAAACAATATATATATATATATATATATATATATATATATACACGAGTTACAGATACAATTCATCTCAAAGTTTACAAGTTTTCACTAAAAACTGCTTAAATTGGCATAGTCGCAAAGTTCTGACACATCAGCTGTTGCATCATTCTTATCAAAGAACTTCCCTCTCTTGTGCAAAATTTCGCGACGTATGAACTGACAGAGTTCAGAAGCAATCCTGTCGGCCCCTCCATCAGGAATACTTCTACAAACCGGCCATTCTTCATTCAGATTCTTCTTATGCTGCAATATAACACATAACAAGGTTTAGAATGTGTTGGTTTGAACAATCTCAAAGTATAGATCAAAGTGAGAGTATACAAGAATTTAGTTGGTATTTTTGGAGCAGTTGTACTATGAGCAATTGAATTTTGAAGTTGGAATCAAAATATGAAAATAATGTTTCTGGTAATATTGAACAGCAGAGAATATAAGCATTAAACTATGCTAGTTACAATGAAAATGAAACACAAAAGTAAGAAAATAAGGTATCGATTTTAATGTCAATGCATTCGTATTAGGAGGTCTCTGACCGCCAAGCTCCGCGTAAAACTGCCAAGCGCTGTAATACAAGAAATGTCATATAAAACTTGTCAACACATTCTAAATGTGCGTAAATTAAAATTATTGAATAAACGTACTTTTTCAAAATGGAAAGGAAATCTTTGTAACGATCTGGTGGGTAATCGACCGAGTCCAAGACTGTTGTCATTCCCTGCGTTGGCTTGATGAAGATCATTATGTAGTGATTACTGCAAACATACAAACACACGTGTTAACAATTACCAATAATTGCTATTTCAATGTCATGTGTCGAACTTACTCGAAGTGGTACGGAGCCTTTACGAGGTCCTTGCCGTCTCTGACAAAGTTAAACATCGCATGTCCTATTTAAGCTGCAACTTCTGTCTTTTTATCCTTATTAAGTTTTGCAATTGCTCTTTCAAAATCTTTTTTTTTCATGTGTTTGTACTGGCTTGATTCTCGATTTGCCTGGACGTCGAATAGCGACTTTGCAATCCTAGTAGGGTCAAGGATACCTGTCTTGCGCGCCAACTTTTCATTATCCATGTATTGTATCCTATTGAAGAAGTCCAGAATTGTTATAATCTCATGAAATGCGTATGCGTGTAGTAAGAAAAGAAAATACAAAATATTAGAGCACTTACAAGCACCAGACGAGCAGCAGGTTGATATCGAGCATGCCCCGATGGAAAAGGGAAAGCAGCTCTTCAAATAAAATGACTCGTTTATCTACTCCAGTGCTCCATAATGCTTCTTTTGGAATACAAAATGTGACACACTCAAGACCAAATTTTGTGCTGGCAGTGATGTACCACTCATGCATTCTTCTGAGCTGAACGGGTTGTTTGCTAAGTTGTACGGATGTCATGAACGGCTTCCCATTCTCAAATTTAGGAGGAACATCCTCAAGCTTGTATATTGGAACTCCTGGTTTAACTAAAGCCGTCCGCCGATTATACATGACACCGTCTTCTTCCCACTCCTCGATATCTTCTAATGCTGGCTCATGAGAAGAACGAGATGCACTCGATTTTCTAATATTTTCCTTCATAGCTTCCAAATACTTTGACACTTCTGATGAAGGTTTCTTATTTTCGTATGAGCTAACTTTGACAGGCACTGATGATCGAGGAGTAGTCGTCGGAAGTTGGACACTGGCTTGTTGTTGAACCTGTTGTTCAACTGATTGCTCTTTACTCCCAGCAGCTGACTCTAGTACTACTTCAAGCTGTTGCTCAACTAGTTGCTCTTTACTAGCAACAGCTTGCTCTGGTACTGCTTGAAGTTGTTGTCCAACTTGTTGCTCTTGGATATCATCCTTGCTCAGACATAGGGGGAGTGGATCTTCCCAGACTGGGAGTGGATCTTCATGTACTTTCGCCTTAGAAGATGGGGTTGCAGTATTTGGAGATGCGACGGGGCTAGAAATTGGCTCATCGTCCAACGCGATATCGCGTTGGTGCCAAAGGATTAATTGGTTGACAGCCTGCCCCAGAGTCGCGACCCCCTCAGGTGTGACGTGGTCTATTTCATAATATTCATAATCATTATCAATGATCTGAAGAACTTGCACCACAGAATAATACAACAGAAGTGGATTCCCGTTAAAGTCACGATCAGGCTTTGCCATAGCAGTGGCAACCTGTTTGGTTTTGTTCCCTGCGCTGCCTATCGGGACAAGAAGACGACAAGATTTGTCGTTAGAAATATCATCGACGGGGAACTTATGGGTTGACCCTGAGCCTGGCACGGAACCAACGCTGCTAGGGTAGGCAGTTGGAGATACTAATTGCTCCTTTTGCACCGGAACCATCATTGTACTCGGTGCCACTAATTGTCCTGATTGTCTAAGTTGTTCCATTATTTCTTGCATATTTTCTTTGACCTTTTGAGCAATCGTTTCATCAAGTGTTTTCTTAAACTTCTCACGTCTTCTATATGTGTCTTTATCTTTAGGGAAACCATCTAGCCAAGACATTTGAGATGAGACCGCTTGAACCCGTCCGCTGTGTTCAGGGTTTCCTAAGATAGCGGTAAGTTGGTCATTCTCCCTCTTCGGCTTGAAGAGACCCTTCTGTTGCTTTTCAATTACTTCTTTCATTTTATCCTCTACTTCATTCAGAGAGTCGGGCTTTTCAAGTTTGCCCTCGCTGGTCAAACCTGACCGAGCAAAGACCCAGCGTTGAGTTCGCTCATCGCACCCTTCTAATGGGTGAGGAATGCCCTTACTGATAATTTCGTCTAATATCTTATTCCATTTCTGGACTTTGGGGCCATATCCGGCAGACCCCAAGCGATGATGGTATTTGTTCTTCTTTGCAAGCTCTGACCTAGTTGCACTTAGAGCTTTAGCATCAGGTGTGCTCTTTTGACGAACAAACTCTTGCCACTGAGCTTGTGTGATTTTTCCCATCTTCCTTGGGCTAGGGACCTTATTGGCCTTAACATAAGCATTCATTTCACTCTTCCAGCATCGAAACTTCTTACCGCAAGAGACCATTGTTGCTTTCTTTACAGCTTCTTCTGTGCCTCTCGGGAACTTGAATTGTTTCTTTATCTTTTCCCACAACTCATTCTTGGTCTGCTCGGGTAATTTCCTCCAATTCTCGGTTGTGATCGACACAACCTCCCTAACGAGAAAACTGCATGCATTACGGTACTTGGTAACTGAATCCAGTGGTTCTTGGGGAAGCCCACCTGGACCGACCCTTGTTATGTACATGATGCGGTCCAATGCACCCTTATTGGGACCTCGTTGCCCTCGTTTCCGCTTGAGTGAAGCTGAGGATTCATCCATTGGAGAACCTTCTGCGGTTTTAGGAGCCGATGTCACCTCATTGTCTTCGAGATTAATCTAGGTAGAAAAAAATTATAAGACTTCGTATACTTGACAACCAACATTAACTTGAACTGCTGAAGTTAAGATTCGTGATCCATACCTCGTCGGCAGGATCATATTCCGGATCTAGATCCACTGAAGTCTTTTTAATTTTTATATTCGGAAAAGGATTCGAAGGACTGTGATAGGAGCCTGAACTGCTGGAGTCAGTAAACTCCATATTGTCTTCTTTGTTGTTACTATCAGGATCAGTCTTCTTAGGGCTTTCCATGCTAGATCTAATAAGACAAAAAATCTAATAAATGGCATATTAACTCTACATGAAGTGTTGCATGAAGAAAAAGATGGAAGCATTCTAGGATTTGATAAGGCATTCTAGGGTTTAAGACGACTGACCAAAAGGTTCCTATACATTGCGAGGGTGACAAGCATGTTAAAGTTGCTCACCAATGGCAATTTTATCTTTTTATTCTAAATAGGCTAGCTTCGTTCAGAGTGGGGACCACGTTCTTGAGGTTTACTAGGCAGCGCCTAGCTCCGGACCTATAACTGATCAAGCAAGGGACAAAAAGCAAATCCCCGCACAGCTCCTACCTAGCTTAGAGGGCATTATCGTCCCCGCTCTCAAGTTTCCTCTTATTCCCTGTCACTGATTCTTCTACCTACTGAATGAAAAACAACATGCTGATGCGTACTTGGCAGATGCAGTGCCTAGAAGAGACTGATAGCAGCAGCAGCAACTAGCAAGCTCACTTTACACCGACAACCCAAGGCATAACTTAGTCAAAATTAGTCAAGTATAGCTATATCTAATGTAACTTAGCCAAAATTAGCCAAATTTGCTCAACTTAACCAAATATAGCTAAATCTTGCCCAGCATAGTCAAACATGATTGATTATGCTTCAGTTAGCTAAATTTGGTCATATTTAAAACAAATTTTCTGAATTTTGGCTCAATTAAGTAAATTTAGCCAAAACACATTTTTGAAGTTATATAGGTCTTCATATGCTCAGACTCCATCGCCACACCTAGTGGTACCTAGATATGGGCGTGAGGATGCTCCTAGCATCACAAATGAGTTGGCCAGCAACTTGTTTGGCTTCAGAGATAAATACACGCTTGTGTGAACCATTGTATTCTGTATCGCAAAGAGCATGAGCTCGCAACTAGATGCCCCATTTGTGGTGTCGGTAGATACAAGAAGGACTACAATCACCAGTATGTTACCAACATGAAAAAGACTCAGAAGAATAAGAAGTTTATTATTGGTTCTGAAGGTGACGATGACGATACTTCTGGCGATGCAGACGAGAAGAATAAGAGAAAAATTCCTGCATTGGTGATGTGGTACCTTCCGGTAATTGATCGCTTGAAGCGTTTGTTCTCAAACCCTAGGGAGGCTGAACTTATGCGTTGGCATTCCGAGCAACGCAACAAGAATGAAAAACATATACGACACCCTGGTGATGCAACACAGTGGAAAAAATTTGATATTCAATATCCAGAATTTGTGAAGGAAATCAGAAATGTGAGGTTTGCCTTGTGTACAGATGGAATGAATCCGTTTGGTGAAAAAAGGAGCATACACAGCACATAGCCCGTGGTCTTAACTATGTACAACCTACCGACGTGGTTGTGTCACAAAAGGAAATATATCTTATTATCTGTTCTTATCCAAGGTCCGAAACAACCCGGCATCGAAATTGATGTGTTCTTGGAACCTTTAATGGAAGATATGACGAAATTGTGGAATGAAGGCGTACGTACATGGGATGAGTACAAGCGGGAGTATTTCACGCTAAGAGCAATGATATTCGTTACCGTGCATGATTATCCCGGACTGTTTATATTATCGAGACAAATGAAAGGGAAGAAAGGTTGCGTTAGGTGCGTGGATAGAACTGGATTTCTATACCTCACTTCATCCAGAAAGACGGTGTACATGAGACATCAACGGTTCTTGACAGATACACACAAGTATAGGAAGATGAAAGAACAATTTGATAACAATATCAAAAAAGATACTGCACCGAAACCTTACAGTGGAAAACTTGTGTTTGAAATGGTCAAGAACATTCATATTGCTTTCGGTAAGGGAAAAAAGAGTAAAGGAATTAAGAGAAAGAAAAGTACATCTTCGGATGATACAACTGACATAGCTTTCAAGAAACAATCAATTTTTTTCAAGTATCTTCCGTATTGGAAGAATCTGGAATTTTGCCATAATATTGATTTGATGCACGTTACAAAGAATGTATTTGACAGCATCATTGGGACCTTGCTGGACATGCCGAGGAAAACAAAGGACGGATTAAATTCACGTATGGACCTAGTAAATCTTGATTTGAGACCAGAGCTTCATCCAGTAGAAAAGGCGAACGGGAAGCATTACCTTCCCCCAGCCAGCTACAACTTGACGCTAGAAGAGAAAAAAGCAATTTGCGAATGCTTGCGTGGGATCAAAGTGCCCACAAGTTTCTCATCCAATATCCGCAAACTAGTCTCGATGAAAGACTTGTCTTTATTCGGTTATAATTCTCACGACTGTCACATGATGATGACAGTTTTCCTTGCCATTGCAATAAGAGTAATCAAACCTGAGCATATAAAAGTTATCATCACACGTTTGTGTTACTTCTTCAATGCAGTATCGCAAAAGGTGATAACACGTGAAGATTTAGACTATCTGAAAACATACATCGTCGAGACAATGTGCAAGCTTGAGATGTGTTTCCCACCATCCTTTTTTGATATGCAAGTACACCTAATCATACATCTTGTTGATCAGATAAAAGCATTGGGACCACTATATTTACATCATATGTTTTCGTTGGAGAGATATTTAGGAGTATTAAAAGGTTATGTGCGGAACCGTGCTCACCCAGAGGGTTCAATTATGGAAGGATACACCACTGAAGAAGTGATTGAGGGTTGCGGTGATTACATCAAAGATGGAAAATCGATAGGTGTGCCTATACCGGTACATGAGGGTAGACTACGTGGGAGAGGCAAAGTGGGTAAGAAAACTTTTATTGTTCAAGATTACAAGAATGTACACCGTGCACATTTTGGTGTACTACAACAGCTCGCAATAGCTGAGCCGTACATCGAGGAACACCAAATTGAGCTTCGTGATAAAAACCAAGACCGCAAAGAGGACTGGATCATGAAAGAGCACAGAAGATGTTTCACTGAATGGTTAATGGACAAAAATATATCATACGGAAACACTATAGAAGAGGCAACAATGGAGAAGTTAGCTTGTGGCCCATCTGCTTTGGTAACATCATGGCAAGCATATGACATCAATGGTTACACATTTTACACTAAAGAAAAAGACGGTAAGAGTGTTGCACAAAATAGTGATGTTCATATTGAGGCTTATGATTCACAAGGGCAGAAGACCACATACTTCGGGTTCATAGAGGAAATATGGGAACTCGATTATGGCGAAAGAATGGTAATGCCCGTATTTAAGTGCCAATGGGTCAAACATCCTGATGGTTTGAAAGTGGACAATTACGGGCTGACACTGGTAGACTTGAATAAAGTGGGTTACAAAGATGACCTGTGGGTTCTCGCCGATAATGTTGCACAAGTTTTTTATGTTCGAGATCCAGAAACTGAGAAGTTGCACGTAGTTGTTTCTGGAAAGCAAAATATTGTTGGGGTTGACAATGTGGGAGATAATGAAGAGGAATATAATCAGTATGAAGAGATGTACCTTTTCACCGAACCAGAAAACATCAAGCGCGTAGAGAGAAGCATTAAAAAGAATTTGAAACCCTATATGCGAGAAGATGTCAATGCTGGAAAAAATGTATATAGCAATGCGAGATGATATATATTGTATATATTTGTATCTTCTGAAATCAACTTAGAACAATGTTGGTATATGGATTGTGTCCTTTTGCATTTGTGTACACATATGCGTTTGGACTCAATGATTTGGAAGTTTGGAAGTTTGGTCTTTCAGATAATGATGTCTCGGGCGTGTAGCCGATTGAAGGAGGAGCGCTTGGTGTGGCGCAAGAACCATCCCCATGTATGTACATATGGCACACCAGTCACATGGTTGTATATACATATGTATCTGTAATGGACTGATAAACTTAACTGTAGTTTGTTTTTCCGTCTTGTTTGTTTTTGGTATTTTCAATTTCTCCGCGTAGGGTTTCTCTGCGAAGCCTGAATCGGGAGATTTATTGAAGTGGCAGTGCATCGTACCCAGTAAAGAAGGGGTAAGTCATGAAGAACAAGCACAATATGAGTTTAACCATTGTCCTCCTATTAATAAATTTCTTTTGCAGACTGAATGGGAAGATGGTTACTACCCCCTGACAATCTCCTTCTCTGAGGACTATCCCTTGGTGCCTCCAAGATGCACCTTTCCAATTGGGTTCTTCCACCCAAATGTCCATCGTTCGGGAGCACTCTGCATCGGGATTCTTGATCAAGAGACTGTAAGATAGACCTATTTTGTTCATGTAATTATTACTTATAACAGACGGTTGAACTTATTTGAACTGGTTTCTTATATTGCTTAAATTATATTTCGTAGGGGTGGTGCAGTGCTTTTACGATCAAAACTATACTACTTGAAGTTCAGCGTTTGCTGCATCAGCCAAATGTGCCTGATGTTGAAAATGATTGCTATAATCTACTTATCAAGGTTAGATGACACTTTGACTTAGTGACCAATGTAGGTTATTCATTCCTCCTTCGACATTTGTTAATTTAAATAATGTCAATATTTTCAGGATCCAGCGGAATATAAGAGACGTGTTCGGGAGCAAGCAGGACGGTACAATTTAGATTGATCGATGGGAGCTTCATCGTCGATCTACAATGAGTGTAGCATGATTTTTGTTCAGTGTGTAAAGAAATTATCTTTGGAAAATTGTAAAGCCTCTAATGGTCTATTATCACAATTAAGCCAGCCTCACTGGTGATCGAGCATTTCCTACAATGCATTACTGTACTAGTATCCGCTCATCTGTGTTTTTTCCTGATACAATTTTCCCTACATGATCTTCTCAGACCGTTGTTAACCAAGAACCGTCTATGAAGTTCATTGCATTACAGACGGTTATTAATTAAGAACCGACAACGAAGATCATGTATTTACCCAGACGGTTGTTTTTTAAAATCCGTCTATGAAGTTCATTGCATTACAGGCGGTAATTAATTAAGAACCGTCAACGAAGATCATGTATTCACCCAGACGGTTGTTTTTTAAAATCCGTCTGTGAAGTTCATTACATTACAGGCGGTTCTTAATTAAGAACCGTCTATAAAGATCATGTATTTACCCAGACGGTTGTTTCTTAAAATCCGTCTGTGAAGTTCATTGCATTACAAATGGTTCTTAATTAAGAACCGCCTGTGAATATCATGTATTTACCCAGACGGTTGTTCTTTAAAATCCGTCTGTGTTGTTCTGTCATCACAGGCGGTTATTATATCATTTGTCATCACAGTCGCATATTTTTAAGGACCGCCTGTGTTTGAAAATTTGAGGCGTCTGTAAAAATGCTTTTTGTAGTAGTGCCACCATACTAGAGCAGATTTTTTCTGGCGGCGGCCACCGCCTAAAGTCGGCCGCTGCCGGAACTCTTCTGCTACATCGTCGACTGCCTCAAGATCCGGCGATTCATTCTGGCTCGTTCTTCCCGTCGTGATCCGTGCGGCTTCGTCCGGATCCGCGCGCCTTCATCCTGGTCGTGCGGGCGTTATCATGCGGACGACACACATCCCGGATTCAGATCCCGTTCGCTAGTTCAATCTGGCTGTCACCTGAAGTCTGCATATTTGGTTCCTGGTCGTCGTCGCCGGCAGCCACCCGCGCCCGTGACTTCACGCTCCTCCGCGAGCTCTTCATCTTCCTCGACGCGTACGACCTCATCCACTTCTCAACCACTTCTCCTGTCATGTGGGGCAGCAGAAGGAGGCGTGGGTCGTCGTGGAAGCGCATGTCCGTCTGCAGGTGACGTCACCTCCTCCGTGCGGACGCCGCTGCGATGCGCCAGACAGGTTGTTGCGAGGCCACCAAATTCGGGGCTAGTGGCGGCAATACGATCGACAAGACGCACGCGTAGATCTAAGCCGATTGGATCTATTGTGTCGTCTTGCGGTCGTTTCCATCAGCGCACCCATAAACGGCAGCGTGCGAGCCCTCATCGTTAACATCAACTCCCGCTGGGTTGGGATCTCTCCGTTCATGCTATCATCAACTCTGGTGGGTCCCGACAATTAGCAGGGTGATCTCTCTCTCGATCCAATCTGCTGCCAAACTTTGCTTGGACTCGTGCGTGACTTCTTCTGTTCGTAGGCCGCCAGATGTGGAGCGCTGGATGTGGCCGGTGTTGATGCCAGCATGACATCAGCACCATCAAGACTAGTCATTGATTTAAAAAAAAATGGCGGTGTCGGCTTCTCTTCGTATCTGAGATGGAATTGATGTCTTTTGGGCGCCTTCATTTTGGTTGCCTTTGACGTCTTGATCCATAATTGATTCGGAAGCTTCACCTCTGCCTCGTTAAAAAAAACTTGTTGCTTGCGCCGCTTTCTTTGCGCTCTCCCCGTCCTCTGTCGCTGCTTATTTTGTGCTCTCGCCGTCGTCGGTCATCTTCTTCATGACGACTTCTTTTTTTCGACCGGAATTTCAGTTGTGCAGTCTCTGGTGCTTTTCAATGGCATCTTACCGTGACTGGTTCCTCGTATGCGTTTACATATGCACGGTCTACAAATTTAGGGGTTGCTCATGGAAGATCTTTGGTTGGTACTGAACCTCGTCGTCGTGATTCACATCATCTTTGAGAGCTTGACTGGCTTCATCTTCCTTCCGCTGCGTCTGCCAGTTTTTTCGGCTCCCGTTTTTGCTGCTTCATCTACTTCGACGTTCTGCTCAGTGACACCAACGATCATCTTTGTGGCTTCATCATGTTTTTATCTTCAAACTCAATGTTCTTGATGCACCTTGAGTTTGAGGGGGTTTGTCACACCCAATTTTATTAAGCATAAAACCAACTGCAAAATACATGTATGTCAGGATAAGTTTCACCATACATGTACGACAAGTAGTGATAAACAATTCTATATCGCATGAAAATAACATTTATACCTTTCAAAAGAGTTTTGAATAGCAGCGGAAGAGGAAAAACTCTGTAGCAACCACAGGCAAATCGACTGGCAGCAACGCGACCTTCTACACACGTCTTCAATAGAAACTTGCCTTCGTTGAATCTTCTCTTCACTGAGCAGCATTTATATAAAAAAAAAGTACAACAAAGCAAGTGTGAGTACCATTCCCGTGATACTCATCAAGTGTGGGAAATAAATAACATGAAGGCCAACCAAAAAGAAAGGTTGATAGTGGCTTAAGCACTAAGCATTAAACCTATCCTTGGCTTTCATTAGCAACCTACATCTAAGTGAATAATCTCAACCATAACAATGATAATAATGTAATAATACCAATATCACTCCCAAGTATCATCCCAACCATCGTCTAATTATGAATTCAGCACCAAGCCACTCTTGTCCGTGAGCATGGCTGTCATGACAGTTTTCCAATCTCTGCAGAGAATGTATCCTTTACCCACAAGTCGTGATTCCATCCTCTGTTACCAAGTAGACTAAGTCAACCTCTCTGATGCTAGTGGCGGCCAACCACAATACACACTTCCGTAGGTGTGTGGCCAGGAGACCACTACGATGTTTTTACAAAGGATTCTCCCGACGCGTATTAGCCCTCTGAGGTTTCACCCCTGTACAAAAGTGTGAGCCGCTACACCGCATCTCAACACCCCAGTTGCCCCCTCTTGAGTCATGCGGATCCCAAAGCAGTACACTCTGAACCAATTCCTCGCACTATCCAATCACTAATACTACGCCGGGAGAGGCCTAATTAATCGACCAAGCTACCCCATACTCAGTCTTGTGGCGATACTATAAAGCTTAATGGCTTCATCCATAAACCGGTCCTTAAAATCCGGCAAGGTCGAAACTCCAATCCCGAGTCTTGTGCGTACTACACCATACCATTCAAACCAACTCGCCAGATTCCTATCCACTACAATTCATTTTCCATATCTCAATAAACAATCATAAATCATAGGTGACATATATGATCAATTGTTTCCCCCATCTATTATGCATGTCTAAGCGTAAGTCAATATCCCAAGTACCACCTTTTCCATCCCGAGCAACAAAGAATTATATGGAATGATAAATAGAATAGGATTCACATTAATTAAGCATGCAACTAACTATAATCCTTAAAATAGGCACAAGATGGTCAAGGACACTTTCCTGTTTTTATATAGCTGCTCATTTATTCTTGATTGTACTCTTCGTCTTCATATCTTCGTGCCGCTTCTTGATCGTGACACGAATGCGTATATTCTACCGTCAAAAGAAAAATAAAAATATTCAAGAGCAATACACCAAAAATATTCACATAAGCATAAAATCATATGCTAACACGTCTCTACGTAGGATTTATTAGTTTTCATGGTCAAAGAAATACATTTACCATTTATTCTTCACTTTTAGTATTTTATTATGGGTTGAAAACACTTTTCAATAAATTTTTCATAATCAAAATATATGGTATATGCACTTTATAATTTTATTTTAGCTTAAATGATTTTATCAATAATTTTCCTACTTTTTCTAAATTTATTCTCCATTTTTAATATTTATTTATAGCTAAAATATTTTAAATAAGTTTTCCATGGTGAAAATATATTTTATGTGCATTCTACCATTTTATTGCAGTTTAAAAGATTTGACAAATGATTTCCTATCATTTCTATATTTATTTCCTCATTTACAATTGTATTCCACTCACTAAATGTACTTTTATCAACATCCTGCAATTACATATAAGTTCAGGGGCTAGTCAGAAAGATGCTAAGGGCCTCTGTGAAATTGTATTATGTCTTTACTGATTTTTGTAAAGAATGCAGTATGTAAAAGTGCATTTTCCTTTTTCTTTTATGACTTATTCTTCTACATGTAATTCGGTGGACAAGGTCTACGGGTCCGTGGACCAAGAGTGCGGGCGCGGTCCACGGTCCGCCGTGGACCGGACGCGTACCCCTTTGGGGGCTTTTAATCTTGGCCGTCCAATGGGATCCGACGGCCAAGGAGGGTCAGACGGGGTGAGCGGTGGCCGACGGCCACTCGCGGCGGCGCCATGGCCGGCCGTGACCGGAGCACACCGGTACGGCGTCCGGCGACCTAAGTTTGATGGAAAATGGCCAAAACGAAGAGGAGAGTAAAGGGAGCTCACCTAGGGTGTTGCGCACGCGGGGAAACGACGAAAGAAGGGCGTGCGACGGTGCTCGTCAAAGTCGAGAACGAGGCTGCAAATCCATGAAGGAACTTGCCCAACGGCTTCCTAGGATCACGACACACGAGATGAACGGGTTAGGGCGGAGAAAAGTGGAGCGAATCAACGGGAACGTCGGCGTCCTACCCGTGCACTGGCGGCTAGGGCTTGCTAAACCGAGGAAAATGGGGACTGGGGTCGAGATTTATAGAGAAGGAGACCCGAGGTAAAGATGGAAGGTAATCTCCTTCGAAGAAAATCCATTTAGGGCATTAAACAAGGAAATTAGGGTCGGATTTTGAATTGGCAGCGAGATTTGGGGGCTCCAGTTGGCGCGCGATTGAGGTAGGGGATGAAGCTGACGTGTGGGTCCCGCGCGCGCAGTGAGAGGGTGAGGGGCAGGGGGCGCGATTGGTGGCGGTGGCCTTGTGCGAGCGGGGCGGCGCGACTAGGGTTGGGCGGGAGGATGGCGCGCGGCTGGGCCGGGGTGCGCGCGGTTGGGTCGGGGAAGGAAAGGGGCAGGCCGGCAGGGAAAAGAAGGATTGAGGGGAGGGGGCGCAGTTGGGTTGGGCCGGTGGGGAGAGAGAGAAAAAAAATAAGGAAGGGGGAGAGGGGCCGGAGGGGGTTTTGGCCCAGGAGGGGTTTAACCTGTTATTTATTTATTTTAATAATCTCCATTTGATTTGTGTTTCAAACATTTTCCATTAAATTAAAAAAAATTCACAAATACACAAAATTTATGAACTCTAATAGGTTTTGTTCTCGATTTTCTTGACTTTGAATTTTTGGGTGTTACAGGGGTTAGGGATATAATAGTAATATTATATTAGATGATGTATTAGAGACTTATTTATATATTTGTCATCCTTTTACATCTATATATAGAGGCCTCCAGACTCCTCAATAATAGAAGATCCAATATCTATAATAGTTGGATCATTAATTGATGAATAGTTTAATGTACTCCTTCTGTTCCAAAAAGCTTGTTGAATGTGACAAGTTTTTTGGGACGGAGGGGATAAATAACAAAATCTAACTGGTACTATAATGCAAAGAATAAAAATTAAACCAACACAATAGTTCAAGACTACTATAGTTAAACTTTTTCCTCGGATCCCCTTAAGTAAAAGATACAAATATAAAAAGAGTTAAATGTATTGGTGGTCCACGAACTTGTAAGAGTATGTCACTCAGATTTATAAACTTTTAAAATATATTTTTAGATCTTTAAACTAATTAAATGAGTCATTAGATGTCCACTATACCCGTGGGACTTCTATGTGACGGACACGTAGGACGCCACATTGGATTTTGTCATTTCGCACTTAACTGCATGGCGTCCACACCCTGAGATCCGGGTGGAATCCCATCCAAAATATATGAGTTTATGTAGTTTCGCTGACCATTAGTTTCCGCTTGGTGTCCTGTTCCAGCAGGGAACTGTCTGCAGCCATCGATCGCGTATACTTGCCGCTTCCTTTGCAATTTTGTAGTGCTAGCTAGCTTCCTTTCCATCACTCTTTTCTTTCAATTATATAGTTTTTAATCTCAGTTAATCAGCCAGTAGGATATTGGAGCTACAAATATTCGCTTCATGTTCTTGCGAATAACAAAATCTAGAGGGTTAACTGCAAAATGATAAAATTCAATATGGCGTCTTACATGTCCGCCACATAGATGTGCCACATTTATAGTGGAGCTCTAATGACTTACTTAATTCGTTTAGTGACTTAAAATGCATTTTAGAAGTTTATGACCTAAGTGACAAACCTTTATTAGTTCGTGGACCACCAGTGCATTTAACTCATATAAAAATGACGCCAAAAATCTTATCAAATCAAGGTGGATGTTTCTCAAATGCCTTATTTATTTGTGAATACGAATGGGGCATGTTTTTAGAGGTTTTGAAATTCTCCCAGTTCGCATAATACAGTCAAATGAGTTATAGGATGTATGAAAGTATGAATATTTCCTGCTATGGTTTGCACCTAGGTACTGTTTATATGTTTATTTCTATTTTCTTTTATGGTTGTGTTTTTCATAATTTTTGTTGCATCTCAAATTTACGTGGTGCCATATGATAGTATGTTCTGTCCGTATTTATTTTTGCTTGTCCTTTTTTATTTATTACTGCGTACAGACACCGGAGCGTGCAACCCAGGGTGCAGGTTGAGTCGACTGATTAAATTTGGCCCAGCCCAGATAATGTGGAGCCTGAAATTTCTGCCGAACAGGTATGCCTCATCATGCTTTGGAGCCGCAGCCCAGTTCGAGTGTCTTGCACTGTCCATCTCCGTTATGGAGTACGGTGATGTTGAGGACCCGGTGATTCGTGTGGGTGTAGCGGCAGGTCGCCAACTACGCTGACCGACGAACTCGATGCGACACCTACAGCTCGCTCATCAAACGGCCGTATGTGTTTTGCAGCTGGCGGGTAGCGGCAAGTTTGGCGCACGAAGCGGAGTAGGTGTGCCGGCCTGTCAGCGCCAGGTTCTTTCAGGCTTCCGAGGTGTGCCGGGCGTGTTGGGCGTTCAGGTCAGTTGGCGTGATATGTACACCCTCTCTCTTCGAGTTTGCCATTTTCTAATTCATTTTAGAATTAAAAAAGAGAGTATTGTAGTGCGAGCCACTTGAGTTTTCCGTGAGGGTTTCTTCAACGAGGCAGACGCGTGCGCGCAAGCGACCCACAACCAATTCCGAGTTCCCGACCGAGCCAACCGCACGCCAAACGCGACCGGGCCGGATCCTGTTCCTCTTCTTCTGCCTGCCCATTCCCGCTTGGCGCTACGAAGCGGAGCAATTCGGATTTTGTTGCCGTCTCCCTCTCCCTTCCATTCCCAGTGCCTTCAGGTCTCTGGTAGTGGATCACGACGCCTCGCTAGCCTCGATGACGCCGCGCTGCTGCCGCTTCTGCTGCTGCGGCGGCCTATAAAAAGTCAGCGCCGGCAGCGACCGAGTCCACTCGACCGGACCCCATCGATTGTGCCGCCTCGACCTCCTCGAGCACCGCGTCCACCCGGCGGGAGTAGAAGCGGCGGGCCTTACCTGCCGCCGCCCGCCGCCGCCGAGGCAAGCTTGAAGCTGCTCTCCTTGCCCTGCCCCCGACCCCTGCACGGACAGGTTCGCTCCGCTACCTCCGAACCCCTCGTTCTCCCAGGCTCACGCGGTATAAATTCGATCCGCTTCGTTTTCCATTTCGCTCCTCGGTGGCCTCGGCCGATGGGGGCTCTAGCCTGCGCGTCTCCTCGGCGACTCATCTCGTTTTGGTTCTCTCGCTCCGATCCTCGGGTGTGGAATCGCGGCTCGGACGAGCGCGTCGCGTGTTGCCCGCTGTTGGTCGCGGGTGTTCGCCTGCCTCGTTTCTGGCCTTCTGGGGGCATCGCTGTGGTTGACGAGCTGCCGCCGTGATGCGTTGTTGCCGTTCCAGTGTGGGTTTCTATTGGGATCGATTGCCGGCGGAACAGGTATCCGCAATTCGGTGCGTAGGCTTACCTCCGATTCGAATTGCCCGGGACGTCAACGGGTAGACTAGTTCGTGCTCTGGGTTAAGCTTCGGGGTTGGAGTGGACTGCTCGATTCAGGACTAAACAAACATACCAGGCGGGATCTGGAACGGTCAGGCGCGCTCACACGATGATTGGCGTTGATGCACATGGCAGGGCACCAGGAATGGTGCGTACGACTAGCGTGCGGGGCTGTGGCTGGGTAGATTATCATTTATGGTTACCCCAGGAAGCTTCTCGACTGGAGCTTGAGCGTACATCGGATTCAGCATCCCATGTTATCTGATATATGTACAGCGAATCCAGTTCACTAGTAACTATTTTTTTTTCAGCTCCATTCTGTTGGAACAAGAGAATAGTAACTGAGATTGTGCCTCACCTAAAAGCTCAAATCCAGTAGCTAGTTATTAATCAACTTGGTGTATCTGTTATTACTTGTGTTTGAAATTCAATTTGTTGGCATCTTGTTCACTGGATCTTCTATACCACAAATGCCCGTGTCATTTGAAGTAAATGCTCGGTGATTTCTTTGATCATTTCAGATTCAAGAGGGGCTGAAGTGGCTACCTGATAGCCTATTCTTTTGACTAATGATAATAATTCACTAATTCATTATTAGCCCTGATCAATCGGAACATGGCACCGTCAGAGGGATGAAGCCTCACATACAGTTCAGACCAGTAGCTTGATCATGTGTCATTTGTTTTACCCGTCATTTGTGTTTTCTTGGCCTCTAATTATCTTATATGGATATTTCATTAGCCTTATACCACTAAGGTTCAATTCATTTAACTATACTGAATGGTTTTGCTATAATAATTTCAGATTCATGAGGGGCTCAAGGATGAATCCAGGTAACCGTGGAATGCGAAGCACGATGAAAGTAGTAATTGTGATGGCTTTGTGCTGCTTCTTTTACATACTGGGCGCTTGGCAGAAAAGTGGGACGGGAAGGGGTGATAGTATAGCTCTGAGGGTGACAAAAGAAACTGACTGTACGATCTTGCCAAATCTGCACTTTGAGACCCATCATAACATAAGTAGTGGTGCCAATCCATTGATCATGACCAATAAAGTGATAGAGCCATGTCACATCCGGTACAGTGACTACACTCCTTGTCAAGACCAGAACCGAGCAATGAAATTTCCTAGAGAAAATATGACCTACAGAGAAAGGCATTGTCCCACAGAGAATGAGAAACTGCACTGCCTAATCCCAGCACCAAAAGGCTATGTCAGCCCTTTCCCTTGGCCCAAGAGCCGTGACTATGTTCCATATGCAAATGCTCCATATAAGAGTCTGACAATCGAGAAAGCTGTTCAGAACTGGATCCAATTTCAGGGAGATGTGTTCAAATTTCCAGGGGGAGGAACGATGTTTCCAAATGGAGCAAGTGCTTACATTGATGAACTTGCAGCCATCATGCCACTTGCTGATGGTACCATCAGAACTGCACTTGATACTGGCTGTGGGGTATGTCGTCTAACCAGATATTGTTATCATTTCCTTCCATGAAGATGCGTTAACATTTAGCTTGTACTTGTGGTCCCTCTTTTATTGTCTTAGTTGCATTTTTGTTTACATGTTGTACTTCATAGTTCCAAGGCAGTTAGATGTTAGGCTTCTTGTTTGACTGATCTTCATTTTCACACAATTTACATATTTTTTGGGACTCCATTGCTGGGATCAACATCTTTGACCGTGTGCAGGTTGCAAGCTTCGGAGCTTACCTAATGGATAGAAATATATTAACCATGTCATTTGCACCCCGAGACTCACACGAAGCTCAGGTGCAATTTGCTTTGGAGCGAGGTGTTCCTGCAGTAATTGGAGTACTTGGAACTATAAAGCTCCCATACCCCTCAAAATCTTTTGATATGGTCCATTGCTCACGCTGCTTAGTCCCCTGGGGGTCAAATGGTATGTAACATCGGCTGTTCATATAGGGTGCAATACTTGTATTAACGATTTTGTTTATATAGATGCTGAACTACAGAATCTCTCTTCCCACAGGTGGGATGTACATGATGGAAGTAGACCGAGTTCTGAGGCCTGGGGGTTATTGGATACTGTCTGGACCTCCCATCAATTGGGGGAAATACTACCAAACATGGAAACGGTCTAAACAAGATGCCCAGGAAGATCAACGCAGAATTGAAAACATTGCTGAAATGCTTTGCTGGAATAAAATCCATGAGAAGGAGGATACTGCTATTTGGCAGAAGAAAGCAAATACACATCCATGTTATCAAAAGATTGCTCGTGATAGCATGATGTGCAAAGTTCAAGATGCAGATGATGCCTGGTATGTTCTGTCTATGCCTACTAACACACTCTTTTATGTTATGTGTATATGCATGTTTGCAGCTTCCATTGTCAAAGTTATAAATCTTCATAAGCAAATTCATAAGTATAACATCTGACATCTGAACACATCAAAGGATTATAGTATCAAGATCCAGAATTGATTGCCCTTCTACAGATAAGTTAAGATGCATTGCATATATGAAAAATATTATCTTCACAGTGGAAGGGACACACATTGTTTTTCTAGGAGCTAAATAGCTTTGATAACCTGCTCACTTTTCAGTCCTCTAATTACTTCAAATTATAATAGTGTTTTATGTATGGTTTGTTATTTAGGTATAAGAAAATGGAATCTTGTATATCACCCTTTGGAGACGCAGCACAATTAAAGAAGTTTCCAGAGAGACTATTTGCCATCCCTCCCAGAATTCTTGAGGGCCAGGTCCCAGATGTTACAGAAGAAGTCTTTGAGGAGGATAATAAGTTGTGGAGAAAGTATGTCAAAACTTACAAGAGCGTGAACAAGCTCATAGGTTCTTCAAGGTATAGGAATATTATGGACATGAATGCAGGCCTTGGGAGTTTTGCTGCAGTGCTTGATTCTCCTGAGTCCTGGGTAATAAATGTTGTGCCCACTGTATCAGAAAGGAACACTCTAGGTATAATCTATGAGCGAGGTCTGATTGGCATATACCATGATTGGTGAGTCTTATCACTCCCTTTACTTTGGGACTTACCAATGGGATGCTGATGAGTGGAAACTGATCATTTTTCACGATGTTGTGCTGTTGGCAGGTGCGAAGCCTTTTCTACATACCCTAGGACGTATGACATGATCCATGCCAGTGGTATCTTCAGTCTATATCAGAACAAGTAAGTGATCTCTGTTCTTTCTGCCATCTTGGTAGTACAAAAGCAAATCGTGTCTTTCAGTAAGATGAGTTTGTCAAAACTGTTAGGTGTGACGTGGAAGACATTCTTCTGGAGATGGATAGGATTTTACGGCCTGAGGGTGCAGTCATACTGCGGGATAGTGTTGATGCACTGAACAAGGTCAGAAGCATAGTTTCAGGGATGCGCTGGAAGTCCAAGTTGCTCGATCACGAAGATGGCCCTCAGGTCCCTGAAAAGATATTGATTGCAGTGAAAGAGTATTGGGTTGGCACCAACGAAGGAAACAGTTCGTAGATACGGAACCTTGATGACACTTGAGTACATCATCTTTCCCTGTGTTTGTTCATACTTCATAGGTAATGAGTACAGACCTCACAACTCGCAATTCAGATCCCATATACGGATTCTCATCGGCCGTCATGGATGTCTGTTGTGCATATATAGTACCAGAGCATTGGTGAACATTGGTGATTTGCCAATACGTTTTGTAGGTAAAGTGCAATACTCGGTTGGCTACTGGCTAGCTTGTGCGGATATTCATTCTAAAGAGAGTTTTTTGTGACTCTTTTCATTGTAATGTGTGAACCATCTGCTGAACATGAGACAATGCGTCTCCATGCGTAACATCCTTCGTTGTTTAGCTAATGAGAGTCATCCATAATGTTATTTCTGCCTGAGCTTGATGAGATGTCTTTGCCCTTTGGGCATTTTCGCCTAGCCCTGTTATCGGTACATATCCTATGAAAATCTTTACTATCTTAAAACTGCCGGTCGGTTATGTTTAGTTGGTTCGCCGTCACTACTCTACCCCTACAGTACCGTTCCCGCTATCATTTACCTGCATTACCACCCGACACCAGCGGCTCTCTCCCCAATTTTTTTCTTTTTGAGCGGCCAAGTTGAGCCAGATCTCCTGGAAGAGACCGTATCGGCCGACTCACAGCCACCCACCTGCTGCCTGCTGGAGTGGATCCGAGCGCTTATGGCTTACATAGCGTGTAAGATGCAATTCCTCCGCCTTCCAGATTGAGAGTTTTGTAGTTTAGAAATAAATTACAAAGCGATAAATTTTTGATAATGGAGGAAGTAGATCAGTTTAATAATCCATTAAATCGACCGGCTCCAGAGTGCATGTACCGGCGGAAACAGACTCGAGGGGAAAGCAGCTGGTGGCGCTGTGGAACCGAACGGGAGGAAAGAACAACCCTCCGAGATCTCTACTACCCCTTGAGGACATTAAGATCCGACGTCGTTGTTTCATTCGTTCCCTCTCCCTCTCAAAAAAAGAGGGTATGTTCAAATTTCATGCGTCTGAAATTGATAAAAGTCGCAGGCCACATTAATTTATAACTAATTATTAGGATTAACAATTAATCCTTGCAATTGTCTGTTAATCATAATAATTAACAAAACTAACTTTTTTACAATGTATACATTGAGATATTTTGATAGATTATCTGTAACTAACATAATTCTTACAAATTCACAGATTTATAATTAAAATCAACAAAATCACTCACCTTGCCACCAAAGTGGAATCGAACTCCGGTTAGTACTGAGAGACAGGAGAGGAAAAAAAGTTGTTTCGCACCAATCTTAAAACAGAAATAAGATGTGGAATTAACCTTATTTTCAAGTACTCGTAACATATGATTTCTAAAAGAAAACATGCTATTGAGCATTGCGTACAAAACGACAGGTATACGATAGTGAGATAGTACCTGTATCCATCCTGGCCAACTGCCGAAACTAGATTCTAGTTCCTTCATCCGAGTTCTCTAGAACTAGAACCCAAACAAACTGGAAAAATCCAAGATCAGGCCGACATGATGTCAGTCTCAAAGGAAACCCAATCCAACACTAATCTACAGCCTAAACGTGAAAGATAGTTTAGCCCACTGGTTAAGTATTCTGAGTAAAACTACTCAGATTTTGAGTTTGAGTACTTTACAAAGGAATGTTAGATCTGAAAGTCATGTCCTTAGTCATCTAGTTATCTTCATTTTGTTTTAAATAATAAATCGTGTGTGTCTACATTTATATTTGCTTGTAATAAATTAATTATAACTTTTTTTAAAGAGAAAAACATGGCTTTACACATCATTAACAAAATTAAAATCCTGAACGGTCCAGGTTGAAGTTTGAATGTAACTAACCAAGAGCTGTTCCGACCTTGCCCCGACATCCAGCGCATATCCTCTCATCAGCGGGATAATGGCCGGCACAACCCGCCAGCTCGTCCGGCCCCTAGGACACCGTCAGCACAGCCGCCGAACGCGATAAAAAATAGTACTAGGTGCTCGCCAACGAAATTCCAGAAGTGAGCAAGCCCGAAGCATATCCACCGTCCACCCCAGCCACCGACGGCTCCGATCCGCGCCACATGGTAGGTCCACCTCCGCTCGGCTCCCCTTCGCCTCCTTTCCCCAGTCCACGCAAATAGTTTAATCCGCACGCGGATTCGAGGAATTAGGAACGGGAAAAACGGCGGCCAGAGGAATCGCCTGCCAGGTAATCAATCCCTTCTCCCTGCCCTCCTCCTCCCTGCGCAGCCGATCGCCGCGTGAAATCCGGCGCGGTTTGGTTGGGGTCCCATTAGCTGGAACTGTCCTCAAATTCTGGGCGCGTTTGAGTTGGCGGATTGGTTTTTGATTGATTGATCGGAGCAGGGGAAAGGGAGGGGAGGAGGAGATGGCGGCGTGCAGGGGGTTCTTCGAGTGCCTGCTCAAGCTGCTCAACTTCTTCCTCACCGTCGCCGGCCTCGCCATGGTCGGATACGGGATCTACCTACTCGTCGAGTGGATGAAGATATCCGGCGGCGGCGGGGACTCACCGGCGGATGTGCTCGTCTTCGGCCGACCGTTGCTCACGACCGTGCCCCTTGGTGACGCCGGCGACTTCTTCGACAACCTACCCAAAGCATGGTGAGAGGGATGCATATGCATGGCTATCTTTGTCTATCGCCAATACATTGAGGTTACTGTATGTTCCCCTGCAATCGATTAGGATCGAGACGAATTTGGAAGGTTCATCTGGTAATAGATAATTAGGGTTAGGATCAAGACAAGCGTTACTCTGAGTTGTCGCAATATGAAACGAGACTTGTTGGTCAAATTCTCCAACTGCAAACTGCACTTTAATGAATTACGTGTTGCATGCCTTTAGTTTGACCATGGCAGGGAATAAGATAATAAATTCCGAAATGATTATAATGGTTCAAACTGGAGCCATGGAATCCTCTTCTTCGGTTTTACAATCATCCGTGAGTTCTTTGTTTGTTTTTACTGCACAAGATGAACGTGTTTGACATGGAATCACCTCTGTTCACTGCAGGTTTATTTATTTGTTCATTGGTGTCGGAGCTACTGTCTTCCTCGTGTCTCTGTTTGGCTGCATCGGAGCAGGGACAAGAAACACCTGCTGCTTGTGTTTCGTATCCTGATAATGTGTCTGTTAACTCACTGCCTTGTTCTGCTTTTTGGGAAGATGCTATTTGTTATGCATAAGCCACCAAGGCATTTTTGGGATTATGTTCCATGTCAAATTTGACATGACCATTAGACACTGAACATGCTAAACATATGATCTGTATATCTGTCGTACTTCTTCGTACACTGAACACTACTTATTTAAACAACAGTAGCACTAGGTAACAAGCTATTAATTATTTCTGCAACCCCAAGATATTCCATCGAAGGCAGTAACATGCTTGTAGTTAGTGATAGTAATCAGCACTTCGACGTGCTTCTTTCCTTGACTTTTGAAAAGTATGCCTTCTTGGTCATATTGTTGATCCTTGCTGAAGCTGGAGCTGCTGCATTCATTTTCTTTGATCATAGCTGGAAAGATGTGAGTATTCTTTTTCCTGCTAGTGTGAAAACTGCTGATACTACTATTTAACTATCTTATTATCCCCTCGATCTACTATAACCGTCTATTGCAGGTAATTCCTGTGGACAAGACACATAACTTTGATGTTATGTATGACTTTGTAAAGGAAAACTGGGAGATTGCAAGATGGGTTACCCTAGGTGTTGTTGTTTTCGAGGTAGGGGGTGAATGCTTAAATCTCGCATCTTTTGATCTTAAGTTTCCGTTTCTAAATTCTGATTCTGCACCACACATTTTTTGACCCTGGTATGATAGCATGGGTGCTCAATATCTTAAGATGTATGGATACTGGCCGGATGCGTATTCTCTTCTTCCATTATGTTTATCTTACCCTGCTCACTACAAACAAGTATAGCTAATTTGCAAATCAGCATGATGCAAAATGGGTTTATCTGAAAACTGTTGATGACTCAAGTTCATTGCCTTTCCTTTTAGCTGTAGTTTGTTCAGCATAGGATTATGTTGACAAAGTAAAGTAATACTTACTGCTACACAGGCATTGCTTTTCCTATTAGCTCTGGTTGTCAGGGCAATGAACAAGCCCGCCGAGTATGACAGTGATGATGAAATCATTATTGGCCATGTCCGAAATCCTGGGCGAAGCACGAGCATTCGGCAACCATTGGTCCATTCCCAAAATGCTCCAGCCACTGGGGTTCCCGTCCCACAACTTGATCAGCGTACAGGCAGACATGATGCGTGGAGCCAAAGGATGCGAGAGAAGGTATGCCAGTTGGTCTTTTCTCCAGCACTGATAAGTGATAACATGTTCTTGTCATGATAATGACTGTATTTATGCCTATGCAGTACGGTTTGGACACGAGCCACTTCACCTACAACCCTTCAGACACAAGTAGGTACCAGCAGAATGGTGCACCTCCGTCTGAAGAAAGGAGTCGTTGCATCATAATGTGAAGAATTCTTCTGGAGGTCATCCTCTGACAATAGATCTTCTTGAACGGCTTTGTTCAGAGTGGTGTATGAACTAGAGAGCTCCGTATCTACAAATGTGTTGTGCCTATGTAATTTTCTCGTGAATGAAGTACAATTAGCAATCGACATTTGTTTTGTTTATATAGTTTCTTGTTTCCATTCGCTCCCATCCACGTTCAGTTCCTAATGCTGAGCACATCCGTTTATTTTTACAATGTAATTGTGTTGGAAAGATTTGTTTGCTTTGAAGAAAGTCTGGTAGAATCTATTTTTCTAGGAATACATTGCTGGGATATTGGTGTTTGAAATTATGTTCTGAATATGGTCCATGTGTCTCTTCAGCCTGTGGAGATAATCTTTTTGGTCTTTCTTCTGACTGATGAAGATGAGTGCAATGTTGTCTCCGTGACTCCGTCTTTTGTGCCAACCAATAAGTTTTGCCTGACCAACGCAATGCCATATACTAACATCAAGTGGGGCCAGTTGGACTCCAAGATTGCGCTGCACCTGCACCATATGTTTGGTCGCAGGGAGTAATCAGAACGTAATGGAAGTTAAGACGCATGGATTCTTTCTGTTGGTGTTGGTTTTAGGCAGGAGAATTTCAGCGGGACGGGGAAGGGAATCTGAGAGCTCAACTTCTAACCTTTCACAATTTCTAAACCTAGGAGGGGTGGAAATTATTCTACTAGCATAACATGAGTGCATCTCAACCTTCCTCCACAATTTAAGCTGTAATTTCTCACTCTCAAAACCAACCAATAAAGCAGCAAACTCCTCTCAAAACTCTCATCACTTAGAACGGCGGTTGAGGTTGTTCCCCTCCCCTAGTTGATGAATTCTTTAGAGGCAACTTAGGCACAACCAACGATGATTGGCGTGCCCCACTTTTTTTTATACGACACAACATGAGAGGGGATCCAAAAATCAATTTGGTTGGTTGATTTCTTTTATTCAGGGTACAAAAGGATTGATCACTCTGAGTAAGCTGGGCCGAAGATCAACCTAAACCTGTGGGTCATGGACACAATAGGCAAACCCAAAGGCTCCTGTTTCCTGCTGTCTCCCATGCCTCATAGTCATAGACACCGGTGTTCTGATCCCTCTCTACCATGCATTTTCTTTCATCAATATTGTCCATTGGTAGCAATTATGAAAATTGGATGGCGAATATATAAGCGGACGACTCATTGCGTTTCATGCATAGGTTACAGACGCACGTGAGGTGACTACTATTATACGAAAGTTCTCACCCTTCTTTTTCCAGTGTACTAGGGTAGGTGTGTGAATGTAGGTACTAGGTGATATACGGTAGTACCCGAGAATGAATGAATGAAATCGAAATACAGGTTTGAGTACGCATGGCAACATTGTTCATCGATCACTGTCCATTGATTTCCGGCTGCAAACTGCAAGTCCAAAAGCAGTTCTTCATAGACTGTCCGCTGTCCGCAGGGGTATACTGTAAACTATATTAGATATATGTAAGTTTAGAATATATACTAGAAAAGTATAAAGAGAAGTAGAAAGAGAATAGTATATAAAGTATGTTTTAGAGTAATGAGTGCGGATAGCCTCAGTTCGAGATCTTTCTAATCTAATAGTTTTTTTAAGAAACTGCCCAATAGTGACTTCCTGAAAAAACAAATAAACCATCCAATAGTAACTTTGCTCGTCTGTAGCAAAGGGCCTCCAGCGATTCAGAAGTAGAAAAGAGCACGTTAAAGATGAGAACTACATACTGTGTTATCTATTTTGCACGTGATAATATAAGAAACAAATAATATTTTTACATTACATTATTTGCTTCGTGTTGTGATATGAAATCATTGAAGTCCCTAGTGCAAACATCATCGTCGAGCTATGTTCTTGAAGACAACTGAAAGGCAGCAGCAATCCACCAAACATATAAATATTGTAGTCGTCCTCTGTATCATCCTTAGAAGAAAACTATTTTTCCAAAGTGCTAATTTTTTCTACAACGTGCATGCTTGTTTATGGGCCCACGATCGTAAACAAAATTAGAGGAGAAATAGTGGCCCTGTTCGCAGAAAATTACGTGCATGTGTTGTGTGTTTCTCTTCATGCTCGTGCACTGTGAGTAGGAGCTCGAAAATTTAGTTGATGCAGATTTCAACCTCTTTAGGTTGCTTTCTTTGTATGGTTAACCAGGTTCGGGTGGTGGGGTGGGGTGTTTATCCTCACCTGACTTGGTTTTCCATTAATTCCGGCATAAGTAAGGATATGTTTGGTTTGAAGTCAATGTGAGATTGGATGGACCTATCCCAATTTTCAGGGATAGAATGTTCCCGTTTTCTGTTTGTCTAGAGGGATGGGACGATCTCTGTTTCTTGTTTGTTTGTGGGATGATGTGAGACGGAATGATTCTGTCTCCTGTTTGAATCAAAGGATGTGACAGGGACATGTGAGCATGTGTACCTCCGGAAGGCTGCGCGCCTGCCTCCATGGAGGTGAGACGGATCCGTTCCTATGTTTTTGGTGAGATGATTTCATCCCGCATCTGGGTGAAATATTCTCTTTTGAGGGATGACTCCGTCCCATGTGTCTCCAAACCAAACAACAGAAAAGTAGGATCGTCCCATCCCGTCCCACCATATCCCTCAAACCAAACACACTCTAAAAAATTGGGATGGTGCCATGCCAGCGGTCGAGCGGTCGATCCTGTGAGAATGTGTAAGATAAAACTGGTGGGAGAGTCATGTGCTACATCTGGGACATACTACAGGAAAACTAACAACACGGCGCTCGGCTTGAGGCAGACGTTGGCATCATTTAAGTTTGAGAAAGTCATTGTCGCATGTAGATGTTCAACATTGATTATCTACACCATCAAAATAATGTGTCGAGATTTGTATTGACTAAACTACAACATGATAAAGTATGTGGTAATTGTGTTCCACCAATCTTGATGCACAACAACACATGGTCTAGAAAGTAGATGCTCAACAACCAACATCTACATGTGAAAAATCCGGTTTGTATGTTTTCCTTCGCTGTGATAGGTGATGACGCGTAGTATCTTCGAACAACGCAGAGCTGTTTCGGAACATGTTCCTGCAGGAAGCTGAGAGCTGGACCATCATAGGTCCAAGGTCATGCTAAAAGCTTACTGTATGCTTCCCAAACCCGTATTGGTGCGGTTTTCTTTTACTTTAGCCAATGTTCCTCTACCAGACAACCACGGTTCACTCATTTGAATCTCAGACTACCGCTGATACTCCCTCCTTTATTTTTATTTGAGGAACAGAGGGAGTATGGATAAACGGTGAAAATGCGGATACATGCTACAACCTCGAAAGTAAATAACGAGGTGCAAAGAAGTCAATGCTAGTTGCATTGCGGCATGCTTACTGTCACATCTTCTACTCCCTCCGGTTCTATAAAAAGGGTGTCTTAGCAATTTATCCAAAGGATCCTAATACACGTTGTTTTACGATCTTCCATACCATTTGCACGGTCACACCCTTGCTGCGCATTCAAGTCTCTTCATATGTTGTGTTGGCGTTAGACGCATTTACTCCTTAGGCGATACTACTTCCTCCAGCTTCACCCCATTCTCCATTTCTTCCTCCCGCTTCTCCCCATTGCTTCCTCGTGAGGTTTGGCAGAATGAAATTCTTCTTCATTGGCAACAACCCGGATCTCGGGATCATTTGAATTTTAGTGCTATAATAAACCTCATCTCAAACGGCTCTAAACGTATTATCACACGCGGTTTCTAAAATCGCCTGAAACGAAGAGCCTGTGATAATATGTTATATCACAGGCGGAAAAGTGAAACTGCCTATGATAATAGTGTTATCAAAGGCAATTCTTTACTTACGACTAGCCGCCTATGAAAAAACATTATCACAGATGGTTCTTTAATTACGACTAGCCGTTTGTGAAGACACATTATCACATGCGGGTCGTACAGTATATGTAACCGCCTATGATAATAGTTTTATCACAGACGTATTTTTACTTATGACAAGCCGCCTGTAGAGACAATTTGTCGTAGTCGATTTGTACCGTAATAGAAACCGTCTGTGATAATTGAGTTATCATAGATTGTTATTTACCTATTTCTAGCCGCCTGTGATAATATAATTTCACAGACAGGTCTAGCCGTAGGTAAAGAACCGCTTGTGATAAAGTATACCCTATGCACTACTACCTACTATTATTTCTAATTTTCAGGTCAATTCGATATAATCACAGAAGTCAACAATATAATAACATAAGTCATATCACAGAAGTCAATTTCACTGAAACAATATACATATGTACAAGTTACACATAGAAGTCATCTCATAGTTTACAAGTTTCACTAAAAACTGTTTCTATTGTCATAGTCGCAAAGTTCTGGCACATCAGCTATTACACCATCCTCATCAAAGAACACCCCTCTTTTGTGCAAAATTTAGCGACGCATGAATTGACACAGTTCACCGGCAATCTCGTCGGCTCCTCCACCAGGCATACTTCTACAAAACCGGCCGTTCTTGGTTCACATTCTTCGTGTGCTGCAATGAAACACATAACAAGTTTTAGAATGTATTGGTTTGAACAATCTCAAAGTATAGATCAAATTGAGTATACATGAATTTATTTGGTATTCTTGGAGCAGTTGTACTATGAGCAATTGAATTTTGAAGTTGGAACCAAAATCTGAAAATAATGTTTCTGATAATATTGAACAACAGAGAATATAAGTATTAAAATACGCTAGTAAAAATGAAAATGAAACTCAAAAGTAAGAAAATAAGATATCAACATTAAGGATAACTTACATCCTCACAATTCACTCTATATTCGCTGGTGGTTTGAAGATGCTCGCATACATAATATCTGCATAAGACACTCCCAACAGGCTGCTACGGACAAGGATAATATGTTTTAATATCCAATGCATTCGTATTAGGAGGTCTCTGACCGCCAAGGCATTCCGCATAAAACCGCCAAGCGCTGTAATATAAGAAATGTCATATAAAACTTGTCAACACATTCTAAATGTGTGTAAATTAAAAGTATCGAATAAACGTATAGTTTTAAAATGGAAAGAAAATCTCTGTAACGATCTGGTGGGTAATCGGCTGAGTCCAAGACTGTTGCCAAATTCTGCGTTGGCTTGATGAAGATCATTATGTAGTGTTTACTGCACACATACAAACACACGTGTTAAGTTAACAATTAGCAATAATTTCTATTTCAATGTCATGTGTCGAACTTACTCGAAGTGGTACGGAGCCTTTAAGAGGTCCTTGCCATCTCTGACAAAGTTAAACATGACATGTCCTATGTAAGCTGCAACCTCAGTAATTTTATCCTTCTTTTGTTTTGCGATTGATTTATCAAATTCTTTTTTTTTCATGTGCTTGTACTGTTCTGAGTCTCGATCCACCTTAACGTCGAATAGCGTCTTTGCAATCCGTGTAGGGTCAATGATACATGTCTTGCGTTTCGTCTTTTATTATCCATGTATTGCATCCTATTGAAGAAGTCCAGAATTGTTATAATCTATGAAATGTGTATGCGTGTAGTAAGAAAAGCAAATGTAAAATATTAGAGACACTTACAAGCACCAGATGAGTAGAAGGTTGATTTCGAGCATGCCCCAATGGAAAAGGACGTGTAGATCTTCAAAGAAAAGAGCTTGTTTCTCTGCTCCAGTGCTCCAAAATACTTCTTTTGGCACAATAAATGTGACGTAAGAAAGTTCATATTTTGTTCTGGCTATAATGTACCACTTGTGCATTCTTTTGAGCGGGGCATGTTGTTTGCTAAGTTATACCGATCTCATGAACCGCTTCCCATTCTCATATTTAGGAGGAACATCCTCAAGCTTGTATATTGAAACTCCTGGTTTAACTAAATCCATCCATCGATTATACATGACACCGTCTTCTTCCCACTCCTCAATATATTGTAATGCTGACTCATGAGAAGAACGAGATGCACTCGATTTTATAATATTTTCCTTCATATTTTCTAAAGACTTTGACACTTCTGATGAAGGTTTCTTATTTCGTATGAGCTAACTTGACACTGATGATCGAGGAGTATTCTTCGGAAGTTGGACACTGGCTTGTTGTTGAACCCGTTGTTCAACTGATTGCTCTTTACTACCAGCACCTTGCTCTAGTACTACTTCAAGTTGTTGCTCAACTGGTTGCTCCTTACTAACAACAGCTTGCTCTGGTACTGCATGAAGTTGTTGTTTAACTTGTTGCTCTTGGTTATCTTTACTAGCAAGGTTACTATCATCCTTACTGAGACATAGCGAGAGCGGATCTTCCTGGACTTTCACCTTAGAAGACGGGATTGCAGTATTTTGAGACGCGACGGGGCTAGAATCGGCTCATCGTCCAACACGATATCGCTTCAGTGCCAAATGATTAATTGGTTGGCAGCCTGCCCCAGAGTCACGATCGCCTCATGTGTGATGTGGTCTATTTCATAATCTTCATAATCATTATCAATGATCTGAAGAACTTGCACCACAACATAATACAACGGAAGTGGATTGCCGTTGAAGTCACGATCAGGCTTTGCCATAGCAGTGGCAATCTGTTTGATTTTGTTCCCTGCTCTGCCGATCGGGACAAGAAGACGACAAGATCTATCCTTAGCAATATCATCGACAGCAAACTTATGGGTTGACCCTGAGCCTGGCACAGAACCTACGCTGCTAGGGTAGGCAGTTGGAGATACCAAATGCTCCTTTGGCACAGGAACCATCACTGTACTCAGTGCCACTAATTGTCCTGATTGTCTAAGTTGTTCCATCTTTTCTTGCACATTTTTCTTGACCTTTTGAGCAATCATTTCATCAAGTGTTTTCTTGAACTTCTCACGTCTTCTATATGTCTCTTTATCTTTTGAGAAACCATCTAGCCAAGACATTTGAGAAGAGATTGCTCAAAACCATCCACTGTGTTTAGGGTTTCCTAGGATAACGGTAAGTTGGTCATTCTCACTCTTCGGCTTGAAGAGACCCTTCTGTTGCTTTTCAATTACTTTTTTTATTTTATGCTCTACTTCATTCACAGAGTCGGGCTTTTCAAGTTTGCCCTCACTGGTCAAACCTGACCGAGCAAAGACCCACCGCTAAGTTCTCATTGCAGTCTTCTAACGGGTGAGGAATGTCCTTACTGGTAATTTTGTCTAATATCTTATTCTATTTCTAGACTTTGGGGGCATATCCGACAGACCCCAAGCAATGATGGTATTTGTTGTTTTTGGCAAGCTCTGACCGAGTTGCACTTAGGGCTTTAGCATCAGGTGTGGTCTTTTGTCGAACAAATTCTTGCCACTGAGCTTGTATGTTTTTTCCCATCTTCCTCGGGCTAGGGACCTTATCGGTCTTAACATAAGCATTCATTTCACTCTTCCAACCACGAAACTTTTTGCCGCAAGAGACCAATGTTGTTTTCTTTATAGCTTCTTCCGTGCCTTTCGGGAACTTGAATTGTTTCTTTATCCTTTACCACAACTCATTTTTGGTCTCCTCAGGTATTTTTCTCAAATTTTCAGTTGTAATCAACATGATCTCTCTATCAAGAAAACTGGTGCATTTCAGTACTTTGTAACTAAATCAAGTGGTTCTTGGGGAAGCCCACCTGGACCGACCCTTGTTATGTACATGACGCGGTTCAATGGACCCTTATTGGGACCTTGTTGCCCTCGTTTCTGCTGAAGTGAACCTGAGGATTCATCCATTGGAGAACCTTCTGCGGTTTTAGGAGCCGAAGTCACCTCGTTGTCTTCGCGATAATCTAGGTAGAAAAGAATTATAAGACTTCATATACTTTACAACCAACATTAGCTTGAACTACTAAAGTTAATATTCGTGACTCATACCCCGTTGGCAGGATCATATTTCGGGTCGAGATCCTCTGAAGTATTTTTAATTTTTATATTTAGAAAATGATCCGATGGACTGTGAAAGGAGCCTGAACTGCTCGAGTCACAAAACTCGATATTGCCTTCTTTATTGTTACTACCATAAACAGTCTTCTTAGGACTTTCCATGTTAGAACTAATAAGACAAAGACTATGTCTCACTTCAATGAAAGCTACAAAAATAAATACTCTCAAAATCCTGAATTTCTCAAAAAGGTGGAAGAGATATGGTTTGAGCCAACCAGAGATAGAGAGGCTTTGAGTAGATTCATGTTCAAAATAAGAAAAATTCAAAAAAATCCTTAAATGATTGGGGTTAGAATCAAGCAGGTAAATCAAGCAGATTCATGCCTCCTCAACTGTATTTTAAACGGTTTACAAAGATATTAACACTAAGAATAGAGAAAGCGGGAGATAAAATAATTCACAAGGTTCAATCTGCATTCTAGGGTTACATGAATGGCATATTCACAAGGTTCAATCTGCACATACCCAATAGAAATACAATGAATGGCATATTAACTCTACATGAAGTGTTGCATGAAATAAAAAGATGCAAGCATTCTAGGGTTTGATAAGGCATTCTAGGGTTTAAGGCGACTGACCAAGGTGACTGACCAAGTTCCATTCTAGGGTTTGAGGCGACTGACCAATGCATTAGCTAGGCATGTGTATTGCTTGTATCAAAAGCCAACAAGAACAGTTATATCAATAATTAAATAATAAAAATGCACAATTCACAATTCGCATTGATTAAATCAATAATTAAACAATAACAATTATAGTCCACAATTTATACTCAGTGTTATGTACAACAATTCACAATGCATAATTCAATCAACAACTAAACAACATTACATAGCAGAATCGGGTCGCTGATGAGGAGGGAAATGTTGGTGGGGGAGGAGAACGGGTGGGGAGGGAGGGGGCACTGAGGAGGCCGGGTGGGAGGGAGACTCTGTGGGGGGAGGGCGTGCTCGATTGGAGGCCGGTGTGGAGGGGAGATCGGCTGGCGTCCATGGAGGGGGCTCGGATGAGGGCGTGTAAGAGGGGGGGGGGGGCACAAGTGAGGTCGGGTGGAGGCCACGTTGGAGGAGGGTGAGAGGGAGATGAGATTACTTGGTGTGGAGGAGGGAGACAGGGCGGCGACGAGTGCGGGCGCGGTGGCGGGCGAGGGTAAAGCTCGACGTATCTGGACGGAAAGGAAGGAAGCGGCGAGGGCGAAGCTTGGCGGCGAGATCGAAGATTGGCGATCACGACGAGGCTCGACGGCGAGGGCGGCGAAGCTCGGTGTAAGGATCGAAACGCCCAAGAGGGGGGGTGAATTGGGCTTTCTTTCAAATTTTAAGGCAATTAAAAACGAACTACTTAAGTCCAATTCCCAATGCGGTTCTAACTATGCAATCAACGTAGATATAACTTGTGAAGTAAAGATTGCATAATGTAAAGAGAGGGAGAGAAATGCAAACGCTAGGGGACACGAAGGTTTATCCCGTGGTTCGGCAAGATCGCAAGGATCTTCCTACGTCCACGTTGTGGCACCCACCGAAGGGTTTTGCAACTTCCAATGTCACCGAGACAATGGGGTCTTCACTAATCTTCTCCGTTCGCCATCTCCGGCAAGGTGGAGCTCAAGCCTTGTACAAACTTTGATGTTCCGGGCTTCCACACACACCTTGGCAAGCTCCGGAACGATCTTCTTCAACTTCTCACTAGCCTAGAGAGTTCAATCACAAAGAAAGAACGCACACAAGCTTCTCTCTAGCCTATTACAAATGATCTAAAAGTGTGGAAATGTATGCTCTATAGTCTTGAATGCTCTTGGATGTGTAGTTGGCTTCAGGTGATCAAGATGCTTCGGAATGACAGGGTTAGAGGGGTTTTATAGCCAGCTTAACTGAAATAGCCGTTGGAAAAGTAGGCTGACAGAACTTTACTGTGAACACCGGATGATCCGATGTCTCCCCTCTAGTTATCATCGGTGTAATTACTTCGGCTGATGTCATTTTGTCAGATATTACCATTATTAGACCGATGTTGCCCCCTGTCTTCTCATCGGATGATCCGGTGGCTCTTCCTCCAGAATTTGCTTGATCTTGATGCTTACTGGAGTGATCAACCGATGTGTGTAAGTCTGCACATCGGATGATCCGGTGCTTCACTTGGTCCAATTGTACTGCAAACTGTACTGATGCACCGATGTTGTTGAGCCCTTCACATCGGATGATCCGGTGAGTTCATTTGTCCGAGGTCTTTTTCTTCAGTTGAATCAACTCGACCGATGTGTTCATTTTGGAAATCATCGGTTGATCCGGTGAGTTGATTTTGTTTGCTACAAGTTGTTTTGAGTGAATCTTTTGTGTCTTGCTCGGATGACCTCTTAGACATTTGTTCCACAAGGCTCTCTGATGATTCTTAAGCATTGTATGTTGTCAATTTTTGATTGAATGACTTAGACATAGAGCTTTCACATCTTGTCTTTATCTCATGATTTTGATCTCAAAAGTTGAGTATCTATGGGTCTCCAATGACATGTTCATTTCATTTTATTGAGTGTTTATGGGGACCTTGCACTCACAAATTCATTAGTAAAGTTCAATGGTTGTCATTAATCACCAAAACCGTACTACATGAGGGGGGCCTAGATGCTTTCAGTCTCCCCCTTTTTGGTGATTGATGACAACACAATAATCAAGGCGCAATGGTACTGAATTTGATAGAATGAGATATGCAATGAATACGGACGTCACACTTGAAGCTTTAAACATCAATTAATAACACAAGTGTGAATCCAAAGAGATCATAATCATAGATAAACATCAAATGAGTTCAAATGATTAACAACTCATGGAAATAGGTTCATTACACACCAAATGTAGCAAATACGCAAATACAATAAAGATAAGCAAAGATAAGATGGACTCGACTCCCCCTTACACTAGGACTCCCCCTGACTCCTCTAACTCTTCTCCCCCTTTGGCATCAAGGCACCAAAAAGGGATCCGAGCGCCTACGGACCCTGAGAGCTGGGTGCAATGACGAACTGGTCACCGCCGCTGTCGTCGGAGCTGCTGGCCGGAGTAGCAGAGGAGGGTGCTGCCGGAGCCGAAGGTTCCACCGTCGGTGCCTGCTGAGGAGGAGGTGCTGGAGTAGGGGCACTGGTGACGGAGGCCGGCGTCTGAAGAAACAGTGTCGTGGCCGGCAGTGGGGAGTGAAGAGGAGCACCAGGAGCCAGCAGCGGGGACATGCTGAACGAAGGGATCGGAGTGGAGGGAACTGGAGCCACTGGTGCAGCAGCTGGAGCCAAGACAGGAGGCGGAGGAGCTACTCCAGGCAGCTGCGATGGGAGGGCCATCCCGGTCTGGGTGTAGAGTTTGGTGATTAACCCCAGGATCCCCATCATCGCCTGCTGCGTCTGCTGCTGCTGGTCCAGAGTGCGCTGGTGCATCTGGTCGATGAGCCCCGTCAACCAGTCAGTGTCTTCACGTCTCTCACGGGCGATCTGACGCTGCATCTCCTGCTGCTGTTGCTGGAGCTCAAGAAGACGTGCAGCCTACTCCGCGCGGGCCTGATCGGCGGCCAGCCTGTCTAGACTCTGCCGCTCGACCATCTGCTAGAGGAGCGAAGTCAGCTCAGACGGCTGCGTGACCTGCGCCTCAGTGACGGGAGGTGGAGTGGGTGGTGGCGCTGTAGAACCTCCAGCCTCCGCGTCGTGCTGTCGGGGAGAGGTGGGAGGAGGGAAATACTCCTCGACACTGTCGTCAGTGTCGCTCTCTGACCAAATGTGCTGCAGGTCCTCCCCCTGAGCCTCAGCCTCTGCAAGTCTCTCGTCCTCCTGCTCTAGCTCGAACCAATCTTCCTCTGTCAGACGGGCCCTGACCTGGCGCTCAACTGGACGACCAAGGCGGCGGTCTCCAGGAGCCGAGGCACGGTAGTGACCAAAGCGAGTCACACTCTCATCAGCAAGTCTGACCTGTGCTGCATCCCCCTCAGGCACCATCATAGTGCATAGGTAACTGATCCAGTGCCCGTAGACTATCTGCCTCATCATGCCTACCCCATCTGTGATCACGTCTTCCATCTCGCACAGGAGAATGTCCACAATGTTGAAATATATCCCGTTCATTATGTAGAACAGGAGGGTCTGCTGTAAACTAGTGAACCCCTCCAAGTACCCCGACCTCGGCAGGAGCGTGCGGCGCAAGTCGAGGTGCACAATGCGCGCAGCTGGGGTCATAAGTGCTGGAACTCTCGGCTGGTCCGGAGAGAACGTGGGGCCGAACAGGGACCGAATCTCCTCAAGCTGTGGTGCCACCCCTCCAGTAAGTGGCCTCCTTGGTGGATCTGCCTGCCCGTATACCCTCTCGTGCACGCAGGTGTCGTGCAGGTCCATACCAAGAAGCTGCCCCAACGTCTGCCTCGTGAGGTGGTAGTGCTGACCCATAAACATGAAGTCGATCGACCTCCTGCCCTCAGAGATGTACAGGGTCGCGTAGAAGACATGGAACCAATCTTCCACATATGCACTCCTCTCGTAAGCTAGCAGCTGCACCAATCCTCGGTATCTCTCAAAGTACAGACGGACCTCCGTCTCCGCTGCCAATGCAAGCTGCTCCCAGTCCAGGTAGTTATGCTGAAATAGCTTGTGCCCCCGACGTCTGTAGGTCTCGTAGAGAGACGCCTGGGCGACAGTCCAGAAGCGACTGTCCACAAGAGCCTCTCGGGGCTGTGGGTACCACTCCTCAAGCAGCACGTTCCATCGAAGTTTGCGTAGCTGCTTGGCCTTCATCTTCCGGTAGTCCGTCAACCGGACTCCCTCGGCCACGTGGACAGTGGTGTCCAACTCGTATATGGCCCGCTGAGCTTCCCTGTCCTCACGACGGTTGGTGGCCGTCGGTCTTGGACGAGGAACGGCCGGGGACTGACCCCCACGTGTCCGGGCTGAGCGCCGGCGGACAAGCGGCTCAACCGGCTTCTCTTCGATGTCGGAGTCATCGATCACAGGAGGCTGCCGAGCCTTGTGGATCCTCAGGGATCCCCCTCGGCCGCGCTCACACTCCTCGACAGCGCGAGCGGCCATTAGTGCCTTCTTCTCTTCTTTGGATAGCTTCTGTTTCTTCGCGGCGGGCTCCGCGATCGCCTTGCCTTTGTTTCTTTTGTCGCGAGCCATAGCGATGCAGGAGAATGAACTTGAAGACGTGGAACGACGTTGGGCGGCCGGAAACCCTAGCGGCGACGAGGACGTGGAAGGTGATGGTGGAGCTTGGTGGCGATGGGGATGGACAGTGGTGATGCTTGGAAGCGGTGGAAACGGCGGCGGCGAGGAGAGGCGGCGGCGAGGTCGATGGCGGTGGAGACGGCGGAGGTGGGCAAAGCCGACGCGTGGGTGCGTGGATGGAGGCGGCACGTGGAGCGGTAGTGCAGCGAGCGGCGGCGGCGCGGTGGCGTGGGTGACGGCGGTGGAGTGTGGGAGGTGGCCAGAGACGGCGACGGCGGCCTGAGGGCGACGGCGGCGGTGTCCGGCGGCGGAGGAGATGGAGGGCGTGAGAAGAGTCGGCTGGCGGCGTCGGGATCGGGAGAAGGAAGACGAAAGGGGGTACAGCCGAGTTTAAATAGTGGGTCCCAAACCCTAGCCGTTTTTTAAACACCGGATGGACCGATGCTTATCGATGTGGACATCGGTCGAATAGTACAGTATGGATATTCAAAGAGTCACTGAAGACATCAAATGGACCGACATTTAGGGTTTTGATCATCGGATGAATGACACAGTAAGGGTATTCAGGAGAGGGAAGTTGACACCGGATGGTCCGATGTTAGATGGGAAAGCATCGGTGGAATTCATCAAGGTTTCAGAATTGTGAACATCGGATGGACCGATGTTTTCCTGTTTGAACTCATCGGTCGATTTTGGATATTGACTTAACTGGCACTTGGATTTTGAACACCTACAGATCCAATGGGGGATGGACCTAGGCATCGGATAATCCGATGATAACTAAACACCAACATCCCATATATGTCCTTTGACCAAACAATCAAACAATGGGAAACACATGTCTTAGGACTTTTTGGGCAACCCCTTACCCCTCAAAATACTAATATGCCAATAATTTGGCTAGTCCTTAAAACAATTTGAACAATCGAGAAAATGGGAGGAAATTATCCAAATGAAATGTAAGGCCCATGCTTTGTGAGGTAGAGTATGAAGACTACTATCTCAATGAAGCATGTTCCTCTAGGCATTAACGCACCTAACATTTCGTTCTTTCCACCTTATATGAGTTGAGATATTGCATTTCAAACAAGTCTCTTTCTCATGAGGTGGGTTCCCCTTTGTGACAATCTACCGTTATGCAATGCCAAACATTTTAATGCAATAGATATGGCACGCACTATGCAAGACATAAAATAAATCTATCTCGCCAAATTTGGTCCTTTCAAAGGCTTCTTCAGGGAGAGCCACTCTCCAAACCTTGGGTACACCCAAAAGAACTTTCATCCCAAGCTAACCCTAGCTCACCCCTATCCTTTGAGAGTTAGGCAAGACCTACATGATATGCATTCTTACATGAAGTTCGTTGCATCTAGCACATTTAATTCACTTCTAAGCCTAGAAAAGGTTTTCTCATCAAGTGGTTTAGTGAAGATATCCGCCAATTGTTCTTCGGACCTAATACCTCGCAATGAGATGTCTCCCTTAGCTTCATGGTCCCTCAAGAAGTGGTGGCGAATATCAATGTGCTTAGTGCGGGAGTGTTGAACGGGGTTTTTAGCTATCTTAACCGCACTTTCATTGTCACAAAGGAGAGGCACACAACCAAGTTTAATACCAAAGTCCAAAAGGGTTTGCTTCATGTAAAGAATTTGGGCACAACATGCACTGGCCGCTATATACTCCGCTTCCGCCGTGGACAAGGCGACAGAGTTTTGCTTTTTGCTAGACCAAGACACTAGGGAACGCCCAAGCAAGTGGCACCCACCGGAGGTACTCTTGCGATCCACGCGGCATCTGGCAAAGTCCGAATCCGAGTATCCCAAGAGTTGGAAGGTTGTACCTTTAGGGTACCACAAGCCCATACTAGGGGTATGCTTAATATACCTAAGTATCCTAAAGACCGCCTTCTTATGCGATTCTTTAGGAGCCGCTTGAAAGCGAGCACATAAGCATACACTAAACATTATATCGGGCCTAGATGCGGTAAGATAAAGCAATGAACCAATCATAGAGCGGTAGTGAGATTGGTCAATAGGTTTACCGTCCTTATCCGCGTCGAGATGGCAATTTGTTGCCATTGGAGTGCTTCTTGAGCTACAATCTCCCATCTCAAATTTCTTCAAGAGGTCCTTGGTGTATTTCTCTTGGTAGACGAAGGTTCCCTCTTGAAGTTGCTTGATTTGGAATCCAAGCAAGAAGTTGAGCTCTCCAATCATTGACATCTCGAATTCCCTAGACATCATTTTGCCAAACTCATGGCTAAAAGCTTCGTTAGTTGAACCAAAGATAATATCATCAACATAAATTTGACAAATGAACAAATCTCCGTTGATGTCTTTGGTGAAGAGTGTGGTGTCCACCCTCCCGATCTTAAATCCTTGCATGATGAGGAAGTCCCGTAGTCGTTCATACCACGCCCTAGGTGCTTGCTTGAGCCCGTAGAGCGCCTTGTGCAACCTATACACATGGTTAGGATTCCTCGGATCTTCAAACCCGGGAGGTTGTTCAACATAAACAAGCTCATTAATGTAGCCATTAAGAAAGGCACTTTTCACATCCATTTGATAAAGAGTAATATTATGATGTGAAGCAAAAGCAAGGAGAATACGAATTGCCTCTAACCGGGTGACCGGAGCAAATGTCTCCCCAAAGTCTAGTCCTTCAACTTGCGAGAACCCTTTGGCCACAAGTCTTGCCTTGTTGCGGACCACAACGCCATTCTCGTCTTGTTTGTTGCGGTACACCCACTTTGTTCCGATGACGTTCTTGTCCTTGGGTCGCTCCTCCAACACCCAAACTTCATTGCGGATGAAGTTGTTGAGTTCTTCTTGCATAGCCATCACCCAATTTGGGTCTTGGAGTGCTTCCTCAATGTGAGTGGGTTCTACACACGAAACAAACGAGTAGTGCTCACAAAATGAGGCAACGTGGCGGGAACGGGTACTTATGCCCCTTGAAGGACTTCCAATGATTTGGTCCATTGGATGCCCCTTGGAGATGCGTCCATGCCTCATAAGTGGTTGTGAAGCACTTGGCGGTGGTGAAGCGTGTTGCTCCTCTTGTGGTTGGACTTAATCATGGACTTCTTCTTCATCTTGATGTTGTATTGCTTGTGAGTCTTGAGTTGGCAGTGGATCATCTTTCTCCTCTTCGTCTACTTGAGGCGCCATGGAGGTGTTGTTGTTGGAACTTGAAGCTCCCCCTTGATCACGGCCCTCTTCAACTTCCAGCTTGATGTCTCCAATGGTCATGTTCTTCATGGCTTCTCGTAGAGGCTCATCATCTATTTCATCATGACCAAAACTCTCCTCTTGGGATCCATTAGTCTCATCAAACTCAACATCACAACTTTCTTCAACTAGACCGGAGGTTTGGTTGAATACTCGATATGCTTTTGAGTTTGATGCATAACCAAGAAAAATGCCAACATCACATCTTCTTTCAAACTTACCGAGCCTTTTCTTGCGGTAGATGTAGCATTTGCACCCAAAGACTCTAAAGTAGGAGATGTTGGGCTTTCTCCCAATGAGAAGCTCATATGGGGTCTTTTGGAGTAGTCGGTGAAGATAGACCCTGTTTGCGGCATGGCACGCCGTGTTGATTGCTTCGGCCCAAAACTTCTCCGACGTGCCGTAGTCATCAAGCATTGCTCTTGCAAGAGTGATGAGGGTTTTGTTCTTCCTCTCAATGACACCGTTTTGTTGAGGAGTGTATGTGGCGGAGAATTAATGCTTCACACCTTCACGGTCACACCACTCCCCAATGTTGTAGTTCTTGAATTCGGTGCCGTTGTCACTCCGGACCTTGATAATGGGAAGTTGGAATTCCCTTTGAGCACGGTTGGCGAAGGTCTTGAACACTTCCGGAGTTTCACTCTTGTCACCTAAAAATAGAGTCCAAGCATAGCGAGAGTAGTCATCAACTATAACAAGACAATAGAGGTTACCGCCAAGGCTTTGGTATGAGGACGGTCCGAAGAGGTCCATGTGGAGTAGTTCAAGTGGCTTGGAGGTTGACACCATTGTCTTCATTGGGTGGTGTGAAGCAACTTGCTTCCCGGCTTGACAAGCGCTACAAAGCTTGTTCTTCTCAAACGTCACATCCTTTACGCCGGTCACCATCCCAAGCTTGAATGACTTCTTGAGTTTGCTCATTCCAATGTGTGCTATGCGTCGGTGCCATAGCCAACCCAAGCTTGTCTTAGTGAAAAGACAAGTGGTTAGGCTAGCATTCTTGTTGGAGAAGTCTACTAAGTAGAGATGTCCATGCCGAAACCCTTTGAAGATTAGCTCTTTGCTTGCCTCACTACTCACAACAACATCATTTTTGCTAAATGTGCATGTTAGTCCAAGATCACAAAGTTGTGCAATGGAAAGTAGATTAAAGCTAAGCGACTTAACATACAACACATTAGAAATGGATAAATCATTAGAGATAGCAATTTTACCTAATCCTATTACCTTACCCTTAGAATTGTCACCAAAAGTGACTTGTTCATGATTACCGGGGTTTTCTATGGTGGTGAACATACCATCATTGCCGGTCATGTGTTGAGTGCACCCGCTATCGAGTACCCAATGCTTTCCTCCGGCTTTGTAGTTCACCTAAACACATGAAGTTAATTTTTGACTTTAGGCACCCAAGCCAACTTAGGTCCTTGTATGTGAGATACAAGTGTCTTTGGGACCCAAAGTTGCTTGGGGAGCTTCCCCTTCATGCTCTTCATGTCTTTGCCAATGAACCTAGCTTTCACCTTGCCATTAACTTTACTAAGAAGATAATAGCGATCATTGAAAATAGATTTGTAGTTAGTAGGCAATTTAGGTGAAGGTCGGTTAGGAAGAGGACACTCCCTTGTGTGGTGACCGGTGACCTCACAATGTTGGCAATAAGAACCAACTTCCTTGATGAAGCTTGTTCTAAGCTCCGGTGAGGGCACCTTTCCTTTGTTGGGCACCGGGAAGGATCCAAGTCCTCTTTTGTTGAAGGCTTTTGCTTGTTGGAAGAGGATTTCCTTGTGCTTGACTTCACCTTTTGAAAGTCTAGCCACACTAGTGCGAAGACTCTCAATTTCTTCCAACAAGTCCTTCTCCCTAGCATTAGCTTTTAAAGACAAAGACTTGTCCAAGACATTAGAGACATGCGAAGTAATGGATATCTTATCATTAAGAGTTTGTTTCTTTGCATCTTTTAACTCTTGATCAAGCATGTCATGAGCAATGTTAAGTGTTTGGTATTCTTGAGTTAGCTTGTTGTGCTCCTCCAAGAGAGTTTGGTGTGCTATGTTGAGCTCATCATTGTCTACCTTGATTTTAGCATTTTCTTCCTCAATTTGCTTGACATGAGATTTGAGCGTGTCATGCTCTTTAAGTATGCTTTCATACTTGTCAAGCAAATCAAGGTTATCACTCTCAAGTTTAGCACAAATTTCTTCAAGAGTTTTAACCTTACTCTTCTCTCTCTTAATGATAGCATGATATTCATTAATCAAAGAAGTTAAATCATCGGGGGAAAGCTCATCATCACTAGAGTCGTCACATACCTTGGTGTTACCTTTAGCCATGAGGCACATGGGTGGTGGAGGAAGAGGTGAGTCATCATGGTTGGCAATGGCAAGTCCGACCAAGCTTTCTTCTTCTTCTTCACTCTCTTCATCACTTGTTTCTTCGTCGGTGACCCATTCATTTGCCTCACACATAAACACCTTTGGTGGACCACTTCTCCTCTTTGGGAAGAGTCTTGCCTTCTTGCCCTTGTCTTGCTTCTTCTTCCCAAAGGCTCTTGGTTTGGGCTTGGCTTCTTCTTCATCATCATCACTTTCTTCAAGCTTGCGTTGTTTGCCTTTGTAGTTCTCTCTCCTTTTGTCCGGTTTTGGACAATCATAGGAGATGTGGCCTTGATCTCCACAATTGTAGCATATCTTGCGATCGTCTCTTCTTGTTAGAAATGCCTTCTTCTTGGGATCAAAGGTGTATCCCTTTTTGGTGATCTTGGAGTTCAAGCGTGAGAACTTTCTCATCATCAAGGCAAGCTCATCATCGTCATCTTCACTTGACGCTTGCTCTTCTTCACTTGAGCTAGGCTCAACCACCTTCTTCTTCTTGAAACTTGTCTTCTTGGTGGAGGCCTTTAGAGCAATTGTTTTTGATGATGATTGCTCCATCATCCCAAGTACACTCATCTCATGAGCGTGTATTTCTCCAATGAGCTCCGAAACTTCAATGTTGTCAAGTGATTCCTTTTGGAGCATGGAGTTGATGATGTTGTACTTTGGCTTGGGAAGGAGCATGAGGATCTTGCGGTTAATAAGTCCCTTGCCAAGAGACGCAATATCAAGAGCATTAATTTCCTCAATAAGAACATTTAAGCGTGAAAACATTTCATTAACATTTTCATGAGGAAGCATCTTAAATTCATCATATTTAGCTTTGAGCATGTGATATTTAAGTTCCTTTACACGAGATGAGCCCTCATGGATTTATATCAAGTAAGCCCAAATTTCACAAGCTTTCTCCTTACTAGCAATCCTAGAGAAGACATCTTGACTTATGCATTCATAAATAGCATTCCTAGCCTTAGCATCCCACTTAACTTGATCACCCACATAGTTAAGTTCTCCAAATCCCGCATGAGTCGCTTCCCAAACTTCGGGGGCAATAGCCTCAAGGTAAGCGCGCATGCGTGCTTTCCAATAGGCAAAATTCTTGCCCTCGAAGATAGGAACCGAACCCCCAACATTGGCCATTTTTGCTCTCTAGCGGTGAAGCTAGAATGATCCTATGAGCAACCTTGCTCTGATACCAATTGTAAGGATCAAAACGCCCAAGAGGGGGGTGAATTGGGCTTTCTTTCAAATTTTAAGGCAATTAAAAACGAACTACTTAAGCCCAATTCCCAATGCGGTTCTAACTATGCAATCAACGTAGATATAACTTGTGAAGTAAAGATTGCATAATGTAAAGAGAGGGAGAGAAATGCAAACGCTAGGGGACACGAAGGTTTATCCCGTGGTTCGGCAAGATCGCAAGGATCTTCCTACGTCCACGTTGTGGCACCCACCGAAGGGTTTTGCCACTTCCAATGTCACCGAGACAATGGGGTCTTCACTAATCTTCTCCGTTCGCCATCTCCGGCAAGGTGGAGCTCAAGCCTTGTACAACCTTCGATGTTCCGGGCTTCCACACACACCTTGGCAAGCTCCGGAACGATCTTCTTCAACTTCTCACTAGCCTAGAGAGTTCAATCACAAAGAAAGAACGCACACAAGCTTCTCTCTAGCCTATTACAAATGATCTAAAAGTGTGGAAATGTATGCTCTATAGTCTTGAATGCTCTTGGATGTGTAGTTGGCTTCAGGTGATCAAGACGCTTCGGAATGACAGGGTTAGAGGGGTTTTATAGCCAGCTTAACTGAAATAGCCAATGGAAAAGTAGGCTGACAGAACTTTACTGTGAACACCGGATGATCCGATGTCTCCCCTCTAGTTATCATTGGTGTAATTACTTCGGCTGACGTCATTTTGTCAGATATTACCGTTATTAGACCGATGTTGCCCCCTGTCTTCTCATCGGATGATCCGATGGCTCTTCCTCCAGAATTTGCTTGATCTTGATGCTTACTGGAGTGATCAACCGATGTGTGTAAGTCTGCACATCGGATGATCCGGTGCTTCACTTGGTCCAATTGTACTGCAAACTGTACTGATGCACCGATGTTGTTGAGCCCTTCACATCGGATGATCCGGTGAGTTCATTTGTCTGAGATCTTTTTCTTCAGTTGAATCAACTCGACCGATGTGTTCATTTTGGAAATCATCGGTTGATCCGGTGAGTTGATTTTGTTTGCTACGAGTTGTTTTGAGTGAATCTTTTGTGTCTTGCTCGAATGACCTCTTAGACATTTGTTCCACAAGGCTCTCTGATGATTCTTAAGCATTGTATGTTGTCAATTTTTGATTGAGTGACTTAGACATAGAGCTTTCACATCTTGTCTTTATCTCATGATTTTGATCTCGAAAGTTGAGTATCTATGGGTCTCCAATGACATGTTCATTTCATTTTATTGAGTGTTTATGGGGACCTTGCACTCACAAATTCATTAGTAAAGTTCAATGGTTGTCATTAATCACCAAAACCGTACTACATGAGGGGGGCCTAGATGCTTTCACTCGGCGGCGAGGAGTGCGAAGACTTGGTGGCAAATGGAATTTTGGCAGCCTGATGGCATCTAAGTGATTTTGCCCGGGTTAGGTTTTTCCAACGCAGCCGAGGGCTATATATAGACGCCTATTTTCTCAGGCGGTTATTAAGTACCAACCACCTAAGAAGAGGATTCTCTCAGGCAGTTATTAATTACCACCCGCCTGGGAAGATTTATTTATCTCAGGCGGTTGGTAAGCAATATCCGTTTGAGATAAAGACTTTTATCAGGCGGTTATTCAATACCAACCGACTTAAAAGTTCTTAATATAGGCTTAATTAATATTCTTGATTAAATGTGGAGCTTTTTAAAAGCCCAAATTCCACTTTCTTGTAATATGCCTGAGTATTAAAGGTTACCATTAAATTTCACTTGGAAAAACCTTTAAAATTGGTCGAAACTTAAAAAATAGATAACACTGGTTATTTGTCATTTTTCTATCTTGATGAATATAATGATTTAATCATTTAGTTTTTCAATGGAACTTTTTAGTCATCATACCAACCCCTATGAATTTTTTTTCAGATTTTTTTAATTTTTTTTGAATCAATGTATATTCAAAATTTGATGAATGTCTCATATATATATGAGCATTTGATTAGAATGATGGATAATTTGAATTTTGACATGTTGGAATTCTTTAATAAAATTAACAAAATTCATACATGTATAAATAAGACAAATATGTTCATACAAACCAATTTCATTGAATGATCCTTTTTTTAGGAGATACCAAAATGTGAACAATATGTGAGTATAAATTAATTTGATATTTACCACAACATTACAATGTTAGCTATACATGTTTTAAAATATTTGGTCCAGGTGGTAGATATTAATATTTAAAAAATATATGAGAAAGAATCATCGAATTTGGACTCAATTTGCAGAATCTATACATATTTGAGTATTTATATTAAAATCTAAATAAAAAAAGCAAGATAAAAGAAAACTGAAGAACAGGCTCTGACCATTATCACGTGCGGTTGTTTAGGAACAACCGCCGGTGCATCAGTTAAAAAATGTCTGAAAAAAATTTACTGAGTCTAGGCTTTATTAATATTCTTGTTTAAAATATGGGGTCTTTTAAAAGTCAAAATTCCACTTTCTTGTAATATACTTGAGTACTAGATATTACCATTAAATTTTACTTGGGAAAACCATTGAAATTGGTCAGAACTTAAAAAAATAAATAACACTGGTTATTTGTTATTTTTCTATCTTGATGAATATAATGATTTTCTCATTTAGTTTTTCAATGGAACTTTGTAGACATCATACCAACCTATATGAATTTTTTCAGTTTATTTTTTATTTTTTTTGAATCAATGTGTGTTCCAAATTTGATGAATGCCTCATATGTATATGACCATTTGATTAGAATGATGGAAAATTTGAAATTTGACATGTTGAAATGCTTTAATTTTTTTTTTCAAAATTCATACATGTATAAATAAGACAAATTTGTTCATACAAACAAATTTCAGTGAAGTATCCCTTTTTTAGGAGATACATCAATGTGAATAATATGTGAATATAAATTAATTTGATATTTACCAAAACATTACAATGTTAGCTATACAAGTTTTAAATTTTTTGTCCATGTGGTAGATATTAATTTTGAAAAATATAGAAGAAAGAATCATCAAATTTGGATTCAATTTGAAGAATCTATACATGTTTGAGTATTTATATTAAAATCTAAATAAAAAAGAAGCAAGAGAAACGAAAACTGAAGAACAGGCTGTGGCCATTATCACATGCGGTTGTTTAGGAACATCCGCATGTGCAACAGTTAAAAACCGCCTGAAAAAAAAATTACTGACTCTAGGCTTTATTAATATTCTTGTTTAAAATGTGGGGCATTTTAAAAGTCCAAGTTCCACTTTCTTGTAATATGCTTGAGTATTAAAGGTTACCATTAAATTTCATTTGGGAAAACCTTTAAAATTGATTAGGACTTAAAAAATAAATAACACTGGTTATTTGTCATTTTTCTATCTTGATGAGTATAATGATTTTTTCATTTAGTTTTTCAATGGAACTTTGTAGTCATCATACCAACCTCTATGAATTTTTTCATATTTTTTTATTTTTTTAAATCAATTTTTGTTCAAAGTTTGATGAATGCCTCATATGTATATGATCATTTGATTAGAATGATGGACAATTTGAATTTTGACATGTTAGAATGCTTTAAAAAATTAACAAAATTCGTACATGTATAAATAAGACAAATATATTCATAAAAACCAATTTCAGTGAATGATCCTTTTTTTAGGAGATACAAAAATGTGAATAAAATGTGAGTTAAATTAATTTGGTATTTACCAAAACATTACAATGTTAGCTATACAAGTTTTAAAATATTTGGTCCAGGTGGTAGATATTAATTTTTGAAAAATATAGAAGAAAGAATCTTTCGAATTTGGACTCAATTTGCAGAATCTATACATGTTTGAGTATTTATATTGGAATCTAAATAAAAACGAAGCACGAGAAAAGAAAACTGAAGAACAGACCCTGACCATTATCACAGGTTGTTGTTTAGGAACAACCGCCTGTGCAACAGTTAAAAACCGTATGAAAAAAAATTTACTGAGTCTAGGCTTGAAAGGTTGAAAGATGTAGTTGAGTCTCCCCATGAGATCACCCATGAATTTTATAGAAAAAGAAGTAGATTTGAAGCATTAAAGGTTGAAGATGAATACAAGCACATCACGTGTTCGATGAAATGTTTCAATGAATAAGCCTAACTTCAAAAATCCATTATGACCACTAGGAAGCTGAGAATATTATGAAACAAATTTTCTTGGAACCATTATGAACAGACCTACATGATACCAGTATTCACTCATATGATATAGGCTGGTTATGTCTTTGTAAATTCATTTTAAAGAAGATCTTTAGCGAACATTTGTGGCCAATTTTTTTATATCTTACAAAAATTCTGTTATTGAAGCATGGACCATCGAGCGTGGATGTATAACATGTCAAGACCGAATCCTATGTACATTCATAACGTTGCAAATTTTATTGAAGCATCCAAGAGACATTCGAAGTTGCAAAAGATAGATGACATATTATGTACATGTATCGACTGCGAAAATAAGATTGCTTGGATAGGTACTATAGTAATCCAATCTCATTTGGTGAAAAGAGGTTTCAAAAAAAAAAACTACACAATATGGACAGAGCATGGTGAGTAAGATACACATGAAGTGGATAAAGATGACGAGAGAGAATCAGATGACGATAATGCTCATATCGACGATGGTAGTGACAATCAATATGGTGATGATGATGAGTTCGATTGTAAGGAGATGTTGCATCACATTGAACCACACGTATTGACCTCTATGAGAGCAAGTAAAGGTTTAAGTAAAATGGAGAAATTGCAGAATGCAGCGATGGAGCTTTTATATGATGAATCAAACGCTTGTGATAAAGAGTTTACTACATTGCGTGCAGTCCTAGAACTGCTAAAGTTGAAAGCCACACACGGATGGTCCGATTGTAGTTTCTCTAATCTTTTGAATCTTTTGGCAGAAATTCTTCCAAATCCAAATAAATTGCCCAGAAGCACTTATAAAGCAAAGAAACTTCTTTGTCTGATGACACTAGGTGTGACAAAAATACACGCTTGTGTAAACCATTGTATTCTGTATCGCAAAGAGCATGAGCTTGCAACTAGATGCCCCATCTGTGGTGTCAGTACATACAAGGAGGACTACAATCACCAGTATGTTACCAACATGAAAAAGTCTCAGAAGAATAAGAAGTTTATTATTGGTAGGCGGGCACTCAGTTCCCGGGCTCTCGTAGGAGGAAAACCCCATCTCAGGTTCTCTCGAAGTTGGGGAACATTGAATTCCCGCATCGAGTCCTGATCTGGGAGATGCAATCGAGCCGTTGACATTGAGGTGTTCGTGAAGGGATGGTGTCTGTCCCGGGTCCGGGCCTTGGGGTTTCAATGAAGAGAGAACCGATCCGAGCTTATGCTCCAAAGGTTAACCTTGCGAGGAATGGACAACAAAGAGGGGAGAGTCGGCTTATCTTTGTTGCTGATGTTTCGGGCGGTTGCCTTTTTGTTTGCTTCGACGTAGGATGAAGCAGCATTCCTCGATCCCCAGGGGTCGACAAGATAAGATGCGGGACTTCAAGTTGGTGCTTGTGATGATGCGGAGGGGGGCAGGTGCATCGTGATTGCATATGGTCCTGCCACCCTTCATTGTGGTGCATTTTAAAAAGAGTCAGAGCGTTGCACGATGGGAACCCTCGAGTCACTACGGGCCTTCATTACGGCATCGGTTACAAGGCGACGCAGTAGCGTAGCGTGTGGTAAAAGTCCTTGGGTCACTGCGAGCCTTTTATTGCAGCGTTGGTTACGAGGCGCGATGCGCCATATCCGCTATTCTCATCCCTTCGGCTCCCCAGCGGGACTATAAATAGCCTTGCCCGATTCTTTTGTTCCCCATTGCCTCAGCCTCTCTTTTTCATAGGTCCTTCCTCTCTCCTCTACCTTCGCGGCCCCGTAGTCCTAGGGCCTTGCCTGGTGGTTAGAATGTGGCGGTCGGGGCTTCGCGCCCTGCCGTTGGGTGCTAAGGGTTTGGCCAACGAAGTTCTGGAAGGGGGTTCGAAGGTGACAGATCTGATAAGAAGCTGGAGTGGGAGGTTGATTCGATCTGGATGCATGGCTGAATCCTTTCGACAGGCGTTGGGGCAGTTGGGGAACATGTAGGTTGCTTTGGTTCCCAGTCCTTTTAAGCGAACTTTGACATCACGACCCACCTCAACAAGCGACCATGTGTTGTCGTCTCTGTGCTCTGAAATGAGAGGCCCTTTTACGGGACTGGGGTGCAATGTCTCGGTATTTTGAGATCAGAGGTCATTCGCTTGTCGAAAAATCAGTGCCCCCTAATCCAGGCGTTTTGGTTTTCGTGGATCACCTCATCGGGCGGTGGTCGATGGTCCCTTCAACTCGAGATCCGGAACCGTCGGCCTGGTGGAGGGTCGGCGCCTCCTAATTAGCGCATTTTGGTTTTCGACAGATCATTTCCCTACTGGAAGGCAAACATGCTTTGGAATAAACCACGACCGTCTTCCCGATAAAGGGGAGTAAAAGCAAGGTCGTCGATCTTTCGAAGAGTAGGATAGCCCTAGGCGAGAATCGAGTTCAAGATGTGACCTTCTTTCCTTTTCTATGTACTCGTCTGAGCCATGGTGTATCATGAATCCTTTATAATGACTTTAAAAGTACTTTCACTACAATTCATTTTCCATATCTTTGTCTCATTAGAATGCAATACTCAAAACTTCTGTTGTTCGCGAGCCGCAGCTTGTAGGACGCGTGGAAAACGCTCGGGCGAGGTGTGTTTCTAAGGGAAAATGTTTAAGGGCTCGTTTGAGCCATCGGTCGGGCAGGAGCCCTCGAGCCCAACCATTATGGTCATGACTCAGGTTTCGATCCCGGGATGTGACAATCGTCGCACACGTTCTCTAGATGTTGCGTTTGGTGCGGTCGATTGTGGACCGCTCCGTTCAAGATGACGCATAGTGTCTTCTCCCAGCGGTGCGTCCGCATGATCCCCTGGAAGTGTCCCCACGTGGGACGAAGTTGGGAGCGCGGGATCTTCATCAGGTCTAGAATAGCAGCGTACAAGATGTTGAGGATGCTTCCACCGTCCATCAGCACTCGGGTGAGATGCATGGGTCCCATGATCGAGTCGACCACCAGAGGGTATCGCCCGGGCTGTGGGATGGAACGAAGCAGTAGATGTCCCTGTCAGTGGTGGATTCCTCTGACTCAAAGCCCGAGGTGGCCGACCTCTTCCTTCTGCTGCTCAGGGCACCGAGCATCCCGTCGAGAAAACACCGGAGGAGGATGCATTCCCTCAGTGCATGATTTGTCGGGACGGCGTGATGGGTGCAGGGTTTCTCGATCATCTTCTCGAAGTGGCTCGTCGGTCGTTTGGCCCCTCTCCCATCTTCGTTTCAGTTGGTGGTCATGACTATGCTAGAGGATCGTGTCTGCGAGCCACCTTGGTTGGGATCGATCTTCCACTCTCTTTTCTTTCGGCGGGATGTTGTGTGGATCTTGGGCCCATTGGGTCTTGGCGTTAGTACGTCAGCATCGACCCCTACCACCCCTTTGCTTTCGTGAAGCAGGAGATGAGGTCAAGTATCTCTCTCATGTGCCTTGGCTTGGCTCCAGAGCTTGGGTACCCAGGAGTCGTGGACATCCCCCGATAGGAAAGCTCTGATGATGTCAGCATCGATGGTGTCAAGGAACTTGTTGCACCTCTCGGAGAAAGGTCGTATGTACCAGTGGGGGTTTTCATCCAGCCTCCGTCGGCATCCCTCGAGTTCTTGTGGGTTGTCGGGATGCTTGTATGTCCCACGGTAATCGTTGTTGCTAAAGTTGGACTTGAGCTTGGCCTAGCTCTGTACAAGGCTTGGGCTTCGATCCTCGTTGTCATTGTAGTTGCTTCCCTGATGGAGACGGCATAGCGGAACTCGGAGTAGGACTGTGTGACCGCCTCTTGAGCAGTCCTCTGGGCACCATGGGCCAAACGGAGATCAGGGATTGCTTCTTGCGCATGGGTCGATGAAGACGAGCCAGTGGACAATTTGATCCCAACAGTGTCTTCCATCCGGGTCGGGGCAGCATTCCCCCGTCATTTGCGGCCATTGTTGGTTAAGTGTCGGGGATGACGCCAGTCCAGGCACTGGTTGGCTGCACGATCCAACAGAGGTTGGAGGTCACGACGGGCCAGACTGAACCGAGGTTCGGCAGTTATAGGCGTGGCACGCCATGATGCGGCTACTGCCATGATGGTCTGGCCTGTCCGCTCAAAGTGTGCGGCATTAGAGGTGACATTGGACGCGCTGGTCCAGGCGAAATGCTTGTGAGGGGGTGCCGTGTCTGTATCGGTGTGGTTTTGGAACTTGGTTTGGAATGTGATATCGTCCAGGTTTGGGTGTGTCTGCTCGAAATCGAGCATGACGCTCCCTACCTTGGGATGGTCATGGGAATGGGACCGCGTGCAAGTTCCTTTCCAAGTTCTCGGTGCAGCGTCCCTTGTTGCAGGGACGCGGACCATAGGAGTGCTCATATGCCACCGCAGTTGTCCGCGGCGCGGCGTTTCCAGTGAAGGGTCGCTTACCACTGCACCAGAGGCAGAGGTGAGATCACAATCGGTTGTATCTTATATTATCCTGTAAAGGGATAGCAATGCATAGCCATCCATTAATTCAAATGGCACTTTCTGAATGTCGGCGGCGGTGTTAACGCTGTTGAGCCATCGGGGGCCCCCGGCAACGTTGTAGGGATCGAATGCCCAAGAGGGGGGGGGGGTGAATTGGGCTACTTCAAATTTTAAGTCAATTTAAAGCTTAAGTGAAATCTAATTCTCTAAGCAAGCCAACAGTGCAATTAAGAGAATTAAGTGCGGAATTGAGAATTGCGTAATCGTAAAGGAGTAGGGAGGAGGAATGCAAACGCTCGAAGACACGGGGACACGTCGATTTTTCCCGTGGTTCGGTGAGATCACTAGGATCCACCTACGTCCACGTTGTGGCACCCACCTAAGGGTATCGCCACTCCCAAGTCACCGAGACGAGGGAATCCACTAACTTCCTCCGTTCGCCATCCTTGGCAAGGTGGAGCTCAAGCCTTGTACAACTTCGATCCTCCGGGCTTCCACAATGGTCTCGGCAAGCTCCGGAGCGATCTCTTCACTCTCCTCTTTGATACAAGGTGAGTGCAATCACCAAGAATGCACTTTCTCACGGCTCTCCCTATTCTAGAGTCTCCACTCACCCAGAGAGGACGCACACAAGCTTAACTCTAAGAGGAACTAGCCTATATCTTGAGGTGTGAAAGGATTACAAGAGTGTGAAAATGAGTATTCTAAGTCTTGGACACTTGGGGAATGTGTAGTGGTGCTCTTGTTGTTTAGCGTCGTCGAAATGACTGGTGGGAGGGGGTTAAATACTCAGCCCAACCGAATTAGCCGTTGGAAAAGTGGGCTGATTACTTTTTCTGTGTACATCGGATGATCCGATGACCCCCTTTTATGAGCATCGGTCTAATTTGATTAGCTGACGTCATTTTGTCAGAAATGACCGTTATTAGACCGATGCTTCACCTTCTTCATCATCGGAGGATCCGATGAATAGATCTTCAGTCTGGTTGAGTTGATAATTTGCTTCTGTTGTAATCGACCGATGTGCATCTGCCTTCAACATCGGATGATCCGGTGTTCAGTCCTTCAGAACACTTCAGAAAATTTGCTTACTGTTGTATTCATCCGATGTTCACTGGATACACATCGGATGATCCGGTGTGTACTTCATTCTGAGGTCTTCTTCTTCTGTTGAGTCCAAATCGACCGATGCAGTCATTCTTCAGATCACCGGATGATCCGGTGTGTACAATTCGTTTCCTTCGAGTTGAGTTAGACTGATCTTTTGGATTTTGGACTTGTGACCTCTTGAACACTTGTTTGTATGGCTCTTCTGATGGATATGAAGCTTCTTGTGTTGCCAATTTTGATAAGGTTGCGTCGTTGTGCGAGTTCTTCATTTGTTTCCGATTAACCCCTTAGGTTAGTTCGTTGAGGGGTCTCCTTTTGCATCCAATGAGCAGTAGATGACATTTATGATTGATTGATCGACGTTTGATTCATTGTACATGAAACCTCGCATCCACAAACTCATTAGTAGTAAATAACGGTTGTCATTAATCACCAAAACCGTACCTCGTGGGGGCCTAGATGCTTTCAATCTCCCCCTTTTTGGTGATTGATGACAACACAACGAGTAGAGCATAAAAGTAATGAAATTTGAAATGCAAACGCAATGCTCATAAAGAAATGTAATCGGAACAACATGCAACACAAGGAGCTCGAAGGCTCAAACAGTGATCAAATATAAATCATAAGAGTGAAGTAGCATACTGAATTACAAAAAGTAGCAAATGATAACAATCAAGTCTCAAATAGAAGCAAATAACAAGTCTGAAAGCAAATAGATAACTAGCACTCCCCCTAAGCCCAAGACACTCCCCCTAACTCTAACTCTTCTCCCCCTTTGGCATCAAGACACCAAAAAGGGAAGAGGAGTACCTAGGACTCCGGAGCGCTCGGGGCGACGGTGAAGCGGTCGACGTCGGCGATGCTGTCGTCGGAGCTGCTCGAGGTGGAGGTCGCAGGTGCTGGCGCTGGAGCGGGAGGAGCTGGAGCTGCTGACGCTGCTGGGGCTGCTGGCGCCGCTGGGGGATCTGCTGGGGCTGCTGGCGCCGGTGGAGAAGGTACTGCCGGTAGAGGTGAGAACTGGAACGGCACTGACGAGGCTAGAAGAGGTGACATGCTGAAGCTCGGTACAGGCGACGCCGGTGCTGGAGCTGCAGTGGGTGCCAGTGGAGAAGCTGCTGGAGCCTGACCAAGACCCGGCTGCTGGGGCGGAAGGGCTATCCCGGTCTGCTGGTAGAGGTTGGTGATCAACCCCAGGATGCCCATCATAGCCTGCTGAGTCTGCTGCTGCTGGTCCAGGGTCCTCTGGTGCATCTGATCCACCAAGCTCGTGAACCGGTCCGTGTCCTCGCGCCTCTGGCGAGCCATCTCTAGCTGCATCTCTGTCTGCTGCCTCTGAAGCTCTGCGAGCCGCGCAGCCTGCTCTGCCCTGGCCTGCTCGGCTGCAAGCCGGTCCTGCCGCTGCTGCTCGACCATCTGCTGGAGCAGTGTGGTGAGCTCGGACGGCTGGGACACCTGAGCCTCTGACACTGGTGGAGGCGTCGGTGGTGCAGCAGTGGAAACTCCCGCCTCCGCGTCGTGCTGCCTTGGAGAAGGAGGCGGAGGAGGGAAGTACTCCTCAACACTGTCGCTGGTGTCACTGTCTGACCACACGTGCTCAAGTCCACCTCCCTGAGCCTCAGCCTGAGCGAGCGCCTCATCCTCCTGAGCTAACTCGGTCCAGTCCTCCTCAGAGAGACGAGCTCTGACCTGACGCTCGACTGGACGGCCAAGGCGGCGATCTCCAGGAGTAGGCACTCGGTAGTGGCCGAACCGAGTGGCGTGGAGCTCTGTCAGGGGAGCAGTGGCTGGCGAGTCCTCAGGTGCTAGCAGGAACAGCAGACGGCAAATCCAATGCCCGTAGACCAACTGCCTCAACATCCCGACTCCGTCAGTGATCACGTCCTCCATCTCGCAGATCAAGATGTCCACGATATCAAATTCCATCCCGTTCATCACATAGAACAGGATGGTCTGCTGGAGGCTCGTAAAGCCCTCTAGGTAGCCGGACCTCGGTAGAAGGGTACGCCTGAGGATGTGGTGAACTGTCCGAGCGGCTGGAGTGAGGAGAGCTGGCACCCTCGGCTGGTCTGGCGTGAACGGAGCGGTGAACAGACCTCTGATCTCCTCAAACGGTGGTGACACTCCCCCTGTCAGCGGCCTCCTCGGCGGGTCGGCTCCACCGTAGACCACCTCGTGTAGGCAAGTGAGGTGCGTGTCCACTCCAAGTAGCTGTGCCAGTCGCTCTCGAGACACGGTGTGCTGCTGCCCCAGAAACATGAAGTGGATCGAGCGCCGACCCTCTGAGATATAGAGAGTGGCGTAGAAGACTCGAACCCACTCCTCCACGTAAGCGCTCCTCTGGCGTGAGAGCAGGTCCACAAGGCCTCTGTACCTCTCGAAGAACGGCCTGATCCCGTGGCCAACTGCTGTGGCAAGCTGATTCCAGTCGATGTAGGTGTGCTGGAACAGCTTATGGCCCCGACGCTTGTACGTCTCGTACAGGGACGCCTGTGTCAGGGTCCAAAAGCGAGGATCAACCCTAGTGTCCCTGGGCTGCGGGAACCACTCCTCTGGCAATACTGTCCATCTGAGCTTCTTCAGTTGTTTTGCCTTGAGCTTGCGATAATCTGTAAGCCTGACATCCTCAGCAACTCTGGCAGCGGTATCCATCTCGTAGATGGCCCTCTGGGCCTCTCTATCCTCTGCGCGGTCGGCAGCAGTGGGACGCTGACTCGCAGTGGGGGTCTGACCTCCCCCTCGGGTCCTGACGGTGCGCCGGCGAACCAGTGGCGTCACCTCAGTCTCCTCCTCGTCCTCAGAGTCGTCGGGCGGCACAAGCTGCACTGTGGGCCGCTGCTGCCTCTGCCGAGACTCGCGGATGCGCAAGGAACCGCGACGGCCGCGCTCACGCTCCTCTGCGGCGCGAGCGGCCAACTCTGCCCGGCGAGCTTCCTTCGAGAGCTTCTGTTTCTTCGCTGCGGGCTCCTCGATGGCCTTGCCTTTGTCCTTGCGATCACGGCCCATCTTGATGCAAAAGAGAGGGCTAGGGTTAGCGAAAAGATGATCGATGAGAAACAATGACGGATGTCGCACGGCACGGAACAAACCTCAGCGACAAAAAGGATCACACGATCGTCGAACCGCGACGCAGCGATCGGGACGATGTCGCGTGGTTGTGGGAACCCTAACGACGAAAATCGTCGAAAGAAAGGAGGGCTTCCGGCGGTGAGGTGGAGAGACGACAATGGTGGCGATGTGGAGAGGTGACGACGACGGTGGTGCCCTGAAGAGGCGGCGGCGGCGGCGTGGTCTGAGGTGGCGGCGCAGGAGGCGCGGCGGCGGCGCAAGGTGGTGGCAGCGCGGGAGACGCGGCGGCGGCGCGAAGGCGAGGCGCGGCGGCGGCTCGAAGGGGCGGCGGCGCGAAGGCGCGGCGGCGCGGGAGGCGAGACGCGGCGGCGGCGCGAAGGCGAGGCGCGGCGGCGGCTCGAAGGGGCGGCGGCGCGAAGGCGCGGCGGCGCGGGAGGCGAGACGCGGCGGCGGCGCGAAGGCGAGGCGCGGCGGCGGCTCGGCTTGTGGTGGCGGCGCGGAGAGGTGGCGGCGTGGAGTAAAAGTGCCCGTACAACTTCTAAATAGGAACCCGATGACCTAACGGTTACGCGAACACCGGATCGACCGATGCGCATAAGGGGGGGTCATCGGTCGAGTTCAACAGAGAGTTGGTCCAAAAACTCTCTTTGCACACCGGATGATCCGACGTTGCTACGTCGATCATCGGTCGAATTCTGCAGGGTAACAGAGGATTGAACATCGGATGCTCCGATGTTTCCTGAAATGAACTCATCGGTCGATTTCTTGGTTCTGACTGATCTGCTCGTTGAACTGAAGCACCAATTGATCCGATGTAGCTGCTGACCCTAGCATCGGATAATCCGATGACTACAGAAAAACTAAGAATGCCCATATATGTCCTTTGACCAAACACGCAATCAAAGAGAAACACATGTCTTAGGACTTTTTGGGCAACCCCTTACCCCTCAAGAAGCTAATATGCCAATAGCTTGGCTAGACCTTAATGCAAATGGAACACCGAGAAAAAAATAGAGGAAAAAATATCCAAATAAAATGTAAGGCCCATGCTTTGAGAGGTAGAGTATGAAAACTTCTATCTCATTAAAGCATGTTCCTTTAGAATTTTGCTCTTTCCACATCATATGAGTTGAGATATTGCATTTCAAACAAGTCTCCTTCTCATGATGTGGGTTCCCCTTTGTGACAATTCTACCGTATGCAATGCCAAACAAATTATAGTGCAAGAGATTAAATGAGTGCAAGTTTATATGGCAGGGATCATGCAAGGCATAAAATAAATCTATCTTGCCAAGTTTAAACCTTCCAAAGGCTTCCTCAGGGAAAAACTATTTCTAGCTCACCCCTATCCTTTGGGAGTTAGGCAAGACCTATATGACATGCAACCTTACATGAACATGGCAATTTACATGACGTTAGATGCATCTAGCACATTTAACTCACTTCTAAGCCTAGAAAAAGTTTTCTCATCAAGTGGTTTGGTGAAGATATCCGCCAATTGTTCTTCGGACCTAACACCTTGCAAAGAGATTTCTCCCTTAGCCTCATGGTCCCGCAAGAAGTGATGGCGAATATCAATGTGCTTAGTGCGGGAGTGTTGAACGGGGTTTCTAGCTATCTTAACCGCACTTTCATTGTCACAAAGGAGAGGCACACAACCAAACTTAATTCCAAAGTCCAAGAGGGTTTGCTTCATATATAGGATTTGGGCACAACATGCACCGGCCGCTATATACTCCGCCTCCGCGGTGGACAAAGCCACGGAATTTTGTTTCTTGCTCGACCAAGAAACTAGGGAACGCCCAAGTAAATGGCAACCCCCGGAGGTACTCTTGCGGTCTACACGGCATCCGGCAAAGTCCGAATCCGAGTAACCTAAGAGATGAAAACTAGCGTTCTTGGGGTACCACAAACCTACACTTGGGGTATGCTTGAGATACCGAAGTATCCTAAAGACCGCCTTCTTGTGCGATTCTTTAGGTGCCGCTTGAAAGCGAGCACACAAGCACACACTAAACATAATATCGGGCCTAGATGCGGTAAGATATAGCAATGAACCAATCATGGAACGGTAATGAGATTGATCAATAGATTTACCGTCCATGTCCGCGTTGAGATGACAATTTGTCGCCATTGGAGTGCTTCTTGAGCTACAATCTCCCATCTCAAATTTCTTCAAGAGGTCCTTAGTGTACTTCTCTTGATGGATGAAGGTCCCCTCTTGAAGTTGCTTGATTTGAAATCCTAGGAAGAAGTTGAGCTCTCCAATCATTGACATCTCGAATTCCCTAGACATCATTTTGCCAAACTCATGGCTAAGAGCTTTGTTAGTTGAGCTAAAAATAATATCATCAACATAAATTTGACAAAGAAATAAGTCTCCGTCGATGTCCTTGGTGAAGAGTGTAGTGTCCACCCTCCCAATCTTGAAACCTTGCATGACGAGGAAGTCCCTTAAGCGCTCGTACCATGCCCTTGGAGCTTGCTTGAGTCCATAGAGTGCTTTGTTTAGCCTATAGACATGGTTAGGGTTTCTTGGGTCCTCAAACCCGGGAGGTTGCTCAACAAACACAAGTTCATTAATATAGCCATTGAGAAATGCACTCTTAACATCCATTTGATAAAGCATGATATTATGATGAGAAGCAAAAGCAAGGAGTATGCGGATAGCTTCTAACCGTGCTACCGGGGCGAATGTCTCCCCAAAATCCAAACCTTCAACTTGAGCAAATCCCTTCGCCACAAGCCTAGCTTTGTTGCGAACCACCATGCCATTCTCATCTTGCTTGTTGCGGTAGACCCACTTCGTTCCAATCACATTCTTGTCCTTGGGTCGCTCCTCCAACACCCAAACTTCATTGCGGGTGAAGTTGTTGAGTTCCTCTTGCATAGCCATCACCCAATTGGAGTCTTGGAGAGCTTCCTCAATGCTTTTGGGTTCTACACACGACACAAAAGAGTAGTGCTCACAAAAAGATGCAACATGACGTGAACGAGTACTTACTCCCCGTGAAGGACTTCCAATGATTTGATCCATTGGATGTGCCTTGGAGATGCGCCCATGTCTCATCAACGGTTGTGAGTCACTTGGTGGTGGTGAAGCATTTTGCTCGTCTTGTGGTTGGACTTCATCTTGGACTTCATCTTCTTCTTGGTGTTGTGTGGCTTGTTGGTCTTGCATAGGCAATGGATCATCTTTGTCTTCTTCTTCATCCACTTGAGGCGCCATGGAGGTGTTGATGTTCGGACTTGAAGCTCCCCCTTGATCATGGCTCTCCTCAACTTCGGGCTTGATGTCTCCTATGGTCATGTTCTTCATAGCTTCTCGTAGAGGCTCATCATCTATATCATCATGACCAAAACTCTCCTCTTGGGAGCCATTAGTCTCATCAAACTCAACGTCACAACTTTCTTCAACTGACCCGGAGGTTTGGTTGAATACTCGATATGCCTTTGAGTTTGACGCATAACCAAGGAAAATACCAACATCGCACCTTCTTTCAAACTTACCAAGTCTTTTCTTGCGGTAGATGTAGCACTTGCATCCGAAGACCCGGAAGTAGGAGATGTTGGGCTTTCTCCCAATGAGGAGCTCGTAGGGAGTCTTTTGGAGAAGTCGATGAAGATAGACTCTATTTGCGGCATGGCATGCCGTGTTGATCGCTTCCGCCCAAAACTTCTCCGACGTCCCATAATCATCAAGCATGGCTCTCGCGAGGGTGATTAGTGTCTTGTTCTTTCTCTCAACAACACCGTTTTGTTGAGGGGTGTATGTAGCCGAAAATTCGTGCTTGACTCCTTCACGGTCACACCACTCCCCAATATTGTAGTTCTTGAACTCGGTGCCGTTGTCACTCCGGACCTTGATGATGGGAAGTTGGAATTCCCGTTGAGCTCGTTTTGCAAAGGTCTTGAAGACTTCCGGGGTTTCACCCTTGTCACCTAAAAACAAAGTCCAAGCATAGCGAGAGTAATCATCAACAATAACGAGACAATAGAGATTACCGCCAAGGCTTTGGTAGGTGGACGGTCCGAAGAGGTCCATGTGAAGTAGTTCGAGCGGCTTGGAGGTAGACACCATTGTCTTCATCGGATGGTGCGAAGCCACTTGCTTCCCGGCTTGACATGCGCTACATAGCTTGTTCTTTTCAAACGTCACGTCCTTTACGCCGGTCACCATCCCTAGCTTGAAGGACTTCTTGAGCTTGCTCATTCCTATGTGAGCAATCCTCCGATGCCATAGCCACCCCAAACTTGTCTTGGTGAAAAGACAAGTGGTTAGGCTTGCGCTCTTGTTGGAGAAGTCCACCAAATATAGATGACCATGCCTAAAGCCTTTGAATATTAGCTCTTTACTAGCTACACTAGACACCACAACACCATCTTTGTCAAATGTGCACGTTAGTCCAAGATCACAAAGTTGAGCAATGGAGAGCAAATTAAAGCTAAGAGACTTAACGTAAAGCACATTCGAAATGGACAAGTCATTAGAAATTGCAATTTTACCTAAACCAATTACCTTCCCCTTTGAGTTATCACCAAAGGTGACTTGTTCATGATTGCCGGGGTCTTCTATGGAGGTGAACATACCATCATTGCCGGTCATGTGTTGAGTGCACCCACTATCGAGTACCCAATGTTTTCCTCCGGCTTTGTAGTTCACCTACACACATGATGTTAGTTTTTGAGTTTAGGAACCCAAGCCAACTTAGGTCCTTGTATGTGTGATACAAGTGATTTTGGGACCCAAAGTTGCTTGGGGAGCTTCCCCTTCATGCCCTTGATGTTTTTGCCAATGAACTTCGCCTTCACATTTCCACCTACTTTGCTCAATAGATAGTGACAATCATTGAAAGTAGATGAATAGTTAGGAGGTAATTTTGGAGAAGGACGAGTGGGAAGAGGGCACTCCCTAGTGTGATGTCCGGTGACCTCACAATGTTGGCAATAGGATCCCACTTCCTTGATGAAGCTTGTCCTAAGCTCCGGTGAGGGCACCTTCCATTTGTTGGGCGTAGGGAAGGTCCCAAGTCCCCTCTTGTTGAAGCCTTTAGCTTGTTGGAAGAGGATCTCCTTGTGCTTGTCCTCTCCCTTGGAAAGTCTAGCCACACTAGTGCGGAGACTTTCGATCTCGTCCATTAGCTCCTTCTCCCTATTAGCTTTCAATGGCAAAGACTCATGCAAATTGTTAGTGGCATGTGAACTAGCGGGTGTTTTGCCATCAAGATTTTCTTTCTTCAAGTTATTCAATTTTAGTTCCATTGCTTCATAGGAAAGACTAAGTGTCTCATGCTCTTGAACTAACTCGTTATGCTTAGCCAATAGTGCCGAGTTAGCTAAGTCAAGCTCATGGAACTCAAGCTTGATTTGAGCCTTCTCCTCCTCGATTTGCTTGACGTGTGACTTGAGCGTTTCATGCTCATTAAGTATGGTGACATACTTGTCTTGCAAATCGAGGTTGGCACCCTCTAGCTTAGCGCGAGTTAGCTCAAGTGCCTTAACCTTAGCCTTTTCCCTTTTGATAATGGCATGATATTCATTAATCATAGATGCTAGTTCATCGGGGGAAAGTTCATCATCACTTGAGTCATCACATACCTTTGTGTTACCTTTCGCCATGAGGCACATAGGCGGTGGAGGAAGGGTTGAGTCATCCTTGTTGACGATAGCGAGGCTTGCCAAGTTTTCTTCCTCATCTTCACTATCATCACTTGTTTCTTCATCGGTGACCCACTCATTTGCTTCGCACATGAAGACCTTTTGAGGTCCTCTTCTCTTCTTTGGAAAGAGCTTGGTCTTCTTGCCTTTGTCAAGTTTCTTCTTTCCAAAGGTGCGCTTGGGCTTTGCATCTTCATCATCATCACTCTCTTCTAGCTTGCGATGCTTGCCCTTGTCCTTCCTCTTGTCCGGTCTTGGACAATCATATGATATGTGGCCTTGATCGCCACAATTGTAGCACGTCTTGTTTTCATCTTTCCTTGGCAAGAAGGCTTTCTTCTTGGGATCAAACGAGTATCCCTTCTTGGCAATCTTTGAGTTGAGACGTGAAAACTTCCTCATCATCAATGCAAGCTCATCATCATCATCATCTTCACTTGTAGCTTGTTCTTCCTCACTTGAGCTAGGCTCAACCACTTTCTTCTTCTTGGTATGTGTCTTCTTGGTTGAAGCCTTGAGAGCAATGGTCTTTGATGATGGTGACTCCTCCATCATTCCAAGCACACTCATCTCATGAGCATGTATCTCTCCAATGAGCTCCGAAACCTCAATGTTGTCAAGTGACTCCTTTTGGAGCATTGAGTTGATGATGTTGTACTTGGGCTTGGGAAGTAGCATGAGGATCTTGCGGTTGATGAGTCCCTTGCCAAGAGAAGCAATGTCAAGAGCATTAATTTCCTCAATGAGTACATTTAAGCGAGAAAACATTTGATTAACATTCTCATGAGGAAGCATTTTAAAATCATCATACTTGGATTTAAGCAAGTGATATTTGAGCTCTTTGACACGAGAGGAACCCTCATGGATCTCAATCAAGCAAGCCCAAATTTCACAAGCTTTTTCCTTACTGGCAATTCTAGCAAATACATCTTGACTAATGCACTCATAAATAGCATTCCTAGCCTTAGCATCCCATTTTAGTTGATCACCAATATATTCATGGTTGCCAAACCCCGCATGGGTCGCTTCCCACACTTCGGGAGAAATTGCCTCAAGGTAAGCGCGCATGCGTGCTTTCCAATAAGCAAAATTCTTGCCCTCGAAGGTAGGAACCGAACCCCCATTCTTGGCCATTTTTGCTCTCTAGCGGTGAAGCTAGAATGATCCAATGAGCAACCTTGCTCTGATACCAATTGTAGGGATCGAATGCCCAAGAGGGGGGGGGTGAATTGGGCTACTTCAAATTTTAAGTCAATTTAAAGCTTAAGTGAAATCTAATTCTCTAAGCAAGCCAACAGTGCAATTAAGAGAATTAAGTGCGGAATTGAGAATTGCGTAATCGTAAAGGAGTAGGGAGGAGGAATGCAAACGCTCGAAGACACGGGGACACGTCGATTTTTCCCGTGGTTCGGTGAGATCACTAGGATCCACCTACGTCCACGTTGTGGCACCCACCTAAGGGTATCGCCACTCCCAAGTCACCGAGACGAGGGAATCCACTAACTTCCTCCGTTCGCCATCCTTGGCAAGGTGGAGCTCAAGCCTTGTACAACTTCGATCCTCCGGGCTTCCACAATGGTCTCGGCAAGCTCCGGAGCGATCTCTTCACTCTCCTCTTTGATACAAGGTGAGTGCAATCACCAAGAATGCACTTTCTCACGGCTCTCCCTATTCTAGAGTCTCCACTCACCCAGAGAGGACGCACACAAGCTTAACTCTAAGAGGAACTAGCCTATATCTTGAGGTGTGAAAGGATTACAAGAGTGTGAAAATGAGTATTCTAAGTCTTGGACACTTGGGGAATGTGTAGTGGTGCTCTTGTTGTTCAGCGTCGTCGAAATGACTGGTGGGAGGGGGTTAAATACTCAGCCCAACCGAATTAGCCGTTGGAAAAGTGGGCTGATTACTTTTTCTGTGTACATCGGATGATCCGATGACCCCCTTTTATGAGCATCGGTCTAATTTGATTAGCTGACGTCATTTTGTCAGAAATGACCGTTATTAGACCGATGCTTCACCTTCTTCATCATCGGAGGATCCGATGAATAGATCTTCAGTCTGGTTGAGTTGATAATTTGCTTCTGTTGTAATCGACCGATGTGCATCTGCCTTCAACATCGGATGATCCGGTGTTCAGTCCTTCAGAACACTTCAGAAAATTTGCTTACTGTTGTATTCATCCGATGTTCACTGGATACACATCGGATGATCCGGTGTGTACTTCATTCTGAGGTCTTCTTCTTCTGTTGAGTCCAAATCGACCGATGCAGTCATTCTTCAGATCACCGGATGATCCGGTGTGTACAATTCGTTTCCTTCGAGTTGAGTTAGACTGATCTTTTGGATTTTGGACTTGTGACCTCTTGAACACTTGTTTGTATGGCTCTTCTGATGGATATGAAGCTTCTTGTGTTGCCAATTTTGATAAGGTTGCGTCGTTGTGCGAGTTCTTCATTTGTTTCCGATTAACCCCTTAGGTTAGTTCGTTGAGGGGTCTCCTTTTGCATCCAATGAGCAGTAGATGACATTTATGATTGATTGATCGACGTTTGATTCATTGTACATGAAACCTCGCATCCACAAACTCATTAGTAGTAAATAACGGTTGTCATTAATCACCAAAACCGTACCTCGTGGGGGCCTAGATGCTTTCAAACGTTCGTCAATGTCGATGAAGCCATGACAAAACTGATGAGAATGTGCAATAGTGTTCCCCTACCTTGCGCACCTATTGTCGGCCTTTTGAAAACTGACTAGTAAATTTGTATTGAATCAAGTTCGTCTTCATATGGCTAGCTGCAAAAGACAATATATTTATTTGGGGAAAAAAGGTCCTACGTCTAGACGGAGTATATCCGTGATCTTTGTTAGCTCAAAAGGTGAGAGAACAGATTACAAGCGAGCCTTGTTCGAGAACATGAACTCTAAGAAATAAGAAGAACTCTATGAAAATAATGTGTAAGCAAAACGCGCACGGGCGTATGAAAGTAAGGCACAAACGCAAGTGTGTCAAAGGAAAAGTGGGTAAAGAAAATGTGTAAGGTAAATTGCGTAAGTGAAGCGAATATAGAGTGATTTATATTAGGTTTTGTTTTAAGCGATTAAGGGTTTTTTTTTTTGTTCTATACGTTATTTTTTTTTTATTGTTTTTTTTTGTTTTTTTGTTTTTTTTACTTTTTTTTTTAAGGTAATTGGTAAGTGAAGCGAATATAGAGTGACCCCCCCCCCCCCACCCTCGTGGAAAGCCTTGGGGTCCTTTTATATAGGGTGAGGCGGTTTTATCTAACCGACATTCCTCATAGTGAGGCCGTATTTCTCATGTTAGTTCTATGCAACTGAATTGTTCGGAGCGCGGAAGTGTAGGATCGAAGAGCACGTGAAAAGCTACCATAGGAGGGTGAATGGTATATTAGAACTTTTTCAGCGGAAGCAACGAACCCCCCCCCCCCCCTCGGGGGAAATCAAACAGATATAGAAACCAAGTGTGCAGGTCTTTATAACGTGTTAAAAACCTGACAAATCAGTGTAGATCATACAAAATCAAGTCACGAAGGCACTACAACAATAATCATGAGAAAACATCGAGTAAAACTCAAGTTATGACAAAAACCCTGAGCAAAGGTCAATCTGTTCTAACAGAGAGCAAACCGATCTGCTACGCTGCAAAGAAACTCATGTAACTCAAAAACTATAAATCCAATGACTGTGAAATTTTCATAAATGTAGAGTATTGAGCTATAAAGACAACACAAAAAGAATCACATCAATTAGATCTGTAAAATGAGAGTTACGATCAAAACACCAAAGAAAAGTCAGGTAGCGCAAAAAGTTGGATGAACAAGCCACCAAGCTCCTCTAAACTATGAACTTTTATTCAAAGAAACAAAAGAGTAACACCCTAAAGTCGTCTTACCACGAGATTTGGCCTCCCTTGATTATATAACCCCTCCTAAGGCCAACCCAATCATAACTAGAACTCTAATCCTACTCAGTTTCAACCGAAACTTTCCATAACTGCTCAAGACTCTTCTATACGCATATAGAAGCAATATTAAGACTTCAAAACACCATAGGAACATCTTAAACATTCCCAAGACAACTCAACTTCGTGACCCACACGAAATCTAACCAAAACAAACTCGAAACTTTCCATAAATGAACCATAACCACCTCAGCTACAGCTTGAGGTATAAATCAGCCGGTTGGACCTTTCCGGCCACATCTTCATGTCCATATCTCTTTAACACATCTTGGAACAATGTAGTCACGTCCATGCACCCGTTGCATACATGCAAACACTTTCCAACAATGTTCATGATACCTTCATATGCATTGTTCTTGACCTAAACATGTTGCATGACCTCCCGATCAACTCAACCACAATTCCTCCTGAACTTGGTTGTTGAACCTCATCTTCTCCCTAAGACTATTTCAATGGATCCCGTCAGCAACCATGTCTTGACCTCAAGCAACACCTGCACATAAACAAACAACCATTCTTTGCGAGCCCAAGTCCTCGACTTGACTTAAGTTAGTCCGAAAACCACAACACCTTATGTGAGCACGTCACATAAGCATGTTGCAAACCCTAGCAATGTTTAACCACCATAATCAGACATAACACATCAAAAACTTAGTAAGATAATACTAAGAAAACATTCCATAAGCCAAAAAGCAAGTTTGAAATATTGGAAGTTAAAGATAGATCCGCCGTACAATTATTTTAGCAAATAAAATTATTGAATGGACCAAAAGCGGGGATGCAATATAAAGGCAAAAGATCAGACATTCCAATCTCAAACTCACGCGCAAATCATGTGTCGGAAAGTTCAGACAGTCCTAACCAAGTAAAGAGTAAATGTTACACCCGAAAACACCCCCACCACGTCGATTCACGTGCAGCTCATGTGAGTGAAAGTTCGGACAATCCGAAGCGTGAAACACGTGCAACTCACGTGAAATTTGGACTATCTGAAACCATCGAGGATAACGTTACTCCCAAAAAAAACATTGAAAGTTCGGACAGTCGAAAACTATCGAAGGTAACGTTACTCTCCAAAATGTACTGAGACAAGTTCGACAGTGTGTATCAGGGTGTATCGTGGTGTATCGATGTAAGCTTCAAAACTTTGCATGTCAACCCTCACTTTTATTCTAGTTCCCAATGTATTCAGCACATATAGGTCTCACAATCTCCTCCTCGATGAATGCATTGGCAACACCACTACGAAATGGAGCATTTGGCTCATTCACGTTTCATGAAAAGTTTTGATAAAAAAATTCTTCCCCATTTGAAAATAAAAAATCAAATGAGAAGGATGGTGCCAAAACACTTGTGAATGTGCAATGTGTGACCAATTTCCCCGTTTTAACAATGTATTCAACAAGGTTCAAAAGAGAAATTTTAATTTTTTATGAGCATATTATAACATATACATATAAAACAAAGCTCATCCATGTCATACTATCAGGTAACTTACACTATCACATCAATGATATACATAAAGTAGTGTGCTAGAGATCAAATGTAATTTTTGTTTTTAATTTAAGCAAGTCATGATCCCACAAACTTAATTATTTCAAGATCTAAAAGCATGACACATGTTGCTGCATTTTTATTATTTTTAAAGCACAAATTTGGATCATATGATATTTGCAATAGATTATACGCCACATTAATATTATTCTAACCAACCAAGTCAAGCCTATGTCATACACAACTTCTTCCAAGTTCATATCTAAGTGCAATGATAAGCCATCTCAAAAGAAGAAATGTGATGCATGTATATTCTCTTGATCTTTTCTCATTTTTTATTTGATCATAAAAGTTCATCATGTGGATAGTTGATTGATTAACTTTTTATTATTAAAAGCACTTATGAGCATGCAACAAGTTCAAAACAACAAGAAAGTTCGATCATGACCAGATTTAGTGTAAGTAATTATTCCAATTACTAGTCATGACAAATACTACAAAATGTATAACATTGTGAGACCTATGTGCTAAATACATTGGCAATTATGTTACACGTGTAGGTTTACATGCAAAGTTTTGAATATACTTGAGAAACACAATTTAGAATGTCCGAACTTTTCTTATACATTGCATAGCGGCTGCTTTGTATTGCACGATCTTTCTATGTCCTGAAATAATCGTGTGGCTGCTATGTTTTTCATTTGCGATGTTTCAACCTTGCTTTACGTTTATGGTAAGGTTTGCTTAGTATTCATTTGCTAAGTTTTGGTGTGTTTTGGTGGTTAAGGTTGGTATTATCTTGCTATGTTTGCAACATGCTTATGTGAGGTGCTCACGTAAGGTGTTGTGGTTATCGGACTAATGTGAGTCAAGTCGGGGACTTCTGCTCGGAAGAAGATTGTTTGTTCATGTGCAGGTGTTGCTTGAGGTTAAGACATGGCTGGTGATGGGATTTATTGAACTAGTCTTAGGGAGAAGATGAGATTCAACAACCAAGTTCGGGAGGAATTGTGGTTGTCACGCAACATGTTTGGGTCAAGAACAATGCATATGAAGGTATCGTGGACGTTGTTGGAAGGTGTTTGCACGTGTGCAAGGAATGCATGGACGTGGCAACATGGTTCCAAGTCATGATGAAGAGAAGTGGACGTAAAGAATTGGTCAGAAAGGTCCAACCGGCTAGATTATGGACTCAAGTTGTGGTTGAGTCGGTTATGGCTCAAATATTAAAAATTTTAAGTTTGTCTTGGTTAGATTTCATGTGGGCCATGAATTTGAGTTGATTTAGGAATGTTTGGGACGTTCCTAAGGTGTTTGGAAGTCTTAAGATTGCTTCTATCTGCGTATAGAAGAGTATTGAGCAGTTATAGAAAGTTTCGATTGAAACTGAGTAGGATTAGAGTCCTAGTTTTGACTGGATTGGCCTTAAGGCTGTTTATATAAGCAAAGGAGGCTAGATCTCGTGTGATACGACTTTGGGCTATTCCTCCTGTGTTTTTATCAATAAAATTCATAGTTTAGAGGAGCTTTTGTGCTTTGTTCGTCCGACTTGTTTCAGACAAGTTTTTCTCATCGAGTTTCTGCATACACTATGTTGATTCGGTGTTTTTATCATAACTCGAGTTTTATAGACCAAATTGAAGTGATTATTTTTGGGTTGTCTTCAAAACTTGGTTATCTTTCATCTATGAAAATTTCACGGTCATTGGATTTGTGGTTTATGATCTACACGAGTTTCTTTGCGGTGTTGCAGATCTAGTTTTTTACTCGGGTAGAACGAATTGACCATTGTTCGATCTTTCAATCATAACTTTAGTTTTTTGACGGTTTTTCGTGATTCTTATTGTTGTGTCTTCGTGACTTGATTCTCTATAATATCTACTACTTTTGTCATGGTTGAACATGATTAGATCAGTTGGACACACAATATTTCAACGGATTGTTTTTCTGCCAAGGGGGTTTTGTTGCTTCCACTGAAAAAGTTGTAATCTACCATTCACCCCCCTTTAGTAGCTTTTCACATGCTCTTCGATCCTTCAAACACGAGTAATGTAGTAAAAACTTTCAACATGTAAAGGGAATCACAAAGTCATATATGTATGAAATATTATGCTCATATTGTTTTTAATTCAAATTCACACATAGACTTCCCAAGTTTTAAAATTCCCCCTCAATTTAAGCCATGAGGATTCATAACCCATATTTCACTATGAACGAAACAAAAATGAGTGAAATATAAAGGTTTTGTAAAAATGTCAGTCAATTGTTGTTCGGTATCTATATGGTGAAGCACAATGTTTCCTTTTTCAAAATTATCACATAGTAAGTGATACCTAATATCAATGTGATTTGTTCTAGAATGTTGCACAAGGTTTTTAGCAATGCAAATGGCACTAGTGTTATCATAAAACAGTGGAACACTATCTAGATCAATCCCATAGTCCTTAAGTGTTTGAACAATTCAAAGAATTTGTGAGCAAGCGCTAGCAGCAGCTACATATTTAAATTCAGCCGTAGATTGTGCATCTGAATTTTGTTTTCTAGAGGACCAAGCAACAAGTGAGTTACCAAGAAAATGACAAGAACCCAAAGTACTTTTCCTATCAATCCTACAACCCTAAAATCGTCATTCGAAAAAGCTTTCGAAGTAACGGTTGAGGAAGAAGGAAGAAAAATGTCAAATTCTTGGTTCTATGTAAGTACCTGAGAATCCTTTTGATGGCTTGATGATGTGAAGCATGTGGGGAAGCTTAAAATCGTGCACAAAGACATATGTTGAATTGTATGTACAGTCTTGATGCCGTGAGGTACAAAAGTGACCCGATCATGCTTCTATATTATTTTTGATCCATGGTTTCACCATCTTTGTCAAGTTCAAGTGTTGTTGTTGTTCTCATTGGTGTCTGAAGAGTCTTGTTTTTTTTCATGTTGAAACGCTTAAGGAGGTCTTTCATATACTTCGTTTGATGCACAAAAGTTCCTTCCTTCGTTTGCTTGATTTGCAGCCCCAAAAGGTATATGAGTTCTCTCATCATACTCATCTCAAATTCTGAACTCATCATAGCTGAAAACTTGGACACAAGATCATGAGAAGTACAACCAAAGATAATATCATCCACATACACTTGAACGAATAATGAGCCATTTCCATGCTTAAGCATAAAAAGAGTGTCATCAAACTTGCCCATGGTAAACCCATTTCAAGTAAGAATGTTTTTAACCTATCATACCATGCTCTAGGGGCTTGTTTGAGACCGTACAAGACTTTGGACAGTTTGTAAACATGATTAGGAAATCTGGATTTTCAAAACCCTGTGGTTGCTTTACATAAACCTCCTCATCTATGTATCCATTAAAAAATACTTTTAACATATATTTGATATAACTTGAAACCTTTAGATGCAGAAAATGCTAATAAAATTCTTATGGCTTCTAATATAGGGACGGCAACAAAAGTTTCATCAAAATCTAGACCTTTAACTTGTGTGAAACCTTGAGCGACCAACCTAGCCTTATTCCTAACCAAAACCCCATCCTCACTTTATTTATTTTTAAACACCCATTTAGTTCCAATTAAAGTGTGACCTCGAGGTGGAGGTACAAGTTTCCAAACATTATTTCTTTCAAAATTTTCTTACTCTTCTTGCATAGCAACAATCCAAGATTCATTAGTGAGTGTGTGTGATATATCTTTGGATTCAATAGAAGCAACAAAAGCAGAATGAGCATGAGAGTTTGGATCACAAAACCTGGACCGTGTGACTTGTTCGTGCAAGCTTCCAATAATTTGTTGTGGAGGATGACTTTTGAGGACGCGGAGGGGAGTAGACACTTCTCAAGCTCCTTCTTCATGTTCATCACAAATCGAAGAACTTGTGGCTCGAGGAAGATCTGAACCAGCAGTAGTTGTCGTTTGTGTTGGCTGTGGAGCAAGATCAGAGCTAGAACATCATTGTTTATTTCTGAAATTTCAGGCAGCAACCCCACTCCTTCATATTCAATGAAAATACTCTTGCCCTATGGATATGCATCTTGACCTTCAATATTAGAGTTAGTATCTGGGTTAGCTTCATGAAAAGAAACCTCACAAGTCTCCACAATTTTGTTAGTATCAAGTAAAAGCACACGGTAACCTCTAGTATGAGATGGATAACCAAGAATCATGTCATCAATAGATCTAGCTTCAAAATTATCAAGATTATTACCATGTTTCTAACAAATCATTTGCAACCAAATACCATAAAATGTGTAAAACTAGGCCTATGTCCAAACCGAAGCTCATATGGTGTTTTTCCTAGCTTAGCTCTCAAGAAAACTCAATTCGTGACATAAAAAGCAGTTGCAATTGCATCAACCCAAAATTTCCTAGGAGTTTGATATTCATCAAACACAGTCCTAGCCATCTCACATAAGATTATGTTCTTTCTCTCTACAACAAAATTTTGTTGAGGTACATATGGTGAAGAAAATTTATGATCTATTCCATTTTAGCACAAAAGTGATCAAATGATTAGTTTTTAAATTCAATTCCATTATCTCTTTTAATTGCTTTTAAAGATCTTGGGTGGCCAAGTGAAAGTATAAGAACTTAACTTCTAAAATGACTAAAAGCTTCATTCTTAGATGCCATAAAGTAAACCCAAAAGTATCTAGAATAGTCATCAACAATTACAAGCACATATCACTTACCTCCAAAAGATTGAACACGTGAGAGACCTACAGTGTCAAGATGTAAAAGTTGTGTCCTTGCTGTTGTCATGGTCATTCTGAGTGGAGCATGTGAACCTACAACCATTTTAACATGTCTACAAGAAGACCAAACAACTTCTTTGTCCTCTTTAAGCTTAGGTAACCCATGTATGCAATCGAGACCACTAACACGTGTGAGATGATCAAAGCCTACGTGATCAAGTCTATGTTGCCAAAAATATAAGTCTTTTGAATCATTAGCAACTAGACACCTATGTTTAGAGGATGACATGTCAAAATCATCTTTAAAAACACTTTCAAACAAAGACATGTTAAACAAAAGCTCACCATTAGAATCTACGACCTTGCAACAATTTTTAATAAAAATAATTTCATGGTTTTCATCTAACAATTGTGAAACAGAAAGCATATTGTATTTCAAATTTTTAACAAGTGTCACATCTTTCAAAATGTAGTGATTATTAACTCTGACTGAACCTTTAGCAATTATAGGAGTTGAAGAATTATCGACAAAAGTAACATTCTCTACATGTGACACAAAAGAGAGGGAGGAGAACCATTCTTTACTACGAGTCATGTGGCGTGAGCAACCCGAATCCAAAAGTCAAATGTTCTCCTTCCTCAAGCGAGTAACCTACATAGAATGACAATACGTCGATGACTTAATACTGGGGTTAATCAAAAGGCATTTAGGAATCCAATACTGAGTCACACGACGTCTAGCAGGAATAACACGCGAGAGCTGAGATAAAACAGCAGGTTCATGAGCCAAAGTTTGAGAGTTCTTGTACCCAACTACTGATTTATGAAGTGTGTTATGTGTAGCACGAAAAACGGTAGATTTACGAGCAAACTTTGCATGTTTATGACTCTTTACAGTAGGTTGCATGTTCCTAACATTAGGTTCAACATGTGTAACAAGTTTTGCTCAGTTGTTATGTGATCTAGCAATCATTCTTTCCTTTTTCTGTTATTTAGCTAATTTATAACAAAAATCAAAAACATGTCCATCTTTATCACAATGAGTATAATGATACTTGACACGATGTGCATGTTTATGATTTAAAGCCACACTTTCATTTTCAACGGTAGAAGACAAAGTACTGGCATTATTAACAAACATATTGTTAGTGTTAGAAAGAGTTGCAATCTTTCTATTTTCATGTGAATCACAAAAATCAGCAGATTGTGGGTGTTCAATTTTCTGATTGGCAAGTATTGCTAGTTTGTTATGAGATCTAGCTTCTTTTTTTTCATCTTTTCTTGTTTAGCTAGCCTATAACAAAAATCTACGACATGACCATCTCTACCACAAAAGGCACAATAAAATTTAATCTTATGTTCATGTCTAGATGCACAAGCAACATGTTCGTTAGCAACTGAATGAGACAACACCCCAGCTGACATAAAAACCACCTCTTTTTGTTTAGGAATTGTTTGAATCAAACCACTTGATCGTAACCTAACAACCTTAGGTGGGTGTGCTTTAGTATGAATATGAGAATCAAAATCTAAACCATTTTTATCATTGCAAGACTTAGATGAATTCAGCAGCAAGTTTAGGTTCTTATTTGTATTACAAAACTGATCTAGTGTCCTATGCATGTCATCAAGTTTAATGGACAGATCAAGACAATTTTCACATGAAGTTTTTCCTTTTAGTTTGCAATTATAATAGGAGTTAACTTCATGCACACGTAAAGCTTTGTTCAAAGCAGAAAATTTTCATTCAAAGCATCATCTAGTTTCTTATCAAGCTTATCACAAGTAGAACAATGCAAATCAATTGTAGAACAACTAGAATCTTTCATGTTTTTATTGTCTTGTTCTTTTCAATTTCAAGTCTAAGTTTATCAAGAGTGGAGGTGTGCACACTTCTTAAAGAGGAGAATTGTTCGTATATTAATTCACATGAGGAACAATAATCATCACTAAGAATCAAATATTCTAAACGACTAATTTCATATTCTAGTGATTCAATTTTAACAGCATTGTCCCTAAGTTTTTTGTCCTTTTTCTTAAGTATAACAGTGGCACGAGAAATAGCATCATACATTTCTTTACAAGTGGGATATACCTCTTCATCGTCGATGTTGTGTTCTGCCTCATCCATACTTGATCTTGAGTTGCCTGCCATGAAGCACATATTTGCCAAATTCTCTTCTTCTTCATCACTTCCGATGACCACATCGTTTGAGCCAAGTTCTTAAAGTACAGAGACAAAACTGTTTACCAATTGGCGACATGTAAAACCATTTTTCTTCTTCTTGTTGTTTGCAGAGGAGGACTCAGATTTTGTTTCCTTCTCATTACGGAGAGTAGAACCTCAAAGGTTAGGGCAATTTGTAGGAAAATGTACAAACTCACCACATTCAAAGCATCATTGAGAACCACCACTTCCTCTTCTTCGAGTTCTCACATTTTTCAATGTTTTTGAGAATCAAGTAGAAAGAAGTGATAGCTCCTCCTCTATAAACTCTTCAATATGTTCAAGGGTTAGAGAGGATAGCAAAGCAAGTGTACCACAAGATGAAGATTGACTAGAACTAGGCATGTCACATTGTGAAACAAATGCAAGAGACTTGTTGGGATTTTTACATGATATTCTGTCAAGTTCATGAGTTTTCAATTTAGAATATAGAACATCTAAAGTAAGTGTACTCATGACTGTAGATTCACGAATAAATATAACTTTCGTCTTCCAAACCGACATGTCTAATGCACTTAACAATTGCCTAGGATGTTCAGCATCTGAAAAATTAACATTAACGCTACGCGAGTTGCTGAGAATTTTATTAAAGCGAGCAAAAAGGTCATCGATTGACTCACCAGATTGCATCTCGTATATTCTTTCTTGAACATATGTTGTCTTACCTTTATCATGTTCCAGCCTTCGAGGTAGTCACATAGTGCTTTCCACACGCATACGCATACCAGAGATGTGCAACACGATCGAAGTTGCTTTGAGTCAATTCTTGTATGATCGAGTTCAACGCCATATTGTTGTTATTGACGTCTCTCATGTTTGCAGCTGTAACTTGATCATTTAGTGATACGTCGAAGGACTTGTAGATCTTCTCCCATATGGTGAATCATTGCGCTTGTATGTAAGCCTCCATACAAGTCTTCCAAACCTGAAAATCAATGCCATTGAACACACAAGGTTTTTGCAGAGTATTTCACCATATAGATTAGCGAAAATACGTGCAAATAAATGATATTGGAGCACCGTGGATCTGATACCAATTATAGGATCGAAGAGAACGTGAAAATCTACCAGAGGGGGTGACTGATAGATTAAAACTTTTTCAGCGGAAGCAACGAAAACTTCTTGGCAGAAAATCAATCTGATACAGAAATCGTGTGTGCGAGTGTTTCCAACGTGTTCAAAACATGACAAATCATTGTAGATCGTAGATAATCAAGTCACGAAGATAGAACAACAAGAATCACGTGAAAACATCGAGTAAAACTAAAGTTGCGACCAAAACTCTGAGCAAAGGTCAATCTGTTCTAACAGAGAGCAAACAGATGTGCTACGCTACAAAGAAACTCGTGTAACTCAAAAAATATAAATCCAATGACCGTGAAACTTTAATAGATGATATAGTGTTGTTTAATGAAGACAACACAAATAAAATCACATCAATTAGATTAAAGCACGAGTTACGATCAAAACACCAAAGAAAAATCGAGCAGCGCGGAAACTCGACGAGAAAGACTTGATAAAACAAGTCAGACGAAAAAGGCACCAAAGATCCTCTAAACTACAAAAATTTATTCAAAGAAACACAAGAGGAACTACCCAAAGTCTTCTTACCATGAGATATGGCCTCCCTTGATTATATAACCCCTCCTAAGGCCAACCCAACCATAACTAGAACTCTAATCCTACTCAGTTTCAACTGAAACGTTCCATAACTGCTCAAGACTCTTCTATACGCAGATAGAAGCAATCTTAAGACTTCCAAACACCATAGGAACATCCTAAACATTCCCAAGACAGCTCAAATTCGTGACCCACACGAAATCTATCCAAAACAAACTCGAAACTTTCCATAAATGAATCATAACCTCCTCAGCTACAGCTTGAGGTATAAACCAGCCAGTTGGACCTTTCTGACCAAATCTTCATGTCCATATCTTTTCAACACGTCTTGGAACAATGTAGTCACGTCCATGCACCCGTTGCATACATGCAAACACTTTCCAACACGTTCACGATACCTTCATATGCATTGTTGTTGACCTAAACATGTTGCATGACCTCTCGATCAACTCAACCACAATTCCTCCTGAACATGGTTGTCGAGCCTCATCTTCTCCCTTAGATTAGTTCAATGGATCCCGTCAGCAGCCATGTCTTGACCTCAAGCAACACCTGCACATGAACGAACAACCATTCTTTGCGAGCCCAAGTCCTCGACTTGACTCAAGTTAGTCCAAAAACCACAACACCTTACGTGAGCACGTCACATAAGCATGTTGCAAACTATAGCAATGTTTAACCACCATAATCAGCCATAACACATCAAAAACTTAGTCAGAGAATACTAAGCAAACATTCCATAAGCCAAAAAAAATAAGTTTGGAAGATTGCAAGTTAAAGACAGATCCGCTGTACAATTATTTCAGCAAATAAAAAATTATCGAATAGACCAAAAGCGACGATGCAATATAAAGGCAAAAGATTGGACATTCCAATCCCAAACTCACGTGCAAATCACGTGCCAGAAAGTTCGTACAGTCCTAACCAAGTAAAGAGTAAATATTACTCTCGAAAACACTCATACCATGTTGATTCGCGTGCAGCTCATGTGAGTGAAAGTTGGGACAAACCAAAGCGTGAAACACGTGCAACCCACGTGAGAAAAAGTTCGGACAATCTGAAACCATCGAGGGTAACATACTCCTAAAAAACATTGATAAGTTCAAACAATCCGAAAGTATTGAAGGTAACCTTACTCCTCAAAATGCACTTAGACAAATTCAGATAGTGTGTATCGGAGTGTATCGTGGTGTATCGATGTAAGCTTCAAAACTTTGCATGTTAACCCTCACTTTTATTCTAGTTGTCAATATATTCAATATACATAGGTCTCACAATCTCCTCTTGATGAATGCATTGGTAATACCACTACGAAATCGAACATTGGCTCATTCACGTTTCATGAAAAGTTTTGATAAAAGGAAAAATTACCCCCCTTTTTGAAAATAAAAAATCAAATGAGAATAAATTCAAAAATTCTTACTCCAAGAAAAATCGTGCCAAAACAATTGTGAATGTGCAATGTGTGACCAATTCCCCCCCTTTGGTAATGTATTCAGCTAGGTTCCAAAGAGAAATTTTAATTCGTTATGAGCATATTATAACATATACATATAAAACAAAGCTCATCTAAGTCATACTATCAAATAACTTACACTGTCACGTCAATGAGATAGATAAAGTAGTGTAAGCCATGATAGAGATCAAATATTTTTAATTTATGAAAGTTATGATCTGACAAACTTAACTATTTCAAGACTTAAAAAGCATGACACATATTGCTGCACTTTTATTATTTTTTAAAACACAAATTTGGATCATATAATATTTGCAAGAGATTATATGTCATATCGGCCTTATTTTAACCAAGTCAAACCTATATTATTTGACAATCAGAAGCTTAAGGATATAGTTTTAGTCATACACAACTATTTGAGTGCAATGATAAGTCATCTCAGAAGCAGAAGTGCGATGCATGCATATTCTCTTGATCTTTTCTTATTTTTTTTATTTGATCATAAAAGCTCAACATGTGGATAGTTGCTTGATTAATTTTTCATTATTAACAGCACTTGTCAGCATGCAACAAGTTCAAAACAGAAAGAAAGTAAACCATTTTCTCTTAGACTGCATATCCATGTTTACGACCCGCTTAGATGGATGAAACGTTTCTAATTCTGACTAGAATCACTTGAAACTGATCCAAACGGTAAAAAAATAGAAACGTTTCATGGAAGAAACACTCTAGAGCAATTCACTTTTTTGAACTATGGAGGAAACACCTGAAAATGTGTTCCACACCTTAGAACGCTTCGGTCAATCGTAACTCGATTTCAAATTCTAAAAAAATTATGAAGATTTGCCACCTGAAACACTTTGGAATCTCCGACCCTTGAGCCGCAACTTTATTTGTTCAATTTTACTCGAACTTGGATCAGCGGCCAAAACCACAAACTAGCTAGATCAAATGAGTCAATTTTGCCTCTCTCTCTCTCTATTAAAACTGAAACAGAAATGTTAATCAAACAGTTTGTAAGTGATTCTATTCTAGTCTGGAAATGTTTATGCATTGGAACTAAAACGTTTACAATGTGTAAATCTAAAATCGTACTAAACGGAGCCTTAAAACCATATAGATCCTACACAAATATAATGTTCGCATTTCTATTTATTTTCAAAAATAAACATTTTGATTAGACTAATTTAATATTTTGATTAGACTAACCTTCGTTAAAAGTTGGAAGACTGTTTTTCAAAATGTTTATTTAAGTGTCTAATTGTCTTTCCAAATGTTGGATGCATGTAAAGGTATCCAGTGAAAAATAATAATTTTCTACACAGATTAGTACCAATGAATAAATCATGACAAGAAATAGAACACTTTTCCTCAGTGTAAGTGGTTAGATTGGTAAGCTGACGTGATTGCTTAAATGGTACTTCTGATCCTAAACATTTATGAATTTTTTTTATTTTAGCATTATTAATTTATTATTTAATATTAATAGCATCCGAATTTATTTTCTTGCAAAACTAGTATCACCGCCGTCCACGGTGTGGACAACTTGCCACGTGGCAGGGTAGCCGTCCACGGTGTGGACGACTTGCCATGTGGCAGCACATATGGCAGTCTCAAAAATTCCGGTTTTTATCCACTTTTGAGTGTCAATTTTAAAATACTTAGAAACATATCTTGGAAATATTGTTATTGAAGAAAATGTAGTATACAATATGTACTACAAATTCTTTAATAACAATATTTTTAAAATATGTCTCTAAGTATTTCAAAATAGCCGTCCAAAATTGAATAAAATTCAGCAAAATTGGACTGCAGAAGCAAATTTGCTGAATTCAATCACTTTTCGACAACTATTTTAAAATAACTAGATACATATTCATGAAATTTTAATATTAGATAACTGTAAAACAATATTTACTATATTTTATTCAATAATAATATTTTAAAAAATGTTTCTAGGTATTTTAAAATAGGTGTCTAAAAGTGAATGAAACTAAGAAAATTCGGGTTGGGGGCAAATTTGATGTGTTTAGTCACTTTTGAATGCTTATTTTAAAATACTTAGAGACATATTTAGGAAATGTGAGTATTGAATAAAATATAGTAAACATTGTTATCTACAATTATTCCAGTATTATTATTTTCTAAATTTGTATATATGTATTTTAAAAAGACCGTCGAAATGAGACTAAACTCAGCAAATTTGTCTAGCAAATTTGCTGAGTTTTATTCACATTTTGACGGTTATTAGAAATATTTAGAGACTTATTTTGGAAATATTATTATTTAAATAATTGTAATACACAATGTCTGTTATACTTTTCTCAATATTAAAATTTCCAAAATATGTCTTTAAATATTTTAAAATAGACACCCAAAAGTGAAAAAATCCAGAATTTTTAAGACTGCCACATAACAAATCGTCCAGACCATGAAACCATACACATAGCAAGTCGTCCACACCGTTGCAAAAGAAAAAATTAAATACTATTAATATTAAATAATAAATTAATAATAAGAAAATAAAAAATCAAACATTTATCACATCTCAATTCATTTTTTACGTGGTGTGCTCATTCGGCCCATGCGCCATGTGAGCTGTCGCCGGAAGGGACTAGCAAGTAGAGCACGCTATGTCAGTGGACGCAGTCTCATCCATCCGGAAGTTTATTTACATGTTAAACTGTCACGTTCGATGCGGACGCACTTATGCCTGAAATCTACATATGCCCTTACTTAATACTCTCTCATTCAAAATATTTATGGTAATTCTGTAATTAAAGAGAACTTCCGGTTTTCGTCGTTACGAAAAATTAGCACTAAGGAGGCATCGAACCGAACAAACACAAAAATTGGCAGAAACAGATTAACACAAACTACAAAAACCGTGGCTGAGGTTTAAGTGGGTTCAAACAACCAGGTTGCAAACGACGAGAGCAAAGAATCCAGATCCAAAGCAGAAAAATAAACAGCGAGCATCCGATAGAAAAACTTTAAACAAAAAAAATTAAAACTTGCGATTAGAGCCTGTCGGGATGTATGAGGAGTCATCACTTTGTGACATCAGGGGATTGACAGACTTTCATACATGCATCATCACCTCGCGTTGCCAAGGCAACCAAAACCAAGAACGAGATCGGATCCAAGACAACGCCAAAACAAAATAATCGTAGAACTTGGAGGGGAGCGAGAACCAGATGCGGCTCAGAACTTCTTAGAGGATTTGTGGAACCGACACTGGCGGAGGCCTCCGGCACACAGATTTTTTTCCTCATAGCCACATATTGATCTACCGCCTCATACCAAGCTAAGATGAAACGAAACGAAAAACGAAAGAGAAGCGAGAAAATCAGAAGGCAACGATACTCCTGAGCTAGGGCTAGGACGAGCAGGAGCAACAACAGCGTACGAGACGGCGGCCGAGGAAGATGCGTGGCTGCGCCCTTATTTTATAGGCGCGAACGGTGGGAAGCAAAACCCAAGATGACTTGGGTTTCAAGGCCAAGCATAATAGGCAGGCACATAGCAATGGACCGAGCCCATCAGGTGAGCAAATTGTAGCCCATGACGCCCAACTTGTCAAAAAATGGGGATTTAACGGATCCAGGTCATATAAATGGTGTTCCAAATTATTAGACACAATTGTTAAGTGATAAAATTATTTTATTAGTTTATACAGGTTTAGCTAATATTATATATAATAATTAGATAGTTCACAGCTAACGGTTATTTTACTAGCTCATCCAACCCAACTAATAGCATTTGTAGCGACTTTTCAGCTAATAGTTCACATGACCTTTTTAATAATGGGTAAATATTCGGGTCTTCCACTGCGAGAAGGTTATAACTCAATTATTACAATCATAGCCACAACTTTTGCTTTAACAAAAGAAGAGGAAAATAGTTTGAATAGATACATGATTAGACAAATTTTGTTGTTAAATCTCCATCCATAGTGGACGAATACTTGCACGACTGCAATTCTAACAAAATACTTCATCTAGAAGAATAATAATCATTTTCCACATGCTTGCTTAGTTGTGTGTTGATATTCAGCCGTAGTTTGCCTTTTTTTTAATGCAAAATATAAACTAAAGAGTCAAATTGTTCTTGAATCTGATTGATATTTGTTTAATTGACCAAATCTAGTAATTTCCTTATCGTTGCGGTGATGTCAGTACAGACTCACATTCCGAAGTGGAAGAAGTCTGCTAATCATCTCACACTTATCTAATTTGGTGTGGATGCTTAGAACATTCTCTTTCTTGACTATGCATCTTGAGGGTGTCGCAATTACTGCTTCTCAGACACCCCTTGTATCGTATCGGCACGCGTTCGTTGTTGATATATAAGGGATTTATACTGGTTTAGGCAAGAATGTTATACGTCCAGTTTTCAATCGCTCATCTGTTCTTTGTTAGCTCGAGGAGTATCGTTACAACGGTTACGAGAAACTTCTTCATGCAATACTTGTCACGTGCACGATGAGGAGGCATCAGAGCCCTTTTATAGCCGGCTCGAGCGTGTCCTGTCTAATCGCCCTCTCTCATCGCTCTAATCTATCTCGGTTCCCTCATGCATGGGATGGGTGGTACAATGCTTCTTATCTCTCCAACGCGTTTTCCAGGCTTGCCTCAGGTCGAGACTGGATCACGGAAGTCGGCGCTACACCTGCTCCAGTCTTGTCACCAACTTGTGTTGTACTGTGGCACTTGTCTGCCGCAGTGTAGGATGAGATGGGACGAGGAAGGCTTTAGTAGGGATTGTGGGTCATGTCAAGATTAGGCTAGGCCGAGCGAATGTCCTTTCGGTACTAAAGGCGCATGCTTTAGCCCACGCGCTCCCATTGAATGTCATCACTTGCCTCAATCTCCCGAGTTCAGGCTCAGGCGTGCTCCTATCCCGACCTCGGTGGTCGGGGCCCGGGTGGACTCACATACCGACCTCAATGGTTGAGGTCTGGGCGCCGCATTCTGCCTCGAACAGATAGTTGAATATGACGCACACCGTATTGCATCAGAATACTATCGTCGATCCGTATTCTTTATGACCCATGGTATAGAACCCTGTCACCTCTCAATCCTACTATAATTACACCATAATCTCAGACATCTCTTACATTTTGAAGTGTGAGAAGTCTGCTAATCATCTCACACTTACTTAATTTGGTGTGGATGCTCAAAACCTTCTTGTTCTTGACTACGGATCTTGAGGGTGTTGCAACCGGTGATTCCCATATACCTCTCAATCCCACTCTAGTCCTAGATACCTCTCACATTCTGAAGTGTGAGAAGCCTGCTAATCATTTCACGCTTATCTGATTTGGTGTGGATGCTCACAACATTCTCCTTCTTGACTATGCATCTTGAGGGTGTCGCAACAGCTGTTTCGGCAGATACCTCTCAATCCCACTATAGTCCTTGATTTTCCTCCCTAGCAGCCTTCCCCTTGTCGATAACAGATGGTAAGTAATACATAGACGAGAAGAACCAGAGAGGAGTGACGTCTAGGATATGGAGGAGACATTGAGCCCGCTCTTCCTTGGAGAAATACAATGCAAGCAACCTTCACGCCATTATAGCTGTTAAAAAAGACAGCTTGAAAGTGACATTTGGTTGCCTTGCATTACATGGGAATCCAGAGTTTTACTACTAGTAGAGTCCTACTTTTCCCCGGCCCAACTGGGAACGATCCACACGTGAAACATGATTGCAGTGCAACTTTATCGATCTTTTGTATTATGCATATGATGGTATGGTCTCGGATGATGATTTGAAGCAGTTATCCATTCACCTGACGATTTAGCTGATGGTTTGACCGATCCGTCAATGAACACTACAGGAAACTCGCAAACTTAAGTCGGCCAAAATAATTTAAGTAGGTCGACCAACGTAAGTCAACTAACTTACGTCGGCTCGCTGTAGCCGACGTAAGTTCGGTTACTTACGCCGGTCATAGGTACATGGCCGATGTAAGTAAATAAGCTGATGATATTTAATACATTAAGTATGTAACCTGGGCTAACGTAAGTAACGGTATCGATGGAATTTAATGCCCTAAGCACGTCGGTCGAACTCTAGATCGACATAAGTTATCTGGCAGACGTAAGTTCAGAGATTAACCCTAAAAACTGAGGCCCGCGCACATGGCCATTCCACATGCGCGTCTTTCTCCTGCTCGAGCCCGAGTTGCCGCCACCGCCGCCGGAACCGCGCCCCATGCCGTGCCACCCCCATCGCGCGCCGCCATCCACGGAGGTATGAACGCCACCCTCTCTGCCCCATCGGACGACGGCCATGGCCGGCCACCGGCACCCTCACGCCGACAGTCATGGCCGCACCGAGACCTTTAATTTTTTTCCTTCCAATTAGCAATTGCTTATTATTTGCGCAATTATCCATTGTATATTAATTGTTTAGCAACCAGCGATTAGCGATTCTGTTTAACAATTAGCGATTTGTGTTTAGGACATGTGTTGCAATTAGCGATTGTGTTTAACAATTAGTGACTGTGTTTAGCAATTAGCAATTAGCGATTGTGTTTAGCAATTTTGTTGCAATTGTTTAGTAAGTAATAGTTTGGATTGCTTAATTTTTTAATTGTTTAATTATTTTGATTGTTTAATTGTTTTATAATTGTTTAATTGATTAATTGTTGAATTGTTTAATTACTAATTAGTTGTTTAATTGTTTAATTCTTTTTGAAATATTTTTGATTGCTTGAGTGTTCAGTTATGATATTTAAATAAACGAGCTCTGGACCGGCTCAACACGGTAGAGCCCATTTATGGCCAGACACGGCCATTTAGTAGTCACGTATGCGTATAGACAGGCACAGAGACGAAAAACAACAGTGATGACGGCAAGCTACCTCGCATGGACGGCGGGATCCGACGGAGTATAAAGTACTACGGTTGTCTCGTAAAACCATTCGGTTGTTAACGGCAGGCCTAGATGGGCTTAAAACTTAGGATGGCTTACCCAGTTCCCTTTCTCTCTCGTTCTTTCCTCCTCTATCCCTCATATTCTTTCCTCTCTCTCATAAATGACTTAAAAAATGAAAGATTAATGTAACTTGTACAATATGTATTACCTGTTTCGAACCGACCAGTCTAACATGGATTACGCATGTGAGGCATGTAGGTTCGAAATTGTTCCTTTTTTAGACAGTCTGTGAGTGACTGAGGGGGCGTGCCTTGTGACGATACGCGGGTATGGATCCTGACGAGATTTCAATGGCATAACACTGATGTTCTCTGTTGCACCATTTTCGGACGTGTAATTGGAGAACAGCGGGGTTATGCTGCCGAAATTTTGTCTGGATCCAGACCACGTGTCTTGTCATAAGCACGTCCCTTCGGTCACTCTTGGGTGGGTTTAGGACATATTCTTTCCAATAGATGTAGGGTCATGACATTAAATAAAGTATAAAGTCACCATAATTTCTCTGGCTTTATACTGCAGAGCGGAACATGGATGAAGACCGCAGTTGGAAGAGCAGATCTGGCGGTCACTAAGATGAGTGATTATCCAAGACAGATGTTTTTATAGAACGAGCTTTTTCGTTGTCAAATATCGATAAGGTGTGGTGCCCATGTACAAAATGCCAAAACGCAAAGTTTTTGGGCAAAGTGGAACTTTCGATACACTTGTGTCGAAACAATTACATGTGATATTTTGAGTTTTCGATACACAAGGAGTGAAAGAGAACAATGATGATGACATGGGGGTTGATATTATGGATGAGATGTTGGAAGCTATACAACTAGAGCTTACGGAGGATCCTCCTACAATGGAGGTTGAAATGTTCTTCAAACTTCTCAAAGCTTCAGAAGAGCCGCTGCATGGACATATTGAAATGACCCTCCTCACTTTCGTGACTAGACTTATGACAATTAAGTCTAAGTACTTCTTTTCTAATAACTGCTACAACAACCTCATCAAATTGTTCAGCGATGTCCGTCCACAGCCCCATAAAGTGCCTAAAGATATGTATCAGGCGAAGAAATTGCTTTCCAGTCTCTGTATGAAATACGAGAAGATTGATGTGTGTTCGGACAACTACATATTTTTCTGGAGAGAGCATACCAAAGAGAACAAATGTTTTAAATATGGGCAATCGAGGTTTGTCGAAGTTGTTAATAACGATGGTGATAATATGATGACAGAAGTGGCATGTAAGGAGCTTTGTTACTTATTCGTGAAACCTCAGTTGAAGCAGTTGTTCCTTTCAAAAAAATTGTCAGACACATGAGATGGCACAAAGAAGGTGTACGTCAGAACAATGGAGTCATGATGCACCCGTCTGACGGTGAGGCATGGAAGGCGCTAGATCGGTTCGATCTAGATTTTAGCCGTGAAGCGAGAAATGTTCGCACGGGTTGGCGACAGATGGATTCTCGCCTTTTAGTACAAACGCCATACCATATTCTTGTTGGCCTATCTTTGTCATTTTGTACAATCTATCACCGGTTTTTTGTATGAAGTATGAGTTCATGTTTCTTAGCCTCATTGTACATGGGCCAGATCATCTTGGGCCATGTCTCAACGCGATGTTGATACCGTTGATCGAAGAATTGAAAATATTGTGAACAGGAGTTGAATTGTACGACTGTTACAAGAAGCAGAAATTCAACCTTTGAGTTGTTTATTTGTGGTCCATCCATGATTTATCGGCATACGACATGTTTTCTGGATGGAGCACTCACGGTCATTTGACGTGTCCGATATGTGCTTTGGACATGGTTTGCTTTCGACTTACTCATGGAGGCAAGATAAGCTACTTTAATTGTCACAAACATTGGTTGCCTCTGAATCACTTGTTTAGGCAACAGAGAAATGTCTTCCAAAACTACACGTTGTCACTAAAGGACTATCGAAACGTATTAATGGGTTAGAAATATCTGATATGTTGGACAAATTAGTTCCAAATGAAGGTCGTGTTGGATATTTTCTCGGTTACAGAGAGGATCACAATTCGACTCATATATGTGGACCATGGGAGCTCCCATATGTGAAGTCGTTGATACTAATGCACAACATTAATGTCATGCATCAAGAGCATAACATGGGCAAATGTATCATAAGCACATGCATGGGCATGACAGGCAAAATGAAAGATAATTTAAAGGCTCGAAAGGGTCTGGCTGAGCTTTGTAACTGTCTAAATCTTGAGCTCTCCGAAAGTGGTGGTAAACCACGTGCTTCTTTGTCTTCGATGTAAAGGAAAGAAAGAAGTTCTTGAATGGTTGCAAAGTTTGAAATTCCCAGATGGTTACGCATATAGTCTGAGATGAGCTGTGAATGTGAAAATGGGAAAGCTTATTGGGTTGAAGAGTCATGATTATCATATAATCATTGAAAGACTTCTACTTGTTACATTTCAGGACTATTATGATGATGCGGTGTGGAAGGTGTTAGCCAAGCTTAGACACTTCTATAAATAACTTTGTACTAAAGAAATCACAACACAGATGATGAGTAAGTTGGAGAAGGAGATACCGATACTATTATGTAAGATGGAAAAAAATTCCTTCAGAGTTCTTCAATCTAATGCAAATATTCTTATCTATATTTTTGCAGAGGAACAAAATGTTCATACTTTGGCAATACAGTACAATATGGATGAGCAACCTCCTTGTGCGATCTCTCCTCTTTTGCAACAAGAGGCACTATTGTTGGTAGTTGCACTTCTTAGACTTTAGGGAAGGAGAAAGGAGTGCTGCTTTCCTCTACATGTACGCTAATATAGATGAGATGGACAAATATTTCGAGCAATTGTTTATCCTACATTTATGCTAATCAGCATATTTTGCAACACATCTATTCTAAAGTTCTCTTATCATACAACGAGTTCCACAAGCAAAATTAGACACATAAACAGAACTTACGAGCAAACAAGTAGAAGCATGCGACGAGATGGAATAAACGGAGGACCTAATTTTCTATCCTATTTCGAGATCATGTAACTTTTTCTCGGTAACTTATCTGTATTTACAAAGTTTTCTATAACTTACAAATATTTATAAAGTTTTCTAATAACTTCATATCTTGGACAGTGCATGAAAGATGACAACGTCCATGAAGACTTGCGTCAACTATCCTATGAATTGGTTAAAGTTAGAAGCTACGATCGATATGACATCAAAGGCTTCCGAATCCGTACAACTAAATTTGAATCTCTTTGTCTTCTCGCGACAAAATGTAATACCGGAGTTGTGACGAGGCAATCGATTTTCAAGGACGTGAAACTAATTACTATGGGATTATAAAAAAAATCTGTGAATTTGCTTTTGTCAGAAACAAGGATATTCAAGCAGTATGCTTTGACTATGATTTGTTTGATGCCAATCGTGGAATTCAACTAATCCAATTTTGCATGGTGGACATAAAACACAAGGAATAGCTACGAGGATTCGATTCATTTGTTGTTGCACACCAAGTAGAGCAAGTGTCCTATCTACCTTATCCATGCAAAAAACTCAAAGCTTGATGGGTTGTACATAAGGTGTATCCTCGTGAGCAGTTATACACTCCAGGAGATGATGATTACCGTGATACTGATGAGGTTGATGATGTTTACCAAGAGTAAGAGTTGTCAAACTCGTTCACAGTCGAGCCTGGTGTAGGACTCGATGACTTAGTTGGAGACATACAAGATATCGAGACTGCTGCTATGCGGAAACAGAAACGAAATGCAATTGAGACACTCACAGAAGAAGACCACCGGTCTGGTTTAAGGAGTAGGGTACATGATCGTGACATTGATGAATTTTGGAATTTATGAAGTAATGTTTTATTCACTAACTTAACATGAATTTTGTATATTATCTTTGCATATTTTTGCATTCTGACTCAGAATTATCTGAGTCTGAGTCCGAGTCAAAGGTTAGGGCGCCACCAAAGACTAGCCAGCCCACAGAGTCGGCTAGCCTTCCTTCCGAGCCGTCGAGCGTGGAGCCTTCAGGCTCTAGTGGTGACTAGGAGGACGCTCCAGTGGAGCCTTCTGGGTCACCGGACGTGGTGTCGCTACAGAGGCGACAGACGAGGACGATCTATTTTGTGGCTCCTCCTCCTGTTCCTCGTGAGCGGATCACTATTCGTCCAGTCGGAGATAGATAAAAAACCATATAGTATTAAATATTAGATGGTGTCTTCCTGTAACTAATGAGTTTACAAATTTTGCGGATCTTAGTACGACTGTTTGTTCACGAGACAGGGTCACCACAAGCAGGTTAACGGTATCATCGGGGCTTTAGTGCGTTTGCACTATTCCGGTGTCATCAACGATTTCCCTGCTCTGTCATGGGACGACTACGCTCATGTGTCTCACGAGGTTCACCGCACCCTTCACGGACCTATGTGAATTGATTTTATGGTAAGTTTAACTGTTTAAATTTTTTCAACTCTCATTTAAATTGTTAATGCATATCACTTAAATGTTTATTTGCTTAAACCTGATGTACCAGTTAGAGGAACTGAGCAAGCGCATGGAGGCTCGTGACGTCGGCATTGTCGTACGCCCGCATTCAGGCTGTTAACGACTACAAGAAGCGGCATTAGCAGCAGCAGGAATATGGTCTGTTTAGGAAGGACACCGACACGTACTTGAGAGAGGAGGGGTACGCGGAAGTAAGTTTTTACTGTTAAATATTTATAATAGTTACATATGTTAATAGTATTGATGAAATATTATATATGTGCAGGTTAGTATTTCCTGGTTACAGGGTACCCACCGCATACCGAATTCTCTGTCAGTATTGGGCTAGCGATGCCTTTAACGCTAAGTCCATGAAGGCTCGAGAATGTAGAGGGTCAGACGGCAAGAACAACTATGACGGCGATGGCTATTTGTGTGTGTGGCTAAACGCATGGTAAGTACATTTTAAGTTCATTTATATGTTCATATTATATTTGTCCTACTAACATAGCTATACAGGAGTGAGAGACCGGTCTCAGGGGCCGACCCTGACCCAGGTTTGGAAGAGAGGTCACAGGAGAAGTGACCCATCCCAGCCTGGGCAGTGCAGTCACGTCGCGACAGATCGACTGGTAAGTTTTCAAAATTCATCAGTTTAATTATAACTAATACTATTATTGATAGACTTAACCAATTTATTTATTTTTTTAGGAAAAGTATGCACAAGAGGTCGTGAAGATACATGGCGAAGGGTACAATTGCAAAAATGCGCCAATCGACTCCCAAGCCGTGTAAGCAAGCGGAGGCGGGAAGGCATAAGTTATTTTTCTTTTTTTTCCAATCTTCCTTCTTTTACTTATTATTTTTCTTTCTTTTGCAGGTTTGTCATTTTTGATAGAGTTGTCGACTCGAGGTTGACGCAACCTTCAAGAGGCGCTTCATCAACGGAGATTTCGTCTATTGGGCCGTCAAGTGGCCATCTCTCGCAAGGGAACCTGGAGTTCCATGCCATGAAGGAGACATTGACGCGGACCCAGGAGGAACTCGATAGGACGAGAACCATCCAGGAGGCCACGACCAGGTACATGGCCCAAATGCAGGAAGCGATGGAGTTAAGTAATTTAAACTACTATAGTTTAATTTTATTGCGTTTCAGCAATATATATCTTCTAATATTATTAAATAGCAGGCCTTAGCTCGACAGAACGGCCACGAGATCGAGATTCCCCCAACTGCCGTAGGTGACTCCGGCACAGGCGACTCTAGCACAGGCGCCTCCATCAAAGGTAATAAACTCTTTTAATATTATCATATTCACTTGATATAGAGAGAGAAGGGGATGGAACATAGGGTGAGAAAGAGAGAAGTGAGATAGAGGTGGAGTAAGAGATGCAGAGATAGGTCGAGAGAGAGAGAAGTGTGATAGAGGTGGAGTAAGAGAGATAGAGATAAGGAGAGATAAAGTGCAAGAGAGAGGGTAAAGTGAAAGATAGAGGATGCTAGATAGTGAGACGAAGAGAGTGGGAGGATGAGAGAAAGAGGGGGAGAGAAAGAGAGTGACAGAGAGAGGGAGAAGAAGAGAGAGAAAGAGAGGGAGATAAAGAGAGTGAGAGAAAGAGAGAGAGAGAGAGAAAGAGAGTGAGAGGATGGAAGTTAGATAGAGAGGAAGATTGTGAGAGAAAGAAAAAGAGAGATGCATGTCTAACTCTAATGTGCTTTTGCAGGATTTGGCAACGGAGGCGCAAACTCCATCGCCACACCTACCGGTATGCGAAGAGATGCGCGGAGACGAGGTTTTTGGCTCCGAAGATAGTCGAGGGACTAGTGTGTAGCCCGTTTGGATGTAGTGTTGTGGTTCAATGTTTATTGTTGTTGTCTTTCACTGTTATTGCTACTGTTTGTGAATGAATATGTGTATATTGTTGTTCTATGAGCTTGCCATCATGCGAGGTTAGGCAGTTTCTGTTTTTTTTTTTTTAAATCCACACTTAACTTACGTCGGCTATAGCATTGCCGACGTAAGTTAGCCCAGGTTAACTTACATCGGCCCGACGATGCCGACATAAGTTATTCCAGTCTATTTACATTGGCTTCGGACCGCCGAGTACGGTAAGTGTCTTACTTACGTTAGCCTGGGCTGGCCGACGTAAGTTATCTGACCCAGACCGCAGCCCAGCTCAGGTACACACTTATGTCGGTTGCGGGCTGCCAACGTAAGTTACCTAACTTACGTCGGCAGCCGAAGCCGACGTAAGTCAGTTAATTTATGATTAAACCCTTACGCCAGCAAATAACCGTTGTAATTAAGCAAAAAAACCATAAGTTACTTAATTACGACAGTTTAGGGATTAATTACGTTAGTTACGGCTGACGTAAGTCATCGATATTCCTGTAGTGAACACTCATGGTAGAGAGGCAAACCTCCAAATTGTTTCTTGTTCCATGGTTCGTCACGACGTTCATAGCAATACGGCGCACGGGAATATAGGTTGATGCTGTGGGGTGGAAATCGGCTCGGGACTGCTGCATCCAAATGTGAATTAACACATGAGAAACCTGCCACCTACATTGGTCCTGTTCAAATGCATAAATATCCTTTGAATGCTCTCCCCTGTATATCGAGCAAGCCCACATGGATTCAGGAATGCTATTGCACATGCCATTTTGCTAAGCGCATGATGGAACACTGCACCTTTGGTACACACATGTGGTAATGTAACAATGTCATTTTTCAAAAAGAAAAGAAAAACTATGTCCGCCCAATCTTGCCCCATCGACGTCCCACTTGTTGAACTTGTGGAACGTCAGCCATTTAAGCAATGCCAAATGCATTCTGTTCATTGTCCTCCATCAAATTAACTTCTGCACCCTTTATCCTTCTGTTGTCTCCAACCTTTCGAATATGCTCATATAATCCTGGGAACCTTTTTTTTTCGAAAACCCGAAAGGGCATTTCATTAAGAGAAGTGAATAATTACAAATGGAGTGGTTTTATGACAGACATAGCGCAAGAGGCGCTAAAAACAGAGCCTGTAAACTACGCTTGTGGCGCCTCACACGGTTGACTGACTAGTTTCTAAAGATGCCGCGCCCCTGCCTGACACCATAAACGGATGTCTTCTCTGATCCCTTCCAAAATAGTTTGATTCTGCCTTTCATCTCCTTCGAAAATTCTCCTGTTGCGTTCACACTAAATTGACCATAATACGAGCATCGTCAGGGAGCATCGCCCTTTTCTCAGGTTCGTCCCGCCTGATACCAAATGCCGAAACCATGGCAGTAGTTTGGTATCGCATGGCCAAGAGGGCAGTGGCGTCAACCACTGGTGAACTGCCTGCCATAGGACCTGAACCTTTGGGCATTCAACGAAGAGGTGATAAGTTGTCTCTAGATTGCGGAAGCACAACACACAAAAATATGAATTAGGCCAACCACGACGTTGAAGCCTGTCGGCAGTCCAGACCCGGTTTTGAAGCACTAACCATGTGAAGAATTTGCAGCGTTTGGGCGCCCATGTCTGCCATATCAGCTCCGGATATTCCGACCTTATACAGCCCTGAAATTGCATCTTGTAGGCAGATTTGGCTGAGTAGTCTCCGTTCTTTGTCAGCTTCCATACGATTTCATCAGTCCTGTTATCAGCAGGGTCAAAATGGAATTCTTGAAGCATCTGCCAGAGTGCAGTGATCTGGTGCAAGAGCAGCACCGTAACGTCGTGTATACAGTCTCGCAACCAATTGTGATTGGATAGTGCATCAGCTACCGTCCTGTTTTTCCTCCTGCTGTGGCTGTAGAGATCAGGAAACTCTCTTGCAGGTTTGATGTTGCTGAGCCATTTGGAGTGCCAGAACAAAGCTGTCTGGCCGTTGCGTACGGTGATCGCCATCGCAGCTTCAAAGAGATCCCGGTCTGTTGCATCTAGCGGGGTGGGAGAGCCTACCCAAGCATTTTGAGGAACGGTCCATTGAAACCACGGCCATTGTAACCGAAGTGCCTTGCTGAATTTCCACATGTCGACAAGGCCAAGCCCCCCCCCCCCCCCCCCCCCCCCCCCTCAGTTCCAGAGGTCTACATACAGTTGCCCAGGAGACTTTGGCTTTCGCCCCAAGCAGCTCAGTGGTTCCTGCCCACAAGAATCTTCTACGTAGTTTATCCAGGTGCGAGATGAATTTTTTCGGTGGTCTGAGCACCGTGAGGGTGTAGATGGGCAATACACTTATAGTGGTGCGGACCAACTCCCGACGACCTCCCATGGATAATAGTTTTCCTTGCCAGCCTGCAACTCTTGATGCCGCTTTGTTGAGGATCGGCTGTAGATGTGATAGACGTAATCGTCCTAGCACAACCGGCAGACCGAGGTAAGGTATGTAATCGGGAACATCTGCACTTGTCCCTGGAAATTTGCCAAAGCTTCAGAGACCACTTGTTCGGTGCACCGGACAGGACTTGCCGCACTTTTTGCTGTGTTGATTCTAAGTCCAGTGGCGGCATCGAACCGCGCCATAATTTCCATTGCAAAGTCCACCTCGGCCTGATTTGGGTTTAGGAACAACATAGCATCATCGGCATATAATGACAGTCTCAATTTGGCACCTCTATCAATGAGTTCTGTAAGGAATCCCTGCCTTGTTGCTGCTTCAAATATTCCTTGGATTGTGTCGAAGGCGAGGATGAAGAGTTAGGGTGACAGGGGGTCACCCTGCCTTAACCCCTTCGGTGCTCAATTTTCGGTCCCGGCATTCCGTTGAGCATGACTGACACTACGAAAGAAAGGCTCATCCGAGACGAGCCCTAACGAAGAAGGGAGACGAACAAAATGTGCGTCTCCGTCGTAGCGTCTCGCATTACGTTGTAATCAGAGACGTGCGGCTGGCGCGTTGTCGATCATCCTAAGTGCGAGACACGCTCAAAGGAAACTCGTCTCCTTTCATTGTGTCATAACAGACGTTCTTTACGGGGTCATTAGAGACGTGAGTGGTGTGCGTCGCCCATCAGCATACATGCGAGACAAACACTAACAAAGTCCGTCGCAAATTTATTGGCTGATCTGAGACATTCTTTATTATCGTCTGTCACAGATTTGTTTACTGATCTGAGATGCGCTTTATGGAAGCATGTCTCCTTTATTTAGGTAATCTGAGACGTTCTCTATTACAGCTCGTCGCGGATTGTTTATAGGCAGGATCTCCTATTAGGTGCCCCCCTCACCCCTGATTATCCTGATTGCCGATTGCATCCTAGAGCTAGTCAGGATTTGGCAGTTGCATTGCCAGTATCAGCAACATACACATACATGAACATATGTATAGCCAAAAAGATCACACCTTAAATTATATTTATCATTCAAATATTAACAAAGTGTTCATCCTGATTACAATGCAACTAATTACTCACATCATAACTGTCATCATCTACTCCTGTATATCTTAATGAAAATTCTCCCGACCAATGACTTCATTAACGATGAGCCTTCATAGCCTCTAATACTCCGACTGAGACATCCTCAAATTCAATAAAATCACTGAAATCATATAAAACATTATCAAATTGCAGCTACATTCACTTAATCAGTCACATAAGGTAGCAAATATCTGAAGGCTTAGGAACGAATTGGTATACAATTATAATAAACACAGGAACTGTTAGTGAATGGATAACCGAACTTACTTGTAGCACAAACAGTTGATGAGCATCTACAAGGCATCAGCAGAGAAATTTTTCTCATGGTAAAGGACGTACATGGTACTGAGCTAGTGTGCTTGTCCCCTGAAAAAATAAACAATTCACATTCCACTGATGCTTTTATAGCATGATATCAAAAAGTCGTGAGAGAAAGACCAATTATCGCATAGGTACCTTGATTCCAGCATGGCTGCAGAGGTAGAAATCAAACTCAGTTGGATGGCACATGCTACTATCAACCACAATTCCTGTAGTTTCAAGGGTTTGTGAACCATAATTCATTATACATTGATAGTCCAAACAAATACATTAATTTAACATTAGACATAAACAAGGAAGATGAATGTATACTATAATAAAAATTCTCCCTTTGGATCAATGGCTTCATTAACGATGAGCCTTCATTGAACATCCTCAAATTCAATAAAATCATTGGAATACATGCTCTGATGGCAGGGTTGAGCAGGCGGCGTGCTCCGGCGACAGGGGACGAGGCAGCGGCGTGCTTCGGGACGAGCTGGCGAAGGCGCCAGAGCGGCAGTTCCTCAACCCTCTGATGACAGCAGGCCGGCGTGCTCTGGGTACAGGGAGAATATTTCAACTTATGTGAAGGCGGCAGCGTGCTCATACTGATTACCGAGGTTGGGGTCGAGACAACAGCGTGCTCCGGGGACAGGGGACGAGGCAGCGTGCTCCAGCGTGCTCAACTCTCTGATGACGAAGGTCGGGGTCGATGAAAGCAACGTGACAATGACGAAGAGCGAGTTGAGGAAGAGGGACGGCGACGACGTTCTCAGGAGCTGTGGTTTTATAGGTCGAGAGAGCGCGCGAGAGCTAAAAATTTTCACCAAGTATTGGGAGAGAGTGCAAAAAATAGCAAAACTCGGAGACAAGCCTCTACAACACCCGTCTCCCATTTCAGCATCTCCCTTTGGTCGAGAGAGCGCGAGTAAGTTTTGCACGAATTTTTTTGCCAGAGTGCGCAAGTGCTAAAATTAGGTCAAAAATCGGAGACAGACATATATAACGCGCGTCTCGCATTATTTTGTGGCCGAACGGGCACTCAGCATGCGAAAGATGTTGTTCGCGGGGTGCGACGCCATCTTTCGCATACTGCCAACTGGCATCTGTGCGAAATGCCTTATATGATCGTTGCAACATGCACATCATTCCGAGGTGGGACAAAAATCTTCGGCGGGAATCGGAAACGCGCCCTAAGTAAGGTGCGTCTCCCTTTTGCCGAATCTTAGAAATTGAAGACACGCTTTTTTAAAGTGTGTCTCTAATGTACTCGTCTCCCTATTGCCACTTGCACGACATCGTGAGTGTCCGTTGCCACTCGCACATTATCGTGAGCGTCCGTTGCAGGGATAAACAAACACAATAATATTGCAATTAAGAGATATAATTGTAATTTATAGATAAACAAACACAATGACATTGCAATTCAGAGATAATTTGCAACCCAATGAATTTCATAGTTCATACACATTGTGTGCCCTCTAAACTAATTTCGAATCTAAACTTATTCTTATAGCTCCCATCGATCAATATAAACTGTACCGTCCAACTTGCCCACAAACATGTCTCTTATATTCTCCTAGATCCAGAAAATATTGAAATTTTTTAAAATAACAAATGTCGAATGAGGAATGAATAACCTACGTTGGTCACTAACACAAAGTGACTAACCTTGATAAGTAGATTATAGCAATCATTTTCAACATCGAACGCATTTGGTTGATGAAGCAAATGCTGAACTTCAAGTCGTATAGTTTTGATTGTAAAACCAGTCCACCACCGCTACAAAATATCAATTTAAGCAATATAAGAAACCAGTTTAAATAAGTTCGGCAACAATTATTTTCAACATAAGCAAATAAGTCTATCTTACAATATCTTGATCAAGAATACCAATGCAGAGTGCTCTTGAGCGATGGACATTTGGATGGAAGAAACCAAGTGGAAAGGCGCATCTTGGAGGCACTAATGAATAGTTCTCCGAGAAGGAGATTGTTAGGGGTAGTAATCACCTTTCCAGTAAATCTACAAAGGAAATTCATTAATAAGAGGACGATGGTTAAACTTATATGATTGTGTTTGTTCTTCATGACTTACCTCTTCTTTACCGGGTACGATGCACTGCTACTTCAATAAATCTCCCGATTCAGGCTTGGCAGAGAAACCCTATGCAGAGAAATTGAAAATATAAAAAACAAACAGTTAAGTTCATCAGTCCATTGCAGAGCTACGTATATACAACCATGTGACCAGTGCCATATGTACATACATGGGGATGGTTCTTGCGCCACATCAAGCGCTCCTCCTTCAGTCGGCTACGCGCCAAGCCGATATCTAACCTAGCCATGAACAGTCACAACGACGATGAGGACGGCGACGACGACAATGACAGCGATGGCGAACAGAGGCCGAGATCGCACTGGAGTTGGTCGATTAGTAAAGGAGCGTTGGTCTTAGTAAAGGAGCACCGAATTCGAAGAGACGAGTGAGACAAACGCGAGACGCGCGGGAGACTAAAGCGAGACGCGTCGGAGAATAAAGCGAGACACGCTATATGAAAGTGTGTCTTCCATTGTTGAAAGAGAGACGCACGACATGAGGACTACATATAAATTAATTTTGGCGGTGATGGTGCAGAGACGCGTGCGACCGGCGTGCGTGACCTTTCGTTTCCCTGAGGCAGTATCGATGCTTCTCATCGTTCCATCAATGCGCGGGTAACCAATCGCTCCATCATCGACTCCGCACAAACCTTATTTAAGACCGGTCATCACATGTTAGTTCTCCACAAGCGCGTCGCTCATTTTGAAATTGTTTCTTCTTCTTCGTCTTCTCTGCGCCGACGATCCACCACCACCATGACCAACCTTTCGCCGCCAAGCCCGCTGAGGGAGCCACCATGCAAGAAACTGTGCTGCAGCTCTCCCAAGAGGTTCAACACCGAACAACACCTCCTTATGGCGTAATAGGCATACAACAATACGTCTTGTGCCATGAGTTCCTTGGGTCTGGGTACCCTTCCACAGTTTGCTGGAATGGGTACCATCGACCACTACCTCTTCGCCCTCACGGGGGTGGTAGATCGTCTCAAGATTCTGTTCAAGACGATGGCACAGGTGCTCGGCGCCGAGGGCCGCAAAAACCTGATGGAGGCGACGGAGAGCAACCTTAATCTCGGGGTTGCACCGTCGGTGCAGCCAGCGCAGCCGGCTCAGCCAACCCAGGCTCCTGTTGCATCAGCGCTGGAGTCGCTGCCGAAGGAGGAGGAGAGGAGGAGGAGGAGTAGGATTTAGTTTTTCTTTGTTGTTTTTAGCTACTTGTACTTTTTTCTTATGTTTTGTAATATATTGTGTTAATGAATGAAACCTATCTTTGTTCATCTATGTGATTGAATATTATCTTTTATGTTCAACAACTTTATGAATGAATATATTACAAAATGTTGGCTACTATGTGAATGAATGAATGTGTGGTGTGTTCATCGTATTCCTAAGGAATTATAAGGAAGGATTTGAGTATTTTCTAGACAAGTGAATGATTTTGTTATCAAGTGAATGTGCTCTAAGTTCAGTGATTTGTGATATCAATAGTGAACTGAAGCAAAATTGAGAAAATTACGAAGCTAAAGGAGACGTGAGTAGTAGGAGACACACTTTACGTAAGAGCGCGTCTCCATTTTAGCAGAGGAGAGGGAGACGTGGGTAATAGGTGACGCGCTTCAGTTTTAAGCGCCTCTCTATTTTGCGTCTCCACACAGACCTTATATAAGGTGCCATCAGTCTCTCCTATTCTCTCATTCGTCTTCTCCACGCAGACAATCCACCATGGCTAACGTTCCACCGTCAAGCCCGTCTAGGGAGCCACCCTACAAGAAACAGTGCTACCGCTCCCCCGAGAGGCTCAACAACGAGCTTCTTGAGATGTCGTTCGACAGGCTATTCGACCAGTTCTAGAGGTTGCTCGAGACGATGGCTGAGGTGATCGGCGTTGAGGGTCGCAGTATCTTGGTGGCGGCGATGGCGAGGAACCTCGGCCGCAAGGTTGCACTGTCGGATCCGGACCAGCTGGAGCAACTGGTGAAGCAGCCGGAGCAGCCAAAGGAGAATGAGGTGGAGGAGGAGTAGGATTTAAGTTTTCTTTTGTTGTTTTTTAGTTGATGTTGTTTTTTATTTTCTTGTGTCTTGTACTTTTTCTTACATTTTGTAATATATTTGTTAATGAATGAATGTGTTATCTATGTTCATCTGTGTGATGAATATTTTATGTGTTCAACTGTGAATGAATGAATTAATCGTTCGGCGACGAGTTCATGTCTGTTTCTAAGCGAAGACAAATGAGACGTGCTTTCTGTAAAGTACGTCTCATTTCTTTCGATAATAGGAGATGCACTTCGTTACAAGCGTGTCTCTCATTGATCAAAGAGAAGGTGCGTGTCGGATACCTACTTAACTGAGACGCGTTGTATTGTAACACGTCTCCTTGAATGTTCAGCCGAGCCATGTCAGGTCCTTGCTGAAGCGGGCTTGTCTCGCTTAACCTTATCAGAGACCTTCGCCTTTGAGCGTGTCGTCCATCTTTGTCTCCTATTTGGATTTCTTACGTAGTGTGAAGACGTTGAAGATGCAAGCAGAACCAAAATCCATTCACGCCAACGTGGAGGAAAGCCTCTCTTTTCCATCAGTTCAATGAGGAACTCCTTGAAATATCCAACTTTAGCAATAATACTTGCCTGCTCTTTTGGTGATATGCTTTTGCCAGATTCTGAACATACAAGTAATTGTCGTGCATGCTCCTCTTGCGGATAAACGCACTTTGGGCTAGGGGTTGAAGCCGCATAGCTAGTACCTTAGAGAATATCTTCACAAATGAATTTATTAGACTGATTGGGCGGTAATCCGATGGGGACTCTGCTTCCTCATGCTTAGGCATAAGTGTAATGGAGGCTGTGTTCAGCAAACACAGCGGGCCGGTACGCAGATTATACAGGCTATGAAAGGCCTGAAGAACATGAGACTTGACGATATTCCAGCACGTACGGTTAAAATCAATCGTATACCCGTCTGGCCCTGGGGATTTTTCTGTTGGCAAATCATTGATGGCGTTCCAGACTTCGGCTTCGGTGAAGGGTGCATCAAGGTCGGACGCAGGCAACACCGGCAGGTTCAACATGGCCCAGTTAATTGTGGCTTGCCGCTGTACTTTAGACCCTATCACGCCTGCGAAATGTCTGAGAAGAATTTGCCCCTTGTCATGATGATTATATGCATAACCTCCCTCTTCGATTGTAAACCTGGGGACATAGTGCTTCCGCTGCCTGGCCGAAGCCTTGATATGAAAGAAACGCGTCGTGGCGTCACCTCCCTTCAACCATATCGCCCTTGATGCCCGTCTTCGACGCGCTCGCTCGACTGCAGCAAGGCCGAGCACTCTCGCCTTTAGGTCCTTCCTTAACCGGTGTTCCTCTGTTGTGAGCAGCCTGCAGTTTTGAGCACCATTAAGTCGAAGGATAGCTTCGTTTGCCATCTGCATTTGGACCTCAACCTGTTCAAAAAGTGTTTGAACTTCATTTAGACAGTTTTACCTGCGTGTTACACACCTTCTGGTGGAGTCTCGTGATCGACAAGATTCCAGGCACGGGCGCCCCCCAAGCAGACTTGACCGTGTCGAGGAAGCCCGGCACTCTCTGCCAAAATGTCTAGTAGGGGATGAACGGAGTGATTACCAGCAGGATCATCTTTAGATCTACAACACTCGATCATGACACTCTTGCTGTCCAAAGGGCTACTAATTGCTTATACTAAGAGGAACAAGATGGGATCCAAGAAAACACCCAAAACAATTCTGGAACCAGGTGCGGTTCAGAACTTCTTGCTTACTTGGTTATTTATGTTGTTATATTCAATCATATTTTATCCTTTTCATGAAAAATATAAAGCCATGAACAAATTGTTCTATAATATGATAGATATTTATCAGATTGGTCATATCTAGTCATTTCCTTTCTCTTGACGACTATTCTTCTGCCAAGTACATATACATTCTGAAATGTGAGAATCTTGCTGATCTTCTCACACTTAGTTTTTTTTAGATAATGGAAGAAAAAAACATCCAGCCTTCCCCTCAATAATGAGGTTATGGTCCTGTACAAGTAAAATTCCTTTCAACACGCAGGAGGAAGGAAATGCAGAAAATAAAGTTACAGTTCCATGGATGTAATTCCACACACAGGTGGAGGTTTATTAATACTCAATCCTATTAATAAAACGCCAACCATTATTAAAGAAAATATGCATTACGACAGACTCCAAAACTTGAGACGCCTCCGACAGTCACTTTATGTGCTCCTCAGACCTTTTCAAGGGTGTCCATGTTTGACACCAGTAGGTTCCCTGAATGACCACCTGCATATAATTTTTCATCGGACATTTGTCAAAAACGGTATCATTCTTGTAAATCCATAGTGCCCAAAAAACAGTTGCACATGCAACCAGGATAACTTTCTTAACTTGGATCTTAAATATGGATAACCAGGAACCAAAGAAGTTAGACATAGAGGAGGGTGCAGTAATATTAGAAGCTATTTCGACAGATCTCTAAATGTATTTTGCATAGTGACACTCAAAGAATAAATGTTGAATATTATCATCCTTTGAGCAGAAGACACAATTTTTTATCCCCATTCCAATTCCTTCTTAGTAAATTGTCTTTAGCTAGAACCACTCCCTTTCTTAAATACCATAGAAACACTTTGGTTTTCAACGGGATGTGTGCACGCCATAGTAGCCCATCATATCGAATATTGTCACTGATTATAGTCATTTTTTGTACATGGACTGCACTGTAAACATTCTGTTTTGAGTTAAAGCCCATTTGAACACATATTCTCCTTGGTTTAACACCATGTGCGTGATTTCTAAGACCAACCTGTTCCAGTTGAGTAAATTTTCACCCGACAACCCACACATGAATGCTATATTCAGCGGAGCTGAACTGAAGACCGAGGCCACTGCATCATGCTTTCTATGTACTATATTGTACAAAGCAGGATAGCGCCATTTTATCGTCGAGTTTTCAACCCATCTATCCTCCCAAAATCTAGTATTCTTTCCACTATTAATCAAGAAGTACCCTAGGCTTAGAAACTTCTCCTTTACAGTCATCAAACTTGCCCAAAGATGTGAGTCCCCAACTTTCTTTTTTACTTGCCCTACTGTTTTATTCCCCAAGTATTTCCTTCTTAGAAGATTCTGCCATACACCATTTTCGCTGATCATCTTAAATAACCACTTACTCAATAAAATATGGTTCTGAACCGCAATATTCAGTATACCCATTTCACCACACTCTTTCAATTGATAGAGTATGTTCCGCTTTGCCAGTCTGTATTTTTCTTGTGATCGCTCCCTTGCCAAAAAAATCTCTATCTGTAATAATCTAGTTTCTCAAGAACACCTTTATGAATCTCGAAAAACGATAACATGAACATAGCCAGACGCGTAAGCACCGAATTGATTAATACCAGACGCCCTCCAACTGAAAAATGTTTTCCTTTCCAGCTACAAAGTTTTTTTCTCAAATGTTTCCTATACCATTGTCCAATCATTATTATTTAATTTCCAGTAATGTATGGGGATGCCTAAATATTTGTACGAGTATGAACCCACTTTACACCCGAACAAACGCGAGTACCGTTGCTCATACTGTTTCGCTTCCCCAAAACATAGTATTTCACTCTTATTAAAATTGATTTTCAGACCCGATAACTCCTCAAAGGCGCACAAGAGCAATTTTAAATTTGCTTCTCTCTCTCTCTAGACTATGATCAACAAAAATAATAGTGTCGTCCGCATATTGTAGCGTTGATAGACCGTCATCAACCAAGTGTTACACCAGACCCCTAATAAGTCCTGAACTTTTCGCACAGTTTATTAAAGTCGATAGCATGTCTGCCACTATATTAAAAAGAATACATGACAGCGGATCGCCCTGCCTCAATCCCGTTTTTGTAATAAAATTCTCTCCTATTTGGCCATTGATTTTAATTCCAACATGTCCCCCTTGAATATATGCATCTATCCATTCTCACCAGCAATGTAAAAAATGTTTCATTAACCGAGTTTGTTTCACAAAAGACCACCTCACCTTATCGTATGCATTCTCAAAATCTATCTTAAAAATCACACCACTTTGTTTTGACTTGTGAAATTCTTGAATAGTTTCATGCAAGATTATTACCCCTTCCATAGTGTTCCTCTCAGGTGTGAACGCAATTTGCATCGGTCTAATCACCTTTGGAGCATAGACATCGTTCTGTTTGTCGCAACTTTTGTAAAGACCTTAAAACTCAAATTCAATAGACAGATAGGTCTATATTGTTGTTTGGTATTGGTCTGTACACTTTTTGGTAGCAATATGATCGTACCATAATTCAGTCGAAACAAAGGTAATCTTCCTGCATGAAACTCTCTAAACAGGTCCATTAGATCGTCCTGAATCATGTCCCAAAAAGTCTGGTAAAACTCAGCTGGGAACCCATCAGGACCGGGGCCTTATTGTGCTCCATCTCGAATACTGCCTTTTTAACTTCCTCCATTGTAAACTCCTCCATTAGAATATCATTTTCAATATGTGATACTTGGTTTATATCATCTCTATAATTTGGGTCCATCTGGAAGAAAGATTCATCAGGCAGCCTGTCGGTACCCTCTGTACCGGATACCCCTTGGGATTGCAAAGATCATAAGGAAACTCCATCTACCAAATTCGAAGACCTCCGAAGGCCCCACATGTCAGGCGTAACCGGACCTGCTCCCCTAACATGGTTAGTCCCAGGGCCGCCACGTGTACCACAATACCGGAGCTATCACCCACACATGGAAGCTCCGGTCGGAGTACCAGTATAGCACCCCCGGACCTAACCCCAGACAGAGGGAAGCTCCAGTACTAACACGTGTCCAATAGCACCGGACCTACCCGTCCACGACGGTAAGCTCCGGAGCTGCCGCGTGGCAAACGCCGGACCTTCAACTTCAACGGCTCCGGACCCCCCAACGGCTCCGGACCTTCAAGGAGCAATCAAAGACTTCAAGACCCGATTAAGTGTCATTAATACCATGTTAATGACACACAATCGGATGGCCCTTAATACTGGTAACAGCACTGTTAAGGCCCATTACTAGGCTATTAAGGGTAATTAACCTCATTAATTGTGTATCAAATATGTGTAACCGCCGGGGCCACCTGTCGGGCCAGGCTAACAATGTAACGACCAGTCCTTGTACTATAAAAGGACTAGTCGACGATACACAAAGGACGGTTCCATACCACGACTGAACTCCCTGAGCTAGTTGTGCTTCTTCTTCTGGAGCTTCTTCTAGACTCACATGCTTAATACATCACCAACACACCCCGTGGAGTAGGGTATTACGCTCAGGCGGCCCGAACCACGTAAATCCTTGTGTACACTTGTCTTTCACCTTCTTGAATCTCTGCGCGCCCTTCACCGAACTATAACTCCTCGATCTACCAAAGGTGGTGTCGGGAGATCTGCTAGATCCAAACACCGAAAGTTGGCGCGCCAGGTAGGGGGACGCCGAGATTTCGAGTATGGTGAACTCAACTGTTGGATCATCCAACTGCAATCCTGCTGTTCAACCCGCTGGAGGCAATCCCTCCAACATGCAGCAACCAGCAGGTGCTGTGGCTCCAGCAGGAGTCATGCCTCCACCGGCACCACCTGCACCAGCACGTCAAGATGAGCAGCGGGACGATGCATCAGCGTCGGTCACTGCATCAGCGAACAACAACAACCCTGAACACGCGCTTCATGTAGCGCGTGCTCTCCTCCAACGTCCACCACCTCCAGGTGCATCCCAGGGTGCAATGGAGCAGTGGAGGGTTGATGTGGAACATCTGGTTGCAGCAGCAGCCGACCGCATTAGCAACCAAGGTCCTCCTCCTTCGGGGCGGGCCCCATCGCAGCGCTGGATCGTGTTTGGCAGACTTGGTCCGTATGCTTCCCAGAATAGGAGGCGTGCTGCGTCACAACAAGTTACGTCGCTACCATCTGGGGCGCAACGTACTCATACGGTGACCAGGCTTTCAACTCATGACCTCAGGGCGGAGCATGATCGCCGTTACCGTCAACAGGATGATCGTGTCCATATCGAGCGTGCTCGCGAAAGGCGAGAGGCTCGAGACAGTCTTGCTCCCGAGGGAGTAGGAGGAGGTTGTTCTGCACTGGCCATGCATCTACGCATGGTCATATGGCCACAAAAGTTCCGGCCTCACTTGCTGGAGAAATTTGACGGGACTATTAGTCCCGCCGAGTTTATCCAAATTTACACCACCACAATCCTTGCGGCCGGAGGTAATGAGGTCGTAATGGCCAACTACTTCCCAGTGGCTTTGACTGGGACTGCCAGGTCCTGGTTCATGAGCCTTCCTCACAACTCTATCAATAGTTGGGAAGAATTGTGCCAACAGTTCACCGCCAATTTCGGGAGTTCATACACCCGACCAGGCACCGAACTGGACCTTTTTGCAGTTGTGCAGAAGGGGGGGAGAATCCCTGCGCTCATTCATCCAGAGGTTCTCCTAGGTACGAAACACCATTCCTTCTATCTCTAGCGCTTCTGTTATCGTGGCATTTAGACAGGACGTACAGGATAAGAAGATGCTGGAGAAGTTGGTTGTCAAGGAGATCACCAGTGTCACGGAGCTCTTCAGCTTGGCAGACAAGTGTGCCAAAGCTGCGGAGGGCCGTGAGATGCACTCCAAAACACCTCCGGAGGATGGCAAAAAAAATCCTACAAAGGCGAAGCCACTACCTCTGGAAGTGGCAAAAAGAAGAAAAAGTCCAACGACAAGAAGAAGTCGTCGGTCGACACATCTAATGCTGCAGCTGCTGTAGCTCCGGGTGGCCGAGGGCCTCGCCCCAAGAAACGACCTCGGTCGTCCTCTGAAGACGGTGGCAACTCCAAAATGTGGTGTCCTATCCACAAGTCTAACGGCCACAACTTGGAGGACTGCCCGGAGGTCCAAAACCTTGTCGAGCGCTACCACAAGCGTCGGGAAGAAGTTCCTTTCTGTCAGAGGGAAGGAAAACAGAAACTCAATGAAGCTCTGGCTGAAGAGGAGTTAGGCTTCGAGGACCCTAAAAAGGTCCTGAAGGCTGTTTACACCTCCGTCAACGACGACTCCGATGTCTCCGATAATGAGCATCGGAAGACCATGAACATCATCTTTGATGGTTCGTGGGACATCACCTCCCGTCGTGTCCTCAAGACCATGTGGCAAGACATGGCTTCAGTAGCTCCTACAGCCAGGGCAGAGTCTCATCGAAAGTGGATGGACACCACCATCACTTTTGATGCTTCGGACCGCCCTCGGAACATGATCGAAGCTGGCCAGCTACCTTTGATGGTATCACCTACCATCAATGACATTCAACTCCACCATGTAATGGTGGACGGAGGTTCGGGGCTGAACCTCATAAGTTTCAAAGCTTTCGTCAAGCTTCAGCTCCGACCTTCGGACCTTCACCCCTCCTGACCTTTCTCCAGAGTAGGTCCGGGGTCCATAACACCACTCGGTGCCATTACTCTCCCCGTGACCTTCGGGATCGGGAGAATTATCGCACTGAGAAGTTGATCTTTGACGTCGCTCAGATCAACTTGCCTTTTAACGCCATTCTGGGCAGGCCCGCCTTGTACAAATTCATGGCCGCTGCTCATTATGGCTACCTGGTGTTGAAGATGCCAACACCAGCTGGCGTTCTCCGGATCCGCGGAGACCATACTGCTGGAGTGACTGCTCTAGAGGAACTCCATGCGCTTGCTACAGCGCAGGAGGAAGAATCCAGGCAGGAGCAAGCTCCGAAACCCCCGAACATTCGTCAATGAGGCTCAACCTCTGCACCTCGCGTGCAACCAAGCGGCGACACCGAAATCCCCGTCAAAGTCGTCCAAATCAGTTCCGATGCCGCTCAGACCACCCGTATATCGTGAGGTCTGAATGACAAATAGGAACTCGCGCTCATCACTTTCCTCCGGGTTAATGTTGACGTGTTTACCTGGCAACCGTCACAAATGCCTGGGATCCCTAGGGAAGTGATCGAGCATAATTTGAAGATCTATCCCGATGCTCGGCCCGTACATCAGAAGCCTCGGAAGCAATCCATAGAGCGACATAACTTCATACGACAAGAAGTGAAGAAGTTGCTCGAAGCTGGATTCATCCGAGAAGTCTTCCATCCAAAATGGCTGGCAAACCCAATCATTGTACCCAAGGCCGGCGGGAAGCTTCGGATGTGTATCGACTACACAACACTAACTAAAGCATGCCCAAAAGGTCCATTCCCACTACCTAGAATAGATCATATAGTGGATTCTACCTCCGGGTGTGAATTACTGTGTTTCCTAGACGCATATTCTGAGTACCATCAAATCAGAATGTCTAGGGAAGATGAAGAACATACTTCTTTTATCACATTAGATGGATTGTATTGTTATACTGCCATGCCATTTGGTCTCAAGAATGCAGCTTCAACATTTGTACGAGCTATGTACAAAACCTGTGGAGAGCTCATCAGAGACGTAGTAGAAGTGTATGTTGATGACGTCGTCGTCAAGATCAAGGACAAGGAGTCACTCCTTGACACCTTGCAAGCTTTCCTCGACAAGCTGCGGGTCACCCGCACGAAGCTAAACCCAGAAAAGTGCGTCTTTGGGGTTAGCTCCTGAAAGCTTCTCGGTTTCCTGGTAAACCACTAGGGCATAGAGGCAAATCCGGCGAAGATTAAAGCCATAGAAGAGATGCGACCACCAGCCCGCATCAAAGATGTCCAGAAACTGACTAGATGTCTAGCCGCCCTCAGCCTGTTCCTCTCAAGACTGGCGGAACGGGCGCTACCCTTCTTCAAGCTATTGAGGAAGTCCGGACCATTTCAATGGTCTGAAGAAGTAGAAAAGGCATTCCAGGAGCTAAAGTAGCTCCTCACCACTCTACCAACCTTGGTAGCTCTGAACCCTGGTGAGCCTTTACTGCTTTACATTTCAGCAACCGACGAGGTTGTCAGCATGGTCCTGGTTGCGGAGAGACCAGAACCAGCACAAGCTCAGGAATCCAGGCCCCTCCGGGAGGGTCCGGAGGTTCCTGAAGGTGAGTCTGGGTCCCAGGACCCAGACTTGGATCAATAGGGAGTTATTTCGGAAGATCTGGACCCCTCCGGGAGGGTCCGGGTCGCTCCAATAGAAGCTTCGGGTTCCTCCAGCAAGGACCCGGAGGTCCCCGAAGCAGGTCCGGACCCCTCCGGGAGGGTCTAGGTCGATGTGGAGGAAGCTCTGGGCCCCTCCGGGAGAGTCCGGACAGTCCAACGCCTAGTATACTTCATCAGCGAAGTACTACATGATGCCAAGACTCGATACCTGGAGGTGCACAAGCTGCTCTACGCAATTCTCATCGCCTCCAGGAAGCTTTGCCATTACTTCCAAGCTCACAAGATCTCAGTGGTGACATCTTACCCACTGCGTGCAATCTTGCATAATCCCAACTCTACTGGGAACATTGCAAAGTGGGCAGCGGAATTGGCCGAATTTGATCTAGAATTCGTCCCAAGACAAGCTATCAAGAGTCAGCACTGGCGGACTTTGTGACGGAATGGACCCCCTCTCCATAAAACCCAGGGGGCCCTAGTGAGCAGAAGCCGGAACTCAAGGCTTCGGTCTTCACCGAGCCTCACTGGACCCTCTACTTCGACGGCTCCACATGGTCCACCTTGACTTCAAGGCGACCAACAACATGGCGGAGTATGAAGCACTCATTTATAGACTAAAGGTGGCACTATCATATGGTGTCAAGCAGTTGTTGGTCAAGGGAGATTCGCAACTCATCATTAAACAGGTGAAGGGTGAATGTTCCTGTAACAATCCTCAACTAGCAACTTATCTCCTTGAAGTCCAGAGGCTTCAGAAGGAATTCAAAGTCCTGGATCTCCACCATGTCCAACGTGTCCATAATGCTGAAGCTGACGAACTCTCGACGAAAACATCAACCGGAGCTCCAGCTCCTGACGGAACCTTCGTCTGGAGGTTGTCAAAACCCACAGCTCATCCTGCCGAACTGAGCAAAGGGGGCGAGACCAGCATCCCGAAGCTGGCGGTTCCGACGGCCCTATTACCATGGCAGCCATCAAGGGTTGTAGGTGCTGCCGGAAGCTCCGAGCAACCCAACACGTAAGACTCAAATGCTCAAGCAAGCTCCGATGCATGGATCTCGGAGATCTGGAGCTACTTGAAAGACAATATCCTTCCTGACGATGATGTATCTGTTGACCGGATAGTCAGATTGGCTAAAAGATACACGCTGGTAGAAGGGGATCTCTACCGGCATGGTGCCAACAACGTCCTAATGCGGTGCATCACAAGGGAAGAAGGCTGCGAGCTCCTCGCAGAAATCCATGGAGGCGAGTGTGGGAACCACACGTCTTCCCGCACGCTGGTCGGTAAAGCCTTCCGGCATGGCTTTTACTGGCCTATAGCGCTCCAGCATGCAACTGAGCTGGTGAAGAAATGCAAAGCGTGTCAGTTCATGCAAAGCAAATTCACACACCGACTCATCCTCTACAAATGATACCTCCTACATGGCCTTTCGCTGTGTGGGGGATGGACATCTTGGGACCTTTCCCAAGAGCCGTCGGAAGTTACAAGTTCTTGTATGTTGTCATTGACAAGTTCACCAAATGGCCGGAAGCAACTCCAGTTGTGACAATAAACAAGCAATCAGCTATCAACTTCTTGCAGTCCATCATATGCAGATTTGGAGTCCCAAACAAAATCATAACAGATAATGGGACCCAATTCACAAGCTCTGCTTTCCAAGGATACTGCGAAGACCTCGGCATCCAAGTCAGCTATGCCTCCATAGATCACCCGGCAAGCAATGGCCAAGCCGAGAGGACAAATGCAAAAATCCTGAAAGGACTCAAGACGCGCACATATGAGCGCCTGAAAAAACATGGAGCCAACTGGATTGAAGAGCTTCCATCCTCTCTATGAGCCAACAAGACAACTCCAAACCGGTCAACTGGAGAACACCCTTCTACCTGGTGTACGGAGCTGAAGCAGTCCTTCCTCCGAAAATCACCTTCGGGTCGCTCCGGGTCCAGACCTCTGACGAAGCCACGCAGGACCAGCTCCGACGTGAAGACCTTGACCTCCTTGAAGAGGGAAGGTACTGAGCAGCTGTTCGGAATGCCCGATATCGCCAAGCTCTTCGGTGCTATCACCAACGGCATGTTCACAGCCGACAGCTCGAGGAAGGCGATCTGGTGCTACGGAGAATACAATCCACAGAAGGGTTAAACAAAATCTCCCCAGCTGGGAAGGACCCTTCCGAGTGATCAAAGTATCCCGTCTCGGATGCGTTCGCTTGGCAACTGAGGATGGGACACCTCTCCCAAATCCTTGGAACATTGAGCACCACCGTAAGTTCTACGCTTAGTATCACGGAGGTGAGTCTATAATTACATGTGGTGTATGTTATAGAGTCATTGTACAGAGTCGGATAGCTCCTCCAGGAGGGCAGCTGGACCTACCCTGCTAGGTCTGCAACGTCCATGCAACACTTGTCACAGTCTCAGAATTAAAAGTGTAGCTAGCTACCTTGGGTCAAACGAGAAACAAACCACACTTAGTCTGGTTCCGTACTCTAAGATTGTACTTGTTTCCCTTGTACTCCGGACTTATAATGAAAGACATCATTATGTGAAAACAGACTCCACATGCATTTACTTTGTACAGGCTCAATATTTTTTATTTTTCTCTTTCTTGTCTATAACAAAGTTGTGTAGTTCTTAAGAAACTTTAGCTCGACCAATTCATGTACAATTCGAGTTGCATTGTCCATCCTTCCGGGTTCAAACATTGTTGATGGCCTACTTGTCTGAATACCGCCATGCCAATCTAGGGCCGGAGTGTGCTATCGACTTAGCTTGGTCATGCACCCTAAGTACGCCACTCTACCTACACCCCGGCAGGCCGAAGTAAGGCAAGTCCAGAAACAATCGGACCTGAAGGAAGCAAGACGGTTCTCTTGATTGTATTTAGGATTGGGTTCGACCTAAAACTTTCCCAAGAACAATAAGCCGCAATGAAGTTATAGATAGGAAACGGATTTTACTGTTTTTCTTGACTTCAATGTGCAGAAAAAATAAACATTTCATGACAATGGTGAATGGAGCCGGAGCCACCAAGCTCCGACACCCCAGAGGGCTAACTGTTGATGCTTTACGCGTTGATGGAGACTACTGCTGGAGCTACTAAGCTCCAGCGATGGTCAATGCCGGAGCCACTAAGCTCCGACAACCTCAAGGGGGCCTACACTATCGAAGACTTCAGACCTACACTCTACAAGTTCGAAGCACGCAAGTCTTCAACAACTGGTACAGCCTCTTGGTATATGTTCACAATCAAATTGTGTACATCTACCAGGGGGCCAAGCGAGACAAAGGTGTTGAAGACAAAAAATGAAATTCGAATTCTCAAAATTTGGATTTCATTCATCTGGAGACAAGAGATTACAAAATTGGAGAAGAAGAAGAGAGAATACAAGCGGGAGCTATAGGGAGACGGTCCTAGACCCAATGGAAGAACTGGGCGACCTTCTGGGCCACCTCCGACACGTTGGCTCGGGCGGCTTCACCCTCTCCTTCGATGGGACCCTCAAGCACTGGTGTAAGGATCGAATGCCCAAGAGGGGGGGGGGGTGAATTGAGCTTCTTTTCAAAAATCTAAACAATAAAACTTAATTCCTAAAAGCCCAATTCCCTACGCAAACTATCTATGCATTGAAGTAAATAGCGACTTCGTGGAATATAAAATGCATAAATATAAGGGAGAGGAAGAGGATGCAAACTCCCGAGGAGACACGAGGATTTATCCCGTGGTTCGGCAAGATCGTCAAGATCTTCCTACCTCCACGTTTTGGCACCCACCAAAGGGTTTAGCCACACCCAAATCACCGAGACGAGGGATCTCCACTATTCTTCTCCGTTTGCCAACCTTGGCAAGGTGGAGCTCAAGCCTTGTACAACTTCGACCCTCCGGTCTTCCACAAACGCCTTGGCAAGCTCCGGAAGTCTCTCACAGTTACAAACACCAAGGGGCACTCACTTGAGGCTCTCACTACCCTAGAGATTCCACTCACCCAGAGTGGAGGCACACAAGCTCTCTCTCCAGCTAGTTCTAGCCTATCTCTTGGTGTGTATGTGGTCGAAATGATGTAGAAGTGATGGCTCTTGGTCTTGAACGCTTGTGGATGTGTAGAGAATGTTTTGTGATCAAGACTTGTCGAAATGACAGGTTTAGGGGGTATTTATAGCCAGCCTCAACGAAATAGCTGTTGGAAAAGTAGGCTGACAGAACTTTTCCGCGAACATTGGATGATCCGATGTCTCCCCTTTAGTTATCATTGGTCAAGTTTACTTTAGCTGACGTCATTGTGTCAGATATGACCGTTGTTAGACCGATGTTGCACTTGTCTTCTCATCGGATGATCCGGTGGCTCTTCCTCCAGACTTGACTCAAACTTGATGCTTACTGGAGTGATTGACCGATGTGTGTATTTTTGTACATCGGATGATCCGGTGCTACACTTGGTCCAAGGATATTGCAAACTGTACTGATGGACCGATGTAGCCTAGCCCTTAACATCGGATGATCCGGTGAGTGCTTTGTTCTGAGGTCTTCTTCTTCTGCTGAACCAACTCGACCGATGTGTTGTTCTGAGAAATCATCGGTTGATCCGGTGAGTTGATTTTGTTTGCTTCGAGTTGTTTCTAAGTGATTCTTTTGTGTCTTGCTTGATTGACCTCTTAGACTTTTGTTGGAAATGTACTTCTGATGGTTGTCAAGCATTAAGTGTCATCAATTGTGGTTGAATGACTTTGACATAAGAGCTTTCACTTCTTGTCTTCATATCATTGATTTGATCTCATAAAGTGATTGTATATGGGTCTCCAATGACATATAGATTTCATTTGATTGAGTGATTATGGGGACCTTGCATTCACAAATTCATTAGTAAAATCCAATGGTTGTCATTAATCACTGAAACCGTACCTCATGGGGGCCTAGATGCTTTCAATCTCCCCCTTTTTGGTGATTGATGACAACACAACAATTTAAAGCACAATAGTAATGAATTTGATAGTACAAAGATTAAGAGGATATGCAATGAATACAAGATTATTACACTTAAAATTTGAAAGCTCAATCAAAGAATAACTCAAGTGAATAAGTGATCATAAGATAGGCACCAAATAAGCTCAATCGATTAATAACTTATGAGTACTCAATAAACACCAAATGAGTAGCAAAAGTATCGAATTACAAAAGATGATAAGGTAAACTCCCCCTAAGGCTAGGACACTCCCCCTGAGACTGAGCTATCCTCCCCCTGACTCCCCTAACTCTTCTCCCCCTTTGGCATCAAGACACCAAAAAGGGATCCGAGTGCCTAAGGACCCTGAGTACTAGGCGCGATGACGAACTGGTCACCGTCGCTGTCGTCGGAGCTGCTGCATGGAGTAGAGGTGGAAGGAGCTGTCAGAGCCGTAGGAGCCGTCGTCGGTGCCTGCTGGGTAGGAGCTGCTGGAATAGGGGCACTCACGACGGACGCTGGCGTGTGCTGGAACAGTGTCGTGGCCGGCAGTGGAGAGTGAATCGGTGCGCCGGGAGCCAGCAGTGGAGACATGCTGATCGAAGGGATCGGCGTGGTCGGCACCGGAGCGGCAGCTGGAGCAAGGACAGGTGGAGGTGGAGCAACTCCTGGCAGCTGCGACGGGAGGGCAATCCCGGTCTGGGTGTAGAGGTTGGTGATCAACCCCACGATGCCCATCATCGCCTGCTACGTCTGCTGCTGCTGGTCGAGGGAGCGCTGGTGCATCTGGTCGATCAGCCCAGTCAGCCAGTCAGTGTCCTCTCGCCTCTCACGGGCGATCTGGCGCTGCATCTCCTACTGCTGCTGCTGGAGCTCCAGAAGTCGTGCGGCCTGCTCTGCTCGGACCTGCTCAGCTGCAAGCCAGTCCAAGCGCTGCTGCTCAACCATCTGCTGTAGGAGGGATGTGAGCTCGGACGGCTGAGAAACCTGTGCCTCTGAGACGGGAGGTGGAGTAGGGGGTGGCACTGTAGAGCCTCTAGCCTCCGTGTCGTGCTACCTGGGTGAGGGAGGAGGTGGGAAGTACTCCTCAACACTATCATCTGTGTCGCTCTCGGACCATATATGCTGTAGGTCCTCACCCTGTGCCTCTGCCTCAGCCATCCTCTCATCCTCCTTCTCCAGATCCGACCAGTCCTCCTCAGATAGATGAGCCCTGACCTGACGTTCGACTGGACGGCCAAGGCGGCGGTCTCCAGGAGCTGGGGCACGGTAGTGACCGAACCGTGTGACACTCTCATCAGTGAGACGGTCATGCACGGTGGACTCCTCAGGGACCATCATGGAGAGTAGGTAGCTGATCCAGTGTCCATACACGAGCTGCCTCATCATGCCCACTCCGTCAGTGATCACATCATCCATCTCGCATATGAGGACGTCCACAATATCAAACTCCATCCCGTTCATGATGTAGAACAGGAGGGTCTGCTGCAGGCTGGTGAACCCCTCTAAGTATCCTGATCTCAGCAAGAGCGTGCGGCGCAAGGCGAGGTGCACTGTGCGCGCAGCTGGAGTCAGCAATGCCGGTACCCTCGGCTGGTCTGGAGAGAAGGTTGGGCCAAACAAGGAGCGAATCTCCTCCAGTGGTGGTGCCACTCCTCCAGTGAGCGGCCTCCGCGATGGGTCTGCCTGACCATACACTCTCTCATGCACGCAAGTGTCGTGCAGGTCCACTCCTAGCAGCTGTGCTAGTGTATGTCTCGTCAGGTGATGGTGCTGTCCCATGAACATGAAGTCAATCGACCTGCGGCCCTCAGAGACGTAGAGGGTAGCGTAGAACACGCGGACCCAATCTTCCACATAAGCACTCCTCTCATAGGACATCAACTGAACCAGCCCTCTGTACCTCTCAAAGTAAGGGTGTATCTCTGTCTCTGCAGCCAGGGCGAGCTAATCCGAGTCCAGAAAGTTGTGCTGGAATAACTTGTTGCCTCGGCATCTATAGGTCTCATAGAGCGACGCCTATGTCACAGTCCAGAAGCGATTGTCCACAAGATCCTCTCTGGTCTGCGGGTACCACTCCTCAAGCAACACACTCCATTTGAGTCTTCGGAGTTGCTTGGCCTTCATCTTCCAGTAATCTGTCAAACGGACACCTTCACCGACACGGATGGTGGTGTCCATCTCGTAGATGGCTCTCTGGGCCTCCCTGTCCTCACGACGATCGGCAGACGTCGGTCTCGGACGTGGTGCTGCCGCGGGATGCCCCCCACGGGTCCGGGCTGAGCGCCGGCGGACGAGGGGCACTTCCGGCTCTTCTTCGGCCTCGGACTCATCGATCACTGGAGGCTGCCTCGGACGAGCCTCGCAGATCCTCAAAGATCCTCCTCGGCCACGCTCTCGCTCCTCGGCGGCGCGAGCGGCCATCAATGCCTTCTTCTCCTCCTTCGAGAGCTTCTGCTTCTTTGCGGCCGGCTCCGCAATGGCCTTGCCCTTGTTCTTCTTGTCGCGAGCCATTGCGATGAGGTGCGACGATGTCAAGCGCGCGGAACACGACGATCGACGCGGCCAGAAACCCTAACGGCAAAGAGACACGACCATTTGGGGGGAGGCACCACGGTGATGGTGGAGAGGGTGGTGATGTGGCTGCTGGCGGCGTCCGCGGTGGTGCACGGGCGGCTGCGGTGGAGAGCGGCGGCGGCGCTAGAGGATGCGGCGGCGGAGGTGCTGCGGATGGCGGCGGCAGCGCGGCTGCTGTGGTGCGGCGGCGGCGGGAGGCAGCGGCGGCGGCCGGAGGGCGGCAGCGGCGGCCGGAGATGGCGGCGGTGACCGAAGGGCAGCGGCGGCGCAGGGCGAGCGAGACGGTGGCGGTGGAAAGGTGAGGTGCGGGCGACGGGATCGGGAGAGAAAAGAGAGGAGGCGAACGGCCGTTTAAATTGTGGGTCCCAAACCCTAGCCAAAAATTTAACACCGGATGGATAGATGTTGAACGTTAGAACCATCGGTCGAATGGCACAGTATGGGTATTCAAAAAGGTGTCGTTGACATCGGATAGACCGACGTGCAAAGAAATTGCATCGGTCAAATGTCACAGTAAGGGTATTGAAAAAGGTACCGTTGACACCGGATGGTCCGACGTGGAAGGGAATATCATCGGTGGAATTCATCACAGTTCCAGAATTGTGAACACCGGATGGACAGATGTTTTTCCAAATGAACGCGTCGGTTGATTTTTGTTGCTGACTGGTCTGACTCTTGGCTTTTGAACACCAACTGATCCGATGATGGTCTGACCTAAGCATCGGATAATCCGATGACTACTAAACAGCAACATCCCATATATGTCCTTTGACCAAACAAACAAACAATGAGAAACACATGTCTTAGGACTTTTTGGGCAACCCCTTACCCCTCAAAAATACTAATATGCCAATAACTTGGCTAGGCCTTAAAGCAAAAGGAACACCGAGAAAAATAGGAGGAAATTATCCAAATAAAATGTAAGGCCCATGCTTTGTGAGGTAGAGTATGAAGACTTCTATCTCTTTAGAGCATGTTCCTCTAGGCATTAACGCACCTAACATTTTGTTCTTTCCACCTTATATGAGTTGAGATATTGCATTTCAAACAAGTCTCTTTCTCATGAGGTGGGTTCCCCTTTGTGACAATCTACCGTATGCAATGCCAAACAATTTTATAGTGCAAGAAATTACAAGTCTATATGGCAGGCATCATGCAAGGCATAAAATAAATCTATCTTGCCAAAATTGAACCTTTCAAAGGCTTCTTCAGGGAGAGCCACTCTCCAAACCTTGGGGAAACCCAAAAGAACCTTCATCCCAAGCTAACCCTTGATCACCCCTATCCTTTGAGAGTTAGGCAAGACCTATATGAAGTGCATTCTTACACGACGTTTGACGCATCTAGCACATTTAATTCACTTCTTAGCCTAGAAAAAGTTTTCTCATCAAGTGGTTTAGTGAAGATATCTGCCAATTGTTCTTCAGACCTAACACCTCTCAAAGAGACGTCTCCCTTAGCTTCATGGTCCCTCAAGAAATGATTGCGAATATCAATGTGCTTAGTGCGGGAGTGTTGAACGGGGTTTTTAGCTATCTTAACCGCACTTTCATTGTCACAAAGGAGAGGCACACAACCAAGTTTAATACCAAAGTCCAAAAGGGTTTGTTTCATATAAAGAATTTGGGCACAACATGCACCGGCCGCTATATATTCCGCTTCCGCCGTGGACAAGGCGACAAAATTTTGCTTCTTGCTAGACCAAGATACTAGGGAACGCCCAAGCAGGTGGCACCCATCGGAGGTACTCTTGCGATCCACGCGGCATCCGGCAAAGTCCGAATCCGAGTATCCCAAGAGGTGGAATTTTGCACCTTTAGGGTACCACAAGCCCATACTAGGGGTATGCTTAAGATACCTAAGTATCCTAAAGACCGCCTTCCTATGCGATTCTTTAGGTGCCGTTTGAAAGCGAGCACACAAGCATACACTAAACATGATATCGGGCCTAGATGCGGTAAGATAAAGCAATGAACCAATTATAGAACAGTAGTTAGATTGATCAATAGGTTTATCGTCCTTATCCGCGTCGAGATGACAATTTGTTTCCATTGGAGTGCTTCTTGAGCTACAATCTTCCATCTCAAATTTCTTCAAGAGGTCCTTGGTATACTTCTCTTGATAGAAGAAAGTCCCCTCTTGAAGTTGCTTGATTTGAAATCCAAGGAAGAAGTTGAGCTCTCCAATCATTGACATCTCGAACTCCCTAGACATCATTTTGCCAAACTCATGGCTAAGAGCTTCATTAGTTGAACCAAAAATAATATCATCAACATAAATTTGACAAATAAACAAATCTCCGTTGATGTCTTTGGTGAAGAGCGTAGTGTCCACCCTCCCGATCTTGAATCCTTGCATTATATGGAAATCCCGTAGTCGTTCATACCACGCCCTATGTGCTTGCTTGAGCCCGTAGAGCGCCTTGTGCAACCTATACACATGATTAGGATTCCTCGGATCTTCAAACCCAGGAGGTTGTTCAACATAAACAAGCTCGTTAATGTAACCATTAAGAAAGGCACTTTTCACATCCATTTGATAAAGTCTAATATTATGATGTGAAGCAAAAGCAAGGAGTATACGGATGGCTTCTAGCCGGGCGACCGGGGCAAATGTCTCCCCAAAGTCTAGTCCTTCAACTTGCGAGAACCCCTTGGACACAAGTCTTGCCTTGTTGCGGACCACAACGTCATTCTCGTCTTGTTTGTTACGGTACACCCACTTTGTTCCGATGACGTTCTTGTTCTTGGGTCGCTCCTCCAACACCCAAACTTCATTGCGGATGAAGTTGTTGAGTTCTTCTTGCATGGCCATCACCCAATTTGGACCTTGGAGTGCTTCCTCAATATGAGTGGGTTCTACACATGAAACAAACGAGTAGTGCTCACAAAATGAAGCGAAATGGCGAGAACGTGTACTTACACCCCTTGACGGACTTCCAATGATTTGGTCCATCGGATGCGCCTTGGAGATGCGTCCATGCCTCATAAGTGGTTGTGAAGCACTTGGCGAAGGTGATGCGTGTTGCTCCTCTTGTGGTTGGACTTAATCATGGACTTCTTCTTCTTCTTGATGTTGTTGTGCTTGTGAGTCTTGAGTCGACAATGGATCATCCTTCTCTTCTTCGTCAACTTGAGGCGCCATGGAGGTGTTGTTGTTGGAACTTGAAGCTCCCCCTTGATCATGGCTCTCCTCAACTTCAGGCTTGATGTCTCCAATGGTCATGTTCTTCATGGCTTCTCGTAGAGGCTCATCATCTATTTCATCATGACCAAAACTCTCCTCTTGGGAGCCATTAGATTCATCCAACTCAACATCACAACTTTCCTCAACTAAACCGGAGGTTTGGTTGAATACTCGATATGCTTTTGAGTTTGATGCATAACCAAGGAATATGCCAACATCATATCTTCTTTCAAACTTACCAAGCCTTTTCTTGCGGTAGATGTAGCACTTGCATCCAAAGACTCGAAAGTAGGAGATGTTGGGCTTTCTCCCATTGAGAAGCTCGTACGGGGTCTTTTGAAGTAGTCGATGGAGATATACCCTATTTGCGTCATGGCACGCCGTGTTGATTGCTTCGGCCCAAAACTTCTTCGATGTGCCATAGTCATCAAGCATTGCTCTCGCAAGAGTGATGAGTGTCTTGTTCTTCCTTTCAACGACACCATTTTGTTGAGGAGTGTATGTGGCCGAAAACTCATGTTTTACGCCTTCACGGTCACACCACTCCCCAATGTTGTAGTTTTTGAATTCGGTGTCGTTGTCACTCCGGGCCTTGATGATGGGAAGTTGAAATTCCCTTTGAGCGCGGTTGGCGAAGGTCTTGAACACTTCCGGAGTTTCACTCTTGTCACCTAAAAATAAAGTCCAAGCATAGCGAGAGTAGTCATCAACTATAACAAGACAATAGAGGTTACCGCCAAGGCTTTGATATGTGGACGGTCCGAAGAGGTCCATGTGGAGTAGCTCAAGTGGCTTGAAGGTTGACACCATTGTCTTCATTGGGTGGTGTGAAGCAACTTGCTTCCCGGCTTGACAAGCGCTACAAAGCTTGTTCTTCTCAAATGTAACATCCTTCACGCCGGTCACCATCCCAAGCTTGAATGACTTCTTGAGTTTGCTCATCCCAATGTGCGCTATGCATCGGTGTCATAGCCATCCCAAACTTGTCTTAGTGAAAAGGCAAGTGGTCAAGCTAGCATTCTTGTTGGAGAAGTCTACTAGGTAGAGATGTCCATGCCGAAATCCTTTGAAGACTATGTCTTGGCTTGTTTCACTGCTCACAACAACATCATTTTTGCTAAATGTGCATGTTAGTCCAAGATCACATAGTTGTGCAATGAAAAGTAAATTAAAACTAAGTGACTTGACATACAAAACATTGGAAATGGATAAATCATTTGAAATAGCAATTTTACCTAACCCAATTACCTTTACCTTAGAGTTATCACCAAAGGTGACTTGTTCATGATTGCCGGGGTTTTCTATGTGGTGAACATACCATCATTGCCGGTCATATGTTGGGTGCACCTGCTATCGAGTACCCAATGCTTTCCTCTGGCTTTGTAGTTCAGCTACACACATGAATTCAATTTTTAAATTTAGGCACCCAAGCCAACTTAGGTCCTTGTATGTGTGATACAAGTGTCTTTGGGATCCAAAGTTGCTTGGGGAGCTTCCCCTTCATGTCCTTCATGTCCTTGCCAATGAACCTAGCCTTCACCTTGCCATCTACTTTACTCAAGAGATAATAACGATCATTGAAAGTAGATTTGTAATTAATGGGACACTTGAGAGAGGGTCGGTTAGCAAGAGGACACTTCCTTGTGTGGTGACAGGTGACCTCACAATGTTGGCAATAAGAACCAACTTCCTTGATGAAGCTTGTTCTAAGCTCCGGTGAGGGCACCTTTCCTTTGTTGGGCACCGGGAAGGATCCAAATCCTCTCTTGTTGAAAGCCTTTGCTTGTTGTAAGAGGATTTCCTTGTGTTTGACTTCCCCTTTTGAAAGTCCAGCCACACTAGTGCGGAGACTCTCAATTTCTTCCAACAAGTCCTTCTCCCTAGCATTTGCTTTCAAAGGCAAAGACTTGTTCAAGGCATTAGTGACATGAGAAGTAATGGATATCTTATCATTAAGAGTTTGCTTCTTTATATTTTTCAACTCTTGATCAAGCACGTCATGAGCAAGGTTAAGTGTTTGATGTTCTTGTACTAACTTGTTGTGCTCTTCCAAGAGTGTTTGGTGTGCTAAGTTAAGCTCATGATTATCTAACTTGATTCTAGCCTTTTCTTCCTCAATTTGCTTGACATGAGATTTGAGTGTGTCATGCTCTTTTAGTATGCTTTCATACTTGTCAAGCAAATCGAGGTTAGTACTCTCAAGTATAGCACGAGTTTCTTCAAGAGCTTTAACCTTACTCTTTTCCTCTTAATGATAGCATGATATTCATTTATTAAGAAAGTTAAATCATCGGGGGAAAGCTCATCATCACTAGAGTCGTCACATACCTTGGTGTTACCTTTTGCCATGAGGCACATGGGCGGTGGATGAAGAGGTGAGTCATCATTGTTGGCAATGGCGAGGCCGGCCAAACTTTCTTCTTCCACTTCACTCTCTTCATCACTTGTTTCTTCGTCGGTGACCCATTCATTTGCCTCACACATGAACACCTTCTGTGGGCCATTTCTCTTCTTTGGGAAGAGTTTTGCCTTCTTGCCCTTGTCATGTTTCCTCTTCCCAAAGGATCTTGGTTTGGGTTTGGCCTCTTCTTCATCATCTTCACTTTCTTCAAGCTTGCGATGCTTGCTCTTGTAGTTCTCTCTTCTTTTGTCCGGTTTTGGACAATCATAGGAGATGTGGCCTTGATCACCACAATTGTAGCAAGTCTTGTGATCATCTCTCCTTGGTAGAAACGCTTTCTTCTTGGGATCAAAGGTGTATCCCTTCTTGGTAATCTTGTAGTTCAAGCGTGAGAACTTTTTCATCATCAATACAAGCTCATCATCTTCATCTTCACTTGATGCTTGCTCTTCTTCACTTGAGCTAGGCTCAACCACCTTCTTCTTCTTGAGGCTTGTTTTCTTGGTGGAGGCCTTTAGAGCAATTGTTTTTGAAGATGATTGATCCATCATTCCAAACACACTCATCTCATGAGCGTGAATTTCTCCAATGAGCTCCGAAACTTCAATGTGGTCAAGAGACTCTTTTTGGAGTATGGAGTTGATGATGTTGTACTTTAGCTTGGGAAGGAGCATGAGGATCTTGCGGTTGATGAGTCCCTTGCCAAGAGAAGCAATGTCAAGAGCATTAATTTCTTCAATAAGTACATTCAAGCGAGAGAACATCTCATTAACATTTTCATGAGGTAGCATCTTAAATTCATCATATTTTGCTTTAAGCATGTGATATTTAAGTTCCTTCACACGAGAAGAACCCTCATGAATCAAACAAGCCCAAATTTCACATGCCTTTTCTTTGCTAGCAATGCTAGAAAAAACATCTTGACTAATGCACTCATAGATTGCATTCCAAGCTTTAGCATCCCATTTAATTTGATCACCAACATAGTTGTGTTCTCCAAACCCAGCGTGGGTCGCTTCCCATACTTCGGCAGCAATCACCTCTAGATAAGCGCGCATGCGTGCTTTCCAATAGGCAAAGTTCTTGCCCTCGAAGATAGGAACCGAACCCCCAACCTTGACCATTTTAGCTCTCTAGCGGTGAAGCTAGAATGATCCTATGAGCAACCTTGCTCTGATACCAATTGTAAGGATTGAATGCCCAAGAGGGGGGTGAATTGGGCTTCTTTTCAAAAATCTAAACAATAAAACTTAATTCCTAAAAGCCCAATTCCCTACGCAAACTATCTATGCATTGAAGTAAATAGCGACTTAATGGAATATAAATTGCATAAATATAAGGGAGAGGAAGAGGATGCAAACTCCCGAGGAGACACGAGGATTTATCCCGTGGTTCGGCAAGATCGTCAAGATCTTCCTACATCCACGTTGTGGCACCCACCAAAGGTTTTAGCCACACCCAAGTCACCGAGACGAGAGATCTCCACTATTCTTCTCCGTTTGCCAACCTTGGCAAGGTGGAGCTCAAGCCTTGTACAACTTCGACCCTCCGGGCTTCCACAAACGCCTTGGCAAGCTCCGGAAGTCTCTCACAGTTACAAACACCAAGGGGCACTCCCTTGAGGCTCTCACTACCCTAGAGATTCCACTCACCCAGAATGGAGACACACAAGCTCTCTCTCTAGCTAGTTCTAGCCTATCTCTTGGTGTGTATGTGGTCGAAATGATGTAGAAGTGATGGCTATTGGTCTTGAACACTTGTGGATGTGTAGAGAATATTTTGTGATCAAGACTTGTCGAAATGACAGGTTTAGGGGGTATTTATAGCCAGCCTCCACGAAATAGCCGTTGGAAAAGTAGGCTGACAGAACTTTTCTGCGAACATTGGATGATCCGATGTCTCCCCTTTAGTTATCATCGGTCAAGTTTACTTTAGCTGACGTCATTGTGTCAGATATGACCGTTGTTAGACCGATGTTGCACTTGTCTTCTCATCGGATGATCCGGTGGCTCTTCCTCCAGACTTGACTCAAACTTGATGCTTACTGGAGTGATTGACCGATGTGTGTATTTCTGTACATCGGATGATCCAGTGCTACACTTGGTCCAAGGATATTGCAAACTGTACTGATGGACCGATGTAGCCTAGCCCTTAACATCGGATGATCCGGTGAGTGCTTTGTTCTGAGGTCTTCTTCTTTTGTTGAACCAACTCGACCGATGTGTTGTTCTGAGAAATCATCGGTTGATCCGGTGAGTTGATTTTGTTTGCTTCGAGTTGTTTCTAAGTGATTCTTTTGTGTCTTACTTGATTGACCTCTTATACTTTTGTTGGAAATGTACTTCTGATGGTTGTCAAGCATTAAGTGTCATCAATTGTGGTTGAATGACTTTGACATAAGATCTTTCACTACTTGTCTTCATATCATTGATTTGATCTCATAAAGTGATTGTATATGGGTCTCTAATGACATATAGATTTCATTTGATTGAGTGATTGTGGGGACCTTGCATTCACAAATTCATTAGTAAAATCCAATGGTTGTCATTAATCACCGAGACCGTACCTCATGGGGGCCTAGATGCTTTCAACCGGGTCCAGAGGGAATTGAGGGTCTCGACTGGTGTAGCACGTCAACACAAACTCTGCGACGTTCTTCGCCAGGGACTGACCCTCCGTTTCCAATCGGTCCGCGATGACATCGCCCACCTTGGAGAGCTTGTTGCCTGCTGAACCCAGCGCCTCCAACGCCTGGTCCAGCTCCGGCTCCGGATCATCCGGACGCACGGGACTAAATCCCATTGGCGTCAGCGCGTCGTTGGCCTTGCCCAGGAAGTCCCAAAATTGTTGGGACTCCGCAGCCCTTGCACCGCGCATCTCCGCCAAGGATCTTTTGGTCGCCGCCAGCTCCAAGCTCTCCCGAGCGAGACGCTCCATCTCTTTGGCATTCTGCTGAATCGTTTCAGCAACTTGCCTTTCGAGCTTGCTGAGCTCTTCCTCCCGGAGGTGGATCTCATTCCGGTGGTTGACCAGATCTTTCTCCCGGCCTCGCACTTTCTTCTCCCGGGTGGCGATGACACTCTCCTGCTTGTAGAGTTCTTTCTGTCGCTCCCAGACCTTCTTCTCCTCCTCCTTGCAACGCTCCTCCAATTTTTTGGTGCGTTCTTTGAGGCTGTTGTCAGCCAGAGCTGTCTTTTGGATAAGCTCCTCCTCCCTCTTCACGAGGTTGTCCTGCAGCTCGAGGAATTTCTGCTCTTCATCTTCAAGCCGTCTCTCCCGAGCTTCAAGAGCCTCCCGGCGCTTGACAAGACTATCGTGGATGGCAGAGAGCCTTTCCTAGCGTTCATCAGCTGCGCTATTTGCAGGCTTGGCTTGATCATATATGGCCCGGGACTGGTTGTCGAGGGTCCGCGTCATGCTTTCCTCTCATCCAACAACTTACCCCAATACTCTAGGCGGACTTTCTCCCTTTTCACACACTCCTTGTCGTCAGCCAGCCTCGACTGTGCTAGCTTGGTCTCAAAATAGAGTTGGTTGCGCCACCTCCTAAGGGTTTGGCGCTCCTCCTCGAGGGCCTTGCTATCATGGTAGAAGGCCAGCTGCACTTCGCGAAGACTGGAGCAGGCGTTGTCGATATACAATGATAGGGGGATCGGGTATGGACCTGCTGGGGTCCTCTCCGCTAGCTCCAGCAGATCTTCAGTAAAAAAATTTGGGTCCCACTCTACGAGAGTGGTCCCCTGAGCTTCAACGGCACTAGGGCCATCCTCCAAGATAGCCTCGGCCGCCGTCGAGGAAGTACCTGCAGCCGAAGTTCCAACCTCCGGAATTGGTTCCGAATGCCCAGCCGCTAGGTCATCAACAACTGGTCCCTCCGGCGGGGGGCCAGCAGCTTCATCACGGCACTCTGGCTCAGCAGCGGAAACCTCTGGGATCACCGCATCCGGAGCGGGTGTTGAAGGTTCGGTCGGAGCAGAAGCTACTTCTGGCTCCGGCGCAGGCGCCTCCTCTGCCACTGGCTCAGGTGCTGGCGATTCTACCATCATGGGCTCCAGAGCTGGCGCTTCGACCACCAAAGGCTCAGGCGCCGACACCTCCGCAGCAACTGGCTCGGACGCCGGAACCTCTTCAACGGCTGGCTCCACAGCTGGAACTTCTGCAGCATCCGGCTCTGCCGCCGGGCTTCTTCAACAACCGGCTCAAGTGTCGGAGCTTCATCAACACCCAGCTCTACCACCAGGACCTCATCAACCACCGGCTCGACTGCCGGGGCTTCAACAACATCCAGCTCTAGGGCCGGAATCGCAGCTTCCTCCGGCTCTGCGGCCGGAGCGTCCAACGTCACAGCATCCAAGCCCGGAGCTTCAACCTCCGAGGCTGGCGTTGCTGGTACATCTTCAGTCCCGTGGTCCGGCGCTACCACGGGAGCTTCTGGGGATGAGTCGTCCAAAACCACGACAGCCGGCGCCGGGGCTGCCGCAGCCTCATCCACCTCTTGGGGCAGCGCTGGAATCGGAGCCGGAGCTTCAGCCTGCACAGCCTCAACCGCTGCTGCAGGGACCGGAGCTTCAGCCCTTTTCTTGGGCACGCTATGAATGAAGGACGAAGAGATTCAAAATACATTTAATAATAAAACAACTGACTGAGGTAAAAAATCAAAAATTACCTCGGAAGGCTTCCGCACCAGTTACCGCGGAACCTCTTCTCCGGATGCTCTGACTGGCCTCAGCTGCCACTGGCGTGGTAGTCCAGGAGGGCCCCCCGGAGCTTGCTGCTGCTGTCGGCATTGCTCTGGTCGAGGCCCCCTCGACCGGGAAGGACCTCCGGACCCGGAGCCCTCAGCTGGTCCTCGTACCGGAGTCACTTGGCCGGAGCTAGCACCCCAGGAAGATGCCGCAACTGGAGTAGATGCCGCCGTTGTAGACCTTCCCCTCCGGGGAGAAGGAGACGCCGCGGAAGAAGTATGCATGGCGGACCTTCTGTCGGCATGCTTCTTCTTACGGCTTGAGGGCTCAGCTAGTTCCTTGCCCTTGCCGACGACTTCGGTTCTTGGCTTAGGGGCGGGAACGGAGCCACCTTCCGGAGCTTCGAAGATCGCCAACCCGGTGGTCGATCGCCTCTCAACGACACCAAGGTCGTCAAGCACCGGCATCGTCCACTGGAGCTCCCTACTGAATTATGCCTCCATGTTCAGAGGGAGGAAAGCTGCCGGCGGAGCCAAGTCGTCGCCCTCGACGTCGATGCCATGCTGGAACTTCTTCAGGTGGAACTCCAAAGTTGCACCCTCCATGTTGGACTTCAAACTGGTCTCGATCCGGTCGTCGTCCAGCACGCTGTTGAGGGCCCAAGCCAACTTCTCCCTCCTCTTCAACGGAGCCCACCTGTTGGTCAGGAAGTTGCAAAACACCGCCTGGGGAGTCAAACCTCCTTCCACGCACAGGCGGATCCTGGGCAGAGCAGGGTTGAAGGCATCCAACAGCACCAGAGCTTCACTCCAAACTGCAGTGTCGATGTTGGGGAGGCCTTCCGACAGCTCCAGCTTCTTGTGCTCCTCCACCCTGATAACAATCCAATCCTTCTTCCAGTCGTCCCACTTCCCAGAAGGGAACGACTGCAAGTACTTGTACGGGCACTTCTTGCGCTTCACAAAATAGTAGAAGCCAAGGTACTCATCGCTCCGACCTGTGGTTTGGACAGTGAAGAAGGTGCAGAAAAGCTCAATGCAGGGGGGAATGCCCACCCACATCTCGCAGAAGTGGACAAAGATGGACACCAGCTGAATGGAGTGGGGGCTAAGGTGATACAATTGCAGACCATAGAAGTCTAGCAACATCAAGAAGAAAGAAGAGAAAGGTGAGATCAGTCCCACCATGGCTTACATGGAGAAGTACACTATGTCGCCGGCGTGTTCCTTCTCCAACGGAAGCTTGCCGGCGCGGACCAAGTGGTTGAAGAAGTCAGGGGACCATCCCATGAGGGCCTGGACCTTCTTCAAATCGTCATCGGTCTTCAGTCGGCTCTGGCGGAGACCCAACTCCATCCCAGCACAGCGAGGCAAGATAGGAAAGGCAAGCAAAAGTTTGGGAGGTTTGAGCGCAAGAACAATTGAAAAGCGTAAAGAACTACAAACGATGTGTGCTTTCCTTCTTAAGTAAGCCCCCACAACACCTAGATGGAAACCGCAGAGGAGCCGACGATACCAGTCAAAAATTTCACGCCGCCAATGACAAGGGGGCCCGAGGCCACCCCGACGATCAAGTCGAGGTTCTTACCCCAGGCAAACAGTTGTCATCATGAAAGGCGGGAAACCCGAAGGCAGCTGACAAGGCGCACTTAACTGATACGATTTTCGTATCGGGAACCGGCGACCTTCAATTGTGTGAGATCCGTACGCTGAGATCTCACCTGCTGCCTCCTAAATACGCCACGCGGCGGAAGTTTAACTGCGAACTACCGCCAACGGCACAACCAAAGACCCTTGAAGACACGGCTCAGAAACCGAAGAATGGACCCACCTCCGGCGAAAGGACTTCATCCAAAAGGTCTCTCCCGGAGGTGAGTCCAGGGGGCCACTGTCGGTACCCTCCATACCGGATACCCTTTGGGATTGCAAAGATCACAAGTAAACTCCATCTACCAGATTTGAAGACCTCCGAAGGCCCCACATGTCAGGCGTAACCGGACTTGCTCCCCCGACATGGTTACTCCCAGGGCCGCCACGTGTACCACAATACCAGAGCTATCACCCACACATGGGAAGCTTCGATCGGAGTACCAGTATAGTACCCCCAGACCTAACCCCAGATAGAGGGAAGCTCCGGTACTGACACGTGTCCAACAGCACCGGACCTACCCGTCCACGACGGTAAGCTCCGGAGCTGCCGCGTGGCAACCGTCGGACCTTCAACTTCAATAATCAAGCTGGTGGACCCCCCAACGACTCCGGACCTTCAAGGAGCAATGAAAGACTTCAAGACCCGATTAAGTGTCATTAATACCATGTTAATGACACACGATCGGATAGCCCTTAATACTGGTAACGACACTGTTAAGGCCTGTTACCAGGCTATTAAGGGTAATTAACCTCATTAATTGTGTATCAAATATGTGTAACAGTCGGGGCCACCTGTCAGGCCAGGCTAACAATGTAACGACCAGTCCTTGTACTATAAAAGGACTGGTCGACGATACACAAAGGACAATTCCAGACCACGACTGAACTCCCTGAGCTAGTTGAGCTTCTTCTTCTGGAGCTTCTTCTAGACTCACACGCTTAATACATCACCAACACACCCTGTGGAGTAGGGTATTACGCTCAGGCGGCCCGAACCACGTAAATCCTTGTGTACACTTGTCTTTCACCTTCTTGAATCTCTGTGCGCCCTTCACCGAACTACAACTCCTCGATCTACCAAAGGTGGTGTCGGGAGATCTGCCGGATCCAAACACCGACACAGCCCAAATAAATTTTTATAATATCTAGTTATATATTTCCTCAACGCCTCATCTCCACTAATCTCCATTGTGCCCGCCTGTAATTGATAAATCCTAGTTTTCCAATGTCTTCCATTAGCAATCAAGCGGAAATATTTAGTGTTTGAATCCTCGTCCAACAGGTGTTTAGTTTTTGCTCTTTGGTACCATTTGATCTCTTCCTCCCTTAGCAGACTTGCTAAACGATGATTGAGATAATTTTTCTTATTCATCTCATTCATCGTTAGCAACGTGATTCCTGCTTTCTTGTCTAATATATCTATCTCGTCTAATAATTTTTTTCCTTTTTATACACTCCACTTGTATTTTTTGCCCATCCTCCTAGATGCTGTCACAACCTTCGTATTTTATTTTTTTCATCATTCCATTGGTGTCACCCCCCCCCCCCCGATAGACGTCCACATCTTTCTCACCATGTCATGAAAACCTTCTCTCAATAGCCATCCCAGTTCAAATTTAAAACTAGGACTACTCGAGGTAGAAGGTCCCTTTGAATCTAGTAACAGTGGTGTGTGGTCTGAAATCCATCTGGAGAACGCCACAACCGTGGATAACAGATATTTTGTTCCCACTTGGTTGACATTAAAATTCTGTCCAACCTTTCATACGTGGGGTTCGACAGCGCATTGGCCCATGCAAACTTTCTACCAGTCAATTCAAGCTCTCTGAGGCAAACACTATCAATTACTGTATTAAATAATAATGGTCATGTGGTGCTGAAATTATAGTCATTTTTATCCTCCGGTCGTCTCAAAATATTAAAATCCCCACCTATAAGTGTGGGTAGCGTCTCGTTGATACACATATTCACCAACTCCGCCAAAAAAATCTGTTTATATTCATTTTGAGCAGGACCGTATATAACTACTAAAGACCATTTGTAACTATCATTTTTATTACGCAAATGGAATTCAACGTAGTATTCTCCTTCATCGATTGCTCCCATATCAAAATGTGCTAAATCTATCCTCAACAGGATGCCACCAGACCTACCTTTAGGCTCTTTATAATGCCATAGATAGTCTCTCTCGGCGCACAAAATTTTCAGAAAATTTAGACTGAAATTTCTTGCACTCGTTTCGACTAGTGCAATGAAACTGAGATTCTGTTCTCTTGTCAATTCTGACACGTATCTATGTTTCTTTGGGTCTCTAAACCCGTTATAGTTCCAGAAGATACCTTTCATGGCAACACTATTGTTTTTGTTTTCCTTTTGACAACGTGGATAACATGATAGTATGATCAATAACGTCACTTTTAGTCTCCAACACCACATCCAAAATATCATTAGAAATCTGCTTAAGGATTAAGGTATCAATCACCTCGCTCTGCTTCGTGCAGTTCTCCTCATCCTGTATAACTAAATCATTTTTGCCTACCGTGTCTACCCTGGATAACCTCATGGCCTCCGTGTCTTTAAGATTTTTAACAGCAGACTCTATCGATACAGACTCATTTCCAACCATAATCCCAACAGCATTTAATCTAGAATAGATAACGGCTTCGATAAATGTAAAAATGAGTCAACAATCTGAAATTCATTCTTGGCTGATTTTATTTTTTCAGCTCTCGCAAGCGCTGTGTCATCTGCATTGGACGCCCTCCTTTTACTACGACGTGTAGCAGAATACGTAGGAGACACATCCAGGATAGAAACCAACTCCCTGAATCTCCTTAATTTGGTTTCATCTGGCCGAGTAATGCACTCGAAGTGCTTAGCCAGATCTTCAGTATTCATTGAACCGTCCTCCTCCTCCTGTCCTTCTTCCTCTGCTGGCTTCATGGATTCATCCACCCGCGACTGGTTTGAACCTACACGAGCATGATTTTCAACATCAATAATCATACATTGATTTGAAATCATGTCAATGGAATCAGATAAATAAGCAGCATCTATAGCTGGAGTATGCACTAGTGCCATATGTTCCTGAATCGTGTTACATGTATGCATTGTCACAATAACCTGATCATTTTTAGTGCTTTTCTCTACAGGACGGTTTAGCTCTAGAGCCTTTTGATCATGTGTTCCACTCCTGGATGTAAATCTAGGCAGAGTCATACCAGTGCCAAAACCACCTTGGGAATTGTTTGCATCCTTTGAATCATTTTTCCTTGAACCCTTCTCATCATTTTTTTCCCTCCCTGCTGTTATTCACATAAAACTTATCATCGCCGTTGCCCTCATCAAAAACCGTGCTGACTGGACCAGAGTTGTTCTCCCCCATATTGTCCTCCACCCAAAATTTTATTTCATAGATAAAGTCGTCCCCAATGACAATGTTCACCCTTTGAGAAAGGAGGTTCGACTCCAACACACTAACTAGCATCCTGCACCTATCGAACCTTCTTGTAAATTCCGTGTCCACCTCTCTAGTCTTCCCAAGGGTCGATCCAATGGCCCATATGATAAGAAAATCCCGTAACTCGTGGAAGCCCTGTAAATTGAATCCATACCCTTAGCACTCTCCCTATCGCCTCTGTCCCTCCATTCAACTCCTCAATTCTCAGTATTGCATTGTTCCTTTTTAATTGAACAAAACCCCACTCCACCATCCTCATCATCTCTGGCCATGATAGAAAAATCTTCTTGAAAGTGTTCCTTCCCATGTCAGTTACATGCCATCCCCACCTCCCAAGATTTAGCCTTTCTAATTCGGACACAACCTCCTGAACTGTACATTAGACACCCTGATAATTGCTGTTTTTGACTCAATTTTTATCTTCTATTTCGGTGTATGCGGGATGTAGAAGTATTTCAACCCCTCTATGGCGTAGCCACAAAGTTCTGCATTATGGCGAACTGTGCGGTATATGGGGCACCTGAACTTCACATGCTCCCTGCTGTGCTCCCTGCTGTCACACACCGTGCAGTATGCCTCCACCACACAATCTTTCTCCTCATGACCCTTAGTGAGACATCTGTAACAGTATGGGGAGTTTTTGCCCGAAGCAGCTTTCTTTGATGATTCTCCCTTTTCTACTACCAACGGCTTGAACATTGAATTAATTGGAATCAATGTGAAAGACACGTTCTGCGTAGGAGCCTCATGTTCCTGCATCACTCGGGTTGAAACTTGTCCCTGCTCCCCATTACCCGACATGGACTCCAGGGTTTTTTGAATCAAAGCTGCTGTCTGGGCTGGTAAATTCAGCGATACATATCATGCTTGTTGCCCATGTTGCTCTTGTGACATCCCGACAGCTATGACTGCAACCTTTGCTCCATTGCCGACATGAACATCCAACTCGCCTTTTGCAAATCTTCTAGTCTCACTTAGACCCTGCAATGATTCGCAAGTATGAATTATCGACTCAGTATAAAATACCCATGATTTACTAGAAGATAATGCAATGTTAATTTTTATAACATTTATGCCTGAAGTAGAATTCTCACTTCCTTTTTTCATCTTCAAATCCTCCAAGTACTTCTTGCAGTTCCTACACCAATGCCCCTTAGCATGACAGTGAAAGCATTTATCATCAGGAGAAGGGCCAGATTTGCCCTTTGGCTTAGACTTTGAGCTTTAAGGCTCATCGGGAATCTTTCCCTTGCCTTTGCCTTTAGGATGTGTCACACGCTTCCTCTTTTTATTCTCCTTTTGAACCATCATCACATGAGTGGTGTTTTTCTTAATGCCTTCTTCGGCTATTTTAAGCATCTCATGCAATTCAGCCAAAGTTTTCTTCATGCCATTCATTTGAAAATTCAATATAAATAGATCGTAGCTCGGTAGGAGCGACTGGAGAACAACGTCAATTGCCAGATCATCCTTGAGTTCAGAACTAAGTTTGCCCAAAGTCTCAATGTAACCAATCATTTTGATTACATAAGGGCTGATCGGGCTACCCTTCGCTTGCTTGCATGAGAACAAGGACTTTGAAATGTTATATCTCTAAGTCCTAGCTTGATTCTCAAAAATTCCATGCAGTCCCTCAATCATAGAATAAGCATTCGTATGCTAGTACTGTTTTTGCAAATCAGGGGACTTAGTGATGAGCATGAGGAAGCTTACATTAAGCGCATCATTGTAGTGCTTCGTATAAGCTCTACGTGCCGCAGTAGTTGCATCAGCTGGGAGGTCATCAGGATATGGCTGCAGAAGAACATACTCGGTTTTCTCTTACCTAAGAACGATTCTGAGGTTGCGGAACCAATCGATATAGTTAGCTCTATTGAGCTTTTCCTATTCAAGCACAAATTGTAAATTGAATCCAGAATTGTTACTAGCAGACATGGTCTACAATAGAAAATAAATATGCAAGGTTTTAGCACTATGTTATGTATCATTCTTCTATTAACAGTTTAATAAAAGACACTACCACTATATGAGTATCGTCCTCCCTCTAACGACATATAGTGGTCCAAGATCCATATTCACTAATTTCTAGTGAGCTTTGGCTTCACTGCTAGGAAATTAGTGATATAGGTAAACAACAATTGTTAATCATATTTCTATATGTTTGTTTGTTGGGTGACATCCAATGTCCCAGCTTCCTACTCTATGCCATAAAGCCCAAAATCGTTTTGATAGCTTTGTTGAGTAAACCAACACTATGCATGTGAAAGTCCAACATTCACCATATGTATTATTATAGACGATGGTGCTTTGCTTTGGCAAACCTACCACACAACGATCAAAATAACATAGGTGCAGCTATTGGTAAATGACATCAAATACTCAACTTTTGCAAGGGAAGCTATTCTATCATGACAAAACATCCACCATATAAAAAGCATGAAAAGAATAGTAATGCGTAAACATCACAGGTATATGATATAATCACATTGTGAATGGTATGACCTTTAGAATCATAGTGGTCTCCATCGCCATGGTTCCATCATGATCGGAGGCTCTCTTTTTGTGGTGATCTCTATCTCCACCATGCTTGAACACATCTCCATGATCATAAAATAAGTTAATACAACTAATAGCTGCCAAATAAATTACATAAGAGATCAATCATCACAGGTCAACACGCATGTCGTTATACAATTATGTGACAACCTCAACCTAGTTGTGTTAAATTTGCAACACGCAGGCTGCACGAATATTACACACAGGTTATCACATCACACATTAAAGCCATACCATTCACATCATTCCTTGCAAAAATGGGTTAAGCGTAGAACGATTTCTAGCGCGAAACAATATTATGTAATTGCTATAGCAGACAGCAATCGACGGTCCCCCGTGGGTTTCAGGGCGTCGCCCGAAACACCAAATGGAATTACATAGATCGCATCTATGAAATCACTATGGAAATCTCATCGAATTGATCAAATCAACCTGAATCCGAGCCATTCAGAATGCCTCAATTTTCAATGTGACTGGTTATTCATGAGAACATCGCGACTCATGACCGTGGTCTGTTGGCTCAATCTGTTAGCTATGTACACGATTAGTCCTGATGGTGATTCCAGCCGGTAGGGACAGGTTCTGCACACAGCATAGGAGCACGAACTGACCCTTTAGTCATATACTATCACAATCTATTCTAACCAATTCCAAACCCCAGAAACCGTGCGATAAAAGTCATCATATTAACATGTTTGTAGTAGATCCTATCTACTAACAAGATCCAGACCAAAAACTACGCAAGTCGGCTCTGATGCCGCTGTTGGGAAATCGGTGATACGCTACTCTAGCAATTCTATTGCATCACCCAGGAAACATGCGAGTACAGAGGTCATAGATCGTTACCACTAGACGCGCAGTGCAGCGGAACGTAGACGCGTGTTGGTGTAGGAGAAGTAGACGATCTCGTTCGTCTCCTCGTCATGGCAGCAGGTAGATGATATTGTTCGTCGTAGCCGATCAGCGTAGCAGTAACAGCAGTGCCTCCACGGAGTCCACACGACGGGGAGGAACGCCGTGCACCGGTGTGCTAGCACCGCGTACGCAACAAGGGTCTCGGCGTGAGGCCTGAGAGGGGTGGCGGCTAGGGCTGTCACGTGGTGGAGTAATTAGTCCCTAACCCTACCCCTCGTATTTATAGGCGTACTAATGGACTTTTAGGTCGCATGGTCATTAGTACCCTAATTGCTTATGGACCAAATATCCAATGATTGACTCTTTGCCATATCACCAACAGAACTCACCCTGGATTCCACAACCGACAAAGCTTCCTTGACCAGTGCCGGCGAGCAAAGCCTCTCTGCCTCAGCACCGCAACCAAAGCCCTCTCCCTTCCTCTCCATGTCCGCATGCACGTACGTGCGAGTTGTGGAGTACTTTTTTACGTGCGGCAGCCCCGGTTCTGTTAAACAACAACATCAGTCCAGAGACGGGCTTGTAGGGCGTAGACGGATGTAGCCAAAGCCGGTATGGGCTTGATTTTGGGCCTTCCTCTGGCAGCATACCTGTGGCATTCAAAACACGGTTCAAATTTGAACCTGCAACTGGGATTACGCCCGAGAATACGCCACTGGTATGATCCTCATCCAAGTTTCCTTAGATTTCAAAAAACTACCATGCAGAGATGGAAATCGATCCTGATCATCAGTATGCATGAGATCTTTCACTGATGATTCGGAACTGGATGAAACACCAAGGGATACATCGTTGGATGAGGCAGCATCAAGCATTTTCCCTGGGGCCGATTGACATGGCGTCTGGATGCTTTCCATTGCCTCAACCATCAAATCCGGCAAGCTTTTGTGTGAAAATATTTATTGGCCCATGCAGTCTTATCACACTTACTTGATTTTCTATGGATGCTCCGACCTCTATTCTTGACAATGCACTTATGATTATTGCAACTGTTGCTTCCCATATGCCTCTCAATCCCACCATAGTCCTTGATTATCCTCCGTAACAGCCTTCTTTGGCCAACAGGATATGGTAAATATGAACTGTGGGGAAAATATGACAATACAACGACAAAAAGAACTAGACAGAAGTAACGTCTGAGATATGGAAGAGCGATTGAGTCCGCTATTCCTTTTTAGGGAGAAAAACACAGAGACAGCCCTGAGGTAGGCAGAAGGGGTGACCACCCCTGTGCCCGCGAACTAAGGGCCCTAATTTGGATGTATGTATGTTGCACATAAATTTATTTCTAGATCTAACCTCATAAAGTATCCTTAGACTGCAATGAAGCCTAGTTAAAAAAGTGTTGTTAGATTTTTAAAATCCAACTGCACCCTGTACTAGGCTTGTAATATATAAAAATTCCTCCCCTCGTCGATTCATTTCTATAATGTGAATTACATACATGGACTATTTATTATACGGGTCGTCGCTTCCGCTCTTCTCAGAATAAACACAGTCACGCCTCTACGGACATCACCACATCGTCTTAGATGACAAATTGACAATGCCAGGATTCTAGTTCTCGTCCTCCGCTCCTCTGACAAACAGATCCCAAATTGAATAGGACGCAATTGGTACGATATACACAAATCAAAATTATTTCATTTTAGCACTACATAAGATTCAATCAGTGTTTTTCCCAATTAGCATAAGTGCTCTCATCCAATTTGTATAAAATGGCTTTATAAAGTGTTTTTTACTGTAGTTTCTATGCTATACTTAACAAATACGTTTAAATTGTTGGTTGATCTTGGTTGACCTGAGAAAAAGGAAAAGAAAAACAATAAGTAAAAGCAAAAGGAAAAGGGAGTCCCGGTACTAGCGTTACCGTGACTCCCGCACGTAACCGGCGCCACGATCGAAGGTGTCTCAATAACTGACTCGGGCTTAGTCCCCCTACCGTTTTGCTCTATAAATACGTGATTAGAGGGAAAACATAATTAATTGATGCTAATAACTCCCTAATCGCAAATGCAAATTACTGATTTAAAAGTGATCAACAACGGCGAGAAGGACTGTGCCTCTCCACGCCGCCGTCGTTAAATAGTGCCGGTGGAGGCCCAAAGGCTTTCGTTTCGCGACCAAGAAAGAGAAGGTGACATCCATGGCTGCCAAAGGATCTTCATCAAGTAAGTGTGCTAATCTGCCCCCTAATTATGTCTATCAAGTGCATAATCCATGATAAGGCTAGATGTTTAATGTTAATCCCTAGTGTTTAGTTCCTACAATGATTCAGAGCCCCCCTAATCACTTTTATGCCTTTGATTATGTCGGATTAGCACTATTGGCTAAAATAGATTAAGGCAAATGTAGAAAATTCGCCAAATACCTGAAACCCTATTCTGTTACTCCTCAAAATGTAACCCAATGATTCGAATTGCAAGGCAACCAAAATGAGTTGGTCTGGACCGGTCATGTTAATGAAAAGGCAGCGAAACTTATCTGATGATGGGTGTTGCGTCACTGCTCCATGCATCAGTTTCACCCGAATGAATTGCGCCCTTGTGCGCGCATGTATCCAGCACTTCCCCTGCGACCAGGGCCTCCACGCGCGCAGATTGATGCGCCAACGCGGTGCATGCGAGTGCCACATCCCCTGCGCGTGCTAGCCGTGCCACACGCCGTCGCGCGCATGCAGGCTGCGTGCACGCCGTCGGGAATGCCATGCTCCTAGCACCAAACACGTGCACACTCACGGGCCGCGCCCGCACACCTCCGAACGATGCCGCCGTGCGCGAGCTTCATCAGCTGCCACGGAAACGGGAGGGAGGCGCCGCCGTTGCAGCGTTGCCGCCTCCGCCGGGAGCGCCATCTCCTAATCCATTTTTTCGGGTGTGAAGGAATCGTTGGGAGGGTGAAATGATTGGGGTTTCAAGGGCGGCCACTGGTTTTTTGTCCCTCGCATGAATGATCTGAACCGTCGGATAGCTGTGAACGGTTTAGATTAGGCGGCGCTTGGTGGATTGGTGGGTTGCGCCTGGGGGGGGGGGGGGTTTCGGGGATTTTAATGGGCCATTTTTTATCATTATTTTAAATTTTTGTGTTGGGCTGGGCTGATGAATGATGGGCTAATCGTGGGAATTTGGGCCCTTGCCCGTTTAGTCAAATTTTCGTATTTCTATTTAATTCAGTAATGATTATGTTTCAATTATGTTTATGGATGTTTTAAATAGAAAATATTCATGTCTAGTATGCATAACATATTAATGAGTCTAAATTAAATTTGAACCAACGGAATAGTTTGATTTAGATGATTCAATGTGTTTTTGATGATTTATCATTTTAAGCATCAATAATGTTGAAATTTATTTAATGTTTATGATGGATTATTAATTTGAGAATGATGACTCTAAATTAATTCTGACCAACTAACGTTGATTTAATTTTTGAGTCATGTTTATATTTAATAATGTAAAGCAATTTTATGTTATTTTCTGCCCAACGGTTGCCTGACATAAAATTGTGTTATTTTCATTGCATTTTTATTTATTTACCAACGTCTCATGCAATTTTCTGATGTTTATATTTTATAATGTATTGATGACATCACTATGACATCGTTTCGATACGAAAATATCAAACAACTTATGGGCATCAACTTCTCTCGTTGGAAGACCTACGTTGAGGTATCTTTGGAGCTTAATCAGTTAGATTATACTCTGAGAGAAGATAAGTCAGTGGCACACGCTCCAGGTGTAGCTGGGTATGATGACCTCAAAAGAACTTAGGAGACTGAGTTAAATAAATGGGAGAATTTCAATCGTGTGTCCCTCCTTGTGGTGAATGCTTCAATATCTACGGATATTCTGGGTGCCCTTCCAAAGAAAGACACCTTTAAAGAATTTCTTGCGGTGGTGGAGGAGCAATTCTTGAGAAATACACTATGGATGGGAATATGAGGAGGCACATATTAAGGAAGATAGATGCATCTTCAAATCTTAAGGCTTTGGACTGTGAATTAAGTGAGAACATTCTCATCATGATGATATTGGAAACTCTCTCTAGCGAGTTTGATCAATTTAAGATCAATTACAACTCGCTAAAGGAAAAGTGGACTAAGAGGGAAGAATAATGAAACAAACTCAGGACCAAGCCCATAATGTTAATTCCTCCAAGGGGAAGAAAGAATGGAATGGTCCTGGTCCTTCAAAGCCTCAAAAGATGCCATTCAAGAATCAATCTCCTCAGAAAGGTAAAGGTGCTAGTTCTTCCACTGCGCGTGGAGGTACATGCCTCCATTGTGGTAAAGGGGGACATTTCAGAAAGGATTGCGCTGAATTTCTGAAATGGTTGATTGTTGATGGATGTTATATACCAATTTCACCCGTCAATATAACTCAATTATATGAAGGAATTGTCATTTGTTGCACACATCACCTTTCTATTTAACCTATTTCCACTTGTCCTTGCAGAAATAGTGCATGTAAAGAATTATTACATGGAATGAGGTAAAAGAGGGGAGCAATCCTATAAAATACCATCCCAGTCAATCAAGCGATGACATGTGGCACCACATGGATCAAATGGTCAGCAAACAAAAGTATTCGAGGCCATCCAATGATGTAGAATCCATATCAAGGGATGAGACCCACTTGGCAGTGACCTGGAGAAAGCACACGAGAAATGGTGCAGAGACCAGGTCGGCCGACCCCCCTAGTCGATCGACTAGGTTGTGGCGCCAAACTCGGTCAATCACCATGTGTTGGCTCCTCCCGACTTGAAGAAGTCAGTGGTGACTGATTCACGCGCTTTTGATGGTGAGAACCAACCCTTCTCCACCTATAAATAGGACCCCTACCCTCACTTCACACACACACCACTTGAGTATTCATCCATTGTATACAGTATTCTCTATAGGTTTAGAGGAGTTTAGGCTGTAGAGAGGAGAACCTCTAGTCCATAGTCCAAGTAGGAGAGGAGTAGAAGGGATATCATCCCAACTCCTAATTGGGAAAGGTATGGCTCTCATATTCCTATTTGTATTTACGACTTTGCTCTTTATAATGATGTTATCTTTAGTCTTCTATTGTCCATATACTTGGATGAAGCATTTCTTGTTTGATTGTGGATTCGATATATGTGGTAGGAGTAGTATTTGTGATTATGTTGTACCATTCTCATAAATATCATCTTAAACACTACAAACCCCCACAATAGTCTAATTAGCTATGACATGATTATGTTAATATGAATCACTTATGTTATGTATTAACATTGGTTCAATGATGATTTAGTTCATTGCTTTAGGATGGCTAACCACAGTGGTTCCCTCTACTAACAATGTGCCTGTTGGACCCACTATTAACACGGGAGACGTAAACTTTGAAATCAAGACTGGCGTGATCACTATGGTGCAAGCCAACCCATTTCGTGGGAAGGATAACGAGGATGCAAGTGCTCACCTGCAACAGTTCCTTGAGATCTACAACACTTTTAAGATCAAGAATGTATCTCTTGATGATGTCCGTCTTAGGCTGTTTATGTTCTCTCTTCTCGGGAGGGCGAAGCAGTGGTTCTACATGAACCGAAGTGCTGTAGACAGTTGGGAGAAGTGTTCTACAACATTCCTCATCAAGTTTTTCCCATTGGGCAAGACTAATTCCCTACGTGGAAGAATTTCCAGCTTCAAGTAAGATGCCAATGAATCTATTCCCAAGGCTTGGGAAAGTCTGCAGGAGTGTATCCTAGCCTGCCCCCACCATGGGATGGATTATTGGCTCATTATCCAAAACTTCTGCAATGGGACGATCCCTTCCGCTCGTGACCATGTTGATACTGCTGTTGGAGGTGCCTTCTTCTCATTAATGGTGCCTAAAGCCAAAGATTTGATTGAGAAGATGGTGTCAAATATGGGTTGGAGCGACGAGCGTCTCCATACCGCCAGTGAGGCATGCACACCTTGAAGGAGGTGGACATGATCGCTGTCAAATTGGACCTCCTTATGAAGAAGATTGATGGACAAGCCAATGGTGAGGTGTGTGGCAGTGCCTATGCCCTAGACTCTCACATCACTTGTGAAGTCTATGGCAACACGGGCCATTTGGGCAATGACTGCCCAAAAACCTGTGAGATGCCCTATACGTAGCCAACAATGGGAACAACAATGGCTATAGTTCAGGAGGTCAAGGGTGGGGCCAACCACGCTCATTCTTTCAAGGAGGGTACAACAACAATGGCAACAATGGAAATCAGCCCAACTTGAGAGAGCTTGTCATTAGCCAACTGAAGATCAATGATGCTCTATCCAAGAAACTTTCAGCTAATGACAAGACCTTAGGGCATTAATGCTAAGATCCAAGGACAAACCTCGACCTTAAAGAATCAATTGAGCTTCAACAAGATGTTGGAAACTCAGTTGGTTCAACTGGCAGTGTTGTTCCACCAGTAGAGAATAGCAAGATGCCAGGACAACCCAAACCTCCCGTGCAAAATGTCAACATGATTTCTCAGCGGGAAGGCAATTGGCTGAAGAACATTAGATGTCCTACAATATCATACTCAATTGGGGCTCACCATTTTGGCAAGGCCCTTTGTGACCTTGGAGCAAGTGTGAGTGTGATGCCCAAGGTGGTTTTCGACCAGCTAAACTTCACTGAGCTTACTCCAATACCAATGCAACTCCAACTAGATGATTCTTCAACCCGTTATCCAGCGGGTATCGCTGAAGATGTTCCAGTGAAAATTCGAAATTACTTCATACCCGTGGATTTTGTGGTGCTCGACATGGAGGTCGAGAAGGATACGCCACTCATTCTTGGGCGACCATTTCTTAGCATCGCTAAGGCTCGCATAGATGTGGGAGCTAGAGAAATCCACTTCCATATCAATGGCAAGGAGGAGAAGTTTAACTTTCGCCCAAAGTTGGAGCAATGCTCCATGATCCGTATCAAGTATGGGCCAAATGTTAAGCACATTCAAGAGGTTGAAGTCACACCTCCAAAGGTGGACCCACTCATTGCATTCATAAGGAATTTGATCTATGCGAAAAACCCATCTTATCGTTCACGCCGACACCCCAAGAAGACGGGGAAGTCCGGGACTCCCCAAGGCCCCAACTCCACCAAGCCGCTAGAGAAGGAATGGCGGAAGAAGCAAGATAAGCCGTCCGAGCCCATCCCTTCGGGCTCGGATGTCAAGAAATGAAGAAGGAGGAATGTCTATCTCATCGACCGGTGGTGAGACCTAGCCAATAGGTTAAATTGGTACTTATCCTTTCTTTGATTTTTCTTTTCTCTTCATTTGATTTTTCCCCATTTAGTTTGACTTTTCCCCACTGCATATTTGGTTTTTCTTTGCAAGTTGAGAATCTTATATTCTCAACTATCATTTTTATTTCTTTATTTTCCACAAAAATAAAATTGTTGGGTTTTGAAAAAAGATTTTTTATTCGGAAAAAAAATTCCTGAGCTGCAAAAGTGCTAAATCACCAACGTGCTAATTACGTAGCCGTTGCGGAGCCACCTACCAAAAGGGAGAATAGGGGGGGGGGGGGGGGGGCACTTGTCAGTGCGGCCAACCCCCCTATTCGGCCGACAAGGGAAAAGGCCATTCTCTCTCTCTCTCTCTCTCTCTCTCTCTCTCTCTCTCCTAAAACGGTTACATTTGATTCTCTAGTGACCGTTGGGGAGTGTACACTATAAATGGTGGCCGTGAGGAGGACTTCTCTTCACACTTCACCTCATTTCATACCTCCCAAAAGTCACCCTTGCTCAAATTGTTTTTTTGCTCTTCATAAAAGTACTCTTGCTCAAAATCCAACTCAAAAAGGATTTGCTTTTAATTGCATTTGTAATTTTCTCTCAAGCTCTTCAGGAAAAATTCGTCGGGGGTTTTGATTTTGCTAACATCACCTCTTTCGAGTTTTTGCTTTGTTGTGTTCTTGTTTTTTGTTGCCATGAAAGGAATGAAGAGGTTGTTTGGGAAGAGGAAGGAGACTCCAAGCTCAAGCCATGGTGGAGACTCAAGTGCACGTCCCTCTTTTGTTGCTACACCAAGTTCATGAGGAGTGTAGGTGAGGACACTCCCATGGGTGAGAGGAGCAACCCGCACCAACTTCTTCACGACGACGACCTCGACATACAAAGTGAAGTTGAAGATCAAGCACGCAAGGTCCTCCAAGATCATGAGTCTTCTCATACAAAAGCTTATGATCCGGATTTGATCTCAAAAATAGGTATGGATTCCAAATTCTTTTCCATTTGGCGTGCACTAGGATGGAACAATTTTGCTCACATAGAGGAGAGAGGTTCACGCCTTCTCTCCATATAATTCCTTTGCACACTTAAAATAGGATTTGATGGTATTTCTTTTAGATTATTTCAAAAAGAATACAACGTCGTATGGAAAGAATTAAGTGAAATTCTAGGCTTCCATAAACGTTGTTTGCTAGATTTAGATGCTTTAGCTAAGTTTAACAAACAAAGTTTTTGGAAAGATTTAACTAGTGAGGTCATGTGTATTGCACCTAGGAATAGCCACTTGCACAATCCTACTTTACGCTTCATGCATAGATGGGTGGCTATGGTTATGTTCCCTAGAGGAGACATAAGGGTAGTGTGTGATGATGAGCTGAAAATTTTATTTGTCATGATTAAAAAGATAAAAGTTGCTCCAGTTATTGCCATAATGACACAATAGTTAGATTACATTCCAAAAACATGGTCAATTGAATGCACTTCATTGCCTACCCGTATTGCTACTAGGTAGGAGCACTAGAACATTCTTCATTTGAGTATATTGAAAATGAAAGAGAATTAATTAATGAAGGTTATTTAGTGCAAGGACATACCCTTAAGCATGATCAAGATGGCTCTTTGATATTTTATTATCCCGACATTGTCAATGAAATTTGGTTACCTAACCCCGATTATCATTTGTACAATCTGAGGCTAACCATTGACCTTCTTCCCATCGAGGAAGCCTGAAGAAGTAATGCCTCTGGCAGGGTACTAGAAGCCATACAAGGAGAGCGGTCATGCCTCTAACAACCTCCACGATTCATGAGTACGAAGAGGAAGAGAACCCAACAGATGATGCACCCAGATGGACTCAACCTCCATCGTATGAGACCGAAGGTCCGTCTTGGCATGGATGGACAAGTGCCACATGGGAGCCACCCCTATCCACTTCAAGCTCGAGCAGCTTGCCTCCAACGTCCATTCGGAGATGTCATTCCTCTTCGGCTAGAAGTCATCATGACTATAGCCAAGGAATGACGGATCTCACTAGACGTATGGAAGAGATTGAAGTGAGAACGGGTGACATCTACAACACTCTTCAAGGGTGTGTCCATGGTACCCAAGAATGGCAACAACACATGGACGCTCAATTCACCACCTTCAACTCCACGCTACAACAACAACAACAAGTCGATCTCGCAGCATACTTCTGTCATCAAGGGTTCAACCCTCATCACAGAGGTAATTGAAGAACAAGCTTGGGAGAGGACCCCCACTTGAGGTAAATTGTATCAACCCCTTGCATATTTATTTTCCATTCACCCATCATCCACCGTGCATATAAAAATAATAATAACTAATAATAAGTAGAGTAGATTTGTTTTCGAATAAAATAAAAGATGTGCGGTTGTTGGTATTTCTTAACACCATAGAGTTATCCGCAAGTGCACGGAAATACCGTTGTAGCACTTCCCCTTAAGGAGTATTCCCAAGGGTATCGAATCCAAAGAATGTGTGTGCTAATCTTTCGAACTAGCTCACCCAAGGACACAAAGTTGTTTGGTAGGCAAGGAACAGAGAGGAATTCATAGTATTGATCCTAACTCAAGGTAGTTTGCAGTAGATGCTTGCTTCGGGCACGGACTTACTCCTAGCAATACTAGGACGACTCCCGCCAAGAGCTTATGGCATAGCCGAACGTGGAGGATTACGAATGACAGATAGGGCTGTCACCACCTACTGCCTACCTCTTCAATCTGTGGGTCTACGAGATATCCACCGATGATTTATAACCTAAGCACCACGCTTACGTTCTAAATCACTACTCTAGTTGTTTTGAACACAAAGCTACAACTAGAGCCTCTAATAAATTAAAGCAGTGAACCCACAAGTAACTACTTGTGCAAACTACTAAGAATAAAAGATCAAACTTGTATTGAATTCACAATGGCTTACTTGATTGAGTAAAACCTTTGTAGGGGTACAAGTGTAGAAGAGGGACTTGACAAGCCCAAGCCTCCTTCTCCTATACTCTTCACCACACTCCTCTTCTACTTTGGCAGCCTCTAGGACTACTCTAAACCTTTGGAGTGTAGCACTATTCTCAACTTTTGGTGTGTGTGAGAAGTGAGGTGAGGGGGTCTATTTATAGGTGGAGAAGGGTCGGTTCCCGCCACAATTAACGCGCGAATCAGTCACCATTGACTCCAGGGAGTCGGGAGGAGCCAACACGTGTCGTTTGAACGAGTTTGGCGCCAGGAAGAGGTCGGCCGACCAGGGGGTTCGGCCGACCTGGTCAAGGCTCCCCTCGGGGAGTGCTTCCTCCAGGTGGCTTCCAGGTGGGCCCCCTTGACATATATGGGTGCAACACCGTTGGATCTCCTCATATTCTTCTGTTTGTGGGCCATTTGATCCATGTGTTGCCACGTGTCATCGCCTAATTTGTTGAAATCCATTTTTATGGATTCATCCCTGCACGTTTTGGTATTTTAGGTAATAATTCACCTGCATACAAATAGACACCAACACTTGTGGAATTGGGTTAGTGTATAACCCTACCACTATGTTTTATATTTCTTTTATGCACATTATGAGGTGAATTGACGGTCAAAATGTGGTACTTAAGGACTGTCAACAGCGGTAAGCATGATTTGGAATTCACATAAATGAAATGATGAATAGTTGCTCTGTTTTAATTTTCCTAAGTCCCTAGTTTACAACTTACTACTCTTCAATATATTGCTTTCATCGACTAAAATTGTTTTTGCCTTGATTTAGAAATTGTGGGTAGCAAAAGCTTAATCCATTCTAAGTTGTTGTGAGGTATGATTTAGTAATAGGGTTGTTATTCCTGGTTTGGAAGTGAAACTTTGATTTTCGGAGAAAATTCTAAAAAGATTTAAGTTACTCTCATTTGATTGGAAATACCTACCAAACCCATATGATATATTACATTGATAGACCTTATGCATATGCTATTTGTCTTCACATTGAGCTTTGTCAAACTAGTATTGACCAATGTGAGATTTCATTCATATCTTTTTGAATTCAAGACTTCACTTGCACATGTTATACTTCTACACTAGAAGTAAGCAAATTCCCATCATACCATCATTCTACAATAAAAAGAGAAACTCCATATCATTCATGCTTAGTACTCTCTTCAAAATTTCTTGCATAAAAGGGAGTAGAAGACATGGCTACAAGAAAAAGAAAAAGAAAATGCATGCTTACATCAAAAGCATGAGAAAAAAAAGAGAGAAAAGTAGTCATGTTTCATCCCTGCAAAATAAGAGAGTCCACTCAAAAAGGAGTCATCTCAAATATCCACATCCACTCCAGTCCATCACACAGGCACAAGTCTTGAATCAAATAGTTTTAAATTGATTTCTCCTAAGGCTTGCTCTTTTGACTTAGCAATATTATGTGTTGCAAATATGCCTACTATATTCCCTACCAAGCTCCAGATACAAGCCTTATTTTGTGGTAGGATGAATTTAGGAAAAATGCCTTGGTGAGGACATATTTCCACTACACATAAAGGAGAAATTGAGAGAATCAAATTGAGGTATTGTAAATTGAACATTCTGGAATTTGAGTGGAACTTGATCTCTAGGGTATGTGTGCTCCATTTGCTATTCTATCTTTCAACCACCCATGAATAGGAGAAGGCATAAGATCCATAATGACTCGAGATGGGTGAAGTATCATGCCAATTTTTGCAATACCAGGTAGAGTATTCTATTGTGCACATGGTACTTTTGAAAAATAGAACATTGTAGCAACTCTTGATCATCAACCTAAAGTCTCGACTTTGCTCATGACGAGCAAAGGATAAACTTGTGGGAGTTTGTTGACGGCTATTATATACAAATTTCACCTGTCAATGTAACTCAATTATGTGAAGGAATTGTCATTTCTTGCATGCATCACCTTTCTATTTAACCTATTTCTACTTGTCCTTGGAGAAATAGTGCATGCAGGAAATTATTTTGGGAAATGAGGTAAAAGAGGGGGAGCAATCCTATAAAATACTATCCCAGTCAATCAAGCAACAACATGTGGCACCACATGGATCAAATGGCCCACAAACAGAAGTATTTAAGGCCATCCAATGGCGTAGCACCCATATCAAGGGATGGGACTCACCTGGAAGTGATCTGGAGAAAGCACACGGGAAATGGTGCAGAGACCAGGTCGGCCAACCCCCCTAGTTGGCCGACTTGGTCCTGACACCAAACTCAGTCAATCGCCACGTGTTGGCTCCTCCCGCTTGAAGAAGTTAGTGGTGATTGATTCACGCGCTTTTGGTGGCGAGAACCGACCCTTCTCCACCTATAAATAGGACCCCCTATCCTCACTTCACACACACACACACACACACCACTTGAGTATTCATCCATTGTATACACTCTTCTTCATAAGTTTAGAGGAGTTTAGGTTGTAGAGAGGAGAACCTCTAGTCCATAGTCCAAGTAGGAGAGGAGTAGAAGGAGTCTCTTCTCAGTTCCTAATTGGGAAAGGTATGGCTCTCATATTCCTATTTGTATTTGTGACTTTGCTCTTAATAAAGATGTTATCTTTAGTCTTCTATTGTTCATATACTTGGATGAAGCGTTTCTTGTTTGATTGTGAATTCCATATATGTGGTAGGAGTAGTATTTATGATTGTGCTACACCATTCTCATTATATCATCATAAACACTACAAACCCACAATATAGTCTAATTAGCTATGGCATGACTATGTTAATATGAATCCTTTATGCTATGTATTAACATTGGTTCAAAGATGATTTAGTTCATTGCCTTGGGATGGCTTGTGCCTAGGCTCTTATGATAATTACTTAATATGCTGGCATGGTACTAGGATATATAAGTAGCGTTGAATGTCTCGTAGACCCATGAATTGAAGAGGTAGGCAATAGGTGGCGATAGCCCTATCTGTCCTTTGTAATCCTCCACGTTCGGTTATGCCACACGCTCTTGGTGGGAGTCGTCCTAGTATTGCTAGAGGTAAACCCGTGCCCGATGTATTAATCCACTTAGCATGAGAATTCATAATTAATATGATCATTAGTACTAACTTAGGCTATTTATATGTATATTAGAAGCATAGTAGGAGTATCTACCTAACTCTTAGCCTAGCCTCTCTTTACTCATTTACCCCATTAGGATAGAATGCTCTTGTGTGTGTCACACTACCTCCAATTTATCAATTACCCATCCTTGCTAGAACTCTACCTAGACCAACCTAGCCTCTCCATTTGATGATTGCTTTAGTTCCACCTAGTCTTCCTTTGGGAGAATATAAATGACACCCTTTAGGAATACTCTAAAAGAGGAAATGCTACATCGATAGATTCCGTGCGCTTGTGGATTTATATCTATAATTTAAAAAAATTACCAACAAGCATTTATTGCACCACTGTTAGGGATGATTTGCTAGTATTGCGTAGGAAATATCAACATTGATGAGAAAAGGTAATGAGAAACTTTATGTTGATTTTTCTAGAACTACATGGTGGATTGGTTCAGGTGTAACTGTTCATGTTGCAAATTCCATGCATGGATTCTATACGACCCAAAGGTTGGGGCGAAGGGAAAAAGCCTTAAAGTCGCAAATGGAAAAGAAGCGGAAGTTAAATCTATGGGGTCTCTCACACTAAAGCTACACTCAGGACATCCACTTCAATTAAGGAATGTTCCTTATGTTCTCTTGTTAAGTAGGAATCTTATTTCTGTTTCATGTTTGGATGATAATAATTATAAGTGTTTATTTGGTAATGGACAGTATACTTTGATGAATTTTAATAAAAATGTTGACCTCGCCTTCAGACGAGGAAAATTATACATGTTACCTCTTCACGATTTTATTATGCATGTCCATGATGCTTGTGATTTGTATGACATGAATGTGAAATGTGGTGTTGAAAAGAAATGGAAATGCATTAGTACTTCATCAAAATTATGACACCATCGCCTTTGCCACATTTCGAGGAGGAGAATCGAACAGTTAATTAAAAATGACACACTTCTCCCATTAGACTTTTCATACGCCGATCAATGCATCGACTTCATTAAAGGAAAATACATAAAAATGATTAAGAAAGGAGCAATAAGAGTCTCAATTCTCTAAGAACTTATTCATACTGACATGTGTGGACTATTTAACATTAAATATGTGGATGGTTTTGATTCGTTCATAATATTTACGGATGATTTTTCCCGCTATGGATATATTTATCCCATACATGATCAATAGAAAGCTTTCGACAAATTTAAAGTTTTTAAAGCTGAAGTTGAGTTTCAACTTAATAAAAAGATCAAAATAGTATGGTCTGATCGCAGGGGAGAATATTAAGGAAGGCATGCTCCTTATGGGCAAATTCCATACCTTTTGCAAAGTTCCTAGCTGAGAATGGAATTGTTGTTTAATACTCAATGTCTGGTAAACCTCAGCAGAACGGCGTGGCCGAGCGACGCAATCGCACACTAATGGATATGGTGTGAAGCATGCTTAGTCATGATCAGTAAGCATATGGATGGAGGCTTTAAAGATAGTTGCACACATATTAAATCTTGCTCTAACAAAGTCAGCACCAAACACACCTTAGGAGATGTGGACGAGAAGGAAATCAAGCCTGAATTATTTACCTGTGTGGGGATGTCGAGTAGAAGCTAACGTATTCAATCCACAACTTAAGAAATTAGACTCGAAACAGTTAGTTGTTTCTTTATTGGGTATCCTCAATGGGGAAAAGGATATATATTTTATTTCCCAAACTACATGACGAAGTTTTTGGAGAGGAGGCAAGTGGTATTTTCCGAAAATGAAGTCACGGGAGTAAGGAAAATTGATCTTGAGGAGAAACAGGTTTACGTTCCATCCCCGAATATCCAAGAGTTCATTTTCCCATTTAAAAATGATGTCGTGACACCGGATCCTCCTCTCGTTCATTCTGAAAATAATGAAAATGTCACGATAAATGAAAATGAGGAACCGAACGAGAATACGAAACCTGAGAATGATCTTCCACCACCACCACCTCCATTGCGTAGATCACAAAGTGAGTGAAGGAATCCCATCCCAGACGACTATGTCACCTACATGACCGATGACATAAATTATATAGAAAAAGTGGAAGATCCACCTTCTTATAAAGAAGCAATGAAAAGTGAAAACTCGTCCAAATGTCTTGTGGATATGGAAGACAAATTAAAGTCTATGGGCACTAATGATGTTTGTGACTTAGTAGAAATTCCCGATGGAGCTAAAAGAATCGGATGCAAATTGGTTTATAAAACCAAATATGACTCCAAAGGGAATATTGAACGGTTCAAAGCGAGATTGGTTGCAAAAGGGTTTACACAAAGAGAAGGAATCGATTATAACGAGATCTTTTCTCCTGCGTCAACCAAAGATTCATTTAGAGTCGTGATGGCATTGACAACTCATTACGATTTAGAGCTGCATCAAATGGATGTTAAAATGGTGTTCTTAAATGGAGATTTAAATGAAGACGTTTATATGACTCAACCAGAAGGTTTTATCGTAGAAGGAAAAGAACACATGACGTGTCGTCTGAAGAAATCTATTTATGGCTTGAAGCAAGCCTCGAGACAATGGTACCTCAAGTTCGATAAGGTGATCCAAACTTTTGGTTTTACAAAGAATGCTGTGGACAACTGCTTTTACACTAAATTTAAAGGCAGTAAGTTCACAATTTTAGTCCTATATGTGAATGACATACTCTTAACTTTTAGCGATAAGAATATGCTACATGAGACCAAGAGTTTTCTGTCATCGAATTTTGACTTGAAGGATCTTGGTGAAGCCTCTTATGTTCTAGGCACTGAAATTCATCGAGACAGGTCCAATGACATATTATGACTATCACAAAAGGCATATATTGAGAGAGTACCGAAGAAATTCAATATGCATAAGTGTTTTCCCTTGCCTGCTCCAATAGCGATAAATTTGGGACATTCCAATGTTCAAGGAACCAAATTGAAGATGGCTAGACGAAGTCGGTTCTGTACGCTTTAGCTGTCGGAAGCATTATGTACGCTCAAGTATGTACGCGCCCTGAGTTAGCTTTCGTAACGGAAATGCTTGTCAGATTTCAGTCAAACCCAGGAATGGACCACAGGAAGGTCGCAAAGAAAGTCTTGCGTTATATGCAAGGTACTAAAGATCTCATGCTAACGTATCAAAGATTTGATAATTTGGAACTTATTGGTTATTCAAATGGTGATTTCGCCGGATGTGTGGATAGTAAGAAATCCACGTCAGGTTATGAGCGTGTTTGACATGGCTCCACTCTACAGTAAGTAACTCTGCTGTGGAGATGAAGCTATTACTAAACGTGTTTGGCTTACAAAGTGTTCTGAGCTCCAAAAAATAAAGATTTTAGGATGCATTGCAAATTTTACCTTTAGTCGTTCATAGACCTCTTCAATCTGTTTTGGGCCGAACTGCAAAAGCCCATGAGACTCTTTTTGAAGTAGTATGGCTGAAATTGAATTATATTTTCAATTTTTCATTTTTTCCACAAATGGATGATATTGTGACTTGCTGTAAACATTGATCCCTGGTAATGGATGTCCTCCAGACGCATCAATGCAACAAAATTGATTCATCAGCACGGCTTGCTCAAAAAACTTGTTCGCATGTAGATGAAGGCTACGGCTGGAGTATGAAATCTTTCACAACTGTTCTAAAAAATACATTACCTTAAGAACAAAGATAAATGAATGAAAATTATCTATGTTCTGTACAGAAACGAACATCAATCACAGCATTGTGACGTTCAATTTTGACAAAAGACGCATCAATCGTGGAAAACGGGGAAGGGCCACAGATCAATTGCAACTAAAAACACATTCAATTGTGACTAAACACGCATCAATTGTGACTAAACACGCGTCAATCACAGGCTGGCAAAGGGCGCACAGAAGAGTGAGGTGGGCGGCGGTCGAACTCGTCGGCGACGGTGCTAGCGGCCTGCTCGCGCGACGGGAGGGCGACGGCGGCAGCCCGACTCACGCATCGGGAGGGCAACGGCGGCGGCGGCCTGCTCGCGCGACGGCGGCGCCCCTGCTTGCGCGATGGGAGGGCGATGGCGGCGGGCCAGCTTGCACGACGGGAGGCGACAACGGCGGCAGCCTGCTCGCGTGATGGGAGGGCGACGGCGGCGGCCCGGCTCGCGCATCGGGAGGGCAACGACGACGACGGCCTGCTCGCGCTACGGGAGGGTGACGGCGGTGCCCCGGCTCCCGTGTCAGGAGGGCGACGGCGGCGGCGCTCTGGATCGGCCTCGAACGGTGTTGCTGAGAGTCTGTAGAAGAGATCGGAATAAAAGATAGCGAATCGTTTTGTAACTAGTGACAATTGCAGGTAAATAACTCTGAACTCCATGACTAGGTCTATAAGTGCAGTTATGGAGCAACAAAAGAGGTACTCCAAGAAAATAAACTAGAGATCTTCTCGTGGAGTTTTGGAGTTAAGGTGTTTGACATTTCAACTCTTTCATGGAGTTCAGTTCTGGAGCCATGCCAAACACGCTCATATATTTATACTGGTCGGAGGAGCTATATCGTGGAAAAACACAAACAGTGATTGCATCATCCACAGTGCACACCGAGTTCGTAGCATGTTATGAAGCCACTGGTCATGCTGTATGGTTAAAGAATTTCATTCTCGAGCTTAAGGTGGTTGATAGCATTAATAAATCACTTGCGCTATAATGTAGTAACGAACCCGTAGTTTTCTATACGGGTAACAACAAGTCAAATGTTGCTGCCAAGCACATTGACATAAAGTATCATATTGTGAAAGATAGAATCTAGGATCAAATAATTAACGTCAAGCATATTAGTACGACAATTTTGCTTTCGGATCCAACAACAAAAGACTTACCATTCAATATCTTTCGTCATCACATTGCTGGTATGGGATTATTGGAATCCTTATGATTCTGGACAGTAAGGACCTTTAAAAGAGCCCCTCCCTATAAAGAATAATGATTTCCATTTGAGATCGGTTAATGTGTCATAAGTGTCGAAGTTCAATGGTTATTTATTGACTGTTGTAATGCTTCACTTTGTGCATTATACTTATTAAGAATAGATAAATGAAGTTGAACTAAATGATCAAGGGAGAGAATGTTGGTTGATCTCGGTTCACCTCATAAAAAGGAAAAGAAAAATAAGTAAAAGTAAAAGGAAAAGGGAGTTCTGGTACCAACGTTACCGTGACTCCCACATGTAACCGACGCCACGATCGGAGGCGTCTCAATAACTGACTCAGACTCAATCTCCCTACCGTTTTGCACTATAAATACATGATTAGAGGGAAATGTAATTAACTGAAGCTAATCACTTCCTAATCGCGAACGCAAATTACTGATCCAAAAGTGAGCAACAATGGAGGGAAGGATCGTAACTCTCCACGCCGTCGTCGCCGGACAGCCGGTGGAGGCCCAAAGCCTCCACCGGCTTTTGTTTCGCGACCAAGAAAGAGAAGGCGACATCCATAGCTGCCGAAAGATCTTCATCAAGTAAGTGTGCTAACCCACCCCCTAATTATGTTTATCAAGTGCATAATCTGTGATTAGTCTAGATGTTTAATGTTAATCCCTAATGTTTAGTTCCTACATAAATTATCTTTATAAGGTGCTTTGGTTGTAGTTTGCGTGCTACAGGTATCGTATCATTGTATCACTGCTACCGGTGATAAATTTTTGTAAGGTCCAGACTACTATATTCCTTTCATAGAAAATTTGATTCGTGTATCTTTTTGGAGAAATGCGATTCTTATACATATAATATACATGTATTTTTTTATTTTTATGACTAAGACTAAGAGGGTCTTGTCAGTGGTTTGGAACCGACAGATCTCCCGACACTACTAAAGTGTTAGAGGAGTTTGATGTTCGGTGTGGGCGCGCGGAGATTCAAGAAGGTGAATAGTAAATAACACAGGAGACACAAGAGTTTACGTGGTTCGGGCCGCCTGAGCGTAATACCCTACTCCACGGGTGTGTTGGTGTTGTATTAGCTGTATGAGCTTGTGTCGAGCGTCTATGGCGCGTGTGTCTAGCCTCCTTGAACGTGTCGTCGGCCTGTCCTTTTATAGTACAAGGGCAGGCCGTTACAAATTAGCCTGGCCCGACATGTAGCCCCGACGGTTACTAGTATTGATCATTATTCAACAAGTTTAATTGCCCTTAATGATCGGGTAATGGGCTTTGACAGCACCGTTACTGGTAATTAAGGTCATCCGACCGTGTGTCATTAATATGGTATTAATGACACTTAATCGGGTCTTGAAGTCCTTGATTCCCCTTTGAAGATCCGGAGCCGTTATGGAGTCTTCCGGAGGTCAGAGGCTGAAGCTCCGACGGTTGGACACTTGGCAGCTCCGGAGCATACTGTGGGAAGCAGGCAGCTCCGGAGCTACCTGGCACGTGTCAGGTCCAGAGCTTCTCTCGGTCTGGGGTTAAGTCCGGAGGTGCCATCTCGGTACATGGCCCGGAGCTTCCCCCTTGTGGGCGGTAGCTCCGGTTTGATAGTACACGTGGCGACCCTGGGATTAACCATGCTGGAGAAGCGGGTCCGGTTATATCTGACATGTGGGCCTCCTAAGGTCTTCAAATCAAGTAGATGACTTTCCTTTGAGATCTTTGTAACCTCAAGGGGTGTACGGTTTCTAGGGTACCGACAGTGGCCCCCTGGACCCACCTCCGGAGAAGACCACTGGGGTGAAGTCATTCCATCGGAGGTGGGTCCATCCTCGCAACTTTTGAACTGAGTCTTCAAAGGTCTTCGGATGTGCCGTTGGCGAAGGTTTGGAGTTAAATCCTCGCCGTGTGGCGTATCCCGCGTGCGGTAGATGAGATCTTTGGCGTGCGGATCTCACGCAATTGAGGGTCGCCGGTTCCCAATACGAAAACCGTATCGGTTCCGCGCGCCTTGTCAGGACGTCGCCTTTGGGCTTCCCGCCTCATGATGACAACCGTTCGCCTGGGTAAGAACCTCGACTTGATCGTCGAGGTGGTCCCGGGCCCCCTTGTCATCGGCTGGGTGGAATTTTTGAATGGTATCTTCGACTTTCTTTTAGTTTCCATCCAAGCGTTGCGAGGGCTTACTTAAGAAGGAAAGCGCGCACCGTCGGGAGTTCTTTACGCCTCTCATCTGTTCTTGCGCTCAAACTCCCAACTTGTGCTTCACTTTTCCTATCTTGCCTTGCTGTGCCGCGATGGAGTTGGGTCTCCACCTCAAGAAGTTCCAGCACAGTATCGACGTCGATGGTGACGACTTGACTCCTCCATCAGCTTTTCTTCCTTTGAACATGGAAGTGGAGTTCAGCAGGGAGCTCCAGCGGAAGATGCCCGTGCTTGACGACCTTGGTGTCGTCGAGAGAAGATCAACCACCAGGGTAGCGATCCCTGGAATGCCCGAGGATGGCTCCGACCCTGCTCCGAAGCCGAGGGAAGAGGTCGTCGGCAAGGGCAAGAAGCTGGCGGATGAACCCGTGAGCCGGAAGAGGAAGCTGCAGTACGCCGACAGAAGGTCCGTCAGGCCCGCTGCTTCTGCGTCGGCTCCTTCTCCCCGGAGGGGAAGGTCTTCTACAACTGCGGCGACTGTTCCCGTAGTGGGGTCCTCCCGGGGCGCGACTGTTCTCGCAGTGGGGTCCTCCCGGGGTGTTAGCTCCGGGCATGCGACTCCAACACCTAGGCCGGTGGAGGCCTCTAGGTCCGGGGGTTCTTCCCGATCGAGGGGGGCCTCGACTCGGGAAACACCCGTGGCCGCGATGAGTTCCGGGGGGCCTTCCGGAGCTTCCACTCCGGCTATGACCAGCCCAGAACGCCCGGGAAAAAGGTTCCCCGCAAGCTGGTGCGGAAGCCTCCCAAGATAATTTTTAATCTTTACCTTCGATAGTTGTTTTAATTGTAGTAACTATTTTTTAATTTTATTCGTTCATCATCTGCAGTGTCCCCAAGAAGGGGAGTGAGGCTCCACCCTCAGCCACAGCGGCTGAAGCCGTGAGGGTGGAAGCTTCTGCTCTTGTCCCGGTGCCGCCCTAAGTGGTGGCTGAAGCTGTGATAGCTCGAGCCGGAAATTGTCGAAGCCCCGATGGTTGAGACGGAGGTGATTGAAGCCCCAGCGTGCGCGCCGAATGTTGAGGAAGCCCTAGCGGTTGGGCCGGCTACCTCAGAAGCACCGGCCGCTGAGCCGGTCGATGTCGAAGATCTTCCGGCTCCTGAGTCGGTTGTTGGAGAGGTGTCGGAGCCTGAGCCCCCATCGGAGGAGGTGCCCAGATCGGAGCCAGCAGTGGCTCCTGCTCCGGAAGTGACGACGTCGGAGGTACCTGCGGCCGAGCCGGAGTGCCCAAGCGAAGTCGCTGGCCCCCTGCCTGAGGGGGTGAACGAAGACCTGGCGGTGGGGCCCTCCTCGATGGCGACTGAGGCCATCCCGGAGGACGTCCCTAGCACCATGGAGACACAGGGGACCACTCTTGTGGAGTGGGACCCAATTTTTGTATCTGAAAACCCGCTGGAACCAGCGGAGAAGACCCCAGCAGGTCCGGAACCTATCCCGTTGTCACTGTCTATTGACAACGCATGTTCCAGTCTACGTCAAGTCCAACTGGCCTTCTTCCACGACAGTAAGGCTCTTGAAGAGGAGCGCCAAACCCTTAGGCAGTGGCGTAACCGGCTCTACTTCGAGACCAAGCTGGCGCAGTCGAGGCTAGCGGATGACAAAGAGTGGATCAAGTGGGAGAAGATCCGCCTGGAGTACTGGGGCAAGTTACTGGATGACAGGGAGAGTATGACTCGTGCCCTCGACGCTCAATCCCGGGAGATCTACGAGCAGACCAAAGCAGCTAACAGTGCGGCCGATGAACGCCAAGAAAGGCTTGAGGCTATTAACACTACACTCATCAAGCGCCGGGAGGCACTTGAGGAGAGGGAGAAATGGCTCGAAGATGAAGAGCAGAAACTCCTAGAGCTGCGGGATGACGTCCTGAGGATGGAGGAGGAGCTCTCCGAGAAGGTGGCTCTGGCTGACAAGGGCCTTGAGGAGCGCGCCAAGAAATTGGAAGAGCGCTACGTAGAGGAGGAGAAGAAGGCCTGGGTGCGAGGGCAGGAGCTCCATGAACGGGAGTGTGCCCTCGTTGCCAGGGAAAAGAAAGTGAGGGGCAGGGAGAAGGACCTAGTCGACCGCCGGAACAAGATCCACCTCCGGGAGGAGGAGCTCGAAAAACTCGAGAAGCAGGATGCTGAGAAGATTCAGCAAAACGCCAAAGAAGTTGAGCGCCTCGCCCGTGAGAATTCCGAACTGGTGGCGGCCAGAAGATCTCTGGAAGAATTGAAAGGCTTGAGGACTGTGGAATCCCTACAAATTTGGGAGTTCCTGGGCAAGGCCAACGACGCGCTGACACCAATGGGCTTCAGTCCCGTGCGCCCGGATGATCCGGAGCCGGAGCCGGACCTAGCGCTGCAGGCATTGAGCTCGGCAGGTAGCAAGCTCTCCAAGGTGGGCGATGTCATCGTGGACCAATTGGAGATTGAGGGGCAATCCCTGGCGAAGAACGTCGCAGAGTACGTGCTGACGTGCTACACCAGCCGGAACTCCCAATTTCCTCTGGACCCGGTGCTTGAAGGTCCCGTCGAAGGAGAAGGGGAAGCTGCCCGAGCCAACGTGTCGGAGGTTGCCCAGAAAGTTGCTCAATTCTTCCATAGGGTCTAGGACCATCTCTGTAGTTCTCACTTGTAGTTTCTCTTCTTCTTCCTCAATTTTGTAATCCCTTGTCTCCAGATGTAATCTCTTGTCTCCAGATAAATGAAATCCCCAAATTTTTGTGAATTTCACTTTTTATCTTCAACACTTTTGTCTTCACTTGGCCCCCTGGTAGATGTACACAATTTGATTGTGAACATGTACCAAGAGGATATTATGTTTTGTTGAAGACTCATTTTCTTCGAACTTGTAGAGTTTAGGTCTGAAGTCTTCGATAGTGAAGGTCCCCTGAGGTTATCAGAGCTCAGAAGCTCCAGCATTGTCTGTCGTCGGAGCTTAGAAGCTCCGGCAATAGTCTCTATCAACGCGTAGAGCATCGATAGTTAGTCCTCCGGGGTGTCGGAGCTTAGTAGCTCCGGCAGTGACCTTTGCCAACACTTAGTTTGTTGGCAGCAGACTCTGTTTGCGGGGTCTTCTCACCATCTTTTATTTAGCATCGACGGCTGGCCCCCCTAGCTTTATCGGAGCTTGATTACTCCGGTGATGCTCGTTTTCAATGCGTAACATCGATTACAAGCCACCTAGGGGAGTCGGAGCTTTGTTAGCTCTGTCTTTTCTCCATCAACGTAGATTTTATTTTTCATGCACACTTAAGCCAAGAAAAATAGTAAAATTCATTTCTTGTTTACAACTTCGTCGCGGCTTACGATTCTCAAGAAGATTTTAAGTCAATCACGATTCTAAATACAACCGAATGCATTGTCTTTTCTTCCAGGTCCAACTGTACATGGACCCGCCTTACTTAGGCCTGCCGGGGTGTAGGTAGAGTGGCGTACTTAGGGTGCTTGACCAGGCTAAATCGATAGCACACTCCAGTCCTAGATTGGCTTGGCGGCTTTCACGCGAGTTGGCCATGAACAATATTTGAATCCAAAAGAATCGACAATATAACTTGTATCGTATATGAACCGGTCAAACTAAAATTTCTTAAGAATTGCACGTCTTTGTTATAAACAAGAAAGAGAAAAATAAAAAATGTTGAGCCTGTACAAAATAAATGCACGTGGAGTCTGTTTCACATGAAGATGTCTTTCATTATAGGTCCGGGGTACAGGGGAAACAAGTACACTCTTAGGGTACGGAACCAGGCTAAGCGTGTTTCATTTCTCGTTTGACCCAGGGTAGCTAGCCATACTTTTAGTCCTGAGACTGTGACAAGTGTTGCATGAACTTTGCGGACCTTTCGGGAAAGGTCCGACTGTTCTCCCGGAGGAACTACCCGACTTTGTACAATGACTCTATAACATACACTTCAAGTTACTCAAGACTCACCTCCGTGGTATTAAGTGTAGAACTTACGGAGGTGCTCGATGTTCCAAGGATTTGGGAGAGGTGTCCCATCCTCGGTAGCCAAGCGAATGCTTCCGGGACGGGATACTTTAATCACTCGGAAGGGTCCCTCCCAGCCGGGGGAGAGTTTGTTTAACCCTTCTCTGGATTGTATTCTCCGTAGCACCAGATCGCCTTCCTCGAGCTGTCGGTTGTGTACATGCCGCTGATGATAACGCCGTAGGGCTTGGCGATATCGGGCATTCCAAACAGCTGCTTGGCACCTTCCCTCCTCAAGGAGGTCTAGGTCTTCACGCCGGAGCTGGTCCTGCGCGGCTTCGTCGAAGGTCCGGACCCGGAGTGAACCCAAGGTGATTTCCGGAGGAAGGATTGCTTCAGCTCCGTACACCAGAAAGAAGGGTGTCTCTCCAGTTGACCGGTTTGGAGATGTCCTGTTGGCCCATAAAGTGGGCGGAAGCTCTTCAATCCAGTTAGCTCCATGTTTTTTTAAGCGCTCATATGTGCGCGTCTTGAGTCCTTTAAGGATTTCAGCATTTGCTCTCTCGGCTTGGCCATTGCTTGCTGGGTGAGCTACGGAGGCGTAGCAAACTTGTATGTCGAGGTCTTCGCAATATCCTTGGAATGCAGAGCTTGTGAATTGGGTCCCATTATCAGTGATGATTTTGTTTGGGACTCCATATCTGCAGACAATAAACTGCAAAAAGTTGATAGCAGATTGCTTGTTGATTGTCACAACTGGAGTTGCTTCCGGCCACTTGGTGAACTTATCAATGGCGACGTACAGGAACTTGTAACCTCCGACGGCTCTTGGGAAAGGTCCCAAGATGTCCATCCCCCACACAACGAAGGGCCATGTAGGAGGTATCATTTGTAGGGGCTGAGCTGGTGTGTGAATTTGCTTTGCATGGAATTGACATGCTTCACATTTCTTCACCAGCTCAGTTGCATCCTGGAGTGATGTAGGCCAGTAGAAACCATGCCGAAAGGCTTTACCAACCAGCGTGCGGGAAGACGCGTGGTTCCCACACTCGCCTCCATGGGTTTCTGCGAGGAGTTCGCAACCTTCTTCCCTTGTGATGCACCGCATTAGGATGCCATTGGCACCCCGCCGGTAGAGATCCCCTTCTACCAGCGTGTATCTTTTAGCCAATCTGACTACCCGGTCAGCGGATACATCATCGTCAGGAAGGATGTTGTCTTTCAAGTAGCTCCGGATCTCCGAGATCCATGCATCGGAACTAGCTTGAGCTTTTGAGTCTTGCGTGCTGGGTTGCTCGGAGCTCCCGGCAGCATCTACGACCCTTGATGGCTGCCATGGTAATAGGGCCATCGAGACCGTCAGCTTCGGGATGCTGATCTCGCCCCCTTCGCTCAGTTCGGCAGGCTGAGCTGTTGGCTTTGACAACCTTCGGACAAAAATTCCGTCAGGAGCCGGAGCTCCGATTGACGCTTTCGTCGAGAGTTCGTCAGCTTCAGCGTTATGGGCACGCTGAACATGGTGGAGATCTAGGACTTCGAAGTCCTTCTGAAGCCTCTGGACTTCAAGGAGGTAAGCAGCTAGCTGGAGATTATTGCAGAAACATTCACCCTTCACCTGCTTAATGATGAGCTGCGAATCTCCCTTGACCAGCAGTTGCTTGACACCATATGACAGTGCCACCTTTAGTCCGTAGATGAGCGCTTCGTACTCTGCCATGTTGTTGGTCGCCTTGAAGTCAAGGTGTACCATGTATTTCACCTTCTCCCTGGTCGGTGCAAGGAGAAGGATTCCAGCTCCGCCCCCCTGCTTCTGCATGGAGCCATCGAAGTAGAGGGTCCAGTGAGGCTCGGTGAAGGCTGGAGCTTGATGCTCCGTCTTCTGCTCACAGGGGCCCCCAGGGTTTGATGGAGAGGGAGTCCATTCTGCCACAAAATCTGCCAATGCTTGACTCTTGACTGCTTGCCTTGAAATAAATTCAAGATCAAATTCAGCCAATTCCGCTGCCCACTTTGCAATGTTCCCAGTTGAATTGGTATTATGCAAGATTGCTCGAAGTGGGTAAGAGGTCACCACTGAGACTTTGTGAGCTTGGAAGTAATGGTGAAGCTTCCTGGAGGCAATAAGAACTGCATAGAGCAGCTTATGCACCTCTAGGTATCGAGTCTTGGCATCATGTAGTACTTCACTAATGAAGTACACTGGACGTTGAATGGTCTGGACCCTCCTGGAGGGGTCCGGAGCTTCCTCTTCACTGACCCGGATCCTCTCGGAGGAGTCCGGATTTTCTTCGGGGACCTCCGGGTCCTGGCTGGAGGAACCCAGGGCTTCTTCAGAAGCGACCTGGACCCGCCCGGAGGGGTCTGGGTCTCCTGAAGTGACTTCTTGTGGACTCGAGTCTGGGAGCTGGGACCCAGACTCTCTTTCAGGTACCTCCGGACCCTCCCGAAAGAGTCTGGATTCCTGAGTATGAGGTAGCTCTGGTCTCTCCGCAACCAGAACCATACTGATGACTTCATCAGTTGCTGAAATGTAAAGCAACAAAGGCTCACCAGGGTTCAGAGCTACCAGAATTGGTAGGGTGGTGAGGAACTGTTTCAACTCCTGGAATGCCTTCTCTGCTTCTTCGGACCATTAGAATGGTCCGGACTTCCTCAATAACTTGGAGAAGGGGAGTGCCCGTTCCGCCAGTCTTGAAATGAACCGGCTGAGGGCTGCTAGACATCCAGTCAACTTTTGGACGTCTTTGATGCAGGTTGGTGGCCGCATGTCTTCAATGGCCTTAATCTTCGCCAGATTAGCTTCTATGCCCCGGTGACTTACCAGGAAACCGAGAAGTTTTCCGGAGCTAACCCCGAAGACACACTTGTCTGGGTTTAGCTTTGTGCGGGTGGCCTGCAGCTTGTCGAAGACAGCCTGCAAGGTGTCAAGGAGTGACTCCTTGTCCCTGACCTTGACCACGATGTCATCGACGTACACTTCCACTATGTCTCTAATGAGTTCTTCAAAAGTTTTGTACATAGCTCGTACAAAAGTTGAAGCTGCATTCTTGAGACCAAAGGGCATGGCTGTATAACAGTACAATCCATCTACTGTGATGAATGAGGTATGCTCTTCATCTTCCCTAAACATCCTGATTTGATGATACCCGGAATATGCATCTAGGAAACACAGTAATTCACACCCGAAGGTGGAATCCACTATCTGATCTATTCTAGGTAGTGGGAATGGATCTTTTGGACATGCCTTATTTAGTGTGGTGTAGTCGATGCACATTCGAAGCTTCCCGCCGGCCTTGGGCACAACGACTGGGTTTGCCATCATTTTGGATGGAAGACTTCTCGGATGAATCCAGCTTCGAGTAACTTCTTTACTTCTTGTCGGATGAAGTTCTGTCGCTCTACGGATTGCTTCCGAGGCTTCTGATGCACAGGCCGGGCGTCAGGGTATATCTTCAGATTGTGCTCAATCACTTCCCTGGGGATCCCAGACATTTGTGACGGTTGCCAGGCAAACACGTCGACGTTAGCCCGGAGGAAAGTGATGAGCACGAGTTCCTATTTGTCGTTCAATCCCCCCGATATACGGGTGGTCTGAGCGGCATCGGAACCAATTTGGACGACTTTGACGGAAATGTCAGTGTCGTCGCTTGGCTGCACACGAGGTGCAAAAGTCGAGCCTCGTTGACGAATGCTCGGGGGTTTTGGAGCTTGCTCCTGCCTGGAGTCCTCCTCTTGCGCCGTGGTGAGTGCATGGAGTTCTTCCAGAGCAGTTACTCCGACAGTACGATCTCCGCGGATCCGGAGAACGCCTACTGGCGTTGGCATCTTCAACACCACATAACCATAATGAGCAGCTGCCATGAATTTGTACAGGGCAGGCCTACCCAAGATGGCATTAAAGGGTAAGTTGATCTGAGCGACGTTGAAGACCAACTTCTCGGTGCGGTACTTCTCCCGTGTCCCGAAGGTAACGGGGAGAGTAATAGCTCTGAGTGGGTTAATGGCTCCCGGACCTACTCCGTAGAAAGGTCGAGAGGGGTGGAGATCCGAATGTCAGAGTTGAAGCTTAGTAAAAGCTTCGAAGCTTATGAGGTTAAGCCCTGAACCTCCGTCTACCATGACGTGGTGGAGCTGGATGTAATTGATGGTAGGAGATACCATCAAAGGTAACTGACCTGCTCCAACCATGCTCCGAGGGCAGTCCGAAGCATCAAAAGTGATGGTTGTGTCCATCCACTTCCGATGAGGTTCCGGCCTGACGGTAGGAGCTACAGCAGCCATATCCCGACGCATAGTCTTGATGACGCGGCGGGAGGTGATGTCCCATGATCCACCAAAAATGGTGTTCATGGTCTTCCGACGCTCGTTGTCAGAGACGTCAGAATCATCATCGACGGAGGTGTAAACGGCCTTCAGGACCTTTTTGGGATCCTGAAATCCTAACTCCTCTTCAGCCGGAGCTTCGTCGACTTTTTGCTTTCCTTCCCTATGTCGGAAAGGAGATTCTTCCTGGCGCTTGTTGTAGCGCTCGGCAAGGTTTTGGACCTCCCGGCAGTCTTCCAAACTATGGCTGCCCGTTTTGTGAATTGGGCACCACACCTTGGGCTTGCTACCGTCTTCAGAAGATGGTCAAGGTCGCTTTTCGGGGCGTGGCCCCCGGCCACCTGGAGCTGCAGCAGCTGCAACATTGGATGTAACGGCCGACGGCTTCTTCTTGCCGTTGGTCTTTTTCTTCTTCTTGCCGTCCCCGGAGGTAGCGGCTTCTTCTTTGGAGGATTTCTTGTGACCCTCCGGGGTTGGTTTGGAGTGCATCTCACGGTCCTCCGCAGCTCTGGCACATTTGTCAGCCAAGCTGAAGAGTTCCGTGACGCTGGTGATCTCCTTGATCGCCAGTTTCTCCAGCATCTTCTTGTCCTGTACACCCTGTCTGAATGCCACAATGACAGAGGCGCTAGAGATAGAAGGGATAGTGTTTCGTACCTGAGAGAACCTCTGGATGAATGATCGCAGGAATTCTCCTCCTTTTTGCACGACTGCAAAAAGGTCCAGTTTAGTGCCTGGTCGGGTGTATGAACTCCCGAAGTTGGTGGTGAACTGCCGGCACAGCTCCTCCCAACTGTTGATAGAGTTGGGTGGAAGGCTCATAAACCAGGACCTGGCGGTCCCAATTAAGGCCACTGGAAAATAATTGGCCATCACGGCCTCATTTCCTCCACCTGCCAAGATTGCAGTGGAGTAGATCTGAAGAAATTCGGCGGGATTGACAGTCCCGTCGAATTTTTCCGGCAGGTGAGGCCGGAACTTCTGTGGCCACCTGACCATACGCAGATGTATGGCCAGAGCTGAACATCCTCCTCCTACTCCTTCAGGAGCAGAAAGGTCCTGAGCTTCCCGTCTTTCACGAGCACGCTCAATATGGACTCGGCCATCTTGTTGGCGGTATCGGCGATCAAGCTCCGCCCGGAGGTCATGAGTTGAGAGCCTGGATACCGTGTGAGTGCTTCGTGCCCCGGAGGGCAATGACGTCACTTGTTGGGATGCAGCACGTCTCCTGCTATTGGAAACGTGCGAACCAAGTCTACCAAACGAAGTCCGCCACTCCGACGGGGCTCGTCCTGAAGGAGGAGGACCCTAGTTGCTGAGGCGTTCGGCTGCTGCTGCAACAAAATGTTCCACATCGGCCCTCCACTGTTCCAGTGCATCCCGGGATGCATCTGGAGGTGGTGGGCGTTGGAGAAGAGCACGCGCTGCATGGAGCACGTGTTCCGGGTTGTCATGATTTGCCGACACAGTGATTGACGCCGGCGCACCATCACGTTGCCCAGCATGATTTGCTGGTGAAGGCGGTGGTGGTGGGAGTGTGACTCCTGCTGGTGCTGAGGCTCCTGCTGGTGGCTGCATATTGGAGGGATTGCCCCCAACATCCTGAGCAGCAGGTTGATCGTTGAATGATCCAGCAGCTGAGTTCACCATTCTCAAAATCTCAGGCGCCCCTACCTGGCGCGCCAACTGTCGGTGGTTTGGAACCGGCAGATCTCCCGACACTACTAAAGTGTTAGAGGAGTTTGATGTTCGGTGTGGGCGCGCGGAGATTCAAGAAGGTGAATAGTAAATGACACATGAAACACAAGAGTTTACGTGGTTCAGGCCGCCTGAGCGTAATACCCTACTCCACGGGTGTGTTGGTGTTGTATTAGCTGTATGAGCTTGTGTCGAACGTCTATGGCGCGTGTGTCTAGCCTCCTTGAACGTGTCGTCGGCCTGTCCTTTTATAGTACAAGGGCAGGCCGTTACAAATTAGCCTGGCCCGACATGTGGCCCCGGCGGTTACTAGTATTGATATTCATTCAACAAGTTTAATTGCCCTTAATGATCGGGTAATGGGCTTTGACAGCACCGTTACTGGTAATTAAGGTCATCCGGCCGTGTGTCATTAATATGGTATCAATGACACTTAATCGGGTCTTGAAGTCCTTGATTCCCCTTTGAAGATTCGGAGCCGTTATGGAGTCTTCCGGAGGTCAGAGGCTGAAGCTCCGACGGTTGGACACATGGCAGCTCCGGGGCATACTGTGGGAAGCAGGCAGCTCCGGAGCTACCTGACACGTGTCAGGTCCGGAGCTTCTCTCGGTCTGGGGTTAAGTCCGGAGGTGCCATCTCGGTGCCCGGAGGAAAGTGATGAGCGCGAGTTCCTATTTGTCGTTCAATCCCCCCGATATACGGGTGGTCTAAGCGGCATCGGAACCAATTTGGACGACTTTGACGGAAATGTCGGTATCGTTGCTTGGCTGCACACGAGGTGCAGAAGTCGAGCCTCGTTGACGAATGCTCGGGGGTTTTGGAGCTTGCTCCTGCCTGGAGTCCTCCTCTTGCGCCGTGGTGAGTGCATGGAGTTCTTCCAGAGCAGTTACTCCGACAGTACGATCTCCGCGGATCCGGAGAACGCCTACTGGCGTTGGCATCTTCAACGCCAGATAACCATAATGAGCAGCTGCCATGAATTTGTACAGGACAGGCCTACCCAAGATGGCATTGAAGGGTAAGTTGATATGAGCGACGTTGAAGACCAACTTCTCAGTGCGGTACTTCTCCCTTGTCCCGAAGGTAACGGGGAGAGTAATAGCTCTGAGTGGGTTAATGGCTCCCGGACCTACTCCGGAGAAAGGTCGAGAGGGGTGGAGATCCGAATGTTGGAGTTGAAGCTTAGTAAAAGCTTCGAAGCTTATGAGGTTAAGCCCCGAACCTCCGTCTACCATGACGTGGTGGAGCTGGATGTTATTGATGGTAGGAGATACCATCAAAGGTAACTGACCTGCTCCAACCATGCTCTGAGGGCAGTCCGAAGCATCAAAAGTGATGGCTGTGTCCATCCACTTCCGATGAGGTTCCGGCCTGACGGTAGGAGCTACAGCAGCCATATCCCGACGCATAGTCTTGATGACGCGGCGGGAGGTGATGTCCCATGATCCACCAAAAATGGTGTTCATGGTCTTCCGACGCTCGTTGTCAGAGACGTCAGAATCATCGTCGACGGAGGTGTAAACGGCCTTCAGGACCTTTTTGGGATCCTGAAATCCTAACTCCTCTTCAGCCGGAGCTTCGTCGACTTTTTGCTTTCCTTCCCTATGTCGGAAAGGAGATTCTTCCTAGCGCTTGTTGTAGCGCTCGACAAGGTTTTGGACCTCCCGGCAGTCTTCCAAACTGTGGCTGCCCGTTTTGTGAATTGGGCACCACACCTTGGGCTTGCTACCGTCTTCAGAAGACGGTCGAGTTCGCTTTTCGGGGCGTGGCCCCCGGCCACCCGGAGCTGCAGCAGCTGCAACATTGGATGTAACGGCCGACAGCTTCTTCTTGCCGTTGGTCTTTTTCTTCTTCTTGCCGTCCCCGAAGGTAGCGGTTTCTTCTTTGGAGGATTTCTTGTGACCTTCCGGGGTTGGTTTGGAGTGCATCTCACGGCCCTCCGCAGCTCTGGCACATTTGTCAGCCAAGCTGAAGAGTTCCGTGACGCTGGTGATCTCCTTGATCGCCAGTTTCTCCAGCTTCTTCTTGTCCCGTACACCCTGTCTGAATGCCACAATGATAGAGGCGCTAGAGATAGAAGGGATAGTGTTTCGTACCTGAGAGAACCTCTGGATGAATGATCGCAGGAATTCTCCCCCTTTTTCCACGACTGCAAAAAGGTCCAGTTTAGTGCCTGGTCGGGTGTATGAACTCCCGAAGTTGGCGGTGAACTGCCGGCACAGCTCCTCCCAACTGTTGATAGAGTTGGGTGGAAGGCTCATAAACCAGGACCTGGCGGTCCCAGTTAAGGCCACTGGAAAATAATTGGCCATCACGGTCTCATTTCCTCCAGCTGCCAAGATTGCAGTGGAGTAGATCTGAAGAAATTCGGCGGGATTGACAGTCCCGTCGAATTTTTCTAGCAGGTGAGGCCGGAACTTCTGTGGCCACCTGACCATACGCAGATGTATGGCCAGAGCTGAACAGCCTCCTCCTACTCCTTCAGGAGCAGAAAGGTCCTGAGCTTCCCGTCTTTCACGAGCACGCTCAATATGGACTCGGCCATCTTGTTGGCGGTATCGGCGATCAAGCTCCGCCCGGAGGTCATGAGTTGAGAGCCTGGATACCGTGTGAGTGCGTCGTGCCCCGGAGGGCAATGACGTCACTTGTTGGGATGCAGCACGTCTCCTGCTATTGGAAACGTGCAAACCAAGTCTACCAGACGAAGTCCGCCACTGCGACGGGGCTCGTCCTGAAGGAAGAGGACCCTAGTTGCTGAGGCGTTTGGCTGCTGCTGCAACCAAATGTTCCACATCGGCCCTCCACTGTTCCAGTGCATCCCGGGATGCATCCGGAGGTGGTGGGCGTTGGAGAAGAGCACGCGCTGCATGGAGCGCGTGTTTCGGGTTGTCATGATTTGCCGACACAGTGATTGACACCGGCGCACCATCACGTTGCCCAACATGATTTGCTGGTGAAGGCGATGGTGGTGGGAGTGTGACTCTTGCTGGTGCTGAGGCTCCTGCTGGTGGCTGCATATTGGAGGGATTGCCCCCAACATCCTGAGCAGCAGGTTGACCGTTGGATGATCCAGCAGCTGAGTTCACCATTCTCAAAATCTCAGGCGCCCCTACCTGGCGCGCCAACTGTCGGTGGTTTGGAACCGGCAGATCTCCCAACACTACTAAAGTGTTAGATGAGTTTGATGTTCGGTGTGGGCGCGCGGAGATTCAAGAAGGTGAATAGTAAAAGACACGGGAAACACAACAGTTTACGTGGTTCGGGCCGCCTGAGCATAATACCCTACTCCACAGGTGTGTTGGTGTTGTATTAGCTGTATGAGCTTGTGTCGAACGTCTATGGCGCGTGTGTCTAGCCTCCTTGAACGTGCCGTCGGCCTGTCCTTTTATAGTACAAGGGCAGGCCGTTACAAATTAGCGTGGCCCGACATGTGGCCCCGGTGGTTACTAGTATTGATATTCATTCAACAAGTTTAATTGCCCTTAATGATCGGGTAATGGGCTTCCACAGCACCGTTACTGGTAATTAAGGTCATCCGACTGTGTGTCATTAATATGGTATTAATGACACTTAACCGGGTCTTGAAATCCTTGATTCCCCTTTAAAGATCCGGAGCCGTTATGGAGTCTTCCGGAGGTCAGAGGCTGAAGCTCCGACGGTTGGACACGTGGCAGCTCCGGAGCATACTGTGGGAAGCAGACAGCTCCGGAGCTACCTGACACGTGTCAGGTCCGGAGCTTCTCTCGGTCTGGGGTTAAGTCCGGAGGTGACATCTCGGTACATGGCCCGGAGCTTCCCCCTTGTGGGCGGTAGCTCCGGTTTGATAGTACACGTGGCGACCCTGGGATTAACCATACTGGAGAAGCGGGTCCAGTTATATCTGACATGTGGGCCTCCGAAAGTCTTCAAATCAAGTAGATGACTTTCCTTTGAGATCTTTGTAACCTCAAGGGGTGTACGGTTTCTAGGGTACCGACAGGTCTCTATTTTAATTTCGCCTGTCCATCAATCTCAGGTCCGGACCTGGAGAGACAACGCAAACAATCTTCATGCCGTTACAGTTGTTAAACAGAGACGAAACTTCAAAGTTATATTTGACGCTTGCATTACATGGGAATCAAGAGTTTTGTTGCTAGTATAGTCCTACTTTTCCCAACCCGACGGGGAAGAATCCAAACATGATCGTGGGCTTGCAACTTTATTGATCTCTTGTAACACGTACGCACATTATGGTGTGACCGTGTGATCTCGGATGATGATTTTAGTTATCCATCCACCTAACGATTTTACCTGATGGTTTGACGACCTGTCAATGAACACCATGGTAGAGGCAGGCCCACATTTGTATAAATCATCCAAAGTCTTCCTTTATTCCATTGTTTGTCACGACATTATGACATACAACATTAGCCGCACACGGCACGGGAGTCATGGTGGCGGCAAGATCCATCGTTACACACAAATTTGAGTTGATGCTAATTCGACTAATAATGCTTTGTCGCACACAACGGTGGACAAAAAACCAAAACCGAAAAATAGAGATCGGAACTGAAAAAACCGAAAATCAGACAGGAGTGCTGCTACAGCTTTGCTGATGCCTCAAGAGTCCAGATGTCCTGGGGTCAAAATTGGATGTGGGCTCGGGACTGCTCCGAGCGTAGGAGTAGCCACCAACCAGAAGACTGTTGTCTTACAGGGTTAAACGTTTGTCTTCGCTTATTCCCAAATGCCTCCCCTTCCCTTTCAGGGCATACGTTACTATCCTTGACAATAACATGTTTGTTGTAACATGCTTTTCACTCTTAAGTCTTAAAAGACCACCTCATGCAATTAGGGCCCACTAAAAAGTGGCCCCCATAACACATGACTATAGACGGCCAACAGATCAATGCCGGACCAACCCGACCCAAGCCTAACCAGGCTCGGGCCCTTAAAGCCTCAGCCTGCACAACCCAAAAATGGACCAGGCGAGGTCAGGCCTACATGACGGATCTATGCCTCAACCCAACCCAGGCACGATCCGAGTTAATTTTACACGTGTCGTGCCAGAGATCATGAAACATTTTGACATCAGAGAGCAGTACCACCACAACATTTCTTTGTTTTTTTTCTTTCAGCTTCATTTCTAGAATCAAGTTTTCACTAAGGCCCTGTTTGGTACGGCTCCAGATTCACACGGAATCAGAAACATTTCAGTTCCAATGCAGAAACGGTTTCAGACTCTGGAATAGAATCACTTTAGAAACTGTTTAGCTAGCATATCCGTTTCAGTTTCAGGAGAGAAATGCTGAATTGACCCATTTAACCCTGGCTGGTTTGTGGTTATTCTTCATTTATGTTTGTGATTATGTAATGACGTTGATAATACAAAAAAAGATAGCCTCCGATCGTAATGTTGACCCCTAGTGAGAACGTTGTAACATATCATGGCTGATATTTGGTTCTTGTAAGTCTTTATTTTGTTTGTATTACCACGTTGACAAGTTAAGAAAAAAAACAAAGATAAAAAATTTTGGCCACTAATCTGAAGCATTCTAAGGTGGTGACAAATCTTCGTAATTTTTTTAGAACTTAGACCCAAGTTACAATTGACCAAAGTGTTCCAAGGTGTGGAACACCTTTTCAGGTGTTTCTCCACCACAGTTCAAAAAATTGAATCACTTCAAAGTGTTTCTCCCCTGAAACGTTTCTCTTTTTTGCCGTTTGGATCAGTTTCAAGTGATTCTACCCAGAATCAGAAACGTTTCATCCATCCAAACGGGCCCTAAAGCGAATAATGACAATCACAAAACAACAACATTATTAAGACTTGGGAAGCACAACAATTAACGCACATGTTTTTCCTTATGATACGAATTCCAGGCATCTGTAACATTACACCTAAAGAGTTACAACACTGTACAAATGCGTTATTTCAATATTTAACAAACATGAAGAAACGCTGGATCCTTAGTTCTTCAACATGTCACTCGACCCTGAGCTCTTCAGGTTTGGTGTTCATCTTCCTTCAGTTGAGAGGAAGGTAGGATAGATCTTAACTGAGTGCTCTCCATGTTTGACAAAACCTGGGTGACAGTCTTAATTTGAGAGGCACTGCATAGTTTTTTTAATAGAAGTTTATTAGACAAAATAGTGTAGAAATAAGCTGCAACCTAGTTGGTTGGAATCTGTAACAAACCACAGCTCCAAAAGAAGAAATTGTGAAATTTCTAATAAGCAGGTAATGAACAATATGCATATGGCATAAACTGGACGATGCTCACCTTTGCAAACTACTTTCCATATATGCATCCAAGGAGGAAACTATATGAGGTAATTGGTGTAGCACCTGAAACATAACACAAATGTTAACATCTACATACAGCCAGTAGTTCGGCATCCAATGTGAAACTTCTCTTTTACCTGCTCTGTATTCTTCACTAGAGCTGATTTTGCCATGAGGTTCTTCGGAAGTTTTGCCAAGTGAACCTGCGATTAGAAGGAACCACAACTAACGAACAACCGGTATACCAGATTATGGAACACATTACTTGTAACTTCAAGATATGAGGGTATTACAATATGAGAATGCATGAGAAGTTCCTGCTGAGTGCAACTTCGTAAACTTATAAACTTTCCTGAATTTAGTAAATAGGCATGTCAATAATTGTAGGAAATCAATACTTTATAGCACTAATATGAGGTAGATTGAAGATAACTAGAATCAGAACGAACTGACAAAAGGTTCGACTTCATCAAGTTTAGACCAAAAGGAAACAATGGAACCATCCATCGGTGTAATATCATCCAGCATCTGTATGGACATTCAAAGCAGCATTTTGGAAATTTCTCAGTGCCAATCAATACACTACTCATTCGGTGCTAGTTGAGTGTCGGAAAGTTTAGGTTATGCATTGAAAATGTAGAATATGAAAGGTGCTATGTAGAAATTAGCCCAAGGACTGTCAGTTCACACAATCACAATCAAGGCCTAATTGCACGTAAGTTCAACTATGAGTAAACCCATCATAATGAAGGTGATGGGGAATGGATCCTACTCAACAAAAAGGTTTTACAATCGGCACTTCCAGGAGATTAATCCGCCAGTACCCATCAAACAAATTTGGAAAATGGAAAGCAGCAATAAGTTGAAAGTTTTCCTCTGGCTATTGTTCATGGATCATTTAACCACAACAAACATTCTTTGCAGGAAAAACTTCAAAATTGACAATGATGGTTGCAGCTGCGGTCTCTGCCGGAAATGAGTGGAGGAAACATCCATGCACTTGTTCTTCAAATGTGAATTTAGCGTTAAATGTTGGAACTTTATTGGTATAATTGGGATTTTCATCAAGATTTGTATGCTATGATTCAACTCCGCCTATGTTGTAATGACATAGCCGATCTCAAGCCCGGATAAAGGAAGAGGAGTTGTGATAGGCTTGACGAGCCAACAACTATACTTAGCCATTCTCATAGAAATGAAACCCATTAAATAAATTGTTGGGTTTCATTTCTAGCCGAGCCTAACTTGCTTGGGACAAAGGTTTGGTTGTTGTTATTGTATTTTTATGCTATGATTCAACAAGCCAAAAGGCACCTTGAAAGAGTTTTCTACACGGATATCATGACAATTTATTGCTGGAATATTTGGAAACAGAGAAATAGGAAGGTTTTTGATCTTGAATTCCCATCCTTTCGCGCTTGGAAAGAGAACTTCATCGCTGATTGTAACTTGCAAGCAACTAGAATAAGTGGTGAGGCTAGATCTTGCTTATTCCAGTGGATGGAAGGATTGATATAGTACATCTCGCGCTATTACAATCTGTATACCACAAGATGAACAACTCTATTGTATACATCCATTTAATTAATATATTTCTAGAAATTGGAGATTCCCTGCTGTTGTTTTCTTTCAAAAAATCATAAGAAAGGTGTGATGTACTCCCTCCATCCTAAATTACTTGTTCTCTAGTTTAAAAATGAACTAGAGAGTGAAAAATAATTTGAGATGGAGGGAGTAGACATTAACCCAATTTCAATCAAATTTATGCAATTTTGAAAAATTATATGCTTAAATAACAAGACGGTACAAAATCCTACGGTCAATGTCACACGAGCTAAGAAGGATATGGGGACAAGGGGAAGACCTGGGCGGGGGAGGACTGCTCCATGAGTTGGAGGAGGTTTGAGGTGGACTGCACCGCCTGCGCTATCTGCTCCGCCACTGTTGCCTTCGCTCCTCCTCCTCCACCGCCGCCGGCGGACGGCGTAGCCATCGCCGCCACGGGCTCCTGTCCCGTTCGCACCTCACGGACCCCTCCAGAAGTAACAATAACATGGGCCAGCCCGACAACAGCAATTTACATAGTCCAAGGCCCAGTTCAACCAATGGTTTTCCGGAACTTTACAGCAAACACAAGGTCTTAGCTGTAAAATCTCCCGATTCCACCGAGGAACCGGCCGGCGAAGCGCGTGGGAGGTGATGGCGGCGGCGGCGCGGGGGCACAAGCCGCTGGGGGCGTTGCCGCAGCTGGTGAAGTCGCTGCGTAGCGATCCTATCAACAGCCCCAGGCTGAAGCATCTCCCATCTCTCAGGTGCTCGCCGGCTTCCTGCTGGACCGACTAAATGCATGTTGTTCCTGTTGTTCTTTGCTTGTGCTTGTGGGTGGTTGGATTGATTTTCTCATATTTGGTTCATTGTGGATGGGAGCAGGAGGACCTTCTCGCTGTACGACCAGATCAACCTCATCGACAGCGTTCCAGAGGACCAGCTCCGCTTCCAATCGTGCGCAATCTCCACTTCGCATCATTTTACACTTTTTAATATCTGTTTCTTTTATAAAGAGTCGGACATTTTTGGGATATGTTTGTGCAATGCATGTATTCCGCATTATTGTTTATGCTTGGGTATTATTGGTGTTGGAAGTATCATTCTGTTTGGTATCAAAACGTATGGATTGAATTTTAATTGTCTGCCAAATGTTGTGAGACCATTTGTTTCAGCATCAACTGACATCTGGCTGAACAAAGACGAAAATCATGTATGGCCAACCCTTCTCCCTGTTGTTCTGTTGTTTCCCCCCGCTTTTCTTCTTTGGGAAATTTATATTATTTGTGGAATATATTTTAATTCAAAACACGAAATTTGTCTCCAATATATTAGAATAGGGAGGGTATACTTGATGATCTTTTTGTTTGTAAATAAATGGCTGAGAACCTGCGATCAAGCATTTTTAAAAGATAGTATTGATTTGATACATGATGTCATCTATCCTTTTTCATATTTATCCTCAAAGCCAATGTCATGATCCTTTGGTTTCTATTTACATAGGTGGAACTAATTATGTTGTACATTGTTGGTAGCTGCTGTTGTCTCGATTGTCATGATCCAGAAAGATGAATCAATTATTTCTGTCTGAACAAGGAGGAAAACTATGTGCATGGCCAAGTCTGTTGATATTGCAGTACTCTCGTCCCCCCCCCCCCCCCCCCCCCCCCCCCAATAAAAAGCTCCTCTTGCTTGTATTATGGCTGAAATTAGGAGGGCGGTAAGCAGAAAGCAAAGCTGAGTTGCCTTCCAAAGAGTGTACAAGTTTAGGCTAATTGTTTTTGCCTGCTTTATTCATCAATCTGCTGGCATTATGTAACACAGCGCCTAGCACAATCTGCTAACAACCAAATGCAATCTGATATCAAATCAAACTAACAAACTCCTCTGTAACGAACTAACAATGCTTATCTAATTAACTGAATGTGCAATCAATCCTAAGAACCTTGAACTGAACTCTAACCACTTGTTTTGGTGCCTGAATTTCCTGTTCCTTTTCTTTTCTCTATGGTAGTATGGTTTTCCAAAGCAAGCACCCACAACACTTGTGTGGTATACTTGCTTCTAATAGCATATATACAGTATTTAGCTTGTGCTGTAACTCCAACAAAATCAACCCACTGGCTGGTTACCCCTGCTTCCCTGGGAATTACGGAACGAGCGAAATGCAAGGATTTTCCAGCAGAAAGATCTTCAATGTTACTTTTGCAAAGAATAAGAATTTAGGACTTGGTCAGTTTGGTGGGTGAGGGAAGCTGGTTACCATGTGCGTTTTTTTTTCTTATGTAGTATTTTGTCTCTTTTCTCTTTCTTGGCTCAAGGCTTCCATTCTTGCAAAAAAAATTTGCCTGTCGTGGCCATCATTCTTAGTTAACACGATAGGCAGCTATCCTGCAGCCTCATTTCCGAAAAATAAAAGTTGCTAGTATACATTATAATATGAATATCACACTTGATGTTTTGTTTCACATTTTGTTTTGGCCATGATGGTTCTGGAAGCCACCTAACATATCCAAAATGCCTCCTTCTATGGCGAGATTCAATTCTTTCTATTTGTGCATATGTTTATTTGAGCTCACGTTTCGTTATTCTGAAATACGTTTGCCTCACCAATATGATTATTTTCCTTGGTTTGTTTTGGAGAACTAGATCAACCCATGATTCAGTTGATCTGGAACGATTATGCAAAAGAGAGAGCTCATAGCCACGTACCAACTAACAACTTGAAAATGGGTTGTGGGTTTGTCGTAGTTATGTCTTTCTGTAAAGACAGGAAGTGATCCCTTTTATGTTTTGGTGGGTTGGTTACTCCATATCTCACAGCTTTGAATGTATCTGGATTTGAGCAACTTTATTGTAATGAAGTGGTGAGTGAAGGCTTGTAGCCTGTTCAATGCTCAATCTGCTTTCTTTATTGATGTCCTGACCCTTGTGATTACCATTAGACATACAAAAGGACTATAGAAGGATTGAGATAATAATTGTACCAAACTGGTTCTATTGTCACTAAGCATCGGAGATCTATGGCTGTTCCTCGAAACAATCATTGAGCGAGGAAGTGAACCTAGCTCATTTGGTAGGGGGAGAAGTGTGGTTGTGCACCCATACCACCCAGGTTTCGAGTCCTCTTCAGCTCGAATTTGGATTCCTATTACTTAATCCCCCATAGGTTATCTGGTTTTTACAAGCAGGGGTGGTGCATGATTGTACTAAATTTCTAAGTTTTCCCTTTGCTTTACTAATTTAGTGTTCTTTCGTCACAATCAACCGACCAGCCTCACTGATATGCGACTCTTTTTACAATACAAGAGAAACACCAATGCAAAAAACTAGGTACCATAACATGCTCGTCTCGCCATGTAGTAGAGGCTTTAGTGTTCTCATGTAAACCTATTGTGATCAGGCTTGTAAAACGTCGCCTGGACGCCTAGGCGCCCGCCGGCCGCCTGGACGACTAGGCGCCTAGGTGGGCGCCTAGGCGAGAGCCAGGCGACCAGGACACGGCGGGGCAAAGCAGGAGAGAGGCAACTGTAGGAGCGGAGGCGTCGGCCGTGATCCAGGAGGGCGACAGAGGATAGAGAGGGCACGGAGGATGGAGTAGAGCGGAGGAGCCAGAGGGCGGCGGCGGATCGAAGCAGGAACTAAGGAGGCGGCGGCGGATCGAAGCAAGAACGAAGGAGGCGCGGCATGGGAGTGACGGGTGAGGGCTTTATGGGCCGTAGAGGACTTATTCTTTAAGGCCCAAGAAGCCAACAACTCATAACCCTAACTCATTTTTCTTCCAGTTACACACCCGATTCGTCCTCGCCACCCCCTGCTTCGTCCTCGCCGCCGCCTCTGCTTCGTCCTCGGCGCTGCTCCCTGCTTCGTCCTCCCCTCCGCCCTCTGCCTGCCTCCCTCTCCTCCCCTCTGCGCGCCTCCGCTCCGCTGCTACCCCCCCGCCTCTGCGCCGGGGTCGCTCGGCGCGGCTGCGCGTGTGCGCCTCTGCTCCTCACCGCTGCACACCACAGCTATCAGGCGGAGCCGGAAGACGCCTGGACTCTGCGTCCGGGCGTCAGGAGACGCCAAGGTGTCCCAGTCAGGCGCCTGGACAGTTCCAGGCGAGGCGATGAGTCATGGCGTCCGGCTTGGACCGACTGGACGCCGCCTAGGCGACGCCTGGGCAACACTGATTGTGACATCCTGATTCAAGGCTTAATAGGATTGATAGAATACTCATACCACCAAGGTATACCTTCTTTTCCGAAAGTTCACCTGCAAAGAACTTTGAGGTTAAGTGTGCTTGGCCCGGAGCAATTTACGGATGGGTGACCGACCGGGAAGTTTTCTCGGGTGCGCACGAGTTAGGACAAAATGCGCAGAAAAGATTGTTGGTTTGTGGGGCTAGTCTGTGATCCTAGAGAGCTGCAGAAGTAACGACCGTCGGGCCTGTAGTGGCTGGGGTGTTACAAATGGTATCAGAGTCGACCCTCGTGGTTTCACGGGTGCGTACGGGTCAGGGACGTGGTACGTACGCATGATGCGTGGGTCCTCTAGGAGGGACACAGTATGGTACGTATGTCAGTGACTCAGTACTGAACATATGGACGTGGTCAAGAGGGGATGTTCCTGGCTTGAGAGTTGACCGACGAGGACGTCGGTCTTCTAAGGGGGTGGATTATGACATCCTGACTCGAGGCTTAATAGGATTGATAGAATACTCATACCACTAAGATATAACTTCTTTTCCGGAAGCTCACCTGCAAAGAACTCTTAGCTTAAGCGTGCTTGGCCCGGAGCAATTTACGGATGGGTGATTGACCGGGAAGTTTTCCCTGGTGTGCACGAGTGAGTACAAAATGCGCAGAAAAGACTAGTGTTGATTTGTGGGGCTAGTCTGTGATCCTAGAGAGCTGCAGAAGTAACAACCGCCAGACCCGTAGTGGCTGGGGTGTTACACCTATCATTTACCCTGTTTCTACTGATTTTGTAAGTTATTGTAAGACATTTCATTAAGCTGTATCATTTTCCCCTGTACCTCTGTTTGAACTTCTATATTCAATCAGGTTTCTCAAGCATGCTAAGCTTTTTGTAGGTATGATGACACTGGATTCAAGATTAACAATGTCAAATATGAAGGAAGCTTATTGATTGTAGAAAACAAGATAATGACATGGGCACCCAAAACGTTCGCTGAGATAACTGCTGAAAGGTAGGATTCATGCTCGAAGTTTAGGGTTTGGTGGCAATGTTTTATGTTTTATCGTATGTGTGGAGATGGATGCCTTTGATACTGTAAATTTCTTAGCACTGCATGATTGCTACTTTTCTTTGTGCTTTGGCAGTGGTATTGTTCCTGTTTCTGTTCCAATGTTATTTACTCACATTTTTCCTTGATTTGATAATACAGTTTATCTATCTTCAAGGTTGTGCACCCTATCCCAGGTATTTTTGTGCTGACCAAATTTGTGCACTCTTCCACCTTCAGGCCTTTTTTGTGCTAATGTCATCATCCATTTTTTTTATTGTTGGAAATCCCTTAATGATAAACTCAAAGTTTTATTGATTAATCATTGCCGGGGTGAGCGGCTATATATAAGAACCTCTTACAACAACTTAACTTGTACTTAGGACTCTTCCTTAAAACTGATTCGGACTCACTCTATTAATCTAAAAAACAAGATTATATTCAACAACCACCCTCTAATCTTGTTTTTTAGGACACACTGACTAATTTAGGATACATTTTAGAGTGGGCACTAGACCCCTAGGATGGCAACTACACCCTCAGGATGGGCACTATATCCTCAAGACGAATTTGGTCTGAGCATGCCTTCATCTCCTAGGATGGACACAACTACATCCCGAACACAATTTTAGGTGGACACAACTACACCATGGAGTGGACACAATTACACCTCCTGGAGACGGACACATCCATCTCGAGCACGAATTTTGGGTTTTATCTTTGGAGTGGACACAACTACACCCCTGGGCATGGGCACTTCCATCCCGAGTAAAAAAAATTGTTATGTGAGACGCACACAGCCACCTCCGTTGTTCTGAACCACCTTTGGCACGTTCATGGGCGAACCTCCCTTATACGTGACAACCACCAACACAACTCGGGCCCACAAGCCCAGTTGTTTTCTTTTCCTTTTCCGATCCGTTCGGCCCAGCCCAGATCCACACGACCTGGCCCAACCTGGGATCTGATCTGATCCTGCCCGACTAAGATCTCCTCTGTTGCTGCTTGCTTCTCCCACAATATTTCAACCCAGTCTGCCGACCCATTTTTCATGGTCCACTTATGGCCCAACCAGTCCTCCATGTGTACTTTGACAATTTGTCCTGTGGTCTCGGCCGCCGTCTCCTCTGCCTCCCCTCCGATTGCTCCACTCGACTCGACTCCAACTCCGAGGCGTCGTGCACCTGCCGCCCGACAGCCCGGAGGACCACTCGCAGGCCTCCCTCCTCGGCCACCGGCCTCCGCCAAGCCGCAAGAGAGGCCGCTCCCTCTGTTTGCAGTCAACGTGCATCTGGCGGGCGACACCACGAGCAAGCGTCTCCACGCGCCCCAGCGTCGCACGCACAGCTCCTCGCAATTTGCTCCAACCACCGCCAGTCTCGCCTTCGCCCTGATTTGAGCCAACTTGCTCGATCTTCGCTTCAATTCGGTGGAGATCCGTCGTGATTCCCTCTAGTCTACGCCGGTTCTGCACACGCGCGCCATCGCGCTCGAGCTAGCGCCCCGATTCGCGATGAAATTGCGTCGATCCGCCGACGTTGTGCCTACCTCGAGCAACTTGCTTCAAGTTCCGTCGTGACCTTGCGTCCTTGGTGCGAGCTCGCCCGATCTGAAGCTGTCGAACCTCGCCCCTTGATCCTTCTCCACTTCGATCCCTTTTGCTCGACCCAATCCGTCCTGATCCGTGCCTTTGGTCGCACGAATTGACTCCACAAGCCTCAATCCACGATGGCCACCCCCAGGAGCACATGTTGCTCTTCCCGGGGGCAACAAACAGCACATGTTGCTCTTCCCGGGGGCAACAAACTTGGATCGTAAACTCAAATTCTGAATACTAATTGTTGGAAATCCCTTAATAATAAACTCGAAATTTTATTGATTTATCACGCCGGAGGGTGGATGGCTATATATAATAACCTCTTACAAGCTATTTAACTATTCGTGAGACTCTTATCTCCAAACTAGGACTCTTATCTATACTTAACCTGTACTAGAACTCTTCTCTAAAACTTACTTAGACTCTCCTACACTCTATTAATCTAGAAAACAAGATTATATTAACACTAAAGTCGTCATCCAATGTTTTTATTATTCTTTTTTTATAATGGCCCAATAGCATTGGCGCAGCTCAATTAAAAATATTTGCATGAATTTGCATAATGGAGGATTTCGTGTTTATTTTGTTAAGTTGATTGATGCTGGTGTGCAACATTTTATCATCGGTGGGGTGCAAGATACTGATCAAGATCTTTTTAATATATCATCCTCACTGATGTAAATATCAGTGTTGTTGAAACCATTTCTTATGCCATTCTTGTACAGAGATCTTGATTCTTGGTTGTGGAAGACACATCCAGCAAGTCAGTCCTGAGCTGCGGAAGTTCATTCGGTCCACTGGAATGAAACTTGAAGCAGTCGATTCAGTATGCATTTTAACGACTAAAAGGCTCACATTTGCATTGTTGACCATCCTTTTCTTTCGTTCAAAAGAAAAGAAGCTTACACGTACTGCTTCCATTGTTTGTTGCAGAGGAACGCGGCTTCCACATATAACATTCTGAACGAGGAGGGCAGGCCAGTGGCTGCTGCTGTTCTCCCACACGGAGTCACTTATTAAGACGATATCTCCTATAATACGTTGCAACAGCAAGCAAGTTAATTAGCAGGTGTTTCTGTCCAGTGAAATAGTTAACAATGTATGGACGCTGAAAATATGTAACGTGTGGGAAAGGCCACATCCACAAGTGCTGTTGTCTGGGAAAGGCCGCTGGTTTTGTACTAGCGTATTATCGTTTTCTTGCAATCCTGGGCCAACAAGGTTATCTTGCAGTCTGTGAACATCAAAATAATGGAGTCGCACTTGATGCCTTATGTTATTACTTCGTTGTTTGCTCCTGGTTTTGGATTCACGGGTCATGCTCGAAGTTGAATGTACCTTTTTTTTTTCAGTCATAGAGATGAGAACACTCTCGAGTCTCGACCGTCGTACTGAGCTGCTGCTTGTTGGTAGCTAGGCCTGCTAATGGGTCTGGTCTAAAGGGCTTTTTTACAATTTATTTCGATCCGTATCACAATCTAAGCTAAAAATGAATAAGAATTTGGTTCAATCAAATCCGATTCGATCCTTTGTCTTTTTCATATTTTTTGAGCCTTTTCACCAGCTGTTGTGACACATTGGGATCTGACGATCTTACTAACGCCTTCAACATCCCCGTTAGCACTAGACATGAAGACACCCGTTTGGAGACCCAGCGAGAGCCAGACAATTCGGCGGCGCAGCGCTGCACTGCCAGTGCCAGCCGAATAATCTCACAAGCTGCAGCAGGTGAGGTGACCCGTAACCGTCGCCGTCCCAACAAATCTTGCGTGAGACCGTCCGCACCAGTCGACTCTATACGACCCGCTATAGCAATTTTAGCGGTTGAACACACTGTTTACTCCCGCAGCGACAACTCTATATTGCCCTCCATTTTAGCAATCGCTACAGAACATCGCCAAATCAAGAAGTGGACTGTAGCGGTCTTCAAAGGACGTCGGTTGGTTCGCGCCCAACCGAAAGCTTCCGGACAGCACAGGGAGGACGATGACGCCGGATCTGACGACGCCGGAGAAAAGGGGTGGTGGGGAGATGGCGCATGGGGTCGAGCATGGCGGCCGTCAGCGCGGCGTCCATCGGCGCGGGGACGAAGCGGCAACGCCCATCGGCACGGGGATGAACCGGCGACACCTGACACCTCCGCGCATTGACTGATCTCGCCATGGCCGTCACCACCTTCTCTTGGTGAGGAACGACGACTAGCAGGGCGGCGACAGGCATGAGAAGGGACCGAGGGAGGTGGAGCGAATGAAAAGGAAGCGGCGAGGGAGGGCCGTGCGACGAGCGTGGCGACGGGAAGGGCAGCTAGGTCGGGATGAATGAATCGGGAGAAAACCAGAAACGGGGGCAGAGAACATACGAGAGTAGATTGGGAGAGGAACAGTTTGCCAGGAAGGTTCTGGAAGAGCCGTGGGGCAAGGAATATGGGAGATAAATAAGGAAATAAAAAAGGAAATGAAAGGAAAGGAAAATATAGAATTATTGTGAAAATAAATGAAGGAAAAAGGAAATAAAGAGATAAAAAGGAATAAAATAATATGAAAGAAGATGAAATAGATTAAAATGAAAATGAAGAGTAGTTATATTATATAATATAAAATAGATGGTAGTTGATATAGAGGTGTGATATAGAGGTGAACGAGTAGAGAGATCGAAACTGTAAAGAAGAGAATCCTTTTAGAAGTGGGATATAGAGATGTGATATAGAGGTCAACGAGTGTGGACAGTCTGACGCAAATCTCACGGCGGAACTGGAGAAGAAGTGCATCCATCGATTTCGTCCTGTCCTGCCTTCCTCGACGCGAACGTCTAACGGTGCACATGCGGACATGCCCGCCTCGGTTTCTCCGATCCCTTCTCCGGGCCCGACACGTCAGCACCCGCCTCTAGGGTTGATGCCGCCATGACATATTCGCGTCCGCCCACTCGATCCCGCGCCAGATGTGCAACATTACTGTGTCTCTTCACTGACAAGCGGGCCCGAAGAATCACCGCTGCGACTGACATCTAGGCCTAGAAGATCGACAGGCCCACCAGAACCAGTTCGTGCCAGGCTAGCGATCTCCGGTTCTCTCGGGGCGTTGCAACCGAGGCCCTCGACGCATCGTGTGGACCGCGCCTGCACAACCGGCGCCGGGACCCGCCTCCACCTCCCTCTCCGCCTGTGGCGTATAAAGACGCGGCCCACGGACGCCACACCGGCTCGCCGGAATATCAGTGAGCGAAACAACAAAGTCCAAAACCCTCGCGCGGCGAAGAGCGTGCACACACCCACACCCCACACCGCTCACGCGCCGCCTCCTCTACCGAGTGGCGTGCTATCGCTAGCATCCGCGTGCTACCTCTCGAGTCAAGCGCGGCGGCGGGAAGCACGGGGCACCCAATGGCGGCGGCTACAGCAGCGGAGATCGGGGGATTCGCGGCGGCGCGGGCGCTCAGGCCGGCTCCACCCGCTGCGGCGCCCCCGCAGCCGAGAAGGGCGGTGGTGGCGCGGGCGCTGCGGACGACCACCTCCGAGAAGGTGACGGATCTCGCCAACGCGACCAACGGCGCGCTCCCTGCTGTGGTGAGTCCCTACGAACCTGGTAGTGCTCTGTTCGTCTGTTTGTTCCGATGAGACGAGATTAGTCTCAAGCTTTGGATCCGGGATTGCAATGGATTCCTCATTCGCGCGCCTGTTTAGTGCTGGGCAATCGGATCCCATGCGCTAGGATTCGCCGTTGGTAATCCTGGCAGTCGCTGCACGTTGGTCAATGATGCGTTGCCTGATCTCGGTCACCTGGTTTTGCTTTTAGTGTGTGATTCTATCCAGCTCCATGCGTAACTATGGACTCGATTGATCCTTGCATTTGAAGACCGAAGAGATCTCTGACGGTAGCAGCAGCACAAGCACAATCTTTATCTGAAAATCTTCTGAATCTCCAGCACATCTTATTGAGAATGGCCCAGCAACCAGCATCTTAGTAGAATGCTGTAAATCGGTAGTAAAGTTTGGAGATTGTTCCACCGTCTGGATTGGAGATTGTTCCTCCGTCTGGATTCCCTGTGCCACTACCTTCTCTATAGATGGACAAGTGGGCCGGCCCAAATGGGTGGGCACGAAGCACAGCCCGATGGGTATTGTGTCTGGGCTGGCATGCCCTGGTTTGTCGGGCTGTGTTTGGGCTGGAAGTAGAGTACGGTGGGTAGCACGGGTATGACCTCTTTAAGATTCCAATCAAATACAATTAATATTTGTAGCAAAATAAGGGAAATGACTCACCCTAATGGTAAGTCTGTTGCCCTTGACGCCTCAAGTCCAGGGCTCTAATCCTGCAGCTGCATGTTTTACAAATATTTTGCTTAATTTTCAACATGGAGCACTAGAGTTGTTATGGGCTAGATGGGCCGACCGGGCTGGCATGACCTGATAAGCTGCAAGCGTGCTGTGCCTGGATCACTGGCAAGGCCTGTGTCCTGTCTCGGCATGGCCCGCACTGCAAGCATGCTGTGCCTTGCCCAACAAAAGAAGGCCTGACTACGATCTTTCTTGGGCCATGCCGTGCTGGGCCAGCCTGTTGGCCATATATAGCCTTCCCCTTCCTGTATCAGCCTTAGCACTGTACTTAATCGATTTTAAATACATGCGCACCATTATTGTTACTGTTTTAATACAAATTTTCAGGTTGCCGCTCTGTCCTTGGTTATTTTGGAGAAAAAAAAGTTGGATGAAATTTTCATGCAACTTTTTTTGCTCCGTTCAGTGCTGCTTTTGAACATGATAGACAGAAGGATAGTCAACCTCTTAATTCTGTCACTTCGTATGGTTACAGATTTCTCATTTGTTATACAGATACATAGCGAGGCTACTACCGGAATCACCTCTCAGGCGGTTGATGCAAATTCTAGGAGGAAGACAAAGATAGTCTGCACAATTGGCCCCTCAACAAACACTCGTGAGATGATTTGGAAGCTTGCAGAGACAGGAATGAATGTTGCACGGATGAATATGTCCCATGGTGATCACCAATCACACCAGAAGGTGATTGATTTGGTGAAGGAATATAATGCACAGAACACTGAGGGGAATGTTATTGCTATCATGCTGGACACCAAGGTACATTATGATCGAATGCAATAAATCAGAGACTATAATCTCAGCTTAGTGTTTATGACTTAATGGTGGATGCAGGGTCCGGAAGTGAGAAGTGGAGATGTTCCAGAACCAATCATGCTTGAAGAAGGCCAAGAGTTCAATTTCACAATTAAAAGAGGGGTTAGCACTGAAGACACTGTCAGCGTGAATTATGATGATTTCATAAATGATGTTGAAGCTGGTGACATACTTCTGGTGGATGGTGAGGGCTAATATCTAAATATCCAGATCTTGTATTGTCTGAATCATTAGCTTCTTGTAGAAGCCCGTACCAGTTCGTGTCATGACAGTTGAAAGTTGATACACATTAAACCTATTCTACAATCCTGATTCTAGTGCGATCTTATTCATTCTCTCAGTATTCAGATTCTGCTTATTTGGGTTAGTATGGTCGTATGTTGGACAGTAACAGATTCTTTTGTTGCTGTCTTTGATATCTTCTATTCACATGTTTGCATTTGAGCATTATATAATATATGGTGTTAGTGTCACGTGTACTAAGCTTTAATTCTACTTTTTGCTACACAGGAGGAATGATGTCACTTGCTGTGAAGTCTAAAACAGCCGACACAGTCAAGTGTGAAGTAGTTGATGGTGGGGAATTGAAATCAAGGCGCCACCTAAACGTCCGTGGAAAGAGTGCTACTCTTCCATCTATTACTGGTTTGTATCTCCTCTAATTGGTTTATCCGCCTCACGATTGCATCCAGAATTCTGATGTGCTTCTGTTCCAACAGAGAAAGATTGGGAAGATATTAAATTTGGTGTTGAGAACGGTGTTGACTTCTACGCTGTTTCTTTTGTGAAGGATGCAGAAGTTATTCATGAACTAAAGGACTACCTTAGAAGTAATGTTCTCTCTGTCATCCTTCATCCATGAAAGTCCTAGCTATGTTGATAATTTGATTTATATGCTGTGCTTTTCTCGTATCCAGGTGCTAATGCAGATATACATGTCATTCCAAAAATTGAAAGTGCAGACTCAATACCAAATCTCCAGTCCATTATTGCCGCTTCAGATGGGGTAAGACCATGAGAATTGGCTGTATCAGCTATTTGATACTCCCTCTGTCTTAAAAAGCTTGTCGCTTTGTAGTTCATTTTTGAACTACAAAACGACAAGTTTTTTGGGACGGAGGGAGTACTATAAAAAGAAACAAATTGCAATAAAAGAAATAGTCGAGCATTCGAAAATATTGAAATGTTCTTTAGACAGCTTTGATAAACTCAGGACCAGAAGTTGATGCAAATGTGAAGTTGAAATCTTTCATTGTCTTTTTTTACTATCTCCCTCAAATTTTTCATTTTAGATTAAAAGCAATATCCTTCTCTAGCCGCACGCCTAGTGACTAGAGTATGCTATGCACACATTTCCTATTTACAGGTCTAGATCTCAAACGAACAAAAAAGGCTGTTGTAATGAAGTTACTAATTAGTACTGGTACTAAACTTCTTGATATCCTTATAGGCAATGGTGGCTCGTGGAGATCTTGGTGCTGAACTTCCGATTGAGGATGTTCCTTTGCTACAGGTCAGATTACATTGTATATATATTATATAGCTTTAGGAAGATCAAATGTCATCTGTTGCCCATGTTACACTGTTACAAGTACATGTATCAATATTGGGCTGATACGGATACATTTCACTTTAAAAAAAAAAATACCAATTAAGGTTCTATTTAAAGTTAAAACTACACTAATAAGAACAAGCACTGCATTAACCAAGAATGAAAGACTGTTTTACAACATGACTGAATTGTCTACATTATTGGCTCAACTTTTAATGTTTCTGAGCACAATATCACACTCTGAATTATCTTATTTTTCACATTCAAGACAGTTTAAATTCCCACACAATAGCCCAATAGAGCTTTAGGTAATGAATGCAAAGCAACCACAATATTAGCACAACATGCAGCAGAACATGGCAGGCAGCAAACAGGCAGAACAGAGCAAGCAGTCGGAGAGTTGGAACGAAGCTAAGCTTTGGGGGGGGGGGGGGGGGGGGGGGGGGGTTGCTCATATCAGGGCGGGAAGGGGAAGGAAAATAGCTCAACGCCTTGCCGGCGAGAGATGGAGATCCTCAGCTTATCGTCGCTGCTGCTTGTTGGGGCCACAGCAGAAAGACAGAGGAAGCGTTCGTCTCGGCATGGTGGCGTTGAATGGGTGAAGGCACATCTAGGTTATGTACCATTCATGTGTCAATTGGGCTGATAGCAGTGTTTAAAATTTGTCGCCTAGGCATCCAGGTGCTCCGGCCTGGACTGGCCACCTCGCTTGGAACGCCATGGCTGGCCCCCTTACCTTTGCTCATGCTCTATCTCTTCCAATCCTTGGTGGCCAGGCCTTACCCACCTCTGATGAGTGTTGCGGCTGCCGTTAGCCACAAATTTGTTCTTGGATTAGCATTGGTGCATCAAATTTGCATTGCTTTGAGCTGCTGGCTTGCTGGGTGCCTGACTGGTCGCCTAGGCGCCTTGCTCCCAGGCGGGTGCCTTGCCATCAGGGCACCCATTTAATACCTTTGCTGATAGACATGGCTGGGCTGTCTCACAATGCAAACCCATATGTCTCCATGCTGTATCAGAATTTTTCTTTTCCCCTTATTTGTGGATACTCCATGGATATGTATCAATGCTAAATCAGTGTCGTATCCATGTCTGGTTGCCATTTCAGATAAATATTGGTTTTATGTAGTCTGTTGCTGTCTGTAGTAATGAATCTTGTGTGCATGCGACAAAGCAGCAACATTATATATATTGCCACTTTTTTTACCTTTTCAGGCAGAGATTGTCAGAACATGCCGAAGCATGGAGAAGCCAGTCATTGTCGCTACAAATATGTTGGAAAGTATGATAAACCATCCTACCCCAACAAGGGCAGAGGTTTCTGATATAGCAATTGCTGTCCGGGAAGGTTCTGATGCCATTATGCTGTCTGGTGAAACTGCTCATGGAAAGTAAGGTTTTAAGATTTCTTTGTTTTAATTGCCCTGTTAGCTGTATTATTATTGGTGTGCAGTGCAGAGTTATTTTGTTGACCCCTTTTAGAGGACAGATGAATTTTCCCTGTCTAGTTTCTCCGTTAGCATGTCCATACTGTATATTGCAAACTGACATACCTTAAATCGTTATGTACATATCTCTCCTTTTAGGTACCCATTAAAAGCAGTCAAGGTGATGCACACTGTGGCACTTAGAACAGAGTCCAGCCTTTATAACCCAACTGCCTCTCCTGGTCTTGTTGCACCTACACAGGTAACTCTCTTTTATTTAAAAAAAGACAGACACCGGCTCCCTTGTGTTTTTTAATAATTTATATTTATTTGTTTTTGTATCTTGCTTGCTTCTGACTCGTGATTCTTTTGGCAGGCTATATTCAATGAGGAATTTTCCTCAAGTCAGCTCAGTAAAATGTTTGGATCTCATGCAACAATGATGGCTAACACCCTTGGAACTCCAATCATTGTATTTACACAGACAGGCTCCATGGCTGTCCTTCTGAGCCACTACCGTCCCTCGTCTACCATATTTGCATTTATAAATGAGTATGTATTCTGTGACACGCCATGATCTCTAGAGATGTTTTCTTTCTGATATCAACTTGGAACCATGCTGTCCATGCGACAGATCCACTTCACACGCTTGGAGTACTGACAATTTGAGGGAACTGTTCTTACAGGGAACGAGTGAAGCAACGGCTGGCACTCTATCAGGGCGTTATTCCTATTTATATGCAGTTCTCTGACGATGCAGAAGAAAGTTTCTCCAGAGCAATTAACAGCTTGCTGGTAAGACCATTTGCTTGGCACTGCTGACTTTTTGATAATCATTGTTTAGAGTCATGTGCTGTTTCCCTGAACCGCTGTCCCTAATTGAAGTTGACTGAATTCTTCAATTTCTTCTGATCGATTATTGGAACCTTGAACAGAAAGGGAAACATGTTAAGGAGGGGGACTATGTCACCCTCGTCCAGAGTGGAGTGACTTCAATCTGGAGAGAGGAATCTACTCACCACATCCAAGTGAGGAAAGTTCAGGGTTGATTTGTCGGATTGGCATTGATCCTCAAAGAAATTTTGATAGCGCCCAGAAGTGTTATCATGATACTACGAATTGTTTTAATTCACGAGAAGATTGTTACCTGTTGTGTCAAATTACATGTAGACTCCGGAAGTTTATCTAAGTATTCATTTGTTTTCACTTAAATTTTTCTTCCATGCGAATGTGTACACAGTACGCTCCTGTTTTTCTGCGGGGTTTTGGGTGAATCGTGCTATAGTTCGTCTTGAAAACAAGCTAAAATGGATTTGAATTTGGATACAATGGCCACTTTTACTGCATACCACTGAGTATATTTGCAAGATCTGATCTCTTCAATTGATTGGTTTGACTAAAATATGTTAGATTTTATGAATAAAGGGGGTGATTAAATGCAGCTAATTATTTGGTGCAATCGTGTAAGACAACTCTCCACAGATTTTCATCCACTGTCAATGTATTTTTTCCCTTAAGCCGTTCAATCTACTAACATAAAATAAAGTGTGGACACCGGTGGAGAGAATTAAATGAACAAAATACAATAATAGTAGGATGAAGATTTTCATCCACCGTCAATGATTTTTTCCCTTAAGTTGTTCCATCTACTAACATAAAATGAAGTGTGGACACGTGGAGAGAATTAAGTGAAAAAATACAATAATTGTAGGATGAAAATTGTGTGGACTATTAGAGTTGTTTGCATGATTGTAGGAGTTGTTTGTATAATAGTCATCCCCATAAATATATATACTAATTTTAGTTTTAAGAGGGTTAAACACTAAGAAAAAGTTAATACTTTAGTGCTCCTTTCTGCCACGATAAGTTCATGGCCTTTGCCACATCATGTTGAGGTGATAAGGATGGCAGGGCGGATGTGGGTTCTGTTTGTTGCCGTTTAAAATTCGTTTATCATTGAGATTAAGCAAAAATCTCACTGAAACGTCCCGCTGCTGGACTGGAGCACTCGCGCGGGTCGGACAACGCATGGCCGCATGACATTAAATCGCGCGGCGGCCGTGTTGATTCGTGATGCTGTGTGCGGGGCAGGTCAGCGACAGGCTCAAAGCCCGGGAAAACCTAACATCGCCTCCCCATCTCGCGAAGAACACGACGAGGAGCTAGTACAGATTGCAGTGGCAGAGAAATTGAGTTTAGCTGCTCCGGAAACAAGAATCTCCTGTGATATTCTTTTTCTTGGATGCTTGTGTACATATGAAACTTTCATCTGTAATTCTTGTTATCCTTGGTATGCTCGACTGTATAATTGAAATGCATGATCATACTACCATTTTTTGAATGGTCATTTAGGTGATGTTAAGTAGCAAGTGAAAAGTTGGTAAGGTCATAGTTAACCAAGCTGAATGTAAGATTTTTATTTTTATTTTGTGATAAGGGAAAAACTGAATTCAAGAGAAAAGATACCATTCGTCAATATGATGATGCGTCATTGAGGAGCTCTCAAGAAATAAAAAATATAATTGAAAAAGACAGAAAAAACAATAGAAATGTGTTTTCATCATCCTAGGGACATACATGTTATTTTATAGACAGCTCAGGGAAAATAATCAAGTTTGTGAAACGTTCAACATCTCCCACCAGTCGCTTATTCAATCATAGACTTGTCAGAAAATCATGCTCGATAGATAACGGAGTCACATAAAAACGAATCCAAACAGGCCCGTGGTGTCATAGCTGATTGGTCCTGGACTCGCTACCTTTGATCGCTCATGTCATCACGAATGATTCTAACACCCTTGGGCAGTGTTCTAGGGTGTTCGTTCCGGGTCCTCGGAAATTAGGAGTCCCCATTTAGAGTTATCTGTAGCATATATATATATATATATATATATATATATATATATATATATATATATATATATATATATATATTCTGTGTTTTAAGGCAATGACTACTGTGCAATCTGATTTATAGTGCAATTATGCAATCATCTATCTTCAACTATTGGATGTCCATCCTAGCGTGGTTGTGTTTTTTCACTTAGCTCTCATTCAGTGAGAAACACATGTGGAGGGGGTTAAGTAAAAAAACGCAATCACTCTAGGATGGACATCTAATAGTTGAGAATTGATGATTGCAGGATTGCACCATTAATCAGATTGCATACTAGTCATTCCCATGTTTTAACCGCTATTGTGCTATTTTTTTAGATTGAAGTCCAATCATACACAAATAGGAAAACAAGTCAAGCAAAATCGAACATGAGACCAAAACTCACTTCCGACCATGCCACCCTCTTACAACCCGTCAAGCTCCAACAAGCAACTCCACACACGCGCCAGTCCACACGGTTTAGTTGTCCTACCAGCAAGCTTGTCCTTTGTTTCCTAATACATCTACAGCCTCAACATGGTCCAACTCCGGTGGCAAGTTAGGACGACATCAGGCTTGGATGACACTACGACAATCTTCAATAAGGAAGGTTGCTCAACTTCGCTGCTTGTCATAACGCAACACACGAAGAGATGGGGCAGCGGAGTGGTGGCGAAGAGCCGGGCTGGTGATGGAGTGGCGACGGTGGAGTGGGATGGTGGCGGAGTGGCAGCCGCGAGCCAAGGTGGTGGCAGCGAGTCGGGTGCTCGGGGTGGCGGCTGTGAACTAGCATTGTTACTTGATAGTGGGGAACTCGGGATGGGGATTCGGTAGACGCGAGTGCTGCGAGCTGCGGCTGCCTCCGTGGTTCATGCGGGTGCGGCTTGGTGCCAGCAGAAACCCTATCCATTTATATATATATGATATTTTTGAGCCTATATGTCAGTTCGGATACGGGTACGCGGATACGGATATGAATTTTTCCTACCTGATAAGAAATATCTATTGGGTAGAGTCTGTTACCCAAACCCTTACCTATGGGTACAAAATCGTACCCAAACCCGTATCTATCGGGTTGGATATCCGCGGATACGCAGGTAATGAGCACCCGTTGTCATTACTAATCCTAAGAAGGCAAGCTCGTTTGAGTTGGGCTCGTTGACAATCATATTCTTCTTCAAATAAAGAACAGAGCAGCTGGATTAGACAAGTTTGATGCAAATTGATCAGTTGTCTGGTTTGGGCTTGCCAACCTTCTCTTAGCCATATCATATCAGCTGTTGAAAATCTTGTATATGCATGAAGCTGCACGGTGTCTTATTTTCTTCAGTTAGGTCTCTCGTTTCTTACATGCGTAAAATTGTGGCATGATTTGTAGTTAAGCAACACGAGTCTAGCAAACTAGGTTGAATACTTGTGTGATGATACACTCACACTTACCCCGCGAAAGAATTATTGGCAATATTCAACCAAACGTGGTCAAATATTGAAAGTAAAGCATACAAGGCTACTAGTACGTGATAACGGTCTTTGGCAGTTTGGTAAGACCATATGACTTGGGAATAGGGATGATAATGGGTTGAGTTCGAATCGGTAGAGAAAAATCCGACTCGAAATGGAAGATGTGCGAATATATTTTTGTATATGAATTCATACCCGCGGGTAGACATGGTACTCAAATTCGAACTCGACGAGTACCTGCTAGGGTTACAATGCTGACTCTTCATCTTCGATTGGATCTGAGGGCGGCGGTGGTCAGATCTGAACGCACACGGCGGTGTCCTTACGCTCAGCACGTCACTCCCTTTCCCCCTCCCGCCGACGAGGCATCAGCGCACACGCTTGGGTGTGGCGGTGGTGCACGTGCTAAGGCGTGGCGGTGACTCACGTGATCGAGGGAGGTCACATACAATGTGCTCAATGGAGACGGCGGCGCACGGCCTCGGCGACAGCAGGGTCCGTGGATTGAGCCACGACGGCACACACACTCAGTGGTGGAAGCGTCGCGCAACCTTGAGGTGGCGGCCTCACGCGACCTCGGGGACCAAAGGCAAGCTGACGGCAATGAGGACACAACTGAGAGGGGTTGAGACATCGAGCTTAGGAGCAGCGAGTAAATATGATATGCTAGAATTATCAAGTATTTTTATATGAGATGCGGAGTATGGGTTAGGATGCTGAGTATAAGCCGTTTTGGCCTAAATGTACATATCAAAATACTATTTCAACTACCCGTAGGTGGGCAATAGAACTAACACCCTCTTCTGGAAGCTATGTCAAACTCATACGTAAAATCTTGCATTCCAACCCGCACCCGCCCGACTGGGGCAGCGCTGCGTCCGCCTGGATTCGAGGGCTGCTTCCTCTGGACGTCCACCTCCTTAAATCAGCGCCGCTGACCGCTTGGACCAGCTGGTTTTAAGAAAAACTCGAGCTGGTTTTTATAAAAACCCTCACAGCTGGCTACGAAACCCGTCGCGTACCCGCACTAGGACTAGAATTGCCATCTCTACTCTGAAACGCTAGGCGCCGAGGAGGAGTGTGTCAGAATCCAGAGCTCACCCAGTGTTGCTAGTGTGGACATCGAATTGACTTGTATCTATGCCAGCAGGCGGCGGCGGGGGGCCCAGACCGTAGTGGCGTCACGTCTATGGGTTGGGCCCGGACAGACGGCAAGGCGCGCGGCAGCTAGCCAGGCAGACGTGTCGTGCCCCTGCAACAGCGACGCCGTCGCGCCTCTACCCCATGCATTGCGTGCCGTCGGTCGGTCGGTCGGTCGAACGCGGACGGAGGCGACCGTGCTGCAGGGATGCCCTGCCCTCCCCGCGTCCTGACCGCGCCGCGCGCTCGTATGCTGTGCGCAGCGTTGGTGCGGGAGCGTGTGTTTTGGTGTGCAGGCTATGCATGTTTGCTCGCTTGCGGATGCACTCAGATTTGCATCTCGAATAAATAAATAAATGCTTGCTTGTTTTGGCCGTTCGTTACACTGCGAAGTGGTGATGAGAGCACAACCATTAACCACGGGTCCACGGCTAAACTGGCTGTGGGAACTGAACGCGCTGCTAGGCGACTCCTCGCCTTCACCGCATTTTCTCGTAATCTTTATGCAATTTTATCAGCTTTGTTGTTCTCGACGAATTAAAGTCCAATGACCAGCCACATCCACACGCGTTGAACTTTTTGCTGCCGTTATAGTTGAATCCGCTGCTGATTCTCGGCCATTAACTGCATACGGAGTATTCCCTTTCTCTTAATTGCACTTATAAGTTTTCTCTTGTAATGGAAGAGATTCGGTACGACATCCTAGCAATCGATTTATCACTTGCCTTTTAGTACTCTGTTTGAAAACTAAAATACACGTACTTCCTGCATTTATCACTTGTCAACTCCTTTTAGTCTACGTCAGTCTCTTGTAGCTCCCGACCAATAGATTAGTTATTAGTCAAGGATAGACTAAATATTAGTCCACTTTTAACGCTCTCTGTTTGGATGTACTATAATTAATACTGGTGAAAAATAGAAAACAAGAGACAACGCCACAACTATGACAAGGAGTTTAGCAGAAGTAGTACGCCACAACTAGGACTAGGTGGGGAGCAGGGCCACAATAAACTAAAAAGGGAGGTCCCGGTGCTTGTCGTTGCGGGCGCACCTACCAGATCCCTCACCACCTCTGCGTGCGCTGCCGCGCTTCTCTCGGAGCCCTGCCTCCCACCTCACCTCGCTTCACTTCACGCTCTCGCTCTCGCGTTCGCTCCTGCGCTTGCATTTCCACCGACCATACCTGCTTCGCTCGGATCTCCATGGGCTGCTTCCAGTCCAAGGTGGCCGGCCCGCTGCCGCCTAACGACGCCGCCGGGCCCCCCGCAGATCCCGGTAAGCGAGTCCGCTGCCGTTGCCGCCGCCGTCGTTGGTGCATAAACCCTAACCCCCTTCCCCGTCGCGCTCGTCGAATCAGTCTTTCCTAATCGCATCGTTTTCCGGTGGAATACGTCGCAGAGGCGGCGAACGGCGAGGGTGACGGCGACGACAAGGACGCGGCGAAGCGGGCGGTGCCGGCGTTCAGGGAGTTTGCGCTGGCGGAGCTGCGCGCCGCCACCAAGGGTTTCAGCGCTGACCTCATCGTGTCAGAGAGCGGCGAGAAGGCGCCCAACGTCGTCTACCGCGGCCGCCTCGACGGGGGGCGGCTCATCGCCGTCAAGCGCTTCTCGCGCCTATCCTGGCCCGACCAGCAGCAGTTCCTCGTACGCTCCTCGTTGCTTGCTTTCTAGCTCCCTTTTGCTTCGATCCCCTTCCAGATCCCGCAATGTGGCGCAATGTTGCTGCAGGCGGATGCGACGGGGGTGGGGAAGGTGAGGCACAAGCGCCTCGTCAACCTCATTGGCTGTTGCGCCGAGGGTGACGAGAGGCTGCTAGTCGCCGAGTACATGCCCAACGATACGCTCTCCAAGCATCTCTTCCACTGTACGTGCTCTCCGTATCCACTTGCTAGTATAGTTGACATCTCTGGTGACGTACTCATGATCCGCCAACCAACCGTGAGCATGCAACTCCTCTGCATTAACTCAACAGCTAAATGCACCTTTTGTCCTTAACCAATGCCACATATGACTTGCGAGGATCATGCAAAGCAGATTGTGACTAACCAGTGTGGTCCACATTCTCTCTTGGTTTGACTGCGGGATGTGCTGCCTTTTTTTTCTGCAGGGGATAAGCAACCATTGGCATGGGAAATGAGGCTGAGAGTTGCATATTACATCGCACAAGCACTCAATCATTGCAATGCGGAGGACCGGAAAATCTACCATGACTTGAATGCTTACCGAGTACTTTTTGATGAGGTATGTGGCAGCTCTTGGTCTACACCTTCTTGTTTTCCTGCCGTTTTTTTTTTCGCGTTGTAACTGTATTGCTGCTCTTTGAATCAAATTTGCTCAGGAATGTTTACTTCGTTAAATTTTCTAAGTGCCGCCTAAGGAAAATTTCACCTGTTGTAACTACTTCCTATTTCCTATTAGGAAGGTGATCCCCGCTTGTCAAGTTTTGGACTAATGAAGAACAGCCGTGACGGCAAAAGTTATAGTACCAACCTGGCTTACACTCCACCGGAGTTTCTACGAACTGGTAATAACTGACTCAGTCCTTTTTGTTTTTGCAAAACAGTTGTTACTTGTAACTGTGATGTTCATGACTAGGTAATACTGCTAGTGGCGTCTTGCGCGAATAAAATAGAAACTTATTGTATGCCTAATCAGGAATCTGATTTATGATTTTTACGAAATTAACTTATAATTCTCTACCGAGCTGTGTTTCTTTTGAGAATACTCTTGTCGATGTTTCTCATATCCTGAGTGTCAATGAATACTTGCATTTTGGGTTGCGGTTAATTGTTTTAAATTTTATCTTACTCCCCTACTTACTATACTGATAATCTGTGCCTTAATCTTGAAATGGCAGGCAGAGTAATTGCTGAGAGTGTGATATATAGCTATGGAACTGTCCTGTTGGATCTTTTGAGCGGGAAACACATTCCTCCGAGTCATGTATGCTTCATTTGAACCTTTAAATTTTCTCTAGAAGAATGTAATTCACGAATATTAGCTAGCAATTTCCTTGCATCAAGTTCTCTAGCTGGCAAAATGTTTGCATTGATGGACTTTTGTGAGGCACGAGCTTTGAACTAATAGCTACTGCTTGTTGCTAGACTTCCATTCTGTACGACAAACACTACATTGCCTTCTTTTAAAACTTACACTGACCAAGTCAGACTCACATGATATAACAAAATGATAGAGAACCTGTACTAGGTGTCATACTGGTATATTTTGATGTTCTTAAGTCAATGAATTTCTCATTCTGCTCAGCCTTGTTGGAATTTCAGGCGCTGGATTTGATAAGAGGGAAGAATATACTGTTGCTGATGGATTCTTCCTTAGAAGGGCAGTATGCTAACGAAGATGCTTCAAAGTTGGTTGATCTTGCATCAAAGTGTTTGCAGTTTGAAGCTAGGGAGAGACCTAACATAAAGTATCTCTTGTCTTCCGTTGGACCTCTTCAGAAGCAAAAGGAGGTCAATAGATAGAATTTTTCTGCAGGTGTTATTTTTTTCCAACTTCATTGCTTTTAGTAACATCATTCTATCCCTATTCTGACAGGTAGCATCACATGTGTTAATGGGCATTACAAAAGCCACGTTGGTATTGCCAACTATTCTTTCTCCACTTGGGAAGGCCTGCGCTGGTATGGATCTTACAGCAGTGCATGATATATTGCTCAAAACAGGTTATAAAGACGACGAAGGTGCAGAAAATGAGGTAACTTGCAATCAATTTACCCTTTCAATGATGCATCAAATTTTTTTCCATTGGTTTGTGATGAAGCGTTCTCAGTCTTCTGATCCATTCCGCTTTAAGTATCTTCTGGACTTGATTGAGAACTTGTTCGTCAACTTTTCTTTTCTCTTCAATGCATATCCTATTGTAAAGCTTCATGTTGCTTCCACTTTGAGCATTGTATGGTTAGAAGAAAAAAAAAAGAGAATATTCGAAGTCACATCATATGCTTGTAAATTGTGAATTGGTACCTGTGATTTTTTTCTCTTGACTATCAAGAGAAGTTCACTTATATAAAATGCATCATCACCTGTTTATTCCAAAAGGCAAATATTTTGTATTGAATAACCAGACATTCCATAAGTGTTCTGTTTAGGAAATTGTTCTGCTTGCCAGATTTAGATGCCTTTCTCACAATAAGCTGATGTGTTCATTATGCTCCCTTTCTCTGCGTTTGCATTTTCTTGTTTAAAATTACAAAAGCCTGCCTATTTGTTTTGTTCTATTTTTATCTGGCGAAATTTTATGCTGGTGAAAAACTTGAAGTTATCCTTTCAAGAATGGACTCAACAAGTGCAAGAGATGCTCAACACAAAGAAATTTGGTGACATTGCATTTAGAGATAAGGATTTTAAGACTGCAATTGACTACTACTCCAAGGTATCAAAATATCTTGTTTCTGCTTAACTAGCTAGCAGACTTTCATAATGCCCATGTGTTTCTTGTCAGTAGTTTAGAATCGATGCAAGTCATGTTGGAGCTTTATTATGGCAGAGAACCATTTCAAAATTCAACATTTAAAAGTAGTTTGGCCCTCAGCCAAATTGTGTAGCCTCATATATGACATGAACTTTACTCGCTCACTCTTTGCACAATGCTCATGAAAACATATTTTTTTGACTTGTGTAACTATTTCCAAATCCTTATCTCCAACTTTATGATAAAGTCTGTCTGCTGTGATGCAGTTAGTCTCAATGATGTCAGCACCTTCAGCTACTGTGTATGTCAGGCGTAGTTTTTCCTACTTGATGAATGAACAAGCAGAGCTTGCTCTCCGGGATGCAATGCAGGCCCAGGTCTGCATGCCTGAGTGGCCTACGGCTTTTTACCTCCAAGCTCTTGCTCTCTCAAAGCTTGGTATGGAAACTGATGCGAAGGACATGCTCAACGATGGAGCTACATTTGAGGCCAAGAAGCAAAACAGCTGGCGAGGTTAGAGATGGAAGTCGCTGCTTCCCCTTTGCCGTTACCTTTGGAAAGAAAAGGTACAATGGTTCGCTGGGACGTTTCTTGCAGTGCTAGGTGTGGGATTGAAATGCACTGTTTTATCGTGCAATCCGCCCTAATGAGTGGCACCGCAGTTGTGACACGGAGTAAAAGATAAGCAGGGGCATGCATTGCGTACTATTCCTTCTCTGAGTTGCACTTTGTTTCGTGGGCGGGTGATGGCAGCTGGATTTGCTGCTCACTGCAATTATAGTGCTCTGGAGAAAGATTATTGTAATTAAGAGGATGTTTGTAGTAGTTTCTCCTCTGTTTCCAGCGTAATGTCTGGGTCCCAGAGACACGACTGGCAAAAATTTCTTTGTGATCGGCTAAGGATAATAAACTAGAACCATCTGAAATTCCATTCAATTCTACTTTTTGGGCTATTTTTCTTGAAACTGAGAGAAGAGGAAATGTAAAATGCTTAAATGATATTTCGTTATGCTTTTTAGGCAGGTATTTATAGAGTACATGAGACTGATATATATGTAGTCTATCTCTCTTACCACATATATTTCTGTATATATGGTAGTATCTATTATATTAAATATACTTCTCATACATATGTTAGTTTATTTTTCATATCAAATATTCTCGTGTATATGGGCAGTTTATGAGACAAATATCCAAATATACTCTAACAGAAACAATTGTGATATGTCGAACGTTTCTTGATGCGAATGTTTCAGTTTGCTACTAATTAATTTTCATAAGCTTGATAAGCTGTTTCTTTGGTATCAGAACGCAGGTTTAGTTAAGAATAACAATGTGGTGATGAAGCTGGCACCTGCGTAGGGATGAAAATGGATTGAATATTTTCTGATCCGTCCGTGTATCGGATCCGAAAATATCCAATCTATATTCGTATTTGTCGGATCTTAATTGGATATGGATCGGATATCGGATATTTGAATTCGGATATTAGATTGGAAACGGTACGGCTTAATATTCGTTCGAATGGTCGGATATCCATATTTCATCGGATGTATTCGAATTTAAATCCGAATTATTTTTTTGCCCATTGAGCCGGCGGTCTGGCCCAAACCGAGTATGAAAATCCTTACTGATAAAAATGTTTGCAAGAACTAGGAATCAAACCCACATGCCCATGCATGTAAGGTTGGAGTCCAACCACTAGACCAAACAACCAATCTTGGATGAAACCAATTATTTTTCTTGTTTATCTTCAATACTGTACCACATATGATTCCCAGTGTGCATCAGACTTATGTGATCCATAAATTAGGCATATTTCACAATCAATAATATAAAGTTATAAATTAAGTTTCTGATTTATACATCAAGTCATTATCATATGGTTTTAAATGGAGATCATTGAATACTTGTGGTAACAGTTCATGACTTCCGTGTTATGAATTATGTGTATGAACTATGAGTTATGTGTTATTTTTTAAAATTTTGATTACATGTGATATGTGAAATATTAATTACATTGTTATATGTGAGAACTATATATTTCTTTTATTGTTTATCATTTAATGATGTGATATATGAAGTATTTTTTTCCGAAATAAATATCCGAGTTCGTCCGATATCTATAAATTTTCGATCCGATAAATCCATTTCTGATACATTCGACATATCCGATACCAAATCCGTTTCCGACAACATCCGATCCGAATCCATTTACAAAATTATTATGTGGATATTGATATAGAAAAACATTTTATCCGTCCATATCCGTCCGTTTTCATCCCTACACTTGTGCTATGAAGTTGTTCATCGTCCCCGTTCCGTATAAACACACAGAGTTTCGAACTGTCCACAGTCGTGCCTGTTTATGGAAATATGGAGCTGCTTCCTGATTGATACCTCCCCCGATGTGCGATGACCCCCGTCAGTTTAATCATGCAGGCAACCGAGTAGGTGATTAAGAGTAGGGATGACAATAGGTTCAGGTTGGTGACACAAAAACCTGTCCAAACCGAAAGACGTCGCGAGTGAAGTTTCAGATCCGCACTTGTGGGTGAAATTTCAAACCCGCAGCCGACGGATCTCGAACAGGTTTTGGGGGGTCATCAGGTTTGATTGAAGATGGGTTTCACTATAACATATCTAATCCAGCAGCCGCTAGAACAAGACAATCTCTAAGAGCAAAACAAGCATCCAAAGCTTCTATTTAGGAAATGTTTCAGGTAGGAAAAGTCTATTTGCAGTTGTGATTCAAATGTTGCTTGGAACAAGTATCAACACCATCAGACAAAATGGAATCAAACGGAGCCATTGAACAAGGAAGAGAAGTGCTCGCTTCAGTGCTCCATGGCCAGAGTCCCTGCTACTGCAGGCACCTGAGGTGATGAGGTATGTTCGTCCACAGATGCATCGCTCCCGAAATCTCCAAGCGCCATCTAGTGACAACAACTACAGATGACGCGTCAAATACCCCTCGAGCTCCTAGGAGCATCTAGCGATTGGAATTGTAATTATTGTTTGTGGGTGTGTCATGTTCGTAGGTTGTAGGTGTGTGCCATTTGGGTCAATAGGCCAAGATGTGTGTCGTGGACCGGTGGACTGAGATGGGGGCACAACCTGTTGTAAGTGAGGTTAAGACCTGACGTGTGAGACCCACCGGGGAGTAGAATCAAATAGAACAAAATCATCGAGAGACTATCGTCTTCCTGATTTGACATCGTCAGAATCGCCTCTCCGGAGAGCTGCTTGTGCGCTCACGCCCTGATCCGGCGAGCTGGCTACCACGGGACATGACAACTGAAATCAGAGCCTCGAAGGTCATCAACGGTGATGGTGTCATCTTCTCTGGCGATGGTGACACCCGACTTCCACGGTCACCCGACCTTAGAGCTCGATCTCTTCTCCTTTGACTTCGACCCGACTTCCATGGCGACCCCGCCCCAAGCTTCCCATACCCCATCGACTCCCCACCCTTGTGGGACAGCTTCGAGGATGACCACATCCACCGCAACTTCGAGTGGGAGGAGATTGTTGATGCCTCCATCTCCGCCTCAGCGTGGCACACCCACATCACGGATAGCGCCTAGGAGGAGCGTGACAAGGAGGCCTTGCGTGTGCTCGTCGTGTTCGGTCCCTCAACTACCATCGTCAACTTGGTCGACCAGTGCACCACTCTCAGCGTCTATCACCACCATCTCGCCACTGACGATGTCCGGGTGGTCGAAGAATCACTGCTAGCTTCTCCACCCTTTGACGCCTCGATCTACAACACTGATGTGGAGGAGTGTGCCGAGCTCGCCGCTCGCCATCACAAGGACGCTATAGCATTCATCATCGAGCAATCTCCGACACCATGAGGTACGAGGCTAAACCTTGGCCCCTTCGATGGCCCTCTCGACAACCCCCTTGATGTCCCCCCTCAACATTGTCCTTGCGAGCCCTAAAGTTCTCATCGCTACACTGCAGTAGATCAAGGATCATGGTGACACAGCTGGACTTGGAGGTGTCGCCGGGGAAGGCATACTACAAAGCTTGCTCATGCAGGGCTATGGGCCACAATCGATTGAAGAAAAACAAAGGACTCTTGGTGTTGACGTGAATGTTGCTTATGTTAGGGGCCATGTGGATCTTGACAGGGGAGCACTGCCACAACCTCAGCCATTGACTCAGTATTTTTTTATGAGGTCTTTTGGAAGGCACATGAGAGATGAGTATCATGGTCAACTTCCTTCCGGTTCTTTTATACCACAACAAGATGGAAGTGTTCATCAGATGGTAGCATTTGATGTTTCAACGGAAAATGCACACCAAATTTGGAGTTCCATCATCAGCAAGCAAGAATCACTATCTAAGACATCTTGAATCAAAGAGAGGAAAATCACTCTGGTAATTCCACAATGTGATGGGGTTCAAAATGACTATAACAATTAATTATTTTCCCCAGGACTTTCAGCTGAAGATTATGATGATGATATGAATTAGGTGGCCCCGAGTAGAGAAAAGATGAACATAACATACAACATTTTGTACTTGCACAATTTGAAAAAGTGTTAAGGACCAAGAAACGTTGGAAGTGCACTTTCAAGGATAGAATCATGCATTCGAATGGCAGTTCTGGTACTCTGCAAGATGATGAGTTCTATGAGTTCGATAAGGTCGATCCTACTCAAGAAATCTTCAAGTAATGCTGCAAATACTGATGTTGGAAACAGGAGCCCAGAAGGAGGTTATATTTCAAAGGATGTGCAGTGGAATTGGTTGTTCACTGCGCTGGACAACATTGCGCAGTGTCTCAATCGCATCAATGGAGTGCAGAGCTGGCTACTTAGACAACAGACCTTGATGACATCCAACAACCACTATGAAGAGGGTGATATTTTTGAGCAGAAGGGTGATGCTGAAAAGAGAAGTAGTGCATATCAAGCTGCAATTGCAAAGGCTGAAGAGGCATCAAATGCTGCAATGGCTACTGTTAACAAGGGCTGGGAAGAAGTAGCTGAACTGAAGGATATGCACAACAAAATAAGGTTGCTATGACAGAGATGGAAGAACTTGTTGATGAGTCCAAGGCAAGAGTGCGCCGATTGCTTGATGGACAAGTTGATATGCTTGCTTTGGAGGAAAATAGAGACAGTGATGATGATGAGAGAGGTGGTAGAGAAGGGGACTACGAAGCTGCCAAGTGAAGCTATAGATGAACTAAAATTGTTCCACAAAATGATTGTGTTGATGAAGAATTCAGAACATCAGTTGATTTTGTTTGTGGGAAACTAGCTTCTTTCACAAAAGATGAGGTGGATGAATATGCTAATGTGATAATAAAGTGTGCTAAGAATGGGAATTTGAAAGTTGCCTAGAGGGGGTGAATAAGCTAACCTGAAAATACTTAATCAAACGAGATCAAATTCCTAAGGCTAGACTAGTCTAGTCAGAGGGTGGACTAGTCTGGTCAAGATACAGAAAACAATCAAAGGTTGGATTTTTATGAGTTTTTCTTAGAATTTGTTTAAGAGGAAGTTATGTAAACAGTTTAGCAATCTAACCAAACAAGTAGAATAACTATAAACAAGTTAGATCGCAAGATTAACAATATGAACGAGATGAACGAGATATGAATAATATTAAACCCTAGCAAGCGATTCTAGCAATGAACTTGAAAGTAAAGAAACAAGAGACATGATTCATCTCGAGATTCGATTCCACACAAGAATCTAAGTCCCCGTTGAGAAGTTGTAACACCCTCATTTTCATGTATCATGCCATGTATCCATCATTAAATATGTTTAACATAACCAACATAAAAATGAACAAGTTTAAAATGAATTAGAAACAAAACCGCACTTAAGAATTTTGGGAAGTGCGGACTAGTCCGATTTCTCTGTGACCTCGTTCGAAGTTGTCCGTTTTTCTACGGACTAGTCTGTATTTGCCTCTGGACACTTTCAGACTTGTCCGGTCCTATGCGGACTAGTCCGATGTTACAATTCCTTGAAAATTTTGCTAAGTCACTGGACTTGTTCGGGCTAGTCCGATATTCCAGCGGACTTGTCCGTTTTCCCCTCTGACTAAAGTCAGACTTGTCCGATTTTGGCCAGGCTTGTCTGTTTTTCCCCTCTGGATAAGTTCGGACTTGTCCGATGTCCAGGTCCGTTTTCCCCTCTGACTAAAGTTAGACTTGTCCGATTTTAGCCAGGCTTGTCTGTTTTTCCCCTCTGGATAAGTTCGGACTTGTCTGATGTCCAGTGCGGACTTGTCCGATATCTCTCTGTCCAACTTTGGACTAGTCCGACCCTTTGCGGACTTGTCCGATAAATCACGACTCCGAATTGATCTTTTGTTTCACGACTTGTTTCTTGAGTTTTACGTTAATTGGGCCTAGGGACGTCGTGCCTATATCTTTTAGAGCCCATGAGGGACTCTAAACCAACCTCTACTCATCTCAAACTCGAAAATCCATCCAACCCTAGCCTCCACCTCTATATAAACAACCTCACCCCTTGGCTTGACATCTATTTACCACTTTGCCACCACACCAAAGCCTAGCTCGTGAATAGCCGCCATCAAAGAGGGAGAAGGAGATCCCAAGCAAGAAGAAGAAGAGTAGGACGAAAGAGGATCAAGATCTCCATCAAGTTTCGTTCTACATCACAAAATCATCTCCAAGTTCTTCATCAACCCTAGATCATCAAGATCCAAGTGTTGCCTCCACTACAGGAAGAACGGTCACTTACGTCGGCCAAAGCCGACGTAAGTAAGGCTTAAACCGACGTAAGTAACTTAATTACGTCGGTTTTCCCTTAATTACGTCGGCTTTCAGCCGACGTAGGCATTTGGACGTAATTAAGGTGACTTACGTCGGCCACCGACGTAAGTTAACTTAATTACGTCGGTCTGCGGAAGCCGACGTAAGTTAAGTGTCGAGATGGGCCTTGGGCTGGGCCTGAGGACTTACGTCGGCTTGGGCAGGCTGACGTAAGTAAAGTGCTGTAACTTACGTCGGCCTGGGCAAACCGACGTAAGTTTAGTGGTTTAACTTACGTCGGTATGGCCTGACCGACGTAAGTTAACCTGGGCTAACTTACGTCGGCCTGCCCGTAGCCGACGTAAGTTAAGTTTTCGATTTTTTTTTAAAAACAGAAACTGACTACCTCGCTCGATGGCGAGAACACAGAACAAACAAATAATATCATACACAACATAACAGTTTCAATATATAGTTCAAAACATCAACAACAACACAATTTGCAACAATCAACATCAACAACCACCGGGCTACACGCTAGCCCCTCCATTACCTCCGGGATCTTCTCGGCACGTTCCGGATCCCTGCAAAAGAAACATAATCACTAGTAAGCATCAATGTCAACTCAGTGATAACATAAGAGGCCAAGAACATCAGTGACAAAAGAAGGAAGCATGATGTAGTTTCAAATGAAGTAATGTACTATATCACTAGTTAAATGGAAGCACTAGCCCTTTGTTAACTCAGTGAACATCAGTTTCGACATAAGAAGGAAACATCAGCGATAATCACTAGCCCTTTTGTTAAATGGAAGCACTGACAACTTATTCACTATATACTAATCATTTCTACCATGGCCAAAAACTACTAAAGCTTGATTAGATACACTTAAAGAGAGTTTCTCACCTGCTCCAGTGTCTACACGCTACCCCCTCCACTGCCTCCGGGATCTCGACGCGTTCCGGAACCCTGCAAAAGAATCATAATTAGGATTAAATGTGATGCAAATAACTTTTTAACATAATGAAAAGGGAATCAAACTCCTAGGTATAGACAATATTACCTGCTCCGGTGTCTGCTGTGGCGGAAGCGTAGGAATCTGGATGTCCTGACCGCTTTGTCGAGCAAGAGCCTACCATTGCAAGATATTAGCAGATATATGTTATTAAGTGCTGTGAAATTTAACTACGGTACTTTAAATTACTTACCGCCATCGTTGCTTGCATCTGGGCCATCATTAAGGCCGTCCTCTGCTGCTCCTCCCTCGTCCTCTCCAGCTCTGCCTGAGTTTGAGTCAGCGACTCCCTCATGGCCTGGAGCTCCAGCTGCATCTGCGAGAGACGACCACTGGTCCCAGCGGTCGAAGCCTGCGACGATGAAGCACCTCTCAAAGGTCGCGTCGACCTCGAGTCGACAACTCCATCGAAAATGGCAAACCCGCAAAAGAATGAAAACACTAAGTAGAAGAAGATTAATTGAAAAAGAAATGAAACACACGAAGAACTCACCGTCCGTGGGCCTTCCCGCCTCCGCTTGCGTACGCGGCTTGGGGGTCGATCGGCGCGCTTTCCCAATCGTAATCCGCACCGTGTATCTTCGCGACCTCCTGCGCGTACTTTGTCTACAAAACAAATAAATCTTGTAAGTATGTCAATAATAGTATTAGTTATAATGAAATTGATGAATTTCGAAAACTTACCAGTCGGTCCGGGTCCGGGCCGGCGGTCAGGGAGGGTGAGGGGGAGGGGGTCGGGGAGGGTCGGGGGTCTCACTACTTTAATGGAACCTTGTCCTGCCAAAGAACATTATGAGATGTCAATCTCTGTTTCTAAAGCAACCCCTGCTAAGATCCTACCAGTCAAGTTAGGCTGCCTGGCACAAGCTGTGAAGGATGAATACTACTTGGATGGGAAGAATATAAGTAAAACTGACGTTATGCAAATGTTGAAGAGTGCTGGTTTCTCTCGGTCTAATCCATACTATGCTGTACAGCAAGAGAGGATTTGTCAACTTGCAGTGATGAAAGATATTGAACTATTAAAGGAAGTGTCAGTTTTCTTTGCTTCTCCCGGGAACAAAAATAGTGGAACTGAAATAGAATGTTCAGATATGAAATTAGGTGCTGCAGCTTTTATCCTACAGGCCGTGGGTACTGCAGAAACAGCACTAACTGCATTACTAAAAGGATTCAGAGAACTGTTGAGTAATTCTCCAACACTATTCTCTTCAAGGCCCTCTCATACATTTACAACTTGGTATGTGTATGATCCTGGTGGGTTCGTCACTCTTAGGCCTCCACATGATATAGATCAATTATCTGAAGGAATGTGGCCAGCAGCTGTTAAGCACAGGGTGGTCCAGGAGAATCAGAACTGGCCTGAAGGAGCTCTGTTGTTCCTGTCACTGGCAATTCTGGAGACATTGGTTCAGAATGGAGATCATACAGTGCCGCAGGTGCAGCTCGGCTGGTCAGGTGTGGCACACAAGTTTCATCAAGGCATTTCACGAAGTCTTTGGATGATTGTTTACAACCTTGGTGATTGGCATTCTCTTCTGAACAAGTTCCATGCATTCAGGAGCTTGGGGACAAGCTCCATTTGAAGGGCGGGGAGATGTCACGACTGGTGATACATACTTAAGGTGTAGGTGTGCTGGTGTGGGTGTGGGTACTGACCAGTGGGTCCAGATGTTGAGGTGGCCTGACCAGTGGGTCCAGGCAGTGCTCTACGGGGTTTGTAACTGAGCCATGCTGAGACAGACCGGGTATCGATCAGAATACAAAAAATTAGACTTCGTCTCTATCTCTTGGGCTCGTCCCCTACCTGCCGCGCCGGCCAGCTCCTCCGGCGACCTTGCGGCGCACTCACGTCCCGGCGACGGCACGCCGGCGGCCACGGGTCGTCACAAAGGGGGGCGCTCGGCCGTGGAGGGGAGGTCGACGGGGAGGGCGGCGTCGGGATGGGGAGGTGGACGGCGGCGGCAGGGCGGCGGCGGCCCGTGCGGTGGGGGGGGTCGGGGAGGAGAGGAGGGAGGGGAGGGGAGGGATTACCTGGCGGCCGGGCGGCGACGGCGACGGCGGGGCGGCCGGGCGGCGTCGGGCGGCCGGGCGGCGACGGCGGGGCGGCGACGGGGCGGCGGCGGCGGGGCGGCGGCGACGTCGGTTGGGAGAAGAGAGCGCGCGTGAAATGAGAGCGCGCACCGCTCGCGCGGTTAGGTTAAACAACTACTTACGTCGGCCCGACTTACTTACGTCGGCCAACGTCAGAGCCGACGTAAGTTAGGCTTAACTTACGTCGGCCAGTTAACTTACGTCGGCTATGGGCCGTGGCCGACGTGGGTAATTTTTATTACTGTCGGTCCATGTACTTACGTCGGTCTGCCGACGTAATTTATTTAACTTACGTCGGCTACCAGGGACCGACGTAAGTTACTTACTTACGTCGGCCAGCCGACGTAAGTTGATCTGGCCGACGTAAGTGATCGATATTCCTGTAGTGCTCCAAGATCCTTGATTCATTAGAGTTCTAATCACTTGGTATACCTTCTGCTTCCTTTTTCCTTATGTGAATTCAACCCCAAATCTCCAAATTCACGTCAATCTAGAAAACCCTAGTTCGCCAGTTCTGCGAAGTGCAGACTTGTCTGGTCCCTGGCGGACTAGTTCGATTTTCCTGGTTAAATTGCGTTGAATTAATTCTAAAATTGACTAGAATCAACTCCAAACCTGTATAAACTTGTTAAAAGCTATTAGAACTAGTTAGTGATCATTAAAAGCAACTCATTAACAAGTTCCACCTTGCATTTGCATCAATCATGCATGTCATGTCATATTGAGTAATGTTTGTGCACTCTTTGATTGTGTTTCTTGTCTTGTATGTTTATTTTGCGGATTAGACGGATTTGCGCTAGAGAGTGCCGCGAAGGATCTCCAGCACCAAGAGTTTGAAGGCTTTGACCCGAACCAATCCCAAAAGCAAGACAAGTGTCCTTAAAGCATATTGATCCTATTTTGAAATAAATGTTTTGTTTGCAAAACTGCATGCCTGTGTTAAATTGATGGGAAACCCTATGATAGGAAGTTTACTAGCTTTGTTTAACCACCCTTGTCACCTGAAATTTATGGTAGAGAGTCGGGATGAGCTTTTTACCCTTTTTGCTTTGCTTAATTAATTGGGATGGGAACACAACTATACCACTTAACCTAATTATGCATTTATGAGATTATGATTAACTTGAACTGGTTAATATGATGTGGTGATGAGTGATCTAAGCAAGCCTGGTATGTGGATGAGTTGGATGTTATGGTGGTTTGCTTGCTTTAGATCTAATGATTGGTTCATGCGAGAATAAGCCAGGACTACAGTGCCACCAGGAGGCCAAGTATGGGTGCGGCGCAACTGATTAATTAGGGCTTTGCCAGTGATATTTGGACCATTAAGGATGCTCGAGAAGTGGTAGTCGGATTTGGGTTTGTTGATGATTGGTGGGACTACCCTGGGATCTGAATAACTCAAGAGGGGACCCTTGATTGAAGATGTGCTCAGTTGGAGGCATCGCTACTAGTGAAACCTCAGTGGGGTCTAAATAGGCTAATAATCCTTTTGTAAAGGCTATTTTGTGATCTCTTGGCCATACACCAAAGGAAGTGTAATTGGCGTAAATGAGGTTCTTCAGTCGCAGACGGGTGATGAAATCACGAACACGTGGGTAAAGTGGTACAAACTCCACAGAGTCTAATAAAACTATCATGATAGCCGTGCTCCCGATTATGAGCACCTGGACAACTTCCATGATTAGAGGGTACTTGGAATTTGAGATGGTTATGGTCTGGTTATGGATGGTTATGAATTAAATTCTGGTATTGGATATGATTAATGGTAATGGTAAAATCTGGTATATAGATGATGGATATGGAATATGGACTGGTATTATGCTTTTAATTATGGTTTATGATTGGTTTATTTGACATACACATAATATATTGCTTTTCAAATATTTTGATGTACTTTTCAACACTTAGCCATTATTATATTTGTCATTTGAATCAGCTACATATCATACTTTCCACACTTGCTCAGTACGACATGTACTCACCCTTGCAATTCCCCCACCAACAGTTGCAGGTCAGGATTGGGAGTATAATGATGATAAGGTGAAGTACTAGGCCATGTCTACCGTCAGCTTTGCCCGTGGAGTGTTGGAGGTGCGTTATACCCTATTTGCTTATGCTTCCTAGTTGCTTAGTTTAGTTTATTCCCGCTGCATTAGTTCGAACTTGTCATTATTATTCATTAGAGCTTGTATTCGAAGATATTATGAATTGTGTAATAAAAGTGGTTAATTAATCTTGTCTTATGATAATTTTCTGTATACTCTTTTGTGATTGCAATTTTGTATATGTGTTGAACATTCTGGGCACGCATATACTGCACTTGGTTCATTTTTTCGGAACCGGGTGTCACAGAAGTCCACAAAGTATTGGGTCTCTTTCAACCCTACCCCTCTCCAAGTTGTCACGAAAGCCAACCTGGTTCTCCACTAAATCACAATGGTAAATACAAGATCCTTGGGGCTTCTCACAACTTGAAAGTCCCACAACAACCTAGCAGTTCTTGAAATCAAAATACAATTGCATAAAACATGAATCAATCACAAAGAGCGAGAGAATAAAACCGAGAGCTCAAATCCAGTGAACCACCTTTCTCTCCTCTCTCAAATTCCTAAAATCCTCAAGAATAGCTTTTAGGGGTAAAAAAAGTGAGGACGAAGGCTTAGAGGAGCTCAGGTTTGCAGTGTCGGCGCTAGAGTGCAGAAGAAGTTGAAAAGAGGTTGGAATCCCCTTTTATAGGGTCCCTACACCTAGCCGTTGCCACCAACTAAAGTGCGGACTAGTTCGGTCTGGATCCCGGACTAGTCCGGCCTTTGTGGACCACACACACATCACCAACTAAAGTCCCCGCGATACTTTGAATTCAAGCGATCATGACATAACATACTAGTTCGCTCGACAACTGACAAGTCCAAAGTGCCACAGTGACCACTTGTCCGATGCACAACGAACAAACCCGCCTTCATGGATGAGTTTCCTCAGAGCCTAAGTTCTAAAAAACCGGACTAGTCCGGGCACAAACGGACTAGTCTGATGTACTATAGTGGCTACTTGTCCACTAGACAACGAACACGTCCACCCACTTCAAACACCTCAACAAAACCCTAAATCCCAAAACCACAGACTAGTCCGCATGGGAATGGACTAGTTCGATCCACTATAGAAGCCCTTTATCCATAGGATAGCAAATAAGTTTTCAGAGGACTTAGTCCCATAGGCTCGAATAAGGTTGGTCTGGACATGTCCGAAGTGTTCCAACAACCCTTGGTCCACTTTACTTCGGTTAAGTTTGGGGCTACTCCAGACTAGTTTGGCCACCTGCACGGACAAGTCTGACCTAGACAAAAAAACTGCCCTAGGGTTTTCTCTCTCAACCTAATTCCCACTAAGGATTTTGAGCTCCTAATGATTCTCAAGCACTTAACATTAGAAGAGATCCTCTACACTACAAGGCTATCCTAGACTCACAAAAATTAACCCCTAATTTCTACTCACAAGTCTTCGACTCCCGTTTTTCGTTCTTTTCTTTTTTGAGGGACTCTACATCCATTTTCAACCTAATAACCTGTGCTTATACTCAATAAAGCTTGTTAGATCTTTAATTGGCATCATCAAGCATCCAAAATCTACAAAGGATGCCTAGATGCACTTTCAGAATTCTGTTCAGGAAACCATTGGACTGCTGGCAAGAGTGGTAGCTAAAGGTGGTGATTTTGAGTTAGACAGTAGAGTGGAGTATGAGGGGGACATGGTGGTAGTGCCAGAACAAGAGGAAGACAAAGATGTTGTAGGATTGAGCTTGCTCAGAAACTGTCAGGTCAATGATTGGGGTTGATGAGTTATCTTTGGGCCCAAATGGCGATTTTAATATTGTCAAGAATGAGGAGGCAGAAGGAGTAGCAAGTAACAAACAAGGCTAGATTTTGGTGATAAAGCAATCTGAGCCACAAAGCGAATTCATAGGACTTTCAACCTTATACTTGGGCAGCTGTGTGAAAGGAGATAGCTGGTGGTCACTACCTATATTGGAAGGTTGTGCTGCTCAACAGATTGGGTCTTGTAAAGCTCTTATTTATGTTACTAGTGGGGGTCAAGAATCAGTATCTGAGTTGAACCATCGTAGAGTTTCTTAGTCTTCAAGAACTTTTGCTTATTCTCAAAGGATAGATATAGTGTTCTATTAGTAGAAACATAATGTTAAAATGAAGAAACATTTAGAGGTGTACCTTACTGGAAGGTGGCGGGGACTATACAATGCTATCAAGGCTCTCAACAAGTTTGTTGCAACTACTGTCAGATCTAGTCTACCTAAGCAAAGTCTACATTGATGCTTTGTCGGCTGGGAAATTGACTCATACGTTGCAATTGTGCGCATGACATCTAGTCTACCTAATGCTCTTTTTCTTCCGGTTCAAGACATTATTTTCTAATCATAGTTCTGTTTCCTCTTATTTATTTACTGCTATTTCTTTGTACCAAGGAACGCGACAGTCACCGATCAGTCTGGAGGTGGCAGGTGGCAGCCAGTCATGACTCAAAAAAGGAATTGGTTCACCAGGGAGATCAAGATGTGCTACTTCATCGAGTGTTAGGAGAAGTTTCTGCTGCTGTTGTTGTTCACCATGGCGAAGAGGATAGTGACAAAATTCATTATATAGTGTTTGGGGTGATCAGGGCTTAAGGGCAAGCACATTTTGGGGAGTGGGGAGATGTCAAGCCAGACTTTGGTGTGTGCCTTATGTGCTGATAGGCCAGGATGTGTGTTATGGGCCGGTGGGCTGAGATGTGGGCACGACCCGTTGTAAGTGAGGTTAAGACCTTACGTGTGAGATCCACTAGGGAATCAAATCAAACAGAACAAAATCATCGAGAGATTATCATTTTCCTCGTTTGACATCGTCATAATCGACTCTCAACCGAGTTGCTCAAGCACTCACACCCTGGTCCGGTTAGCTTGTGGCCACGGGACGTGACAATTGGTATCAGAGCCTCGAAGGATGTCGACAGTGATGGGCTCATCTTCTCTAGCGATGGTGAAACCCGGCTTCCACGGTCACCCCGTCTCAGATCTTGATATATTCTCCTTCGACTCCGACCCCGACTTCCTTGTCCACCCCACCCCATGCTTCCCCTTCCCCATCGACTCACCACCCTTGTGGGACAACTTCAAGGATGACCATGTCGGTCGTAGCTTTGAGTGGGGGAAGATTGTTGATGCCGCCATCTCTGCCCCGCCGTGGCACACCAACACCGCAGTGGGTAGTTGGGAGGAGGGTGACACGGAGGTCCTGCGCATACTCGCGGTGCTCGGTCCCTCAGCTACCATCGTCAACCAGGTCGACCAGGGACTCACACTCAGCATTTATCACCACAATCTCACCATGGACGCTGTCTAGGTGTTCAAAAAATCATTGCCAACTTCTCCACCCTTCAACACCCCAATCTACGACACCGACATGGAGGAGTGTGCCGAGGTCGTCGCCAATCGTCACAAGGATGCTGGAACATTCATCGTTGAGCAGGCTCCGACACCACGGGGTAGGGGCTCAACCTTGGCCCCCTCATGTCCCCCTTGACAGCCCCCTCGATGGCCCAACAGGCCGAGTTTGTTTTCTGGGCAACTATGGGTGGTTGTGATTAAGAGAGCCGGATTATATTTTCGGGTACCCAACGGGCACCCACGTATGAGAAATAAAACCCTCACCTGCACTCGTAACACGTCCAGTCGAGTGTGGATTAGACTCGCGGTTGAAAAATTCTACCCGAACCCGCATCTGACGGGTGCAAAACCTGACGGTTACCTGACCCACGGGTGAGATTGTCATCCCTCGAGAGGTGCATAATGCGTTGGATAACCACTCCGGCCCTCCTAGCCGCCAAAGCCTCCGCTACCGTGCCTAGCCAAGATCTGCCATCGACACCACTGGAAAGACACGAACCCTATCTGAACAAAAAAATGAAATCCATGAAACGAACTTTTTAGATGATAGGTAAAGTTCAGAACTTTACCTCCAAGGAGGTTATGACAAACAAATACAAATGCAAACACTCCCAACATATATTGTGAGAGTAACTGCATTTAATATTGTAAAATTTAGACTGAAATTCACTTAAATCGAGAATCGAACTTAGTGCTACTTAGAATACTTAACCACAAAACGAAATTGAATTGAATGTTGCCTTTGTAAATATTGATGGTGTAAGAACACGTATTTGGATCATCCGATTCTCAATACCACCAGTATATATAGGTGGTCTGGTCTTGGGCACCATGGCTATGTTTTTCACAGTAAAACATCATAATTGTCTGTCAGTATTTTAGTTTAAATCATACATATTGCTAAGTTTTTTCGAGATTTAATAACTGATTGTATGATCCTTGACACTAGATACAGAAAATGAGGGAGCCATAACTTAATGAAGGAAATTATTAAGATTAGGCTGTTTCCTACAGAGAACTATCTGTCGTCTCTTGTTCAGGAAATGTACAAAAAAGTCAAGGAAAAATGTGACTGAGACATGAATGGGGTCCAATCCCCTCGTAATTCAACTACTCGATAGTTCCTCCAAGACTTAGAGCACTGTAATTTTTCTGTTTGGAGGGCACTAAGTTGAATCCAAACGAGACAGAATACATTTCAGAAAGGGGCGTTTGCCGAAAGCGCCGCAGCAGAAAGCGACCTACTTACTCTAAAGCCCTACTAAAATCCATTTTTTGGTCTATTCTTCCCGGATATATGCAGCTTTCAGCAGACTCATCCACCGACCATCAGCCGCTGGTCCAAGACTTTGTATCTTATCAAACTCGATTCTAGCTTAATTTTTGTTAAAAAGCTTTATGCGTGGAAGCAACTTAAAAAATATTTGTGATGCGAGAACTTCTATACTAACAAGTGGCATGTACAGTTCTAAAGATGATATTCCAGCATTTTAGAAACATACTCATACTCTTGCCGCGATGTTGTGTGAGCTGGTTTTAAAAGCGTAGCTACTTCATTTTTGAGCGAGCGACAACCAAGATGGGGACGAGATCGAGAAATATAAAATTGTTCATAGATGAACACCCTATCCCAGTACTAGGGCTGGCTATCGAGCCAGCTCGGCTCGACGTCAGCTAGTTAGAATAATGAGCTAGCTCAACTTGGCTCGTTATACTATCGAGTTAATAATGTAGCTCAGCTCAACAGTCATGAGCTTGCTCATTATGACCCAACGAGCTTTATATAGATGAAAAACATAGATAATTTAAAAAGGTAAAGGCAACAGAAACATGGAGAAAAATAATGTATATCCATATATGAAAATATCAGAAAATTTTAGGCCACCAAAAATGTATCTAAAAAAATTGAAACCATACATTATTCATGCATGTACAAGGCTAGTGTGCCTCATATTGAAATCTTGGTTCTAAACGGTACATGATTTGTTGGGCTCACGAGCTAGCTCGCACCAGCTTGAGTTGGTTCGATAACTAAACAAACTAAAAGACTAGATTAAAGCAAGCCAAGTCGAATCGAGTGGAGTTTGTCTCCAACGGAGAGAGCTAGTGAGTCATGAGTTTTATTGGCATCCATACCTAGTGAGAAATGATGACAGATCCCTTGTACCTTTGGTGCACAACACAGTTCTCGTGTTTTGCCTATGTATTTGAGAATGTGTCCCGATACCTTCCATTCTCAATCTCATTGTCCTTAGAGCTAAGCCTACATCTACAACTACAAGCCACCTCATGCAACTGTTCCTACTCTCGTAATTCTATATTGGATTTTAACTTTCAACAAATTAAGACGGTGGATTTCGTAGACTTGGTACTATTGGACCAAAGAATATGTTGGTGAGTCAAGAAGCCCATCAATGTTCTCTTGTTTATATAGACGGAAACAAGAGGAGACAGGGTTGGTAACAAAAATGGGAGGTAGATGGTGAATTGATATGTGCAACGAAACATAGTACTCATTTTGCTCCTAAATACTTATTATTTTCTAGTACAAAAATGAATAAGAAGACGACAAATATTTAGAAACCGAGGGAGTACATCATGAATGGATTATTTTAGCAAAGTAAGAAAAATGGTAATAATATAGACCCCATGCACCCAGCAGTAAATAAAACTGATAGTTTCATTGTGCTTTTGCTAGATTAAGTGACTTGTTGCATTGCCTATAGTTTCATTGTGCTTTTGCTAGATTAAGTGGGTCACTTTTCGTTATTTTGTTTACGAAAAGTGGTTGAATCCGTAATATCCATCTCGTATATGGTCAAAGTACAGAATTAGATATGCCTCTCCTCCATTCCTTCTAGTTCTTCGTACGTCGTGATCCCATTTGATTCTTCAGGATGGAACGGCATGAATAACGTCAGCCAAAAAAAAGTTTGAAAAATGATTTTACTTTAACATGTCTATTACGTGCATTAGGTCGCCAGCTACCTATATTTGACGTGGATGCTGATGCGCGCCAGAGCAACAGTCTTTTTCGGTCCCAAGCGACACAAATGAACCATGGTTGAGGCATGAAAAACTAATCCCAGCCTATGCCATCTTTTGCCAGCTCATGATAATTTATTATTAGATTGATTATCATATATATTCGTGTTTTGTTTCACGTATGCACCTTACTGTTTTGGATCATGACTACATATGTATTAAAACAGGCTTTGACACTCCTGACACCTTCCATCCTCAAGAATTTTGTACACTATCGAGACTAAAATGTAGCACTGTGGACTATGTGGCGACGAAACAAAACAGAGCGACAGGGGCAAGAAGACACAGGGAAATTTCTCAAGCTACTAGTGGATGAGAGAAACAATATATGATAAACTCATGTTCCTGTGGTAGGTGCACAGTAATACGGTTCTCATAGCTACATACTCTGACGTTATATTCATTCGTAAGTTACATTACCAGTAGTATGTGTACAAGTGTCTTGTAGTGCTTTCTGTTTTGGATAGCTTGTCAAGCGTCAGATAAAAGTAGTACGTAAAAAATGCTACAGAATGGCGTGCCTCAAACGTTTCAGGAAGCATTAATCGAACTCTCGTAGGAGGCCACATCTTTGTTATATACTCCCTCTCGCTCGATTTATTTGACGTCCGGACACATCCCGCAGTTGTTTTTTAGTTCAACTAACTGGTCGGAACGTCAAATAAATAAATCCGGAGGTAGTAGGTAAGAAAAAACCTCTTGTGTGGCTTATACGAATCACATCTGAGTTTGTTTGTAGCAGAGCTTATCTACAACAGAATGAAAACGGCCTATACATTATCTAACCAATTTACAATAACCTCTGATGTTTACATTGTTCATAGCTGACTCATTAACAGTGCCAATATGGACAAGCGGCCTCACAAGAACTGATAATTAGAAACCTTTATTTTTGTTATGTCGAACTAGGACATTTTGACTAGAGAATTATCACTACTACCGAAAACATCACCTGTGCCGGGTTATAATTACCATCTAGTCCGATCCTAGAATCGCTACTAAATAGTCGATACTGATAATAAGGGTTATCAGTACCATTTCTGAAATCGATACGCGTTTTCAGAATAGGTTCAAGTTACCAACCGATGCTGATATATCCACTATTAGAGCAGGATCTAGATCCAAACGGATATTGATAATCGACTAATAAGAACTGGTTCAAGACAAAAATCGATACTCATTTTTATGAATATTGGATCTTCAGATCTTGTATTATTGAGGAGGCCGGAAGCCTCTATAAATAGATGTACAAGCAGGGTGACAAATATGCAAGTAAGTCCCTAATACATCATCTAATATCATATCACTATTATACCTCTAACACCCCCTCAAACTCAAGGTGCATCAAGAATATTGAGTTTGAAGAGATAGAAATCATGCTAAGAGTCACAAAGATAATCTAAAAGGTGATCCCACTCTGCAAACCTCGATATAGATGAAGCAGCAAAACAGGAGCTGACAAAACTGGCACGCGCAGCGGAAGACGAAGTCAGTCAAGCTCCCAAACATGCTGCGAATCACGCCGACGAGGATCAGTACCATCCAGAGATCGTCCATGAGCACTCCCAGAGTCGTAAACCATACATATATAGATGCATCCGAGGAACCCACTCACGGCTATTAGTGCAATTGAAAAGCACACCGCATAGCTGGAATTCTGACCGAAGGAGAAAGTAATCATGATGAAGATGACCAAAACGGCAAGATGCAAACATATGCAGCAGCAGCCGACGGCGAGAGCGCAAAAGAAGTGGCGCAGACAACATTTTTTTTCGAGGCGCAAGCGGAGCTCCCGAATCAACGATGGACCAAGACGATACAGGCAGCCAAAAGAAAGCGTCCAAAAGACGTCAATCACATCTTAAATTCAAAGAGGAACCATCCGCCACCACCTGATTTTTTTTGAGATCACACGTGATGATCAGAAGAAGATGAGGTCATGCTGACATCAACATGACGTCATGTTGACGTCACACTGACATCAGCAATGCCTAAACTCAGATCTGAGTTGCGGTAAATAAGCGTGTGCGAAAAGAGCCCAGGCGTGCGGGCAGATGAGCACACAAGTCGACGATCGACGATCTCCATGTCCATCACAGAGGAGGAGCAGGTTCGCCCCGTCCAGGACGCCAAGACCTATGGCACCGTCATCAGAAAACGATTTGCATCTGAGTGATGTCAGCATGAGTGATCGTCCGCCTGCCGCTCCTCGAGGTGCTCCGCCGCGGCCTCCCTCACCAGCACCGACGGCTCCCGCATCGCCCGCCGCCCGCGGCGGCGGCGGTGAGGATGTAATCACCCGTGGCCACGGATCCGAGTCCGCGGCATGAGCGACACGCGCGCCGGTGGGAAGCCACGCGGCGAGAGAGCGACGGTGGAGGAAGAGAGAAAATCGCGTGGTTTCTGGATTTTTCTTTCTTGCTTCCCACTTCAGCGTTTCCAGTCTTTATACAACCCACGGACCCCGACACACGGGTCCCACACGCACTCCACTCGACACACGCGACACCACCTTACATGTCGACCCCACACCTCGCCGCATCGTCCTTATCTCTCCTCCGCGAGTGTTCGCCTCAGTCTTCGTCTTCTCTGCCCTCATCCTCCTCCGCTACCTCCCACTGCCTTCGATCCTCTCCACCCTCCATTCCCCTCGGCGAGGCAGGCGTAACACCTCCCCCCGCTCAGATCCGGCTTGTCCCCAAGCCGTGACTGCAGGAAATGTCTTCTTCAACACATTCCAGTCTTCCCATGTCGCCGATTCCGGCGATACGCCTTCCCATATCACCCTGACTTGCGGTATTGGTTTGTTGCCCTTCTTGACCAGGCGACGATCGATGATGCGCCGTGGCCGGAGCTCGGTATTCGTCAAGTCCTCCTTCGCTGGCAGCTCCGAGAAGACCGGGGAGAAGTTGGGGGTGAACGGCTTCAACTGAGAGACATGAAAAGTGGAATGGATCTGCGCCTCCGACGGAAGTTCCAACCGGTAAGCCGCGTTACCGATCTTCTCGAGCACTTTGAATGGTCCAAAATACTTGTATGCAAGCTTTGGATATGGGCGATTTGCCACTGTACTCTGTGCATAGGGCTGTAACTTTAGCAGTACGAGCTCCCCCACCATAAAAATGTGATCTTTCCGTTTTTTATCCGCTTGCTGCTTCATACAGTTTTGCGCTCGCTGTAAATGGGTCTTCAGTTTGTGCAAAAATGCTGTTCTTTGCCCCATCCAGTCTTGTAACTGTGTGTCTTCGTGTGGAGGTACCACCGGAGCAAGCAAGGGGTCTGGATCATAACCGTAGAGTACCTTGAAAGGAGAACATCCCAGAGAAGAATGGTAGTTGGTGTTGTACCAGAGCTCGGCCAAAGGCAACCAGCTGCGCCACCCGGATGGACTATCTTGAACAGCACATCGCAAGTAAGTCTCCACACACTGGTTCACCCTTTATGTTTGGCCGTCCGTCTGGGGATGGTATGAAGTTGATAAAAGTAGTTGAACTCCGAGTCTGTGGAATATAGCTTTCCATAACGAGCTTGTAAAAATTCTGTCACGATCCGAAACAATGGACTTTGGAAGTCCATTTAGCTTGATAATGGAGTCCAGATAGGCGGCTGCCACCGATCCCGCCGAGAATGGGTGCTTCAATGGGACAAAATGCGCGTACTTGGACAGCCGATCCACTACCACCATGATAGTGTTGAATCCTTCTGATCGCGGCAACCCTTCGATAAAGTCCATAGTGAGTTCTTTCCACACCCCTTCTGGAATTGGCAGCGGCTGAAGTAGCCCAGCCGGTAGATTCCTCTCGCCCTTAGCTTGTTGACAAATTCTGCATTGTTTGACATAGTCTTTTGTGTCAGTCTTCATTCCTTTCCAATAGAAATGTTTCTTCAGCCGTTGATAGGTTCCTTGAATCCCCGAATGCCCTCCCCACACACTGTCATGGAAGGCTGATATCAGTTTTGTGCGTAGGGCCGAATTATGAGCAATCCATATTTGTCCCCCTTTTCGTATGAGCCCTTGATGCAATGAAAATCCCTGCTCATCTGGGCTGTGGAGAGCCAGCCGTGCCAACAAGGCCTGCGCTTCAGCATCAGTAGCATAGGAGTTAGACACCCCCTGTAGCCATCCCGGTTGTACTTCACAAGTGGACTGTATCATCATCACTTGTCCAATTCAAGACAGTGCGTCGGCGGCCCTATTCTCTCGCCCTTTCCTGTATACAATTTTGAAGTTGAGGCCCATAAGCTTTGTCATGGCTTTTCTCTGGAGATCTAATTGTAGTTGCTGATCGTCCAAAAATGTGAGGCTGCGATGATCCGTTCGTATTACAAACTCGGATCGTTGTAGATAAGGTCTCCAGCGCTCGACTGCTAGGATTAGGGCCAAAAATTCCTTCTCGTAGATGGACCAGTGTTTATGTTTCTCTGTCAATGCCTTACTGAGAAACGCCACAGGTCGCTCTTTCTGCATCAGCACCGCCCCAACCCCAACATCAGAGGCGTCGGTTTCGACTACAAAAGGAGCAGCAAAATCTGGTAGCGCCAACACCGGAGTAGTCGACATGGCTTCCTTCAATCCCTGAAAAGCCTCATCAGCCTGTTGAGACCACTCAAATGATTTCTTCTTCAGCATGGACGTCAGGGGCTTAGCAAGCAATCCATAGTGCCGAACAAACTTCCGGTAATATCCCGTGAGTCCCAGAAATGCTCCGAGTTCAGTAAACGTAGACGGGACAGGCCATTTCACCATCGCTTCCGTCTTTTTGGGGTCTGTCTGCACCCCACTCCCTGAGATTATGTGCCCCAGATATTCCAACTGGACCCTTGCAAATTGACACTTAGATTGTTTGATGTAGAAGCGATGTTCCCTCAAAACCCCCAAAACCAATTTCAAATGCTCCAAATGAGTCTCCAAAGAGGGACTATAAATCAGAATGTCGTCAATAAAGACTAACACAAACTTCCGCAAGAAGGGAGCCAGAACTGAATTCATTGCACATTGAAATGAAGCTGGAGCATTAGTAAGACCGAAGGGCATTACCTTCCACTGATAATGTCCGCAATGCGTCTTAAACGCTGTTTTAAATTCCTCGCCCTCCTTCATCCTGATCTGGTGGTAACCCGAACGCATGTCCAGACTGGTAAACCACCTAGCCCCCGCTAATTCATCCAGAATTTCGTCTACCAGGGGCATTGGAAACCGGTTCTTGATCGTCTTATCATTTAGCTTTCGGTAGTCCACACAAAAGCGCCAGGAGCCGTCCTTCTTTTGGACCAGTAAAACCGGAGATGCAAAGGGGCTAACACTATGCTCAATCAACCCAGCTTGAAGTAGTTCATGAACTTGACGCTCGATCTCCGTCTTGTGGAACGGTGAGTACTGATAAGGTCTGGAATTGATTGGAACTGCTCCTGTTAGTAGTGAAATCACATGATCAAACGGGCGCTTGGGTGGCAACGACTTGGGGTCCTGAAACACATCGCTAAACTCCTCCAGTACTCCTCGTACCTCCTCATTCTCCTCTCCTACACCCTGCTCTTCCCCACCTTCTCCATACTCCACCACCGCCAACGCCCAAACATCATTTCCCGCAATCCACTTGCTCAACTGATGCACCTCCAGTCGAGGAAGCTCACGTTGGACGGGCTCTTTGTCCCCATGTAGCAACACTTCCCGACTCTCATAGTTGAATTGAATCGTCTTGGCACTCCAGTCGCACTGCATGGGGCTAAATTTGGAGAGCCAATCCATCCCCAGAATGGCATCATATGCGCCCATAGACAACACAGTCATATCCGTGCGGAACGTGCTTCCACCACACCACCAAGTCAACCCTTTAACCATCTTGTCTGAACATAAGGACTCCCCGTTTGCCACTCTCACCTTCATCGGATCAATCTTCTCCAACACCAATCCCGCACCATTTACAAAAGCTGTATTGACAAACGATTGAGAACTCCTAGAATCTATAAGAATCAGGAAGACCTTGTTATATGCCAACGCTCGCAGACGTAAGCATGCATTCCCCTGCGTCCCCGCCAAAGCATGAATAGACAGCTGATAGCAATCCACCTCCATAGCATCTTCCTGATCCAACCGACGTAACACCTCATCCGATAGTACCATCTCCATCTCTTCCATCTCCAGGGTGTGCAACTGCGCCTGATTCTTCTTCACACACGATACCGCGTGTGCTGGGGTGAACTTCTCTCCACAAGTGTAGCATAACCCATGTAATCTCCTATACTCTCGAAGTTGGCGCTCCTTCGACAACTCAACTCCTGTTCCTCCATTTCTCCCTTCCACACGAACTCCCACACTCGGTCTCTACCACACGCCCCGCTGTCCCCGCAGCCGACTCCGCTCCTGCACATCCTGCTGCACACGGGCCAACAACATTGCTCGTTCGACCGACGTAGGTACCTGGGACTGAACCGGCCCTTGCAACTCCGCCTTCAGTCCTCGGACAAACTGGGTCACGTAGAACGTGTCATCCAACTCCGCATTATGCATTGCTGTGGCATAACGACTGTCTTCAAAGGCATTGATATAGTCTTCCAAACCCCCCTGCTGCCTGAGATTTAACAGATCATACATGGCCTGAGAATACTCATACTGCCCAAACTTCCGCTGCACTGCCTCTACAAACCTCAGCCATGTAGACAAGCCTTCAGTGACTTTAAACATCTGCAACCACTTCGCCGCCCTTCCTTCCATATGCAGAGATGCTGCCCGCACCCAAAAGTGTTCTGCCACATTGTAGATCTGGAAATAATCTTGGCACTTCTCAATCCAAATACGCGGGCTCTCCCCCGTGAACTTTGGAAATGATAACTTCATCAGTGTTCGCTCCATACCTCCCTCATCACCCCGACGTCTCCGAGGTTCTACCATTCCCTGGTCTTCTCTACGCCACTCGTCCACCCGCCTACGAACCTCCTCTTGTTGTGGTATTCCACCCTGGGGAACTTGCAGCCGACTTCGTTCAACACGAACCATCTCTTCCGTCTCTACACGTCTCCCTCTTGAATGGATCTCCAATTCCTCCACACTCGCCGAACTTGTACGACCCTGCACCCCCGACGCCCGATCCACCTCCGTGGCCATCTTCTCCAACGTGAGATGTGCAATCCGACGACCCATCTCCGCCACCTGCTTGAACAAGTCGTCGCGCTCCTTTGCCGCTTGCTCCGCGACCGAGACCGCCAAGGCCTGCTGCCCGAGGAGGTCTCGCTGAACCCGATCCACCTGATCGAGTTGAGTTGCGAGGGAATCAAGTGCGTGGAACACCCGATCCCAGCGCTCGCCATCCACCCGAGCGTCTTCCGCCATAGCGTCCAACACGAAGCGCGTCTGGACGGATGGCTTTGGTACCGGCGCCGTCGTGGAAGTCGAACCCGATCGCCCCGGAACCCCCCTCCCCCCAAAATTTGTAGGTAAGGGTAGAGGGCGGCTCTGATACCAGCTGTAATCACCCGTGGCCACGGATCCGTCGAGTCCGCGGCTTGAGCGACACGCGCGCCAGTGGGAAGCCACGCGGCGAGAAAGCAACGGTGGAGGAAGAGAGAAAATCACGTGGTTTCTGGATTTTTCTTTCTTGATTCCCACTTCAGCGTTTCCAGTCTTTATACAACCCACGGACCCCGACACACGGGTCCCACACGCACTCCACTCGACACACACGACACCACCTTACATGTCGACCCCACACCCCGCCACGTCGTCCTTATCTCCCCTTCGCGAGTGTTCGCCTCAGTCTTCGTCTTCTCCGCCCTCATCCTACTCCGCTACCTCCCACTGCCTTCGATCCTCTCCACCCTCCATTCCCCTCGGCGAGGCAGGCGTAACAGAGGAGGTCGTACCCGCGGAGGTCCGAACGGTGTCGCGGAGGTCGAGCGCGTGAGGATGGCTGCGACTCCAACGAAGACGCCAAACAGCGCGGCTCGTGGGACGTTGTCGATGTGGTGGTCGCGCGCCATGACGAGGGCGGGGACGTTGGTGGCCGCGAGCGCCGAGGTGACGGCGGCACAGGTTGATGTTGATGCGGAAGTGCCACTTGTGCCAGATCTTGGTGGGCGCGAACATGCGGCCGCCGCGGTACATGTTGCTGAAGGCTCCCTGGCCGGCGCGATGGGTACCGCCTCCGGGGACACGGGGGATACGGGACATAGCGCGGCCTGTACCCCAGGACTCTGTGGAGGTCTGGAGGGCAACGCCGCAGGAGACAGTGCCACGGGACACGCCTCCGCAGACCACGTAGATCTGTTCGAGAGGAGAAAAACCGGAGCGGAAACACGATGGGATCCACCGGCTGCGACGGGATCGATCGGCAAAGCACCGCCGCCGCCGGAAAAATAGAGTAGATCTAAAACCTAAGATCTGTATACCATGTTATGAATATTGGATCTTTAGATCTTGTATTATTGAGGAGGCCGGAGGCCTCTATAAATAGATGTACAAGGGTGACAAATATGCAAGTAAGCTTCTAATACATCATCTAATATCATATCACTATTATACCTCTAACACTCATAATTGATTGTTAAAACCAGTTTCTCTTACGAACCTCTACTCATATATAGAATTTTAGTGCCGGTAATTATCTGAAGCAATTCCTTTATGAATCTGTACTGTTATAAATAATGCTTGTATTGATATGAGGTCAGGAGGTCTAAATATATAGAGTACAAGAGAGTTACAAATATAGAGAAAAGCCCTTATACAAAAGAAAAATACATGTAACTCCTATATCTCTAACATCCCCCTCTCAAAATCAAGGTGAGTCACAAACACTGAGCTTTGAGAGATAAAAACCATGTTGAGCTCGGGTTTGTGCATTCGAGAAAAAATCAGCCAACTGAAGCTCTGGAAGCACATACTGAAGATCAAAAACACCATCTTGTACATGTGCTCGTTTATAAGAAGCATCAACACAACATGCTTGGTAAGCTCATGCTTGATTGGATCACGAGCAATGCTGATAACTCATGTACTATCTGACAAAAGAGGAGTCGACATAGAAACAGAAACACTAAAATTCTCAAGCAACCACCGTAACCAAGTAACCTCTACAGTCACAAGAGCGATGACACGCAACTCAGCCTCACTCGAACGAGAAACTAGTACCTGCTTCTTAGTCTTCCAAGCAATGAGGAAACCACCAAGAAACACACAATAAGCAGAAGGAGATAGACGATCAGAGGAATCACTATCCCAAGTGGCATCACAATACACCTTCAGCTGTAAGGAGCTAGAGGTGAAAAGAACAAGCGTCTAGAGATAACGCAAGACACAAAGCAAGTGACTGTAGTGGATCTGAGTGGGAGCCGAAACAAACTGACTCAGAATGTGAACAGAGTACGAGATGTCAGGACGAGTGACATCGAGATAGACTAGATTTCCTACAATATGACGATAATGAGTAGGATCATAAAGTGACTCGTCATCAGTGGGCCGAAGGTGAATGTTGTGCTTAATTGGAGTCTCAATAGTGCAGTGATCAATAAGAGAAGCCCAAAAAAGAAGATCCTAAATGTACTTCTCTTGAGACAGATCAGTTCCCTCAGAGGTAGAGGAAACCTCAATCCCATGAAAGTAGCAAAGAGGATCAAGATTTGACATAAGAAATTGCTCACTAAGACGAGCTTTCACGAAGGCTATGTACTCAGGATCGTCTCCAGTGATGATCATATCACCAACATAGAGAAGAACAAGAGTACGACCACGAGACGAGGTATGCACAAAGAGCGCATGATCATGAGCACTGGCAGAAAAGCCAGCAACAGTGATCACTAATGTTAAAACCAAGCACAAGGAGCTTGCTTGAGGCTATAAAGGGAGTGACGAAGGCGACAAACCATACCTTCAAGAATGGAATACCTAGGCGGTGGCTGCATGTAAACCTCCTCACATAGCTCACCATTAAGAAAGGCATTCTTGACATCAAGATGAGAGATAGACCATGCACAAACAGAGGCCACAACAAGAAGAGTGTGAACAATGGTCAAGTGAGCAGAGCAAAAGTCTCATCATAGTCACGACCGTGTTCCAGCTGGATGCCACGAACGACTAGTCGAGCCTTATAATGCTCAAGAGAACCATCCGAGCGGGTCTTAACCTTATAGAACCATTTACAGGTGATAGGGCGAACACGTGGGGGATAGGGCATAAGATCCCACGTGCCACTGCGCTCAAGAGCATCAATCCCCTCAACCATCGCATGTCATCATCTCAGATGAGGAACAACATCATGATACGTAGCCGGCTAAAAAAGAATGGTAGCATCAAAACTAGAAGGAGAGTACCGATCAGGAGGCTGACGAGAGTGATGGCCACATCTAAGAGGCTGATCAGAAGAAGAATCATCTGAAGGAGATGATTCCTCAGGAGAAGAGGGTGCCTTATGAGAAGATGGGTCATTATAAGAAGATGACTCAACTGGAATGGATGGCTCATCAGAAGAAGGTGCAACTCATCAAGTGTACATTTGTGTCAAAGGAGACTTCATAGTATGGTGAGAGGCCATAAAAGAAGGCTCCAAAGAAGACACTTTGGAATGCGACACTGAGTGTGAGGGATGTAACCTAGCAACAGAGGTATCTGGAAGGAATAGGAACGAAATCGGATCAACCAAAGATACATGAGGAATATCTATAGAAGGATAAGGATAGAAATGATGTGTCTCATCAAAGATGACATCCCGTGAGATCCTCATCCGTCGACCAACAGGCTCTCAACAACGCACCCCTTATGCTCAGCATTGTATCCAAGAAAATACACTCGATCGACTAAGCAGTGAGCTTAGCATGCTCATGAGGTGCGAGAAACACATAGCACACACAACCAAAAAGACAAAGGCTGGTGTAGACCAATGTATTGCCAGTAAGACGCCGGAAAGGAATCTCAATCTGAAGATCAAACGAAGGCTGAATGTTAATCAGGTAAGTGGCAGAAGAAAAAGCCTCAACCCAAAAGTGAGGAGGTACAGAGGAAGCAAGCAAAAGAGTACGAGCAATCTCAAGAAGATGTCGATACTTGCGCTTGACCACACCATTATGTGCATGAGCGCCAGGACAAGAAAACTAAGAAAGATTGTCTTGCTTAGAAAGAACCTGACAAGCAACAAAAAGATACTCACTAGCAGAATCAACACGAAAAACACGAATGGACGTGTCAAAAGAAGTGTGAATCATACCTAAAAAAGTTTTATAGATAGACAAGACCTCACTATGATGTTTTGTAAAGAAAATTCATTTGTGGTAAAAAGAAGTCATCTATAAAAATGATGTAATATCGGTGTCCTCTTTTGGAAATAGAAGGAGTTGGACCCCATACATCTGAATGAACAAGATCAAACTGACGCTAAGACACTGAATCACTAGAATGATAAGGGAACTGAATCTGTTTCCCTAATCGACAACCCTAACACTAAACTAAAAACTCAAAACATGAAACCGATCCTAAAAGACCACTACGGACTAGGACTGACAGATGAGAGACACACAGATGACCTAAAAGATGGTGCCACTAAGCAAACGACGAGGTGGACGAAATAGGAAATGCGGAACCAACAAGACTAGCGGACGCAACGGAAGGAAGACGAAGTCAGTTAAGCTCCCAAATACGTTGTGAGTCACGATGACGGGGGCCAGTGCCAACTAGGTGTCCCGTGCGACAATCCTGGACATAACAAAGATCGGGATCAAGAATCACTCAACAGTTATGGTCGGTTAGATGACAGTTGTATAAGTTGCATGGTTAGGATGGAAACATAAGAGGCATCATGAACATGAAAAGAGTCTGATAAAAAAGTGTCGTGTCCAACAATAGAAAGAGGGGAATCATCTGTAGTATAAATGGTCAGAGAACAAGAGGAGGAACTCAAAGAGACAGACTAGTGCGATAAGGAGTCATATGAAATGAACCATAGAAATAAAAAAATCCATGGATGGATACCTGGAGCAGAAGTGGTAGGTGGTCCCACAGTGGAAAACTAAGAAGCAGCAGCAACAGAAGCTGAAAGTGTAGAAGGCTGAGTCACAGAACCAGCAACTTCTGATGACGTAGTGGCAGCAAGGCGACGAAGAAGCATGAGCAACTGTGAATATAGTAGCAGAACCTCCTTGAGAGTCTCTAGTACCAGCAACACCAACACAATATGAAGAACGACGAGCCTAAGCATTCCTCTCCTTGAAAAGGTATGCCTCCATATGCCCATCTTTATCACAGTAGTCATAGTGAAGACCACCACGCCCCTCTAATGCAGAAGGAAGAGTGACTGAAGAAGATTCTATCGATGGAGGAGCAGTGTGTTGAGGAGTCGAAGAATGAGCAACCAAAACTGAAGAAGAATGTAGCAAACCAGCTACACGAAGACAAATCTCCTCATCACGAACACTAGCCGGAGCTTCCATAAGAGAGACACAACACTACAAGAAAATAACAATAGGACGTCGGGTATTTTATAAACGTCAGGGCCGACGCATTTAAATAAAGTAAAAATGTCGAGAAAAAAACTGATAGCAATAAATAAAAACGTCGGCCTCCCGATAAAAGTCGACGGCTTCACTTAAAAGTGTCTACACAGCAACACAAACCGTCAGTCATAAAAATATAACTGTCGGCTGGATCTCGATAGCCGACGGTAGTAAACGTGGGGCCGCACCAAAGCTTAAAGGCGTTGGGACTTGAAAATAGCCGACAGTGAAAAATTTAAAGCCGTCGGCTTCTCTCTCTCACCGACGGCCATACTCGCGAGGCGCACAGCATGCGAGGTGCGAACTTTCACTCGCCAAACACGCCCCAACCTCTTTTTATATTCGCCGGAACCCTAACCGCCCAGGCACAGCGCATGTGTCCACCCCGCCGCCGCCTACTCCCACACATCGCGAGCTCAGCAACACGCCACCACACTACCACCATGCCACCGGCCCCGTTGCACACCACCACACGAGCTCAGCACCACACAGCCACACCACCCGAGTGCCAGAGCTGCCAGACCAGGCCACCACCCAGCCGTCGCCTACGACCACTATGGCGCGGATCCAACGACCACTACGGCGCGGATCCGGCGACTCCCGCGGCCACCCGGCACGGCCTCCCACCGGCACGGCCTCTCACGGCCCACCGGTGCTGCCTTCTCGGGTTCCCACCGACGTGGCCTTCTCGAGCGGCCTACCGGCGCGGACGACCTCCCAGCGCGGCGGCCATGGTGCAGCGACCTACTGGCGTGGTAGCCTCTCACAGTGAGGCGGCCATGGCGGGCGGCCTCCCATTGCAGCGCAGACTCGCGGTGCAACGCAGCTCCCCGCCGACGCCTTCCAGCAGATCCGGTCTTCCATGCAAATCTGGAGCAGTTTTGAAGCTCTTAGTTTGTGTTCATAGTTTTATTTTTCCAGATCTGTTCGACCTAGATTTTGGATGATACTGTGTGTTTGAAATGAGCTAGATATGTGAGATGTTGTAAATCATGTCCTTGTTTGTGCTCAGAGCAAGTTTGTGTAAGTCAGATTGTTAATAATATTTGTGTTTCTCTGTTCGTGTTCATCGTCGATTTGAACTGAGATTGTAGGTTAGATTTTGGATTTTGGATTATGCTGTTCATTGTCGATTTGAACTGAGATTAAAATTAGAAAAAAATATGTTCTGTTTAGAAAAATCCCATTGTTTAGAAAAAACCAACTAAAGGCGTCGGGCTGTGCAGCACCGACAGCTGTAAGGTATTAAAAACGTCAGTCTGACAGCTGGAATCTTTAACGCTGTCGGTGGTTTGGAACCGGCAGATATCCCTACACTGCTAAAGTGATAGGGGAGTTTGATGTTCGGTATGGGCGCGCGGAGATTCAAGAAGGTGAGTAGGAAATGACACGGGAGACACAAGAGTTTACGTGGTTCGGGCCGCCTGAGCGTAATACCCTACTCCACGGGTGTGTTGGTGTTGTATTAGCTGTATGAACTTGTGTTGAGCGTCAATGGCGTGTGTGTCTAGCCCCCTGAACGTGTCGTCAGCCTGTCCTTTTATAGTACAAGGGCAGACCGTTACAAGTTAGCCTGGCCCGACATGTGGCCTCGGCGGTTACTAGTATTGACACTTATTTAACACATTTAATTGCTCTTAATGACCCTGTAACGGGCTTTGACAGCACCGTTACTGGTGTTAAGATCGTCCGTTTAAGTGTCATTAATATGGCATTAATGACACTTAATCGGGTCTTGAAGTCCTTGATTCCCCTTTGAAGATCCGGAGCCGTTGCGAGGTCTTCCGGAGGTTAGGGGCTGAAGATCCGATGGTTGGACACGTGGTAGCTCCGGAGCATACTGTGGGAAAGAGGTAGCTCCGGAGCTACCTGACACGTGTCAGGTCCGGAGCTTCTCTCGGTCTGGGGTTAAGTCCGGAGGTGCCATTTCGGTACATGGCCCGGAGCTTCCCCCTTGTGGGCGGTAGCTCCGGTTTGATAGTACACGTGTCAACCCTGGAATTAACCATGTTGGAGAAGCGGGTCCGGTTATATCTGACATGTAGGCCTCCGAAGGTCTTCAAATCAAGTAGATGACTTTTCCTTGGTATCTTTGTATCCTCAAGGGGTGTACGGTTTCTAGGGTACCGACAGTGGCCCCCTGGACCTACCTCCGGGGAAGACCACTGGGGTGAAGTCATTCCGCCGGAGGCGGGTCCACCCTCGCGACTTTTGAACTGAGTCTTCAAGGGTCTTTGAAGGTGCCGTTGGCGAGGATTTAGAGTTGAATCCTCGCCGCGTGGTGCATCCCGCGTGCGGCAGATGAGATCTTTGGCGTGCGGATCTCACGCAATTGAAGGTCGTCGGTTCCCGATACGAAAATCATATCGGTTCCGCGCGCCTTGTCAGGCCGCCGCCTTTGGGCTTCCCGCCTCATGATGGCAACCGTTCACCTGGGTAAGAACCTCGACTTGATCGTCGGGGTGGTCCCGGGCCCGCTTGTCATCGGCTGGGTGGAATTTTTGGGTGGTACCTTCGACTTCCTTGCGGTTTCCATCCAAGCGTTGCGAGGGCTTACTTAAGAAGGAAAGTGCTCACCGCTGGGAGTTCTTTACGCCTCTCATCTGTTCTTGCGATCAAACTCCCAACTTGTGCTTCGCTTTTCTTCTCTTGCCTAGCCGTGCCGCGATGGAGTTGGGTCTCCGCGAGAGTCGCTTGAAGACCGACGGCGACCTGAAGAAGGTCCGGGCCCTCATGGGGTGGTCCTCGGACTTCTTCAACCGTTCGGTCCGTGCCGGTGGAGAGCTCCCATTCGGGAAGGAGCACTCCGGCGAAATGTGTACTTCTCCTCGTATGCCATGTTGGGGTTGATCCCACCTTTTTCTTCCTTTTTCTTGATGTTGCTGGACTATTATGGTCTGCAGCTATACCACCTTGGCCCTCACTCCATTCTCCTCGTGTCTATCTTCGTCCACTTCTGTGAGATGTGGGTGGGCATCCCCCCTGCATCGAACTCTTCCGGACCTTCTTCACCGTTCACACCACCGGTAGAAGCAATGAGTACCTTGGCTTCTACTACTTCGTGAAGCGCAAGAAGTGCCCATTCAAGTACCTCCGGTCGTTCCCTTCTGGGAAGTGGGATGACTGGAAGAAGGACTGGATAGTCATTCCAGTGGAGGAGCACGAGAGGCTGGAGCTGCCCGAAGGCCTCCCCAACATTGACACGACGATCTGGAGTGAAGCTCCGATACTGGCAGACGCCTTCGCCCCTGTTCTGACCAGGATTCGCCGGTGCGTGGAGGGGGGATTAACCCCTCAAGTGGTGTTTTGTAACTTCCTGGTCAACAGGTGGGCACTGCTGAAGAAGAGGGAGAAACTCGCTTGGGCCCTCAACAGTGTGATGGACGACGACCGGGTCGAAACCGGGTTGAAGTCCAACATGGTGGGAAAAACCTTGGAGTTCCACCTCAAGAAGTTCCAGCACGGCATCAACGTCGAAGGCGACGACTTAACTCCGCCGTCTGCTTTTCTTCCTCTGAACATAGAAGTGGAGTTCAGCAGGGAGCTCCGGCGGAAGATGCCCGTGCTTGACGACCTTGGTGTCGTCGAGAGAAGGTCGACCACCGGGGTAGCGATCCCCGGAGTGCCCAAGGATGGTTCCGACCCTGCTCCGAAGCTGAAGGAAGAAGTTGTCGGCAAGGGTAAGGAGCTGGTGGAAGAACCTGTGAGCCGGAAGAGGAAGCTGCAGTATGCCGACGGAAGGTCCGTCAGGCCCGCTACTTCTGCGTCGGCTCCTTCTCCCCGGAGGGGAAGGTCCTCTACAACTGTGGCGACTGTTCCCGTAGTGGGGTCCTCCCGAAATGAGACTGTTCCTGCAGTGGGGTCCTCCTGGAGCGCGACCGTTCCCGCAGTGGGGTCTTTCCGGGGTGTTAGCTCCAGGCAAGCGACTCCAGCACCTGGGCCGGTGGAGGCCTCCAGGTCCGGGGGTTCTTCCCGATCGAGGAGGGCCTCGACTCGGGAAACACCCGTGGCTGCGATGAGTTCTTGGGGACCTTCTGGAGCTTCCACACCGGCTATGACCAGCCCAGAACGCCCGGGAAAAAGGTTCTGCGCAAGCTGGTGCGGAAGCCTCCCAAGGTAATTTTTAATCTCTACCTTGGACACTTGTTTTAATTGTAGCAACTGTTTTTTAATTTTCTTCGTTCATCATCTGCAGCGTCCCCAAGAAGGGGAGTGAGGCTCCACCCTCAGCCACATTGTCTGAGGCCGTGAGGGTGGGAGCTTCTGCTCCTGTCCCGGTGCCGCCCCAAGTGGTGTCTGAAGCTGCGATAGCTCCGTCACCGGCTGTCGTGGTCATGGATCTCAACTCATCCCCAGAAGTTCCCGTGGTAGCGCCGGACCACGGGAGTGAAGATGCGCCAGTGGCACCTGTCCCGGAGGTTGAAGCTCCGGGTCCTAGTGCTGAGATGATGGAAGCTCCGGCTGTTGAGCCGGAGGAAGCAGTGATCCCGGCCTCTGAGCCTGAAATTGTCGAAGCTCCGGCGGTTGAGTCAGAGGTGATTGAAGCCCCGGCGTGCGCACCGAAAGCTGAGGTAGTTCCGACAGTTGGGCCGGCTACTTCCGAAGCACCGGCCGCTGAACCGGTTATTGTTGGAGCTCCGGCCACAGGGTCGGTCGACGTTGAAAATCTTCCGGCTTCTGAGCCGGTTGTTGAAGAGGTGACGGAGCTCGAGCTCCCATCGGAAGAGGTACCCAGGCCGGAGCCAGCAGCAGCTCCTGCTCCGAAAGCGACGACGTCGGAGGTACCTGCGGTCGAGCCGGAGTACCCAAGCGAAGTCGCTGGCCCCGTGCGTGAGGGGGTGAATGAAGACCCAGCGGTGGGGCCTTCTTTGATGGCGACTGAGGCCATCCCGGAGGACGGCTCTAGTGCCATGGAGACTCAGGGGACCACTCTTGTGGAGTGGGACCCAATTTTTGTATCTGAAGACCCGGTGGAACCAGCGGAGGAGACCCCAGCAGGTCCGGAACCCATCCTGTTGTCACTGTCTATTGACAACGCATGTTCCAGTCTGCGTCAAGTCCAACTGGCCTTCTTCCACGACAGCAAGGCTCTTGAAGAGGATCGCCAAACCCTTAGGCGGTGGCGTAACCGGCTCTACTTCGAGACCAAGCTGGCGCAGTCGAGGCTAGCGGATGACAAAGAATGGATCAAGCGGGAGAAGACCGGCCTGGAGTACTGGGGCAAGTTACTGGATGACAGGGAGAGTATGACTCGTGCCCTCGACGCTCAATCCCAGGAAATCTATGATCAGGCCAAAGCAGCCAATAGTGTGGCCGATGCACGCCACGAACAGCTTGAGGCCATTAACACTGCACTCATCAAGCGCCGAGAGGCACTTGAAGAGAGGGAGAAACGGCTCGAAGATGAAGAGCAGAAACTCCTAGAGCTGCGGGATGACGTCCTGAGGAGGGAGGAGGAGCTCGCCGAGAAGGTAGCTCTGGCTGACAAGGGTCTCGAGGAGCGCGCCAAGAAATTGGAAGAGCGCTGCCAAGAGGAAGAGGAGAAGGTCTGGGTGCGAGGACAGAAACTCTATGAACAAGAGTGTGCCCTTACTGCCAGAGAGAAGAAAGTGAGGGGTAGAGAGAAGGACCTGATTTACCACCGGAACAAGATCCACTTCCGGGAGGAGGAGCTCGGAAAACTCGAAAGGCGGGTTGCTGAAAAGATTCAGCAAAACTCCAAAGAAGTTGAGCGCCTCGCCCATGAGAATTCCGAACTGATGGCGGCCAGGAGATCCCTAGAAGAAATGAAGGGCTTGAGGACTGCGGACTCCCTATAGATTTGGGAGTTCCTGGGCAAGGCCAACGACGCGCTGACACCGATGGGTTTCAGCCCCGTGCGCCCGGATGATCCGGAGCCAGAGCCGGACCTAGCGCTGCAGGCGTTGAGCGCAGCAGGTAGCAAGCTCTCCAAGGTGGGTGATGTCATCGCGGACCAACTGGAGGTTGAGGGGCAATCCCTGGCGAAGAACGTCGCAGAGTATGTGCTGACGTGCTACACCAGCCCCAGCCGGAACTCCCAATTTCCTCTGGACCCGGTGCTTGAAGGCCCCATCGAAGGAGAAGACGAAGCTACCCGAGCCAACGTATCGGAGGTTGCCCAGAAGGTCGCCCAATTCTTCCATAGGGTCTAGGACCATCTCTATAGTTCTCACTTGTATTTTCTCTTCTTCTTCCTCAATTTTGTAATCCCTTATCTCCAGATGTAATTCCTTGTCTCCAGATGAATGAAATCCCCAAATTTTTGTGAATCTCACTTTTTGTCTTCAACACTTTTGTCTTCACTTGGCCCCCTGGTAGATATACACAATTTGATTGTGAACATGTACCAAGAGGATATTGCGTTTTGTTGAAGACTCATTTGCTCCGAATTTGTAGAATTTAGGTTCGAAGTCTTCGATAGTGAAGGCTTCCTGAGGTTGTCGGAGTTTAGAAGCTCCGGCATTGTCTATCACTGGAGCTTAGTAGCTCCGGTAGTAGTCTCTATCAACGCGTAGGGCATCGATAGTTAGTCCTCTGGGGTGTCGGAGCTTAGTAGCTCCGGCGATAACCTTTGCCAACATGTAACTTGTCGACAGCAGACTCCATTTGAGGGGTCTTCTCACCATCTTTTATTCAGCGTCGATGGTTGACCCCCCTAGCTTTACCGGAGCTTGATTAGTCCGGTGATGCTTGTTTTCGATGCGTAACATCGATTACAAACCACCTAGGGGAGTCGGAGCTTTGTTAGCTCCGACTTTTCTCCATCAACGTGTATTTTATTTTTCCTGCACACTGAAGTCAAGAAAAATAGTAAAATTTGTTTCTTGTCTATAACTTCGTCGTGGCTTACGACTCCCAAGAAGATTTTAAGTCAAACGCGATTCTAAATACAACTGAATGCGTTGTCTTTTCTTCTAGATCCAACTGTACACGGACCCGCCTTACTTCGGCCTGCCGGGGTGTAGGTAGAGTGGCGTACTTAGGGTGCTTGACCAGGCTAAGTCGATAGCACACTCCAGCCCTAGGTTGGCTTGGCGGCTTTCAAGCGAGTTAGCCATGAACAATATTTGAATCCAAAAGAATTGACAATACAACTCGAATCGTATATAAACCAGTTGAACTAAAATTTCTTAAGAACAGCACGTCTTCGTTATAGACAAGAAAGAGAAAAATAAAAAATGTTGAGCCTGTACAAAATAAATGCACGTGGAGTCTGTTTCACATGAAGATGTCTTTCATTATAGGTCCCGGGTACAGGGGAAACAAGTACACTCTTAGGGTACAGAACCAGGCTAAGCGTGTTTCATTTCTCGTTTGACCCAGGGTAGTTAGCCACACTTTTAGTCCGGAGACTGTGACAAGTGTTGCATGAACTTTGCGTACCTTTCGGGAAAGGTCCGGCTGCTCTCCCGGAGGAACTACCCGACTCTGTACAATGACTCTATAACATACATCTCAAGTTATATAAGACTCACCTCCGTGGTATTAAGTGTAGAACTTACGGAGGTGCTCGATGTTTCAAGGATTTGGGAGAGGTGTCCCATCCTCGGTAGCCAAGCGAACGCTTCCGAGACGGGATACTTTGATCACTCGGAAGGGTCCCTCCCAACCGGGGGAGAGTTTGTTTAACCCTTCTCTGGATTGTATTCTCCGTAGCACCAGGTCGCCTTCCTCGAGCTGTCGGTTGTGTACATGCCGCTGATGATAACGCCGTAGGGCTTGACAATATCGGGCATTCCGAACAGCTGCTTGGCACATTCCCTCCTCAAGGAGGTCTAGGTCTTCACGCCGGAGTTGATCCTGCGTGGTTTCGTCGAAGGTCCGGACCCGGAGTGAACCCAAGGTGATTTTCGGAGGAAGGATTGCTTCAGCTCCGTACACCAGAAAGAAGGGTGTCTCTCCGGTTGACCGGTTTGGAGATGTCCTGTTGGCCCATAGAGTGGGCGGAAGCTCTTCGATCCAGTTGGCTCCATGTTTTTTCAAGCGCTCATAGGTGCGCGTCTTGAGTCCTTTAAGGATTTCAGCATTTGCTCTCTCGGCTTGGCCATTGCTGGCTGGGTGAGCTACGGAAGCGTAGCAAACTTGTATGCCGAGGTCTTCGCAATATCCTTGGAATGCAGAGCTTGTGAATTGGGTCCCATTATCAGTGATGATTTTGTTTGGAACTCCAAATCTGCATACAATGGACTGCAAAAAGTTGATAGCAGATTGCTTGTTGATTATCACAACTGGAGTTGCTTCCGGCCACTTAGTGAACTTATCAATGGCGACGTACAGGAACTTGTAACCCCCAACGGCTCTTGGGAAAGGTCCCAAGATGTCCATCCCCCACACAGCGAAAGGCCATGTAGGAGGTATCATTTAAAGGGTTGAGCCAGAGTGTGAATTTGCTTTGCATGAAATTGACATGCTTTGCATTTTTTCACCAGCTCAGTTGCATCCTGGAGTGCTGTAGGCTAGTAGAAGCCATGCCGAAAGGCTTTACCGACCAGCGCGCGGGAAGACGCGTGGTTCCCACACTCGCCTCCATGGATTTCTGCGAGGAGCTCGCAGCCTTCTTCCCTTGTGATGCACCGCATTAGGATGTCGTTGGCACCGCGCCGGTAGAGATCCCCTTCTACCAACGTGTATCTTTTAGCCAATCTGACTACCCGGTTAGCAGATACATCATCATCAGGAAGGATGTTGTCTTTCAAGTAGTTCCGGATCTCCGAGATCCATGCATCGGAACTAACTTGAGCATTTGAGTCTTGCGTGCTGGGTTGCTCGGAGCTTCCGGCAGCACCTACGACTCTTGATGGCTGCCATGGTAACAGGGCCATCGGGACCGTCAGCTTCGGGATGCTGATCTCGCCCCCTTCGCTCAGTTCGGCAGGCTGAGCTGTGGGTTTCGACAATCTCCGGACAAAAGTTCCGTCAGGAGCCGGAGCTCCGGTTGACGCTTTTGTCGAGAGTTCGTCGGCTTCAGCGTTGTGGGCACGCTGAACATGGTGGAGATCTAGGACTTCAAAGTCCTTCTGAAGCCTCTGGACTTCAAGGAGGTAAGCAACTAGCTGGAGATTATTATAGGAACATTCACCCTTCACCTGCTTAATGATGAGCTGCGAATCTCCCTTGACCAGCAGTTGCTTGACACCATATGACAGTGCCACCTTTAGTCCGTAGATGAGTGCTTCATACTCTGCCATGTTGTTGGTTGCCTTGAAGTCAAGGTGCACCATATATTTTACCTTCTCCCCGGTCGGTGTAAGGAGAAGGATTCCAGCTCTGGCCCCCTGCTTCTGCATGGAGCCGTCGAAGTAGAGGGTCCAATGAGGCTCGGTGAAGGCTGGAGCTTGATGCTCCGTCTCCTGCTCACTGGGGCCCCCAGGGTTTGATGGTGAAGGAGTCCATTCTGCCACAAAATCTGCCAATGCTTGACTCTTGACTGCTTGCCTTGAAATAAATTCAAGATCATCAGCCAATTCCGCTGCCCATTTTGCAATATTCCCAGTTGAATTGGGATTCTGCAAAATTTCTCGAAGTGGGTAAGAGGTAACCACTAAGACCTTGTGAGCATGGAAGTAATGGCGAAGCTTCCTGGAGGCAATAAGAACTGCATAGAGCAGCTTATGCACCTCTAGGTATTGAGTCTTGGCATCATGTAGTACTTCACTAATGAAGTACACTGGGCGCTGAATGGTCCGGATCCTCCTAGAAGGGTCCGAAACTTCCTCTTCACTGACCCGAATCCTCTTGGAGGAATCCGGATTTTCTTCGGGGACCTCCGGGTCCTGGCTGGAGGAACCCGGGGCTTCTTCAGAAGCGACCTGGACCCTCCCGGAGGGGTCTGGGTCTCCTAAAGTAACTTCTTGTGGATTCGGGTCTGGGAGCTGGGACCCAGACTCGCTTTCAGGTACCTCCGGACCCTCCTGAAGGGGTCTGGATTTCTGAGTATGAGGTAGCTCTGGTCTCTTTGCAACCAGAACCATACTGACAACTTCGTCAGTTGCTGAAATGTAAAGCAACAAAGGCTCACCAGGGTTCGGAGCTACCAGAATCGGTAGGGTGGTGAGGAACTGTTTCAGTTCCTGGAATGCCTTCTCTGCTTCTTCGGACCGTTGAAATGGTCCGGATTTCCTCAATAGTTTGAAGAAGGGGAGTGCCCATTCCGCCAGTCTTGAAATGAACCGGCTGAGGGCTGCTAGACATCCAGTCAACTTTTGTACGTCTTTGATGCGGGTTGGTGGCCGCATGTCTTCAATGGCTTTAATCTTCGCCGGATTAGCTTCTATGCCCCGGTGACTTACCAGGAAACCAAGAAGTTTTCCGGAGCTAACCCCGAAGACACACTTGTCTGGGTTTAGCTTTGTACGGGTGGCCCGCAGCTTGTCGAAGACAGCCTGCAAGGTGTCTAGGAGTGACTCCTTGTCCCTGACTTTAACCACGATGTCATCGACGTACACTTCCACTATGTCTCTTATGAGTTCTTCAAAAGTTTTGTACATAGCTCGTACAAAAGTTGAAGCTGCATTCTTGAGACTAAAGGGCATGGTTGTATAACAGTACAATCCATCTACTGTGATGAACGAAGTATGCTCTTCATCTTCCCTAGACATCCTGATTTGATGATACCCGGAATATGCGTCTAGGAAACACAGTAATTCACACCTGGAGGTAGAATCTACTATCTGATCTATTCTAGGTAGTGGGAATGGATCTTTTGGACATGCCTTATTTAGTGTGGTGTAGTCGATGCACATCCGAAGCTTCCCGCCAGCCTTGGGCACAACGACTGGGTTTGCCAGCCATTTTGGATGGAAGACTTCTCGGATGAATCCGGCTTCGAGTAACTTCTTCACTTCTTGTCGGATGAAGTTCTGTCGCTCTACGGATTGCTTCCGAGGCTTCTGATGCACAGGCCGAGCTTCGGGGTAGATCTTCAGATTGCGCTCAATCACTTCCCTGGGGATCCCAGGCATTTGTGATGGTTGCCAGGCAAAGACGTCGACGTTAGCCCGGAGGAAAGTGATGAGCGCGAGTTCCTATTTCTCATTCAATCCCCCCGATATACGGGTGGTCTGAGCGGCATCGGAACCAATCTGGACGACTTTGACAGGAATGTCGATGTCGCCGCTTGGCTGCACTCGAGGTGCAGAAGTCGAGCCTCGTTGACGGATGCTCGGGGGTTTTGGAGCTTGCTCCTGCCTGGAGTCCTCCTCTTGCGCCGTAGTGAGTGCATGAAGTTCTTCCAGTGCAGTTACTCCGGCAGTACGATCTCCGCGGATCCGGAGAACGCCTACTGGCGTTGGCATCTTCAACACTAGATAGCCATAATGAGCAGCTGCCATGAATTTATATAGGGCAGGTCTACCCAAGATGGCATTGAAGGGTAAGTTGATTTGAGCGACGTCGAAGACCAACTTCTCGGTGCGGTACTTCTCCCGTGTCCCGAAGGTAACAGGGAGAGTAATAGCTCCGAGTGGGGTGATGGTCCTCGGACCTACTCCGGAGAAAGGTCGAGAGGGGTGGAGATCCGAAGGTCGGAGCTGGAGCTTAGTGAAAGCTTCAAAGCTAATGAGGTTTAGCCCCGAACCTCCGTCTACCATGACGTGGTGGAGCTGGATGTTGTTGATGGTAGGAGATACCATCAAGGGTAACTGTCCTGCTCCAACCATGCTCCAAGGACAATCCGAAGCATCAAAAGTGATGGCTGTGTCCATCCACTTTCGATGAGGTTCCGGCCTGACTGTAGGAGCTACAGCGGCCATATCCCGACGAATAGTCTTGATGACACGGCGGGAGGTGATGTCCCATGATCCACCAAAAATGGTGTTCATGGTCTTCCGACGCTCGTTATTAGAGACGTCAGAATCATCGTCGACGGAGGTGTAAACGGCCTTCAGGACCTTTTTGGGATCCTGAAATCCTAACACCTCTTCAGCCGGAGCTTCGTCGACTTTTTGCTTTCCTTCCCTCTGTCGGAAAGGAGATTCTTCCCGACGCTTGTTGTAGCGCTCGGCAAGGTTTTGGACCTCCCGGCAGTCTTCCAAACTATGGCTGCCCGTTTTGTGAATGGGACACCACACTTTGGGTTTGCCGCCGTCTTCAGAAGACGGTTGTCGCTTCTCGGCGTGGCCCCCGGCCACCCAGAGTTGCAGCAGCTGCAACGTTGGATGTGCCAGTCGACGACTTCTTCTTGCCGTTGGTCTTCTTTTTCTTTTTGCCACTTCCGGAGGTAGCGGCTTCTTCTTTGGAGGATTTCTTGTGACCCTCCGAGGTTGGTTTGGAGTGCATCTCACGGCCCTCTGCAGCTCTGGCACATTTGTCAGCCAAGCTGAAGAGTTCCGTGACACTGGTGATCTTCTTGACCGCCAGTTTCTCCAACATCTTCTTGTCGCGTACACCCTGTCTGAATGCTACAATGACAGAGGTGCTAGAGATAGAAGGGATAGTATTTCGTACCTGAGAGAACCTCTGGATGAATAATCGCAGGGATTCTCCCCCTTTTTGCACGACTGCAAAAAGGTCCAGTTCAGTGCCTGGTCGGGTGTATGAACTCCCGAAGTTGGCGGTGAACTGCCGGCACAGCTCCTCCCAACTGTTGATAGAGTTGGGTGGAAGGCTCATAAACCAGGACCTGGCAGTCCCTGTTAAGGCCACTGGAAAATAATTGGCCATCACGGCCTCGTTTCCTCCAGCTGCCAAGATTGCAGTGGAGTAGATCTGAAGAAATTCGGCGGGATTGACAATCCCGTCGAATTTTTCCGGCAGGTGAGGCCGGAACTTCTGTGGCCACCTAACCATACGCAGATGCATGGCCAGGGCTGAACAGCCTCCTCCCACTCCTTCAGGAGCAGAAAGGTCCTGAGCTTCCCGTCTTTCACGGGCATGCTCAATATGGACTCGGCCGTCCTGCTGGCGGTATCGGCGATCAAGCTCCGCCCGGAGGTCATGAGTCGAAAGCCTGGATACCGTGTGAGTACATCGTGCCCCGGAGGGCAATGACGTCACTTGTTGTGACGCAGCACGTCTCCTGCTATTGGAAATGTGCGGACCAAGTCTACCAGACAAAGTCCGCCGCTGCGACGGGGCTCGTCCTTAAGGAGGAGGACCCTGATTGCTGAGGCGTTCGGCTGCTGCTGCAACCAAATGCTCCACATCAGCCCTCCACTGTTCCAGGGCATCCCAGGATGCGTCCGGAGGTGGTGGGCGTTGGAGAAGAGCACGCGCTACATGGAGCGCGTGTTCCGGGTTGTCATGATTTGCCGACGCAGTAATTGACGCCGGCGCACCATCACGTTGTCCAGCATGATTTGCTGGAGGAGACGGTGGTGGTGGGAGTGTGACTCCTGCTGGTGTTGAGGCTCCTGCTGGTGGTTGCCTATTGGAGGGATTGCCCCCAACATCCTGAGCAGCAGGTTGACCGTTGGATGATCCAGCAGCTGAGTTCACCATTCTCAAAATCTCAGGCGCCCCCCTACCTGGCGCGCCAACTGTCGGTGGTTTGGAACCGGCAGATCTCCCTACACTGCTAAAGTGATAGGGGAGTTTGATGTTCGGTATGGGCGCGCGGAGATTCAAGAAGGTGAGTAGGAAATGACACAGGAGACACAAGAGTTTACGTGGTTCGGGCCACCTGAGCGTAATACCCTACTCCATGGGTGTGTTGGTGTTGTATTAGTTGTATGAGCTTGTGTTGAGCGTCAATGGCGTGTGTGTCTAGCCCCCTGAACGTGTCGTCGGCCTGTCCTTTTATAGTACAAGGGCAGGCTGTTACAAGTTAGCCTGGCCCGACATGTGGCCCCGACGGTTACTAGTATTGACACTTATTTAACACATTTAATTGCTCTTAATGACCCTGTAACGGGCTTTGACAGCACCGTTACTAGTGTTAAGATCGTCTGTTTAAGTGTCATTAATATGACATTAATGACACTTAATCGGGTCTTGAAGTCCTTGATTCCCCTTTGAAGATCCGGAGCCGTTGCGAGGTCTTCCGGAGGTTAGGGGCTGAAGATCCGACGGTTGGACACGTGGTAGCTCCGGAGCATACTGTGGGAAATAGGTAGCTCCGGAGCTACCTGACACGTGTCAGGTCTGGAGCTTCTCTCGGTCTGGGGTTAAGTCCGGAGGTGCCATTTCGGTACATGGCCCGGAGCTTCCCCCTTGTGGGCGGTAGCTCCGGTTTGATAGTACACGTGTCGACCCTGGGATTAACCATGTTGGAGAAGCGGGTCCGGTTATATCTGACATGTGGGCCTCCGAAGGTCTTCAAATCAAGTAGATGACTTTTCCTTGGTATCTTTGTATCCTCAAGGGGTGTACGGTTTCTAGGGTACCGACAAACGCATTAAAGACGTCGGGTGTTCAAACCGACGACTTTAGTTAATAAATGCGTCCGAACCGACACTTTTAAGTGTTAAAAACGTCGAATAAAAGACGTCGGTTAAAGCCGTCGGTCAACCGACGCCTATAATTTATAGATGTCAGTTTTGTTAGGCAATCGACGACTATAAGGCCGACGTCCTTTTACTCGTTTCTTGTAGTGCAAGGGTGACGAGCAAGTATCTAAGCATAGAGAAGCTCAAACTTGTCACAAAGTCGAGTCAAGAAGTCATAAGTGCGACGAAGTTCAAGTGCATTCTTTTGACTCTGACAAGACTAACCAGTATCGAGTAACAACTGAAGACCAAGAGTATCAAGCTGGCACCAAATAGCAGACGTGCGAGTAAAGAACTCCTCTACTGTAGCATCTTCCTGTCGTAACAGCTGCTCCTGACAAATAGGAGCAAGATAAAAACTGACCAGTAGACTCGTAACGACGATGCAAAAAAGTCCACATCTAGTGTGCATACTCAAACTCAACTATGTCTACAGCAAGACGTTTCTCCATACTAGCAGCAAGAAAAGCACCAGCCCGAGCATCATCCAGCCAAGCCCTGTATATGTTGAAGTCAGACTCGTACAAAGACAGACAAGTCTCATAATATGCAAACATCTTCTTCTTATCATCATCAATAGCCTTATCTTGAATAATAGACTCAGAAGGAACCACTAAGCAAGACGGGCATTTGAGATTGCCCGTAAGGAACTCCTAAAGACACAAATCACGCATATGTAAACACATGCCGGAACCAGAGGGTTTCTAAGCACAAACCCGATCCAGCTCAGGGCGAGCGGGCTTAGCACGATCCGTTGGCCACCTTTAACTGGTAGTGATAATTCGATTATCAGAACCGATTCATGTTAGGAACCATTACTGATAAGTATTGGAGGTAAAAATAAATTTATTTTATTAAATTCAATTTAATATAAATATCACATATAACACAAACCATATAAATAAGACAAAACAATGAAACCAGAACATATAAATAAAGGTAACGGGAATGAGCTTGCAACATATAAACAAACAATTACATACAAATCAATGTTTATGTATAGAATTAAACAATGAGTCACATACAACAGAACATATAAATAACTCATATTCACTTAGCATTTGATGATTTTATCTATCTTGAAGTAGACTTAGACTTTGGTGTATGTGACGGAGCTTGATGACCCGCAACATTTTGAAATATGTGATACTTACCTAGCTAAGTCTTTAATAATATGCTCATTGATGAAATCTAGAATTTTTTCTTGTAGTATGAGAATGATGACATCTAGGAGGACCACAATTGAGATCATATTTCTACTGATCTCAGTATCGGTTCAGTTATAAACCGGTACAAAAAGTTTGTTTAGTATCAGAAGAAGTTTCAGTTATGAACCAATTTAAATTACTACTGATATCGGTACTGGTTCCTATATAGAACCCAAATAGAAAGTAACATACGTATCGATTAGTATCAGTATTGGTTCGTATCTGCACCAGCTCTTCATGTCTCAACGGTCAATGCGGTTGCGAAGATCAAGAACCTGTTCAAGTTCAACCGGTTCTGGTGGGGCGTTACGAAAGACTGTTTCTGTTGTATTGTATCTAAAACAGTGATGTTGTATGCAATATTATACTTTGACTTGAGAATTATCTAAAAATGATATATGTTTACAAGAACTAACAAATATCATTTGAACAACCCCCAATACATTTATTAATTTTGTTGTGGCATGTTGTGAAGACGTTTCTGGGAAAATTTATACGATGATTGGGTGACTTGATGTGTTGGGTCAAGCTTGTACTGCACCTCTGCAGTTTTAGAGCACATTTGTTGAACCATTGTCATCCTGACTACTAACAACAACATTTACCCTTTGAGGCTTTCTCCGGATGCCCTCCATTCTTCCGAGCAAAACAATATATCATCTCAATCTGTTCCAACGTAATGCAATCAAGAATGGTAGCATGAATGTGGTGATGTGGACAACAGGAGAGCAATGAGATGAAATAATGTGAGGTGCGATAGAGCAGATCATATTTAGGTGTACAAAAGTTCAGATGAAATGTGGTGATGATGTGAAAAAACATCATGGACGGATGATCTTGCAAAGGTTATCTTTTTAGATCTAGTTAATCATGTATGTTTCTATGTATCCTTGCTTGCTAGACAATGATCATGTCCTTTTATACATTGTTTTTCTTTGATGTTGGTTGCATGCAATAAGAATATATCATGCCCGTTTGGGACACATATTTCTGCATTACTGCACATGTAATACAGTAGAGTTTTTCAATCCGTTCTTTTGTGAGCACTCCATTCTGCTTATTTGTACATATATTTATTTACAATTAATTTTTGTAATATGATATCAAAAACACCATATTATTGTGGTATGTACTCGTGTCTCAAAATGTCAGTGGACTCGTCATTTAACACATATAATACATTCCAGAAGATTTTGCCAAACGAATTGGACATAAGAAAATAAATTTTGCATATAAGATATACACTAAAGGAATTACGACGATTTGCGACGGTCAGAGCCGTCGCAAATAAGCTAAAAACCATCGCAAATAAGCTATTTGCGACGGCTTTCCTTATTTGCGACGGCCTACTTATTCGCGACGGTTCCTGTAGCAGCCGTCGTAAATAAGTGTCTATTTGCGACGGCTTTTTTAATTTGCGACGGCCATTTGCGGGCCGTTGTAAATAAGTTTATTTGCAACGGCCGGCCGTCGCAAATTAGGATGGCCGTCGCAAATGATCGCCTGTAGTGATAATAAAGCTGCATAAACTGTTTTGACGGACAGCATTTTTTCACATCATCAGAATCCCTGCCAAACTGGCCCATACTCTGGACGCATAGTACCACGCGTGAATCCCCTCTCATCCTATGACGTGTGTAAATTATTTTAAAGTAATCGTTGAGTATGAAAGCCCAATTACATCCCCTAATCAGGCTACTAGCACGTACATTGCATAGCCCTCTCTGCAGTGGGGCCGCTGATAAAGGAAAAGCTGACACCATTCGATGAAAAGTTTTTGCATTAAAGTACTGGGAACAGCTGTAGCATTAATGAAAAGGAGCGAAAGAAATCAGTGTGTTTATGGTGGGATGTGGGAACAACACGTTACGAGTACCTCGCCATGCATAATAAGATTTTCACATTAATCCTAACACTACCGAACTAACGTAAGATCTTCACAGTGGTGTTCTAATACTACCGAACTGACAACATCAGTTGCAACCATGAATATATCACAAAATTGTATTAGTTGACCACCTCAAAAGGCACACCAAAAGGTAGTGAGAAATGTGTTATATTCATGAAAAAATTGCAGGTTTGTAAATCATTTTTATTTTCATTTGGTAGATTCACATTATTATGACATGTACCATAGTATTTGATTTCTGTTAACAACTTGGAATGGTTACGAGTCTTCGAGTCAACATAGATTAATGGTACTTACCACGCATGAACATGAACCCCGTGGATGCTAAATTCGCGCTCTTATAAGTTTCCTCTAGCTCCTGGCTAATTACTTGCATAACCTCTAACATGCATGACACTAATGTGTTTCCGGTGACTTCTGTTTGCCATCCTGAAGCTTTGATGCTTTCTCCCCATGCCCTCCATTCCTGAGCAAACAATGTATGTCTGACTCTGTCCCAACATATCTAAGCGCAACGCAACCATTTACATTGAGACTAAAACAGTTGCCTTGAGTGTAGTGTGTGAGGAAAAGTAGCAGGAGTGGTGGAAGATGAAATGATACAAGGAGCTAGATAGAGGAAGAAGGTATATAGAGAGAGATGGAAGAGCCTCACTCCAAGTGTACTCTGGTTATGATCGTGGACGACTGATATGTAAGTAGCGATTCATTGAACAGTACGCCGTATGTTTTCACGTCTGTACTAGCGTTCCTGCTTGAATGAATTATTAGCCTGTCAGACCGACGTCGGATACCCTGATGGGTGGGCCCTGCTTCATCATCGTCTCCTTTGACTTCTTACCAAGTCGTTCTTACCTGCTCTCGTTTGATTAGGTATGGCATCAACCCGAAACAGCTAGCTAGACTAGTGAAAAAGAAAATTCCAGCTGGTTTGACGAATCTGTCAAATGTGAACCTTGCTTTTAGCTCGGTAAACGACGGCTGCTGTAGTGCCCGTATTGACACGGACATGTACGGCGGATGTGATGCTCGAGACTGCTCGTCGCGACCTGTCCCCGCGCGCGCTCTAGACAACGTCGTCTCCGTTCAGCAAAGCCAAGTGCCCGGCGGCCGCGTCCGTCAGCACGAGCGCGTTGAACGTACATAAAAAATACTGTTGCCAGATTCATTTCAGCGCGGACCTTTCAGTAAATTTTTTTTCGCCATAATACAGTCGATCAGTGCGAGCATGATTAACCAAATATTTACCTAAAACACCACGACGTCGTCGAGAAGATTACAAGAGACAACAGGCATGGTAGAGGACGATGCCTCCCTCAACGGACGAGCAGGGAATGGCGATCGCATTCCATTCTTCTCTCCTCGTTCGATCGCCATCCGGCGACGACTTGTCCGCCACCCAATCTCCTGCCGACCATCTCCGACAAATCCAAGATCGGTGGTTGCCATCCGGAATCACAACTCACATGCACGTTCGCGTTCAAGTATCCCACAACTAACACGTCTGTGCGTTTTTCCTCAGACCGGCAGCTAGTACCGTATTTTGTGATGTTTACATCGTCTCTGGAATATGGATGCATTATCTGACAAGAGGCACCGTTCTTAACTTCATATGCACGACTTCTGCTTACTCGCGTCATTTATTGTTCTACCATACTTGTGATTGATCTGGGTATAAGAAACACGGGAGTAACAATGGTATACCTACAAAAATTGTTCAAATTTTCATATTTCTATGATGTGTGACTATCGTAGTTGGTCTGAAACTCTGAGTTCAGAAAAGGAACAATAACGCTCATGCTGTCAGTGTACTCCTGGAATTCCGCATTTCTGTAACTAGATGGCGAGTAGGCGCAATATATTAGTACCTTATTGGCTCGGTATTGGACGTGCATTACAGACTGTTAGGAATTGTGCTTGTATTATTTATAAGATTACAAATATGCAAAAGAACCTCTCAGACAATGGAAAAACACAATATACTCTTATATCTCTAATACTCCTCTCAAACTCAAGGTGAACTGAGTTTGGAGAGGTAAAAACTATGCTAAGCTCAAGTTTGGGCCTTCGTGAAGAAATCAGTCAACTAAAGCTTTGAATGCACATACTAAAGATCAAAAACAAATCTTTGTACTTGTGTTCGTGTATAAGAAGCATCGACATCAATATGCTTGGTAAGCTCATGCTTGACCGGATCACAAGCAATACTGATAGCATCTGTACTATCAAACAAAACAGGAGTCAACAAAGAAACAGAAACACCAAAATCTTCAAGCAATCATCGTAACTAAGTAACCTCTGCAGTCACAAGAGCTATAGCACGCAACTCAGCTTCTGCACTCGAACGAGAAACTGCTACCTGCTTCTTAGTCTTCCAAGCAATGAGGGAACCAACAAGAAAAACAAAATAAGCAGAAAGAGATCGACGATCAAAGGAATCACTAGCACAAGTAACATCAGAATGTGCTTTTAGTTGTAAAGAGCTAGAGAGTGGAAAGAATAAGCGTTTAGAAATAGTCTCATGGAGATAGTACAAAACACAAAGCTTGTGACTATAGTTGACCTAGGTGAGAGCTGAAACAAACTGACTCAAAATGTGAACAACACATGAGATATCAGGACGAGTGAAACCAAAATACACGAGACTCTCTACAATATGACGATAACGAGTAGGATCATCAAGAGGCTCACCATTAGTGGCTCGAAGGTGAACGTCGAGCTCCATGGGAGTCTGAACAGTGTGGTGATTAGTAAGAGAAGCCCAATCAAGAAGATCCTTAATGTACTTTTCTTGAGACAAGTGAATTCCCTCGGAGGTAGAGGAAACCTCAATTCCAAGAAAGTAACAAAGAGAACAAAGATTTGACATAAGAAACTACCCACTAAGACGAGTTTTCACGAAGGCTATGTACACAGGGTCGTCTGCAGTGATGATCTTATCATCAACGTAGAGAAGAAGAAGAGTATGACCACGAGACGAGGTATGCACAAAGAGCGCGGGATCATGAGCACCGGTAAAAAAGCCAGTAGCAGTGATCACTGACGCGAACTGCTGAAATCAAGCACGAGGAGCTTGCTTGAGGCCATAAAGGGAGCGACGAAGGCAACAAACCATATCCTCAGAAACAGAATACTCAAAAGGTGGCTGCATATAAACCTCCTCACGCAGCTCACCATTAGGAAAGACATTCTTGATATCAAGCTGAGAGATGAACCACTCACGAATAGAGACCACAACAAGAAGAGTGTGAACAGTGGTCATGTGAGCAATAGGAGCAAAAGTCTCATCATAGTCACGACCATGTTCCCGTTGGAAGCCACGAGCGACTAGTCGAGCCTTATAACACTCAAGAGAACTATCAGAGCGAGTCTTAACCTTATATACCCACTTACAGGTGATAGAGTGAACACGTGAGGAACAGGGCACAAGATCCCACGTACCAGTGCGCTCAAAAGCAGCAATCTCCTCAGTCATTGCATGTTGCCATTCTAGATGAGGAACAACATCACAATATGTAACCAACTCATGCAGAATGGTAGCAACAAAACTAGAAGGAGAATACCGATCAGGAGGCTGACGAGAGCGATGACCATGTCCAAGAGGTTGCTCAGGAGAAGAATCATCAGAAGAGGATGACGCCTCAGAAGAAGAGGGTGCCTCAGGAGAAGATAGGGCTTCATACGAAGATGACTCAACTGGAGTAGATGGCTCATTAGGAGAAGGCGCAACTCGTCGAGTGTAGATCCGTGTCATAGGAGGCTTTATAGTATAGTCAGGGACCATAGAAGAAGACTCCGAAGAAGACATTGTGGGATGTGGCAGCGAGTGTGAGGGAGGTACACTAGTAACAGGTATATCAAGAAATAGGCAACGAAATCGGATCGATCAAAGATACCGGATAAGTATCCGAATAAGGACAATGATAGAAAGGACACATCTCATCAAAGAAAACATTGCATGAGATCCTCATCCGTCGACCAACAGGATCCCAGCAACGATACCCCTTATGCTCAACATTATATCCATGAAAAACATACTCAACCGACTGAGCAGTGAGCTTAGTGCGCTCATGAGGTGCGAGCAACACATAGCACACACAACCAAAAAGACGAAGGCTGGTATAGGCAGGCATCTTATTAGTAAGCCGCCGAAAAGGAATCTCACCCTGAAGAGCAGATGAAGGTTGAATGTTAATCACGTAAGTGGTAGTAGAAACATCCTCAGCCCAAAAGTGAGAAGAAAAAGAGAAAGAAAGCAGAAGAGGACGAGCAGTCTCAAGGAGATGTTGATGCTTGCACTCAGCCATTCCATTTTGTGCATGAGAGCCAGTACAAGAAAAATTGAGCAAGAGTGCCTTGCTCAGAAAGAACCTGACAAAGAACATCATAAAGGTACTCACCAGTAGAATTAACACAAAAAATACGAATATACGTGTCAAAATGAGTGTGAATCATAGTTGAAAACGTTCTATAGATAGACAGGGCCTGACTATGATGTTTCATAAAGTAAATCCATGTGTGGAAAGAAAAATCATTTATAAAATGATGTAATAATGATGTCCTCTTTTGGAAACGAAAAGAGTTGGACCCCATACATCTGAATGAACAAGATCATACGGACGCTCAAACACTGACTCACTAGAAGGATAAGGAAGCTGAATCTGCTTCCCTAATTGACAACTCGGACACTGAGCTAGTGACTTAGAACCAGAAACCCATCTTAAAAGACCACTACAAACTAGGACTGACAGACAAGAATTACACAAATGATCGAGACGATGGTGCCACTTAGCAAACAATGACGTGGACGAAGCAGCAAACGTGGAGCCAACAAGACTAGCAGACGCAACGAAAGGAAGACGAAGTCAGCCAAACTCCCAAAGATAATGTGAGTCACAACGACGTGAGCCAGTGTCAACTAGGTGACTCGTGCGACGATTCTGAACATAACAAAGATCAAGGTCAAGAATCACTCGACACTTATGATCAGTTAGCTGACCAGCAGATATAAGCTGCATGGTCAGGCCATGAACATGAGAAACATCAAGAACATGAAATGAGTCGGATAAAAGAGTGCCTTGTCCAACAACTGAAAGAGGGGAACAATCAGCAGTATGAACGGTAAGGGAACGAGAGGATGAACTCAAAGTAGATAAACTGATACGATAAGGAGTCATATGGAACGAGGCATCAAAATCAAGAATCCAAGGACGGGTACCTGGAGCAAAAGTGGTAGGTGGTCCCTCAGTGAAATACTGTGAAGCAGCAGCAGAACCTGAAGGTGCAGAAGACTAAGGCACATAACCAGCAACTCTTCGTGGTGTAGAAGCATCGAGGCGACGAAGAAGCATGAGAAAATATGCATCTATAGTAGTATAACCCCCTTGAGAGCCTCTAGTACCAGCACCAACAACACTTTGTGAAGAACGAAGAGCCTGAGCCTTTCTCTTTCTGAAACAGCGTGCCTCCTCGTGCCTATCTTTACCACAGTAGTCATAGTGAATACCACCACACCCTCCTAATGCAGAAGGAGGGGCGACTGAAGAAGGTATTGTCGGTGGAGGTGTAGCAGTGTGACGAGGAGCCGAAGAACGAGCAGCCAGAACTGAAGAAGACTATAGCAGACCAGCAACACGAAGACGAGTCTCCTCATTATGGACACTGGCCAGAGCATCCATAAGAGAGACAAAAGGGTGACAAGCAAGTAACTGAGCATGAAGAGGCTCAAACTCATCATGAAGCCAAGTCAAGAAGTCATAGGTGTAGTGAAGCTCAAGTGCATCCTTCTGACTCTAACAAGAAAGACAAGTATTCGGTGACAAATGAGGACCAAGAGTGTCAAGCCGACACCAAATAGCAGAGACCTGAGCGAAGAACTCCTTCACTGTAGCATCTCTCTGTCATAACAGCTGGTCCTGACGAATAGCAGCAAGATAAGTAGACTAACCAGTAGGCTCGTAATGGCAACGCAGAAAAGCCCACATTTGGTATGCATACTCAAACTCAACGATGTCAGCAGCAAGATGATCCTCCATACTAGCAGCAAGAATAGCACCATCTCTAGCATCATAACCCAACCAAGTATTGTACACGCTGAAGTCAGACTTGTAAGAAGACAGAGAAGTTTGAAAATCTATAAACAACTTCTTCTTCTCATCGTCAGTAGCCTTATCTGGCAGGCTGTGAAGGAACAACAAGACAAGGCAGACATTTGACATCGCCCATAAGAAACTCCTAAAGACGCAGACCACGCATATGTAAATGCATGCGGGAAACCCAGTCGTGATAGTCGGTGCTATTGAAAAGCATCGGACAACTCAAGATTGGAACCCTACTCGAAGAAGAAGCCATCCTGATAGGACAACCAGCGACGAGTAGAGCGCAAAATAAGCAGTAGCGGGTGACGGCGAGAGCGCAAGAGAATAAGCGATGTAATCTATTTTTTATTTAATTATTTTTTATCTTTTTAGGGTTCGGGTTAACCCTAGGTTGAACCGCAAGCCCACTGGCTCAATTCACACGGCGGCGGGAAGTTACGAAGGGACGAACCAATGTTGGCCAGAGGAGGGCTTCGGGGGTGGCAGCACGAATCAGTCGTGGCGGATCAACCACGGCGCCGTGCTCACACAGGAGAAGGAGGAGCCGCGCTCTGCAACTCCTACGCACGCAGATCCGTAGAGAAAGCAGTGACGAGACAACCGCGCTCAGGTCAGGCATGTGCAGATCCGAAGCACCGTCAACCAAGGCGACGAGGACGCGGGGCTCGGCAACAAAGAAGCCGAGAGGGATGCAGCTCCGTCGATCGCACGGGAAGGTCACGACATCAACCAGAGGCAGCGGGAAGAGCTGGATTTTGGCGAATCGGCAGGCAGACACGAGATTCAAGCATCTGATTGAAGCGCAGAGCCTACCGACGAGAGCGACGCAACAATAAAGCACCGCTGACTAGAGCGACACAAAAAAAAGCACCAATATGGAACCGCTAGGGTAGTAGAAAGAAACTAACTCTAGTTTCTGGCGGTCATATCATGTTAGGAATTGTGCTTGTATTATTATGAGTGTCAGATGTCACAATATATATAGGTACACGAGATTACAAATATGTAAAAGAACCTCTCAGATAATGAGAAAAACACAATATACTCCTATATTTCTAACACAGACCATCATGTTAATATCCAAAACAGAGAACGAGAAAGAGTCTTTCGTCTACTGGAATATCGACAAGCAAGCAAGCGAATGCCCCAAATTGACTTTCTTAGGGATTCCTTTTCCTGGGCGGCACTTAGAACGCTTTGAATCTCTTTTATTTGGTCTCTTGCACCATAAGCTTTGAATCTCTTTCTTCATCGTGCTCCTTAGTGATACCCTCCGCATAAACATTCCCTTTAAATATAAAAAAAAACGCGTTGCATGGCTATTATTCCATTAGGACAGGATAGGTATATCTTGTAACTACATGCTTCATGCCTCGTCCCGCTATCTTGATTCCTTTCATTACTTATTACTCCCTCCTGATTTTATTAATTGACATTTCAGACAGCAAATTTAACTAAAAAACAACTAAGAAATCCTGTCTGGACGTTAATTAAAACGATCCAGAGGGAGTATGATATAATTGCCCTTGTCGTGCTAGCTAGTGGGATCGGTTTATCACATATAGGTGATGGAAGCAGAAGAGAACCATCAGTGATGGTTCTCTTCTGCTTGCTTTGCCATTTTCGGATTTGTTTTGGGCAATGTGATTGCTTTGCTGATTAGGCCTATGCCTGACCTCTAAATTGTTCTGTTCTAGGCTTATTCTTCTATGCACGGTCACTGCCTTTCTGCCCTCATCGGCACGTAATGCAGGAACGAAGCTACTGCCTAAAAAAACACACGCTACAGGACACTAGCTTTTCCAAGCAATTTTGTCAGGACACCTAAGGCACTACACTGATTCACTGCAGAATCTTCAGACCAGGAGAAGTTGCACTCCTAATCAATAACAGAATCATTGCTGGTTTAAACTGGGGGTACTCACACAGTGTTAGTCGATGTGGGTGCTCAGACCATCCGCACTGGCGTACTATAAAGCATATTCTATACACTATTCTCCTTCAGCTTTTACAGTACGTATTCTAAATTACACTGCAAAACAGTGTATTCAGTATGCTTTACAGTGTACCACTGCGGATGGTCTCATGACGCTACCGTGTTTATATTCTTGGGTAGGTGTGGAGTGTGGACTGGCGTAGTTAAAAGTTGCTGCACATTTGCAGTTAAGATAAGGTGATGTACGTGTCACCTCTTGTCTCTGGAAACCAATCATTCATTGCACGCTCAGTTCGTTGGGAGTTGGGATAGGGTACATTTAGACTGTCTTCAACAGTCTATCTAAATGGAGCTTTAAACCCATTTTAGATATTAAAAATAAAAAATACTCTCCAACAGGTATTCCATACACCTAGCCCATCAGACCTAGCTCCCCTCCGTAGCTCAAAGATAGGCGGTGAATACAAGGCTCTCTATCGCTTCCAATTATTTTTTTCTTTCCGAATCATTTTCTTCTTTGTCGATCCGCCTGGGCACTCCAATGCTCCCGCTGCAGACGCCCTCCTTGCCCAAGCTCCTTCCCACCGACGGCCCTACGGACGACCCTCCTCGCTGCACTGTCTCCGTCCGTTCTCCTCCTCGATGGCGCACTCGTCGCGCTTGCGTGTACCCGCGCACAGGTCCCGTGCCTTGCACGCGGCGCGGTCGCCTCTATGAACTCTCCCGCCACCCAGCTCCCATCGCCGGTGCTTGCCCCGAGTCACGACTCTTCCGCCGCCGTCCTCCTCCCTCTGCCGCACGCCTGCCGCCACCGCACGAGACCTCCCTTACTGTGGTGCCCTACTCCTCCCTCCCCTCGTTCACCTGCTCCGGTTCACCGCCCCACGATTCCTCTGCGCATCAAGCCACCCCGCAATTCCTTAGTGCCGCGCCAAGCCTCCTCTGCATTAGGCTTCATCTGCCGTTGTGGCCTCCTCTGCTCCCTGCCGAGGTTCCTCGGTGCCCTCCTCTACGCCGCCGCAGCATAGCGCAACACTGCTCGCGCCACTCCACCACTAACTCCTCTGCGCCGCCACTCTTCAGCGCCGCCCCGCCCACGTCACGACCTCCTCTGCGCTGTCCTGCTCACGCACCGACCTCCTCTGTGCCGCCCACGACGAACTCCTCTGTACCGCCCCACGGTGACCCACTACTATAAAACCAATTATTACAGGCACCTCGTTTTTCAAACACAGGCGGTCCGTAAAAAATACGGCTGTGATGTCGAATGAAACAATAACCGCCTGTAATGATTAAACATCACAGGCGGTCTTACACTAACAACCACCTGGATAAATACATGATTCTCTCAGACTGCTATTAACAAAGAACCACCTGAATTGTTACAAACATCACAAACGGTTTTTAATAAAACATCGTATGAGTAAATACATGCTTTTCACGGGCGGCTATCAATTAAGAACCGTATGTACTTGTTCAAATATCACAAGCGGTTTTTAATAAAAAATCGCATGGGTAAATACATTGTTTTAATAGGTTGCTATTAATAAATAACCGTCTGTAGTTGCGCAAATATTTCATACGGTCCTTTATACGGACCGCTTGTGATGCCCCCTATGTTTTCACAAACAGATTTTGCTTACTGACCGACTGTGAAAGGGACTAAAAGAAAAAACAATAATATTTTTCAGAGTGTTTTATAGTAATATATTATATATATATGTATATATTATTCTATATATACATATATATATATTTATATCATTTATATGTATATATAATAATATATACATATACATGATATACACATACCTACATATATGAACAAATTCATAAAAAGAAAAAAATGTCAAAAAGCTTCATTATAATATTACATATATATACAATATATATCATACATTTTTTCCAGCATTGACATCTTGTCACATATAGGTTTTAAAATCCTTTTTAATGCTTCTTTGTACGAGCTTGATATTTTCTGATTTGGTAAAAAGGTACATCTCTTTATATTAATTATATTCCTCTTCATTATCCCTCACATTCTCAACCCTAACAATATTTTGCTTTCCATAAATAACTATGTTCCATACATAACTATGTGCATCTTCTCAGTTCCTGGATCTTGTACATAAAAAACTTGTGCAATATGATTGACAAAAACCTATGGGTCATCTTTATAACCCACTTTGTTCAAGTCTGCCAGTGTCAGCCCGTAGTTGTCCACTTTCACACCATCAGGCACTGGCGAAGCCAGGTTGAAGCACCCTGGTGCACAGGCACCAGGGTCCAAAACAACATCTCCTTAATAATACCATAGGTTTAACTAAAATTTGCTTGAAAATTATGTATTTTTAAGGGTAAGGCACCAGGGTAGTATGTGGTTTGGCTTCGCCACTACCATCAGGATATTTGACCCGTTGGCACTTAAAGACAGGCATTAGCATTCTTTTGCTATAATCGAGTTCCCATATTTCCTCTATGAATTCGAAGTATGTGGTCTTATGCCCTTGTAGATCATAAGCCTCTATACAAACACACTATTTTGTACAACACTCTTACCATCTTTTTCTTTAGTGTAAAATGTGTAACCATTGATGTCATATGCTTGTCATGATGTTACCAAAGCAGATGGGCCAAAAGCTAACTTCTTCATTGTTGCCTCTTCTATAGAGTTTCGTATGGTATATTTTTGTCCATTAACCATTTAGTGAAACATCTTTTGTGCTCTTTCATGATCTAGTCCTCTCTACGGTCTTTTTTTTTTTGCGAAGCTCAATTTGGCATTCCTCGACGTACGACTCAACTATTGCGAGCAGTTGTAGTACATCAAAATGTGCACGATGTACAATATTGTAATCTTGAACCATAAAAGTTTTCTTACCCACTTTGCCTCTCCCACGTAGTCTACCCTCATGTACTGGTATAGGCACACCTATCGGCTTTTCATCTTTGATGTAATCAGCGCAACCATCAATCACTTCTTTAGTGGTGTATCCTTCTATAATTGAACCATCTGGGTGAGCACGGTTCCGCACATAATCTTTTAATACTCCTAAATATCTCTCCAATGGAAACATATGATGTAAATATAGTGGCTTCAATGCTTTTATATGATCAACAATATGTATGATTAGGTGTACTTGCGTATCAAAAAAAGGATGGTGGGAAACACATCTCAAGCTTGCACATTGTCTCGACGATGTACGTTTTCAAATAGTCTAAGTGTTCACGTGCTATCACCTTTTGTGATACAACATTGAAGAAGTAACACAAACCTGTGGTGACAACTTTTATATGCTCAGGTTTGATGACCTTATTGCAATGGCAAGGAACACTGTCATTATCATGTGACAGTCGTGAGAATTATAGCCGAATAAAGACAAGTCTTTTATCGAGACTAGTTTGTGAATATTGGATGAGAAACTCGTGGGCACTTTGATCCCACGCAAGCATTCACAAATTGCCTTTTTATCTTGTAGTGTCAAGTTGTAGCTAGCTGGGGATGGTAATGATTCCCGTCGCCTTTTCTACTGGGTGAAGCTCTGGTCTCATATCAAGATTTACTAGGTCCATACGTCATTTTAATTTGTCCTTCGTTTTTCTCGGCATGTCCAGCAAGGTCCCAATGATGCTGTCAAATACATTCTTTGTAATGTGCATCAAATAAATACTATGTCAAAATGTCAGACTCTTCCAATATGAAAGATACTTGAAAAAAATTGATTGATTCTTGAAAATCATGTCAGTTGTATCACCCAAAGATGTACTTTTCTTTCTCTTTGTTCCTTTACATTTTTTGCCCTTACCGAAAGCAATATGAATGTTCTTGACCATTTCGAACACGAGTTTTTCACTGTAAGGTTTTGGTGCAGTATATTTTTCGATTTTGTTATCAAATTATTTTTTTCATCTTCTTATACTTGTGTGTATCTACCAAGAACTGCCGGTCTCTCGTGTACACCGTATTTTTGGATGAAGTGAGGTATAGAAATCCAGTTCCATCCACGCACCTTACACAACTTTTTTCCCTTTCATTTGTCCTGATACTGTAAACAGTCCGGGATAATCATGCACGGTAAAGAATATCATTGTTCTTAACATGAAATACTCTCGCTTGTACTCATGCCATGTACATACCCTTTCATTCTACAATTTTCACCATATCTTCCATTAAAAGTTTCAAGAACACATCAATTTTGATGTAGGGTTGTTTCGGACCTTGGATAAGAACAGATAACAAAATATATTTCCTTTTATGACACAACCACGTTGTTAGGTTGTACATTGTTAAGACCACGAGCCATGTGATGGGTATGTTCTTTTTTTCACCAAACGGATTCATTCCGTCTATACCCAAGGCAAACCTTACATTTCTGATTTCCTTTGCAAAGTTTGGATACTGAATATTAAAATTTTCCAACTGTGTTGCATCACCAGGGTGTCAAATATGTTTTTCATCCTTCCCATGCTGCTCGGAATGCCAACGCGTAAGTTCAGCCTCCCTAGGGTTTGAGAACAAACGCTTCAAGCGATCAATTACTGGAAGATACCACATCACGAAGGCAGAAATTTTTCTCTTATTCTTCCCGCCTGCATCGTCAAAAGTATTGTCATTGTCACCTTCAAGATCAATAATAAACTTCTTATTGTTACGGGTCTTATTCATGTTGGTAACATACTGGTAATTGTAATCCTTCTTGTACCTACTGACACCGCCAATGAGGCATCTAGTTGCGAGCTCATGCTCTTTGCGATACAGAATACAATAGTTCACACAAGTGTGTATTTTTGTCACACCTAGTGCCATCGGGCAAAGAAGTTTTTTCGCATTATAAGTGCTTCTGGGCTGTTTATTGGGATTTGGAAGAATTTTTGCCAAAATATTCAAAAGATCAGAGAAACTACAATTGGACCATGCATGTGTGGCCTTCAACTTTAGTAGTTCTAGGACTACACGCAACGTATTAAACTCTTTATCACAATCCTTTGATTCATCATATAAAAGCTTCATTGCCGCATTCTACAATGTCTTCATTTTACTTAAACCTTTACTTGCTCTCATAATAATCAATACATATAGTTCAATGTGACGCAACATCTCCTCACAATCAAACTCATCATCATCATCACCATATTAATTGTCACTACCATCATCGATATAAACATTATCGTCATCTGAGTCTCTCTCGTCATCTTTATCCACTTCATGTGTATCTAACTCACCATGCTCTGTCCATATTGTGTAGTTTTCTTTGAAACCTCTTTTCACCAAATGAGATTGGATTACTATAGTATATATCCAAGCAATCTTATTTTCGCAGTCGATACATGGACATAGTATGTCACCTATCTTTTGCATCTTCGCATGTCTTTTGGATCCTTCAATAAAATTTGTAACATTTTGAATGTACATAGGATCAGGTCTTGGCATGTTATACATCCATGCTCGGCGGTCTATCTTCAATAAAAAAATATGAAAAAGTGGATAAAATAAGAGATGTGCTTTAAAATGATCAGGTCGATATGAATAAACTGCAACTACATTAATATGTGCTTTAATGGTATGTTTAATAACAAAATTTAATAATGCAAGAAGATAAGAGATTCTAATGTTGAAATTTTTACAAAGAGTTCCTAATATCTTAATAGAATTTTGTAAAGTTTACAAAATTTTCTACTGCAAGATTTGGCTGCAAATATTCCCTAAAAGTCTTCCTTACAATGAATTTACAAACACATAACAAACATCTATCATATGAGTGAATACTGGTATCATGTAGGCCTGTTCATAAGAGTTCCAAGAAAATTTGTTTCATAATTTTCTCAGCTTCCCAGTGGCCACAATGGATTTTTGAAGTTTGGCTTATTCATTGAAACATTTCACCGAACATGTGATGTGTCTGTATTCATCTTCAACCTTTAATCCTTCAAATCTAAGTCTTTTTCTACAAAATTCATGGAGGAGCTCAACGGGAGGCTTTTGTAAAATTTACAGATTTTCTACTACAAGAATTGACCACAAATATTCCCTAAAGGTCTTCCTTAAAATGAATTTACAAAGATATAACCAGTATGTATCATATGAGTGAATACAGGTATCATGTAGGCCTGTTCATAAGGGTTCCAAAAAATTTTGTTTCATAATTTTCTTAGCTTCCTAGTGGCCATAATAGATTTTTGAAGTTTGACTTATTCATTGAAACATTTCATCGAACATGTGATGTGCTTGTATTCATCTCCAATCTTTAATCTTTCAAATCTACGTTTTTTCTACAAAATTCATAGAGGAGCTCAAGGGGAGGCTCAATTACATCTTGAAGAGTAGGAAGGGGGGTTGTAGCCAAACTCAACAAAACCAAACTGAAAAACAGGACAACAAACAATAGAAGTTGTTTGACAGTAGAAGAAGAAGCCTCTACGAACCTTTTCTCTCTTTGAAGCTTGATCAACTGATGAAAGGAATGGCGCGCCACGCTGGAAGCAGAGGGGCGGTCGAAAAGAGAAATTTATTTGTAGCCTAACGACGTCGATGTAAAATCTCCCGGATTAGGTTTTCTGCGGTGCCCAAGAGCCCTTTATATAGTCATCCATTTTCATAGGCAAATTTTAATGACGAATCGCCTGTGATAAGATTTTTCTTAGACAATTGTTGCTAAAGAACCGTCTGTGATAAATGTTCGACTCTGTTGTTTAGTTTTATTTTCCCTTGCTTCTTTTTTATTTCGATTCCAATATAAATACTCAACATGTATAGATTCTGCAAATTAAGTCCAAATTCAATGATATTTTTTTCTATGTTCTTCAAAAATTTATATCTACCACCTAGACCAAATATTTTAAAACATGTATAGCTAACTTTGTAATGTTTTGATAAATATCAAATTAATTTATATTGAAATATTATTCACATTTTTATTTCTCCTAAAAAAGGATCTTCCACTGAAATTGGTTTGTATAAACATATTGTCTTATTTATATATGTACGAATTTTTTTAATTTTTTTAAAGCATTCCAGCATGCCAAAGTTCAAATTATCCATCATTCTAATCAAATGGTCATATACATATGAGACATTCTTCAAATTTTGAATATACATTGATTCAAAGAAAAATATAAAAATCTAAAAAAAATCATAGAGGTTGGTATGATGACTAAAAAGTTCCATAGAAAAATTCAATGAAAAAAATCATTATATTCATCAAGATAGAAAAATGACAAATAACTAGTGTTATTTGTTTTTTATGTTCAGACCAGTTTCAAAGGTTTTCCAAAGTGATATTTAATAGGAACATGTAATACTAAAGAATATTACAAAAAAGTGGAATTTGTGATTTTAAAAGGCCCCTCATTTTAATCAAGAATATTAATTAAGCCTAGACTTAGTACATCTTTTCACATACGGTTTTTAACTACTAAACAAACGGTTGTTACTAAAGAATTTCTGTGATATATGTTTGAGTTTGTTCTTCAGTTTTCTTTCCCTTGCTTCTTTTTTTATATAGATTCCAATATAAAAAAACAAACATGTATAGATTCTGCAAATTGAGTCCAAATTCAATGATACTTTTTTCTATATTCCTCAAAAATGTATATCTACCACATGGATCAAATATTATAAAACTTGTATAGCTAACATTGTAATGTTTTGATAAATACCAAATTAATTTATATTCACATATTATTCACATTTTTATATCTCTTCAAAAAAAGGGGATCTTCTACTGAAATTGGTTTGTATGAACATATTGTCTTATTTATACATATATGAATTTTCAAAAAAAATTTAAAGTATTCCAACATGTCAAAATTCAAATTATCCATTACTCTAATCAAATGCTCATATACATATGAGACATTCTTCAAATTTTGAACACACATTGATTCAAAAAAATTATAAAAATCTGAAAAAATCATAGAGGTTGGTATGATGACTAAAAAGTTCCATAGAAAAATTCAATGAATTATATTCATCAAGATAGAAAAATGGCAAATGACCAGTGTTATTTGTTTTTTTATATTCTGATCAGTTTCAAAGGTTTTCCCAAGTGAAATTTAATGGGAACCTGTAATTCTAAAATATATTACAAGAAAGCGGAATTTGGGCTTTTAAAAGACCCCTCATTTTAATCAATAATATTAATTAAGCCTAGACTTAGTACACAAAGGCACAAACAATTTTTACTGAATAACCGCCTGAGATAAAGATATCTTCTCAGGCGGTTAGTAAGGAATAGCTGTCTAAGAAAAGTCCTCTGCTCGGGTGGTTTTTCATTAGGAACTGTCTGAGAAAATAGGCGTCTATATAAGAGCGTTCGACCTCCTCAAAAAAACCTAACCCGATCAAATTCACTTGGATGCTGTCAGGCTGCCAAAATTTTGTTTGCCGCCAAGCCCTCGCCGCCCTCACCGCCGAGCTTAGACCTCACCACGCGCCTTCGCTATCGAGCTTCGTCTTCGTCGCCGTCGCCGTTCCTAGTACGACCACCTCTTTCCTCCCTTCTCTGTCCTACGTGCCACTTCCTTTCCTCCTCCTCCCCCATGTCGCCTCCCTCCTCGCCCTCGCCTCCGGCCGAGTGTCCTCGCCGCCGCACCCCCACGCTCCCCGCGCAGCCTCCTCCTTCCCGGCATCCACACCCACCGTGTGCTGCCCCATCCCAACCTTCTCCTACCGATGGCACTTAGTGTACTAGATTGTTTATTTCTTGATTTTCTAAGTTCGATTTGGTAGTGTTAGGAACCTCTAGGGTTTGTAATTTCAGTGGCGTTTGGA